>CM062813.1:656118388-658766470 GCA_031772625.1 Pinus tabuliformis | reverse complement strand
TGATCAATGTGATCTTTCACTTCTTGAACATTTTTCTTCTCTATATGTCCTTCCATATTGATAGTTTGAGGAGTGGTGATTTCGGCCAATCCATTACAAGATATGGTCGGATTCATTTCTTCTTTCTCGATGTGATCTTTCACTTCTTGAACATTTTTCTTCTTGATATGTACTTCTATCTTGAGAGTTTGAGGAGTGGTAATTCTTTCCAAAGCTTTACAAGATATGGTCGGATTCATTTCTTCTTTCCCTAGGATGATTTCCTAGTGTATATCATCTTCTTTTGATATTTCTTGATCCTTTTCTTCCTCCTCTTCATAATCTATGTAAAATATTTATTCTCAGCATAATTATGACCTTTAGTGTATTTGCTATCACAATTGTAACAAAGCCCTTTTTCTCTTTTTTCTTCCAATTGTTGTGGTGTAAACCTTGTACATTGTGGAAGGCTAGAAGAAAAAACACTTTCATAATTATAGTCATGAGTGGTGGGATTCCTTGTTTCCATAATTTCTCTTTCAATTTTTCTTGCCAACCTGAATGCCTTCTCTAATGAATCAGGTACCCAAAGACGAACCTTGTGTTGAATGTTATCCTTTAAAGTCCCTATGAAGACATCAACCATTTTCTTCTCTGGGATATCATTTACCCTTATATTCAATGTTTTGAAATCCTCAATGTGCTCTGCCATTGAACCCTTTTGTTTGAGATTTATCAATTGGCTAAAGAAGCTGTTTCTCTTTGTATCCTCATAATGTGTTATCATTTCCTCCGTGAAAATTGACCACGTGACAAGTGGTTTATGAGAACAAAGTCCTTTATACCATAAAAATTGATTCGGTTCTAAATAATTAGGTGCAATGTGTACCTTTTGTAATAGTGGTACACCATGTAGATCAAAATATTTCTCCATCTGTAGTATCCAATTTACCGGATCCTTGCCATCAAACTTCCTCATCACACTTTTTCATCATTTTAGGAGCTCGATCTTGAAATGACTGCAACTCTATACTTTTGGATCTTTAAGTTCTGAAATTATGACCTTCTATAGCCCTCTGTGTCAGCTTTCTATTGCCACCTGTCTGATCGAAATTAGATTCTCCAAGAAATATTTATGCACAATCTCCCAAGATAACCTGATTATATACCTTTTCAAAAGAGAAAAATTGTACAAATTTCCACGTGTCACTATTTCGCCCTACGGACCTTAAATTGATACACAGAAATCTACAAGACATCCTCTTTCTATAACTTCTTATGAAACTTCAACTAATGCGCAGAGATAAAGTTATGATGATTTCACCAAGGTCACCTGTTTGGAATGTAATTCGGGAGCCTGCAGAAACACTAAATGTCTTGGACTGTATCTCCATAAATATAGCAAAACAAGATCTGAAATTCATTCCTAAGCTTCAACAAGTTTTCAGCTCAAATGGGTTTTAATTTCAGAGTCTGAAACTTTCTATAAAAATAATTATAGTGAAAATTCTGTGATGACATGTTTGTGATGGAATTCTAGAGCTTGCAAAAAACCTTAACTTCCTTAGAACATATCACCAAAAATATAGTGAGATAAGATTTAAAATTCGGACGCGAGCGACAGTTCGATTTCAGTGCAAATGGGTTTTTTTTTTAGCTTCTGAAATGTCTCAGAAAAAAAGTTTTAGAGAAAATGCCACGATGACCTGTTTGGAGCAGTGAAAACCCTAGAATCCAAAGCTTTGATACCAAATGTTATGAAACCAGCTCACAAAATAGAAGAAAGTATAGATGAATGCCTTCAAAATAAGCCTATTCGAGGGGGCAACCTCCTTTACATTACACAAATGAACAATTCTTGGATGATACAAATGGCAAGACCTCCTTTCTATATATAAGAGTCTAAGGGGTCATAATATAATCAGAGCCGACATAACAATAATAATGTAAGAGAACAATAATAACAATAGTGGGCTTCTGTGGGGCATAATAATAACAATATGGGGACTACATGGGCAAAACAATATAATAAGGGGGTTGTACTAATAACAATAAGGGGTTACACTAGTAGTATATGGACCTAACACCTTATGAAAAATATAGGTGACTTGCTATGGGAATTTTGATTGATTCTTCTTCTCTTACTTTCTTTGTAATTCTTTTTGAATTTGTTTATATGATCAAGTGTTATGAAAGGAAGACATGCGAGAGGATTTTTGTACTTATCAGTGAGTGATTATTTTTTCCATTAGCTAAATGGGTTTTGGTCAAAGTGTTTAGTTAACAAACCTACACCACAAAAATTCACCTTGTGTAGGAAACTATCTTTACCATCTCCCCACCTAAGTTCCACTAGCATCTTCCAATTTTATTGGAGACTCATAATCTCGTGAATTGTTTGCACAGTTTGATAGTTAGTAGGTAGTATGTTTGGATCATGATGAAAGTGGATTCACCCACGCCTTTGGTTTTTAATTTCCTAGAAATGCACAATGACATGAATATGAGCAACAAATTGAGAAGTTGGTGTCTTCTATTAAGTTATAAATGGGCCAAGTCTGAATCAATCATCACTAAAATAGAATCCAACAATTGCAAAGGTGAAGTCACGTAAGCTATTTGTTGATGTGCACATTTTTCCTAGCCCTGCAACAGTGATGTTAGCTACTAGTCGGCCCTATCCTAGCAGTGCTTGTGGTGGTTCATAGTTAACTATCAAAATCAAGAGGGTAGGTGGGATCCATTATTCTGCATGATATCCATGCGACTTTGACATGTAATTTTTATTTAAATTTGGAGCAGGAAGTTGATCAAATATTCATAATATTTTTTTGTGTTGTTGCTTATTTTCTAGAACAATTAATTAGTGACAATTAAACAAATGCATAGGTTTTAAAGTAATCAGGTTTTAAAATAAACGAATCAGAGGAAGCTCATTGTGCGGGAGGGTAGAACTCTACACAATGAAAAAGAAACACACATTGAAATTAGCTCATTGTGTGGAGCTCCACACAATGAACTTATCTCTACACAATAATTTCTCTTAATTAAGAAGGTTGAATGGAAAACGTTCTTTTTAAACTAGTTTATGGCTCTAAAGCCTCACTGGGCACAACAAATTTGGAGGGCATAATTGAGTTTTGGATATGGTGACCAGCAAGCTTTCATGGCTAATTTTGTTTGTAATGAGAAATATTTATGATATTTGTTGATATGCAATCAATTAGAATAACATATTTCTCATTTCGATGTCTATTGGTAGGAAATTTATCGACCCATGTCGTTGAGCTCCCATGTGGCTATTTCCATCACCCACAACAATGAATACATTGATTCCTTTATCAGACACATGTCTTCTTATGCATGCACATGACCTTTATCATTTAATTATTCCACTATGCACACAACATGGCCTCCATGATGTAGTGTTTCTTAGTGGCCAACAAAAAATAAATTTGTTGAAAGGAATGGAATTTCCCTTATTTTACTAGGTGGTTGAGCTTCTTCATAAGCACCCCACTTCATCACATCCAACACCTTCCAATACATTTAAACCTCTATCTCCAAGGTCCCAATAAAATCAAAATATGCAGTAGCACCCTTTCCTCCACAGAAATAACATTCATCTCTTCTCTCTGATCATTCCCATCCCCACATTGAGAATAACAACATGTTGGATGTAAAGTTGCTCTAAATTGAACTCTATGGTTTTACTACACTACAAAATACATCCCCATGCCCACCAGAATCCTTCATGCTTCCTCTACTCAACAAAGCTCACAATCGATACCGATTTTTAGTGAAGACTATGGAAGTGGTGTCAATTTCTAGGTCAAGGAAATCCATAATTCAAGTGTAGGCACTGTTGTTTCTCTTCTTCAGGGGCTCTTCTATATAGACGGGAATGCACCTGGCTATAATATCATGTATTCCCCTTGCTCTCGATGCTCAGAATATTTTTTTTTAACATCTGATCGGATCATGGACACACATATCAAGAATGCTCACCATAAAGGATCCAACTATATCAGGTTGTCAATGTTAGCTAGCTCTTGCACTAAGGAAAGTTGTTCACCAAGGACCAAGTTTAGCAGAATTTTCCCCATCTCATGGAGGTTCTTAGATGTTGCTCAGAATCATTGATACCCAACTTTGTATGTAGGGTATGGAAAATTTTGTGACCTTTAACACATCTTGGTCCCTTCTCTGCTATAGTGAGGTCTAATTTATGTATTTATCTTCATAGCTTCAAACAGGGTAATATTGTTCCTTGATGACATCTCGAAAAAAATTCATAAAGGGTGTCACTGAAAATAGTGAGGGTTTCTCCTCGCCCCTATGCTCACAGTAAGTTTCCCACCAATCTTTAACATGGGGGGCAACTTTGAGGAGTGAAAAAGTAATATTTTCCCTATCGCAAAAATGATGGACTGAAAAATATCATTCCTGCATATTTAACCATCTATCGAGAGCATCTGTGTCTATTTAGCCTTTAAATATAGGAATTTCAAAGTTAACTTGTATCTTAAAGGGGGTAGAACTTCTGAAGTGACTGTTGGATGAAGATTCTTTGCCCACTGATACTCGTTGAAGGATTTGGGAAAAAGTTTCCATCATCTCGTTCCTTTGTCACTCAAGGGCTTCTTTGAGAAACATTTTGAAAGGATCTCCTTCTCCCTCAACTTTCTTTTCTTCTCCCATGGGAGGTCATCAGGGTTGGAGAGGCCATTCTTTCAAGGTTTCAACTGGTTCAGGTCCCAATTCCTTGTACCTTGACCTCATTCGGGACATGTATATAAAACCAAATAAAGAGAAGAACGCTCTAATACCACTAATATGAACTTATGAAGGAACAAAATGAAATATATATTCAAACCCAAACAATGAGGTACATTGAAACAAAACTTCAATTAAATAAATAGCAACTGCTAAAAATTATGTACATATATAAGAGAAACAAACTAGTTTGGGAAATGGTATCTTATCTCTCTGAAGAGATGTCACGACTACATGCCTTATGAACTATTTTACAATGAGGATCGAAGGCATTTTTATTATTATGAAACAATAGAAAACCCTAAACATCCAAAAACATAACCATATGAGATGAATCACCAAAAGTTTGTGGGCCCTGTTGGGATTAGTTGGAATGTCAACTTCTCGGGGTCATAATTTGGCCATATGATCTTAGTTTAGCATGCAAGGTACCTCATTAGAAATATATATATGAGGAAAATAATTTTGCTCAACAATTCCTTGCCCTATGAGTAATAAGCTTGGGCCATTTTCCAAAAAAAACATCGTTTAGGGCCACAAAATGGCTCTAGAAGTTTAGGACCTGAAAAAGTGCTAGAAATATAAACTTGTGCTATAATTAAAGAAACTGAAAAGAAACATTCTTTGGGATCCTAGTAGAATAGGTGGGTGGCCACTAATATCCACTGGACCACCCCTTCCATTCGAAGCTTTGAATAATACTTATATAAGTAAAATCAAGTCCTATTTGCAAAAGTATTCTCAGGTGTTTGGAACCATACAACGTTTCAAAAACCCTTACTTCTCGAGAGCTTTGAATAATATTTATTCATGTAAAATCAAATCATATTTGTAATTTTAAGGGAACTATTCAATACCTAGTAACTATACTAAATAATAATAATAATATTGCAGGCTCCTCTTTACCAACGTACCGCCAATGATTCTCACCCAAGTTGTTCTTGTTTTTGTTGCTTCAAAATTTATTGTTCTATCGCTTAAATGGTGATTCAAATAATATGTACTAATTCAATTAATTGGAGCACATAATAGTGAATTCCTTCCACACAATTCATACCTGAAAAATAAAAATCATTATTACATTTGGTATTATTTGAAAGCATTAAAATATCAAATCTAAAAGCATGATTTTCAGTGTATTAAAATATTAATATTAACTTGTATGTTCAAAATTAACACAAATTCATATATGCAAGACTACGAAGAAAGTCCATTGGGCGAAGGAAGAAAGTCCATTGTGCGGAGGAAGCTTTTACGTTTTTATTGTGTGGAGGAAGCTTTTCTATTTTTATTGTGTGAACCTTCACACTCTGCACAATCTATTAATAATAAAATAAGCATTGGTTTTATGATGGACTATGGAGGAATCTTTCAAGTTTTCATTGTGTTGGCCTCTGCACTCTCTACAATCTATTAATAATAAAAAATAAAGAGTGCCTAACCAAATGCATACATCACATTGCCTTAAGAAATTAATCAATTGTTGTGCTTGTTCTCCTGCACATAGGTAACTATGCAAAATAAAATATAATAATAATTTAAAGATGTTAAAATTAAATTCCTTATGTATAAACTAAGGTTATATATTTATATATATTATATATATATTATATATTATAATATATATATATTTATATATATATTATAAAATCATAGCATTGAAGCTTGTGCAGAGAGCTTTCAATGTGCAGAGAGCTTTGTGTGAAGAGATTTCATTATGCAGAACATATAATTTTGTGCAGAATGATTTCATTGTGCGGAGAGCTTTCATTGTACAAAGTTTTATCTGCACTCAGCACAACCTTTAATCAATTACGTAGTGGTAAATGTAGGGACTATGTCACATTGCAACTATTACTCTTGTTATCTTATAATTGAAGGAAATAAGTTGATGGATGAAGATGAGGAAATGAAAACTTACCTCTTAAAGACCACAAAAAAATTATTTTTATGAGAATATTTTATGTATCCAACACGTGGAATCCAATATATTTATGGCTACGTTATCAAATGATGAGTTATTTTTTAAAATATTTTTATAATTTTCCAAAAAAAATCTAAGTTTTGATACACTCTTTGATCACAATTTCTTAGCAGAAAATACAAAAATGGTCTTTTCCTTTTTAATTTATGGACACTTCATTGAGGATAGATGGTTAACAATTCATCATGGATGGATTTATGTAGAGAGGGAATTTTAAATTTAATGATGGTCAAGTATAACCATGGTTAATTTTTGTAATGTAAAAATAATTTTTTTGTGAGTTAAAGTTACCAACTTTGTAGTAGATGTATCTAATTTTTTTTTATTTGAAATCAATTTCACTGTGAGCTAGGAATACTAATTTTATACATGCTAGGAATAATTTATATTTTAGAGAGTGGTTTGAGTATTTTTGGAGTTTCTTGAGATATTTTCTCAATAACTTTATTCTAATTCATAGTCTATCAGATCTCATATGCACTATATCAATGTGATATATCTTGGTTTGAAGATGAATAAACGAATAATATTTTGTGTGGTGTGGAAACCAATATGTGTTTTCATAGTAACAAAGTTGGTAGCTATGGGTTTAATCCCATAAGGAGGGCCTAGGAAAAATGTAAGAAGAGTGGGATATTTGTATGATGCACACCTGAGACAACAATCTCTAGTGCTTAATGCATATCACCTCAATGGATGTTTGTCTTCTTTATCTTTCACTGTAAATCGAAGCTTTCATATTTGAGTGCAATGAATGGTCTTAACATTTTGAGCTATGTTAATGCAAGGGCTATTTATAATGCCATTTTTTGGCATTTATTGGTGATCAAGATCCCTAGAGGCTCCAGAGAGGAAGGCACAAAATGAAACAATTATTGTCCAAAAATGTTCCGAAGAAATTTAAGCTTCTAGTAGGTTGTCTTTGGCTTTCTTCACATTATCAAAGATGTTTCCAAATATCTTGAGCTTTCCATTTGGTTTAATCACATCTGGTTAAGAAAGGCCTTTAACACAAGGAGGATCATAAATATCTGAAGCAAAGATAGATGCTTAAAAGGTGGTTGTTTCCCAATCAAGGTCTCTGTCATCTTGGTAATTGAGTGTGAAATGCAACGAATGGGTTTTGTTGTTTTTCTTAATGTGGGATTTGTTTTTGTGCTTACAATAGAGTTTGTGTGAATTCGAGGAGAACAAGAAGTGGAGACTACTCTTGAAATGCCACCACAATTTTCACTATGTGGTTACACTCGCACTTGATTTTCTTGTTGTTTGAGCCAATGCCAAGATTTGCATTTCCGTTGATTTTTTTGGAGCAATAAGAGACACCTCCATTACCACTGCTTCTTTTGGTTGGTTCTAGCTTAAGCGTTTGAAGGCCGTATACAAAGATACTACTACTACAGAGAAGTGGAGCCAGTGTGCAAGGTGACAACCATGAATAATTGTTTGTTTTAAATATCGAACATATAGTTTTGATAAAATTAATGGCCTAAAATTCCATACTTGGAAGGTAAAGGTCCAAATGCATCTCATGCATAAAAACTTATGGAGCTTAGTAAAAGCGATAGTAATAACACATCAAGATGTTAAACTATTAATTAATTGGATGAAAAGGGAGGAGAAATCTAAGTCCATTATCGGACTCTCTCTATCAAATTTGCAAGTTCATCTTATATACTTAGAAAAATATTTTGCAGGAATATGGGAACAATTAAGTAAGATATTTGGGGAAAAAGTGATACAAATTGGATCCTAGAACACTCTCTAAGTTTTCATTAACTCTTAAAATTATGCCAAAATTTCAAAGTCTTATAAAGGTCAGGCTTATTAGAGATATCCTCATGACAATGACAATTTGTGATTAGTGCGGAGCAACGAGGACCCTCGGTCAAGCACACAGACTGTCGGCCCATGGAAACACGCGCTGACACAAATTGGCAAAACCAGAGGTTAATTCGAGAAACGGGGGAAGTTTCTGATATGCGATTAGTGAAAAATCACATATTGCAGGGCAAACCCCTCAAAGAAGGATAAGCCTCGAGCGCCAGACCCGAAAATGTTATGAAATGTGAAAAAGTAATTAATTCGATTCCGATGGAGTGGGATTCCACAAAACCAGTAGGATATCAAAAGGGCTCGAGGTGGTAAGTGGTTTCAACCGGGTCTCCCCCGATGCCACACATCGATTGCCACGCGTCGAAAGAAGAGAGAGAAAACCACTCACATTGGATGGGTAAATGTCATGTTACTTATATGCCCGATATGAGCGATGACTATTAGATCTAGATGTCCAAGATCAACGGCAGAGATGCAATCCGATGGATGACCAGATTCGGTGGGTTAAACAGGAAGAATTATATAAGATTCGATGTCCGAAATGGACGATGCATTGGCAGAGATTCATATTTTGCGAGCAATCTTGGAGCAAACAGAAATAACGACCGTTCTAACATTTCCAGTGAACCTGACACACACATCCATTACAGAATTGGTAGCCACCTCCCTGTGAGGCGTTTGACAGTGATGATTACGCCGAACATAGGGATTCAAATGAATAGAGGCAGGGAAAATAGAAAGCCAAGAAGTAGAAACAAACGATCAAGAAGTCGATGGCTTTAAAGCCACGAACTCACAGAGACATAGAAAGTGAGCAGAAGGAAGTAATGAAGAGAATTTGTTAGAAACAAAACGAAGGAGCCAAGCTGAACTAGAGAAGCAAAGGTAGCATCGAGCAAGACAGAGCCAGAGAGAGTCAGAGAATCTGTGTACTTTGGAGAAGGCATGAGAGGTTCAAGAAAACTCCTTTGTATATGCATGTCATGTATGAGTCTTAGATTGGGCTCATACTACTGTGACCAATAGAGATTGAGTTTCAGTAAGTAGATTCTGTGTACTCCAGAGACTTAGGGGATCCAAGTACAGTCTTGTTGATTCATATCCATTGTGTGAGACTCAAATTGAGCTCAATGTTGTAAAAACACTGCTTTTGAAAACATAATAGAGAGGCCACCACTGAAGGTTGGACCGAGAGACGTAGCCCAGGAGTATTGGGTGAACTCCTTATTAAACTTGTTGTATTTACATGTTTTCCAGTTATGTTTTCTCTAACTATTTCAGTGTTTGTGTGTCTCGCAATATTATCGATCCATCGCATAAAATAACATGGGCACATCCATGCACATGAGTCTGTAATACCCTAATTGTTTGTCTTAAGATCAATTAAAAATCAAGTGGTATAAGAGCTCTAGGTTGCTAAGGTTAGACAAGCTTGTGCTGGATTTTTTTTGTTGAATGCTAACTAGATCAAAGCTTAAATTAGGAGGAGAATTGGTTGAAACTAACCCAAAAATTGGAAGAGTCTATCCTAAGAGGAAAATGGCTGAAGAAAGTCCCTTGGAACCAGACCCCCAGTTCATGGATAGTTTCATTACCATGAGAGCCATGGTAGAGGAAATGTATAGAGAATTTAAGAAAGGTAGAGAGGAAGATTCATCAAACTCCAAACGAGATAAAGAAGCAAAAGAATCTCTCCTCCATGACCATTTTAAAGGAAAAGGGAACGAATAAAAGCTTCCCACACCTCTTGATAGCCTTGGAAATAAAAAGAAGACATCTTTGATTAAATTAGATGTTAAATTTAATTTACCAATACACGATGGAGAGTTGAATGCAGATAAGTTGGATAATTAGATTAGACAGATTGATGTGTATTGTAGGGTGCAGAACATTGATTCAGACAGTAGTAAGATTCAACTAGCCAGCCTACACCTTAGGGGAATTTCCTTGGTATGGTGGGAATGTAGGACACAAGATGACATGAAGAAGCATGGTAAAAATCTTTCTGTTTGGAGTGAATTTGTTTTTGTAATTAAAAAACAATTCTACCCACTAACTTATATGCAGCAAGCCATGATGAGTTGGCAAACTCTTTAACAATTGAAAGGGCAAAGTGTACAAAGTTACACCCAAGAATTTAGGAAAAGAGCTTTGATTCTAGGAATTTCTTTAGACTGGCCTGAAACTTTGCTGAAGTATATAGGCGGTCTACATAGCTATTTGAAGCATACCATTCTCATGTTTAATCCCACTAGCATAGATGAGGTATCTGTTTAGGCTACACATCTAGAGGCTAGAGGCAAGAATGTGAACCCAGAAGTTGGGGGATCATCAAAACCCACTGCAAGTAAGAACAAGGAAAAGACAAAGAAGAAATGGAAAGAGAGGAAGGCAAATGTTGTACAAAAGACCCAACCTTCGTGCACTCACTGCTAGAAGGATGGGCATGATGATGAACACTGTTGGATTCTGCATCTGGAGCTGAAACCCAAGAAGTACGATGGCAAAAAGAAGAAGACTATTGCAGCTATTCAAAAATATTTGGGGTCAGACTTAGGGGATGAAAAACAATCACAACCATAGGGATAAAAGGTAAAAATTCTGAAGCATGAACTAGTAATTCTACACAATCTACTGATAATGAAGAAAATGAGAGGAAAAGACTTGAGCTTTTTCATATTAGAGTTATTTCCATGCATCAAAAGTTTGATACTTTGTTTGATAGTGGCTCACAAGTAAATTTAATTTCTGAAGCAATTGTAAAGAAATTGGGATTACTAACCACACCTCACAAGAAAACATATCCATTAGGTTGGTTATGTGATAAAGCAAAGCTACAAGTGACCAGACAATGTAAACTTAGGTTTTCTTTTGGGTCAGCATTTGTAGATGAGGTTGAGTTAGATATTGTTCCCTTGGATATATGCGGAATTGTTTTAGGAAGTCCTTACTTGTATGATAGAAAAGCTATTTCCTATAGGGCAGAAAACAAGTATCAGCTCGTTAAAGATGGAATTGAATATATTGTAAGAGCTCATAAACTCAAGGATAATTATACTCTCATAAACTCAGGGCAAATGAAAAGAATTGTAAATTCATGCAAACAATTTTTACTGATGGTTGTAAAAGAAAAGAAACCTGATAAAACCAATGTATTTGAGGGATGTAATGGTAAACAACAAGCTAATTTAGAAAATGTTGTTTCAGAATATGATATACTACAAGAACCTAAAGCTCTGCCACCCAAAAAGGAAATAGTACATGATATTAATTTGCAGCAAGATGCTCCATTGCCTAACATCGAAATGTACAGGTTGTTCGCTTTAGAGAATGCAGAAATCAAGAAGCAGGTATAGGAGCTGCTCGAGAAAGGGTTCATAAAACCTAGCACATCACCATGTGGATCTCCAATTGTCTTGGTGAGAAAGAAAGATGTCTCATGGAGAATGTGCATTGATTATCGAGCATTGAATAAGATAACGATAAAAATCATTATCCCCTTCCTCACATAGACGATCTATTAAATCAGTTGAAAGAAGTTGTCTACTTTTCCAAGTTGGACATGCATAGTGGCTACCATCAGGTCAAAGTTGCAGAGCAAGATGCATGGAACACTGCTTTCAAAACAAAGCAGGGATTGTATGAGTGGTTGGTGATGACTTTTGGCTTAACTAATGCTCCTGCTACTTTCATGAGAGTAATGAATGATGTACTCAGACATTTTAAGGATGATTTTTTCATTGTATATTTAGATGACATTCTTCTATTTAGTAAAACATGGGAAGAACACTTGAAGCATGTAAAGCAGACTCTAGATGTTTTGAAAAAAGAGAATCTTTATGTTAAGCTCTCAAAATGTGAATTTGGAAAAACATCTTTGAATTATTTGGGTCATATTGTAGGGGGTGGTGAATTGAAGATAGATCCCTCTAAGGTTGCAGTCATTGTAAACTGGCCTAAACCCAAATCTGCTACTGAAGTTAGAAGCTTCCTAGGAGCAGCACAGTATTGGAGAAAGTTTATTTCTAAATTTTCCTTAATTGCAGCTCCCTTACATGCTTTAACAGGATTGAACAAGGTGTTTCAGTGGGGAGGCAAATAGTAGAAGGCCTTCGACACATTAAAAGAAAATATTAGTACAACACTAGTACTAGCATTGCCTGATCTTCAAAGACCATTCGAGATTGAAACCGATGCCAGTGATTATGTCATGGGAGCAGTGTTGATGAAGCACAGTAAACCCATATGTTATCATTCTGAGACATTTAATTCTGCAGCAGTCAATTATCTCACATATGATAAGGAATTATATGCATTAGTACAGAGTGTGAAAAAAGTGGAAACATTATCTAATGGGAAAAGAGACAGTTATACATACTGATCATCGACTACTTCAATATTTATACTCACAAACTAAGTTGCAGCAATCAAGACACTATAGGTGGATGGTGTTTCTACAACAATTTCATCTTGTCATCAGATATAAAAAGGGCATACACAATAAAGTTGCAGATATGTTTTCTAGACAAATCATAAATGCATCCACTATACTTAAGCATAATTCAGTATTGCATGAAAGCTACATTGAACAATATGCTCAAGATATAGATTTTAAAGATGTGTATGCAACTTTAAGTCATGGCAAACAAGTAGAAGAATTGGATTATCATGTTAAGGACCAACTCTTGTATCATTTTGGAAAGTTATGCATTCCACAAACTGAAAGAGTAAAGATAATTCGAGAAGCACACACTTCTCTAATATCAGGTCACTTTGGTGTAAGTAAAACAGTTGCACAGCTGCAAAGATTTTGTTACTAGCCAAAAATGCATGAAACAATTTCTAAATATGTAAGAGGGTGCACCATGTGTGCTAAAAGCAAGGGAACAATAGAAAACTAGGTTTTTACACTCCACTACCAGTTCCTTCTCATACTTGGGAAATTGTTTCCATGGATTGTGTTGGGGGACTTCCTAAATCTAGAAAAGGTCATGACTATTTATATGTTATTGTGGATAGGTTCAGCAAAATGTGTATTCTAATACCTTGTAACAAATAGATTACAGCTGAGAAAACAGTGAAGTTTTTCTTTCAGCATGTATGGGTTCATTTTGGATTACCCACTTCCATTGTATCTGATCGAGATTCCTGATTTGTTGGGAAATTTTGGTGGAGTCTGTGGGAATTGATGGACACCACACTAAAGAAGAGCACAACCTTTCATCCACAAACAGATGGCCAAACAAAAGTGGTCAACAAGATAGTGATCCAGTTGCTCAGAGGTTATTGCAGCAAACATCCCAAGCTTTGGGGTGAACACCTATGCTATGTGTAGGATGCTTACAACTTAGCTAAACATTCTTCTACACAGACATCTCCTTCTGAGACCTGTTTTGGTTTCACACCAAGGTCTCCCTTGGATTTTGTCTTTGGTAAAGACATAGTAGTTGATGGAAACAAAGACATGGACAAGGCAACCAAGTTCATTAAACAAATCCAAGAGATTCACCAGGCAGTACAAGAACATCTGGAAAAGAGCTAAGCCAAGTACAAGGCAAGGCATGATAAGCATCCGATTGAGCATAGTTTCTAAGTTGGTGATCAAGTCTGGTTGTATATCAGCAAAGACAGAATGCAAGGTGAAGGTAAGAAGCTGAAGCCAATAAGGTATGGACCTTTTAGGATACTCGAGAAAATTGGTGAAAATTCTTTTCACCTTGATTTGCCAGCTTACATGCACATCTATTTAGTTGTTAATGCAGAAAGCTTGAGCCTATTTGAACCTTCATTGATTGAAGATCCCAAAGAGCGGAGTCAATTGCCTTCTATTGATGATCTGTTGCTTGAATATCTCAATGAATTGCAGGAAGATATAGTTCTGGACAAGAAGGTAAGGACATGCGTAGAGTGGATGTTGAGTACCTCAGGATTGCACTCAAAGGTTCAAAACCAAGCAGTGCAAGATGGATAGAAATTGGGCAAGTGAGGAATTTATACCCTCACTTGATTAATGCTTAAAAGCTAACTTTTGGTCATCTAAAAGCTTTTTCAGTGGGAAGGCCGTGATCCGAATTAGATCCTAGAACACTCTCTAAGTTTTCATGAACTCTTAAAATTATGCCAAAATTTCAAAGTCTTATAAAGGTCAGGCTTATCAGAGATATCCTCGTGACAATGAAAATTTGTAATCAGCACAGAGCAACAGGGACCCTCGGTTAAGCGTGCAGACTGTTGGCCCATGGTAACGCGTGCTGGCACAAATTAGCAAAACCAGAGGTTAATTCGAGAAACAGGGGTAGTTGTTAATCGCATATCGCAGGGAAAACCCCTCAAAGAAGGATAAGCCTCGAGCCCACGAACCCGAAAATGTTATGAAATGCAGAAAAGTAATTAATTCAGTTCCGACGGAGTGGGATTCCACAAAACCGACAGGATATTGGAAGGGCTTCAGGTGGTAAGTGGTTTCAACCAAGTCCCGCCTAATGCCACACATTGATTGCCATGCATCCGGTAGAAGAGAGAGAAAACTGCTCACATCGGACGGGTAAATATCATGTTACTTATCCGCCCGATATGAGTGATGACCTTTGGATCTGGAGGCCCCAAATTGATGGCGGAGACGTGATCCGATGGACGACTAGATTCGGTGGGGTAAATAGGCATAATTATATAAGATTCGAAGTCTGATATGGACGATGCGTTGGCAGAGATTTGTATTTCGTGGGCAATCTTGGAGCAAACGGAAGTAATGACCGTTCAAACATTTCCAATGAACTTGACACACTCATCTGTTACAGAATTGGTGGCCACTTCCCTGTGAGGCGTTTTATAGTGATGATTATGTCGAACAGAGGGATTCAGATGGACAGAGGCAGGGAAACCAGAAAGCCGAGAAGCGGAAACGAACAGTCAAGAAGCCGATGGCTTTAAAGCCATGAACTGAAAGAGACAGAACAAGTGAGTAGAAGTTAGTAGTGAAAAGAGTTTGTTAGACACAGAAAGAAGGAGCTGAGCTGACCTTCAGAAGCAAAGGTGAAGTTGAGCCAGATAGAGCCAGAGAGAGTCAGAGTGTCTATGTACTCTAGAGAAGGCTTGAGAGGTTCAAGCGAACTCCTCTGTATATGCCTATCATGTATGAGTCTTTGATTGGGCTCATACTACTGTGACCAATAGAGGTTGAGTTTCAGTAAGTAGAGTCTGTGTACTCTAGAGACTTGGGAGATCCAAGTATAGTCTTCTTAATTCATATCTACTGTGTGAGACTCAAATTGAGCTCACTATTGTTAAAACTTTTCTTTTGAAAACATAATAGAGAGGCCACCATTGAAAGCTGGACCGGGAGACATAGCCCAGGAATATTTTGTGAACTCCTTATTAAACTTGTTGTGTTTACATGTTTGCCTATTATGTTTTCTCTAACTACTTCATTTTTTTGTGTATTTTAAAATCTTATCGATCTGTTGCATAAAATAATATAGGTACATACATGCACATGAGTTTGTAATACCTTAATTGTTTATCTTAACATCAATGACAGATCAAAAAGCTATGATCACAAAATTCTCCATGAAGTTACAATTATTCAAACTTTAAATGAAAGATGGGGTATCATTGTCTACACACATAACTGATCTAAAATCACTCATAAGGTAAATCGAGAAAATTGGGGCAAAAATAGAAGATGAAGATGCTAAGGCTTTTATTTTAAATAGTTTATCTTCAAATTATGATAATGACTTTTTCACCTTAATTTAATTTTCCTCTCAATCACTAGATGAAATGATAGAAACACTCTTAGTAAAAGCAAAGAGGATGAACACAAGTGACATAGAGGACAACTCAGATGTCGAGATGACATTATTTTCCAAGGGCATGATCAATAAAAACAGAAACTCAATCAAATGTTTCTACTACTGATGACATGGACATACAACTTTCAATTGCAAAAAACATGTCAAAGATCTTTTAAATGGAGAATTAAAAGAATCAACTAACATAGATACTTCTTGAGACTCACTAGAGGTCACCCCTGAGGACTTATCATATAGTGACAATGATGATGAGTTCAATACAGAGCCTCTCATACTCTTCTAAAATAGTTATTAGTCATGCATGTTATATTTTAGTTATGTATATTTTTGGTTTGTAAATTGAAGGTGCATAACCAATCATTGAATAATGTAACATAATCTAAATTGATGGTTCTTGGTGCTTAGAAAACCCTAAACATATCATTGGTTTAATTATACATATTGCTACAGTTTTGTGGTTCTTGGCACTCTAAAATGCATGAACAATGGCTATTGGTTATAATATGAGATCCTTGTGTGTTAGATAGGTCAAGTTATACGATCAACTTCTAAATAAATTCAGTATCGAGACTGTCTTCCTAGAAACTGATGGGTAGATGAAAGTTAAATATTCGAATGATGGTGGTCTGTCCATAGAGTGATTCAGTTACTTCATAAATTTTCTTGTGGAATCCCCGATGAGCTGAGTATGTCAATAGTGTTGATGATTGCAAGTACATCAATAATGATTAGAGGAAGTTGTGACTTAAATGGGAAAAATTGTAAGCTCAAAGTTGTGATGGAGAAAAAGTGTAGTCTGAGAGATTCCAGCGTGAGTATAAGTGTTGATGAAGACCATACCGGAATACTAAATAAATATGACTCGAATGTGCGTTATCTGTGTTTCTATATTGTTATTTATAAAATAAACATTATGGGAGGGTGTTAAGAATAATGTTTATTTTAGAGAGTGGTTTGAGGATTGTTCAAATTTGTTGAGATATTTTCTCAACATCATTCTCCTAATTTAAAATTTGTTGGATCTGATATGCACTATATTAGTCTGATGTATCTTGGTTTGAATATGAATAAATGAATAATCCTTTATGTGGTGTGCAACCGTAAGTGTGTTTTATGTACACGATCATAATCACAAGCTATATCATAGTTATAGGATTTTAGTTGCATAATAATATTTTAGTTTTGTGTGGTGTGTAGTTTGTGTACGTGATCATAATCACAAGCTAGAACATAGTTATGGGATTTTAGTTGCACAACAATTTTTTATTTTTGGAGAAAATAATTAAAATATTTTTAGTGATTATTTGTAAGTTAGTTATGTTCTATTTATTGGGAAGTATTATGAGTACAGGTTCCCTTTATCTCTTTCTTTTTCCAAATTCATATATTGTGTGGAAATTTGATGAGGTTCTATTTTTTTATAATTTTTTAGGAGACGCATGATTACCTTCTGTCATACTAATCAATAGCAAAGATTTATTATTTTAGTAATTTGTATAGTTATATAACAAATTTGTGAAGGGATATATTTTATTTAGAAAAAAAAAATACAAAATATATTTTTGTTATATTTTTTAAGTACAATTTTTTAAATATAATGTTCATCCAAAAGCTATGAGAGATTATGATTTATGATGACCATTTGAAAGTCTTTGAAGAGGGGCCATGATTTTGGAATGTGTGGATCTCTTCATTTTACAACAAATTTGTATGAATGGATCCATTTCACCTCGATACCAGATATATTTTTGTTATAATTTTTTAAACATAATGATTATAATGATTATGTGAAAATATGAGTAGAGATTATGATTTATAATTACTATCTAGATGTTTTTGAAGAGTAATTACACCATCGTTCTTAGATGTAGATGTGCTACCACTATGATCCTATCTAAAACACTACTTTGAGTTTATCATCTAAATTTGTAACTACTTTATTGGCATTCTTTGGTAAGTCTTTCGGTAGATTCTTGCAAGTAGAGTTTTATGAGGTTGAAATAAGACAAAAGTTCAATGAGCTTAAACATTAGAGTATGAAAACAGATGTTTGTCGTCTACATAAATTTTATCCTCAAATTAAAGAACATATAAAAAGGAAAAGGAATCATCCTTCAATATCTAAACGTTGGTGGGAAAAAATTAAATAAACTATCAAAAGTTGAAAAAGGATAAATGATTTTAGAAACTCACTACTAATTATCCGTGAAACTCTAGTCAAAGGAATATAATGGGTTTGCACACCAATGCCATGTGAGTGGTAGTTGCTTTCTACAAAGGTTTGAATATAAGTTAAAATGAATTAAAATAACAAAAGAGTAAGTGTGGTTAATGTCTAATTACATTTATATATATATATATATATATATATATAGAGGTGGAAAAACTTATCAAAATCAGTTGTCAAACCAATAGTGAGGACAACCATCTGTGGCTGCTATCTACGAATATCAGTTTGACACATCACTGTTATCAAGGAAAATCACGCCACCTGGAATAATCGTTAGTGGTCCGTAAGGGAGCAGGCTTTCACTCCTACCAGTTGCCTCTGGGTCTTGGCCGTTAACCTGTTTCCTTACATGTTATGACAATTGTTACGTGTAATTTTTTATTTTTATTTTTATTTTTATTGATGTTATGTTTACCCTAATATATTTTTATGTAGAAATATCAAACCATTATTAAGTTTAGTTTTTGAAAATTTATGTGGGTTAAAATCTCAAAGAATATAATCTCATGATCAAGCTTCACATTAACCAAATAAAATGTTTTAAATTTTAACAAAATTCTTAATGAAATTTAAAAACTTATTAAAAAAACTGAATTTTTATTAATTAACTTACACTTTTTAAATATTAAAAAAATATTATATTATAATTTTTTCTTATAAGTAATAAATATTAAATATATCAAAATTATTTTGTTGTTAATGAAGGTCCACAAATACCATAAAAATAAATGTAAGAGATTTCTTAGAAACTTTTGGATTTTATGTCTATACTACTAAATCATTTAGAGAAGCTGTAAAACCATTACGAGAAGTCTTTTGAGTTCACTATAGTTTTGTTGACTTATATGGTTATAAGGGTTAGTATTGTGATAGATATTCTAAAATTATGATCTAATTTAGGTATAGGTGGGATGATTTAAAAGAAAGTGTCTTTTATATTCATCTCTCTTACTGTCACAAAGATGACAAGTTATTTTATTCCTCAATGTTTTGAGAATTCCAATACTCAAGTTTCCTATATTCCCAAATGATTTAGCTAAAAGTTGGCATATTTGTATGCTTGTCATGTGTGAGCCACTAGTGCTTTGGATGGATTACCCTCAATGTGGGAAAGAATCACTTTTATAAGGAGGATAAGATTCGTTATATTTCCTTTAATTTTGAGAATATATGTAATAAAATTACTTTGGATTTGCTCTATGTTTCCCCAAGTTCCTATAGAAATGTTGCATCCCTAATTTTCATATTTATATAAGATAATAGGAATGATGAGAGCCTCATAGAGGAGTTATTTCTTATCCCATGGTCAAATATCCACTAATTTACATTCATATTCAAGGCATAATAAGATTTCTACCCTTTATTTATCATTTCCTTAATGTTATAGTTCCAATTAAGCTTGTGATAAATATCAATTCTAAGTTTGTATAAAGGAACTTCCTCCAAACCATTTTTTCCCTGTATGAGAGTATCATACGTGATCTTTTTTGGATTTAGTTATCACAACCTTTACTTTTCTAGTATTCATAGTAATACTTATAATAGAGAATAAGTCTTCATGGATTCATATTTTCGTATTGAGGTCATAGAAATTCCTCACCATAAAAGAAGTATAACCAACTTAAAAAAATTAAGGATGATGGTTATAATGTTGAGAGATGGGTTGACACAAAATGTATCTTCCAAACAATCTTCTAGAGTGTTAATGAATATGCCAAAAATAGTAGGGAATATATAACAACCTTTCTTGTCTACCTTCTAACAATTAATTTCTTTCAACCAATCCTTAATGTTCCTAAACATGGAAATAATATTCTCATACAACATTATTGTTATAGTTTGTAACTCAAAAAGAACCTTCAGATATTCAAAACTATTCCAAAGGTTAGTTCTAGTGAGTGTGTAAAAACATTTTCTAAAATCAATGAAACAACAAATAAGATTAGTTTTATTATTATGGTTCTCCTCTAAAATTATTAGCATTCTAGAAATGTCATCCACTAATGAGTGATAGCCTCTAAAGTTGGCCAATACTTTTTCTCTCTTGTCATGGATTTCTATCCATGTGTTATTATTTTCCATAACATTTCCACATTTTTTTGCTAAAATGGTGCAAATAATAATGGCACTATAATTATAGGGATTGATTTGACAATGGGGCTTTAATTCCAATGTTTATGGAAACCTTGTCTGACTGCTAAAATGACGATCTTATGTATGAGGGATGAGGATATGCACTATTATTTTAAAGATCTTAGCTTGGTAGTCTCTATTGTCATTATCATTCCCTTTTATAGGTCATATAACCAAAAACGTTATGTCCTTTATAAAAAAATCGTATTCCATAGAAATGTTTGAAATGTTGTCTCCTTTTGGGACAATAAGGTGGTTGTTTCACTAGGATGTTATCCCCTCCACTCAGATTCAAATCCCATGGGGGGAATCCATGTCCCATCATAGTAAGGATAAAAGGATATGTGTACCGTGGGAGTCTAGGATCCCGACTCTAGTTTCCAATGGTCTCGAGATGTCTTGGTCCTAGGTTGAACTATGAGTTTTTGATATATTTGGCTTGCAGGTTATTGCATATATCTAGTGAGGTTACTAGTTCCCCATCAACCATGCACACTTTAAAAATAAATGTTTTCAATGTTATCCATGACATTAAAAGATTCATAGATATTTTTATGGTAAGAATTCTAGTGCCTCATGTGAATCATATTATTTTCTTTAGTTTTACAAGTCAAAATTTGTCTCTAAAATCTATAAGGATCTACATATATAAGTGAAAAATATTTTATTGCTTTATGTTTATGTAGTACATTTCTTCATTTTAATTATGCATTTGTATCTACTTATATTATTTGATTTCATGGACTCATTAGGACCATCCCTAATGTCTTTTCTAACAATTTTAGACTTGTTATCATACCAAGGGTTGGCTATTCTACTTTTTCTTTTTATATAATAGCTCAATAGATAATTTGTTAATGGGAGTAGAGTGGGTTGTCATAAAATTATAATAAAAGTACTCAATATTATTATTATATGAAAAGAAATTTAATTCACTATTTAATTGCTTTAAAAAAGATCATATTTATTTTTATGAAAAATAAAGTGCATTTGGTTATCATAGTTCTCTTTATTACAACCTTTGTGCATAAGAAATTTAGTCTATGACCAGAGTTAGACTCATGGCCATTTGAAATGTCAAAATTCATTATTTGGTTCGATATAGACATATCTAACATCACATAATAATTGGCATTGTTGCCTAGCTGACGGATATAAATAATCTAGTTATATTTCAACCACTTCATTGGAGCATTGAAAAATATTAGATCTTGAGATCTATGGAGCTTGATTAGCTTTGAATAATAAAACAAAAATATCTCTTAGGTGTTCAGAGTTTCTTTTTTTTCGATTTATTAGCTAAAAAAAGGTCCTCATCTAGCCTTAGATTATTAAGGTTGGAACCATTGCTTAAAAGAATAGCTCGATTAGTTGCAATTCTAGAATTAAAATATCATATCATGATGATATTACCTTCGTTTCATAGACTGTAAATATCTTGTTTTATATTTTTAAGAGAATATTCTTATATGTTTTTCTTATAAAATTTGTAACTGTAGGTGCAAAGTAACAATTGAAATACATATCATATTATTATATATCTAAAATTTCCATATATATGTATTCATTAAGAAGGTCTAAGCATAAATTGTTTCTTTAATGTAACAAGTTATGATTCCAATCACTTTGTGAAAACACTTATTATTCCATATTAGACACAATGTTGATCCTTCTATATTAGGGACTTTCAGTTATACATTATTTTAAGTTTCAATAAAAAATACAAAATCAATTTCACTCAAGATCTGACTTAATATTGGCCCTTTCCTCCAAAGAAAACCACAACAGTTCTAAGAGAGGATATAGAAAGTTCCATATTTGTATTCCTTATTTTTTTTCAATCCTTATCTCTAATAATAAATTTTCACTACTAATTAATTCTCATTTTCCTTCCTTCCTAGCTTCTTTTACCTTTTGTACTTCTTTAATCCATCTCGTCTTCTAGTATAAGGAATTGATTTATAAATATTTCTAATAAGGCCGAAGCTTTGTTGAATATACCATATTTACAGTCATTAAATTTCAGCTTAACCTAAGTCAATATATATCTTTATTTGATTATTTTACCCAACCTCTTTAGTTCTCTGAGTTAAGTTGTTTCAATTTTTGATTTATTTTTCAGTTCTTTCTTGGCAATTGTGAACTTGTTCTCATATTTTATATTTTACACCAAAAATTACAAGGTTCAAATTTATTTTGTTGTTTTTTTGGTCTAACTCAATGAAATTATTCATTCTTCTTTGATGAGTTGATATCAAACTTACATTCAGATTATTGAGAGAAATTATCGTAATTATGTTTCTTTTTAGCTCTTTAATCATATTCCCAAGGTTGTTATTTTATTCAACCACTTCTTCCCATGTCGATTATTTCTTTTCTTGGAATTTTTATAATGAAGCATTGAACTATGATATTCTATTGTCTATTGTTGTTTGAATATTGTCTTCTAAGGATCTAAATTTAGCAAGAATTGCTTCTAAGTGTATTTAAAGTTTGGTTTCTCTCTTCAAGAAAATCTAGACCATCATTACAAGTAAGATGATAAAATAAAAAATGAAGATCATGGTGATGTAGTAGGAGTTAAAAATATAGGTACATGTATGAATATATGATGGTTGAATAGACAATGTACATAAAGGACATCCTAGTAGATGGACAATTATAGTGGTTTGTTACCCATGCATTTTGGTGGATGGATGTTCCTTTATATGGATGTCAAAATTTTGTCATTTTTTGTCAATTCCAAGTTGGAGCATAGATAACCTTTGCTAATCGATAGGTTCCCTAGTTCAGAGTAGATCATGTGTGTTGTAGAACTCAACTAATTGATATTAAGAAAAGTAGTCATTAACGGAGAGTTCTAGAGTATGTAATTATTGCTTGTCTTACTTGTCTTGGGTGTAATAATAGGATTGAGAAGGTATTTATTCCTAGTATTTAGGAGTTGGTTAGATCTCATTGGTTTTGAAAGAAATTCTTCGACTAGATGCTTCCTAGGCTAGTGTATGGATGAGATATTTTCTCATCTAGTTGATTGTGTGATCAAGGTAGTTTCTCTATGTTGAGATGGCAGTCATGGATTTATATATTTAACAATATTTGATGTAAATAATAGTCTTCTTATGTGCTTCTAATTAAAAATGTATAGGTTTCAAGTATGAAAATATAACCCACGGGTCTTCAAAATTATACTCAGATTGATAGAATTATCTAGCCTTCATTACAAAGTTTCCAACCCATTCAACCATAGAAAAATTAGCCTTTTATAATTGATCTTCCTTATCTTCTTCGATTGCAGCTAATTTCTTCTTCCTACTCACATTTTGATATTCTTTCCTTAAAAAAAAGTTATAAAATAAAAATTAATATCTTTTAAGCCATTCTATGGTTAAACATTTCTTCCTTTCTCAAATTTTATTTTCATGTTTGCCACCCTTGACATGTAAAAAAAAAATAAATATTATTATTGATATTTGTTGGAAACAACGTTAATAGTAAGAGGGGGTTGAATTAGTATTAAGGAAAATCTAACATTTATGCCAATTTATCTCTTCACGTTCAAAAATGGAAACCATTCATGTGACCATCAACTACACAAGTTCAATAACAATACAAATTAGCACATGAACACACACACCATTAGCAGCATACACATGAGACACAAAGGTTCAACGTGGAAAGCCTTTCATGAGAAATATCACCAAAGCTTGTTTTTTATTATGATGTAAGAGCTCTTACTCTATTACATTAATGTTTGTTTGTGAGCCACCACTCATAAGAAGTACCAACTCCCTTTGATTGTTTGCTAAGACCCACTAGTAGGAAGCGTCAACTTCGTTCTTCTGTAAACACTTGATTATCTTAGCAGAAGCACCAAATTCATGGATTTGTTGTGAGCACCAACTTGCAACTCCTTGGATTTATGCAAGAACCAACTTGCAGGAGGCACCAACCGCCAAGCTTTTTTTAGATATCCACTAAGATGGAAGCACCAACTTCCTATATGTGGGCTCGCACCCACACTCAATAAGGAAATTTACTTCTCACTATAAATGGAAGCGACTCTTCCTATTTTCAACTCTCCCCTTGTCCACTTGGCCCTCAATTCTTCTTTGCATTTGTTCTTTTGTTCTCTTTTGCATTATTCCCTCCATTCTGCTTAGTATCATCCACTCATACTCAACCCTCTATGCACCAATTGTCTAATTTACAACATTCCATTGTTCTTGGCCCCTCATACAATAGGCATCTCAACTCTTGGCCTTCATTTTTTAATAGGCATACTATCAACCTCTATCTATAGCATAGACACTCTCATCCTTTCACAACAACATATGCACACTTGGCCTCTTCTCAGCAACGCTCACTCACACACACACACAAAACTCTCCAAACAGATCTCCCAACAATGTTACATCCCCCCAAATTGCATAACTACAATCCTTAGTTTGTTTCCCTGCAACACAATGATCAATGTTGTCTCTCTTGTCCTCCATACTACCTAAAAGCGTACTTCGGCATGGATATCCATGTTTTTGTTAGATATAGTTACTTGGCCTCTACAACCTCATTGAACACTGGGAGTAGGATTTTTTCACTCAACCATTGCAGTTTCATAAAACATGAGGATGGGAACTTGAGTTTTTGTCATACCAAGAATTAATTCTCAGTCAAACTGTGAACTTAAAGAGATCCTCCATTAACTTCTACCTATATTAGTAACATGGTTCTTCAATGCTCAGGACATATATGACATGGAAATATAATATTTTGATCTGATCTTTTGAACCCAACATTCTTTTCCATTTAATCCTTCATGGTGTGCAAGGAAGATCATAGGTGACTTGTTCTTCCTTGAGAAAATCTACATTACTTCATTATGCAGATCATGGCCCTCTCTGTCTCAATCTAAAGTTCTTGGAAATTTCCATTGGTTCCATTAATAATTTTAGCTTCAGACCCATATGTACTTTGAATTCTTTCCTGACTAGAACACTACCAAAGAGCTACTAACTCGTCCATCATCCCTTTCGAGCTATAAATCTCCTTTAAAATTACAGAGGAGAACTTGTTGTCAATTAGAGGATCCAACACAAGTGGGAGGAGCCAAAGGGCCAACTATGTCCAACACGATATATCATAGTATAAAACACGAACCTAGAAGCCTGCATGCCCATAACTTCTTATTAACTGCAATTCCTCAAACTTGTGGTATATAGTCACGAGGTATGGCCCACAATCTCCACGTCAACACTCCATGTCATGCCTTCTGTAATGAAGACCTTCAGGTTGGCCCACTATCCACCAAGTTATATATACATATACGCTTACTAAGTTGGAGCCTTGATGCATGTATGCCTATATTGGTTTTTAATCACACTCCTTAAGGTCTTACAGGGTTACTGGGTTTCGACCTATCGCACTTATATGCCTCTCTAACAATCCCTTAGCACCTTTTCCTAGCACCTTTATGGTGTTATTGAAGGTTTCGGGCTTGGTCCACTCCCTGAGCCTATGCTCTTTAAATGGTTCCACTTGTTAGTCTCTAGTATGCTACATTGTTATCTACCTGTCGGCCCCACTGTAATGCGCAGATCTCAATTACAATTGCATCTCGGGTTTCAATATTTCAGGAAATATCTTTTACAAGTTTCCTCAATTGATGGTCCATCAATTTTTGTTCTCTGCTAGCCCAGCTCCAAACTTTCCCCACCACTTATGAATAAAATTATGGGCTTTCGGGTTTCTGGGCTTCAAACCCTTCGATCATTGTTCCTGCTAGCCGTACTTTAGACTATCCAGGTTACTTATTTAATAAAGTTTCGGGCTTATCAAAACTACTATTATGAATTTGGAGATCATGACTTTGATTGTCAATAACTTTCAATCTAGTAGCCCATTTATGGACATTCACATACTGGTGGAAATCTCTTTCCAAGAGAAATTCAACTATGCCATCTCTAGGGGCATCTAAGCTAAACACATGGGGAGAAATCTCCTCCAAATTCAGGGACTCCAAACCATCATAATCATCATCATAGTCATCATATTATGGCTTCTTTAATAAGATTGCTATTATGATGATTCTCTACAAGATACTGCACCAACCATGGGACACTCCCTAAGCTTGACACACTAAGCACATCAATGCTAGCTTAGTTGCAATCAACATCCATGCTAGTCTGGTTGATATCAATGCCATCACACTTTCCAACTATCAGACAATTCCAATTGTCCAACACATATCCCCCATGGTTGTTGACATCAATGCCAACACCTTCGCTTCCACTAGCCATCAGACAGTGCCAATTGTCTAACAATATTCCCATATTTAAAAAAATATTCATTAAAAAGAAATGTGTCTCAAAATAATAAATATAAATGATCTAATAAGAAGAATGATAATTAAATAATGGTGGTGATGGAGTTGAGGGAGTGGGGTTAGGGAATCTAAGCCTAGTTTCTCTAACCCTGCTTTGTCCCTTCTTCCTTCTATGCCCCTTTTCTGCCATATTTGTTTTTCAATGTAGGGGTTTTCTAGCTTGTAGTTTCACTTGCATTGCTGGATTTGCCGACGTTTACTTTGCTGCAATGCTTGCCACAATGGAAACCTGAGGCGGTTGGGTTATTGGGCGGTTGTCTGCTCATACAACAATTTTGTTCCTTTTCATGCCTATTTAGTCACCATATTTTGGAATGGTTTGCGATGATTTTGGGTTTTCGATGGTCCCTCCTCTATCACTAGTTTCTTTTGGCTTATATATATATATATATATATATATATATATATATATATATATATATATATATATATTCTTTCCTATTTTGTGTGCCTTAAATATTTAATTTTTCTCTATGTTATGTGGCTAGAGATTTTTTATCTTTAGGGTTTCATTCCTTGCCCTTTCCTTGCCAAATGTTTGCACTGTATCAATCATGTATCTACTTAGGATCGCATACACACTTGATGTGTCTATAAAATGTATTTTTTATTCCCTATTTACATAATAAAAATTGCAGTTTTTTTTTTCTGGAAAAGAAGAAAAAGAATAATAATTAAAGTTTTTTTCTTACTCATTCCTTATTTAGGATTATATTTATTTTTAATTCCTAAAATAACGGAAAAACCATTAACATAAAAACAACCATTAACAAAATATTTTAAAATATTAATAAAATCCTAGTATCTAGAATGAATTCTTATTATTTATTTTTTCCATAATCTTTAATTTATAAACTTATTTCAAATACTCACATAATCTATAAAAATTCTTTTAATAAAGTTATTAATAAATTCAATCAAATAAAATTTCAAATCAATTTGTAAATAAAATCATACAAGATGATAACAAATATAGACAATTAAGTTTTAGCCCCTCTATTTCCTCCAACCTCTCCTCTCTATAAATGTTATATATATATATATATATATATATATATATATATATATTAATTCAGGGATATTTTTTAATTTTCAAACATTTTTATTCATTATTATTATTTTTTAGTTTGGCCCCACAAGATAGTGCCTAACCATCATTGATTTAATTTGTAGATGAACTCAACCATTAATCTACAATTTTCCTTCATTATCCTAGTTGCATTACGGAATTGCACCCTAAGATATTTATATTATTTTTGTTGCCCAGAGTAATTTTTGCGTGAAACCACTACAAACATGTTCTGTTGAAACCCATATTAAATATTTGGTTTAAATATCAAAATAAATAAATAAATAAAACCACTAAATTATATCCTTTTGCCACCAAATTTGGGCAATTGATTCGCTCGATTCCCATGATCAACCCACCAAATTTGGGCAATTGATTCGCTCGATTCCCATGATCAACCCACTGGATCATCGGGAAGAAATAAACCTAAACAAGAATGCATGAAACCTGAAATTTTATAATTTGATGCCCGATATTCCATTGCCCAGGTTTTGTCTACATACGCGAATGTGTTCATATAACAATGCATCATTAGTTTTTAAGTACCTATTAAAAAAAAGTATTTCAACGATCACCACTCAAAATATATGCAAATCTCCCAAACAATTAATCTTCAGTTAAATCACTTTAATGAGTGATTATTTCTTTAAATTCCTCCTATGGTTTAAATGAGAATATAACCTATAATTTAGTACTAAAATTTGATTGATCAAATTTTCTTAAATTCTCTGAAGTATTCCCAAGAATTCAATTTAGAGAGATTCTTATGTGAATTAAAATTAAAATCTATATAAGAGTAGTTAATGGGTAAAGAAAGTTAATCATTTTAAATATAAAATTATTTTTTTTCTCATTTACTTTTAATAATTTAAAATTCATTTCAACAAAGTTGAGATGCTCATCTAGAGAATTTACTGAAGTACTAAAAAAATTACAAAACCAAGAAATCTGCTAGAAATAAAAAAAGTAAATATAAGTATACATTAAATAAAAATAAAGAAAAGTAAAATAAATATCAAATCAATCTAGTAGCTATGAAGTAGGAAAAGATCCAAAAAATAATTTTAAAATGAGAAAACATTTTTTAGCCAGAAAAATATAATATTTTTCATTAAACCATAATATTTTCCATTAAATCATATTTCAAAATTTTTTAATAAGAATTCAAAAGCTAAGAATCATTCTTCTATATAAAAAAAAAGAAAAAGATAAATACACACTTATTATACTTATTTCAAAGTTAGGCACTCAAGATAAGCCAAAGTTTACTTCAAACAAAATTAGATCTTACAATCTAACATCTTTCAAGAATGTAAAATTTATCAAAATCTTATCACCAAGGTATTTACGATTGTGAATTATTTATAAAATTGTTTATGAGATATAAAAGTAGTATGATTAAAAAAACAATATTTGTACCATATCTCTAAAACTAGATTTCATAAAACATTAAACATATAAAACTTTCTTGTATAAGGGTTGAGTTTATTGAAAGCATAAAAGTGAAAGAATATCAATATTAAAAAATAAAAATAAAAAATCCAATTCAATTAAGCTAATTAAAGCAAAAATCTAGAAAGAAAAATATAATAAATTTTACTACGGTAAGTTTGTACTAAAACATACTAGTTGAAAGCAAGCTAAGAAAATATTCAAAGGAATCTAACATTCATCTACATTACTCCAAACTTGAAAAAGGATCAAAAGACAAATATTATTGTAGTATTAATGAAATATGAACATAATTCTATCACTCAAACTTTTATTAACTACTTTTAAGAAAACAAAATCCAAAGGAAATCGAATTAAGGAAGAACTTTCCAACCAAAATATAATTGAGAAGGAGATATCAAATTGTACATGTTGGAAATTGTATAAACTAGCACTCCCCATGTATTCTTTAACATGGAATAATTTCCTTTGGTGAATCTTTATCTCTAGTGAAATGAAGAATCGATGACAAATATAGGAAGTTGAATGAATGTGAATAATTCTATGTAACCCATGATTTGGAACTTCCAACAATTATAGACACACTAAATGTGCAAAGGAATTCTCTCTTGGGGAGAAAATTTGTTTTTTAATAAATCATAGTGGATTAAGGTATCTATTTTTTCATCATTTCTTTAATACTATAAAAGCTCATTCGAATAGCTCTTATCAATTTGTTTGACTTTGAAATTTAATACATCAAGGAAAAATAAATTTGAGTAGTAAATGCACTAAGTAGGAGCATGTAAAATATGCACATGGAAACAATAAACATCTATGGTCTTGAAGTAATAGAGGGAATCATAAATTCCTATCAAGGAGATAGGAACTATAATTATGTGAAATAATGTTTAGAACAAGGACTTAAGGGGTTAAAGTGTGTTGATTATTACTTGGTAGAAGAGAAATTACTAATGTAAAAGGTAAGGTTGAACATACATGAATCGATATATACGAAAAGTATTATAATGCACGAGATTCATAAGAGTCTTTATGAGAGTCGTCTAGGTTAGGTTATCAGAAGATGGTAATAACTACACAGAAATTGTATTATTATCCTAGAACTAAGAAATAAATTAGAAACTAGATTATTAATTGTTTGGAGTTTCAATAGGTTAAGGTTGAGCTTAAGCATCCTATTGGATTGTTGTACCAAAAACCAACTCTAGAATAAGTGGGAAGTCATATCCATGTACTTCATCCCAGGATTTCCTAAATTAGCAAAATAGCATGATGCAATCATGGTGGTCGTGGACAAGCTGAGCAAAGGAAACTCACTTCACCCCTATGAATTCCACCTATAAGTAAATAGACATTGCAAATATTTTTATGAAGGAATTTTTTAGGTTACATGGCATTCCCAAGGCCAATTAGGCATGAATGGTAAATTTACTTCAAGTTTTTGGAAATATTTATTCGTAAGTCTTGGGAACCCATCAGAATTTATCTCTATCTATCATCCTCAAATAGATGGACAAATAAAAATTGTAAATAAGGTGTTATAGGACATTCTAAGAAAGTATACAATACATCAACCTAAGAAATGAGAAAAGTACCTACCCTCGCTATAATTTGTTTATAGTGGTTTCTACAAAAATGCGTTGAAGATGAGTTCTATATAGGCATTGTATGGAAGAAAATCTAACATACCAATTATCTAGACTAGCCAGTAGAAAATATTATGGTTCAACCATATATGCTAAAAGAATTAGAGAAAGAGATAATAAAAATAAGATAGAACCTAAATGTAGCCAAAGATTGGCAAAAAAGTTATATTGGTCCTAAAATAATTTATAAAGAGTTCAAGGTAGGAGAGCATGTGTACCTCCAAATTAGTTCAAAAATAATCTCAATGAGAATGGGGGTTTGTGCCAAGCTATCCCCAAGATACTATGGACCATTTGTTATACTAGAAAGAGTTGGCTAGTGGTATACAAGCTTGATTTACCTCCACACTGAAAGCACACAATGCTTTATTTTTATCCTTGCTTAAAAAATAAGTAAATGATGAGAACCATATAATTGATTAAACTACTATTCAAGTGGAACCATTGGTAAAATTCTAGCCAAAACCTCCATGTATCCTAGATAAAAGAAAAAGAATTAGCTCTAAAACCAAGCCATCATGTATATCAAGGTGTAATGGAAGCACTTAGGAGTATGTGATGAAACATGGTATATGGAGGATGCCATAAAAGCAACATACCCATTTTTGTTTACTATAAATAGTCATCTTCATGAATAGTAAAACATTCATGATGGTGTTAGTTTAAGGGAGAATCAATTGTTACACCTCTTTTTAAATATTTAGTTAACAATAATAATTCTAAAATGGACAAGATAGATATTTTGATAGATATTTTGATAGAATTCATTTGATTTAAATATATATTTCTATTTATTATGTTTTTAAAGATAAAGAAAAGAGAAACCAATATAGATCCTTATTAGTCCCTGCCTCCGGCATAGCAGGGACTATAGCGATCGATCGATCGTTGACTTCCTATTAATGCGCTCTGACCAAATAATATTACCCGTACATTTGAGGTTCAAACCAATGTTTTAAAAAAAATGTTCGGCTCAACCAATTTTTATCCAATGTTTCTGTTTGGAGGTCTTATTGCCAGCCTTGCCTGCCCACTGAGTGCAAGTTATTTTATCCTAAGTGTTTTAAACAAAGGCGGATCAAATTATTTTATGAAAAGTAACAAGGTTCGGGAAATTATTTTATACAAAGTTTTTGTAACTTAGTTTACACTTGTCACCATTGCGTGCTGACATGATTGTTTATAGTTGTCACCACCTGTCTTCTTATCTATCCATTCCACCGCCCTCCCGCTCCCTCTTGCCCCTCTTCATTCCATTGCCCCTCTTCATTCCATTGAAGGCAGATTGTCCACCGCCCTCCCGCTCCCTGTTGCCCCTCTTCATTACATTTGCGTCGTCTAAATGTGATGGATCAGAATTTAACCTACTGCAATATCTGCAAGAGTGCTCACACAGTTCACATATGAGAATTAAAATAACTATTTTACAGAATATCAGAGAAAATGATTGTATTCGATGAAATCACTAGGAGACACAGTTTCATAGGTGTTGAAATCGGTGGTGGCATCGTGGCATCTGTGGCATTTGAACAAGAGTTCCTGAAATCCAATGTCGCCACACATGCAGCATTCTCTTTCTTTGTCTTTCGTCGTGTTTCCGGGCGTATCTCGGATATTCTTCCCTTCTTGTTCCAGGGCCATGAATGAAGCCTCACCCATTTTACCGTATTTGATTTTCAAACCACAGGCACAGGCATTTGATGGACCTTCTAGCTAAAATGGCTGGAGATTCGAACAAAGCTGGGCGTATTCCTACGGGAAGGGCATGAGGATCCATTTTCCCAAAGCATCGGTCAAATTTCAAAGTTCAAACGCTATGTGTAACTCTGCAACTTAGCGGTTCCAGATCCCAGACAACGATAGCCACCTGCTTTGTTCGGAGCAGGAAAGAATCGTGGTAGGCGTTCTTGTGATATAACGTGTCATGAGAAATAGACACAACATTCGTTTCAGAAAAAGAAAACGCGCACACCGGCAATATCTTCCAAAGAGGAGAAAATGGCGCGCAGCCCACACACAACATCTGTTTCAAAGCCTAACATTTCCGGCGAAGAAAACGCGCACACCGGCAATATCTTCCAAAGAGGAGAAAAAGGCGCGCAGCCCACACACAACATCTGTTTCAAAGCCTAACACTTCCGGCGATGAAGGTTGTGGTGGCTGGAAGATAAAACATCAAAATTTGGGAATCAATAGTTGAGACACCTGGCATTCATGCAAGGTTGATTTACCTTCCGGCCACCAAAAATGTGTTCACTATACGCTTACTTTATAATTGAATAATATATACACTAAACTTACTTTATAATTCAATAATATAAATATGCATACTTAATTAAAGAGTTATTTGATAAATATCGTATATTTATTATTTTATCTATGTGTATACGTAATTTAATGCTTCGCATATCTCCATCCGTGACACCGAACGCTTTTGTGGGATTCTACGAATATGAAATTAACATTTCGATTATATAATTCGTGTACTTATTTCTGCGCATTTTAAAAACATTTGTAATAACAAAAACGCTTTTACGGATTGGAGGAATTTGGAATTAACGTTTGGACAATGCTCCCTTGTCAATACTTCAACGTTAATTGTTTGCCCACATCTTACGCTTTCAGGATGTGCGTCCGCAATATCATGTTGCCTTCAGTTCTGTTAGAATCTTTTAACTGACATATAGATTTTTACAGGAAGAGTTAGATTGGCCATGCCGGTCCTTATTGTTTACTTTAATTGGAAATAAAGACATACAGATCCTCGCCTTTTTCTAAATATGAGTCACCCTGAACTCCCTGTCCTGCACCGGAATTTTTGCAACACATGTTTTTTTGGCATATGGATAAAGATAGGCAGGGACTGCCGCTACGCAGTTACCCTTGTTTTTGAATAGAAGCTATTAGGGGATTTGGGAATTTTCATATATTATCTAAATTAAATGTTTTAATTTCATATTTTATGGTTGGAAAAAGAAAAATTTATATTTTGTGGTTGGAAAAAAAAAATTGCTACTAATTATTGAAAGGGCTGAGAGTGACACCAAATTTCTCCACGAGTATGCACTGTGTACGCATTATAGGTACTTTTGAGTGAGCATGCAGTCAAGGAGAGAAACTGCAAATTTTCACATTAGGCAGTGTGTGTGCATGTGGTGGTAAATAAAGGAGGATCAAAAGGAAGAAAATGTGGAATATGTGAACAAGCAGTAGAGGATAGAATCCCATGAGAAAAAATCAAGCCACACATGGGACTGAGAGCATGACTTATAAAAAGAGGAGACAGAAAACCATTTTAAGTGATAGCAAACTCGTGTGACGCCAAGATCTTGTTTAAATTCAATAAGGAAGTCATTGTGAAAACCTTCAACCTATGATAAAGGGCCATAAGAAACCCTTAAATAATGGGTATTAATTAAACAAATAAATAACTATGAAAGGAAAGAATGAAGGGTAATGAGAGGACTGAAACTGACCACGCTGGGATGCATTCTTATCCGACCACTTCCAACGCGGTGCATCAGCCGCCGCTCTTGACCTGCTGGTTCAGCTTGACACAGCTGACTACCGTCGCATCTTTCATTTGGCATTAAAGACTCAAAATTCAGTGTCTTTTGCAATGAATTCAGTCCATTGTTGTTTGAAGTGGCAATGTCGGTTAATATAAGAAATTTGTTTCGGAAGGTAAAGATGACTCAAAAAAATATCCTTTACTTACGTCACACATTTGCCTAAGATAAATATGCTTAATACCATTTTGAAATTGACGTTGACTTTCACCCTTTTGAGAGGTTGCGCTTCCGAAATTGACAGCGTGTTTGCAACCACAACTATAACTCACCCACATTTATAACGCTGGTTGTAAGCATGATAATGCGTATGGATTAATTTGAAATATAGCATCAAAGCAGATCCCATTTCGTCTGTGCTTCCAAATTTTCCACGTGGTAAGTGTATTCGCCACGACTTGCCTGGTCATCACGTTTGCGTAAACCAAGGCTGTGAATTTTGTCGGCACCGGATTCTGCTTGAAATGTCCGTCGACATACTTATGTTTTAGTCTTTTAATCCTTAATTATAGATTCTAATTCGCGTGGTCCTTTAAATTTGTAATCAGATTTTAGATTTTATGTAAAATTATACGGAAACATCTAATAAAAAATTAAAAGCTAGAAAATTTAGAGTAAAACTGTTTTTAATTTCACTGTAATGCAACCCAATAATGATGGACTATGCTCCCAACACTACTTTACAGCCCAAGTTACTAATATTGGTAGATTAATTAAGATGCAGAGAAGGAGAAACAGTACCAAATGAAAGAATTGATCTCTTTCAACAATAAATGAATTTTATTTTTTAATTAAACATATTTTTTACTAAAATTTTATCTTCCTTAAACTAAAGGAAGTAGGTTAACAGCTCTTAAGGGTTTAAAGCCCAATTTATTAATATTGGGAAATTAGTCAAGAGGAGATAAGGAGAAATAGCAACAAGGGAAAGATTGGATTTCTCTCTCAAGAATAAATTAATTTCATTTTTTTATTAAACATAAATATTGAAACAAATTAATTATAAGATTGAATTTTATAATTAAAATTTTAAATAAATAAATTTTAAATAATAAAAACGAATGAATAGTTTTTTATTATATATATATAATTTAAAATATGCCATAAAATAAATCAATTTATTTGAAATATTTTCATTATTTTTATATTAACATTTACATAAATGTTTTTGACTCTAAAATAAAATTATTTTTATTTATTAAAATTTTATTTTCTTTGAACAAAGGAAATAAGTTAATGGTTATTAAAACTGTATCATTTTAAAATTGAACGAAATAGGTTAATGCTATTAAAATTGTATCATTTTAAAATTGAACGGAATAGGTTAATGTCATTAAAAGTTTATTAGTCCTTGCTTAGTGAGCCAATATTGGTGCCTGAACACTCACTGGAGCCATAATACCGGCACTGGAGCCATAATTGGTTCCTGAACACGTGTGATGTTTTTGTTTATGCAGATATTCGTCGAGACAACACACACCAATTGAAAGGCAGGGAGGGAAATACATTATTTTACTCATCAAACAGAGAGTCAAGCTATATTCACTGGAGTTTATTTTTGTCGCATCCACATGTAGTATGTCGTAAGCATTTACTATTGATGTTCTAAAACATTTAGTACATTTTGTAAGGCACATTCCACATCAATGAAAATGGTTGCTTCGATAACCAGAGAACTTGCTCATTTTGCTTAAAATAGTTGATATTTCAAACTCTACCCTCTATAGAAGAGCTTGATACAATAAAGTAGAAATTATGAAACATGATGATTACAAAAAATTTTGGACTGATGTGGTCCTCATTTAAGTTGTGTGGAAAAGTGGTCTGACTTCTCTTCATCTATGGTGCTCATTAACGTGGCCATCAGATCTTGTATATGTTTTCGTTGTCAAGTTTGTAAGAGCTTTTGCACCGATCAACAACTTGAGGACCGAAATGGCTTACGGAGCGGTAGACTATTCCTCCATAAATGTAAGTGAAGAAGGATACATAGGGTAATGAATGCTAACAATTATAATCTCAACTGCCATGAGAGTAGTTGATGCAGGAATGGACGATAATAATGAAGGTATGAAACTGGGTTTGCAATAATTTCGGAGGCATTGAAGTGGGTTGACTTGGGAATAATGAATGCTAAGTCAACATCATCAAGAAGAACAACATTATCTTGTTGCTCTATCATGAGGAGCATAATCTATGAGATGTGAGAATGTAAATCTTTTCTAGTTAATCTAAATGTGTTCTGTGTAGTCTAAACAAAAGAAATAATTAAGGGAATGTTGTCATGGTAATTGCAATTTACTAAAGAATGAATATGATGCAAGCCTAGGCTCCTAAATTTTTCTTTCATCAATAGTTGGATCGAGATAATCTACACTTCATATACCTGTGTCAATGGCGAGATTGAGAGGATCCATGTACTTTCAATGGTGGCGGATTGACACCACTCCTTTGTGAAAGCTCCATTAAGCGCCCACCCAGCTTGTGCGCAGTGCAAATGAAGCTCATTATGTGAAGTATGAAGGGACCTTTGCATATTTAAATTTGCATAATGGACACTAAATTATTCTATTCACATCAAATAATAATACAATATAAATATAAAGAGCTATGTCTCGAGATAGCTAATCTATCTTGGACATACAATCTCTTGGTTGAGTGAATATCTCAACCACACACCAATCTAGGAAGCTAACTAGTTAGAGAGAATCTCTCAACCAGCTATACCTAAACAAACTCCTAACTAATACGAACAAACTCCTTCTAGAATTGATGAGCACATCAAAGACAAGTAGGAATTATATTTTCCAAGTTTCCCCTTTGATGAATATTTGTCACAATCTCAATCACGAAAGTCTAAATGTGGTCTTGGTGTTTACAAACATGATAAAAAATAATATGTCGACATCCATATAAAGGAACAACCATCTACCAGAATGCATGGGTACCAACTGCTGCAACTGTGAGTCTACTAGAAAGTCATTCATGTACATGATTTAGTCAACCATTCTTTGCATACCTATACCTGCAAATCCCCCCCCCCCATCATTGTCATCATGGGTTTTCTCGAATTACCCATAACCATTCTATGGGTTTTATCAACTTACCTTAAACCATGCCCAAGGTTTTTTTGGCTGACCCTAAACCATGCCCAGGGTTTTGTTCGCTGACTCTAAACCATGGCTATATGAATCGCTATCCACTTCACTCTCACACATGGTTTCTGGCTTACCACAAACCTACACTGCGAAGTGGTTTTGACTTACCACAAACCTGCACTTTCAAAGTGTTTTTAAGATTACCATGAACTTTATGGGGGTACACATGCCTCATAAGCCTCACATCACAAGAGACTCAGACATAATACAAACTCCAACTTGTGGAGTTACCAGGTAAATAATTTCCAAGGACCACTACAAAACATCATAAACTTGCTTACTAATACATGTATGTGACACATAATACACCCTGATCATGAGTCTATTCCACAAACTGACACAAAATTTCACTTGGTTGTCCATCTTCCTTTAATCTTTATTGTTGCTCCTTTACCTCCACTTTTGAAATTGTTCATATTGTTCACAACATTGTCTTTAACATTTTCAGTAACATTGTCCAATAGTTGTCTTGGATTTCCATATTTACATAGGTGTGATTTGATAGAGTAGCCAATTATAACAAAATCACTACCCATTGAGTTGTCTAAACTCAATAAAAAAATCTTGAATAATCCAAAATACTTACCATAATTGCATTAGTAGACGAACATGTGAACCAATCACTTCATAAAATAAGAACTTATTCTTTACCATATCCATTAAAGAGGTTGTATACTTAATTTGTGACCACACCTCAAAAAACACGACATCGAATAAAATACTCCCAACAGAATATCATAATACCTTGTAAATTATCTTTTATATCCAACGGGGAGAGGTCTTCTCCTTCATACGGTCGAAAGTTTCTTTTCTATTCACAGTCTACCATGGATCCGCGACCAAGTTACATTTGCATAGTCCACATGATCATAGTGCACAAGTTATGATACATCTCTTCTTCTCCTATCAGAATGGAATCTAATGCCGAATGGAATATAAGGCCAAAATTGCTTGCTGAGATGCATTGTTGGCTACAGAAGAAATGAAATCTACTGAAACTGTTAAACTAATCTCATGGCTTGTAGCAGATTCGTTGGTGCTGTAAATTTTGGTTTACAATTTTGCCTTATTCTAAACAGTGAACAAGGCTAAGGTCCTATAAACGTTCTACAAGAACAAAGCATTATTTCAAAAACTTCTACGTGGTTTTTCATTTGTAACGCACTCAAAGACAACGTAATGTGAACAGTTGGAAATACAAATATGATTACTTACATAATTACATTATTGTGGGATTTCCTACTAGTTTGTCTAATGCGTCTTGGCAGGATCTCTCTCCAGACGACTGGCTCCATAACGCAGCATTCTACACCAGTCAATTCATGCTTCCGCTGTGCACTTCCACCAACGATTCAACACAAATTGTGCCTCAACACTTCAGATGCTTGATATATCTTTCTCTCCCACCTACGCGCAAATCATATTTTACCTTGCAAATTCATATTTCGAATCGAGAATTGCAGGCCCCCCTCACATAAACTCCACAATGCAACAACTCAATGCTCAAGCCTTCAAAATATCAAGCTTCAACATTCTGATGATTATCACATATTTACAAATGTGTAGCCTGTTTAAACACTACCCAACACACAAATGATGGACAAACATACACATTCTCAACAAAAATACATATCCTCTATTTCTATCGGCACTCCCATTAGGGAGGCCATGCCCAAGCCCATGCAGGCTTTGATACCAATTTAAATTTTCATAATGCACACTAAATTATCCTATTAACATCAAATAATAATACAATATAAATACAAAGAGCTGTGTCTCGAGATAATTAATTTTTCTTGGATATACAATCTCTTGGTTGAGTGAATATCTCAAACACACACCAATACAGGAAGCCAACTAGTTGGAGAAAATCTCTAATAAGAATAGACTCATTCTAGAATTTTTTAGCACACCAAAAACAAGTACGAATTTTAATTTCCAAGTCATTCCGCACAATGAACTTCCTTTGCATTTCGCACAGTTGGATTTGCTCGAAAAATAATACAATATTATTTTATTTTAAAGAAAATCACTAGTCATTATTACTAGCAATTATTAGCATTACGGATGTCCCATTACAATCTAGTGCTACTGAATTGTTCAAGGCAAATAGACAAGGTTTATTAAGTTCTTTGTATGTTTATTAAAGGATATGGGACTAAACAACTTCTTTGGGGGTGGGGATTTCTTTAACCAATTGTTATATGGTAAAGATACATTTTTCCTCTGACTATTGTCTACCCATACCTACTGTGCCAATCTCATTAACAAACTTATTAATCGTAAGGAGATCACATAACGGTGGTTGGAATTGATCCTTGCTTGTATATCACACACAACACCTTTGTCATTATGGACATCCCATCGCAGTCCTCCTTTATCTTGTCATGATAATCATAATAAAGTCCATGCTTATTAAAAGGTAGGCATTGACCTATTAGTTTGCATGATCAAGGGGCTATACGTAATCTAGTTGATTTGCACATGATCAACTAACTTAGTTGATTGCTTGACAGATTGCCTTTACATTACATATTGGTGGGATATTCATTCACATATATAGGCATAGGATTTCCATTTCCATTTACATATATAGGCTTTCTTGGTTCTAGCATGTGATCTGCACATCTTCTGAACAAAAGGATTCACCCTTTTGCATCACAAAGGTGAAGAAAATTGGAACTAAGGGAACTAATCGAATACAAAGCATATGAGGTTATGTCATCCACATGCCAAAGAAAAAAACCATAAATTTTGCTCTTCAAATGATTAATGCTTTGTAACGACTTGGTGATTGGCATATCTTCCTTTTTATTCCCAAGTTGATCTAGCCAGTCGTTAACCATTTTAAGTTGAGATAGCATTGTTGCAATTTGGTTATTATCTTGTTGCGAATGAGTTTTGGTTGTAGAGGCATTGTCAGAATTTGTGTTTTTCACATGAAACCCAACATCTAATACATGCTCTATAAATTTCAAAAACCAAATTTATGCTTCCTATTGGAGATGACTAGCTAGATCCATTATCTTGTGCTTCTAAAGAAACTTTACTCTCAACTTTTATGTTGTAGGGATTTACAGGTGTGCCAAGAGACTGGACCTTGATTGCACTAGTAGCCAAAGGAACAACTGATATAAAATATCCTTTATCAGAAATACTACAACTTCTATCCTTATTTATCTGATCTACAGATGACAATGAAACCCTAACCTAAATTTTGTTATCAGGGGATACAAGAGTGGACCTTCTAGAAGACACATAGTATGAGAAAGTTTGATTCTCTAATGTTTATGAAACAGAAGGATCGTTTGATGTAGTAGTTTGTTGGTTCATTATGTTGAAGTTTATTGTACAAAGGTCCTGTACACTAGCACCTCCACATAATGAAATTCAGTATTCACATTGAAAATAATTTGATTGGTGGTGGTCCCTACAAAGCATACGAGGTTATGTCATATACATCCACATTTCCATTATCAAGGGAGTTGATTGTGCATAGGTCCTCTGCACAATGAACTTATGCACAAGGACCTCCACACAATGAACTTCCGCACAACATTAATCTAAAAGTAAATTATTAGTATTGTTTCTTAAGCAATAATCTAAAATTAAAGCATTATTATTTATTATAAATCTTATATTGTTTTTATGTTATGGTCATTTTCTCGCACCACGCTTGTCCATTATGAGCATGACATAAAATAGTGAAAGAACTAGCGTCGTGTTAACTTGTGAAGCCACTCACAAGATTTGATATTATCTATTATTTAAAAAGAGAATTCATTGTGCACATGAGGGATGATAGATTACCATCTAGCACATCATATGGTAGCCTTTCCTAAGAATTTCTGTTGCGTAGAAGAAGACTCAAGAACATTGATCGATCATATTCCGTGTTAAAATAAAGAAACAATATCATTTCTCTTTCGTCTACATTATGAAAAATACATGTGACTTGCCGTGGGAATTTTGATTGATTCTTCTTCTCTAAATTTCTTTGTAATTCTTTTTGAATTTTTTTATATTATCGAGTTGTTGAAAACGTAATTTCAACCGCATGCGTACAACGCCCAAACCGCTGTAGCGAAACCAGAAACTACACCTGTCAGATTTCGGACCGCCTTTTGGTGTGGAGTGGTTTCCGTATAATCGACTCCGATACAATGTAATGCAGCCACGTGGTCCTCTACATACGTCAGCAGAACTGACTTTTCGGCCGCTAATGTTCAACATGAAGTGGGCTCCCGAAATCGACGTCAACCGTCCGATTTGCTTGATCGTTCTCCGCCGTCCATCAACCAAAGTATCATACTAACCTGCAACGAATAAATATTGCGTGGAGTAAAATTCAAGTTTCGTTGACCGCAGTTTTGATATTAAGGCATTTAATAAAACCGTCATAATAGTAGGTAAAATACTTTATTGCTTGCACGGAAGAATGGGTAAGTCAACGAATCATATATATGTTTTGTTTTGGGGTTATATGATATAACAAGTGAAACGAAAAGTGCTTGCTGCTGTAATTTTTTTTGGCATATGTTTTCTTTGTAATATGTCTTTTAATGTGTGTTGACCATTGTGTGAGCATGACACAAAACGCACAACAGTGCATGGTATTAAAAAAAAAATGAAGACCAGCGTTTGAAGCAAGGAGTAAATACCGCACAACAGTGCGAAACAATGAAATATAAGTTTTTGGATGTTGTCCAAACGAAGGGGAAGCAAGAGCGTATGGTGTGAGTAAAGAATTTTTTTTACAGTGAATGTAATGTAAAATTTTACTGCACATGTAAAAATTGTTTTACAGTAGTATATGTAAAATGCTTTTACATCAGTAAATGTAAATGGATTTTTACACACCAGCAGTGTGAAATTCTCAGAAGGAGACAGAGTTTTGTTTTTGTTGGTTGAATGTGTTTTTGGTGAATCCCTCTCAGTAAAAGAGGATGAATATGTATCAGGCATTATATTTTAATGAATAGAAATCCTTTTATGGTGGTGTAATACTCTGTTCTCAGACAATTTTTTTTTAAAAAGCTTCCATGTGAAAAGGATTCTGTGGAGAGAAAGAAACAGAGCATTGCCTCTGTGTGTTTAATTTTCTTTTTGTTTTTGGGATTTTACCAGAAAAATCCCCAACAGTGGTATCAGAGCAGGTTTAGGCTCTTTGAAGGTGTTCAAGAAGCTGAAGGGAGGAGTATTTTGTTGCAGCAGTAAATCTTCTCCAGCAAAGTGAAGTCTCAGGCAAAATATTCAGGTATTCCTCAAAGTTTTCTTTTTGTTACTGCTGAAACAGTCAGTGTTTTAAAATACACAGTCAAGAAATTGAAGCATAGTTGAGGATGCAAGGAATGGCTAGCACCAGCGCTAGCATGGGTATGTTTAACACCTAGTTCCCACAGTTTAATGGGAAGAACTATGACTACTGGTCAATAACCATGAGAGCTTTATTTATCTCTCAAGATTTATGGGAATTAGTTGAAAATGGGTTTGAAGAACCAGCAGATGAAAATCAATTTAACAACTTAACTCAAGGAGAGAGAGATCTGTTGAAGAGCAATAGGAAGAAGGATGCAAAATCCATTGTATTGTTGTATCAAGCAATGGACCAGAGTGTGTTTCCAAGGATAGCAGCAGCTAAGACATCCAATGAAGCATGGCAAACCCTCAAAACAGCCTATCAAGGCATGGAGAAAGTAAAGACAGCAAAACTACAGTTGCTGAGGAGAGATTTTGAGAATCTGAGCATGAAGGAGTCAGACACCATTGACTCATTTTTCACACATGTAATTGGTCTGGTCACACAGATAAGGACTCATGGAGAAACCCTTGAAGAAAGGAGGATTGTGGAGAAACTATTGAGGGTCCTACCCTCAAAGTTTGATGTGATTGTCACCACCATAGAAGAGACAAAGGATCTCTCAAACTTTTCAGTTGATGAGCATCATGCATCACTGATAACACATGAGCAGAGGTTGAGTATAAATGAAAACTCATCTCTAGAGCAAGCCTTTAAGACCCAGATGTATTTTGGAAGAGGAAGAGGTCAAGGCAGAGGAAACAAGAGAGGAAGAGGCAAAAGCCAGAACAGAGGTGGAAGGAACGTCCCTGCAAATTCTCAAGGAAGAGGCAGCAATCCAAATCAGAACCAAGGCCAAGGCAGCAGCCAACAAAGAGGACAACATCATGCTCAAGGACAAAGGTATGAAAAATCCAATGTCCAATGCTATTATTGTAAAAAATATGGGCATTATGCCAGTGAATGTAGGAAGAAGCAACATGATATGAGTAATAGACAAAATGCAAATGTCACTAGAGAAAACATCAGCCAAGATAATGTGTTGTTAGCTTGTAACATGGCTGAAACAAACAGTGAGGACATATGGTTTTTAGACTCAGGTTGCAGCAACCATATGACAGGAAACATAGCCCTCTTTTCTGCCCTAGATAAAAATGTGAAATCAGAAGTCACACTAGGAACTGATAGCAAAATTTCTGTTATGGGAAAAGGAGAGGTAAAAATATTTACAAAGCAAGGAGAAAAGAAAACCATAGCAGATGTCTACTATGTCCCTGAAATGAGATGTAACCTTTTGAGTATTGGACAGCTTGTTCAAAAGGGTTACAATGTTTTCTTTGTAAATGATGTATGCACCATCATGGATATAGCACCCAGCAAAAGATGCATTGCTGAAGTGAAGATGACAAGGAACAGGATGTTCCCTCTTAGAATAAGGGCAGATTTGAAAAACAAAGGAGAAATTGCAGCAGTCACCCAAGAGGCTTTCCAAAGCGTGCCAAAGGATGAAAATTGGTTGTGGCACTTGAGATTTTGACATCTCAATTTTGGAGGTCTAAACTTGTTAAGCAGAAAAGGAATGGTAAGAGGATTACCATTGATAGAGAAACCGGACAGCCTTTGTGAAGGTTGCATTTTGGGGAAACAACATAGAGAAAGTTTTCCATCAGGTAAAAGCATAAGGGCAAAGGCACCCTTAGAGATTGTCCACTCAGACTTATATGGACCAATGCAAACTCCATCATTAGTAGGCAGCCAATATTTCCTAACATTTATTGATGACTTTACAAGAAAAACTTGGGTATATTTTCTTAAAAACAAAGGTGAAGTGTTTGAAAAATTCCGAAATTTCAAAGCACTTGTGGAGAACCAAGGCGGGCTGCATATAAAAGTTTTGAGAACTGACAGAGGAGGTGAATAGATCTCCAAGGAATTCCTACGATTTTGTAGAGAAAATGGAATTCACAAACAGTTTACAGCTAGGTACACCCCACAGCAAAATGGAGTTGCTGAAAGGAAGAATAGGACCATCATGGATATGGCGAGGAGCATGCTGAAGGCAAAGCATTTGCCAAATGATTATTGGGCTGAAGCTGTAAATTGTGCAGTTTACATTTTGAACATGTGTCCTACAAAAGAAGTGATGAACAAAGTGCCAGAAGAAGCATGGAGTGGGAGAAAGCAAGGAGTCACCCACATGAGAGTTTTTGGATGTGTGGCCTATGCACACATACCAGATCAGCTAAGGAGCAAGTTGGACAGCAAAGGGGAGAAATGTATCTTCATTGGATACAGTGAAGAATCCAAAGCTTACAGGTTGTATATCCCATCTACCAAGAAGTTTTTTGTCAACAGAGATGTTCAGTTCATTGAAGAGGAAGCTTGGGATGGAAGCATAGAGAAAACAGTGAATGTTAAAAACTGTTTGTCTCATGATGAAGATGATGAGGAGGTGGCTGAAATGCATCCCCAAACAACAGCGCCAACACAGGGACAACAAGGGACACCATTGAGGATAAATGAAAGTGCTTCTCCAAGCACACCACAAGGAGGAAATTCAAGTGCATCTTCAAGCACTTGCACACCAAATGAACGAGGTAAGAAGCTTAGAAATCTAAGTAATATTTATGATGAAGGAATGAATTCCTTATTTGCCTTGTATTGTCATGTTGATGATCCTATTCATTTCGAAGATGCAATCAAAGATAAGAAATGGAAAGAAGCTATGGATGAGGAGATGAATGCCATAGAGAGAAACAAAACATGGGATGTGGTTGAGCTACCAAAAGGAAAACAAGTCATTGGAGTTAAATGGGTCTACAAGACCAAGAGCAATGCTGAAGGCAAGATAGAAAGGCACAAGGCAAGGCTAGTTGTCAAAGGATACAAGCAGCAATATGGGAGAGATTATGAGGAGACTTTCACACCGGTTGCAAGAATGGAAACCGTGAGAGCAGTGCTATCCATAGCAGCTCAAAACAAGTGGAAAGTTTACCAAATGGACGTGAAGTCAGCATTCCTAAATGGAGTGTTAATGGAAGAGGTTTATGTTGAACAACCTCTAGGCTATGAGAAGAAAGGTGAAGAGCACAAAGTGTGCAAATTGAATAAAGCTCTTTATGGGCTGAAGCAAGCGCCAAGAGCATGGTACAGCAGGATAGATTCCTATCTATTGGATAATGAATTTGACAAGTGTGAAGGAGAACCCACCGTATACATCAAAGAAAAAGATGGTAAAATTTTAATTGTTGTCTTATATGTTGATGATGTTATTTTCACAGGAAATGATGATCAGCTCATTGAGAATTTTAAATCAGTCATGAAAGAGGAATTTGAAATGACTGACATGGGTTTCTTGAGATACTTCTTAGGCATAGAAGTAGATCAAAACGAAAAAGAAATTTTTATCTCACAAGCTAGATATGTAAATCAAGTGTTGGGCAGATTTAACATGCAAGAATGCAAAGCAGCGATCACTCCCACAGTAATGGGATTAAAACTCAGCAGAGAGGACAGCAGCAAGGATTTTGATCCTAGTTTGTACATGAGCATAGTTGGCAGCCTAATGTATTTAACAGCAACTAGGCCTGACATTATGTTTGCTGTTAGTTTAATTTCTAGATTCATGGAGAGGCCAAAGGAGGCACATTGGCAGGTAGCAAAAAAAATTTTAAGGTATGTCAAAGGTACCAAAATGTTTGGCATATTATATAGTGTCTCAGAAAGTTCAGATTTAATTGGATACACTGATAGTGATTGGGCTGGAAGTGTAGATGATCGGAAAAGCACTTCCGGTTATGTTTTTCATATGGGTTCAGGAGCCATTTCATGGGCTTCTAAGAAGCAGTCTATTGTAGCATTGTCTACAGCAGAGGCTGAATATGTGGCAGTTACAGCAGCAGCATGTCAAGCAGTTTGGATGAGAAGAATGTTGAGGAGCTTAGGCCAAGAGCAGGCAAAAGCGACAGTGATTTTTTGTGACAATAGCTCAGCTATTGCATTGTCAAAGAATTCAGTGTTTCATAAGAGAACGAAACACATTGATACAAGGTTTCACTACATCAGAGAATTGGTGAACAATGGAGAAATTGTCCTAGAACATTGCAGGACTCAAGAACAGGTAGCAGACATTTTGACAAAGCCATTGGATCAGAAAAGCTTTGAATTTTTGAGAAAGTGTTTGGGTATGACCGAATGCCCAACAGTTGAAATTAAAGGGGAGTGTTGAAAATGTAATTTCAACCGCATGCGTACAACGCCCAAACCGCCGCAGCGAAACCAGAAACTACCCCTGTCAGATTTCGGACCGCCTTTTGGTGTGGAGTGGTTTCCGTATAATCGACTCCGATACAATGTAATGCAGCCACGTGGTCCTCTACATACGTCAGCAGAACTGACTTTTCGGACGCTAATGTTCAGCATGAAGTGGGCTCCCGAAATCGACGTCAACCGTCCGATTTGCTTGATCGTTCTCCGCCGTCCATCAACCAAAGTAGCATACGAGCCTGCAACGAATAAATATTGCGTGGAGTAAAATTCAAGTTTCGTTGACCGCAGTTTTGATATTAAGGCATTTAATAAAACCATCATAATAGTAGGTAAAATACTTTATTGCTTGCACGGAAGAATGGGTAAGTCAACGAATCATATATATGTTTTGTTTTGGGGTTATATGATATAACAAGTGAAACGAAAAGTGCTTGCTGCTGTAATTTTTTTTGGCATATGTTTTCTTTGTAATATGTCTTTTAATGTGTGTTGACCATTGTGTGAGCATGACACAAAACGCACAACAGTTCATGGTGTTAAAAAAAAAATGAAGACCAGCGTTTGAAGCAAGGAGTAAATACCGCACAGCAGTGCGAAACAATGAAATATAAGTTTTTGGATGTTGTCCAAATGAAGGGGAAGCAAGAGCGTATGGTGTGAGTAAAGAATTCTTTTTATAGTGAATGTAATGTAAAATTTTACTGCACATGTAAAAATTGTTTTACAGCAGTATATGTAAAATGTTTTTACATCAGTAAATGTAAATGGATTTTTACACACCAGCAGTGTAAAATTTTCAGAAGGAGACAGAGTTTTGTTTTTGTTGGTTGAATGTGTTTTTGCTGAATCCCTCTCAGTAAAAGAGGATGAATATGTATCAGGCATTATATTTTAATGAATAGAAATCCTTTTATGGTGGTGTAATACTCTGTTCTCAGACAATTTTTTTTTTTAAAAGCTTCCCTGTGCAAAGGATCCTGTGGAGAGAAAGAAACAGAGCATTGCCTCTGTGTGTTTAATTTTCTTTTTGTTTTTGGGATTTTACTAGAAAAATCCCCAACACGAGTGCTATGAAAGGATGACATGTGAGAGGATTTTTGTACTTCCTAGTGAGCGATTATTTCTCCATTGACTCAATGGTTTTAATCAAAGTGTTTAGTTAACAAACCTACACCAAAAAGATTCACCTTGTGTGGGAAACTATCTTTACGATCTCCCCACCTAAGTTCCACTAGCATCTTCCAATTTTAGCGCAGTCTCGTAATCTGGTGAGTTATTTGCAGAGTTTGATAGTTAGTAGGTAGTATGTCTGGATCGCGATCAAAGTGGATTCACCCACGACTCTGGTTTTTCTTTTCCTTGAAACGCACAATGACATGAATGGGACAAAAAATTGAGAAGTTGGTGTCTTATATTAAATTAGAAATGAACCAAGTCTTAATCAATCATCACTAAAGAAGAATCCAACAATTGCAAAGGTGAAGTCACGTAAGCTATTTGTTGATGTGTACATTTTTCTAGGCCCTTCAACAATTATGTTAGCTACTAGTCGGCCCTATCCTAGCGGTGCTCATGGTGGTTCATAGTTAACTATCAAAATCAGGAGGGAAGGTGGGATCCATTATTCTGCCTAATATCCATGCGACTTTGGAATTTAGTTTTTATACAAATTTGGAGCAGGAAGTTGGTCAAATATTCACAATATTCTTTTGTGTTGTTTCTTTTCTTCTAGAACAATTAATTATAAACAATTAAACAAATGCATAGGTTTTAAAATAATCAGGTTTTAAAATAAATGAATGCAGAGGAAACTCATTGTGCGGGTGGGCGGAGCTCTGCACAATGAAAAAGAAACACACACTAAAATTAGCTCATTGTGTGGAGCTCCGCACAATGAACTTATCTCTACACAATAATTTTTCTTAATTAAGAGTGTTGAATGGAAAATGTTATTTTTGAACCAGTTTATGGCTCTAAATCCTCACTAGGCACAACAAGTTTGGAGGGAAGAATTGAGTTTTGAATCTAGTGACCAACAAACTTTCATGGCTAATTTTGTTTGTAATGAGAAATTTTATGATATTTGTTGATATGAAATCAATCAGAATAACATATTTCTCATTTCCAGATCTATTGGTAGGACATTTATCGACCCATGTCACTGAGCTCCCATGTGGCTATTTCCATCACCCACAACAATGAATACATTGATTCCTTTGTCAGACACATGTCTTATTATGCATGCACATGACCTTTATTACTTAATTATTCCACTTCACACACAACATGGCCTCCATGATCTAGTGTTCCTTAATGGCCAACAAAAAATAAATTTGCTGAAAGGAATGGAGTTTCCCTTATTTTACTAGGTGGTTGAGCTTCTTCACAAGCACCTGACTTTGTTACTTCCAGCACCTTCCTATACATTGCAACCTCTATCTCCTAGGTCTCAATAAAATCAAAATATGCAGTAGAACCCTTTCCTCCACGGAAATAACATTCATCTCTTCTCTCTGATCATTCCCATCCCCATATTGAGAATCACAACATGATGGATGTAAAGTTGCTCCAAATTGAACTCTATGATTTTACTACACTCTAAAATTCATCCACATGCCCACTAGATACCTTCTTTCTTCCTCTGCTCAACAAAGCTCCCAATTGATACCAATTTTTAGGGAAGACTATGGCAGTGGTTCCAATTTCTAGTTCAAGGAAATTCACAATTCAAGTGTAGGCATTGTTGTTTTTCTTCTTCAAGACCTCTTCTATATACACGAGAATGCACCTGGCTATGATACCATGTATTCCCCTTGCTCTCGATGCTTAGAATATTTTTTTCTTAACATCTGACCGGATCATGGACACACATATCAAGAAAACTCACCATAAAGGATCCAACAGTATCAGGTTGTCAAAGCTGGCTAGCTCTTGCACCAAGGCCAGTTGTTCACCAGGGACCTAGTTTAGTAGAAGTTTCCCAATCTCATGGAGGTACTTAAATGTCGCTCAGAATCCTTGATACCCAACTTTGTATGTAGGGTATGGAAAATGTTTGTGAACTTCGGCACATATTGGTCCCTTCTCTGCCATGGTGAGGTCCACTTTATGTACTTATCTTCATAGCTTCAAATAGGGTAATATTGTTCCTTGATGACATCTCAAAAAAAAATTCCTAAAGGGTGTGACTTAAAATAGTGAGGGTTTCTCCTCGCCCCTATGCTCACAGTAAATTTCCCACCAGTTTCCCACCAGTCTTTAACATGGGTGACAACTTTGAGGAGTGCAAAAGTAATATTTTCCCTATCGCAAAAAATATGGAAAAATATCCTTCATGCAGATTTAACCATCTATCTAGAGCATCTGTGTCTATTTAGCCTTCAAATATAGGAATTTAAAAGTTAACTTGTACCTTAAAGGGGGTGGAACCTCTGAAGTGACTATTGGATGAAGATGCTTTGCCCACTGATACTCGCTGAAGGATCTAGGAAACAATTTCCATCATCTCGTTCCTTTGTCACTCGAGGTCTTCTTCGAACAACATTTTGAAAGGATCTCCTTCTCCCTCATCTTTCTTTTCTTCTACCATGGGAGGTCATTAGGGTCGAAGAGGGCATTCTTTCAAGGGTTCAACTGGTTCAAGTCCCAATTCCTTATACCTTGACCTCATTAGGGACATGCACAAAAAACCAAAGACAGAGAAGAACGCTTTGATACCACTGATCTGAACTTATGAAGGAGTGAAATGAAATATAGATTCAAACCCAAACATAGAGATACATCGAAACAAAACTTCAATTAAATAAATAACAACTGCTAAAAACTATTTACATATATAAGAGAAACAAACTAGCTTGGAAAATGGTATCTTATCTCTAAGAAGAGATGTGACGACTACATGCCTTATGAACTATTTTACAATGAGGCTTAGAGGCCTTTTTATTATTATGAAACAATGGAAAACCCTAAACATCCAAAAACCTAACCATAGGAGATGAAGCACCAAAATTTTGTGGGCCCTGTTGGGATTAGTTGGAACGTCAACTTATCGGGGTCGTAATTTGGTCATATGGTCTTAGTTTAGCGTGCATGATACCTCATTAAAAATATATATCCGAGGAAAGTAATTTTTCTCAAAAATTCCTTGCCCTATGGGCAATAAGCTTGGGGCATTTTCCAAAAAAACATCGTTTAGGGCCATAAAATGGCTCTAGAAGTTCAGGACCAGAAAAAATGCCAGAAATATAAACTTGTGCTATAATTAAAGAAACTGAAAGGAAACAATGTTTGGGATCCTACTAGAATAGGTGGGTGGCCACTAATATCCACTAGACCACCCCTTCCATTCGAAGCTTTGAATAATACTTATATATGTAAGATCAAGTCATATCTGCAAAAGTATTCTTAGGTTTCTGAAACCATACAACGTTTCAAAAACCCCTACTGCTCTAGAGCTTTGAATTATATTTATTCATGTAAAATCAAATCATATTTGAAATTTTAAGGGAACTCTTCAATACCTAGTAACTATACTGAATAATAATAATATTATAGGCTCCTCTCTACTAACGTACCGCCAATGATTCTCACCCAAGTTGTTCTTGTTTTTGTTGCTTCAAAATTTATTGTTCTATCACTTAAATGGTGGTTCAAATAATATGCACTAATTCAATTAATTGGAGCACATACTAGTGAATTCCTTTCACACAATTCATACTTTGAAAAATAAAAATCATTATTACATCTGCCATTATTTGAAAGCATTAAAATATTAAATCTAAAAAAATGATTTCCAATGTATTAGAATATTAATATTAAATTATATGTTCAAAATTAACACAAATGCATATATGCAGGGCTATGAAGGAAGTCCATTGTGTAGAGGAAAATTTCTTTTTTTATTGTGTGAACCTTCATACTCCGCACAATATATTAATAATAAAATAATCATTGGTCTTATGTGGGATTGTGGGGGAATCTTTCAAGTTTTCATTGTGTAGACCTCTGCACTCTGTACAATCTATTAATAACAAAAAATAAAGCGTGCCTAACTAAATGCATACATCGCATTTCCTTAAGCAATTAACTAATAATTGTGCTTGTTCTCCTGCACATAGGTAACTATGCACAATAAAAGATAATAATAATTTAAACAGGTTATGCTAAGAGCTTTCTGTGGCCCTCCCGCATAATCAACTTCTTCTGCACTCTAAATGTCACGCACCTACACCTGTGGTAGTCTTCCAACCACTTGTAGCAAGGTGCGGCACCACCAAAGGCTTTCTTTTCACCAATACTAACATTCGTGGACTACGCCTACTTTCACATCAATATTACTTAGCTTGTGTTTCGCAACCAAGTAAACATGTAATTATCCTTTATACTTAATGAAGCCCATACTCATTCATTATCATCATGCAATTATAACAAGAACATCAACAATTGCAACAAGTATAAAGGGGAGGGGCAACTCCTCGTAATGTTAGTCTGCCCGACAATATATTAAGAATATCAGTTTCATAATATACAAGTGTGTCTTGCCAAACCAAGTCTCACACTTAGCCAAATATTACAAAGAGAGGCAACCCTGCCTTTTACAATACATGTGCACCTCTTGCACGAACGGTGGTGCTCACCCGAGCCACCTAGATACCCTTGCCAAGTCCTGCACAATTCTGCACATCCACCGAACTCCGGGCACACCTTGCCCACCCTTCAACCGACTCAAGACAACCTCCAAGTGCACCTTCAAGTAGAGCGCATGAGATATGCGCAGCTCCACTTAGCTCTGCGCACTTCTGGTTTTACCCCTTGACTCTATGCGTAGAAGAGATGAGAGAATTCGTTGTTGAAATGAGCTCTAAGGCTCACATATATATAGCCTTCCTTGCATGGGTTTACATGGGGTTTGCAGCCCCTTGGCCGACCCCCAAAGCCACTAACATGCGCCCATAAGACTCTTAACCAAGTCAGCTTGCAAGCTTTTAACCATCATATATATATTGTTTCACACTTAGCCGCATTTCTAAGTGTCGTTCCACGTTTTTGCCTTTCGTCGCATTGTCATTCACGGTATCGTCACATTTCTTTCGTAGCACCGTCGCACGCCCGTTCGTTGCGCGCCCATCGTGCGCCCGTCGTGCGCTCGCGCGCCCGCCCGCGCCCTCGTGCACGGCTACTTTGCCCGGCGCCCGTCGCACAATCGCTCGGAGGCCTTACATCCTCCTCCACCTGAAATCGTTGTCGTCCTCGACAACATACCATCCCGGTAGCCATCCACCAAGATCATCATCATCCATGATGTTAGCTCCTCCATATAGGCAAACATCCCTGCAACATATGTAGAGCCTCATCTCCATCATGCCTTGACTTAGTGACCAACTGCCACCAAGCTCACCATACCAAGGTATGCACCTCAACGGTATGCACTCCATCAGATATCATCTCGATCCATGATCATCGACCCCTCTGCCACAATCTCCACTACAACATCGCGTGTTGACTTCATCATGTGTCCCTCCTCCATGTAGTCTCCCTGTCAGATGCCAACACATATGTGTTACCATGTCTCGACTAATGCCAACATATCTCTGCACATTGGTACCCCTCATGACTCGAACTAGTCGGGTGATCAGTCCAACCATACGCCCAAATCACAAGAATGCACATCCTTATGCCACCACAAGTCTTTCCCTAACTTCTACTACATCTCGGACTCATCAAGAATCTATCAATTATCCCATGCTTAGGTCCATGGAAACTCCATCCCATCTGCAACATGCTCCATATAACCAACCTGATGTCCATGACTCTAGTTGTCCATGATGTCCAACCCATGTAGACTCCATCCCAACCTCTGGCCATCTTCATCCAAGTCTGCACCTGTCATAAAGAAGCCTCCTCCAAGGCCCCTTGTAAAGTTGGTGTGGTTCCTCCCTACCAAGGCCTCCACACCAACCTTCCTCCAAGGTTATCTATAGAGAAAGGAAGGCCAGGAAGTTTCCTCCCTAACTCTCATCCACCCATGTGTTAGTTTGATGTTGTGTCCTCAAGTATCTATGCACAGCTTCAATCTCCTCACATGTACATCCAAGCTCACCTAGCTTGTCCTTTGTCAACTGAAAGTCATATATGCCCATAGCATATCTATAAAATTCCACTATCCCGGCAGGATCTCTACCTCCATAATCTTCATCAACCACTGCCTCTGAAGTAGCACTTGGGCTCCCTTCACTTGTAGCTCCATTGTGAAGATCATCAGTAGAATATGCTCCCAACAAGTGTCTCCATGTTCGTGAGGTTGTTTTCTCACTTCCTTCATTCTTCTTTCTGGCTCTTGCAACGAAGTCAACAAGCTTCCTTTCCTTCGTTGTTTGAGTCACACTCCCAAGTCCTCTTTGCTCCACATCCTCATGCTTCACATTCGGATCTTTGGGATACAAAGTCATAGAAGCCATCCTTGGTCTATACCCCAAGCAACTTCTTCTATTCATCGGTACCATCATGGTTCTCCCTTCAGTTGTGATCAAGAGAATGTCTCGGTCCACCATTGGTATGGCTTGTGAAATCTCCATAAAGTCTAGCCCCAACACCATAGAATGATCATCCATGTCCACAACTCTTAAGTCCAACTTTCCAAACCATGATCCTACTTTCACCTGAGTGTCTTTCAACACCCCATCAACAGCTCTAATGGTAGAGTTGACTGCTTTGAAAGCACTCCATTCCCTCCATCTTTGCTCTGTTTCCAAAAGACTTTGCTGCCTTCCTGCTTAAGAAGCTATGAGTAGCCCCTGTATCCACCAAAGCTGCAACTCTCTTGCCTTTCACGGTCACCTGCACAAAACTTAGCTTCAAGGAATCACCTCATTCTGTTGGCTTTGTCTTGCGCCTTACATCAGCAACCTTATTCAAGAATTCGGCCACAGAAGTGTCAATTGGCTCATGCTCCACCTTGACATTCCTCCTAAGGTACTTCACCTCCTTGCTTGGCTCCTCTAAGCAACCCGATCCTGGTCCAGCCTGACTTCCTTCAAGCTTGCCCTTCATCGCATCTTGCTCAAGTGCACCAACCAAGTGTCCACTGACCAAGTTCATAGAACTAAACTTCCGAATGTCCTCTGGATGCTCTCGGTATTGAGTTCCCAACCTGTCAATGTAGTCGAGCTCTTCCTGCTCAATCACAACAAACTTCTTACGAAGAAGCTTCTTCTTTATTTCTTCCTCAATTTGCTTGATTTCGGCTTCCACCCTGGCACTTTCCTTCCTCAACTGGGCTCTTTCATCAAAGAGCTCTTGAAGATCAAGACCACTTCGTTGGATCTCCTCATCAAGTTCCTTGAGTTCAACATCTGTCGTACTTCTGCATTGGCTCTTGAGTTCTTCAAGTTCCCTCTTCAATTCCGAACAGCTCTCTCGAATCTTCATGTTCTCGGCCTTCATCGAAACCCATTCAGAACTCCATCAACTCATATGTTCCAATACTTCGTACCAGAGAGCTTTAACTGCACTATGGCTAGATTCACCTTTCGTAGGTTCATCTACCATTATTGCCTTTTCAGCCTTCTCCATATTCACCAAGTCACCTACAACCTGAACCAACCCTTGTTCCACTTGTGTGAAACGGTTTCCTTCACCTGCAAGTACTTGTCACGAGCAACCCTGCTCAACAGATCCAAACCGAAGCTTTGATAAGCTCTTCACCGAGCTCTGATACCACCTGTCACGCCCCTACACCTGCGGTAGTCTTCCAACCGCTTGTAGCAAGGTGCAGCACCACCAAACGCTTTCTTTTCACCAATACTAACATTCGTGGACTATGCCTACTTTCACATTAACATTACTTAGCTTGTGTTTCGCAACCAAGTAAACATGTAATTATCCTTTATACTTAATGAAGCCCATACTCATTCATTATCATCATGCAATTATAACAAGAACATCAACAATTGAAACAAGTATAAAGGGGAGGGGCAACTCCCCGTAATGTGAGTCTGCCCGACAATATATTAAGAATATCAGTTTTACAATATACAAGTGTGTCTTTCCAAACCAAGTCTCACACTTAGCCAAATATTACAAAGAGAGGCAACCCTGCCTTTTACAATACATGTGCACCTCTTGCACGAACGGTGGTGCTCACCCGAGCCACCTAGATACCCTTGCCAAGACCTGCACAATTCTGCACATCCATCGAACTCTGGGCACACCTTGCTCACCCTTCAACCGACTCAAGACAACCTCCAAGTGCACCTTCAAGTAGAGCGCATGAGATATGCGCAGCTCCACTTAGCTCTGTGCACTTCTGGTTTTACCCCTTGGCTCTATGCGTAGAAGAGATGAGAGAATTCGTTGTTGAAATGAGCTCTAAGGCTCACATATATATAGCCTTCCTTGCGTGGGTTTACATGGGGTTTGCAGCCCCTTGGTCGACACCCGAAGCCACTAACATGCACCCATAAGACTCTTAACCAAGTCAGGTTGCAAGCTTTTAACCATCGCATATATATCGTTTCACACTTAGCCGCATTTCTAAGTGTCGTTCCACGCTTTCACCTTTCGTTGCATTGTCGTTCACGGTATCGTCGCATTTCTTCCGCAACACCGTCGCACGCCCGTTCGTTACGCGCCCGTCATGCGCTCGCGCCCTCGTGCATGGCGACTTTGCCCGGCGCCCGTCGCACAATCGCTCGGAGGCCTTACACTAAAGGTTCAACACTCCTAATGTCAATATAAGTACCTCTATACAAGAGTGCGGAAGGTGATTGTTCTCCCTCATATAGGTTACTATGAACATTAATAGATAATAATAATTTAAAGACGTGAAAATTCAAGCCCTTATGCATAAACTAAGGTTTAATATATTTTCATTTTCATTTAACACTATTGTTGAAGCTTGTGCGGAGAGCTTTCAATGCACAGAGAGCTTTGTGTGAAAAGTTTTCATTATCCGGAGCAGATATTTTTGTGCGGAAAGATTTCATTATGCGGACATATTTCATTGTACGGAGTTTTCTCTACACTCAGCACAACCTTTGATCAATTACTTAGTGGTAAATATAGGGACTATGTTACATTGCAGTTATTACTCTTGTTATATTATAATTGAAAGAAATAAATTTATCGCTATTAAAAGTTTATTTTCCTAGAAATGAAAAAAATAAGTTAATGAATAAAGATGAAGAAATGAAAGCTTACCTCTTAAAAACCACCAAAAATAGTTTTTTATGAGAATACTTAATGTATCCAACACTTCGAATCCAATATATTTATAGCTACGTTATCTAGTGATGAGATATTTTTTAAAATATTTTTATAGTTTTCCAAATAAATATAAGTTTTGAAATACTCTTTGATCACAATTTCTTAGGGGAAAATTCAAAAATGGTATTTATAGCTACGTTATCCAGTGATGAGATATTTTTTAAAATATTTTTATAGTTTTCCAAATAAATATAAGTTTTGAAATACTCTTTGATCACAATTTCTTGGGGGAAAATTCAAAAATGGTCTTTTCCTTTTTAATTTGTGGATACTTCATTAAGGATGGATGGTTAACACTTCATGGTCGATGGATTTATGTAGAGTGAGGATTTTAACTTTAATCATAGTCCAGCGTAATTATGGTTAATTTTTTTAATGGAAAATTAATTTTGTTATGAGTTAAAATTACTAATTTTGTTAAGGTCAATTTTACTTTCAGTTAAAAATATTAATTTTGTACATGTTAAAAATAATTTATATTTTAGAAAGTGGTTTGAGGATTTTTTTGGAGTTTATTGAAATATTTTCTTAACAACATTATCCTAATTCAAAACCTATCATATCTCATATGCACTATATCAATGTGATGTATCTTTGTTTGAAGATGAATAAAAATTATTCTAATTCAAAGCATATCTTATCTCATATACACTATATCAATGTGATGTATCTTTATTTGAAGATGAATAAACGAATAATATTTTATGTGATGTGGAAACCAATGTGTGTTTTCTTGGTATCAAATTTGGTAGCTATGGGTTTACTCTAGTAAGGAGGACCCAGGAAAAATGTAAGAAGAGTGGGATATTTGTAGGATGCACACGTGAGACTACAATCTCTAGTGCTCCATGCATATCGCCTCAATGGATGTTTTTCTTTTTTATCTTTCGCTGTAAATCGAATCTTGCAGATATGAGTGCATTGAATGGTCTTAACAGATTGAGATATGTTAATATAAGGGCTATTTATAATTCCATTTTTGGCATTTATCGGTGACTAGGATCCCTAAAGGCTCTCCCATTTTTCATTTTGCTAAAGTGGTATGTCTAGAACATTCTATCTATAGAAGGATTCTTCAGAAGCACTTGGGAGACAATCGATAAAGAATCACTTACTACCCTGGAATAAACTTTGGTGTTGTCACGTTGCTCAGTTCCAATTAAAACTAAAATCAATTTCAAGAAACATAACCGAATCCATACATTGTCATGTTCCCGATTTTTGCTTTCACTCAAGCAATTACAAATTTCCTTGGGTTAAGTAATCACATATCATTATTTCATATTTTCTATGTAAATCCAATATAAATTGCCCAAGTTGTTAAGAGATTGAGATTTGTCTTTGTATCAAAGTTGAATTCGGGATTTATTGCTATTTTATGAATGATATCCGAGGTTAGGAGTTCACAAATTTTGAATTGGGTTTCCTCATCCATTAGTTTGCGCTTATATCTGGAGTCGAGTATTACAGCATTTTCTATTCTTAGAATTTAATTACTTTCAACTAGTATCTATAGGCTATACTTTCACGTAATTTAGACACGGTGTTCAAAAGAACTAGCTTCAAATTTTGAATTGGGATTCCTCATCCATTAGTCTACACCTTTCAAGTATTACAACATTTTTTATTCTTAGAATTTAATTACTTTCAACTGGTATCTATAGACTATACTTTCACGTAATTTAGGCACGGCAAAGACGAATATGAGATATATAAAATGTGCAATTAATCTTGTACTAATTGTTGCACTACAAATAGATGCAAATAATCTCTTTTTTGGAAATTCGTGGGAAAAGAAGAATTGTCACTTATTGATTCGTCCATTCTAATGAAAGCTCTCTGGGCACTTTTAACACCACCAAAGATGCCCTTCTCTCTCGCATGTGACTGTGTTGTGTTCAATATGAGAGGATAATTCCTTCCTCTCTGGCCTTTAATTCAGAGATAATTTATTTTCCAAACATTTTTTTTCCTTGTATTTTTTGAATGGATAATTTTAAACCGGAGTTTTGTTATTTGCAATACAAATATTATTATTATTTTTTCTTTTACCAAAGATAATTTTAAAGGAGAGTTTCCTTATTTGGAATGCAAATTGGTTTTAGACCACTTAAACCTCTGAGATTCACAACTAATAAGTTGTTTGTAAATTTTTTGAAAATGTATATATTTATCTAATTTTATAAACATTTTTCATCCTATTGAAGTAATTTGACATATTCTTTATTCACATGCCTTGTTAAATTCAAATATCTTTTATTTATCTTAGCTCAATTACATTTCATTAGCATGATATTTTGTTTATATATATATATATATATATAAATTGTGAATATATGAAAACTATATTTGAAGGTTTCTATTAATTTCAAATTTAATAATAAAATATTCAAATAATTCTTTATTGTTTAAATGGATAAGTAAAATATTTTGAGATTTTTAAATATATTAAAAAAATTCATTTAAATAATAATAATTTTAATTCAAAATTAAAATATAAACTATTCAATAAATATTGTTATTAATTTTTTAATATTATTATTTTTTCTTTTTAAATATTATTATCAGATTATTTTTTTCTTAAATAATAGAGAATTAATAAATTTAAAATTTCAACCCATTTATAAAAATTTTGATTTTTGCTTTATTTCTCTCTTAATTACAATCTCAACCCATTTATAAAAATTTTGATTTTTGCTTTATTTCTCGCTTAATTACAATAGTGAGAACACAATACAAATTCAATTTCTCTTAATTTCAGCGTTTATATGGCTATTTGTTCATTTTTAAAATTCCTAAAAAAGTCAAATTTAGGCTATTTCTTCATCTTTAAAATGCCTAAAAAGTCGGCGGTTAGAGGACCAGAAAAAGGCACATGTCATTATCGAGAGGGAGAGAAAAATGTCGGCGCGAACATGCAAACAACGCCAATATCAAAATAAGAAACTTTCGCAGAAAACACAACTGTCAACGACGAGGAAATTGCTGGCAACTTGTAAGCATTATACGGCCTATGACGTGGACAATGGAATTGGATTAAGTGTTACACCATCAATGCTATCATGACGCAACACGATCTGGATGTGCACTTGAAGCTCTGATGTAAGGCAACACCTCCGCTCACTTAGGATAAAGTGTCTTCAGCGATTCTTTGTTGTCGGCGATATCGATTGTCGGCGAAGTTCCGGGTAGACAGTCAGCTTTGAAAAAATAAAGATGGCCATCGAAACTCCCGGGGTGTAAGGAGAACTCGAGATGAGTTTGGAAAACTTCCGCCAACAATTTGCATTGTCGTTGACCATTGGGTTTCTTGGAAACTCAGTTAAGTTGATTTCGGTGTTAGTTGCGTGTTCATGTCCACATTCTGCGTCCATTTCGATAATGACCATTGACATGTGCCTTTTTCTCGATGTCCTCTAAAACGCCCGTGTTTCTTTTATTTTTTTTTGTTTTTGTGTGGGGTCGGGGTCGGGTCGGCCGCGGTGGAATATTTCAAAAATAAAATGGATACCACATGTAATAATGAGATCGTGATGTAACTCGTGACGTACATTTTCTTCGAAATCGTCATTGTTCCTGTCCGAATATTTCTATAAAATGTTGCCAGACTTACCAAGATGGAGTCTCTCTGGCCACCGGCGTATCAATGTGGACGGCTCACGGTTGTGGTCGTGATCGCGTACACGCTATCTTCATTTGGGTTTCCGCGTGTCCTATTATTTGCCGTTTAAACGAAGTTTGCAAAAGCAAAAGCCCTTTAAAAACAACACGTTCAATAGTGTTTCTTGTGATCTATCGTTTGCCATCTATCTATATATTGTTCAACAACCTGTGTGGGTGATCGTGAGCGCTGCTTGGTTGAAAATTTGAGTCGCATTAACTCTCAAAGGCCAAAGGAAGGAAAGGAGGATCGCTGATACAAACAAGAGTCTCTATTGTTGTATCTGTTACATTTTATTCACAGCATTTGTTAGCAGAGATGGCTGCATCCTCTCTAATTTCTCAGAATAAGCGAGGGAGAGATGAATATTTGAATAGCGGATTGGATTCGCGAGACGCGAAGCGAACTAATAGCGGAACAATATTGGGGCGTGACTGTAATTTCATGGCCTTACTCGACAGGACCGATAGCGTGGATAACAACAATAGTAATCCAGAAGATACCCATACTGTTGTGGATAACGTGGAGGGCGAGATGAGGCTGAACGTGGTTATAAATTCCGTGGAAGATGAAATTGGGTTGAAGGCACAAACAGAAAAAAATATCAAGTCAACCGATGAAGATAGCAGTAATGAAGAGATGGGTTCAAATAAGCAAGGCGAACTAACAGCAGACGGGGATTCTGAAGCGATCCCCGTGACGTTTGATATGGGCGATTTCCCGTATTACGATGATGTGTGCGGAGAGCTTGGTTTTTTGCTAGACAATTTCACTCCTGATGAACTTGGAATCCTGCATAACCATTTCTGTGGAGATTTAGGTCCTGATATTAGGTATCTGGTTGACTTGCATGACTATGTTGAGAATACAGAGGTTTTCTACGGGTCTCTGTGGGAGGACGATATTTGGCATTGAATGGACATACAGTTATTCAAAATGATTTGGAATCACCACGGTAAGAAGAATTTGGAAGTAGTGGGTGCAAAGTTGCAAACTTCACCAACAGACGTGTGAGCGCCATCCAGAAGGATCGTGATGTGTGCACTGTTTACTACCGAAAAACCTTGCAGTATTTGCAAGTTAAAAACACGCTTAAAGCCGAGAATGTCGCTTTATTTCCAGTCTATTTCCTTTGAGCTGGCATAGCTTTAAAGCCGTGTGTAAATTTTATATTAAAAGAGGAAGGCCAACGTGCAAACCTCATTTTACTTCAGATGAATATCTAGTTCTGCCTTGTTTTAATGATTTCTGCATTTTCCCCGGATGTTTTCGCCTCATTTTTTACACGTTTTGTCAAAATGTTAGCCATAAAATATTTGATTAGACGCTTCCGTCGGTATTTGATTACACTACGACAAGTGATTGGCCACAGGGGAGCATGTATTTTTAAATTTAAATACACCAACCTTCATTCTTCCCAAAAATTAAAATGATCTTCTTGGAAAAACACAAAAGAAGATTCAGGTCGACTGACAGTCATGTAGAAGTACAATTCAGACTCGTTGCTCCAAACTAGTAAAAAACTGAATAGGGGTTTATAGTCAGGGCTTGGAGAAACATTATCAAGATGCCATTCACTGTGTATTCTAATCTCCTGTTCACACATATATAAGCAACAACTGAGAAACATCACAACGTAAAGAAGGGGAGAGGAGAAAAATATAACCACCATAACTTTTGTTTGGTATCCAACGAACCCGACGAGGTCATACAAGACTAAACGACTCTGCTCTCATACTTGAGAAGCCATGGATCTGATAGAATTTTGAAGTGATTTTTCCTTCCCCGCTTGTTTAAACCATCGAATTCAGAACCATTCGGGAAAGTTCCCGAATCCGCCATGTGAATGCAACGCAGTAAACTGAAATTCATGACGCCTCTCATTTTTATTCGGTCCACACGTGACTACGAAATTCAAATTCTATTATTTAACATAAAGTGTTCAACAGAATTACTTTTTCAATTGTGAAACACCTCAGGAGAGGTGTGTTTTTTTCTTTGGCTTAAAAGGAATTTGCAACTTGCACGTACTCGTATGATCTGGTTCTATTTCATTAGTGCATGGTATCTCAGAAGACATAAATCTCAGGTCGATCTTGAAATATTTCAGCATTTCTCCTCCACTAGAGAGGTTATGAAAATAACTATCATTTTTGTCACCATTGCTAGGGAGATACCGAAAACACATTGCCAGGGAGATATCAAAAACATAGTTGAAATAATCAACTGGTATTAGGAACACACTGTAAGGGGATCAACCAGAGGAACAACTTACATCCTTCTTGTTTTATTTCATACAAAGCTATCTTGCATCGTGAAAATGACATCAAAGTAGGATGCATGAATCGACAAAGAGACTCAAGACGCAAATTTTCTAGTGCGGTAAAATCCATCCAAAGTAAAGAACACCTTGCGGGAAAATTACTGGAAGGACAAGGTTCATGGGTAAAATTATACTCTAGCTCAGGTCATACGTAGAATATTCAATCCACTTAACCCTCAGACGATATTCAAATTGCTTTCCCTTTGGAAGCAACAAAAAAAATTTCCCCCAGCTATGGAACCTATGAATACAGTCAGTCATCAATGCATACCCTAAGTTAAAGTAGCAGGGGAGATGAGTTCAAAAACTTGAATATTCTAAGAAATCTGTATCTTCTGAGGAATCAGTAACACAAATCACACTAGACTTTTGGAATGTCAATCCTTTGAACAGTCACGTCACGCTCATAATACTACTGCACATATTCAAATTCAGGTTTACTCTTTTTCCTTTTCTGAGGTACGTGACAAATTAAAATTCAGAATTCACCCATTTTAATGGTGTGCACGGTTTCTTTAAATGAGGTCACGGTGATAGTCTTAGTGCATAGGTTCAAATTCAGAGCCATTTCCTTTACTATGCGTTCGTGATCGTGCAAGTAATAATCACTATATTCCCGCTTGAGCAATGATAATCTCGGCACATGGATTTCCTAACAAGGCTTTGGTTTTAGTAGTAAAATGTTAGTAATTAGAAAAGCAATGCAACCATATAAATTTAAAATAGTACATGTAGGGTTAATCATAAATTGTACTCAATAAACAAATTAAAGGAATATTTTTATTGGGATCGCACTTGCATGAACCTCGTAATCCTCCTTGAGTTTACGATCATGTTTCGCATGGTTTTGTTTTTCGTGCTTCTAACGAACCTTTTATTCCCAACAAAAACGTTTTACGAGCATCAATAAACTCTTCCTCCCATACTGTTAGGACCCGCGGCCCGTCCGACAGGCAGGGTGACTCCACCGTGCGAAGGACGTGAGAAATATGAAGTGAAACGAACCTTGGACAAGTTTATAAGGCGTTGGGCGAGCGCTGAGGGGCGGTCCCACGAGTTGGGCGAGCTGACCTACCTCATGGGCGAGAGTTCGCATTATGAACGAGTCGGCTGGGCGTTTGGTGTGGGTCAGCCGGGTGACACAACTTGCCACCCGCCTGTATATATTGGAGGGAATTTGGAGGCAAACGACTATCATTCGATCAACACGGGTTTGAACAAGGAGTTCTGCAGTGCGTGGATGAGCCCGCACGATCGGCGGAACTCAGGTGGAAAACTCGTACGGAAAGTCATTCGAGAAAGTAGTTCGAGAATTCATTCGAGAAAGTCGTTTGAGAATTTGTACGAGGAAGTCGTTCAAGAAAGTCGTTCAAGAATTCATTCGAGAAAGTCGTTCGGGCGACCCAAGCGAGGTCGTCTGGCGACCCAGGGGATGTTAGGACCTGTGGTCCGTGCAACGGGCAGGGCGACTCCACCATGCGAAGGACGTGCGAAACATGAAACGAAACAAACCTTGGACGAGTTTATAAGGCGTTGGGTGAGCGATGAGTGAGCGGTCCCATGAGTTGGGCGGGCCAACCCACCTCATGGGCGAGAGTTCGCATTATGAATGAGTCGGATGGGCGTTTGGTGTGGGTTGATCGGGTGACACAACCTACCACCCGCCCATACATATTGGAGGGTGTTTGGAGGCAAACAACCATCAACACGAGTTCGAACAAGGAGTTCTGGAGTGCGTGGATGAGCCCGCACGACGGACGGAACTTGGGTGTAAAACTCGTTCAAGAAAGTCGCTTAAGAAAGTCGTTCGAGAAGTCGTTCGAGGAAGTCGTTCGATAATTCGTTCGAGAAGTTGTTCAAGAAATTCGTTCGAGAAAGTCCTTCGAGAATTTGTTCGAGAAAGTCGTTCGGAAAAGTTGTTCAAGAAAGTCATTCAGGAAGAACTCGGGCGAGGACGTCGGGCAGGAAACTCGGGCGAGGTCGTTCGGACGACCCAGGTGAGGTCGTTCGGGAACCGGGTGAAGACATGTGGCGACCCGGGTGAAGCCGTGTGGCAACTGGAGTGAACGAGCTTGGGTGAATGAGTTGGGTGAACGGGTGGACGTGCAGACGAGAGGCCAAGCGAGGGCGTGCCGTGAACGGCGAAACAAAGAATTGTGCGGACGGGCGACCGGGCGAGGGCGTGCCATGCACGATGAAATGGTGGAAACAGTGAAGTGTTGAGATTGCGGATGGAGGTGTGATTCGTGCGGAGGCGCCCGTGTGTGGCGACTTGGTTACGACGAGGTGCACCTAAGTTGGGAAAATAACATGATCATGCGACGAGGTGAACGAAGGGTTTGTGAGTCGTGCGACGACCGTGCGGAGGCGCCCGTGAGTGGCGACTTGGTTACGACGAGGTGCACCTAAGTTGGGAAAATAACATGATCATGCGACGAGGTGAACGAAGGGTTTGTGAGTCGTGCGACGACCGTGCGGAGGCGCCGACGAGCTGGGCAACCGAGTTTGCCTAAGTTGAAAATTGGATAAGTGTAAATTTGGGGTTTCCCAAGATTTAACTTGTACTTTGTAAAAGTGAAGATTGTATAATTTATTGATTCGAGCAGACTCATATTACAGGGAGTTGCCCCTTCGTTTATACTGTTGTGCATTTCTATTGTATAATGTTGTTTATGTGAATGTTATGGGCTTTCACTGGTATAAAGGAAACATAATAATACTTGGTAACAAAAATAAAACTAAGTATGGAATGTTAGGCGTAGTCTACGATTGTAAGTATTGGTGAAAAGAAAATGATTGCTAGTGCCGCACTTCGCTATAAGCGGTTGAAAGACTACCGCATGTGTAGGGACATGACAGTTTGTATCAGAGCTGGTCCAAGTTTTTTAGGAAGCTTGGTGAACTGAATCAAGGCGCTGATTCTACGAAGATCGAAGACTTGAAAGGAAGTTCAAGCTTTGTAGGTGAAATATGAGGGTGATTCAGGTGAAAGGTGAAACAGGTTTAGTAGAGGAGAAGCTTTGTGCTTGGGCCCAGCTGAACAACAAGGCATGGCAAGTTTGGAAGAATGTGAAGGGAAGCTCTTGCCTACCTTATACAGGTTGAAGTGGATGAAAGAAGAGAATCCCCGTATTCGAAAGGAACTTGAAGTCTTGGAAAGGAATGTTGAAGATGAACTTCTTCAACTTGGTTGGACAATGGAGCAAGATGAAGTTGCAGATTGTGCTAACAAGGAAGAGGAAGCCGTGATGATTGAGGATGTTGCAGATGTGACAATGATGGAGGATGAACTTGAGATTGATCAAGTTGGACCAGGATCGTGTAGTTTGCAGACATGGATGGATGGGGGGGCTCACATGGAGGAGCCTCATGATGATGATGATGATTATGATGTATGTATTGTTGATACTTGTGTTTCATTTGAGCATTTGGTAGATGGGCCATATGCAGGGAAGGGAAAAATCAGTTTGTCGATTCTAGGGAGGATCTTACCATGGATGTCTATGATGAGACCTTGTATGGAGAAGCAAGGATTGTTGACTATTGCAGGACTCATTGGGGTTGTTTGTGACCTTATGGTGGAATGTACAAAGGCCCGTGATAAGGGAGGAACATGATGATCATTGCGAAGGATTGGGTCATGCTTTAGCCACATGGAGAATTGGCTAAGTGCCTGGCATGACTCATGGACAGATTGAAGGGCACACAATTGGGTATGATGATACTTGGGTGGACTTCTCATGGTCGAGACCAAGAGCAAGTCTTGGCGGAACCTTTAGTGGGGGATCCATGATGAAAGGGACTCGTGATGTGATGATGATATGGTTGGGTGACCGAGTTCACTAGACCGAAGATTACAGACTTGGAAGAGGATGACCGATTGTTGTGATGAGTCTACATGGTTGGACTACATGCGCAACTTAGTCATGGACATCAGGTTGGAGGCATGGAGCATGGCAGTCTTATGCAGGGACATTATGCAGGAGCACTAATAGAGGTGTCACTTATGGGCATCCAATGAGGAGTGCCAAGGCAGGGATGTTGTGCAGGTGGATTTGCTAATGTGACATGGAGATGTTTTAGTTATGAGCCGATGGAGAGGTTGTGCACTCTTGTACAACAAGGCCATGGACGTGGATGGAGTTGTGAGTAGACTATGGAGCATTCCTACTACATGGAGAGATGAGGCATCTTGTAGAGACCTTTGGGCCCAGACTTGTATGCTTGCTAGAGTGTTGGTTGGAGATGACTCATAGAGCTCATAATGACATGAGGTTGTGACTTCTAGGGAGACTTCATATATGGTGGACTTGGGTGACCTGATGCATTGAGGAGCTAAGGTCAGAGACTTTGATGCAGGATGAGGTGCGTACTTTCAAGTACATGTATGGGAATGACTTGAAAGAGTGACTTGATGTGGAGGATTGATATAAGGCACTTTGGAGTGATGGAGTTATGACGATGAAGATGCCTTGGTGACAACACTTGGGCATGGGTTGAGCGGAGACTTAACCACTTTTGACACATGGGAGCTGATTGATCTGTGATCATGGGCAGCACATGGATAGATGAGACAAGTATATGCTTGTTTCTATGGCAAACTTGAGGGATGGCACATACAGATATGATGGAGGTTGCTTCATGGACCTAGATGTGGCACATCAAGAGTCGGAGTTCGATGAGATGATCTCTTCACTTTGAGGAGATGGATGTTTTGCAGATGGATGATGATGTTGGGGTAGATGTGGCTGATTTCATGCAGCACATTAGTACCAAACATCATGGACAACATGTTGTAGATGAGATGAGGACTACTTCATGGACCTAAGCATGGCTTATACTTGTATGGAGATGGATTCTTGATCGAGTTGAGGATGTGATGGGGTGTTCTGAGAAAAACACTGATGATGGCATGAGGATGTTCACTCTCATGGTTTGAGCGTGACAGTTGGACTGATCTCCCGACTAGTTCAAACATGGGGACACGTAGTGTACAGAGACGTGTTAGCATTTGTTGGAGTATCATGGCAATAATTCACACAAGGATGACGCATGATGAGGTCGACCCGATATGTTGCAGGAAGCATGTAGCTTGAGATGGAGGGACCAACCTTCCACGATGGAGAGCAACATGTGGAGATTGCGACGAGATGGTTGATGGTCATGGATTGAGATGGTTTCCGATGTCTGACATACCGATGAGGTGTATACCTTGATATGGTGATCTTGGTGATAGATGGTTGTCAGGATGAGATATTGTCGAGGACGACAATGACTTCCAGTGGGGGAGGATGTTAGGACCTGCGGTCCGTGCGATGGGCAGGGCGACTCCACCATGCGAAGGACTTGCGAAATATGAAAAAGTGAGCAATGAGAGGGCGGTCCCACGAGTTGGGTGGGCCGACCTACCTCATGGGTGAGAGTTTGCATTATGAACGAGTCCGCTGAGCGTTTGGTGTGGGCCAGCCGGGTGACACAACCCACCACCCGCCCGTATATATTGGAGGGCATTTGGAGGCAAACGACCATCATTCGATCAACATGAGTTCGAACGAGGAGTTCTGCAGTGCGTGGATGAGCCCGCACGACGGGCGAAACTTGGCTGTAAAACTCGTTCAAGAAAGTAGTTCGAGAAAGTCGTTCGAGAAGTCATTCGAGAAGTCATTCGAGAAAGTCGTTCGAGAAGTCGTTCAAGAAGTCATTTGAGGGAGTCGTTCGAGAATTTGTTCGAGAAGTCGTTCAAGAAAGTCGTTTGAGAATTCGTTCGAGAAATTCGATTGAGAATTCGTTCGATAAAGTCATTTAGGAAAGTCGTTCAGGAAAGTCATTCAGGTAGAACTCGGGCGAGGACATCGAGCAGGAAACTTGGGCGAGGTCGTTCGGGCGACGCGGGTGAGGTCGTTCGGGCGAACCGGGTGAAGACGTGTGGCAACCCGAGTGAAGTCGTGTGGTGACTCAGGTGAACGAGCTTGGGTGAATGAGTTGGGTGAACGGGTGGACGGGCAGCCAAGCGAGGGCCTTAGTCACCGGATTCGCCGTTTTTTATCCATAAAATTCGAAATTCGGCGAATTTGAAGGCCAAACGAACATATTCGTTCGAGTTCGCCATTAAATTCGGCGAACTCGAATTTCATGTCGAATTCGAATTTGAGACGAATAAAATCGCCATTAAATTCGTTTGAATACGTTGAAATTCGACTGCTGATGATTAAATTCGTTTTTTTTTCGCCCGCGGGTTTTAGTTTTAGGTTTCATTGACTGTTTCATTGACTCGGGTTTCATTGTTTCACGATAGAAATAGGCGTGAGGTGTAACTAAAGAACCCAAAACCAGTGGGCCTTCTCCATGTGTTCGCAAAAACTGAGGGCAATGATATTATGGACACAATTTGCAGTAGGATATATGAGTGTTACTTAAATCTGCGAGTACGTCTGGCAGAACGCCCGCTAGAGTGTATAGTATTTGATGCGTTCCTGCATATGTTCGCCCACATTCAATCCATAAACCGTGGGCTTTTGTTGCTGCGTAGCGTGAATCAAATGGCGAACCTATTTGTTTATTGGTTCAAAGTATCAGTCGTGTTTCCACTTGCCCGTCACGTTCTGCAGCAACGTATATCCATTTTTCAAATAAAACATATTTAATATGTCAATTATTTTATCTAAATTTCACGATCAAATCCAATCTTTTCATTGCCCTAATCTTATTAAGGTTACTTAAATAAAATTGTTAGAGCACTTTTTCCACGGATGGTCCCCGCGCTTTGCAGCGAGCACTTTTTCCACGGATATTCCCCGCGCTTTGCAGCAAATGATAGTAGCGTTTTAATGTTTTCGTTTTATAAACTTGTTAAAAATATATAATTATAAACATTTCACCAAAATATATAATGTAATAGAAATAAAAATAATAAACCGTATTCCAGAATCTAAGATTGAATGAAGTGTATTATCGAAAAGATTGCATATGTAATTTATATATTGCATTCTTAGAATCGAAAAGATTGTAATATATGTTCTATATAGATATCACGTATAAAAAGAAAAGGTCATATAATAATAAATTTAATGGCTATGAATTCACCTTTTTAATGGGTTTACAGTTAGATTTTAAATTTTAATATTAATGTGAAAAAAAATAATAAAATTATAATTTTAAAAAATTTGGAGAAATTAAGTATATTATTTTATAAGAAATATATTTAAAAATATTTTAGTATTTTTAGGATGGAGATGATTAATAATTTGATGGAGGATTTGATGGAGGTGAGAGGGATTGGATCACTATTTTTATGCGAGAACAATTAGGTAGCTTAATAGTATATCTAAATAATAGGAAGATGGTTTGGCTTGTTTTTCATGCCTTGATTGATATATCTATCTTTAATATACATTTTTTTTTCGAATTTCTATATGTTGAATTTTATGTCGAATTTTATCGACAAAATTTGAGTTGCAGAACTTTATTCGAATTTCATGGTCCTCGAACTCGAACTCGAACTCGAACCTGGTGACTTAGGCAAGGGCACGCCGTGCACACCGAAACAAAGAATCGTGCGGACGAGCGACTGGGTGAGGACACACCATGCATGATGAAACAGTGGAAATGGTGAAGTTTTGAGATCATGGATGGAGGTGTGACTCGTGCGGAGTTGCCCGTGTGTGGTGACTTGGTTACGACGAGGCACGCCCAAGTTGGGAAAACAACACGATCGTGTGACAAGGTGAACGAAGTGTTAGTGAGTCGTGCGACGACCGTGTGGAGACATCGACGAGCTGGGCAACCGAGTTTGCCGAAGTTGAAAATTGGATAAGTGTAAATTTGGGGTTTCCCAAGATTTAACTTGTACTTTGTAAAACTGAAGATTGTATAATATATTGATTTGGGCAGACTCGTATTGTGGGGAGTTGCCCCTCCCTTTATAATGTTGTGCATTTCTATTGTATAATGCTATTTATGTGAATGTTATGGGCTTTCACTTGTATAAAGGAAGCATAATAATACTTGGTAACGAAAATAAAACTAAGTATGGAATGTTAAGCATAGTCTATGATCGTAAGTATTGGTGAAAAGAAAATGATTGGTAGTGTCGCACCTTAATATAAGCGGTTGAAAGACTACCGCAGGTGTAGGAGCGTGATAGGTGAGGTCATTCGGGCGACCTGGGTGAGGTCGTGTGGCGAGTTGGGTGAGGTCATTCGGGTGAACCGGGTGAAGTCGTGTGGCGACCCGGGTGAAGTTGTGTGGCGACTTGAGTGAACGAGTTCGGGTGGATGAGTTGGGTGAACGGGTGGACGTGTGGATGGGCGGTCGGGCGAGGGCGCGCCGAAACAAAGAATTGTGCGGACGGGCGACCGGGTGAGGGCGCGCTGTGCACGATGAAGCGGTGGAAATGGTGAAGTGTTGAGATTGTGAATGGAGGTGTGACTCGTGCAGAGGCAACCGTGAGTGGCGACTTGGTTACGACGAGGCACGCCCAAGTTGGGCAAAAAACACGATCGTGCGATGAGGTGAACGAAGGTTTGATGAGTCATGCGACGACTGCGCGGAGGTGCCAACGAGTTGGGCAACCGAGTTTGCCGAAGTTGAAAATTGGCTAAGTGTAAATTTGGGGTTTCTGAAGGTTTAACTTGTACTTGTAAAAGAAGATTGTATAATATATTGATTTGGGCAGACTTATATTGCAGGGAGTTGCCCCTCCCTTTATACTGTTGTGCATTTCTCTTGTATAATGTTGTTTATGTGAATGTTATGGGCTTTCACTGGTATAAAGGAAACATAATAATACTTGGTAACGAAAATAAAACTAAGTATGGAATGTTAGGCGTAGTCTACAATCGTAAGTATTGGTGAAAAGAAAATGATTAGTAGTGCCACACCTCGCTATAAGCGGTTGAAAGACTACCGCAAGTGTAGGGGCGTGACAGGTGGTATGAGAGCTAGTCCAAGTTTTGTAGGAAACTTGGTGAACTGAATCAAGGAGCTAATTCTATGAATACCAAAGACTTGGCAGGGAGTTCAAGTTTTGCAGGTGATAGGTGGAATATCAGGGTGATTCAGGTGAATGGTGAAACAGGTTTAGCAAAGGAGAAGCTTTGTGCTTGGGCCAAGTTGAACGACAAGGCATGGCAGGTTTGGAAGAATGCGAAGGGAAGCTCTTGGTTACCTTATACAGGTTGAAGTGGATGAAAGAAGAGAAGCCTCGGCTTCGAAAGGAACTTGAAGTCTTGGAAAAGAATGTTGAAGATGAACTTCTTCAACTTGGTTGGACAATGGAGCAAGATGAAGTTGCAGATTGTGCTGACAAGAAAGAGGAAGCTGTGATGATTGAGGATGTTATAGATGTGACAATGATGGAGGATGAACTTGAGGTTGATTAGGTTGGACCAGCATCGTGCAGTTTGCAGAGATGGATGGATGAGGATACTCATATGGAGGAGCCTCATGATGATGATGTAAGTACTATTGATACTTGTGTTTCACTTGAACATTTGGTAGATGAACCGTATGCAGGGAACAACAACACGAGGTTGTCGACGCAGGGGAGCATCTTACCATGGATGTCTACGATGAGACCTTGTATGGAGAAGCAAGGATTGCTGACTGTTGCAGGACTTGTTGGGGTTGTTTATGACCTTATGGCAGAAGGTACAAAGGCCGGTGACAAGGGAGGAACACGATAATCATTGCGAAGGATTGGGTCATGCTTTAGCCACATGGAGAATTGGCTAAGTGCCCAGCATGACTTATGGATAGATTGAAGGGCACACACTTGGGTATGATGATGCTTGGGTGGACTTCTCATGGCCGAGACCAAGAGCAAGTCTTGGTGGAACCTTTAGTGGGGGAGCTATGATGGAAGGGACTCCTGATGATGATGATATGGTTGGGTGACCGAGTTCACTAAGACCAAAGATTGCAGACTTGGATGAGGATGACTGATTGTTGTGATGGGTCTACCTAGTTGGACTACATGGGCAACTTAGTCATGGACATCAGGTTGGAGATATGGAGCATTCCTACTACATGGAGAGCTGAGGCATCTTGTAGAGACCTTTGGGCCAAGACTTGTATGCTTGCTAGAAGTTGGTTGGAGATGACTCATGGAGCTCATGATCACATGAGGTTGTGACTTTTAGGGAATTCATATATGGTGGACTTGGCGGATCTGATGCATTGAGGAGCTGAGGTCAAAGACTTTGATGTAGGATGGGGTGCATACTTTCAAGTACATGTATGGGAATGGCTTGGAAGAGTGACTTGATGTGGAGGATTGATATGAGACACTTTGAAGTGATGGAGTTATGAAGATGATGATGCCTTGGTGGCAACACTTTGGCATGGGTTGAGTCGAGACTTAACCACTTTTGACACATGAGAGCTGGTTGATCTATGATCATGGACAGCACATGGATAGATGAGACAGGTGCATACTTGTTTCTATGGCAGACTTGAGGGATGGCACATTGCAGATATGATGGAGGTTGCTTCATGGACCTGGATGTGGCACATCAAGAGTTGGGTTGATGAGATGATCTCTTCACTTTGAGGAGATGGATGATGATGTTGGGATAGATGTGGCTGATTTCATGCAGCACATTATTACCAGACATCATGGACAGCATGTTGCAGATGAGATGGAGACTACTTCATGGACCTGAGCATGGATTATACTTATATGGAGATGGATTCTTGCTCAAGTTGAGGATGTGACGGGATGTTCTGAGAAAAAACTGATGGTGGCATGAGGATGTGCATTCTCATGGTTTGAACGTGACAGTTGGATTAGCTACCCAACTAGTTCAAACATGGGGGTCGATAATGTATAGAGATGTGTTAGCATTTTGTTGGAGTATCATGACAACAATTCACATGAGGACGACACATGATGAGGTCAACACGATATGTTGCAGTGGGCATGTAGCTTGAGATGGAGGGACCAACCTTCCACGATGGGAGCAGCATGTGGAGATTGTGACAAGGTTGTTGATGATCATGGATTGAGATGGTTTCTGATGTATGACATACTGATGGGGTGTATACCTTGGTATGGTGATCTTGGTGATAGATGGTTGCTGAGATGAGATATTGTCGAGGACGAAAATGACTTCCAGTGGGGGGGGATGTTAGGACCTGCGGTCCATGCGACGGGCAGGGCAACTCCACCGTGTGAAGGACGTGCGAAATATGAAACGAAATGAACCTTGGACAAGTTTATAAGGTGTTGGGCGAGTGATGAGGGGTAGTCCCACAAGTTGGGCGGGCAAACCAACCTCATGTGCGAGAGTTTGCATTATGAATGAGTCAGCTGGGCGTCTGGTGTGGGTCGGCCGGGTGACGCAACCTGCCACCGGCACGTATATATTGGAGGGCGTTTGGAGGCAAACGACTATCATTCGATCAACACGGGTTTGAACAAGGAGTTCTTCAGTGCGTGGATGAGCCCACACAACGAGCAGAACTCGGGTGGAAAACTCGTTCAGAAAATCGTTCGAGAAAGTCATTTGAGAATTCGTTCGAGAAAGTCATTCGAGAAAGTCGTTTGAGAATTCGTTCAAGAATTCGTTCGAGGAAGTCGTTCGAGAATTCGTTTAAGAATGTCGTTCGAGAATTCGTTCGAGAAAGTCATTCAGAAAAGTCATTCAGGAAAGTCATTCGGGCGACCCAGGCAAGGTCGTGTGGCGACACGAGTGAGGTCGTTCGGGCGACCCGGGTGAAGTCATGTGGCGACTCGGGTGAGGTTGTTCGGGTGAACCGAGTGAAGTTGTGTGGCGACCTGGGTGAAGTTGTGTGGCAACTCGTGTGAACGAGTTCAGGTGGACGAGTTGGGTGAACAGGTGGACGTGTGGACGGGCGGTCCAGCAAGGGCGCACCGTGCATGCCGAAATGATGAATCGTGCGGACAGGCGATCAGGTGAGGGCACGCCGTGCACGACAAAGTGGTGCAAATGGTGAATTTTTGAGATTGTGAATGGAGGTGTGACTCGTACGGAGGCGCCCATGTGTGGCAACTTGGTTACGACGAGGCGCACCCAAGTTGGGAAAACAAGACGATCATGCGACGAGGTGAACGAAGGGTTGGTGAGTCGTGCGACGATCATGTGGAGGTGCCGACGCGCTGGGCAACCGAGTTTGACGAAGTTGAAAATTGGCTAAGTGTAAATTTGGGGTTTCCCAAGATTTAACTTGTACTTATAAAAGAAGATTGTATAATATATTGATTCGGGCAGACTCATATTGCAGGGAGTTGCCCCTCCCTTTATACTGTTGTGCATTTCTCTTTTATATTTTTGTTTATGTGAATGTTATGGGCTTTCACTGGTATAAAGGAAACATAATAATACTTGGTAACGAAAATAAAGCTAAGTATGGAATGTTAGGCGTAGTCTACAATTGTAAGTATTGGTGAAAAGAAAATGATTGGTAGTGCCGCACCTCGCTATAAGCGGTTGAAAGACTACCGCAGGTGTAGGGGCGTGACACATACCCTCCAAATTTGGAAGAGGAATCATGAAGGACCGAGGGAACCAAGGTAGATACGTTGGATGAAAACAAGGGATTTTCTTTATAAAATGTGAATAATTAATGGAGGATTTGTTTAATAGGTCCATCATATTGGGAAGGTAGGATGAGAAATGTCCAAGGGAGTCAAAGGGAAGGGAAATATCTAGGGAGTCAAGGTGTACATGATGTACGAAGATAAATAAGTATTTTTTAAATAGTTGGTGAAAAGTTTGATGAAGAATTCATTTGATAGGTTAAATATATTTTTTATTCAGGGATAATAGTCATGTATCCAGTGTTAGTTTAAAGAGTTTTAATAGGTTAATTGTTAGTGGACATTTGGTGGGAGGATGTGATAAAGGAAGTCCCGAGGTATATGTTTCTATGATAAAATATACACTACTACATAAAGGGGGGTTTAAGACAATATTTGAGACAAATTTTGGGTAAATTCTCTTAACCTGAGACAAAAAAAAACTTGTGTATTGTCTAAAATATTGTCTCTAAGTGGGTGTCTCAAAAATTATTGTCTTAAATATTTCTTAAAATTATTGTCGTAAAAAATATTGTCTTAAATATTATTGTCTTAAAAAATTGTCTCTTAGGAGACAACTTCATTTTTGTCTCTCTTGAGAAAATTTCATTTTTGTCTCTCTAGAGAAAATGCTCATATTAGAAACAATATGTCTTTAGTACTAGCTATTGTCTATCTAGAGACAATAATTTTTTTATTTAAAGATCATTTTTGTCTCTCTAGAGACAATATAAAACAATGAATCCAGAAATATCTCACCATTCAAATAAATCGACATAAAAAACATTTAATTAAAAATAAACTAAAAACTCGTTGATTAATTCATGTTAGTGCACAGTGGAATCGAACCACCAACCTCCTGCTTGTAAGGCAGACACTCTTCCATTGAGCTAGCACACTTTAACGAATTACGAGAAGAGTTATGGCAATCCTGAAAACTACATTTATAGCCATTGATTTAAAAATAAATAAATTTGACACATGATCTGTAATATTTATAAAAAGTATAATCATGCAGACCATATTTTTAACTTACTAAAACTAGCAATTGCCCCAAAAGGTGCAAAGAGAAGCGGATTATATCTCTAGCAACAATATTCCAAATCTTATATTAGTATATAGTTAAATGTTCATGTATAGAAGCTATCTTGCTACAGTGTCATATCCCTTTGTTGGGATTTCATTCCATGTTAAGACTTAATTTTCTTCATCTTCTTCTCCACACATGTATGTGTCTATTATTATGTATATGCACCCATATAAAATTCTATAACAAAATGTCTTGATTTCCAAACGTAAAATAAAAAGAATCATGATTTGTGAATCGACAATCTACGATTGAGTCGTTACCAAAGCAAAAGAAATGAAATGGAGTGGATATATTCTCTTGCACCTTTGCAATAAATTCTCCCTAGTTAAAAGTTATAGACCTGGATTATGTATTTCCTTTGAATTTTAAGCTGGATAGAGTCATGGCTTCATCCTAGCTCCACAATTATTCGAAGCCCTCTATGGCTTGGGAGTTCCACACCAGCGATTGTTTATGATAGTCAAGAGTACTGATGACCAAGAATATGTGCTAAAAATGTCATCTATGTTGCTACTAAATGCAAATATATATCATGATAATGAAAAAAACAAGTGGACGTTGATTATAAAAAGGAGAGGATGACATAATGTAAGACAAATTACTCTCTAGTAGCCAGTGCCAAGAAACCATGACACACAATCAAAAATGTAGATACGCATAACATGTGGAAAGTTGCAAAGTATGAACTGTAAAGAAAAGGTCAAAGAACTGCTTACCACAATTGCTCCAGAAGGGTCTATCCACCAGTACAGAGTACTTACAAGAATAGTAGCAATTACACCAATTGTGTTGGTGATCACATCAAAGAAATTATCTTCAACATATGCCTTCACAATCTCATTAGTAAAACTTCAACAATAAATTACGAGGAACAACTTCACCAAAGTAAATAAAACCTTAATTCCAACCACCCAATGCCATTTGTCACCATCTAAAGATAAACCATCCTCCTATTGGAAATTTGGAAATAGAGTTGACAAAATTTAATTCCTTGTATGCAAATTGGAAAAATAGTCTGTCTCTCAAAATATAATACACAAAATTCTGACCATGAGTTACATGATAGAGAAATCAATAGTATGATATGAAGCATGGAGAAGCAAATCCATGGCTAATATGAGCTCAATATCAGGGTAACTTTTAAGACAAGGAGTAGGATTATAACTATGCAAAAAAACAAGAATATGTAAAATGATTTATTAAAAGAAAAACTGTAAGATTTAGCATACAAGTAGGTCCCGAGAAAGGTGCATTAGTTTTTGGTGTTTGGGTGTTGCAAGCCCATGGTTACTTTTAATCTATATTCATAAGACTAGCATTTGTAAATAAAGGGGTATTTGCAAGAGTTGATGTCAAGATAACAGGGTTTCTACTAAAACAAGTTAGAAAGCTTTTAATCTATATTTGAAAAATAGAAAGCAATTCTACCAGATATCAAAGAATATATAAAACCATAAATGCAGGCTTTGCAAACTTAGTTTTCCTGTGAGGGATTATAGAAACTTCAAATGTAAAAATAAAATGTCCAAATAACTATTCTAATTTGACATTCATAATGCAAAATTTAGAGTATCTTACAACACACTCAGGCTCACCAAACCTCTGTGGTAGTGAAACAACAACATTTTTGACCTACAAAATCAAGAGCATATAAATTCTATTAATGTCTAAAATGGAGCCCCAAAAATTCCTTGTTCAGAAAGAGAGTTCAACTCCTGAGACTTGCAGAAAGATAAGTTGTGTGATCTGTGTCCAGTTTGATATCAAGGAGTCCAGGACCAAATTGCAGCCAAAGAAATCATGGGTTGCATTGTACATGTATGAGGGAGACTAAGACCTCTAGTCCAAGATGTAACATGTAGATTTAGCCCTGTTGTTTGGATGAAGTTTGATTTTTGTTCATTCTCCTATCTTGTTTTCTATTTGCCTACAATGCTTTAATGATTTTGACAGTCGTTCCACAACTTTCACTAACTTTGTGTGTAGGTGCAACTTCTGTAGCTGTAGCACTCTGACACTGCAAGCTTGATTCTGCAACAGTTGTTGTTTGACTCTACCTTTCCCAGACTTGCACCGTCCAGCCAGAGAACAAATTATGAACTCAATTATAACACAAATCTAACTCTAATTCTTTGTCAAGGGTTCATTCACTAGATTTCCTTGTTTGAGTTGGAATAGGAATTCAATTAGATCCAATTTAAGGCTCCATTTTCATGCTGCTAGCTTTTCATTGTCCTCCATTATTTATTAACAATCCCTGGAGAAGTAAACAACTTTGGAAATTACTAATAGTTATGAGATGTTTGCAAAGCGTCTCCTCTCCATAGATACAATTTAGCTTTGAAAGTTGTCAATCTACTCCACTTTCTATTTGTTTTTAGTGGTCTAAAAAGTGTTATTATCTCTTATTTGGCTCATAGCTATAACACCTTTCTGAGACATCATCATCATATTAGATTTTACTTACATGTGACTATCATTACTCCTAGAGAAGTGAATATCTAGGCCAGGAAGGCAACCTAGACACCATGATACATAATGAATGCTACCTGATTTTACAAAATGGATTTGATATATATTTGATTTAGATTTAGTGTCAACAGGAACACAAAAGAGTAAGCTATTCTGATATAAATACCTTCAGGTGGCTGAGATATCATCATTTGAATCTCAAGTGATGAGTGGCCAACCCAAGTAACAACACCAACAACTTTCAGGTCAGTATCTACATGGATTGGATTTTTTCAACACCATCTTGTCAACTGATGATGTCACTAGTAACAATGGTCTTGTTGTGTTTTCCTCATCAGCATAGGCCTGCAAGAGAGGAAACCATTAAAAATATAATGTAAAATTTTCCACTTTCAACCAAAAAAAATTCTTGCACAGAAAACATTACATCTGCAACTTTCCCAATAACATTTTTTATCAATCTAAACAACAGTAAAAAATACAGATTCACATTCCTACAATAGATGGAACATTTTAGGGTTATTGCTAATTTTATTTTCTTCCCAAAAATTGATTTGCAAGTGTCCATTTTTTAACAAAAATGGTTCACCTAGACTCTCTAGCATAAATTTCTATTTCTTAAATAATTGCCAAAATGTTATAGAAACTATATATAAAATCCTTAGAAACTTGAATATTTTGGCATAACATTTTATAGTTTCCATTTTAAGTATCAGTAAGATTCACCAGCCTAAACAAATACTCTATTGAAGTGGAATTCCATTACACTATGTAGGTCCTATTTGTCAGTCTCTCTGATTTGAATGCTTTTCAGGTTCTGAGGCAAGATCTTAGTGAAATTAAATATCAGTTTATTTCCTAATTGTTTTCTGGCATTTGGAACCATTTCATTTTGTCAAATGAATTAGTTCTAAAAAGGGTAAATTAATAAATTATAAATATTTACAGTCAACAAAAAGAACTAATGAACTCGAGAAAGGCAGGCCTTGGTGGGTTCATGTGAGTCCATGAAAATTGTGGTGGAATAAGGCATGTTGTAGACCAACAACCGTCTAAGGTTGTGTTGCAGACTTCACATTCCAAACATATTAACCATAAAATGGCCATCAGATTGGAAAACCTTTAAACATAAATTTTGCAAATAAAAAATCTGTAAACTCCAAACAAAAAAGATAATTAGGTTAAAAATCAAGATATTCCCTCCAAGGGCCAGCCAAATACAAACCACACAATGTTAAAACAAGCATCTAGTCCCTGTGAGAAGGTTGCTTCTTAGCAGCCAAGTCCATGGGGCTTCATGAGAGGTATTCCCAAGAATCATAAGAGTTTTAATACCTTGGTGACTAGTATTTGACACTCTGTGGGGTCATGTTAAAATATTTTATTTCCAATAGGTGAGGCAACATTGTTTCTTACATGGAGTGAGCACCATCATAACCATGCAAGAGTCACCACAAAAAACTCCAAATGCTGCATGACAGAAAAATATGGTCTTTTTATTAGCTTTCTACCTTGAAGCAAAGAGGCAAAAGCAGGGAGAGTTGAGAGTCGAGACAACCAAAGTTCTAGTAGCATGATGGCTTCATACCCAATTTCTCTGTCAGCAATTGCTTCACCATTTTCTCTTTGAGTCTTAACAAAATATAACAGTGTTGGCTAAACATTGTTATCCTAGAAGGTATCAACAAATTCTTTGTGGGGCCTTCCCTCTAGGCCATTTTGTAACAATTTAACAACTTAATATATGGTGGAACAATTAGGTGTGGGAAGAAAAATATATTCCTCCATAGAGGTGAGAAAGAGGGACCTTCCCTCTATTGTGATTTTTGTAAATATGATTGTGTGAAATTTTCTAGCATATGCAACCCCTGAAATAATGAAACCAATCCTAGTCTACTGTGGGGTGTAGGTGCTACTAGAATTTTGTTATTGTCATATGCTTTTAACATGAAGTAGAAACTATGTCTTGATTTAGGCAGTTTCCAGTCATTCAAGCAAACTTGACAAAAATGTGAAGCCATTCAAAATCTTCTACTTGCAAAACAGTTGTATTTTAGGCTATTCTAGAAACACCCCAATCATACATACTTGTTGGTTCATTTGTTTAATGACAGTTTCCATCTGATGCTTCCATTTTCAAACCTTAAAAATAGTTAAATATTTATTAATCTAAACCTCAATCAAATTGATAACTTTGATAAATAAAAAGATGAAAATTTAAGCATTTAACATTACCATTAATCACATAGCATTATTAGGGCCTTAGGGTTGAATATTAGGCTGCCCTGTTCATAAATTATTGTTTTTTTTAAATTTTGTTCCAAGGGTCCTTGGTTGCAATGTACAGAACTGGCCAACCTTGTATAGAAAAAGCCCTTTTGGTGAAAAAATACCAATTTGGTACAGAACTAGTAGGTTTCATACACCCTACATTTGAATTAGGCTACCCCGTTCATAAATTATTGTTTAAAAAAAAAAAACAAAAAATTGCATTCAGAGGGTCCTTGGTTGCATTGTACAGAGTCGACTTGTTACGTACAAAACCTGCCGATTCAGTGAAAAAAGGTTGATCCAGTACTGAACCAGCCTTTTCCGATTTTGTGCCACCAGTGAGACCAACTAGTTCCACCAGTTCTGGTTCAGTTTTGATAACTCAGAGAGACACGAGATGGGATGTTTCCCAAGAAATGGGGATAATTTCCATTTGTGGTGACACATGGGCACTTCCCCAAAAAAGTGGGGGTGCCTCCCCCCAATTAGCTTTTCCCAATGGCCTTTGTAAGAGGTAAAAGAACACAAAATAGTGTGATTGTTACAACTTACACGCAAATGTCAATATTTATTATGAACAGTATCCCCTTTGTTGAGGACACTGACTTTTCCCACGACATTTCCTAAAATTTGGGGGATTTCTCCACATGTCCCTAGGATGAATTTACCCATCATGTGTTCTCATGTCCCAGAAACATGGTCACAGGCTTACACATTCTTTGATACACTAACTTCTAGACCGACAATAGATGAACTAAAGAAATTTTCATGTTCATGCAAGTAAGACATGATAAATACCACATCTAAATAAACACTCGAACTACAAAAAAAATTGACCTCAACAACCAAGCAGACTTTTAGATTCTAGAATCAAAACAACAATGCTCACCATTAAATAACACCCCTCCTCAAACTTCTCTAGAAAACCAACCACCCATCTATATGCATTTTCAACCCACTCACTATGATGTGTAGAGTCTGAAGATTGTCCTACCATGACATCCTTTTGCCCAATAATCCTCTCTTTTTCATATATATTTACCACTTGATAAAGCCATATCTACCAGGTTTTGATGAAGGTATGCATTAGTATGTTTTCTTATTCATATTCAGCGGTATACCCTATTGTTTTAATTAAATTTGTAATTAGCTACTGAATCAGTCTGTTTCCGTAGCTAGTCGAGGATTTCATAGCTATCTTCATTGTTCGTGAGGTTCTAGAGTTGAAAGTTAGCAACGAAAGGTGTGGATGGATAGAGGATGACTCCCTCATGGATACCTTCCTATCCACTTGAAACTATTTGCTAAAAGAGGCATAGGAGATCGTGGTCAAACTTCGAGTCAACTGCTGGATTAACGCAAAACAGAACCTGAGATCAATTGAAACCTTATCGTTTTTCTTTCGAAATAGCAAACGACGGTTTCACAATATAAGTTTAGATAGGATTAAGAGATATTAGGCTTAGGATATTCATACAATTATGCAAAGAGACCTTCTATAAAGCTACTGGCCGCACTGTTATTTGTGTGCATGCCGAATGACATGTTTTCTGAAAAAATTGTGAATTGCATGTGAATTAATTTGGTTTTTGTGTGCAAGCGTTGTACTAATTTGAAGCTATGAAATGATATGTGGAGGGCCCCTACAAACAGTGGTAGGTTTTAATCAAATACAATTTGATTTCCTTTAATTATTCAATTGCTTTGTTTTGTGTGATAATGTTGTATAATGATCGCGAATTGTTATCTGTGTAAGAACTTTAGTTTGCTTTATACATAGATTAGAATGTTATTTACTTTGCTTTCATAGATGTTGCTTGGATTACTTTGTTTGAGTAGAAATTGAACAACTGAGAAGACCTCTTCTAAAACAATAGAGTTCAATAGTATTCCTTCATAGCTGCTAGAGTAAGGTTTGATTTTGGACTTAGACAAATAGGAGTTGCAGCAAAGAGATTTAAGATCAAATCCCAACAATCTAACATAAGTAAAAACACCCTCACATCATCCACAAACTAATTGGATAGAGATTAATTCCTAGGTAACTTAATCAACATCCCTAAGAATTACAACACTAATAGTTTAGACCTTGACAAATACATAAAAACCTAGTAAACAAATTCTAAGCACATATTGTGCACCTATAATTCATCAGTCTACACATCTTGGTTGACAATTTATGATTACCAATTCAAGGACATTGAATTGACCAAACATTTTGGCGTCATTGCCGGGGAAGTATAATTAGAAGTAAAAAAAAAAAAACAAAACCATCATTAATTTAAAACATGACATGCATAGGGATAGAGACTCTAGGGGTAGATTTGTAGGATGAGGAAGAAGTTTAATTCCCACAAATCCACTCACTCCACCACAATTTCAAGATTCCATGCCACCTACTCAAACCTAAATTCCATTTAGAGGTCGACAAAGACTTCCTGAAGTCTCAAGATCAGAAATTCAATACAAAACTTCACCTACTTCTTCTACTGAAGCTATAATTGAAGAAAATCCTACATCCTCAACCACATGAGTAATATTTCTGTCCCCCACTAGTGAACAAATCGTGGGAGAAGAATTAGAAATTCCTAGTGAAGAGGAGGAATTGGAAACTTATTTTGAACAACCATTGATATAGGAACCAGAAAGATTAGAATAGCACTATCTTAGCTCTGAAGAATATATCATGGCTGAAGAAGAAGGAGAAGTACACAATGTCCATGGTGAAGAGGATAGGATTGGAGGCAGAGGAAGAGGAAGAGGTAGAGGTAGAGGAGGGGGTAGAGGCAAAGGAAATCAAGATCCTTCGAGATTCCCTATTCTTGATGAAGATACAACCCTCACAATGAAAAATATATCACCCTCGATTCTTCCTAATTTCCATGGGAAAAGAAATGAAGATCCAGAGACATTTCTCTTTGAATTTGAAGTATTATGCAGATCATATGACTATCTGCATGATGCTCAAAAGTTGAAATTGTTCCCTGCCACATTAAAAGACTCAGCATTAAAATGGTTCATGAGTCTAGGAGTGCATTCCATAACAACATGGGCACAGATGAAGGAGGCTTTCTTGGGCAAGTATAGAGATTATTGTATGCCTAGTAACCTTAAAGATGAAGTCTTCAAAATGACACAGAAAGAAGATGAGAATCTTGAAGACTTGGTAGAAATATTTGTTTATAATGTTAAAAGAGAAAAAATGGATAATTTGGATGAAGAAACCTTAAAAGCTCTTTTACTCAGAGCCGTTAAAGATGAATGGATCGATCTACTTAACCTAACAGGAAAAGGAGATATTTCCCAACTACCATTTGCAGATATTTGTGATTTATGTGTACATATCTCAAGGGGCAAAGCAAGAGTTGGAAAGAGTCCTAGAGACCCTCTCTTATCAAGAATAAACAAGTCTGTAGTTGGGACAGTTAGTAGGGTAGAAATAGGAAATCTGCTTGACACCTTTAAAACAGATATTTTAGGGAGCTTAAGTGAACAAATAGACACCCTTAAAATACAAAACAAGCAAAATTCCGAAAATGTTGCATTATCTATCTTCTGTCCCAAATGTCGGAAGAAACATGCTCTGAGAGAGTGTCCCTTAGACTCAAAAGCCATAGAAGCCTGTGTCATATGTGCAGATAATCATGATACAAAGGAATTTCCATGCTTACTAGGTCTTAAGACTATATTCAATGATGAAGGAATCTTATAACCAATAGACCCTCTTTACTTTATAGCCAAAAGACCATGGCAAAACCCTCAACCAAATCAACCACAAGGATTTAGACCACAACAATTTGCCCAATCTTCACAAAGTAATTGAAATTCAGCTTGGAAGCCTTGGGCTCTGCCATAATCACAACCTTGGAATCAAGGATGGAAAAATCCTTAGAGCCTGTGCTCAATATAAAAAATAATCACCATCCTACATTCCACCATAATTCTTAACCCTGTGCAATCAAATTCCTCAAACCAATCAATTGCCACAAGTCCCAGTACAGAGTCAAAACCTGCAACTTTCCCTACCATTTCCACAAAAATCAAATCAACTACCCACTCAACCACTTCCAAATCCTAATAATAAAGTACCACAACCACCAGTATACAACATGGAGGATAAAAGTCCTCAAACTTATGTAATAACCCCACTAGAACTAAACAATGTCCAATTAAGGTCTGGAAGGGTATTACCAAAACAAACTTCTACTGTCATTCAAAAAATAAAATCAGATCTTCAAAAACATAAGAATCAGTCAAAAGAAGGGGAGACCTCTCTCCCTCAAAAAGAAACTAGACAAACAGAAGAAATTCCAATAAATTCTCCCATCATAGAACAACCTTCAATATTAGTTAAACCACCTTTCCTAGAAAGGTTGAAAATCGATGAAGGAGTAGAGAAACAAATTATCTTTCCTGATTATAATATGATGGATGAATTGATAAATGTTTGTATTAAGATTCCTTTATTGCAAGCCATAAAAGAAATACCAATTTTTGCAAAAATAATTAAGGAATTAAGTACACAATGATCAGGGAGAAGAAAAAAAGGTATAAAAAAAATTCAGTTAGTCAGAAAAATTGCAGACATTAGGATGTGGAAGATGAAAATCCAAAAATATTTAGACCCAGGAAATCCCATTGTGAAAATTCACATCAACGGAACTGAAATACCAAACACATTGATTGACCTAGGGGCATCCATAAACATAATGAGAAAACAAGTTATGGACACACTTAGGCTTCCTAACCTTCAATAAACACCAACTTTGTTGCAATTAGTAGATAGATCTATTATTAAGCCAGATGGTGTGTTAGAGGATGTCTGTGTATCCTTAGATTCTTGGGAATATTCTATTCATTTGATGGTCTTAACACCCAAGAACAGTCTAGGAGGACATCCCTTAATTCTAGGAAGGCCTTGGTTGGCTATAGCAAATGCTTTCATCGGTTGTAGGTCAGGTGATATGTTTTGTTAGCTCTGCTATGTTCTTCAGCACTTGATGGATCAAAATAGGTGTTGAGCAATGCTGGTTTGGTTGTGCAAGGCTGGTAGCAGTTTTTCATATTTTCTCCTTCATTTTCCCTTTTCTCCTTATAACTCCCGCACCTTCGTTTCCACATCCTCTTCCATTCTTCTATTTCTCCCCTAACCATTATTTTCATCTCCTTCTATAGTCTTTTGGTAAACCCCACCTAAACCTATTTTCGGGCTCCCGAGAAATTTTGTGTTTTAATACTTTAAACCCCGCATTGACCTATTTTCATTTTTAAACCCGGCGCTAAAGCCCTAACCTTTATAAATGCACATATAATAAAAATTATATAGCCTGGGCCCACCCCTTGTCTGTCACCTCATCCAAAGCACATGCTCTAATTCTGGCCATCCGATCATCCCGCCATATCATCCGACAACGTACACAGCCCCTGCTCCCACAAACTACGCATCTGTTAGTCAGCGAGGAAGGCGGTTTCCCCACCGTCCCATCAGCCACATGTCGTCATATAATTAGAACGTGCTCATGTGTACATAAACCACCCTTGGCCATAAAGCGGTGCGGGGGAACCACTTACCGCCCTTCCGATACGGCTCCCTGCCTGTTAACCCACGATGAACTCCGCCACTCGTCAGCCGTCAGATCTCCCTGATCATGATCTGACGGTCCACAATCTTCCTTTCCGAATTTCTTCCCGATGGCTTCCATGATCCATTGCGCACCGTTCGTTCACGTGATCCGATGGCTAGCATTCATTCTTAACTGCTCATTCATTTTCAATGTATTTTTAGTGTTTGCGGCCTGTTTTGCCCGCGCGAAGAAGCAAGAGATGATCTGGTTTTCAGTGCTTAAATTCCTCAGCTACCATAGTTGAAAAATAGCACGGTCAAGGACAAGAAAGTACTACCTCGAGCAGTTGAATTCATGCAGCAGTTATGGACATTTATTCATGAAACATTCCACCTATTCAAGGAGTACACCAAAGTACCAGTAAATGTCATTCTATCCATTAAAACATTCAAATTGTAGCAGAAGACCCATATCTAATTGTAAATGTGGTTGGTGGTCAATTAAGACACCTCCACGCATAGCCTAGTAGAGTAATTTTGTAAATAGATTCTATATATACCCAGAAAAACAATGTAATCAGGTTGATGAGTGTTATTTTGCTGTAAGGTTCAACTTTTGGAGATTGTAACTGCTGTGATACCTACAGCGTCTAGTCTTCATTTTCAGCTAATACAAGCTTCTTTTGCTATCAATTGCTCATTTTCTACTTCTTCTTTGTTCCAGGCTATGCTTGTTTTGCATTATTTCAGGTGTTGTTGATGTTTAGCATTAGAGGGGCTGTCATCCCACCTTTGTGTTAGGATTTAGCATGTATCATTGAATTTGTATATAGGTTTATGTTATTCTAATTCCAGAGAGCTATCATCCTATCTGTGTATTAGAAAATAGAATTTACAGACCTTTTAACTGGTTGCAGCCAGCCATCACAGGGTCCTGTGCATCTGCTGGTGTGGTCAGTCTTCTCCATTATCACCTTATCTTCAAACTGTGAGTAATTGGTGCTCTAAAGCCTTGTAGTTTGGGGGTGTTCACCTATGTCTGGGTTCAATCACAGTAGAAGTGGTCATATGGCTTGAATATGTAGCATTTCTTTCATTCATCCACCTATTTTTTCAACATTTTGTTGAGTTTGTAATGTTCCCGAGCATCTCTGACATACAACCTAGGAGAGTTTCTTGGGGTGATAACATTAATTGGCGTCGTTTCCAGGGAGAGGAGAATTGAAGCTCAGTTTCCCTGGGAGAATGACATAGCTTCAAGCTTTGATGATAGACAAGGTTTGAACACAGTTTTTGTTTGTAAGCATCTATCTGGCAACTCCATTGGAGGAAGACCATTCTTTGGCGACTCCACATCGAAGTTCTGGCTCAGTTTGTGAGACATACTCGAAGAAATTTTCAGAAATTACTAGCTGAACCAGCGCTTGAACCTGAGAGGACTGTTAAATCGAAGAAAGATTCACAGAAAGAGGCACTGGGATTAGGTAAGCCTAAGAAATCTTATTCATCTCTGAAAGATAAAGTTATTGCTGAAGATTTATAGTGTAAAGATCTAGAGCACAACACTGTTAATAAAGAAATTCCTTCAGAGATTAGTTCAGCCCTTTGTGCTGTTAGTTCCCCTTTGAATTTCAGTCCAAAGAGAGCTTCCCATTTAGCCCAAAACATCCCTTTATCTCTGCTATCCATCACATTACTCCCTACCATTCAATCTGCTAGTATTCTTCCAAATATTCCAATCATGGTAGGACATAAAGCACCTACGAGGATAGAAATAATTGTAGCTGCCAGATATGGACCATTGGTATCGCCTGTGCCTTTAAATCCTATGCATGTGGGAGAATATCAAAAATATATGCCTAAATTCACTGGCACAGAGGGAGTAACAGTAGAAGAACACCTTGAAGCTTTTTACAGTTATGTTGATAATTTAGATATAAGTGAAAATGATGTGTGGATGAGAGTTTTTGTCTAAAGCCTTGATGGAGAGGCTAGGAAGTGGTTCAGAGAATTACCCCGGAGATCTATAACAGATATTGAAGCATTAGATGATGCATTTTTGAAGCAATGGGGAGATAAAAAGGACCTGTGGTATTATCATACTGAGTTTGGTAATCTGAAGAGGGAAAACAGGGAATCAATACCTGATTTTAATCAAAGATTCAATCGTATGTATAGTAAGATACCAGTTGAGGTAAAGCCTACTCCCACCTCTGCCAAACTCACTTATGCCAATGCTTTTGAATATGATTTCTGCCTGTTATTGTGAGAAAGAAGATGTGCGACTCTAGCTGATATGCAGGATGCAGCACTGGAGGTGGAATCTAATATTATGGCTGCAGAAAAGCTTAAAAGTCAAGCTGACAGGAGAAGACAAAGAAATTAGGTTTCTACTTCTTCTGCATCATCTTCAGAGCCTAAATTAGATAAGATGACCAAGATGATAGAGTCATTGGCTGTTGAAATTTCTAAGCTAAAGGTTGAGCAGAATTAAGGGAAAACAAGGCAGCAAAGCACATTTGCTCCAAGAAATCCAAATCCTTTCAGAAGAGCAAATGAGCAGTTACAAATTATGCATAGGGGTGAAGAAACAAAGGAAGAATAGAAAGTTAAAGCTCCCTTTCAAAATGTAGTCATGGAGGAAGAACAATTTGAAGAAGATGAGGATGAAATTCACTGCATGGAAGATAAAGGCATCGTTGCCTTTTGACATTGGCTGAGTATGAACAATCATTATTGCAGGAACAAGACAATAAAGAGTGGGACAGAGGAGTTGTTCTACAAACTGGTGACCAGCAGAGATATAACTTGAGATCAAATGCAAAAAATGTCAAAGACAATCCTGCCCAAAGAGTTGTTGTTCAAACAAAACCACTTAAGGTCAAACAGAAGAGACTAGCAGCTGATCCAGTCATCCTCAAAGCTCCAGTTCAAGAGGTAAGAGGTTCTGATAAGCTGCCCTCCTCTTTCAGCTTTGAGTCAGAGGTCCAAAAATTGAAAATATCTATTCCTCTGGTTGAGTTGGTGAAGAGTGAGGTATTTAGAAAGCCTATCCTTGAAGCCCTTGAGCTAGAAACCAAACAAGCCTCCACTGAATCTGTTAATTTACAAGATGACAAGCCTGCCGTTATGCTTAGTCCTATGATTGAACCTGCTAAGAATAATTCTCCATCTTTTTATGTCTCATTGACCATTCATGACAAAATCCTCCATAATTGCCTGTTGGACACAGGGGCCAGCCACAATCTAATGCCTAAAGCTGTCATGGAAGAGTTAGGCCTTGATATCACTAGACCCTATCATGATTTATTCTCTTTTGATTCAAGGAAGGTGAAATGTCTTGGATTGATTAAAGATCTGGCCATTACCTTAACTCAGCTGCCCATGAAGAGTATGATGATGGACATTGTGGTAGCAGATGTCCATCCTAAGTTTGGCATGCTGTTGTCCAGAGGGTGGATTAAAAGACTAGGTGGGACATTACAGAATGATCTATCTTATGCAACTATCCTAGTCTTTGGAGGAGAAAGCAGGAGGTTATATAGAGAGGCACAGTTGGAATACATCATTAGTGATGAGAAGAATCCTACAAATCATCCTATATATGTAGTGGACACTGATTTGGGAGCATGTATTCTCCAAGTAGAAGAATATTAGAAGGCCGTAATGCAGATCAGGGAACCAACAATTCAAGTCGAGGAAGAGCAAGGAAGTCAGATTTGGGAGATGTTCTTTGATGGAGGATGTTCCAAGGAGACTGCAGGAGCAAGGGTGGTGCTGATATCTCCACAAAAAGAAAGCATTTAGCTGTCTTTTAAGCTAGTTTTTCAAGTCACAAACAATATAGCAGAATATGAAGCTCTACTATTGGGCCTTAATGCAGAAAAAGACAGAGGAATCGAAAATTTTAAGGTGTTTGGAGATGCTAATCTGATCATTCAGCAAGTAAATAAAAAATTTTAGGCAAAGCACCCAAGGCTAAAAGCATACATAGATGAGGTATGGAGAAACATAAGTTCTCTTGATTATTTCTGTATTTCATACATTCCTAGAGCCAAAAATCAGCTTGTTGATTCCCTTGCTATTTCTCCTAGTCTATTTATTCCTCCCATGCCTCCCAAACTAGTTTATGAAGTGCAAATGAAGTATAGACCATCCTTGCCTGACAATGTCCACCATTGGAATGTTTTTGAAGATGATAATGAGTTGAATAGTTTCTTGCAAGTCATGGATGAATTTTTAGATATGCAAATTGACCAAGAGAATGATGCTTGGAAGAAAACCCCAGTCCCAACTTAGAAATAAAATTGGTAAAGACAACATTGTCCAGCTTCCTAGTAACCATATTCCTAAGGCCTAATTCCTCTTGAAAGACTGTTTGACCAGAATGATGTGCCTTACAAAGCTACCCAGAAAGAAGACCAATCTGTAGTTTGTAAGCATGATATAGGAAGTCCAGGTCAGCCTAAGTATGTAAATTTGTCCACGCATTTGTCTGCTGATCAAAGTGTTGAATACCGTAATTTAATGAGGCAATTTGCTGATGTGTTCACCTGGGAGTATAGCGATCTGAAAACATAAAATAATAACATAATTCAGCACAAAATCCCTCTGGAGAAAGACACCGTTCCTTTCAAACAGAAGCTGAGAATGATAAATCCCATGCTTCTTTCTCTGATTGAAAAAGAAATTAAAAAGTTGTTGGCTGCCAAGATCATTGTTCCTCTTAGATATTCCAAATGGGTGGCCAACTTAGTGGTAGTAAGGAAGAAGAGTGGAGAAATCAGACTATGTGTTGATTTCCGAAATTTAAATAAATGCTCTAAGAAAGATAACTATCCTCTGCCCAAGATAGAGCATTCGCTGCAAAAGGTCTCAGGAGCTAAAGTGATGTCTTTCTTGGATGGTTTTTCAGGCTTTAATCAGATTGTTGTGCACTCAAATGATCAAGAAAAGACTGCATTTACCACTCCTTGGGGCACTTTTATGTATGCCAAAATGCCATTTGGATTGATGAATGCTGGAGCCACTTTTCAGAGAGCTATGGATATAGCATTTTTGGGAGAGAAGGACAAATTTGTGCTTATCTACCTTGATGATATAATAGTTTACTTCAGTAGCCATCAAAATCATTTACAGCACTTGAAAAAAGTGTTTCTAAATTGTAGGAGGTTTGGAATATCAGTCAGTCCCAAAAAATATCAATTTGCTTTAAATGAAGGCGAGTTGTTGGCACATATTGTGTCTGTTGCAGGTGTTCAGATTGACCCAGAAAGAGTCAAAGCAATACGGACTTTGTTTGTCCCCAGATCAAAGAAGGATATCCAATCCTTTCTAGGCAAAATTAATTTTTTCAGGAGGTTTATTCCAAATTTTGCTGAATTAGTGAAGCATGTTGAAGAAAGGAGCAGAGGTAAGATGGACTGATGCAACAAGAAAATCATTTGAGTCTATTATGGAGGCTCCTACATTAATCAGTCCAGACTACAACAAGGAGTTCCACATATTTTCTTTTGCCTTTAAAGACACTATTGCAGTTATTTTATTGCAGGCAGATGCGAAAGGTTCAGAGCATCCAATGGCATTTTTCAGCAAGAATTTGAGGGATGCTAAACTAAGGTATGATATTATTGAAAAATAGGCATATGCTCTTATCAAATCCTTGAAGGCTTTCAGAGTTTATATCTTGCATTCTAAGATAATTTCATATGTACCTTCTGTTGCAATAAATGATGTCTTAACACAACCTAATGCTGATGGAAGAAGGGAAAAATGGATTGCAAAGATGATAGAATTTAACATAGAGCTGAAGCCCACTAAGTTGGTCAGAGGACAAGGTCTTGCCAAACTATTATCTGAAGAAAATTACAGGTCTTTAGATATTGATTTCCTATGCACGATGGAAGAAAATGGTCAGGCAGAAAAAGAAGAAACAGCTAAACCAGACTGAAAGCAGTCAATGGCTGAGAATCTAGCTTCATGTAATTGTTATGCTGAAATAATTAATTTCTTGCTGAAGCTAGAAATCCCTTCAGAACTTACTCAAATTCAAGCTAGAACTTTAAAACTTAGAGCAACAAAGTATTGCATTATGGAAAATCTGCTCTACTGGAGGGATCCATCTGGGGTGCTTTTAAGGTGTCTGGATAGAGAACAGTCAATTGAAGTGATGCAACAGTTTCATAACAGCATGTGTGGGGGGCACCATTATTGGAAGACCACAACACATAAGATTCTCAGGGCTGGGTACTATTGGCCCACTTTATTTTCCGATGTATTTTCTTTTGTTAAATCTTGTGACAGGTGCCAAAGATTTGAAGGAAAACAACAGTTGAAATCCCTGCCCCTAAAACCAATTCAGGCGAAAGGACCTTTTCAGCAGTGGGGCTTGGATTTCATTGGAGAAATCAGTCCACATTCCAGTGGCCAGCACAGGTGGATATTAGTAGCCACTGATTATTCCACAAAGTGGATTGAAGCAGTCCCTACTAGGAAGGCTGATCATAACGTGGTCATGAAGTTTTTGACAAAGAATATCTTCAGCAGATTTGGTTGTCCACACAAATTAGTCACAGATAATGCAGCAGCCTTCAGGGCAAAAGAATTGGTGGAAATGTGTAGTTCAATGGGCATTAAACTTGTTCATTCCACCTCTTATTATCCTCAAGGAAATGGTCTGGTAGAATCCTCTAATAAAAGCCTGATAAGGATAATTAAGAAGTTGTTAGAGGACAATAAAAAGAATTGGGATTCAAAGCTCAAGTATGCACTGTGGGCTGATAGAGTGACCATTAAAATCCACAGGCAATTCTCCTTTCAAGCTGGTATATGGCACCGATGTTGTATTTCCAATTCAGCTAACTCTCCTTGTGGAAAAATTCCTTCAAACAGAGCAGGATGAAGAAGAAGATATGGCAAAGAGAATCACTGATTTAGCAGAAACACATTAGATTAGAGAACAACTGGTTGAAAGGGCTACAACACATCAAAGAAAGATCAAGGAAGCCTTGGACAAGAAGGCAAAAGCAAATAATTTTCAGCTTGGTGACTTGGTTTTGAAATGGGATGCACTAAAGGAGAAGAAAGGTAACCATGGGAAATTTGATGCTTTTTGGACAGGGCCTTTCATCTTTTCACAGGTTCAAGGGAACAACACCTTCATACTAAAAAGTATGGGAGGAGAAGTAGTTTTTGATGGCCCAGTTAATGGGCGGTTTTTGAAAGTTTATGTTGTTTAAGGTCTTTTGGCCTTAAGGATTGTAAATATTGTGTTTTTATCAGTTTCAGTACAGATACAGTAGACTCCATGCCCAATGGAACACTAGGAATTTTGATTAATTGGTTTTCAGCAGGAAAGGCGTTAGTCTGCAGGTTCTTGAGAGGTCACAGGGAGGATCTCATCCCTAGAAGGAGCCAATGTTAGCTCTGCTATGTTCTTCAACACTTGATGGATCAAAATAGGTGTTGAGCAGTGTTGGTTTGGCTGTGCAAGGCTGATAGCAATTTTTCATGTTTTCTCCTTCATTTTCCATTTTCTCCTTATAACTCCCGCACCTCCATTTCCACCTCCTCTTCCATTCTCCTATTTCTCCCCTAACCATTATTTTCATGTCTTTCTATAGTCTTTTGGTAAACCTTGCCTAAACTTATTTTCGGGCTCCCGAGAAATTTTCTGTTTTAATACTTTAAACCCTGCATTGACCTATTTTCATTTTTAAACCCGACACTAAAGCCCTAACCTTTATAAATGCGCATATAATAAAAATTATATAGCCCAGGCCCGCCCCTTGCCTATCACGTCATCCAAAGCACATGCTCTAATCTAGCCGTCCGATCATCCCACCATATCATCCGACGACGTACGCAGCCCCTGCTCCCACAAACTGCGCATCCGTTAGTCAGCGGCGAAGGCGATTTCCCCGCTGTCTCGTTAGCCACGCGTCGTCGTATAACTGGAACATGCTCATGTGTACGTAAATTACCCTTGGCCATAAAGCGGCGTGGGGGAACCTCTTACTGCCCTTTTGGTATGGCTCCCTGCTCGTTAACACATGATGAACTCCACCGCCTGTCAGCCGTCGGATCTCCTCGATCATGATCCAACGGTCCACAATCTTCCTTTTCGAATTTCTTCCCGATGGCTTCCATGATCCATTGCGCACCGTTTGTTCACCCGATCCAATGGATAGCATTCATTCTTAACTGATCATTCATTTTCAATGCATTTTTAGTGTTTGCAGCGTGTTTTGCCCCGCCCGAAGAAGCAAGAGATGATCTGATTTTCAGTGCTTGAATTCCTCAAATACCATAGTTAAAGAACAACATGGTCAAGGATGAGAAAGTACTACCTTGAGCAGTTGAATTCATGCAGCAGTTATGGACATTTATTCATGAAACATTCCACCTGTTCAAGGAGTACACCAAAGTACCAATAAATGTCATTCTATCCACTAAAACATTCAAATTGTAGCAGAAGACCCATATCTAATTGTAAATGCGATTGGTGGTCAATTAAGACACCTCCATGCATAGCCTAGCAGAGTAATTTTGTAAACAGATTCTATATATACCCAGAAAAACAATGTAAATAGGTTGATGAGTGTTGGATGAGTGTTATTCTGCTGTAAGGTTCAACTTCTGGAGATTGTATCTGTTGTGATACCTGCAATGTCTGGTCTTCAGTTTCAGCTACAAGCTTCTTTTGTTGTCAATTGCTCATTTTCCACTTCTTCTTTGTTTCAGGTTGTGCCTGTTATGCATTATTTCATGTTCTGTTGATGTTTAGCATTAGAGGGGCTGTTATCCAACCTCTGTGTTAGGATTTAGCATGTATCATTGAATTGGTATACAGGTTTCTATTATTCTAATTCCAGAGAGTTGTCATCCTATCTTTGTATTAGAAAATAGAATTTACAGACCTTTTAACTGGTTGCAACCGGCCATCACAGGGTCCTGTGCATCTGCTGGTGTGGTCAGTCTTCTCCATTATCACCTTATCCTCAAATTGTGAGTAATTGGTGGTCTAAATCCTTGTAGTCTGGGGGTGTTCACCCATGTCTGGGGTCAATCACAGTAGAAGTGGTCATCTGGCTTGAATATGCAACATTTCTTTCATTCATCCACCTATTTTTCCAACATTTTGTTGAGTTTTTAATGTTCCCGAGCATCTCTGATATACAACCTAGGAGAGTTTCTTGGGGTGATAACATGTTTATCTCAGATGGAAATTCTACAAAGAGATTTACATTATACCCCCTGCAAGAACAAAAATAGATATAGAAACTGAAGAATGGGTAGAAGATGGAGAAGAAATACAACCTATTTTTGTCACTGAACAAGTAGAAGAGGAAGACAAACTTTTAATTCTGCTAGAAAATAATGAATCTTCCTCACAGTATGAGTGTAGTCGAAATGAATATCTCTCCTCCAAACAAGTATGATTGTTTTCTATGGAAAAAATTGGGAATTCCTCGATAGAAATCTTTCAAGGAAAAACCTTAAATGTTAATGAAAATTTGGAAGACATTCAAAAGATACAATTGATTGAAATTTTACAGAAACATTCTTTTGATTTTGCATGGGAATATACTCACATGAGAGGCATTGATCCTAAAACTTGCATACATCATATCTACATTGAGCAAAATGAAAGACTAGTTAGAAAACCTTAGCGAAGAATGAACCCAAATCTAAAAGAAATTGTTAAGGAAGAATTGTAGAAATTATTAAATGTACATTTCATTTATCCAATATCTGACAGTCAGTGGGTTTCACCCCTAGTAATCATTCCTAAAAATAATGGAAAATTGAGAATATGCATCGATTACAGGGAGTTGAATAAAGCAACATTAGAAGGCTACTTTTCGCTACCTTTCATAGACTAGGTCTTAGATATTTTAGTAGGAAAAAAATATTTTTCCTTCTTGGATGGGTTCAGTGGATACAATCAGATTCAGGTGGCCCCTGGAGATCATGATAAAACCACATTCACTTGTCCATAGGGAACTTATTTATACCAGGTACTTCCCTTTGGGTTTTGTAATGCTCCCGCAACATTCCAAAGGGCAGTGCTTGGCATTTTCTCTGACCTTATCCATGATTTTGTGGAAGTGTACAAGGATGATTTCGCAGTCTATGGGGATTATTTCAATGAAGCACTAGAAAACTTGGAGAAAGTCTTAATAAGATGTCAAGAAACAAACCTCTCATTAAGCCATGAAAAATGTTTCATGATGTTTAACGAAGGAATTGTTTTAGGTCACCATATTTCCAGAGATGGAATTAAGGTAGACTCATCTAAGGTGGAAGTCATTTCCAAGTTATCAGTTCCAAGTTGTCAAAAGGATGTCAGGAGTTTTCTCGGTTTTACCGGATACTATAGAAGATTTATAGAAAACTTCACAAAAATTGCATCCCCACTCTTTAAATTACTTACAAAAGACTGTGAATTCAGTTGGGATTCTGAATGTCAAGTTGCCTTTGAAACATTGAAAAAGAGAATTTCTGAAGCACCCATCTTAAAAGGACCTAACTGGAAATTGCCTTTCCATATGTCAACAGATGCTTTAGATTCAGCCTTAGGAGTTGTTTTAGGACAAAAAGACCCCACTCCTTATGCCATTTATTATATCAGTAAAAATTTAACCCTTGCAGAGTTAAATTATATTGTAATTGAGAAGGAGTTCTTAGTTGTGATTCATGCCATTAATAAATTCAGACATTACACAACTGGGTACGAAACTTTTGTCCACACAAACAATTCTGCCACTAGATACATAATGAATAAACCAGTTACTAATGGAAGAATAACCAGATGGCTCCTACTTTTACAAGAATTTAACATAAGCATTCTAGATAGGCCAGGAAAAAAAACCACAATTGCCGATTTTCTATCTAGAATACAAAATGAAAACAATGATCGACCCTTAGAAGATAAATTTCCTGATGAATATATTTTTGTAGTATCTACTAAATCACCTTGGTACGTAGGTATTGCTAACTATTTGGCCATAGGAAAATGTCCATTTCATTTAACTCCTAGAGAAAAAATAAGAATAGTCCACAATAGCACATCCTACGCATGGATAAATGAGGAATCATATAAGACAGGACCAGACCTCATCATCAAAAGATGTGTTCGGGAGGACGAAATACCAGAGATACTAAAATCTTGTCACGATAAGCCATGTGGAGGTCATTTTTTTGACAAGAGAACTGCTTACAAAATCTTTCTTTTAGGATATTATTGGACTTCCAGTTTTAGGGACACCAAGGAATATGTTAATAGATGTGACAATTGTCATAGAATGGGCAAACCTACTCCTTAAATCAGATGCCATTGCAACCACAAGTACTTATCGAACCATTTGAAAAATGGACACTGGATTTTTTTGGACCAATTAGTCCACCTTCGAAGCAAAAGAAGTATATTCTAGTATGTACTGATTATGTCACTAAATGGGTAGAAGCTAAAGCACTTCCTTTTGCTACTAAAAATACTATAGTTTCATTTCTTTTTGAGGATATTTTTACTCCTTTTGGTGTGCCAAGAGAAATTTTAACAGATCAAGGGGCACAGTTCACATCCAGGCTAGTGCAGAAGCTTATGGACCAATATAAGATAAAACATCGGAAGTCAACTCCATATCATCCACAAGCCAATGGACAAGTTGGGTCCACAAATAAAGTGATCGAGGCTATCCTTACAAACACTGTACATTTGCACAGGAAAGACTGGGTAGAGAAACTTCCAAAAGCCTTATGGGCCCATACGACTACATGGAGGAATACTACAGGACATACTCTCTATGAACTTGTTTACGAGAAGTACGTCTTACTTCCAATAGAATTCTAGATCCAGACCTATAAGACAACAATCGAGTTAGATCTTCACTTGTCAGAAGCCTAGAAGCAAAGGATGACACAATTAAATGAGCTCGATGAAATCAGACAAGAAGGCTTTCAGAGGACTAGCTTAGTGCAACAACAAAGGTCAAGACGGCATGATAAGTACATTAAAGAAAGGAAGTTTTGTTCAGGAGATTGGACATTTCTCTTTCATTCAAAATTCAATTTTTTTTAAGGGAAATTCCAAACCCATTGGCTTGGACCTTATGAGGTTGAAAATGTCTTTGATAATGGTGCAGTTAGAATCAAGACTATTGATGAAGAAAGAACTCCTCTATTAGTAAATGGACATCGACTCAAGCTTTACCAGAAACCATTAACAAGAGAGGAATTTGTCAAAATATTTTAGGATAATTCATAACTGAAGATGGTCAAGAAGAATTCTTCTTCTTTTCCACCTTAGAAATTTTCATTCAGTTTGTTCTTCAAAGAAAAAAAAAGAAGAAAAAAAAGTATATATATATATATATATACACACACACACACACACACACACACATATATATATATATATATGAAAAAAATATAAATAATAAAATTTTATAAACATGAAAACCAACATGTTGTTGGCATGTTTATACATAAAATTTAAAGTGAAAACCAATTTATCGGCACTTCAAATTTTCTTTTCAAAAATAATATATATAATAAAGCTCATCTACTAAAGCTTTCTTTCTCTTAAGCTGCAAAAACAACAAATTTTCGTAGCTTGGCCAAGTTTCCACAACTAAAGAAATTTCTGCAGCTCAATAATTTTGAAGTCTACAAGAATGTTTGGTGATCTGGATTAAAGGATAGTTGAGAACAATGCACCTGCAGAAGATTAAAGGACAACAAATAAGGTTAGCAACAGAAAATTAAAGGTACATGCTACTTTAATTTAACAATAGGGAAAGATATATAGCATGTATGAGTAAGAAAATATAGTACTAAAGTGCAATCATTATAACCTAAGGGTAATGGCCGTCTAACGAAATATCATATGCCACCACTCTAAAAGTCATGTCATGACCTTGTGCCAAATTTTCCAAATTAATTACCAAATCATAAGTTTGAATGCACCTAACGGTCGAATCCATTCCCATAATCCTCTTGATAACCCATCCATTCTTCCCTATTCTTACACTCCTCTATTCGTTCACAATCACTCCATCTTTCCGCCAGCTAGAAAACCCTACGAGTACCATTTTCCTGTCAAGGTAGCCAATATTCAAGGCAAAGCATCCTTCAGCATGGGGTTAATTGTTCGAACTGAGCTAGCAGGGAAGCAATTCCTAGAGGGGTACCCACAAACTAGGGAGTTACTGCAAAGAAGACAATGGCTGCAGTTCATTGAGAAATTTAGCGGTTTACACAAAGAGGTAACCAAGACATTTTCATGTTCCTTCGATGGAATGGAGGCCAAAATTAGGGACATAAAGCTCACAGTAATGGAGTCTATGATTGCTGAGGCCACTGAGTTGCCAAAGCATGGAGAAAAATGGTTTAAAAATAGAGGGATTGATAGCGAGGACTGGAAGGTTTTCCTCAAGAATCCAAACATGGACACAACGGTCTACAAAAAAGGTATTCCAAGCTCTACTCTTAAAAATAAATGGAGAAACTTATTGCTTGTGCTTCAGAAGTTTATCACTTGTGAGGGTAGGTTTGGAAAAATGTACTTTTATCATGTTAGAATGATGATGCACTTCCTTGAGGATCATTAGATGAACCTCCCCTATTTTCTCTTGAATAGCCTCAGGAAAATGGCTACAAATGTTCAGAAGAAAATTCAATGCATAGAAAACACCATGTACCATCATGGTTTGGTGAAAATATTGGTCAAATTTCACCTCCAAAGTATAGGGGATGATTGGGAAAGTTTCTTAATAAGGAACCATTTCGAGGAAAAACCCCAAGAAAAACCAAGTAGCAATAGAGCCCTCATAGGGAGAAAAAGAACCATAGAAATGATAAAGGAATAGGTACCTCAAACTCAGATAGAGGTAACAGAAAAAGAGCTGCATATAGTAAAGATTTTGCAGAGAATGAATATGGGAAACCCTAGAGGAAAGAAAGCTAACCCAGGTAAATAATAACTCTCACAAACTAAAATCTCTCCTCTAAAAGAAAAATCAGAGAATAAGAGGAGGAAAGTGTAGAAAACACAAACCCTAGGGTTTAGAAGGAGCACGAGGTTGAGCACGACTCAACAAACAACCTCAAAAACTACAGGACACATTAACCTTGAGGAAAATGAGCCAAATGGAAAGGAGTCAACTGAAGAGGAGCCAATAGAGAACACTCCAATAGAGATTGAGCCAACAGAGAACACTCCAACAGAGATTGAACCAACAGAAAACACTTCAATAGAGATTGAGCCAATAGAGGATGGGCTAATTGGAAGCCCTAGGAATTCTCCAAAAGGGTCACCAAGATCATCACCAGAGCCTTACATCTCACCTCTAGGAAGCCCGATACATAGTCTAGGTATTGACCCCACACAACATGAAATATATGACTACATAGAGTCACTGGAAAGGAAGGCGAAAACAATAAAGGAGACAATACAGAGCCCTGGAGAAGGAAGCAACCAAGTGAATGAACAATCAGCCTCAAACATCTTGAAGCAGGAGATCTTTGAACTAGAAACACTGAATTGGTATCTTAAAAATTAAAATCAAGCCCCAAAGACACAAAGTGAGATACAGATCACCAAGAGAGACAATCTAATCCTACATCTAAGCTTGTGGTATAAGAAAAACAAGAAGCTGAAGAAAGAGAACAGAATTATGCAGAGAGAGATAATCAGTTTAAAGTAAAAAATCCTAATGAGGAAGCCTAGAATTCCAATCTCTGCCAAAAAGAAGAAAACAGTGAAACAAGGAGATGACAAACAAGAGACACAAGCAGAAGACAAGGAAGAAGTGTATGAGGACATACAACATCTCCAGTCTGGGGGAATGTAGAGTCTGAAGATTGTCCTACCATGACATCCTTTTGCCCAACAATCCTCTTTTTCTCATATACATTTACCACTTAATAAATCCATATCTACCAGGTTTTTATGAAGGTATGCATTAGTGTGTCTTCTTGTTCATATTCAGCTCTATACCCTATTGTTTTAATTAAAGTTGTAATTAGGTACCGAATCAGTCTGTTTCTGCAACTAGTCCATGATTCCGTAGCTGTCTTCATTGTTCATGAGGTTCCATAGTTCCAGGTCAACAACAAAAGGTGTGGATGGATAGAGGATGACTCCCTCATGGATACCTTCCTATCCACTTGAAACTGTTTTCTAAAAGAGGCACCGGAGGTCGTGGTTAAACTCCGAGTCAACCGCCAAATTAATGCAGAATAGAACCCGAGATTAGTTGAAACCTTAACGTTTTTCTTTCGAAATAGCAAAAAGACACTTTCACGATATAATTTTAGATAGGATTAAGAGATATTAGGCTTATGATCTTCATACAATTATGCAAAGAGACCTGCTATAAAGCTAATGACCACACTGTTATTTATGTGCACGTTGAATGACATGTTTTCAGAACAGTTTGTGAATTTCGTGTGAATGAATTTGGATTTTGTGTGCAAGCGTTGTACTGATTTGAAGCTCTGAATTGCTATGTGGAGGGCCCCTACAAACAATGGTAGGTTTTAATCAAATACAATATGATTTCCTTTAATTATTCAATTGCTCTGTTTTGTGTGATAATGCTGTATAATGATCTCGAATTGTTATCTGCATAAGAACTTTAATTTGCTTTATACCTAGATTAGACTGTTATTTACTTTTCTTTATACCTGGTACTGCACAATTATTTCCTTTGCTTATTATCCAGCATAATTGAAGTGTGTTCAATTCATAGATGTTGCTTGGATTACTTTGTTTGAGCAGAAATTGAACAAGTGAGAAGACCTCTCCTAAAACAATTGAGTTCAACAATATTCCTTCATAGCTGCTAGAGTAAGGTTTCATTTTGCACTTAGAGAATTAGGAGCTGCAACAAAGAGATTTAAGATCAAATCCCAACAATCTAACATAAGTAAAATCACCCTCACATCATCCACAAACTGATTGGATAGAGATTAATTCCTAGGAAACTTAATCAACATCCCTAAGAATTACAACACTAATACAATTGACAAACATCGCCCCATCTTAAGTTTAGACCTTGACAAATACATAACAACCTAGTAAACAACTTCTAAGCACATATTGTGCACCTATACTTCATCAGTCTACACATCCTGGTTGACAATTTATGATTGCCAATTCAAGGACATTGAATTTACCAAACATGATGTATTCTAGCTCTTCTCGCAATGATATGTAACTGAAAATTTACATATTTTTCATTAATAAGATTGAAAACTTTCAAAAATCCAAAAAAATGTAGAGAATGATTCTGACAGTGGTCTGCCTGCTAAAATAAGGAATAAAATCAAATAACGATGTAAATGAATTGACTTAGTTTGCATCAACTCAAAGAAAGACTTCAAGTGAAAAAGTACCAATCAAACAACATACCTTTTTCCCTACACGCTCTTGTTGCTCCTTCACCTTCTGACACTATTTAATTATGCTCATGTTGGCCCTCAATTGGGTTTCCTATAAAAACAAAACAATATCAATTACAACATTATCATAACTGTAAAGCCTATATGGCCATTGTAAGGAAACACATGTCGTCCTATAGGATGGCAAACATACCCATAATTTCTTTCCCAAAAGGCAGAAGTAATTTTAAGGACAAAATGTCACACATGCTCAACATTGAAAACATTTCGGTCTGCATTTCTTGGAAAATTCCATTAAAGACCAATTAATTGTTACTCATATAGAAAAATCACCCATTATGCAATCTCTCATAATCTGCAAAAACCATGCCATGTTGCCATAAACACTGTAAAAATCATTTATAAGTAATAGAAGGTGCCATCTGTATTTAGGAAAATGGCTACAGAAGAAGTGCTGTGGAATTATTTGGAGATTCATGATAAAGCTAATGATTGGAAGCCCAGAACACAAATGTCCTTGTTACAAAGAATACAAAAACTAAACAAATAAATAGTTTACTATAGTCATAGACAGAGATAATGAAGATAACTTGAGGAAGAAAAAAAATGAAGAGGAGGGAATGGTAATATATTATAGTATAACACTATCAAGCATCAAAAAACTAAAACACATATCAATGTGAGACATAAATGAAGAAAGTTGAAGAGCAAATTGAAATTTGGTGCAGAAAGGAAATTTAGCTTGCATTCTTAATTGTCTTTCCCATTAAGCAGTGCATATTAGACCTCTTTCTATTGGATAATCATGATCAATGATACCTAAGAGATACACTTTAGCATGTTGAGCAAAGATTGATAATATTAACCTCATCAAGAAGTCTTTGGCTAATTTGAATTTCAAAAGTTTAGAGCACTTTATAAGGTCTCCAAACTTCACAGATGATATTTTTGATCAATTGTTAATTGGTAAATTTTATAACTTCACAACCTTAGTACTAAGTAGGTAATTAAATATTTACATCTATCTCAATTTATCTGTGTTTTATACCTTTGAACTTTTTGAATTTGAAAAATTCAAAGTTGTAAAACACAGAATTTGAGATAGATAATCTAAAAAGTTCAAAGTTGCAAAACATAAATGAATTGTGATAGAAGTAAAGATTTAAGTACGTACTTAGTACTGAGGTTGTGAAGCTGTAAAATTTAGGAATGAGGAACTGATCAAAAATATTATCTGTGAAGTTCTGAGACCTTATAAAATCCAACTAATTTTAAGTTGTAGGAGTAAACTGACCTTCACATAGCTGACTCCAAGGTCCTTCCTTGTGTAACCTCGAGCCAAATTGTGCATTACATATTCATTGTAGTCTTTTAGCATGTGCATTATGATATATGATGTTGATATAGCCTCAGTACGTTTTGTTTCCTTAAATTTGCCAATTGATTTTATCAAAGGAACATATGTTTTGAAGAAAAAATAAGCAAATAATGATTGATGAAATCACCAATTCAGAAAAGTATAATATGAGTTACCTCAAAAATTGCAACTATTACTTACATATTCATACATCATTGCCTGCTCCACTTGCATCAACATATCTGTAGAAAAATAGCATAATAACATTCAGATAAAAAATGACCTATTATCCAAAGGTACAAGAAGTTAAGAGTTGATTTTGTAGGTTATGATCATTCCTGGCGCCACTTGAAATAAATCTTACTTGCATATCAAACCAAGTTATCATGCAAAAATATTACAAAAAATTCAATTCTTACATGAACATGGAAATTACAAAAACCCTTGTGGCTAATTAACATCGGGCATTCTTCAGGTAAACCAAACCAGGTACCTAATTAATACAGAAGCTTGTTGATTTATAGATGAAAAACCAGAATTATAGGTTAAGAATGGCTTATAGATTTATAGATTTATATATGAATGGCTTAATTGCTTTGTGGATATTTCCCTCTCAGAGGGTTATACCATGTAAAACTTCCTGTGATGACCAAAGACCTATTTCTTTGTGGTGCTAGTTCCTGTGATTGCCCAAATATTGATTTCATCATGGCATCAAATTGCTTGTGAGGTTAACTCCTTTCTGTTCAAAGATTGAGGTAGCTTACAATAGCTACAATGTGCTTTCTTCTCCTTGTGAAGTGTTGTTCTCTATTTTTATGATAAGACTTGGTAGTTGTTGAGTATTCAGTGAGATTTAGAACCATTATTTCCATTCTAGAATCAAACCTCTTGAGCTCCTATTAATTTCTCTTAAAGATCCAATCCTACTCCCCATTTTCTGCAAAATCAGTGCATCGTGGAATTTTGATTGTTCCATTGCATCCAAAGTAGTCCTTTAAGTCAGATATGTCTTTCACTTCATCAAAAAGTCTTTGTTTTCCTAAAATCTAAAGATTTCCCTCATGGCCATCCATTTAAAATGTGGTACTGGTAACAAAATTTTGATTTTATAAAGATTTGTTTTGGTATTATTCTTGTAATTTCATAGTTATTTTCGTTTTCTCAATGCCTTATTTTGGTGTTCCCTAATATTGTTTGTCAATGCACTATTGTTTTAGGTGTCTTAGACCTCTATTGTTCACAAACCCCGAGGTCCTCACTAGCTTCCTGATAGTCCTTGACTTTATTTCCCCACCTTTTTCTAATAATCTTTTTTTCTTGGTTCCAGGCTCCTCCCACAACATGGTTCTCTTTGTAGTAGTCATGCAACATTTCTCTTTGTGGGTATTTTTTTCTACCAAAATACCCCACCCCACCACTCCCCCACCCCCAACCTCATTTTTAGCCATCCATGCCAATGGAAGCATCCTCCTTGGAACAAATTCCCTCCTTGTAGGCAATAATTTCCTTAGTAATCACCCCCCCCATTTCAAGTGGTTTTGTCAACCGTTACTTCAATCACACTTCCCATAGTTGGTAATTATTAGAGATCGCACCCCTTCAAGCATTAATCTTACCTACAAACTAAAGATCACTGCTTGTTTACCAAACCAAATACTTTGACCATACACCCCTACCACATGGAGATAACCTATGGCTAAAGATAACAGGCACATCTAGCACCTTGCCAAGTGGAAACACTGTATTTCCAAGCTAATAGGCATGTCAAACACCTTGCAATGTGGGACCAGATAAACTCTGCCCTGCAAATAACTAGAAGACGAAAAGGGAATGTTGACTACCATGCAAAGTAACACATCAACATCCTAATAACATTACCTGCCACATGGCACAAACATTTCCTTCTATGGCAACAATTACAAGACAACTACCATGTCACCTACCACATGCCATCACCAGAGGAGTGCCACTTTTGCAATCATGTGATTTGACAAAGGCACATCACTCTGTTGTGAGTCGTTGCCATGTGCTACTATGTCATATATGATCTACCACATCAAAATTTTGAAAAACCATTTTCATTGAACTTTCAATTTTTTGCGATGATTTCAAACATGCAAAGTCCACTTCAAGTGCAATTTTTTGTAGAAAGTGTTTTTTCATTCTCTATGCAGTGGCACGATTAATTTCTAGAAATTGCATTGTGTGTTGCTTGCTACTACTCAGTGTTCATTTTTATAAGGAAACCCCTTCTAATCCTCATTTCTGGACCTTTTGAAATGCAAGTCTTTAGCTATACAAACACTTTTTGTAATATCATTTATTGGAAGTACATATTATTCATGCACTTTACATTGGTGCAATCAGGTTTTGTATTTATAGCAATTTGATTTCTTTTCTTCGTGATGGATAATATGAATGTACCTCACCTAATCAATGTTGATTATTACTTGTCGAATATATATTTAGAAGTTTGGGAATTTTTAGGATCACTTTGGGTACAGAAATTGCACCTTTGGATGCCTCAAAGAAAGCCAAGTGAGATAAGAGAGTTGATGAAGCTCTTGGACTCTGGCATGTCTCTTTGTGAAGAGTTGTTTCCTATTTGAAACATTGATACACCCTTTAACATGACATGTATTTTGTCACCACTTGTCCTAGATGATTGACTGTTATGCATTCTCTTAACATGATGACTTTTGATGGAAATGATTCCTTGTTCAAATCATTCTGAAGCTTACAACCCAATCTAACCTAATGAATGGAGTTCCAAGTGATGTGTCCATGAAAACTAACCTAATGAATGGAGTTCCAAGTGATGTGTCCATGAAAACTCAGGAAAGTTATTACTCAATACTAAAATCACGAGCGTTTACGATGCCTACCTAAAAGGTGTAACACTATATCCCTCAAGTCATGTCCTAGAAATGCTAATGGAATCAGAAAAAGGGAAGTAATTGGAAAGGTTAAAGTTGAAGATGAATATCAAAAGGATTTCTATATGCATTTATAATTTCAATATTTTTACAAATCCTGTATCCCTTTATTGAATTCTTTACAAAAAATTGTTGTAATATATTGCAAGTATTTAAATTTTCAAACAATGCAACTATAAAAGATGTAATGTTATTATTATGTGGGGTGACTTTTGTGTAAAAGATGTAATGCAATTTCCAAAAGCAAAGAACAATACAACCCTATGGAAAATTAACATGGTATCAAAGTTGAGCTGAGGAAGAGTCAATGAGATCACCCCTTGAAGAAACCGATGATGAAGTTACTATGTCTTCTCTTTGAGAGAATCTAGAGCAAAAAAGAAATCTGAGACAGGCACAAAAGGCTCAGGAAGAACAAGTTGGCTTAGATAAGGGCTAGACAAAACTGGATCTAGATGAGTCGGAAGCAACATATGAACTATGGTTTACTGATAACAGTTACAACTCATTTGCGTTAGCTGGAGATGGGGAAGCTTATGTTGGTGAGTCCACATGGGATCCAGAGTTTGCAAAGGATCAAGATCCTAATCTAAAAGATCATGAAAAGAAAACATATGAAGGTCGAGAGTTGAAATATTCCTTAGAAGAAGATATGCTGAGAAAGAATATTATGCAACTAATTCAAGGAATAAGTGATGAAGCCGGTCTCTTTGCTATCAATGCCTTGGCTACATGATAGATGAGTTCATGATCAGACAAGGTGAAGTTTTAGAGTTTTTGCACAGACATATCTTAGGATTGCACTTCTAGCTACTGTCATGGACACAGAATATTAGTCTATAGCTTATGGAGCAAGAAAACATGTAGAAGCAACCTACGAGACAGACTAAAATAGAGGAAGAGTTCGAAGAACAGGAAAAAGTAAAGGAGCTTGAGAGCTTGATATTTTCTCTTAAAGGAAGAGAAAAGGAGTTTGCAGAGCTTTCTTCCAAGACTAGGAAAATGAGAAATTCACTCTTATAGGTAGAGGCTCAAATAGATGATAGAAATTGCATCATAAACCTTCATAAAGAATGTATTCCAGTGCTACTCTATTTGCCTCAACGCAATGTGCAATCTGGGTGCTACTTAATAGGATCTTAAAATCAACATGGCTTCTCAAAACACCAGTACTTATGAAAATTCTGATGATAAAGATATAGCATATCTCGAACAACAAATAAATTGCAAGGAAAGCTAATCAATAAATAGTTTGTAGATTTGAAAGAAAGCATTCAGAGTTGTTATTATTTAAAATAGAAAATTATGGCTACATAAGGGGTTTCAGGGACATTGCATAAAATAGAGACTTTGATTTTTAGGTAATGGAGGCTTTGCAACACTTGCTCTGCATATATAATTGAAGAGAAACTAGGAAGAATCGAGAGGGGTGAAAAACAAGGAAGAATGAGATGAGAGGCTTTTTCTCAATCCCTTCTTTTCCTAAGCCCTTGATTTAATCTAGGGTTACATAGTTGTCATGCACCCCCGACAATGGTAGATGTCAATCATCCCACCATTGCCTGTTGCCTACAAGAAATAATTGGTCTACCCAGCTAAAAATTGTTTGCCAAGGGATGGATGACATGTGCTAGAACTAAAATTATTGAAGCAAAGAGGAAGGAGAAAAATTACAGACATATTCACATCATCATGATATAACCTTTATTTACAGTCACAATGTGCATGTATGTAATCAAAGCATAATTTTATTTCCATCCTAGATGCAGGAAATGTTCCATGTATACTGAATAATCAATTGGCACTATACAAGCGATTGTCGGATTCTTTGAGACTAACAACAACACCAGGCTGAGATGGTTAGGAGGGGTCAATTTTTCCATGCCAAAGAGAGGAAACCCGAGGATTCATCTAGATCATATGCTTCACAATAATTATAGAGAAGAATTCGAGCTTGGCTCCTTGCATAATGACTTAAATTGGTAAATTTGAATCCTGTTGATTCCATCAGAATACGCCACTGATCCCTTCCTTCCAATCTGATTTTTCTTTTGACTCCCTCAAAAGCTAAAATTCCCATTATTTTCTCTTCAAATAAGAGCTTCTCCATGTTTAGCCGCTCTACACTATCCCTTGCCATGTTGGGCTCCATAGATTCAAAAAATGCAGAGAAATATTCTAAAGCATTTCGAAATCAAACTTGGAACTGGCAAGCATTTAAGTGAGCTTCATATTCCCCAAGTGTTACGACATTGGGGGATAGGGAATGAGCTAATTTGAGTATCTTAACTAGGGTTTCAAGGGAATCTCCTAAAATATTATATATCTGTAACATAAATTTTACTGCAATGCATTCATCTTGCTCAATTTTCAGGGTAGACAATTCCACTTAACTCATCTGTTTTGACACTGGATAGAACTCAAACTCTAGGTCAAGAAATGTAGCAAACTCTGTGAGCCTCTTGCTAGTGTCCAACAAAGAGGAAGTAGGGTTTTGGCCTAGTGTTGGGGTAGGGATACCTGTGATATTTATTTTTTGGGGTTTTCCACCTGACCTCATTATGAATGCATGCAATAAATCTGCCCTCTGTACACTGTGCACAGTGCCGAGGTCGGCTATGTGAATTTTCTCTACCTTGTCTTATAAAAGAAATTACTTTAATCACTAAAGTAATTGCTAAGGTTAATGGTATATTAGGCAACTTCCGCAGGCCTAGACACTTAGGTCTATGCAAAAGTACCTACCTGAGCTACAAAACATCAACACTTTATTGTCCGAATTTTGGACAAGGCCATCATGCTGGTTTTATGCTTTTGTATGTTGTGTGCTTAGCCATTTCTTTCATGTGCATGCATTTCCATTTCCATTCATGTCATCATTCCAAAACTCATTCTTCTTTTACTCTTAAATTAAGTCCTTGATGACAGGGATATCCCTATGATTTTGTTTCCCTTAGAGTTTTGTCTGTAACTCACTAATACTTTATTTATCTCAGTTTTTTTCTATTCATTCTACCTCATGACTAGGTTCTCTTCTGAAATTCTCATATTTTAGTTAAATTTATTAGAACCAGAACTGGAACCAGCCCTAAGGGTCAGACTGGGAATGAAATAGAATTGGACCAGAACCAACCAGTGAATCTGGTTTATTATTAGTTGTCTAAACATTTACAAATTTTAACAAAAATTTATTTATGTATATCCATGTAAATTGAAACAATTATACACCAAATATCCAAGTTTTCTCATGTATATAGAATGTAAGGTTGAATACAGAAAAACGGCACTGAATGTGATACATATGAAAAAAAAAATACATATACATCAAAGTTCTAAATGGCCTGTAGATTCCAAAAACCATAAAAGAACGGCCTACAACCTACAGGCTACACAAATAACTACATATCATCATATTCATCCCCACCTAATGGTGCCATTGTAAATAACTTGCTCAATGCCATGCAGGTAAAAAGTGTAATCTCATTGCACTATGCCATTGAAAGTTTTATAATGGAAAGATATGTTGGAAATGCCACATAAGAATGACACCCCTTGCATAGTTGGATACATTTGTTCTGATCTAAGATCACTGATTGAGATTAGAAATCACAAGGGCTGGTGTGGAGTGGAGTTGTTGCTTAGGTTGTTAAAAGCCATTATTTCTTATTAGATGTAGGGAAGGAAAGCTACTTGTTGCTCCCCTTGAGTATCTAATTTAGGGTCCAAGTAATGGGCCAAAAACCAATCAAGAGCTTTATTCAGAAGTTAGTAAGTCTGAGGAGGTTGTGGAGCTATATGAGGTATCTATGAGGAGGTTAATCTTGGATGATTTGTATCTTCTCTAGACCCAAGTATTCTTGAGTCATCAATGATGAAATTTAGATACAGAATTTTCTCCATTACAAACGAACACTTTCCAGGGAAAGCATAGAACATATATTCCCAGAGAGTCTACAAAAATACTTGCCTAACATGGTAAAGGTGCTCTTATTAAGTGTCACTATAAATAAGGATGTCATCCAGGCTAAGTCATCGGGTTTGGTGAACTTGATTATTTAAGCTCAACATTACCAAATTTTGTCTGATCCCAAATTTGTTAGATTAAAATTTGAGATCGCTGAACCTCAAGGCAAACTTGCATATGTGAGCGAACTAGATATTTTCATCAAAATTCATTGGAGTTTGATTGGGGTTCGACTCATGAATATAAAACAATTAACAAAAAGAAAGGTAAAATCTTAAAAGACAACCCTAAACTCAATTTTCACCTCTGCCAAGCTTCATTCCACCTTTGAATCACGACTGTGGCCTCCAGACTCTTGACATTTGTGACTTGAAAGCTTGACTAAGTTGTGAGTCTTGACTACATCCCGCAAGTGGACTTGATGTCCCCTAAATTCGTGCCTACAAATTCTAGCGAGTTGCCACAAATTTGAGACCCTACAGGTTGGTGTCATCGTGCGACCACAAGGTTGAATCGATTATGGAACATTGTTGAGTCTGTTGACTAAACTGGAAAAAAGACAAATATCATATATAATGCCAGTTACCTGCCTATGCAGGGGCCTTATTCAAGTTGATCCGCTTATTGCTACTTCAACACCACCAAGGCCTTAATACCTAAATCTTGCAAATTAGGTATGGAAGTGGCAACAACCTCCAACAAAGTACATTTATTCACAAACCCTACAAACCCTAGATTTGAAATACATTCCTATGGTTGGTTAGGGTTCCCTAACTAGTTTTTTAAGGGATTTGGAGGCCAACTGGACATCTTGGTCCTGTAATTGATCCATACATTTAGAAATATTTAAGTTCTTGACTGCGTGTTTGAAGAGGAAAAATGAGAGAAAGGAGGAGTGCACGGGACCTGAGCTTTTGGTATTTTTGCGTGAGCACTTCGTTCCAAACTGTGCACACCATGGATGCTGAGAGAAAATCCTGCGGTCTCACTAACAGTGTCAAGATGAAGAGGGATAGCTGCGGCTTCTGTGGCTTCTGGAAATCTCCATGCTGCTCTCCATTTTTCCCTTTGGTTATGGGCTCCCCTCTATTGAATCAATTGAGCAGAGTAGCATGAATAGGAAATCCACCTTTTGGTTATGGGCTCCCCTCTATTGAATCAATTGAGCGAGTAGCATGAATAGGAAATCCACCCTTTGGTTATGGGCTCCCGTCTACTGAATCAATTGAGTGAGTAGAAAGAATAGGAAATCCAAAGGGGTATGGGAAACTTGTGTGTATTTGCAAAAATTATAGTTTTACTATAGGAAAAGACATTTAGATGATTTGAAAAAGAGTTTGAAATAAAACAATAGGAAAATTCATTTAGACGATTTGAAAAAGAGTTTGAAACAAAATAATTTTTTTATTGTGCAAAATATATAAAGGGGTTAGCGTTACAATTGGTTCTCATTTATATAAAGGGGTTAGAGTTACAATTGGTTTTTATTTAAATGAATTAGATTACACAAAAATTATTAAACAACTATAGGAAAAGACATTTAGATGATTTGAAAAAAAGTTTGAAACAAAACAATTTTTGATCATGCAAAATATATAAAGGGGGTTAGAGTTACAATTAGTTTTCATTTAGAAGAATTAGATTTTTTCCAGTTGCATTTTTTATATCCATTATTATTATAAAAAATGTTAATGCATATTTAATATTAAGATAATACGCACAAATTATTGAACAACTATAGGAAAATACATTTAGACGACTTGAAAAAGAGTTTGAAACAAAACAACTTTTGATCATGCAAAATATAAGAAGGGTGTTAGAGTTACAATTGGTTTTCATTTAGAAGAATTAGATTTTTTCTGGTTGCATTTTTATATCCATTACTATTATGGCAAAGGTTAATGAATATTTAATATTAAGATAATACACACAAATTATTGAACAAATATAGGAAAATACATTTAGGCGAATTGAAAAAGAGTTTGAAACAAAACAAGTTTTGATCATGAAAAATATATAAAGGGTGTTAGAGTTATAATTGGTTCTCATTTATAAGAATTAGATTTTTTCCGGTTGCATTTTTTATATCCATTACTATTATGGCAAAGGTCAATGCATATTTACTATTAAGATCTCTATATAGGGAGTGAAACTATTATTAGGAGGATCTATTAAGTTTGGGGTGACATAAGATCCATAAGCATCAATAAAGAAAATATATGGAATATCACATAGTAGTGTGAGAGATCATGTTGGGATGAAGATACTTTTGAAAAAGAGTGTTGTGCTTATCATTTGGGATCATCTTCATTAATGGTTCCTCTAGGAGATCTTAATAATATCTTCACCTATGGAATGATATGTTGATATTTTTAACACAAGACAAACTAGATAAAGTGATGAGTGACATTGATTTTCATCATTTATAGTTCATGTAATATATCACAAAAAATGCCCTTTTCATGTCCACCCACTTCTCTAATGATTTTGCATAGAATAACATAAAATATAGTCTATGTTGGGATACATGTTTCACCATATCATAGGAGAAACTCCTAAGAAAATGAGGGTATAAGACAGAGATCTCACACTAAGTCCAAGGTTTGTTAATTTCATGGTCTCTCATTTGGATTCCATTTCCATTCCTCAATTGCATGCTCATATTAATAAATGACAACCAATAAACTAATGTGATAATATATTTGGAATTTCCTTGCAAAAAAAAACTTCTCGTTTGACCCTTTTCTGTAGTGAAAGTAGGTTTCTTCACTAAACTAGATTTCTTTCTAAACTAGATCATGTTGGGATGAAGATACTTTTGACAAAGGGTGTTGTGCTTATTATTTGGGATCATCTTCATTAATGGTTCGTCTAGGGGACCTTAATAATATCTTCACCTATGGAATGGTATATTCATATTTTTAGCACAAGACAAACTAGATAAAGCGATGAGTGACATTTATTTTCATCATCTATAGTTCATGTAATATATCACAAAAAAGGCCCTTTGCATGTCCACCCACTTCTCTAATGATTTTGCATAGTAAATGGAATGGTATGTTGATATTTTTAGCACAAGAAAAACTAGATAAAGTGATGAGAGAAATTGATTTTCATCATCTATAGTTCATGTAATATATCACAAAAAAGGCTCTTTGCATGTCCATATCATAGGAGAAACTCCTAAGAAAATGAGGGTATAAGGCAGAGATCTCACACCAAGTCCAAGGCTTGTTAATTTCATGGTCTCTCGTTTGGATGCCATTTCCATTCCTCAATTGCACGCTCATATTAATAAGTTACAACCAAAAAAATAATGTGATAATGTATTTGGAATTTCCTTGCAAAAAAAAAACTTCTTGTTTGATCCCTTTCCATAGTGAAATTAGATTTCTTTCTCTAAACTAGATTTCTTTCTAAACTAGATTTCTGTAAACTAGATTTCTTTCTCTAAATAAGGGGAAGGAAAAGTTACTTTGAATCCTAACACACCAATAGGATTAGCATTGAGGGACATGGTCAGAAACATTTTATTGCAGAAAAGAGAAATCATTTCACATTACTCTCCAGGTTCATTCAGTTTCGAGATGATCTTGGAGGAGTTGGAGAAAATATTCCCTCTAGAGAACTAGTGATCCTAGCCCTCCTAAGGATTCTCAAATCTAGACATAGCTATTGGCAATCTATAAATGGAAGTGAAAAATTACCAAATTGGGAGAGACTTTAGTCTGATTTGGTGTAGGAATAAATTCAATGGAATACTAGAGATGGAATAACATCCAAATCTGAGGGGGAAGATAATTTTTCCTTGGTTGGAAATGGAAATAAGGGCAAGGGAAAGAAGGCCCAAAGAAAACCAGAGACTAGTCAGAACAATGGCAAGAAGAAGGACTTGAGAAAGATAAAATGTTTTCGCTGCCATGAATTTGGGCACTATGCAAGAAAGTGTTCACACAAGAAGTATAAGAAGAAGCCTTCAAGAGGAGAAAGAGGTGAAGCACTTGCCTCAAAATTCGAATTAGGATTCACCCTGATTGCATGTATGGACACCACTATAATGGGGAGTGTGTGGTATCTATATTCAAACGCCTCATTCCATATGACATGATGTAAATAATTCTTTAGTAGCCTGGAGAAGAGGGATCTCTAGATGCACATAGAAATTGGGGATGATGGGTGGTACAATACCAAAGGAATTGGTATCGTAACCTTTAAGAGGGAAGCAGAATCCCATCTTCATCAAAAAGATGTCATGTATGTACTTGGGATGAAGAGGAACCCGCTCTCTATAGTTTTATTGGAGGATCACGGCTATGATGTTGTTTTCAGTAAGGGGAAATCCTTTTTGAGACATGTAGCTACTGGGCAAGTGAAACTTATTAGCTCATTATCACTCGCAACTCTTTTTTGGAGCAAGACCTCATAACTAGTTAAAACATTCTTTGTCGCATTTAACGCCTCTTCACATTTATACTCTTTTTCCTTAGATTGTGATGACAACCCTGGATTGTCAAATACTTCATCATTTGTTCTCTTCCCTAATCGTGTTGATCTTCCTTTAAAGTTTGTTGTGTCTTTTTCTTTTATTTTTCTATATATTACTTCCTACCAACAGGCCATGTCCTCAAGGCTAATTTTATTTTCCTCCACTAACCTTATCCAATCATTAATTATAGGATTAATTTCAATGCTTCCTATAGTAAAAAAGCAAATGTTCTTGCAAAAATGTCCTTGAATTTGCAACTGGACCAGCTTGACATAATACCTTGAAAGCATAAGTATGTTGCTCCTCACCATCCACCAAATGGTTCTCAAACCGATGAACCTACTTCATAATGACATCGAAAAACATATTATCTTCACCATTGCTTAAGCAAGAAGCACATATTCTCCATTCCATTTTTCACTCCATAATGGTGATCTTGAATTTGTTTCTATGAGAATCAAAACCACAACCTCACATCGTCTATAATTTTGAACTCTTCTTCGTAAAGAAGATAGTCACCCTTTCTCACTTAGACTATTTGGCTATCTTTTCATGCCTAACCCCACACTTGGTGCCTATTGTGAGTAGGATGATGATAGTAGGTGTGCAAGTGTCTTCCTTGTGACTCAGTAATAGAGGAAACTAGTGGCCTCAGACACAAATGGACAAGGCGAGAAGTAGTTGAATGACCTAACACTACAAATTGAGAGACATTAGCAATATTAAAGTGGCATATTGATAAGCTTGAGGATATCTTGGAGGAAACGATTATATCCATGGAGGTGCTAGCTAATGCACATGACTTTCACAGTAAGTCCAGATGACTACTGTTGACAATATGATGTTAGAATGGTTTGAGGACCATATAGGTGAATATATCACATACTAATTGTGTGATGAGGTGCATTTTCAGCCTTAGTATAGACATGCCAAAGAGGAATTTGGATTGAGCACAAATATTGGAAATATTGACACCCAATCTTTGGGATTAAGAAAAATTATGTAAATATTCTAAATAGCAAAAAATAAAGGAAGATAGAAGACAAAGAGACATTGGGAGATGAAACCCAATAGTCTCCCTCTCCTTGTATATAGTCATATTATCTTTTAATGCTAAACACAATTTGATTCAGAGTTACAAACCTGGCCTGACATGGTATCAGAGCGACAACTCCTAATTCAGCTCTCTCCTCTTGTAACAAGAAAAAGTGATGTCATCTTCTCCTTCTTCTACCTCCTTATATAAAATACATCGATGGTAAGGAACCCAACCGCTATGGTCCACGTGTCATTATATAATTATTCCTTTGTCTTAACATTTTCCATTCACATAAATCTACATTATATATTATTCTTCCTTTGTCTTCAATTTTGTAATAACCAATATAATAATTAATTAGTAAAATTTATACTTGTTACAAATTTAAAATTTATGAATGGAATGTCAAGAAAATGTATCATGTAGATATTGAACATTGCATATCTTAAATCAATACAGAATTTGCATATCTTTAAAAATTGCACCACTAAAAGTTGCACCAATGCTCGTTTTGCACATAGCAAACAAGATTTTAGAAGGAGACCAAAATTATAGATGAACACCACCAGTATAGAAATTTAATTTGAAAATCCCAAAAACCAAACTTTCCCATTCAATAAGAAAATGATAGATAGGAAATGTAGCTGAAAATGCTGAAAAGCATAACCCCTTGGTTCTTTCTCATATAACTTTTCTTGATGAATGAAAATTGTGTATTCCTTTGTAGAAAAGTATGAGCTTTGAAATGATCCATGCTAATTGCATATTCTTGGGGCTTTGTTTTCAAGGCAAAGTCCAACATTCACTCTAAACTAACTACAATCATCAATAACCACTTGGTGAATACTAGTAGTCAACTAGTAAACCAAGCACACTAGAATTTAAAACCGAATAGGTCAAAATGAAAATTAAGTATGTTAACACAAGAGTTCAATATGAACTTAAATTTGGTTACTTATGCCTACGAGGGAGATATTTCCATTAAAGGAAATCATAACACAAGCAACAATACAATAAATTATAAGTGATCTGAATGATGACGTTACCAAAGATGTAAGTGAAGGAATGGGAAATTTATGGTGATCATGGGAATGATAGATCTCGAAGACAACATGATGATGTTATTGGAAAGGTCCATATCATTGTGGAGGGATGCATTTAGTTTCTAAAAGTTTCTCAACTCAATCTACCCAGTTGGATGGGTTGTTTATCTCATATACAATGAGATTGGTTAAATTCAGCTTATCAGTTTCATGAGGGTAGGAGAGGGAGGCAAAATAGGGATGGGAAGCTTAAAAATCATCCACAAGGAAAATATATGCTTGCATGTAAAGGTTAAGGAAATGCTAGGGGGGTAATTTGATGCAAAGCAACGATGAATTATGCCTCCCTGAATGCACATCATGAGAATGTGTTTAATATTTTCCATTCTAAAGCTGCGAGAAGACTAGAGTGTAAGCACAAGAGAGAAGATAAACATATTGTGGGTTGAGAAGAGGACCAAGAAGGCCCTTTCTGGTTTTTCCTCTTTTAGATTGGAGACACAATATTTAAGAGTGTTTATAAGGTAGCAGTAAATATGAGATGGATTGTCAAGCATATGCTGGTACGGGTGTTGTTAGACTGTCACAGTGGAAAAAATGATATAATGGATAAAATGAATGCCTGCTTCCAAAGAAAATTTCAATGTTGAGGAGCAACTTGGGAGGGGTAGCTGAAGGTTCCCTAAGCTAGGTCAAGTGCTTGCAATGGATTAAAGATCAACTTCTGCTACAAAGTCTCACGAGGAAGATGATTATGCAATAAATGCACATGAAAAATTGGAAGTCAAAGTCTAGGACTCATTACAAAGAAGTGGTTCAAATAGCCACCACTAAGTTTTAAATGGGATCTAAAATTTGAATTTCTCAAAATTGAATGAAGTTGGAACCACTCTGAAACAACCCAAAACAATTAATGTTAATATTAAAAATTTAAGTAAATGTTGACATTATCCTTATCTTTCCTTTTCAAAAAGGAAAGATAAGAAGAATGTCAACTTTTACTATAACTTTAAAACTTAAGTATTACCATTAATTACTAGGGTTAGGTTCTGTAGGGCCCTAGGGTTAAGACATTTTTTTTCCTTTTAACTATTTTTTATTAAAAAGTAATTTTTGGTGGTCATTAGCCATGTTGAGCTACATTCTTCAGAATTGGTCAGTTTAGTAGAGAACTAGTCACTTTGGTGTTTTAATGTCAGGTCAATACAAGACCAACCTTAGCCAATCTGAACCACCAAACCAGACTAGTACAACTCTAAAACCATTGGGACCATCCATTTCCACTAGTTCTAGGCTAGTTCCAATAAGAGTGTGCCCCTTCTCATATTCCTCTCAAGTCGTTTTGTTGGATCCTTTCGGGAGTGGTGATTTATAGAGTGCCATAAACTGTCAGACTATTATGAGCACCTAAGATCATAAGTAGTTAAGCCTTGACAAATAGAAATTTGCAAGGAACTAGTACAGACATCCCAAAACATATTTAGTGAGGATGTGCATGACCAAAAATCATCAGAAAAAAATATCCACCCTCAAAAACACTATTTAAAACATTGAAGTGTGGTGCAAAACAAATTGTTGGTAGGCTATTAATGATACCGACAATCATTCCCTCTCCAATTTTACAAGAATCTCCTACTCAATCTACCTCCTCCACTATGTTTATAGTAACTTCTTGCAAATTTGTGAGCTACAAGAAATTAAACTGCCTTGGAATCTCCACCAATCTTAGGGAACTCGACTTCTCTGCATGCCCTGACTATTTTGAGTTGATTGATTAGTTAACTGGATGATCACTAAGTTTGACTGAAGTCCCACTTCTAAAATGACCTTCCATTAGTTCCTCCAAAAGTTAGAACTAGTTTAACTGACAACAACCTGAGATAATTGACCTTTATTCCTACAATAGCAATCACATATGTAGAACTGAACTCTAACTCCTCCAACTTGAATTTACTGAGTAAACTAGGTGACACAAGCCATGTCACACAAGTTAACATCATCCAAGTTGTTTGTTGATGTGGAAATTCGAATTTTTTCAATTTAATCAAGGAAAAATCAAATTGAGAATTTCTTGCTGCATTTTTCAGCACATAGTTCACTAGAATGTATTACTTTCACTATGAACTTGGCATAGTTCACATGTTCAGTTCATAAGGTTTTAGGCTAATGTGGTTCTATATGTTGTGTATATAAAGAATAGGTGTCCATCTCATGCTATCAGAAACAAGAGTCCCTATGAAATGTGGTATGGCCACATTCCTTTGGTGATGCATCTCAGGATTTTAGGTTCCTCCTGTTATGCCTTCATACCTAAGGAATAGATTAAAAAACTCAGTGCAAGGAGTCACAAATGTATCTTCTTTGGGTACTCATACCTCCAAAGAATACCATCTTTATGATGAAGTGAATAAGAAGTTTATAATATCTAGATATGTTATCTATCTTGAGTCTTCCAAGATTGACAATGTTGTTGAGTGGTAGCTTAATTGTTTGGATAGATTCGAACATGCAAAGTATTTTCAAGAGTGTGATAGTGAGATTCCATATATCCTTCTCTTAACTCTATACTTTCTATGAAGAGCCTTCAAGAAATGTGGTTGTTGGCTTGATGGGGCCTGACCCAGGTTTAGAAGTGATTTAGCCAAACAAATCCTGAAACAACTGGCCCTTTCGGCAACAGTCCGCAGTGCGCACACTGAGGTCTCACCCGAGTTAGTATGGGAGGGTTCTGGAACAAGGTTTCCACACCCTAGGGATGTCTTGATGAAATCTAGGAAGTTCGCTACCTGAACCCGCACGCTTGTGCTACTCTGTGCAGCTGTCTGTCCTTCCCAACTTGTGGAACTGCTTCCGCGCAGCTCTATAAAGAGCACAAAGAGGTGCTACCTAGATCCTTTATCTCTGCTGTGCTATTATTATAGATCTTGACTTAATTGTGTGTACCCAATATTCTCATTAATCATTCAACATTCATAACAAGTGCACACAATCATAAAACTGTAAGAGATGCAAAGATATAACAGAAGCATAAACACACAGATCTACAAGCAGATGCACAATATTTCAAAATCAACTTATCTTTCATTTATCCTCTGTTCCAGTACAATCCCAACTCTGCCCTGTGCACTCAGCTGTAGGGGTCCGCGCAGATAGCTGCAGAGCCTCTTCCTACTACTACAACCCAAGACTCAGACTTATAGACTCAGAGTGAATTCTTTATCCAAGAAACATAGAAGACATAATCCTCCCTTTACCCTTAGAGCCTCGCTCTATTTATACACTCCCATGGTCCGGGGACCATGGGTAGGCCGACATACCATACATTAAACTACATTATTTTAGGGCAAACAACCCTAAACTCTCACGCTCCGTACCCACATTTCACGGGGTCTTTACATTACACTTCACCAAAATCCAGGCTTCGTGCCCTAAAAAACATATTGTGGGGGGATCCGCTGCCCAACAAGCCCCCAACACAATCATTGTGACTCGTCCCAAGTCACTCTGCTGGTGCGGCGATATTTGCGTGAAGTCCATGCAGTAGGTCTCACGCAGTTTGGGTGTCTGCAGCACACTCTTCTGCCCCCTATTGTACTTGTTTCACGCGTATTTCTGAACTTTCGTGTGCTGGGTCACATTCCTATCTAACCGTGTACAGTTCCTGCATCTGTGCCAACTTCCCTTCAATGGTAGCTATGATTGTGAACTCTTCATGGATCCATGGCTGGATGCGTGCTTTAAATAGGGCTTCCTTTTGGCACGTGATGTCTAATTGATCTTTCAGTGCTCTTTCCTGTTGTAGTCTGGCGAGTCGTTCAGTAAGGGCAACTGTCTGCATAGTGCCTCGGACACTGTCATACTCTTGCTGCAACTCTCACGCCTCTGTCTCTAGGCACTGTAGGTTCGGGTCTTCCTATAGATGTGTAAGTATGGTGATTGCTTGTTCCAACATCTCGGTGAAAGCCTATGTGGCCTGACCAATTCGTTCCAACCCCATATGGATAGCGTTGGTGTGTTTCTCTTTAACTCGTGGGGGTGTGGATGGTTGCGCCTTCAACCGCAACTCGGCGATTTGCAGGTTTAGCTGCAACTCAACCTTTTCCATTTCCTCCCGGGCCTCACGGACTCTGACTGCCAATCTATGGACCCGCTCTGCCATTGATAGTTCTGCCGGTACAACCAACTCTGGAATGCTCCTGAATGCATCCTCTATGGCCTGCTCCTATCCGCTAGCCTACACAACCAACACATCCCTCTGGATGCTGAGATGGTCCATGTTGATTTTCTACTCATATAGGACCTGGATCGCTCGGCCTTCCCAAGTGTGAGTTCAGTGATGACCCCATCCTACAACTGGTATAGTATCTCGCGCGGTGGGGTGGCCAAGTTCAAGTCGACGCCTCTCATGCTACTCATCGCTGCCTAGTCATCCTTGTTTGCTATTAGTGCACCTTCGGAAAATATGAAGTTGTTACTCATACGGGCGTGTAGCGTCTGTTCGGCCTCAGCGGTTCTTGCTGCGACATATTGGGCCATTGTACCTGTTTGGGGGTTTTGAACCTATAACCCTTGTAGTTGTGTGCTGAGCACCCCCAACACAGTGTTCTGCTCCATCCACAATCCCTGGAGCGCAACTTCCTGAATCGTTTTGTTGATACTTGATACATCACCTTCTATGAGCTTGATTGGGTCGACGGACGTATTCGTGGCTTCCTTTTCTTCCTGGGGGCTATTTTCTCTAGGTTGCATGGCTGCTTGAATTGTGTTGATGTTGTATTGGGGTTCGCGCAGTCCTCTTCCCTTTCCCCTTCCCCGGTTTGCTACTCCGAGGACATCTCTTGGCCTTCCTCGGCCTCTCTGGTGGGCACGACTGTGGTTTCTGCCATCTATGTTGCTGCTTCTGCATCGACTACCTTTTGTTGTGTGGCTGCTTCTTGTTCCAGGCGCATCCTCTCAGCCAACTGCGCGAGGCGAAGCTTGGTGTCCTTCTTTTATTGTCGAGATGTGACCATTTCCATTTCCACCAAGTCCGGAGCATGCCACTTCAGAGGTCATGACTCCATCACTGCAAAGATCGCATCGTCCATTGCAACGAATGGAAGCTTCTCCTATTTTCGTACTAGATCCTTGCACGCTCGGATATACAGGTTATGCATATCTGCCTTGAATTCTTCTGCACTTTGCAAGCTGTTATGAACTGTAGGGGACAAGCGCGGCCTGCGGTTGATCCATGTTCGATGCTCACCTCCATGAACACCCAGAATATCTTTATCTCATGAATCCTATTCGCATCTCTCGTATCCCAAAGCGAGGTGTACCTCATGCTTCGAGCAGGTCACCCTCAATAGTGGGAAACTAGCTATCTGTCGGCAACTCCCCTGTAACCAACAGAATGGATTAGAGTAGCCATGCATAGTGGAATGTCTTACCCTACTCCTGGGCCTCCCTACAGTTTGTCAAGAATTTGTCACATAGGAACTGTGCCCAGTTGAACTAGACTCCCTTTGCGCATTGCTCTGCCAACAAGATCACAAATGCTGGTACTTCATCGACACGACATTTCCTCATTAGCTTACCAGCCAGCAGCTAGGTGGCTATGCACAGCCCTTGGTCTTTAATACTTGCTATTACATACCCGCGCTTTCTCTTTTCTAGCTTATACTTGGCCTTCATAGCAAGGATAATTTTAGGGGCGAATGTTCGCCCTTTGGCGAAATTAAGGGGTTTTAAATTTTTAGTGGGCGAATATTTTGTATCATAGTAAATTTTTACAAATCACCTCAAATAGCCCACCTTATTTTAAGGGAGAGGGTAAAAAAGGTAAATTTAGCCCTTGAAATTAGGACTTACAACCTTCCATTCGCCCATTTTCAAGAATAGGTTTTATTTAAGTGAATCCATTCGCCCATTTTCAAGAATAGGTTATTTAAGTGAATCCTATGGGCCAAATACCATATTTATAAAAGAGGTATGGTAAATTAATAAAAATATAAATAAATGAGAGGTATGGTAAATAAATAAAACATTTTTTATATTTACTCCATAAGTCACCTTATATACATGTAAGGGTGTAAACAAATAAAAATATAAGTAAAGTGGAGGTATGGTAAATAAATAAAACGTCTTTTTATACTTACTCAAAAGGTATGGTAAATAAATAAAAATATAAATAAACTAGACGTATCGTAAATAAATAAAATCTCTTTTTATATTTAGTCCATAACGCTCGTTCTATTTATGAAGGCTCAAGAAAGAGGTTTTATTTAAGTGAATCCTATGGGCCAAATACCATATTTGTAAAAGAGATATGGTAAATTAATAAAAATATAAATAAACGAGAGGTATGGTAAACAAATAAAACATTTTTTTATATTTACTCCATAAGTCACCTTATATTTACGAACACTCAAAAAATGGGTTATATTTAGGTGAAACCTATGGCCAAAATACTATGGGACAAATACCATGGGCTAGATTGTTATTAATACCATGCAAAAAATCATTATTAACCCTAATATTAGAATTAATAAAAATAAAAATGGCACATGGTATTGACCCATGGTATTCACCAAAATGGCACATGGTATTGACCCATGGTATTCACCTGGAATGTAGCCTATTTAAATGGGGGAATTAAACCAGCATGTAGCCTATGCTAAGATTCACTAGGACTTTACAAAGTTTTATTATTTAGTGAAAGACTCGCCAAGATCTTACAAGATTTTATAATTGAGTAAAATATTCGCCATGCATGGTGAGAGATTCGCCAAAAAATTATATATACATATTATATTATTGATAAAATCGCCTTCCATTTTTCCTATATACCATGGAGATTCACCCATTTATTATATTTATAAATTTAGGGGGGGTTCTTAAAATTTTCCCTGCTTCATAGCTTCTGTGAGGGCCAAGTCGCTGCTTTTTCCTACTATGGCTGTGGTGTCGTTTCCTTTGACTGGAAGTCGAGAAATTCAGTGAATTAGATTGGCTGTGATGGGAATCGGCTCCTCCAGCTAGAGATACCCATCATGCACTAGGCACAATAGCTTCCTGATGACAATAATGGTGATGGGCACGCGGTGGTAGTGGGTTATCCATCGAAGATGAAGTAACCCCACCTTCTCCACACCGTGCAACCATTTCTACTTTATTAACTTCTCTGTGGCCAACTATGAGAACTTCTCACTATCCACGAGGTCCCAATCTTCGAACTTCATAGTCGGTACCCGTCCCAATGGTGGACCTTCCAACCTTATATCATTAGGGAGGAGCGGGGTTTGGAAAGCACTCTTCGTGGCCTCCAGATCCTTCGGTACTTTGGCTTTTCCCTTCCACGGGAGAATGTAAGGAGGTAATTTCGTCGCGGCATGCTTTTGGGAGAATTCCTCTGCTTCATTGTCTTGAGCCTTAATTTGGGAGAATAGGGCTAGCAAGTCTTCCTCCTCCTCCTCCTTTGTCTCCAAGGTGATGACTTTTCCCTTATCTGCCATAACAATTTGCCAAACCGCGGGTTTCTTGGGGATACATGGACTGGCCCCATTGTTTACTTATCTTTCTATGGCTGCGGCATGCGTGGTGATTTTGAAACTTCCACCGTAGTTGCCGCCTCTCCAGGCTCCTCATGGGCCATACCGAGCTCCGCGGGAACTTCGACGAATCTCACTCTTGCTCTAGCAGTTGTCATTATGTCTATACTTTAGGATGGTAAGAGTATGCGGCACTCGATGCTCTGTGCTTGCTCAATTCTCAACCAACCAAGTGTTGCCTTGGAGCTAGCCCTAGGGTTTTTATAGCGTCCTTTAAATTTGAATTCGACCCTTCCCTCCACTTTTGCATTGTTAATGTCTTCTTGGTGGCGGATTGTCCCAAATCTCGTTCTTAATTCATGTCTTAATTTCTCGCCGCCCGCTCCTTTTTGCCTTAAATTGGACCTCTTGTCATGAATAGTGACACCAACAGTCACCTCCCAAGCTACCTGCGCAGCAGCGTAGCCCATTATGTGCGACCATGACCTCTATGACATACCAACCCTACGCGAAACCTCCTTGTCGCATAGCTCCCATACAGACTCTTTTATAGTCCCATGCTCTCTTTCAACTACTTGGAGCGTTGAGACTGTGCTTCCTACAGATAGTCAGGTATTCGCACCACCAGTACGAGGCTTCAAATCACCTTCCAACTCAATCCACGGTCCCTCCTTAGTTACCCTCATGCCAATCAGTGCCTCGCATTCTTCCCATGCAGTGCGCTCCATTATTTACTTTGTCTAGTAAGGTGCAGTTGCAGCCATGGTAGCAAGGTCATAACATCCTCTATTGCAGTAGTATGGCTGACTATTCCTTGTCCCATCGTGCTTAGTTTCTCAGCGCAGCATGCTTGCATGACTTCAGTTTCTAGTTTGTTGATTTCTTCGTCCAATATTATACTTTTCTTTCTTAGTTGTAACCAATTGTCATCAAGTTTGTGAAGTTTAAAGTTCCCTCACCGAATGGCTTCCTATAACTACATAATTCCTTTACCCGGGTCTTTGCATATTGTCCCAACTATGGGAGCTATTTTAGGGGGATTATTCTCTGTTCTTATGGTTTGGTGTCTTCTCGTTAGTGTTGGGATCACTTCCGCACTCCGGTTTTTGCTTATGGACCTATAGGCCCATCGAACTGCTGGTACGCGTAGGTCCCATTCAGTTCGTCTCACCTGGAAAACTTTGTTCATGATGTCACATAGCTTTAAAATGCTCTGATGTGGAATATTTGTTGTGCACATCGATTTACTTGCTGCCGCGTCTCGTTCTGATTTTCGATCCTTAGTCTGGGATGTGCTTGCACACTTCTGCACCCATCGACATAGGTGGGCGTGCAAGCTGCTTTGTCCTAGCTCTCTGGCTCTCATTCAACACTGGGAGCCCCCAAATTATAAGCGCATTCTTCTTTGAAATTCGCACCAGTTTCCAATGGTCTTCTGATGTGTACTCCACCATCGTGTGGGTGTTGCCCACAATGCCCATTCTAGCACACTGTACCGCTACTGTTCCGGTACTGCACTCTCAAATTTGTCTAAGAATTCATTGACCGTTGTTACCTCATCATGTGTTGGCAGTTCCCTTGCTTCTATCATTACGCACCGCAGTGATCTAATCATCATGTTGCAATTCAGTGTTGTCACTTCGTGCAACTGGTTCTACCAACATTCTATTTCTTTTTCTGAATCTGAAGTACAGGAACTGTCATGCTCCCATGAGATTCTCCCATTTACAGTCAGGTTCACCTGATCCTGGTCTTGCACCGTTATCTGGTAAACACAATCCATCTCATCATCGCTTCCATCATTGCACACTGTTTCAGTGTAATGCGCTCCCTCGGCTGGGTCTAAAGGAATTACTACGCGTAGGGACTTTTTCTCAAATATCATCTTTGCTTCTTTAGGTTAATGACTCCATTCATATTAGTGGCCAAGTCTATTCCTAGAAACGCAGGATAAGGATTGTTGTCATCAACAATCTCTATTACTTCAATGTCCGTCTACGTGCTCGTGCCTTCGATATCAACTGTTACCCCTTGCAACCTCTCCATGGGCAAAATCTTCTGTTGGTTCATCATTCATAAATAAATAGGGCACCACTGTAGCACAGGCTTTCCCATACATTTCCATGTCTGCTTTAGTAATACATTCGCGTCTGAACCCAGGTTTAGGATTACCTGGTCCATTTCATATTCGCCAATCTATGTTGTCAATCTCATCTCCCTCCTAGTGCGCAATGCATGCCTTCCCAGTTTTTGGACCACACACGGTTCCCATGACCCCGTGCATCTGGTGATCAAATCCTGTAGTCCCTTAACTACCTTATTGTCGTGTAGCAGTTTTATGCATGTCTCTAAAAAGGTAGTAAGCATAGAAAGATCCATCCATGGCTCTGGTTGATCTTTACTACCTGAAATAGAGGCCTTCTCAAAACTCTTCTTAGCTTCCATAAACGTCTCCTTTATGTGTTCTAAGTCAAACTCCATTTCCTTTGTAGGAGCCTTACAAACCCATGTATCCTCTTCGTGTTGCTTCCCCTTATCCTCCCCTGTGGTCGCACCACTTCTGAGCACCATATTCACATTTAGGTCTTCTTTGTGTGGTTCAGATCTCATCATTTGGATATTTTGAGTCAGAGTAGGCTAGAGTACCCATTTCTTGCACATTTGTGCAATCAACGTAGGACAATCTACCATTTCATGATCAAATTGAGCACAATGTGAACATGATACTCTTGTTGGGTTGGTACAATCATGGGCATAGTGCCCTAGTCCTCCGCAATTGTAACAAATTAATTGTCCGCAGCCCCTTTCTGGGCCCATCCCTCCTCGCCCTCGTCCTCACCCCTGAAATCCAATGCACACCATCCCTGTGGCTGGGTTGAGGCCTTACGTTTTTGTTTGCATTATATATGCTAGGGTCTGATCCATCATTAACTTGTAGCTATGACAAGTATGCTCGTCTTGGCCTACTGAACTACAAAAATTACAAAATAGCTGCTGGGGAGTCTAGGTGTACTTCTGCAATAAGTGATATTTATCTGTCATGTGTTTTCCTCCAATCTATCAAATTGTGCACCATAGCGCGGGTGTCACACTCAGCCCTACCTGTGCCTCTGGTCTCAATGGCATTGGCCCCCCTCTTTCCAAGTAGTTTGCGAATACTAGACAGTGATCCTTGTCGTGGCTCTGGCCTTTGAATTTTATGAACCACACTTCCTTGTGCACCTCTGGCCGTGGTGCCCTATTCTGCTTCAAGATCTACATTTCCAGGCAGATATTCTGTAGTTGTGCGTGGATTTGTTGAACTCCCAGCCCTGGATCTTGTATTGGTGTCTCATGTAACCTCATCGCCATTTCCAGCGCTTCGACCTAGGTTGAAAGCTTCTGCTGTGACAGTGTTGTCCTCAGGTGTGGTGTCAAAGATGCCACAAACCATGCGTGGTGTTGCACATCTGTGAGCATCATGTTAGCCTCGCGGATCGTACTCTTTAGCCGCTGATCCAGATCCCGGGGGTCTCACCTGGAAGCATTGCAATATGATTCTTTAAATCCAATGATTAACTGTGTCTTTGATTTCGACCGACTAAATTCTCAGTTCAACGCATTCTGCATCTCTGCTATTGCTGCATTTGGGTGATCATTAGAGTGCTTGATATACCGTGTCAATGCGCGATCCTACAACGCACTCACCAATGTAGCCTTCTTAATGTTGTTGTTTGTGACCCCTTGTGCTTCTCACACCACTCTTACCACGAACCAGAACTGATCCAGATCCTCATTCCTTACCCCTCTGAATACGGGTAGCTTGATCACGCTTGCCATGCTGAATTGCGAGTTTGGTGGAGGTGGAGTGGGTGAAGATGGAGGTGAAAGAGGTGAAATGGGTGGTGGCTTAAGTGGAGGTGGTAACTGCGGAATGTGTTGCCTTATCAAACTAACTACACTTCTCAGAGAGACCCGAGCAAGCTCTACCTTTCTCTCTTGTGAAGGTGAAATTAAGGGACTTTTTCCTAATTCCCCAATACCTCTGTAGATCTTTCCGCTCCGCATCGTTCCAAACATTAATTATTCTCATCACCCTTTTTCACATAACAACATCTCAATCCAGGTATTCAAAGATTTGATGTACTTACCTATTAGTCCCTTGAGAAAACATCTTTCTGCTTCGCTGTAGCTCACGGTTGTGTCTATCGCAAATTCAATGATAAACCCTCCTATTATCTAGTCGAGCCAATGGTCCACAGCTAACGCAATCTTATCTTCTGATGCCTCTGGTCTGTGCAATAACTACAGAGTCCACACTATCGGTTATTCGAGCTTATACCTTCCCTGGTTGTCGGCTAACCTCGCGATACACTCATACAGTTCCGAAGGAAAGGACACAGAGAAGATCTCGTGGATTTCTGAATATATGTAGCGATTCAATCACCTTTTCTCAGATATCTGCAGAGTTCTGTTTTCTTATGTCACAAACTCATGGAGCTTCTTGTCCAACCACTCCTCAATTTCCTTCTTTGTTGGGTTCCAATGGCATGACATTAGACATCCCTTGGACAGATCTCGGTCCTGGCAATAGAACCATTTGTTGGCTTGATGGGGCCTGACCCAGGTTCAGAAGTGATTTAGCCAAACAAATCTTGAAACTACCGGACCTTTCGCCAATAGTCCATGGTGTGTGGACTGAGGTCTCACCCGAGGTAGTATGGGAGGGTGCTGGAACCAAGTTTTCGCACCCTAGGGATGTCTTGATGAAATCTAGGAAGTTTGCAACCCAAACCCACGCTCTTGTGCTGCTTCGCGCAACTGTCTGTACTTCGCAACTTGTGCAACTGCTTCCATGTAGCTCTGTAAAGAGTGTGAAGAGGTGCTACCTAGATCCTTTATCTTTACTGTGCTATTATTATAGATCTTGACTTAATTGTGTGTACCCAATATTCTCATTACCCATTAAACATTCATAACAAGTGCACGCAATCATAAAACTGTAAGAGATGCAAAGATATAACAGAAGCATAAGCACACAGATCAACGAGAAAATGCACAATATTTCAAAAGCAAATTATCTTTTATTAATCCTCTATTCTAGTACAATCCCAACTCCGCCCTGTGCACTCAGCTGCAGTGGTCTGCACACACAGCTACGGACTCTACGAGGGCTCTGTGCACACAGCTGCAGAGGCTCTTCCTACTACTACAACCCAAGACTCAGACTTAGAGACTCAAAGCGAATTCATTATCCAGGAAACACAGAAGACTTAATCCTCCCTTTACCCTTAGAGCCTTGCTCTATTTATACACTCCCATGGTCCGTGGACCATTGGTAGGTTAACATACCATACATTAATTACATTATTTTAGGGTGGACAACCCTAAAATCTCACGCTCTGCACCTGCATTTCACGGGGTCTTTACATTACACTTGACCAAAATCCAGGCTTCAAGCCCCAAAAAAAATACTATGGGGGGATCTGCTGCCTAACAGTGGTTGAAGGAAATTCCTTCCCTTGCTTTTTCAGGAAATAGCTAAGAGACTACTGGCAGTAGGTAGCCAAATCTGACAAGCAGTGAGGGTACATGCAAGATACAAAGCAAGGATTAATGCAAAGGAGTGTACTGACTATATACATATCATCAAACATATTTCATCCAACTTAGGATTCCTTGCATCATGCCTGGTTAGTCATAAGATCATGTTGGTCACAACCTCCATAACTTAAATAAACAAGTGCTAATACTATTCACCTTCTAAGCTATGTAATAAACAAGTGCAAGGGAGCAATACATGTAGAGAAAACACATAATACCTTGACACATTTACATAGTTTTAGGATGCAAGGCACTATTATAAGATGAGGCCCTAGGAGGACACATCTATGCAGTTCCCAGGATGCAAGGCAAATTAGGTAGTCAAGGGACAAAACTGCAAGGTATCTAGAGATAGTGGGTTCCGGCGTAGGGAAGGAGATTGGAGGAAACCACTGCGTGGTTTTGAATGTTAAGGGAAGTTGGGATTTCTGCGCATTGCACAGTTCCAACAGGAAAGGGAAAATCTTGAGGGTTACATATGTGAAGTGCGCAGTTCAAGAAAGTTGGATGAGGCTAGGTTGCTAAGGAAACTTTGAAATTTGGCTAAGTGTGGGATCAATGGAACTGATGTGAACAGTGATAAAACTTGACTATGATCACAAACTTGAAAACTTAGCGATACAACATAGACCATCCAGAACATATAACACATACTTTGCTTAATGCAACAACCTTTGTGGCAGCTTACGACAAGCGCGGCTTCGATGATAGACTTTGGGAGGATAAAGGCAACACTTGTGTAAGAGTGTGTGAAATGAGTGTGAAACATGTCTATGTGGTGAGGAAAACCCATTCTCATAAAGATTTCCCCTTGAAGCAAAACAAACCTCCCTTTGCATGACAAGCGATAACCCCCATGCCTAAAGATGACACATTCTATGTAAATATAAAAGCATGAACGACTCTTAAGACCGAAAAGAGGAGCTTGATATCATTAGCTTACCATTATGTGACTAAGGAATGATCAATCACAATATCCATAGTAGGCTCTGAAATTTAAGTGCAGACCAAAATTTTGGAGGTGTTGCAGCCGCTACAATAGAGCCTTCACCTTCTTGCTAGTTTCTTTTTCAACCAGTGTCTTGAATTCTACGAAATTGGAGAATGTCTCATCTTTCTTCCACATGAAGAGATCCAACACTTCTATGAGAAGTCATCAATAAAAATGACAAAATATTTGTGTCTGACAGTGGAGGTTGTCGAGAAAGGTCCATAAACATGATAGTGGATCCTTTCTAGGACTGCATGTGCTTTGTTGTCCCAATCATGGAATGTGGATTTTATGTACTTCCATAATGTACATCCTTTGCATACATCCTACTACTTAAGTTCTCCTTTAGGGAGGCCAGTGGTTATTTGTTGTATAATATTCGAGGTACCATGATGCAAATGACCAAGTATTTTGTGCCAAAGTTCATCGACATCGCGACCTTAGTTCTTAATGCAACACAGTCTTCCACATCTAGCTTATACAGGTTCTTCACACGAATCCCGATCTTCTTCACCTGTCCTGTGACTATGTGTCTCAGGAATGCTTTTCCTTTGACGAATATCACTTCACAACCATGGTCTTCCAACACTCCAACAAAGATGAGCTTTTTCTTTAGGCCTAGAACAAACATGACATCCTTGAGCCTAAGAGGGGAGTTTGACTCCCTCTGAAAGGTGATTGTACCAATACCAGTCACATTGTACCTTTTTTCATCCCCTATATTAATGTGCAACTAGAGATATTTCTCCTCCAAGTCACTGAAAAAATATTTACACCTTGTCAAGTGGAATGATGCACTTGAGTCCAAGACCACACGCTCGCCATCATTATGTTGGACATGCATACGATAAGGGTAAATTCAAGCTCGAACTATGAAGCTAAGTTTTAACATGCTTATCCTCCTAAGGTCTTCTTGCTTGCATTTTTGTGTGGACACTTCATGGCACAGTGCCCGCATTCATGACAATGGAAGCATTTATTTTTTGACATATCTTTCTTCTTTCCCCGTGGACTAGATTCTAGTTTGGTTTGAGATTTATTCCATTTTCCCTTCTTTCCCTTTCAAACCAATCCCATCTTTGGTATTCTTCCTTATTTCCTCTTGTACCAAATCAGGCCATAAGTGTTCCCAATTCAGTAGTTTCTCCCTTCCATTCACTAAATCTTGATAGTTATTCCAGTTCTTGGGAAAGCCCAGAAGGGCTAGGCTTACCAAGTCATCATTTGAAACAATAACACCAACTATTGCAAGCTCATAACGAACTTGTGTGAACCTACTCAGATACTGCGGGATAATGTCATTCTTCTACATCTTGATATTTCAAAGTTTATCCTTGAGCTCCAACTTCCTGTGGTCACTACTATTCTGGAATAGATTTGTCAGTGTCTACCACATTGCATAAGTATTTTATTTCCCATGGAGATTGGTGACAATGTGGTCTCGTACTCCCTCCAATAGGTCTCGCGTGTACTCCCTCCAATATTATTCTCCTCGCCTTGGTTACATCTTTCTTCCACTGAGCAAGGTTTTTGGCATCATATTTTGCTAGTTTTGCAACATCTCCCTTGATGTATTCTAGAAATCCATTGTCATCGAATACATCCTCCATGCAATCCTTCCATGTGATGAAATTAGAGTTACATTCCAAGGCATACTCTAGCCTCAACCCATTGAAGGTCATCTTCTCAGCTCTGAAGAGATCCTGCTACACTGAACTACAAATTTGAACCTCCTAAGAAACAACTTTGAAATTCCTGCTCTATTGTGAATCTTGCTCTAATACCATGTAGAAATTATGGTGTAGATTTTCAACTTCTCATGAAGTTTTAATCAAAATTACAAGACAAAAACCTAGTCTACTACACTATGGAAGTTAATTCCAAACTTAGAACAAAAATTTTAGACATGCAATAAGAAATAACACACCTGCACATTGTATCTTTCTTGGGGAAAGAAATTTGGTAAAAACCCCAATGTATGCTTGCATTAATATGATGAACATAGATGTATTACAATTGCTTTGCTCAACTACTACAACCTACAACTGAATAACTTCTCTCTCTACTCATTGAGAAGCTCTGACCCAGACTTAGTCAATTTATGCCTTTTCTTGAGCCCCTATTTCCTTGCGCAATTCCTCGAGAAATTATTCCCCTATTATTTAGGAAATTTTCCAAAATGGATTGCGCAATTCCCAAGGTTGATCTTCTGATTGCATGCAACACCTGTACACTCAATACTAGTCTACAACTGATGTTACACTGCTTTAGAATCTCCAAAACAGCTGGGGAACATGAATTCTTTGCATGCACTAGTTATTTTGGGATGATTGATCAGTTAACCAGATGGTCACTGAGTTTGACTGAAATCCCACTGCATAACTGACCTTCCACGAGTTCCTCCAACAACTAGAACTAGTTTAATTGAATAAAACTTGAGATAACTGACTTTGATTGATACGAATTAGCAATCACAAATGCTTAACTAAAATCTAACTCCTCTAACTCGAATTTACTCATTAAACTGGGTGACACAAGGCATGTCACACAAGTTAATTGCATCAAATTTGTATGTTGATGTGGAAATTCATTTTTTCTCAATTTAATGAAGGAAAAATCAAATTAAGAATTTATTGCTGCATTTTTCAACAATCGTTCAGGTGAATCTAATCCATGTTGTCGATGACAATCATGAGTTCCAACACTATATGTGCCGATAATAGCAACCAACAGATAGAAGTAGCATTCAAAATAAATGAAACAGTGAAAAAACACATATTAAAACAAAATTGATGGTGACCCCGAAAATTACTACAACTATGATACTGCTTATCCACGTTCAGAAAAATTTACTCCGTTGCTCCTCTCATGAAGCACACCTCTGTTGTCAGCCTCCATTGCCCTAAATACCATTAGTTTTTATCGACCTCCATCACTCCACATCCTAAAGAACCTATCAACAACGTAAAGACGGACCCTTAAGCCTTTACTTTCACCTTTCTTTACTAGTGGAAAATTTGAAGACAAAATATTTATTTTCTCTTAAAAAATTGTCTTAAAATCCCCCTTTGTGTAGCACTGTCGAATGCAATGATACACAAGTTGTCTCTAATCGTATCAATAGATATGAAAGGTACAAAATAGGAATTGATGTCCGATAAATCTTGTTAGTAAAAGTTGTTGTGTTCTTCTTAGTCGACTACCCCCACAAAACAAAGAGCCCAACAAATCGTTGTCTTTATATAAGATAACATGAATGGTAAGTAAAATAACAACCTCAGTATAGGCGCAAGACAGTAGTTGCCTGCAAGCTGGCGGACATAGGGCGCACTGTCAGATTCAATTTTGCAGTTGTTAGATAAGATTGTTTTAAATTGATATGTTTGTGTCCTAATTGTTAGTTGTCTTAAATAGGTTTCATCTAAAGTGGCCATTGTCTTAAATATAAAGTTTTGTCTTTAAATGTTTTTCTCAAACTACTATTGTCTTAAATATAAAGTTGTCTCTCAAAATATTTTTTTCTTAAATTAGTTTTGTCTTAAACATAAAGTTTTGTCTTAAAAAATTTTTGTCTCAAATTGTTTTTGTCTTAAAGTTTATATTTAACACAATTCAATTGATATTAAAGTTTAATTTAAAATAACTAAAATAAAAAGTGATTTTTTAAGACAAAAGATTTCTTTTGTCTTAAAAGTGCCCTTGGTGTAGTAGTGATAGATAAGTATTAACTAGGAGAATTGGTTCTATGTATAATTCGGAGTTCTTTATAATTTAAAGGAATGAAAGATTTAATCAATTTTATGGATTCATGAATCTTATAAAGTATACTTCAACATAATTTTTTACTTTGAAGCTAATTAATTCTTTGGATTTAAAAAGGAAATATTTCAAATACCCATGGTAATGGTGTCATGCAAACATCATTCTTATAGTCTTTATTTGGTTTTAAAATGAAAGCATGCAAGTGCCAAGGGTACATGTGTTATTTGTCACTAACATAGCTCTTAACATGCATTGATTAGTTATGATTTGTTGATTTAATCATGCACACTTGGCAAGATCTTGTTGGCTATGTCTAACAAGACATCTCATGTGTCAGCTCTCCCAATTGAAACTCCTTTATATATATTTCATATTGTGAAGGGGATGCTCTTTTACAATTCTAATTTTAGCACGAAAAAATGAATTTGTCTTTCCCTTTAATGCTTAACATTGTTAATTATTGTTAGTTTCATGACATCTTTACCAAAACATTGTTGCCATGCCTAGTAATAATTGCTAGTAGTGGAGTATTTTTCCAAATGTTCAAGTGAAAATAATGTTTGATTAGTTATGTTTTAGCAACCTAATTGTTTAAGATTTTATTCCTTCTTGACTTACTTTTCCAATGTGATGGATCAAAATGCCACCCTCATGGATCAAAGGATTTGGGGAAACCATTTTGTCAAATCTTTCATTTAAAACTACACAAGAAGCATGAGATTTGTCATTCCATCCATAAAATCTATGGTGAAGATGAGCATCATTGGAGTGAATGATGCCTAGTTTTGTGTTGTACTAATTCCCTTCAAATTCCACTAACAGAAAGTGGTTTAGTTTATCTACATAGCCATCCCAAGTGGTACTAAAGGCACATATCTAGTGGCGTCTCTTTCCTTCACCAATACTTTGAGGTTTACTAAATACATCATTCAACCTTTCTAGCACTTTCTCTCTTCCCCCCAAACCTATCCTTCACTCAAAGAAACCCATTTCATAATAGGAACTGTACTTCTTCTTTTTTTGTTCACACCAAAAACTTTTTTCTTTCCACTTACATTTGCAAGAATCGCAAAACATATATGTTTATGTATCTATTCGCTTCTACTACCAACTCCATTCTTTCCCACTACAAAATCTACTTATGCTCCTATATGCTTACATTTCAAATCTGCTCACATTTTCCCTCTCATCTACAAATGATGCAACCACTCCTAGGTAACGCATCTCATAGAAAAAATAACATCTTGAAGAATCTTATAGCCTTCAATCAAAACATAAAAACTAGGCATGTTAATCTACAAACACATACTACTTACAATATGAACAACAAATACTTAGATTCATGCTCTCAAATAAATTAAGCTTTAGTAAATACATCAAATACCCTCCCTAATCCTTCCTTTCTTCCCTCCAAACCTATCCTTAACTAAAATAAACCCATTTCAGAATAGGAACTATACTTATTTTTCCTTTTTTCTTACACATAAAACTTTTTTATTTCCACATACATTTGCACTAATGACAAAACATATCTATCTAGCAATATCTTCGCTTCTAGTATCACCTCCAATCTTGTCCACTTTACTTCCCTGTACCTTGATATTTTCCACTCTTATTGCTTCAAAATATTTGTTCCTTCATGTCTTTTAAGTTTCATATTGTATCCTTCTCCTACACCTTTCTGCAACATTTTATTTTGCTCCTATAGACTTACATTTCAAATCTTCTTACAGTTTTTCTTTGCCAATGAAAATTCATAGAAGAATGGATCCAACTTTGACTATCAATGCACTTTGACTATTGATTGGTGGTTCTATTGAGTGACAACCAATCCTCCAAGTTGTTGCTATCGAGCATATTTTCCTGGGCAGGGCTGCAACCCCCCGGTATCGTCTGTCAATTTCTAATGGAACTCACAAACATGTGATATTTCTACCTCCAATGCATAATTCCCTTGCAACATATGGGGAGCTTCAAGTTGGCTCCATTTTTCTCCTAAAAATAAGTTGTTTCACATCCTTCCATCAATCTTTGTATGTTGCAACTTCCTCTCCTACTTTCATCGACTTCCTCTCCACTTTTGTCTTATTTTTCTAGATTCTATATTTTCTTTTGCTTTTTCTTTTCTCCTCCTCTCTTTCAATTCTTCTTTCTTGCAGGTTGCTTCATGTCATTTAACTTGAAAGTCTCCAACATGCAACACCTCTAATTTGAGAGCCAACCTTTCTTGTTCTTCCCACTGAACAAGTACTCCATGCCACCTCAACCTTGATAAATGTGTCTACCTTTCTGTCAAATTCCCCAATAGGGGACCAAATTGCAGCCTCTACTATGGATAGCGCTCTTGCTCCAGCAACTCTCCCTTTCAAGGCACTCCTCCCATCGCAAAAATATTGGTCCATACAAGGTAGTGTCCTCGCTAGAACACCACTACGCCAATACAACAACACATGTGGCACTGGGAAATCTCTCGGGTTTGACCTTCTAGACCATGAAGGTGACGAAATCCACATATCTGCATTCAATGACTTGAAGACTCTCTAATTTCTCCCATACAAGTTTCTTGTCTCTACACAGTATCCAACAACACCATAAAGGTTCCTAATCCTTGCTACAATCATCTTAACCACCCATTCAAAATCCTCCTCTTCTCTACATTGATCGTGACTGAGTCCATACATGAAGATCAATCCATACCTCCCAATAAATTTCATTTCATCCTGATCAATTCTCTCAATAGTGAAACTATCAACTCAATTGTTAATGTTATTAGTCTTGTTAGTGCAACTTCTCCTGCAACAGTTGTACACCAACGCGATGGCACAAAAACACCTAGGAAAACAATCGCCTTATGTGTCATCTCCAGCTGCAACATTGATGTCAACTTATGGGGTGTACAATGCCATGTCGAAGGTCACGAACTTTCTGAATCCATGCCTCGGTGGAGACTCCGGTCCTTGCAATCAAAGCAGTTCATGTCGTTGAGTTCAATGGAAATACTATTGAAGCTATTCCTACCACTTCCCATCTAATAGACCCAAATATTTCTGAAACATGCCAAATACAACAATGATTCAAAATAATGTCCTTTAATGCATACTCACCATCCCTCAATTGAAAATGCATAGGCACCCCTACGAAGCCCCTCAAAACAAAAACAATTTCTAAAGTTTTTGAGTTGCCTTGCTTCGAGAAAGAATTGTGGGTTATCTTTTGTGCTACTACTATAACAATTGACATGGAATATTTTTACTTCCTCGCATTCCCACTTAACATAGATGGCATGCAATGCATGAAGAAAGTTATCCAAAAATCTGATAAGATGTGGCATTGCACGAAATGCAATGGTACTTTGAATGTGACTATCGTTATGTACTTCGAATTGAATTGCATGTTCACGTCGGGCATTTGGAAAATGTCATTACATTTGATGATGCTGCAACTAAACTCTTGGGAATATTAGCAAAGGAACTTCACTTGCTTTCAAGCAAGCCTGAAATCGTCTGAAACATCGTCACCCTGATAAAATGTCACCACTTCCTAATCACACTTTCTATAAGAACATACATTTTCAGTGGCATTTAATGCCTTCACCCAACCCTCATGCACTCTAAAGAACTCCCTTATGTCTCTGCATCTACCCTTCTCTTGCATGAAATCAAATTCAATTCTACGCCTTCCAAAAAATTATTTCCCAACTTTAAGCACCACTGTTGCCCTTGCCTTTTGTTGAAATTGTGTCTTCCTTTTCACACCCTTTTCATGAAACACCCGTAACCTTTGCTTTTTCCCCTCAGCTACTCTCAAAGCCATCTTTTGGTTTTCAAACCCTTTCCCTACATCACCACTTTGTTTCCCTTTCCCGACTACTTTCTCCATCTACACTAGTCTATGAACACAATACGCTTGTAAAAATTTGTGTGCCATATTTTAAGTTATATTCCTACACCTCTATCGCTAATACTTTTTGTGAAATTCAGCTATGATAATACTTGTTCTTGTACATTTCCTTTGTTGAAAATGCAACAAGATGATGGAGCTTAGTGAAAAGGGGTCGCCTTCACTAAGTGGGCCCGCGGGCTATTTTTGGTGCAAAATCTATTTTTAGACTATGTCTATTTTTAGACATATGGATCATTGTCTATGAGTTGCAGGACGCTATTTGTGGATGATTGGTCATGTTGGTAAAAATATATGGACTTCTGTTTTTATACATATGGGCGGAGTCTATTTTTAGACTGCCAGGCTAAAAATAGAACAGTCGAATATTATTAGCTCTTAATAATATTTGGACTATAAACATTATCTTATCCTCTTGGAGCACTTCAGTTCGAGCTACGGATGTGGTACATGCAGCTTTCAGAAGGAAATACGCTTTTCTTATGGGTCAATTGAGCTATTGCATGATGGACTTCAGTTAGAACTCAAGTGATTGAGTTTGGTGGAGTTGATTGAGGAGTTGATGGAGTTGTGTTCAGTTTGACTTAGTTGAACTAGTTGTATTTAGTCTAACTGTAGAATACACTAGTGATGAGTGATGTGAATTAATTATTAATTAATTCACTAATTATTAACTCATAAAGCAACTAAAGAATACATCAGTTAACTCAGTGCATGGACAGTTCAATGGAGACAGGTGTTAGAGGTGGAGACTTCTATCAGTTGTGACTATAGTTGTGCATGAGATTTGCACAATCAATGGATTGAGCATTGCCAATGAGGATTGTGTGGTTCAGCCAAGGGAAATACGAGTTTGGATTAGCCATTCTCATCTATTCTCATGTAGGATTTCGCAGTGGAGGCACGCAAGCAGTGGAGGAGATTTGACCCTGTGATTGATTCAGATCTAAGCTAGTTTGTGTGTAACAGGTGGAGATACTGAGTACTTGTGAGGAGTATTGTACTATGTATTGTTACATGTTCTCAATCACTATAATATACAAATAGTGTGGGGTTTTTAGCTATATGCTTTCCTCGGGTTACATACTGTGTTAATGTGCACATGCGATTGATGTTTCATTGTTTTTAATTCTGCAAAATTGGTGATCAACGTAGAGGAGGTTATGTATTATGCATGCATTCTGCAATAGTGTATAATCAGGATCATCTCTATGAATAAGTGTCATATTATTCAAAATTTCTACATGGTATCGGAGCAGAGTTGATCATCAGATTTATTATTCAGAAAGTGTTTACATTTTATTTCTTCAGGAAGAGTCTGTAATCGGGCCAGGTAGCCTCTGGATTCATCCTTCTTTTGGAAGGTGAGATATCCGGTAAAAGCCCATACAGTCAATCTTTGTACGAAAAATACTTTTTTCTCACGAATTTTAGATCAGAAGCGGTTTAGTTTTGAGCTGGTGGAATTCGAATTTGCAGCAGTTTTTTCTTGGTGTCAAAGTTGAAATGTCTTTCAACGGATTGTGATTGGAGTATGCCCTTGAAGGCAGCTTGAATTATATTGCATGGGAAGATAGGTTAGATGATAATGGGTTGAAGGAGTTCATAGAGGCTGAGGTCCCAAAGCCTACTAATGCTGCCCACGTTGAGGTTTGGCAAAAGAAGACAACAAAGTGTCGAAGAATTCTATTGGAGGGCGTGAAGGATCACACTGTATCCAGCCTACATGGAAAGGCTTCTCCATACTTGATGTGAAAAGCGTTGAAAGATTTATTCGAAAGCAAGAGCGACCAGAGGAAGTTGGCACTCAAGGATAAACTCAGAAATATTAAGTGTGAGAATGGAGACAGTATGCCCAGGTATCTCACAAAGTTCACCCAATGCTGGGATGAGTTGGGAAGTGTGGGGGTGACTGTTGATGATGAGGATTTGGTGAGCTTGGCTCTCCTTGGTCTTCCGAAGAGTTGGAATTCCTATCAAGACTCTGTCAATGGTCGGGAGAAATTTCCAGGATGGGAGAGAATTTCGTTGGATCTTGTGCAAGAGGAGATCAGGCGGAATACCAGGGATGGATCTTCATCAAAGGCATCTGATGAAAAAAATTGGGCTTTGGCAACAAAAGCAAAGAAGGGGAAGGAGAAGGGTTCTCTTTCCGAATCCAGTTCTTCCAATGGTGGGAAGAAGGTTGAAAAATCGAAAGTGCGATGCTTTCGTTGTCATGAGGTGGGCCATTATGCTGAAAATTATCCACGGAGGAAATCGAAGAAGGGATCCGGGGAAGGATTTGAAGGTGAGGCACTTGCTTCACAGTTTGAGTTGGATTTCACACTCTTCGCATGCATGGTTTCATCCATGGTGGGAAGAGGTTGGTTTCTTGAAAGTGGAGCTTCTTTCCACATGACCGGTGACAAGAGTTTGTTCAGTACTTTGGAGGAGAAAGATCTCCATATACTCATAGTGATGGGTAATGATGAGAAGTATAGTGTCTCAGGTGTAGGCACGGTTATTTTTCAGAGGGAGTATGGAGCTCGCCTTACCTTGACCGATGTGAAGTATGTACCAGGACTGGAGAGAAACTTGGTGTCGATCATGATGCTGGAAGACATAGGCTATGATGTAGTCTTCAGTAAGGGAAAGGTTTTCCTTAGACACATCATCACTAGACAGGTGAAGCAGATTGGTTCACGGGTCAAGAAATTGTATGCTCTTGAGGGTCAAGATGCATGGAAAGCCTTGAGAAGCAAGGCAACTGATGGAGACTTGGTGGTTGAGAGAGAGCGTATATTACCTCTCAACATGCAGAGCCAGAAGAAGTCTTAAACAATTATGGAGGAGCCATGATTGGTGCAGCAGTTTCAAGAGGTTGTGGAGCAGCCACAACAAGGGAAGTTGAGAGGAGAACGAGTAGAAACATCTACTCATGCAGAGACCTCCAGTAGGGGGCAACTTCGAGCCAGGTGGGCTGAGGGATCACATGCAGCCATACCTCCATGTAGGAGGTGGGGCAATATAGGGTGATCATCCCAAGGAGGAGGGGTAGGATCCTTGAGGTACCCAGCCTCTTGGATGAGACCTTGCTACGGGAGCCCCGATGTGGAGTAGCAGGAACTGACTGATTGGGTAGAGACAGATGCAGATGGAGCGGCAGAGAGAGCGATAGTGTAGGGAATCCCAGGACAGCGCATAGCTAACAGGTTGCAGCAATGCGAGAGGCACAAGTGTTTTGCACACTACTAGGTGGCACAGAGAAGTGTGCAATGGTGCGAGATGCATGGAGATGTTGCAGTAGCGCAGATGTCAGAGAGGGAGCACTTGTCAGCAGTAGGTAGAGCTTCAACATCAGAGTATGTTCCTAGCCCAATAGAGTGGTCAGTTGGGAGTGTTTTTGTTCCAAGTGTTATTGGAGCAAGTGGACCGGGAAAATGTGTTACATGCCGAACATTCCATAGTTGCAGGATAGGGGTTGAAGATAATCCATATCTTTTTGAGAGGGAGTGTTGAAAATGAAACAAGATGATGGAGCTTAGTGAAAAGGAGTCGTCTTCACTAAGTGGGCCCGCAGGCTACTTTTGGTGCAAAGTCTATTTTTAGACTATGTCTATTTTTAGACATATGGATCATGGTCTATGAGTTGCAGGATGCTATTTGTGGATGATTGGTCATGTTGGTAGAAATATATGGACTTCTATTTTTAGACATATGGGCAGATTCTATTTTTAGACTGCTGGGCTAAAAATAGAACAGTCAAATATTATTAGCTCTTAATAATATTTGGACTATAAACATTATCATATCCTCTTGGAGCACTTCAGTTCGAGCTATGGATGTGGCACATGTAGCTCTCTGAAGGAAATACACTTTTCTTATGGGTCAGTTGAGCTATTGCATGATGGACTTCAGTTAGAACTCAAGTGATTGAGTTTGGTGGAGTTGATTAAGGAGTTGATGGAGTTGTGTTCAGTTAGACTTAGTTGAACTAGTTGTATTTAGTCTAACTGCAGAATACACTAGTGATGAGTGATGTGAATTAATTATTAATTAACTCACTAATTATTAACTCATAAAGCAACTAAAGAATACATCAGTTAACTCAGTGCATGTACAGTTCAGTGGAGAAAGGTGTTAGAGGTGGAGACTGCTATCAGTTGTGACTATAGTTGTGCATGAGATTTGCACAATCAATGGATTGAGTATTTCCAATGAGGATTGCATGGTTCAGCCAAGGGAAATACGAGTTTATATCAGCCATTCTCATTTATTCTCATGCAAGATTGCACAGTGGAGGCAGGCAAGCAGTGGAGGAGGTTTGAACCTGTGATTGATTCTGATATGAGCTAGTTTGTGTGTAACAGGTGGAGATAGTACTGAGTACTTGTGAGGAGTATTGTACTATGTATTGTTACATGTTCTCAATCATAATATACAAATAGTGTGGGGTTTTCAGCTCTATGCTTTCCCTGGGTTACATGCTGTGTTAATGTGCACATGCGATTGATGTTTCATTGTTTTTAATTCTTCAAAATTGGTGATCAACATAGAGGAGGTTATGTATTATGCATTCATTCTGCAATAGTGTATAATCAGGATAATCTTTGTGAATAAGTGTCATATTATTCAAAATTTCTACATCCTTGATAAATAGATGGTTGTTAGCTCACATGCATTACTATGGACTTCTCGATTATTTCATGTGCTTTGTACCACATTCACATATTTCAAATACACATATGGATATGGATATGTTTCTAATAAGGAAATCATACATAGTTACTACTTTTCATATTGGTGTAATACAAAAGTACCATTTGTTAGATAAAAAACAAACTTACATGATCATATAATTTTTAATACAACTAATATTCAATTCAACATTCCACCAACCAATGTTATAATTGAAGACGCAATGTTATAATTCAAAACACAATGATTTAAGACATATTCTTATTGCACCTATATTTCATTTTTCACCAGCTTCTTTATTACTCGAAATCCACTTCAACAAAATATAATACAAATTGCCTTCTACTATGCTTTGCAATAAACTTCCATTCAACTTATTCAATGCAGAAAAAAAAAAACAAACTAGTGCTCCAACACATCCTTCCCTTGCTTCCCACCTTCATACAACACTTGCACCAAATGTTTCATTGCTTCCTTTTTGTAGAAAACTAAAAACCAAACAACTTGATACCTTGGACAAACAAAGGGGAAAACAACATCCTTCTCTCTCAACTTATAAAATGCCTTGTATATATCCTCACTTTCCCCATCCTACATATTGATTGTTTGATTGCAAAGGTACATGCCTGCTTTCTCATTTACATTTCTGTTTTTTATTCATTTTGTTTATCTTGCAAATTGGAATAATATACTTGTCTTTTTCCTTCATCACACCAACACTTTGTTTTCTATATACACTATTTTCCCCCTTCACATGCCTTATTTACTTGTCTTTGTCCACAATTCACTTATGCATCACCTTTAATGATACTTTCCTTACTTGGATAGCTATGAAAACTACTCTCGAGAATGATGCAAGGAAGGCATGTCAACAAAGGCATTATGCACTTAACAAGGATAGAATAAACACACGATGTTGTCTAATCTACAACAATCGACACAACACTCCTTCTCAAACAATCCCTACTGAAACTCCCTTACCTTCCAAATCTAACTTCCTCCCCTTCCATTTGAACCAGTGTTTCTATTCTCACCTCCATTTCCACCCACTTCCCAAACTTCTCCCAGCCATTCACTTTCCTCACCTCCCACCTTTTGTATACAACCATCCCCCAAGTTTCTTCCACTTCAACTCCTCAATATTGCATGGAAAATGATTCTCTCCATCAAGCACATTGTCGTTTCCATCACATAATAGATGCACTTAGCCCCATACAAACCTGCTCAATCTATAACGAATCTCACCCATCCATGAAAATAAAATTTCGTTGTGGTATCAACACCTATTATTGTTGTGCTTCACAACGATCTACTCCCCATTTTTCCTTATCGAACAACATGAACCCAAGATAACAACCACATGTCCTCTCTTGCTTGACTCGATTTGAGGAGATGCTTATTGCATATGTCAGCCCAATTCTTCAAGTGACCCATGCACATGGAGGCCAATACAAATACTTTAGCCATATTGTTTTCTCCCCTCAAGATATAACTACTATTTACAACTCTCTTCCACTCATTCTCATAGATATAGATATCCTTGTCATTACTAAATGCAGTCCTGGCACACACCTTATTAATTTTTTGTCAGTTAATCACGAGTTCTGTCATCTTTGCAATACAAAATAGAAAATGATCCCTACTACAAGGATGTCCATGTAAATCCATCTGCACTATCTTCTTTTCCTGAACTCCCAACTGATGTCTCCCCTTACCTACGTCATGTCGCCACCACTTCCTCTGAACCCCAAGAAAACCTTCTTGAACTTCCTGATCCTGACCTTGTCCACCCCTTCCCATCTAACCTTCATCCATCCTCATTTGTATCAACACTACCAAACACCCAAACTGAGATTGATGAAATATTTTCCTTTGTAGAGTCTTCCAATTCCACTCCCACCCATTCACTTGAACGTCTTGTTATTGGCCTCTCTCCAGTCAATGAATACAACACTGAGGGTCTCCTCTCCATGGCCTTCCCCACCCTCTTCCCCACAGGGTCTACCATGTTAACCCAACCAAGAATCACAAAAGTTGATATGTAAGAATACGCTTTGCACCTAATGTGCTACCATGAAAATAGATTTGGAAAAAATCCTAGATTCCAGTACTATCTTTACAACCATATCATGTGCCATATCTTACAAATACCTTGCCGGAAACTTTTTTAGAGCTTCGCGACCACCTCTGCCAACTTCCTCCTTCAACAATTCCAGACCAAATTATGCGATTTGGTGCTTCGCTCTGAGGGAGCCATTCTTTCTAGAACAAAGCTTGAGGGGAACTCAATGATATGATCGTTCAACTGGGAAGCCCTACCTTCTTCTTCACACTAAGTGTAGATGATACCAAATGGCATGACTTGAACATGGCCATGCCTTCTGGTGCTCCATCTAATGCACATGATCATTCTCAACGAAGAATCCAAAACATTATTGCAAACCTACATCGTGCATCTCAATACATCCACTGCATATTCATAATATTCTTAGAAGAGGTCCTACTAAAAGGATTCCATGTAAAGGACTATTGGTGCAGGCATTACTCATCCATTAATTTCCTTTCAGCCTTTATGTACATGTTTTCATGCAATAGTCTTACTTGCTCTATTCTATTTTTCTCAGGTATGAATGGCAACATAGAGGATCTGCACATATACATGGTTTCCTATGGTTCGAAAATGCACCTTATATGGACAACCTTGACTGGACCAACGAATACAATGTTGATAATGCATAGCCTTTCGTTGATTCATATGTAGCTGCATGGAACCCTCGATCCCTCCAACACATAAATCCAGGAATACATCAATTGACGCTTTGTGATCCTTGTCTTCTTGAAACAAATGATATCCTCACCTCCAACGAGCTAAAAGACTATGAGGAACTTGTCAACTATGTCCAGTGACACAAATTGACATTCTTATACATGTCTTCGCAAAAATAACACTGCTACATCTTGTTGCTATGGAGTCCCTTGGGAGCTACACGAATCCTCTTCCATGCACATCGATGCATATGGCCGGAAAAAATATAGCCCTGCTAGGAATGATGACAAGCTTAATGTCCACAACCTTCACATGCTTACTATTTGGAGGAACACCATTGACTTCCAACCTATCCTATCACCTCATGTTGTATTGAACTACATTTCCAAATATGTAGCAAAAGCAAAGTCAAATTCTGAAATCTACCACCAAATGTTATCACCCCTTGCACAGAGTTATCCTCTTGATGCCCCCAGAGTTACCATCGTCTGCAAAATCCTAATTGAAGCAGTTGTTGATAGGGACATTGGTGCACAAGAAACATGCCACATACTCCAAAAAATCCCCCTCACAAAATGTAGTCGCTCTTTTGTCTCCCTTAATGTCAAGAAAATAGTTTTCAAATGTGTTGCAAATCAATTAGATCACCAACAACCAACAACACCCTTCATCACTTCATACATACAAAGACCTCCTTCACTTGAGTCATTGTCTCTTATTTAATTCACATGTTGTTGGGAATTCTCCTCTCGTCGAAAAAAATCACCATGGAAACGTATCTTCCCTCCAATAGTCATACGCATCTTACCTCGATACACTTCCATCCCATCTTAAGATGCAAACTACTATGCAGACTTCTGTTGGAGTGAACTACTCTTGTATTTATCTTTTTGGAATCTGCCTAATGACATTGGTGGAAGTGACAAGGAAATTATTCCACATTGGCAACAAATTAAACACACATATCGTACATGGCATTTCCATTGTGCACCTCAAGAATAACCTCCTGTTGGCTCTAATGATGTTGATATTTATGAGAAGAGTCTTCAGCGAAAATCACATCAAAATTCATATTGCCGACGCGTTTCGAACCAATGAGTGTGGTTCATCTTTAGGACGAGTTGAAGAACCAGATCAAGACTGCATGTTAAATAGGGAGAGCAGGTCATCCAACGTGTATATTTGACTGGGTAACTGGGCAACTAGATTGGACCAACAGCTACAATTGACTAGGCAACAAGACCAAGCGGTAAGAAAGGAAAAAATAACTATTTAATTAAATTTTTTAGTTATATTACCATAACTATTAAGAGAACAAATTAATAATCTATTAAAGGGATTTTTTTTAACAACTGGTTAGTTAATTAGTTTAAGGGTTATTTTGTTATATTTATTATATATTCTAGAACCATAACCTATTAATATAGGTTAATTAAATATTGTTGAAACCAACTAAATGAATAAAACATTTATCAATGATTTATGAATTAAAAAGAAAAATCAAAATAAATAACATTTAAATTAGTTAAAAAAAGAAGAAAAAGACATCATACTAAATTAAAGGAATTGAATAATTAATGATTTTCACCATTTAATTATAAATCTATTATATACATATATATAGTTCCCTTAATTACTAAGTGGGGTTAGAGGAAAATAAATAATTAGAAAGCTAATTTCTTATAATTATTACCCTAAAGATGAGCAATAACCTAGACAAATAGTTAGATAATTAATCTAAAGGTTGGTTATTATATTTCGTACCCTCAAAAATATAAAGTATGTATTTAATTAATAAGAACCATAACCTATTAATAGATACATTTAATATTATTAAAATGAATAAAATCCATATGAAATAAGAAAAGTTAAAATGGATATCTTATTACATTAGTTAAATAATGACCTCAAAATAACTATAAGGAATCCAACCTAAATGGAAATTAATTATATTAGAAAGAATATAGCTTCTTTACTAGGTTAGTTTATTCCAAATTAATTTTATTCAGTAAAATGTAATAGGTGTTAGATTTTTAGGAATGGACATAATAGGTATAATGTTAAAAAGGATTTTATAACCAACTTAAACATTTAGATCTGAAAATTTAATCTAGAAGGAGTGAAAAAATCTTAAAAATGAATAAAAGCCTAAGAGACGAGAAGGAAAAAAGAGGAAAATAGATGATTAGGAAGACGAGGGGGAAAAAGATGACCTCTCAGCAAAGAACAACTAAGGGACAGGGGCGAGAAGGAAAAAGGCCAGCTAAGAAGAAAGGGTAGGGATCCAGCAACTGTTGATTTTCCAGCCATCATCTCTATTGATATTCCTTGGCCTTTTTTCAATTGCAATGGCCTCCCTAAATTTCTGGTGATGAAAGGGAGTAATCATGGCAATGACCTGGGCCTCCTCAATTCATATGTGATGCTTGGTATTTTCCATGTGTTCTGCCAAGGTGGAAGACCTGGTCCTCCCATGTTTAATGTCAGCTAAGTGTTCATGAATCCTTTGATTAATAGAGCGCCCTGTCTCACCAACATAGGGGGTCCCATAGGAGAAAGGAATAACATAGACACCTTTCATATCCTTAGGGTCAATGCAGTCTTTCGCAGACCTTAGGGACCTACAGATGGTGCTCAATGGTCTAAAGGTAGAGGTACCATTATGTTTTCTAAGGATCCTTGCATTTTCTCCGTGGTTCCCTGGATGAAAGGGAGATGACCCCCTGAGACTCGATCCTTAGGGTCTCCCTTAGCCTTGCGACCTTTACTGGCTTTTAGGAAAGCTTTGGCAGAACACACGAAAAATACCAAGCATCACATATGCATTGAGAAGGCCCAGGTCATTGCTATGATTACTCCCTTTCATCATCGGAAATTTAGGGAGGCCATTGAAATTGAAAAAAGGCAAAGGAATCTCAATAGAGATGACGGCTGAAAAATCAGCAGTTGCTAGATCCTTTCCCTTTCTTCCTAGCTGACCATTTTACTTCCTGCCCCTGTCCCTTGTTCTTTGCTGAGAGGTCCTCTTTATTTTTCCCCCCTCGTCTTCCTAATCATCTATTTTCCTATTTTTCCCTTCATGTCTCTTGGGATTTTATTCATCTTTAGGATTTTTTTCACTCCTTCTAGATTAAATTTTAAGAACTAAATGTTTAAGTTGGTTATAAAATCCTTTTTAACATTATACCTAATATGTTCGTTCCTAAAAATACAATACCTATGAGATTTTACTGAATAAAATTAATTTGGAAGAAGCTAACCTAGTAAAGAAGCTCTATTATTTCTAATTTAATTAATTTCCATTTAGGTTGGATTCCTTATAGTTAATTTGAGGTCATTATTTAACTAATGTAATAAGATATCTATTTTAACGTTTCTTATTTCATATGGATTTTATTCATTTTAATAATATTAAATGTATTTATTAATAGGTTATGGTTCTTATTAATTAAATACATAATTTATATTTTTTAGGGTACTAAATATAATAACCAACCCTTAGATTAATTAATTAACTATTTGTCTAGGTTATTGCTCATCTTTAGGGTAACAATTATAAGAAATTAGCTTTCTAATTATTTATTTTCCCCTCTTAGTAATTATCTAATTTCTTTAATTTAGTATGATGTCTTTTTTTTAAACTAATTTAAATGTTATTTATTTTAATTTTTCTTTCTAATTCTTAAATCATTGATAAATGTTTTATTCATTTAGTTGGTTTAAACAATATTTAATGAACCTATATTAATAGCTTATGGTTCTAGACTATCTAATAAATATAACAAAATAACCCTTAAACTAATTAACTAACCATTTGTAAAAAAAAAAGCCTTTTGATAGATTATTAATTCATTCTCTTAATAGTTATGGTAATATAACTGAAAATTTTACTTAACTAATTAATTTTTCCTTTCTTACCCCTTGATCTTGTTGCCCAGTCAATCGTAGCCATTTGTCGAATCTAGTTGCCCAGTCAATTTAACTGTTACCTGGTCAAATATAGACGTTGGATAACCTGCTCTCCCTATTTAACATGTAGTCTTGATCTGGTTCTTCAAGTCATCCTGAAATGAACCACACTCGTTGGTTCGAAACACGTCGTCAATATGAATTTTGATGTGATTTTCACTGAAGACTCTTCTCATAAACATGTTATGGATCATAGAAGCCTTAAATCAACGGATGTTGTAATTCCTGAAATGCATTACCACCACTCCATGGACATGGACGTATGGAAATTCCTTTCTCAGCTCCACCTAGGCAACAAAATCCTCCTTGATGACCTTGACATTCTTGGCCACCGTGACTTTGATGAAAATCATAATTGGGCCCATTCTCTTATCCCTTCAAACTTGCAAGAGACTGCCATTTGCTTCATAGAATTTAACCGCTCCTCCATACAACTATGCCATCTCCCCTCTCCAAATCCACACTCCATTACCTCCTTGTCCCCAAGCCAATTGGTCTCTTTCAATATCATACTTTCCCACTTTTCAAACAACACCTCCATCACACTAAAGATGATCATCCAAGGTACTGTTGGGACTAGAAAATATTTCTTAATTAACTGCCTCAAAGATATGTTCCTAGCTAACTCTACCAATAGAGAAAGCCCTCTACTCTTGCTTGCTCCAACCAGTGTTGCATCTTTCCAAATAAATGCACTAACAATACACTCTTCCCTTCGCATCCCTATCTCCTCCATGCAACCTTTGGAAGGTCAGTCTCTCCTAAATATCCAAGAACAACTTCGTCATGTCAAATACATTCTCATTGATGAAATGAGCTTCGTTGGCCCTAAGATACTTGCTCAAATTGATGAAAATTTGCACGAGTCTTTCCCATCTAATAAAAACACTCCATTTGGTGGATGCTCTATAATCCTTGTCGGTGACCTTGACCAACTGCCACCAGTAAAAGATACACCAATCTATGTGGGGACGTCTCGTGGAAATTCTCTCTGGAGGAGTTTTGATACAGTTGTCACACTCTCAACTATCTTTCACCTGTAAGGCATAAACCCTGAACATGTTTTGTTTCCCCAACTCCTCTGCAACCTTCAAAAAAGAACACCTACAATGGATGATTGGAAGTTGCTCATGGCATGTACAAAATACATCTGTTCACATGATGAGAAAAAAACATTTCACAATTCTATGCACCTTTATGCAACAACTGAATCTGTCAAGCTACAAAATAAAAACATGCTCCAAAAATTGATCATGCCAGTTGCACGTTCCTATGCCGAGTAAAGGAATCACCAGTGCTCCACTACTAAAGAAGATGAGCAACTTGATGCAAAAGTGCTCCAATGCATTGGGCAAAAAGTCATTTTAACAAGAAATCTATGGGTTCAAGCAGGCCTTGTTAATGGAGCAGTTGGAAAAGTTGTTTCTATTATTTACACAACTACTTCTAAACCCCCCGACTTACCATCATTTCTTGTTGTCGATTTCATTCACTACAAAGGTCTACCATGGGATGCCTCACATCCAAAGTATGTGCCAATTCCCACAATAACAAGGGGTTCTCACACACAAATACCACTTCGGATGGCATGGGGCATAACAATATATAAGTCGCAAAGCATGACCCTCCATAAGGCAAAAATTGACATTGGAAATATCAATCGCCAAGGCCTGAACTTCACAGTTGTATCTATAGTTAGATCATTGTGTGATTTTTGCATCTCGTCAGCTTTTACATTCGGTCATTGTCGGGTGCTAGAGTTGCATTTCAACAATCTCCTTCAACACTCAACTGTCAACCTGGGGCTACGTAAGCTTAGAGGCGTAGCACAGGAAATGACAAGATTAATGATATAAACCTTAACCAAATATTTTTCTATCTTCCCTAATTATATTTGCAGAATCAAAGAATTACAAAGAAAATAATACCAAAAGAATTCTGGTGCCAGAACCAAAAGGAAAATACTTTGCAAAAACACACTGAAAGGAACTTCAAATCAGCGTAAAAAATCATGATCAATGAAAGAAAGAAAAATAGATCTCTGAGAGTAAATGTTAGTGAAGTCATAAGATAGAGAAATAATTAGGTTGTGAACTGCATTTTTCTTTATTACAAGTTTTCCTTCCTAGACTAAATCATCATTCCTACACCGCAACAACGTTACTGTACTGGAACAGAGTTCCTTCACTTGAATGATATTTATGTACTAAAACAATGTTCCTGTACTGGAAGTATGTTTTATTCCTGCACTACGTATTTTTGCTTTCACAAAAGAATTTTGGGTTCCTGTACCAAGGCATCGATTCCTATACTGAGACAGAGATTCTTGTACTAAGCAATCAGTATTCATGTACTAAGCTTCCAAACCACTTGAATAAAATGTAAAGTGTGCTAACTAGAAATTAATTTGCAAGGCAAACCAAAGCAGAGGAAATAATTGCATATAATCAAAATACTCCTTATCTAATCATTCATTAGAAAGTGAAAAATACTTCAAAATTCAAACGAAATATCTACTGCAAAAGAAAGCTTGTTCATGTGAAAATGATCATCTACTGTAAATACATAGCATCCCTTCTTTCCTAGATGTCTGTCATGATATTAACCAGATCTGCACTTTTACTGAATAGAGGTTTCAGTTCAAAGGTTCCTTCACTAAATTCCAGTCTTAAACTGAACTATTCCCACAAGAAAATAAGCATAGTCATAGATCCTCATAATGTGGACATCATTTCATTAACACTCAGGGAAATATAAATAAATTAACCCCAAGTTAAAGAGAACACACTTGCACACTCAGAAATGAAATGCACTTGCATAAAGAAAATAGATCCACTTGCAGAAATAAACACCCTTGCAGAAGCAACCCTCACTTGTAGAATTAAAACACACTGGTGCAAGTAAACTGAAACACACCCTTTGCAGAAAGAAAACTACACATCAAAGGAAAGAAATGCTACCACAACCTTCAATAAATGAACACACCCACACCTTCACACCTCGGATCTGAGTCACATGGTTTATGAAGAAGACAAAGATATGTTAGCTACATAAAAAGATGAAATACTTCTTGCTCCAACCCTGCATAAGGAAATATATCTAACACACCTTACAAAAAGAGGGAGAACAAGCTGGGTTGGCTGGGCCCTAGCCAACCAGCTCATTTCCCTTTTACAAGATCTGGAAAATCAAATGCTCGAATAGTGCATCACATAAAATATTAGAATAGGAAATGAATAACTGGCATAGCTCCTTGTATTAAACTCAATAATTGCAAATGTACATCATGGATTGCTAGATCCATCCCAGAAGTATGGCGATACAAAAATTACAGTATAAAAAAAATTCTCGAGAGTATCGCTACCTAGTTCTACTATAAACCCTTCTAAATATACATCATTATGCTCATGGCCACAATACAAATCAAACAAAAGTATAATCTTAGGCTTTCGATTGTTTAACAAAAAGACTAAATCATGGGTATTCGATCGAAACCTTGGCATCCATATCCCATATTTTCCCAATGCTCCGAGCCCAACAGATTGTTGTTGATCTTTTGGCAAGGAATGTGCACAGATTGCTAAGTTGTAGTGGCCTTTGGCGATGAACCGTGTTGATGCTGCTAGCTACTATGGGTACAAGAACACGGATGACACAAGAATGCTCTTGCACCAAACCAATCTTCCACAACGATTAATACTTTCGCTCTATCAAAATACCTTAGGAAAGAAAATATGTAAGTTGCAAAGGCAAATAGGCTATTTAATATTTTTAATTAGTAATTAAGTTCATATAACTCTTAATAACGAAAATCATGAAATAAAACATAGTTACCAATCAAACGGGAACTATTACCTCAAAATGGGTACTCGAGCAAAAAATCCCAAAAAACATGAAAAACAACCCAAAAATAAAAAGTGTTGATTCTGCATCACCATTTTTTTCAGAGTAAATTTTCAATATTTTTTAAAAATAACGGTAAATAAAAATAAAAGCCATTTTGTTTGGTGCAAAAAACACCTTGAAATCAAAAAGTGTTGATGCCAGAAAAAATGTCTTTTTTTTTCAGGGTACATTTTCAACATTTTTTAATAATGACGTTAAAAATAAAATATCGTGACTCTGAAAAACTTTAAATTTCCAATGATTTTCAAGCATGACATTAACAATAAAATATCACGTCTTTGAAAATCCTTAAAATTCCAACGATTTTTAAGTATGACATTAAATTTAAAAGATCATTTCTTTGAAAAACCTTAAAGTTCCAACAATATTCAAGCATGGTGCTAAAAAAAAATATTTATAACTATTTTCAAGTATAACATTAAAGGTAAAATATAACGATTTAGAAAAAACATTAAAATCTTGATAATTTTTCAACCATGGAATTAAAACCAAAGATTATGACTATAAAACAATCTTAAATTTTCAAAATATTTCAAGCATGACATTATGAAAAAAATTATGACTAAATTTTTTTTAAAAATGAACACCTGAATGAAAGATTTATTATACCAAGAGTAATTCCTTTTAAATGCTAAATGTATAAAGATTTTGAAATTTTAGCTTAAGACAACTTGATACATTGCAAAAAAAACTTAAAAATCAACTATCAAATTGCACATAATGGGATCGGGTTGCCAGACAATCATCGACAGACTCTACAATATATATATATATATATATATATATATATATATATATATATATAAGAAAACAAAAATTCAAATATTGGAAAAACAAATTACAGAATAATAACAAGTAATAAAACATAAAAAAACATGAGAGAAAAAAATCAAATATAAAAAATATATAGTAATGACATTAAAAAAAAAAAAAAAACTATAAAATGTAAAAAAAATTAACCATACTATGTAAAATAAAATAAAAAATTACAAATATATAATACAACATTAAAAAAAAATTAAAAACTTAAAAAAATAAAAAATAAAAATTCCCTAGCCACCCTGAGGCCCAACTGGCCAGGGGTGGCAAGGGGACGATTCATGAGAAAAAATAAATTAATTTTCATAAAAAAAAAAAAAAAAAAAAAATCACAATTAATTTGTAGAAATGAAAAATTAAAATATATATATATATATATATATATATATATATATATATATATATATATATATATATATATAATTTAAGAAAAAATAAATAAAAATTAAACAAAAAATATTTTTAAGTTAAAAATAAAAAATAAAAACATCATTTAGAAAAATGTTAAATAATTACTAAAAAATAAAATAAAATTCAAAACCGTTAGAAAAAAAAAATTAAAATATTTCAATTTAAGAAGAAGAAGAGAGTATATTATAAAATTTAAATTATAAAAAAATTAAAATGAAAATAAAAGATATTTAAAGTAAAAATAAAATAAAAATATATTATATTATAAAAATTTAAAAACAAAATTTAAAAAATAAAATAAAATTCAAGACTTATTAAAAGAAATTCAACACAAATTTAAAAAAAAAAAACAACAACAACAACAGAATTAAAAAAAAAACATAAAAAAAATAAACAATTAAAAAAAATTATCACCCGTGCCCCTCCCTCACTCCTCCCCTCTCCCACACTCTCCCCCCTTCACCCCTCACCCCTGACCCCCCCCCCCTCTCCGCTCCCTACCCTCGGTTCTCCCTCACCGCTCTCGCTAACCCCGCACGAAGCCATTCCCTCCCCAGCTGGGCCCGCAGCTAGCGGCCAACAGGCTGCAGGCCGATTCCGCAAGGGAGGGAGGGGTGAGGGAGGTGAGGGCGGCGTGGAGTCGGGGGGAGGGGTCGGGCCGAGGGTGGGACGAGAGGGGTGTGATGGAGGTGGGGGCCAGGTTGGGGTCGAACCGACGGTGGGGCGGGGAAGGGGAGGTTTGACTATTTTTTTTTATTGTTTTTCTTAATAGTATTGTTATTTTTAATTGTTTTTATTTTTTATGTTTTTTTTAATTGTATTGTTTTTATTTTTATTTTTTTAAGTTTTTATTTTTTAATGTTTTTTTAATTGCATTGTTTTTTAGTGGTTTTTTTTATAATTGTATTGTTTTCTTTTATTAATTTTTAATTGTTTTTTTTAATTTTCTTTTTCTATTTTTAATTTTTCAATTTATTTTTTAATATGTTTTGATTTTTGTTTTGTTTTGTTTTTTAATATTATAATTTATTTTTTTTAATTGTTTTGAATTTTTTTCTTGAATTTTGATTTCTAATGTTTTTAATTTAAATTTTATTTTATTTTATGTTATTTCTTTATTTTTTATATATATATATATATATATATATATATATATATATATATTATATATATTGTTTATTTAAATATTTTTTAATTTTTTTCTTAAAAATTTTTTGTAATTTTTTTTTAATTGTTTTTTTATCTTAAAAAAATGTTTTTATTTTTTCTGTCATTCAATTTGTTTTTCTTTAAATTATATATATATATATATATATATATATATTTTGAAACTTTTTCATATTTTATTTATTTTTTATATTTTTTATTTAATGTGTTTTTCGTTAATTTTTTTATTTTTACGAGTTAATTTTGGTTTTTTTTTTTTACATTTTTATAGGTTTTTCGTTTTTCTTTTGTTATTTTATATATTTCTTTTATTTGATTTTTTTTTTGTCATGCTTTTTTATTTTTATTTTTATTTTTATGTTTTATTACGAACATGTTTATGTTTTTTTTGTTTTTGTTTTTATTTTTTATTTTTTTTTTATGTTTTTTATTTTTGTTATGTTTTTTTATTTTCTTGTATATTTTTATGTTTTAATACTAACATGTATTTATTATTTTTATTTTTTTCATGTTTTATGTTTTTTTTTGTTTTTGTTTTTTTTTTTTTTAACATTTTTATAGGTTTTTTGTTTTTTGTGTTTTTTCTTTTTTTTTTTATACGTTCTTTTTGTACTTGATTTTTTTTTGTCATGTTTTTCTATTTTTATTTTTATGTTTTATTACTAACATGAAAATCACCAACAACTAAAAAAAATTATGGACACGTAATTCATTAGAAAATTTAAAGTGTAAAAAACTAAGCTGTTTAAACAAAAAGGGTTGATGCTCATCATTGCTTTTCAAAATCAAAATGAAAATCACTAACAAAAAAATGTTCACACTTGATACGTAAAAAAAATTAAAGTGTCAAAAATAAGCCCTCTAAAAAATGTGTTGATGTTGCTTCAACACTTTTCAAGATCAGCATGAAAATCACTAACATTTAAAAAAAGTGTTCTTACTTATACATAAAAAAAATTTGAAGTGGCAAAAATATGCTCCAAAAAAAAAAGAGGTGTATTCTGAATCACCATTTTTCAAAATGGAGTGAGTTTTTGCTACCTTAAAAAAACAGGTACTAGGTCATTTTCTCGTTTAATCAGTAACTATGTTAGAAGTGCAGGAATAAATAGGTTCCAAGGGTAAAACAGGGGGCTCAGGTAGTGTGTTTTGGGTAAAATGGGGTTAAAAATGAGGCAATTCCGATTGCCAATAGTTGCTACTCACACATGGAAGATAATCCTTATGTCATTCGTAGAAAAAAAGAAGAGGCATACCTTGCCTCAAGATCTTTGGACCACAATCCATAAAGGCTTCCCTTACATGTGATACAACTAACTCTATAATGCACTTACACATGTTCCATTTTCTCTCTTGTTAAAAAAAAAAAAAAACGATTTGTACTTATTGACATGCTTTTACTCTACATTAATTTTAGTTTCAATAGTTGTTAGTACTCTTTTATATATCCCATTCACTTCAGCTACCTTTCAATTTTCACTTATAAATTGCTTGTTCTTTTGAAAAAAATAGATGGACATGGATTGCATCTCCCAACTCTATAACTCCTTCCATGAAATACATCAAGCAAAGGTCACTATTTAGGAAATACAAGAAGTATTCCTACAAGCTCGCAACTTGCCTCTATATCGCATGCGACCAAATCTTCAATTACTTCATAGATTAAAGGCTTTCATGTGTATCCTCATCGATACACATGAAAGGGATGCATCAAGAGATATTGAAACAACCTGGCAAGCACACAACTCCGGGCGTATCCCACACCTAGATCTCAAATGTTGTTGTAGATGCCACTCATCACCTTTTACTATGACTGATTTTGACTGCCTTGTCAACCTTTTGTGCACCAAAAAAAATGCAAAAACTACATGCCCTTGATCCACAAATATGCATTTCCCTAGTACTTCTACTTTGATAGTGATCGATATGTTTTCCATGTACATTTTTTCGACAGTTACCATTGTCTTGTAAATAAGACTGCCATATTTACACGTTCACTACACTTCATTATATTCTACTGTGTTTCTTTACATTTATGTCTTCATATCCCTTCACGTTTTCTTACATCTATACAATATATCTTATTATTCAAATAATCCACACAATCTTATCACATCCCAAGTACTTAAAAATACACATCACAAACAAAGTTTAAAGAAAAATTCAAATTGTCCTAAACATAGTATACATACAAAATAATACATTATCACTTTTCATTCTACTTTGACAAGCAATTTGCAACTAGCATGTATTTTTTTACATCAAATCCAATGAAACAAAGTCACATCTAATATGAACAATGCATCCAAGCCTGAAATAGAATGTTACTAGTAACTACAAGGAAAATATTATAATCATGAAGAAATACCCTAAATGTCATTTGTAGAGATGCAAATCCTTGTCATGATGATGCTGCAACACCAATTGTAGGATGGATTATTGTATTTAATTTGAATTTAGGTCTTCTACATTTTTACTTAAATTTTGATTTTTTCTTGTGTAATCATGATGTTGAATTATAGAAAATTTGGAATGTTGACTTTCACGGTGTAATTGTGCCAGATCTTATGAATAGATTCACCTTCTTTTATCTCTAAAACAATGAATGGATACTAAACAAATTAATTTACAGTTGCTCAATTTCTTATTACATTCATGTCTACATAGATCGAGCATTTACGTTTCCCTATATGGGCTCACGTAGGTGTGTTTCTTGTTGCAATTCAAACTGTCTTTCTACTTACAAGATATCATCATTTTCTAGACTTATGGTAAAGACCACAGGGTTTATGTTTGCACACTGAAATCATTGAATTTACAAGGGGAAAGAGACACTCTGCATCTCATCTCTTCCTCAAGTCTTATCAAACATTGACATTGTTGCAAACTAGGGTTGTTCTTAAATTATCTTTTAATATTTAACAGAGAACCGACAAGACAAAAAAACTGAACAATTATAAACAACAAGTAGATATTCTGCCATTTCCTTTGTTGTTCTCACTAGTTAGTATAATTTCAGATCTACTCTAATGGCTGGAGGGTGCATACCTTTCTTCCGAAATTCAATTTATAATTGTATTTTGCCAAATGGTGGACGATGAAGAATTGGCATTTTCAAATTTAGGCTACTCTAGTTAGCTTAGTGATCATTATGGATGATCTCTTTCTATTATATTAGTGTGTGATGGCACTAAAAAATAAATTTGAAAGTCTTTCCCTCTTTCACGTTTGCCTCATTAAAAAAGGGGGAGAGCTTGATGGTTGGACTTCACAGTATTCACACTCTCAACATCGACTTTAACAGTAACACTTTTGCCAACAACACCACAACTCTTAGTTTTTCTTTCAACAAACTCCCTCCTCTTAATTTTGTCATCCACATTCTCTTCGTTGCTCCTTTGGGCTTCTCTTTTCACTTCTCGGTGCAATTGCTAGAAGGTGATGTCTTAGGGTTGGGGGCTTTCGATACCATCATCGCATGAGTATCAAGTTTCCATTTCATTATGTCATAATTTCGAAATAGAATTTCACCACGAATTACATTACCATGAAAAAGGAACATGTCATTATCGAGAGGGAGAGAAAAATGTCGGCGCGAACATGCAAGCAACACCAAAATCAAAATAAGAAACTTTCGAAGTAAACACAACTATCAACGATGAGGAAATTGCTAGCAACTAGGGATGGAATTTGGCAGGCATTTTGCCCGTCATGAGGCAATTTTCCCATATTTGACACCTAAAATTATTGGATGCCAGTCTTTTCGAGCATGCTTGGAACCATCGGAAACGTATTTTTGACAGGCAATAATTTTCTCAAAACGTTATTAAATCCTATTTATTTTCATTTCAAATTTTGTAGTATTGTATGTTTATTTGTATTAATAATATAGATTTGAGATGAGTTACAACCTGATTTGAGATTACTTGTAACTGGAAAACTTGCAACTTGTTGCATACAGGGTTCAAATCAATATAAATTGCATATGAACGATATCACTAGGGAAAGGCAAAACTAAACGGAACATGAGTAATCGAGTTCATATGGAACGATGTTAAAATCACTGCACTAGTTCACCTAGTATGTAAACACTTTTTATTTTGCATAATAATATGTGGTCAAAGTACAGTTTCACTTTGTTTATTTCAGCAATCCATTATGGTAGATGTTTAAAGAATGCAAGCTACTTTGAATTTTTTAATTTCAGAAGAAAAAATATGTGCCATATTAGGATGAATTTATCCATTTTAATGAATGTAATAGTTACCCTTAAGGGACAACAAGTCAAAGAGAGGTAAGTGAAAGCCTCTTCAAAAAAAACTGTTAACCTCTATAATCATCAAAATCTGCATAGTATTACAAGTAAGATAATGATTCAACTCATAGAGTGAGACTTGAGATCTCTATAATCATCGAAAGCTGCATAGCATTACAAGTGGACAACGATTCAACTCACAGCGTAAGACTTTCCATCTCCTCTTCTTTTTTGTAGGCGCAATGGGTATTACAATGTTACATTATTTTTTAGAACACATTTTATTGACAGTTAGAAAACTAAAGCTGCACATTCCACATTTAGGGGAAAACCTTAATCTTTTCATAGATATATGAAATATATACTTCAGTTGCATAGATCCAAAGAAACTAGCTCAAGCTACTCCATAAGATCATTCGGGTCATTTCTCAAAGACCTGTTCTACTAAATTTTTTTCCGTAAACTGTTCTATAACTGCACTAAAAATAGCTAAAAGAGTAAAAACTACCCAGGATTTAGTGAAAATGGGGTTGACCATTGACTCACTGAGCACAGTGCAAAACAGCCAGACTTTAATACATAATTTAATCCGTCAAGAAGTGCAAAAAGGCCCTTAAGGCAAGAAAGTAAACAAATTAATATTCACACACACACACACACACACACACATATAATTGCATAAATTAATAACTAAATTCTATTAATTAATTAATCAAAATTTAAACTAAATTTAAAATAATTTATTTAATTAATTAATTAAATTGATTTTATTTCAAATTTAGTTCAAACTAATTTTATTTTAGGCCAAATTAATTTAATCTTATAAAAAGTTTTAAATTTATTAATTAAACTAAATTTAAATATTAATTAATTAATTAATTAATATAGTTTTAAATTTATTAATTAAACTAAATTTAAAATTAAATAAATTTAGAATTAATTTAATTTAATTAATTAATTAATTAATTAAATTGATTTAATTTAAATTTAGGTTAAATTAATTTTATTTTTAATTTAGGTCAAATTAATCTAGTTAAGAAATTTTACTTTTAATACAGTTTTAAATTTATTAATTAAAGTAAAAATTTAAAACATAATTAAAATTTATTTAATCTTTTTAGTTTAAACCAATTTTATTTTTAAATTAGGCCAAATTACTTTAAGTGAATTAAAAAAAAAAAAAAGAAGTTGTTTTAAATTTATTAATTAAGCTTAATTTAAAAATTAATTAATTAATTAATTGATTAATCAATATAGTCTTAAATTTATTAATTAAACTAGATTTAAAAATTAATTTAATTAATTAATTAATTAATCAACCATTAAATTGTTTTTATTTTAAATTTAGTTTAAATTAATTTTATTTTTAATTTAGGTCTAATTAATCTAGTTAAATAAAAAAAAAAAAATTACTTTTAATATAGTCTTAAATTTATTAATTAAATTAAATTTTAAAACAAAATTAAAATTTATTTAATCCAGTTATTAATAAATTGATGAAAATCAAGCCGACCTCTCCAAACCTAGGTTATCTATCCTTCCTTCTATTAATAGGTTCTCATTTTCTTGACTCTCTCTTCTCGAAAGGCAGATCTCATTACCCTGATGATGGACTCACCTAGCTAGTCCGAAACGTCGGTTTCAAAATTGCTCACAGGTCTTTCCATTAATTAAATACTCGAACAGCCTGTATGGAATCTCTCTTCAAAAAGGCCCTTAATTTCCAACAGAAGAATACTTCAAAAGAATGACGTGTTTGTGTCTCAACAAGTAGTCAAATACTAAATATGTGTAAGTTAAATCAAGATATATTTCATTATTTTGTGAGACCAACACACATGTTAGCCTATTCTACATGCACTTGTTATTTCATCCCTAATTGGGTTATTGCATTCATTTCACCCTTGGCATCAAGGAGAAAAGATTCAATGCATTCACTTCTTACCCATCAACATCCAAGGGGAGAGATTTAAGTCATTCACATCTTCCATCCCTTAAACTGGTAAGACAAAGATACCTGCAGCATGAATGAATAAATTTATGTGAATTCTCATCACAGAAAAAACTTAGGAAAAAACTATACTTATGTATTCACTGCTTCCAGATACAGTCACATGCTTAAGCTACAACTGATGTTCAACGAAGTAGATTTTCTATTTCAAACATGTTTTTTCTTTGCCTTCCCAAATTTAAAAGGAATAACTATATATTTGAATGTCGCTTTTAAAAATTTATAATAAATTAAGATAAAATATGACAGTTACTAACACACTGAATTTTATCCTTAACTCGCTATGATGCATATGTTCATTTGTCCAGATAATTATACTATGGGGTCAAAGAAATGTCCATGTATCATGCAGCCATAAATTTATATTTAAAAAAGTTATACCAAGCGACAAAAAAATGTCCAATGCCCCAACCGTGCGATCAAAGAGAAGAAAGCCTCAGGTTGTGTTTTGCATTGAGATCAATCTGATACTTGTAAATCTCAACATACTTATAAGGTTGCAACTAGCACAAGAATTGTCTATTAACTCCTGAAACTCATGAAACAATGCTAGAACCATTAGACTACTAATGTATTCTGCTCAAAAAGGAACAAATCAAATACTACTGCAGCCCTGTTAAAATTATTGATACTGTATTCTCTATATTACAAAACCCAAACATAACATTAAGCCATTAACAATGAATAGATAATATTCAAATGAATAATAGGAAAATGCTCTCCTACAGAACAATCTGAAAGCCTGTAAAGAAGATTCCTAAACATCAATTACCTATTCCAATTCTAAGACACATATTAATCTACCGATCACGTATTTAGAAGTAACAAGTTCGTAGGTAAAAGTTCTATACTGACACTTCACATTAAAATCTATGCATCTTTATAAACTATGCACCGGGAAGAGTTTGATTTGATAGAGATTTGATATGTATCTAAACTAGAAAACATTTATGGAATGTAGCTTCGTATATAGCAATTCGTTATATCGCTCTGAAACAGAATTGTCAACGACCAGGAAGCTTGTAATTTGAGGGCTGGAATTCACTGCTGTGTGTCGAAACTTGCAAGTCTGCAACAATGTTAAGATTATATATATATAATAAATGAAGCATCGAGCGTCCACACATTTCAGACGATCGAGAGGATGGTTTGAGTCTGGAATAATATGACCCATGAAAACACTATGATCCCATTGATCATCCATTAATCAACCAAATATGCTAAATCCCGATTCCTGATCCGATTTGGGGTGATGTGGATTGTGCTAGTGCTCACTCATCTAGTTAATATTCATAATGTCGTGATTTCCCTAAGGATTATGTTGATCCCTTGATATTTACAACAATAAATTTCAGATGGTCTCACACCCATAGGCTGTGATGAATATGGGTTTTAGGGCCCTCCAAATAATAGAGAGTCAAGGGTTAGGAGAGTCCCTCTGGCCATCAATTTATATTTATAGCTAGCAAACTATCAATGTGTCAAACTCATTCAACCACATGGTCCCTCTCATTGTTTCTGCCATGGATCGAGCTACCTCCCTTGTAATGAATGTGAAGGACGTTGGAGCTTTGAGCCTAATAATCTGTGTCCACAACACCTCACAAATCTTAGTGCTCCCTTTTTTGAATTTGAACATGTGTTTCTCAAAATGAAACCCTGAAACTCATTAATAAAGCACAAATTTGCATGTTATGATTCTTTTAACTTACTCTTTTAATTTTTTGGCATGATATAACTTTGTTTTCAGTTATAGTGTCTCATATTGATTGATAACGACGTTTTGTCAAACACATCTAAGCCGATATGCTTTAAAATAAATAAGTGATTTGTGTTATGGTTATTTTGATTTTTTGCTTATGATAAATTTGTGAATTTTTTAACATAGTTATTTTATTGAATGTATTTTTTTACATAATTATTTTATTGAATGGTATTTTTTTAATCACGTTTTTATTAGTAAAGGAGCTAATTTATTATGAGAATATTATTTTTGAAGGCAAAATTTTAAACCTTTTGGGATAAAATCCAAATTCCAACCCTGCTGGCAACTTGTAAGCATTATGACGTGGACAATGGAATTGGATTTAGTGTTACACGATCAATGCTATCGTGAGGCAACAGGATCTGGACGTGCCCTTAAAAGAGCTGTGCGGTCAGGCAACACCTCCGCTGACTTAGGGTTTCAGGCAGGGATAAAGTGTGTTCAGCGATTCATTCTTGTCGGCGATATCTGCCGGGTTACGGCGGGCGCGGTTGTGGAGGATGGCAGATCGATTGTCGGCGAAGTTCCGGGTAGACCGCCAGCTTTGAAAAAATAAAGATAGCCATCGAAAGTCCGGGGCGTTTAAGGAGAACTCGAGTTGAGTTTGGATAACCCCCGCCAACAATATCCGCTGTCGTTGACGGTTGGGTTTCTTCGAAAGCCTCTTATGTTGGTTTTGGTGTTCGTTGCGTGTCCATGTCCATTTCGATAATGACATGTGCCTTTTTCTCGATGTCCTCTAAAACGGCCGTCTTCTTTTATTTTTTTGTTTTTGTGTCGGGGCCGGGGGGAATATCTCAAAAATAAAATGGATAGCCACATGTAATAATGAGCGAGTGATGTAATTAGTGTCGTGCATTTCCCTTCGAAATCGTCATTCTTCCCGTCCATATATTATTACAAAATTTATCTGAATAGAGGTTCAAATTAGCATAGAAATCAAATTAATATTTTACGGATATATATATATATATATGTGTTTGTGATACTCTTAATTTTGAATGAAAAATTACTTATTTTTTTAGGGAAATATTATCAAGACTGTACTATATTCTATTGATATTCAAACAATTTAATATAGTGTATTCTTCCATTGGTCTTAATGATATAAAATATATTCATAATTATTAATTATGTTATTTTATTTAAATTATATATATATATATTTATTTATTTATTTATTTGATTATTTTAAAGATTTAAAAATTAATTTTATATTATATAAAATATTATTTTTGAGATTTAAGCGCTTTAAGTAAGATTTTCATTGGTAGTTCACTTAACACTCGCACTTTCATTGAAAGCTTCTGCTGTGACAGTGTCGTCCTTAGGTGTGGTGTCAAAGATGCCACAAACCATGCGTGGTGTTGCGCATCCGTTAGCGTCATGTTAGCCTCGCAGATCGTACTCTTTAGCCGCTGATCCAGATCCCAAGGTGTCTCACCTGAAAGCATTGAAATCTCTTTAAATCCAATGATTAACTGTGTCTTTGATTTCGGCCGGCTAAATTCTCAGTTCAACGCATTCTGCATCTCTCCTATTCCTGCATTTGGGTGATCATTAGAGTGCTTGATATACCATGTCAATGCGCGATCCTACAACGCACTCACCAATGTAGCCTTCTTAATGTTGTTTTCTGTGACCCCTTGTGCTTCCCACACCACTCTTACCACAAACCAGAACTGATCCAGATCCTCATTCCCTGCTCCTCTGAATACGGGTAGCTTGATCACGCTTGCCATGCTGAATTGCAGGTTTGGTGGAGGTGGAGTGGGTGAAGATGGAGGTGAAAGAGGTGAAATGGGTGGTGGCTTAAGTGGAGGTGGTAACTGCGGAATGCGCTATCTTATCAAACTAACCGCACTTCTCAGAGAGACCCGAGCAAGCTCTACCTTTCTCTCTTGTGAAGGTGAAATTAAGGGACTGTTTCCTAATTCCCCGCTACCTCTGTAGATCTTTCCGCTCCGCATCGTTCCAAAAATTAATTATTCTCATCACCCTTTTTTCACATAACAGCATCTCAATCCAGATATTCAAAGATTTGATGTACTTACCTCGCAGTCCCTTGAGAAAACATCTTTCTGCTTCGATATAGCTCACGGTTGTGTCTATCGCAAATTCAATGATAAACCCTCCTATTATCTGGTCGAGCCAATGGTCCACAGCTAACGCAATCTTATCTTCTGATGCCTCTAGTCTGTGCAATAACTCCAGAGTTCACACTATCGGTTAGTTGAGCTTATACCTTCCCTGGCTGTTGGCTAACCTCGCGATCCACTCATACAGTTCCAAAGGACAGGACACAGAGAAGATCTCGTGGATTTCTGAATATATGTAGCGATTCAGCCACCATTTCTCAGATATCTGCGGAGTTCTGTTTTCCTGTGTCACAGACTCATGGAGATTCTTGTCCAACCACTCCTCAATTTCCTTCTCTGTTGGGTTCCAATGGCATGACATCAGACATCCCTTAGGTAGATCGTGGTCCTGGCAATAGAACCATTTGTTGGCTTGATGGGGCCTGACCCAGGTTCAGAAGTGATTTAGCCAAAACAAATCTTGAAACTACTAGACCTTTCGCCAATAGTCCATGGTGCGTGGACTGAGGTCTCACCCGAGGTAGTATGGGAGGGTGCTGGAACCAAGTTTCCGCACCCTAGGGATGTCTTGATGAAATCTAGGAAGTTCGCGACCTAAACCCACGCTCTTGTGCTGCTCCGCGCAACTATCTGTCCTTCGCAACTTGTGCAACTGCTTCCGTGTAGCTCTGTAAAGAGTGTGAAGAGGTGCTACCTAGATCCTTTATCTTTACTGTGCTATTATTATAGATCTTGACTTAATTGTTTGTACCCAATATTCTCATTACCCATTCAACATTCATAACAAGTGCACGTAATCATAAAACTGTAAGAGATGCAAAGATATAATAGAAGCATAAACACACAGATCGACGAGTAGATGCACAATATTTCAGAAGCAAGTTATCTTTTATTAATCCTCTATTCTAGTACAATCCCAACTCCGCCCTGCACACTCAGCTGTAGTGGTCTGCACACATAGCTACGGACTCTACCAGGCCTCTATGCACACAGCTGCAGAGGCTCTTCCTACTACTACAACCCAAGACTTAGACTAGAGACTCAAAGCGAATTCATTATCCAGGAAACACAAAAGACTTAATCCTCCCTTTACCCTTAGAGCCTTGCTCTATTTATACACTCCCAATGTCCGTGGACCATGGGTAGGCTGACATACCATACATTAAATTACATTATTTTAGGGTGGACAACCCTAAACTCTCACGCTCCGCACCCGCATTTCGCGGGCTATTTACATTACACTTGACCAAAATCCAGGCTTCAAGCCCCAAAAAAGATACTATGGGGGGATCCGCTGCCTAACAGTGGTTGAAGGAAATTCCTTCCCCTGCTTTTTTAGGAAATAGCTAAGAGACTACTGGCAGTAGGTAGCCAAATCTGACAAGCAGTGAGGGTACATGCAAGATACAAAGCAAGGATTAATGCAATGGAGTAGTGCAAATGAGTGTACTGACTATATACATATCATCAAACATATTTCATCCAACTTAGGATTCCTTGCATCATGCCTGGTTAGTCATAAGATCATGTTGGTCACAACCTCCATAGCTTAAATAAACAAGTGCTAATATTATTCACCTTCTAAGCTATGTAATAAACAAGTGCAAGGGAGAAATACATGTAGAGAAAACACATAATACCTTGACACATTTACATAGTTTTAGGATGCAAGGCATTGTTATAAGATGAGGCCCTAGGAGGACACATCTACGCAGTTTCAGGATGCAAGGCAAACTAGGTAGTCAAGGGACAAAACTGCACAGTTTCTAGAGATAGTGGGTTCCGGCGGAGGGAAGGAGATTGGAGGAAACCACTGCGTGGTTTTGAATGTTAAGGGAAGTTGGGATTTCTACGCATTGCACAGTTCCAACAGGCAAGGGAAAATCTTGAGGGTTACATATGTGAAGTGCATAGTTCAGGAAAGTTGGATGAGGCTAGGTTGCTAAGGAAACTCTGAAATTTGGCTAAGTGTGGGATCAATGGAACTGATGTGAACAATGATAAAACTTGACTACGATCACACACTTGAAAACTTAGCGATACAACATAGACCATCCAGAACATATAACACATACTTTGCTTAATGCAACAACCTTTGTGGCAGCTTATGACAAGTGCGGCTCCAATGATAGACTTTGGGAGGATAAAGGCGACACTTGTGTAAGAGTGTGTGAAATGAGTGTGAAACATGTCTATGTGGTGAGGAAAATCCATTCTCATAAAGATTTCCCCTTGAAGCAAAACAAACCTCCCTTTGCATGACAAGCGATAACCCCCATGCCTAAAGATGACACATTCTATGTAAATATAAAAGCATGAACGACTCTTAAGACCGGAAAGGGGAGCTTGATATCATTAGCTTACCATTATGTGACTAAGGAATGATCAATCACAATATACATAGTAGGCTCCAAAATTTAAGTGCAGACCAAAATTTTGCAGGTGTTGCAGCTGCTACAATAGAGCCTTCACCTTCTTGCTAGTTTCTTTTTCAACCAGTGTCTTGAATTCTACGAAATTGGAGAATGTCTCATCTTTCTTCCACATGAAGAGATCCAACACTTCTGTGAGAAGTCATCAATAAAAATGACAAAATATTTATGTCTGACAGTGGAGGTTGTCGAGAAAGGTCCATAAACATGATAGTCAATCCTTTCTAGGGCTGCATGTGCTTTGTTGTCCCAATCATGGAATGTGGATTTTATGTACTTCCATAATGTACATCCTTTGCATACATCCTACTACTTAAGTTCTCCTTTAGGGAGGCCAGTGGTTATTTTTTGTATAATATTCGAGGTACCATGATGCAAATGACTAAGTATTTTGTGCCAAAGTTCATTGACATCGCAACCTGCACATTTTCTGCCTTAGTTCTTAATGCAACACAGTCTTCCACATCTAGCTTATACAGGTTCTTCACACGAACCTCGATCTTCTTCACCTGTCCTGTGACTATGTGTCTCAGGAATGCTTTTCCTTTGACGAATATCACTTCACAACCATGGTCTTCCAACACTCCAACAAAGATGGGATTTTTCTTTAGGCCTAGAACAAACATGACATCCTTGAGCCTAAGAGGGGAGTTTGACTCCCTCTGAAAGGTGATCGTACCAATACCAGTCACATTGTACCTTTTTTCATCCCCTATATTAATGTGCATCTAGAGATATTTCTCCTCCAAGTCACTGAAAAAATATTTACACCTTGTCAAGTGGAATGATGCACTTGAGTCCAAGACCACACCATCGCCATCATTATGTTGGACATGCATACGATAAGGGTAAATTCAAGATCGAACTATGAAGCTAAGCTTTAACATGCTAATCCTCCTAAGGTCTTCTTGCTTGCATTTTTGTGTGGAAACTTCATTGCACAGTGCCCGCATTCATGACAATGGAAGAATTTATTTTTTGACATATCTTTCTTCTTTCCCTGTGGACTAGATTCTGGTTTGGTTTGAGATTTATTCCATTTTCCCTTCTTTCCCTTTCAAACCAATCCAAAGTTTTATTTATCCTCGCCCTTGGATGAGGTCCCATCTTTGGTATTCTACCTTATTTCCTCTTGTACCAAATCAGACCATAAGTGTTCCCAATTCAGTAGTTTCTCCCTTCCATTCACTAAATCTTGATAGTTATGCCAGCTCTTGGGAAGGCCCAGAAGGGCTAGGCTTACCAAGTCATCCTTTGAAACAATAACACCAACTATTGCAAGCTCATAACGAACTTGTGTGAACCTACTCAGATACTGCGGGATAGTGTCATTCTTCTACATCTTGATATTTCAAAGTTTATCCTTGAGCTCCAGCTTCCTGTGGTCACTACTATTCTGGAATAGATTTGTCAGTGTCTACCACATTGCATAAGTATTTTCTTTCCCATGGAGATTGGTGATAATGTGGTCTCATACTCCCTCCAACATGTCTCGCGTGTACTCCCTCCAATATTATTCTCCTCGCCTTGGTTACATCTTTCTTCCACTGAGCAAGGTTTTTGGCATCATATTTTGCTAGTTTTGCAACATCTCCCTTGATGTATTCTAGAAATCCATTGTCATCGAATACATCCTCCATGCGATCCTTCCATGTGATGAAATTAGAGTTACTTTCCAAATCATACTTTAGCCTCAACCCATTGAAGGTCATCTTCTCAGCTCTGAAGAGATCCTGCTACACTGAACTACAAATTTGAACCTCCTGAGAAACAACTTTGAAATTCCTGCTCTAATGTGAATCTTGCTCTAATACCATGTAGAAATTATGGTGTAGATTTTCAACTGCTCATGAAGTTTTAATCAAAATTACAAGACAAAAACCTAGTCTACTACACTATGGAAGTTAATTCCCAACTTAGAACAAAAATTTCAGACATGCAATAAGAAATAACACACATGCACATTGTATCTTTCTTGGGGAAAGAAATCTGGTAAAAACCCCAATGTATGCTTGCATTAATATGATGAACATAGATGTATTACAATTGCTTTGCTCAACTAGCACAACCTACAAGTGAATAACCTCTCTCTCTACTCATTGAGAAGCTCTGACCCAGACTTAGTCAATTTATGCCTTTTCTTGAGCCCCTATTTCCTTGCGCAATTCCTTGAGAAATTATTCCCCTATTATTTAGGAAATTTTCCAAAATGGATTGCACAATTCCCAAGGTTGATCATCTGATTGCATGCAACACTTGTACACTCAAGACTAGTCTACAACTAATGTTACACTGCCTTGGAATCTCCACCACAGCTGGGGAACTTGAATTCTTTGCATGCACTAGTTATTTTGGGATGATTGATCAGTTAACTAGATGATCACTGAGTTTGACTGAAATCCCACTGCATAACTGACCTTCCATGAGTTCCTCCAACAACTAGAACTAGTTTACTTGAATAAAACTTGAGATAACTGACTTTGATTGATACGAATTAGAAATCACAAATGCTTAACTAAACTGTAACTCATCTAACTCGAATTTACTCATTAAGCTGGGTGACATAAGGCATGTCACACAAGTTAATTGCATCCAAGTTGTATGTTGATGTGTAAATTCATTTTTTCTCAATTTAATGAAGGAAAAATCAAATTAAGAATTTATTGTTGCATTTTTCAACAATCCTTCAGGTGAATCTAATCCATGTTGTTGATGACAATCAAGAGTTCCAACACAATAATGTGCTGATAATAGCAACCAACAGATAGAAGTAGCATTCAAAATAAATGAAACAGTGAAAAAACACATATTAAAACAAAATTGATGGAGACCCCGAAAATTACTCCAACTATGATACTACTTATCCACATTCAGAAAAATTTCCTCCATCACTCCTCTCATGAAGCACACCTCTGTTGTCAACCTCCATTGCCCTAAATCCCATTAGTTTTTATCGACCTCCATCACTCCACTTCCTAAAGAACCTATCAACAACGTAAAGACGGGCCCTTAAGCCTTTACTTTCACCTTTTTTTACTAGTGGAAAATTTGAAGACAAAATATTTATTTTCTCTTAAAAAATTGTCTTAAAATCCCCCTTTGTGTAGCACTGTCGAATGCAATGATAGACAAGTTGTCTCTAATCATATCAATAGATATGAAAGGGACAAAAGAGGAATTGATGTCCGATAAATCTTGTCAGTAAAAGTTGTCGCATTCTTCTTAGTCGACTACCCCCACAAAACAAAGAGCCCAACAAATCGTTGTCTTTATATAAGATAACATGAATGGTAAGTAAAATAACAACCTCGGTATAGGCGCAAGACAATAGTTGTCTGCAAGCTGGCGGACATAGGGCGCACTATTAGATTCAATTTTGTAGTTGTTAGATAAGATTGTTTTAAATTGATATGTTTGTGTTTTAATTGTTAATTGTCTTAAATAGGTTTCATCTAAAGTGGCCATTGTCTTAAATATAAAGTTTTGTCTTAAAATGTTTTTGTCTCAAACTGTTTTTGTCTTAAATATAAAGTTTTGTTTTAAAATAATTTTGTATTAAATATAAAGTTTTGTCTTTAAATGTTTTTCTCAAACTACTATTGTCTTAAATATAAAGTTGTCTCTCAAAATATTTTTGTCTTAAATATAAAGTTTTGTCTTAAAATATTTTTGTCTCAAATTGTTTTTGTCTTAAAGTTTATATTTAACACAATTCAATTGATATTAAAGTTTTATTTAAAATAACTAAAATAAAAAGTGATTTTTTAAGACAAAAGATTTCTTTTGTCTTAAAAGTGCCCTTGGTGTAGTAGTGATAGACAAGTATTAACTAGGAGAATTGGTTTTATGTATAATTCTGAGTTCTTTATAATTTAAAGGCATGAAATATTTAATCAATTTTATGGATTCATGAATCTTATAAAGTATACTTCAACATATTTTTTTACTTTGAAGCTAAGTAATTCGTTGGATTTAAAAAGGAAATATTTCAAATACCCATGGTAATGGTGTCATGCAAACATCATTCTTATAGTCTTTATTTGGTTTTAAAATGAAAGCATGCAAGTGTCAAGGGTACATGTGTTATTTTTCACTAACATAGCTCTTAACATGCATTGATTAGTTATGATTTGTTGATTTAATCATGCACACTTGGCAAGATCTTGTTGGCTATGTCTAACAAGACATCTCATGTGTCAGCTCTCCCAATTGAAACTCCTTTATATATCTTGCATATTGTGAAGGGGATGCTCTTTTACAATTCTAATTTTAGCACGACAAAATGAATTTGTCTTTCCCTTTAATGCTTAACATTGTTAATTATTGTTAGTTTCATGACATCTTTACCAAAACATTGTTGCCATGCCTAGTAATAATTGCTAGTAGTGGAGTATTTTTCCAAATGTTCAAGTGAAAATAATGTGTGATTAGTTATGTTTTAGCAACCTAATTGTTTAAGAATTTCTTCCTTCTTGACTTACTTTTCCAATGTGATGGATCAAAATGCCACCCTCGTGGATCAAAGGATTCGGGGAAACCATTTTATCAAATCTTTCATTTAAAACTACACAAGAAGCATGAGATTTGTCATTCCATTCATAAAATCTATGGTGAAGATGAGCATCATTGGAGTGAATGATGCCTGGTTTTGTGTTGTACTAATTTCCTTCAAATTCCACTAATAGAAAGTGGTTTAGTTTATCTACATAGCCATCCCAAGTGGTATTAAAAGCACATATCTAGTGGCATCTCTTTCCCTCACCAATACTTTGAGGTTTACTAAATACATCATTCAACCTTTCTAGCACTTTCTCTCTTCCCCCCAAACCTATCCTTCACTCAAAGAAACCCATTTCATAATAGAAACTGTACTTCTTCTTTTTTTGTTCACACCAAAAACATTTTTCTTTCCACTTACATTTGCAATAATCGCAAAACATATATGTTTATGTATCTATTTGCTTCTACTACCAACTCCATTCTTTCCCACTACAACATCTACTTATGCTCCTATATGCTTACATTTCAAATCTGCTCACATTTCCCCTCTCATCTACAAATGATACAACCACTCCTAGGTAATGCATTTCATAGAAAAAATAACATCTTGAAGAATCTTATAGCCTTCAATCAAAACATCAAAACTAGGCATGTTAATCTACAAACACATACTACTTACAATATGAACAACAAATACTTAGATTCATGCTCTCAAATAAATTAAGCTTTAGTAAGTACATCAAATAACCTCCCTAACCCTTCCTCTCTTCCATCCAAACCTATCCTTAACTAAAATAAACCCATTTCAGAATAGGAACTATACTTATTTTTCCTTTTTCCTTACACATAAAACATTTTTCTTTCCACATACATTTGCACTAATGACAAAACATATCTATCTAGCAATATCTTCGCTTCTAATATCACCTCCAATATTGTCCACTTTACTTCCTTGTACTTTTATATTTTCCACTCTTATTGCCTAAAAATATTTGTTCCTTCATGTCTTTTAAGTTTCATATTGTATCCTTCTTGTACACCTTTCTGCAACATTTTCTTATGTTCCTATAGACTTGCATTTCAAATCTTCTTACTATTTTTCTTTGCCAATGAAAATTCATAGAAGAATGGATCCAACTTTGACTATCAATGCACTTTCACTATTGATTGGTGGTTCTATTGAGTGACAACCAATCCTCCAAGTTGTTGCTATCGAGCATATTTTCCTGGGCAGGGCTGCAACCCCCCAGTATTGTCTGTCAATTTCTGATGGAACTCACAAACATGTGATATTTCTACCTTCAATGCATAATGCCCTTGCAACATATGGGGAGCTTCAAGTTGGCTCCATTTTTCTCCTAAAAATAAGTTGTTTCACATCCTTCCATCAATCTTTGTATGTTGCAACTTCCTCTCCTACCTTCCTCGACTTCCTCTCCACTTTTGTCTTATTTTTCTAGATTCTATATTTTCTTTTTCTTTTTCTTTTCTCCTCCTCTCTTGCAATTCTTCTATCTTGCAGGTTGCTTCGTGTCATTTAACTTGAAAGTCTCCAACATGCAACACCTCTAATTTGAGAGCCAACCAATCTTGTTCTTCCCGCCGAACAAGTACTCCATGCCACCTCAACCTTGATAAATGTGTCTACCTTTCTGTCAAATTCCCCAATAGGGGACCAAATTACAGCCTCTACTGTGGATAGCACTCTTGCTCCAGCAACTCTCCCATTCGAGGCACTCCTCCCATTGCGAAAATATTGGTCCATACAAGGCAGTGTCCTCGCTAGAACACCACTACGACAATACAACAACACACGTGACACTGGGAAATCTCTCGGGTTTGACCTTCTAGACCATGAAGGTGACGAAATCCACATATCAGCATTCAATGACTTGAAGACTCTCTAAGTTCTCCCATACAAGTTTCTCGTCTCTACACAGTATCCAACAACACCATAAAGGTTCCTAATCCTTGCTACAAACATCTTAACCACCCATTCAAAATCCTCCTCTTCTCTACATTGATCGTGACTGAGTCCATACATGAGGATCAATCCATACCTCCCAATAAATTTCATTTCATCCTGATCAATTCACTCAATAGTGAAACTATCAACTCAATTGTTAATGTTATTAGTCTTGTTAGTGCAACTTCTCCTGCAACAGTTGTACACCAACGCGATGGCACAAAAACACCTAGGAAAACAATCGACTTATGTGTCATCTCTGGCTGCAACATTGATGTCACCTTATGGGGTTTACAATGCCATGTCGAAGGTCACGAACTTTCTGAATCCATGCCTCAGTGGAGACTCTGGTCCTTGCAATCAAAGCGGGTCATGTCGTTGAGTTCAATGGAAAGACTATTGGAGCTATTCCTACCACTTCCCTTCTAATAGACCCAGATATTGCTGAAACATGCCAAATCCAAAAATGGTTCCAAATAATGTCATTTAATGCATCCTCACCATCCCTCAATTGAAAATACATAGGCACCCCTAGCAAGCCCCTCAAAACAAAAACAATTTCTAAAGTTTTTGAGTTGCCTCGCTTCGAGAAAGAATTGTGGGTTATCGTTTGTGCTACTACTACAACAATTGACATGGAATATTTTTACTTCCTCGCATTCCCACTTAACATAGATGGCATGCAATGCATGAAGAAATTTATCCAACAATCTGACAACATGTGGCATTGCACGAAATGCAATGGTACCTTGAATGTGACTATCGTTATGTACTTCGACTTGAATTGCATGATCACATCGGGCATTTGGAAAATGTCATTACATTTGATGATGTTGCAACTAAACTCTTGGGCATATTAGCAAAGGACCTTCACCTACTTTCAAGCGAGCCTGAAACCGTCTGAAACATCGTCGCCATGATAAAATGTCACCACTTCCTATTCACACTTTCTATAAGAACATACATTTTCAATGGCATTTAATGCCTTCACCCAACCCTCATGCACTCTAAAGAACTCCCTTATGCCTCTGCATCTACCCTTCTCTTGCATGAAATCAAATTCAATTCTACGCCTTCCAAAAAATTATTTCCCAACTTTAAGCACCGTTGTTGCCCTTGCCTTTTGTTGAAATTGTGTCTTCCTTTTGCACACCCTTTTCATGAAACACCTGTAACCTTTGTTTTTTCCCCTCAGCTACTCTCAAAGCCATCTTTTGGTTTTCAAACCCTTTCCCTACATCACCACTTTGTTTCCCTTTCCCGACTTCTTTCTCCATCTACACTAGTCTATGAACACAATACACTTGTAAAAATTTGTGTGCCATATTTTAAGTTATATTCCTACACCTCTATCGTAAATACTTTTTGTGAAATTCAGCTATGATAATACTTGTTCTTGTACACTTCCTTTGTTGAAAATGCAACAAGATGATGGAGCTTAGTGAAAAGGAGTCGCCTTCACTAAGTGGGCCCGCGGGCTATTTTTGGCGCAAAGTCTATTTTTAGACATATGGATCATGCTCTATGAGTTGTGGGATGCTATTTGTGGATGATTGGTCATGTTGGTAAAAATAGATGGACTTCTATTTTTAGACATATGGGCAGAGTTTATTTTTAGACTGCCAGGCTAAAAATAGAACAGTTGAATATTATTAGCTCTTAATAATATTTGGATTATAAACATTATCTTATCCTCTTGGAGCACTTCATTTCGAGCTACGGATGTGGTACATGCAGCTTTCAGAAGGAAATACGCTTTTCTTATGGGTCAATTGAGCTATTACATGATGGACTTCAGTTAGAACTCAAGTGATTGAGTTTGGTGGAGTTGATTGAGGAGTTGATGGAGTTGTGTTCAGTTTGACTTAGTTGAACTAGTTGTATTTAGTCTAACTGCAGAATACACTAGTGATGGGTGATGTGAATTAATTATTAATTAATTCACTAATTATTAACTCATAAAGCAACTAAAGAATACATCAGTTAACTCAGTGCATGGACAGTTCAGTGGAGACAGGTGTTAGAGGTGGAGACTGCTATCAGTTGTGACTATAGTTGTGCATGAGATTTGCACAATCAATGGATTCAGCATTGCCAATGAGGATTGCGTGGTTCAGCCAAGGGAAATACGAGTTTGGATCAACCATTCTCATCTATTCTCATGTAGGATGGAGGCAGGCAAGCAGTAGAGGAGATTTGAACCTGTGATTGATTCAGATCTAAGCTAGTTTGTGTGTAACAGGTGGAGATAGTACTGAGTACTTGTGAGGAGTATTGTACTATGTATTGTTACAAGTTCTCAATCATTATAATATACAAATAGTGTGGGGTTTTCAGCTGTATGCTTTCCCTGGGTTACATGTTGTGTTAATGTGCCCATGCGATTGATGTTTCATTGTTTTTAATTCTGCAAAATTGGTGATCAACATAGAGGAGGTTATGTATTATGCATTCATTCTGCAATAGTGTATAATCAGGATAATCTTTGTGAATAAGTGTCATATTATTCAAAATTTCTACATCCTTGATAAATAGATGGTTGTTAGCTCAAATGCATTTCTATAGACTTCTCGATTATTTCATGTGCTTTGTATCACATTCACATATTTCAAATACACATATGGATATGGATATGTTTCTAATAAGGAAATCATACATAGTTACTAATTTTCATACTGGTGTAATACAAAAGTACCATTTGTTAGATAAAAAACAAGCTTACATGATGATATATTTTTTAATACAACTAATATTCAATTCAACATTCCACCAACCAATGTTAGAATTGAAGATGCAATGTTATAATTCAAAACACAACGATTTAACACATATTCTTATTGCACCTATATTTCATTTTTACCAGCTTCTTTATTACTTGAAATCCACTTCAACAAAAATAATACAAATTTCCTTCAACTATGCTTTGCAATAAACTTCCATTCAACTTATTCAAAGCATAAAAAAAAAAAACAACCTAGTGCTCCAACACATCCTTCCCTTGCTTCCCACCTTCAAACAACACTTGCACCAAATGTTTCATTACTTCCTTTTTGTAGAAAACTAAAAACCAAACAACTTGATACCTTGAACAAACATAGGGGAAAACAAAATCCTTCCCTCTCAACATATAAAATACCTTGTATATATCCTCACTTTCCCCATCCTACATTTTGATTGTTTGATTGCAAAGGTACATGCATGCTTTCTCATTTACATTTTTGTTTTTTATTCATTTTGTTTATCTTGCAAATTGGAATAATATGCTTGTGTTTTTCCTTCATCACACCAACATTCTGTTGTCTATATACACTATTTTCCCGCTTCACATGCCTTATTTACTTGTCTTTGTCCACAATTGACTTATGCATCACCTTTAATGATACTTTCCTTACCTGGATAGCTATGAAAACTAATCGCGAGAATGATACAAGGAAGGCACGTCAACAAAGGCATTATGTACTTAACAAGGATAGAATAAACACACGATGTCGTCTAATCTACAACAATCGACACAACACTCCTTCTCAAACAATCCCTACTGAAACTCGCTTACCTTCCCAAATCTAACTTCCTCCCCTTCCATTTGAACCATTGTTTCTATTCTCACCTCCATTTCCACCCACTTCCCAAACTTCTCCCAGCCATTCACTTTCCTCACCTCGCACCTTTTGTATACAACCATCCCCCAAGTTTCTTGCACTTCAACTCCTCAAAATTTCATGGAAAATGATTCTCTCCATCAAGCACATTGTCGTTTCCATCACAAAATAGATGCACTTAGCCCCATACAAACCTGCTCAATCTATAACGAATGTCACCCATCCATGAAAATAAAATTTCGTTGTGGTATCAACACCTATTATTGTTGTGCTTCAGAACGATCTACCCACCATTTTTCCTTATCGAACAACATGGACCCAGGAGAACAACCACATGTCCTCTCTTGCTTGACTCAAGTTGAAGAGATTCTTATTGCACATGTCAACCCAATTCTTCAAGTGACCCATGCACATGGAGGCCAATACAAATACTTTAGCCATACCATTTTCTTCCCTCAAGATATAACTACTATTTACAACTCTCTTCCACACATTCTCATAGATATAGATATCCTTGTCATTACTAAATGCAGTCCTGGCACACACCTTATTAATTTTTTTTCAACTAATCACGAGTTCTGTCATCTTTGCAATAATCCTTACTATAAGGATGTCAATGTAAATCCATCTACATTATCTTCTTTTCCTGAAATCCCAACCGGCGTCTCCCCTTACCTACGTCATGTCGCTGCCACTTCCTCTGAACGCCAAGAAAACCTTCTTGAACTTCATGATCCTGACCTTGTCCACCCCTTCCCTTCTAACCTTCATCCATCCTCATTTATATCAACACTACCAAACACCCACACTGAGATTAATAAGATATTTTCCTTTGTAGATTCTTCCAATTCCACTCCCACCCATTCACTTCAACGTCCTGTTATTGGCCTCTCTCCAGTCAATGAATACAACACTAAGGGTCTCCTCTCCATGGCCTTCCCCACCCTCTTCCCCATAGGGTCTACCATGTTAACCCAACCAAGAATCGCAAAAGTTGATATGTAAGAATACGCTTTGCACCTAATGTGCTACCATGAAAATAGATTTGGAAAAAATCCTAGATTTTAGTACTATCTTTACAACCATATCATGTGACATATCTTACAAATACCTTGCCGGAAACTTTTTTAGAGCTTCGCGACCACCTCTGCCAACTTCCTCCTTCAACAATTCCAGACCAAATTATGCGATTTGGTGCTTCGCTCTGAGGGAGATATTCTTTCTAGAACAAAGCGTGAGGGGAACTCAGTGATATGATCGTTCAACTGGGAAGCCCTACCTTACACTTAGTGTAGATGATAACGAATGGCATGACTTGAACATGGCCATGCCTTCTGGTGCTCCATCTAATGCACATGATCATTCTCAACGAAGAATCCAAAACATTATTGGAAACCTACATCGTGCATCTCAATACATCCACTGCAGATTCATAATATTCTTAGAAGAGGTCCTACAAAAAGGATTCCATGTAAAGGACTACTGGTGCAGACATTACTCATCCACTAATTTCCTTTCAGCCTTTATGTACATGTCTTCATGCAATAGTCTTACTTCCTTTGTTATATTTTTCTCAGGTATGAATGGCAACATAGAGGATCTACACATATACATGGTTTCCTATGGTTCGAAAATGCACCTTATATGGACAACCTTAACTAGACCGACGAATACAACGTTGATAATGCATAGCCTTTCGTTGATTCATATGTAGCTGCATGGAACCCTAGATCACTCCAACACATAAATCCAGGAATACATCAATTGACACTTTGTGATCCTTGTCTTCTAGAAATAAATGATATCCTCACCTCCAACGAGCTAAAAGACTATGAGGAACTTGTCAACTATGTCCAGTGACACAAATTGACATTCTTATACATGTCTTCGCAAAAAGAACATTGCTACATCTTGTTGCTATGGAGTCCCTTGGGAGCTATACGAATCTTGTTCCATGCACATCGATGCATATGGCCGGAAGAAATATAGCCCTGCTAGGAATGATGACAAGCTTAATGTCCACAACCTTCACATGCTTACTATTTGGAGGAACACCATTTCCAAATATGTAGCAAAAGCAAAGTCAAATTCTGAAATCTACCACCAAATGTTATCGCCCCTTGCACAAAGTTATCCTCTTGATCCCCCTAGAGTTGCCATCATTTGCAAAATCCTAATTGAAGCAGTTGTTGATAGGGACATTGGTGCACAAGAAACATGCCACATACTCCAAAAAAATCCCCCTCACAAAATGCAGTCACTCTTTTGTCTCCCTTAATTTCAAGAAAATAGTTTTCAATTGTGTTACAAATTAATTAGATCACCAACAACCAACAACACCCTTCATCACTTCATACATACAAATACCTCCTTCACTTGAGTCATTGTCTCTCATTTAATTCACATGTTGTTGGCATTCTCCTCTCGTCGAAAAAAATCACCATGGAAACGTATCTTCCCTCCAATAGTCATATGCATCTTACCTCGATACACTTCCATCCCATCTTAAGATGCAAACTACTATGCAGACTTCTGTTGGAGTGAACTACTCTTGTATTTCTCTTTCTGAAATCTGCCTAATGACATTGGTGGAAGTGACAAGGAAATTATTCCACATTGGCAACAAATTAAACACACATATCGTGCATGGCATTTCCATTGTGCACCTCAAGAATAACCTCCCGTTGACTCTAATGATGTTGATATTTATGAGAAGAGTCTTCAGCGAAAATCACATCAAAATTCATATTGCCGACGCGTTTCGAACCAATGAGTGTGGTTCATCTTTAGGACGAGTTGAAGAACCAGATCAAGACTGCATGTTAAATAGGGAGAGCAGGTCATCCAACGTGTATATTTGACTGGGTAACGGTTAAATTGACTGGGCAACTAGACTGGACCAATAGCTACAATTGACTGGGCAACAAGACCAAGGGGTAAGAAAGGAAAAAATAATTATTTAATTAAATTTTTTAGTTATATTACCATAACTATTAAGAGAACAAATTAATAATCTATTAAAGGGATTTATTTTTTAACAACTGGTTAGTTAATTAGTTTAAGGGTTATTTTGTTATATTTATTAGATATTCTAGAACCATAACCTATTAATATAGGCTCATTAAATATTGTTGAAACCAACTAAATGAATAAAACATTTATCAATGATTTATGAATTAAAAAGAAAAATAAAATAAATAACATTTAAATTAGTTAAAAAAAGAAGAAAAAGACATCATACTAAATTAAAGGAATTGAATAATTAATGATTTTCACCATTTAATTATAAATCTATTATATACATATATATAGGTCCCTTAATTACTAAGTGGAGTTAGAGGAAAATAAATAATTAGAAAGCTAATTTTTTATAATTATTACCCTAAAGATGAGCAATAACCTATACAAATAGTTAGTTAATTAATATAAAGGTTGGTTATTATATTTAGTACCCTAAAAAATATAAAGTATGTATTTAATTAATAAGAACCATAACCTATTAATAGATACATTTAATATTATTAAAATGAATAAAATCCATATGAAATAAGAAAAGCTAAAATATATATCTTATTACATTAGTTAAATAATGACCTCAAAATAACTATAAGGAATCCAACCTAAATGGAAATTAATTATATTAGAAGAATATAGCTTCTTTACTAGGTTAGTTTATTCCAAATTAATTTTATTCAGTAAAATCTAATAGGTGTTAGATTTTTATGAATGGACATAATAGGTATAATGTTAAAAAGGATTTTATAACCAACTTAAACATTTAGTTCTAAAAATTTAATCTAGAAGGAGTGAAAAAATCCTAGAAATGAATAAAAGCCCAAGAGACGAGAAGGAAAAAAGAGGAAAATAGATGATTGGGAAGACGAGGGGGAAAAAAGACGACCTCTCAGCAAAGAACAACTAAGCGACAGGGGCGGGAAGGAAAAAGGCCAGCTAAGAAGAAAGGGTAGGGATCCAGCAACTGTTGATTTTCCAGCCGTCATCTCTATTGATATTCCTTGGCATTTTTTCTATTGCAATGGCCTCCCTAAATTTCTGGTGATGAAAGGGAGTAATCATGGCAATGACCTAGGCCTCTTCAATGCATATGTGATGCTTGGTATTTTCCACGTGTTCTGCCAAGGTGGAAGACCTAGTCCTCCCATGTTTAATGTCAGCTAAGTGTTCATGAATCCTTTGATTAATAGAGCGCCCCGTCTCACCAACATAGGGGGTCCCATAGGAGAAAGGAATAACATAGACACCTTTCATATCCTTAGGGTCAATGCAGTCTTTCACAGACCTTAGGGACCTACAGATGGTGCTCAGTGGTCTAAAGGTAGAGGTACCATTATGGTTTCTGAGGATCCTCGCAATTTTATCCGTGGTCCCCTGGATGAAAGGGAGATGAACCCCTGAGACTCGATCCTTAGGGTCTCCCTTAGCCTTGCGACCTTTACTAGCTTTTAGGAAAGCTTTGGCAGAACACACGAAAAAGACCAAGCATCACATAGGCATTGAAAAGGCCCAGGTCATTGCCATGATTACTCCCTTTCATCACCAGAAATTTAGGGAGGCCATTGAAATTGAAAAAAGGCAAAGGAATCTCAATAGAGATGACGACTGAAAAATCAACAGTTGCTAGATCCTTGCCCTTTCTTCCTAGCTGACCATTTTACTTCCTGCCCCCGTCCCTTGTTCTTTGTTGAGAGGTCCTCTTTGTTTTTCCCCCCCTCGTCTTCCTAATCATCTGTTTTCCTATTTTTCCCTTCATGTCTCTTGGGATTTTATTCATTTTTAGGATTTTTTTTCACTCCTTCTAGATTAAATTTTAAGAACTAAATGTTTAAGTTGGTTATAAAATCCTTTTTAACATTATACCTATTATGTCTGTTCCTAAAAATACAATACCTATGAGATTTTACTGAATAAAATTAATTTGGAAGAAGCTAACCTAGTAAAGAAGCTCTATTATTTCTAATTTAATTAATTTCCATTTAGGTTGGATTCCTTATAGTTAATTTGAGGTCATTATTTAACTAATGTAATAAGATATCTATTTTAACGTTTATTATTTCATATGGATTTTATTCATTTTAATAATATTAAATGTATTTATTAATAGGTTATGGTTCTTATTAATTAAATACATAATTTATATTTTTTAGGGTACTAAATATAATAACCAACCCTTAGATTAATTAACTAACTATTTGTCTAGGTTATTGCTCATCTTTAGGGTAATAATTATAAGAAATTAGCTTTCTAATTATTTATTTTCCTCCAACCCCACTTAGTAATTAAGGGACCTATATATATATATATATAAGTGGTGAAAATCATTAATTATTCAATTCCTTTAATTTAGTATGATGTCTTGTTATTTATTTTTATTTTTATTTTTAATTCATAAATCATTGATAAATGTTTTATTCATTTAGTTGGTTTCAACAATATTTAACGAACCTATATTAATAGCTTATGGTTATACTATCTAATAAATATAACAAAGTAACCCTTAAACTAATTAACTAACCATTTGTAAAAAAAAATAAAAAATAAAAAGGCCTTTTAATAGATTATTGATTCATTCTCTTAATAGTTATGGTAATATAAATGAAAATTTTAATTAACTAATTAATTTTTCCTTTCTTACCCCTTGGTCTTGTTGCCCAGTCAATCGTAGCCATTTGTCCAATCTAGTTGCCCAGTCAATTTAACCGTTACACGGTCAAATATAGATGTTGGATGACTTTCTCTCCCTATTTAACATGTAGTCTTGATCTGGTTCTTCAAGTCATCCTGAAATGAACCACACTCGTTGGTTCGAAACACGTCTACAATATGAATTTTGATGTGATTTTCACTGAAGACTCTTCTCATAAACATGTTATGGATCACAGAAGCCTTAATTCAACGAATGTTGTAATTCTTGAAATGCATTACCACCACTCCATGGACATGGACGTATGGAAATTCCCTTCTCAGCTCCACCTAGGCAACAAAATCCTCCTTGAAAACCTTGACATTCTTGGCCATCGTGACTTTCATGCTAATCATAACTAGGCCCATTCTCTTATCCCTTCAAACTTGCAAGAGACTGCCATTTGCTTCATAGAATTTTACCGCTCCTCCATACAACTATGCCATCGCCCCTCTCCAAATCCACATTCCATTACCACCTTGTCCCCAAGCCAATTGGTCTCTTTCAATATCATACTTTCCCACTTCTCAAACAATACCTCTATCACACTAAAGATGATCATGCAAGGTACTGCCGGGACAAGAAAATATTTATTAATTAACTGCCTCAAAGATATGTTCCTAGCTAACCCTACCAATAAAGAAACCCCTCTACTCTTGCTTGCTCCAACCAATGTTGCATCTTTCCAAATAAATGCACTAAAAATACAATCTTTGCTTCGCATCCCTATCTCCTCCATGCAACCTTTGGAAGGTCAGTCTCTCCTAAATATCCAAGAAAAACTTCGTCATGTAAAATACATTCTCTTTGATGAAATGAGCTTCGTTGGCCCTAAGATACCTGCTCAAATTCACGAACATTTTCACGAGTCTTTCCCATCTAATAAAAACACTCCATTTGGTGGATGCTCTATAATCCTTGTCGGTGACCTTGGCCAACTGCCACGAGTAAAATATACACCAATCTATATGGGGACATCTCGTGGAAGTTCTCTCTGGATGAGTTTTGATACAGTTGTCACACTCTCTACTATCTTTCGCCTGTAAGGCATAAACCCTGAACATGAATAGTTTCCCCAACTCCTCTACAACCTTCGAAATGAAACACCTACAATGGATGATTGGAAGTTGCTCATGGCATGTACAAAATACATCTGTTCACATGATGAGAAAAAAACATTTCACAATTCTATGCACCTTTATGCAACAACTGAATCTGTCAAGCTACAAAATAAAAACATGCTCCAAAAATTGATCATGCCAGTTGCATGTTCCTATGTCGAGTAAAGGAATCACCAGTCCTCCACTACTAAAGAATATGAGCAACTTGATGCAAAAGTGCTCCAATGCATTGGGCAAAAAGTCATTTAACAAGAAATCTATGGGTTCAAGCAGGCCTTGTTAATGGAGCAGTTGGAAAAGTTGTTTCTATTGTTTACACAACTACTTCTAAACCACCCGACTTACCATCATTTCTTGTTGTCGATTTCATTCACTTCAAAGGTCTACCATGGGATGCCTCACATCTAAAGTATGTGCCAATTCCCACATTAACAAGGGGTTCTCTCACACAAATACCACTTCGGATGGCATGGGGCTTAACAATATATAAGTCGCAAAGCATGACCCTCCATAAGGCAACAATCGACATTGGAAATATCAATCGCCAAGGCCTGACCTTCACAGTTGTATCTAGAGTTAGATCATTGTGTGATTTTTGCATCTCGTCAGCTTTTACATTCGGTCATTGTCGGGTGCTAGAGTTGCATTTCAGCAATCTCCTTCAACACTCAACTGTCAACCTGGGGCTACGTAAGCTTAGAGGTGTAGCATAGGAAATGACAAGATTAATGATATAAACCTTAACCAAATATTTTTCTATCTTTCCTAATTATATTTGCAGAATCAAAGAATTACAAAGAAAATAATACCAAAAGAATTCTGGTGCCATAATCAAAAGGAAAATACTTTGCAAAAAAAAACTGAAAGGAACTTCAAATCAACATAAAAAATCATGATCAATGAAAGAAATAAAAATAGATATCTGAGAGTAAATGTTAGTGAAGTCATAAGATAGAGAAATAATTAGGTTTTGAACTGAATTTTTCTTTATTACAAGTTTTCCTTCCGTAAATCATCATTCCTACACCGCAACAACGTTCCTGTACTGGAACAGAGTTCCTTCACTTGAATGATATTTATGTACTAAAACAATGTTCCTGTACTGGAAGTATGTTTTATTCCTGCACTAAGTATTTTTGCTTTCACATAAGAATTTTGGGTTCCTGTACCAAGGTATCGATTCATATACTGAGACAGAGATTCTTGTACTAAGCAATCAGTATTCATGTACTAAGCTTCCAAACCACTTGCATAAAATGTAAAGTGTGCTAACTAGAAATTAATTTGCAAGGCAAACCAAAGCAGAGGAAATAATTGCATATAATCAAAAGACTCCTTATCTAATCATTCATTAGAAAGTGAAAAATACTTCAAAATTAAAACGAAACATCTACTGCAAAAGAAAGCTTGTTCATGTGAAAATGATCATCTACTATAAATACATAGCATCCCTTCTTTCCTAGATGTTTGTCATGATATTAACCAGATCTGCACTTTTACTGAATAGAGGTTTCAGTTCAAAGGTTCCTTCACTAAATTCCGGTCTTAAAATAAACTATTCCCACAAGAAAATAAGCATAGTCACGGATCCTCATAATCTGGACATCATTTCATTAACACTCAAGGAAATATAAATAAATTAACCCCAAGTTAAAGAGAACACACTTGCACACTCAGAAATGAAACGCACTTGCATAAAGAAAATAGATCCACTTGCAAGAATAAACACCCTTGCAGAAGCAACCCTCACTTGTAGAATTAAAACACACTGACGCAAGTAAATTGAAACACACCCTATGCAGAAATAAAACTACACTTCAATGGAAAGAAATACTACCACAACCTTCAATAAATGAACACACCCACACCTTCACGCCTAGGATCTGAGTCACACGGTTTATGAAGAAGACAAAGATATGTTAGCTACATAAAAGGATGAAATACTTCTTGCTCCAACCCTGCATAAGGAAATATATCTAACACACCTTACAAAAAGAGGGAGAACAAGCTGGGTTGGCTGGGCCCTAGCCAACCATCTCATCTCCCTTTTATGAGATCTAGAAAATCAAATGCTCGAATAGTGCATCACATAAAATATTAGAACATGAAATGAATAACTGGCATAGCTCCTTGTATTAAACTCAATAATTGCAAATGTACATCATGGATTGCTAGATCCAGCCCAGAAGTATGGCGATACAAAAATTACAGTATAAACAAAAAATTCTCCATAGTATCGCTACCTAGTTCTACTATAAACCATTTTAAATATACATCGTTCTGCTCATGGCCACAATAGAAATCAAACAAAAGTATAATCTTAGGCTTTCGATTGTTTGACAAAAAGACTAAATCACGGGTATTCGATCGAAACCTTGGCCTCCATATCCCATATTTTCCCCAACACTCTGAGCCCAACAGATCGTTGTTGATCTTTTTGCAAGGAATGTGCAGGGATTGCTAAGTTGTAGTGGCCTTTGGCGATGAACCGTGTTGATGCTGCTAGCTACTGTGGGTACAAGAACGCGGATGACACAAGAATGTTCTTGCACCAAACCAATCTTCCACAACGATTAATACTTTCGCTCTATCAAAATACCTTAGGAAAGAAAATATGTAAGTTGCAAAGGAAAATAGGCTATTTAATATTTTTAATTAGTAATTAAGTTCATATAACTCTTAATAACGAAAATCATGAAATAAAGCATAGTTACCAATCAAACGGGAAGTATTACCTCAAAATGGGTAGTCGAGCCAAAAATCCCAAAAAAACATGAAAAACAACCCAAAAATAAAAAGTGTTGATTCTACATCACCATTTTTTTCAAAGTAAATTTTCAATATTTTTTAAAAATAACAGTAAAAAACAATAAAAGTCATTTTTTTTGGTGCAAAAAACACCTTGAAACCGAAAAGTGTTGATGCCATAAAAAATGTCTTTTTTTCAGGGTACATTTTCAACATTTTTTAATAATGACGTTAAAAATAAAATATCGTGACTCTGAAAAACTTTAAATTTCCAATGATTTTCAAGCATGACATTAACGATAAAATATCACGTCTTTGAAAAGCCTTAAAATTCCAACGATTTTTAAGCATGACATTAAATTTAAAAGATCATTTCTTTGAAAAACCTTAAAGTTCCAGCAATATTCAAGCATGGTGCTAAAAAAAAATATTTATAACTATTTTCAAGTATAACATTAAAGATAAAATATAACGATTTAGAAAAACATTAAAATCTTGATAATTTTTCAACCATGGAATTAAAACCAAAGATTATGACTATAAAACAATCTTAAATTTTCAAAATATTTCAAGCATGACATTATGAAAAAAAATTATGACTAAATTTTTTTTAAAAATGAACACCTGAACGAAAGATTTATTATACTAAGACTAATTCCTTTTAAATGCTAAATGTATAATGATTTTGAACTTTTAGCCTAAGACAACTTGATACATTGAAAAAAACTTAAAAATCAACTATCAAATTGCACATAATGGGATCGGGTTGCTAGACAATCATCGACAGGCTCTACAATATATATATATATATATATATATATATATATATATATATATATATGAAAAAGAAAACAAAAATTCAAATATTGAAAAAAAAAATTACAAAATAATAACAAGTAATATAACATAAAAAAACATGAGAGGAAAAAATCAAATATAAAAATATATAGTAATGACATTAAAAAAAAAAAACTATAAAATGTAAAAAAAATTAACCATACTATGTAAAATAAAAAAAATTACAAATATATAATACAACACTAAAAAAATTAAAAACTTAAAAAAAATAAAATAAAAATTCCCCAGCCACCCTGAGGCCCAACTGGCCAGGGGTGGCAAGGGAACGATTCATGAGAAAAAATAAATTAAATTTCATTAAAAAAAAAAAAAACACAATTAATTTGTAGAAATGAAAAATTAAAAAAAAAAACAAAGCAAAATATATATATATATATATATATATATATATATATATATATATATATATAATTTAAGAAAAAATAAATAAAAATTAAACAAAAAAATATTTTTAAGTTAAAAGAATAAAATAAAAACATCATTTAGAAAAATGTTAAATAATTACTAAAAAATAAAATAAAATTAAAATTAAAAATAAAAATAAAATTCAAAACCGTTAAAAAAAATAAAAATATTTCAATTTAAGAAGAAGAGGAAGAGAGTATATTATAAGATTTAAATTATAAAAAAATTAAAATAAAAATAAAATAAGTTTAAAATAAAAATAAAATAAAATATATTATATTATAAAAATTAAAAAAAAATAAAAATAAAATTCAAGACTGGTTAAATTAAAAAAAAAAACAACATAATTAAAAAAAACATAAAAAAAAAAATAAACAATTAAAAAAAATTATCACCCCTGCCCCTCCCTCACTCCTCCCCTCTCCCACACTCTCCCCCCTCCACCCCTCACCCCTCACCCCCCCTCCCCTCTCCGCTCCCTACCCTCGGTTCTCCCTCGCCGCTCACGCTAACCCCGCACGCAGCCATTCCCTCCCCAGTTGGGCCCCCAACGAGCGGCCAACAGAGTGCAGGCCGATTCCACAAGGGAGGGAGGGGTGAGGGAGGTGAGGGTGGCATGGAGTCAGGGGGAGGGGTTGGGCCGAGGGTGGGGATGGGAGGGGTGTGACGGAGGTGGGGGCCAGGTTGGGGTCGAACCGACGGTGGGGAGGGGAAGGGGAGGTTTGACTATTTTTTTATTGTTTTTCTTAATTGTATTGGTTTTTTATTGGTTTTTATTTTTTATGTTTTTTATTAATTGTATTGTTTTTATTTTTATTTTTTTAAGTTTTTATTTTTTAATGTTTTTTTTAATTGCATTGTTTTTTTATAATTGTATTGTTTTCTTTTATTAATTTTTAATTGTTTTTTTTTATTTTCCTTTTTTATTTTTAATTTTTCAATATATTTTTTTTAATATGTATTGATTTTTGTTGTTTTGTTTTTTAATATTTATAATTTAATTTTTTTTTTCAATTTTTTTTTTTAATATGTTTTGATTTTTTTTGCTTTGTTTTTTAATATTTATAATTTATTTTTTTTTAATTGTTTTGATTTTTTTCTTGAATTTTGATTTCTAATGTTTTTAATTTTTTTTTTTTTTTTTTTGTTATTTTATTTTATGTTATTTCTTTATTTTATATATATATATATATATATATATATATATATATAGATATATATATATATATATATATATATATATATATATATAGTTTATTTAAATATTTTTTATTTTTATTTATTTTTAATTGTTTTTTAACTTAAAAAATGTTTTTAGTTCTTTTTTGTCATTTAATTTGTTTTTCTTTAAATTATATATAATTTTTTCAAACTTTTTCATATTTTATTTATTTTTGATATTTTTTTTATTAATGTGTTTTTCGTTAATTTTTTTATTTTTACGAGTTAATTTTGTTTTTTTTTTTTTTACATTTTTATAGGTTTTTCGTTTTTGCTTTTGTTATTTTAAATATTTCTTTTATTTGATTTTTTTTGTCATGTTTTTTTATTTTTATTTTTATTTTTATGTTTTATTACTAACATGTTTTTTTTTTTGTTATGTTTTTTTATTTTCTTATATATTTTTATGTTTTATTACTAACATGTATTTATTATTTTTATTTTTGTCATGTTTTTTTTTTAAAGGTTTTTTGTTTTTTGTTTTTTGTTTTTTTTTTTTTTTTGTATTTGATGTTTTTTTGTCATGTTTTTCTATTTTTATTTTTATGTTTTATTACTAACATGAAAATCACCAACAACTTAAAAAATTATCGACACGTAATTCATTAGAAAATTTAAGGTGTAAAAAACTAAGCTGTTTAAACAAAAAGGGTTGATGCTCATCAGTGCTTTTCAAAATCAAGATGAAAATCACTAACAAAAAAATGTTCACACTTGATACGTAAAAAAAATTAAAGTGTCAAAAATAAGCCCTCTAAAAAATGCGTTGATGCTGCTTCAACACTTTTCAAGATCAACATGAAAATCACTAACATTTAAAGAAAGTGTTCTTACTTATACATAAAAAAAATTTGAAGTGGCAAAAATATGCTCCAAAAAAAAGAGGTGTATTCTGAATCACCATTTTTCAAAATGGAGTGATTTTTTGCTACCTTAAAAAAACAGGTACTAGGTCATTTTCTCATTTAATCGGTAACTATGTTAGAAGTGCATGAATAAATAGGTTCCACGGGTAAAACATAGGGCTTAGGTAGTGTGTTTTGGGTAAAATGGGGTTAAAAATGAGGCAATTCCGATTACCAATAGTTGCTACTCACACATGGAAGATAATCCTTATGTCATTCGTAGAAAAAAAGAAGAGGCATACCTTGCCTCAAGATCTTTGGACCACAATCCATAAAGGCTTCCCTTACATGTGATACAACTAACTCTATAATGCAATTACACATGTTCCATTTTCTCTCTTGTTAAAAAAAAAATAAAAAAATAACGTTTTGTACTTATTGACATGCTTTTATTCTACATTAATTCCAGTTTCAATAGTTGTTATTACTCTTTTATATATCCCATTCACTTCAGCTACCTTTCAATTTTCAATTATAAATTGCTTGTTCTTTTGAAAAAATATAGATGGACATGGATTGCATCTCCTAACTCTATAACTTCTGCCATGAAATACATCAAGTAGAGGTCGCTCTTTAGGAAATACAAGAAATATTCCTACAAGCTCGCAACTTGCCTCTATATCGCATACGACCAACTCTTCAATTACTTCATAGATTAAAGGCTTTCATGTCTATCCTCATCGATACACATGAAAGGGATGCGTCAAGAGATATTCAAACAACCTGGCAAGCACACAACTCTGGGCGTATCCCACACCTAGATCTCAAATGGTGTTGTAGATGCCACTCATCACCTTTTATTACGACTGATTTTGACTGCCTTGTCAACCTTTTGTGCACCAAAAAAAATGCAAAGCCTACATGCCCTTGATCCACAAATATGCATTTCCCTAGTACTTCTACTTTGATAGCGATCGATATGTTTTCCATGTACATTTTTTTGCAGTTACCATTGTCTTGTAAATAAGACTGCCATATTTACACGTTCACTACACTTCACTATATTATACTGTGTTTCTTTACATTTATGTCTTCATATCCCTTCACGTTTTCTTACATCTATACAATATATCTTATTATTCAAATAATCCACACAATCTTATCACATCCCAAGTACTTAAAAAATACACATCACAAACAAAGTTTAAAGAACAAATCAAATTGTCCTAAACATAGTATACATACAAAATAATACATTATCACTTTTCATTCTACTTTAACAAGCAATTTGCAACTAGCATGTATTTTTTTACATCAAATCCAATGAAACAAAGTCACATCTCATATGAACAATGCATTCAAGCCTGAAATAGAATGTTACTATTAACTACAAGGAAAATATTATAATCATGAAGAAATTCTCTAAATGTCGTTTGTAGAGATGCAAATCCTTGTCATGATGAAGCTACAACACCAATTGTAGGATGGATTATTGTATTTAATTTGAATTTAGGTCTTCTACAGTTTTACTTAAATTTTGATTTTTTCTTGTGTAATTATGATGTTGAATTATAGAAAATTTGGAATATTGACTTTCACGATGTAATTGTGCCAGATCTTATGAATAGATTCACCTTCTTTTATCTCTAAAACAATGAATGGATACTGAACAAATTAATTTACAGTTGCTCAATTTCTTATTACATTCATGTCTACATAGATCGAGCATTCAAGTTTCCCTATATGGGCTCACGTAGGTGTGTTTCTTGTTGCAATTGAAACTGTCTTTCTACTTACAAGATATTATCATTTTCTAGACTTATGGTAAAGGCCACAGGGTTTATGTTTGCACACTGAAATCATTGAATTTACAAGGGGAAAGAAACATTCTGCATCTCATATCTTCCTCAAGTCTTATCAAACATTGATATTGTTGCAAACCAGGGTTGTTCTTAAATTATCTTTGAATATTTAACAGAGAACCGACAAGACAAAAAAAATTGAACAATTAAAACCAACAAGTAGATATTATGCCATTTCCTTTGTTGTTCTCACTAGTTAGTATAATTTCAGATCTACTCTAATGGTTGGAGGGTGCATACCTTTCTTCCAAAATTCAATTTATAATTGTATTTTGTCAAATGGTGGACGATGAAGAATTGGCATTTTCAAATTTGGGCTACTCTAGTTAGCTTAGTGATCATTATGGATTATCTCTTTCTATTATATTAGTGTGTGATGGCACTAAAAAATAAATTTGAAAGTCTTTCCCTCTTTCACGTTTGCCTCATTAAAAAAGGGGGAGAGCTTGATGGTTGGACTTCACAGTATTCACACTCTCAACATCGACTTTAATAGTAACACTTTTGCCAACAACACCACAACTCTTAGTTTTTCTTTCAACAATCTCCCTCCTCTTAATATTGTCATCCACATTCTCTTCGCTGCTCCTTTGGGCTTCTCTTTGCACTTCTCGGTGCAATTGCTAGAAGGTAACGTCTTAAGGTTGGGGGCTTTCGATACCATCAGTGCATGAGTATCAAGTTTCCATTTCATTATGTCATAATTTCGAAATAGAATTTCACCGCGAATTACATTATCATGAAAAATGAACATGTCATTATCGAGAGGGAGAGAAAAATGTCGGCGCGAACATGCAAGCAACACCAAAATCAAAATAAGAAACTTTCGAAGTAAACACAACTATCAACGACGAGGAAATTTCTAGCAACTAGGGATGGAATTTGGTAGGCATTTTGCTCGTCATGAGGCAGTTTTCCCATATTTAACGCCTTAAATTTTTGGATGCCAGTCTTTTCGAACATGCTTGGAACCATCGGAAATGTATTTTTGACAGGCAATAATTTTCTCAAAATGTTATTAAATCCTATTTATTTTCATTTCAAATTTTCTAGTATTGTATGTTTATTTGTATTAATAATATAGATTTGAGATGAGTTACAACCTAATTTGAGATTACTTGTAACTGGAAAACTTGCAACTTGCTGCATACAGGGTTTAAATCAATATAAATCGCATATGAACGATATCACTAGGGAAAGGCAAAGCTAAACGGAACATGAGTAATCGAGTTCATATGGAACGATGTTAAAATCACTGCACTAGTTCACCTAGTATGTAAACACATTTTATTTTGCATAATAATATGTGGTCAAAGTACAGTTTCACTTTTATTTCAGCAATCCATTATTGTAGATGTTTAAAGAATGCAAGCTACTTTGAATTTTTTAATTTCAGAAGAAAAAATATGTGTCATATTAGGATGAATTTATCCATTTTAATGAACGTAGTAGTTACCCTTAAGGGACAACATGTCAAAGAGAGGTAAGTGAAAGCCTCTTCAAAAAAAACTATTAACCTTTATAATCATCGAAATCTGCATAGCATTACAAGTAGGACAATGATTCAACTCATAGAGTGAGACTTGAGATCTCTATAATCATCAAAAGCTGCATAGCATTACAAGTAGGACATCGATTCAACTCACAGAGTAAGACTTTCCATCTCATCCTTTTTTTGTAGGGGCAATGGGTATTACAATGTTACATTATTTTTTAGAACACATTTTATTGACAGTTAGAAAACTAAAGCTGCACATTCCACATTTAGGCGAAGACTTAATCTTTTCATAGATATACGAAAGATATACTTCAGTTGCATAGATCCAAAGAAACTAGCTCAAGCTACTCCATAAGATTATTCAGGTCATTTCTCAGAGACCTGTTCTACTAAATTCTTTTTCTGTAAATTGTTCTATAATTGCATTAAAAATAGCTAAATCAAATAAATTTCTTAATGGACCTCGCCAGGTGCTTTAAGAGAGTAAAAATTGCCCAGGATTTAGTGAAAATGGGGTTGACCGTTGACTCACTAAGCACAGTGCAAAACAACCAGACTTTAATACATAATTTAATCCGTCAAGAAGTGCAAAAAGGCCCTTAATTTGCGGCGGAAGAATACTTCAAAAGTATGATGTGTTTGTGTCTCACCAAGTAGTCAAATACTAAATCTGTGCAAGTTAAATCAACAGATATTTCATTATTTTGTGAGACCAACACACATGTTAGCCTATTCTACATTTTCATCCCAAACAAAACAGGTTAATTGGGTTACTGCATTCATTTCACCCTTTGGCATCAAGGAGAAAAGATTCATTGCATTCACTTCTTACCCATCAACATCCAAGAGGAGAGATTTAACTCATTCACATCTTCCATCCCTTAAACTGGTAAGACAAAGATACCTGCAGCATGAATGAATGAATTTATGTGAATTGTCATCACAGAAAAACTTAGGAAAAAACTATACTTATGCTTCCAGATACAGTCAGATACAGTCACATGCTTAAGCTACAACTGATGTTCAACGAAGTAGATTTTCTATGTCAAACATGTTTTTTCTTTGCCTTCCCAAATTTAAAAGGAATAACTATATATTTGAATGTCCCTTTTAACAATTTATAATAAATTAAGATAAAATATGACAGTTACTAACACACTGAATTTTACTCGCTATGATGCATATGTTCATTTGTCCAGATAATTATACTATGGGGTCAAACAAATGTCCATGTATCATGCAGCCATAAATTTATATTTAAAAAAGTTATACCAAGCGACCAAAAAATGTCCAATGCCCCAACCGTGCGATCAAAGAGAAGAAAGCCTCAGGTTGTGTTTTGCATTGAGATCAATCTGATACTTGTAAATCTCAGCATATTTATAAGGTTGCAACTAGCACAAGAATTGTCTATTAATCATGAAACAATGCTAGAACCATTAGACTATTCGGCTTAAAAAAACAAATCAAATACTACTGCAGCCCTGTTAAAATTATTGATACTGTATTCTCCATATTACAAAACCCAGACATAACATTAAGCCATTAATATTGAATAGATAATATTCAAATGAATAATAGGAAAATGCTCTCCTACAGAACAATCTGAAAGCCTGTAAAGAAGATTCCTAAACATCAATTACCTATTCCAATTCTAAGACACATATTAATCTACCGATCACGTATTTAGAAGTAACAAGTTCGTAGGTAAAAGTTCTATACAGACACTTCACATTAAAATCTATGCATCTTTATAAACTATGCACCGGGAAGAGTTTGATTTGATAGAGATTTGATATGTATCTAAACTAGAAAACATTTATGGAATGTAGCTTCGTATATAGCAATTCGTTATATCGCTCTGAAACAGAATTGTCAACGACCAGGAGGCTTGTGATTTGAGGGTTGGAATTCACTGCTGTGTGTCGAAACTTGCAAGTCTGCAACAATGTTAAGATTATATATATATATAATAAATGAAGCATCGAGTAGTTGTGTGGACGCCGACGCACATTTCAGACGACCGAGAGGATGGTTTGAGTCTGGAATAATATGAGCCATGAAAACACTATGATCCCAGTGATCATCCATTAATCAACCAAATATGCTATATCCCGATTCCTGATACGATTTGGGGTGATGTGGATTGTGCTAGTGCTCACTCATCTAGTTAATATTCATAATGTCGTGATTTCCCTAAGGATTATGTCGATCCCTTGATATTTACACCAATAAATTTCAGATGGTCTCACACCCATAGGCTGTGATGAATATGGGTTTTAGGGCCCTCCAAATAATAGAGAGTCAAGGGTTAGGAGAGTCCCTCTGGCCATCAATTTATATTTATAGCTAGCAATCTATCAATGTGTGAAACTCATTCAACCACATGGTCTCTCTCATTGTTTCTGCCATGGATCGAGCTACTCCCTTGTAATGAACGTGAAGGACGTTGGAGCTTTGAGCTTAACAAACTGGGTCCACAACACCTCACAAATCTTAGCTTCAAATACCAGTGGGCAGCGGTTATCCCAGGTTAGTGTTCCCTTCAACTTCATTTTTGAATTTGAACATGTGATTCGTGAGGCAACAGGATCTGGACGTGCCCTTAAAGAGCTGTGCGGTCAGGCAACACCTCCGCCGACTTAGGTTTTCCGGCAGGGATAAAGTGTGTTCAGCGATTCATTCTTGTCGGCGATATCTGCCGGGTTACGGCGGGCACGGTTGTGGAGGATGGAAGATCGATTGTCGACTAAGTTCGGGGTAGACCGTCAGCTTTGAAAAAATAAAGATGGCCATCGAAACTCCGGGGCGTGTAAGGAGAACTCGAGTTGAGTTTGGTTAACCCCCGTCAACAATTTCCGTTGTCGGTGACGGTTGGGTTTCTTCGAAAGCCTCTTATGTTGATTTTGGTGTTCGTTGCGTGTTCATGTCCATTTCGATAATGACATCATACATGTGCCTTTTTCTCGATGTCCTCTAAAACGGCCGTCTTCTTTTATGTTTTTTGTTTTTGTGTCGGGCCCGCGGGGGAATATTTCAAAAATAAAGTGGATAGCCACATGTAATAATGAGCCAGTGATGTAATTAGTGTCGTGCATTTCCCTTCGAAATCGTCATTCTTCCCGTCCAAATATTATTACAAAATTTATCTTAATAGAGGTTCAAATTAGCATAGAAATCAATTTAATATTTTTACGGATATATATATATATATATATATGTTTGTGATACTCTTAATTTTGAATGAAAAATTATTTAATTTTCTAGGGAAATATTATCAAAGACTGTACTATATTCGATTGATATTCAAACAATTTAACATAGTGTATTCTTCAATGGGTCTTAATGATATAAAATATATTCATAATTATATGTTATTTTAATTAAATAATATATATATATATATATATATTTTATTTGATTATTTTAAAGGTTTAAAAATTAATTTTATATTTGATAAATATTATATAAAATATTATTTTTGAGATTTAAGTATTTTAAGTAAGTCTTTCATTGAATAGTTCACTTAACACTTATTCGAGATCGCCTCTGACTCAAGCACACTTAATTGTGGAGTTTTCCCCACAATCAAGCCTACTTAACTTGCTACCCCAATACTAAATATTATATATTTGATATATATTTTTTAAAATATTTATTTCATTTATATTATTTAAAAGACTAATAAATTATATTTATATATTTTATTTTTTTAATTATTAATATTTTGATTATCATATTTATGAATATTATTAATATCTATTAAAAACAAGATATTACTTGAAATTTATATTACTTGAAATTTATTTAAGTATTAAGAGATATTAAAAATAAGATATTACTTGAAATTTTTTATAAGTTTGTTTAAGTATTAAGAGATCTAATCTAACACCACTGTAGGTTTTTTTTAATTAAATATTAAGAAGATGAGTACAATAGAAAATATTTTTAAATTTTTAAATTTAGATTTAATATGAGTAGAAAATAATTTTAAATTTAAATTTAATACACGTATATGATAGAAAATCTCAAATAAAATGTTTTTCATTTGATTGATATCATAAAAAAATGGACACTCTTTTATCCTTAAAAAAAAATCTTAAAAATTGTCTCAAACCAAATTTTAATATAAAATTCATAATAATTTATTTACATTAACAATAAATTAAAAAAAACACATTTTATTTCTTTTTCCAATTTTATACCTAATTAAAAATTAATATAACAATATCTTAAAAAATTATAAGCATCCTATATCAATTACACAAGTTTTTATATTATAATTTAATATAATTTATATTTGATAATAAAAAATAATATAAATTTAGTTAAATTAAAAAAACATAAATAAATAAATTATTTTAATTAAATATTAAGTAATTTTAATATAAAAAGTAATAGATAAAAATATTATTTTGAATAATGTTATAGATATTATTATTATATTTTTTTTATAAAAAGTTATATAATATTATATATATGTTTATTGACATATTAATTATGTTTTCATTACAAATTTATAACTTATCCATTTTAGTCGAATCTTATTATAAAGTCTACATGCCTTTTACATAATGAAATTTAAATTGCTTTATAAACAATGAGATACGATGGATAGTTGGCATGCTAAAATAAACGATAAAAATCTGTTTTTACATGGAAAATAATTAACGGCTGCTATCTGACTTAGCAGGTTATATCATATATATATATATATATATTAATTTTTTCAATTTATAAATAGATGAGATTATAATACAATTAATATGTTTATCAATATATTTTAAAATAATTATATATATAGATATATATATTCGTTTATCGTATTATTATTTTGTATTTTGTATTTTATATACAATTATATAATATTAAAGAAATTAATTTTTTATTTCTATTTTAGGAATATCAAATATGATTAAAAGAAAAGCAATTCCATACATAAAGTAAAGTCATAATGAAAAATGCTAATTATAATTATAATTATATTTATATATATATATATATATTTTAACTAAAGAGATGGATGATCCTATTAAAGTGACACGCTCGGAAAGAGGAGGAAAAAGTGGTGACAATTGATAATCTGTATTAAATGTATTCGAATTTAATTAGCGCACAATATAAATTAATGCAATGGAGGTACGTGGAAAAGTTGAGTCTGTCTTCCCACCGGCGTATCAACCTGGACGGCTCACGGTTGTGGAAAAGTTGAGTCTGTCTTCCCGCCGGCGTATCTATCGTTTGCCATCTATCTATATATTGTTCAACAACCTGTGTGGGTGATCGTGAGCGCTGCTTAGTTGAAAATTTGAGTATCCCCATTCCTCGCATTAACTCAAAGCCCAAAGGAAGGAAAGGAGGATCGCTGATACAAACAAGAGTCTCTATTGTTGTATCTGTTAGCAGAGATGGCTGCATCCTCTCTAATTTCTCAGAATAAGCGAATAAGCGAGGGAGAGATGAATATTTGAATAGCGGATTGGCTTCGCCAGACGCGAAGCGAACTAATAGCGCAACAATATTGGGGAATGACTGCAATTTCATGGCCTTACTCGACATGATCGATAGCGTGGATAACAACAACAGTAATCCAGAATATACCCATACTGTTGTGGATAGCGTGGAGGGTGAGATGAGGCTGAACGTAGTTATAAATTCCGTGGAAGATGAAATTGGGCTGAAGACACAAACAGATAATAATATCAAGTCCACCGATGAAGAGAGCAGCACCGAACAGATGGGCTCAAATAAGCCAGGCGAACTAACAGCAGAAGGGGATTCTGAAGCGATCTCCTTGACGTTTGATATGGGAGATTTCCCATATTAGGACGATGTGTGCGGAGAGCTTGGTTTTTTCCTAGACAATTTTACCCCTGACGAACTTGGAATCCTGCATAACCATATCTATGGAGATTCAGATCCCGATAGCATGTATCTGGAAGCCGTGCATAGCTATGTTGACACTACAGAAGTTTTCTATGGGTCTCTGTGGGAGGACGATATTTGGCATTGAATGGACATCCAGTTATGCAAAATGATTTGGAATCACCATGGTAAGAAGAATGTGGAAGTATAGCTTTAAAGGCCTGTGTAAATTTTATATCAAAAGGAGGAGGCCAACGTAGAAACCTCATTTTACTTCAGCTGAATATTTAGTTCTGCCTTGTTTTCATGATTACTGTATTTTCCCTGGGTAGTTTTGCCTCATTTTTTACAAGTTTTTGTCAAAATGTTAGTTATAAAATAAAATATAGAGTTGTGTTTTTTGAGATTTTATAGATTTTTTGGTTTCTGAATTTGATTTAAAGTGAAATTTTGGTTTGTATTATTTAAACTGGTTTGTTTGATTGTTTATGTAGATTTAGCACCCTAAAAATTTTCTAAGACATTTAAATTGTGCAAAATTTTTCCATTAAATTTGTAATTTCAATAAACTCTTAATAGATTAAAACAAAAAAAACAAAATTTCAAAAAATCACACTAAAAACTGATTAAACATTTCGGTCAAAATTTGATTACACTACGAGTAGTGACTGGCCACGGGGAGCATGTATATTTAAATGCAGGATATCATAAAAGTCAAAACGAGTGATTCACCCCTTACAAAAACAGGACGGTAGACACCGTTTCCTGAAAAAAACGCATAAGAAACGCAACGGCACCTGAAACGCCGTTTCCTGCGCCCGTTTTTGTTAACAACTACATATATTTTATTGTGAACAAATAACATAGGCTTTTCCATGTGTTCGAGCCAGTTAGTTGAAATTCGTTACTTTATACTTTGTTTTAAGTTGTGTATTTTTGCTATTTGCATATATTTATTTAATAGTCCAGAGGAGTATAGCAAGTGGGTTATAAAGTTGATCTTAATGGCTTTTTAAAGAGTTTTGGCCTACCTTATTGTAAGTTTTGGTTTTCATTAGTATAAGAATGAAAAAACGATTTATTATGCTTGAAATTTATCTATCGTTGAAATTATTTTATTTATTTTTATAATTGGTTAATATAGATTTATCTTAATCACGAATTTAACATGAGTAGAGATGTTTGAATAATTTTTTTTTATTGTAGTTTTATATGATATATATAATTTTTTAAAGATATATATGTGAATTTGATATCTACATAAATTAGCTAACATAGATCTTCAAATAATTTATTTAATTCATGTGTATAAGGTTTAAATGTCTTACTCATTTTTCTTTAACTTCTAATTACTTACATGAAATTATATTAGGTCATATGGAAGACTAATTAAACATGGCATAACATTTTTGTTTTCCCTTTTTATTATAACTAACATTTCTTTTCAATGAGGGGAAGATGAAGATAAAGAGAGGGGAAAGGGGGGAGGAGGTGAGAGATAAGGAGGGAGGCAAAGAGAGAGAGATATGTTGGTGGAGATGTTTTGATGGAGGGACTAAGTCAAGGAGGGAGAAATAGAGTGTAATGGGGGGGGGGGAAGAGTAGGAGAGAGAAAGATATGGGGGAGTGTCAGAGAGGAAGGGTGAGACGAAGAAAGAAAGTGAGAAAGTAATAAGGGAATGGAGGGGGAGAGAGAGGAAGGGATAGAGGAGTAGAGAGACAAAGGAGATATAGAAAAAGAACAAAAAGAATACAGGGGAAGGTTAGTGAGAAGGTGTTCTACAAATTGTCATGGATATTACATTAGAACAAAACATTACAATAGATCTAATAAAATACTAATAACATTACTAAGAAGGATATTTCCTTTAGATCTCAAATCTTTAATTATAGGCATTATGCTTAATGTATAAAATATCTAAAATGTTAAAAATAGAGAACAAAAAAACGAATAAATACAAGATTTACCCTAGAAACTCATACAATAGAAAATCCAACTAGAAAGTTAGGATGCAATTCTCTCTTTCTCTAGTATGGGAATATGAAAATACAAAGAAAGAGGTACAATATATGGAGTTACTTGATACTTCTAGCCTCTGAGGTTACTAAAAATATTTTCCTCCTCTATTTTGTTATCTAACTTTTGACCACTTGATTTGAAACTTAATTATAAAACAAATATAAGGACACACAATGGAACCTCTTATTTTCCTAGCGAATTGATATTTAACATTTCCTTCTACCCACTTAGGGGTAAGGTTTTGACCTCTTCAATCGCCAATTAGAGTTATGGAATTTGACCTTCTAGAATCTTCTCGCAATTCCACATGTGGATATCCCTATATATGTGAGTAGTGGGGTTGATGTCGTATCCTCTCATACCACAGTGTGCAACATGTTAGGTCAAATTATAGGAAGAATAAATTTTGCATATGAGTTCAAGTTGATGTGATTCTTACACCATTGGAAAGGTCATTGAGTATAGATCAACGTTTTGGGACTTGGTGCAAGTGAAAAAATCTTTGATGTCCCAAAATTCCATTTTATGCCTTAAAATGGATATGAAAGGTTTCAAAACTTGAGTTTCCAAATTAGTGTTGTTGTTAAAATGACCATGCAAGTTGATTCCTCCGTTGAAAGCATTGAGATATATGAAAAATAATATAATTATCCAATATAGGTCATATCTATGAAATTGGATAAAGGCATAGGAGTAGAGGGGTTTAAAGGCACCCAAAAACCAAACTTAGCTAAAGAGAAGCTCGATAAAAGAAAGAATATTTTGAAAAAACACCAAGGGACAAGTGGATTAGGGAGAGAAAAGTTTGGTCATGAAGATAGAAGGCCGAAGAGATCACATGCTAAGGAAATAAAAATTAATGGAGAAAATCAGTACAATGAGAAGAAATAATTATCCTCATAGTGCACCTAGGGTATGTGGATACAACGTTCCCTCATGCTATATGAAACCATCTTTTCACTTGTATTCCAACATTTGAGTGAAATTACAAAGAAGCATGGGAAGGGAAGATAGGATGGGAGCATCTAGCAACCATAAACCTCCATTATCTCACACCATAAATATGGAAGATCTGCACCTGAGCTCAAACATTAACTTTGTACCAAAACCCATTGTGATTTCCATCATAAAATCATAAATTGAAATGTTATGTCATTTAGGTAGAGTGAGTGTGATACCATAAGCTTGGGGGAGATGTATTGCCTCTTTCTTCCCCATGAATGTATGGCGGGATAACGTCATTGCTTGCATCCACTTATCACATATAAACAACCCCATCCACGGATAAATGTTAATATGTTATCATGCTAATCTAGATGTATTTATTCAGATGTAATAGCCTCACCAATAGTAAGTTGAGGTAATGATTTTATTTATCTAACAATGGAATATTGCAGGAAATAGAAGGCCAAGAGATGAAAAGAGGAATAGTTGAGTACAGTTCATATGTCTCTCCGTATAGGCCAGAAGATACATTACTGGGATGGGAGAAGTCAATTGAGAAATAGGGAGAGGGAGACTCTCCTGATCTAGCAAATACATTGAGAAGTTTGAAGGAAAAGATTGTAAGTTGCAAAGAAAATAATGAGAGGTTGATAAAAGCCCGGGAAAGGCCTACAAAATCTCAATAAAAGTAAGCTGAGGTCAATGCAGTTATTATTTAGATCTTTTCATATTAGTAGAAGTAGGGACAACTAGGGATCAATCATGGAAATAGGAAATAAGAAAGGACTAATGGTTTATATGGATGTAGGTCTCAGAAAAGGCATAGGATGGGCATAGATGATACAATGAATAGTGGTAGACCCTTAGATACACCTGAGAGGAGGGCTAGTACTCATGGATTTTATTATAGATCTACTCCTAGGAGACATCATCGCCATCAACACCATCATCATTATAGGAGGAATGAGAAGGGTTACTTTCCTTGGGAATTCAAGAAAGCCAAAACTCTTACTTTGATTGTGAGATGACTAAATCAAAAGATGAAGAAGCATGATTGCTTTGGATGAGGAAAATTTTCATATCTCATGATTACTCTGAGAATATGAAAGCGAAGATAGCTACCTTCAGTCTCAAAGGGAAAACATATCTCTAGTGGGAATATGCCAAGCATGTCAGGGGTATCAGGGAAGAGGAGTTGATTTGGGAAGAATTTGAAAGACTCTTCAGGAAGAAGTACCCATCTAAGAGATATTATGATGGAAAGGCTAAGGAATTCTATGAGGTTAGGATGTGTTCCATGAAAAATGAAGGATATACAACCATATTTCTAGAGTTGTTGAGATATGTGTCGTATCTCAAGGATGAGAAAGAAAAGATCCAAAGGTTCATCAATGGATTTCGATTATCATTCAAAGAATGGATTGATGTTGATGAGCCTCAGCCATTGGAGGAAGCCACCAAGAAGTTAAATAATTGTTATGCGCAGTCAAAGCGCAAGCTTAAGTTCAAGCGTAACTGGAAGGGTAATGAGAAGACTAAAGGAAAATAGCCTAATAGGAAAGGAAGATCTCAGGATGTAGGTGACAAGGAAAATGTGGCACCTCATAAGACTTTCATTGCATATGAGAAAGGATGCGCATCTCACCTTGTGGAGTAGAAAAATAAAGGCAATGGAACAAAACCCTTGAGGTTTTAGACTTTTGATGGAGATCATTGAAGGAGGGTTTGCCCATTTTATCAAGGTGTTAGGTCTCATATCTAATATGCATTAGAGGCATAATCAGATAGGGGTGTAGCTAAGATCATTCCTTAGATTTATGCAACAGTTGATACCAAGAAGGTACAACAAGGAATTTTCATAGAGAAGTGAAGGGGATTGGTTATCAGGTTATCATGAGGTTGTGGGTTGGGTTAGAATCTTTAGAGCCATGAAACAACTTGGGATCCCTCAAGACTTTGGGTTGAGATAGTAGTCCCTAGATCCCTGTACAACTTGGGAAGATACCAATCTTGAGTTAATATCTGCAAGAAAATAATCCCATGCTCTAGAATAGAGCAATAGAACAAGTTTAAGTGCATGAAAGCACTTTTGGGTTGAGGAAGCTACATGGGAAATCGATGATCAGATGCAGGCATAATAGCTGGTTTTTGGTTATAGCTAAATTTGTCAAGGGAATTGAAATACCTTGAGAGATGATACATGCACGTGTTTAGTTGTAGGGAAACATTATTAGTACAATATGGTAAGACAATTGGTAAATTGCTATATTTATTAATGCACTGACAATTGTGTGTTTATGGAAGTACGATGTAGGGAATCACATGCCAAAAGAGACTACCATGAAATCTTAAAGAAGGCTCGAGATGGGCTTTTATGAACCCTTGAAAGCACTCGGAACTCATGGTCATTAAGTCATGGTGTCTGTTGAAATTTTTATGCTTTCAATATTTCATGATTTTTTTGTGGTTGATTTATAGTTTTGACTATGATTGGTGCATGGCCATGCCACTTTGTTTGTGGTGTTGTATTGTTGTCTAGATTGCTATTTTTTTTCTTGCCTTCTATGTTTTAAGGGTCTTGGGAATTAGTTGGGCGAAAGAGGAAAGCTAATGAATCACGGGGAGAGTTGAGTAGAACCCAATAGGAAATGTAGGACTTGGATGAAGTTGATGAATAAATGGTGACAGAATGTATGAATATGACAACCAACTGGGATGGTTGGGTCCATAGGAGTAAATGGATAGTGGCAAGATAGTCACAAGAAAGGTAAAGTAAATGGGCTTGACATAACATATGCCTTGGCTACATTGGGAACTATTGTTCTAAATGTTGTACATGTGTTGCACAAATAAATGAAGTTCTCTTAATCTTGACCTTATAAACATTGGTAATTATGTTGTAATTGTGATTATGTTAACGCCTACAAACACACACACACACATTCCATTGTCTGACAGGGTCATCAGGGATCATTCTTATGGAAGAATGCTTGTTTTCTGTAAGTGAATGGCATGAAAAGATTTTTGGTTTTATGAGGAATCAAGTGGGAAAAGTATCCCTAAAACCTCTATGCTTTTAGTATCATGATGATATGATTTTGATATATGTGCTCATAAGTATGCCTGTGTTTATACCATGAACATGAATGTTGATGGATACATCAATAGAATGAAAGTGGTGTGACCTGTGACATGTTGGGACAAGCACAAATTTGTGGATGCACACAATAAGGTGTGGGAAGGACATTAGAGGCAAGGTTACCTGGTAGAGATGGTGTGGTGTTTGGATATGCAATACTATTTTTGTGTACATGTTGTGTTATCTATATTATAGTCTCTAGATTCCCTTGTTGTTGATATTAAGGGTGGAGGCGGTATAGTCTCCGGATTCCCTTTTTGATGATACTTAGGGTGGAGATAGTATAGTCTTTGGGTTCCCTTGTTGTTTTAGAAGAGAAGAGAAGGCACTGGGTGCTTGCTGGTTTTGGTAATTAATTGAGTGTGTGTATGGAAAAGATAAGGAACAAAGGCAGAAGAAAAGAACAATTTGAAAGATAAGTATCAATATTTTATTTCAGTTTTTAATTTCAAAATTATAAACATAATTTAAGATTATGATTTATGATGGTTAAATTTTGAGCTAACAGGATGTGGTATTTTTATATAGGATGATTTGATCAAGGAACTGATTTAATTTATTGTGACAAGAATTAAAAATAATTGCAAATGTCACCTTATCAATGATGTATGATTTAAATTTATTACAATTCCTTTTGAGTCTAATATAAATTATGTGATTGGTATAGGAAAGCATGGAAAATTCTCGATTTAGGTGGTTGGAATTGGCTACAAGAGTTTTAGCAACAACAACAAAAGGAATTGGAGCATGCAACAATATGTTGGTAAAGCACTTCAGGAGTGGGGCCATTGTGGAAAATTGGTACCCAATACTGTCAATTGATTTCCATAAGCATGCTATGACCAATATGATAGTTTTGAGTCAGGGGTATTCCTTAGTTTTGGGACCTTCTAATGCAAGGAAATCTTGCCAAGGAATGGATCCCCTGAGGGATTGGGAAGCAGAGAAGGGGATGCCCGAAATTTGAAGGTGAGTGACTACACGGAAGGGGGTGACCATATTTCCTGAGGGACTGGGAAGCATGGAAGGGAAGGTTGGGGAATAAGTTTGTTTTGGTGAATAACATTGCTATTTGGAATCAGAAGCAAATTGGGAGTGTGATAGGGAACAATGAGTCGGTAATTGTTAACTGAGAGATCAAGGAGTGAAACGATTGTAGCACTGGACATTGGATAAAGAATTTGATTTTAGCAATGGATTCTGGACTTCCTGGGAAGGAGGTGAATCTCTGGTACTACTTTTGAGGGTGGAGGTGTGAGCCTCTGGATTCCTTTTTTGCTGATGCATGCATCATATCCATTTTATTTTCTAGTTGAAGCAAATGTGGATATGTATATATATGTATATTATTGTAAATACTACATAAAGTTGTGTTTATAAAGCTCTAATAAGTAGTATGTTAGTCATGTTTTCACAACTTTTCATTGTAAATACTGCACCGAGTTGGGTTATAAAAGCTCCATAAACATTATGTTTGTCACGTTCAACAATTTTCACTGGTCATAAGTGTCATAAAACACGGAGGATGGTGTTCCCCCGTGGGAGGGGTCTGTAAAATCCATGGGTTAAAGTTCCATGTTATAAATGAGCATTATAAATGCAAAAAAAAACCAAGTTCACGGGATAAATATTCTACAATGAGTGGAAGAGAAAAAAATTATATTGGGATCCACTTGTGGTTTATTATTGGCTATGGAAATTGGCATTGGCATTAGAAAATGAAAAAGGTAATAAATGGTAATTAATACAAGAAATAAAGGAAAACAAGAGGAAAGGAAGATGAAGAGACATGAATATGCATGCAAGAAAAAATGAAGAAAAAATAAAGGAAAATTAAAGTAAAAAAGAGAGAGAACATTCACACGCACTCTTGGACATTCTAAAATTCACTTAGAGAAGAGGAAAGCAAGAGAGAGAACACACACTTGGACACAAGGAAGACACAAGAAAGCAACGAAGGAACCAGCAAGAGGAAGATTGGACAACAGTAAGCAAGGCAAAAAATCAAGCAAGAGGAAGATTGGACAACAGTAAGCAAGGCAAAAAATCAAGCAGAGAAAGAGCAGTCAACAAGAGAATTTTGCTAGTAACAAGTTCCATGTTTGGTTATCTCGCTGGGATGTGAATGCATGGTTTATGCATTGGTTTATTAGTCATGATTGTTTTCATTGGCATGGGATTTCACTGGATTGACAATGGTGTACAACCTTGCCATTTCCATTTCCTGAATATCCATGGTATGGTGGGTTGTCATTTTGGTTAATCTATGGATCGCTGGTAGATTCAGATCGGTTGAAGTGCTCTGAGAAAAAACCCATGTGTTGAGGGTGGAGATTGTTTTCTTTGGGAAGCTTTTGATAAATGGGCGGAGATAGGAAAATTTCTCTGAGTATCGTGAAAAAATCATTACACATCCGAGATTGAGTTTTGGTAATTTCTAAACTGATTTAGGTGAAATCACTCTGCTTTGGGTAGAGAAAAATGTCAAAAGGAAAATGAAAATGAAAAGGAAAAGGAAAATGAAAAGAAATGAAAGGGAAGAGCCACCGCGTACAAAGGAAACGAATAAAGCTGCTTCGGGAGATCAAACAAATTTTTATGACCGATCGACCATTAACCATCACTATTTAAAATTGCAGTTGATTGGTTTGTATGAAAAGATAGATTTTTCTTATTTGTTTTCTACCACAATCATTAAAATGGGAAGAAATGTCTAATAAAAATCTCAGTTTTTACGGTAGTACGCGACCTTTGGAAAGAGCATTACCAAAGATGTATTTCAATCTATTAACGACGGAGGCGTCATTAATTTTTGGAGGAAGCCCCTTCAACAGGTAAATCAAGATATTCAGTATTGTTTGGACAACTTCTGCCTAGGGTCCGCTTATCAGATTTATTTGAAATTATCATTTTTATTCTTTTCCTCAACTTTAATTTTTAGAATCTTTATAATAGAATTTTAGCTCTCGAGCATTAAAAATGTGAAAAGATGCATTTCCATGAAGTAAATATGATCATAGCTCTGATATATATTTTGGGAAAGAGTTTTGTAATTTTATCTATAAAAATACAAGTGTAATAATTAGGTATATTTTGTTAAAGAGTTCTGTAATTTTATTTATAAAATTAAAAGTGTAATAATTAGGTATCTTTTAGTATTTTATTCATGTTTTGGACCATTTGTAATAAACACTGCTTTATAATTAAAACACAAATGTTTACTTTATTTTTTTTTGGTGTCATTCTAACGCAAGTGGTTTCTTTTCTTTTAAGTTATGTCTGATATTTCAAAGTTAAAACATATTTTGATTCAGGTTTTCTTCATTTTAGTTTTTTTCCGAGGTAATCTCATAATTTTTTTTTTCAATTATTTATAAATAAAAAATAAAAAATTATATTATTTTTTTCAAAATGGATAAAATATTTTATTTTAATTTTAAATTATGTAAATTTTAAAATTTTAAATTAAATTTTAATATGTAAATTCTAAAAATAATTATAATTCGTTTCAGAATTTTTTAATTTAATGTTACGACTTATAATATAGAGCATATCAACTATATTTATAAATATGATTATGCTAGTAAATACATTTTATTAAAAAATATTTATATTATAATTAAGTGTTAAAGAATTGTAATATTTTCTTATTATATAACATTTTATTTATTTATTTTTATATAAAATATTAGATTTTAAATTTTTATTTTGAAATAGGGTTTTAAAAATTTTTATTTAAAAAATAAAAATAAAAAAGTAGAGATGTTGTATATTTAGTATGATTAAAACAAATTTTATGATTTAAGGAATGTAATTAAAGATTTCTAAATTGTTTTTCAATTTCCAACTTGTCCAGCATTACAAATGATACATAACTATAATTAATTATAATTTATCATCTATAATATCTTAGCCAAACAAATGATACATAATTAGCATTGCACCACATGTTGCAAAGGAAACATCTTAAGGAAATGGCTTAAGAAACAATATCTTACAAGAAAGAAGTCAAAATTTTATGCAATTTTGTCTCTTTACTCATGTTTATTTTTTATCATATGTTATGTTTCATGGAGATTCCAACCAAGGTATGTTTAAAGTGAACACATCAATCCAAACGATTTATGAAAATGTTCTTCATTAAGATATTGGAACCTTTATAAGTAAATGATTTAAATCAACATTTCATAACAAAGTAATCTCATATCACTTTAATTCACAATGCAATGGATAAGAGTTTTTGTTCATTAGAAATTGGTCTAATTTTATGAGGAAAGCTTAATAGAAAGACTTTAGTAGTAAGGGTAACATTAATAAACTCCCTCATCATTTGTTATATGATGTTGTTAATTTAGTTACTTGTTGCTTCTTATCCTTATTTCACTCGTGTAAAATGTCCAAACTATAAGGGAATGGTATTATTTGTTTTCTCTTTGGACCATTGCATTTATCTAACTCAATGATTTACATAGCCTCAAATAGGTGCCCATCATTCTCTTTCGATAGTGACTCAATGTCTTCAAATGCATTTCATAAATTTGGTTTAATAAATGTTGGTGGAAAAAAAAAATATTTCACTTTGTAGAAAGGAGTGTACAATGGTTAGGATAAAATTGTATTGCTCTTACCATGTGATGATTTCATCTAAATCTTGAATCTTTCTTGCCATTTATGAAATTTCCCATTCCAATTGTTGTTTGACTGCAATGATATTGGCATCATAATCCTTGTTCGTGAGAATATCATTTAAGAAGTAAATGATAAGTGGCACAATTGGTTCGTCACAATTGTGAAATTTCCCATTCTAATTGTTATTTGACCATGATGATATTGGCATCATAATCCTTGTTCATGAGAATATCATTTAAGAAGTCAATGATACGTGGCACAATTGGTTCCTCATAATTGTGAAAGTAAAGGACAAATTCATTCACATTATGTTTGAAAACTTTATACTAAGAGTCTTGATTCATGAAATTTTTTATCCTCTTCTTTTGTTGTTTTAATTTGTGTCATCTCAGAAAAACGTTTCTCAAAGAACCTATGTTATTGTTATCTTAGCAATGGCATTGCCATTAGGATTCCTTGCTTGACATTTAGCAAAACTAATTTTATAGTTTAAATTGAGAATTTCATCCCTCCATTCCATTTTTTTTTATAGAAGGAAAAGATACATAAAAATTATAGATGAATCCTCATCATGAAAGCTAGAAAGTAGCTCATTAATCATCTACTCATCCAAGGTGTCATCTCCATGTTGTTGGTAGCTTCACTAGTGATGCCTAAGCCTCATGTTAATACATTAATACTTTACGTAGTAAGCATGTGAGTACTTTTGTTTAAGGTCGATGTATATTGGCCTTGAATGATACTATATTGAGTCTACACGATGATGCAAAATTTAGTATGCCAGAAATCACTAGAGAACATTTAGAACTAATCTACCTCCTATTCATATGTATATATAAATCCATAAATGTTTGTTCCTCTCAAGTTGATTTAGATCTGGTTGAGGGAATCCACGCAGGAAAACATGCAATCATGGCTGGGGGATTTTCAAAGGAAAAACAATATCCACTATGTAAACTCTTTATTCTTAGAATCTAGGCATAAAGTTTGGATATAGATAATTAGGGAGAACCAGTTAAAAATAAAGTTGGTCGAATTAAGGGTGTATTGGAATTTACAGTGAGCCATTAGGGGATTTTGGAGGTCTAAAATGGGCCTTCTAAGGAAATTATAAATAACAGTGGAAATAATAAAATAATATTAGATTAAATCATCAAATTTTAGAGGGAAAAAATAAAAACTATTTTTTCAACTAGTATTTTCGACTTATCTCCCTATGGGTTTACTCAAATTTCAAGTGGAAACATCCATTAGATGAAAGATTTGATTCCTCATCCAAGGAGTACCCATGTTGCATACTACTTATGGTCCCTACTACACGAAAAATGATAAATACATGAATAAACGTGATTGCAGCCACATTTTTCATGTATTTCTCATTTTTCGTGTAGTAGGGTCCATCGAAAGTATGCAACATGGGTACTCCTTGGATGAGGAATTAAATTTTGCATCCAACGAGTACTCTCGCTCGAAATTTGAGTAAATCTTTAGGGAGATAAGTTGAAAATGCGAGTTGAAAAAATAGTTTTATTATTTTTTAATATTTTTACTTTTTTACTCCAAAATTGGTGAATCATCCCCCATGGTTGACATCATCATCTTTAATCCTATTAGTTATTATAAAGTTTACTTTTATTGTACATTTTTCTTAGGATGCCCATTTTAGACCTCAAAATTCCCTAATGAAGATACATTCTTTTATTAATGTGCAAATAAATAATTCAACTCCAATAATGTATCCATGATTATAACTATGAAGTTATTAAAAATTGTTTGTGTTGGATGATGCAACTCATTCCTAACAGTTAGATGGCATCTAAGATTACCCCTCAAACCATATTGAACCTTTTGTCAAAGAAAATAATCTAAACACTTACACACCTGCATCATAAAGTGTTATTTCTAATAGTTGATAAACTTGTAGCGAGCCATCATCATGACATACCATCCCACCATCATATTTCCCATATAATGGGAACTAATGTTGATTGGAAAGATGTGGAAATTAACCCCAACATAATTTCACATGACATGAAGCTCAAAACATATAGATAGTATCTGATATGTTTATGTTTCCTTTTTTTGTTTCACTAGTATTTGTGTCAACCATGTCTCATTTCTCTGCATCTTTTTTTCTCCTCTGTGCCATGCCTTTGTATTTACTATATGATTTACACACACCAACAATGGTGAGCCTATCGATATTGGTCAATGAGCACCAATAAGTACATTTATTTATGAAAATTTTTAACAATGTCAATGTGTATGTAAGTGGGAAATTATGCATTTCAATGTGTTCACTGGATACATTGTTGTTGATACAACAACAATTGGGAAATACATTGTCGACATGGAAAGGTTAAGAGACGTGTGGTTTAAAATGGGATGGAGTTTCTTGCATCGTTAACCGAATAACTTATTTGTAAGTATTTTGTGCTTCTTGGTTTCAAATCATGACAACATCTCATCTTCTAAATGAATATCCATGTCGTTCATGGAAATTGCTTGAGCTCTATAGAAAATGTTGGGAGTTTCTTATGATTGAATCTTTCCATGGATAAAATTTTACAGGACTCTATCTTCAATGAATCTTAATGGACAATTGCTGATTGAAATTGGGTGGCTTTCTGTAAGTTGCTTGATGAAGTAATTGCAAGGGTACCATAGAGTTAATACCATCCAAACCCATTTTTCCAATAAATATTAAGGTTGAGAAGTAGAGTTCATTTGTCTAAAACCCCCATATGTATATCATAGATTTGTTACTTGGGTGCAATAATATTTCTTTTTAATGCAGTTAATGGACCATGTAAATTTTATCCAACATTTGAACTCACAATGTAGTGGGGATGGATCTTCCAGTGCTACCCTCTATACAGAGCATCTTCCTTCTTTAGATGCAATTAGAATAATATTAACAAAAACCTCTTGGGTTTGCATGGTAAAGAAGATGGTATAATAAGTATATTGACTAAATAAAGTCATCATTGTAGGGATTTGTCATACAATCCAGGCCTGACAGGATTGATTCCAAGTACTTTGGGAGATTTGCAATACCTTCACACGTTGTAAGCATTTTGAACCCTGTAATTCAATCGTTGGTATTTTTTTCGAATAATTTACAATCAACTAATTTTTATATTATCTTAGAATATTGACAGGATGTAGGTTTTCTGGGTGCATTCTGAAGGAGTTGGGTAAACTGTGCAGACTGGTTACTCTGTAATAAAATACTCCTAAAAGAACCCTTGTTTTTATGAACAATTACACCTTGTGACATCGTGAATCATTTTTTATTTTGGTAGGAACATGAATTCAAATGATTTATCTATAAGTATTCCTCCATATTTGAGTAATTTTACAATTCTCTACTTATTCTTTTTGTCCAATAATACCATCGATGGAGAATTTCTTGTCGAACTGAAGGAGCTTGTTAATAGTGGTACTTGTAAGTATCACATTTTTATTTGGGATAAATTTTACCTACGTATAGGAATATGAATTTTATACCTTGTTATCTTAAACTTGTGGTTATGTTGTTGATGATTCAAGTCATTTCAACAAAAAAACAATTTGAGTGGATCGATTCCACTAGGAGTTTTCCACGAGACTGTGACCTTTTATTGATGCATCACTAAATATTGTGAGTTATTCATTAAGATTCCTTATGATTGGAGGGAAGGTAAGGTGCACAACAACGTATTCTTTGTACCGTGGATACATTCTAGTCATAAAAAAGATCAAGAATTGAAGCCATTTATATAGATAGATAATCCCTTCCATGAGGAAAGCACATTAATATCCTATATTTTCCACACCTTACATTAAAGACACAATGAAGTAAAACTCAATACACATGGATATTAATTATTAACCAAAATATCAAGCTAGGATCTTTAGCAAAGTGCTCGGTATCATTAATTTTTCAACTATATTACCATCTATTTTTGAAAACAATCTTATGCAAATTATCTAAAATAAGATTGTAATTTATAAATACTAACAAGCACCTCCTACTCAGTCTAACTTAAGTAAAATTTAATATAATAATGACACCAATTCTATTCAGCAGTGCCATAATCTTCTAGAGAATATTGAAAGATTTGGACATTTGACCTCATCATTTCACGTACAAATATTCTAAGTAGGTAAATACCAACATTGACATATTTGAAGTGGAGAAATTGATATTGCCTGCTACAATAACCCTCCAGTCAATATGCATTGGTTGTTGGAAACAAATTGATTGCCATTTTAAAATTACATCAATTTACTAAAACTGAAAGCAATACTTTACATTGATTTTTGTGTCATGAAATTTCTCATAATATATCCTACATAATTATTTCACATGCAAGAACTCCTTTGATCACCAATATGAAAAATCTAGTGACCTCAAATTCTGTATAAGAAAGAAATAGATCCATATCAAAACCAGGTAAGCTTTTATTACTGCATCTCTAAACAAAGGATAAACCCAGTTGCATAAATGGACATGAAAACCTTGTGGTCTCACATCCTATATAACTCAATGATGGAAACATACCAAATACCATTGAAATTTTCTTGTTGTATACTTATGTTGAGCATATAAACATGCAAATATGTGTGTGAAAATTCCTGGCAAGAGGAATTACATGGTGAAAAATGCCTTAAGATCAAGACCATATACAACATGAAATGGAGACAAAGGTTTTCTTGGAAATGTAAGGACGACCATATCACTTGTAAAGACAAACAAACACCTTGAAAATTCTCTCTCGCTACCTTGTCCCACTTCAGCGTTCACTCAGGGCATGTCAACATGATCAAATAAAAAGGAAATTTTGATTAAAAATAGGAAAATATCATCCAATGATCAAGAAGTGCATCCTTTTAATTTCAGAATACCATGTTGAGAGATCAATGTGTGGTCAAAATAATGCTTATAAGCCATGCAAAAATAGGGAAATCGAAGACTTCAGTTTAATAGATGCTATACAATTTTCCCGACTCTAAATGTGCTAAAACAATCGGCTAACCCTAAAACACTAATATATAAATTCTATGAAGCACAGACAGATGCCTACAATTGTCCAAATGAAACATTTTATTTGTAACTACGTGAGAAACATCCCAATCATCAAAAATTAATTGATTACCAAACATAGGATTATTTTAAAACAATTCAATACCTCATATGCGACAACCCATTTACCTACTCTGAGGGGCTTGTGAAAGTAATTCAAGTTGCCAATGTATAGAGGTTTTCAGTTAGATAATCTATTAAATTCCTCCAATACAACATCAATCCTTACAAAATTATCATCATCACATTTCATAAGATATTTAGTAGATAACCTTTGAACCTGCATCCAGTTAGAAATCTCAATTGATAGACTCAAAATGAGGGGAATTCATAACTTTAATTTTTATAGCACTAACTATAGCCATGCATTTGAAAAGATAAGTAATGTGAAACAATACAAAAATAAAAAAGTCACCACAACTAGAAAAATCACTTAAACCATATTCACATATTGCAATAGTCTTCAAAACTACAAGCTCTTAATTGTCCATGAATGACACAATTACCATATGACCATAAAATATGCTTCCTTATTTAATTGTATGTTTATTTCCTTCCTTTCATTCTGTAATGGTGGATGAAATTTACTGTTAATAATAAATACAATACGATCAAAATTCCTACCAAGTTTGGTAAAGTTAGTTTTGAACAAGAAAACAAAAAAGGATTTTCCTGTTATGACCCCATTACTCACTGTAAAACAAATCTATAGAATTTGACTATTTTATCAATTCCATGTGTTTATTTAGGAAATTAGCATAGATCACATCACATGATTATATAAGTGATATGTGCCATGTTGTTATTGTAGTTAGAATTGACCAGCTTAATATGAAAATGAGTATAAAGGATGCAATGGCCAACATAAGCTCACCATCCAATCATCCATGCTTGAATTTCAAATCATAAGAAGAAAAGAGGTCTAGTGGTCCCACTCCTTAAATTACTTGTGTTCCCATCCATGCCTATGATAGATCATAACATGGATGGGTGTAAAGTTGAATTTAACTTGGTTAAGAGTGTGTCTTTAGTTAATTAAGAATAATATGCTTGCGTAAGTCACACAAAGTTTTTCCACTGGGTTGTGGTTTGGTAGAAACTTGGAGCAGTGGTACCATGACCTAGGTTCAAACGCAGGCTAACATGTTCCACAAATAGGATCCTCTTGTCATAGTGGCTAGAAACATTATGTAAGCCAATAATGGCAATCTCTCCTTAGTTGGAAATAACAGAGGAGATACTACATTGTAACCACATAAAAAAATAGAACAAAGAAGTGGCAGGAAGCATTTCAGTATTAAAGAAAGAAAGATATGCTCAAAGCTTCATTTGTTATCATCGACATCTTGGGAGTTGGCAAGTTCCTTCAAGGAGATGCCTATTCGAAAATCTCTCTTTGGTATTCTATGAAATCTTCTCTATACCTATCTTTCCTTCATTTACAAAGGTTCTTGTGAGTAAGGTTCCTCATTTTCTACTATTAAGCTTAGTTGGATATTCTATGTTTTCTCTTGGTCTTGTGTCTTATGCATCATCTTAAGACAATTATCTTCTTTGATGATAAATAATATGCCCCTATGTCATATTATTTCCTCTTAATAATATTGATATGGAGTGAATTTCAATAGAGACACTTAAATGACAATTAATTTCATCACTCCATCACGTTATTAACACTTTTCGAAAAAAATCTAACAAAAATAAATGTACAGTAACTTACTAAGGCAACAAAAAAATGAGCCACAAAATTCAATGATCTAACAAGTTTAGACTGCATCATGTTTTTCTCACAGCCATCTAGTTTGCAAAGTGGTTTCCTATAGAGAATATCCCAATGAAAAGATCCATGGGGTCTTTTGGAAAAGGTGGAGCTCTCCATTTTTTTGTCATGTCTAGAAGCCTTTGAGGTGAAAAGCTTGGATGTGAGAAAGGCTAGGAAGCAAAAAAAACTGTATGCACATCAATGTCACCATTTAGAGAGAAGCTAGTGGCATCTTCAAGCACAAATCCCTGGTCCAACCACGTATAAATTTAGTGCATACATTAATTTATACTAATGCCATAAAGTTTCTTGAATCTGAAAAAAAAAGTATTCTGTAGCACTAGCTTAACGTGGACAAGAATGTGGAGAAGATATAAAAGAAAATATTGTATTATAAAAGGTTCTTCAACTCACTGTTTGAAAATGAAAAGAGGTCACATGCCTCCCATCCACATTCACATGATAACCTTCCAAACCTACACTTAATGTAAGAACAAATAATTTTCCCTCCACAAATGGATATGGCCAATCAATTGATGACAACTTCTTTGCATGCCCCATCAAATGATTCAGTCACCATGCATTATTATATAAATGATATGTGCCATGTTGGTATTGCAGTTAGAATGGACTAGATTAATATCAAAATAAGTATAAAGGATGTAAGTGCCAACATGAGATCACCATCCAATAATCCATGCTTGAAGTTCAAATCATGAGAAGCAAAGAGGTTTAGTGGTTCCACTCCTTAAATTACTTGTGTTCCCATCCATGCCTATCATAGATCATAACATGGTTGGGTGTAAAGGTTGTTTGAGGGATTGCTCAGAGCTGACTTTAACTTGGCTAAGAGTGTGTCTTTAGTTAATTATGAATAATAATCTTGTGTAAGTGACACAAATTTTGTCCACCTGGTTGTGGTCTAGCATAAACTTGGAGCAATGGTACCATGACCGAAGTTCAAACATAGGTTGAAATGTTCCAAAAATAGGAGCCTCTTGTCATAGTAGCTAGCAACATTCTGTAAGCCAATAATGGCAACCTATCCTGAGTTGGAAATAATAAAGGAGAGATTGCATTGTAACCACATAAAAAAAACAGAACAAAGAAGTGAAAGGAGGCATTTCAGTATTAAAGAAAGAAAGATATGATCAAAGCTTCATTTTTTATCATCGACATCTTGGGAGTTGGAATGTTCCTTCAAGGAGATGCCCGTTCGAAATTCTCTCTTTGGAATTCTATGAAATCCTCTCTATACCTATCTTTCCTTCATTTAGAAAGGTTCTTGTGAGTAAGGTTCCCCATTTGCTACTATTAAACTTAGTTAGATATTCTGTTTTTTCTCTTGGTATTGTGTCTTATGCATCATCTTAAGACAATTATCTTCTTTGATGATAAATGATATTCCCCTATGTCATACTATATCCTATTAATAATATTGATATGCAGTGAAGTTCAACAGAGACAATTAAATAACAATTAATTTCATCATTCCATCACTCTATTAACTCTTTTCGAAAACAATCTAGCAGAAAGAAATGTACAGTAACTTACCAAGGAAACAAAAAAACATACCACACCATTCGATGATCTAACAAGTTTATACTACATCCATGTTTTTTTGACATCCATCTGGTCTGGAAAGTGGTTACCTACAAAGAGTATCCCAATGAAAATATCCACAAGGCCTTCTGGAAAAGGTGGAGCTCTCCATTTTTATAACATGTCTGGAAGTCTTTGAGGTGAAAGCCTTATATGTGAGACAGGTAAGGAATCATCAACAACTATATGCACATCAATGTCACCATTCGCAGAGAAGCCAGTGGCATCTTCAATCACAAATCCCTGGTCCAACCACGTATAAATTTAATGCATACATTAATTTATACTAATGCCATTAAGTTTCTTGAATTTGAAAAACATTATTGTGCAACATTGGCTTAACATGGACAAGAACGTGGAGATGATATAAAATCAAATATTGTACTCTAAAGGGTTTTTCAACTCGTTGTTAATAAGGAAAATAGGTTTCAAATATATAGAATTTAACTATTTGATCAATTCCATGTGTTTAGTTAGAAACGTAGTGTATATCACATCACATGATTATATAAGTGATATGTGCCATGTTGGTATTGCAGTTAGAATGAACTAGCTTAATATGAAAATGAGGATAAAGGATGTAATGGCCAACATGATATCACCGTCTGATCATCCATGCTTGAAGTTCATATCATTAGATGCAAAGAGGTTTAGCGGTCCCACTCATTCAATTACTTGTGTTCCCATCCATTCCTATCATAGATCATACTATGGTTGGGTGTAAAGGTTGTTTGAGGGCTTACTCAGAGCTAACTTTAACTTGGTTAAGAGTTTGACCTTAGTTAATTATGAATAATATGATTGCGTAAGTGACACAAAGTTTGTCCATTGGGTTGTGGTCTGGTAGAAAATTGTAGCAGTAGTACCATGACCCAGGTTCAAACACAGGCTGACATGTTCCAGAAATGGAAGCCTCATGTCCTAGTGGCTAGCAACATTCTGTAAGCCAATAATGGCAACGTCTCCTCAGTTGGAAATAATATAGGAGAGACTACATTGTAACAACATAAACAAAAAATAGAACAAAGAAACGACAAGAAACATTCCAGTATTAAAGAAAGAAAGATATGCTCAAAGCTTCATTTGTTATCATCAACATCTTGGGAGTTGGCAGGTTCCTTCAACGACATGCCCGTTTGAAAACCTTTCTTTGGTATTCTATAAAATCCTCTCTGTACCTATCTTTCCTTCATTTACAAAGGTTCTCGTGAGTAAGGTTCCCCATTTGCTACTATTAAACTTAGTTGGATATTCTGTTTTTTCTCTTGATCTTGTGTCTTATGCATCTTAAGACAATTATCTTCTTTGATGATCAATGATATGCCCGTATGTCATATTATTTCCTCTTAATAATATTGATATGTAGTGAATTTCAACAAAGACGGTTAGATGACAATTAATTTCATCATTCCATCACTATATTAACTCTTTTCGAAAACAATCTAGTAGAAAGAAATATAAAGTAACCTACCAAGGAAAAAAAAGGGCCACAACATTCGATGATTTAACAAGTTTAAACTACATACATGTTTCTCTCACAACCATCTTGTCTATAAAGTGGTTGTCTGTAGAGAGTATCCCAATGAGAAGATCAACAGGGCCTTCTAGCAAAGGTGCAGCTCTCCATTTTTCTGACATGTCTAAAGTCTTTGAGGTGAAAAGATTGGACATGAGATAGGTAAAGGAAGCAACAACAACTATATGCACATCAATGTCAATGTTTACAGAGAATTCATTGGCATCTTCAAGCACAAATCCATGGTCAACCATGTATAAATTTAGTGGATACATTAATTTATACTAATGCCATAAATTTTCTTGAAACTGAAAAAAAAAATTATTTTGCACCACTGGCTTAACATGGACAAGAATGTGGAGATGATATAGACACAAATATTGTACTCTAAAGGGTTCTTCAACTCACTGTTGGATAAGGAAAAGAGCTCACATGCCTCTCATCCACATTCACATGATAACCTTTCAAACCAACACTTAATGTAAGAACAAATAATTTTCCCTCCACAGATGGATATGGCCAATCAATTGATGATGACTTCTTTGAACGCCCCATCAAGTGATTCAGCCACCATGTAGCCTTTTCCTCTTTCCTATCATCATTATCAGTAAGCCAATTTTCACATTTGGGAAGTCTGTCAACTGTCAAAATGCACAGAATTGGTCAAATACAGCCTCCAAATCCAATCAAATTGCATTTGGTGTCAACTTTAAGTTCCTCATCTGGAACGATACAATATCCAAATCCTTCCTCGATGTAATTCTACCTTTGGCATTACGCAACATGGTATACATGATATCATCCCTGGAAGTTGGCTGTATAGAGATTAAATTTATAGTTAAGCTTGAATAAGTTTGAATTGTTGTATATTTTAATTTTCTGAAATTTTAAAGGGTTTCTGAATAATCTAGTTTAAAACCTAATTAATTCATAAATCACATAGAAGGTACATTGATAACTTGATAAGAGAAAAAAACAATGCAACAATGAAGCAATCAACCACATAAGGTCCCAAACCCACCAACAGTAATTCCCAACAAAATTTGTCCATTTATATCTCTAGCTTAGTGGATAGATGCCATATACAATTTGTCACATTAGTAACGTTGTGATTTTGAATTTTCTTTAAGTGTTCATTCAAGCATCTCAAAAAGCATGAGACTAAGTCTATTTTCACAAATTTCGAACTGCACTCTAGAATTGTAATATTGTGCACTGATTAGTTTGGCAAAGAATCAAAATTTACACATGGTAGTGTCTATTGTGACAATAGATTATCAACTAGGGAAAGAGGAGAATTCTCTAAATGCAAGTCTCAAATTCCATCCTCAACAGCAACACATTTGCAATAGCCATTAATAACCAAGCAGACTGTCATTTGGATTTCATGAATGGAGTGTCACTATGATTATCTAGGCTAAAGAGAGAAATTGGTTTGTTTTCACAATCTTACAACAAACAATATGCATTGGTTGCTGGAAATAGATGGATTTCCATTTTAAAATTACTTCAATTTACTAAAACTGAAAACAAGACTTTACATTGATTTTGTGTCATGAAATTTCTCATATTATATCCTTCCATAATTATTGCACATGCAAGAAATCCTTTGATCGCTAATATGCAAAATCCAATGACCTCAAATTTTGTATAAACAAAAAATGGTTCCATATCAAAACCAGGTACTGCATCTCTAAACCAAGGATAAACCCAGTTGCATAAACGGACATGCAAACCTTGTGTTCTCACACCTATATAACTCAATGATGGAAATATACCAAATCCCATTGAACTTTTCTTGTTGTATACTTATTTTGATTATATAAAGATTCAATTATGTGTGTAAAAATTCCTAGAAAGAGGAATTAGAAGGTGAAAAATGCCTTCAGATCAAGACCATATATAACATGAAATGAAGATAGAGGTTGTCTTGGAAATGTAAGGACGACCATATCACATGTAAAGAAAAACCAACACCCTAACAATTCTCTCTCGCTACCTCGTCCCAATTCAATGTTCACTACCGCCATGTTGACATGATCAAATAAAAACAAAATTTTGATTAAAAAATAGAAAATATCGCCCAATGATCAATAAGTGCAACTTTTTAGCTTCAGAATACCATGTTGAGAGAACAATGTGTGATCAACATAATTCTTATAAGCCATGCAAAAATAGGGAAACCAAAGACTTCAATTAAATAACTATTATATAATTTGTTCGACTCTAAATGTGTTTTACCAAGAATACCTTATTGCGAGTTGAGGAAGACTATAAAAATGGGGCTACAAGAACTCTGTAGAATGCACTATGTTTCGTGTATGCATAATATTTATATATTTGAGTACTCAAACAATTGACGCATGGGGTTCACAAAGTTAAAAAAATGTTTAAAGATATAGAAATCAAAGGCGGGAAAGCAATGCAAAACCCTATTTATTCAGAGTTTTTCCATAGGTTCGAAGAAAAGAGAGAGCCTGAGTTATAGGTAAACCTCTTTATTCCATTTTTCTGACCCATCTTAATATCTACGTCAATGGTGGCCTCTGGGGTTTTGGTAGAATTATCGTGAACAAAGTCCACCAAACCCGCCTTGAAGGACATGGGAGTAGAGTAGATGCGTCTGCCCAACACAATTTCTGTCAAGTAATGGGAATGAATCTTGCTCCTGATGATGGACATGCCACTAGGAGGAATGACAAAACCCACGTCTACCTTGCTCATATAGGGAAATGCTTTATCCTTTCTCATGAATCTGTAGTCATGGGCTAACGTGAAAATAAATCCCCTTGGAGAAACATGCCCGTAGATGACAACAATTGAGGGTAACTTCAATTCCATGAGGGTTGTGACAAGTTGCACGAATTTGAACCCTCTTTGGCATCTAGTCATAGTTTCTCCATAGGTTCGAAGAAAAGAGAGAGCTTGAGTTGCAGGTAAATCTCTTTATTCCATTTTTTCTGACCCATCTTAACCACTACATCAATGGCGACCTCTAGGGTTTGAGTAGAATTATCGTGAACAGAGTCCACTAGACCCACTTTGAAGGTCATGGGAGCAAAGTACTTTCGTCCGCCCAACACAATTTCCGTCAAGTAACAGGAATTAACCTTGCTCCTAATGATGGACATGCCACTAGGAGGAATGACGAAATCGACGTCTACCTCGCTCATATAGAAAAACCATCTAACCTTTCTCATGAATCTATAGACATGGGCCAACACGAAAATGAATCCCCCTATAGAAGAATGCTTGCAGACGACGATAATTGATAGTAACTTCAATTCCATGAGGGCTGTGATAAGCTACGTGAATTTGAGGCCGAGGATCTCAAATTGATCCTCTTTGCTGCGATCTTTCGGTGTTGTGCGATGCAAATGTGTTCCTTATCATTATCTCGAGCCGAGGAAGCTCGTTACAAATGTTTCAATCTAATGGTGAAAAATTCTTTGATCGTCTAAAATAAGATCCTACAATGTAGACGGGTATACTGTGGCAGCTAGAGGAATTATTTTCAAAGAAAACCCCCTTACAACATAATTATGTTTAATTACTATTTACCCACCATTAATATATATATATATAAAACTAACTTTGCTCTTATGATTCATAAATATGTTTATGCCCATTGAAATTAAAAAGAATGGGAGTTCCGCTTACTCGCGGAGAATCTATAATAAATATATAAATTTTATCCTAGTAGCCTAACTCGAACATATTCTCTAACCGTAGTGAAATTAAAAAAGTTCAAGAGTCAACTTATTTTCACAATTAGATGTTAATATATATGATTCGTTTGAAACTAATGTGATAAATATTACGGATTAAAAAATTGATTCGATACATGTTTTATTTGAGTTAAAAGATTCTTGAAATATATACGCTCTCGTTGACGCATCACTCGGGGTGATAAAGAACCTTGTGGTGTGTCACTCCTGGTGATCTTTATCATATACAAACATTTTGAGAGTTGTTTTAATGGTATTCAAACAGTGTAATCAAATTCTTACGAAAGCGTCTACTTAAATATTAAATGTCTAACATTTTGACAAAACGTGTAAAAATTGAGGCGAAAACATTAGGGAAAATACACACATCATTAAAACAAGGCAAAAACTAGATATTCCGCTGAACTAAAAGGGGTTTCCATGTCGGCCTTTCTTCATGTTTCAAGATAAATTTTGGAGGTGACATTACACAAGGCTCAATGCTCTCATAGACTGGAAGTAAAGTGACTTTCTCAGCTTTAAGTGTTTTTTAACTTACAAACTGATGGCCCAGCCCTCCAACGTGGCATGCCGTGTCAACTGGGCAGAGTTAATGCGACTGACGTTGGTGTAAATGTGAGTGTACAGGCCTCTAGATTTTTCGGAGGGTTTGTAACCGGCGGTACCGGTTGGGAAACTCCACCTGTGGGTTCTGTCCGCAAGTCACTCCCACCTTTTGTCAAGCCAAAACCTCGGTTGTGTTGGTCATTTCGTCGTTTGCTGTGTTAAACCTCGGCCCTGCTCTGTGGAGGGTTTTATACTTACAGTTTCTTCGTTCCAGCGTTGAGTTCTCTGGTTCCTCCGGCCTCTCGCTAGTCTGCGCGTTGGGATTCCTATGAGAGCGACATACTGTTGGTTTCTTACGCCATCATGCGTTTCATTTGCTGTTTCTTCGTTTGTTTTCCGTCGAATAGTTTCTTTCCACACAGTCTTAACTTGTAATGGGTTCTGTAACAGGTTCTCTTCGGCTTCACACTTCAATAAACCACTTCGTTTCAACCTTGTCTCGAAGGTAAGCTCTGGTTCAACGCTAGACTTTGTCGTTGCTTCTTCTCCAGGCTCTGACAAATTTGTTCCTTGTTCTTCAGGTTATGGGTATCGGTGGGTTTTTCCAATGCTGCCTCTGCAACTTCAGGTGAGAGCCACAGTCTAAGGCTCGTTCGTTTGTTGGCTTCCGCTTTATTTGTTTTTCTCGCTTTCCTTTGTGCTAATCCACGCCCACACTCGCTCTTGCAGGTTGCTTCAGGTGGCTGCCGAGGGTTTATACTTCCTGCGTTTCTGGGGATAACCCGAACCCTCAAGCCTTATATCGGGTAGGGTCCTTCCGGCGTTGTTTCCGCTTATAAGTTTGTAAAGAAATGGAAGTTCTTTTCTGTAATAATTTATAGTCACCCGGGTTATGGTCGACCGATATTCCACTCTCCCATTTAGTGCTTGTCTGTAGGTATTCGCTGTTCTGTAGGTTGCAAATGAAACTGTATGGTCCTCTGTCGGTTCTGTCAGTCATTTGTGGCTTCCACTTCGCTTGTAATGGTTTCGTTTTGTAAGGAACTCGCTCTAGCGAGCATGTTATGCTCAGACAACTTCTATTATGCGCTTATTTATATTGATTTAGTTAAATGAACTACTGTGTTGTCATTTCCAGCTATTACATGTCTTTCTAAAAGTACAAAATACTCGTATATTCGTTACCTGGTTATGTTTGTCGAGGTCGGTTGTCCGCCTTCCTTTTTGTGTGGAAATAGCTGCCTGTAGCGGCGTGTGCTCTATTGGTTACAACTTACTATCTTCATTTATAGGCTCACTGTAATTATATGCTTACAGTACTATTATTTCAATGGATGCAATCACAGATAATATTAACCGAATGAATTAATTTAGCAGTGGTTCAAAATAAACAATTTTATTATAGAGGAATGTTTCTGTGTCTCTCTTCTCTCGAGGGGTCTCTCTCTCTTTTTTTTAACATCTGGGAAGCATAACTGCTTCCACTTCCAGTTGAACTGTCTAACCAGAATTATTACAACTACCAACCAGTTTGTTTTCACTAAAATGCTAATTTACTGTTAACTAATTTCTAAACTAAAACAATTCACAGTTTGCAATTTCTATGGTCTCTAACGACCTTCTGGGAAATAAACAAATAATAAAGAAAATTAAAACAAATGACAAGTTTGATAACCTGTCCAGCTATGCATGTGTTCTCTGCTAGTTCTTGTTCTCTCCATGAGACAGTCAACCACCTTCTGTCTCCTCGGAGCTGGATGCTCCTGCATCAGGCTCCCGGGGTGGCAAAAAGTCATGGCTCCGTTCCATGAGATCGTCGACAGAATAGCCTGCTTTCTGTATCTGCGTTGCGTTGAGCCACGAACTGTCCTCTATCGGACGGTTCTTCCACTTGACCAAATATCGCAGATATTCCTTCCTGCGTGTGCGCCTAGCTACCTGTGTGTCAAGGATCTTCTCGATCTCAAGGGGTTGTGCCACTGGCATCTGCCTCATCCACGAACTTTCCTCACAACTGGTGTCCCGCGGTGGCTCTGCTGCTGTATCGTCTCTCGGATCAGCGACATAAGGAAACAGATCTGCCACGTTAAAAATGGGAGAAATACCAATCCCTGGTGGCAACTGTAACTCATAGGCGTTCGCAGAAAATTTGCGAATGATTTTACAGGGACCGATCTTCTTAAATTTTAACTTGCTGTACTCCCGTTTTGGAAACCGCTCCTTACGTAAATACGCAAGGACTTCATCTCCAACGTTGAACTGAACTTCCCGGCGCTTGGAATCAGCTCGCTGTTTATACCTTTGACTGTTGTCCTGTAATTTCAGCTTGACCTGCTCATGTAAATTACTCATTGCTTGAGCGAAATCTTCTCCATCAGCACTTCGTTTTTCGAGCTTCCCCAAATCTCGTAATTCATGCACTCCGCGTGGATGCATGCCGTACAAAATCTGGAAAGGACTATAACCAGTACTGCGATTAGGTGAATCGTTATATGCGAATTCCGCCTGAGCTAGTACACGGTCCCACGTCCGGGAATTCTCACCTGTTAAACTCCGAAGCAAGTTCCCCAAACTCCGGTTTACAACCTCCGTTTGGCCATCAGTCTGCGGATGATAGGCGGAGCTGAACTGTAACTGGGTGTTCAACTTTTTCCACAGGGTTCGCCAAAAATGACCGGTGAACTTTACATCCCTGTCGGAGATGATGGACCTTGGAAGCCCATGTAATCGAACAATCTCAGTGAAAAACAAATGTGCTATATAAGTAGCATCACTGGTCTTCTTGCAAGGTACAAAGTGCGCCATTTTTGAAAAACGATCTACCACAACCATTACTGAATCGAAACCCCGCTGTGTCTTAGGCAAACCCAGAACAAAGTCTAAACTGACGGAGTCCCATGGTCGGTTCGGAACGGGTAATGGTAAATACAGACCTGTATTCTGACTGTGTCCCTTTGCCAGTTGGCAAACCTTGCACCTACTCACATACCTTTGTACATCCCGCTGTAATTTTGGCCAAAAATAGAAATGTCGTACCTGTGCTACTGTCTTATCTATACCGAAGTGTCCAGCCAAACCTCCACTATGTTTTTCCTGAATAATGTTTTCTCGCATAGAGCAGTTGGGAATACACAGCTGTCCTCCCTTAAACAACAATCCCTCCTGTAAATTATAGTCCAACCACAGACTGCTGTTCCTCAACAGAGGGTTTTGACAAGCCTCATAGGCTTCCTTAAAATCGGCATCTGTTTGATACAGCTCTTTCAGGTGTTCAAAGCCTAAAACCTGCATCGTACCTTCCTGTAAGAGTAGAATCCTTCTACTCAGCGCATCTGCCACCTTGTTTGCTTGCCCACTAATATGTTTTAGTACAAACGTGAAATTCTGTAAGTACTCTACCCATGCTGCATGCTTATGGTTCAATTTATGTTGCTGCATAATGTACTGTAATGCAGAGTTATCCGTAAACAAAACAAATTCATTACCCAACAGATAATGTCTCCAATGCTTTAACGCTTGTATAATTGCATAGAATTCTTTGTCATAGGTTGAGTATTTCTGTCTACTCTCGTTCAGCTTTTCACTGAAATATGCGACTGGTCTATCCTCCTGACTTAGTACTGCCCCAATGGCCGTACCACTGGCGTCACAACGAACCTGAAAGGGTTTGTTGAAGTCAGGCAGCCTCAATATCGGCCTTTCGGTAATCTTCCTTTTCAAAATCTGAAAACCTCTTTCCGCTGCTTCAGTCCAGTGAAAAGGCTGATTTGTCTTCTTAATCGTATCCAGCATAGGTGCGCAGATCTCACTGAAATTCCTGATGAATTTCCTGTAAAAACTTGCTAGTCCGTGGAAACTGCGGACTTCAAATAAACTTCCTGGAGAAGGCCAGCTAACTATAGCTGCCACCTTTTCTGGGTCCATCTTTAATTCGTTTTCTGCAATTACAAAACCCAGATACACTAACTCCCTCTGAAAAAAAGTACACTTTTTCAGATTGATCAGCAATTTGTTTTGCTGCAGCTTCCTCAACACACTGCGAACATGTCTGAAATGTTCTTCCTTAGTTTTACTAAAAATCAAGATGTCATCCAAGTAAACTATTACGAATTTCCCAATAAATTCCTTCAGTACCTCATTCATCAAGCGCATGAACGTACTGGGAGCATTGCTCAACCCAAATGGCATCACCAGCCATTCATATAAGCCTTCATTCGTCTTGAAAGTTGTCTTCCACTCATCTCCTTCCCGAATTCGGATCTGGTGATATCCACTTTTCAAGTCAATTTTCGAGAAATAAGCCGCCCCACTCAAACAGTCCATCATATCGTCCATTCTCGGTAAGGGAAACCTGTACCTAACCGTAATTTTGTTAATGGCTCTAGAGTCCGTGCACATTCGCCACTCTCCTCCTTTCTTTGGAGCCAAAACGGTTGGTACTGCACAGGGGCTCATGCTCTCTCTAATCAATCCTTTGTCCAACAACTCCTGGACCTGTTTCCTGATTTCTTCATGATCCTTGGGACTCATACGATAAGCTGCTTTATTTGGCAGACTTGCCCCTGGTATAAAGTCAATGCAGTGACTAATACCTCTCCTGGGTGGAAGTTCATCCGGAAGGTCATCCACCACAATGTCTCCAAACTCCTGCAGCAGCTTTTGGATTTCCTCGGGAAAATCTGAAATCTGTGTATGCAATATCACTGCTTTTGGTCTTCGTATGACAGCAAAATTTACTTCACTGTCCTCAATCTGTTTTATAAATTCCTTTCCGCCCATCAGCAATGCTTTCACCCCACTGGCTTCTGCTGCACTTTCCTCTTTGATGGGTACAAGCGTGTGCTTGATCCCATCTTTGACAAACTTATAACAATTTGTTTTCCCGTCATGAACTGCACTTCTGTCAAACTGCCAGGGTCGTCCTAGCAATATATGACAGACATCCATCGGCATAACATCGCAGATAATTTTGTCTTTATACCTGCCTATCTGAAACTCCACCTCACACTGTTCGTCAACTAACAGTTGGTGTCCTTTCTGCAGCCATGACACTTTATATGGAGTGGGATGTTTCAACTTTCTCAATCCAAGTTTCTCCACCATCTCTACAGCCACCAAATTGTCGGTACTTCCACTATCGATGATCAGCTTGCAGCACTTACCTTGTGACTTGCAAACAGTTCGGAACAGAGCTTTTCGCTGGTCAGGTTCTGCATTTTCCTTTGCTGGTTTTAACAACACTTTATTCAACACCAAAGCTTCACCCGTCTCTGGTGTGTTCTCCACCTCCTGAGGTGTTGCCTCAGCATCCTCTGGCTGAGCAACATACGCTCCTCTTCCACCTACCGGTTCACCTTCAGGACAGTCATACGACTTGTGTCCTAACTTGTGGCAACGATAGCACTGGACAGTTCCCCTGCCCCGACCACTTCCTCGCCCTTGCTGAGCTGGTCGTCCTCCTCTAGTGCTATTGTCCCTCTCTGCTGTGCCAGCAGACTTAGAACTGCTGCCTTCTTCACTGGAACCTGCACTTCTACCTCTGCCAAAAACCTTACCTTTTCCTCTGCCAGTTCCGCCTCCTCTCCTGGCATTCTGTTTTCTGTTAATTTTCTCCTCTGCTTTCAGTGCAAACTGATAAGCTTCATCCAAAGTTCTGGGCGAGAGGATACCGATTTCATCCAGGATTTCCCCCCTCAACCCATTTACAAACCGGGCTGTCTTTTCTGGGGTATCTTCCACGTACCCTGCTCGCAGGTTCAACTTATAAAATTCTTCTGTAAATTCCTTAACAGTCATCCCTCTTTGTTTTAAATTCTGCACCTGTCTATACAACATGATCTGATAGTCTTTCGGCAGAAACTTTTCCTTCAGTTTTGCCTCCATCCTGGCCCACTTCTTTATAGGCTGTTTGTGTTGCCTCTTCCTTTCCGCCTGAACGCTGTCCCACCACAAGGACGCATGTCCTTTCAACTTTGTGGCGGCGAACTTCACCTGCTTGTCCTCACTGGTTTCCTCAAACTCAAAATATTTATTCACTTCACTCAACCAATCCAATAACACATCTGCAGACAGACTTCCGTCATAAGTGGATAGCTCATGCTTTGGCTTATGACTAGACAGCAAAACTGACTTTAATAACCGGAGTTCCGGTGTCACCCCTTCAACCTCATCTTCTGGTTCTGCCACATCCTCATCACTATCATCTGCTGGGTTCCTCCTTCCCCCAGCTTCTACCACTGCTAATCTTTCTCGCAAAACGCGAATCTCCTCGCGGAGTCCCTCTTCTGCTATTCTCCGAATCGCTCTTCCTCTTCCTCTTCCTCCTCTACCACCCTCCATTTCTCCTATTTGTCAACCGGCTCTGATACCACTTTTGATGGCCCAGCCCTCCAACGTGGCGTGCCGTGTCAACTGGGCAGAGTTAATGCGACTGACGTTGGTGTAAATGTGAGTGTACAGGCCTCTAGATTTTTCGGAGGGTTTGTAACCGGCGGTACCGGTTGGGAAACTCCACCTGTGGGTTCTGTCCGCAAGTCACTCCCGCCTTTTGTCAAGCCAAAACCTCGGTTGTGTTGGTCATTTCGTCGTTTGCTGTGTTAAACCCCGGCCCTGCTCTGTGGAGGGTTTTATACTTACAGTTTCTTCGTTCCGGCGTTGAGTTCTCTGGTTCCTCCGGCCTCTCGCTAGTCTGCGCGTTGGGATTCCTGTGAGAGCGACATACTGTTGGTTTCTTACGCCATCATGCGTTTCATTTGCTGTTTCTTCGTTTGTTTTCCGTCGAATAGTTTCTTTCCACACAGTCTTAACTTGTAATGGGTTCTGTAACAGGTTCTCTTCGGCTTCACGCTTCAATAAACCACTTCGTTTCAACCTTGTCTCGAAGGTAAGCTCTGGTTCGATGCCAGACTTTGTCGTTGCTTCTTCTCCAGGCTCTGACAAATTTGTTCCTTGTTCTTCAGGTTATGGGTATCGGTGGGTTTTTCCAATGCTGCCTCTGCAACTTCAGGTGAGAGCCACAGTCTAAGGCTCGTTCGTTTGTTGGCTTCCGCTTTATTTGTTTTTCTCGCTTTCCTTTGTGCTAATCCACGCCCACACTCGCTCTTGCAGGTTGCTTCAGGTGGCCGCCGAGGGTTTATACTTCCTGCGTTTCTGGGGATAACCCGAACCCTCAAGCCTTATATCGGGTAGGGTCCTTCCGGCGTTGTTTCCGCTTATAAGTTTGTAAAGAAATGGAAGTTCTTTTCTGTAATAATTTATAGTCACCTGGGTTATGGTCGACCGATATTCCACTCTGTCATTTAGTGCTTGTCTGTAGGTATTCGCTGTTCTGTAGGTTGCAAATGAAACTGTATGGTCCTCTGTCGGTTCTGTCAGCCGTTTGTGGCTTCCACTTCGCTTGTAATGGTTTCGTTTTGTAAGGAACTCGCTCTAGCGAGCATGTTATGCTCAGACAACTTCTATTATGCGCTTATTTATATTGATTTAGTTAAATGAACTACTGTGTTGTCATTTCCAGCTATTACATGTCTTTCTAAAAGTACAAAATACTCGTATATTCGTTACCTGGTTATGTTTGTCGAGGTCGGTTGTCCGCCTTCCTTTCTGTGTGGAAATAGCTGCCTGTAGCGGCGTGTGCTCTATTGGTTACAGCTTACTATCTTCATTTATAGGCTCACTGTAATTATATGCTTACAGTACTATTATTTCAATGGATGCAATCACAGATAATATTAACCGAATGAATTAATTTAGCAGTGGTTCAAAATAAACAATTTTATTACAGAGGAATGTTTCTGTGTCTCTCTTCTCTCGAGGGGTCTCTCTCTCTTTTTTTCTCTCTCTTTTTTTTAACATCTGGGAAGCATAACTGCTTCCACTTCCAGTTGAACTGTCTAACCAGAATTATTACAACTGCCAACCAGTTTGTTTTCACTAAAATGCTAATTTACTGTTAACTAATTTCTAAACTAAAACAATTCACAGTTTGCAATTTCTATGGTCTCTAACGACCTTCTGGGAAATAAACAAATAATAAAGAAAATTAAAACAAATGACAAGTTTGATAACCTGTCCAGCTATGCATGTGTTCTCTGCTAGTTCTTGTTCTCTCCATGAGACAGTCAACCACTTTCTGTCTCTGCGGAGCTGGATGCTCCTGCATCACAAACGTTGCAAAGTTTACATATATTCTGGAGGGCGCTCACACGCTTTAGACATCAAAGCTTGACATCCACTACTTACAAATTCTTGTTACCATGGTGATTCCAAATCATTCTAAATAACTGGATGTCCATACAATGCCAAATATCATCCTCCCACATAGACTCATAAAAAACCTTTGTAGTCTCGACATAATCATATTGCACAGCGTCCAGATACATAATATCGGCATCTGCACACACATCCGGAATAAATAAATTGTCTAGAGACACTACTACACCAAGGGCACTTTTGAGACATTTTTTTAAGACAAAAGAAATCTTTTGTCTCAAAAATTCATTTTTTATTTTAGTTATTTTACATTAAAAATTAATATCAATTGATTTTGAGAATATTTTTGGCAAAATCACATAAAGAATCATTTGTTGACGCGTTTCGAACCAACTAGTGTGTTTCATCGTCAGGACAAGTTGAAGAACAAATCTGAGCGATCAGTTAAATAGTGCATGCAGGTCCTCCAACGGTTATAATTCACTGGGCAATGGTAAAAAAGACTCTTAACGGCTAGATTAGATCAGGGCCTAGGGGAAAGGGTCAAGGTTAGTTAAAATATTTAAATAATATTACAATTTCTCATCTTATGGTAAATCATAATTAAAGAGATCATAGTATAATTTAATTTTTTATGATCTTAGTTATTAACTTCTCAAATAAATATTATTAATCCAATAATAGACTAAATTTGATCTTATTTTATTAATTAATTAATTAATTAATAATTTTATTTTATTTTATTTTGTTTATTTTTTATATCAATAGCAATATTATTATATTAATATCAAACTTTTATTAAAATATTATTATTAATTTATTGTATTAACCTTAAGTTAATAGTAATATTATTATATTAACTTCCGGTTAATAGTAATACTATTATATTAATTTCAAATTGATATTATTAATAATATTAGCCTAGCGTAAATTTTATTTTATTTTATTTTATTTATATATTTATTTATTTATTTATATTTTATTCGTTTTTATTTTTGTTTTTATAATATTGTCAATAGCAATATCATTCTATTAATAACAAATTTATATTAAATTATTATCAATAGTAATATTATTGTATATTATTATATTAACTTCAGGTTAATATTATTATATTAATTTCAAATTAATATTATTAATAACATTAGCCTCGGGTAAATTTTTTACATATAATATTGCAATTGCTACTATTTTACTTGCCGTTTCATGATACTAGTTACAATAATATTATACATAAAACTAATACTTAAAGATTATTGATTAATAAAGAGACTAATGTTATTAAAAGACTGAGACTATTATTACTAAAATATGAAAATAGGGACAACTAAACAAACAAAGAGGAGTCATGAGACGAAAAGGCTAAGGTAGAAGTGCTAGGATCCAACAACTACTAATCTTCCAGCCGTCATCTCTATTGAGATTCACAGGTCTTTTCTCGATCTCAAGGGCTTCCCTAAATTTGCGATGACGAAACTACGTAACTCTTGCGAAAACTTGAGCCTCTTCGATACATACATCAATTGATTTGTCTTAAATATAGACTCTAAGACAAAAATAGGTTGAGACAAAAATATTTTAAGACAAAACTTTATATTTAAGACAAAAATAATTTAAGATGAAAATATTTTGAGACAAAACGTTATATTTAAGACAAAAATAGTTTGAGACAAAAATTTAAAGACAAAACTTTATATTTAAGACAAAAATAGTTTAAGACAAAATTATTTTAAGACAAAAACAATTTAAGACAAAATTATTTTAAGACAAAACTTTATATTTAAAACAAAAGCATTTTGAGAAAAAAATATTTTAAGAAAAAACTTTATATTTAATACAATGACCACTTTAGATCAAACCTATGTTTAATACGATATTTCACTTCAAATGAAAATGGAGGGCAGCACTGAGTTTCAGGGTGATCTGCGCGCGCGTTTTGAACTGGAGCTCCCGCGCCCTTGCTTCCTCGGTCCCTACGGCCCTACGTAGTGTTGTGGGGAAAAATGCCTATGCAGGACGATCCTATCCACCTAAGGTGTGACAGTACCTTAGCAACAAACGAACACAGCTACTTCGGTTTCTTCCTTTATGAAATATGAAAGAGAGGAGATTGGTAGACTTACCGTTATCTTTCGGTTGTCCCTCGATCTAGATCCTCTCCTCTTTGTGTGTCCACAGCTACTTGCCTCTTCGCTTTTGCTCCCACGAGATCACAAGAGAACAGCTACCTGTGACAAGAGAACAGCTACATGCAACAAGAGAAGGACACAATACAAAGGCAAATATACATATTCATAAATGATTCAGGATTAGAAGTAAATCAAATACACTAATGCAAATCATACAATAAACACTAGCATATAGGAAAGAACCAAGAAGCTTTATTGATTGATAAACAAGGTTCAGGAAGAGATACAACCCATAAGGTTCCAACCCAGCATCTCCTTCCCAGCAGAATGGAATTCTTTCTTCAGCCCCTTTCAAAGCATAAGCACCCAATGATCTAACCACAATCCAACAACAATTCTTTGCAATTACAATATTCCAGCCTCCTATGACCTCCTGAGAGAGATCTATATATAGGAGTTTTGGAGAAAGGATGAGTCAGCTTGAGGCTGGCATGGAGCTGACTAGTGTCCTCTCCCACTTCAGTTCTTGAGTCCACTTGGAGGTTCTTGCTTCCACTTGGAGATTTGGAACCTCTTACTCATCACCAGTCGAATTCCCTGATCCAAGTGTCATTTTGGAAGCTTCCTGGGCATTGACACCTTGAGAAATGAGTCTGCCACTTGTCCAGTTACGCTCAGCGCAGGTAGCCTTCTTTGCAGTTGACATTCAGCGCAGGTAGACAGTGGAGCAGTTGACATTCAGCGCAGATGCTCAGTGGAGCAGTTGACATGATCCAGAAATGGCCTGTTTTTGAGTGTTTTCAGGTGGAGAACTTTTGTGAATTGCTGTGGTTTGCTGGCCTTGTTCCTCTAGGGGTAGGAACACCATATTTAGGGACTTTGGATCCCTTGATTATTGACATTTCATGCTCAGTGATGTAAGGCACAAAAATGTCTATAACAGTTGCCCCCTAAAGTATGAGGTCGTTTATCGGGTGAAATGCTTTATCCAGGGGAGTCCGAAGCTCATCCATTTGCTGGGAGGAGACCTGTAATAAGATACAATACAATACATTATGATTCATACAGCTTTCATGATCTAGCTGAGGCGGGCATTCCCATGCTCAGCTTTATAAATACATTTTGGTACATAGAACAGACGATCGTCTGATGGTAGACTGATAATTCTGGCGAAATTATCATCCTTTGAGTAGGATGATCATCTGCTGCAATGATGTACATGTCAAATGTCTTTATATTTCCTGAATATATATCGCAGCCCGGATGGATGAAACTAGATCCGGGGTCTTCAATCTCGTTCGATATTCACTCTAAGTACAAGTCGATCCATGTGAGAATTGCGCTGAAGTTGAACATGGAAAGACATCGCTTGATTACCGGTCAATAATGTAAACCGTTAACAAGCGCGAGAGGAATCACCGATAATGATAATGACCCTCAAGGTACTGCAGTACAATTCACGTGGTGTGAATAAAGGACTTGGCGTCGAACACCACGCAAAATCTTCTGGTCGAAGGTCATTGATGTATACCTGTCGCCGGAAGCGAGAAACTTGCCATTGAGGCATGCAAGCTTCAAAGTACTGAAGGGGTTGTTCCTAGATCAACTTCTTGGATAATGAGCCGATGTCGACAAGAAGCGATCCGTCAAAGGAGGGCCTTAATGAATCCCACATCAGTGACACGGAACGGAGCTAATGATTTTGATGGAGGTGAAAACAATCTGTGACATATGATTCAGGGTGGCGGTCATGAATGGATGAAGGATAATGTATGGCAGTGGATGGGACCTGGTTGACTCTTTTCTTAACGACTTCTCTTGAACATATGGTGACACTGATGTGATGGATTGGTAGCATTACCCCAAATATGGATGGTGTGGCAAAGACCATGGTGATGTGACCGGTCAATGAAACAACCCAACCCGATGTGGTACGGAGGAAAAGTGTCATGTTCAAGAGCGACCTGCTACCATCAAAGACTTCTTGATTTTTCCCAATTTTTCCCCAGTCATTGCTGACCAGTACCTCTTTATTTTTGTCAAGCTTGAGGAGGATAACATATGCTTGTTCTATAACCTGCCCTTCGGGCAAGCCTATCGCTATGTTTTAACGAGCCTAGCGATAGGGAAACTCGTTCTCGTCTAAAGACAAGTTTGTCGCTATTTAGTGATTTTAACGAGTCTAACGACAAGGAAAACTCGGCCCTTTTCATTTTTAGAGAGTCTGAAAAGGTACATAAAGTTAACTCCAAAATTCCTTTTTTGTCATCTAATCCCTTAAGTCCGAAAAAGTATAAAACAATACAAAAGGGATGAGTTTTCGATAGTTTTAATGAGCCGAACAAAACAAGCGCTCGATCTTTTTGTGCAATAATCCCTCAGGTCCAAAAAGATTAAAATCTAGAGGAGGGATAGCTCTTCCAGTCGTTTAACGAGTTGGAAGGCCAAAACTCGGCAATCTTTTCATATTTTACGAGTCAGTTGAAAAGAGCTTAAAGAAGACTCATCTTTTGAGGAACGAGTGATGAACAGGGTTAGCAGCTGATTCCAGGTACATGTTGGAATTTTCCAATCACGGCAGTGTCACAAGGATGGCTAGGTGAAATCACTCTTCGCAGCTGTTCCTCAAAATGGGTAAACAATCATATGGAGGTAAACGATCGGCCAAATGAAAAGTGGAGGTGACGGTACACAAACACGACCAAGGCTTTTATGGTTGATCAGGTTACATTCTTAATGGTTATTTACCGGGAAGTTCATTTTTTAACGAGCTTAAACTTGCTCAAAGCTTATGTTTATTTTTTAACGAGCATGAACTATGCTGCTAAAACTGCTCAAAGCTTATGTTTATTTTTTAACGAGCATAAACTATGCTGCTAAAACTGCTAGGATCTTCGCTTTTCTATTTTTTAACGAGCATAAATTCCGCGGTAAAACTGCTCGATTATATGGTCAAATTTTGATTTTTTACCATTACTAGCTTTTCTCTTTTCAAGGATAGTATTGCATTTTCAATTGCTGCATCAAACTTAGTTAGAAATACATAATCATGAGATGAAAACCCTAATATTTTGCTTTGAACTACGTAAAAAGCCATTAAAAAGTGTTTTTACCTCTCATTTTACCATTTCATTTGCATTTGGTTTGTTGGAGCTTTGGAGGTGCCTCTTCCCCCTCGATTTTCATCAGCTGATTTCGGGAGATTCTGTGGACGATTCTTGGCGTCGTTTGGACCAGGTAGGAGCTAAACCCTAGCTCTTTCTTTTCATGGTTTGATTTTTCCATTCTGTGCCTATTTTCCTGTTCTCCTCAGCCCCCGGGGTTTTGCTAGGGCGCTCTGCCATCAGCGCAGGTAGTCCATTCGAAACCTGCGTTGAATGTCAAGCTGCCTTAAGGCAGTTTGACCTTCAACGCAGGTAGGACACTTGCCAATTGCGTTGATCATAGAAAAATAGTCCTATTGCACAGTTTTTGATGAAATTTTGCTAGTTTCTCATCAAATCCAGGATCTTACTCATTCTCTTGTTTGTTTTGCAGGAATATTTGAGCAAAATGTCCCTTACATGGTGAGAATGAGAACATGAAGAAGAAGATATGATTGCTCTCCATGACCCTGTCACGGTGAACGCTCTGCGGAACTGTGGCCTGCTGAAGTTTTTCCGTATCTCTAGCATGAGAGCACAGATTTCTTTGCTACAGTATATGCTTGATGCTTGGGATCCCATCAACCAAGTATTCCAGATTAGGGGAAAATCCATCCCCTTGACCATAGTAGACATTTACTTCTTGACTGGGTTGTCAAGGCGGGGTGCCCCCGTTTCTTTGTCAGGTTCGGCCCGGGGGAATGACTCCGTGAGAGACTATGTTCGCCAGTACTGCAGGGAAGGTTCCCAGCCGAGAAGAGACGGCAAGGTTTTCATCCGTGAGATTACTGATAGGTCTCTTAGGTCCATTCTGTATACTATTGGTAGGATGGTCGGTAGCGCATCTCTACATGTTGCCAACAGGTCTTATGTGCAGCACGCCTTGGAGTGTCTCCAACCGAAAGTATTCAACTGGTGTGATGCAGTACTTGTTCAGATGAAAAGTCAATTGACCAAGGTAAAGGACGGGAAGCTGAAGAACTTTGGATTTGGTTCTATTCTGACTGCCTTCGCCTTGGAGAAAATCCCACTGATGCAGCCTCAGTATATTGTACTCGACTTGCCTTCTCCGACCGAGCCACGCATGCAGAGGTGGGTCGATCACATGTCTAGGCATGCTGGTCAACCTCAGATTACTTTCACTGATGCCTTCTTCAGGTGGTTCGAGCGCCAGGAGATGGTATTTTCTGAGTACCCATATGTGGGTATGGATTTCCGAGGTGATCCGGATTTGGTGCTACCGGATGGCGAACAGTGGGGCGCTATTGGTAAAATCTCTGACCATATCACTGTCTACTATTTTTTATTCATAATGTTGCTGTGCTTTATTCTGTCAAGACTTCTAATTAAACTCTTGGGTGCATGCAGATGTTGGTCCTGTTCGTCCAGCAGTTCGTCCGAGACCGCCAGTTGCTGCCCCGGCAGTGGAGCCTGCTGGGAGAGTTATTCTTCGCGACCTTGACGACGCTGAGACCCTTACAGCTGTGCAGGAGCAGGTTGAGAGCCTTACTCTTGGTATTCCGGATGTACGGATCGATGAGTTACCTTTATAGTTGCAGCAGCATACTACTGGTGTGCCTAGACGATGGACTCGTCTCTTGCGCATGATTGCACAGGCCGTGACGTGCTATCATGAGCACCACTAGGCTAGGGTGCCCCCTAGCACTTTTGAGTTTTTGGGTCATGCGACCAATTTTTGTCTTGGTTACAGAACATTATGTATAAACGATAAACAACTTTTATATATTTTGATTTTCGAGGTTTATTCTGGTTGATTTGCGTGATCCACTTGCATAACACTGATGTATTTCTTTTTATAAATGTCGTAAATGTCTATCTAATACATAGTTTGCTAATGAATCGGTTAATGTGTTTAAGTTCCTGGAAATATGTTGGTATTGAAATAAATCAAACTGTCTTTCCAAAATCTTAACCCTTAGAAACATACGATAAATAGCTGGGTTGCAGACAGAATATATACCATTGAGTTGTAGTATCACGAGTTGTGAGTCTAACCTGACGATTAGTCGGCGTATACCATGGGCGATGGCATCAGAGAGGAGTCCTATCAACGCGCTATACTCAGCGATGTTATTCGTTGTTTGTCCAATACACACACCTCTGAAACTCACTAACTCGCCGCTTGGATCAAAAAATGGCCCAGGCTGCGGAGGATAGATTCCGCGAACTACGACTCGCTCCGTCAGCATATCCCACACATGTCTCAGAAAAGTTCGACATCTGCAACAAATGAAAAAAGGTGGATTACTCTACCGGAACAAACACTTTAGCGAAAACAAAATACAACAAAAGCACTCAGGTTACTATTTAGGCATAGTAACACTTGAGGTACAACCCGTTGCGGGGTTGCGCCAGTGGGATTCCGTCATAATCCATCAACTCGTAGGCTCCTTTTGCTAACACTCGTTTAACAATATAGGGGCCCATCCATAAAGAATTAAATTTTCCTGCTCCCAATTTGTCAGATTCTTGGTCGTAAAGCAAGACCAAGTCACCTTCAGAGAAGACACGGGGTTTGACATTTTTGTCGAACTGCGCCTTGACTCGTTTCTTATGGGCTTCGTTAGCCAAAGCGGCGTCACGACGGGTTTCATCCAATTGGATTAATTCCAAGAAACGGGCCTCTTCTTCTGAAGTTCCGGGGAGGAGGTCAATTGCGAGTTTAAGAGACGAAATTTCACACTGGATTGGTAAGACTGCCTCCAGGCCATACACCAATTGGAACGGTGTGAACCCAGTGGCATTTTTTACCGATGTTCAGTAAGCCCACAAGGCGGAGTACAGGATTAGATGCCACCTTCTTTTGTGAACCCCGATCATCCTTTGCAACATACGCTTCAAGACCTTGTTGATTGCCTCAACTTGTCCATTGGCTTGCGGATAATACGGGGTAGAGATGTCGTGAGATAGCCCTAGCTTGGCAGCTAATTCAACCATCATGTGATTGCGAAAATGCGATCCATGATCTGTAACTATAGCCTGCGGTACGCCGAACCTGGCGACTACATGATTGAAAAAGAAAAGGGCAGCTGTTTCACCAGTGTTATCCAATGTAGGCATCGCCTCGGCCCATTTGGTAAAATAGTCAATGGCGACTATAATATACCCATGCCCCCCGGTCGAGATGGGGTTACATTGCATGAAATCGATGCCCCATTTGGCGAAAGGCCCAACAGCAACTATTGGCTATAAAGGTGCGGGTGGTCTTCTGGTTTTGCTATCAAAAATCTGACATGCATGGCAACTTCTGACTGCGATTATGCAATCTTTGAACATGGTTGACCAGAAGTATCCTGCTCGTAAGATTTTTTGTGCTGTTGCATATCCAGATTGATGCCCCCCACACACGCCTGAATGACACTCATTCAGGGCTTTCTCGACCTCCTCATGGGTAAGGCACCTCCTCAGAACTGTATCGATACCACGACGGTAAAGCGTATCACCGACGATCATGTAGTCTTTAGCTTGGTATCGTATACGTTTCTGTTCAGAGTGAGAGGTGTTAGGCCTGAACTTTTGGGTTTGGAGATAAACTATGATATCTCCATACCACTCATCGCTTGTAGATATCAGAAACAAATTTTCATCCACGATTGACTCTTCCGATGTTTCATCGTTGGACGACGATGGGAGATCGCACAATAATTCCGCGAAAACTAGAGCTTTCTTTGATTTGGATTTTACAAATTCTAGATCAAACTCTTGAAGGATCGCTATCCATTTTGAATACTTTCCCCCCAGCAACTGTCGTGACAGTATATAAGTCATGGGGTTGCAATCTGATAAAATGGTAGTTTTTCGAAAGAGGACATAATGTCGAAACCTTTGAATCGCTTGAACAGATGCAAGCGCTAGTTTTTCAACATAAGAATATTTACTTTCTGTATCATTTAAGTTTTTACTTAAATAATATATAGGATGTTCAATTCCATCGACTTCTTGTACTAAAACCATCGCAATGGTCGTATCCGCTGCAACCAGATACAGGTTAAAATCTCTTTGATAGTCTGGGGCATACATTAGTGATGCTCTTACTAGAGAATCTTTCAGAGCATCAAAGGAAGCTTGCGCCACTTGATCCCAGACAAAAGGTACATCTTTTTTCAAAAGATGAGTGTAACCTTTAACAAGTTCTGCGTAATTTGGAATGAACCTCCTCAGAATGTTTGCTTTCCCTTGGAGTTTCTGAATCTGAAGCAGATTTGAAGGTGGAGGCAAATTGATGATTGCCTGAACCTTACAAGGGTCGAGATGAATCCCATCCTTAGAGACTACAAAGCCAACTAAACGACCAGACCCGACGCAAAACACACATTTGTGTGGGTTGAGTCTTATCTTGTAGTGTCGGCAACGTAGAAATATCGCTCTTAAATGCTGCGGATGATCAGTCCGCTTTCGCGAATGAGCTGGAAGGTCGTCGAGATATGGTTGAACGATGTCCTTGATGTCATGGGAGGCATAATTCATTGCCCTCTGAAACGTCTCCCATGCGTTCTTTAAACCAAAGGGTAATTTTCGATAAGCGAATGTGCCCCACGGACAAATAAATGCAGTCTTTGACTGGTCCTGTGGGCAGATATTTATTTGATTATACCCGGAAAATCCATCCATAAAGGAAAAGATTTTACATCTGGCGCATTCATCAATTATCTGGTCGATGAAGGGTGTAGGGTAGTTGTCCTTCGGACAAGCTTGGTTTACATCCCTATAGTCGACACACACTCTAATCGTCCCTTGTTTCTTCGTAACAGGGACAATATTCGATACCCAATCGGTTAGAGGAACCGGGTAGATGAAACCAGCATGGAGAAGTTTCTCAACTTCTGCCTTAATGGCAGCGGCTTTCTTGGGGTGTACCTGTCGAATCCGTTGTCTTACTGGTTTGACATCAGGATACATTTTAATTTCATGTTCAACAATACTCGAGTCAATGCCTGGCATTTCTTCATATGACCAAGCAAAGACATCTCTGAACTCGCGAAAAAGAGCATTATATACTTCTAGTTCTGAAGGGGAACAACCTTTGCCGACATAAATATTCTCTACAACATTTGGTTTAGTCGAGATATTTATGGCTATAGTCTCTTCAATATTGGATAAGTTTCGCTCGGAATCCACCGTATTTACAGTATTTGTTAGGAATTCAAAAACTGAAGGGTGGTAAAGGTCGTGTTGAGTATCTTCTTCACACTCTGGAAGAAGGGAACGATGGTGGTGATCATTCCATGGTGCCCCCTCAATCAACATTGATTGTAAGATCCCTTCGTCAGTCCCATGCACTTTTGACCAAGGATCTAATGTGGTACCATATTCTCTAGACCTATCTACCCAAACGCTTGACGAGCGTTGATTTGGGTTTGCCTCCCATGCCCGAAACATTGATTGCTACAATATTTCTATAGGGCTTGAGGGCAAAACCATTGAATGATCCATGTCGACTTTGTCTTCTGCGACCTTCGTGGAAGATATCATGTTACAGGTTGCTACAAATGGTATATTTCCTACGTAGATAGGAGGTGGTAGCGCGAAAGCTCCCATCATTGTGGGGTCTTTCAATAGTCCTACTCCGATATCTTGAATTGAATGGTCGCTCCCATGGATCATGGGAATACTTCCTGTAACTTGTGAACCATTAGGGAGGAAGTTCTGTTGGTCGACGACCGTAATCCCTCCTTCAAAGGGAATGCGATCTTCCTAAAATAAGTCGACACTACAGCTGCCATGGCATATATCCATGGTCTTCCCAGTAGGATGTTATAGTCAAGATTGCCATCGATGACTTCAACATCAATTTCCACTGTTTTTCCTCCTAGTTCAACCTTCAAGTTATTTAGGATGTCGTACGGGGTGTACGTCCTTCCGTCGAATGCCTTTAATGTCGTCGAAGATCGCGACAAGGTTGGAGATCCAAGAGTTTTCCAGCAACTCATCGACATGATACATGTAGATGCCCCCTCATCAATAATTGTTCGGTGAACAGTTTTGTTGAGGGCTTTCACTTGGATAAGGAAAGCTAGTTGAGCTGGTAACTGAGGATCATATCCTTTGTGGTCAAAGGATACAAGATTGGAATCTTTAGGATCCACTCCACCAATAGCCGATAACAACGCCTGCCTTTGGGATGGGCAATTTTGTAGTACCTCAAGAGTCGACATAGCGGATGGCGATTGGGCCAAATCTTCCACTATGTTATAATGCTGCACCGCCCTGGCGCGAGGATTAAATGTCGACTTGTGTACTACTCCCTTTGGCGGTTTTATTGTTAATTCAGGGATGATGGGGGGTACAACTTCTGCCGAAGTTGTTGTCGAACCACTAGGTTGATCTTTACCTTTGTCGTTCGACACCGGTGGATTCCCGTAATCTTTATTCCTTGTCGAAATCAAAGCATCATTTTGCTTAGAGATCGATAACATTAGCACTTGCGACGGGGAAGCATTTCCACTATCAACCATATTTTGACCTGGATTTGGAAATGGATCAGTCAACACAGCCGAGGTTTTAGAACTCTTAAAGAATCTCTTTAGCTCAGCTCTTAACGGACAATCTGTTGTCCGATGATCCTCCTCATCGCATATCTGATAAGGATATTTCATCTTTCCAGGAGGGTTCGAAGAAGTTTTTTGAGGGGATGACTCACCCTGTTTCTTCTTCTTCCCTTTGTTTTGCTTCTTCTTGCTTCCTGGTTGATTGGAATTTTTGCCTTTATCTGTTGATACGGCATTTATTTCCGAAGCAAGAATTTCTTGATTCGCATTTTGATTCGAAGTCTTACGGGCTTTCTTATTTGAATCCCTTGTCGACTTTGCGTTTGCAGTGCCAATCACACCGTTGCCGGCATGAGAGTCACTATTTGATCCAGGAGGAGGAGGAATTGAAAATTCCGGTCTGGGGGCGTCAGGTATCTTGTCATAGAGCGTGCCAGACTGAGTATATACTAAGTCTAAATACTAGGCACGAGCAATAACCTGCTCCTCTGTTACGACCCCTCCCTTGGCCACATCTTCTGTTATAGCAGGAAGTAGCGACTTTATAAACCACTCAGCTAATAGCTGATCTGGAACATAAGTCTTCACCATTCTGTGACGATGACGCCACTCATGTATATGATCGGATATATGTGTGGCCGTCGTCTGCTTGAAATTTGTTAAGATTTCTGTTCCAGTTTCATACCTTATAGGTAATTGAAAATGGGTTAAGAAAGTCGTGGCTAGAGAACTGAAATTGTCGAAAGAGGCTCTAGGTAATTCAATATACCATTTAGCCACTGGACCTGTCAATATCCTCTGAAAAAGGCGAAGCCTTATCGAATCATCATTCAAGGTGTTCGACGAACACCACAGATGAAAAGTCATCACATGATTCGACGGGTCTTCGCCAGGATTTCCATTGAATTTAGGAATGTCCGATGGAAGCTTGTGAGGAATCGCTGGCCACCAATGGGCATAAGCAATTGGATCGTTCGTTAATCGGTGTAAATCTGGTAATTCTAAAGTTTCCACGAATGGTAACTGTTGACTCAGGTTTGGCGAGGCGTACCCAGGATACGATGGAATCGCCTGAGCAGTAGGCCTCTGCATACCGGCATAATGTAATTGATGCTGGTATGATTGATACGGCTGGTGGACTTGACCACTGTAAAGTGGTTGATTTAACCCGTTTTGAATATACGGTTGTCCACTATTCGCAAAGATCTGTTGCTCAGATCCTTGGTACACCTGCTGGAATTGTGGCTGTTGGTATTGCACTAGCCATGGTTGTGAAGCCATGTTCTGCTGTGCTATACTAACCGACGGACCAAGATGTGGGGTAATTATACCCGTTTGGACCTGTGTCATCCCGGCAATTGGCGATTGTGGTTGTGTCACAGGGTCAAGGGGCTGTTGCATTACAACCTGAGAGATCTGAGGTTGACACACAACAGGCATCGTTTGAACTTGCGACACTGTTACAATAGCTGGCGTCGTCGGGATGTTCGATACAGGTACACATTGTTGCATAGAATACACAACTCTTGGCTGTTGGGGTAGCATAGGTACCCAACCACTTGTCGAAACTCCAGTATAACCTGAATACGGTTGAGAACTGCCGTATGGGTATCCTCCCGGAGGGGGTAATGAAAGGGCATACTGCCCCCCATACGGTAGCAATCCGGAACTCAAGGGTATGGTTTGCCCTTGGGGACTGGATGGCCCAAATTGACCTCCATAGGGATCAATTTGTCTAGTTTCAACATAAGAATTACCGGATATTATTCCGGAAGAACAAACTGGAACAGACCATACTGTCGAAATAGTCCCTGGGTGGACTCCTTCTAGCTGTTGAGAGCTAGTTGGGACAGATGGTACACCGGCAAACATCGTCGGAGTGGCGGCAGGGAGTTCTGCCGTCGCTGTGTCGTTCGACACAGTCCTAGATGTTGACGGTTGCTCAGACATTTTAAGTCTATCCAATAAATTGCCTAGCGATTCTACAGGAACTTCCACTGGTGATGGACAAACTTCTGATGTTGCAGGAAAAAGAGTGACCCCTACTCCAAAATGAGTTGGAGTACTTGCTTGCGGGTCCTCTATAATTTCCTCTATCGCAATCAAACCAGGTGGAAGAGGAAGACTGTCAGGTCCGTAAAAGATTTTTGGTGCCGAAGAAGGGGTTGTTTCGACAGCGACAATTGTTTGAGGAACAATACTCTCTGGACCGGTTACAGATGGAACTGGTTCAGTAACGCAAGTACTTGTTCTCAGACGAGGATCAGTGCTACTATCCCTGTGTGGCTGTTGAACTTCTTCAATAGAGGCAGGGTTTCCAGAAATGCTTGGAGTAACCAGAATCTCAGATGTTGTCGGAACAGTTTTTCTAACTTTGATGGGAGATTTTGAACCGGTTAAGCGAGTTCGCTTTGTCCGTACTACTTTTGATTCCAGAGACAAAGACGGTTGACTCGCAAGCCTCCGCGAACGACGGGGTTTCAATTGACTTTCTTCCACGGTTGCGGATTACTCGATCAACTAAAATACAAAAAGGGAAAATTATGTTTCCAAATTGAATGAATTTTATTAGACGCTTTTAGACACAACTTGCTTTTTCACTTTTAAAGAGTCGAGAAAAAGCTAAAGATGACTCTAGTCTCCTTCGATGTTTTAACGAGCCCGAAGTGACAAATGCTCAGATGGACTTTTTCTGTTATAGAGTCTGAAAAAGGCCAAAAGAAACTGCTCTGGAGATCTAGGCAGAGGGTGTGCCAAACTTTTCGCAAAACCACAGAATACTTTTTACGGTACGGGTGGTCGATCTTCGTGAATGCTATGTTCACTGCATTGCGATCAGTAGGGCGGCCGACACGGCTTCCTAAGGATAAAGGATATATGCCTATAGGGGTCTCCCAATATATACGCGACGGTATGTGGGAGCACAAGTCCGTATTAGTGCTATCGTCCCTCAAGAGGAATCACCCACCTTCTTAGAGATCGACAGTCACTACGTTTAACGATGCCGGAACACGTCTCTACCTAGACCTCTATGTTGTGCGTTATGTTGCAAAGTGTTGTTAGGTTCATTCAATATATTTTAAGTTGATCTTTTTTAAAGTTTGTCTTTCAGGATCACCACGAGATGTATTGGTACAAATTCCTAAATACAGTCTAAGATGATAAGCAAGCTTTATAATCTTTCAACTTTGAAAATCCTAGCTACTAAGCGAAAAGAGAGTGACTATCTTTTCTCAAAGAGCAATCAGCACACTCTAATGCACTCTTCCTAAATCACACATGCAATCTTATCAAAATGCAAAATGCACAATGCAGGTGTTTGTTTTCACTTTCTTAGTATAAATGCCTACAAAGAAAGCTTTTTGTACAACTTTGAATTTGCTTTTAAATGACTGTAAAATAAACAAGTTTACTTTTTCCAAAATCAGCAAGGGTAGAAGAGATTACAAGCACTTTGCGATTTTTCGAAAGAAATACTCGTTTCGACACTTAAAAGTGACAAATTCAAACCAATAAGCAAAAGCAAATGATAATCAAACTGCAAACAGCCAATTGAACTCTCTCCTAAGATCACAATCAATCAATCAATCAGATCTGAATCAAGGCTACAGGATGACTATTTCGCTCATGCAAAGGAAAACTGTAAATGATGCCACAAACGCATAAAAACACTTACAGTCTTTTTGTACAAAAATGAGGCAGAATTTAAGCAAAGAAAAGAGGTATCAGAGGTGGTACCTATGCTGGTTAAAGGAAGCAAAAACAGAGACCAAAACAGAGCAAAAGACAGCAAGGAACCCCAGCTACACAAGGCCACACTGGTTCAGCACAAGTGTAACACTGTCAGTTTGACATTCAGCGCAGGTAGCCTTCACGGGACCTGCGTTGAAATGCAGACTGCCTTCACAGTGTCTGCGCTGAAAGGAGAAACTCTCGTTTCTCTTGGTTTCCGGGTCATAAAATGCTCAAAAATCAACTGTTTCAGGCCAAATCAGGAACACAAGCAAGGTATAAACAGAGGGATGCTTTCAGAGGGTACTAAAGACTATCACAAAGGATCATCAACTCATTTGTGAGTCCATTGTTGAGATCATAGACAAAAACCCAGTGAAGGATCAAAGCAGCAACATTCTACTTTGCAAAGCAGTTCGATTGTTGTTGTTGAGTCTATGAGGTAAACAATGATGCAAACAAACAAAATGACTAAAACAAAGTTCTTCCCCAGCGGAGTCGCCAATTTGTTGTGGGGAAAAATGCCTATGCAGGACGATCCTATCCACCTAAGGTGTGACAGTACCTTAGCAACAAACGAACACAGCTACTTCGGTTTCTTCCTTTATGAAATATGAAAGAGAGGAGATTGGTAGACTTACCGTTATCTTTCGGTTGTCCCTCAATCTAGATCCTCTCCTCTTTGTGTGTCCACAGCTACTTGCCTCTTCGCTTTTGCTCCCACGAGATCACAAGAGAACAACTACCTGTGACAAGAGAACAGCTACATGCAACAAGAGAAGGACACAATACAAAGGCAAATATACATATTCATAAATGATTCAGGATTAGAAGTAAATCAAATACACTAATGCAAATCATACAATAAACACTAGCATATAGGAAAGAACCAAGAAGCTTTATTGATTGATAAACAAGGTTCAGGAAGAGATACAACCCATAAGGTTCCAACCCAGCATCTCCTTCCCAGCAGAATGGAATTCCTTCTTCAGCCCCTTTCAAAGCATAAGCACCCAATGATCTAACCACAATCCAATAGCAATTCTTTGCAATTACAATATTCCAGCCTCCTATGACCTCCTAAGAGAGATCTATATATAGGAGTTTTGGAGAAAGGATGAGTCAGCTTGAGGCTGGCATGGAGCTGACTAGTGTCCTCTCCCACTTCAGTTCTTGAGTCCACTTGGAGGTTCTTGCTTCCACTTGGAGATTTGGAACCTCTTACTCATCACCAATCGAATTCCCTGATCCAAGTGTCATTTTGGAAGCTTCCTGGGCATTGACACCTTGAGAAATGAGTCTGCCACTTGTCCAATTACGCTCAGCACAGGTAGGCTTCTTTGCAGTTGACATTCAGCGCAGGTAGACAGTGGAGCAGTTGACATTCAGCGCAGATGCTCAGTGGAGCAGTTGACATGATCTAGAAATGGCCTGTTTTTGAGTGTTTTCAGGTGGAGAACTTTTGTGAATTGCTGTGGTTTGCTGGCCTTGTTCCTCTAGGGGTAGGAACAACATATTTAGGGACTTTGGATCCCTTGATTATTGACATTTCATGCTCAGTGATGTAAGGCACAAAAATTTCTATAACACGTAGGCCCCATGCCTAACAGCCTCTGCTATTGGGCTCTCAATCCTTCCCGGCATCCCCGGAATCGGGCTCTACCTCCCTCCTCCGGCCAGTGCTGCTGCTAGCACAGCGTCCGCGTCTGGGTTTTGCGATCGCAGAGGAGCATAGCTGCCGCCATGAGTGCACCTAGGGGTGAGGAGACTTCTCCCACCCCACCAATCTCTTCAGAAGATTTCTCTCGCAGAAAGGGAAGAAACATTTGATTCCAGAAGTCCCGAAATTCATCAAAAAACTGGAGGAAATTCCTGAGATCGCCCTACCAGAAGACCAACCGATAAAAATCGCCCTAGCCCTAGCTGACAAAGGGTTGGTAGGACAATTTATGGGACGCTGGCCCTCTACAAAAACAACAAAGGACTGGATCCAACACAACTGGAGGCCCCAGCTAGAAAACAATGTGATCTGCTATGTTGTCGTAAGAGGGTATTTCATTTTCTAGTTCACATCCAAACAAGATCGAGATTTGGTTTTTAGAAACAGTCCGTATTTTATGGGAAATCAGTGTTTGTATCTTAATAAGTGGACCCTTGACTTCGATCCCTCAATCGATACCCCTAAAGAGGTCCCAATCTAGGTCCGGCTTCCCAATCTGCCAATCCATTGCTGGAGCTATCACACCTTGCAGAAGACTGGAAATGGCCTAGGCCGTTTCATTGACAAAGCAGATAACAAGGGCCAATATACCTGCATAAGAATCTGTGTGGAACTCGATCTGGAAGCTGGACTGCCTGAAGCGGTAAAACTTATAGTCATAGAATGGCATCACTATCAAAAATTGGATTACGAGCAACTTCCTTTCAAATAAGAAACCTGGGATTGAACCTTCAGTTCCAAGTGCATCCAGTAGGAATCGAACCTACGCATTTACCTCTTGTATAGGTTGGGCTGGGCTAACCTTTGATCCCTGGATGCAGAACGAGTGAACTAGATGGTTTTTTGAAAGAGAGCTGCTGCCATCCCGCCTATTGTAGCCACGAAAACGTAACCAACCAAAACTAACCAATTGGACCTGAACGACAAGAATTGCCAAAGAAAGATAGATTGTAAGTAGTTGCTCACGAAGCGAAGATATTTAGTCACTTATAGCCCATGAAGTACCCCTCCTCGATACGGAGGCTGACTTCATATCGATAGTGCAAAGGCCCAGGCCCAGCAACCAACCTCTTTCACGAACATGGACACTTCCAACGAAATTGCCCAAAAGCTCCAACCGGGGACAAAGTGGATGAAGAAGGATGGAAAGAAATACAAAAGGGTAAGGCAGTCCCAAAACCAACTGAGAAGAAAAATTCAGGGCCATTGGTGAAGCCCCGGCCTAAACCAAAAGCCAAAGAAGTTCCAAAAGAGGGTTCTTCCTCTGGGGTAAAGACAGATTCCATTGGAACCTGAGAGGAACTAGAAGACCTGTCGAAGAAAGTTAAAGAAGTAGAGGCAAAGTCATCTCTTCCTCCATCAGAGGATGAACAAGGGGAAAAAGAAGAAAACGAGGAGCGCATCAGTCTGGGCTTCGATTCTGAGGGAGATTCAGAAGATGGAGTCTCAAATTCAGACAGCTCACAAGTCACTCCTATCAAGTCAGCTAGGGGTCGAAAGTTGAAGAAGAATTAGAGAGAGGAACAAACTTATTTGGATGTTCTCCAAGGCTCTCAGAAAACTCTCAAAGGAATGATGAATACCAGATCTAGGCGCAAGCATGGTTAGGCTCCAAAAGGAGCCATAACCTTCCAAGCTAGTGAATAATGAAATACGTCTCCTGGAATTGTAGAGGGTTAGGCAGCAGGTTGAAAAAAGAAGCATTGAAAGACATTGTAAGGATGTACTCGCCTGAAATCCTTCTCATCCAGGAGACAAAACTGGAGGACCTTCTACTCCTCCAAGCAAGAAAAGCATTCTGGCATAAAGGCTAAGGGAGAGCAGTCAACACTAGAGGCGCCTCTAGAGGGATTGCCTCCTTTTGGGACAACTCCAAATATGATCTGATTCGCGAAGAATGTTGCTCCCCATTGGCTACTCACTAAGCTCCTCCATAAAGAATCTAGCCACCAAGTAAGTATGTTCAATCTTTATGCTCTGATTTTACCATTTGAGAAAAAAATTGTTGGGACTCGCTCCAGTCCCATATTTTCTTGCACAACCCAGAAAATATTATTATTGCAGGTGATCTGAATGTTACGCTAGCTGCAGAAGAGAAAAAGGGGGGCTCGCTGGTCAGGGACCCAGCTAGAGAATGGGTTGAAGACCTCATTTTAGATTGGGAATTGGAGGATATCAAGCCCACATCTGGGAAATTCACCTGGTCAAACAAAAGGATAGGCCCTGGCCACATTGCTGCTCATCTGGATAGATTTCTAGTCCAATCCTCCTTCTTGAATTGTGGTCTAATGGCCACCTCTAAAATTCTGCCAAACTACACCTCTGATCATAAACCCATTCTGCTTGAGCTCTCCTTGGATGGATATCTTGGCCCCATTCCCTTTAGATTCAATTCTCTATGGATTCATCAAGAAGGATTCCCGGAGGTGGTCTTCGAGGCCTGGAACTGGCAAGTTCATGAAGGATCCCCTTTCTTTGTGTGGGAAGAAAAAATGGGAGACTTAAAAGGGACCTCAAGGTGTGGGCTAAAAGGTTGAAAACGCCCACCGCCAAAAGAAAGGAGATGCATGACAATTTAGCAGGCCATTAATTAACAATGGAGAATTCTGATGTAACTCAAATCCTTCTTCAAAAAGAAGTAGAGCTACAAAAAGATCTCCATAGAGCAAGTAGGGATGAAGAAGAGTTCTAGAGAGAAGTCCATAAATATTTGGTTACAGGCCGGAGACAAAAATACAAACAACTTCCATAAGCAAGTTGAATCATGCAAGCACTTCAAAATAGTAAATGAAATTCACTATCAAAACACTGTGGTTAAATATTCTGAAGGCATAAAGCGAGCAACCCACTCCTTCTTCAAAGATCTTTACTCTACCCCGGAAGACCCTCCTATCGATTCTCAAGCCTATCCATTTGATCTTATTCCTCACTGTGTTCAAGATTCTGACAATATTATGCTGACTACTCCGATCAGTATGAATGAGATTAAAGAAGCTTTGGATTGCATGGATCTAGATAAAGCCCCGGGCCCTGATGGGTTCACTACAAGGTTCTACGTGACTTGCTGGCCTACAGTTAAAAAATACCTTCTGAGAATGATCTGTAACTCTCAGACCTGCACCAAGATTGGAGGCAGTACCAAATCGGCCTTCCTTGCCTTGATTCCGAATGACAAAGGCGCCACCGATTTCAGTATATTCAGACCCATCTCTTTGTGTAATACAAGTTATAAGCTGATTACAAAAATAATAGCCAACCGTATTAAGAAAATTTTGTCGATCATCATCCCTGAAAACCAAGGAGGATTCATAAAAGGGAGAAAGATTCTTGACAATATTGTGCTGGTGCAAGAAGCAATTCATTCAAGCTATCATCGAAAAGAGAAAGGCATGGTGATTAAGCTAGATTTGACAAATGCCTTTGATAAGGTGAGACATGATTTCCTGTTTTCTGTGATGGAGAAATTTGGCTTCTCAAAAGTTCTCATAACTTGGGTGAAAGCCTGCATTGCCTCCCCTTGGATAGCGCCTCTGGTTAATGGTCGTTCAAAGGAATTTTTCTAGGCCTTGAGGGGGTTAAGACAAGGTTTCCCTTTGTCCCCGCTTCTTTACGCCATTCAAGCTTCAGTGCTCGGCTTCCAGCTAGAGTACTATCAACAGATCCAAACTCTTCCAGGCCTGAGAATGGCTCACAATGTTAAAGACATAAATCATGCCTAGTTTGCTGATGATACATTATTGCTTGGAGGATCTAGCATAAATTCTGCTAGAACCTTCAAGAAGGAGTTGGACATTTATAGGGAGGTTTCGGACAGCAAGATTAACTATCTAAAAAGCGCAATCTATGGCTGGAATTGCTCGATCAAAGATTTGACAGACATAGCAAGGCTATTAGAAATGGAAAGAACCCTGACCTGGGAGTCATTTAAGTATATTGGGATCCCAATCTTCAAATCGAATCCTAAGGTAGCTCACTGGATGCCCCTGCTAGACAAGCTAAAACTTAGAATATAAGCTTGGGGAGCCTCATGGTTGAATAATGCTAGGAAGGTAATCCTTATGAAATTTGTTCTCAAAAGTCTCCCAGTTTATCAGAACTCCATTCTACTAGCCCCTAAAACCTTTATTAGTAAAGTGGATGGTCTCCTCAGAATATTTCTGTGGGAGGGAGGGAAAAATAATGAAAGAAGGCTCCATTTAGTTAATTGGGACACTATTAAGAAGCCATTCTTGGAAGGAGGTCTCCAAATGAGGGATCTGGCAGCCCAAAATCTTTCTTTGGGCTCCAAGCTCCTTTGGAACATTGTTTTTGGGAATCCTAGTTGGAGCAAGAGAGTTCTGTGGAAAAAACATTTTCATGGGCAGCGTTTGAGGTGCTTGGACCAACCTCATAGAATTTCCAAAGGATCACCAGTTTTCAAACTCTATCTCACAGCTTTGAAACTTTTCAGTCATAAACTTTATTGGATCCCAGGTAATGGGAAAAAAATAAAAATTTTGGAAGGTTTGATTCTTGGAGATCATATCCTTGAATCAGATGGCAAAACTGGAAAATATCAGAGCTTGGCTTTAGGCCAGCAATCTGGGAACCCTTCGGGACATCTCCAATTGGACAAATGATGCAGAAAGTCTATGGGATGGTTGGAATTTGGGGGAGGTCCCTCATTGGCTAGATGGTGAAGCCAATTTATTGTTGGATTTGCTCCAAGGAAAATCTCCCTTAAAGGCCTCTTCTAAGGACAAAAGAGGGTGGGGTTCTCTTTCAAGCTCTTACTCAGCGGCAGAAGGTTACAAAAGTATGATGGCTGTCCCTAGCATCCCCCCAGAGCCAACTCAATGGAAATTTATTTGGTCTTTTCCTGCTCTCCCCAAAATGGAATTCTCTTGTTGGACTCTGACGCATAAAAGTATCCTCACTAGAGATAACCTGAGGAAGCGTGGAATGGAAGGTCCCTCCAGGTGCCCTATTTGTGCATCGGATGAAGAAACGGCTAACCACCTATTCTTATTGTGCCCCTTTGCTCAAGAAGTTTGGAAGGGTGTTCTGATGTTAGGACCTGACCAAATAGAGCTTCCAGGAAATATTCAGAACCTGCTAAAAAATTTGGCCAAGTTATCCCCATTCTATCTCTCCAAAAAAGCCTTCTCAAAACTGGCTGGATGTGGATCCCCAAATTCACATGCTGGAAACTGTGGTTGGAGAGGAACAACATAATATTTAGGGAGGAGAGTTGTAACCAGATCAGAATTATCACTAAGATCAAAGTTCTATTGGGGGAGGCCTTAGAAACCAAACCCACCATAAGAAATGGCATGATTCTGGACAGTGAGGAAGATCAATGGTTAAAAGAGCTTGTTCCAAATCATCAGAATAGATCCATTCCTCTTGATAAAGCCCCTTCTCATTGGGAAATTCGTTTGGAAGAATAGGAATTCATCAAATGGAGATCTGCTTTGGATGATCACTGCCTATTCTTCGATGGGGCCTCTAAAGGTAACCCAAGAAAGGCAGGTGGTGGGGGAGTTATCTTAAGCCTAGGTGGCTCAACTGAGCTATGCTTTGCTTAGGGTCTGGGGCATGAAAAAAACAATAGAGCAGAGGCTCTTGCTCTGTGTCAGGGTCTAAATCTGGCTATCAAGAGGAATCTCCTCTCCATCTCAGTCTTTGGAGACTCCAGACTAATTATACAGGCTATGAACTCTCAAAAGATCCCTTCTCAGGTGCAGTTAGCCCCCATCCTAAGAGGGTGGATCGAACGCTTTAACCCAGACAAAGAAGATCTGAGCTGGGCCCCGGTGTGGTTGCGCCTTTATTCTCTCCCTCTAGAGTATTGGGATGAAGACTCTTTGCGAGACATTGGGAATGGTTTGGGCGAATTCATCAAAGTGGCAGAGGAGACAAAGCTGAAGTGATAAATGCACCTTAGCAAAGCTCTCCCAGACGCGGTAAGCCTCTACCATGATGATTATGAATGGTTACAAACAATAGATTACGAGCATGTACCATTCCGCTGTAAAAAATGCCACGCCCTGGGCCATTTATTCCGAGACTGTCCCTCCAATATGAAATCCACGACCACCCCTTCAATGGAACAATCCAGCCTAGATGGGTTCACAAAAGTTCCCAATAGCAAAAAGACCCATAAAAAGCCCTCTACCTCAGTCAAAAAACCTGTCACCAGCACCTCCTTACCTTCAACAAGCAACAACTTTGAAATCCTGTTCTAGCTAAAGGTTCATATTTTAGATAATCAGAAACAACCTGAAGCCATTCCTAAGACTTCCACCCATTCTGCTCCATCAAGCTCAAAGAAAGCCCTCACTTCTAAGCAACCTGCAGACACCAAAACGCCCTCTCCTAGTAACATGCAGAAAAGGACTGCTCAAGGTATGGTGGTAGATAGCACTCAAATACAGCTCACGATTGTAGATGATACAGAGGTAGAGCAGGAAATAGTACAACACATGGAAGAGGAACCGGAGAGCTTCAACATCGGAGATCTAGATATACTGGGACTTGAACAGGCTTGTAAGAAAAAGGAATATGACAAAATTCCTGAGTGACAGCTAGAGAACTTAGAAGTAGTTCTCTGAAGAGCACAAAAGCAAAGATCATTAGGCATCCAAATTGGTAGTCAGTGGGATGGAAGAAATATCTTCAAAGACAACAAGAAACGAGGACGGAAAACCGATCTTTAGAGAACCATCCGCATATGGGAGATGCTGGTGGAATCTGGAAGATACTCCAAGCTCACCAAATGCTATAATCCCCTTCTCAATCATGAACCATGAAGCTCATCTCATGGAACATTAGAGGGCTCAATAGCCCGGGGAAGGGACGATTAATAAAGAACATGCTACAATAGGAAAAGCCTCAAATTCTCTTCTTGCAGGAGACCAAGTGTAATTCCACAATGTTGGATCAGATCCTTTCCAAAGCATGGCCAGGAAGCAAAGGAGTGGCAGTGGAAGCCATGGGAGCCTCAGGAGGGCTAGCCATCGTTTGGGATGATAGAGCTATAACACTTACCAACATACATGCCAGTAAGCACTTTATTCAGGCCAAGTTTCATTTAACAGGGACAAATGTTCATGGACACTTAACTAATGTCTACTTCCCCCAGGAGGCAACAAACAAAGTAGACACACTGAACACCCTAACTCAGATCAACTCAGAAAGATCGCACCCACCTTGGATCACAGGAGGGGACTTCAACATGATTACAAGATTGGAGGAAAAAAGAGGAGGACGGATCAAGCTAGATTGTGAAAGAACACACTTCAAAAACTACATTCATAACAACAGGCTTATAGATATGGAATTCAACAATGGCGTTTATAATTGGAACAACAAGCGTGCAGATGCCCACCAAATTGCATCTCGTTTAGACAGATTCTTGATCTCTGATAATGCAATACATCTTGGCGGGATCTCTTGGCCTCTATATTGCCACTCTCTGGCTCGAACCATTGGCCTATTAGGCTTCACTGGCAAAGACTAGGAGACAATGTTCGTAGACCCTTTCGCTTTGAAGCCTTTTGGCTAAATCACCCCGATTTTCATAACCTAATAACAAAGACATGGAGAAATTTCACACCACCAGAAGGCGCAAAAATGTACAAGCTCCAATATCGACCTTTTGATCACGGGCGAGATTTTGAACCAGAGCTCCCGCACCCCTGCAACCTCGCCTCCTGCGGCCCTCTGTAGGCCTCCCGCCTGGCAGCCCCTGCTGCTGGGCCTCCAGTCTTCCTCCTCGACACCCCCACAATCGGGCTCTGCCCTCCTCCTCCGGCCAGTGCTGCGACTGGCTCCCTTTTGGCCTTTCAATGGCTGGGATCGACCCCTCCCAGATGCAAGACAATGGAGACCAGGCTGAGATCTTCACCTCTGTCATTTCTGAAAATGCTACCATCCGAAACAAACCCACAGCTTCAAGGTTCGTCAAGAAACTGGCTGACATCCTAGAAATCTCCCTTCCCCCTAGTCTCCCAAGGAAGGCAGCGATCTCTCTAGCAGAGATGTCTAGTTGGACAATTTACTAGCATGTGGCCCTCTCCCAAAGCTGTACAGAAATGGGTGGAGCACAACTGGAATGCGAACATCCAAGGAAAAATCGCAATAAGATTCTGTGGAAGGGGTTACTACACATTCCTCTTCGAAACCAAATAAGACCGGAATCTCATCTTCAGAAATGGTCCCTACTTCATGGATTCGAGAGGTCTCTATCTGAACGGATGGTCCCTTGACTTTGACCCAGAAATGGATTTACCTAATGTAGTCCCGGTTTGGGTTCGCTTACCCCATCTCCCTCTTCATTGCTGTGGAGATGAATCGGTCAAAGCCATTGGGAATGCTGTCAGAAAATACATCGACAGATGCGAACCAAAGGACAACATGCACGCATGTGCAAGGATCTGTGTTGAAGTCAACTTAGGAAAGGGCCTTCCAGAAGAAATCAAGATCAAAGTGGACCAATGGACCCATATTCAACAGCTGGACTACGAACAAATCCTGTTCAAATGTCAGGTATGCCATGAATATGGTCATTTTGCTAATAGGTGTAGTAAACTAAAAGAAAATGAAATGAATGAAAATGCTGAAGCCAGTGAAGACACATGGGAACAAATCAAAAAAAGAAAGCAAACCCCAAACAGTCTGGCCCAAAACCAAATCCTCCCCCAGAAATCCAAGTTGCATCCTTCTCCCCCCTTCCCATCTTGACTCAGCCATTACCCTCTACATTAAACCCCTTCGAATCTTTGGAGGAAGAAGACCCCTCATCCCCCCACTCTCCTCCTGATCCCCAGGATCCCCCTCTCCCTGAAAGCCAATTCCAAGACACTATTGAATTCTCATTACCTCTTACTATTTCCTCTCAGCCTCTTCTTGATCCTCCCCTCAACAGAATCACCAGAAGCTCATCCAAAGATCACGGGGGTTCTAGTGAACCCTCCAAGAAACCTGGCCCAGGCGGGAAATATGCAAAGCAGAACAGGGATGATAATGCGCAAAAGGACATGGCAATGGGAACGCAAACACCCATAGAAACTTATATCATGGGGCATCATGACAAAAAATCAATAAACAATGACCAAGGGGGGCGAGCACCTTCCCGCATACCACATATCCAATGATGAAAATATTATCTTCGAACATCACGGGACTTGGGCACCCCTCTAAGGTAGTATCCCTAAGGGATCTTATCATTTCTGAGAAGCCAGGAATTATTATGTTACAAGAAACAAAACAAAACCATAAGGAAATGAATAAAGTCATTGAGCAACAGAGACAGTATAGAGGAAGCATTAGTGAGGCAAGAGGAGCCTCAGGAGGAATAGCAACAATTTGGAATCAAGGTATATGGAACTGTATTTCAGAAACAATAAATCAACACTGGATCAAAACAACTCTAGAAAATAAAGCAAATCAGCAAGCCATTATCATCTACAACATCTATGTGCCGAATCATTGCAGAGATAAGGATAGTTGTTGGCATGATCTAAAAGACAGTTTGGACAAGTGTTGCCTTTATCCTCCCAAAGTTTATAATCGAAGCCGCGCTTGCCGTAAGCTACCACAAAGGTTGTTGCATTAAGTGAAGTATGTGTTATATGTTCTGGATGGTCTATGTTGTATCGATAAGTTTTCAAGTGTGTGATCATAGTGAATTTTTATCACTATTCACATAAGTTCCACTGATCCCACACTTAGCTAAATTTCGGAGTTTCCTTAGCAACCTAGCCTCATCTAACTTTCCTGAACTACACACTTCACATATGTAACCCTCAAGCTTTTCTGTTGCTTGTTCGAACCATGCAATGTGCAGAAATCGCAACATCCCTTACCATTTAAAAATGTGCAGTGGTTTCCTCTAGTGTCCTTCCCTCAGCCGGAACCCACTGTCTCCAAAAATTGTGCAGTTTTGTCCCTTGACTACCCAGTCTGCCTTGCATCCTAAAATTGCATAGATGTTTCCTCCCAGGGCCTCATCCCAAGTAGTGCCTTACATCCTAAAACTGTGTAAATGTGTCCTCCCAAGGCCTCATCCCGCAACAGTCACTGCCCGTTGAAACTACACAATTATGTCTCTCATGGGCCATGAAGAAAGATGACATGATAGATGACTCTCAAGGAGTTGAGGAGAAAAATAAGCAGACCAAGAAACCTAAGATATGATAGAATATTAGGACCGCATGAAGACTCCATCTGATGCATAACCCTTTGGAGGCTAGGTATGGAAAAAAAAGCACATCTTTTGAAATACACCTCTTCATGTAGCTTAAAAGTTTGCTTATCATTGTCGTATCATTCTGTCTTCAATGACATTCATGGTTGCAAGAACTGAAAGTCATTCCATGTGTTTGATCTACGTGTCTTGCTCCCTTTCACTTGTTTATTACATAGCTTAGAAGATGAAGAGTATTACCACTTGTTTATTTAAGCTACTGAGGTTGTGACCAACATGATCTTATGACTAACCAGGCACGATGCAAGGCATCCTAAGTGGGATGAAAGATGTTTGATGATATGTATGTAGTCAGTACACTCCTCTGCATTACTCCTTTGCATTAATCCTTGCTTTGTATCTTGCATGTACCCTCACCGCTTGTCAGATTTGGCTACCTGCTACCAATAGTCTCTTAGCTCTTTCCTGACAAAGCAGGTGAAGGAATTTCCTTCAACCTGATTTCTTCAAGGCTCTTCATAGAAATTATAGAGCTAAGAGAAGGAGATGTGGAATCTCACTATCAAACTCTTGAAAATACTTTTCATGTTCGAATATATCCAAACAATTAAGCTACCACTCAACAACATTGTCAATCTTGGAAGACTCAAGAAAGATCACATCTCTAGATATTATAAACTTCTTATTCACTTCATCATAGAGATGGTATGCTTTGGAGGTATGAGTACCCAAAGAAGATACATTTGTGATTCCTTGCACTGAGTTTTTTTATCTGTTCCTTAGGTACGAAGGCATAATATGAGGAACCAAAAACCCTAAGATGCCTCACCGAAGGAATGTGGCCATACCACATTTCATAGGGAGTCTTGTTTCTAATAGCAAGAGTTGGACACCTATTATTTATATACACAACACATAGAACCACATCAGCCAAAAACCTTATGAACTTAACATGTGAACTATGCCAAGTTCATAGTGAAAGTAATACATTCCAATGAACTATGTGTTGAAAAATGCAGCAAGAAATTCTCAATTTGATTTTTCCTTGATTAAATTGAAAAAATTCAAATTTCCACATCAACAGACAACTTGGATGATGTTGACTTGTGTGAATTAACTTTGAGAGAGCAATAGAGTAGGTTTGTGGCTTCTGATTTTGATTAAAACTTCATAAGTAGTTGCAACTCTACACCATAGTTCTACAAGGATGGTGGAGGCAAATTACAGAATATTTGTTAGTAGACAATATCCCTACTTAAAAGTATCTATGACAACTTTTGCGAGAAGAAGACGTTGAGGATAAAATATTGGATTGTGGAAGAATTAGTCACAAAATTCACAAGGGTAGTAATTTTGGTTGGAGGTGTGGAGGTAGATGGATTAAATGTAATTATGCAATAGACAAGTCATAGCTACTCCTTTGATATTTGTCGATGATGTGTTACTATTTGGTAGATTGACCTCTTTTGATCAATATCTGCACTCCTTATGAATAATAATAAATCTCATATGATTTCTTCTTACCCAGATGATGCATTAGTACTGGATATTTATCATAATTTTGGTGTTATCTCCACTGCATTGGATGCAGATTTTGAAAATATTAGTTTTATGCTCCAACATAATTGTTATGGAATTAAGGATTGGAGTTGACTTATAGAGAAAATCCACTGTAAATTTTTATCATGGGCACAAAGGTGGCTCTCCCTAGGAGGCAAGTTGACTCTAGTTTGAGTACTCCTTCAAAGAATCTTTGTATATTGACTTCATATTTTCACTATGCTTAAGAATATCAGTAAATGTATATTTTTGGCTTCATCTTGGCATGAGACAATGTGTCGTAAAGGACAGAGTGGGCTTGGTTGTTTTTTACTATGTATGGAGACAATGGATAGCCAGGCTCGTCTATTTCTTTGATTCTCCTCAGAAAAATAATTTTGGAATGGTGTATTTAATATGTTGCATTTACACGCAGATTATAACTACTCTTTTGTGGTTGATTGTATTCGAGACTGGATTATTCAATATAAAACATTTGGACCACTTCCAATATACATTGGGGTTTCGACCCAAAGAATGCATTATTGTCTTGAGCTCCTTTGTTGTGATACATCCACCTCCATCCTTGTCAAAAAAGGTAAAAGCCTTCCTGAACTTAGACATAACCTCCATCCCATATTCCTTTAGTAGATAAAACCCTTCTCTCATTTTCTGACCATGCCAATCTACCCTCCATCCCATATTCTCTCATGAGCCGTGTGTAAACCACCATTTCATTCAAGGATGGGGAATTTGATGCGTAATCTAACCATATTTGTTAGACACTTTCCCCCTTTTCTTGCTTATTCATTCATTGCCAAACACTATACCACTAGTTCTAAGAATCTTGTGGATACTATCACCACAATAAATGTATATTTTATTTTATACGAGACAAGAATTGTATATTTACCTTTGGGACACTCCAAAAATATTTTGATTCACCTTTGTGACCTTTACGACTTTATGACCTTAATTCCCATTCCATGTTCATCCATGTGGACGCACTTTATGATGTTCTACGACAACCTAATGTCCTTGTCAACTTCCTCTCATCTTCCTTGTCATGTTTTCAGGACTTGTGTATCCAACAAGAAATTTGGGAGATGAATGCCATCAAGGTAGAAAATCAAGGGGGTTTCAAGTCATTTATTTAGGGTTCCCACTAGCATAGTCCCACCATATGATCCACCAAATCCCTAAATTGGGGTCTACTACTATTTCAATTAATTATTAGATGACCATGGTGGGCCATAATTCCAAGTTAAATATTATGACTCTTCATATGATATTATTGGAGATACTTGAGGAGACATATTTTTGGCTAAAGGGTTAAGGGAGGATTTTGACTTCAATATCAACCCATCAACCATATCCTCAACATTTGTCCCATCAACCATGTCCTCAACATATCTAACCAACAATCAAGAAAACAACTGAGGTGAAGCATGGGCATCCTCTCTCGCCCATGTTGTTCATCATATATATCAATCTATGAATGCCTCTACACTCCACCAACTGTGCATCAATAAAATTTTGGGTTTCCCCACTGTCCTCCAAGATGGATACATGTTGTCCCTGCATTGTGCCTTTGATTGCAGAGTGGTTAATAATCATAGTTTATCGTGGATGATTGTGATCGTACGTAACATCCATGGTCCAATTCATTTGTTTGGTGCCCAATGTTTGTGAATCATTGTATTGCATCATGGTAGCATATATTGCCTTTTTTAAAGCAAAAATATATTGAAAATAATTAAGTTATGTCTCATGCAAATGTTCAATATTATTGTGTTGTGAGAGCTTTGCATATTATATGTATCATATATCTACAATCACTTATTTCAAGCCTACTTTAAGAAATAAAGGAAGAGGTGCAAGCCCTTGCCATAAGGACTGCCACCAACTCCTCTTCTTGTAGAAAATTTTCAAATGTTAGCCCATATGTTTCCCTAGTTTGGAAACCCTTGGATGTTTTTGACAATGAACTCCTCCCAACCACTACTTTAACAATCTATTGAATGCCTTTGATTGGTAAGAGGATACCAGATCAAAAATCATTTCACAATAATGACCTTTGTTATTATTGTCTTTGGAAAAACATATGCAAGATTGGAGAATAAAGACATGTTTGTCTGAGATCAAGATCACAGAGTTGCAATCATAGGCTACTCAGCTCAGAAATGAGATTGAACTAATGAGACATAGATATTTCATTAAGCAGACTAGATGGCTTGATTGTTGCAATAGACACACAAGATTTTTGTCATCTTCAAATTCAAAAAGGAACTCAATACAGCTTATAAGAAATTCAAACCTAAAGAGTTTGAATCATTGCGAGGTTGAGAATTCTAGGAGAAAGATCTAAGACATGTGCTCAAATTCACAGGTCTTGTAACACATTAAAAATATGTGAAAATCATAAGGTTTTGTGAAATTTTGTGAAGGTGATCAAGTTACTAGTTAAACTAATCTTTTCTGGACTATAGATAGTCCTAATAGTTAGCAAGGAAACTAATTTTAAAAAATACTAGGACCAAACTATATAGGGGCATAGTAGGATAATTTAGAAGGTTTGATCCAAAGCTCAAACACCCTAAAGGAACACAATTATCTTCAAAAATTATTATATTTATACAAGTCTTTCCAAATATAAACCTCTCACTCCATCAAAATGTGACACATTGAAGGAAGATCAATTTCGCATCCTTTTGGGACTATTGAAAGCCCTAAAGGGACAAACTTGCAATAGAATTCTACAAATATTAGTCTTCAGGGTACCGATAAACCTTGTAGGTCATAGCTCATAGCCTTACCTTAGAGCTCTTCCTATCAAAATAGGACTGACCTCATATCAAGATTGACTAGGCTCATGACTTTTCATATGAGAAGGAATGAAAGTTAGTGCCAATATCAGGCACTAATTCCCCCATAGCCCCTCAAGATGGTCCCATAGCCCCTCAAGAGCTATCCATCAAGAGCTATACAATACAAAAGAACCACTAGCATATGTAGTGTTGATTTCGGTTGTCCTCGGTTCATATGGTGTTACATATTCTCCCTCACAGGTATGGGCGCCCACGAGATCATCAAATAAATTGTCTGTCTCATCCCATTCGTGGATTTCCTGTCAATCACCACATCTCAACATGCAATAAATGCATTAGTTATAATCATAGTATCAGAGAAATAGTCCAGATGCCAACACTATCATTTCATCCTGATAACATAAAGTGATTGTTATCACAACATTTTGAATAGTAAAGATCTGCATACTCTTGAATGTCATAAAATTTGCATGCAACTACCCCATGTTTCATATCATAAAATACTCTCATAAGTTATAACATCAACATATCAGCATCAAGGATATATCATGACATCTCATAATAAATGAACCACATGTCAATTTACATCATGATCCCTATGCATATCATATACATCATGAGAATTCAACATCATTATCATAACAAATAATTAAATAAGCACCACATATACATCATTAACCTCTCATTAGAACTATATACATTTACCACATGCCATCATATGACGAAACATCGTTAATATGAGAATCATCTCAATACTTATCAAATATAGAACAACAATACACTATAAGCATTCTTATCATGAATTAATTTCATTTACTTGTATAAACAGTTCAACATCCCTCTAGGATCTATGTGAGGATTTTGTCCAACTCTGAACAGGATTATGTTATCCCATGAGTACTATTAGTGTCATGTTTTCATCAAGGTACCAATTACTTTTTCAATATACATTTCTTGTTCTTTCTATTAGGAAGTTAACCATTACATCATAGGTATACTCATCTAAGTACATCATTAAATTTCAAATGAGTCCCATCATCTTGAGCCTTAACCTCTTATCGAATATTCTTCCTTCCCCAAGGACATTTGAGTCAAATTCAATGTTAAGATATTATCGTTTGTACAATCATTTAAATCATCAATATCATGTTAAAATTCCATGATCACTATACATATTGTGCTTATCCAAATGGAACACATACATGAGGTCATCCTTATTTAAGTCTTAGGTTATGCTTAATCCCCCTGCATGAAGGCTTAATCCATTGTTATACTTCCATTGTAGCCCAATAGGTCAAGATACTTGGCTCTTACTAGAGCAGCTTGGGTTCAAGTCCCCACAATTGAAATGATGTGCTTGTTGTCCCCTAGTGATTTATCCATCACTTGCATGATTTTCATTGTGAATCTTGTCTTATCTCATCAAGTTCCCACTTGATATCTTTTATCATAGATTCATCCATCTTCAAGTTAGACTAGGGATTCTTCCACCTTAATTTTCACTCGTTAAATCTTTAGTTTATAGTTTGAAATTCTTGGAACCACTACCACCATTACCGTCCATGAATGATTTGGTATGCCTAATATGTTTGACAATAAATTCTTTATCGATAATCAATTTACACTTAAATTTATTATTAACTCAAAATACCACACACACAATATATTAAAAATAATAATAATATAAATATTCACACTTCCAATAAATAATAAAGTAAAATAACAACTTATAAATTTCAACATAATATTTTAATATTAAATAAAAAATTCAATTTTAATTACTCATTTCAACATAATACTTTAATAATAATTAAACAAATTTAAGCTCTATTATCTAATTTATTAAATGACTAAATCCACATTATATAAATTCCTTCTCATTCCTTAAAACTTGGTGAGTCATTTTTATACTATACTTAATACATGTTTTATATAATATAAAATAACACTCATTATATATATAAACCTTTACTTATAATTTTAAAATTTAATTTAAATATATTTTCAAACAGTGAACACACTCTCGGCCTGCCAAACTAGCTCGACGAGATCTGACCATCGAAAGCTTCCGCCGAAATGGATGGCGCTGAGGGATATCGGAGCACCAAGATGCAAGGAGAATAAGGTGTGGGGAAGGGTGGTTTGAAGATTCTGACCACCGCCACGTGGGGAGAGTTGAGTGGCATTGCTCTCGACGAGCCAAAACCACTTACATTCGAGAGCCTTGCGATCAACAAAGAAACTGCTTCAAGCCTGGTTTTCGAACCATAAGAAAAGCCACGAGGAAAAATCGAAGTGGGAGCCGACCAGCCTTTCCTCCTGCTAAACCTGGAAACCCACTGCTTTTGGAAAACCTACAGTCAAGGCGTTTGGATTTCTTTTCTGGACTCTAAAGTGGTTACAAGGCAAACAAGCCCCTGGCCTCGCTAGACATCTAGTTAAGACCACAATCTTTCTTCTATAAGAGGTGGCCTCCCCATGATCTTGGTGGATTTCCAGTTTTCAAGATCTCAGTGGATTTCCTTATGGCTTATTCGCAGCTTAGGGTTTGGGTGGCTCTACAGTTTGAAAGCTGCTTTTATTTTTGCAAGTGGTTTCGTGTCTATTGAAATCTCAAGCTTTGGAGAATTCCTCTGTCGAGCAGCCTTGGAACGGTGGTTTGAAGAGTTCCTTGGAAGAAAGTGGTATTTCAAATTTTATGGTTTCTTCAGAGCTGGAGGATGACAATCAGGGTTTCTTTTCAGTTCACCCATACACTTGCACCCTTTGTGGGCTCTTCCCTTTGTGTTTTGGCTATAAACTAGAGCTCTGGGCTACGTGTGGGGTTGACAAGAATTTGGTATGTTACGTAGATTTGATGCTTAGCTCGTGGACTTGGTTTGAGATTCGAGCCATTCTTAAGGATCATGACTCATTGGTTTGATACCTTAATTACTTTGGTTTTGCCAATTTGTATTCAAAAGTATATACAGGGACATAGAGGGTTTCAAGGAAAAGATAGCGTTTCTGCAAGGAACAGAGGAATGAAAAAGATTGAGAAATGTTTGCAGATTCACGAAGATGGTGACAGTGCCACACCAATATCACTTTGTTTCTGTTGTGCTAAGAGATGGTTAGAGAATCGCCTCGATTTGTTCCAGAGGGATTCTCTAGACGGCACAAGAAAGAAATTGGGCTTTTGGGAGGAATTGATGGAACGGAATCCAATGGTGGGCCTGGCGAAACTACTCCATTCCCTGCCTGATTCCTACCACGAATTTCCATTACGAATCTAGTGGAAAATGGTGCTACATCTTCATCAACCAAACCTTCCTCCAAACTGCAATGAACCAACACCTTTGCTTCTACAACCAAACCTTCCTCCTCATCATCAACCAAACCTTCCTCCTCGTTTGCCCCATTGCAATGAAGGGTTTGCCGAGAAAATGGAGAGACAAACACCAATGTTTGAAAGCCATGAGAGTAGGGTTTCTATGATGGGCATTAAGGGCATGAGGCCCAACGACAGCAGAGTACATAGTCATTTATTTGTGGGTGGCGGGAGATAGATATTAAGACCCTCATTCTTATAAAAAGTGGGAGACATGGGCGGGAAATAGCAGGAAACAATGGGCTAGGCCATCTTAAAATGGAAACAAGACAGCTGAAACCACCGAAACGTTTTTGGTGTAGAGGCCAAAAATCTTTTTGGCGCTAAATTGTTTTAGTTTTTATATGCTAGGGATTTCATTGTTATTTTGCAAAGGAACTCGAAGCTGAGCTAGAAGTTTCAAGGAAGACAACAAAGGGTTTATTTTCCAGAGGTATTTTCCTTTCAATTTGATGTATTTCCCTTGCAAAGATGTTGGCATTGGTATTATTTTCCTTGCGTAGCTGTATTCATTGGTATAGTTGTAGGAATTGGGATTATTTTGAACAGTCTCCTCAGCTGTGACTGCTTTTTCAAGAACAGATTCATCCATACTTGAACAAGGAACAGATCATTATTGTCGGTAAGGTTGGGCTTGTTTAATGGAGTATTGAAAACATTATAGCAAAGGGAACACATCATTAATATTAATACTATGGGAACTAGAACAGAGTCAATGCCTTCAGCGGGTGGTTGAGAACTGCATAGATTGAATTTGAAGTTAAAGCTGTTGTGCGTGATTTTATTTTATTGAAGTTAAAGCAGCTTCTATGCATGATTTTATTCACAAAAACTACAACAACGATTGCAAAGACATGGACATTATCACTTCTCATACAACAATAAAAAAAATCGGGGGCCTATTCTGTATATGTGTATTGTATCACTTTGAAAACATATCCAAACATACCGACAAGGTGGGGTGTTTATAGAGTGAGACGCTATAGACCAGGGTTCCATCCTCACTATCATCCACCCATCCACATAGCATAACTAATCAATCCACACATGTTTCTCAAAGCATTGCCCAAAAACGAAAAAGTTTCGATTTTAGATATCATCAAAATTAGTATCAAAGGCAAGCAAAGCCTCATATTCCAACCCTATTTTCATAAAAGGGTTTCCTAGCTTTTCTCTAAGTCATATGAATTGTGAATTATTGTTACCAATAATGGGCCACCTATTCTCTTGGATGCAACAAGGACTAATGATTTCCCATGTGATAGTGTTTTCTGGTCTGTTCATTAAATTCATCAGAGAAAGGAAATAGCTGTTAAAGACATTAAAACCTACCTATTTCCCCATGAAAGACCTACATAACTGAAAATAACTGTAACAAACCTGTAAAAAAATAAAAAAAATATAATTAGTCTTCAAACCACCTATGCCAAACATTCCAGACATGAGTTCTTAAAGACATTAAAACCTACCTATTGCCCCATGAAAGACCTCCATAACTGAAAATAACTGTAACAAACCTATCAAAAAAATAAAAAAATATAATTAGTCTTCAAACCACCTATTCCAGACATTCCAGACATGAGTTCTCAAAGATAGAATTCGTACAGATAAGTTGCCCAACAACATCATAGGTTCCATCAATGGATTTCATGGATGAGACATAGTCAAGAGTTTTATGAGAGCCACTGTCTTGCAGTACCAAATGCCATGTTTTGAAAAACGATTCAGAGAGTGTTAACTAAGTTGACATTATAAAAACTACTGGCCAAATGTTCTGAAATACCTACCATCCTGAACTGTATTGTAAGTGAAAAGATACAGTGTTTCCAAACGACCCATTGGAATTATGTATTGTTTGACAATTAAAAATGAATGAACTTGGTTAGGGTATTTTAAATAGTGCCATAAAGAGAATATCTGTAATAGCGAGAGTAGGGTCAATCTTGTGATTTCCACGGCAACGAAACTTGGACTAGTTGTAGGAAATTTTCATTTGTGATGAATTCGAAGAGATCTGACATGTGTTGCTCGTGGAGTTTTGGGCCTTCCATGTATAGAAACAATACTACTTCTGAGGAAGAAGCAGTAAGAAATCTCTTTACTTTCCAATTATAAATTTATTGATGAATATTATGGAGTATATGTTGTTGGCTCTGCAAAATAATATGTTGCCATTTTTGGAATTATATTTACTGCCAAACAGAGTGCTACTTATAATTCTCAATCAAATATAGTAAAGCAAACTTTAGTAAAAAGAAATTTCAGTATAATAGATTTGAATTTTCTATAGATCAATAAACAAAATTTATAGAAATGGACAATGTTTAAGCAAAGAGCACTGTATTGGACACCTGATTTCTCAACAATACACAACATGTTATTTGAGACATATGATTTTCCAGTAACATGGCATACTATATTTGCTGCCTGTGATGCTTTCCGAATATGGTAGAAAAAGAGCACTGCTTCAAGCATTATATTTCTTAGAACAATAATTTCTTAGTAGTACAACATACTGTGAGGGGCATGATTTTTCATTATCAGAGTTTATATTATTCAGGGTATATGATTTTTTTAGCAGTGAGTCATAATACCTATCTCATTGCCTACGATATTTCCAATTATGAAATTAAATACAAGACAGATCAATTTGAGGCACATGATTTTTGTACAGATATTGAATCTATATGAATTGCTTTGAAAAAAATTGAATGGTAGAGATATTGAATCTATATGAATTGCTTTGAAAAACTTTGAATTTATAAATATTGAATCATATATTTCTATACCCTGAAAAAACAAATATTGAATCTACATTTCTATATATTCAGGACATGAAAAGACAGATATATTTCTATAAATTCAGTTCCCTGAAAAATAAAATAGTTGAATTACTTCAAATTCAATGACCTAAAGCAAAAAACACAAATATTGAATCTACATGTATTCAGGACATGTGTTATTTCTTGGTCTTGGAGGTTTGGCTAAGTTGAGGTGAGGTGGTCGTCGAATAGGGGTACGTAAGCAATTGAGATTCTGAAGAGGTTTTGGATAATGGACAATAAACCATAGGCTAATTTTATGATACATATTTTGAAGTTATCAGTAGATTAAGATTCAAATTTGGTTGATTCGTCAGCGTACAAAAAGTATATAGGTTCCCTAACATATTTGGTAGAATTTAGCAGTCAAATTGTTGTGTGCATGAGATCCCTTGTCTCACAAACAATTGGGGCTCAGACACCAATTTATTGTCCAGCTTGGCTGCTAATATGTGGTTGCGCTGAGGTTGCTGCAAATATGCTCCATGGTCTGAGGTATGCGAGGTACTTAAAGGGCACACTGGCACAGTGCTTTGAGCTGTTGCATGCTTTAGTGGATTTTGACAAGGCCAGAGATGCAGGTGGCAGGAAGAGTGATTCATGGTTTTGTTTCAGCTTGGGTTCAAATATAATATCTTTGTTAGAATGGGATACCCATGTGTGCGAGTTGAAGAGGTCCCTTTCTGGGCTAAAGTAGCCTCTTGTGCTTGGTACTCATGGATTTATGAGTACTCATAGATTATGGGCATCACTAAGACCGTTGTAGGTCCTAAATTTTATTATTTATTTGATTATGATAAATTTGATATGAAATTTTGAAAACGCTACTATATTGGGATTATGCTTTACCATGTGAATTCAATATGTGCTATTTCATGATGCAAATGGAATGTTTACCCAGTTTTCACAAAAATCCCTTATCCTACTCCTTCCGTAAGATCTTCCCAATTTGATGGTTGAATTTTTATCTAATATATGAAATAAAAACCTATCATCATACTCCTTCATGATAGTTGTGAATGATGATAATTAAGCCACTTGAGAATTCTCATTGTCTTAGATGTCAGTAAAATTGTACATCTATACTAGGTCGAAAAGAGAAATGCATACAGAGACCAATAAGTCTGGCATCTGTTAAGTAGCCCTGCCCCTTAGGCATCCCCATATAAGCTGTATTATTGGAAGATTGAGATATTCGCACTATCAACTAAAACAGTTACAAAATGGCTTTTGATCCTTCTCAACATTGGTGAGGTCAGAGGACATTGCAAAATTTAATCTCCAACCAGAGTGTGTAAATAAAACACCATCGGGTGAGACTTTTGTGAAGCCAACTTTACAGAAGGTATACACTTTCTCCTTGCTTGTGATTTGTTATAACTCACAAATCTATGTAGGCTTTGGCATTTATTTGAAGCTGGATCAGGATGGGCTTATTTTTCATAGATGACTTTTTACGACGATCACTGATACTTATTTCATTATTTACTTTTTAACCATCATATGCTGACCATTTTCGATGATGCTAAATTGAATGCTCTTTTTCCTATTACCTAGGGAATATTACCAGAGATCCTAGAAGAGTTACTGGCTGCCAGGAAAAGAGCCAAGGCAGACCTAAAGGTGGTGAACTAAGTGCTTCCTATGTTCATGTTACATGCTTGTATTTTTTCCACTTAGCATCTCAGTTTTTAACTTCCTGTAATCTTGTTTAGGAGGCTAAAGATCCTTTTGAAAAGGCTGTCTTGGATGGCCAACAATTGGATTTGAAGGTAATTACAGCTTTGTCATGTCTTTATTAATTATGGCTTGGACATGGAATAAAAGTAAAACTAGGTATGCTGGTGAAACACATAAAATAGTTTTGACTGTGTGCACTTGCAGATCAGTGGGAATTCAGTTTATAGGTTTACTGGTGCCACTGTTGGCCAATTTCCCTATTTGGAGATTTCATCGAGTGTGACGAGCTATGGTAATTTCACAGTTCTTCCATGGAAAAAAAACATTAAATCCATGGACACCTTGATTCTCCCCTTGTGTTTCCTAGTTGTAATGTTATCGGTGCTTCTTTTACTTACAAGATAGAGATGCTTGCAGTCCTCTCTTATTATATATATGCATGTATCAGCCATTCACATTTATTATTTTTGGGTATCAATTATATCCAAGTAATTCTTTTCTTCCTCCTGGCATAATGTTTTGGGTATGAGCTGTAATTGACAATCTTGTACAAATAAGATCGAGTTCTTGAATTGCATTAATTAGTCATGCGTACTTGTACAACTAAGATGATATGCTTAGGCCATCTTATTATATTTTGATTACAAGTCTAGTTTGATCTTTTGACACATTCTCTGTTCCATCAGACAATATCGATTTTACGTATTGTTTTAAAATTTCATATCATTAATCATCTCATTTTTTTTCCACCTGCCAGTTCGTCAAATGATAGAGCATACAAAGAGGCTAGTTGAAGAAAGGTTCACAATAGTTGGTGGTTACCAATACAATGCTGAGGTGATGAAAATTACATTAACTCAATAAAATATATAAATCATACATAGAAACCAGAGACACAATATTGGCGGAAAAAGGCTGAAGCCTCATGCTTCTCTCTCATTACACTTTCATTACAAAAATAATTGAATATAGTGTTACAAATAAATAGATGAGAGACAGTGTTCTCAAGATAGTGCGTGCTATCTTGGACACTTGTGGTTGAGATAATTTCTCACCAAACACACACCAATATAGGAGTTACCTAAACTGACTCCTATCTTAGAGGAACAACCCAAGAGTTAGGCACAAATTCCTAACTTGGAATTTTTAATTAATTAATTTATTATTTTTGGATTTATTATTGTTTTATGAGAGAGGCTAACATTCCCCCCTTCAATGATAAATCCAAAATAAGAACGAGGAACCATCTTCCAAGTTCTCATGTTGATCCTCAAAACATTGCCTGAAAAAACCGCCAAATCTGGATGCTGAACAAACCGCAAAATGAAGAGACTGAGCCAGCTGCATGACTGATTCATCTCAGAGGGATGCTTGACAACTCCATCATGTGCCAAGCCGCAAAAGGATCCAACTGTCCTTTGCTTGAAAAACAGCATCCGGTGTCCACTGACACAATTTGATGAATGCCCACTGGCGTATTTGCTGATGATGATGGCCCACTCGCTGAAGATGTCGAAAAACAACTCAATGTTGCTTTTGCTATGATGAAAGCTGCTCACTGCTGCTTTGGCTGTCGATCGCCCACTGGCGAATTTGCTGATGCTCACTGCTGATGACAAATGCCCACTGGTTGATGAAGATGCCCACTGGCTGCTTCGCTGATGTTGTCGATGCCCACTGGCTGCTTCGCTGATGTTGTCGAGACTTTCAGTCTGACAACCACTTGTCAATTTCATTGACATTTTCCCCCCTTTGTCAGCTGAAAGGAGAGACAATCTTCTCCAAAATATATCTGAACTCCCCCCCTTCAGGTGTAGGAGAGTTTCACTGTTGTACTCCCTCATTCAATTGCATGAGAGTACCATCATCGGTTCACTGCTGGGTGCACTATGTAAGATTGTAGCCGGTTGTAGAACTGAGACGACCGTTTGACTGTGGATGACCATTCCCAAGGATCAATCCAGTCATAATGTATCTTCAATCTGCCTGATTTTTGGTGGTTGCGACATTTTGCTGAGGAATGATTGGGCTTGCCACAATGGCAACACGGATGGAGATCAAAACACTGATCTTCCAAATGACCGGCTCTTTGACAATGAGAGCATTTCGGTTGAACATGAACTTCAGGTTGCATGCAATTTCGTTTGTCTACAACTTTCTCAGAACCTGCTGAGGTGAGTGGTTCAAGAAATCCTGCACTCACAAACTTAATTGGCTTGGAATAATCTGGGATTTGTAAGTTGGTGTCATCAGGGACATATCCTAAGCCTCTTCTATTTTTGTTATTTTGAATTTCTTCCCAGGGCTTGATGATGGGTTTGGAAGAAATTTGAAGTTGATCATGAACAATTTCCACACTTGAAGTTGTTGGGATGAATGACTTATCATCTAGATGGTTCAAAGACTTGAAAGTATCACTCTTTTCTTTCAATTCATTCCTTTGAAGTTGGGACTCAAGCTGAAGAAACTCAATGGTTTCATGCGTTTGCTGTAGATGCCGTGAAATATCAGCAAGAGTTTCTTTGCTGACGTGCACCATGTCTTCATCACTGGAGTTGATCAAACTGTGAAGAATGTTTAATAACTGAATATGCTGCGCCATCTGAACTTGCTCACTTGAAGTCAGGCTCTCTTGTCGTAGATGTCGTGCTTTGAACTGTTTCACTTTACTTGAATGACAGGCTCGCTTGTTATGGAACTTGAATGGCACGCTCGCTTGATTTGTGGCTTATTGTACTTGCTGAGAACACTTGTTAGAACTTTCTGGAATTCATGCTCGCTTGATGACGAACTCAACTTGCTTGATTGGTGTTATATGCATACTCTTATATGCATACTCTTGAACGTCATAAAATTTGCATGCAACTACCCCATGTTTCATATCATAAAATACTCTCATAAGTTATAACATCAACATATCAGCATCAAGGATATATCATGACATCTCATAATAAATGAACCACATGTCAATTTACATCATGATCCCTATGCATATCATATCCATCATGAGAATTCAACATCATTATCATAACAAATAATTAAATAAGCACCACATATACATCATTAACCTCTCATTAGAACTATATACATTTACCACATGCCATCATATGACGAAACATCATTAATATGAGAATCATCTCAATACTTATCAAATATAGAACAACAATACACTATAAGCATTCTTATCATGAATTAATTTCATTTACTTGTATAAACAGTTCAACATCCCTCTAGGATCTATGTGAGGATTTTGTCCAACTCTGAACAGGATTATGTTATCCCATGAGTACTATTAGTGTCATGTTTTCATCAAGGTACCAATTACTTTTTCAATATACATTTCTTGTTCTTTCTATTAGGAAGTTAACCATTACATCATAGGTATACTCATCTAAGTACATCATTAAATTTCAAATGAGTCCCATCATCTTGAGCCTTAACCTCTTATCGAATATTCTTCCTTCCCCAAGGACATTTGAGTCAAATTCAATGTTAAGATATTATCGTTTGTACAATCATTTAAATCATCAATATCATGTTAAAATTCCATGATCACTATACATATTGTGCTTATCCAAATGGAACACATACATGAGGTCATCCTTATTTAAGTCTTAGGTTATGCTTAATCCACCTGCATGAAGGCTTAATCCATTGTTATACTTCCATTGTAGCCCAGTAGGTCAAGATACTTGGCTCTTACTAGAGCAGCTTGGGTTCAAGTCCCCACAATTGAAATGATGTGCTTGTTGTCCCCTAGTGATTTATCCATCACTTGCATGATTTTCATTGTGAATCTTGTCTTATCTCATCAAGTTCCCACTTGATATCTTTTATCATAGATTCATCCATCTTCAAGTTAGACTAGGGATTCTTCCACCTTAATTTTCACTCGTTAAATCTTTAGTTTATAGTTTGAAATGCTTGGAACCACTACCACCATTACCATCCATGAATGATTTGGTATGCCTAATATGTTTGACAATAAATTCTTTATCGATAATCAATTTACACTTAAATTTATTATTAACTCAAAATACCACACACACAATATATTAAAAATAATAATAATATAAATATTCACACTTCCAATAAATAATAAAGTAAAATAACAACTTATAAATTTCAACATAATATTTTAATATTAAATAAAAAATTCAATTTTAATTACTCATTTCAACATAATACTTTAATAATAATTAAACAAATTTAAGCTCTATTATCTAATTTATTAAATGACTAAATCCACATTATATAAATTCCTTCTCATTCCTTAAAACTTGGTGAGTCATTTTTATACTATACTTAATACATGTTTTATATAATATAAAATAACACTCATTATATATATAAACATTTACTTATAATTTTAAAATTTAATTTAAATATATTTTCAAACAGTGAACACACTCTCGGCCCGCCAAACTAGCTCGACGAGATCTGACCGTCGAAAGCTTCTGCCGAAATGGATGGCGCTGAGGGATATCAGAGCACCAAGATGCAAGGAGAATAAGGTGTGGGGAAGGGTGGTTTGAAGATTCTTACCACCGCCACGTGGGGAGAGTTGAGTGGCATTGCTCTCGACGAGCCAAAACCACTTACATTCGAGAGCCTTGCGATCAACAAAGAAACCGCTTCAAGCCTAGTTTTCGAACCATAAGAAAAGCCACGAGGAAAAATCGAAGTGGGAGCCGACCAGCCTTTCCTCCTGCTAAACCTGGAAACCCACTGCTTTTGGAAAACCTACAGTCAAGGCGTTTGGATTTCTTTTCTGGCCTCTAAAGTGGTTACAAGGCAAACAAGCCCCTGGCCTCGCCAGACATCTGGTTAAGACCACAATCTTTCTTCTATAAGAGGTGGCCTCCCCATGATCTCGGTGGATTTCCAGTTTTCAAGATCTCGGTGGATTTCCGGTTTTCAAGATTATGGCTTATTCGCAGCTTAGGGTTTGGGTGGCTCTGCAGTTTGAAAGCTGCTTTTATTTTTGCAAGTGGTTTCGTGTCTATCGAAATCTCAAGCTTTGGAGAATTCCTCTGTCGACCAGCCTTGGAACGGTGGTTTGAAGAGTTCCTTGGAAGAAAGTGGTATTTCAAATTTTATGGTTTCTTCAGAGCGGGAGGATGACAATCAGGGTTTCTTTTCAGTTCACCCATACACTTGCACCCCTTGTGGGCTCTTCCCTTTGTGTTTTGGCTATAAACTAGAGCTCTGGGCTACGTGTGGGGTTGACAAGAATTTGGTATGTTACGTAGATTTGATGCTTAGCTCGTGGACTTGGTTTGAGATTCGAGCCATTCTTAAGGATCATGACTCATTGGTTTGATACCTTAATTACTTTGGTTTTGCCAATTTGTATTCAAAAGTATATACAAGAACATAGAGGGTTTCAAGGAAAAGATAGCGTTTCTGCAAGGAACAGAGGAATGAAAAAGATTGAGAAATGTTTGCAGATTCACGAAGATGGTGACAGTGCCACACCAATATCACTTTGTTTCTGTTGTGCTAAGAGATGGTTAGAGAATCGCCTCGATTTGTTCCAGAGGGATTCTCTAGACGGCACAAGAAAGAAATTGGGCTTTTGGGAGGAATTGATGGAACGGAATCCAATGGTGGGCCTAGCGAAACTACTCCATTCCCTGCCTGATTCCTACCACGAATTTCCATTACGAATCCAGTGGAAAATGGTGCTACATCTTCATCAACCAAACCTTCCTCCACACTGCAATGAACCAACACCTTTGCTTCTACAACCAAACCTTCCTCCTCATCATCAACCAAACCTTCCTCCTCGTTTGCCCCATTGCAATGAAGGGTTTGCCGAGAAAATGGAGAGACAAACACTAATGTTTGAAAGCCATGAGAGTAGGGTTTCTATGATGGGCATTAAGGGCATGAGGCCCAACGAAAGCAGAGTACATACTCATTTATTTGTGGGTGGCGGGAGATAGATATTAAGACCCTCATTCTTATGAAAAGTGGGAGACATGGGCGGGAAATAGCAGGAAACAATGGGCTAGGCCATCTTAAAATGGAAACAAGACAGCTGAAACCACCGAAACATTTTTGGTGTAGAGGCCAAAAATCTTTTTGGCGCTAAATTGTTTTAGTTTTTATATGCTAGGGCTTTCACTGTTATTTTGCAAAGGAACTCGAAGCTGAGCTAGAAGTTTCAAGGAAGACAACAAAGGGTTTATTTTCCACAGGTATTTTCCTTTCAATTTGATGTATTTCCCTTGCAAAGATGTTGGCATTGGTATTATTTTCCTTGCGTAGCTGTATTCATTGGTATAGTTGTAGGAATTGGGATTATTTTGAACAGTCTCCTCAGCTGTGACTGCTTTTTCAAGAACAGATTCATCCATACTTGAACAAGGAACACATCATTACTGTCGGTAAGGTTGGGCTTGTTTAATGGAGTATTGAAATCATTATAGCAAAGGGAACACATCATTAATATTAATACTAGGGGAACTAGAACAGAGTCAATGCCTTCAGCGGGTGGTTGAGAACTGCATAGATTGACTTTGAAGTTAAAGTTGTTGTGCGTGATTTTATTTTATTGAAGTTAAAGCAGCTTCTATGCATGATTTTATTCACAAAAACTACAACAACGATTGCAAAGACATGGACATTATCACTTCTCATACAACAATAAAAAAAATCGGGGGCCTATTCTGTATATGTGTATTGTATCACTTTGAAAACATATCCAAACATACCGACAAGGTGGGGCGTTTATAGAGTGAGAAGCTATCCACCAGGGTTCCATCCTCACTATCATCCACCCATCCACATAGCATAACTAATCAATCCACACATGTTTCTCAAAGCATTGCCCAAAAACGAAAAACTTTCGATTTTAGATATCATCAAAATTAGTATCAAAGGCAAGCAAAGCCTCATATTCCAACCCTATTTTCATAAAAGGGTTTCCTAGCTTTTCTCTAAGTCATATGAATTGTGAATTATTGTTACCAATAATGGGCCACCTATTCTCTTGGATGCAACAAGGACTAATGATTTCCCTTGTGATACTGTTTTCTGATCTGTTCATTAAATTCATCAGAGAAAGGAAATAGTTGTTAAAGACATTAAAACCTACCTATCTCCCCTTGAAAGACCTACATAACTGAAAATAACTGTAACAAACCTGTAAAAAAATAAAAAAAATATAATTAGTCTTCAAACCACCTATGCCAAACATTCCAGACATGAGTTCTTAAAGACATTAAAACCTACCTATTGCCCCATGAAAGACCTCCATAACTGAAAATAACTGTAACAAACCTATCAAAAAAATAAAAAAATATAATTAGTCTTCAAACCACCTATTCCAGACATGAGTTCTCAAAGATAGAATTCGTACAGATAAGTTGCCCAACAGCATCATAGGTTCCATCAATGGATTTCATGGATGAGACATAGTCAAGAGTTTTATGAGAGCCACTGTCTTGCAGTACCAAATGCCATGTTTTGAAAAATGATTCAGAGAGTGTTAACTAAGTTGACATTATAAAAACTACTGGCCAAATGTTCTGAAATACCTACCATCCTGAACTGTATTGTAAGTGAAAAGATAGAGTGTTTCCAAACGACCCATTGGAATTATGTATTGTTTGACAATTAAAAATGGATGAACTTGGTTAGGGTATTTTAAATAGTGCCATAATGAGAATATCTGTAATAGCCAGAGTAGGGTCAATCTTGTGATTTCCACGGCAACGAAACTTGGACTAGTTGTAGGAAATTTTCATTTGTGATGAATTCGAAGAGATCTGACATGTGTTGCTCGTGGAGTTTTGGGCCTCCCATGTATAGAAACAATACTACTTCTGAGGAAGAAGCAGTAAGAAATCTCTTTACTTTCCAATTATAAATTTATTGATGAATATTATGGAGTATATGTTGTTGGCTCTGCAAAATAATATGTTGCCATTTTTGGAATTATATTTACTGCCAAATAGAGTGCTACTTATAATTCTCAATCAAATATAGTAAAGCAAACTTTAGTAAAAAGAAATTTCAGTATAATAGATTTGAATTTTCTATAGATCAATAAACAAAATTTATAGAAATGGACACTGTTTCAACAAAAAGCACTGTATTGGACACCTGATTTCTCAACAATACACAACATGTTATTTGAGACATCTGATTTTCCAGTAACACGGCATACTATATTTGCTGCCTGTGATGCTTTCCGAATATGGTAGAAAAAGAGCACTGCTTCAAGCACTATATTTCTTAGAACAATAATTTCTTAGTAGTACAACATACTGTGAGGGGCATGATTTTTCATTATCAGAGTTTATATTATTCAGGGTATATGATTTTTTTAGCAGTGAGTCATAATACCTATCTCATTGCCTACGATCTTTCCAATTATGAAATTAAATACAGGACAGATCAATTTGAGGCACATGATTTTTGTACAGATATTGAATCTATATGAATTGCTTTGAAAAACTTTGAATTTATAAATATTGAATCATATATTTCTATACCCTAAAAAAACAAATATTGAATCTACATTTCTATATATTCAGGACATGAAAAGACAGATATATTTCTATAAATTCAGTTCCCTGAAAAATAAAATAGTTGAATTACTTCAAATTCAATGACCTAAAGCAAAAAACACAAATATTGAATCTACATGTATTCAGGACATGTGTTATTTCTTGGTCTTGGAGGTTTGGCTAAGTTGAGGTGAGGTGGTCGTCGAATAGGGGTACGTAAGCAATTGAGATTCTGAAGAAGTTTTGGATAATGGACAATAAACCATAGGCTAATTTTATGATACATATTTTGAAGTTATCAGTAGATTAAGATTCAAATTTGGTTGATTCGTCAGCGTACAAAAAGTATATAGGTTCCCTAACATATTTGGTAGAATTTAGCAGTCAAATTGTTGTGTGCATGAGATCCCTTGTCTCACAAACAATTGGGGCTCAGACACCAATTTATTGTCCAGCTTGGCTGCTAATATGTGGTTGCGCTGAGGTTGCTGCAAATATGCTCCATGGTCTGAGGTATGCGAGGTACTTAAAGGGCACACTGGCACAGTGCTTTGAGCTGTTGCATGCTTTAGTGGATTTTGACAAGGCCATAGATGCAAGTGGCAGGAAGAGTGATTCATGGTTTTGTTTCAGCTTGGGTTCAAATATAATATCTTTGTTAGAATGGGATACCCATGTGTGCGAGTTGAAGAGGTCCCTTTCTGGGCTAAAGTAGCCTCTTGTGCTTGGTACTCATGGATTTATGAGTACTCATAGATTATGGGCATCACTAAGACCGTTGTAGGTCCTAAATTTTATTATTTATTTGATTATGATAAATTTGATATGCAATTTTGAAAACGCTACTATATTGGGATTATGATTTACCATGTGAATTCGATATGTGCTATTTCATGATGCAAATGGAATGTTTACCCAGTTTTCACAAAAATCCCGTATCCTACTCCTTCCGTAAGATCTTCCCAATTTGATGGTTGAATTTTTATCTAATATATGAAATAAAAACCTATCATCATACTCCTTCATGATAGTTGTGAATGATGATAATTAAGCCACTTGAGCATTCTCATTGTCTTAGCTGTCAGTAAAATTGTACATCTATACTAGGTCTAAAAGAGAAATGCATACAGAGACCAATAAGTCTGGCATCTGTTAAGTAGCCCTGCCCCTTAGGCATCCCCATATAAGCTGTATTATTGGAAGATTGAGATATTCGCACTATCAACTAAAATAGTTACAAAATGGCTTTTGATCCTTCTCAACATGGGTGAGGTCATAGGACATTGCAAAATTTAATCTCCAACCAGAGTGTGTAAATAAAACACCATCGGGTGAGACTTTTGTGAAGCCAACTTTATAGAAGGTATACACTTTCTCCTTGCTTGTGATTTGTTATAACTCACAAATCTATGTAGGCTTTGGCATTTATTTGAAGCTAGACCAGGATGGGCTTATTTTTCATAGATGACTTTTTACGACGATCACTGATACTTATTTCATTATTTACTTTTTAACCATCATATGCTGACCATTTTCGATGATGCTAAATTGAATGCTCTTTTTCCTATTACCTAGGGCATATTACCAAAGATCCTAGAAGAGTTACTGGCTGCCGGGAAAAGAGCCAAGGCAGACCTAAAGGTGGTGAACTAAGTACTTCCTATGTTCATGTTACATGCTTGTATTTTTTCCACTTAGCATCTCAGTTTTTAACTTCCTATAATCTTGTTTAGGAGGCTAAAGATCCTTTTGAAAAGGCTGTCTTGGATGGCCAACAATTGGATTTGAAGGTAATTACAGCTTTGTCAAGTCTGTATTAATTATGGCTTGGACATGGAATAAAAGTAAAACTAGGTATGCTGGTGAAACACATAAAATAGTTTTGACTGTGTGCACTTGCAGATCAGTGGGAATTCAGTTTATAGGTTTACTGGTGCCACTGTTGGCCAATTGCCCTATTTGGAGATTTCATCGAGTGTGACGAGCTATGGTAATTTCACAGTTCTTCCATGGAAAAAAAACATTAAATCCATGGACACCTTGATTCTCCCCTTGTTTTTCCTAGTTGTAATGTTATTGGTGCTTCTTTTACTTACAAGATAGAGATGCTTGCAGTCCTCTCTTATTATATATATGCATGTATCAGCCATTCACATTTATTATTTTTGGGTATCAATTATATCCAAGTAATTCTTTTCTTCCTCCTGGCATAATGTTTTGGGTATGAGCTGTAATTGACAATCTTGTACAAATAAGATCGAGTTCTTGAATTGCATTAATTAGTCATGCGTACTTGTACAACTAAGATGATATGCTTAGGCCATCTTATTATATTTTGATTACAAGTCTAGTTTGATCTTTTGACACATTCTCTGTTCCATCAGACAATATCGATTTTACGTATTGTTTTTAAAATTTCATATCATTAATCATCTCATTTTTTTTCCACCTGCCAGTTCGTCAAATGATAGAGCATACAAAGAGGCTAGTTGAAGAAAGGTTCACAATAGTTGGTGGTTACCAATACAATGCTGAGGTAGGCTATTATTTAGCAACTAAAGGAATTTGTAACCTTTGAACTGGATCAGTAATGACAAGAAGTACACTTGTTGTATTGGTGATAGTCCAAGTTCTTTAAATCATAATGGGTGATCTGATCCTAACCAAGATTTATATTGTAAAGCTTGATATTATATTTTTATATTTGAATCTAGGTTGTATATGGAGATACAGATTCAATTATGATACAGTTTGGTGTACCAAATATAGAAGAGGCCATGACGCTAGGGAGGGAAGCCTCATATTATATTAGTGGTACATTTACAAAGGTACAGTGTCAAGAATTTTAAATATCCGTGAAGCCTCTAGAGTTGTTAATGATGTTTTTGTAGGAATGAATGTTTTAATATCACCTTTCTTTTTAAAACTAATCTTCTTTTGACATTCATCTTCCATGAGATCTTTGTAAATATGCACAGGACAAGATGATCAGTTATGCTTTCCTGTGGCTTATCTACATCAATTTGGTGCATCTTTGGCATCTAATCAGTGCATTATTTAACATATGCTTTTATGCGGCCTATTAAACTAGAATTTGAAAAACTATACTACCCATACTTGTTGATCAGCAAGAAAAGATATGGTAGGTTATTGTGGACAAAGCCAGATGCCTATGAAAAAATGGATACTAAAGGTGACAAACCTGATCTTTTTGTTTCAAAGACAGGCCTCAGTGTTTGTGAAGGCTCAAAATGCTCTTAGAAAAATAATTTATTTGATGCCTTCTTAATTATTAAATATTCTTGATCTTTTAAATATTCCATATCAACAGGCATTGAAATAGTGCGAAGGGACAATTTCCTGCTGGTGAAGAACTTGGTTACAGAGTGCCTTCACAAAATACTCATTGATCGTGACATACCTGGTGCAGTGCAGTATGTCAACAACACTATTTCTGACTTGTTAATTAACAGAATGGATTTGTCACTTTTGGTGATAACTAAGGTGAGAACAATGAATCCTTCTGCATGTTTATGACCAAATTTGTTTGACCATTTGTTACTTTTGAAATGGAGAAAATATGATAGGGGGAAGAGGAGATTTACATTGCGAGCAAGTCACTTATTACATATTCCTGGTTTCAAGTGTTATAAGCATATACTATATACTGAGTTGGGGCAGGCCATGGAAGTTTCCTTTTTAAGTCTGTCATGTTTCTTCTCCCTACATTCTGTACTTGGAAGGGATTCAGTCAATATTTACTACTAGCAATGGGAGGAAGAAGTGTTAAGGGAGGCTCTTATACAATTGAAGAGAATCAAAACATGACAATATATAATATATCTGCATTTCTAATCTCATCCTGAGAAAAATTGATTACTATTTAGTTGCGGCAGAAACAAATGTTTGCAGGTCATATCCTTTATCAAGGCTATCATCATATTCTTAAGGGCATTGTTGTTTGCTTGTGCTAACAATCTCTTTGTTGAGTCAGGGTCTGACAAAGACTGGAGATGACTGTGCAGTCAACACAGCACATGTGGAACTAGCTGAGCGCATGCGGAAGGTAAATACTGGAAATAACTTCTCAGAACAAGTATAATGAATGGTGCAATGCCTTCTAGTTCCATTTCAATCCTATCTCTCTATTTTTATTACTGCGGTGCATCTAAAGACTCTTGTAATATTTTGCTTTTTATTGACAATGAGTCCATTGTTGGATTTTTTAAATTGATGTCGTTTTTTAAAGCCAAGTTTCCCCTGGTTTACAGAGGGATGCTGCAACTGCTCCAACTGTGGGTGATCGTGTTCCATATGTCATCATAAAGGCTGCAAAAGGTTCCAAGGTAATAATCAACCCCTTCTGTGCTCAGCGTAAGTCTCAATATTGCACTAAAAAATTGTTATTTTAATTATTTTGTTATGTTTTATTTGGAGGCATAATTTACAGAGGGATTATGGATATAATGACTAATGTGTTTACTTGGGCTCAGGCATATGATAAATATGAGGATCCAATTTACGTACTGGAGAATAACATCCGTATTGATCCACAATATTATCTGGAGAATCAACTAAGCAAGGTGAAAGACCAAAGCATCATCACTTGCAATTTATGCTCTTTTTGAAAATTTCACCAGCGTTTCAAATATATCTTGATAGATAGTAATTCTTTCCAGCTAAGTGTTTTTGATTAGTGCCTGTTTTTGCTCTGTAGCCACTGCTGAGAATATTTGAGCCCATTTTGAAGAATGCAAGCAAGGAGCTTCTTCATGGTAGTCACACACGAGCAGTTTCCATATCAACTCCTTCAAATAGTGGAATTATGAAATTTGCCAAGAAACAACTCAGTTGTATTGGTTGCAAAACCCCTATCAAGTATTTAGTTAATACAAGTAGAGGGTGTCCTGCATGTGATTTCCTTGCTTACAGTAGTGCACAATTGATAGTAACTATTATTTCAGTTTGGCACTTTAGAAAGCTACTAGGGTTCATCTTTTTGATGTGGAAAAATCTATGAGGTTGCATGATTCCATGCCTGCTCTCCTTGTAAGAAACTGTTTAGCTTTCTTATAATAAGAATGTCTGATTAGGTTGCTTCATACTGAAATTCATGATGTTACCTGATTTCATGTTGCCATTGCAGCAAAGAAGATCAAACTCTTTGTTCACATTGCAAAGCAAGAGACGCAGAATTGTATCATAAAACAGTTGCAAATGGTAAGTTGATATTCTAATACCATTACTCTTTATTTGGAGAATTTAAAGTAGGCCTTGGTTTTATTGTTCTCACCTAAATTTTCTATCATATGACACTAATATTTGATCAATTTCAGTGAGGGAATTAGAAATTCTCTTTGGTAAACTATGGACACAATGTTAGTGGTGCCAAGGCTCTTTGCACCAACATGTTCTTTGCACAAATGTTTTGAATGCTATATTTCAAGTATTACATTTTCATAACATGATTTAAATTTACATTATGGATGTATTTTGTAACATTTATGTGATCATGTATTTGTTTTTAATTAATAGGATGTTTTATTTTTATTTTTACAATTTCTATCTCTTTTATACTTACATTGATGTCCTATCCTTATTGCAGTCGTGACTGCCCAATATTTTATCGTAGGAAGAAAGCTCAGAAAGACCTAACTGAAGCAAAGGTGCAACTAGAGCACTGGCAGTTTTGAGGATGCTGCCTGAGTAGCTTGTAATTTTTTGTATTATCGAATATTTTTGTTTTCCTGAGTTTTCTTTGGTGTATGTTTCTCTGATTTAATGGACCAGGGAATTTATTTGGTCCCTGAATCAAGATGAGCATGGTTTATTTATTGTATAGTAATTGTCAAGTCCTTGTTATTTAATGCTAACCAGTTCGATATATCTTTTCTCCTTGCAAATGAGATGGAGAAAAAGTCAAAATGGATACATACTTCCCAAGGCACACCCTATAAATGCAATGTGCACGCATATCCCAAATTTTAGGAGATCACACACTATAAAACATAGATCTGCAGGCTTACATATGTATATCCAGACATGCATATAGTTGAATGGATGGATGGATGGATAGGTAGATAGAGATGGATACACAGATAGATTCGCAGGAGCAAATCCGAGCCAGAGAAGGATGCAAAAGAATAGGCACCACGCACAAAGAAGCCATCATATTTTTCCCTCTTTCAACAATTTATGCTAATTTGAAAACTTTACTGGTCATTGCATGATTGCACCCATCAAATGAATAATCCGATGATGATTTGACAATTATACAACAAAATTAAAGGGTATATATTAGAAGGGCCCTTGGAACATTTCTCCCCATCCTCAAAGAAAATTCAGAGTCCCGTATGTCATCTTCATGATACTAATTAGAACGCTTAGATGACCAGCCTTAGCAATCACGATTCACAATGATCATGAATAGAATTGAACCAACCATCTATTGATTTGCATATCCATATTTTTCTGGATGGTATATTGGATATAAAGTTCCTTGTGATGTTCTGCTCAACAAAAGTCATGCTACCACTCATTTCTTTGGGCATTTTCTAATGAAGTGTGCTACTTGAAGCATACATTTTCTGACTTTCAACTTCTTGTGCACAAGAACATGGCCTTACCTATATTGCCATTTTAACTTTTACAAAGCTGTCTATTCACATTTACTAGCACGGTTTTGGTTAACAACTTTAGGAGAAATCAAACGTGTTGCATTTTTTACATAATGGCGTGCATAAATCAACTAGGGTTGTGTGAAATTATAATTATATTAACCTTAAGGTGAAAGAATTTTGTGGACCAAGAAAGGTTAGACTAATTGTTTTCAGTATAGATGATAAAGTTTGTGTGATGGTCATATAGCCTTTAGGGTGTACTTTAGTCACGCACATTTATAAAGTACGTGGTACCACAATGGTACTTTGTTGCTATGTCACAAGATTCGTTGAACTTCAACCTTGGGGTTTGAATTTTGGCGAACCTTAATTTTTTTTGAGGTTTGGCAAACTTTAATTTTTTTTTGAGGTTTGGCGAACCTCATCGAACCTCATGATCATTGACCAAGTCCATAGATTAAAACTCATAACGTCATGTCACAACTCAATCTTGTAATCTATCCTTGCAATTTCCATGTTCGTGAGAGCATTTTGTATGTTTATTGATGTTGATATCTTAGTATTTTATCCTATATTTCATTTTAAACTTAATATATATATATATATATATGAATCTAATTGCAAACCTCATCCGAACCTCATCAAAAAATTTGAATTTGAACTGAACCTAATCATTGCCAAAACCCATACTTGAACCCAAACCATGTGACTTAGCTTTGTTGTTATGTAATGAGTTAGATTAGTTTAAGTTGCTTTTGATTAGGCTTAGGTTAGTGGAATATGAAGTGTCACTTGGCAATATGAAGAGTCACTTTGATTTGGACAAATATCATGATTTTTTAAAATGGTAATATGTCTCGTCTTTAGGTATTCCTTGTTTCATTGTTGGTGCTTTTAGTTTTCTGTGATTGTTTTATGCATTTACAACATATTGGAGAAAGGGTAGCATGACCAAAGGATTGGTTGGCATGTGTACAACAATGAAGAGTCAAGCAAACACTAAGATGAAGACATCACATCCCGAAGTTGGTTTGTAGTTAGATTTGAATTTTTATTTGTCAGCTAATGCTATGATTTAATTTTTGATGGGTCAACATAAAATTACTATTACTATTTTTCTAGGAAAAATTAGTATTTATTCAGCCACAAATCACTATAGAAGTGTAGTAAGAACTGTAGAATTGCCACAACAACACCAATCACGGCACCACGGCTTAGGTACTACAATAAACACAGTTCCTCGGGCTTGTGTACATCACATTAACAACATGCAGGCTTCTTGAGGTAGTTGTTCATTGCAGTGATACAAAGTTGTGGGTAGGGCTGTAACAAGTCATATACAAGAAAAATAATTTCATACATTTCACAGATAAGGAAAAAAATGTCTGGGAACTCTTTTAGATATGTCGGAAGGACTGTGAGTAGGGTTGTACAGGACCACAGGCCCCTGGTGTTAATTGAAAACACTCAAGTAATGTGGGTATCTACTATGCATTCAGGCTCTTCAATGACAAGCTTGAGAAGTTTGTCATCGACCTTGATTAGCAATAAATAGAAGTTAGACAAATAACCTAGAATAGTCTTAGGTAGGGAGAAAGAAAGAGAAGTTTGTAACAGACCTTAACCAATGAGAAATAGAGGCTGGGTGATTTGTAATATGCAATAACAATGAGAAACAGAGGTTGGGTAGGCTGTAGTAGGTTGTATCAGCGTTGGAAAAGGGCTTTAGGGATGTTGTAAAAGGCATCTATAGAGAGTTAACAACCATGAAAAAATGGCATAAATAAGTACCCTTAGTAATTTCATGGAGTTCAATTAAAATTTTATTGGACATAATTTCAGCACATAGAAGCAATATAAAATCAAATAGGAAAGCCTTTAGGCAATTGGATCTAAATGAATTTTAAGTACCTGAACTCAATATCCTCATTGAGAGGAAAGAATTTCACTACAAAGTTCAAGACACGGTAGTGGTTATTAAGATGTCGATCATTGTCAGATGCTTCTCTAGTGGAAGATGCATCTCAGTATGGACAAGGGTACAACGGATGCATAAAACTTCTGAGAAGTTTGGGCTTATTGCCTTGAAAGAATGTTTTTAATGCAAATGAAGGGAAGGGAATTGATTTCAGATCAATTGGTGAAATTGAAAGACATTATGGACCTGATATGGACGAGCGGTAATTGAAGAAGACACGGTGATAATATTCTTCAAAAGTTTGCCTTTATTTCAATTTTTTTGTAGAATCTTCTAATATCACTTCCGAAACCACTGCCATAATATTTGAGTTGTTGTGTCAACTAGTGCAGTAAGTAGAATGTTATTTTCTTATTTTTTTTGTTAACTTTTAGTGAAATAATTTGTTCCATTTCTAAAAGATTGAAACTTTGGCTAACAATCTTTTATGTTGTCAGGTACGAGGTAGAACTTGTAGCAGTTGTGGCCCAACCCCTTCCACTCCAAATTACTAGCAAGTTTTATAACATTAAGATAGCTTTGTGTTTAGTCATGTTGTAAGTTGGATGAAAATGATTAGTTATCTTGATAGCCTCAAGTTAGTGTTGTGTTTCTTTATGATGTAAGTCGGCTGAAAATGATTAATAATCTTGATGAATGTATTTCAGGATATATTCAGGGATTCCCATCAGGTGCTTCCTAGCATTGATGATGGAAACATTGAAAACCAATTGGCAGTTGTTGAACACGTTGAAGATATATATAAATTCTACAGGACAATTGAGGTATGTTTCTCTGTCAATGATTGCAGTTTCTTTTTAGGGTGAAGGTAAAGTTTTATTTTCCTTAACTAAAATTTTGCATTCATGTATGCCCAGGACGTGAGTTGCATACCTCCAGATTATATGAGAAACCAGGTTAAAATCAATGCAAAGATGAGGGCAGTCATGATTGATTGGTTGGTGGAGGTACAACTTTGTTCCTATGCTAGTTCCAACTTCCATTTGTTGTCAAAGTTAGATCTAAAAGAGATTTATATGGTCTATCTCTTAGGCCTGACATCAAAATCTTAAAATTTTCAGGTGCATCTGGAATTGGAATTAATTCCAGAGACGTTGTATCTCACTGTGAACATCATTGACAGATACCTTTCTATTTAGAGTATTGCAAGGAAGAATTTTCCATTACTTGCTATCGTTGCAATGTTTATAGCTAGCAAATATGAAGAAGTCTGTCCTCCACAGGTAGGATGACTTGCTGACATCTGTAAGAAAGGATGTGTATATATCTAATTAAAAGAACACTCTGCTGGCTGTATAAAAGTACATACACCAGCAATATCTACTCCTACAGAAGATTACGCTTTATGCTGGAATCAGCACAAAAATTATATTATAAGGTAACACAATATTGATAAGAGCTAGTTTATACTTGGCTACAAGTCAATGACTTCATCCGCATCTTCCCAAATGAATGCACGTCAGAACAGATAGTGGCCATGGTAATTAGCTCTAACTGATAATTCTTTGTTATTGATTGCAACATAGTCTCCAAACATTCAAATTCACTGATCAATTGATAATAACTCTTCGCAGGAGTCTACGATATTAAAGCAACTGAACTTCAAGCTTACAGTTCCCACTCCATATGTATTCCTCCTCAGGTTTCTAAAGGCAGCTGATTCCAACAAAGTGGTAAAGTTTTGAATGACACCACTTTTTATATTGTTGAAAGCAGCCTGTGTGGCATTGATCAAATCTACTTTCAAAAATTCCTCATAAAATCTAGCATTTATGTTTTAAATTACTTTTCTTCATTGTATTCCTAATAATACCCTGCTGTACTAACAAGTCGTATTATCTGTTATTCAGATGCAAAATATGGCATTCTTCTTGGTTGAAATGTGTTTGCTTCAGTACATAACGAGCAAGTACAATCCATCAATTCTTGCTGCTACTGCTGTCTACACTGCTCGATGCACTTTGAGGAAGGATCCATGTTGTAACAAAACACTTACCCTTCATACAGGCTACTCTGAAGCAGACCTGACGTAAGCCTTAAAATTTTTAAAGCATCATGCTTTTGGTGATTTTACCCTTTTAAAGAAATCCTACTCCTGGACATTTTAGGTTTCTTCATCAATTACAGGCAGGCATTGTTGATTAGCTACGGCCAGAACATTGTGTCTTGATCAACTATATGTCAGAACTCAGCTACTAACACCTTGTCTGAATTGAATCTTTATCTAATACTAATGCACATACTAAGCATCTGGAGGTGTACGCACATTTTGTTAACTCTGTACATTGAAGTAATAACATTTATGTGCATTGTTCCAGGGAATGTGTGTATTTCATGGTTGATTTTCACCTAAATGCGGGAGGAAATAAGCTGAGAGTTGTTCATAAGAAGTATTCAGATCCAATTTTTTTGCTATGTTGCCTTTTTAAGCCCTGCCAAGTTATCTGCTGAAGACAATTGCAGTTCCAACAACTGATGAATATGTGCACCAGATTTACTTTTGGAGTCTAATTGAAGGTGGCCTATATGTTCTAAAATGAAGCTTTGTTGCATATATTTTGTCATGTTCAACCTGCAAACTAAATCTGTGGCCAAAAATTTATGTTACGCCCGTGATTCCTTTGTGCAGATATCAAGCAGCTAGCACGGATTCTATGCCGATGAGTAATGCAAAAAAGGCACACGTGAAACTATGCAAGAAGGAAGAAAACCTCGAGAATGGACTCAAATATTGTCTTAAAACCCCCTACATGTAGTAGTGAGAGAAACCAAGCTCTCCGCACGCATCGCTGTAATACAAGAAGTCTCCCATATCAAACGTCACGCAAGCCGCTTCAGAATCCCGTCTGCTGTTAATTCGCCTTGCTTATTTGAACCCATCTCTTCAGTACTGCTCTCTTCATCGGTGAACTCGATATTATTATCTGTTTGTGCTTTCAACCAAATTTTATCTTCTACAGAATTTATAACCACTTTCATCTTCATCTCGCCCTCGACATTATTCAGAACACTATGGTTATTTTCTAGATCAGTGTTGATGTTATCCATACTATCGATCTTGTCTAGCAAGGCGGTGATATTACAGTCATACCCCAGCGTTCCGCTATTAGTTCATTTCGCGTCTGGAGAAGCTAATCCGCTATTCAAATATTCATCTCTCCCTCTCTTATTCTGATAAATATGAGAGAATGCAGCCATCTCTGCTAACAAATGTTGTATATAAAACGTAGCCGATACAACAATACAGACTCTTGTTTGTATTAGTGATGCTTGTTCCCTTGGGCTTTGAGAGTTAATGTGAATATCGGTGTTACTAAAATTTTCGACCACGCAGTGCTCACGATCAGCCCCACTCCTTGTTCACAATATATATAGATATATGTGGCAGTTCATAGATCACGAGAAACACGATTGAACATGTTTTTAAAAGCATTTTGCTTTTGTAAACTTCGTTGATAAGGCAAACCATAGGAAACGCGCAAACCCAAATGGAGATGGCGTGTTGGCAGCCACAACCCTCACTCTCCCACCTTCATCACGCCAGTGGTTAAGATGGAATTAAGTATAACATTGAATCTTTAAAGAGGCTCCATCTTGGTCCGTCCTTCCAACTTTTCCCCGTAGTTTCATCGTAACAATTTATCGTATTTATTTTTATTACAATTGAAATAAAGTTAATACATGTTATCAATTATAAGTAATTTTTCTTCCCTCTCGCATCGTATCAAGTAAATGACATAGAATGATCCATCTCATTAGAAAAATAAAAATAAAAATAACATTTAGATGGTAGTTATTTACGTTCATTAACAAACACAAAATATTAAAAATTAATTAATAATAATATTAGTCATAAAAATAACATTTAGATTTAGATGGTAGTTATTTATATTAATTAATAAATATTATTTTTTTTTGAATAATAATGTTAGTTTAAATTGATTTTAGAGTTGCAAATCTCTTTTAAAATGAAGGAGATTTTATTTATAGTGTTTTTTATTAGATAAGAATATTACTGACAATGGATTTTCAGCACTCTCCTCTCACCTTGGTGATTTTAAACTCTGAGCGCGCCTTCTCCCTTTGGCTCCTGGGGCCTCCTGCTCCCGAGGTTTGCTGCCCTCAACTAGTACACGATGGACCATGCAGAGCCTCCTCCTGTGGGTGCATCTATTCCTGCCTCAACTACTGGAACTTCAGCTCAACTAGGAAAAAATGCAGAAGCTTTTGCCTCTCTGATCTCCTCCCTTGGACTGTCTCATCTGAGGTCGTCCATATCAAAGTTTGTTAAGAAGATTAATGAAATACCTGAAATAATTCTTCCTCCCTCCCTTCCTTGTCGCGCTGCTCTATCCCTCTTTAAACGAGGACCAGTTGGTCAGTTTATTGGACTCTGGTCCTCTCCCCATTCGGTTCTCAAATGGGTGGAAAGAAACTAGGCCTCATCTATCATGGGGAAATCTCCATCAAGTTTTGTGGAGGAGGTTATTTTACCTTCCACTTCAAATCAAAAGAGGACAGAGATTTAATCCTCAGAAACGAACCATATTTCATGGATTCGAGAGTGCTTTATCTCAACAGATAGACTCCGAACTTCAATCCAGAGTTCAACGTGCCAAATGCAGTGCCAGTATGGGTGAGGCCTCCCCATATTCCTCTACATTCCTGGGAAGATGAATCTACTAAAGCAATAGGAAATGCAGTGGGGAATTATATCGACAGAAGTGAGCCAAAGGAAAACATGCATACCTGAGCGAGAATATGTGTGGAAGTTAATTTAGGGAAAGGACTTTCGGAAGTAGTCAAGATCAAAGTGGATAGTTGAATTCACATTCAATAATTAGATTATGAGCAAATTCCATTTAAATGCAAGGTATGTCATGAATATGGTCATTTTGCTAATAGATGTGCTAAAAATCAGGAATCAGAAGAAATAGAAAACTAGGAACCAAAATGGGAGCAGGTCAAGAAGAAAAAGTCAGCATCCAAACCCTCATCCCATACTTCTTCTGTCTCCATCCTCCCATCCTCGACCCTTCTCCACCTCCCCACCTCCTCCTCGACTCCTTTGCCTTCTCCTTCTAAAACTCCCCCCCTCCTTTCTCATCTTTACCTCCTTTTATTATCCTCCCTTCGCCCTCCAACCTCGCCTCCCCCAGGTCTTCGGATATTTTGGCTTCTAACCCCTTTAGCTCTCTTGGGGACCCTGATCTTCCCTCCTCCCCTCCTTCCTCCAGTCCTCTCTTCCCCTTGCCCTCTATTCCCTCCCCCTCCTCTCTCATCCTCTCACATAGCCCCTCCCATTCCTCCTTCGACTGAATAATCACTCGAACCATCTCCAAAGATCTCCTCTCCTCCCTTAACCACCCTAAACGAGTAGGCAGAAAATCCAAGCGAGAAATCAGAGATGAAGCAGTGGCAAAGGATATGGCTCTGGGCACCCAACAACCACTGGATACCTTTATAAAAAAATAAGGAAAAAACTGCTTAACCCAACAGAGGGAAAGGTCCCTCTACTCTAAAATCCAAGTGATAATGAATATAGTCTCCTAGAACTGCAGAGGAATGGGAAGCATGCCAAAATTCAAGGCAATGAAGGACTTAATAGCGTCAAAGAAGCCTGATATTTTTATGATCCAGGAGACAAAGATAAATGAAAAGGAAATGTAAACCATGACTCAAAAAATGAAAAACTACCAAGGAACATCAATCCCAGCAATAGGAGTTTCAGGAGGTATTTGTACACTATGGAAAATTCAGAAGTGAGAGTTGATTCAAGAAAAAAAAGTGTTGCATTGGATGAAAATAGACCTACAAAAAAAAGTCAAACGATATATGTTGCATTGTTAACATTTATGCCCCAAATCATTACAAGGATAACAAAGTCTATTGGGACACCTTAAAAATTCATCTATTACAGGTCCAAAACAGAGGCATAATAATAGGAGGGGATTTGAACTTGGTACTGAATGCAGAGGAGACGTTTGGTGGGAAATATAATGTTGATCCATCAAGGGAAATGGTAGAAACTATCATGGAAACATGCAGACTAAATGACATGCCTCCTAGCAATGGGAAGTATACATGGAATAACAAAAGAATTGGTAAAAATAATATAAAGGAAACGCTGGAAATATTCCTAATCCAAGACATAATAGCCACCTCCTTCAGTGGAATAAAATCCAAAATCATTCATAACATTGCATCGGATCACAAACCAGTGGCACTTTCACATGGGTTATTAGAGAACTTTAGCCATGTTCATTTTAGATTCAGTTCCATTTGGGATAACAATGAAGAAAAAAAAACGTTGGAGATATTTGGGAAAATCAAGTCATTGGATCTCCTAATTATGTCTGGGAAACTAAACTTAAATCATTGAGGAATGAGCTGAAACAGTGGGCAAGGAGAAAACAAATAGAAACACAAAAAAGAAAGCTAGAAATAATAGAAAAAATAGAGAGAATCCAAGTTCAAACAGAGTAGCAAGCGGAAACATGGGAGAGTCCATGGCAGGAAAAACAAGTGTATTGGGAATTGTATAGGAAAAAAAGAGGGGAAGAAGAAGAGTGGAGACTAAAGTCCAGAAGTTTATGGCTTAAAGCAAGCAATAAGAACATAACCTTCTTCCATAATACTGCCAGGATCAGGAGAATACAAAATCATATTGACAGAATTATGGATAATGGGGGAAAATAAGTGAGGGGACAAGAGGAAATAAAGAAGGAGGATTTCAGATATTACAAAAAAAAATCATCATCCTCAATAACACATAGTGAGTATGAAGAATTTATACAACATACCCCAAACAAAATCAGCGATGGAGAAAACAGTGAATTTACAAAAGAAGTTTAAGAGAAGGAAGTGGTTGCTGTTATTTGGGATCTCCATCCAGACAAGGCTCGAGGCCCGGATGGGTTCCCTATCTCCTTCTATAAAATAATTGGAGTATCATAAAAAAGATTTGATAAGAATGATCAGAAATGTTTTTGGGAAATTCAAGATAGGAGGATTCATAAATTCCTCCTTCCTTGCTCTAGTCCCAAAAGAACCGAATGCAAACACTTTTAACAGGTTCAGGCTGATCTCTCTATGTAATTCCTCCTACAAAATTATTACAAAGCTTCTGGAAAATAGAATAAAAGTAGTGCTCCCATAAATTATCTGAGAAAACCAAGGAGGATTTGTACCAAAAAGACAAATCCTTGACAATACCCTAATTATCCAAGAATACCTACACTCTAGCCTTCTTAAAAAGGAAAAAGGTATGATTATAAAGCTTGATATGGCAAATTCCTTTGACAGGGTCAATCTGGACTTCCTTGTGGCAGTCCTTCAGAGATTTGGTTTCTCAAAAAAGACAATAGATATAATTAAGGCCTGTATAGTAGGTCCCTGGATTTCTCCATTGATCAATGGAAGACCAAGTGAATATTTCCAAAGTTCAAGAGGGCTTCATCAAGGCTGCCCCCTCTCTCCTTTCCTATATATTATAATGGCGGACTCTCTGAGCTAAAATCTCGAGAAATGCAAACAAGAGTGGTCTATCACAGGTCTCTCAATCTCCCCTGAAGTAAAAATCATAAACCACTCTCTATTCGTAGATGACACCTTGGTCATGGGAGGGGCATCTTGTATAATGGAAAGAAGAATAAAAAAGGTGTTGAACAATTTTATGGAAGTCTCTGGTGGACTTCTAAATAATAAAAAATGTAGAATCTTTGGATGGAACTCTCCTCTTCGTGCTCTCCAAAAAATTTCAGAAATTTTGGAAATTCCTTTACAAGAAAAATGGAGCCATTTTCATTATCTAGGCCTCCCTATCTCCAAAGAAAATCTAAATACTGAGATGTGGAACAAGTACATATAAAAAAATGAAAAACAAGTTGAAAAACTGGGGAATGAACTAGGTAAACATGGTAGGAAGGGTGGTCTTAATCAAAGAATTACTCACCTCACTCCCAAATTATCAGTACACAACAATACTAGCTCTGGCAAGCATACATAAACAAATTGAGCTAGTAATCTGGGGTTTCCTATGACAAGGAGGTAAAGTAGAATCAAAGAAGCATAGTCTAGTGAAATGGGATGAAGTAACACAACCCTATGAGAAAGGTGGCATGGCTATAATACTTCCTCGGATAATGAATTTGGTACTGGGGGCAAAAATAATTTGGAGATTTATAACTGGAGAGAGTTTCTGGTGGAAGCAAATCCTGAAAGCAAAATATATGAACGATAATAGAAGTCTATTATTAGAAAAAGGTTTCGCAATAAGGCCATTTTACCAGATCTAGAGTTTGATTAAAAATACCCTTCCCCTAATTAAAGAAAAGTCCTCTAAGATCCCTGGGAATGGTAGACTCATCAAAATATGGAAGGACAAAATAATGGGAAATCATCCTATAGCTTTTTAAGAAAATATTCAAGACCTGAGAAGGTGGATGAATTCAAAAGGTATCAGTACACTGGAAGACATCTCTATTTGGAGAGATGGATATTGGGAGGACTGGAGAGTCCACAATCTTCCCCAAGGCCTTGTCCCTCAATGGAGGTCACTAATCTGGCATCCTAAAGGGGCTGCCCCTCTGAGCTTAGACAAAAATGACTCTTTGCGTTGGGATCTTGATGGAGGAGTTTTTTCAGTCAAACTATGATATGCCACCTTACATCAGCAAGAAAATAGTGATCGGGATCATTGGAGGGAGGCATGGAAAATAGAATCCCTTCCAAAAATCAGTGTTCATGTGGAAACTCTTCAAAGACAAGATTATTACTGCTGATAATATAAAAAAGAAAGGTTATGAAGGCCCTTTACGTCATGCAATGTGTCAAAAAAGTGAAGAAAACATCCAACATCTCTTCATGGGATGTCCCTTTGCTCGTGCTTGTTGGCAAGAGCTTGTAAGACCTATGGGTGTAAGTATTCATCATTCCCTGCCTCTGCAAACACTCCTAATAAATTGGAAAAAAAAGTATCCATATACATTAAAAAGTAAAGAAACAATCAAAAGATATTGGCTGAGCTTGCCCTCATTTATTTGCTGGAAAATTTGGTTAGCAAGAAACAAGAGGATCTTCAAAGATCACATTCCAAGAAACAGAATAGTACTGGCTAAACCCTAGAGCATGACAATCGAGTTCATCAACTCCAAAGGAGCTAAAGCAATAGATATCAAACATATGCAGCAAGAGGAAAGAACCTGGTTAGAATTTACGATGAGAAATCAACAAAAAAACACCAGTAAATCAACCATCAGTAGATCTGTTATTAGCACTCAGAGTTGGAAAATAAAAATTAAAAAAGAGGATTTTAAAGCATGGTTAGAAAAATTAAATAGGCCCTTCTTATTGTTTGATGGAGCTTCTAAGTCTAACCCAAGCAAGGCTTGAGCTAGAGGTCTCATCTTCGATCCAAGAGGAATAAATCCCATCACTTATGAATGGGGATTAGGAGAATTATCCAACAATAGGGCAAAAGCATACAACCTCCTATTGGGAATGGAAATATTAAGGCAACGAGGTATGAAGAACCCAGTCATAATGGGGGATTTGGCAATAATTATTCAATCGATGGTGGAGAGAAGAAGCCTCAAGAACCGAACTCTGAGTCAAATAATCAAAAGGGTGGAAAAAAATCTTCAGTATCTTGGAGAAGTCACCTTCAATCATATCCTAAGAGAAAATAATGGTACAGCTGATATGCAGGCCAATTTGGCTGTCAATCATCCTATGGGAGAATCTAGAATTGACAATGAAACTGCTCAAAAACCCATCCCATAGGACTTCAAGTCGTCAAGTGCAGAGAATTGCACTCAAGCTGAGGACATCAAGGTGGGCATCAGTCACCTCAATACGAAAAGCTAGAACTCAGAAGCATAATAGAATCAGGAAAATCACAATGTATAGACAGCATTGTCAGACTTTGTCAATCAAGCGAGTCTCAACTACTCAGGCTCCCCGTGAAATGAACAAATTATCTATCCTGTAAAGGCCCTTGGCACATCTATATAATCTTGTTATCTCTGTGCTTGTTCCCATATCTTCACTGCTCTTTCTCTTTGTCTTTCTCCTATCCCCGGGCTTAGTTTCGCCAAGTCCCAGAAATAGATTACAAATTTCCTTCAACTATCTTTGTGCCCCTTGGGTGATCAAGGTTATCCTCTCTAATATTTTCTGGCCTCTTCCATTCGCGCAACTTTGGTGGTATATGTTTCTCCCCTTCGCGCTGAGCTGGTGGTCTTTGCTTCTTCTCCTCCTTGCGCAACTCTAATGGATCATGCTTATGTCTTTTTCTAAAAAAGTGCTTCTATAGCCTTCACTTCTTTGTTCTATTCTCACTAGCAACTCTTTGTTGGCCTCCCTTGTGGCCGGGTTAGCATTTACTCTCGTCTTATTATAGCCTCTTCTTCTCCCTGTCGAAAATGACACCTTCACCTCTCTAGTCGCTCTATATCCTACACTCTCCTTTATTCTCCACCTAGTCTTAGAAGAAGCTCTCAATCTCCCTGTAACTATCACTGCACTCCTTTGGTGACCAAGCTTATCCTCTCTATTTTAGTCTTGCCCCTCCCCTTCCCGTAGCTCTGGTGGTATTCGTTTCTCCCCTTCGTGCTGCTTTGGTGGTATTTTCCTTTCCCCATCACATAGCTCTAGAGGTCTATGCCTCCCCTTGCGCAGTCCTGGTGTTTCGAGCTTATTCCCTTTGTGTTGCTCTGGTGGCTTATTTCCAATTTCGACTCTTGGATTATTTCATTTTCTCCAAAGAGAGCCTCGTTTGGTGTTGATCCTCTGGTCTCCTCTCAGTGGAAACTATTAATTATTGGTGATCTATCTTGTGGAAAAATTATCATCTATTCTCATGTATTTTTTCCTCTTCTTCTCCCTGCTGAAAAGAACACCTTCATCCCTTAGGAAAAATGGAATGAAATCCTCTCAAAAATGTACCTAAGTGGGAGAGTTGCGCTGTGTGTAGATACAATAAATTCATGATCCAACAAATAAGAGATGATTAAGGACTATAAATTTGAAGCAAAATCTGATAACTCATTCCTAAAGAGACAACTGGAAGAGCAAAGGAATGAAATTTTAGACCTAAAGCACAAATGCAAGCATATGGATGAAGCGATCAACTATTTGAAGAATTTACTAATCAATTAGATGGGAGAGAAATCTAACTATCGAAGTAGCAATAATTATCATCCGTCTTGTCATGAAGCTTTAGTCAACAAATTTCTGCTCTTCTTCTCTCTTATTATGCTCTATAAATGTATATTCATGTTGAATCAGTTCATAGGTATTTATAAGGATAGCGCAATTGGTACTTTCAGAAAGAAAAAAAAAAAAAAGTGAACGAATTGGAAGATAGGGAATGTTCTCCCTCTGGTTTCCTTCCAAGTCACCCCTCTCCATTTTGCATCGATGTAATGGGAGCTTGCCTCCGCTTTTCTTTTTTGGAATCGAAATCCAATAACCCACTTGTTAAAAAAGAGAATATTAATGATAAAAGCATGATTGTGAGAAGTGGAGTTCAAGAACCACCAATGGTAAATTGACTATTTTATCTCAATTTTAATTTAATTACTAATTTTATTTTTAAATTTTAAATTATGTTTAATTTTATTTTTATGCGATTTTAGAAAATCGAATGTTTACATAAAAATAAAAGACATTACAACATCTCTTCCATCTAATGTAATAATAAGTAAAACTATATTATGTTTAAAAATATATATTAATATAACAATTTACTTGATTTAAAACTATAATTTATGAATATAACAATTTACTTCATTTACAATTATAATTTAATAAAATAATTGTCTAATAATAATTATAATGTAATATATTTAAAAAGTTAAATTATATACATACTAACTTATTTATATACGAGTATAAATTGATCTTAATTTTGGATTTATTAAATTTGGAGAGATTAAATTTTTCAAAATACAAATTTTTTTAATATATAAATAAATTAAACTGGAAATATTAATTTTATCTATTTATTTGTTAAATAAATATGAATATTAGTTTGAAATATATATCATATATTTATTAATTAGATGTTTTGAAATATTATAATTATTAATATGAACCATTATCAGTTAAAATTATTTTAATATGACAGGCATATTATTAATAAAAGCAAATTATTGTTTTTTACTTTTTATTATTTTTTAATTTAGTTGATATTATTATTATTATTTGATCTAATGTTTCATCCTAACACTACAATATCTCTTAGTATAACCAGAATTTTAAATGTTTATATTCATTTACAACCATTACAACATCTTCTCTACACTAAAGTGTATGTAACCACAAAAATATAAAAAAAATTATATAACTTAAAGTAAAAAATAAATAATGATAAATATTAAAAATGAGTTTAGGAGAAATATATACTATAGTGCGGGATGTTCGAAGGACATATAAAACCATTAATACTTTTCCATGTAACCTCAATTTAGTATTGTTTATCCTAAACTATCTACATGTTAGATGTTACTTATACATAGTTTATAAAATAATTTTCTTTTTATTATATTACCATTTATTTGGTGGTGTCACTTGCACTGCTTATAAAAATTTTCTAGATATTAGAGTTTGAGAAATTACAATATATGAAAAAATGTTAATATTAAATTAGCGTAACTATATAATTTAAATAGTTAGTAAAAATTGACAAATGTCAATTCATAATAGACATCAAGAAACTTATCTCATGATACATTTCACATTACCAAAATTTAAAAAATCATACAAATAAATTAAACCATAACTTAATTTTAAATTATTATTATTCGTAATTATGAAAAGAATTAATATATGAGTTAGCATATTTACATTTATAAAAACTTGTAGCAAGAAAAACATAATAGAGCAACAATAATTCTTTGACACTTGTGAACATGATATTCCTTTTAATTAAAATGAAAAGTAAAAAGGGCATAATTACCTTTGAGATAAATCTCAGCCTTCCATCGTGAATACTACTAAAAATATTCCATGATATTATGGGGAGGTTAAATCCCTACCATCCACCTAATAATTTTGGATAATATACTTAAATCCCTACCATCCACCTAATAATTATGGATAATATACTTGTCTTATGTGCGATAAAAATATTTTGTGATATTTCATGGAGGTTAAATCCCTACCATTCACCTAATAATTATTGATAATATACTTGTTTTAGGTGTGATAATTCGTTTGAGACTGAATATGTTCCTATTATTTAGGAGTTGGTTTTAAATCTAGTTAGATGTGAGAGGTATTCTCCCAACTAGATGCGTCCTATATTGGTCAAAAACTCCAAAGGCCTGAGTTGCTGATGGGACTTGATTTTTTATTTCTTGTATCTTCCTACAATGAGATAACACTATTTATTTATGTAACAATATTTTGATTAATTAATCAATAAGAGTATGCTTATGAACTTCTATAAGAGTTTATTTCTCGATATAGAGAACCTATCATGATCACACAAATATATAGTTGAGCATAATCACACAAATATATAGTTGAGCAAATATATCCACCTTGAGCCAATCTAGGAGCTATCTTGTTGGAGAATCTCTCACATCCAACTAGTTCCAACAACCTCCTACAAAATGGGAATAGACTCCTCAAACTAATTATCACACCACACAACTATAAGTTATTTACTCTAACACTCCCCTTTAAAGATTACTTGTATTAATCTTGATTAAATGAGTTCTTCACCAATAGGTTCTCCTCTTCAATACATGGTCTACTTTGAATTGGAGTGCCTCTCGATTAGAAAAATCTATGTTTGGTCCAACTTGACATTTACAAACATCAACAAAATGTTGGCATCCATATAAAGAATAAACTATCTGGTGAAATGCCTGAGTAACTAGTCACTAGAGTTGTCGATCTACTAGGATGTCCCTCCATGTACATGGTTCATTAATCCATCCTTCCATGACATATATTCGTACATATACATGTACTTATAATTCACACTACATCACGACCATCATCATCGCACTTTTTTTCACTTTACCCATAACCATGCTTTGGATTTTGTTGATTTACCCTCAACCACTCTCGAGATGCTCATGCATCATACTCCCAAGGAACAAAAAATCTCTATAGGAACCCCTATCCATATGTTCCCAGACTCTTGCAAATTAGTGTTTATTCATCACAATCACATGTGGTTTTTGCTTACCATGAAGAGCACATCAAGTGATATTGGATGACCAAAAATCATCACACCTAGTAGTTTCTAAGTGACCATAAACATTCCTCTATCATTTGGTTTCTATCTTACCATAAACCTTCATTACAAAGTGGTTTTTAAATTGCCAGAAACTTTACAACATGACAAATTTCATCAACTCAAACAATACTCTATAGACTTGCTTACAATCACAATATGTGAATCACATTACAATATTCCACAAACTTTTAGCTTTGATGTCCATTATCATTTGACTTCCACTACTGCCATGTTCATTACTGCCACAAGCTAATCTTGTCTACTACACTGGAAATCATGCCTATGACTTCACTTGTGCTTTCTTCACTATGGGATTTCTTCTTCTTCCTTTTGTACCTACATACACAAACTTTCTACTTGTTTCTACAAATAATTGACCATTAATGTCCATATAAAAAAGATCCATCTATTGATGTAAATAGGTTTGAACCACTATACTCACCAGTTCTCTAAAAATCCTTTTTAGCTACATTGTTCGTCAACATTTTAAATTCTCTCACTAATTTAGTCCCAACCTTCTCAAGCTATGAGATTATTCCATCTAACGTTCCCCCCTTAATTGCAGACTCAACTTCTCTAATTCCATATCTAGATTAGATATGAGCTCATTTTCCACCCTAATACCTATTTGACTAAAATTCCACAACTCAATGCCACTTCCACTCCATCCATAAGAAGGATGCACACTACATGAATACACATGCTTGTTAAGTGTGAAGCCAAATTCATGCAGGATTCTAGATCCTTCTAGATCAGATCTTTCTAGATATCCACACCGCCATTAGTTTCTAGATCTTTCTATATCTCCGCACCGTCATTATTTTCTAGATCATTCCATATCTCCATCTGAATCACATACAGGAATCTAGATCCTTCTTTTGCCTCTATAAATTTGTAATTTCTCTGGCCAAGAAAAGCAAGCCAAGGCCCAAGCCTGTTATGTAATGCAAAGTGATTTATGTTCTCCAGTGATTGTTTTGTCTATTCCGTTGTTTCTGACTGAGTAATCTTGTTGTTTCTCCATTTGTCTGTGTTTGTAAATTATTCTTTGCTATTTCCGTCTAAGTCTCTGAGTATAAATCCGCTGTGTGTTATGTATGCTCTGGTCTAACCACTGGTATCAGAGCTAGGGTCAAATATCCACTATGCAAGCCGCTTAGCGCCATTGCCTTACTCTGGAAACGTTCATTAAAATATTGGTTGTTAACCCTGGAGCTGTTGAAGGATCTGTCCAAGAAATAGCTGAGGAACGTTGGAACTAAAAGACAGTTGCTGCAAGAAAAACAAGGTCGTGGACCTATGTTGAAATGTGTTGCTGGAGTTTGAAAAGTGGAGATCCGTGGAGATTGGAGTTGAAACGTGGTGTTCGTAAGTTTTTTTTACATCAAGCTTGCACGTATATGTCAAGTTTTTTCTCAAACCAACATATGTATGTGTGAAATGTGAAAAGGTTAAAACATTATATATGTTTTTATATTTATTATGAAACATATATAATTATATGTTGGAATTTTGAAAAGTATATTTTAAAAAGGAGCAGGAATTTTGAAAAGGGTATTTTAAAAGGAGGAAGGTCATTATTACTAAATTTTAAAGAGTAATAATTAAAGTTTTATTTTTAAGTGGAATTTTTTGTGTTTTGGGGCGTGAATTTGATTTAAAATGGAAACAACAGTTACAGATATGGAGAAGTTGAGCGAGGCTAATTTTTCCCTATGGAAATCACATATGGAGGATATATTGATTTTAAAGGATCAGTATTTGCCGATTGAGGGCACAACAAAGAAACCCTCATTGATGACAAATGAAGAGTGGAATAAGCTAGATAGAAAGGCGATTGCAACAATCCGTCAATATTTAGCAAAGAATGTTTATTTCAATGTGTCTGGAGAAAAGACAGCTGAAGGATTATGGAAGAAGCTCCATGATCTATATGAGAAGAACACGGCATCAAACAAAGTGTTCTTGATGAAGAAGCTTTATAATCTCAAAATGAAGGAGGGTGCTTCAGTTGTTGAGCACTTGAATGCATTTAATATTATTACTAATCAACTTACCTCTGTTAAAATCGTCTTAGATGATGAAATTAGAGCTATTTTTCTAATGTGTTCTATGCCAAACAGCTGGGAAAATCTAATTGTAGCTATGAGCACTTCAAAAACTACAGGGACCCTGAAGTTTGATGATGTCAGCAGCAGTTTAATGAATGAGGAGCTGTGATGCAAGTCAATTGCGGAAAACCAAGGAGAAGAGGCTCTAGCTCTAGCTGATCATGGTAGGAGAATGGATCGAGGCTGGAAAGAGCGATCAAGATCGAGAGGCCAATCAAAATCAAGGAGGGGTAGAATCATCTGCTTTCATTGTGGCAAACCCAGGCACATGAAGAAAGAATGTCGATTTTGGAAGAAAGGACAAAAGGATCAAAGACCATCTAATACAAATCACAAGTCATCGAGCACAAATGAAGGTGAGACCATTGTTGTAGCCACAGATGGTGATGTGTTGTTTACTGTTTCAGTAGAGGATGCATGTGCATATACTTCTAGCAGTAGCTTTGATTGGATCCTTGACTCTGGGGCATCTCACCATGTAACCCCATGCAAAGATAGTTTTGTTTCATATAATCCCGGTGATTATGGTAGAGTGCATTTGGGGAATAATCATTTTTGCAGTATTGTTGGAGTGGGAGATGTCCAGATCAAGATGAAAGATGGACAAGATATATTGTTGAAACAGGTTAGGCATGTACCAGAAATGCGCATGAGTTTAATCTCTATGGGACGACTAGATGATGAAGGCTATTCGACAAGCTTTGGAAAAGGAGGCTAGAAAATTAGCAAAGGTGCATTGGTTGTGGCCAAAGGACCCAAGACAGGAACATTATACACATTGAAGACACTGATAGGAAAATCAAATTTGGCTGCTATCACAAAAGAAGGAAATTCAGCAGATCTGTGGCATAAGAATTTGGGTCACATGAGTGAGAAGGGCTTAAAAATCCTTGGTAAAAATTTATTGCCAGGTTTGAAATCCTACAATCTTGATCTTTGTGAGCATTGTATATATGGTAGACAAAGAAGGGTTTCATTCCTTAGAGGTGGCCATGACAGAAAGAAAAATGTTTTAGAATTGGTACACTCAGATGTGTTTGGGTTTGTTAATATCAAATCATTAGGAAGAGCATCATATTTTGTAACATTTATAGATGATGAATCCAGGAAGGTTTGGGAATATCCTATGAAAAATAAAAGTGAAGTGTTTGGAATCTTTCAAAAATTCCATTTGCTGTTGAAAGAGAGACTAACAAATTGCTGAAGTGTTTAAGAACAGATAATGGTGGAGAATATTGCTCAAATGCATTTAAGGAATATTGTAACAAGTTTTGCATAAAGCATGAGAAGACTATGCCTGGTACTCCTCAATAGAATGGCATCGCAAAAAGGATGAATCACACCATTATGGAAAAGGTGTGAAGTATTTTGTCCAATTCTGGTTTGGAGAAGAATTTTTGGGCTGAAGCAGTCAGGACCACTTGCTACCTCATAAGTAGATCTCCAACTACAGCCTTGGATGGCAATATCCTTGAAGAAGTTTCGTCTGGTAAGAATTTGAATTATTCTCACTTGAAAAACTTTGGATGTGAAGCATTCGTACATATTCCCAAAGAAAATAGAATTAAGCTATATGACAAATCTATGAAATGCATTTTTTGGGATATGCGGATGAAGATCATGGTTATCGTCTATGGGATCCAATCAAACATAAAATTATTAGAAGCAGAGATGTTATATTTAATGAGTCAGAAACGTTCAAGCGGACTGTAGATGAATTGGAGTCAAGAAGGTTATTGACAGGTTTGAAGAGAAGCAAGAAAGCATACCACCAATACAAGAAAATGAACAACAAATTCAGGATCATGAAGAACAACAAGTGCAAAACGATGAACAACAAGAAGAAGGAATCTTGCAGGAACCTTTACAGGAGATTCAACCTGAGATTGCACCACCACAGTTGGTTTGCAGATCTTCTAGGCCTCATAAGGCTTCACAAAAGTATCCTCCTTCAAACGATATTTTGTTGACTGATGAAGGTGAACATAATTGTTTTCAAGAAGCTTGTAAAGTTGAGAACAATGAAGAATGGAAGAAAGCAATGGAAGAAGAAATGAACTCTTTTCTGGAAAATAAAACATGGGAGTTGGTAAACCTTCCAAAAGGTAGAAAGGCTCTACAAAACAAATGGGTTTACATGATTAAGCATGAAGGTGACGAAAATAAGGAGAGGTATAAAGCAAGGCTGGTGGTGAAAGGTTTTGCCCAAAAAGAATGTATTGACTTCACTGAAATTTTCTCACCTGTTGTTAAAATGTTATCCATTAGAGTCATTCTTGGTCTAGTTGTTGCTTTAGACCTAGAATGTGAACAGTTAGATGTAAAAACTTCATTCCTTCAAGGTGAATTAGAGGAAGAAATTTATATGGAGTAGCCAAAAGGCTTCATAGAAAAAGGCAAAGAAGGCCTTGTTTGTAGGTTCAAGAAGAGTTATTATGGGTTGAAACAAGCACCTCGACAATGATACAAGAAATTTGATTCATTCATGTTGGAACATGCTTTTCAGAGGTTGGAAGCTGACCATTGTGTCTATATCAAGAGGCATGATCAAGGAAAGTATATCATATTATTGTTATATGTGAATGACATGTTGATTGTTGGGCATGATAAGAATAAGATCAATAGGTTGAAGAAATATTTGGGTAGCAAATTTGCAATGAAGGATTTGGGACCAGCACAACAAATATTGGGCATGCGGATTATGCATGACAGGAAAAACAAAAGGTTGTGGTTGTCACAAGAAAAATATATCAAGAAGGTGATTGACAGGTTTAATATGAAGGATGCCAAGCCAGTTGGTACACCCCTTGCAGCCCACTTCAAGCTGAGTACTGAATTATGTCCTAGTGATGACAAGGAGAAAGAAGAGATGAGCAAGATTCCTTATGCTTCAGCAGTTGGCAGCTTAATGTATGCCATGGTATGCACACAACCAAACATTGCATATTCAATGGGAGTAGTGAGCAGGTTCCTTGCCAATCCAGGCAAACAACATTGGCAAGCAGTAAAATGGATTTTGAGGTATCTCAAGGGTACTAGTCATTATTGTTTATGTTTTGGTCATAATGAGATTGTGCTTGAAGGATTTACAGATGCAGATATGACTGGAGATATGGATACCAGAAAGTCCACTACATGTTATTTGTATACATTTGCAGATGCAGCAGTATCTTGGGTGTCAAGGCTACAAATAATAGTAGCCATCTCTACAACAAAAGCAGAGTACATAACTGCAACAGAAGCTTGTAAAGAGATATTATGGATGCAGCAATTCCTAGGAGATATAGGAATAAATCAAGACAAGTATGTGTTATATTGTGATAGTCAGAGTGCCATTCACTTGGCAAAAAACCCAACATTTCATTCAAAAACCAAGCACATTGACTTAAGGTACCATTGGATTTGGCATGTGTTGGAGGAAGAACAATTATCCTTGGAAAAGATCCATACAGATAGGAACTCTGCATATATGCTCACTAAGATTCTACCACGAAATAAACATGAGTTATGTAGAGGCATGGTAGGACTCGGTGTGACTTGATTCAGGACTCATATTTGGCTTCAAGTGGGAGAATGTTAAGTGTGAAGCCAAATTCACACAGGATTCTAGATCCTTCTAGATCAAATCTTTCTAGATCTCCACACCGCCATTAGTTTCTATATCTTTCTAGATCTCCACACCGCCATTAGTTTCTAAATCATTCTAGATCTCCATTTGAATCACATACAGGAATCTAGATCCTTCTTCTGCCTCTATAAATTTGTAACTTCTCTGGCCAAGGAGAGCAAGCCAAGGCCCAAGCCTGTTATGTAATGCAAAGTGATTTCTGTTCTCTAGTGATTGTTTTGTCTATTCTATTGTTTCTCACTGAGTAATCTTGTTGTTTCTCCATTTGTCTGTCTTCGTAAATTATTCTTTACTATTGTCGTCTAAGTCTCTGAGTATAAATCCGCTGTGTGTTATATATGCTCTGGTCTAACAGTGCTACCACATTAATCTATGCAGACCTTGACTCAATCTAGCTTACAAACACCTGGGTAAGTCAAGATGCCTATAGCTATACTTTTACAGCTTGGATCAAAACTCTAGGATGTTAGGTTCAATCAATCACCCACCTCTTAAAACACATTGTTTCAATTATAACATCTCAATACATATGCAACAAAAATTCAAAATACTTTACTAAATACCCAACAAATTACAAGACATTTATATCTTATCATCACATGACTTCGTTCATTGTGTATTATCGTTGGACCAAACCTACAACTTTAATCCTTCACAACTTGGATCCTCTGCTTCTCATTTCAGACACACCAAGACAATTATCTATCACTACTCTCACCAACTGATGCTTTCTTTAGTTTTGTATTTAATCTGCCATGCCCATTTGTCATCTATAATTAACTCAATTCTAAAAAAAAATGCATTCACCTATTATGTTGACTGGGCTCTCAATATATATCTTTTACAAAGTGAGAAAACTCAAGATCATAATTTAACTTCACTTTACGAAGCATGCATTTAAAAACTGATCCATATGATTCATGTTCCATCGTAGTTGTAACATCTGTGTCGATCCATTACCAATGCATTCAATGCAAAAGTTGTTCTCATTTTTATAAATCTTTGACTTGATATAGGATATGGTTAACTATGGTAGAATTTGACAGGTTTCTCATCCAATCTCCATCTTGCAAAGCTCTACTTTTCATCTCTATGCAGGGTAGAATTTGACAGGTTGCTCATCCAATCTCCATCTTGCAAAGCTCTACTTTTCATCTCTACGCACAAGTCTCGTGATCCACACATGAAAAAGCAACTATAGCTCCATGCAATCTTGATCACTCCTTGTGCCTTTTTCATTGACAATGGGAGGTTACTCTTCTCCAAATCTATGTCTACGATCTATAGCTCTTCTCCAGATGAAACACTTCCACAGTTATCACATCTTCAATGCATCATCCTACTTTCTTAACCTTCCTCTTCTGCGATGGGTCTGTCAACTTCAATAGCAACCCCATAAATGGTCTGCGTCCGAGCTGGGCCTCAACCTCAATGAAATCCACATCCTTTTGGGCCTTGATTTGTTTTATCCAATAACTTCCTCAATCACCTACCCCACATTTTTGTAGGTCTAACTCTAGCAAGTTCTCGTAATGGGCTACAATGGGTGCAATTTCCTCTTCACTGAAGTCATCGAGCTTCTTATCAAAATTGATGCAAGACAAGGGACCAATGATATTGATTATAAATCACCTCAGAAGAATCAAACTTGTCATTTTCATTGTTAGATCACTTAATTGGTTGATAGAGAATCTAGACATCATCATATTCATCTCTGGGTTCGGATTCTCATGCAAAACCCTATACTCAGCTATAAAAACAAAAGATCTCTTAGCTTCCCTGCACGTGATCTAGCATCATTGCACATATAGACATAATTCACTATTTACTCTCCCTATGTTACTCAACCCTCGTGTAAGGGAGTGATGCCTTGTCAAACTCTAATACCAAATTAAAAATGAATAAGCATAAAAAGTGCATAAAAATATTCTGAGGTAAGTAATAAAATAATATTACATATTTATATTTAAATGAATTTTCAAGATAGAGAAATTATTTTGTACAACAATTTAACTGAACAAACATCTCAATCTCGTACCCATCTAAAAAAATATCTTATTAAAAATCATATTTCACATCCAACTCATAACAACAACCTCCTACTAGCTAAAAACAGACTCCTTCACGAACTAAACATTACACTTAAAACAAATAAAGATTACATACATATCCAATATTATATAACCCCTCATAAACAATATAATAAACAAAAACTGTAAAATCAATTAAAATTACATTTTTATCCACACTTATTTATAATCAAATAAATTAAGATTCAATGAGAATAACTCATTTAATTATTATTTATTTATTTATGATAATTTATTTAACAATAAATTAAAATGCTAAAAAATTAAATTATAATATTTTAAAATTTTTTTTTTATGTTTCTAATAAAAAATTGGAATCATTAAATATAAATATTATTTTTCTTTGAATAAGTTTAACCATGTTAAATCATTATAATTATAAAATATAAAATTTATAGTATTAATTTAAAATGCAATAATTTTTTAAAATATTATTATATTAACATTTAATTATGTATATTATTTTTCTTTGAATAAGTTTAACCATATTAAATTGTTATAATTATAAAATATAAAATTTATAGTATTAATTTAAAATGCAATAATTTTTTAAAATATTATTTTATTAACATTTAATTATGTGCTTAAAAATTGAAGAAGAAATAAAATAGGTTTTTTTTTAATATTAACAATGTGAACTATTTATTATGAATTTTATAATAAAATTAAGTGTTGGTCTATTTTTAAGACTTTTTTGGGATGAAATATTTTGTCACAGTGGTATTAAAGGAATTGAAAATGAAAATTTGAAAACAATTTTTCACAAATTTTGTTGATTTTTTAATAAAGCAAATTTATAGTGATCCTAGACCACTTCTTTTAAAATTTAAATAAACTTTTAAATAATTTCATAATATTTTATTTTCAATTGATGTTAAAATATTAATAACTAATTCAAACATATAAATTAAATAGATGCGAAATGTCCTTATATATAAATCCATAATAATAATCAAGACATTTATCTCACGATACATTTCACATTAAAAAAATGCTAAATTATAACTTTATTTTAAATTATTACTGTTATCCTTCTTAATTATAAAAAAATATACATTTAAAAAAGACATAGTCTAACTTATAAAGATAATGGCTTTTTTCAAAGTTAAATTTTAAAAATAAAATTTGATCCCACAAATTACAAATCTACATCGTTATTACATGTGGCTATCTATTCATTTCCTTTTTTAAATATTAATAAAGTCGGCGGCTCGAGAAAACATAGAGAGGGACAAAGAATGTGGACGCGAACACGCAACCAAAAGCAAAGTAAAGATACGAGACTTCAAATTTTCGAAGAAAAGACAACCGCTATAGGTTGCCCAAATTAGATCGCGAGTCCTCCTCATAAATGAAAGTGAACTGAACAACATACCAAGTAATTTCAGTGGCCGTCTTTCTTTTGCCGAAAACTTCGCCGACAATTGATGTGGCATCCTCGACACAGCGCCCGCCGGAACCAGGTAAATATCGCTGACAAGAGTTAATCGTTGTACACACGTTACATGTTAATACAGCGCAAGATTGGAATTTGGGTTGGATTTATTTGCCATACAGTTTTGTTTTTTTTGGGTTTTTATATTTTTTTGTTGAGGTTAGGTTTAAGTAATGTCAGGTTTAAAGTAATGTTTTTGATAATAAATTAAATTTTTATATATTTTTTTTAAAATTAACCAATTTTATATTAAAAATATAAGAATTGTTTTATTTTTTTTAAATGTTATTTCATATGTATCATGATTTATCAAAAATCTTTCATTAATAAAAATTTGATTAAAAAATTACCTTTCACTAACGCATCCATTATAATGTAAAAATTTCCTAAATACAAACTATGAGAAAACTAACTTTTCATATTGATTGCAACCAACGTTTCCCAGAGTTACAAATTTTTAAATACAACAAAAGCGTGATAATAAAAATGAACCCTAAACGAAAGTTACATTCGCGGATAGCAGCGAGAGATGGTTGTCCTCACTGTTGGTTTGACACCTGAGTTTGATAGGTTTTGCCACCTTCGGAAAAAAAAAGAAAAGGTCACGTATATTAAGTCGGGGGCGAGACGATTCAAAGTTATTTAAAAAAAACAATCACCAAAGTCGAGACACATGATTGAATTACTAAACATCATTAATCAACACTTTTTAGTAGTCTCTTTTTTGTTTATGAAACAAATAGATATTAGGTATTGCACCAGAATATATTTTGTAAACTTTGGAAAATATGGTATTTAGGCAACTTATTTACCATTCCAATCCATATCACACACAAAACTACAAATGTCCTAAAATACCTTCCATTTAATAAAACTTTTAAGATATGGATGTTTATTTATCTCATGGAATGCATACTCAAATAACATAGTTCACAACATAAAAAATCCAATGCACATCCACAATTACTATGTTGACAAATATGAAACCTCTAAGATTTCTAATTATCAAAACAATCCACAACTATGCTATAAAATTATACAATCATGTTTTGAAGTGTATTTTAGTACCCCTTCTCTCTTGTTTGTGCAGATGCTCGTGTCTATCTTGTGTTACTTTGTGCATGTAAGAGACATGAAAATAAGTTCGTATTACAAGTTGAAGTGCCATGTTTTCCAAGCTCTTGATTCTTTACGACAATGACTGTAATGTAACAGGTTAATTGGAGTACAAATCATCACAAAAATTCTTATGAGAGGGATATACCAAACATGCCTAGAGTTCATGGTAAGAAGAAAACAAGGAAGTTAAGAAAACAAGGAATTGACTTCAATTAAAAAAAATGCCACTTTACGAGAGAAGGACATGTGTCATGGTGGTCTCTTGTGGTTGTTTGATGGAGGAATTCTTACTCCAATGTTTTGCCAAGTTTCTAGGACATGGGGATACAAGAATGTAGGGATCCATCTGAGGGATGTGTAGATACACCCCACAAATTTTAGGGAACATGACAGAGGACTTCAGGGTGCTCAGCATAGGGGAGTCCCTGAAATGCTAAAAATAGCATGCAACCTTAGGATGGGTTTGTTGGAGGTTCTATAAGCCAAGTTGTTGTGACTTATGGAAATGCCTAATATCCTAAGGCTGAAAACCCAACCTTGCATACCAACACCACCCTGCTCATGAGACTTAGCACCACATACATCAAAGCTCCAAGGCACTTCTACTCAAGTTGTGACCTATGATAGGATTTCTAAATCTTTTCTCCAGTTGGAGATCAGCTAGACCCTGTACATTCAGTTGAATGAAATAGAATTAAGGCACACTGTGTAGTAATTTTTTTCCCATCTCTTGGACTAACGTGTGAGCTATCTAAATCATCTAGTGCAATTCAACCTGCAGAAGTTGTAAAATCAAGCCTGCCACATCTTCTTTTGTTGAAGTTGTGAAATTGAGTTGGATCCTTTCTGTTGAAGCTCTAGCCTTTTTACATATATATGTTTATGCCACAATGTCCCTAGTAGTCTGTCCTTTCATGGATAGTGGTAAATCTTATTTGATGTAATGCTTACTGTGTAATTTTGGAGAGATGGAAATTGGATCACATCCACCTTAGTTGCACTAAGAAAGAGCTGAGGTCCATGCTAATAGCCTGGACATGGGTGGGCATTGTAGTGTTTGTATGTTCAGGTGATGGGACATTAAATATAGAAATGCATTGACTGCATGAATATGATGTTTGCACACACCCATATAGATTCAGGTTTGATATTGACATGGGGGTTCCTAAGCTTGAGGATCCATCAAATGCACACAAATCACCGAGTTCTGAAATATAGAATAGGAGACATGAAACTTCTAGCTTCACAAACTGGGAAGTGCATCTCAGACACAGGTCTAGACTCTATATAGATTTGTGCTCGATGTAGGGGCAGTAGAGCATGACACACATCCAAATTATTGACCCATTTATGGGAGTTGTTGGGTCTGTTAATCATGAGGAGCTAGGAATGGATTTTGGAACCAAATGGAAAGAAGAGAAACTACAACAAGACCATGAAGCAAGATTCATATGCACTGTGTAGTGGGTATCTAACACCCAAAAAATGTGGCAACGTTGGTGTTTGGGGTTTAGATGTATTTATTTCAAGAAATTTGGGATATAATGATTGTAATCTCTATGTATAAGGGGACAAGCCTACCTCTATGTAATAGAGACAAAGAGATAATGTGCTCAATGGAGCCTTAGTATGTCTGTGGCATTAATCATTTGCTGGAAACCATGGTTTGGACCTGTGTGCTGCATTAAAGATTAGAGGAAGAGCTAATAAATAAAGGGATTTTGTTTATGATTCCACGTGTTGTTTCTTCATGTTCATTTATCTGCTAGAAATAGGTGTTAAATCTCTCTTGATTCCTCCAATTATAATGTTGTGTGGTAGAATGTGTTTCTTAGTTGTATTGATACATAGGGTGCAAATTGACATGGTCCTAGCTCAAACATTTCTTAAAAAAATTGGTTGGTCTCTATATCTCCTAGGAAGATACACAAGATGTAGATCCATAATTTTATTCAGTTTGCAAGGAAATATTGGAAATGGATTCAAATATTCTAGACTCAGATCTACTATGACTCATGTTTGTGACAAAAGTTGAAGAAATGGGTTCCCAAAAGGTCATGGAAATTTGTCAAGGAGGCAGAGACTAACTAAATATCAAAACTTGATCCACATTGTAAACAAGATTCCTTTCTTTCATGCATAGACATTGGGAAAATGAAAATTCTCAATTAGCTTAAAACCCTGAAATAATAAATATTTTACTTAAAAGCCTTAAAAATAGGATCATTCAAAAAAAAATCTCATAATTATCACTTACCTCACTTAAATTTTGTTGAAAAAACATAATCTCATAATTATCCTTATGACTAGCTGGAAAATTTTCAAACAAACAAACAAAAACATTAGTGTGTCTAGCTACCCAATAAAAACTCCCACCCTTTTCTGCACCAACATTATCGTTTAGATTTATTTATTTTGTATTTTTTCCTTCCCAGTTATGTGATTCAATATATCTTAAAGGTTACAGAGATCTAGTCATTTTTATAGGCCATTGAGTTGGGATGACTAAAATTAGCACATACCACCCTCAAAACATTCAAAAGCCTCAATAGGTCGACAGTGGTTCCACTAAAGCTGCCCTAAATTTAGTATGATCTAATCCTTAGGTAACCAACCTCAGACATATCGTTGGTTAATTTATGTTGTTTGAAGTTTACTGAGTTTGAGTTTTATCATGAAACTGCTAGAAACGTACTAGTATGGGTGAGTTGACTTAATCTTGATAGCAATGTTGTGGTTTGATCTAGTCCTTGAAAGGAACTTATTGTTGATGGTCAAAATTTCACATTCTTTTCATTTTTTTATCTTCACATATAACAGATATCCTTATGTTATAGCCTCTAGCTAGATATATACAGTAACTGCCACTCAGAAGTTGGATGCCATCATTTTGGAGCTTGAGCTTACTCAACTTACCTTTGTTTCAGTCGAAAATTTGATTAGATCTCATTATATTGTCTATTGTAAAGCATGAATCTACTTTCTTTTCTTTTCTTTTTTCAGTTAAAAATGTGATTAGATCTCACTATATCATCTTTTGTAGAGCATGAATCCAATTTATCAGAGTCCATTTGTCTGAGGTATAAAAAAGCTACTTTAATTTGTTAAACTTACTTTTCATATTCTTTTTGCTGATTGTGATTCTGCAAGCCACATCTGCACTGGAAAAGGGGCATATTTACTGAAGTGTGGAAGGAGAGGGAAGCTTCAGTTCTGTCCTTTCAATCTTTCTAAGGTATGTAATATAATTAAAAAAAAATTATCCATAGAATATTGTGCTTTAAATTTTTCTTTTGATATTGGATTATTTATGTGACCTCCCCTCTCACACACAACCAGAGTCTAGACATGCATGGTTTTTTGGGATATGTGAACAATGGACAGATTTAGGCTAGCCATTTATCTAGAAATTTGCAGTGTAGGAGATTAGGCATTTACAATTGAATATTTCCTTGCCACTAAATTAGAGTTGCAGAGTCAGACTCCTATTTGTCAGGCATATACCTCATTTTTAAATCAATTTATAGTTGATTATGTACAGACCTGCCATGGGAGGGAAAAGAGTGATCACTACCGCTACTCAATCTTTCTGTTGACCAAGTAAAGATTCCAAATGTGTATAAATTAGTGGCTCCTTGGAGAATCCCAAGAGTGGTGCTATTGTAGCAACAATAAATTTGTTTATTTTGAGTTCTTCATTAGTGCATTGATAGTATATTGTTTATTCCATGCAATACCTCAACAATGTATGATCAAATTACAGTTAAGCCATGTGACCATCTGGAGATAGTGAGGGGAGAAAAGAGGAGGAAAGCAAACAAGGATGCATAGACTACCTTGAGTTCTTCAAAGGGCATTACTCAACCCATGCTCCTCCTTATGTATGATGACCAATCAGAACAATATACCATGACTAATATAGAGCCTTACTGAAGAAACCATACTCGAAATGGGTCTTGAGCACTGGAAATCTGTTGAAGTCACATTTGAAACAATTGAATTTCTCCTTGAAGATAATGTTTAAATGGAAAACAACTCTAGTAGCATGTTATATAACAAGTGTGTAAGGGTTGTTCAAGAATGGCATGGCAAGGGCCTTAGAGGTGGAAAAGGAGAAGTTGCAAGATAGATTGGCCTCCTTAGGAAGGGACCTGTAGGTGGTCACTGAAGCTATAACCCTTCTCAAGGAGAAGGATGCAAGGATTAAGTTTCTAGAGAGCAGTCAATGATCCCTGTGTTCATTTTTAGACAACAGATGATTGAGGAGAAACAACAATTAATTGGGGAAGTTAAGAGAAAAAATGCCATCTTCAATGCTAAGGGCCAAACCATGGAGGAAAGAATAACAAATTTGGAGGTTGAATGGAGAAAAGTGATAGAAATATCCTCATAACAGGTGAGGCAAATGAAAGAAAAAAGAATTTACAATTTTAACTTGTGTAGGAGAAGTTAAAAAAACCATGGCTTCTAGTTCTTTAATGTAGGAGATAGAAAAATAGAACTAGATGATGTTGTAGATATACAATAGAAGGTAGAGTATTTTTTGAAGAAAGTCGAAGAATGGAGACCAATGCACCAAGACAACCCACTTTACTAGTTCCCAAAACCTAGTTGATAAAAGAAAAGAAGAGCAAAAAGAAAGTTTAAAGATGGATGAAACATAGAAGAAATGGTATGAGGAGAAGAAACTTACATAAACACTAGCAGAAAGATGCTTCAAGGACAAGGTATTGAAAGACATTGGCAGATTCTAAATTGCTAGTTATAATTTAAAATACTGAAAGCACAGTTTTTGGCTATGTGGTGATGGCATCCCAAACTTATAGATCACTTGCAATATTATTTAGTTTTACAACCTCCATAAGTAGGTGAGGAAATATATTGATGATAAGAGAGAGGACGTGGAGAACAAGGCCAGGGTGGTGGAGAGAGTAGAAAAGGCCCTAAAGAAGTTACTAGTTGAAGCATTGGAATTATTAGGGGTGAGGGATTAAACATCTGTTTCCATGGATGGTGATGCATGTACCAAAAAATTTAAGAGTTGGAAAATCACTAATAAAAATGACTTAGTTGTAGACCATCCAATCAAGAGTTTCATGACTACCATGAGCACAATGATTAGACATGACCTTCTATTTTCATGGGACTATTAACTGAGAGAATACTCACTAGATAAGTACAAGGGGTTGATAACAGAAGCTGCATCTGGACTAACACATGTAGATGACACAAGGGCCATTCCTTCACTCTAGGATGTATATGATCAGAATGTATCCCCCAATTACCATGTGGAACCTCAGTGCACGCTTTTCCCATTCCTTAGGCCTAGATGAATACACAGAGAAATCAATGTTTAATAATTCTTTCAGAATCATAAGGGGGGTAAAATAGTTAGTGAGCAGGGATGGCGAATGATCAATATCGTATATGATCATATAATAAAGAAACCCCAGAGAAGCTCACCTTAGGAAATCCCCCCCCACCCCCCTCTTTTCCAAATGTCACTTTGTCAATAAGTACCTTTTTAGCCACTTGTAGTAGTGACTTCATCTCAGGTATCCATTGACAAACTGAAAAAAATAAATAAATAAATAAATAAATAATAAAAAATAAAAATAAATAAAAAAATAAAATAAAAAAATAAAAAATAAAAAAAATAAAAAATAAAATAAAATAAAATAAAATAAAATAAAATAAAAAATAAATAAAAAATAAAAATAAAAATAAATAAATAAATAAAAATAAAAATAAAAAAATAGTGGTACTAAATGAGGGTTACCTAAATGGTAAGCAATTTCTTTTTGTTAGACTTCCCACATGTGCCCTTAAATTTGCGAGATTGAGGCAGAGAGGTGGAAAAAAAAAAGAATTGAGCCCTCAGTGAGAAAATATCAAGAAGTCACAGTAGTAGGCTCACTGACTTCTATATAAGTAGCCCTTGGAAACAAAACAAAAGAACAAAAATATTTATACTGCTAGGTTGTTGAAATTTTGAGAGAGAGTTATCCCTCTCAATTTTTGTATTGTTCCTTGACCCCATGTTGGGATGATAGGTCGATTTTGTGTCTATATTCTTTATATTCTCTTTCTTTCTCTTTTGTAAGAAACATTGTAAGCTCCAGCTCTTGGGAAAAATAGTAAAGGCCCAAGACCAAGGTTTCATGGTCCCCATCTGGTACTGTCATTGTAATTCAAAGAATTATTGAATTTATTGTGTAATCAGGACTAAGGCACATTACCCCTGGTGAAATAATGAAACTCAAGCAAGTTATTCATGTTGTCTTCCAATGTCTATCTTATATTTTGTATTGAATGAATCAATGGATCTATGCTTGCTTTTCCCATTTGATTTTTAGTGTTAAATGAGCTTGATAAATAAGAAAGTAGTTTGTGGCTTCTTCTTATGATGAATGTTTATTTTCTGGCATTGTCTTTTTGAATATGGAGTCATGATTAAGGCACCCTTTACATTGGGTTAATGAACACTACCTTCATTAGTCTCTTAAGTTTTTTTCCCATTCACACCTTTTAAAACAAATATAAATCAACATAGTTGTAAAGCGGAACATTTATTTTTGCTATAAATCTTGTTGAAGCTTCATTGGAAAAAGTTTCTCTAGGCTAATATTCTAACAAAAATAACTTTAGGATAAAGGAGGTTACACCTCCTTTGTCCCAATTACTTGCTTGAAGGCCTAGAATGGTGCAGGAAAGTGCTCATGCACATCTTGTCCTAGCATTGAGATCTTGAGTGAGAGAGAGAGGTACAACCCAGGGGAAAAGACTCTTATCACCCATTTTCTAGCAAAGGGAAACCCCTTGGGCTTCTATGTTATAGAGGCCCAAGTCCCCTTGATCTCAGGTTAAGGTATTTATATCCCAAGCCACCAAAGGAAGTCCCTTTTCCCCTTGTTTTTTTACACGAGAGAAGGCTCCTTAGAATGCACTCGAGTGCTTATAAGTTGATTGAGAAGGAAAAAGAGAGGTTTTATAGGCTTTGAGTCGTATAATATTCCCTTCCCATTTATTTTTGGGCATTTTCTGTGTTTTTTGGGTGTAGCTTGAAAATTTCCTCACTATTTTTGAAACCCTCAACCTTTGTTGGGGACCTACAAATCTCTATTTTCTCATTACCTTTATTGCAGACATCAAAAATCTTGGTTTTATCAGTGAGCACCTTATAAAACCTCTATTTTCATTACTGAGAAGTTTCCTATTTTTTGTTGGTGGTCTACTTGGAGGAATTTATGTTATCATTCAATTCTTTCAGGGGGCAATCGAACCACCCCTCAACAATTGGAATTGTTGGAAATTATGACGTTGTGCCTGATTTGAAAGAGTGTGGATATTATGACGTGCAACAAGTTCAGCTGATCATCTGACAATTGTTGAATACTTTAGCTTCAGATATTGTGGAGAAAGCCTCTACAGATCCATTCAAGCAACCAGCCTCTTTTGTGGAAGAATTGAAGAATGAAAGGTTGGAATACTTGCATCAGCAAGTTGAAGCCTATGCAACTGGGAGTGGGAATGGTTAGTTCCAAAGCCCATTTAACGTCTTAGGGGATGCTTTACAAATATTTCTAAGGTCTAAGAGAAGTTTTTTTAGGCATGTTTTGAGAAATATTCTTTCTAGGGACATAAATGATGGGAGGATTGATGAATTTTCTTAAGAGATTGACAAGATAGGGGAATGGCTGGCAGGAAAAAGAGAAGTTGTAGCCAAGGCTTTTCTTAAAAGGGCTGATCAGAGTAGAATTTATTATTGTCAAATTAGGTTTGAGAAGAGACTAGAGCTTGTAGAACACAACGTGAAATGCCCATTAAGGCCTGTGATGTGTGCCAATGAAGGTTGTTCAGAGGTATTGTTAGCTATTCACTGGGAGGAGCATGATGGTACATGTCCATTCAATTTGTTTCCCTGCAAGCAAAGTTGTAAAGCCAGTATCTTAAGGAAAGACATGGAGAACCATTGTTCCACAATCTGCCCAAATAAAGTGGTCCCCTGCCCTTTCAACAAGGTTAATTGTGTTGTTGTGCTTACACAAAGTTCATTGGATCAACACTTCAATGATTCTATTGCCTCCCATTGCTCAATTTCCTTCAAGTACTCCAAAATCAAGAGACTATGACTGTGAACCAAGGAGAGCACATTCACCTTCTTAAAAAGGTATGCCAATCAATTTCACACACATAGACTTTGATGCATGGAGTAGCGGTAGTTTTCATTTTCTTTGTTTTTCAATATAGATCCTATTTTACTCATGGCTTTATGCTACAAAAGGTCCCTTGAGGTTTTCAGAATAATTACTTCAAATATCCTTCCTCTAGGGCTGACTCTGAAAGGAAGAAAGATTAATTCATATCAATATTTCCAGGTTTCTTGGTCCATTGCTTTTCAGTGAAAGAAGCATTGAGCTTTGGGAATAAAGTCCATATGCATTCTCAAAACGTATATAGAGAATCAATTAATAGGGAGATATTGGTTCTAACTGTAAAATACCTTCTTCCTAGTATTTTATTTGGACATTGTGCATCTTATGCTATTTATCTGCAGATGCGGAGTTGAAATATTTGGTTTTGGGATTTGAACATCAGAAAAATATCACAACCATGATTTCTGGCTTTATTTCTCTCGTTGTTTTTAGTTATTGGAAGCTTTTGTTCCAATGTTATTCAAATCAATGTTAGTTGTTTAGCGATGGCACAAAGCTATACTGATTTTCTCATTAGTAACAGGAATATTCCATGTTTATGTGATAGCATCCTTCCTCTCTCTAGTACTAGACATCACTTTGGGATGTCTGTGTGCTTTGTGGATTCCCTTACTTGTAATTGTTTCTCTTTGTTATGATTTCTTAAATGAAATCCTATAACAATGAAAGTGGAATATCTCCCATTGGAGATATTGTGTATTATTTCACTGAAAAGTGTACTATCTCTTAGTTATACTACAGTTAGGGGAAGCATTTGAATTTCGTGAAGGTGATCTCATATATTTCTGCATTCTTTGCAAACCTTATCCATAAGTCAAAGATTTGAAGTTGTGGATGTTGGTTCTTTATCTCTCACTCTTAAGTAACAAGAAGCGAGAATCAAATCTCTGGAGAAAGAAGTCAGCAAACTACAACAAGACGTTAAGGCTATTGATGTTTTTGCTGAAGTATTGCAGCTACACAGAGAGTTACACAACTTACATAAGCAGATAGAAAATTTGGGTCATACTTCATGAGGCCTATTGGGGATGTATATTTAAAAATGATTTTCAAACTCTTAAGAAATTAACATAAACATCCTAGCATTTTGAAAAGAATAACCATGCCCACTTCCTGAATTGTTATAGTTGAGCACTACTTAATGTGGAACAATGACTGACATATAGTTCAATTATTTAAATTATAGGAGAGGGTAATAAATAAGTTTTTTTCCTTTGAGGCTGAGGACCTTTCAAGACCTAACCTTCTATCTCTTTAAGGGGACAAATATATTTAGATAAATAAAGGAAGAAATTAATTATGGGAATAATTAGAGAATTTATTCTAATCTATCAAGAGTATGAGGTATATTAAGTTAGAGGGAGGTTCCTTGAATGGGTTGTAATGGGAACAAGCACATCTAAGAGAGTAATATCCTCCCTCAACTCATGCTCTTTTAATATGGGGAAAATATTTCCCACCGTGTTCTCCTGCTTGGCTATGTGAATGGTTTCCAAGTTTCGGATGTTGAGGAAACTAATGATGTGAGGGAGCTGATCTTGAAGCATGATGGTCCTATTTCATTCCTGCAAATGAAACCAAGGCCAATCACCTCAGGGAGTGCAGATGATGGCTTCAATGTTGTTCAACCGCTATTTTTGTTGTTACAGAAGATGGAACTCTCAATGGAGGTACTATTCAAGGTGGATTTGGCTCTGGATATGGGGGAGTCATTGATAGCCCTCCTTAGTCAGGGAGCAGTGGTTTTGTTCCCATGGATGTTTGATTTTATTCCTTAAGATCACATAGTTATGTACATGTATTAAGGTTCAGGTCAGTTGTTTATGCAGTTCATTGCAGTTCTCGAATTATAGTTGTTGCCCTTGCTGCCTAAGTAAGCAATTTGTGTTCATTTACTATTTTCTTTTTGTTTTTGTTAGTTCACATTCTATACACTAGCCTCCTCACTCTTATTTGGTATATATACTATTTTGATGTGGCTACTCTCCAGAACACTTTCAGTGTCCTCACTTACCCTATCCCTCAAGGAGGACAAGCTACATGAAGCATAAATATAGGCTAGGACAAGCTACAGGAAGCATAAATATAGGATTTATTTTAATTTACAGTTTTTACTCTATTTCGCCATTCTCATTTGTATGTTTTATTGTAACAACAACAAACTTGGCCTCTTACCAATAGTTTTGTACTTCTATATATGCATAATACAACGCAAAGTGTACCATATGTGGAAATTATGACAATTTCTTGTCATCTCATACTTGCATACTTGCTCTCTTGTGTGTGAGTATTCACATTGCTATTTTGTACTCTTATCACCATCATGCACCATTATGTGACATCATAGTTATGCATTTTGGCCACTAAGGTAGACCTTTGAGAGCCTTTTTTTTGGATATGGAGGATGGATTTTGAAATTTTGTTTGCATCAGAATTTTCACCTCTACATCTACAACATTTTATCCAAATTGGGTTCAAAATGGAGTTCTCATTCCTCCACCTACAGGTCACCCTCAAGTGGAATGGTTATAACTTATGATAGATGCTAAAATTTTGTTAATGATCTTTTCCAAGAAAAACCTTCTCGGGAAATCCAATGGATGCTTCCCCACATTTGTGGATGGCATCTCTAGTAGACCCATTGGCATGGACTAGTGTGCCTCACTCCAGGGGATTAGAATTGGGTACCTGCTGGCATGGAACAAGCCAAATTCCCAGCAACATGGGCGACAGCCGGTTGAGCCAACCCTTTGGGCTAATTTTTTTATAATTGTTATGCCTATCTAATGTTCTTTCTATGTTACATATGTTATAAAAGTAATTTATCATTAATGTTGTTTGTAATTAAAAGTCAATTTAGTCAAAAGACATCATGAAACATTGTAGTTCTTGTGAAGACAGAGGAAGGAAGACTTTAAAGGTGGTTTTCAGATTTATGTTTTCACTTTTGTATGCATTGTCTTCCTGTAACAAGTGAATCTTGGAGTTTGTTGGTTGGATGAGTTCCCCTGCAACACAGAGCAACTGCCATTTTTCTCATGTGTTAATGTAGTTGTGTTTCCTGATGATTTTCTATGTTTTTAGTTCTGTTACTTTATTATAGTAGTGATTTATGGATGAAGAAATGTTTTTAAAGATAATTTTCCAAGTTCTGCTATAATTTCTTAAAGTTTATCATGGGTATTTCAATTCTAAAAAATGTAAAAATGGAAAAATGAATTTCAGACTTGTAATTTATGGATGTAAGTTTATGGCTTCAGATTGACATTGTAGGGATTTTAATTTTGTGAACTCATTTGCCAACCTATAACCCTTGAAATTGCTTGACATTTTTTATGCCATTGCCAGGGATGTATGCCTCACACCCTTGCTGAAATTTTTGTGCCCTAATGGAGATATCTGAAGACAAAAAGAGACAAATGGCACATCCATTTAAGGAACACGAATGTATCTTTGGCACAACAACAACATTTGAATCTTTGACCCTCCAAAACCATGGTGGACATTATGACAATTTCCAGTCATCTCATACTTGCATACTTTCTCTCTTGTGTGTGAGTATTCACAATATTGCTATTTTGTACTCTTATCACCATCATGCACCATTATGTGACATCATAGTTATGCATTTTGGCCACTAAGGTAGACCTTTGAGAGCATTTTTTTAGATATGGAGGATGAATTTTGAAATTTTGTCTACATCCGAATTTTCACCTCTACATCTGCAACATTCTATCCAAATTGGGTTCAAAATGGATTTCTCATTCCTCCACCTACAGGTCACCATCAAGTGGACTGGTTATAACTTATGATAGATGCTAAAATTTTGTTAATGATCTTTTCCAAGAAAAACCTTTTGGGGAAATCCAATGGATGCTTCCCACATTTTTGGATGGCATCTCTAGTAGACCCATTGGCATGGACTAGTGTGTCTCACTCTGGGGGATTAGAATTGGGTACCTACTAGCATGGAACATGCCAAATGCCCAACAACATGGGCGACAACCGGTTGAGCCAACCCTTTGGGCTAATTTTTTTCTAATTGTTATACCTATCTAATGTTCTTTCTATGTTACGTATGTTATAAAACTAATTTATCATTAATGTTGTTTGTAATTAAAAGTCAATTTAGTCAAAAGACATCATGAAACATTGTAGTTCTTATGAAGACAGAGGAAGGCAAACTTTAAAGGTGGCTTTCAGATTTATGCTTTCACTTTTGTATTTATTGTTTTTGTGTGACAAGTGCATATTGGAGTTTGTTGGTTGGATGAGTTTGCCCGCAACACACAGCAACAACCATTTTTCTCATGTGTTTTTTTTTTCCAAGGAAAAAAAACGGTAACCTTTTATTTAAAAAATGAAAAGTTACACTAGCAGATGCATTGAAGCATTTCCATAAGCTGCCCATATGGGCCCGAGTGCATTCGCACCCCACGCAACGTTAGAAGGCTAACGTGCATAAAAAAGAATAAAAAAAAAAGAGAAGAGAGAAGAGAGAAGAAAGAGGCAAAAAACTGAATTCCGGCAGTGAGTAAAAACTCACACTTCAAGTTTTTCTCCCCTTTTTCTTTTCGGCCTTGCGCCACTCTCCTTGAGTGGCCTCGATCGAAGCTATGACTAACTGTGTTTCTGCTTTCTGTGGGGCTGTTTCCTTGTCTGAGTCTGAAGTATCTGAGTGGTGATGCCGTTTGATCCCTCCCATGCTTTGATCCGCGCTTGTCTTCTCTGCCTGATTTTGGTGGAGCTTTGTGATCTTGTTTTCTGATGTAGTTTTCTTCTAAGTCTCCATTTCTTGGGATACCTCTGCATTCTCTGCGGGGGTGTCATCCTCTTCTGCTTCTGATTCTTCATCATCTGAGTCAGGGGGGGGAAATTGCCATCCTTTCCTCTGCTTCCCTTTCTGCTTCTTTTTACTGTTTGCTTTTTTGGCTTCTGGGCATGTACTTTACAGGTGTCCTGTCTGCCTGCAGAGCCTGCATCTGAAAGCAGTATTTTCATAGTCTAGTGCTTGCAGCCAGTTCTGTTGTTTGTAGATCAGCCTTATGTTGTTTGGCAGCCCTTTGCTTAGATCTACTTCCACACAGATGCGTGCAAAAGTGTATACCCTTTCATCAATCCTCTCCAGATCTGTTTTGATATATTTCCCTATGCTGTTCCCAATTCCTTCCAAGACTCGTTCACTCCAAAAGTGAAGGGGAAGGTTGTATAGGCGGACCCAAACCGGCACTTTGGATACAGTCATGTTGTTTGGATTGAAATCTGGGAACCATGGGGTCATGAACAGCCCCGATGTTCCCCAGAACCAAGGCCCATCTCTGATGATTTTTTCTCTGACTTCCGAGGATGCGAATCTAACTATAAAAAATCCCTTGGAGCATAAATGTATATCACATTCCATGGTCCAAGTGGTGAAAATCCAATGGAATAGATCCATTGATTTTGGCCAGAAACTGTTAAAACGGCAGATTAGGGCCTGCGTTTCATAGGACTTAACGAAAACATCAAGCCCTGTAGAGTCAAAGTTTAGGGCTGGGGTTTGCCCTAACTGGTCTACTATGTATGGCCTAGGAGTGTACCTGCCTTGATCTGGAGAGGACCCTGTATCTTTGTTACCCTAAAGAATGTTTTTATAGGAGGAACCTCCTTTGGGTTGCTGCTGAGATGCTGTCTTTTTCCCCTTGTCCCCTCCTGAGGAGTTTTTGTCTCCCCCTGAGCTGCTTGTCTGACCCTGAGGAGGGGCTCCTCCTCTCAGTCTGAGATTCAAGAGAATGGTTTCTCCTGGGCTGATCCCATAGCTTCCCATGGTTCTGTTGTCTTGGAGAGACCATCTGCCATTGACTAAGTGTTGGATCTGGCTAGGGTATCCAGTCAATGCACAGATTTGCTGCTTCAGCTGCAACACAGTACTTTCTGCATGTACCCATACTAAAGAAGATTTCGTCTCTGGGGTTTTAATGAAAATCTGAAAACGAGTTTTTGTTACCTGATGTCTGCAATTTAGCTGAGTTCCTGCTCTGCCTGAAACGGTGACGTTGCTGGTTGCCTTGTGATCTGGCTGTCGGCGATCTTCCAGATCTGAGCTTCTATTGAGGCATTCTTCCTTTTGCCTGTCGCGATCTGCCAACCCTCTGTTGGATCGATGCATATAACCACCGATCAGCTGCCTGAGCTTCTGGAGGACTTGCATCTTGCTCATATTTGAGAGATCCGGCCTGGATCTACAGGGATCAGGCCATGCAAATGTGTACATAAGTGGGTCTGCCCCATGCAACCCTTCGTCTTTGCATGCATGAAGCGACTGTAGAGGGGTGAGCCAGACTATCACTAGGCTGGCAGATCCTGTATATATCAGGCCGATTTCTAACAAAATTCTGCCCCCATCTTGTGTTCTGAGTGCAAACTCTGCTTCAGCTGTGAATGTAGGGCTGAATGTGCTCGTTTGAACCCAGAAATCGTGTTCATTCAGGGCCTCGTCTCCGTCTAAAATCCTTTCGCTCCATGTCGCCCTTAGCTCTGAATCCGTTATGGGTTCTAAGCCTAGCAGATCCGTATTTCTCTTCAGACTCCCAAGAGATTCCAAGACCCACCTGAGATCTGCCACATGACGGAAGCCGTTGTAGAGCTCCACCATGGATTCGTGCTCTCTCTGTTTCACTGCCGTTTTTTCGTTCCAGATCTGCCTGGAATATTTGGCCACGTTTTCTTCCGCTGCGGAAAAAGAAAGGGAGGGGGCCGAGATCGAAGCTGTCACACTGTCTAGAAAAACCTTCTTCATGATGCTCACCTTGCAGATCGTGATGCGCTTGATAAGGTCGTTGAAATCGGGGTGAGTGGAGGCGTATACCCAGTTCTCAGCATCGCTGGCCCACACGCAGGCCTCGCCACCGCTCAGCATGCTGAGATTAAGACTGTGCCGCGGCGTTTTATCTCTCCCATCGATCTGCAGCCGCCCCTTCAGATCTATCGTTTGCTGCCTGTAGTCTTCGGTCGACCATGTGTACACGGGCATCAGGCTTCCATCCAATTCTGTGGCGGCTCGGAGCAGGCCATTCTTGCCCAGGAAGCGAAAGCCGAAGGCGTCCATTCGAAACCCTAGATCCGCCGTTTGCTTCAGAGAAATTCGCTCCGTCTCGGGGATCAATTTTTCCACTCCACCATTTTTCTCATGTGTTGTTGTAGTTGTGTTTCCTGATTATTTTCTGTGTTTTCAGTTCTGTTACTTTATAACAGTAGTGATTTATGGATGAAGAAATGTTTTTAAAGATAATTTTCCAAGTTCTTCTATAATTTCTTAAAGTTTATCATGGTATTTCGATTCTAAAAACTATAAAAATGGAAAAATGAATTTCAGACCTGTAATTTATGGATGTAAGTTTATGGCTTCAGATTGACATTATAGGGATATTAATTTTGTGAACTCATTTGCCAACCTATAACCCTTGAAATTGCTTGAAATTTTTGATGCCATTGTCGGGGAAGTATGTCTCACACCCTTGTTGGAAATTTTATACCCTAATGGAGATATCTGAAGACAAAAAGAGACAAATGGTGCATCCATTTGAGGAACACGAATGTATCTTTGGCACAACAACAACATTTGAATCTTTGACCCTCCAAAACCATGGTGAGCACACACAAAAATAGTGGCAGCAATGATTCCATTATTTTTCCAGTTGCCATGTCCACCAATGATGATTCTTTGGGCAAAGGGAAAACAATCCCACTAAATACCCTACGATGATTCTACAGGAAGATGCATGAAGACTTGATTACATTCCTCTTTGAATTGGAGATTGTTTGTCAAGGTTATGATTATGTCAAAGATTAACAACCTAATGAGTGTTTTGAGCAGATTGATATCAGTTGTTGTGCCAAAATTCAACTAAGATTGGGTAGGATGGTCCAATTGGTAGAAAAAAATAAACATAGACTAATTCTTACACCACAACATAATTCACACAACAACCATCAGTGGAATAACAAGGAGAAAAGGGAGTGGAAAAAAAATCTCCACGCAAGGATCAAGTGTTGCTCCAATATGATATACCATTTCCTAAAAAAATACAACCAATTTATAAAATGACAACAAAATTAGGATTAGAATCGCTTAAATTCAAGCAATAAGGATGCCCCAATTTATGACAAACACAAAAAAAAAAATTGTGCTTGTCACAACTTATATTGTACGAGATCCCATCTTGTGATTTTCATCACACTGATGGAGATTTGTTGTTGTTTCCCTTGGAGAATTAGACCAACTTGGCCCTGGCCATGGGGGTGCTGCAAGTAGGGGGTGGGGGGCATTCATCTTCATGAGACCTCTTCTCTTCATCATCGCATCATATCACTTGATGGAGATCTTTGGTTGGGGAATCTCACTTCTCCTTGGTTGAATCATGAATGGAATCTCACTTACATGTGCTTGCTTTGTTGATCACCCCTTGGTTACATTCTTGATGGATGTGGATCATACTATCTCGTAATGGTGGTTTGGTATATATGTTTATCTTGGATATGGATGAGGGTTCTAGCCCCCTAAAGGGGGTTAGATGATGATGGCTAGGAGATATATTTTTCATGATTGTTGAAGTTTCTTGGTAACTTTTGCATAATAATGTGGTATTATTGGGTTTCACTAGGAGAAATTCTACATGGTCCTTATGCTAGATGTGTGATGGGGGACACACTTTTAAGGTTGGATGCATTAGCCATTCTAATATGTCCCTTTCTCTGATCATGTTGCTATGGTGGGATGATTTAGGGTGCCTTTGTGAGATTTTTCTAGGTGATTTAACTTTATAATGTCACATTTGCTAGACATCACCTAGGGGTAAGGTGTTTCACGATGTTAATACCCTCATTGATATGTTATATCTTAAGTTGTTAGAGTTATATAAGGGGTATTAATAATTATATTATGACTTGATGTGATCTAACCTTTTCGTAATGTTAGATGGTGATTTTGATTTAATAATCCCTTGTTGTTGGTGCACTCTAGGTTGGACCTTTTGTTTTGTTGTTATGATGGGGAGGTTTTCCTAGGGTAAATTTTGTCTTCTTCTTGTGCATTGTGATCTCTACTATTCTATTGTTCTTGTATGGTTGAATTTTTGAAGTATAATTGTTGAATGATATATTGGAATAAAATAAAAGAAGATCAACATCAAAATTAATTATCATTATTTCATAAATATTGTGCTAGTCTACATTGCACTTAGAAAATCAACATGGCTATGAAACTCAGGAGGCATAAATATAGGATATGATCCTTCAAGAACCTAAGCCATCGAATTTGGAAATGTTTCTAGTAGGGATTCCTATGGTTTTTAATGTTGTGATTCTTTCACCTCATGGTTATTTTGGGCAAGAAAATGTTTTAGGAATGTTAGACCAGACATCGATGGTGAGGTAAACAATTTTTTTTTATAATTGCAATGTCTATTCCATGATATCCTCTCTTTATTGTTTGATTTTATTTGGTATCATGTCCATCTAAACAACATCCAAAGCTAGAAGATGAAATTAGTATTACACGATATTGATTGAAATCCTTTTAACTCTTTTGTCTTAAAAGAATTTCATGGCTATTAGAAAAGTTTAATTTCACGTTGTTATTTGAGAACATGTTGTTTATATACTTGACCAAGTTCATGTGTTAAAGAATGAAATGTTGTTGTGAATAAAACGATAAGGATTAGACATCACACCTCAAATTATTTGTTTTCATAAGTTATTTACAACTTGAGCTTTTTAGCATGTAACTTACTTGACATGATTGTGCTTAAGATTTTCCTGAAGGTTGAATACTAAGTTAATAAGGTGTTTTTCTCATTGGTGACGTTTTATTTGCTTTGTTTATATAGGTCATCTGACCACATAGTGGCCACTATCACTCAATCGAAGAAAATTTGTTTGAGTTTTTCTTGCTTTTATGGGGAAAAATGGCTTTGACATTGTTGATATTGAGGTATATGTCATATAAATCCTTTATAGTCTATTTTGGTTTATATTCTAGTATTCATCATCTTTCATGTCTTACACTTTGTATTTATCTTCTTTTGTTTTCAGAAAAGGAACTCAATATTGATGGTAAGAAGCAAGAATGGAAGAAAGAGGAGAACAATAACACTGGAGAGACAAATGCAAAAAGAGAGAGAGAAGAGAACCGATCTAGTGATACCCTTAGAGCCAATATCTTGCATAAGACACACACATAGAGATTGATGGCCAAGTCTTCAGAGTTGGTGAATTCGCCTGCAATGTCTTTGCAACACAATGATAATGTTTTGAAGTGATGAAACAACATTTCATGTGTAAATTGTAGTCCAACCAATATTAAGTTGGAAACTCATATTGTAATACTTGACATTTCATATAATATAATTTATATGGTTGAAATTATTTATATTTCACTTGATATTGTTTAGTATTTTAATTAACATATGTAACTCTTCATTTTCATATTAGACGAACATACATGTTGTATGACATTTTTTTAATTTAGTTGCAAAATCATACTAATTAATTTATGTTGATTAATAATGAACATATAAAATCAATTTAAAACTACTAAATTAGTAATTTATATCGATTAATGATGAACACAAATAAAATGAATATATGACTAAATTAGTTGTTTATATTGATTATTAATGAAAGTAAATGAAATGAATATAAACTACTAAATTAGTCGTTTATATAATGAATATGAAATTATAAAAAAAGATAAATGACTAATGTAATTGATAAATTTATGATTACAAATGATGACTAAATTTTGCATATATACGACTATTAGTAGTTAATTTATAGTATCTTATAACACGACCAAAATTTAGTCATAAATTTTTGGTCATTAATTGGTTTCAAACAATGACTAAAATTTGCATATATATGATTATTAGTAGCTAATTTACAGTATCTTATAACACGACCAACATTTTGGTCATATTTCTTTGGTCATTAATTAGTTTTCTCGAATGATCATATAGTAATATATTTGGTCATTAATTATGGAAATTAACAACTAAATCAATGACTAAATTAATGACCAAATTTATGACTAAATATATTACTGAATGATAAAATTGAAACAACCAATAAATGACTAAGCTAAAAATAACTAAAAGTTGGTCATGTTATAAGATACTGTAAATTAGCTACTACTGGTCACCGACTAAAAAATGGTCATTTATATGCAAATTTTAGTCCTTTTTTTAGTAACTAATTAGCCGTTTTGTACTAGTGCCTATATTGGGATGTAGAGTTGGGCGCAAAAACACTTACTTTGTGATACATATGATAGTGCTAAAGTTAAACAACCAAAAAAAATAGCTAAATTATAAATTTGTTTTAAATTATTTTTATTCTTATTTGAACATAAATTATTGTTATTATTGTTAATTATAATAAGAATTAATTTAGAAGATTAGAAAACATGAAATAATATAACTAAATATGAAATATTATATAAGCTTTGTTACAATTAAACTAATTAATTTTTATTTCTCCATTTTCAAAGAACTTATTCTTAATCCCCTTATCCTTTCACTATAATCCACTGGAGTAGTCCTTAAGTGGGATTTTTTTGGAGTTTCTGGTGAATTTATAGAGTCGTTTTTTGGAGTTTATGGTTTGTGTATTTTAAACTGTTTTTTAACTACATATATGGATTCAACACCCTCAAAAACCTTTTTGTGAACTTAGGTTGTGAAGAGTTCACGTGTCAATTTTTTAATTTTACTGAATCCCTACTTCATTCTAGATAAAGTAGATCTGAAAATAAACCGGAAACTCGAAAAAGTTGCACTTAAAACTACACACTTAATAATTATTGATAATTCAATATCCGGAAACTCGGAAAAGTTGCACTTCAAACTACACACATAATAATTATTGATAATTAATTAAATTTTTTGAAAGCCTTTTATGAAATAAACACATATTGGAATAATTTTTCAAATCTAAAATAACATAAAATAAAATAAATCTAAAATAAATAATCAAAATTACCGTGTGGTCTTCAAGTGTGACTTCTTGGAAAGTTTTCCAGTTTGAGGGTGTTGAATCCATATATGCAGTTAAAAAACCAATTTAACTAACACAAATATTGGCCACAATTTTTTTGGCCTTTTTCTCTAACTTCGGCCATCTACTAGAAACTCCAAAAATTCACAGTTAAGGACTACTCCATTATTAAGTAGAGGGTAGAGATTTAACCTCAATGGAATATGCTAAAATATTCAATGATATTCACAGATAGAGTTAAAGTTTACATCCAAGTTAGTTATGTCCTTTTAATTTATTTATTTACATCCAAATTAGTTAAGACCTTTTAATTAATTTAACAGAAATTAATTAATTAACGAATCAATATTTTTCATACTAGGCGTGTGGTATTGATAAGCCATGGTATTGACCCATGGTATTGTAACAAAGAATATTTACAAGTTATGAATTTCCATGATAAAATGAATTGAATCTCCATGGTTAATAATATTGTTACATTTTTTAAAAAATGTTTATATGTTTCACTAGTAAATTAATTCCTTTTATAATTAAATTAATAGTAATTTAAATTAAAGTTCTAATTTACTTAATTTTTATGGTTTTTCTAAACTAGGGAAATGTGAGATGTATCTTAGCAATTTTTTTTATGTTTATCATGGACTAATGTTTATTAGTGCTTACTAACCATTTAATTTATATGGCTTCACTAATTTAATCATAAATCATATATATTATTATATTATTTTTCCTTTTTTATAATTACTTGTCTTGTTTTTTTAATATTATAAATTCCTAGTTGATAATTCTATTTTTAAAATATAACTTAAAGTGATATTCTTTAATGATAAGTGGAGTCTCCACTCAAGAGTCAAAATGTTGAAAATGTTTAAATACTTGATACAAATAATTCTTTAAAAAATTATACACAAATATGATGAACCATGAACATACTCAAATTTAAGATATATATGTATATACTCAAATTTGTCATTGTAAGCAAGGGTTAGATTAATTCAAATAACTATGACATATATGTACATTGACACTATACTCAAGGGATATATTAATTCAATTAATGATTTTTGAAATATGGGATGTCAAGAAAGTAGAACTTTTCCACATGCTTCCAATACAACGATGGAATAACTTAAAACGGAGGATACATGCATGAAGGAATTTAGGAATCAAATGAGGGCATCATAACTCTCCACATCCATGACATGTGTATAAGGAAATTGTGAATTAAATTGGGCATCACGACTTCACCACATCTATGATGTGTGTATATTTTGGATAATTCTTTTCACATTAACAAATGACGTGTACCAGTGTTATAGCTCTATTTTCCACCCAAGAGACTCATTGAGGATCTACTTCAAACATCTTGTTAAGGAATTACTTTTTCTTCCTTTATTTTTTAGTTTTTAAGGATTTTTTCTCCTTAGACAAATAAAAAGGTGCAATCGGTCACTCCTGGTATTTATATAGTTGACCGTCCTCCTGTCCCGACATGCATGTCCTTCATTACACTTGGCACCTTTACTAGACGACATATTTGTCAATTTAGATGTTGCATGCCATGAAATGTATAGAGTTTTATTTTTTTTCCGCCTCTCAATATGCAAATAGTTACCCACCTTTTCCCATATTAATCACCAGTTCTAGTGCCAACTATAAATGGTAAGCCAGATGTCTTCTTTCCAACAAAAAATGATAAACTATGACAATTAAGGGAAATCTGAAGCTCTCGTAGACATGCTAGTGTTTGTTGTCACATTTAAATGCTTTTCACTAAATGCAACTATCGTGATCAATGATGGATGCACAGATTCAAATTCAAGTTTACTCTATTTCCTTTTAGAAGGTATGTGACAAATTCAAATTCAGAGTTCACCCTTTTAGGAGGTATGTGATAGATTCAAATTTAGGTTCACTCTTTTTCTGGCTCACAGTTACGGTCTCTTTCCTTTTAGGTGGATAGAATCTTAGGCTTTAGTCTCGTGGACTGATCTTCGATGATTTCTTCCTGCTCAGGTCATATTTGTGTGGATGGTCTATTTTCTTAAACTTGTATTTCCTACTCTTTACTCCTACATTAAGGAAATTTGAAATGCATATGTTGTCTATTGCCTTTGGCCTTTTGTAACTTCAGTTTCTTCGAGGTGTTTGTTGTCTTACAACCTTTCCTTCTGGTGGTTTGAGTTGTTCGTGTTCTGTGTTCTATCCACTCTATTGTTTCCTAGTGGTTTCAACCATTATTTTTTTTTTGATATTTGTGTCAACGGTTTTAGTTGTTTTGGAAATTGAATTTTTGTCTCCTATATCGCCAGATCTATTCCTCTTGGTCCATCTACTCGAGCTCCATTCCAAACTGATGACATTCAAAACCAAAATCAATCTTGAATGGTATGAAAGGTTTTTTTTCAATGTTTGATCTTCATGATTTTCAGGACTTGTGACAGTAGCCAAGAACTTACCCCTTTCCGACCCATATAATCTGCAATGTATCCACTCACAATTGCACCAACAATAGAACCTATAGTCAATAAGGAGCCAAAGGTGGAGTACTGCATTAAAAAGGTTAAAATATGATATTATCGAACCTCGTAAAATTGATTACAAGCTTGAGAAACAAATACTGGGGCATAGTCCAAACATATTGGAAGTTAGTGTGCTACAGATCCACGTAGCCTTGTCACCCAGTGAATCCACATTTTCCATTGCCTTATCACCCAGTGGAGGATTAGGATCTGAAATATTTAAGTTCTTCAATTTGAGTCTATATGCATCTGCATTTTTGTGTGCCTGTATCAAATGATATCGCTTTTGAAAAATTCTTCTACCCTTTGTCTTAGGCCTTTCTTGAAGCTTAGTCATTATTACAACATCTCTTTTGACATCTTCAATGGCCTCTAGTGTTTGTGCTCCAAAATTTTTAGCATAATATCTCTCTTTCCATCCAGGTTCTCCTAATTTAACCTTGTCAACCTGTGGTTGATAGGAACCTAATTTTTTTACATTTTTCATTCCAAGTCTTGATATATCTTATGCCTTATCACTTAGTGAATCCACATTTTCCATTGCCTTATCACCCAGTGGAGGATTAGGAACTGGAATATTTAACTTCTTCAATTTGAGTCTATATGCATCTACATTTTCCTATGCTTGTATCAAATGAGCTCGCTTTTGAAAAATTTTATCCTCGTAAAATGCTACAAACTGAATAAAATTCTCAACCCTCATCAAATTTACCTCACCTGCATCTGTCATATAACCACCCATTGTGCCAAAATCTTTTTTGTATACAACCATTGGTAAGTTGATTGCACCCTCACGAATTTCCAATGTAGGCATGTGCAGAAGGAAATCATTCCCCACAAAAAAAACACATAAAGAAAAAATCATCCGTGATTCATTCAAAGTCCACCTCAAATGGAGGGTTTGGTATCTTCATGTCATACTCAAGTACTCTTGCAAGGTCTAGATGTTGAGAATGTATATGATTATTTATTTATTCAATCGTTAACACCCAACACTTCTAGTTTGTGGAGGTAGGGCCAACTCAACAAAAGAATAATGCTTATATTTCCATTGTCTTTTGTATGTCTGTTCATATGATTTATTTGTGGCTGTAGTTATCCTCTCTGTTAAAATACGTGTGAGTATGAATTTCCATTGTTCAATTGTGATTATATTTCATTTTGCAAGTTTAATTTAAGTTAAATTCTACAAAGAATGGTTGTACTCATTTCTGTAAGTTTAGTGGATTGTCCAAGACTGATTTCAATTCTAGGAAGTGTGAAATTACTTAGAAATTCATATTATTTTCTTAATTAATAACCCAATTTCTCTTCATACATTCATTATACAAACTTTTTACAGAGAAACTTGTGGTCTTCACATACACTGCATGGTATCTCAGAAGACATAAATCTTAGGTCGATCGTGAAATGTACATTTAATTTCACCATTTCTCCTGGACTAGAGAAAGTGTGTTCTTGTTTCCTTTTTTGGGCATGATGGTGGATTGGAAAGTAATGTTGATTGGGAGCAACAAACTGCATTTTAGGCTCCTATATTCATGGTGATTGGTTAACATTCTGATTGTATTAAATAAGAACAGACCATCTTCTAGAAACACAACTCAATAATCTTTGTTTCTCGACTAGATTTCATTTAGGACTTTTTTTTTCAAACTTTTATTGTTCTTCTCTTGATTAGGAAGACAATTTAATATATAAAGCCTCGCTGTCTCTAAGATAAGGCTGGCCAAGATAATAACATATCTATTGGTGTGTTGAGATGTTGTAATACGAAGGAGTTTAAGTTACATTCATTTTTATGCATGTCCTATGAGTAACAATTATATTGTATATGCTTATTTATTTATTCAATAGTTAACACCCAACACTTCTATTTTGTAGGGCCAACTCAACAGAAGAATAGTGCTTATATTTTCATTGTCTTTTCTATGTTTGTTCATAGGATTCATTTGTGACTCTAATTATCTGATCTGTTAAAATATGTGTGAGTTTGAACTTCCATTGTTTAAGTGTGATTTTGTTTCATTATTCGAGTTCAATTTAATTTAAGTGTGATTAAATAAGATAGATTACGAAAATCAGAAACAGTTTCAGGCAGAGGACCCCAAAACCATTGAAACTCAAATCCAACTTGGATAATTTGGTGCAGTTAGAGAACCATGCTGGAAAGGGACCATTGAAATTGTTGCTTGCAAACTCTAAGTCTGTAAGGTTCGGAAGCTGGCAGATTACAGGGGACAATGAGGCTGAAAGTCCTTTGTAGCTCAAGTTAAGGCCTCTAATAACTGTATTAGAAGAATCACAAACAACGCCAGTCCAATTACAAGGAGGTTTTCCATTATAATGCCAGTCATTCAATATGTTAGAATCATCCCTGATGCTTCCCTTAAAGTCCAATAATGTTTTTAATACATGGGGCTTCTCTACTCGAACTGACAACAAAAAATAAAGTAAACTTGGAGTTAACAAGAGGGCATAGATGTATCGTTTGGTCCTCAAATGAAACATCCTTAAGTTGGTGAGGGATTCTGAGGTAAACATGTAATTCTCTACATATGCAATATGAAAAATCACAATTATAGTAATACAACAACCTTCATTCTTCTGAAAACATAAAATGATCTTCTTGGCAAAACACAAAAGAAGATTCAGGTCAACTAACAGTCATGTAGAATATACAATTCAGACTTGTTGCTCCAAACTCCAAACTAGTAAAAAAATGAATAGGGGTTTATGGTCAGGGCTTGGAGAAACATTATCAAGATGCCATTCATTGTGTATTCTAATCTCCTATTCACACATATATAAGAAACCACTGAGAAATATCACAATGTAAAGAAGGGGAGAGGAGAAAAATATAACGACTAACTCGACGAGGTCATACAAGACTAAATGACTCTGCTCTCGTACTTGAGAAACCATGGATCTGATATAATTTTGAAGTGATTTTTCCTTTCCCGCTTGTTTAAACCATCGAATTCAGATCCGTTCGGGAAAGTTCCCAAATCCACCATGTGAATGCAACACAATAAACTGAAATTCATGATGCCTCTCATTTTTATTCGGTCCACATGTGACTACGAAATTTAAATTCTATTATTTAACATAAATTATTCAACATAATGTCTTTTTCAATTGTTAAACACCTCCGAAGAGGTGTGATTTTTTCTTTGGCTTAAAAGGAATTTGCAACTTGCACGTACTCGTATGATCTGGTTCTATTTCCTTAGTGGATGGTATCTCAGAAGACATAAATCTCAAGTCGATCTTGAAATGTACATTTAATTTCATCATTTCTCCTGGACTGGAGAGGTTATGAAAATAACTATCATTTTTGGCACCATTTCTAGGGAGATATCAAAAACATAGTTGAAATAATCAACTAGTATTAGGAACACACTATAAGGGGATCAACAAGAGGACAAACTTACATCCTTCTTGTTTTATTTCATACAAGCTATCTTGCATATTGAAAATGAAATCATAGTAGGATGCATGAATCGACAAAGAGACTCAAGATGCAAATTTTCTAGTGTAGCGAAATTCATCCAATGTAAACAACATCTTGCGAGAAAATTACTAGAACGAGAAGGTCCAAGGGTAAAATTATACTCTAGCTCAGGTCATATGTAGAATATTCAATCCACTTAATCTGTAAACGATATTCAAATTGCTTTCTGTTTGGAGAAAACAATAAAATTAATACAGTCATCAATGCATACCCTAAGTTAAAGTGGTAGGGGAGGAATCAGTAGCACAAAGCACACTAGACTTTTGGAATGTCAATCCATTGGACAGTACATTGTTTCTTTAAATGAGGTCATTGTGATATTCTTAGTGCATAGGTTCTAATTCAGGTTGAGGCTCTAATTAGAGGCATTTCCTTAACTATGCATTCGTGATTGTGCAAGTAGTAATCACTATATTCTCGTTTGAGGAATGATAATGTGGGCACATCGATTTCCAAATAGGGCTTTTGTTTCAATGGTAAATTGTTAGTATTAATGATAGAATCAATGGAACAATATAAAATTAAAATAGTACATGTAGGGCTAATCATAAATTGCACTCAATAAACAAATTAAAGCAATATTTTTATTGGGATGACACTTGCATGAACCTCATAATCCTCCTTTAGTTTACGATAATGTTTTGCATGGTTTTTTTTCGTGCTTCTAACGAACCTTTTATCCCTGACAAAAATGTTTTATGAGCATTAAGAAACTCTTCCTCCCATACCCTCCAAATTTGGAAGAGGAATCCTGCAAGAATGAGGGAATCAAGGTAGATACGTTGGATGAAAACAGGGGATTTTCTTTATAAAATGTGAATAATTAATGGAGGATTTGTTTAATAGGTCAACCATGTTGGGAAGGTAGGAAGAGAAATGTCCAAGGGAGTCAAAGGGAAGGGAAATATCTAGGGAGTCAAGGTGTACATGATGTACGAAGATAAATAGAGTTTTTTTTAAATAGTTGGTGAAAAGTTGATGAAGAATTCATTTCATAGGTTTAATATATTTTTTATTTAGGGATGGTAGTCATGTATCTAGTGTTAATTTAAAGAGTTTTTAATAATTTAATTGTTAGTGGACATTTGGTGGGAGTACGTGATAAAGGAAGTCTTGAGGTATATGTTTCTATGATAAAATATATACTAGTATTAACTAGGAGAATTGATTTTATTTTTTTTAATTCCGAGTTGTTTATAATTTAAAGTAATGAAAGATTTAATCAATTTTATGGATTCATGAATCTTATAAAGCACACTTCAACATAATTTTGTACTTTGAAGCTTAGTGATTCGTTGGATTTAGAAATGAAATATTTCAAATACCCATGGTAATGGTGTCATGCAAACATCATTCTTAGAATCTTTATTTGGTTTTAAAATAAAAGTGTTAGGTCCTCATACTACTAGTGTAACCCCTTATTGTTATTAGTACCACCCCCTTATTATATTATTGTGCCCATGTAGTCCCCATATTGTTATTATTGTGCCCCATAGAAGTCCACTATTGTTATTATTGTGCCTTTACATTATTATTGTTATGTCAACTTTGATTATATTATGACGCCTTAGACTACTATATATAGAAAGGAGGTCTTGTCATTTGTATCATCTAAGAATTATTCATTTGTGTAATGTAAATGAGGTTTCCCCCTCGAAGAGGCTGAATTCTAAGATGTTTATCTATCTTTTCTGTCTTTTTGTGAGCTAATTTCATAACATTTGGTATCAGAGCTTTGGATTCTAGGGTTTCGTTGCTCCAAACAGGTCATCGTGGCATTTTTTCTATAACTATTTTTCTGCAACGTTTTAGAAGATAAAACAAAAACCCATTTGAGGCGAAATGTCGCTGAAACTTGGGTCCTAATTTCAGACTTTGTCTCACTATACTTTCGGAGATATGATCTGAGGATGTTAGGATTTGTTCAAGCTCCCGAATTTCATCTAAAACAGGTCATCGTGGAATGTTCGCTATAACTTTGTTGATACAAAGTTTCAGAAGCTAAACAAAAAATCCATTTGAGAAGAAATCTATCTAAACCTCATGTCTGAATTTCAGATCTTGTCTCGCTATATATTTGGATATATGATCTAAGGACGTTAGGGTTTTGGAAGATGCCCGAATTACATTCTAAATAGGTGACTTGGGAAAAATTGTCATAACTATCTCTCTAAGAATCAGATTGAAATTTCATAAGAAGCTATAGAAAGAGAATAGACTGTAGTTGCTTGTGTATATTTTTCAGATCCAAAGGTCAAAACAGTGGCACGTGGCACTTCATACAATTTCTCTCTTCTAAAAAGGTATATAATCAGGTCATATTGGGAGATTGTGCATAACTCTTTCTTGGAGAATCCAATTTCAATCAGACTGGTGGCATTGGAAGGAGGACGCAGAGGGCTACTGTAGGTGGCAATTTGAGAACTAGAAGATACGATATTACAACGTTACGGTCCTTTCAAGATCAAGCTCCTAAGATCAAGAAAAAGCGAGATGGGGAAGTTTGATGCAAGGATCCGGTAAATTGGATACTACGAATGGAGAAATATTTTGATTTACATGGTGTACCGCTATTACAAAAGGTATGTATTTCATCTAATTATTTAGAACCAGATCAATTTTTATGGTATAAAGGGCTTTGTTCTCGTAAACCACTTGTTACGTGGTCAATTTTCATGGAGGAAATGATAGCACATTATGAGGATACAAAGAGAAACACCTTCTTTAGCCAATTGATAAATCTCAAACGAAAGTGTTCAATGGAAGAGCACATTAAGGACTTTCAAAAATTGAATATAAGGGAAAATGATATTCCAGAGAAGCAAAGGATTGATGTCTCCATAGGGATTTTAAAGGATAACATTCAACATGAGCAGGGAAAATTTTAAGAACCCCCCCTAAATTTATAAATATAATAAATGGGCGAATCTCCATGGTATATAGGAAAAATGGAAGGCGATTTTATCAATAATATAATATGTATATATAATTTTTTGGCGAATCTCTCACCAGGCATGGCGAATATTTTACTCAATTATAAAATCTTGTAAGATCTTGGCGAGTTTTTCACTAAATAATAAAACTTTGTATGGATCTAAGACGATAGAATTTCCCCTTTAAATAGTCTATGCTCACATGAATACCATGGTATTACCATGGGTCAATACCATGGGTTATCATAAACCTGGAGCTTAAAAATTACTATTAGTAATTTATAAAATTTAATAAAATTAATAGTTGATTTTTATTTTATTTTTTATTTTAACCAAACTTAAATGTTTAACCTACATCAAATTACAACATCCATTTTTACTCTTGACCAAGGCCCAAGAGGATCAAATATTATTTCACTCTATGCTAGTTTGCATATCACGATATTTGATACCTCTCGGGGGTTAGTAGATCCAGACCCACTTAAATAGGCTACATTCCAGTGAATACCATGGGTCAATACCATGTGCCATTTTGGTGAATACCATGGGTCAATACCATGTGCCATTTTTATTTTTATTAATTCTAATATTAGGGTTAATAATGGTTTTTTCCATGGTATTAATAACAATCTAGTCCACGATATTTGTCCCATAGTATTTTTCCCATAGGTTTCACCTAAATATAACTCATTTTTTGAGTGTTCGTAAATATAAGGTGACTTATGGAGTAAATATAAAAAAATGTTTTATTTGTTTACCATACCTCTCGTTTATTTATATTTTTATTAACAAATATGGTATTTGGCCCATAGGATTCACTTAAATAAAACCTCTTTCTTGAGCCTTCATAAATAGAATGAGGGTTATGGACTAAATATAAAAAGAGGTTTTATTTATTTACCATACGTCTAGTTTATTTATATTTTTATTTATTTACCATACCTCCACTTTACTTATATTTTTATTTGTTTACACCAGGTGACTTATGGAGTAAATATAAAAAATGTTTTATTTATTTACCATACCTCTCATTTATTTATATTTTTATTAATTTACCATACCTCTTTTATAAATATGGTATTTGACCCATAGGATTCACTTAAATAAAACCTATTCTTGAAAATGGGCGAATGGATTCACTTAAATAAAACCTATTCTTGAAAATGGGCGAATGGAAGTTTGTAACTCCTAATTTCAAGGGCTAAATTTACCTTTTTTACCCTCTCCCTTAAAATAAGGTGGGCTATTTGAGGTGATTTGTAAAAATGTACTATGATACAAAATATTCGCCCACTAAAAATTTAAAACCCCTTAATTTCGCCAAAGGGCGAACATTCGCCCCTAAAATTATCCTTGAACATGAGGTTCGTCTTTGGGAACCTGATTCATTGGAGAATGCATTCAGGTTGGAAAGAAAAGTGGAAATAAAAATTATGGAAACAAGGAAGTCTACCCCTCACAACTATAAAGATGGAAGTGTTGTTTCTCCTAGCCTTCCAGAACCTACAATGTTGACACCACAACAATTGGAAGAAAAAAGAGCAAGAGGGCTTTGTTACAATTGTGATAACAAATACATCAAAGGTCATAAGTGTTCTCAGAAGAAATTATTTTACATTGATTGTGAAGAGGAGGAAGAAAATGATCAAGAAAAATTAAAAGAAGAGGATATACACCAAGAACCAACCCTAGAGAAAGAAGAAATGAATCCTACCATATCTTGTAAAGCATTGGTAAGAATTACCACTCCTCAAACTCCCAATATAGAAGGACATATCAAGAAGAAAAAGGTTCAAGAAGTGGAAGATCACATCGAGAAAGAAGAAATGAATCAGACCATATATTGTAATGCATTGGCCGGAATTACCACTCCTCAAACTATCAAGATAGAAGGACATATCAAGAAGAAAAATGTTCAAGAACTGAAAGATCACATCGAGCATCAAGAAATGAATCCGACCATATCTTGTAATGCATTGGAAGACATTACTACTCCTCAAACTCTCAATATAGAAGGACATATCAAGAAGAAAATGATTCAAGCAGTGAAAGATCACATCGAGCATCAACAACAAGTTCTCCAGCTTTTAAAGGATAACGCCACTTTGGTGCAGAATCAAATGAAACAACAAGTAGATCAACATCGCAGTGAAAGAAGTTTCGATGTATTCAATTGGGTATTTTTACGGCTACATCTCAAGAAAGCTATTTATGAGAAGGAAATGTTGGCAATACTACATGCACTTAAGAAATGACGACCTTACCTAATGGGAAGATACTTCAAGGTAAAAATGGATCATGAAAAAATGGATAGTCTTATATACTTTTTAGAACAAAGATTATCTTTAGAAGAACAGAAAAAATGGGTCACAAATTTGTTGGGTTATGTCTTTGAAATCATCTACAAAAAGGGAAGAAAAATGTTGTTGCAGATGCACTCTCAAGAAAGGATGAGAATGTGGAAGCATTATTTTGTGCTATTTCTATTATCCAACCAAATTGGATAAATGAAGCAAGGGATGAATGGAAGAAGGATGAAGAAGTGTGGCCGCTCATTCAAAAGTTGCAGAACATCCTAGTTCAAACAATATTGCCAGAACTTAACGAGGAAGGAAAAATCATATTGGAACCTGGAGCAACCACAGAAAGAAGAACCCAATAGCTACGAAATCGATCAATTTCAGAGTTTCTCAGCAAGTGGAATAACTTACCCACTGAAGATTCCACATGGGAGGACAATAATTTTATACAGAAGCAACGAGAACTACTCAAGCATTGAGGACAACACTTTTTGAAGGAGAGGGGCATGTTAGGTCCCTATACTACTAGTGTAACCCCTTATTGCTATTAATACCACCCTCTTATTATATTGTTGTGTCCATGTAGCCTCCATATTGTTATTATTGTGCCTCATAGAAGCCCACTATTGTTATTATTGTGCCCTTACATTATTATTGTTATGTCGGCTCTGATTATATTATGACCCCTTAGACTACTATATATAGAAAGGAGGTCTTGTCATTTGTATCATCCAAGGATTTTTCATTTGTGTAATGTAAATGAGGTTTCCCCCTCGAAGAGGCTGAATTCTAAGGCATTGGTTTATCTTTTCTATCTTTTTGTGAGCTGGTTTCATAACAGAAAGCATGCAAGTGTCAAGGGTACATGTGTTATTTGTCACTAACATAGCTCTACACATGTATTGATTAGTTATGGTTTGTTGATGTAATCATGCAAACTTGGCAAGATCTTGTTGGCTATGACTAACAAGACATCTCATGTGTCACCTCTCCCAATTAAAACTCCTTTATATATCCTGCATATTGTGAAGGGGATGCTCTTGTACAATTCTAATTTTAGCACGAAAAAATGAATTTGTCTTTCCCTTTAATGCTTAACATTGTTAATTGTTGTTAGTTTCATGGCATCTTTACCAAAACATTGTTGCCATGCCTAGTAATAATTGGTAATAGTGGAGTATTTTTCCAAATGTTCAAGTGAAAATAATGTGTGATTAGTTATGTTTTAGCAACCTTATTGTTTGAGCATTTCTTCCTTCTTGACTTACTTTTCCAATGTGATGGATGGAAATGCCACTCTCGTGGATCAAAGGATTTGGGGAAACCATTTTGTCAAATATTTCATTTAAAACTACACAAGAAGCATGCAATTTGTCATTCCATTCATAAAATCTATGGTGAAGATGAGCATCATTGGAGTGAATGATGCCTGGTTCTGTGTTACACTAGTTTCCTTCAAATTCCACCAATAGAAAGTGATATAATTTATCTACATAACCATCTTAAGTGATATTAAAAGCACATATCTAGTGGCGATTATTTTCTTCTCATATTAGTTGGGCCAAATATTGTAGGTTGTTAGGATATGCCTCTTATCTTGAGGCACTTTGGGGCCATATATATTTGAGATGTAAACCGCTTGGGAGGAGCCCACGAGCTTAAAAAGAGAAGTAAGAATGTGGGGGAATGAAAACGAGTCCTTCAAAACCACCATGGATGGATTCCAAAGGATGGCCAGCCTGCCCAATGCCCCCACTATGCAATGACTTAAGAGTTCACAGTTCTTCCAAAATGAGGACACTATATTCTTCAGTGTTTCAGAGTTGCATTTAGTTTCCTGTAGTAATATGATATCTGGGTTTTCTAGTTAGAGTTTATCTAAGGGGTATGCTTTTGATTTTTCCATTGAAACCCTGAATATTCCAAGAAATGATCTTCATCATTTAAGGGTGGGGTGAAATTGTGTATCAATGGGAGCTACCCTCCTTGTATTAACAAGATATTCCCCCAGGTCTTGAAGATGTTTCCCATTTGATTTTCTTCCTTTTTTGTTTAAATCTTTCGGAACTACTACTTGATCTTGAGGATCATTTCGTTTTATTCCTTGCAAGGAACTCATTGTGTTGAGAGAGGAATCATTACCTTGATTGTTGACTCAGTTTAGCAGGAGATATTGATGTCTCAAGTTTGCGACCAGTTGCACTTGATCCTCCGGGGGAGAGTTTGGGTCCTTGGATTTCCAATCCTATGCCATATGCTGAAATATTACTTCTAGCAGCTCTGGAACCATGATGTCCTCTTCCTCCATTGGGGATGGGGCTTCTGCATCTTTCATTGAGGTATCCTCCCCAACCTTGTGTTGGTGTTCTGTGATTGTTTTGCCTTTCTCATTAGTAGTTTCCCCATGGCTACATCGTGTTTAGATTGATTCTCCTCCTTTGTTGGGGCTTGAGGGTTTTCCTCTGGGAGATTCTTGAGAATGCCAAATTGGCTATGTTCTTATTGCTCTTTTTCCTTGTTATTGCCTCCCTTCTGTGTACTGCTCTTTTCCTGTTATTAACTAGAGTAAACCCTTTTGAGGCTATCACTTGATCTGGGTCCAAATTTGCTTGTTTCTTCTGTTGTTCTAAGATGACCAGACAGTCTCTATAAAGGTGGCCATATTCATGGCATTGTCTGCATCAGAAAGGTATTTGTTCGTAATCAATGGCCTGTTCCCAGATGATGTCCTCACAACTCAGTAAGATGCTTTCTTACAGAGGCTTAGTGAGATCCATGTAAACACAAAGACGTGCATACAAAGTGTAGCACCCTGCCTTAATGGTTTCTGACAACATTATATGATCTCCTAATTTGTTTCCAATCCAAGCTAGAATCTATGGATCCCAGTACTCCTATGACAACGATTATAAGTGAATCCATACTGGAAGGGTTCATAAGTTTTCTTTCTCGGGGTGAAATTTGGGCACCTATGGTTTCAAGAAAAGACTTGTTGCATTCATGAAGTAAGGGCCTCCTTGAAAGATTCCATCTCTGTCCTTTATGTCATTGAAAATGACTGTAAAAAACCATTTTGGCCCAAACTTGAACTCTAGATCCCTCTTTACATGCCAGTTTTCCTTATCCAGTTTATTAGAACCCTTTCTAAAGGCCATGGCCCTATAAATTTTCCTATCAGGGCGTATTCCTTCATGTGCTCAATCGTAGCTCCAAGCTTTTCTGCCGAGATTTCCAGAAGGAGTTTAACCTCAGCTAATGACATGCATAGCCCATTTGACACCTTAGTTAGTTTTCCATTCTTGTTAGCTTGGTGGATGCGTCCTTTGCTGAGATGCCTGGCTGTGGGCCTGAACTATGGGCTGAGATGGGAGGAGGTATTCCTGCTACAATGTTGTGAAAGGAGGGGTTACTGCCCCCCCAGGGTTGGCCATTTCAAACTCCAAAGCTCTGTTGCGCAACCAAGCTGTAGGGGTTGCAGAGCCAATCCGAGAATGATCAATTCCTTCTCTTGGCCGACTTCCCTTATTGTTCTCAAAAATAAATTATTGAAATAGTGGTAGCTATCCAATTAATTTTGAATTTTAAAATAACCAGAAATTAATATTTAATTTTAAAAAATATATACAATTTTGGGCTTTAGAATCATTCGTACAATCTTAATGTCATTCCATAGGTCCATAAATAATGTTTACATTGACAAATTAATTTATCCCAAACTTAAAATATATCTAAGATATATATAATTATAAACATAAAATATACCTAAATACTATATATAAATTTATAACGATAATATTTTTTTAAATATTGAATTGTAATTTTTGAATTCAGGGTTATGTGATTCATAATGAATTAAGAAAAGTCTTTGGGTAGAAATCACATAAGAGAAATTTTTGCCCATCATGATCACAAAGCATAGCAAAAACTTAAATAGAGAGCGATGTAAAGACCATAATTTCAAATAACTACTATATTAAACAATAATATTTAAATTATGATGCACTTATAGATTCCAAACGCCTTGACCAAAAACTTCTCTAATATAATTTCTAGACTTTTCATAGTATTAAACTGCATTAATACGCATACGTAATAATATTTGGAATGGAAGGAAACGTCTTAATATTGGGGCTTTCCATCCATCATCGCACCCGTATCAAGTTTCCTTTTCATTACGTCACAATTTCGAAATAGAATTTCACCACCAAGATCACGTTTCCATTTTATTACGTCATAATTTCGAAATAGAATTTCACCACGAATTACAAATCTACGTTATTATTTCTTCATTCTTAAAATGTTTTAAAAGTGAAATCTACCTTTGCTATTTTCTCATTTTTAAAAGAAGAAGATTTTTAGGTGAGGAATTGTTTGAATGTTTAAATGTAGTTGGAAATCAGGCAAAACAAATTTAAAAAAATTGTAGTAGTAGTGTTTGAAATAGATTCAGCATCATTTTGAATTATGTTTTTCATAGTGAAAATAGATTCAGCACCATAAAAAAAATTTGGATCACCAAAAATCTTAAAATTTAACAACTCTAACCTAAATTTTAAAAAATCCTTACCAAATTTTATTAAAATCTTAAAAAAATTCCATAATTTTCTAAAAAAAAAAAACAACCGGTGTAGACTACTGCATTTTAAAATGCTTAAAAAGTAGGCGGTTGGAGGACAACAAAAAGGAACATGTCATTATCGAGAAATGTCGGCACGAACAGGCAAGCAACACCAAAATCAAAATAAAGAAACTTTCGAAGAAAACACAACGTGAGGAAATTGCTAGCAACTTGTAATCATTATACGGCCTATGACGTGGACAATGGAATTGCATTAAGTGTTACACCATCAATGCTATCGTGACGCAACACGTTCTGGAGGACACGTACGACATGCCCTTAAAGAGCGGCAACGGCTTCGGCGCTTCGCTGACTTACGTTTTAAGGCACAAATAAAGCGTGTTCAGCGATTCATTCTTGTCGGCGATATCTGCCGGGTTCCGGGTCTCGGGGAAGTTCCGGGTAGACCGTCATCTTTGAAAAAATAAAGATGTCCATCGAAATTCGCGGACGTGTAAGGAGAACTCGAGTTGAGTTTGGATAACCTCCGCCAACAATTTCCGTTGTCGTTGAGGGTTGGTTTTCTTCGAAAGTCTCTGATGACGATTCTGGTGTTGCTTGCGTGTTCATGTCCACATTCTGTGCCCATTTCGATAATGACCATTGGTATGTGCCTTTTTCTCGATGTCCTCTAAACCGGCCGTCTTCTTTTATTTTTGTGTTTTTGTGTGGGGTCGGGGTTTGCGTCATGGTTGCGGGGATATTTCAAAAATAAAGGGAGTTGTTTTTATTGCGATTTTTTTTGGAGATTTTGGTAACAGAATCCGGCGGAGAAAATTGAGGTTAAATCTTGATTTGTATTATTTAAAATGGTTTTCTAACTATATATTTGGATTCAGCACCTGAAAAACCCCTGGGATTTGTATTATTTAAAAAGTCTCTTTAAAGACAACTCCAAAATAAAAGGAGTTGTCTTTAGTGCGATTTTTTGGAGATTCTGGTAACGGAATCTGTCGGAGAAAATTGAGGTTAAATCTTGATTTGTATTATTTAAAATGGTTTTTTAACTGCATATTTGGATTCAACACCCTGAAAAACCCCTCGGATGCTTTGATTGTGCAGAAATTAGCTATCAAACTTGCAATTTCAATAAATTGCTGCCGGATTTTGACCGGAAAAACTTCCAAAAAGTCTCTTTAAAGACAACTACAAAAATAAAAGGAGTTGTCTTTAGTGCCACTTTTTGGAGATTCTGGTAAGCGGAGAAAATTGAGGTTAAATCTTGATTTGTATTATTTAAAATGGTTTTTTAACTACATATTTGGATTCAGCACCCTAAAAAACCTCTAGGATGCTTTGATTGTGCAGAAATTAGTTATCAAACTTGTGATTTCAATAAATTACTGCCGGATTTTGACGGGAAAAACCCACCGAAAAAACTTCCAAAAAATCTCTTTAAATGTAACTCGTGTGGTGCATTCCCCTTCAAAATCCTCGTTGTTCCCATCCAAATATTATTACAAAATTTATATTAATTGAGGTTCAAATTAGCATAGAAATCAATTTGATATATATATATGATATATTTTCTAGGTTTTTGATACTCTTAATTTTGAATGAAAAATCATTTAATTTTCTAGGGAAATATTATTAACACTGTAGTAGGTTCGATTGATCTTCAAACATTGTAACATAGTGTATTCTTCAATTGGTCTTAATGATATAAAATATATTCATAATTAAATTTTTTATATTAAATAATATTTTTTTATTGGATTATTTTAAAAATTTAAAAATTAATTTTATATTTAATAAATATTAGATATTTTTTTAATATTTATTTGATTTATATTATTTTAAAAATTAATAAATTATAATTATAATTATATATATATATATATATATATATATATATTTAATTATTAATATTTTGATTATCATATTTATGAATATTACTCCTATCTATTAAAAGTAAAATATTACTTGAAATTTTTTATAAGTTTATTTAAATATTGAGAGATGTAATCTAAGATCACTATAAGTTTTTTTAATTAAAGATTAAGAAGGTATAAAATATTTTTTAATTTAGATATAATGCAAGTATATAGTGGAAATTTGAAAATAAAATGCTTTTCATTTCATTGGGATCATAAAAAATACACTCTTTTATCTTAAAAGATTTTAGAAATTGTCCAAAACTTAATTTTAATTAAAAATTCATGATAATTTATTTACAATAACGACAAATTAGAAAAAAAACACACACATTTTATTTCTTCTTTCAATTTTATACATAATTAAATATTAAAATATTTGATTAGACGCTTCCGTTAGTATTTGATTACACTGCAACGCGTGATTGGCCACAGGGGAGCATGTATATTTAAATTAAAATAAACCAACCTTTCTTCTTCCCAAAAATTAAAATGATCTTCTTGGAAAAACACAAAAGAAGATTCAGGTCGACTGACAGTCATGTAGAAGATACAATTCAGACTCGTTGCTCCAAACTCCAAACTAGTTAAAAACTGAATAGGGGTTTATAGTCAGGGCTTGGAGAAACATTATCAAGATGCCACTCACTATGTACTCTAATCTCCTGTTCACAAATATATAAGCAACAATTGAGAAACATCACAACGTAAAGAAGGGTAGACGAGAAAAATATAACTTTTGTTTAGTATCCAAGGAACCCGACGAGGTCATACAAGACTAAACAACTCTGCTCTCATACTTGAGAAGCCATGGATCTGATAGAATTTTGAAGTGATTTTTCCTTCCCCGCTTGTTTAAACCATCGAATTCAGAACCATTCGGGAAAGTTCCCGAATCCCCCATGTGAATGCAACGGAGTAAACTGAAATTCATGAGGCCTCTCATTTTTATTCGGTCCACACGTGACTATGAAATTCAAATTCTATTATTTAAGTGTTCAACAGAATTACTTTTTCAATTATTCAACACCTAGGAGAGGTGTGCATTTTTCTTTGGCTTAAAAGGAATTTGCAGCTTGCACATACTCGTATGATCTAGTTCTATTTCCTTAGTGCACGGTATCTCAGAGGACATAAATCTCAGGTCGATCTTGAAAAGTACATTAAATTTCAGCATTTCTCCTCGACTAGAGAGGTTATGAAACTAACTATCATTTTTATGAAACTAACTATCATTTTTGTCACCATTGCTAGGGAGATATCAAAAACAGATATCAAAAACACATTGCCAGGCAGATATCAAAAACATAGTTGAAATAATCAACTGGTATTAGGAACACACTGTAAGGGGATCAACAAGAGGAACAACTTACATCCTTCTTGTTGTATTTCATACAAACTATCTTGCATCGTGAAAATGACATCATAGTAGGATGCATGAATCAACAAAGAGACTCAAGATGCAAATTTTCTAGTGCAGTAAAATCCATCCAAAGTAAACAACACCTTGCGGGAAAATTACTGGAAGGACAAGGTTCAAGGGTAAAATTATACTCTAGCTCAGGTCATACGTAGAATATTCAATCCACTTAATCTGCAGACGATATTCAAATTGCTTTCCCTTTGGAAGCAACAAAAAAATTTTCCGCCAGCTATGGAACCTATGAATACAGTCATCAATGCATACACTAAGTTAAAGTAGCAGGGGAGATGAGTTCAAAAACTTGAATTCTCTAAGAAATCTGTATCTTCTGAGGAATCAGTAGCACAAATCACACTAGACTTTTGGAATGTCAATCCTTTGGACAGTCACGTCACGCTCATAGTACTACTGCACATATTCAAATTCAGGTTTACTCTTTTTCCTTTTCGGAGGTACATGACAAATTCAAATTCAGAATTCACCCTCTTTAATGGAGTACACGGTTTCTTTAAATGAGGTCACGGTGATAGTCTTAGTGCATAGGTTCAAATTCAGGTTGAAGATTCGTGATCGTGCAACTAATAATCACTATATTCCCGTTTGAGGAATGATAATCTGGGCACATGGATTTCCTAACAAGGCTTTGGTTTTAGTGGTAAAATGTTAGTATTAATGAGAAAAGCAATGGAACCATATAAATTTAAAATAGTACATGTAGCGTTAATCATAAATTGTACTCAATTAACAAATTAAAGGAATATAAATTGTACTCAATTAACAAATTAAAGGAATATTTTTATTGGGATGGCACTTGCATGAACTTCGTAATCCTCCTTTAGTTTACGATAATGTTTCGCATGGTTTTGTTTTCCGTGCTTCTAACGAACCTTTTATTCCCGACAAAAACGTCTTATGAGCATTAAGGAACTTTTCCTCCCATACCCTACAAATTTGGAAGAGGAATCCTAACGGAATCAAGGTAGATACGGAGGATTTGTTTAATAGGTCCACCATATTGGGAAGGTAGGAAGAGAAATGTCCAAGGGAGTCAAAGGGAAAGGAAGGGAAATATCTAGGGAGTCCAGGTGTACATGATGTACCTAGATAAATAGGTTTTTTTTAAATAGTTGGTGAAAAGTTTGATGAAGAATTCATTTGATAGGTTAAATATATTTTTGGTAGAAATTTCTCATTTCCCACCCCGATTTTCAGTTTCTCCTTATTTCTCCCATATAGTTAAATGCTCGTTCCCATAACCATACATTCAACAAGCCGGAAAAAATAAATATTGCTGAAAACACAAATTCTGGAAATTTTACAGAACGCTGGAAATTGCAGAAATAAAAATCAGCAGTAATAAACAGCGATTAAAACACATTTAAACACTGCGATTTTTGGTCAACTTGACCCTGGAAAAACCCCCTACAATTCTTGGGGAAAACCAGTGTGAGAGCTCTTCTTTATTTCTGGAAAATGCCTTTTTACAGTAGGAGAAATGTTCAGCAAAAAAAAAATCAGCAAACAGACTTTTACAACTTATCTCAGCCTTGCTGATACATCACTGCTGATACTCCGCAGCTGTCGCTGTTACACCGCGGCTGTTGCTATTACACCGCTGTTGTTGCTGTTACACCGCGACTGTTGCTGTTACACCGTTGCTGTTGTTGTTACACCGCGGCTGTTGCTGTTACACCGTGGTTGTTGCTATTACACCGCTTTCAGCTGCTGAAACTCCGCTCTCAGCTGCTGAAACTCCACTCTCAGCTGCTGAAACTCCGCTTTGCTGAAACTCCACTTTCAGCTGCTGAAACTCCGCTCTCAGCTGTCCAGAAATCTCCCTTGCTCTCTTGCTCTCCTTCTCTCAATCTGCTCATGAAAGAATTAATGATCTTTTCCTCCTTTTCCTCCCTTAACCCAACCCTAAGTGACTTTTGGGTGATCCCTAAATCCAATGGCTGAAATAGATTTAGATCAATGGCTGAGATTAAATGCTCATTTAAATCTCACTTTCTATTTTTTAATTCACCCCACTTTAATAAAGACCCACTTAGTCATTTATTTCCAAAGTCACTTTTCCTTTCTAATTTTTCATTGACTTTATAAAAGTCACTTTAAAATTAGACTTAGTAACTTTATCACTTAAAGTCACTTTTAAATTAGATTTAACTTTATAAAAATTATAAAGTTACTTTAGGAGAAAAATTAAATTCTTTTGGACACTTTTCCCTAGGCCAAAGATCAAAGCCTAAGGGAACCACCTGTCCTCCGGTACCAAATTTCAACACTCCCTCTTACCGAGGAAGGTGTTCCTCACCACACCCATCTTGTTTCTGAAGTAGATATGCTTGCCCCATGGTAAGGCTTTGGTAAGAATATCTGCAACCTGCTCATCAGTGGAAATATACTCAAGCTTCACAGCTCCCTTCTGAACATAGTCTCTGATGAAATGATATCTGATCCCGATATGCTTTGACCTGTCATGAAATATTGGATTCTCCGTGAGTTTAATGCAACTCTGATTATCACAGTAAGTCACTGAAGGTCTCAACGGCTGACCAAATAAGCCAAACAACATCTTGCGAAGCCAGATGGCCTCACAACTAGCTAGACTGGCTGCCATATACTCTGCTTCCGCTGAACTCAGTGCCACTGACTGCTGCTTCTGGCTGAACCATGACACTACTGCTGAACCAAACCCAAAAAAGCACCTTGAAGTGCTCTTCCTATCAGAAGCACAACCTGCCCAATCAGAATCAGTGTATCCTGCCAATCTCACTCCATCTCCCTGCCTGTAGTCCAGACCATAATCCACTGTCCCCTGCAAGTACGCAGAATGTGTTTTGCAGCCACCCAATGAACCTTCCTAGGCTCACACATAAACTGACTCATTGTGTTGACTGCAAAACAGATATCTGGTCTAGTGTTGACCAAATACATCAAGGAACCAATCAGCTGCCTGTACAATGTGGGATCCACCAACTCGGAATCCGAAGCATGAAGCTTCTTCCAATTGGTGATCATCGGTGTCGACATGGGTCTACAATCCTCCATGTGGAATCTGCTAAGGATGTCCACAATATACTTCCCCTGCCCCAGGAAGAAGTGCCCCTCCTCCTGCCACACCTCCAAACCCAAAAAGTAATGCATCAAGCCGATGTCCTTCATCTCAAACTCCGTCGCAAGATCTCTCTTGCAGTGCTCTTTGAGTCTCTCTGCACCTGTAATGACCAAGTCATCCACATACAGCACCAGAATGAGAGGCTCCTCACCAATCACAATAAAGTAAAGGTTCGGATCTGCCTCACTCTTTGTGAAACCCATCCCCTGCAAATATGTATCTATCCTGGAGTACCAAGCTCTGGGAGCTTGCTTCAGGCCATAAAGGGCCTTCTTCAGTCTGCACACATGGGACTCCTTCCCATGCACCTCAAAGCCCTGTGGCTGCTCAATGTACACCTCCTCCTGTATGAAGCCATTGAGAAATGCGGTCTTCACATCCATCTGGTGGATCTTCCAACCCATCTCTGCTGTTATCGATATAATGGAGCGTATCGAAGTATATCGAGCCACGGGAGCGAAGGTCTCCTCATAATCAACTCCCTCTACCTGGGAGAACCCTCTAGCCACAAACCTTGCTTTGAATTTCTCAATGCTGCCATCTGCAGCATGCTTTACCTTGTAAAGCCATCTGGAAGTAACCACGGATTTGCCCTCAGGCCTCGGCACCACCTCCCAAACATCATTCTTCATGATAGAAGAATACTCCTCCTGCATGGCCTCTCTCCAGACCTGCTGGCTAGCTGCCTCCTCATAGCTAGAAGGCTCATAGTCAAGGATGTTGGTAACCATCGCCATATAACTACAAAACCTCTCAGGTGGTCTACTCTCTCTGACCGGCCTCTTCGGCTCAGTAACAGATGTGGCATATCTCAAGGTTTTCTGAAGCCACTTGGGCTTCCTCTTCCCTGAGCATGCTTCTCCCATAGGAGAATGAAACTCCTCCTCCTCATCACCATCAGTAGCCTGAACTCCTGACTGTCTGTCTGCTGTCCTCCTGCCTGCACCTGAACCTATAGAAGCTGAGGTACTGTGTGAACTATCCATCAGTGGACTCCCTAGTGAACTGCTCTGCATGCTGCCCGGAGCACCACCCCTCTGGCTCGGCGAGCCACTGCTCACTGATGGACCTGACATCCTCATGGATGTACCTCCGGATCCTCCTGATCCCTGCCCACTGGATCCCTGTGACTGACTCAATTGCTACTGAGGGTCTGGCTGATCCAGATACTCTAACTCCCGTGACCTCCTAAAGGCCCTGTCCTCCTCGAACTTCACATCCCGTCTGACAACAACTCTCCTCTGTGCAGGAATGTAAATCCAAAAGGCCTTTGAGGTCTCACTGTAGCCCACAAAGATACCCTTCTCTGCGGTGGGCTCTAGTTTGGTCCTCTTCTCCTTGGGTATATAGGAGTATGTAATGCATCCAAAGATATGAAGATGACCAAGATCAAGCTTCTTCCCAGAGAAAGCCTCCTCCGGAGTCATGTGCCCCAAGGCACGATGCGGACTCCTGTTCTGCAAGTAAATAGCTGTGTTGCAGGCCTCTGCCCACAACAACAATGGCAACCCCTGATCATGTAACATGGCTTTAGCAGCCCCTATGATGGATCTGTTCTTCCTCTCTGCAACCCCGTTCTGCTAGGGGTTGTAAGGAACAGTGAACTCCCTCCTAATGCCTGCCTCCGCACAATAGTCAACAAACTCTCCAAGGGTGTACTCTCCTCCATTGTCCGACCTTAGGGACTTGATCTTCCGACCTATCTGTGTCTCCACAAGAGCTCTAAACTCCTGAAACAGCTTGAAGACCTCACTCTTGGTCTTCAAGAAATAAATCCAGGTCCTCCTAGAGTGATCATCAATGAATACAACATAGCACTCATATCCACTCAAGGAAACATGAGACATCCAACCACTCACATCGGAATGAATCAAATCAAGTATCCCAGTCGCTCTGTTGTCACTGCTGGGAAAAGGGGATTTGGCAAACTTGCCCATCGCACAACCTCTGCAAGTATCAAAGTGATCAGTACTGAAATCTGGCACACCTGTAGTGATCACCCGCAATGTCTTCAAGGCTCCATGATACATGTGTCCCATCCTGCGGTGCCAAATCTCACACAGCTCAGAACTGCTAGCTCTGCTGTCGGTACTACTGCTCAATGCCAAAAGGGGCTGGAATGCAAACTTGTACACCTTTGCATGGCGTACACCTATCACTCTAGCTGAATCAGCTGGAGTGCCCCTGGGATACATCAACACCTGTCCTTCCCTGAACAGTACCTCATATCCTTTGTCCTCCAAAGCTGAGACGAATATGAGGTTCTTCCTCATCCCTGGCACATAAAGAACCTCTGACACCTTCAAGGGAGGTTTGGACTCCCTCTGAAATGTCACTGTCCCCACCCCGACTGCTCTAACAACTCTGTCATCACCGAGTACTACCTCAATATCAGTGCCACTCTCTGAAAGCTCTGAGAAGTACTCACGGACTCCTGTCATATGACGTGAAGCCCCACTGTCCACATACTAGATACCTGAAGATGCTCCACTAATCGAGGGAAAAGCATGCTCCCTCTGAACCTGTGTGGCAAGTGATCCTGCACTAGAGGACTCACATGTAGTGAACGCAAACTCCTGGTCAAAACGACCTGCAAAGTCCTCAATCTCTGCTGAAGCTGCCACGTCCTGGTTCTTCCCCTTCTTCTTCTTCTTCTCCGGACACACAACTGCATAGTGTCCCATCTTCTGACAATTCCAACACTTCACCTTGGAATAGTCCTTCTGTGTGTTACCCTGTTTACCTTTACCTTTGCCTTTGCCCCCACCACAGCTTGTGGAAGTCTGCTTCTTCCCTTTGCCTTTCTTGCCTCCTGCCACCAGTGCTACGTCCTCATCCTGCTCAACTGGCTTGGTTGCCCCAAGTTGTCCTTTCCTGATCTCTGTCTGAATGCAATCATTCCAAAACCTCTCTCATGTGGGAAGGGTCTCACGTGCACAAACCCCATCAGCAAAGTTCAACCATGAACGGGGGAGGCCATTCACTGCAATCCGCACCAACTCAGTGGGTGGAATGGCCTCTCCAATCGCTGCCAACTCATCTCTCACATTGGTAATCTTTGTGAGATATCCAGCTGCACTATCATTACCCATCTTAATGTTCTTCAGCTTCTCCTTCAGGACCATCTTCCGGTTCTCATTGGTACTCTGGTAGAGATTGGACAATACTGTCCACATCTCATGGGCATTGCTCTTTCCTCTCACATGAGGAATGCAATGGTCTTTAATTCTGTCTAAAATCAGCCTCTTACCCTTGTTGTTCTTCCTATTATAAGCTGTCAACTGAGTTGCATCAGTAGGCACAACAACAGGATGTTGTGCTGTATGCACCATGATATCCCAGACTTCTGCCTCCTCAAAGATACTCTGCATTCTCTCTTTCCAAACGCTGTAATTTGTATGCCCATCCAACCTATCCTCCACCCTCAATCCAAATGACATCCTGCTATCCTAAAACTGAAAAATAGCACTGCTGTAGTAAAGATAAAACTGCTGTTTAAAAAAAAATCAGCTTGCTGGAATTTTCTGAGTGAAAAATCAGCAACTGTAATTTTTTTTCTTTTGCTGTCCCAAACTGCCCTTCAGCACTCAAGCTCCGATACCATGTAGAAATTTCTCATTTCCCACCCCGGTTTTCAGTTTCTCCTTATTTCTCCCATATAGTTAAATGTCCTTTCCCATAACCATACATTCAACAAGCTGAAAAAAATAAATATTGCTGAAAACACAAATTCTGGAAATTTTACAGAATGCTCGAAATTGCAGAAATAAAAATCAGTAGTAATAAATAGCCATTAAAACACATTTAAACACTGAGATTTTTGGTCAACTTGACCCTGGAAAAACCCCCTACAACTCTTGGGGAAAACCAGTTTGAGAGCTCTTCTTTATTTCTGGAAAATGCCTTTTTACAGTAGGAGAAATGTTCAGCAAAAAAAAAATCAGCAAACAGACTTTTACAACTTATCTCAGCCTTGCTGATACACCACTGCTGATACTCCGCAGCTGTTGCTGTTACAACGCGGCTGTTGCTGTTACACCGCTGCTGTTGCTGTTACACCGCGGCTGTTGCTGTTACACCGCTTTCAGCTGCTGAAACTCCGCTCTCAGCTGCTAAAACTCCACTCTGTTGAAACTCCACTTTCAGCTGCTGAAACTCTGCTTTGCTGAAACTCCGCTTTCAGCTGCTGAAACTCCGCTCTCAGCTGTCCAGAAATCTCCCTTGCTCTCTTGCTCTCCTTCTCTCAATCTGCTCATGAAAGAATTAATGATCTTTTCCTCCTTTTCCTCCCTTAACCTAACCCTAAGTGACTTTTGGGTGATCCCTAAATCCAATGGCTGAAATAGATTTAGATCAATCGTTGAGATTAAATGCTCATTTAAATCTCACTTTCTATTTTTTAATTCACCCCACTTTAATAAAGACCCACTTAGTCATTTATTTCCAAAATCACTTTTTCTTTCTAATTTTTCATTGACTTTATTAAAGTCACTTTAAAATTAGACTTAGTAACTTTATCACTTAAAGTCACTTTTAAATTAGATTTAACTTTATAAAAATTATAAAGTTACTTTAGGAGAAAAATTAAATTCTTTTGGACACTAGGCCAAAGATCAAATCCTAAGGGAACCACCTGTCCTCCGGTACCAAATTTCAACATTTTTTATTTAGGGATGATAGTCATGTATTTAGTGTTAGTTTAAAGAGTTTTAATAGGTTAATTGTTAGTGGACATTTGGTAGGAGGATGTGATAGAGGAATTCTTGAGGTATATGTTTCTATCATAAAATATAGACTAGTAATAACTAGGAGAATTGGTTTTTTTTATAATTTTGAGTTCTTTATAATTTAAAGGAATCAAAGATTTAATCAATTTTATGGATTCATGAATCTTATAAGGTATATTTCAACATAATTTTTTACTTTGAAGCTCAGTAATTCCTAAAAGGAAATATTTCAAATACCCATGCTAATGGTGTCATGCAAACATCATTCTTAGAGTCTTTATTTGGTTTTAAAATGAAAGCATGCCAGTCTCAAGGGTACATGTGTTATTTGTCACTAACATAGCTCAAAACATGCATTGATTAGTTATGATTTGTTGATGTAATCATGCACACATGGAAAGATCTTGTTGGCTATGACTAACAAGACATTTCATGTGTCACCTCTCCCAATTGAAACTCCTTTATATATCTTGCATATTGTGAAGGGGATGCTCTTGTATAATTCTAATTTTAGCACCAAAAAATGAATTTGTCTTTCCCTTTAATGGTTAACATTGTTAATTGTTGTTAGTTTCATGGAATCTTTACCAAAACATTGTTGCCATGTGTAATAATAATTGCTAACAGTGGAGTATTTTTCCAAATGTTCAAGTGAAAATAATGTGTGATTAGTTATGTTTTAGCAGCCTAATTGTTTAAGAATTTCTTCCTTCTTGACTTAATTTTCCAATGTGGTGGATGGAAATGCCACCCTCATGGATCAAAGGATTTGGGGAAACCATTTTGTCAAATCTTTCATTTAGAATTACACAAGAAGCATGAGATTTTTCATTCCAATCATAAAATCTATGGTGAAGATGAGCATCATTGGAGTGAATGATGCCTTGTTCTGTGTTGTACTAGTTTCCTTCAAATTCCAACAATAGAAAGTGATTTAGTTTATCTACATAGCCATCCCAAGTGGTATTAAAAACACATATCTAGTGGCGTCTATTTCCTTCACCAATACTTTGAGGTTTACTAAATACATCATTCAACCTTTCTAGCCCTTTCTCTCTTCCCCCCAAACCTATCCTTCACTCAAAGAAACCCATTTCATAATAGGAACTATACTTCTTCTTTTTTTGTTCCCACCAAAAACATTTTGCTTTCCACTTACATTTGCAAGAATCGCAAAACATATGTGTCTATGAATCTGTTCGCTTCTACTACCACCTCCATTCTTGCCCACTACAAAATCTACTTATGCTCCTATATGCTTACATTTCAAATCTTCTTGCATTTCCCCTCTCATCTACAAATGATGCAACCGCTCCTAGGTAACACATGTCATAGAAAAAATAACATCTTGAAGAATCTTATAGCCTTCAATCAAAACAACAAAACTAGGCATGTTAATCTACAAACACATACTACTTACAATATGAACAACAAATACTTAGATTCATGCTCTCAAATAAATTCAGGTTTAGTAAATACATCAAATACCCTCCCTAACCCTTCCTCTCTTCCCTCCAAACCTATCCTTAACTAAAATAAACCCATTTCAGAATAGCAACTATACTTATTTTTCCTTTTTTCTTACACATAAAACATTTTTCTTTCCACATACATTTGCACTAATGACAAAACATATCTATCTAGAAATATCTTCGCTTCTAATATCACCTCCAATCTTGTCCACTTTACTTCCACATAATTTTATATATTCCACTCTTATTGCTTCAAAATATTTGTTCCTTCATGTCTTTTAAGTTTCATATTGTAGCCTTCTCCTACACCTTTCCGCAACATTTTCTTATGTTCCTATAGACTTACATTTCAAATCTTCTTACAACTTTTCTTTTCTAATTAAAATTCATAGTAGAATGGATTGAACTTTGACTATCAATGCACTTTCACTATTGATCGATGGTTGTATTGAGTGAGAACCAATTCTCCAAGTTGTTTACTTAGAAATGAAACACACTTGCATAAAGAAAATAGATCCACTTGTAGAAATAAACACCCTTGCGGAAGCAACCCTCACTTGTGGAATTAAAACGCACTGGTGCAAGTAAACTGAAACACACCCTATGCAAGAAGAAAACTACACATCAAAGGAAAGAAATGCTACCACAACCTTCAGTAAATGAACACACCCACACCTTCACACCTCAGATCCGAGTTACACGATTTATGAAGAAGACAAAGATATGTTAGCTACATAAAAAGATGAAATACTTCTTGCTCCAACCCTGCATAAGGAAATACATCTAACACACCTTACAAAAAGAGGGAGAACAAGATGGGTTGGCTAGGCCCTAGCCAACCAGCGCGTCTCCATTTTGTGAGATCTGAAAAATCAAATGCTCAAATAGTGCATCACATAAAGTATTAGAACATGAAATGAATAACTGGCATAACTCCTTGTATTAAACTCAGTAATTGCAAATGTACATCGTGGATTGCTAGATCCATCCTAAAAGTATGGCGATAGAAAAATTACAGTATAAGAAAAAAATTCTCTAGAGTATCGCTACCTAGTTCTACTAGAAACCCTTTTAAATATACATCGGTCTGCTCATGGCTACAACAAAAATCAAACAAAAGTATAATCTTAAGCTTTCAATTGTTTGACAAAAAAACTAAATCATGGGTATTCGGTTGAAACCTTGGCCTCCATATCTCGTATTTTCCCCAATTCTCCGAGCCGAACAGCATGTTGTTGATCTTTTGGCAAGGAATGTGCATGAATTGCTAAGTTGTAGTGGCCTTTGGCGGTAAACCGTGTTGATGCTGCTAGCTGTCATGGGTACAAGAACACAGATGATACAAGAATGTTCCTGCACCAACCCCATCTTACACAACGATTAATACTTTTGCTTTATCAAAATACCTTAGGAAAGAAAATATGTAAGTTGCAAAGGCAAATAGGCTATTTAATATTTTTAATTAGTAATTAAGTTCATATAACCCTTAATAATGAAAATCATGAAAGAAAACATAGTTACTAATCAAACGAGAACCATTACCTCAAAACCAGTACTCGAGACAAAAAATCCCAAGAAAACATGAAAAAACAACCAAAAAATAAAAAAGTGTTGATTCTACATCACCATTTTTTTCAGAGTAAATTTTCAACATTTTTTAAAAATAATAGTAAAAGGCAATAAAAGCCATTTTGTTTGGTGCAAAAAACACCTTGAAATCAAAAAGTGTTGATGCCAGAATAACGGGTTTATTTTATTTTTTTATTTTTATTTTTTTTGGGTACATTTTCAAATAATGACATTAAAAATAAAATATCGTGACTTTGAAAAACTTTAAATTTCCAATGATTTTCAAGCATGACATTAAAGATAAAATATCACGTCTTTGAAAAGCCTTAAAATTCCAACGATTTTTAAGCATGAAATTAAATTTAAAAGATCACTTCTTTGAAAAACCTAAAAATTCCATCAATTTTCAAGCATGGTGTTAAAAAAAATAAATTATAAATATTTTCAACCATAACATTAAATATAAAATATAACAACTTAGAAAAATATTAAAATCTTGATAATTTTTCAACCATGGCATTCAAACCAAAGATTATGACTATAAAACAATCTTAAATTTTCAAAATATTTCAAGCATGAAATTATGGAAAAAATTTATGACTAAAAAATATTTAAAAATGAACACTTTAATGAAAGAATTATTATACCAAGAGTATTTTTTTGAAATGCTAAATGTATAACGATTTTGAAATCTTAGCCTAAAACAACTTGATACATTGCAAAAAAATTTAAAAATCAACTATCAAATTGACATGCAATGTAGGTGAGTTCAACCCATTGTAATGAAAACTTAAAGACCAACTATGAAATTAAGACATCGTGGGGCGGACTCGATTCATTATAATGAAAAACTTAAAATCAACTATCAAATTGCACATAATGGGATCGGAGTGCTAGACAATCATCGACAAGGACTCTACAAAAAAGAGTTATATATATATATAAGAAAACAAAAATTCAAATTTTGAAAAATAATAATAATAATAATAATAACAAGTAATAAAACATAAAAAAACATGACAAAAAAAATCAAATATAAAAAATATGTAGTAATGACATAAAAAAAAATAACCATACCATGTAAAATTTAAATAATAATAATAATAATAGTAATAATTACAAAATTAACATAGATCTTTAAAAAAAATTAAACAAAAATAAATAAATAAATAAAAATAAAAATTCCCCAGCTACCCCGAGGCAACCGGCTAGGGGTGGCAAGGGGACGATTCGTGACAAAAAATAAATTAAATAAATAAAATATATAAAATAAATAAATAAAAAACCATAAAAATGTAAATAATAATAATAATAATAATAATAATTAATTTGTAAAAATGAAAAAATTTAGATAAAAAAATGAATAAATAAATAAAACAAAAAATAAATATATATATATATATATATATATATATATATATATATATAATTATATAATTTAAGAAAAAATAAATAAAAATAAAAATAAAAACCATTTTTAAGTTAAAAATAAAAAATCAAAAATAAAAACATCCTTTAAAAAATGTTAAATAATTACTAAAAGATAGAATACAATTAAAATTAAAAAAAAAAAAAAATTCAAAACAGTTTATTTTTTTATTATTAAAAATTAAAAATATTTCAATTTAAAACAAATTATATTATAAAATTTAAATTATAAAAAAATTACTACTAAAATAAAAGATATTGAAGTTAAAAAAATAAAAAATAAAAATTAAAAAATTATATTATAAAAATTAAAAAAAAATCAGAAACATATTAAAAAAGAAATTCAAAACAAATTAATTAAAAAAAAAAAATACAACTAAAAGAACAATACAATTAAAAAAAAACCATTAAAAAAACAATAAAAAAAACAATACATTTAAAAAAAAAACATTAAAAAAAACAATTAAAAAAAAATTACCACCCCTGCTCAGCCCTCACCCCTCCCCTCTACCCTCTCGCACCCTTAGCCACCCTCCCCACCCCATCTTCTCCCTCACCCCCATCCCCCTCTCCCCTCCCCACCCTCAGCCATCCCTCCCTCCTACCCCAACCCCCACGCGCAACCCTCCCCTCCCCACCTGGGCACCCGGTTAGCGGGCAAGAGGCCGCAGACCGATTCCACAAGGGAGGGAGTGGGAGGATAGGTGTAATGACGTCGGGCCTGCGGTAGTCTTTCAACCGCGCTTGGCAAGGTGCAGCATCACCGAACACTTTCTTTTCACCAATACTTATGTTCGTGGACTACGCCTAACCACTTATTCCTACTTAGTTTGTGTTTCGCAACCAAGTATTATTAATGTTTCCTTTATACCAATGAACACACACACACATTCATTAACATCATCAATTATACATGAAGAACACAATTGCATAGTATAAAGAGAGGGGCAACTCCCTGAACAATGAATCTGCCCGAATAATATATTATATAATATTTTACAAGTTACAAGATTTACAAGTATACTTGGAAACACCAAGTTTCATACTTAGCCAAATTTACAATCTTTGGAAAAACTCGGTTGCCTAGCTCGTCGGCGCCTCTGCACGGTCGCCGCATGACTCACCAACCCTTCGTTCACCTCGTCACACGATCGTGTTGTCTGCCCAACTTGGGCGCGCCTCCAAGTCGCCACACACGGGTGCCTCTACACGAGTTGCACCTCCGTTCACAATCTCAACACTTCACCAAAATTCACACCGTGCACACTTGCACGACCGGCGGGCACTCACCCGAGTCACCCAAGAACCCATGCGAGGTCGTCGAACAAACTGAGTGCCACACCCATGCACGCATTACTCCAATCGGCGGGCGACCTCTACCCGCGCCCTTCACCAAACCAAGAATACGCTACCTCTGTGTGGCCTTGCCCAAGAACGGGCACATCACCCAAGTTCTACGGCTTCCTTCTTGTTGCGTCCACCTCTTAGATTTGCTCCTTCTTCTTCATGAGCGAAGTCGTTGTGTGTTGAGTGACGGTTCAAATGACCTCCACCGCGTGCTAGTTTATATGAGTGGCAGGGCAAGTTGGTCTACCTGGCCGACTCGTCCTCCTCGCCTTAATGCACCCACAATCCATCGCAATACCCTGTCAGCTTTGTCTTCAAGTATGGGTCGGCTCGTGGGTGTTCCATCACACTCCCACGCACATATATAACCTTCGCTCTCCCTTCCTATGTGTCGCATTATAACATATCACCCCCGTGTTGATGGTCTGAGCTTGCACTTTGTTGTTTTGTCATCACACTTCATGCCGAAGTGTGCGCAAGGACTGCAGGTCCTTACATCCTCCTCCACCTAAAGCCGTTGTCGTCCTCGACAACATACCATCTTGGTAGCCACCCACCAAGGTCAAGATTTCCATATCCGAACAGTCTTATTCATGATATCAACTCTTCCACATACTGCAAACATCCCTGCAACATATGTAGAACCACATCTCCATCATGTGTCGTCCCTCCGTAGACTGCCTGTCAAGTGTAGAACCAATACTGACACATCTCTGCCATGCATTGACCCGTCTCGACTAATGCCAACATACCTCTGCACACTGGTACCCCTCATGACTCGAACTAGTTGGGTAGCTAATCCAACCATACGCCCAAACCACAAGAATGCACATCCTTATGCCACCATCAGTCTTTCCCTGACTTCTGCTACATCTTAGACTCATCAAGAATCTGTCCAAATCTCCATGCTCAGGTCCATGGAATCTCCATCCCATCTGCAACATGTTCAGCCCATGGCCTTGTTGCACAAGAGTGTACAACCTCTCCACTGGCTCATACATCTCTATGTCACAACAGCATCTGCACAACATCCTTTGCTTCGACATTCCCCATAGAATGTCCATGACACCTCTATACATGCTCCTACATAATGTCCCTGCATAATTGTCATGCTCCATGTCTCCAACCTGATGTCCATGACTCTAGTTGTCCATGATGTCCAACCCATGTAGACTCCATCCCAACATCTAGCCATCTGCATCCAAGTCTGCAATCTGTCATAAAGAAGCCTTCTCCCAAGGCCCCTTACTAAGTTGGTGTAGCCCCTTCCAAAAAAGGTCCCTACACCAACCCTTCTCAAAGGTTGTCTATAGAGAAAGGAGGGTCAGGAAGTTTCCTCCCTAACTCTCATCCACCCATGTATCAGATTGATGTCGTGTCCTCAAGTATCTGTGCACAACTTCAATCTCCTCACATATACACCCAAGCTCTCTAATCTTGGCTTTCGTCAACTGAAAGTCATATATGCCCATAGCATACCTGCAAAAATCCACTATACCAGCTGAATCTCTACCTTCATAATCCTCATCAACTGCTGCCTCAGAAGTAGTACTCGGACTCCCTTCTTTCGCAACTCCATTGTGAAGATCATCAATAGAAGATGTCTTTGTCAAGTGCTTCAAGGTTCATGAGATTGCCCTCTCACTTACTTCATTCTTCCTTGCTCTTGCAATGAAGTCAATCAGCTTCCCTTCCTTCATTGTTTGAGTCATACTCCTAATTCCTCTTTGCTCCACATCCTCATGCTTCACATTCGAACCTTTGGGATACAAAGTCATAGAATTCATCCTCGGTCTATACCCCAAGCAACTCCTTGTATTCATCGGAACCATCATGGTTCTTCCTTCAGCTGTGATCAATAGAATGTCCTGGTCCACCATTGGTATGGCTTGTGCAAGCCTCATAAAATCTTGCCCCAGCACCATAGAACGATCATCCATGTCCACGATCCTCAAGTCCAACTTTCCAAACCACGATCCCACTCTCACCTGAGTGTTTCCCATCACACCAACAACAACTTTCATGGTAGAGTTGACTACTTTGAAAGCACTCCACTCCCTCTCCATTTCAGCTTTCTTCCCAAAAGACTTTCTTGCCTTCTTACTCAAGAAGCTATGAGTAGCCCCCATATCCACCAAAGCTGCAAATATCTTGCCCTTCATGGTCACCTACACAAAACTCAGCTTCAGGGCATCAGGTCCTTCTGTCAGCTTTATCTTATGTCTCACATCAGCAACCTTCTTCAAGAATTCAGCCTCGGAAGTGTTCATTGGCTTGTGCTCCAATCTGAAATTCCTCCTAAGGTACTTCACTTCCTTGCTTGGCTCTTCTAAGCAACTTGATCCTGGTCTAGCTTGACTTCCTTCAAGCTTTTCCTCCACCAACTTCTGCTCATGTGCACCAACCAAGTATCCATTGACTACTTTCATAGAACTAAGCTTCCGAACATCCTCTGGATTGTCTCGGTAGTGAGTTCCCAGCCTGTCAATGTAGTCGAGCTCTTCCTGCTCATTTACAATGATCTTCTTTCCAAGAAGCTTCTTCTTTATCTCTTCCTCAATTTGCTTGATTTTGGCTTCCACCATGGCACTTTTCTTCCATAACCGGGCTCTTTCATCCAAGAGCTCTTGAAGACCAGGACCACTTCGTCAGATCTCCTCATCAAGTTCCTTGAGTTCTCCATCTATCATACTTCCGCATTGGCTTTTGAGTTCTTCAAGTTCCCTCCTTATTTCCGAACAGCTTTCCCAAATCTTCATGTTCTCAGCCTTCATCGAAACCCAGTTAGAACTCCATCGACTCATTTGTTCCAACACTTTTTACCAGAAGACTTCACCTGCATTATGTCTAGATTCACCTGCCATAGGTTCATCCACCATCTTTGCCTCTCAGCCTTCTCCAAGTTCCTTGCAAACATGAACCAGCTCTTGTTCCACTTGTATGTGAAATTAGCTTCCTTCACCTGCATGTACTTGTTCACCTATCACCAACTTCCAAGTGTATGCACACCTGCTTCACCCAGCTTCCTGCAAGACTCCTCCAAGTCTTTAGACTAGCTCTGAAACCAACTGTCACGATGCCAGGCCTGCGGTAGTCTTTCAACTGCGCTTGGCGAGGTGCGGCACCACCGAACACTTTCTTTTCACCAATACTTATGTTCGTGGACTACGCCTAACCACTTATTCCTACTTAGTTTGTGTTTCGCAACCAAGTATTATTAATGTTTCCTTTATACCAATGAACACCCATACACATTCATTAACATTAGCAATTATACATGAAGAACACAATTGCACAGTATAAAGGGAGGGGCAACTCCCTGAACAATGAGTCTGCCCAAATAATATATTATATAATCTCTTACAAGTTACAAGCTTTACAAGTATACTTGGAAACACCAAGTTTCATACTTAGCCAAATTTACAATCTTCGGCAAAACTAGGTTGCCTAGCTCGTCGGCGCCTCTGCACAGTCGTTGCAGAACTCACCAACCCTTTGTTCACCTCGTCGCACGATCATTTTTTTTGCCCAACTTGGGTGCACCTCCAAGTCGCCACACATGGGTGCCTTTGCACGACTCGCACCTCCGTTCACAATCTCAACACTTCCCCAAAAGTCACACTGTGCACACTTGCACAATGGGCGGGCGCTCACCCGAGTCACCCAAGAACCCGTGCCAAGTCGTCGCACAAATCGGGTGCCATACCCGTGCACGCCCTACTCCAACCGGTAAGCGACCTCTACCCACGCCCTTCACCCAAACCAAGAATGCACTACCTCCGTGCAGCCTTGCCCAAGAACGGGCACATCACCCAAGTTCTACGCCTTCCTTTTTGCTGCGTCCACCTCTTAGATCTGTGCCTTCTTCTTCATGAGCGAAGTGGTTGTGTGTTGAGCGATGGTTCAAATGACCTCCACCGTGTGCTAATTTATATGACTGGTAGGGCGAGTTGGTCTACCCGGCCGACTCGTCCTCCACGCCTTAACGCACCCACACTCCATCGCAATACCCCGTCGGCTTTTTCTTCAAGTATGGGTTGGCCAATGGGTGTTCCATCACGCTCCCATGCATATATATAACCTTTGCTCTCCCTTCCTACGCGTCGCATTATAACATATCACCCCCGCGTTGATGGTCCGAGCTTGCACTTTGTTGTTTTGTCATCACACTTCATGCCAGAGCGCGTGCAAGGACTACAGGTCCTTACAATAGGGGAGGTGAGGGGGGTTGGGGCAGGGTGGTGGTCGGGTCGAGGTTTGGCAGGGGAAGGTGAGGTTTGATTGCTTTTTTTTTAATTGTTTTTTTTATGTTTTCTTTTAATTGTATTGTTTTTTTTAATTGTTTTAATTTTTTTTATGTTCTTTTTAATTGTATTGTTTTTTAATTTTTAATTGCTTTTATTTTTATTTTTTTAAGTTTTTATTTTCTAATGTTTTTTTTTTTTCTTATAATTTTATTTGTTTGTTTTTTTTTTTTTGAATTTTTTTTTTTAATATGTTTTGAATTTTTTTGTTTTTTTTTGTTTCTTAATATTTATAATTTTATTTTATTTTAATTGTTTTGATTTTTTTTTTTAAATTCTTATAATTTAATTTTTTTTAATTTTTATTTTATTTTATTTAATGTTATTTCTTTATTTTTACAATTTTAATCTAAAAAATTAAGTTTTATTTTTATTATTTAATTTTTTTTGTAATTATTATTATTGTTGTTATTTTAACTTAAAAAAATGTTGTTTTTTTGTGATTGAATTTGTTTTTCTTTAAATTATATATATATTTTTTGAAAAAAAAAAACATTTTCTTATTTATTTTTTGATATATTTTTTTTTACAAATTAATTTTGGTTTTCTTTTTTTACATTTTTATGGGTTTTTCGTTTTTGTTTTGGATTTTTTATATATTTTTTGTATTTTATTTTTTTTGTCATGTTTTTATTTTATTTTTATTTTTATGTTTCATTACTAACATGTTTTATGTTTTCTTATTTTTATGTTTTATGTTTCTTTTTTTTTGTTATGTTTTTTTTGTTTTCTTATATATATTTATGTTTTATTACTAACCAGTTTTTATTATTTTTATTTTTTCATGTTTTATGTTTTATTTTTATGTTTTATGGTTTTGTTTTTAACATTTTTATAGGTTTTTTTGTGTTTTTCTTTTTTAGATATATTTTTTGTATTTGATTTTTTTTGTCATTTTTTTTTTTACATGAAAATCACCAACAATAAAAAAAATTACACACTTAATTCATTAGAAAATTTAAAGTGTAAAAACTAAACCCTTTAAACAAAAAGGGTTGATGCTCATCAACGCTTTTCAAAATCAAGATGAAAATCACTAACAAAAAAAATGTTCACACTTAATACATAAAAAACATTTAAAGTATCAAAAATAAGCCCTCTAATAAAAATGTGTTGATGCTGCATCAACCCTTTTCAAAATCAGTATGAAAATCACTAGCATTAAAAAAAATTGTTCATACTTATACATAAAAAAATTAAAGTGGCAAAAATATCCTAAAAAAAAAAGAGGTGTATTCTGAATCACCATTTTTCAAAATGAAGTAATTTTTTGCTACCTCAAAAAAATGGTTACTAGGTCATTTTTTCGTTTGATCGGTAACTATGTTAGAAGTTGTTGGGTCCCTATAATACTAGTGATTACACCATTACTATTGTAGTTATACCCCTTATTAATATTTTTGTGCCCCTATTGCCTCCATATTGTTATTACCCCATAGAATCCCTCTATTGTTATTTTTGTGGCTTTATATTATTATTGTTAGGTCGGTTGGATTATATTGTGACTCCTCGGACTCCTATATATAGAAAGGAGGTTTTGTCATTTGAATCATCGAAGAATTGTTCATTTATGTAATGTAAAAGAGGTTTCCCCCTCGAAGAGGCTGAATTCTAAGGTGTTGATCTATCTTTTCTATCTTTCTTGAGTTGGTTTCATAACATTTGGTATCAGAGCTTTGGATTTTAGGGTTTCGCTGCTCCAAACAGGTCATCGTGGTATTTTTTCTATAAATTTTTTCTGTGACGTTTCAGAAGTTGCAAAAAAACTCATTTGAGAAGAAATCGCGCTAAACCTCGGGCCCGAATTTTAGAGCTTTTCGCACTATATTTGCGGAGATATGATCTGAGGAAGTTGGTCTTTTTGTAGACTCCTGAATTACATTCCAAACAGGTGACTTGGGGAAAATCATCATAACTTTCTCTCTGGAGATCGGATTAAAATTTCGTAAAAAGGTACAGAAAGAGGACGGACTGTAGTTTCTTGTATGCAATTTTTTAGATCCAAAGGTCGAAACAGTGACTCGTGGCATGTCGTACAAGTTCGCTCTACTGAACTAGTCTATAATCAAGTCACCGTGGGAGATTTCGCATAACTCTTCCTTGAAGAATCTAATTTGGGTCAGACTTGTGGCATTGGAAAGAGGACATAGAAGGATATTACAGGTCGCAATTTCAAAACTGGAGGATTTGAATTTATAGAGATACATCAGATTCAATATCAGGCTTCTACAAAGTGGAAAAATGTGTGTAGTTTTTTTTTAAATTTTTGCGTAAGCTTGGTTTGAAGGAATTCAAATGGCATATTTAAGCATTATTATCGGTAACTAATGCCCCTAGGAAAGAAAATGCAAACACCTAGTAAGGAACTCGAAAGTTCTAGCATGACTCATGAAAAAGAGGAAGAAACGCTACATGATATATCAAAATTACAAGAACAAGAGCAACAAATGTCACACTCACAAAAGCTAACAGAAGCTAAAATAAATGGCGTGGAATCTAAGATAAATGGCGTAGAATCTAAGATAAAGGGCATGGAAGCTAAGATGGATGATTCGAAGACAGATTTGAAGAGAGACATGGCAGATTTGAAGACATATTTGAAGACAGACATGGTAGATTTGAAGACAGATTTGACAAATTTTCTACAAGAAATACTTACTAACGGTGAAAAGGTTGTAAAGGAAACTCATGATGTGAACAAAATAAATGTTAATCATGATTCTATAGACTCTAATGTTGGATCGAAGACCCACCATATTCCAAAAATCGATATGAGAAAGTTTGATGGCAAGGATCTCGCCACATGGATATTACAAATGGAGCAATTCTTCGATCTCAATAATGTGCAAAACACACAAAAGGTATGTATGGTATGAATGGCTTTTCTCTCGTAAACAGTTTATCACTTGGGCAATTTTTACGGAAGAATTGATAGCACATTATGAAGATACAAAAAGCAACACTTTTTTTAGCCAATTAATAAGTCTCAAACAAAAGGGTTCAATAATGGAGCACATTGAGGAATTCCAAAAATTGAACATAAGGGTAAAAGATATTCCAGAGGATCATAGGATTGATGTGTTCATAGCGTCCTTAAAGGATAACATCCAACATGATGTTCACCTTTCGGAACCTGATTCATTAGAGAAGGCATTCAGGTTAGCAAGAAAAATGGAAAGCAAAATTATGGCAACCAGGAAGCATACCACTCACAACTATAAAGACAGAAGTGTTGTTGCCCCTAGTCTTCCACAACCTATAAGGTTGACACCACAACAATTGGAAGAAAAAATAGCAAAAGGGCTTTGTTACAGTTGTGATAGCAAATACACTAAAGGTCATAAGTTTGCTGAGAAGAAATTATTCTACATAGATTGTGAAGAGGAAGAAGAAAAGGAGCAAGAAAGGTCAAAAGAAGAGGATATACTCCAGGAACAAAGCCTAGATGAAGAAAAAATAAATCCGACCATATCTTGTAATTCATTGGCAGGAATTACCACTCCTCAAACCATCAAGATAGAAGGACAAATCAAGAAGAAAAAAGTAATAGTGTTGATTGATTCAGGAAGCACCCATAATTTTATTCATTGTAAGGTAGCAAAATAATTGAATTGTCTCCTATATCCAGCACCAGAGTGTCAAGTGATGATTGCAAATGGAGGAACAATAAATTGCTCTGGAAAGTGCCATAATATCAAGCTATCCATGGGAGAATATGTATCAACTAGCCCAATGCTTTCCATTCCAACGGGAGGTGCTAATATTGTACTAGGAGTCCAATGGCTACAATCCTTGGGTACAATAGCTTTTAATTTCAAGAACTTTTCATCAAATTTTCTACGGAAGGAAAGGAAGTTGAATTAAGGGGTATTGCAGGGAAACCAGGAAACATAATCAGCTCTAATGGTATGACAAAGCTTCTAAAAAAGGAGCAAAGAGGTGTAATTGCACAATTATGTTCGCTAGATGTTTCCACATCGGAATCATCTATTTCTCCAGATCTCCAAAAAGTCCTGGACACTCATTCCAAGGTATTTGAGACTCCCAAAGGTCTCCCACCTATGCGTGATCATGATCATGCTATTCATCTGATTCCAGGAAGTGTTCCTCCAAACATCAGGCCGTACAGATATCCCGATGTCCAAAAGAGTGAAATTGAACGTATGGTTGCAGAAATGCTAGAGGCTGGTATAATTCAACCGAGTCAAAGTTCTTTCTCTTCTCCAGTAGTATTGGTGCACAAGAAGGATGGATCATGGCGCATGTGTCTGGATTATAGGGAGCTCAACAAGCTCACTATTAAAGATTAGTTCCCCATTCCTGTCATTAATGAATTACTGGATGAATTGCATGGAGCAATTTACTTCACCAAGTTAGATCTTCGTTCAGGATATCATCAAATCAGAATGAAGACTGAAGACATTCCGAAAATAGCATTTAGAACTCATGGGGGTCATTATGAATTTTTGGTCATGCCTTTTGGCCTTACCAATGCACCTTCAACATTTCAAGGTTTGATGAATTCAATTTTCAAACCATTCCTTAGAAAATTTGTGTTTGTATTTTTTGATGATACACTAATCTACAGCAAGTCTTGGAAGGATCATGTTGAACATGTTGACAGGGTGCTACAACTATTGGAGGAGAAACAATTATATGCAAAAAGATCCAAATGTTTCTTTGGAGTCCATGAGGTGGAATATCTGGGTCATATTGTATCTCATGAAGGAGTTAAGGTAGACCCTAGCAAAATTAAAGCCATTAAGGAATGGAAAATCCCCACATCCATAAAGCATCTGCGAGGATTTCTCGGGTTGACAGGGTATTATCGCAGGTTTGTTAAGAATTATGGGAGAATAGCAACACCTCTAACAACATTATTGAAGAAAGATGCATTTTCATGGACTCCAGAAGCAACAAAGGCCTTTGAACATCTTAAAGAGGCAATGTGCCAAGCACTGGTCTTAGCTACACCGGACTTCAAAAAAACCTTTATTGTGGAATGTGATGCTTTAGGAAATGGAATTAGTGTTGTTTTAATACAAGATGAAAGACCCATTGCTTTTGAAAGTTGTCCAATCAAGGGAAAGCTTTTAAGCAAAGCTATTTATGAGAAGGAAAGGTTGGCAATACTCCATGCACTTAAGAAATGGCGACCCTACCTAATGGGAAGACACTTCAAGGTAAAAACAGATCATGATATCCTTAAATACTTTTTAGAACAAAGATTATCCTCTGAAGAGCAACAAAAGTGGGTCACAAAGATGTTGGGTTATGACTTTGAAATCATCTACAAAAAAGGGAAGCAAAATGTGGTGGAAAATGCACTCTCAAGAAAGGATGAGGATGTGGAAGCATTGTTGTGCACCATTTCTATTATCCAACCAGATTGGATAAATGAAGCAAGGGAGTAATGGAAGAATGACGAAGACGTGTGGGCACTTATTCGAAAGTTACAACAAGATTCCAGTACGTCTGATACATTTAGCTGGTAAAATGATTCGTTATGGTACAAAGATCACTTATACCTCTGTAAGAATTCCTAGCTAAAACAAAAGATTCTTATGGAATTGCACACTTCTCCCTTAGGAGGGCACTCAGGATTTTTAAAAACTTACCACAGGGTTAAGAAGGAATTTTTTTAGGATGGCCTTAAATTAGATATTCAAAAGTTTGTGGTAGAATGTTTGGTTTGCCAACAAAATAAAGTTGAAACAATTAAGACACCGGGTCTATTACAACCATTATCCATTCCAAGCCAACGTTGGGAGGAGGTTTCAATGGATTTTATCACAGGTTTACCCAAGTCTGAGGGAAAGAGTGTCATCATGGTGGTAGTTGACAGACTTACCAAGTATGCACACTTTTGTGCATTATCACATCCATTTAAAGCCAGTACAGTTTCTACTGCATTTATGGAAACAATTCAAAAGCTACATGGAAACCCAAAGATTATTGTAAGTGATAGAGATCCCATTTTCATGGGAAATTTTTGGACAGAATTATTTTCTTGTCTTGGTACTCAGTTAGCTCATAGCTCATCTTATCATCCTCAATCTGATGGGCAAACTGAGATAGTAAACAAATGTTTGGAAGGATATCTTCGTTCCTTTGTATCTGATAAATAGACACAATGGGTCAAATGGTTGCCTCTGGCTGAATGGTGGTATAAAACTTCCTTCCATACAACAACAAAAATGACCCCATTTATGGCACTTTATGGGTATCAACCACCATCCATCACATCATATTTAAGATAAAATTCTAAGGTTCAGGTAGTGGAACATCACATCAAACATCAACAACAAGTCCTCCAACTCTTAAAGGATAACCTCGTTTTGGCACAGAATAGAATGAAACAATAGGCAGATCAACATCGTAGTGAAAGAAGTTTTGATGTAAGTGATTGGGTATTCCTACGGCTACAACCATATAAGCAAATGTCCCTCAAGCAAGATAAGAAGGATAATAAATTATCACCAAAGTATTATGGTCCGTACAAGGTGTTGCAAAAGATTGGTACTATGGCATACAAATTGGAGCTTCCTGCAGCTTCTCGATTGCACCCAGTTTTCCATGTTTCATGTTTAAAGAAGGTTATAGGTGACAAGCTCCCAGTTCAAACAATATTGCCAAAACTTGACGAGGAAGGAAAAAATTATATTGCAACCGGAAGCAGTCACTGAAACAAGAACTCGATAGCTATGAAATCGATCAATTTCAGAGTATCTTATCAAGTGGAAGAACTTAAATCCGCTGAAGATTCCACACGGGAGGATGAGAATTTTATGTAGAAGTATCCAGAACTACTCAAGCATTGAGGACAACACTTTTTTGAAGGAGAGGGGCATGTTGGGTTCCTATAATATTAGTGATTACCCCATTACTATTGTAGTTATACCCCTTATTAATATTGTTGTGCCCCTATTACCCCCATATTATTATTACTGTGCCCCATAGAATCCCTCTATTGTTATTTTTGTGGCTTTATATTATTATTGTTAGGTCGGCTGGATTATATTGTGACTCCTTAGACTCCTATATATAGAAAGGAGATTTTTTCATTTGAATCATTGAAGAATTGTTTATTTATGTAATGTAAAGGAGGTTGCCCCCTCAAAGAGGCTGAATTCTAAGGCGTTGATCTATCTTTTCTATCTTTTCTTGAGCTGGTTTCATAACAAAAGTGCACGAATAAGTGCAAGGGTTAGAAGAAGTGCAGGAATAAATAGGTTCCAAGGGTAAAACAAAGGGCTTAGGTAGTGTGTTTTGGGTAAAATGGAGGTTAAAAATGAGGCAATTCTGATGACCAATAGTCGCTACTCACACATGGAAGATAATCCTTATGTCATTCGTAGAAAAAAAGAAGAGGCATAACTTGCCTCAAGATCTTTGGAGCACAATCCATAAAGGCTTCCCTAACATGTGATACAACTAACTCTATAATGCACTTACACATGTTCCATTTTCTCTTTTGTTAAAATTTAAAAAAAAATCATTGTGTACTTATTGACATGCTTTTATTCTACATTAATTTTAGTTTCAATAGTTGTTATTACTCTTTTATATATCCCATTCACTTCATCTACTTTTCAATTTTCACTTATAAATTGCTTGTTCTTTTGAAAAAAACAGATGGACATGGATTGTATCTCCCAACTCTATAACTTCTGCCATGAAATACATCAAGCAGAGGTTGCTCTTCAAGAAATACAAGAAATATTCCTACAACCTCACAATTTGCCTCTATATCACATGCGACCAACTCTTCAACTACTTCGCAGGATAAAGGCTTTCATGTGTATCCTCATCCATACACATGAAAGGGATGCAACAAGATATATTCGAACAACTTGGAAAGCACACAACCCCGGGCATATCCCACACCTAGATCTCAAATGGTGTTGTAGATGCCACTCATCACCTTGTATTTACGACTGACTTTGACTGCCTTGTCAACTTTTTGTGCACCCAAAAAAAATGCAAAACCTACATGCTCTTTTCTTTTTACTGGACATAAATTTATATTCATGCCCTTGATCCACAAATATGCATTTCCCTAGTACTTCTACTTTGATTGTGATCAGTATGTTCTCCATGTACATTTTTTTCCAGTTACCAATGTGTTGTAAATAAGACTGTCATATTTACATGTTCACTACACTTCACTATATTCTATTGTGTTTCTTTACATTTATGTCTTCATATCCCTTCACATTTTCTTACATCTATGCAATATGTCTTATTATTCAAATAATCCACACAATCTTATCACATCCCAAGCACTTAAAAAAAAACGCATCACAAACAAAGTTTAAAGAACAAATCAAATTGTCCTAAACATAGTATACATACAAAATAATACATTATCACTTTTCATTCTACTTTAACAAACAATTTGCAACTAGCATGTATTTTTTTTACCTCAAATCCAATGAAACAAAGTCACACCTAATATGGACAATGCATCCAAGCTCGAAATAGAATGTTACCAGTAACTATAAGGAAAATATTATAATCATGAAGAAATACCTTAAATGACATTTGTAGAGATGCAAATCCTTGCCATGATGATGCTGCAACACCAATTGTAGGATGGATTATTGTATTTCATTTGAATTTAGGTCTTCTACATTTTTACTTAAATTTTTAATTTTGATTTTTTCTTGTGTAATCATAATGGTGAATTATCAAAAATTTGGAATGTTGACTTTCACTGTGTAATTGTGCCATATCTTATGAATACATTCACCTTCTTTTATCTCTATAACAATGAATGGAAACTAAACAAATTAATTTACAGTTGCTCAAATTCTTATTACATTCATGTCTACGTAGATGGAGCATTCAAGTTTCCCTATATGGGCTCACGTAGGTGTGTTTTTTGTTGCAATTCAAACTGTCTTTCTACTTACAAGATATCATCATTTTCTAGACTTATGGTAAAGGCCAAAGGGTTTATGTTTGCACACTGGAATCATTGAATTTACAAGGGGAAAGAAACACTCTGCATCTCATCTCTCCCTCAAGTCTTATCAAACATTGATATTGTTGCAAACAAGGGTTGTTCTTAAATTATCTTTTAATATTTAACAGAGAACCGACAAGACAAAAAAACTGAACAATTAAAACCAACAAGTAGATCTTCTGCCATTTCCTTTGTTGTTCTCACTAGTTAGTATAATTTCAGATCTACTCTAATGGCTGGAGGGTGCATACCTGTCTTCCAAAAGTCATTTTATAATTATATTTTGTCAAATGTTGGACGATGAAGAATTGATGTTTTCACATTTGGGCGACTCTAGTTAGCTTAGTGATCATTATGGATGATCTCTTGCTATTATATTAGTGTGTGATGGCACAAAAAATAAATTTGAAACTCTTTCCCTCTTTCACCTTTGCCTCATAAAGAAAAGGGGAGAGCTTAATGGTTGGCCTTCACATCATTCACACTCGCAACATCAACTTTAGCAGTAACACTTCTGCCAACAACACCACAACTCTTAATTTTTCTTTCAACAAACTCCCTCCTCTTAATATTGTCATCCACATTCTCTTCATTGTTACTTTGGGCTTCTCTTTGCACCTCTCGGTGCAATTGCTAGAAGGTAACATGTTAGGGTTGGGGGCTTTCCATACCATCATCGCACGAGTATCAAGTTTCCATTTCATTACGTCATAATTTAGAAATAGAATTTCACCACGAATTACATTATCATGAAAAAGGCACATGTCATTATCGAGAGGGAGAGAAAAATGTCAGCGTGAACATGCAAGAAACACAAAAATCAGAATAAGAAACTTTCGAATAAAACACAACTGTCAACGACGAGGAAATTTCTAGCAATGAGGGATGGAATTTGATGGGCATTTTGCCCGTCATGAGGCATTTTTCCCATATTTGACGCCTAAAATTTTTGGATGCCAGTCTTTTCGAATGTGCTTGGAACCATGGGAAATGTATTTTTGACGGGTAGTAATTTTCTCAAAACGTTATTAAATCCTATTTATTTTCACTTTGAATTTTGTAGTATTGTATGTTTATTTGTATTAATAATACAGATTTGAGATGAGTTACAACTTGATTTGAGATGAGTTGTAACTGGCAAACTTGCAACTTGCTGCGTACAGGGTTCAAATCAATATAAATCGCATATGAACAATATCACTAGGGAAAAGCGAAACTAAACGGAACATGAGTAATCGAGTTCATATGGAACGATGTTAAAATCACTGCACCAGTTCGCCTAGTATGTAAACACGTTTTATTCTGCATAATAATATCTGGTCAGAGTACAGTTTCACTTTGTTTATTTCCGCAATCCATTATGGTAGATGTTTAAAGCATGTCAGCTACTTTGAATTTTTTTCTTTCAGAAGAAAAAATATGTGTCATATTAGGACGAATTTATCCATTTTAATGAACGTAGTAGTTACCCTTAAGGGACAACAAGTCGAAGAGAGGTAAGTGAAAGCCTCTTCAAAAAAAACTATTAACCTCTATAATCATCGAAATCTGCATAGCATTACAAGTAGGACAATGATTCAACTCATAGAGTGAGACTTGAGATCTCTATAATCATCGAAAGCTGCATAGCATTACAAGTAGGACATCGATTCAACTCATAGAGTAAGACTTGCCATCTCATCTTTTTTTTGTAGGGGCAATGGGTATTACAATGTTACATTATTTTTTAGAACACATTTTATTGATAGTTAGAAAACTAAAGCTGCACATTCCACATTTAGGCGAAGACTTAATATTTTCATAGATATACAAAAGATATACTTCAGTTGCATAGATCCAAAGAAACTAGCTCAAGATACTCCATAAGATTATTCGGGTCATTCCTTAGAGACCCGTTCTACTAATATTTTTATTTTTTTTCATAAACTGTTCTATAATTGCATTAAAAATAGCTACATCAAATAAATTTCTTAATGGACCTCACCAGGTGTTTTAAAAGAGTAAAAATTGCCCAGGATTGACCATTGACTCACTGAGCACAGTGCAAAACAACCAGACTTTAATACATAACTTAATCCGTCAAGAAGTGCAAAAAGGCCCGTAATTTGCGGCGGAAGAATACTTAAAAAGAATGACATGTTTGTGTCTAGGCAAGTAGGAAAATACTAAATATGTGTAAGTTAAATCAATAGATATTTCATTATTTTGTGAGACCAACACACAGGTTAACCTGTTCTACATGAACTTGTTACTGCATTCATTTCACCCTTCGGCATCAAGGAGAAAAGATTCAATGCATTCACATCTTACCCATCAACATCCAGGAGAAGAGATTTAAGTCATTCACATCTTCCATCCCTTAAAATGGTAAGACAAAGATACCTGCAGCATGAATGAATGAATTTTTGACGAATTGTCATCAGGGAAAAACTCAGGAAAAAACTATATTTATGTATTCACTGCTTCCAGATACAGTCACATGCTTAAGCTACAGCTGATGTTCAACGAAGTAGATTTTCTATGTCAAACATGTGTGTTCTTTTCCTTCCCATATTTAAAAGGAATAACTATATATTTGAATGTCACTTTTAACAATTCATAATAAATTAAGATAAAATATGACAGTTACTAACACACTCAATTTTATCCTTAACTCGCTATGATGCATATGATCATTTGTCCAGATAATTATACTATGGGGTCAAAGAAATGTCCATGTATCATGCAACCATAAATTTATATTTGAAAAAGTTATACCGAGCGACAAAAAAAATATCCAATGCCCCAACTGTGGGATCAAAGAGAACAAAGCCTCAAGTTGTGCTTCGCACTGAGATCAATCTGCTACTTGTAAATCTCAACTTACTTATAAGGTTACAACTAGCACAAGAATGGTCAATTAAGTCCTAAAACAATACTATAACCATTAGACTACTAATGTGTTATGCTAAAAAAAACAAATCAAATACTAATGCAGCCTTCTTAAAATTATTGATACTGTATTCTCTATATTGCAAAACCCAAACATAACATTAAACAATTAACAATGAATATATAATATTCAAATGAATAATAGGAAAATGCTCTCCTACAGAACAATCTGAAAGCATGTAAAGATGATTCCTAAACATCAATTACCTATTCCAATTCTAAGACACATTAATCTACCCTAAAACTCATCAATAAAGCACAAATTTGCATGTTATGAATTCTTTTAACTTACTCTTTTAATGTTATGGCATGATATAACTTTGTTTTCAATTACACTGTCTCATATTGATGGATAACAACGTTTTGTCAAACACATCTAGACTGATATGCTCTAAAATAAATAAGTGATTTATGTTATGATTATTTTGATTTTTTTTTGCTTATAATAAATATGTTAATTTTTTAACATAATTATTTTATTATGAAAATATCTCTTAAAAGGCAAAATTTTAAACATAACATATCTTGACGAAATCCAAATTCCAACCCTGCTGGCAACTCATTACACGGCCTATGACGTGGACAATGGAATTGGATTTAGTGTTACACGATCAATGCTATCGTGAGGCAACATGATCTGGACGTGCCCTTAAAAGAGCTGTGCGCAGGGGTTAAATTTGACGCCTGTATACCCGTATTTAGCTTTTTTACCCGTAAAATACGTTTTAGTTTCAAATCTCCACGTCATGTGTAACTTGCCATTAATTTTTAAAAACGTCAATATGACGAGCATGTTTAAAAATTAAAAGTTTTAAAAAAAAAAAATTATAAATTATATATATATATATATATATATATATATATATAACCTTACGTTATATATTTTTTATACCGTATAATCTCCGGTCGGCGGCAACTTGCAAGTTTAGCATTTAGGGACAAAGGACAGTGACCAGATAAATTTCGGATGGCTATCAGATCTGCGGATTTTCGCATTCAATTGCCTTGTTGTTCGCGAGACTTTTGCATTCAATTCGCATTCAATTGCCTTCGGGTTTAGCACTTGAGCATTTAGAGAGAAAGGACAGTTACAGATAAATTTCTAATCGCTAATGATTGGCTATCTTTCTCGTTCAATTGCCTTGCAGCCTTGGTGTTCGCCAAACGCATTCAATTTAACCAAATTTTTTTGGTTTCTATCTTTGTTTATGGTCTTCTTTGTGCGTTTCTGCTGTGTATGCTGTTGTTCTTTGTGTATAGTCTTCCTTGTGTGTTTTTGCTGTGTATGATGTTGTTCTTGTTATGTTTATGTGTGGTCTATATGTAAATTAACCACCGAGTGCAGAGGAGATATTTATTTGGGTGAATCAAATTGGGCAACACAAATTCCTCTTCTCCATGGATTGATGAGGTGAGAGATGAAACCTGTGCTGTAGTTTTTTGATATATGGACAGCAATCGGAATCTATTTTTATTTGGTTTTGGTTTTAACAATTCATTGGCTATTTTTAAATGTTTCTGCGCTAATTCTTCTTTGTTTGTTTTTAGTTTTTTCCTTCAGCTTTGAGGGCAGAGCGCTCGGTGCACGAGTGAATACTTTTACAAAATCATATGTGCAAGGTAACTACCTCGGGTTTGTTATTTGTGATTTTATGTGGGTTTGATTTCTTTATAAACAACGACTGCAATGTCTATTTCATCTCTTTATGAATAACAATTGCGCTCTGTTTCTGATTAATTAATTATTTTCAAAATTTCTACGCTAGGATGCTCTGTTCATTAATTTCTACCTCACTTTCAACGAATTTGGGAGTATATAGCATCTGCAGACCGTGTGCAAAGGGCCAAATGATCACTGCTACAATGGAGCAATATTTTTTTAAGGTACCTTCTGGAATTTATCAGAGAGAATTTCTGAAATTGAAAAATGCAATAGCTCTTTTAAATATTTGTTAAGTAAACATGAAATTGAAAAATGCAATAGCTCTTTTAAATATTTGTTAAGTAAACATAGGTACTGTGATAAAGATTAGGTAAAATGATTTGAATTCTTTTTGAAATCATAGATAAATTTCGATTTAGTGTGTGATTCCGAATTTCCGCCCCGAGGCTCTCTAATTAAAAGAGATCTGCAGGCTCCTTGAAAAAAACTAGAAGTCAAATTAATTAAACTCTGTTTTGTTGTCTTGGAATTTAAGAAACGACCCGGACTACTCTGATCAAATTAAATAAACCCTGTTTTGACGTCTTCAAATTCAAAAAACGAGCAGCACGACTCTGATAGATGATATTTAAATTTAATCAAACGAATTACAAGTCTGGTTATCCTCATTCTAAATAAAATAAAATCGATTTTCGTAGATTAGCGTTGGTCTATTTAGACGTGTGTAATTAAAAGAATCCTAAATGAGAAATGGAATTGAAATGTAAGACTCTGAATCGACTGCTCAGGGACAAACAAATTATTTCTCTGGCTGGGTCCAGTAAGGGGACATCTCTACCCGCAACCCGATCAATTGATCCTGCGGATTGATCTGTGAAGAGAACGGCTGCTATTTATTGATGCTAGCCACCAAAACAATAATGAGAGTGGAAAAGGATCCGACATTGTTAAGATTTGTTAAGATTCGAAAGTAGAGTCGATTTAGATTCATGTGAATGTGAGGAGAAGTTTCGGTAAATTTTGCGTAGCAAATTGAGGGATGGAGAAGAATAAGATTGCAGCCGAATCCTCATACTTCGACAGAGGAACAACTCTGAGTGTTTGATTTATATTTCTTTGAGTATTTAACTTCTATTTCCTGTGTAAATAGAATTTGGATTTTTGAAATAAAACCCCACAGCAGCGTACTAGTGCTAGCCTGCTAGGTTCCACAGTTTTTATAATGTGCTTATGATTAAAGAAGCTCTCTGTCTTTATGGTGTGGTAATAGAAACCGCAAGTATGAGAAATTGGAGTCGAACCCTTGATCACGTTGTTAAAACCCTCAATCACATGCCTTAATCGACATGGGTAGGATCTTTATCATCTGAATATCCTTATGGTTGTATAGAACTGACCTTAAAATAGTGGCCCCTGCTGATTTTATTTGACGTGGATGGTGGGGCCCGAATCCCGATCACCACTCACACCTGTAGCTTTGTCTCGCTGGTTGTGGACCGTAGCATCTTCTCACGCCAATTATAATGTTCGTGCCGTGTGCAGTTTAATGCCTTCAGTTGGATTTTCTACGTAACAGTGGGGTGTCAGGTTTCTATTGGGTATGTGTTTAACTCGAGGTATACACAACCTTCGAATAGTAATAAAAAATTATTGCAGTGTCTATGAGATGGTTTCTAGAGAGTTCTACTACTGTTGTCCATCCAAGCCCCGGCTATTCCTCCTCCTCTGCTTGCTGAAATTATTATTTACATTAAACTCATTATGTGCATCGTCCAGAATCCGGGTCCAGACAAATTACCTACTCCCTCCTTACAAACACAAAGTTCTTGTCCTTCCCATCGATGAATCCAAGATTTCTTGATAAAGAAATATCAGAATTTCCTTCTGTTTCAACAATTTTACCAAATTCTTCTCAAATTTATGGAACTTCTTCCTGTTCCATTTCAAGACCGTACTGTGTATTGTATTGTAGAATACTGCAGTCTACCACGTACCTACGAAAGAGAATCTTCGTGGAAACCTCATAATAATAACAATTGCTAATCGCATGGGAATGATGAAGATACCTTACATCATATCATCTGATTTCTTCAGTAAAAACGCCCTCGTGCCCCAGTGCCCCACGAGGGGCGCGTTCCATTCTTTATTCATATATTTCAATTGGCATCCACCAGTTTTTTTACTGAAGTAAAAAAAATAATAATTCTATGAAATTTCATAAAAACTCTCATAAAAACTCTAGCGTTTCACGAACCACAATTATTGTAATGTGAAAAGTTTATTCCATTGAGAACCAACTGCCCCTTAATCAACAATGCACCAACTGCCCTTTAATCAACAATGCACATCATTATATTTATAAAATAAATGCACATCATTATATTGATTTATTTTTATAAATGTGATCAAAAGTTTTATTAATATTTAAGATAAAATCAAAATAAAATCAACTTATAATTGATATTCTTTGAAACTGTTTGTGGACCTGGTTTATCCTATCAGAACTTACTGACATTGCAAGCACAAAAGGACTACCAATTTGACCTAAAAAAAAACAAACGATTATGTTAAAGTGAACAAGTAACATAGAGAACCAACAAACCTACAACAAAAACCATAACCATTATGCAGCTGATAAGAGAAAACAAAAGATTCTATAACAAACAGAGTCTGAAGAAGCAAGACAACATGATAGCAATTCCGGAGAACGTAAGGTCAGATAAAGGCCTTAATCAACAATACACATAATTATATCTAACAATAATGTCAGTGACGTGTTTGGGAAGCCGATTTCTGTGCCAAGAACGTGGCCAGCTGTCTGAAATATCTTTCGTCGCTAGCATATTTTTTATTTTCCTGATATTTCCAATTTCTTCCCATTTTCAGGTCACTGATTTGTCTTATAATTTCAGAGTTTTAACGTCTAAGTTTATTCTGGCCACATGGAAGTTTCAGTGCTTATTTGTGAAAGCTACTCTTGAAACAAAAAAACTCAGAACATTTGAACAATCTGGAAAATTTGCAGAAAAATTTGATTAGCAGGTTTCAAAACAAAGTGTAGCAATGAGACTTGAGCGAAATGGTACAACAAAGAATGGAAAATTTGAACAATTATTATGAGTACAATTTGAAATTAGATGAAATTTGTACAAATAAATTTTAAAAGTCATATGATGAACAGTTTAAAAATAAAAACGTAATAAAAAAATTCCTTGACGAGTAAGGTCACCGATCAAATTTAATCCCTGGCTGTGCCGTCGGGCAACACCTCCGCTGACTTAGGTTTTCAGGCATGGATAAAGTGTGTTCAGCGAATCATTCTTGTCGGCGATATCTGTTGGGTTCCGGCGGGCGCGGTTGTGGAGGGTGTCACATCGATTGTCGGCGAAGTTCCGGGTAGACTGTCAGCTTTGAAAAATAAAGATGGCCATCGAAACTCCGGGTCGTGTAAGGAGAACTCGAGTTGAGTTTGGATAACCCCCGCCAACAATTTCCGTTGTCGTTGACGGTTGGGTTTCTTTGAAAGTCGCTTATGTTGATTTTGCTGTTCGTTGCGTGTTCATGTCCATTTAGATAATGACATCATACATGTGCCTTTTTCTCGATGTCCGCGGGGGAATGTTTCAAAAATAAAATGGATAGCCACATGTAATAATGAGAGAGAGAGTGATGTAATTAGTGTAGTGCATTTGCCTTCCAAAGCGTCAATGTTCCCGTCCGCAGATCTATATCCAAATATTTTTACAAAATTTATCTGAATAGAGGTTCAAATTAGCATAGAAATCAATTATATATATATATATATATATATATATTATACTCTTAATTTTGAATGAAAAATTATTTAATTTTCTAGGGAAATATTATGAAGACTACTATATTCGATTGATCTTCAAACAATTTAACATAGTTTATTCCTCGATTGGTCTTCATGATATAAAATATATTTATAATTATATGTTTCTTTAATTAAATAATAGATTTTTTTTATTAGATTATTTTAAAGATTTAAAAATTAATTTTATATTTAATAAATATTATATAAGATATTATTTTTGGGATTCAAGTGCTTTAAGTAAGTTATTTATTTATTTATGATTATTTTTATGAGAGGTAGTCGTAATTTACTAATTTTTCACGATTTTTGAATAGTCTACTTTGCACTCATCGCATCTAATGATGCTCACAGGGGTGAAGAAGTGTGATTGAAACTAGTGAAGAAGTGAGATTGAAACTAGTGAAATGAATCACATAACGTCAATCATCACTTTCAGGCTTGCATCTGGGTGGTCACCCATCCTATTGTGGAGTTTTCCCCACAATCAAGCCCACTTAACTTGCTACCCCGATACTAAATATTATATATTTGATTTATATTTTTTTAAATATTTATTTCGTTTATATTATTTAAAAGACTAATAAATTATAAATATATATTTTATTTTTCTTATTTATTAATATTTTGATTATCATATCTATATTTAATTTATATATTTTTTTTAATATTTCATTTATATATATATATTAGTGTTTTGATTATCATATTTATGAATATTATTAATATCTATTAAAAGTAAGATATTACTTGAATTTTTTTATAAGTTTATTCAAGTATTAAGAGATGTGATCTAAGATCACTATACGTTTTTTTAATTAAATATTCATAATATTAGCAGAATAGAAAATATTTTTAACTTTAGATTTAATAAAAGTATATGATAAAAAATCTAAAATAAAATGTTTTTCATTTCATTAAAATAATAAAAAAGATGACATTCTTTTATCTTAAAAAAATCTTTAAAATTGTCAAAACTAAATTTTAATATAAAATTTATAATAATTTATTTACACTAACAATAAATTAAAAACAAATCAATTTTATTTCTTTCAATTTTATATCTAATTAAATATTAATATAACAATATCTTAAAAAATTATAACCATCGTATATCAATTAAACCAGCTTTTATGTTATAATTTAAAATGTTTTTCATTTCATTAAAATCTTAAAAAGAATGACACTCTTTTATCTTAAGAAAAATCTTTAAAATTGTCCAAAACTAAATTTTAATATAAAATTCATAATAATTTATTTACATTAACAATAAATTAAAAACAAACGAATTTTATATCTAATTAAATATTAATATAACAATGTCTTAAAGAATTATAAGCATCGTATATCAATTAAACCAGTTTTTATGTTATAATTTAAAATAATTTATATTTGATAATAAAAAATAATATAAACTTAAATATCTATAACCAGTTATTTCTCATGAACTTGGAATCCTGCATAAACATATCTATGGAGATTCAGAGCCCGATTGCATGTATCTGGATGCCGTGCATGGCTATGTTGAGACTACATAGGTTTTCTATGGATCTGTGTGGGAGGACGATATTTGGCATTGAATGGACATCCAGTTATGCAAAATGATTTGGAATCACCACGGTAAGAAGAGTTTGGAAGTAATGGATGCAAACCTCACCAACCGACAAGTGAGCGCCATCCAGAAAGTATCGTGATGTGTGTATCACTGAAAACCTTGCATTGTTTACAAGTTAAAAACACGCTTAAAGCCGAGAATGTCGCTTTATTTCCGCTCTATTTCCTTTGAGCTGCCATAGCACGGGACGGCACCTGAGAAACAAATGCATATATTTTATTTTGAACAAATAACATTTGCTTTTCCATGTGTTCGAGCTCAGTTCGTTGTAATTAGTTCCTTTACACTTCCTTTTTAGCTGTGTATTTTTGCTATTTGCATGTATTTATTTAATCCTCGAGAGGAGTATGGCAAGTCGCTACAAAGTTGTCTTTAATGTCTTTTTGTTAGAGTTTTGGCTCAGCTTATTGCAAGTCTTGTTTTACCCTGGTATGGGAGGAAAAAAGTATCTATTAAGCTCCAAATTTATCTGATATTTTTGATACAGTGAAAACAATTTTTTTTTATAATTTATTCGTATAGATCCATTTTAAGCATGGTTCTAACATGAGCTTAGAGAGACTAAATTTCTTCAGGTGCAAACTTATTTTAAAATGTAAACAAAATATGTATTTTTCATTGTTTAAATTATATTTTTGAATAGACTTTTTTGGATGTAGCATTATATAATATATACATAATTTTTTAAAACAATATATATATATATATATATATCAACTCACATTAAAATGACATTTTTGTTATTAATACATTTTTAAGTATACATCAATATTAATTCATATTAAACTATTTTATATATAACTCACACTGAATATTTTATTATATAAAACACTAAAATATTTTCTCTCATATATATAGATATATATGTGAAGGTTATATCTACATAAATTAGCTAACATAGATGTTCAAATAATTTATTTAATTCAAGTGTTAAAATATTTCTGAAAAGTATAAGGTTTAAACATCTTACTTATTTTTTTACTTCTAATTACTTACATGAAATTATATTAGGTCATATGGAAGGCTAATTAAGCATGGCATATCATTTTTTCTTTTCTTTTCTTTTTTATTATAGCTAATATTTCTTTCTATTAAGTGAATATTTTATTTTTATTTTAAAAGGGATACATGTCAACCCCAAATTGAGCAGAGACATACTTACACATCACCTTCACACGGAGTTGTAGAATGTCAACCCCAAATTGAGCAGGGACATACTTACACATCACCTTCACACGGAGTTGTAGAATGAACCTCTCGGCTCAATCAAGGATTTTCCTCTATTTAATGTATATTAATAAAACTCATAGCTTAAACATAATTCCACATATGGTTTAAGAAATGTACAATCAATTGCAGATTCTACTAATGGTTTCCCTCAGAATTGTATATCTTGGTCTTGATATATATATAATCCTTTGAAATTTCGACACATAAACAATAATTAGATGAAGGCAAAAGAAACAATAATGAGCAAGGGATATATACTTGGTCAATTTGCTAAGCATTGGTATGAGATAAACTGTACTCAAATTATTTAGTTTTTTAATTAAATTTTGCTGCAAATCTAGTTGAAGCTATATTGAAAATTGAAACTAAATATAAGTTTTTAATATTTTTTTTTCTCTTTTTCATTCCTTGAATTTGAAACCTCTAAACTACCTTTCTCATACAGTTGTCCTTTCTCGTTTCGTTCCTTTCTCCTTTCTCGTTTATGCTAACATAGGCATAAACCATTATTTTAATAATCATAATCTAACTATACAAATGTCAAAAACTTTTGTGATGTATTTGTAATTTGAGAATGGTGATAAGAGTGATCTATTTCTTTATTAATTTAAATGGGTTGATATTAAGGGAATCCTTAGCTAGCTTATTAGCCAAGGAAGCATTCACTAACATTGCCTTATTCATTCAATTGATATCCTTTGACCCAAGGGATTATTAATATATATTTTCTTGATGGACATTCATTATGATAAGAATATATGAAGTGAAGATGTGAATGAATTTAATCTAGATCTCTTTTTCTATTTATACTAGTGTTATATGATAAATTGCACCATGCATAATCTTTGAATATTATGATAACTTGTTGAGTAAAAAATTCCTTGCATGAGTATAGCAAAAACATAACTTTAAGTAATAAAGCGCTCACAAGAAGAATGGTCTCAAAACTGGCAACGGGGCATGTAGGAACACACTCACATAGAGATACATGTGCATTATTTGAAAGGTACACACATTCCTAATCCTATAGCTTTGATGCTCCCTAAACTGCCACAAATGCTTTCAAACTTTGATTTTTTAGGAAGATGTGCATGTGTAGTTTCAAAAGCATGTGCACTTGTAGGAATGCACTTGCAGTTTTAAAAATCATTTTGTTTTGCTAAAGGTGCATGCATGTGTTAAGAGGATGCTCATACTCTTATGTTTATAATCTTTGAAAGAGAGGGAGGTAGGAAGGGAGAGAGAGACAAATATGGGAGGGGTTGTTATGATGAATGGACTAAGGGAGGGAGAAGGTGAAGGGTGTAGGAAGAGGGAGAGAGGGAGTGAAGGAGAGAGGGTTATACGAACACAGAGAGAGTGTGCGTAAGTGAGAGGGAGAGAGAAAGTGGTGGTGTAGAGGTAAACGGAAGAAGATATGGAAGGATAATGGAAACAAGAGAGAGGGGGAAAGTAGGGGGAGAGGGTAAGAGGGAGAGAGAGGAAGAAAGTGAATGAGCATGAGAGAGAGAGGGTATATATATATATATATATATATATATATATATATATATATATATATATATAGCGAGAGAGAGAGAGAGAGAGAGAGAGAGAGAGAGAGGATATGGACACACGCATATGGAAAGAGAGATAGAGGGATGATAGAGAGAGGAGGGGGGAGAGAGTGGAAGGGGGATATAGAGGGACAAAGTGGGAGATAAGGAAGGTTGGTGGGATAGAATGTGTGTGTGTGTGTGTGAGAGAGAGAGAGAGAGGGAGCGAGAGAGATAGAGAGAGATTGGGAGACTGGGAGATAGGTGGAGAGTGATAGGGCGAGAGAGAAATGGGAGAAGAGAGAGGGGGAGAAAGGGAGAGAGGTAAAGATACATATTAGGAAAACAAGAGGTAAGATAGAAAGATGGCGTTAAGAAGATAAGGGAAGATGAAGATAGAGAGAGGGGGGGATAGAGATAAGGAGACAGAGGGAGAGAGAGATAGGGAGGGAGGGGGAGAGTGAGAAAGAGATTTTGGTGGAGATGTTGTGATGGAGGGCCTAAGTCTAGGAGGGAGAAATAAAGAGAGTAATGGAGTGGGGGGGAGAAAGAGTACGAGAGAGAAATATATGGGGGAATGTCAAAGAGGGAGGGTGAGATGAGAAAATAAAGTGAGAAAGTAACAAGGGAGTGGAGGCAAAGAGAAAGAGAAAGGGATAGAGGACTAGAGAGACAAAGGAGATAGAGAAGAAGAGCAAAAATAATATAGGGGAAGGTTAGTGAGAAGGTGATCTATAAATTGTCATGGATATTACATTGGAACAAAATCTTACAGTAAATCTAATAAGATACTAATAAAATTACTATGAAGGATATTTCCTCTAGCTATCAAATCTTTAATTATTGGCATTATGCTTAATGTATAAAATAGTTGAAATTTTAAAAATAGAGAACAAAAACACACACACACACCATCAATGAATAAATGCAAGATTTACCCTAGAAACTCGTAAAATAGAAAATCCAACTAGAAAGTTAGGATGTAATGCTCTCTTTCTCTAGTATGGGAATATGAAAATACAAAGAAAGAGGTACAATCTATGGAGTTACTTGATACTTCTATCCTATAAGGTTACTAAAAATATTTTCCTCGTCTATTTTATTCTCTAACTTTTTACCACTTGATTTGCAAATCAATTATAAAACAAATATAAGGACACACAATGGAACCTCTTATTTTCTTGGTGACTTGATATTTAACATTTCCTTATAGCCACTTATGGGTGAGGTTTTGACCTTTTCAACCCCCAATTAGAATTATGGTTTTGGACCTTCTAGAATCTTCTTGAAATTCGACATGTGGGTATCCCTATATGTGTGAGTAATGGGGTTGATGTGGCATCCTCTCATACTATGGTGTGCAACATGTTAGGCCAAATTATAGGAGGAATAAATTTTGCATATGAGTTCAAGTTGATGTGATTCTTACACCATTGGAGAGGCCCTTGAGTATAGATCAACGTTTTGGGACTTGGTGCAAGTGAGAAAAGCTTTGACCCCAAAAATTCCATTTTATGCATTAAAACGACTATGAAAGGTTTCAAAACTTGATTTTCCAAACTACGGTTGTTGTTAAAATGACCATGCAAGTTGATTCCTCTATTTTTTTCCACTTTTAAAGAATTGAGATATATGAAAAATAATATAATTATCCAATATAGGTCATATCTATGAAATTGGATAAAGGCATAGGAGTAGAGGAGTTTAAAAGCAGTTGAAAGACCAGAATTTGTTAGAGAGAAGCTCGATAAAAAAAATAAAAATAAAAACAAACAATTTTGAAAAGACACCAAGGAACCAAGTGGATTAGGGAGAGAAAAGTTTGAAGTCGTGAAGATAGAAGGCTGAAGAGATCACATGATAAGGAAATAAAAATTAATGGAGAAAATCAATACAATGAGAAGCAACAATTATCCTCATAGTGCGCCTTGGATATGCGGATACAATGTTCCTTCATGCTATATGAAACTATCTTGTCACCTGTATGCCAACCTTTCAGTGAAATTAAAAAGAGGCATGGGAAGGGCAGTTAGGATGGGAGCATCTAGCAACCATAAACCTCCATTATCTCACACCATAAATATGGAAGATCTCCACCTGAGCTCAAAAATCAACTTTGTACCAAAAGCCATTGTTATTTCCATCATAAAATCATAAATTAAAATGGTATGTCATTTAGGTAGAGTGAGTGTGGTACCATAAGCTTGGGGGAGATGTATTGCCACTTTCTTCTCCATGAATGTATGGTGGGATAACATCATTGCTTGCATACAATTATCACATATAAAGAACCCTATCCAGGGATAAATATTAATATGTTATCATGCTAATCTGGATGTATTTATTTAGATGTACACTACTACACCAAGGGAATTTTTAAGACAAAAAAAAAATCTTTTGCCTTAAAAGGTCAGTTTTTATTTTAATTATTTTACATTAAAATTTAATATCAATTGAATTGTCTTAAATATAAAATTTAAGACAAAACTTTATATTTAAGACAAAAACAACTTAAGACAAATATATTTTAAGACACAATTTTAAATTTAAGACAAAAACAGTTTAAGACAAAAATATTTTAAGACAAAACTTTATATTTAAGACAAAAATAGTTTAAGACAAAAATATTTTAAGACAAAAATAGTTTGAGACAAGAATATTTTAAGACAAAACTTTATTTTAAGACAAAAATAGTTTAAGACAAAATTATTTTAAGACAAAACTTTATATTTAAGACAAAAACCTTTGAGACAAAAATATTTTAAGACAAATTTATATTTAAGACAATGGCCACTTAAGACGAAACCCATTTAAGACAATTAACAATTAAGACAAAAACATATCAATTTAAGAAAATATTATCTAACAACTACGAAATTGACTCTCATAGTGCACCCAAAGTCCAACAACTTGCAGGCTACAACTGTATCGCGCCTATACCAATGCTATTATTTCACTTTCCATTCACATTACCTTATATAAAGACAACGACTTGTTGTGCTCTTCATTTTGTGGGGGTAGCCAACTCTGAAGAATGCAAAAACTTTCTGTGGCAAGATTTCCCACACATTAATTACTATTTTGTCCCTTCGATCTCTATTGATACGATTAGAGACAACTTGTATGTCGTTGCATTCGACACTACTACATGGAGGGGAATTTTAAGAAAAATTTTAAGACAAAATAAATCTTTTGTCCTAAAATTTTCAATATGAGGCACTAGTGAAAAAGGTAAAGGATTAGGGGCTCATCTTTACGCTATTGATGGGTTCTTCGAGAAGTAGAGCGATGGAGATTGATAACAAAGAATGGGAATTAGGGTGATGGAGGTCGAAAATGGGGGTGTGCATCATGAGAGGAGCGATGGAGGAACTTTTGATGAACGTGGATAGGTGGTAACATAGTTGGAGTACTTTTTGGGGTCTCCATCGATTGTGTTTTAATATGTTTTTTTTACTGTTTTATTTATTTTGAACACTACTTATATCTGTTGGTTGTTGTTATTAGCACATTGTTGTGCTAGATTGGAAACATGGATTAGATTCACTTGAAGGATTGTTGAAAAATACAGCAAGAAATTCTCAATTTGATTTTGCCTTAATTAAATTGAGGAAATTTGAATTTCCACATCAGCAGACAACTTGGATGCAATTAACTTGTATGACATGGCTTGTGTTACCCATTTTACTCAATAAATTTGAGTTGGAGGAGTTAGAGTTTAGTTCAACATGTGTGATTGCTAATTTGTAGCAATCAAAGTCAATTATCTCAAGTTGCTTTCAGTTAAACTAGTTCTAACCGGGTGAGGAACTAGTGGAAGGCCAGTTGTTCAGTGGGACTTCAGTAAAATGTAGTGATCATCTAGTTATCTGATCTATGAGCCCAAAATAGCTAGTGCATGCAAATAATTCAAGTTCCCCAGCTATGGTGGAGATTCTAAGGAAGTGTAATATTAGTTGTAGACTAGTCTTGAGTGTACATGTGTTGCATGTAGTCACATGATCAACCTTAGGAATTGCGCAATCCATTTTGGAAAAATTCCTAAATAATAAGGGCTTAATTTCTCAAGGAATTGCCCAAGGAAACAGGGGCTTAAGCAGAGGCAAGAATTGATGAAGTTTGGGTTTGAGCTTCTTAGTGAGAAGAGAGATAGATTATTCACTTGCAGGTTGTGCACAGTTGAGTAAAACAATTGAAATACATCTATATTCATTAGATTGATGAAAGAAGTCATTATATTTTTTAGCAGATTGCTTTCCCCAGGAAAAATATTGTGTGCATGTGTTTTATTTCTTATTGTATACTTGAAGTTTTTGTTCTAAATTGTGAATTAACTTCCATAGAATAGTAGAGTAGGTTTGTGTCTTGTGATTTTGAAAAAACTTCATGAGCAGTTGCAAATCTACACCATAATTTCTACATCGTATCATAGCAGGATTCACATTAGAGCAGGAATTTCAAACTTGTTTCTCAGGAGGTTTGAATTTGCAGTTCAATGTAGCAAGATCTCTTAAGAGCTGAGAAGATGACCTTCAATGGGCTGAGGCTAGAGTGTGCCTTGGAAGGAAACTTTAATTTCATTGAATGGAAGGATCACATGGAGGAGGTATTCAATGACAATGGATTGCTAGAATACATCAAGAGAGATGTTACAAAGCCAGCAGAATCTGATGCCCAAAACCTTTCTTAGTGGAAGAAAGATGTAGCCAAGGTGTGGAGAATAATATTGGAGGGAGTACGAGACCACATTGTTAGCAATCTCCATGGGAAAGAAATCCTTATGCAATGTGGTAGGCACTGAAAAATATATTCTAGAATAGTAGTGACCACAAAAAGTTGGTGCTCAAGGATAAACTTTGAAATATCAAGATGTAGAAGAATGACTTTATCCTGCAATATCTGAGGTGGTTCATGTTAACACCCAGGTTGTTCCCTTTGACTCCCAAGGGAATACGGCCGGGGTAACCACTAACCAATCTTTGGATTACAGTTTCTAGCCAAACTGTAATCAGAGAGGGCTCTCTCTTTATGATTTGTCTCTGTTTTGATAGTATTTTAGGCTAGCTATTATGCTCAGGTTTTTGGTTTATGTTTTGGTTGAAGGACTTCTTTCCGTGCTTAAGATGTAGTGTTCAGACAGTAGTATATCATTGGGCAATGGAGTCTAGAGCTGTGAACTGTTTGAAATGCTGGAGTGAGAATGTTCAGACTGTAGGGCCTATTGGGTATCTCAAACAAACAAAATTTAAACTTAAGTGGTGATGTATGGTCAGCCAACAGAAAGCAATTAAGAATTCTCCATTAAGCTGGTGATGTGAAAGTGAAACATGTTGCACAGGAGCAAACTTGAATTCCTGAAACAAAGGTCACTGTGAAAGATATATTCTGATAGTGCAGCAATTAAGAATTACACTTATCAAGATTATAGCTGAAGAAAACATTCATTAACAACATAGATTGAGCTCAGGGTATTGCATGAATAAATCCTGAAGGCTATTCTTTTTCTTTGTTGCTAAATATTTAGAAATTAGAAACATATATGGATTGTAAAAGATTGAAACACATAACAAGGAGAGTTACAGAAAACTTATTGTATTGTGAGGTACACAGGAATCCTGCAGTTTTCAACGAACACCAGAACGCATTCAACACTTCAGAACTTTGAGAAATTCCATCACTTTCTTTATTAGACTCTGAAAGGATTACAGCATAAGAACTTCTTCAAGGGAAATCAACAACAACTCCTGCAAACTCATGGGAAGGGGAATTTATACAAGTGTTACATACAAAATATCTCAGGCATTGAGTCATCTGAGAAATGAATGCGTTCACCAACTTTTCCAGATAATAGATAAGAAAGTTATTACATCATTGAATATAACATAAATTCTCTTTATGTATGTCAGAAGATATTTTGACCTTTGGAGGCCATTGAGTCGGTCTGAAAGTTCTGCTTTCATTCTGGAACATGTGCGCATTGTGGCTGTCGTGCTATAGTTTTCGGCCCTGCCACCTGTGACTGTGCTTGCTGCTATGGCGGCCGAATAGCTCGCTGAGTTGGCCCAGCCCCTTTTCTCCATGCATGCTAATATGTCAAAATTTCCCTGTGTATGACAACTTTGCATATTTCAATGAAAAACTTGATTTATTGGCTCTGGTTTGACAGTATTATTTGTATCAACCTGGTCCAGACTTCCAGTGTGGGCAATTGATGCCTCAAAATTGCCTCTATGGTCTCATCTGCCTCTGTGTATTTATAAAAGTTTGGAGGCACATCGAACAGGTGATTGATTTCATTCATGATGAAAAACAGGTTTTCCACCCTGTTGTAGAGGATCTGCCCTATTGCTGGCCCTGATTCTGCTGAAGTGCTGGGCTTTTCTGCAATTTGACTTGCAGCAAAGGCATTGACTCTCTTTGCATAATTTTCGTGGGTAAGCAGCTTTCCTGCACTGCTTAGTATGCTGGGGAGACCTCTGTTCTGCAATGCCAGGAACCTGTCCATGAATCTATTGATTTCTGTCTGCATATCTTGGCTTCTCCTTTCCAATGTTTGAATCAGGGTTCTTAAGGTCAGGACCCTTTTGACTACTGAGATAGTCTCAGTTCTGTTGGTAATTCCAATGGTAGCCAGCTGAGAGCTTGTCCTGTGATTTAGCACATTGATCATTCTGTTGGCAGCATCCGGCATATTGCCAAGATTTTCCCTTGCTCTTTGGATCTCCCTATGTGCCTTTGCAATGAGCTCTGACTGCTCATGTATGGTCTCAATGTAATGCCACTGGTCAGTAATGGACTGGCCAATATTTGCCCATAGGACTGCCTTGAGCTCAGCTGTTACTTTATCAAGTGTGAGCTCTTTCTCCAGCTCATTTATCCTCTTTTTGAGAGCCTTTATCTCTCTTTCCTTCTCAGCTACATTCTGTTTGGATTTATCATATTTTTCATTTATCTTAGCCAAAGTCTCTTTGGCTTGATTCAGCTCTGACATTTGAGCTTCCAGGACCTGAATCTCATTTTGAAGTTTCTGCATATCCAGACTATGAGCCTGCTCTGTTGTTGGTGCAGCTGTTGATGTAGATGGTGCTGTTGGCTCTGTCTGCTGTAAAGGAGGGGCAGTGGTCTTAGGAGCTTCTTCCAGATTGATTATTTCTGGAGGAGGCTGAGATGTCTGACCTTCTTCCCTTTGCTGCAATGATGCTTGTAATGCTGCCTGTGCAGCCTCTGACTCTCCCAATTTTTCTTGAGTCTGGGTCAATTGTTTATATAGAGACACCAGTAATTGTGTGGCCTCTTGATCATGTCTCTGCTGGGCAACTTCATCTGTTTGAGGATGAATAGTGGCTGGGATCTTGAACTTTTTCCTTAAGGCTGCCATGTCTGCATCCCTTAACTTCAATATTTCTTGTATGCCCTTGATGTCCTTGGGGTCATGCCCAATCTCTATGATTATATCTTCTAGGGCCCTGATCCTGTTATCTTTTGCTTGAGAGGAGGCCCTCTCCAACTCCAGCTGAGCAGCTGTATTGTTTAGGCTATTCTCTAGCCTGTAATTGTCCAATGTCTTGTCTGCCAAGGAAGCATATACCATCTCACCCGTTTGCTTATGCAATTCAATTTTGTCCATTGGGTGGATGTCTTTGGCCAGGACCTCAAGATTGGTCCTTAAGTAGTCTGAAGCAGATTGTGGCTGCAATGTAGTTGGCATAAAGTGACTCATGATCATCTTGCCTTCCTGAACATCATATGCAGACATGAGTCTTTGTTGATTAGTGGGAGCCATTTTCAATAAATGGTTGTACAGCTGTATTTTAATGGGCTCATTCCTCTTCTTTATGTCAATGAACTGCTGTTTAATGCTCAGTTCACCCTCTCTCTGCTGGCTAGAGGAGCTGACTTCTCCTCCCACTGTCCTCTCTTGTTCCTGTTGGAAGGAACTTGCAGATGCCTCCATACTAGGTGGGCCCATGCCCAAAGATTGCCCAATAGGCATCTCCTCCTCTGAAAGGGGATTCATTCTATGCCTCTTCTCACCATGACTTATTGATGTAGTCAAGGGAGTTTCTCTGTCCCTTTTTCTGCTTATGTCCTCCTTTTGGGGAGTTTGGAGGACTGATGTTTCAACTGTTGTCTCTTGCCTAGGGGGCACCATTTCGGGTATCTGCTGTTCAGTAACAATTGGTGCCTCAGCTGCCTTTTCTTGCTGTAATGGCTGCTCTTTCTCTTGCTGCCCCTCTTGTGGCTGTTGTACCTGTTGTTGCTGCTGCTGTACCTCCTCATGAGGTGGCTGTTCTGGCTCCATCTCCTTTTCCTTGCCTTTGGCAGAGGTTTGCTCAGTAACCTTGGCTGCTTGCTGATTTGCTGTGGATGAAGATGCAGCTGTTCCCACTTGAGTACTTGGAAGGGTAAACACCTGTGAGCAAAGTTCAAGGTCAGCCATCTTCTTTAAATTCCTTATTGCTCTTTGATTCAGCTCTTCTTGTGTAACAGGCTCTTCTAAGGTTCCTCTCCTCCATTTTACTTGGTTTGCATATTTTTCAATGTGAGGAATCTTTACATGATCATAGCCAGACAACTTATATTTGAGCCTTCTCAAAGTTATGAAGTGATTGGGGTCATAAGGTTTCCAAAGGAAACTGGTTTGAAGGCCAAGGGACTCAAGCATGTTGTCTGCTTCTATCCAACCTTCCTCCCTCTTGTTATAGATAAAGTGGCCAAGTTGGTTCCTGACCTTCAACTGTGCTTTCTTGCCTTTGCCAGAAAAGTGAAGCACATCCACATTGCCAAACTGCCTGAAGTATTCTAGGGCGAATAGCCTCATAGGCACATATCTGGGTAGTCTGTAGGGAGGCAATTCACACCCATATATCCTGATGACGGTGTGGTTCTGGTAGAAGTACCAGTCCCCAATGCTGTATGATTTGGATAGCTGAAGGATTCTCTGCATATCATCTGTGAGTCTTGGAGGAGGTGAGCTCATCAGCATAGACATGGCTGGGTGGATAAAGAGATCTATGAACTCACAGTAAGTATATGGAGAATCAGATATAAGGTGGAAAGCTGAGGACCAATAGACTACTGATCTAGGATTGCCATGGGCATCTACCCTTTTGATAGGAAAATGAAATTTCTCATGTTGATGGTACAAGATCAAGTGGTAGATGTAGGAGGTGTATCTGAACACCCTTTCTCTTGCCAAATTCATCAATTGCTCATGAATCTTCTCTAATATGTAGGTGGCATAGTCGTAGCAGATTGGTGACTTGCTAGGAGCAAACATAAGCATCATCACCAACACAGTTTCATCAATATATTCAATTGAATTATAGCCTAAGATGGGACTAATCATATCTGCAAGGTCTCTGCCCAGCCGGTTGAGATATACATGACCAATTGGAGGGTACTTCACACTGTCAGAGTCAACGTATAACTGATTTAGTTTAGTGACTTGAGCATCTGTCAGTTTAGCCCCTTGATTTATCAAGTCTATCAGTGACAAAGGGACCAACTTCTTCTGAGTCTTGAAGCAAAGCATGTCTCTGATGGCTTCAGGGGTAACATAGAAAACAACTGAACCAGAAGGGTCAATCACAGCCCTCTGAGTGGCATCATAACATTCAGCACACAGGTGGATTAGCTCAGGGAACTGGTTGACCTGAGGGAGCTTAAAAATAGGAAGAAAAGAGTTCCATATGCCCAGTACATCTGTTCCACTCTCATGCTTAGCCTTTAACTCATTCAATAGGTGAATGTGGAACTTACTGCTCATAAACATTTCTTCTGATATTTGGTAATCCAGGTCAGCTAGTGGCTTCCAATCCACTTCTCTCTGGGGGGCATTTAATGGAGCAACATTCAATGCTATCGGGGCTACTGGTGGATCCATGGTTTCTTCTAGGATTACAAATGGATGTTAATATGCAGATTAACACAAAGGAGTCTTCTTTAACAGAAAAAAGTGAATTGTTCAGGGATGAAAGATAAATGATCAGGTGCAGCAGTTGAAATACTGTTTGAAGTGTAAATAAGACCACTGTCTGGTCTCACTCTGTCTTTTTATAATCAGTAGGCACAGTTTGAGTAACTGGTTCGCGATTGCGCGAACAGAGTACAGATTTCAGTGAAAATTCAGGCAAACAAGGCTCAGCTGATGGTTTTCGGTCTCACGGTCGCAAATGGGGGCTAGGCAGAGGAAATTTGCCGGTAAAATTATAAGTTTCAGTGTCTCTTAATCTTTTTGCAGGATTTCACAGACAAATTAGGTGCATGGAGGATTAACGAGGAGAAATACCTGGTAAACAGCGAGCAACGGTCACGAATGTGGGTAGAAATGGTACGCCGGAGGTCTCCAGATCGATTCCAGCAAGGTGGCGCAGGTTTGAACGTGAAAAAGCATGCAGAGAAAGCAACAGCGAATTGGCAAAAAGTGTGAAAAAACGCGAAAATTGGCCAAAATATGGATTTTTTGGGACTTTGGCGCTTTTTTGGGATGACGTCAGCATGACGTCATCGGGTGGGGTCAAGGCCGGATGACGTCAGCATGACGTCATATGGTGATGTGGCAAGCTGCGATTGGTCCACGGGGATGATGCGGTGGCAGACACGTTGGCGCAGGGGCGGACAAAGATGCTGACGCGACGGCGGGGTGGCAATGACGTGGGTCTGACGTTGGACGGGCGGATTGACCGAAACCGGAAGCTGTTAGCGGTTTCCTATCGCACCGCTATAGATACGGAGGTGGTATTTGTCAGGCGTACCTCCGATATGCTGTGGGGGTGACGCGTGGCGGAGGCCTGACGTCACCCTCTGACAGATATCGGAAGGTATCTGTCGGACGTCGGGGCCGCTCCGATATGAATCAGGGCCGTCGGATCAAATGGGTCCGATCCGACGGTTGACGGAAGAGTGAGGTGTTCGGTCAATACGGACGGGGGCGGGATTTATTTAATATTTCTTTTGGGGATCTGCGCTCGGCGGAAAACATTGGGATATGGCGGATTTGTAATGTTTTTCAATGTATTTTGAAATAAAAGTAATCCGACGCCGATACTTTGGATAATTCAAAAAAGTGGGTTTTTGGGTTTTATTTGCAAATGAAGCGGGTTATAGGTAAAAAGGGTTTTTTCAAGGTTTTCTTTGCCAACAAAGGGTTTAATGGGTCAAATGGATTCAAAAGAGGGAAGGAGGTAAGGCTTAGGTTTATCAAAGTGACCAGATGTCATTTTGATCCCTGACATAGAACGTATGGCTATAATGCCAAGGGGAGGGATACTTATAGCATGTTTGGGGTTTATACACCATGGTGTTATAATACTAGGGAATGGATAAGATAGGGGATTTATATAATAGAATCAATGGTTAATATGGATGAAATGGGTGGATGAGGGGGGATATCACTAAGTTTATTTGAAAATCACTTAGTTTAGGGAGTAGATCAAAATGAAAAGAATTTTTAGACAAGAAATGTGGCTTTTAAAGGAACAAGAACCACCATGAAACCATAAATTCTTCCATGAATCTGAACTGATGAGGGGATGTTAGTAGCAAATGGGAAAAGGGGAAGAAGGGAGGTTAGACATGCTTCTTTGCTTTGCTGCCACCTGATGGAGAAGAACACCTTCTTAATTTATTGATTTTGCTTTGTGAACATAGGTCAACACACATTCAATTGTAAGGAATGACACTTCTGCAACCCCATCTGCCTACCCATCTACTTGCCTAGCATTTTTTGTTTCTTCTTGGAGGGTGCACTTAGACTTGCAGACCCTTTGTGTGCCTTTTCTTTTCCTTGGCTTTTTCCTTTTGATTTCTTATCTAATGCTGCCCTTATTTCTTCCAAGGCCCCAGATTAAGCAGTTGGGAACCTTAATTCTCTACCTAACTATTTGTCTGCCAAGATTAAACAGTTTGGACAGACTTCTTTCTCTATTCTACAACAGAAAATTGAAACATGGCATGATCTAGATTAGGCTGTTGGACCATCCATCAAAATTTGAGTAAACATGGAACTATGTACACACCTTGTTTTCTTGGAAATATGGGATCTTTGTACCATCAAAGAAGAGCATATTTGGCTCTTGAATTTGCCAATCATGAAATATGAAACCTATTGGTATAGGTATCCAACAGTTCACACAAGTTCATGATGAGCTTGTAGGAGTTTGTGTTACTATTTTAAAGGATGACTTGGTAAGCATAACCCTTCTGGGCCTTCCAAAGAGTTGGCATAACTATCAAGATTAAGTGAATGGGAGGGAGAAACTACTGAATTGGAAACACTTATGGTACAATTTGGTATAGGAGGAAATAAGGAAGAATACCAGAGATGGGATCTCATCCAAGGGAAAGGATGAAGAAAACTTTGCACTGGCTGGAAAGGGAAAGAAGGGAAAAGGGAAGAAATCTCAAACCAAACCAGAATCTAGCAAAGGGGAAAGAAGAAAGATTTGTCAAAAAATAAATGCTTCCATTGTCATGAATACAGACACTATGCCACAAAGTTCCCACAAAAAAAGGCAAGCAAGATGACCTTAGGAGGAGTAGTGGGTGAAGCCTCAGCTTCACACTTCGACCTTGACTTTACCCTTATCGCATGCATGTCCAACACAGTGATGGGGAGCATGTGGTACTTGGACTCAGGTGCATTTTTCCACATGACAGGGTGTAGAGATTTTTTCAGTGACCTAGAGGAGAAAGATCTCTAGATGCACATCAAGCTAGGGGACGACAGAAGGTACAACATGACCGGTATTGGTATAGTCACCTTTCAGAGGGAGTCAGGCTCCCCTCTCAGGCTCAAGGATGTCATGTTTGTTCTAGGCCTAAAGAAAAATCTCATCTCTGTTGGAGTTTTGGAAGACTGTGGTTATGATGTGATCTTCAACAAAGGAAAATAATTTCTGAGACACATAGCCACGGGAGAAGTGAAGAAGATCGATGTTTGTTTGAAGAATATTTATAAGTTATATGTGGAAGATTGTGCTACACTAAGCACTAAGGAAGAGAAAGTGAAGGGTCGTGATGTAGGTGAATTTTAGCACATAAGACTTGGCCATTTGCATCATGGCACCTTGAATATTATACAACAAATAACCACTAGCCTCCCTAAAGGAGAACTTGAGTAGCATGATGTATGCAAAGGATGTACCTTGGGGAAGTGCATAAAATCCGCATTCCATGATGGGGACAATGAAATGCGTGTAGTACAAGAAAGGATCCACTCTGATGTCTGTGGACCTTTCTCGATAGCCTCCATTTCCAGACAAAAATATTTTGTCTTTTTTATTGATGACTTCTCACATAAGTGTTGGATCTCTTCATGCGGAAGAAAAATGAGACGTTCTCCAAGTTTGTAGAATTCAAGGCATTGGTTGAGAAAGAAACCAACAAGAAGGTGAAGGCTCTTGGGAGCAATAATGGAGGTGAGTATGTGTTGAATGAATTTAAAAATTTATGTGTGAAAGAAGACATTCAACGAGAGTTGACAACACCTCACAACCCACATCAAAATGGGGTGGTTGAGAGAAATAATCGTAGCATTTTGGGAGAAACAAGGGTGATGTTGCATGACCAAGGCCTACCTCTGCATCTATGGGTTGAGGCATGCAATACAAAATTTTGTTTGTAAAACCAATGTCGTAATTGGATTTTTTGCATGATTACATCGGAGGAGGCTTTCTCGGGAAGAAAGCAGGATGTGTCACACTTCAAGATTTTTGGAGCCTCTGTTTACTGCCATGTCTCCAAAGAACCAAGGAATAAGCTTGAGTCAACCGTAGAATTGGGGGTATTTGTGGGTTACACAGAAAATCCCCACAACTACCATGTGTACTTGCCATCACTCAAAATGATAGTTGTGTGAAGGGATGTAAATTTTGATGAGGAGAAAGCTATGTGGTGCTCTCTTGAGAGGGAGATTTAGATCCCACCAAAAGATGATCTTTTAGCTCCAAAGGAGGAACCTCAGGAAGTTGTAGAGCAGCCAAAAATTGAGGAGCAGAGAGTGGAGACATTCACTCAAGAAAAACCATCCAGAGAAGGTAGAAAAAGAACTAAGGAAGTTGATAGACTTGTGTAGGATGTGAGGGAGAATGTGGGATATCCTTCAAATTTATGTAAGAAAAGGAGGTCACCTGAGAGGTACACTGGCTACATGGCTCTTATGACTGAGCTTATAGAGATTGAGCCATCATATTTTGAGGAAGAAATAGAGAAACCTGTATGGGTTGATGCAATGGTGGAGGAATACGAATCCATTACAAAGAACAGTGTTTGGGAAAAGGTCCCAAGACTAGCATATAAATCAATAGTGGGTTTGAGATGGATCTTCAAGGTGAAGCAGGCAACAGACAAAAGCATAGAGAAGTATAAGGCCATATTTGTGGCCAAGGGGTACTCTCAAGTTGAGGGAATTGACTGTGAGGAGACCTTTTCTCTTGTAGCAAGGTACTCATCCATTAGATCAATTCTTGCTCTGGCTACGTAGATGGGGTAGAATATCCACCAGATGGGTGTAAAAACAACATTTCTCAATGGGGTTATTAAGGAGGTGGTGTACATAGAGCAACACAAAGGTTTTGAGACATTTGATCAAGAGTCTCATGTGTGTAGACTCAAGTGAGCATTGTATGATCTCAAACAAGCACCTCGTGCTTGGTACACCAAGATCGATAGCTATCTCACTAGTTTGGGCTTCACCATAAGTGAAAGAGTCACTCCCTCCTTCATACACCTAGAACTCACTAACACTCCCTGTCACACACTCTTATTCATTCATTTCCATGCATTTTAAACTAGTACTCCCTTGTGTTTCCGTGGAACTCCCTAACAATCCCTAGCATACATTGGCACACCCTAGCACCTAGCACATCTTGGCATGTTTCCCTAGCCTTTAGCATGCCTTAGAACTACCTAGAATATCTTGTCTCTCCCTCCTTAGCACACCTGGGACTCACTGACACTTTTTGTCACAAGATATTATTCATTAATTTCCATGCATTATGTTGACCTGGTGCTCCCTTGTGTTTCCCTAGCACTTTGTAACACTTCCAAGCACGGTTTGGTACACCCTGGCACCTAGCACATCTTGGCTTCATGTTGCCCTATCACTCTAGCATGCGTTACCATTGCCTAACATACCATGTCACTCCCTCCTTAACACACCTAGAACTTGTTGACACTCTCTGTCACACACTCTTATTCATTCATTCCATGCATTTTGAGCTAGTTCTCCTTTGTGTTTCCCTAACACTCACTAACACTCCTCAGCATTCATTGGCACACTCTGGCACTTGGTACATCTTGGCACGATTCCATAGCACTCTGGCATGCCTTGGCACTGCCTAACATAACTTATCATTCCCTCCTTACCACACTTGGAACTTGCTAACACTCCCTATCACACACTCTTATTCATTCATTTCCATGCAATTGAAACTAGTGCTCCCTTGTGTTTCCTAACATTCCCTAACACTCCCTATAATGCATTGGCACCACACCCTATCATCTGGCACAACTTTACATGCCTTAGCACTTGGCATGTCATGGCATGCATAACATGCCTTGTGTCTGTCTATCATGTGTTAGCACTTCTTGGCATTCCCTGGCACACATTGGCACTCCCTAGTTGTTATGCCCTTATAGATAGCCTTACATTTTTTGCGACTTGGTAAACCAACCAAGTCATTGAAAAAATAATGTTATGCTTGTTATCAATTAGGTTTTCCCAAAAGTTGTAAGAAAGGGAAGGATGCCGAGGTAACCATAGACCAATATTTTAGATACAGAATCTAGCCAATCTGTATCTAGAGAGGGCTCTCTATTTATGATTTAGCTTTGTTTTTTTTAAAGGTATTAGGCTAGTTATGAAGTTCAAGGGTTTTGTTTGAGTTTGGGTGGTGAGATTCAATAGAACAGAGAGGTAAAATAGAGTAGTTCAATCCATTGGGCTAATGGAGTCAAAGAAGATGTTATCTGAATTTGGTTTCTTAATAGAGGATGGCTTCACAGAGCAAGGTAGTCAAACAGGGAACAAATAAAGATTTGAAACAGATGGAATGGGTTCAAATGGGGTGAAGGGCAGTTAAGAATCCTTCTACCTATTCAAAGAGCGAAAATGGATGATCACTGATAAGGAGCAGTTAAGTATTTTTTACCAAATAATCAACATGAAAGAATCAGGAAATAGGAGCAATTAAGAGTTCACTGATTATCCAAATTTTGAAGAAAACACAGAGAACAATAAAGACTGAAATCAGAGTGCAATCAAGCATATTCTAAAATTAACCTTCTCTTTATCATTCGGATTATGAAAACACAGATGATATAATGAACAAATAAAACTGTAAAACACAAGATATAGGGGACTTATTGATCTAATGGTTGATTCAAGAAATCTGTGACAAGTCCTCTGTTTCAATTCCTCGTCGAGTAGGCCATGCAACAGTTGATTCAAACAACTTTCTATTCCAAAGTTTCAATATTACAGCAGAGTCTAGGAACCCACACACCACCCCTCAATACTCTAATGGAGGGGGTATTTATATAGCAAAATATGTACAACAAATATCTTATAATAGCTGTGAGATAATATCTAGGTTTAACTAAAAAGAGTTTACAAAAATAGAAACAACTAGTCTCTATGATATGAAAAGGGTAAACTGGTGTTGTGCTGGAGGCAGGCTCTTTAATTTGGCTGGCAACTGTCTTCTGTAGTAACTCTGCGCCGGCTGCCTGTCTTAAATGTGCTCTTTAATTCTGATATGCTTTCTTTAATTCTGCTCTGACATCTTTATTGCTGATCTGATACACTTTAATGCTTGATTGATACTCTTTAACTGTGTTTTGACTCCTGCTCATTGATGTCCATCGTGTTTTGGTAAAACAAAAACAGCTAACGTGTCTTCTAATCATCTTTCCTCTAGCTATTTGTGTCTCTGAAGGCCCACTAGTTAGGGTAGCAAGTATCCCTATATATCATTTTATTTCTTTCTTCTGCAAGCCTGGAAGTCCCTCGGTGTTGTTTCGAACTGTATTAAAGAGGAAGACTACACTATGTAGGTTGAATGGTAGGTTGCGGAGCTCGCGTTGTAGCTTTTCTGGTCGGGTGATAGTTTAAAACTAGAACTGTGAACTCGGAAGTTTTAAATGCCTGGAGCACTGTATGCAGAAAAATGTAGCAAAAAATGACGATTTTACCCTTTTTATTCGACAAAATGAAGTTTTGGCGAGAATTTTTGATTTGAAGGACGGATGACGTAAGCAGTACGGATGATGTCAGCGGGAGTACGGGGGCAGGTGATGTGGCAGGTGACGTCATTAAAGGGACAGATGACGTCAGTGAAGGGTGACGTGGCGGGTGACGTCAGCGGAGGGCGGTGGTAAGCAGTTTTGCTCGCACCGCTTTCGGGGCTGGGCGGTTTTGGACCAGGAGGGAGCAAGCACCCCAAATGGGCGACGTGTGGCAGCGGTATGGGCGGAAAAACTGCCGGCCCCCGTGAGTTAAACAGTGGCGGTTAGGGGGGTCGTGAAATGGATGCGGACCATTGGATGGTGGAGTGGGGATCGGACGGCGGAAGCACTTTGATGATGGCGGAGGTTTAATGTGCGGGGCCGAAACAAATAAACTATGTTTTTAAATGTATTGGGGCGGTTTTGTTAGGTTTGCACGTTCAGTTATTAATTAACCCAGGTGGTTAATCAACCCTTTATGGCACGCAGGGAAGGTTTTTAATAAGTTTCAAATAAACTTATTAATTCCTTATTACACGGTGACTATGGTCGTATTCGACCCGGGGGGGGGCGGCGGATATTTAATATTTTTGGGATTTTTTATATATTTTTCATAATACAGAGAATGGAAATGTTTGCATGAGATTTATATAATAAAAGTTAATAGTTAATATGAAAAAATGTAAATGAAAGCGCTATGTTATAAACTTAGGCTTAGGATGAAAAAGGGGTTTTGAGGTGATATAATGTACTTTTTCTAAGTAAAAATGAGAATTCACTTAGGCAAACATTTATGAAATGAAATGAGTGACTTTAGTGATATTAAGAGCAGATTCTTAATATTTTAGGGGGGAAATTAGTAAATGATTAGGGAAAAGTATGAAGGGGAGTTAGTTATGAAACCTTGCCTCGCTCCAGCTGCTCCAAGTATAATGTCCGCCATGGCACTTGTGATAAAAGTGAAAGTTAATACATTGAGAGACATGATCCATCACAAGTATCATTCTGCAACACCAATCTACCTACCCTGCCTACTTTGGCCTAACATTTTTTCTTCTCTTTACTTGGGTGCACTTGGACTAGCAAACCCTCATCAAAATTTCTTTTCTTTGCATGGTAATCCTACCTAAGTCTGCACTTATTACTTCCAAGGGCTTAGACTAAATTGTTGAGCTCCTTTGCTTCTCTACCTATCTACTTATTTGCCAAGATTAAACAGTTTGGTCAAATTTTTTCTCTATCTGTAAAACAGGAAATTCAAATATGAACTAGCCAAGATTAAGCTGTTTGGCCTTTCATCAATTATGGCATAAAGTTCAACAAGCTACACAGAATGCTTATTACAGAAAATGAAAAAGTAGTGGCATTTTGGACTTGCACACTTTGCTGGTCTTTCTTTATTTGGGGTTCATTTCTTCTCATTTTTCTTTTGACCATTTTATTCTTTTTACCCTTTGATTTTTCTTTTAGGGCATACCCTCTTTACATTTTTTTGATTTTTTGATAATATGGAAAACCTTTGCAACAAGGAAAGGTATGAACATAATACAGAGCTCATCAAGTCAATCATGAAATATGACACCTATTGGTATAGGAGTATAATAGTGGCTCCACTTGGGGTTGGCTTTCCCTGGTGGAAAGTCAAGAACAACAGGTCAGATGGCCTTCTAAATAAATTTTACTTTGCTCTAAAATCTTTCTTTGCTGGTTGCTTTATTGTATGTATGACAGCACACTTGTGAAGCTTAGGGCCTTCTCTTTGGGCTTCAACTGCAGCAAGTTACTATCCAATCCAAACTGTGACATTATTAAGGATATAGTATGTACATGTTAGAGTCAGAATGCATTAAAAAACTAGATCAAAGTAATGTTTCAGCATTCAACCATTCACTGGTCCTTCTTCTGTTTCTGTACCATCCAGGCTCTTCAGAAAGTAAGTATTGTTCCCTTGCAATGCATGGATGATAAATGGCCCTTTCCACAGGAATTCAAACTTCCCATGTTTTCCTTTGTCTTCTCTCCTGGAATCCCACCTTAGAACTTTGTCTCCAAGGTAGAAGTCTTTTGCTTTGGTCCTTTTATCAAATATTTTCTTGAGTTTTTCTTGTAACACTTGGGATCTTTGGTGCACTTCTTCTCTGGTCTGCTGCAAATGGATGGTCTGATTTATTCTCCTTTGAATGTCATTGAGTTCCACCTGAGCTTCTTGCATTAATTTCATTACAGGAACTCCTAGAGATGAAGGAAACACAACCTCCATGCCATAAACTAACTCATAAGGGCTAGTTCTAATAAATCTCTTTGTAGTAAGTCTGTCTACCCATAGTGCATTTGTAAGTTTCTTGTTCTAGTTTTTCTTATTCTCTTCCAACAATCTCTTAATAATATTAATCAAGCTTTTATTGGAAGATTCAACTAGACCATTGCCTTGAGGGTAATAGGCTGTGGAATGGCCTAAAGTGATATGGTATTTGTTACAGAAATTTATCATTTTCTTGGACTTGAAGGCAACAGCATTGTCGGTTATGATCTTTTCAGGACAACCAAATCTAGACAATATGTTGGTTTCTAAGAATCCTATAATCACTGTATCATTGGCTTGTCTAGAAGGAATGGCTTCTATCCATTTGGTGAAATAGTCTATGGCAGTAAGAATCCATTTATGTTGGCCAGAATAGTGAGGGTGTATTTCTCTAATGAAGTCGAAACTGCATTGTTGAAAGGGTTTTTCAGTGGAAATTGGTCTCAAGGGTAAGGGTAACAGTTTCCTTTTTCCTTCAAAAATTTGGCATTTGTGGCAAGTAGTGACAAACTTCTTTACATCAGTGAACAAGGTTGGCCAGTAGAATCCAACCCTTGGGATTTTGTCTGCAGTTGATTTCCAGTAAAGGTGTCCACCACAGTCCCTTGCATGAAATTCTTTGAGAACTTTGTCAGCTTCTTCCTTTATTAAACAATTCAAGGTGATTCTAAGAAGGCCTGGCTGATTTGTGGAGTCGCCATCTCCTGTACATTATCCAGTTCATTAATATCCAGGGCTTGAAAGTTTGTTTCAGTCATGAGTTTAGCCAATCCCTGTCCTTCTATAAGCTTTGTAGGTTTTATTTCAATATCATACTCCAAAATATTAGATATCCATTTACCTCGTTTGCCTTCAATTCCATCTTGAGTCAAGATGTCTTTGACAACAGCATTTGGTACATAAGGTACTACATGGGAGTACAATATATATACTCTGAAATCTTTAATAGCTTTCACAAGTGCAAAACCCTGTTTTTCCATGATTTTGTAATTTAGAGGTGCATCTCTAAGTGCTTTACTAAAAAAGGCTATGGGTTTTTGAAATCCTTGATCATATTTTTGTAGTAAAATAGCTGCTAAAGTGTGTTCTAATGCAAATGAGAAAATTATGAAGTCTCTATCGAAATTTGGGCTTGTGAGGATTGGTGTTTTGGTCAAAGCCATTTTAATTTCTTCAAATGCTTGTTTGGCTTCTACTGTCCATTTAACCTTTGAATCCCTTTTTAACATATTGTTCAGCAATCTAATTAAGTCAGCCAAATTAGATATGAATCTTCTCAAAAAGTTAATCTTCCCTAGGAAATCTTGAAGTTCTTCAACATTTCTGGGGTGGGGTATTTGCAGAATAGCTTCTATTCTAGCAGGATCAATTCTGATGGCATCTTTGGAGATGATATGGCCTAACAGTTTGCATTCTTCTAAACGAAACAAAGATTTTTTAGGATTTAATGAAATACCATACTTTCTGCATTTTAAAAACACTTGTCTCAAATGATCTAAATGTTGCTGATATGATCTAGAAAACACAGTGAGGTCATCTAGATATATAACTAGAAAATCGTGAATTTATTTTGCAAAAGCTATGTCCATTGCTCGCTGAAAGGTTTCCCCTGCATTCTTAAGTCCAAATGGAATTTTAACATATTTGAATGTACCCCATGGTGTTGTAAATTCAGTCTTTTCTTGGTCATCGGGATGAACCAGAATCTGATTAAAACCTGAAAACCCATCGAAAAGTGAAATCCTAGAAGCACCTACTACTCTTTGTAAAATATGATCCATCTTAGGTAAAGGGTAATTGTCTTTCAAAGAAACCTTGTTTACGTTTCTTAAGTCAAAACATATTCTGATTTCTCCTGTTTTCTTCCTGGTAGGCACTAAATTAGACACCCACTCTGAAAATCTGATTGGCGCAATTATCCCTGCATCATGCATTCATTTGATTTCTTTTTCAATTAAAGGAAGCAGTACATGGTTGATTCTTCTGAGCTTTTGTTTGAATGGTTTTTGATTTTCATTGAAGGGTATTGTATGTTGAATTACAGAGGTGTCATAAGACTTCAGATCTTCATAGCTCTAGGAAAAAACATCCTGGAATTCTTTGATCAGTTCAACATACTTAAGTTTTTTATCAGGGGGCAAAGATTTGGACAATTTTACCATTTTTGGATTCTCTTCAGTTCCTATGTTGTAGTCTTCAATGTCTGCTTTTAGAGGTTCCATCTGGGGTTTCTTTGGAATATCGTTGAAATCAAAGAGATCTTCCAAAGGAGTTAATCCTTTGGGCAAATGATTGTCTTTCAAATTGATAATTTCAGATTCTCCTTCAATAATCTCATCAACATCTGTTTCTTTAAGATCCTGTATTTCCTTTTTGGTAAATTTCGTTGGATGAAGCATTTGAGTTGCATTTTCTGTTGAAATGTCTGTTTCTATCTAATTTGTTGGATCAAACTCACTAACTGTATCTCCATCTACGTTAGTGCTAGAAAATTCTTCTCCTAGGGTTAAAAAGTTATTGATCTGATTATCACTGTCAAACACTTGGCAGTTCTTCACATTATCAGGTATGGCTGGCCTGTGTCTAATTTTAGTTGTGAATTGATGATTTGGTTCAAATGGTAATTTACAGGTGCTGGCAAACATTGCTAGGCTATGAGCTTGCAAGTTATGTTTTCTCGGGATTTTGACAAGCTGAGTTTCTAGAAATGTATTGAGGATTTCCATGCCTGTTCCTCTGTACTCTCTTAATCTGGGATCATTTGTTAAGAACTTCCCTTTTATCTGTTGAATGTTTAAATCAGAATCTCCTAGGACTGACACTCTAGTTGCTCCCAATTTCTTGACCAGTTTAAGACCTAGCAATAGAGATTCATATTCAACCACATTATTAGTGCACCTAAAGTTTAATCTGTAGGCATGGCCTTCAGCGTGATTGTTTTCAATATTGTGCACCCAAACTCCTGCTCCTGCTCCTAATTTGTTCACAGAACCATCAAATTCTACGTACCAAAGGATTTCATGTTCACAATTAGTATCTGGTGTTTCAGGGATCTGTTCAATAGGGAGATTTTGTTTTTCGGTTTCTTCTGGCTTATCTGACGTTTCATGATTTTCAGAAATTTCTTGGATTCGGACACTAGACTTTCCATTTGTTATTTCTTCCATTTCATCTGCTAAAAATTTTATTGCATGTGGGGGATCAATTTCAGCATTTTAAAGGATAAAAGAATCCATATCTAAATGTACTGAGTAGATAGAGAAATTTTGAGGTTTCTCTTGACTACTTAATAGATATTTCATTAAGGTTTCTCTGTATAGTCTCTTGGGTTGACCAGACACTGAAATAGTAGTGTAAGACATGTCTAATTGTAGAGATCATTGAAACTTTGCACCCCAAGATCTGGACAATAACATGCCATACTTTGGTGGAATATCAGCAACTACTATGTCCATCAAGATGGTTTTGGCAGGATATTGGACTAGTGACACACATAAATATTTGATTAAACCCAAACATTTGACCTGACTTGAATCAAAAGAGAAAAGGTCTTTATATGGCCTGGTGATATCAAGGTCAAGTTTGTCCATTACAGATTTAGGCATTAAGTTATGAGAAGAACCAGAATCAAACATGGTGTTATGAAGTATTTTATCATGTATGTTTAAACCTACATAGAAAGGAGGAACTTCTCCCTCTGTTGTTTTTCCATTTACCCCAGGGCCAAATATCAGTTCAGGCTGGTCATCAAAAACATTTATTGAATCTTCGTTCATAGAAACTTTGAGTTATATGCTGATTTGACTTCTGTAGACATCATGTTTAACTAATTTTGATAATGGAATAGCTATCTTTAGTTTGCCTACTTCTGTGTCAAGATTAAAAGGTTTTTCGGTCTAAGTTCTTGTATTTTGGACAGCTGGATTTTCTGCATTTTTCTCCTCTTCCGGAGTGGGATTATGGGCTGAAGTTGTTTCCAAATCAATTTCTAGAGGCTCTCCTACTTTTCCTTTAGAAGGAATAGAAGTGGAAGGTTTTCTGTTAGGTGGTTGATTATCTGATACATCTTCAACAATTGGGTTATTATGGTTAGGAACTGTTTTAGAAAGAATGTGTATAGGGGGGTTATTGATCTTACCTTTGTTAAGTTGTTTGATATCTTTTTGTTTATTGGTTTCAGGGACATCTATTCTTCTTCTCCTCAGATTGTATTGTTTTTGGACTTCATAAATGGTTGTATCATATCCCTCCCTAAAGTCAAATGATTCACCTGACTGAGCTTGGAGTTGTTTAAGAATGTGAGCTTCTTGATCCTCTTGAGTCAAGAAAACGTCTTGTTCATTGTTGAGTCCCATCAAATTAATTTGAGTGTCTTCTGTTGGTTCATCAAATGTTGAGGCTTCAACATAATTTTCTTGAAATGGGGACCTAACATTTTGGCCAGGCCCTGTCTTTCCAGTGTTAGGATTTTGGTTCTTCCTGAAATTTGGATTTCTCCCAGTATTGCTTGGTTGACCATCCCAAGTGAATTTTCTCACGATTGTTTCTACTCTATCTCCAAGTCTATCCATTCCTTTAATAATGGCATCTAATTTATGTTCAAAGGCAGAAGGTTCTTCTTTGAAAGGTGTCCTTCTTTCAGCTCTGGCTCTAGATCGTTTAGATATCAGGTTGGCCTCAACACTGACAGCTATACTCTGCATCTCTTCTAAGTTTCAAGGAGCTCTTTCGCTGAGTTAGTATGCCATATCAGAATCAAATGCATCAGGGAATTTGATCAAGGCCAAATCTGGAGGAAGTATGAGATTTTGAGGAATAGCATTGTAGACATTATTGAATCTGGTACAGTAATCTTGGACAGTTTCTTGTGTGCCTCTTCTTAGGTTTTCATACTCTGATAAAATGTGGAGAGGATATTTCTTCTTTTCCCATCTGTTCAAGAAGGTTTGATAAAGAGCTTGTGGGTCATTGATGCTACTTGCAGGAAGGGCTCTAAACCAGGTTCTAACATCTCCAGTTAAACTTTGAACAAATACTTTCATTCTAACATCATCAGCATCAATCTCATAACTTTCAAAATAGTCGGTCATTTTATTGGTATGTTGTTGAGCTGTGTAAGTGCCAGTACCTTCAAAAGAAGGGATTTTACTTTGATAGTCTTGGGGCAGAGCCCTTGGATTGGCAGGTAAGTTTAGGGGAGTATATTGGTTTTCCATGGTTGCAGAAATAGATGTGACAACTAGAGGAGTAGGGATAACAATGGGAGTGTGTGTTGTAGATGGAGGAGTGGAAAGGGTAGTTGGAGGTGCTGATGGTGAACTTGGAGAAGCTGTTGTAATCATAGAAAGGTTTGGTGTTCTTTCAGAGGTAAGCTCAAATTGAATGGAGTTCTGCAAATGTCTGTCAAGGTGTGAAGTAACAACTTCAATCTGCAAATTTTCTATGAATATTGGATTTTGAACTGTGTGGGTTAACCCAGATTCTGAAAAGGTCTCAAATAAAGAGTTTTCAAAATGCTCATCAACAGGTTCATCCTGAGGGTAGATCCATCTCACAGGACAGGATTTTGATCTGTATAGAGGCCGAGAACTAGCAAAATTTTCTTGGCTCCCTTGTCTTCTAAGAATCCTAGGAATCAGATTAGGATTTTCAAACACAGGTGGGGGATTAGGATCAGGATTTGATCTGGTGTAATGAATCTTTTCTGAAGCCAGTTTCTAGGTGTATTTTTGGTTTTTTCTTGAAATAGATTTGACAATACAACTTTAATAGTCTCTTCTAGGAGGTTTTAGATGTGGGAGTTTTGAACTTTCCTAAAGACTTTTTTGAAAAGAGGAACTGACCAAGTATTTGAAACTAGATGTTCAGTCCATAAACTAGACCGGAGATAGACTAAAGTAGCATTCATTTACTTCTGCAACTGCAAAGAAAAAAGCATTTCAAAGGCTACCTGGCTAACTTCAGGCTCCGTCTGTAGCTTATGAAATAAACAATAGTAACAAACAATTATTCAGTCCCCAGTGGAGTCACCAATGATGTTATCACTCATGTTTTCCCAAAAGTTGTAAGAAAGGTAAGGATGCCGAGGTAACCATAGACCAATCTTTTAGATACATAATCTAGCTAATCTGTATCTAGAGAGGGCTCTCTCTTGATGATTTAGCTTTGTTTTTTTTTAAAGGTATTAGGATAGTTATGAAGTTCAAGGGTTTTGTTTGAGTTTGGGTGGTGAGATTCAATAGAACAGAGAGGTAAAACGGAGTAGTTCAGTCCATTGGGCTAATGGAGTCAAAGAAGATGGCTTTCTGGATTTGATTTCTTAACAGAGGATGGCTTCACAGAGCAAGGTAGTCAAACAGGGAACAAACAAAGATTTGAAATAGATGGAATGGGTTCAAATGGGGTGAAGGGCAGTTAAGAATCTTTCTATCTATTCAAAGAGGGAAAATGGATGATCACTAATAAGGAGTAGTTAAGTATTCTTTACCAAATAATCAACATGAAAGAATCAAGAAACAGAAGCAATTAAGAGTTCACTGCTTATCCAAATTCTGAAGAAAACACAGAGAACAATAAAGACTGAAAACAGAGTGCAATCAAGCATATTCTGAAATTAACATTTTCTTTATCATTCAGATTATGAAAACACAGATGATATAATGAACAAAGAAAACTGTAAAACACAAGATATAGGGGACTTATTGATCTAGTGGTTGATTCAAGAAATCTGTGACAAGTCCTCTGTTTCAATTCCTCATCCAGTAGGCCATGCAACAGCTGATTTGAACAACTTTCTATTCCAAAGTTTCAATATTACAATAGAGTCTAGGAATCCACACACCACCCCTCAATACTCTAATGGAGGGGGTATTTATACAACAAATATCTCATAACAGCTGTGAGATAATATCTAGTTTTAAATAAAAAGAGTTTACAAAAGTAGAAACAACTAGTCTCTATGATATGAAAAGGCTAAACTGGTGTTGTGCTGGAGGCAGGCTCTTTAATTCGACTGGCAGCTGCCTTCTATAGTAACTCTACGCCGGCTGCCTGTCTTAAATGTGCTCTTTAATTCTGATCTGCTTTCTTTAATTCTACTTTGACATCTTTATTGCTGATCTGATACACTTTAATGCTAAACTGATACTCTTTAACTGTGTTTTGACTCCTGCTCATCGTTGTCCATCGTGTTCTAGTAAAGAAAAAACAAATAACATGTCTTCTGATCATCTTTCCTTTGGCAATTTGTATCTCTGAAGGCCCACTGGTTAGGGTAGCAAGTATCCTTGTATATCCTTTTATTTCTTTCTTTTGCGAGCTTGGAAGTCCCTCGGTGTTGTTTCAAACTGTATTAAAGAGGAAGACTGCACTATGCAGTTTGAATGGTAGGTTGCGGAGCTCACGTTGTAGCTTTTCTGGTCAGGTGATAGTTGAAAACTGGAACTGTGAACTCGGAAGTTTTAAATGCCTCGAACACTGTATGCAGAAAAATGTAGCAAAAAATGACGATTTTACCCTTTTTATTTGAAAAAATGAAGTTTTGGCGGGAACTTTTGATTTGAAGGATGGATGATGTAAGCAGTACGGATGACGTCAGCGAGAGTACGGGGGCAGGTGACTTCATTAAAGGGACAGATGATGTTAGCAAAGGGTGACGTCAGCGGAGGGCGGTGGTAAGCGGTTTTTCCTGCACCGCTTTCGAGGCTGGGTGGTTTTGGGCCGGGAGAGAGCGAGCACCTTGGATGGGCGACGCGTGGCAGTGGTATGGGTGGAAAAACCGCCGGCCCCCACGAGTTAAACAACGGCAGTTAGGGGGGTCGCGAAATGGATGCGGACCGATGGATGGTGGAGCAGGGATCGAACAGCAGACACGCTTTGATGATGGCAGAGGTTTAATGTGTGGGCCCGAAATAAATAAACTGTGTTTTTAAACATATCGGGGTGGTTTTTTTAGGTTTGCGGGTTCGGTTATTAATTAACCTAGGTGGTTAATCAACCCTTTATGGCGCACAGGGAGGGTTCTTAATAAGTTTCAAATAAACTTATTAATTCCCGATTACACGGTGACTATGGTCGTATTCGACTGGGGGGGATATTTAATATTTTTGGGGTTTTTTATATATTTTTCATAATACGGGAAGGGAAATGTTTGCATGGGATTTATATAATAAAAGTTAATAGTTAATATGAAAAAATGTAAATGAAAGCGCTATGTTATAAACTTAGGCTTAGGATGAAAAAGGGGTTTTGAGGTGATATAATGTATTTTTCTAAGTAAAAATGAGAATTCACTTAGGCAAACATTTATGAAATGAGATGAGTGACTTTAGTGATATTAAGAGCAGATTCTTAATATTTTAGGGGGGAAATTAGTAAATGATTAGGGAAAAATATGAAGGGGAGTTAGTTATGAAACCTTGCCTCGCTTGAGCTGCTCCAAGTGTAATGTCTGCCATGGCACTTGTGATAAAAGTAAAAGTTAACACATTGAGAGACATGATCCATCACAAGTATCATTCTGCAACACCAATCTACCTACCCTGCCTACTTTGGCCTAACATTTTTTCTTCTCTTTACTTGGGTGCACTTGGACTAGCAAACCCTCAACAACTTTTTTTTCTTTGCATGGTAAGCCTACCTAAGTCTGCACTTATTACTTCCAAGGGCTTAGATTAAACTGTTGAGCTCCTTTGCTTCTCTACCTATCTACTTATCTGCCAAGATTAAACAGTTTGGTCATATTTTTTTCTCTATCTGTAAAACAGGAAATTCAAATATGAACTAGCCAAGATTAAGTTGTTTGGCCTTTCATCAATTGTGGCATAAAGTTCAACACGCTGCACACAATGCTTATTATAGAAAATGAAAAAGTAGTGGCATTTTGAACTTGCACACTTTCCTAGTCTTTCTTTATTTGGGGTTCATTTCTTCTCATTTTTCTTTTCTTTTGACCATTTTATTCTTTTTACCCTTTGATTTTTCTTTTAGGGCATACCCTCTTTACATTTTTTACATTTTTTGATTTTTTGATAATATGGAAAATCTTTGCAACAAGGAAAGGGATGAACATATTACAGAGCTCATCAAGTCAATTATGAAATATGACAACTCTTGGTATAGGAGTATAACAATGCCTATCCCAAAGTCTCCCTTTTTCTGCAACTGCTTTGTCCATCCCCTTATCACAATCATAAGACAATAATCTTTAAGACAATAATATTTAAGACACTATTTTTAAGACAATAATTTTTGAGACACACGCTTAAAGACAATATTTAAGACAATACACAAGTTTTTTTTGTCTTAAGTTAAGACAATTTACCTAAAAATTGTCTCAAATATTGTCTTAAAATCCTCCTTTATGTAGTAGTGGTAATAGCCTCACCAGCAATAAGTTGAGGTAATGATTTTGGTTATGTTTTTATTTACCTAACAATGGAATATTGCAGGAAATAGAAGACCAAGAGATGAAGAGAAGAATAGCTGAGCATAGTTCATATGACTCTTCGTATAGGCTGAAAGATACATTAGTGGGATGGGAGAAGTTAGTTGAGCAATAGGGATAGGGATACTCTCCTAATCTAGCAGATAGATTGAGAAGTTTGAAGGAAGAGATTGTAAGTCACAAAGAAAATAATGAGTGGTTGATAGAAGCCTCAGAAAGGCTTGCAAAATCTCAAGAAAAGAAATCTGAGGTCAATTTATTTATTCTTTAAAGCTTTTCATATTTGTAAAAGCAGGGACAAATAGGGATCAATCATGGAGATAGACAATAAGAAAGGACTAATGGTGTATCTGGAAGTAGGTATCAGAAAAAGCATGGGATGGGCAGGGATGATATAGTGAATAATGGTAGACCCTTAGATACACCTGAGAGGAGGTCCAGTACTCATGGATTTTATTCTAGATCTGCTCCTAAGAGACATCATCGCCATCATCACCATTATCATGATGAGAGGAATGAGAAGGGATACTTTTCTGGGGAGTTCAAGAAATCCAAAACTCCTACTTTTGACGGTGACATGACTAAATCAGAAGATGCAAAAGCATGGCTTTTTGGGATGAGGAAAATTTTCATATTTCATGACTACTATGAGAATATGAAGGTCAAGATAGCTACCTTCAACCTCAAAGGAAAAGCAGATATCTAGTGGGAAGAGGAGTTGATTTGGGAATAATTTGAAAGACTCTTCAGAAAGAAGTATTGGTCTGAGAGATGTTATGATGGAAAGGCCAAGGAATTCTACGAGCTTAGGATGGGTTCCATGAAAAATGAAGGACATAAAACCATATTTCTAGAGTTGTTGAGATATGTGTCGTATCTCAAGGATGAGAAAGAAAATATCCAAAGGTTCATTGGTGGATTTCCATTATCATTCAAAGAGGGGATTGAGTTTGATGAGCCTCACCCATTGGAGGAAGCCATCAAGAAGTTAAATAATTGTTATGAGCATTCAAAGTGCAAGCCTGAGTTCAGTTGTGACTGGAAGGGTAATGAGAAGACTAAAGGAAAAATGCCTAAGAAGCAAGGAAGATCTCAAGATGCAGGTGATAAGGAAAATGTGGCACCTCATAAGAAGTTCAATGCATCTAAGAAAGGATGTGCATCTCAGCCTGTGGAGTAGCATAATAAAGGAAATGGCAGAAAACCCTTGAGGTTTTGGACTTGTGATGGAGATCATTGAAGGAGGGATTTTCCATTGTATCAAGTTGTTAGGCCTCATATCTAATAGGCATAGGAGGCATAATCAGATGGGGTGTAGCTAAGAGCATTCCCTAGATTTATGCAATAGTTGATACCAGACAGACAGGGCAAGGAATTTTTGAAGAGAACTGAAGGGGATTAGTTCTCATGTTACTAGGAGGTTGTGGGTTGGGTTAGGATCTTTAGAACCCTGAAACAACTTGGGTTCCATGGAGGTTGTGGGTTGAGATAGTAGTCCCTGGAGCCCTGTACAACTTAGGAAGAGACCAATCTTGAGCTAATATCTACAAGAAAATAAGCCCATGCTCCATAATAGAGCAATAGAACAAGTTTAAGTGCATGAAAGGAATTTTGGGTTGAGGAAGCTACATGGGAAATGGATGATCAGATGCGAGCATAATAGCTAGCTTTTAGTTATAGCTAAATTTTTCAAGGGAATTGAAATCCCTTGAGAGATGATACATGCACGTGTTCAGTTGTAGGGAAACATGATTAGTGCAATAAGGTAAGACAATTGGTAAATTGTTATATTTATTAATGCACTGACAATTGTGTGTTTATGGCAGTACGATGCAGGGAATCACATGACAAAAGAGACTACCATGAAATATTGAATAATACTCGAGATGGGCTTTTATGAACCCTTGAAAGCATTAGGAAATCATGGGAATTAAGTCATGGTTTATGTTGAAATTTTTGTGCTTTCAATATTTCATGATTTGTTTGTGGTTGATTTACAGTTTTGAATATGACTTGTGCATGGCCATGCCACTTTGTTTGTGGTGTTGTATTGTTGTCTATTTTTGTGTATTTTTTTTCCTTTTATGTTTTAAGGGTCTTAGGGATTGGTTGGGGGAAAGAGGAAAGCTAATGAAGCTCGGGGAGAGCTGAGTGGAACCCAACATGCAATGTAATACTTGGATGAAGCGCATGAATAAATGGTGACTAAATGTAAGAATATGATAGTCAGTTAGGATGATTGGGTCCATAAGGATAAATGGACAATGGCAATATAGTCATGAGAAAGGTAAATTAAATGGGCTTGAGGTAACTGATGCCTTGGCTAAGTTGGAAGCTATTATTCTAAATGTTGTGCATGCGTTGCATAGATAAATGAAGTTCTCTTAATCTTGACCTTATAAACATTGGTAATTGTGTTGCGATCATGATTATGCTAATGCAAATATATATATATATATATATATATATATATATATATATATATATATATATATATATATATATATATATATATATATATATATATATATATATATATATATATATATATATTCCATTGTCTGACAAGGTCATCAGGTATCATTCTTACGGAAGAATGATTGTTTTATGAAAGTGAATGGCATGAAAAGATTCTTTCTTTTATGAGGAATCAAATTGGAAAAGTATCCCTAGAACATCTATGCTTTTAGTTTCATGATGATATGATTTTGATATTATGTGCTTATAACTATGCCTATTCTTATTCCATGAACATGAATGTTGAAGGATACATCAGCAGAATGAAAACAATGTGATCTACGACATGTTGGGACAAGCATTGATTTGTAGATGCATATAGTAAGGTGTGGGAAGGACACTAGAGGCAAGGTTTACTGGTAGATATGGTGTGGTGTTTGGATGTGCAATACTACTGTTGTGTACATGTTGTATTGTTTGTGTGTACTGTTCCATGTGTATTTTGTATGTTTTGTGTTATAACATGTGTATTCGCCGTATTGCATCATGTGTATATGTGAAGATGTTGTGTTGTACACCATGTGTAGGTGTATGTGTTGTATACTGTGTTAGGATAGGAAGGTATGAGACTGTTTAGATTCCCTTGTTTCTGATATTGAGCATAGAGGAGGTATAGGCTCTGGATGCCCTTGTTGTTGATATTGAAGGTAGAGGTGGTATAGGCTTTGCATGCCCTTGTTGCTGATATTAGGGGTAGAGGAAATATAGTCTTTGAATGCCCTTGTTGTTTATATTGATGGTGGAAGTGGTATAGTCTTTGGATGGTGTTTTTGTTAATATTGAGGGTGGAGGCGATATAGTTTTTAGATTCCCTTGTTGTTGATATTGACGTTGGACGAAATATAGTCTCTAGATTCCCTTGTTGTTGATATTGAGGGTGGATGCGATATAGTCTCTGGATTCCCTTTTTGATGATACTTAGGGTGGAAGAAGTATGGTCTTTGGATTCCCTTTTTGCTTTAGAAGAGAAGAGAAAGCACTGGGTGTTTGCTAGTTTTGGCAACTGATCGAGTCTATGTGCATAAAAAATAAAGAACAAAGGCAAAAGCAAAGAACAATTTGAAAGATAAGTATCAATATTTTATTTTAGTCTTTAATTTCAAAATTATGAACATAATTTAAGATTCTGATTTATGATGGTTGAATTTTGAGTTAACAGGATGTGATATTTTTATACATGATGACTTGATCATGGAATTGATTTGACTTGTTGTGACATGAATTAAACATAATTGCAAATGTCAACTTATCAATAATGTATGATTTGAATTTATTAGAATTCATTTTGATAGTAATATAAATTATGTGATTGGTATAGAAAAGAATGGAAAATGCCAGATTTGGGTGGTTAGACTCGCTACAAGAGTGTTAGCAACAACAACAAAAGGAATTGGAGCATGCAACAATATGTTGGTAAAGCACTTTAGGAGCGGGGCCATTGATTTCCATAAGCATGCTATGACCAATATGATGGTTTTGAGGTAGGGGCATGCCTTTGTTTTGGGACCTTCTGATGCAAGGAAATATTGCCAAGGAAATGGATCATCTGAGGGATTGAGAAGCAGATGAGGGGATGCCTGAAATTTGAAGGGGAGTGACTACATGAAAGGGGGTGACCATATTTCCTGAGGAGCTGGGAAGAATGGAAGGGAATGTTGGGGAATAATTTTGTTTTGGTCAATAACATTGCTAGTTGGAATCAGAAGCACATTAGGAGTGTGTTAGGGAACAATGAGTCAGTAATTGTTAAATGAGAGATCAAGAAGTGAAATGATTGTAGCACTGGACATTGGAGAAAGACTTTTATTTTAATAATGGATTCTGGACTTCCTGGGAAGGAGGTGAATCCCTGGTACTACTTTTTCGGGGGGAGGTGTGAGCCTCTAGACTCCTTTTTTGCTGATGCAAGCATCATATCCATTTTATTGTCTAGTTGAAGCAAATGTGCATATGTATATTATTGTAAATACTACATCGAGTTGTGTTTATAAAGCTCAAATAAGTAGTATGTTAGTCATGTTTTCAACAACTTGTCATTGTAAATACTCACCGAGTTGAGTTATAAAAGCTCCATAAGCATTATGTTTGTTAGGTTCAACAATTTGGACTGGTCATAAGTGTCATAGAACACTGAGGGCGTTATTCCCCCAAGGGGGAGGGGTCTGTAAAATCCATGGGTTAAAGTTCCATGTTATAAATGAGCATTATAAATGGAAAAATAATACCAAGGTCATGGGATACATATTCTAAGTTGACTGGAAGGGGAAAAAATTATATTGGGATCCACTTGTGGTTTATTAGTGGCTATGGAAATTCGCATTGGCATTGGAAAAGGAAAAATGTAATAAATGGTAATTAATACAAGAAATAAAGGAAAATAAGAGAAAAGGAACATGAAGAGACATGAATATGCATGCAAGATAAAATGAAGAAAAAATAAAGGAAAAATAAAGTAAAAAGGAGAGGGAACATTCACACACACTCATGGACATTATAACATTCACTTAGAGAAGATGAGAGCAAGAGAGAGAACACACACTTGGACACAAGGAAGACACAAGAAAGAAATCAACGAATAAGTAAGAGGAAGATTGGACAATAGTAAGCAAGGCAAAAAATCAAGCAGAGAAAGAGCAGTGAACAAGAGTATTCTGCAGGTAACAGGTTGCATGTTTGGTTATCTTGCTGGGATGTGAATGCATGATTTATGCATTGGTTTATTAGTCATGTTTGTTGCCATTAGCATGGGATTTTCCTAGATTTCAGCGGTGTACAACCTAACCTTTGCCATTTCCTGAATAGCCATGGTATAGTGGTTTTTCATTTTGGTTGATCTATGAATTGCTGGTGGATTCGGATCTGGTTGAGGTGGTCTCAGAAAAATCCCATGGGTTGAGGGTAGAGATGGTTTTCTCTGGCAAGATTTTGATAAGTGGGTGGAGGTAGGAAAATAACTTTGGGTATGGTGAAGAAATCATGAGGCATCCGAGATTGTATTAGTTTTGTTGATTTCTAGACTGATTTAGGTGAAATCACTCTGGATTGGGTGGGGGTGGTTTAAACCTTGTATTCCCTAGTTGGTTTTATTTTGATTTATCCCATGTTGTCCCAAATTCATGCTTGGAATATGGCACGAGAGTGATTGGCTGAAAGAAAGATTTGGTTCAACCCAAAATATGGTTGGGTGATACATCGAAGTCCTTGACTTGGTTGGATTTATGCATATGTTATTATGTGTTATTTCTTATTGAGATCAATAAGCAAAAGTATTGGTTATTGTGTCAATTTTATGAATGGTTTGTCATGGATTAATTATGGTTAAATGTTGGTTATAATCATGGTACATTCTTACCATATGATGTGTTCTTGTTATGGATCTTGTTTATGGTTTTATAAGTTATTGGATGGCTATATGAACACGTGAGCTAACAAGTGTTTGTGCCAACTAGCTTGAGAGAGAAATGAGCCTTCTTGATGATTCTCTGATAAAACTAAGGAAATCGTGAACACATATAAATTCATGATTTACAGGTACTATGCATACAAAGTGTTTGTATAAATGATTATCATGTATTTGGTAAGATTGAATAGGAATAGATCCAAGAATAATGCATGAAGACTTGCATAGGTTAATGACAGAGTTCTGGAAGGATATGTGCAATTGGATGATCGTTGGCTTAAATTTCTGGAGCCAAATCTCTAAACTAAGAATCTTCTACCATGGTCGCACTAAAATTGGGTCATCCATGGAGTTGCAATCATAGGGAGGATGATAATCCATGCGGCTGGAAGCTTATAGCCGCACTGGCCTCCCTTTGTGCATGTGGCTGGGCTATAAAGCCTGGCTAAAAGAGGTTCCAACTCAAGGAAAATGGAACTAGTGGAGTCAAGCTCTTAAGGGTGTGCTTAAGAGTTACTAATTGTTGCAGTAAGTATTGGACAAGTTTGGAAAGTTAGGTCCTATTTCCATAACTGAATCTTGGAAGTTGTATCATGCATAGTAACTTTCAACTCATGTTTACACTAGTGAGCTTGTAAAAGTGGGTAAATGTGGGGGTGTTGTACTCATCCAAGCAAATAAGAATTAAATTATTTTTCTTTCTCCTATTAACAAAATTTTTTTATTGTGATTCTTATATACCAATAAAGATGCATTGTTTTAATATATTTGATGTCCCAAGTTCTAAAAGAATATGAAGCTTGTGAGCCACTTATTCATGGGTCTTTCCTTCATGGAAAAAATTCCACCCCATATGAGCCTCCTACTTAGATATTTGAATATATTCACATACAATGGGAGGAATGTATTGGTTGCAAATATCTTTTGATAATGCAACTTCATGATGACGCTAGAGGTCCTGGAAATTATGAGATTCTAACATTTAAAATGGACTTCATAATGAAAATAATAATATAATAATTATGATTTTGGAAAACTAAAAAAAAAAATAGATGTAAAAAAAACACTACTTTTTTATTGTATTTTAATTTATGTCCTCATACATTTAATCAAATATAAAATGTATGCATTCATTGAATGTAGAATTATCCAATGAGTACCCACTAAAAAAATTAAAAATACTTGAAAAAGTATGTTTTTAAAAAAAATATACAATTGAATTTTCACTTTTTAAATGTAAGTCTATTCAAAAGTATATAGAGTAATACTGATATATATAAAATTTAATTCCATTTTGGAATATCTACACTTTATATATAAGTAAACTTATAAAATAATAAGTAAAAAATATGTATTAAAAAAATGGTTTCTTCTTCTTCTTTAATAATTATTTTGAGAATAACATTACCATCTTTATTCTTAAATTTTACTCTTAAATTGATTTTATTATTAAATCGATTTTATTCATAAATTTTTTATTAATAAAAATCATTTTTACTTTAAAATTTAAAATTCCCTTCATGTCTAAAACTCACATGTCAAAATTTCACTTCGTTTTTCATCCCTTGAGAATTAGACTAACCAATGAAAACCAACCAAGAGCAAAACAAAGAGACTAAATGAAAACCAACCAAAACTAGAACAAAGCCACTGAATGGAATAAACGTAAAAACAATTGACATTACTATATAATTTCTCAAAAAACATTTGAAAAAGTCAACTGAAATTATTTGACCATTCAACATTAAAGCTGGCATAGTCTTTGGGATTCACGACCTAAGTATGGGACCCTAAATGCACAAAGATAGAAAGGTTCCAACCAGATTTTCATTATCGCAGCTTCTCCTGTCCAAGCTTCTACATAGATACTATACAACGTGGAGAATCATTTATGGAGTGGTTTTTTCTTCCATATCCAAGAATAACATACAAGGTGGAGAATCATTTATGGAGTGGTTTTTTCTTCCATATCCAAGAATAACATTATAAAAGGTAATGTTAAAATTATTTTAAAAATAATAAAAATGGAAAATAATAAAAATATAATTATATGGAGATATATTTAAGCTGTAGCTTTGGTCTTTTTGGAATTAGGTTTTCAGTATTTTAATTTTTAAATAAATTAATGGATTAGATTTGATTTCAAGAAAGTATTATTCGTTTAATATATCATTCCATGAATAATATGAAAAGTATTTAAACATATTTATAATTTCAAATAAAACATAACATATTTAATTTAAAAATCAAAGAGTAATATATTTGTGAAACATGACAATAGAGGTGGATTAATCTCTAACCTTAATTAGAGTTAAAATTCGATACAAAATCTATAGAATGTAAGGGCATTATTATTAAAATGTCAAAAGGAAAAGGAAAAAAAACAAATCGAAGACGAAGAGCTACAACTTAGACAGGAAATGAATAGGGCTGCTCCGGGAGATCAAACAATGTTTTATGACCAATCGACCATTAAGAATCACTATTTAAAATTGCAGTTGATTGGTTTGTATGAAAAGATAGATTTTTCTTATTTGTTTTCTACTAAAATCATCATTAAAATGAGAAGAAATGTGTAATGAAAATTTCATTTTTTACGGTAGTATGCGACTTTTGGAAAGACGATTACCAAAGAGTTATTTCAATCTAATAACGACGGAGGCTTCATTAATTTAAGAAGTCAATGATAAGTGGCACAATTGGTTCCTCACAATTGTGAAATTCCCTATTCTAATTTCTATTTGACCATGATGATATTGGCATCATAATCCTTGTTCGTGAGAATATCATTTAAGAAGTCAATGATAAGTGGCACAATTGCTTCCTCATAATTGTGAAAGTAAAGAACAAATTCATTCACATTATGTTTGAAAACTTTATACTAAGAGTCTTGATTCATGAAATTTTGTATCCTCTCCTTTTGTTGTTTTAATTTGTGTCATCTAAAAAACATGTTTCTCCAATAACCTATGTTATTTCTATCTTAGTAGTGGCATTGTCATTAGGTTTGTTTGCTTGACATTTAGCACAATTAAATTTGTAGTTTAAATTGAAAATTTCATGCCGCAATTCCATTTTTGTTATAGAAGGCAAAGATCCCTAAAAACTATAGATGAATCCTCATCATGAAAGCTAGGAGGAAGCTCATTAATCATCTATTCATCCAAGGTGTCATCTCCTTGTTTTTGGTAGCTTCACTAGTGATGTGTAAGCCTCATGTTAACACATTAATACTTAACATGGGAAACGTGTGGATATTATATTGAGCTTACATGATGGTGCAAAATTTAGTATGCTAGAAATCACTAGAGAACATTTAGAACCAATCTACCTCCTATTCGTATGTATATATAAATCTATATATGTTTGTTCCTCTCATATTGATTTAGATCTGGTTGAGGGAATCCACAAAGGCAAACATGAGATCATGGATAGGGGATTTTTAGAGGCCACACAATATCCACTATGTAAAATCTTTCTTCTTGGAATCTAGGCAGAAAGTTTGGATATAGATAATTAGGGAGAACCAGTTAAAAGTAGAGTTGGTCGAATGGAGGTTGTATTGAAATTTACAGTGAGTCATTAGGGGATTTTTGAGGTCTAAAATGGGCTCCTCAGGAAATTATAAATAATAGTAGAAATAATAAAATAAGATTAGATCCCCGGATGCGGGTGACACGACAGCTGAGAATGAAGTGCCACATGGTTACCATGGGCGGCCCCAAGCATAAGACTCGCATTTACTGTGATCCGCCGCCATGGATCTTAAGCGTGGGTGCAGGTGCGATAAGGGACGGCAATTCATTGCCTTGTCCGGGTTTCAATTGCGAATTCAGAGTGCAGTTATGGCATGCGAAGTCCGAGGAAGAGCAGAGGAGCATAAGAATGGTGAGGGAATGGAATGTAATGTGTTGGGTCGAGCTCAGATTTCGGAATTGGGTTTATGGTCGACGGCTCACAGAGCTAATGCTCACGTCGCCCCTTTGGCAATTGACGGTGGTTTCAGGTCTGCAAGGGAGGGTGAAGGGTGTTTCAATCTCTCCATCTCCTCTTATCCTGCTCTGTTTCGTTTTCCTGCTATCAGGGGAATCATGGTCAGGCCTCGACAGCGCCTTCTCAGTCGTCGAGGCTCTAGTAGGGGAGGGTCCTCACGCCCCTCAGTCGCAACTCCCCCCTCCCGCTGCTGTCGATGTCTATGCCACCAAGTTGCAGAGGCTCATCCCATCCAGTCGAGCCAGTTCATGGACTCCAGCAATCCAGATTCGGGCTCGGCTCCGCTACCTGCGTTTGGAACTGCAGTCTTCTCCTTCAGCAGTTCCCAGGGCAATTCCCGTATCAACGCCCATGTCTCGGTCCTTTTTCTTGAAGAACCGAAGGAGGAGGGCGAGGAACAACCCAGCACAAAGTTGCACCAGGCTGGAAGCTCCAGGGATGCTGAGGGTTTGCCAGAGGGTAGCCCAGAGCCGGCTGTCGTTCCACCTTCGACTCAGGCAGCACCTTCTTCAGAGAAGGACAAGGCCGCTTGGGACTCTCTCCCGGAAGGTATGTGCTGGATCATCGAGGAGGAGCCGGACGAATAGCTGTCCGTTCGCTCAGCTTCTCCCCTTCAGACGCTGCTCAGGTTTTCCTATGACTTGCTACGTTTGCTACAATGGCTTACTGTATGTTTTGGTTGTTTCTGTTTGGTTCGAGAAATATACTGTTCAATGTTTGTCAATGCCCCTGCAAGGGATCCTTATGAAGGTCTTCTTTTTCTTTACTGTGCCCCTGCGTGGGATGTCAATTTTTGCTCTTAATGCACCTCAATGGTTTAACGCCCCTCCGTGGGTGATCTGTCTCAGTGGTGGTGCCCCTGCGTGGGTGATTTGTCTCAGTGGTGATGCCCCTGCGCGGGTGACTTGTCTCTGTGGTAGGGCCCCTGCGCAGGTGATTTGTCTAGATGGTGTGGCCCCTGCGTGGGCGGTTTTTTTGATCAATGTAAGTCCAGAGTGCCATCCACGGCCTCTGGCAATATGACCTCATGACTGTAACTGTTTTCCTGTTTATGTATATAATAGAATAGCATAGTCTTAACGAGAAAAAAAAAAAAAAATAAGATTAGATTATATTATCAAATTTTAGAGAGAAAAAACAAAAGCTATTTTTTCAACTAGTATCTTCAACTTATCTCCCTATGGGTTTACTCAAATTTCAAACAGAAACACTCATTGGATGAAAATTTTGATTCCTCATCCAAGGAGTACCCATGTTTCATACTTCTGATGGACCCTGCTACACGAAAAATGAGAAATACATGAAAACAATTTGATTGTAGTCACATTTTTCATGTATTTCTCATTTTTCGTGTACTAGGGTCCATCGAAAGTACGCAACATGGGTACTCCTTGAATGATGAATTAAAATTTTCATCCAACAAGTAATCTTGTTCGGAATTGGAGTAAATCCTTAGGGGGATAAGTTGAAAATAAGAGTCAAAAAAGTAGTTTTATGATTTTATTATTTTTTAATATTTTTACTCTTTTACCCCAAAAATGGTGAATCATCCCCCATGGTTGACATCATCATCTTTAATCCTATTGGTTCTTATAAAGTTTATTTTGATTGTACATTTTTCTTAGGAGGACCATTTTAGACCTCAAAATTCCCCTAATCAAGATACATTCTTTTATTAATGTGAAAATAAATAATTCAACTCCAGTAATGTATCCATGATTATAACTATGAATTTATTAAAAATTGTTTGTGTTGGATGATGTAACTCATTCCCAACACTTAGATGACAACTAAGATTACCTCTTAAACCATCTTAAACCTTTTGTCAAAGAAAATAATCTAGACACCTACACACCTACATCATAAAGTATTATTTCTAATAGTCGCTAAACTTGTAGTGAGCAAAACTCTAGTGTCTACCATTAAGGAGTCTAATCAAGACTTTACAACAATTAACTATACTGAGAGGGAGCCATCATCATGACATACCATCCCACCATCATATTTTCCATATAATGGGAACTGATGTTGATTGGATAGATGTGGAAATTAACCCCAACATAATTCCACATGACATAAAGCTCAAAACATATACATGATATATGATACGTTTATGTTTTATTTTTTTTGTTTCACTAGTATCTGCATCAACCATGTCTCATTTCTCTGAATCTGTTTTGCTCCTCTGTGTCATGCCTTTGTGTTTACTACATGATTTACACACACTGGCGATGGTGACCTCTATAGATATTGGTTAATGAGCACCTAATAAGTACATTTATTTATGAAAAAAAAAATAGCATTGTTAGTGTTGATGTAAGTGGGCAATTATGCATTTCAATGTGTTCAGTGGATACATTGTTGTTGATACAAAAGAAATTAGGAAATACATTGTCCACATCGAAAGGTTGAGATCTGTGTGGTTTAAAATGGGATGGTGTTTCTTGCATTAGTAACCGAATAACTTGTTTATTATATTTTGTGCTTCTTGGTTTCAAATCATGAGAACATCTCGTCTTCTAAAATGAATATCCATGTCGTTCATGGAAATTGCTGGAGATCTATAGAAAACATTGGGAGTTTCTTATGATTTAATCTTTCCATGGACAAAATTTTACAGGACTCTATCTTCAATGAATCTCAATGGACAAACTGTCGATTGAAATTGGGCGACTCTCTGTAAGTTCTTTGATGAAGTAATTGCAAGGGTGGCATAGAGTTGATACCATCCAAATCCATTTCTCCAATGAATATTGAGGTTGCGGAGTAGAGTTCATTTTTTTTAACTCCCCCATATGTATATCGGAGATTTGTTTACTTGGGTGCAATAATATTTGTTTTTAATGTAGTCAATACACTGTGTAAATTTTATCTAAAATTTGAACACACAATGTAGTGGGGATGGATCTTATAGTGCTACCCTCTACATAGAGCATCTTCCTTCTTTAGATGCAATTAAAATTAATATTAACAAAAACCTCTTGGCTTTACATGGTAAATAAGAGGGTATAATAAGTATATTGACTGAACGAAGTCATCATTACAGGGATCTTTGATACAATGCAGGCCTGACAGGACCAATTCCAAGTACTTTGGGAGATTTGCAATACCTTCACATGTTGTAAGCATTTTGAACCATGTAATTCAATCGTTGGTATTTTTTTCGAATACTTTACAATCGACTAATTTTTAACTCATCTTAGAATATTGACAGCCTGTAGCTTTTATGGGTGCATTTTGAAGGAGCTGGTAAACTACAGAGACTGGTTACTTTGTAAGAAAATACTACCAAAAAAACGCTTGTTTTTATGAACAAGTACACTTTGTGACATCGTGAATCCTTGTTGATTTTGGTAGTGACATGAATTCAAATGATTTATCTATAAGTATTCCTCCATGTTTGAGTAATCTTATGAGTCTCTACTTATTCGATTTGTCCAATAATACCATCGGTGGAGAATTGCCTGTCAAGCTGAAGGAGCTTGTTAATTGCGGTCACTTGTAAGTATTACATTTTTATTTGGGATAACTTTTGTCTTCGTACAGGAATATGCATTTTATACCTTGTTATCTTAAACTTGTGTTTATGTTGTTGATGATTCAAGCCATTTCAACAAAAACAAATTAAGTGGGTTGATTCCACTAGGGGTTTTCCATGAGACCATGACCTTTTATTCATACAGAACTAAATATTGTGAGTTGTTCATTAATATTTCATTATTCTTGGAGGGAAACTAAGGTGCAAAACAATGTAGTATTTGTATCATGGAGATATTCTAGTCATAAAAAGGAACAACAAAAATTGAAGCCATTTATATAGATAGATAATCCCTTCCATGAGGAAAGCACACTAATATCCTATATTTTCCACACCTTACATTAAACACACAATGAAGTAAAACTCAACACACATGGATATTAATTCTTAACCAAAATATCAAACAAGGATCTTTAGCAAAGTGCCCAGTATCATTAAATTTTCAACTATATTACCATCTATTTTTGAAAAAAATATGATGTAGATTAGCTAAAATCATATTGTGATTTATAAAGACTAACAAGCACCTCCTACTCAGTGTAACTTAATTAAAATTTAATATAATAATGACACCAATTCTATTCTATAATGCCATAATCTTCTAGAGAATACTGAAAGATTTGGACATTTGACCTCATCATTTCATGTACAAATATTCTAAGTAGGTAAATACCAACTTTGACATCTTTGAAGTGGAGATATTGATACTATCAGCTACAATTACCCTCCAGTCAATATGCATTGGTTGTTGGAAATAAATGGATTACCATTTTAAAATTACATCAATTTACTAAAACTGAAAGCAAGACTTTACATTGATTTTTTTGTCATGAAATTTCTCATATTATATCCTTCCATAATTATTGCACATGTAAGAACTCCTTTGTTCACCAATATGCAAAATCCAGTGACCTCAAATTTTGTATAAACCATAAATGGATCCATATCAAAACTAGGTAAGCTTTTATTATTGCATCTCTAAACAAAGGATAAACCCAGTTGCATAAACGGCTATGCAAACCTTGCGGTCTAACATCCTATATAACTCAATGACGGAAACATACCAAATCCCACTAAAATTTTCTTGTTGTATACTTATGTTGAGCATATAAACATGCAAATATGTGTGTGATGATTCATGGCAAGAGGAATTACAGGGTGAAAAACGCCTTCAGATGAAGACCATATATAACATGAAATGAAGAAAAAGGTTGTCTTGGAAATGTAATGACGCCCATATCACTTGTAAAGACAAACCAACACCTTGACAATTATCTCTCGCTACCTCCTCCCACTTCAACGTTCACTCAGGACATGTCAATATGATCAAATAAAAAGGAAATTATGATTAAAAAAATATATATATCATCCAATGATCAATAAGTGCAATGTTTTGCTTTGAGAATACCATGTTGAGAGAACAATGTGTGATCAAAATAATTCTTATAAGCCATGCAAAAATAGGGAAACCAAGGACTTGAATTAAATAGATGTTATAAAATTTGTCCAACTCTAAATGTGCTAAAACAATCATCTAACCCTAAAACACTAATATATAAATTCTCTGAAGCACAGACAAATGCCTACAATTGTCCAAACAAAACATTTTATTTGTAACTACTCGAGAAACATCCCAACCAACACAAAATAATTGATTACCAAACATATGATAATTTCAAAACAATTCAATACCTCATATGCGACAACCCATTTACCTACTCTGAGGGGCTTCTGAAAGTAATTCAGGTTGCCATTGTACACATGTTTTCTGTGAGATAATCTATTAACTTCCTTTAGTACAACATCAATTCTTAGCAAATTATCATCATCACATTTCATAACATATTTAGTAGATAACCTCTGAACCTACATCCAATTGGAAATCTCAATTAAGAAAATTAAAGAGAAGGGAATTCATAACTTTAAATTTTTATAACACTAACTATAGCCATGCATTTGAAAAGACAAGTAATGTGAAACAATACACCAATAGACAAGTCACCACAACTAGGAAAATCACTTAAACCATATTCACATATTGCAAGGGTCTTCAAAACTACAAGCTCATAATTGTCCATGAACGAAACAATAACCATATCACCATAATAATTCACTTCCTTCTTTAATTGTATGTTTATTTACTTCCTTGCATTCTGTAATGGTGGATGAAATTTAGAGTTAATAATAAATACAATTTGATCAAAATTCCTACCAGGTTTTGTAAAGTTAGTTTTCAATAAGAAAACTAAAAAGGGTTTTCTTGTTATGACCCCGTTACTCTCTATGAAACAAATATATAGAATTTAACTATTTGATCAATTCCATGTTTTTAGTTAGAAAATTATCATAGATCACATCACATGATTATATAAGTGATATGTGCCATGTTGGTATTGTAGTTACAATTGACCAGCTTAATATGAAAATGAAGATAAAGGATGCAAGGGCCAACATGACCTCACCATCCAATCATCCATGCTTGAAGTTAAAATCATGAGAAGAAAAGAGGTTTAGTGGTCCCACTCCTTAAATTACTTACGTTCCCATTCATGCCTATCATAGATCATACTATGCTTGGGTGTAAAGGTTGTTTGAGGGCTTGCTCAGAGCTAACTTTAACTTGGTTAAGAGTGTTTCTTTAGTTAATTATGAATAATATGTTTGTGTAAGTGACAAAAAGTTTGTCCACGGGGTTGTGGTATGGAAGAAACTTCGAGTAGTGATACAATGACTCAAGTTCGAACACAGGCTGACATCTTCCACAAATAGGAGAATCTTGTCATAGTGGCTAGAAACATTATGTAAGCCAATAATGGAAACCTCTCATCAGTTGGAAATAATAGAGGAGAGATTGCATTGTAACCACATAAAAAATATAGAACAAATAAGTGACAGGAATCATTCCAGTATTAAAGAAAGAAAGATATTCTCAAAGCTTCATTTGTTATCATCGACATCTTGGGAGTTAGTAGGTTCCTTTAAGGAGATGCCAGTTTGAAAATCTCTCTTTTGTATTCTATTAAATCCTCTCAATACCTATCTTTCCTTCATTTACAAAGGTTATTGTGAGTAAGGTTCCCCATTTGCTACTATTAAACTTAGTTGGATATTCTGTGTTTTCTCTTGGTCTTGTGTCTTATGCATCATCTTAAGACAATTATCTTCTTTGATGATAAATGATATGCCCCTATGTCATAGTATTTCCTCTTAATAATATTGATATGTAGTGAAGTTCAATAGAGACACTTAAATGACAATTAATTTCATCATTGCATCACGATATTAACTCTTTTTTAAAACAATCTAGCAGAAAGAAATGTACAATAACTTACCAAGGAAACGAAAAAAGGGGGCCACAGCATTTGATGATCTACCAAGTTTATACTGCATCCATGTTTTTATGGCAGCCATCCAGTCTGCAAAGTGGTTTCCTGCAGAGAGTATCCCAATGAAAAGATCCACGGGGCCTTCTGGCAAAGGTGGAGCTCTCCGTTTTTTTGACATGTCTAGAAGTCATTGAGGTGAAAATATTGGATGTGAGACAGGCCAGAAAGCAACAACAACTGTTTGCACATAAATGTCACCATTTACAGAGAAGCCAATGTCATATTCAAGCACAAATCCCTGGTCCAACCATGTCTAAATTCAGTGCATACATTAATTTATACTAATGCCACAAAGTTTCTTGAATCTGAAAAAATTTATTGTGCAGCACTAGCTTAACATGGACAAGAACGTGGAGATGATATGAAAGTAAATATTGTACTCTAAAGGGTTCTTCAACTCACTGTTCGATAAGGAAAATAGGTCACATGCCTCCTGTCCACATTCACATGATAACCTTCCAAACCTTCACTTAATGTAAGAACAAATAATTTCCCTCCACAAATGGATATGGCCAATCAATTGATGATGACTTCTTTGCACACCCCATCAAACGATTCAGCCACCATGCATGAATATATAAGTGGTATAGGTCATGTTGGTATTGCAGTTAGAATGGACCAGCTTAATATGAAAATGAGTATAAAGGATGCAAGGGCCAACATGAGATCATCATCCAATCATCCATGCTTGAAGTTCAAATCATGAGAAATAAAGAGGTTTAGTGGTCCCACTCCTTAAATTACATGTGTTCCCATCCATGCCTATTGTAGATCATAACATGCTTGGGTGTAAAGGTTGTTTGAGGGCTTGCTCAGAGATGAATTTAACTTAGTTAAGAGTGTATCTTTAGTTAATTATGAATATTATGCTTGTGTAAGCGACACAAATTTTTTCCACCGGGATGTGGTCTAGTATAAACTTGGAGCAGTGGTACCATGACCGAGGTTCAAACACAAGCTGACATGTTCCACAAATAGGAGCCTCTTGTCATAGTGGCTAGAAACATTATGTAAGCCAATAATGGAAACCTCTCCTCAGTTGGAGATAATAGAGGAGAGACTGCACTGTGACCACATAAAATAACAGAACAAGGAATTGTCAGGAAGCATTCCAATATTAAAGAAAGAGAGTTATGCTCAAAGCTTCATTTGTTATCATTGACGTTTTGGGAGTTGGAAGGTTCCTTCAAGGAGATGCCCATTCAAAAATCTCTCTTTGGTATTCTATAAAATCCTCTCTATACTTATCTTTTCTTCATTTACAAAGGTTCTTGTGAGTAAGGTTTCCAATTTTCTACTATTAAACTTAGTTGGATATTGTGTGTTTTCTCTTGGTCCTGTCTATTATGCATCATCTTAAGAAAAATATCTTCTCTTATGATAAAATATATGCCCCTATGTCATAGTATTTCCTCTTAATAATATTGATAGGTAGTGAAGTTCAACAAAGATAGTTAAATGACAACTAATTTCATCATTCCATCACTCTATTAACTCTTTTCAAAAATAATCTAGGAGAAATAAATGTACAATAACTCACCAAAGCAACAAAAAAGGGGCCACAACATTTGATGATCTAACAAGTTTATACTGAATCAATGTTTTTCTAACAACCATATGGTCTACAAAGTGGTTTCCTACAAAGAGTATCCCAATGAAAATATCCACGGGGCCTTCTTGTAGGAATTTACAGGGTAAGTTTCTTAGAAGCAACGCCAAAGGACATCGCTCACAAACAGATCACAGATCAGTACACCAATATTCTTGACGTGGTGAAAACCCTCAAAGAGGGAAACAGTCCAGGACCTAAGCCAACGCAATCACTTTAGACAATTTATTAATTTAAAAGAAAGAAAATTTACATAATATTCTCTCATGAATGATCACCTAACAAATGACCCTCCACGCTCTTTAAATAGAGATCATGGACCAATCAGGTGTTAAGCCATAGATCAAGTGTCAGTAATACCGAGGAGATAATGAACTGTCAGATCACTTCATGTCTAAAGCATATCGTGACCATCAGACGTAAGTTACAAAAAATACATACTAAAGAAACACACTTTACCTAACTATACACTAGACCAAGTTATACTTAATTATTTCCTATGTGTCAGAATATCCTAACAATTCTGGAAATTGTGGAGCTCTCCATTATTCTGACATGTCTAGAAGTATTTAGGTGAAAAGATTAGATGTGAGATAGGAAAGGAAGCAGCAATAACTGTATGCACATCAATCTCACCATTTACAGAGAAGACAGTGGCATCTTCAAGCACAAATTCCTAGTCCAACCACGTATAAATTTAGTGCATACATTAATTTATACTAATTCCATAAAGTTTCTTGAATCTGGAAAAAATTACTGTGCAGCATTGGCTTAATGTGGAAAAGAACGTGGAGATGATATAAAAACAAATATTGTACTCTAAAGGGTTCTTCAACTCATTGTTCGATAAGGAAAAGATGTTACAAATATATATAATTTAACTATTTGATCAATTCCATGTGTTTAGTTAGCAACTTAGCATAGATCACATCACATGATTATATATCTGATATGTGCCATGTTGGTATTGCAGTTAGAATGGACCAACTTAATATGAAAATGAGGATAAAGGATGCAAGGGCCAACATGATATCACCATCCAATCATCCATGCTTGAAGTTCAAATCATGAGAAACAAAGATGTTTAGTAGTCCTAGTCCTTAAATTACTTATGCTCCCATCCATTCCTATCATAGATCATACTATGGTTGAGTGTAAAGGTTGTTTGAGGGCTTACTCAGAGCTAACTTTAACTTGGTTAAGAGTGTGTCCTTAGTTAATTATGAATAATATGATTGTGTAAGTGACACAAAGTTTTTCCACAAGGTTGTGGTCTGGCAGAAACTTGGAGTAGTAGTACCATGACCCAGGTTCAAACACAGGTTGACATGTTCCACGAATAGGAGCCTCTTTTCATAGTGGCTAGAAACATTCTATAAGCCAATAATGGCAACCTCTCCCCAGTTGGAAACAATAGAAGAGAGAATACATTGTAACAACATTAAAAAAAAAAACAAAACAAAGAAGTGATGTGAAGCATTCTAGTATTAAAGAAAGAAAGATATGCTCAATGCTTCATTTGTTATCATCAACATCTTGGGAGTTGGCAGGTTCCTTCAAGGAGATGCCCATTCGAAAAAATTTCATTGGTATTCTATAAAATCCTCTCTATGCCTCTCTTTCCTTCATTTACAAAGGTTCTTGTCAGTAAGGTTCCCCATTTGCTATTATTAAACTTAGTTGGATATTCTGTGTTTTCTCTTGGTCTTGTGTCTTATGCATCATCTTAAGGCAATTATCTTCTTTGATGATAAATGATATGCCTCTATGTCATAGTATTTCCTCTTAATAATATTGATATGCATTGAAGTTCAACAAAGATGGTTAAATGACAATTAATTTCATAATTCCATCATTCCATCACTCTATTAACTCTTTTTGAAAATAATCTAGCAAAAAGAAATATGTAGTAACTTACCGAGGAAACAAAAAAATGGGCCACAACATTCGATGATCTAACAAGTTTAGACTACATCCATGATTTTCTGACAGTGATCTGGTCTGCAAAGTGGTTGCCTGTGAAGATTATCCCAATGAAAATATCCATGGGGCCTTCTAGCAAAGGTGGAGCTCTCCATTTTTTTGACATGTCTAGAAGTCATTGAGGTGAAAAGCTTGGATGTGAGACATGCAAGGAAGAAACAAAAACTGTGTTCACATCAATGTCATCATTTACAAAGAATCCAGTGGAATCTTCAAGCACAAATCCCTAGTCCAACCGCGTATACAGTTAGTGCATACATTAATTTATACTAATGCCATAAAGTTTCTTGAATATGAAAAAATTACTGGGCAGCATTGGCTTAACATGGACAAGAACATGGAGATGATATAAAAGAAAATATTGTACTCTAAAGGGTTATTCAAATCACTATTTGATAAGGAAAAGAGGTCACATTCCTCCCTTCCACATTCCCATGATAACCTTCCAAACCAGCACTTAATGTCAGAACATAAAATTTTCCCTCCACAAATGGATATGGCCAATCAATTGATGGCGACTTCTTTGCAAGCCCCATCAAACTATTCATCCACCACGTAGCCTTTTCTTACTTCCTATCATCATTATCAGTAAGCCACTTTTCACATTTGGGAAGTCTGTCAACGGTCAAAATGCATAGAATTGGTCAAATACAGCCTCCAAATCCTAGTCGAATTTTATTTGGTGTCAAATTTAAGCTACATATCAATGGTAAATACAAAACTAAAAGGAATATTTCCCACACAAAGAGTTTCAAGCATGATTTCTTAAAATATTAGGCCATGCATCTTTGCTTTGTTGACTATGCAGGGTTATGAATGATAGGTGAAACAAAAACTGATCTCAAAGGCGTGAATAAATTGAATTCCCTCGAATCTTCTCTATGCATTTATTGTATCCCAATACTTTGTGGTCTTAACATTAAAGCTCTTAGAGGGAATCAGGGTACACTGGTTCCTCCTCTAGAACGATATGATACCCAAATCCTTCCTGGACATAATTATACCTTTGGAATTATGCAACGTGGTAGACATCTATCATCCCTATAAGCTGGGTGTATAGAGATTAAATTTATAGTTCAAGATTGGATAAGCTTGAATTGTTGTATGTTTTAATTTTCTGAATTTTTAAAGGGTTTTTGAATAATCCAGTTGAAAACCTAATTAATGCATAAATCACATAGAAGGAACACTGATAACTTTAGAAGATTCAACACCAATGCAGTGGTGAAGCAATGAATCACATAAGGTCCCAGACCCACAAATAGTAATTCCCAACACAATTTGTCCATTTAGACCTCCAACTTAGTGGATAGAAAGAGATATTAGCCTTCCTTCGCTATAATAGATGTCATATACAATTGTCACATTAGTAACCTTGTGATTTTGAATTTTCTTTAAGTGTTCATTCATGAGCTTAAGTCTATTTTCCCAATTTTCAAACTACGTTCTAGAATTGTAATATTATGCATTGATTAGTTTGGAAGAGAATCAAAATTTACAGATGGCAGTGTCTATTGTGACAACAGACTATCAACTAGGAAAAGAAGAGAATTCTCTGAATGCAGGTCTCAAATTCCATCCTCAACAACAATCCATTTGAAATAGCCATTAATAAACCAAGCAAACTATCACTTGGATTTCATGATTCTAGTATCGCAAAGATTATCTAGTAGGCTAAAGAGAGAAATTGGTTTATTTTCACAATCTTACAACAAACAATATGCATTGGTTGATAGAAACAAATGGATTGCCATTTTAAAATTACTTCAATTTACTAAAACTGAAAACAAGACTTTACATTGATTTTTGTGTCAAGAACTTTCTCATATTATATCCTTCTATAATTTATTCACATGTAAGAAATCATTTGATTTCCAATATGCAAATCCAATGACCTAAAATTCTGTATAAACCAAAAATAGACCATATCAAAACCATGTAAGATTTTATTACTGCATCTCTAAACAAAAGATAAACCCAATTGCATAAACAAACATGCAAACCTTGTAGTCTCACATCCTATATAACTCAATGATGGAAACATACCAAATCCCATTGAACTTTTCTTGTTGTATACTTATGTTGAGCATATAGACATGCAAATATGTGTGTGAAAATTCCGAGCAAGACAAATTACAGGTGGAAAATGCCTTCAGATCAAGACCATATATAACATGAAATTAAGACAATGGTTTTCTTGGAAATGTAAAGATGACCATATCATATGTAAAGACAAACCAACACCCTGACAATTCTCTCTCGACCTCATCCCACTTCATCGTTCACTCAAGACATGTCAACATGATCAAATAAAAAGGAAATTTTGATTAAAAAAAAAATATATCATCCAATGATCAATAAGTGCAACTTTTTAGCTTTAGAATACCATGTCGAGAGAACAATGCGTGATCAAAATAAAGCTTATAAGCCCTGCAAAAATAGGAAAACCAATGACTTCAATTAAATAGTTGTTATACAATTCGTCCTACTCTAATTATGCTTTACCAAGAATACCTTATTGCGAGTTGAGGAAGCTTATAAAAATGGGGATACAAGAACTCTGTAGAATGCATTGGCTTTTATGTATGCAAATATTATGCATAATATTCATATATTTGAGTACTCAAACAATTGAGGCATGGCGTTCACAAGGTTTAATAAAATTTAAAGAACCCTTTTTGGCAACCAGTCGGAGTTTCTTCATAGGTTTGGGGAAAAGAGAGAGCGTGAGTTGCATGTAAACCTCTTTATTCCATTTTTTCTGACCCATCTTAACTGCTGCATCAATGGCGACCTCTAGGGTTTTGGCAGAATTATCATGAACAAAGTCCACCAAACCCGCTTTGAGCCATGGGAGTAGAGTACTTGCGTCCGCCGAACACAATTTCCGTCAAAGTAATGGGAATCAACCTTGCTCCTGATGATGGACATACCGCTGGGAGGACAATTGACGGTAACTTCAATTCCATGAGGGTTGTGACAAGTTGCAGGAATTTGAACCCGAACCCTCTTTGGCAACTAGTCGTAGTTTCTCCATAGGTTCTGAGAAAAGAGAGAGCCTGAGTTGATAAAACTCTATTCCATTTTTTCTAACCCATCTTAATCGTTGCATCAAAGGCGACGTCTAGCGTTTCAGCAGAATTATCATGAACAGAGTCCACGAGTCCCGCTTTGAAGGCCATGGGGGCAGAGTACTTTCGTCCGCCCAACACAATTTTCGTCAAGTAAAGGGAATCAACCTTGTTCCTGATGATGGACATGCCGTTGGAAGGAATGACGTAACCCACGTCTACCTCGCTCATATAGAGAAACCCTTTCTCATGAATCTGTAGACATAGGCTAACGCGAAAATGAATCCCCGTACAGAAGCATGCTCACAGACGGCGACATTTGATAGTAACTTCAATTCCATGAGAGTTGTGAAGAGCAATTTGAGGCCGAGGATCTCAAATCGATGCTGTCTGCTGCGAGCTTTCGGTATTGTGCGATGCAAATGTGCCCCTTATCATTATCTCGAGCCGAGGAAGCTCGTTACAACTGTTTCAATTTACTAGCAGAAGATTCTTTGATCGTCTAAGATAAGATCCTTTGATAGTCTAAGATAAGATCCTACGATCAGACGGACACACCGTGGCAGCGAGAGGAAGAATGGTTTTAAAAAAATAAAAACTCACAACATAATTATGTTTGATTGCTATTTACCAATCATTAATTTATATAGCTTTGCTGTTATAATTCCTGAATATGTGTATGCCCATTCAAATTAAAAAGAAAGGGAGTTCCGCTTACTCGCGGAGAATCTATATAAATATATTCTTTAACCGTAGTGAATTTAAAAACTTTCAAGAGAGCTTATTTTCACAGTTAGATGTTAAAATATATTACTCGTTTGAAACTTATGTGATAAGTATTACGGATTAAGAAATTGGTTCGATACATGGTTGATTCGAGTTAAAAGATCCTAGAAATATACATGCTCCCTGTGGCGCGTCACGGTGATAAAGCTCCCTGTGGTGTGTCACTCGTGGTGATCTTTATCATATACAAACATTTTGAAGGTTGTTTTAATGGTATTCGAACAGTGTAATCAAATGCCTACGAAAGCGTGTATTTAAATATTAAATGTCTAACAGCTTGACCAGACGTGTAAAAAATGAGGCGAAAACATCCAGAGAAAATGCACAAATAATTAAAACAAGGCCTGAAGTAAAAGGGGTTTCCACGTCGGCCTTCATGCTTCAAGATGAATTTAGAGGTGACAATACACACGCCTCAATGCTCTCTGAGACTGGAAGTAAAGCAACTTTCTCGGCCTTTAAGCGTTTTTTTTAACTTACAAACGTTGCAAAGTTTACATAGATTACAATCCTTTCTGGAGGGCGCTCACACGCTCCACGCGTCAAAACTTGACATCCACTACTTACAAATTCTTCTTACCATGGTGATTCCAAATCATTCTGAATAACTGGATGTACGTTCAATGCCAAATATCGTCCTCCCACAGAGACTCATAGAAAACCTCTGTAGTCTCGGCATAATCATATTGCACAGCATCCAGATACATAATATCGGCATCTCCGCACACATCCGGAATAAAATTGTCTACAAAGAAACCAAGCTCTCCGCACACATCGCTGTAATACGGGAAGTCTCCCATATCCAACGTCATGCAGGCCGCTTCAGAATCCCCGTCTGCTGTTAATTCGCCTCGCTTATTTGAACCCATATCTTCAGTACTGCTCTCTTCGTCCGTGAACTCGATATTATTATCTGTTTGTGCTTTCAACCCAATTTTATCTTCTACAGAATTTATAACCACGTTCAGCCTCATCTCGCTCTCGACATTATTCAGAACAGCATGGTTATCTTCTGGATCGGTGTTGATGTTATCCATACTATCTATCTTCTTGAGCAAGGCCATGATATTACAGTCGTACCCCAACGTTCCGCTATTAGTTCGTTTCGCGTCTGGAGAGGCCAATCCGCTATTCAAATATTCATCTCTGCCTCGCTTATTCTGAACAATTTGAGAGAATGCAGCCATCTCTGCTATCCAATGGTGTATATAAAACGTAGCCGATACAACAATACAGACTCTTGTTTGTACTTTGTATTAGTGATCCTTGTTCCTTTGGGCTTTCAGAGTTAATGCGAATAACGTATTACTAAAATTTTCAACAACGCAGCGCTCACGATGAGCCCCACTCGTTCTTCACAACATATATAGACATATGTGGCAGTATCGATCACGAGAAACACGATTGTACGTGTTGTTTTTAAAAGCCTTTTCGTTTTGTAAACTTCGTTGATAAGGCAAACCATAGGAAACGCGGAAACCCGAATGGAGATGGCGTGTCGGCAACCACAACCCTGACTCGCCCACCTTGATCCCGCCGGTGGTAAAGATGGCATTGAGTATAACATTGAATCTTTAAATATACTTTTAAAGAGACTCCATCTTGGTCCGTCCTTCCAACTTTTCCCCGTAGTTTCATTGTAACAATTTATCGTATTTTTCATTTATTGCAATTGAAATAAAATTAATACACATTATCAATTATAAGCAATTTTTCTTCCCTCTGGGATCGTATCAAGTAAATTATATGAGACAGAATGACCCGTCTCATTACTTCGAAAAAAAATTAACATCTAGATTGTAGTTATTTACATTCGTTCACAAATACAAAGTATTAAAAATTAATTAATAATAATATTAGTCATAAAAATAACATTTAAATGAGATGGTAGTTATTAACCTTAGTTAACAACTATAAAATATTAAATAATAATAATAATAATAATAATGCTAGTTTAAATAGATGTTAGAGTTGTAAACTTTTTTTTAAATGAAAAGAGATTTTATTTATATTAATTTTATTAAATAAGAATATTAGGTAGAGTTCAAGAACTGCAAATAGTAAATTGACTATTTTATCTCAATTTTAATTTAATTTTTAATTTTTAAAATTTGTTTAATTTTTATTATTATACAATTTGAGCGAGTCAAATATTTATATAAAAAAAAAGACATTACAACACATCTTCCATCTCCATGTAATAATAAATAAAACGATAGTATTTAAAAAAATATATATTAATATAACAATTTACTTTATTTAAAAAGTTAAATTATATATAGATAAACTTATTTATATAGTGTATAAATTAATCTTAATTTTGGATTTATTAAATTTGGAGAAAAGTTTGAAATATATATAATATATTTATTAATTATATGTTTTATTAATACGAACTATTATTAATTAAAAATATTAAAAATATTTTAATAAGATAGGCATATTATTAATAAAAGAAAATTATCGTTTTCAATTTAGTTGATATTATTATTATTATTATTATTATTATTTCATCCTAATACTACAATATCTCTTAGGACTGACTAGAGTTTTAAATGTTTATACTCATTTACCACCATTAAGTTGTAGAGTAGATGTACCACAAAAATATAAAAATATATATATAACTTGAAGTAAAAAACTAAATAATGATGTATATTAAAAATGAATTTAAGGGAAATACATACTATAGTGAAGGATGTTCAAAGGACATATACAACCATTAATACTTTTCCATGTAACCTCAATTTAGTATTGTTTATCCTAAACTATCTACATCCCACTTAATATACATAATGATGTATATTAAGTTGTAGAGTAGATGTACCACAAAAATATAAAAATATATATATAACTTGAAGTAAAAAACTAAATAATGATGTATATTAAAAATGAATTTAAGGGAAATATATACTATAGTGAAGGATGTTCAAAGGACATATACAACCATTAATACTTTTCCATGTAACCTCAATTTAGTATTGTTTATCCTAAACTATCTACATCCCACTTATGCATAGTTTATAAAACAATTTTATTTTTATTATGTTACCATTTATTTGGTGGTGTCACTTGCATATCACATAAAAACTCTCTAGATTTTAGAGATTGAGAAACTAAAATATATGAAAAAATGTTAATATTAAACTAGCATAACTATATAAATTAAATAGTTGGTAAAAAATGATGAATATCAATTGATAATAGATATCAAGACACATATCTCATGATACATCTCACATTACCAAAATTTAAAAAATAATACAAATAAATTAAACCATAACTTTATTTTAAATTATTATTATTATTAATTATTATCAAAAAAATTAATATATGAGTTAACATATATACATTTATAAAAACTTGTAGAAAGAAAAAGATAATAGAGCACAATAATTTTTTTACACTTGTGAACATGATATTCCTTTTAATTAAATTGAAAAGGAGAAAGGGCATAATTACCTTTGAGATAAATCCCAACCTTCCATTGTGGATACTACTAAAAATATTCCATGATATTATGTGGAGGTTAAATCCTACCATCCACCTAATAGTTATGGATAATATACTTGTTTTAGGTTTGATAAAAACATTTAGTGATATTTCATGGAGGTTAAATCCCTACCATCCACCTAATAATTATTGATAATATACTTGTTTTAGGTGTGATAATTTGCTTGAGAATGAATATTAAACTAGTTTTTTAATATAGCCGTTACTTAATAATATTTGTTTTTAATATATTAATAAATTAATATCATAATTTAAATATTATTGTTCAAATATAGACATTACTTGGAAATTATGTCTCTACATTGCTCTCTATTTAAGCCTTAGCCACGGTCTACCTCTTCATCTGGTCCTGATGATGAAGCACACTTGTTGGTTTGAAATGCGTCAGCCAAAACATTATGGATCACAGAAGCTTGAATACAGAAATTAATATGTTGCTATTATTTAGGAGTTGGTTTTGAATCTAGTTAGATGTGAGAGATATTCTCCAACTAGATGCTTCCTAGATTGGTCATATAGTTGATTTTGTGATCAAGATAACACTCTGTATTTATTTATGTAACATTATTTGGATTAATTAATCAATAAGACTGTGCTTATGAACTTCTAATTTGATATAAGAGTTTATTTCTTGATATAGAGAAACTATCATGATCACACAAATATATAGTTGAGCATGATCACAAAAATATATACTTGAGAAAATATCTCCACCTTCCGCCAATCTAGGAACTATATCTGGTTGAAGATAATCTCTCACATACAACTAGTTCCAACAACCTCCTACAAAATGGGAATAGACTCCTCAAACTAATTATCACACTAGAAAACTAGACGTTATTTACTCTAACACTCCCCTTTAGTGATTACTTGTATTAATCTTGATTAGATGAGGTCTTCATGAATATGTTCTCCTCTTCAATACATGGTCTAATATGAATTGAAGCACCTATGTATTAGCAAAGTTTATGTTTGGTCCAACTTGACATTTACATTGTACAAACATTAAAAAAAATGTTGGCATCCATATAAAGAAAAAACGTCTGCTTAAATGCACGAGTAACTAGCCATTTTCGATCTACTAGAATGTCCCTCCATGTACATGGTTCATTCATCCATCCTTCCATCACATATATACATACATATACATGTACCTTTAATTCCCACTACATCATCATCATCATCATTGCACTTTTGTTTAGTTTACCCATAACCATGCTTTGGATTTTGTTGGTTTACCCTCAACCATTCTCTCGATGCTCATCCATCATACTCTCAAGGAACAAAAAAGGTCTATAGGAATCCCTATCCATATGTTTCCTAACTCTTGCAAACTTATGTTTATTCATCACATTCACATGTGGTTTTTACTTCCTATGAAAAGAACATCAAGTGATTTTAGATGTCCAAAAACCATCACACCAAGTATTTTCTAAGTGACTATAAACATTCCTCTATCATTTGGTGTCTAGCTTACCATAAACCTTCACTACAAACTAGTTTCTACATTACCACAAATTTTACAACATGACAAATTTTAGGGGTATACATGCCTCAATTAGGTTTATATCAACATTGACTCTTGTACATACAATGATTAACACCACACATGGAAATACCAATACATATAATAATATTTTCTGGGACCACTACATCAACTCAAACATTACTCTATAGAATTTATTACACTCACAATGTCTGAATCAAATTACAATATTCCACCAACTTTTAGCTTTTGTGTCCACCATCATTTGAATTCCACTGCTGCCATGTTCATTACCGCCACAAGCTATTCTTGTCTACTACACTGAGAATCATGTTTATGACTTCACTTGTGCTTTCTTCACTATGGGATTTCTTCTTCTTCCTTTTGTACCTACATACAAAAACTTTCTACTTGTTTCTACAAATAATTGACTATTAATTTCCATATAAAAAAGATCCATCCACTGATATAAATAGGTTCCATCCACTGTACTCGTCAGTTTTCTAAGAACCCTTTTCGGCTACATGGTTTATCAACATGTTCATTTCTCTCACTAATTTAGTCCCAACCTTCTCAAGTTATGAGATTATTCCATCTAACATTCCCCCATTAATTGTAGACTCAACTTCTCTGATTCCATATCAAGCTTAGATATGAACTCATTTTCCACCCTCATACCTATCTGACTAAATAAAATTCCACAACTCAATACCACTTTCACTCTATCAATAAGAAAAATACACATTACATGAATACATGTTCTACCACACTAATCTATGGATGCCTTGACTCAACCTAACTTACAAACACCTAGGTAATTCAACATGCCTATAGCTATATTTTTACACTTGGACCAAAACTCTAAGGTGTTAAGTTCAATCAATCACCGACCCCTTACAACACATTATTTCAATTATAACATCTCAATACATATGCAACAAAAATTCAAAAATACTTTACTAAATGCCCAACAAATTACAAGATAATTTATATCTTATCACCACATGCGACTTCGTTCATTTTCACACCAAGAGTCGTGTGTTACCCTTGGACCAAACCTACAACTTTGATCCTTCACAACTTGGATTCCTATGCTTCTCATTTCAGACGCACGAAGACAATTATCTATCACTACTCTCACGCATTGATGCTTTCTTCAGTTTTGTATTTAACATTCCATGCTCATTTGTCATCTGTTGTACTCAATTCTATAAAAAAATTGCATTCACCTATTATGTTGACTGGGCTCTCAATATATATCTGTTACAAATTGAGAAAACTCAAGATCATAATTCTTAATTTAAATTCACTTTACGAAGCATGCATTTAAAAACTAATCCACAGGATTCTTGTTCCATCGTAGTTGTAACACCTGTGTCGATCCATTACCAATGAATTCAATGTAAAATTTGTTCGCATTTTTATAAATCTTTGACTTGATATAGGATAGGGTGAACTAGGGTAGAATTTGACATGGTGCAAATCTCTACTTTTCATCTTTATGCACAAGTCTCGTGCTTCACACATGAAAAAGAAACTATAGCTCCATGCAATTTTGATCATTCCTTGTGCTTTTTTCATTGGAAATGGAAGGTTACTCTTCTGTAAAGCTATGTCTATGATCTATAGCATTTCTCCAAATGCAACACTTTCAAAGTTAGCAGATCTTCAATGCATCGTCCGGCTTTATTAACCTTCCTCTTCTACGAGGGGTCTGTCAACTTCAATAGCAACAACCATAAATGCTCTGCGTCCGAGCTGGGCCTCAACCTCAATGAAATCCACATCCCTTTGGGCCTTCAATTTTTTTTGCTGTCCAATAATTGCATCAATCACCTTCCTCACATTCTTGTAGGTCTAACTCTTATAGGTTCTTGTAATGGGCTACGATGAGTGCAATTTACTCTTCAGTGAACTCGTCGAGCTTCTTATCAAACTTCATGCAAGACAAGGGACCAATGGTATTGATTGTAAATCACCTCAGAAGAATCAAACTCGTCATTTTCATTGTTAGATCACTTAATCGATTGATAGAGAATCTAACTCGTCATTTTCATGTTAGATCACTTAATCAATTGATAGAAAGTCTACGCATCATCATAGTAATCTCTGGGTTCGAATTTTCCTCGAAACCATATAATCAAGTATAAAAGCAAAAGATATCTTATTTTCCCTGCATGTGATCTAGAAGCATTGCATATATAGACATTATTTACCATTTATTCCAAGTTACCAAGTTTGAATTCAAATTCAGAATCAAGTTCGATAAGATAAATAAATAAAAAAAAATCCAAAAAAAATCGATAGTATACATCTTAATAAATGGTATATGTATACTTTTTTTCCTCTAATAATAATGAGTTTTGTTAATTTTTTCATAACTCATTTTGGATTTTGAATAATTTCAAATAACCATAAATAATATAACAACTTTAGATATATAATTCTCCAAAAAAAAACCTCACTTTGTCTTTGGGCCGAGACTTCTCTTTTTTCGAAAACTTAAATCTAACCTAATTACTTAATTTGAAAACTTGTTTGTCCAAAATTCTTACCTAATAAATCAATGTATATTCTAAACATATTTAAAAATGAAACTTATTCCACTTCACAAATTCTTTTTTTTCTATTTTTTTCTCATCCCTCTGAAACACTAATAAAATTGATAAATAAAATTTCTTTATAAATGTTTCTTTTCTATTTCATTTTTCTATACATGTATATGTTCATTATTTTTATTTCCTTTGATACTCATCAATTATTTATACATGTTCAACTAGAGTAATGGACTCAACATTCTATGTGAATGAAACTGGTGCATAATTATCCCTTTAGAGGCCGAAGCTAAGGCCCGGACTAGGACGAAGACTGAACAAACAAAACATATCTAGTGATTTCATCTCCGACCAAAAGCCAACACTGGCACATTACGACCTATTGCTTTTTTGACAAGGTGCCCTTATGAACGAATGCATACTGTCAGAGTACTGTAAAGTCAAACTAAAAATCAATCTGCAATGTAAACCCTAAGGGTTTATAATACAAAATTCTGTTTCACAGTAAATATATCTTTTTTCCTCAATTCACAGTTTAGGCCGCATGGCCAAATTTTCGAAACTCTCTAATTAGCTACAAAGAAACGACCCACAGTTGTCAAGGTCGACCGTTGGACCAAACCCTAAATAGACGAGTCGTATAACCTCAACAACCTAAAGAAAATAAACTAAACAAAGTTATCATATTGGGAACCTATAAGCCTTAGAATATTGGCGTCGCAAGAACAACCAATCCCTGGAAGAATTGACAAAACCTGAACCTGCGATAACTTTGGCATAGTTGCCATTCCAAGCCTGGAAAAGGAGGTGAGTCCGAAGCTCATCTTAACCTGAAGCTGGCAAAAAACTGCGAAAAAAATGTGCTGTGGTGTTGTAGCTTGCACAACCAAACCCACGCCGACAGGAAGCACAACTAAGGTTGCATGAACAAATGCATACACAACCTGAACCGAACCGAATTTTATCGAAGTATTCGCTATTCGAATCGAATTAACGAATTTTCGAACTTTTTTCTCTAATTCGGGTAGCTTTGGTAATTATGATTTATTCTCCCTATGTTACTAGTTACTCCACTATGAGTGTAAGGCCTCCGAGAGATGAATGACGGGCGCAAGGCGGGCGCGAAGTAAATGACGAGGGCATGTGTGAGAACGCACCTGCACTTGGGCGAGCCGACGTTGGAGGCAAGCTAAACGTGGGCGTTCGTGTTAATAATTGGAAGGTCGGCCGAGGATGGATTTGCGACCTCACTAGCATATATATTGAATGGACTGCGATTCATTTCAAACCATCGAACATATCTTCGCACTATTCATACGCACAAGGGGTAAAACAGCGCAGGGGTAAAGAAGACTGCGCATATCTCATGCACAGCACTTCTAAGGTGCAGTTTTGACTTTAAGTGCGGTTTGGGTGAGGCAAGCATGCCGAGGTGGGAGTTATGTGCAAATAATTGTGTGCAGGATTTGACAAGGTGAAATAGGTGGCTCGGGTGAGCATTCCACTTTGTGCAAAGGTGCACATAATTTGTAAAAGGCTGGTTTATGAAATTATTCTAAGTATTGGCTTGGAGATTGCCAAGCATACTTGTATTGTAATATTAAAGAAGTTGTTATAATATATTGTTGGGCAAACTTTCTGGGAGTTGCCCCTCCCTTTGTACTTGCTTATTGTTGATGTTCTCGGTTTATTGAGAATGGTTAATAATTGAGAATGGTCTTCACTAAAGTATAAAGGATAAAGCTTTATTCAGTTGCAAAAACATAAGTATGTTCATGTTGAAGTAGGCGTAGTCCACGGGTGTTAGTATTGTTAAAAAGAAAGCGCTCGGTGGTGCCGCACCTCGCTACAAGTGGTTGGAAGATCACCGCAGGTGTAGGGGCGTGACAGTTGGTATCAGAGCTCGGTCGGAGCTGGTGAGCAAAGGTTGCTCGTGACAGTGACAAGGGTACTTGCAGGTGAAGGAAACCGTTTCACACGAAGTGGAACAAGGGCTGGTTCAGGTTGCAGGTGACTTGGTAAAGATGTCTATCTTGCAAAAATTGGGTTATGCATCCTTCGAAGAATTCGAAGGGAGTCTACTTGAAGAGTCAGAAAGAGTAAAACAAGGATTTGTAGAATGTGGCAAAAGGTTGTTTGAAACAAAGGATGCTCTTCGTGCCTTGGTTAAGGAAGGGATTTCTGATAGAGGGGAAGCTCTTCGACTTGCAAAGGAAGTAGACTTGATTGAAGCAGAACTCAAGGAGCTCAAGATAAGAAAGGAATTGAACCAAAAGGAAGTGAGGCATCTCCTAGCCTTGAAGAGGAAGGTTGAAGCTGAGGAAGAACTTCTTCAACTTGGTTGGACAATAGAGCAAGATGAAGTTGCAGATTGTGCTAACAAGGAAGAGGAAGCCATGGTAGATGAAGATGTTGCAGACATGATTACGATGGAGGAAGAACTTGAGGCTGATCAAGTTGAACCAGGATCGTGCAGTTTGTCAACATGTATGGATGAGGTCACTCACATGGAGGAGCCTCATGATGATGAAGTAAGTGATGATACTTGTGTTTCATTTGGGCATTTGGGAGATGGACCGTGTGCAGGAAAGGGCAAAGCCAGTTTGCCAATGCTAGGGAGGATCTCACCATGGATGGCTATGATGGAACCTTGTATGGAAGAGCAAGGATTGTCAACTATTGCAGGGCTTGTTGGGGCTACTTGTGACTTTGTGATGAAAGGTGCAAGGACCCAGGACAAGGGTGGAACTTGATGATCGTTGTGGAGGATTAGGTCATGCTTTAGCCACATGAAGGATTGGCTAAGTGCCCGGCATGACTCATGGATAGATTGAGGAGGGCACACACTTGTGATGTTTTGGGTGGACTTGTCATGGCCGAGACCAAGAGTAAGTCTTGATGGACACTTTGGTGGAGGAGCTATAATGAAGGGACTCATGACATGATGATGAGATGGTTGGGTGACCGAGTTCACTAAACCGAAGATCGAAGACTTGGATGAGATGGCCAGATGTTGTGATGTGTCTACTTGGTTGGACTACATGGGCAGCTTAGTCATGGACATGAGGTTGGAGACTTGAAGACATGAAGCATGGCAGACCTATGCAAGGACATTGTGTGGAAGCACTTGTAGAGATGTCAAGGGACATCCAAAGAGGAGTGCTAAGGCAGGAATGTTATGCAGGAGGACTTGCTAGTGTGACATGGGAACTTGAGGATGGCACATTGCAGATAATGAAGAGGACTTCATGGACCTGAATGGGGCACATCGAGAGTTGGTAAGATTGAAGACTTGGATGGACTTGTGAGCAGCTATGGAGCATTCCTACTACATGGGAATGGGTTATGGAGCTCATGAGGACATGAGATTGTTGTAACTTTTAGGGACTTCATGTATGGTGGACTTAAAGATCTAATACATTGAGGAGCTGAGGTCAGGTGACTTTGATGCAGTATGGGATGCATACTTTCAAAGTGCATGTATGGGCATGGCTTGGAAGAGTGACTTGATGTAGAGGATCGATGAGAGGCACTTTGAGGTGATGAAGTTACAATGATGATGATGATGCTTTGGTGATACACTTGAGCATGGGTTGAGCTGAGACTCAACGACTTTCTATACATGAGAGCTGATTTGATCAAGGATCATGGGCAACACATGGATAGGTGAGACAAGTGCATACTTGTTTCTATGAAGACTTGAGGATGGCACATTGCAGATGATGGAGAGAGCTTCATGGACCTGAATGGGGCACATCGAGAGTCGGTTTGATGAGATGTTCCCTTCACTTGGAGGAGACACACATATGGGCAACATGTTGCAGATGAGATGGATGGAGTTTCCATGGACCTGAGCATGGATTATGGAGATACATACTTTGGTATGGTGAGCTTGGTGGCAGCGGTCACTAGGCCGGGACATAGTGGAGAAAGAGTCTCTACATATGTTGCAAGGATGTTTGCCTTGTGTAAAAAGGTCGACATCGTGGATGAATGATGATCTTGGTAGAGAGCTACCAGGATGATATGTTGTCGAGGACGACAACGATTTCAGGTGGAGGAGAATGTAAGGCCTCCGAGAGATGAACGACGGACGCAAGGCGGGCGCGAAGTAAATGATGAGGGCATGTGTGAGAACGCACCTGCACTTGGGCGAGCCGACGTTGGAGGCAAGCTAAACATGGGCGTTCGTGTTAATAATTGGAAGGTCGGCTGAGGATGGATTTGCGACCTCACTAGCATATATATTGAATGGACTGCGATTCATTTCAAACCATCGAACATATCTTCGCACTATTCATACGCACAAGGGGTAAAACAGCGCAGGGGTAAAGAAGACTGCGCATATCTCATGCGCAGCACTTCTAAGGTGCAGTTTTGACTTTAAGTGCGGTTTGGGTGAGGCAAGCGTGCCGAGGTGGGAGTTATGTGCAGATAATTGTGTGCAGGATTTGACAAGGTGAAATAGGTGGCTCGGGTGAGCATTCCACTTTGTGCAAAGGTGCACATAATTTGTAAAAGGCTGGTTTATGGAATTATTCTAAGTATTGGCTTGGAGATTGCCAAGCATACTTGTATTGTAATATTAAAGAAGCTGTTATAATATATTGTTGGGCAGACTTTCTGGGAGTTGCCCCTCCCTTTGTACTTGCTTATTGTTGATGTTCTCGGTTTATTGAGAATGGTTAATAATTGAGAATGGTCTTCACTAAAGTATAAAGGATAAAGCTTTATTCAGTTGCAAAAACATAAGTTAAGTATGTTCATGTTGAAGTAGGCGTAGTCCACGGGTGTTAGTATTGTTAAAAAGAAAGCGATCGGTGGTGCCGCACCTCGCTACAAGCGGTTGGAAGATCACCGCAGGTGTAGAGGCGTGACAATGAGGGAGTGAAATTTGATCAAACTCTAATACCAAGTTAAAAATGCATACTTATATTTTTAAGTAATTAATCAAATAATATTTATATAAATATGTAAATAAGTGTTTTAAAATCGAGAAATTATTTTAAAAGTACAATTATTTGACAAAATATCTCAACCTCACATTAACTTAAAAAATATCATATGAACTAAACATTACACTAACTACACCCTCTTACAAACTAAAAAATAATTCACAAACTAAACATCACACTTAAAACAAAGAAGAACTACTACCTATCCAATATTATATAACCTCTCACGACAAATAATATAAACAAAAACTATCAAATCAATTAAAATTGCATTTTTATCCTACTTATTTATAATCAAATCACTTAAGATTCAATTAGAATAATTTATTTAGTTATTATTTATTCTATTAGAATAAATTATTTAATTATTATTTGTTTATTTATAATAAAGTATTTAATTTATAATATTTTAAATATTTTCGATGTTTCTAATAAATCTATTTTTTTAATCATTAAATATAAATATTATTTATGTTCATGGGTTGGTGGTAATCCAAAACTTCCGGATTGCATATTTTGCCTCTCCTTAGTTACTTATTTTCTTTAGGGGTCGCCATAAGAGAGGACCGACAGGGTGCGTAAGCACGCTCGACTATCAAGATTTGAAGAATTAAAAGGCCGCCATCGCTCGACTATTAAAGCCACTAAAATTTATGTTATTAATTTAAAGTATAATAATTTTTTAAATTATTTTTATATCAAAATTTAATTATGTGCTTAAAAATTGAAAAAGATATAAATTATGTTTTTTTTAATATTAAAAAATGTTAACCATATATTATTAATTTTATAATGAAATTGAGTGTTAGTTTATTATTAATATTTTTTTGGATGAAATATTTTGTCACGATGATAATAAAGGAATTGAAAATGAAAATTTGAAAATATTTTCTTCCTAATTTTGTTGATGTTTTAATTAAGTAAATTTATAATGATCCTAGACTATTTCTCTTAAAGCTTAAATAATTTTTTAAATAATTCCATAATATCTTATTTTCAATGGATGTTAAAATATTAGTAACTAGGTCAAACATATAAATTAAATGGCTGGTATGCATTCTTACACATAAATCCATAATAATGATCCATACATTTATCTCATGATATATTTCACATTACCAAGGAAAAAAAGAAAAGCTAAATTATAACTTTATTTTAAATTATTATTGATGTCATTATTAATTATAAAAAAATATGTAAAAGGAGAAGCATAATAAAATAAAAATAAGCAATAAGAGCTAATAACACTTGTGGTGAAAATATTTTTTTTAAATAAATTGAAAAAAAAATATATAATTACCTTTAAAATAAATCTTGATTTTTTATCTTATTCCATAAAAACTTTATGAAAATAATATCTCCACAATTCACTTAATAATTATTATAAATAAATTAAAACTCTCGAAATCCTATTTCAAAATAAACACACTTCTCATTATAATTAATAATTAAAACACATTTTGGGAAGGTTTGAAGAATAACTTTTTAAAAGGGTTTTAGGGTTAATCTCAGAATCTAGAAGACATGAGTAAAAACATTTAAGGAGGTTTCCAAGAATAATTCTTTCTAAAAAAATTTACGATTAATCGTATAATTTTGATAATATTTCATGGCTATCAATATTAACATTTCCATTAATGCATTGGGGTAGTGTATGTTAGCCCTTAAATTTAACCATATACAAAATCTCATATGTGACATATATTGTACTAATGCATTAATAAAATTATAATATTAAGAGACTCATACTACCCTGACAAATTCTTCATCTCTCATTGATATACCCATTTCCTCTCCCATCTCTCCCAGTGAACTTAGAGCATGTTTGCCCTCTAACAGGCCCAAATGAACTCCATCCTTTCACTGAATATAAGGGGTTTGGGGGCCCTTCCAAAATTCCTCGCACTAAGAGGCCTATTTATTTCATCTAAGTCCAACATTATTCTCATCCAAAAATCAATGCACTCTGCATCTCAAATTGTTGATTATTTTAGGAGGATGTTTCCGACATGGTATATTGTGGCAACTAATGCCACAGGTAGATCTGGGGGTCTAGCTATTTTCTGGGACCCAAGGTGGGCAAAATTGAAGGCATTTTCATGCTTGACGAGTATTTTTCTAGATGCTAACATCAGAGGTATCCCGGGAAGATCACACATTCTCAATGTGTATGCTCCTTACAAAGAGCGGGAAGGTTTTTGGGAAACAATGGAGGCAACTGGGATCCTTCATTCACCCTCTCTGATTTTGGCTAGGGATCTTAACTGTACCCTAGGCATCGAGGAGTTGTGGGGACAATCTAGGGTGGTAGACAAGATGGCACAAAAGCTAAGGGACATTATTTTCTCCCACAACTTAATAGATGTTTGCCCACCTAAAAATGCTCCCACTTGGGATAATGAAAGAAGTGGAAAAAATTATATAGAAAAGAGACTAGATAGATTTTTCGTACAAGAAAATATGGTAGAGAATATGGGGGATGTAAGATCTCTCATTATTGAAAACTATGTATCAGATCATCACCCAATCACTCTTTTCTGGTGCAACACTGATACAAGAGTTGGAATGCCTTTCAAGTTTAATAGAGTTTGGCTTGAAGATATAGATTTCGATTCTCTTATCCGATCATTCTGGTAGGAAAGAAGAAATACAAAGGAAGGCCTCTCGTATACTGAAAGCTTTATGAATAGGCTTCAAATTCTTAAAACAGAGGTAAAAACATGGGAATGGAAGAAGAAGGAAAGCCTGAGAAGGGAGTTGTTAGATATTGAGGAGGAATTAAAGACACTGCATAGTCAAATGGCCACCCATTCCCTTCTTGTCAAAGTAAGGGAGAGAATCCATGCTCTCGAATTGGAAAAAAAGAAGATCCTTCAAGTTAGAGAGACGACATGGAGATTGAAAAGCAGAGCCATATGGATTAGAGAAGGAGATAAAAATACCAAGTTCTTTCATCGCTTTGCCAATTGCAGAAGGAAACAAAATACAATTTGGTAGATGAGTGATGGTGAAGGAAACTGTTATAACAAGCAATTGGAAATTACAGCCTTGGTGGTTTCATATTTCAAAAAAGCATATAATAGACTGGAAGTGGAGGATGCGAAATCACAGATGTGGGTAGTTGATGAATACCTTATAATGTTTAATGAGGAGGAAAATGTGGAATTGTATAAGGAGGTTAAGGTGGAAGAACTGAACCAAGCTATTAAATCAATGAAAGGAGACAAAAGCCCTAGTCCAGATGGATGGACTATAGAATTTTTTGTTCACTTCATAGACATCTTTCAGGACGACCTTCTACAGATTATTGAGGAATCAAGGATGAAAGGATTCATACATCCTCATCTAAACTCTACCTTTATTTCCCTTATTCCAAAGAAATCAGAGGCAGAAACCTTTGCAGATTTTCGTCCAATATCACTGTGCAATCTAACATACAAGATTATCTCTAAGATAATTGCCAATAGATTAAAAGCATCCTTATCAAAATTCATCTCTCCAGAACAATATGGTTTTCTAAATAACAGAATAATCCATGATGCAGTGGTTGTTGCACAAGAATGTATGCACAATATTAAGTCGAAAAAGATGAAGGTAGATCTAAAAAAAGCTTATGACTTCTTAGATTGGGGTTATCTGAGACTGGTCCTGCACAAAGTAGGAATAAACACAAATATGGTTGAATGGATCATGGGATGTGTAACTACAGTACGTTATGCTGTGATAATTAATGGATACCCATCCAAGTTTTTTGTTGTGGGAAGGGGACTTAGGCAAGGATGTGCCTTATCCCCCCTACTTTTTATACTGGCGATGGATGGACTAAGTTTGAAAATTAAAAAATTTGTGACCACTGGTGAATTTGAAGCGCTTAAAATCAACAGTCGTGTCTCTGTCTCTCATAGCTTCTTTGTTGATGATATCTTGCTGATGGGTATGTTAAACAAACTTAAATGGTATTCACTTTCATTAATTCTAAAAAAGTTTGGAAAAGCCACGGGTCTTGTTCAAAATGAACAAAAATCCATCATCTTATATGGATCATGTAACCATGATGATATCAGCTATATCTAGAGGTGCTTTGGGGTAAATGCAGTAAATTTAGATAATGGAATGAAATATCTGGGGTATCGCCTAAAACCAGGAAACTATAAAAATGTTGATTGGATGTGGTTGGTGGAAAGATTCTACTCCAAGATTAAGGGATGGGAATACAGATGTTTATCAATGGGAGGTTGTATCATCCTCACACAGTCAGTTCTTACACAGCTGGGGATTTATTGGGCACACTTGTTCTGCATTCCACAGATGATTATAAATCTACTGAACTACATAATGACAAACTATATTTGGTCAGGTGCTAGAAGGAGCTGTAAATATCACTTGGTTAAGCTGGAGAAGATTACTAGACCAAAAATATTGGGTGGATGGGGTGTTTTAAATCTTAAAATTTTTGGATGGGCGTTAATTTTAAAATCTTTATGGCGGGGCATCAATAGTAGAGGCATATGGGGAAAGGTGATCCGATTTAAGTACATGAAGAATAAGGATTTTTCCTTCTGGATGAGACAAGGAGAAATTGGGAAAAAATGTGGTTCACAGATATGGAACAATTTTAACAGGGTCAAGAACATCCTCCTCCAGAACATCTCATGGATTTTTGGATCTGGTAATAGTATTATGTTGGGAAAAGACAGCATTGTAGGATCAGGTGTGTTTCCTCTTGGTACAGTGGAACTAATAAACCATCTGAATAGAAAAGGCATTTTCATACTGAGCCAGTTGATCAATGACTGGAATGGTAACATTCCAATTTGGCTTGACTCCAGCCAACTAAACCTTACAGGACAATACAAATTGGATTGGCTACAATTTGTTAAATCACTAAAAGATGCAGGGATATGTTATGACAGCAAAGGGGATTGCATCACATGGGCTGGTAAAAAGAAGAAATCAGGAGAGATCGAGGTGGCAGACTGCTATCTCAAATTATGCTTGAAGGAGCTACAAAATGTGGAATATTGTTGGTTTTACAAGTTCTGGAAAATTAATATTCCTATAAAAATTATCATTTTCCTTTGGTTAACTTGGCAGAAAAAGAATCTTACATGGGCAAACTTACAAAAGAAGAATCATCATGGTCCTAGGATTTGCTATCTGTGTAGGAAAAATGATGAGGATAATGGGCACTTATTCTTACATTGTCCTAGATCTATAAGCATCTAGAAACACTTCACCACCAAGTTGCAGATTCCATTCATACAATTTAATACAATTGAGGAATGTTTAAAATGGTGGAGTACACAAAGCAAAAGTAGGCGATTGCTCACTTTGGTCGTCTTCTGGGAGATCTGGAAAGGTCGAAATCAATTGATTTTTGGATCCAATAGATGGGGAGAAAATGTAATCTATGAATTCATAGAGCAGTGGGTTATATCAGATCAGAAAGACGGCACCAAGCAAAAAAGGAAGGCAGAAAAGGGGAGGGTACAGGTCACCAATTACCCGGCGGGGTTTTTTGATGGGGCAACACAAGGAGGGAGATGTGGGTGTGGAATTTGGATAAAGCTATCAAAAGAACAAGAGTTCTGGATTCACTGGAATGCGGGAGAGGGAACAAGTATGAAAGCAGAAACAATAACTTTATGGGGATTACTATGGTTTATCAAATTTCTGGATATCCCACAAATGCAAATTTATGGGGATTCCAGATGTATGATTGATCATGTTATGGGGAAGAATAACATCCAACAAAATTCACTACAAGGCTGGCTGAGACGTACAAAGCCTATGGAATACTCTTCATCAACCTTCCATTCAGCACATTAGCCGGGCACACAACAAGATCGCGGATGAAATGTCAAAGAAAGGATTACTAGCCACAGAAGAAGGTATGCATATCCTGATAAAAATAGGATCAGATGTGACAGAAGTAGATAATGTCAAGCTACCAGGATAGAGTACTGAAGATCAACACAAAAAAGAAGAACATCAACACAGATAAGTACCTTGAAAATCTTTGTATCTTTTTTGTACAAATTTTGTATATGGTCTTGTATAGAAAAGACAGAAGAAAGATTACTTCAATATAGCTATATGTAGAACATGTTAATGATCTAAGATGCATTTTAGTCTTCTAGATTCCCATTGTGTGAATCTGAGAAATATTGTGGAAGAGGCAGAGCAAATACAGATTCAATGTTTTTGTTATATATTAGCATATAGTTTTAGATGATTGTATGCCGAGTAATTACAACTCCCTGTAGTCTTAGTGTGGATACCATCAGATTTATGAGGATGATCTGTGCTTTATATATATATACTGTTTTAACCATAATATAAAACAGACAGTTTTTCCTGCTTTTAAAAAAAAATAAAAAATTATAACATTAATGAAATTATAATTCCACAACTATTAGTTACTACATTCTGCAAATAAATAAATAAACTTTTCATTAAAAATTAATACTCTCCCAATTTAAAATTACCACATTCTACAAATAAATAAATAAACTTTTCATTAAAAATTAATTCTATCCCAAATTTAAAATAAAATATATCTAAATTGTATATACACAATTTTAATAAAATATATATTGTAATAATATTTTGTCGCATTGTGGGCCTTTCGATTCCATCTCAGCACGAGTATCAAATTTCCATATCATGACGTTATAATTTCGAAATAGAATTTCATCCCACAAATTACAAATCGACATTCATTTCATTTTTTAAATATTAAAAAAGTCGGTGGCTCTAGAAGACATCAAGGAAAGGGCACATGTCATAATAATCGAGAGGGGCAGAGAATGTGGACACGAACACGCAACAAACACCAAAGTAAAAATAAAAGACTTTCAAAGTTTCAAAGAAAACACAACTGCCATGGGTTGCCCAAATTAGATGGCGAGTCGTCCTAAAAAATGCAAAGTGAACTGGACAACATACCCAGTAATTTCAGTGTACATCTTTCTTTTTCAAAGCTGAAGGTCGGCCGGAAACTTCGCCGACAATTGATGTGCCATCCTCGACACAGAGCCCGCCGGAACCTGGTAAATATCACTGACAAGTGTTAATCGTTGAACACAAGTTACTACTCCGCACCATTGGATTTTGGTTAGGATGAATTTGGGTTGGATTTATCTGTCATATAAAAAATTTTGAGGTTTTGGTCTTTATACTTTTTTGTCAAGTAAAGTTATATTTTTTTGTGGCTTAAAATAATGTTTTGATAATAATTTTTTTTTGAAAAATAACAAATTTTATATTAAAAATATAAGTGTTATTTATATTTTTGAAAATGCTATTTTATATATGTCATGATTCATTAAAAAAACAAACAAATAAACAAATTTTTCACTAATAAAAATTTGCTTAAAAAATTACTTTTCAATAACACATTCACTATAATGTAGGAATTTCCTAAATGCAAACTATTAGAAAACTAACTTCCATGTTGATTTCACCACTCTTTCCCATTATTATAAATTTGTAAATACAACAAATGTGTGATAATAAAATGAACCCTAATCTAGGGTTGTAGGCTCTAGGCAAGATATGAATGAAAGCCATTAAAAAAAACAGACACCAAAGGCCAGACACATGATTGAATTGCTGGACAAAAATTTCATTAATCAATACTTTCTAGTAGTTTCCCTTTATGTAAACAAGTAGATATTAGATATTGCACCAGAATATATTTACAAAGTTTGGAAATATGGTACTTAGACAACTTACCATTCCAATCCATGTACAACATAAAACTACAAATGTCCTAAAATACTTTCCATCTAATACAACTTCTAGGATATGGATGTTATTTATCCTGTGGAATGCGTACTCAAATAACTTAGTTCACAACATAAAAGGCTCAATGCATATCCTAAATTACTATGTCCACAAATATAAAACCTCTAAAATTTCTAATCACTGAAACAATCCACAACTATGTTATAAAATTCTACCTGTAACATCACCAAACTTCACCAAACCTCATGTGGGGCAGATTCTCAATCAACTCTTAGTTCAAATTTCAATAGACATTACTCGAGGATATATCATAGTCAAGGTTTTGCACCCATTCCATTAATAATGGAGGAAGGGGGAATCTCAAGATAAATTGAGGTTTTGGATACAAGAAAAAGACCCATCATGTAATACCTCATAGGAGAAATATGGATGATGTGCTAATTTAGGAAAATTGAATTCTAGAATATTTGTGCCCATTTTAAAAAATGAATGATGGTCTACTTGAACCCTTTGAAGAGAAGAAAATTGGAAATAAGCTATTTAAACCTCACTTTTGAATAATTCGATGATGGATTATTTGAGTTGATTTCCTTTATGTAATAATCCCTTATAGAACTCAATGACTATTACCAATGTTAAACACACATGGCAGCAACATAATCTAAAAGATGAAACATGAGAATACATTTTTTATTAACAAAACATATACATTTATAGTACATGGTTTGACCGTTGGGTTTCACATCCCAAGGTCTCTTGGACTTCCTTTTGTCTATTTGGCTTCCACACTAACCCATTGAGGATTAGGTGTCCAACATTCACCCCCTTAATCCGAAGGGTTATGTATGAGTCCAAGAAGAGAGTTGTAATCAGTGTTGCGGGGGAGCGCCCCCCCCCCTGATCCTCCTCCCAATCCGCGCTTCTGGTGGGAGACTCAGGAGCGGGTTGGGAGCGCGCTCCCGAAAAAAAAATTCACTCCCTACCTTTTCGGGAGCGTTTTTCCTTTTTTGCAATTTTTTTTTTGTAGTAATGTTCAAAATGCAATTTTTTTTTAAAGAAACAAATAATTTTTGAGTGGGGCAGCTTAAGGATCAAGTCTAGGCCCTAGTATTGATATGCTATTCATGGTAATGTTAAATTCTTAAAGTAAAAGTGACATTCTCCTTAATCTTCATTTTCATCCTTTTACTTAAATTTTTAACATTACCATGAAATGACTCAAGATGTTTGAGAGTGGTTCCAGCCTCATTGGATTTCATATGGAGAAAGTAGAATTTTAGATTTCATTCAAAATCTAGCAGACTTATCAGTTTTTCAGATTTTAGGATTGGGGGATTGCAATGTTTCCATTGAATTTTGTCACGTATTAGGGTATGGAACTCGTATTTAATCAAGAGCACCAATCCCTCTATGTACCTTGATGTTAGTGACATTGGTTGTCGAACTCCTCTATCATGACCCTTCTAAAAATGTATGCATCACTCAAACAAAATCTTGACTTGACATGCTATGCTTGTTCTATCTTATGTTAATGCTTAGAGGGTGATATTAATGACAAAGATCCCTATACAGATACAGAGGTAATGACAATGATACCTCTGGATATTAATGCTTAGAGGGTGATATTATTGACAAAGATCCTGATTTTCCAACAAGACTAAAAAATTAGACATTTCTCGTGGTGGCAAGAGGCCCAAGCATAAGAAATAGATAATATATTTACTTCTGTTTTCTAGTTTTAGTAGCTTTTATAACTATTGACTCTTTCATATTTATTGTGATATTTTTTTAAACAAGATATGAAAATTTAAGTTTGAAATTGGCAATTATAACTCATTAGTAATGAATTATGAATATGATACTTCATGAAAGTTGAAAGTTGTTTCATTTCATTTCATGTTAGATATTATTTGTTGTAATGGTTACACTTAGCTTACGAGTACAACTTTGGTGATCAATGATGATAAATGTTATATATTGAATTTTGAAAGCTTGAAACTTTAAGATTGATGAATCATGAGACTCAATATGTTGTCTGTTACTATGTTACTAACTTGTGGACGTGGTTGATGAAGATTATAACTTCTAGATGATTGTTGTTATATGGTTAAATCTATGTTTTTTTTTATGTTTTTTATATCTAATTCATTATTCTACATGTTTTTGTTGACATATATGTATCAAAATATCAAATATATATATATATATATAAAATGCTCCGGGATTTGCTCCCAAACCGGGAGCTTTTGAAAATGTCGCTCCCGCTCCCAAGTAACACTGGTTGTAATACAAAATATGCAAAAATGCATTGTAGCACTAGGCTGAATGTGCAACATGTGATAAGTGGATGCAAGTAATGATGTTATCCAACCATACATTCATGGGGAAGGAAGTGGAAATACATCTCCCCCAAGCTTATGGTATTGCACTCACTCTACCTAAATGACATACCATTTCAATTTATGATTTTATGATGGAAATCACAATGGGTTTTGTACAAATTTAATGTTTGAGCTGAGGTACAGAGCTTCCATATTTATGGTGTGAGATAATGGAGGTTTATGGTTGCTAGATGCTCCCATCCCAACTGCCCTTCCCATGCTTCTTTGTAATTTCACTCAAAGGTTTTCATATAAGTGACAAGAAGGTTTCATATAGCATCAGGGAATGTTGTATCCACATATCGAAGTGGCACTATGAGGATAATTATTGCTTCTCATTGTACTAATTTGCTCCATTAATTTTTATTTCCTTAGCATGTGATCTCTTCAGTCTTCTATCTTCATGGCTTCAAACTTTTCTCTCCCTAATCCACTTGGTTCCTTGGTGTCTTTTCAAAATTGTCTTTCTTTTTTCAGCCTTCTCTCTAGCTAATTATGGTCTTCGAGTGCCGTTAAACCCCTCTACTCCTCTGCCTTTATCCAGTTTCATAGATATGACCTATATTGGATAATTATATTACATTTCATCTATATCAATGCTTTCAAACTGGAAAAAATTAGAGGAATCAACTTGCATGGTCATTTTAACTACAATCATAGTTTCAAAAAACCAATTTTCAAACCTTTCGTAGCCATTTTAAGGCATAAAATGGAATTTTGGGGGGTCAAATATTTTCTCACTTGCACCAAGTCCCAAAACTATGATCTACATTCAATGGCCTTTCCAATGCTATAAGAATCACATCAACTTGAACGCATATGTAAAATTTATTCCTCCTATAATTTGACCTAACATGTTGCACACCATGGTATGAGAGGATGCCACATTAGCCCCATTACTCACACATATAGGGAAATCCACATGTGGAATTTCAAGAAGATTCTAGAAGTTCAAAAACCATAAATCTAATTAGGGATTGAAGAGGTCAAAGACTCACCCCTAAGTTGCTATAAGGAAATGTTAAATATCAAGTCACCAGGAAAATAAGAGGTTCCTTTGTGTGTCCTTATATTTATTTTATAATTGAGTTGCAAATCAAGTGGTCAAAAGTTAGAGAAAAAAATAGAGGAGGAAAATATTTTTAGTAACCTTACAAGGTAGAAGTATCAAGTAACTCCATAGATTGTACCTCTTTCTTTATATTTGCATATTCCCATACTAGAGAAATAGAGCATTACATCCTAACTTTCTAGTTGGATTTTCTATTGTACGAGTTTCTAGGGTAAATCTTGTGTTTAATCATTACTAGTGTGTGTGCATTTTTTTGTTCTCTATTTTTAATATTTTAGACATTTTATACATTAAGCATAATTCTGATAATTAAAGATTTAAGATCTAGAGGAAATATCCTTCATAGTAATGTTACTGGTATTTTATTAGATATATTGTAATGTTTTGTTCCAATGTAATATCCATGACAATTTATAGATCACCTTCTTACTAACCTTCCCCAATATTCTTTTTGTTCTTCTCTATCTCCTTTGTCTCTCTACTCCTTTATCCCTTCCTCTCTCTCCCTCTCCATTCCCTTCTTACTTTCTCACTTTCTTTCCTCATCTCACCCTCCCTCTCTAACACTCCCCTATGTCTTTCTCTCTCCTACTCTTTCTCCCCCCCACTCCATTACACTCTCTATTTCTCCCTCCTTGACTTAGTCCCCCATCACAACATCTCCACCAAAATACTTCTCTCTCTTTCCCTAGCTCCATATCTCTCTCCCCCTTCCCCCTCTCTTGATCTTCATCTTCCCCTCTATCTTACCTCTCTTTTTCCTAGTCTCTCTCACTTTTTCCCCCCCTCTCTCTCTTCTCCCATTGCTCTCTCACCCTATCACTCCCCACCTCTCTCTCTCTCTCTCTCTCTCTCTCTCTCACACACACACACACACACACACATTCTATCCCACCACCCTTTTTTGTCTCCCACGTTGTCCCTCTATAGTCCCCCTCCACTCTCCATCTCCCCTCTATCTCTCTCCATGTGTGTGTTTCCATATTCCCCCTCTCCCTCACCAGTCTCTCTCCTCCCCCCACCGCCTCTCTCTCTCTCTCTCTCTCTCTCTCTCTCTCTCTCTCTCTCTCTATATATATATATATATATATATATATATATATATATATATATATATACCCCCCCCCCTCATGCTCATTCTTTTTCTCCCCTCTCCAACTACTTTCCCTCTCTCTCCCTCTCACTTATTCACACTCTCTCTATTTCTGTATATCCCTCTCTCCTTCAGTCCCTTTCTCCCTCTTCCTACACCCTTCATCTTCTCCCTCCCTTAGTCCCTTCATCATAACAACCCCGCCCAGATTTGTCTCTCTCCCCCTTCCTACCTCCCTCTCTTTCAAATATTATAAACATAAGAGTATGAACATCCTCTTAACACATGCATGCACTTTTAGCAAAACAAAAACATGTTTAAAAGTGGATGTGCATTCCTAAAAGCGCACACGCTTTTGAAACTACACATGCACAGCTTCCTAAAAAATCAAAGTTTGAAAGGATTTATGGCAATTTAGGGAGCATCAAGGCTATAGGATTAGGAGTGTTTGCACATTTCAAAGAATGCACATGTGCATTTCAAAGAATACACGTGTCTCTATGTGAGTATCTTCCTGCATGACCCATTGCCAATTTTGAGACCATTCTTCTTGTGAGCTCTCTATTGCTTAAAGTTATGTTTTGGCTATTCTCATGCAAGGGATTTTTTATTCAACAAGCTATCATAATATTAAAAGATTGTGCATGGTGAAATTTATTATTATAACAATAGTATAGATAAAAAAATATATCTAGATTGAGCACATTCACATCTTCACTTTATAAATTATTATCATAATGAATGTCTATCAAAAAAATCTATATTGATAATCCCTTGGGTCTGAAGATATCAAGGGAATCGCTAGAGTAATGTTAGTGAATGCTTCCTGGCTCATAAACTAGCTAAGAATTCCCTTAATATCAATCCATTCATATTAATAAAAGATATAGATCACTCTTATCACCATTCTCAAATTACATGAATAATGACAATGTACATTAATGATAACAAATACATCACAAAAGTTAAATTAAGGGTTTACGTTTGTATAGTTATATTATGGTTATTAAAATAATGGTCTATACCTATGTTACCATAAACGGAAAACGGGACGAAACCAGAAAGGACAACTGTATGAGTAGTTTGGAGGTCTCGCACTCAAGCCAAATTTAATTAAAAGACTAAATAATTTGAGTATTGTTTATCTCACGTTGATGTTTAGCCAACAATTGTTTGTGTGTGGAAATTTGAAAGAATTATATATATATATATATATATATATATATATTTTTTTTTTTTTTACGTATGACTAAGATTTATTATTTGGAAGAAAATAACAAGTAGAATATGTAATTGACTGTACGTTTCTTAAACCATATATGAAATTATGTTTAAGCTATAAGTTTTACTAATTTACATTAAATAGAGACAGATTTTTGATTGAGTCGAGAGGTTTATTCTACAACTGGGTGTGAAGGTGACGTGTAAGTATGTCTGCTCAATTTGGAGTTGACATGTGCCCCTTTTAAAATAAAAATAAAATATTCTCTAAATAGAAAAGAAATGTTAGCTAAAAAAAAAAAATGCTATGCCATGTTTAATTAGTCTTCCATATGACCTAATGAAATTTCATGTAAGTAAAAAAATAAAAGATAAAAATTAAGTGAGATGTTTAAACTTTAGACTTTTCAAAATAATATGACACTTCAATTAAATAAATTATTTGAAGATCTATGTTAGCTAATATATGTAGATATCAACTTCACCTATATATCTATATATATAGAAACAAACAAAAAATTAAAAAATATATATATTAATGTTGTATGTAATAAAATATAGAGTGTGAGTTATATATAAAATAATTTAACATGAATTAATATTGAAGTATACTTCAAAATATATTAATAACAAAAATACTATTTTAATGTGGGTTGATAACTCAATGTATATATATATATATATATATATATATATAGATAGATATATATATATATATATATTTAAAAATTTATGTGTATATCACATAAAACTATAGTAAAAAAAAATTATTCAAAAATACAATTTAAACAATTAAAAATACATATTATTTTTGCATCCTAAAATAAGTTTGCACCTCAAGAAATTTGATCTATCTAAGCTTAGGTTAGATCAGTGCTTAAGATAAATCTATATTGATAAACTAAAAAAAAAAAAAAACTAGTTTCCATTATATCAAAGATATCAAACAAATTTTATATAAATATACACTGGTAAATTATGAAAAAAAAAACCCTAATTTCCATTATATCAAAGATATAAAAATATAAAATAAATTTCAAGTTTAATAGATAATTTTTTGGTCCCATGCCACTAAAACATAAGACTTGCAATAAGCTAGGCCAAAAACTCTAAATAAAAGACATTTAGATCAACTTTGTAGCCACTTGCCAAAACTCTAAAAAAAAACCATTAAAAATAAAACCACTAAGATCAACTTATGCAGGATTCCAAGTTCGTCATGAGTAAAATTGTCTAGGAAAAAACCAAGCTCTCCGCACGCATCGTCGTAATACGGGAAATCTCCGTCTGCTGTTAGTTCGCCTTGCTTATTTGAACCCATCTCTTCAATGCTGCTCTCTTCCTCGGTGAACCCAATTTCATCTTCCATGGAATTTATAACCACGTTCAGCCTCATCTCACCCTCCACGTTATCCACAACAGTATCGTTATATTCTGGATTACTATAGTTGTTATCCACGCTATCGATCCTGTCGAAGAAGGCCATGAAAGTACAGTCATGCCCCAATATTTTTCCGCTATTAGTTGGCTTCGCGTTTGGCGAAGCCAATCCGCTATTCAAATTTTCATCTCTCCCTCGCTTATTCTGAGAAATTAGAGAGGATGCAGCCATCTCCGCTAACAAATGCTGTGAATAAAACGTAGCAGATACAACAATAGAGACTCTTGTTTGTATCAGCGATCCTCCTTCCTTTCCTCTTTGAGAGTTAATGCAAGGAATGGGGTTACTAAATTTTTCAACGAAGCAGCGCTCACGACCACCACCACAGCTTGTTCACAACATATAGATAGATGGCAGAAAATAGATGACAAGAAACACCATTGAACGTGTTGTTTTTAAAGGGCTTTTCGTTTTGCAAACTTCGTTTAAACGGCAAATAATAGGACACGCACCCAAATGAAGATGGCGTGTTTGCAATCACGACCACAACCGCGGGCCGTCCACAGAGACTCCCATCTTGGTAAGTCTTTTTACCTTTCCACGTAGCTTCATTGCAATAATTTATATTGTGGGCTAATTAAAATTATTATGATTATTTTTTTTTTTTCTAGTTTAAGACTAACCTAAGTACCCACGGGGGATTTGAACCGGTGACCTATCGCAAGGAGTGTCTTAACAGCGCACCCATTCACCGTCAATCCAAAACCCCGTGGGCAAAATTATTATGATTATTATTATTATATAGATTTCAATTATTTTTTATTATTAAACTTAAATTCTTAAATTATAACATAAAATTTTGTTTAATTGATATACGATGCTTATAATTTTTTAAGATATTGTTATATTAATATTTAATTATGTATAAAATTGAAAGAAGAAATAAAATGTTTTATTGGTAATGTAAATAACTTATCGTGAATTTTATGTTAAAATTAAGTTTTGGACCATTCCTAAAATCTTTTAGGATAAAAGAGTGTTATTTTTTTTTATGATATCAATGAAATAAGAAGTATTTTATTTTCAAATTTTTACTATATATTTGCATGAGATTTAAATTTAAAAATATTTTATATCTTTTTAATCTTTAATTAAAAAAAAATTATAGTGATCTTAGATCATATCTCTTAATACCTAAATAAACTTATAAACAATTTCAAGTGATATCTTTTAATCAATATTAATAATATTCATGATAATCAAAATATTAATAATTAAAAAATTAAAATATATAATTATAATTTATTAATTATTAAAATAATATAAATCAAATAAATATTTAAAAAAATATATAATATTTATTAAATATAAAATTAATCTTTAAAATAATCCAATAAAAAATATTATTTAATTTAAGAAAACATATAATTATGAATATATTTTATATTATTAAGACCAATTGAAGAGTACACTATGTTAAAATGTTTGAAAATTAATTGAATCTAGTAGCCTTGATAATATTTCCCTAGAAAAATATTTCGAAGGACAACTAATCATGGTTACACAATAGGACCCGATCTTGAATTTTGAGATAGCACGCGCTGCCTAGGGTTACTTTTGCAGAACAGATCGGCTTTCTGCATATCGTTCATCGCCCAATACCAAACAAGCGTTCTCCAATCTAGTAAATTCATTGCCGCCTCAGCGTCCTCGTCCTGCTGTCTCAAAATTTGTCAAGAAATTAGACGGCCTTCAAGAAGTTCTTTTGCCTCCTGCGCTACCTCGCTTGGTTGCTCTTTCGCTAACAGAAAAAGGACTCATTGGTCAGTTTATGGGCCTCTGGCCCTCCCCGAAAACCGTCCATAGATGGGTTGAGAGAAACTGGTCTGATAAAATACAAGGGAAGATATCCATAAGATTCTGCAGGAAAGGGTACTTCACATTTCACTTTGAAACCAAAGAAGACAAGGATTTATTTTCAGAAACGGACCCTATTTCATGGATTCCAGGGGCCTGTATCTCAGCAGATGGACCCTTGATTTTGATCCTGAGCTCGATGTCCCCAATGATATCCCGGTCTGGGTCCAGCTCCCTCATCTTCCCCTTCACTGCTGGGGGGATGATTCAGTCCTAGCCATTGGGAATGCAGTTGGTAAATATGTAGATCGGAGCGAGCCAAAAGACAACATGCAAGCTTGTGCCCAGATTTTTGTTGAAGTGGATCTCGGCAAAGGCCTCCCGGAAGCCATCAAGCTCAAAGTGGACGACTGGAGCCATATTCAGCAGCTGGATTACGAGCAGATCCCGTTCAAGTGCAAGGTATGTCACAAATACGGCCACTTTGCAAATCGATGTACTAAGCTTATTAATGTAGAAAACGGTCTTCAAGAGGAACAATGGGAAGTGGTTAAAAAAAAGAAATCGGCCTCCCTGGCTAAAGGTACCTCTGAAGCTGATCCATCGGCCTCTGCAGTAGGTCATCCTTCCCCCTCTTCTCCTGCACCCTCCAAATCTCCCCCCCGCTCCCCTCCTCCGCCTCCTTCATCTAATCCCTTCTCTATCCTTTCTCTCCCTGAAAGCCAACCCTTAGACCCTCCTCTCATGAAAGCCTCCCCCAAAGCTCTTCCAAATCCACCTTGCCCCTGATCATCTCCTCTCAGCCCCCTTTGGATCCTCCCTTAAATAGAATCACCATGAGCTCTTCCAAAGACCACGGAGGATCTAGTGAAACCTTCAAGAAGCCTGTACCGGGTAGGAAATCTGCCAAGCAGCATCAGGGTGAGAACAAACAGAAAGATATAGTTATGGGCACTCAGACACCCATAGAATCTTTCATCCTGGGTCAGCATGAAAAAGATAGAGATAACAAGGAACAAGGGGGGCGAGCACCACCTCGGACATCACATTTACAATGATAAAAATATTGTCTTGGAACAGTAGGGGATTTGGGCACCCCTCCAAGATAGCAGCCCTTAGAGATCTCATTCACCATGAGAAACCTGGAATCATTTTGTTGCAAGAAACAAAGCAAGGTTAGAGGGAAATGAACAGTATCATAGAACAGCAGAATCAGTATAAAGGAAGTATCAGTGAAGCAAGAGGAGCTTCAGGAGGAATAGCCACTATCTGGAACCAGAACATATGGAACTGTAATTCGGCAACCATCAACCAACACTGGATCAAAACAGTCTTGGAAAACAAAGAAGATAGGCAAACTGTAATTATTTACAATATTTACGTGCCCAACCACTACAGAGATAAGGATTGCTGTTGGCGCGATCTAAAGTCCAGCATCGATGAAGAAGGGAGTTCCAACATTATTTTGGGAGGCGATTTCAACCTTATCCTCCATGCCAACGAAAAGAGAGGCGGCAGTTTCACTTCTGACCCCTATAGAACACATCTGGAAAGCATCATGCAAGAATCCAAACTTGTGGACATTATACCCAAAAATCGGCGTTACACATGGAGAAATCGCAGGATTGGCGCAGATAATATTATGGAGAGATTAAACATAATTTTAATCAATGTTTCGCTACTTTCCATGTTCTCTGTTGGATATGCCAGCGTTTTGACATGCCCTGTCTCAGATCATTTCCCTGTCACGCTAACGCTGGAAAATCACAGCAATCTCGGGCCTATTCCCTTCAGGTATAGCTCCCTTTGGAATGACATTCCAGCAGTGGCTGAAATCGTCCTCAGTACCTGGAGACAGCATGTCGAAGGGTCCCCTGGATTCATATGGGAGTCCAAATTAAAAAAAAAACCAAACAGGCAATTAAAGAATGGGCCAAAACGAGCTACAAAGAGCCTGAAGAGGTAAAAAAGGAGCTTAAAAACAACCTCAACAGCACGCAAAGAGCGATAGAGGAGTTTGGCCTCTCCCAAGAAAGTAAACAACAGGAAAGTGACCTCTATTCACAATTGTGCCAAGTTAAGAGAGCAGAGGAGTTAAAATGGAGGCTAAAATCGAGGCAATTGTGGCTGCAGGGAGGAGATAGGAACTCAACTTTTTTTCATAAACAAACAACAACCAGAAAGATAAGGAACAATGTAAGCTCCATAACAGATGCTGAAGGTAATAGGCAAGTAAACCAGGATGCCATCCGGAGGACAGCAACAGAGCATTTTCGAGACCTCCTAACAGAAACTAAAGAACAGGAGGATTATACTGAGCTATTGCAACATTTGCCTACAGGGATAAGTAAACAAATAAATGACAGTTTAACCAAAGAGATTGATGAGGAAGAAGTCACCAGAATGGTATGGGCTTTTCAGCCTGACAAAGCCCCAAGCCCTGATGGTTTTCCCATATGTTTCTATCAAACATTCTGGGGAATCATTAAAAAAGACCTGATAAAAATGTTAAAATGGATCTAGCGAAACTGCAAAATAGGGGGGTACACCAACGCCACTCATCTGGCCCTCATACCCAAAGAAAATCGGCCCTCTTCATTTGCTAGATTCTGTCTTATATCCCTTTGTAATTCCTCCTATAAAATCTTGTCCAAAGTCATCACCTCTCGCCTCAAACCCTTTCTTCCATCCCTCATTTCTGAAAAATCAAGGGGGGTTCTTAGCAAACCGACATATAACTGACTCCATCCTCCTAGTACAAGAAGCCATTCACTCGAGCTAGTCCAAGAAGGAGAAATGATTTGTTCTCAAACTTGATTTGGCCAACGCTTTTGATAGAGTGAGGCACTCTTTTCTGTTAGCTGTCTTGAAGAAGATGGGTTTTGATGCAAGCTTCCTTAACCTCATCAAACCCTGCATTTCCGGGCCATGGATCACCCCTCTTGTAAATGGCAGACCTGCTGAAGCTTTCCAATCCTCCCGTGGTCTAAGACAATGTTGCCCTCTCTCACCTTATATTTTTATTCTAATGGTTGAATCATTTAGCAAAGCGCTGGATTTCCATCGGAGGGTCGGTCTCATAACAGGAATAAAATTTGGGAATGGAGTCAAGAATATAAATCACTCTCAATTTGCAGATGATACCTTGCTAATTGGAGGGGCTTCTATCACAATAGCTAGGCGTTTCAAAGTTCTTCTGGATAAATTCGTGGATTACTCTGGTGGTCTGGTCAATCAGAGAAAAGGTTGTATTTACGAATGGAATACAACACCGCAGGTCCTTCATAATATTGCTGCAACATTTGGGGTCTCATGTCACTATGATTGGACTCATTTTTCATATTTGGGCATTCCTGTAAGCGCAGGGCCCTTGAGGGCAGAAGTTTGGGACACCATAATCGATAAGATGAAAAGGAAAGTACAACAGTGGGGTTCAATATGGCTTAACCCAGCTGGTCGTCTCATCCTTCTGAAATTTGGTATATCCTCTTTGCCTTTATACCAATTTACTCTCCTTCAAGCCCCTGCTTCCTTCCATCACAAAATGGAAGGCATCCTCCATCATTTCTTGTGGCAAGGAGGGAAGCAAGACAAAAAGAAGTTTGATTTGATCAGCTGGAAGCAAGTAATTCAGCCCCAAGATCGAGGTGGCCTTGGCATCACATCCCCCAGATATCTTAACTTAGCTTTCGGAGGAAAAATGGTTTGGAGATTCATAATTGGTCTTCCTGCATGGTGGAAAAGGGTATTGGAAATTAAATATCTGAATTTTCCAAGGCATCAGCTCGTCGATCAAGACATCCCCAACAGAGACTCCACCAAAATCTGGCACTTATACAAAAAATCAATTCCTATAATTTCCCAAAATACTTCCAAAATTCCTAAGGGAGGAACAAGCATTAATATTGGAATGGACAAAATCATGGGACAGCGACCTATTAATACGCAAGCTGGAGTTAATCCCATCCTCTCTTTTTTTGAAAGAACTGGCATCCATCATTTGGATTAGATTTCTCAGTGGGATCCTTCATCCATACTATGGTCTGGATGGTCCTTCCCCGTTATTCCCAATGATCTCAAAGATAGTTTGTTAGCTCTCCAATCTCAATTGCATAGTATAGCCCCTATCAAAAAGAATACCTCAGATGGATTCAGTTGGGACCCCTCTGGATCTTCTTATACCATTAAGGCTGCCCATCAATTCCTCTACAGCAGCAACCATCCCATTCTAATCTGGAATCATTGGAAGGTTGTTTGGAAGTCTGAGGCGCTCCCTAAAATCAAATTTTTTATATGGACTCTTCTCAAAGGGAAAAGCCTTACTGCCGAAAACTTGCAAAAGTGTGGAATTATCGGCTCCTCTCGCTGTCCCAACTGCTTGGATGCCATCCACCACCACCTCTTTATTGATTGCCCCTTCGCTACTGAATGCTGGGGAAACCTGTCTCAGAACAATCAGACTCCGTGGACCAGCCAAGATACCATAGGAGAAATTCTGCATAAGTGGAAAAAGAATTACCCCTGGCAGCGAAGGAAGAATAGCATTGCGAAGAGGGTTTGGGATATTCTCCCTTACACCATGTTATGGAATATTTGGTTGGCCCGCAACCGAAAAGTTTTTAAGGACAAGGGTTCGAATACCAGAAGTCTATGCAGCAAAGCAAAGGGTCTCGCCCTTGAAACCATATCAGCTAAGAACCAGAGGAATGTAGACATCACCGAGCTCAGTGTGGAAGAACGAAGCTTTATTGGTCACTTGTTGGACAAAAACAACAGCAGGCAGATAGGTAGCACTGCTCGCAACAGGGAAAATGCTGTCCCTCATAATTGGAAAATTAGACTCAAAGAAAATGAGTTTGCTGCTTGGATCCAAAATTGCAACAGGTACTGTCTTTTTTTCGACGGAGCTTCAAAGTCGAACCCTGGGGCTGCAGGGGCTAGAGGAGTGATACTTAATGCTAATGGGGACATTGTTTTATCATATGAATGGGGTCTTGGCCACATTTCCAACAACAGGGCAGAAGCCCTGGCCCTATACCAGGGACTTATTCAGCTTGGGAAGCTTGGTACAGATGCAGCCTTCATCTTCGGAGATTCGACAGTGGTTATTAGTTCAATGGTCCAGAAGAGAGACTCCATAAATGTGTTTCTCCAGCAGATTTTAAGTCGCTGCCACATTCTAGCTCAACCTATGGAAGATCTGCGCTTTCATCATATTTTGCGCAGCTTAAACAAAAATGCTGACAAACAGGCCAACAAGGCATGTGCCAGACCTCAGGGCTGTCTAGTTTGCAACGGAGTGGAGACTTATCACCATTTGCCATGACTGTGAAAAGCTTTTCCCTCATTCAGCTTTGCAACAAGCTTGTAAGTCCTGACATGATGGAAGATCCGATGAATTATAAATCTCTCACTGTGACCAAGACAGACAGAGGGATCTGGCACACTCAGGTAATCCATTTGCACGAGATATCAATCAGTCGACCGTTCCCTCTCTCCCATCAGACTCTCCCTCACCCGCACCCTTGTTTCACTCCCTTAATTCTACCTTTTCCCCTTGCTGTTCAACTGAACGCCTGGTTCCTGCGGACCTGTCTAAATCTTATGTCTCATGAATCCCCTTCCTCTGGAATTTTTGGACGCCCCTTCTTCAATGATCCTCCCTCCGGGCAGCATATTCCACTTGCATCGCTCAAAGATCAGAGCCCCAAGACAGCGCTCCAGGCCTCTTCTTATCAGGATTTGTTCACAACTAGTTCTTTGACACGGGTCAGACAGACACTACAAACAAGGATATCATATTTCTCCTCATTTTTTGGCGCGGATTAGCCAGGCGTTTCAAACAGGCACATTAGGCTTCTTTCCATTTATCGTAGTCAGGCATATCATCCATTTCACTATTGATAGATAATATTCTGCAAATGTCGTCTTTTAGCGCTAGAATTTGTCCGGATATATTCCAGTTTAGCTTTCATCTCAAAGCCCAAGTGGCGGGAACCCGGAGGATTCTGTTGTTGTAAATCCTTCTTTCCTAGCTCCACTCGGCGAATAATTATGTACTACATGGAGCAGTTTCCATCTCCCTCTTTTTTCGAAAAACAATATAACAACCGATGATGTTAAAAAAAAAAAATAAAAAATAAAAAAAAATATTTCCCTAGAACAATTTAATAATATTTCCCTAGAAAATTAAATAATTTTTCATTCAAGATTAAGAGTATCACAAATACACACACACACACACACATATATATATATATATAAAATTGATTTCTATGCTAATTTGAACCTCCATTAAGATAAATTTTGTAATAATATTTGGACAGGAACAATGACGATTTCGAAGGGGAATACATGACACGAGTTACATCAATATCTCATTATTACATGTGGCTATCCATTTTACTTTTGAAATATCCCCCGCGGCCTCGGCAGGAATTTATTGGAATCGCAAGTTTGATAGCTAGTTTGTGCACAATGAAAGCGTCCCAGGGGTTTTCGAGGGTGCTGAATCCAAATATGCAGTTAAAAAGCCATTTTAACTGCAACAAATCAAGATTTAATCTCAATTTCTTCCGCCGGATTCCGTCACCGGAATCTTCAAAAAATCACATTATAAACAACTCGCATAAAAGAAGGCCGTTTTAGAGGACATCGAGAAAAGGGCACATGCCAGTGGTCATTATCGAAATGGACACAGAATGTGGACATGAACACGCAACCAACACCAAAATCAGACTTTCGAAGAAATCCAACTGGCAACGACAACGAAATTGTTGGCGGGGGTTATCCAAACTCAACTCGAGTTCTCCTTACACACCCCGGAGTTTCGATGGCCATCCTTATTTTTTCAAAGCTGACGGTCTACGCGGAACTTTGCCGACAATCAATGTGCCATCCTCCACAACCGCGCCCACCGGAACCCGGCAGATATCGCCGACAAGAATGAATCGCTGAACACACTTTATCCGTGCCTTGAAAACCTAAGTCAACGGAGGTGTTGCCTGACCGCACAGCTCTTTAAGGGCACGTCCAGATCCTGTTGCCTCACGAATCACGATAGCATTGATGGTGTAACACTAAATCCATAGGTCGTATAATGCTTACAAGTTGCCAGCAATTTCCTCGTCGTTGACAGTTGTGTTTTCTACGAAAGTTTCTAATTTCGATTTGGTGTTGCTTGCATGTTCGCGCCGACCAGAAAAAGGCACATGTCATTATTGAGAGGGAGAGAAAAATGTCGGCGAGAACATGCAAGCAACACCAAAATCAGAATAAGAAACTTTCGAAGAAAACAGAACAGTCAACGACGAGGAAATTGCTGGCAACTTGTAAGCATTATACGGCGTATGACGTGGACAATGGAATTGGATTTAGTGTTACACCATCAATGCTATCGTGAGGCAACAGGATCTGGACGTGCCCTTAAAAGAGCTGTGCGGTCAGGCAACACCTCCGCTGACTTAGGTTTTCAGGCAAGGATAAAGTGTGTTCAGCGATTCATTGTTGTCGGCGATATCTGCGGGGTTCCGGCGGGCGCGGTTGTGGAGGATGGCACATCGATTGTCGGCGAAGTTCTAGGTAGACCGTCAGCTTTGAAAAAATAAAGATGGCCATCGAAACTCCGGGGCGTGTAAGGAGAACTCGAGTTGAGTTTGGATAACCCCCGCCAACAATTTCCGTTGTCGGTGACGGTTGGGTTTCTTCGAAAGTCTCTTAGGTTGATTTTGGTGTTCATGTCCATTTCGATAATGACATCATACATGTGCCTTTTTCTCGATGTCCTCCCGAACGGCCGTCTTCTTTTGTTTTTGTGTCGGGGCCGCGGGGGAATATTTCAAAAATAAAATGGATAGCCACATGTTGTTTTTCTCGATGTCCGCGGGGAATGTTTCAAAAATAAAATGGATAGCCACATGTAATAATGAGAGAGTGATGTAATTAGTGTCGTGCATTTCCCTTCGAAATCGTCATTGCTCCCGTCCAAATATTATTACAAAATTTATCTGAATAGAGGTTCAAATTAGCACATAAATCAATTTAATATTTTTAAGAAGACATCTATCTATATTTATAGGTTTGTGATACTCTTAATTTTGAATAAATAATTATTTAATTTTTTAGAGAAATATTATCAAGACTACTATATTCGATTGATCTTCAAACAATTTAACATAGTATATTTCTCAATTGGTCTTAATGATATAAAATATATTTATAATTATATGTTTTTTTAATTAAATAATATATTTTTTTAATTTGATTATTGTAAAGATTTAAAAATTAATTTTATATTTAATAAATATTATATAAGATATCATTTTTGGGATGCAAGTGTTTTAAGTAAGTTATTCATTTATTTATGATCATTTTCATGAGAGGTAGTCATCAGTGATCAAATTTGAAGGGCAGGTTTTAATTTTATTTAGAAGAGCGCACATTCAGGTCGCCCTTCCATAATGAAAAGCATAAAAAAAAGAAGCAATTCAATTGGCAACAATCAATTATCTTCAAATTTCTTTTTTTTAACACATAGTGAATTGGTAATAGTCTGGAACTAATGTTATGAGTTCGAAGACAACATACTATTGGTTGCCAGTGTCTTTACAATGTTGCAAGCTACAAGATATTTCTCAGCTTATCAAGAACAATAACCCCTTCCAACACAACTACAAGCCTAGTATTCATCATACAATTCATAAGCATTGTAACTAACAAGTGATAGGCCAACTGTGTTCATAACATTTATGTTCGCTAAATGTTATGTTTTATGTCTTTTTCCTTGAATTATTGTTATATTATGTAGACATTGGTGTAATAACATCCAAAAAAGAATTAGTTTGAGATGAAAGAAAAACTTTACATCTCAACATGCAGTTGAAGAAAACATGGGGCAGAAGAGCCTCAATAAGATGATTTCACAGTACAAATTCCACTGTGCCAAGAATCATTTGATGTGGTATGGGAAATTGCTATATTAAATTGATATGAATAGTGAACAACATATGTGTAAGAAATACAATGTTATCCAAATAGTAAAATGAAATTCTTTTGATGCATGATCAAACTATGGTTAATGGGATTTGTAATTACAAACATGCTACATTGGACTAAAAGAGTGCTTTTGGTAGTTTTCGAATGATGAGTAAAATAGATGTGGCATTTGAATACAGTATCTAAGGAGATGGAACTCCTTGTTGCTCTAAGGAATGGTTATATTTTACATCAATTCAGCTTCCCCAATAGGACATGTTTGCCATCTGTGGGCCATTTTGCTCAGATAGCCACATTTCTTCAAGTTTCTGGGAGTAACTGGGCCATTTTGCTCTGATAAATAAGTTTCTATTAGTTTTCTGGGATTAACTGAGTATCTATGGTGGAATAAATACCTTCACCCACACTGAGCACCTTAGCCGAAGAGTTATTCCTTAAATGTTACCCAACTAAACTAAACTTTATGATAATACTCACAAAGTTAAGAAAAACATGCTTACCACATCATAGCATTTTTTTTCCTTTGATAAAAGAAACTCTTCTCCCTTGCCTTACAACATCAAGAATGGCCCCTTTTTAACATGTTTGTTGCATTCTCTGTTGTCTGGACTTCATGCAAACGACAGTTCTACCCTTCTTTATCTGTTTCATTCTAACAACTTACAATTCCACTCTTGGGGGCCAGGAATTCCCTTACCACAAGTACTTTCTATCATGAATATTTTGTAATGTCTTGCTGCCTTTGCTTTTGTGGTTTGGCATTTATCTTGTTGTATCATTACTTCCTGGTATTTGTACTAATTCACTTAGAGAAGGAACTTGTACTAATCTATTTGGAGTAGGAATTGGTGTTTCCTCTCACTAGAATTCCCTTCCAACAAGAATAGCTTGAAGACCTACTGGTTTGCATTTACAATAGAATATATAATTGTTGCATATGGTAATTAATCTAAACTCAAGGCATGCTTTTTGATCTTCTATAAATCTTCAATTGCCAGCATTTGAAAGGCTTCAATTTTTGATATATTGAACTTTTCTTTTATACAACAGTTCCAAAGTCGAATGTAATAATTCTCCAATGCTTAGCATGTCGTTTATTATATGTTGTTTGAGACTTTGTGAGGTTAATGTGTATTGTTTATGGATTTGTTGTTTGAGACTTTGCAAGATTAACAATTTTACTTAATGTTAGAATCTTTCCAATGAGCACACAGTGTGTGTGTGTGTGTGTGTCTATATATATATATATTTGTGTATGTATGTGGTACACTATTTAATACAGTACCTCCAATTCCAGCAATGTTGTATGGCAAACTTTCATTATGGCTCGTAACATGTTTATGATAGATTGCTTCTCCTGTGCATACCAAATGTTCCCTTATAACTTCACTATATCAGTATTTAGCACAATGTTTAATTCAATACCTCAGTTCTTCCAATTCCATACAAGTAAAATCGTCAAACATCTCACACTCACGATTAATTGATTGTGAAGCGCTGGTGTAACTATTCTATGTTGTCAGGGTTTTTATGATATTTTCTATCAAATTTGTTTGGCAGAAATTTATTAAAATCATGGTTTGATTTTTCATAGAATCTATATATATAATATTTAACTTATTTATATATTAATAAATAAATAAATATAATCTAATAAAAATGATTTTGCTAAATTCTAATTAAAAATTCCAAAACATGATATAACAACACGGATCATTGAAATAACATAATCCAACAAAAATTGTTTTACCAAATCTCGATTAAAAACTCTAAAACATAGTATAACCACACCTTGCTATTGCTTAGCACATAAACTTATAAATGAAAAGCTATTAAGCTGTCGTGATTTTTACCATTATCAAACAGAAAGCTAAAAAGCCTTAATGGTTCTTATCAGTAATAGATAAAAATAATAATGACAGAATTCGAAAAAAATGCAGCTCTCTGCTGAGATAATTGCTCATTGAACATACTACACCAACGGAGCGGAATCATGAAGAATAGGAGCGGAAGTCTAGAGAAAAGCCTAGAGAAGTTGGGAAGGTACCTTAGAATGATATTGTTTCAGAGAAACAGTGCTCACGAGAACCTTTGTACAGGAAACTCTCCACCCTACACACTCACCAAAGTCGCTGAAAACAAGAAATGAACAAACAAATCACCATACCAATTTTGAAATGATTAGATAAATTATTGTTCACAAAGAGATCAAATCGATAAACACCACACTATATAGTACCTTAAAAGTATGACTTTGTAGTAGTATTCTTACTATTCACTATGCTCTTTGCACCCAATGCTCTACCTTGGACATTGGAATCAAGAAATTATATTAGTATTCTTACTATTCACTAGGCGCTTTGCACCGAATGCTCCGCCCTCAATGCTGGAATTAAGAAATTAAAAACAAACCGACAAAGAAATATTAATCCAGAAACACCTACAAATAACAAATGAATTACTGAAATAGAAACCATAAAAATTATAGATTCCAATTGTTGTTCATATTAATATGAAAAAAGTTCAGATCTCTCTTACCTTATCCATCCATTCTACAGAGTAACGAACTAATTCATCCATCCATTCAACAGAGGAACAAGCTAATGTGTTAAATCACTGAAATACCTTTGTTTCCGAAATGTTTTCCTCTTCATTCTGCACTAGCTGGCCCTAGGTGGTTAATATCACAAATCTAGACTGTCACCGACTTTTGAAAAAAGCTAGCATGGAAAGCTTTGTTCCATTTGAATCTAGCTTTATTTCATTTGAAGTTATCATGGAAAAAGCTTTATGAACAAATTAGAAAATGCAATTCAAAAGGAAACTGTTGTTTTTGAAATGGGAGCAACTTGGAAACTGTTGTTTCTGAAATGATATTTAACATCAGTTGAGAAAGGAAATTTACAAGTATAACCATTGTAATTTCTGATAGACTCACAGTGCACTGGGAGTTGGAAATTGAAATTCTCAAAGTCCGGACTTCAAAAAATGAAATTTAAAAAAAAATAGATAGGTTGACAATTTAACAGCCCTTCTTAAAATTTTTTATAATATTATTCCAATTTCTTTTTAAAATGGCAAAATTTGAATTTGAATTTTTTTCTTACTAGTAAAATTTTCTCCCTACTTCTGTGACGTGCCAGAGGCCCTTTGAAGGGCTCTGATGTGTTGAAATTTGATTACTGGTTGTCACCCATCCCAAATCGCCTCTGCTCAAGCACACTTAATTGTGGAATTTTCCCCACAATTAAACCCACTTAACTTGCTACCCCAACATTAAATATTATATATTTGATTTATATATTTTTTTAAATATTTATTTTATTTATATTATTTAAAAGACTAATAAATTATAATTATATATTTTATTTTTTTAATTATTAATATTTTAATTATCATATTTATGAATATTATTAATATCTATTAAAAATAAGATATTACTTGAATTTCTTTATAAGTTTATTTAAGTATTAAGAGATGTGATCTAATATCACTATGGGTTTTAAAAATAAATATTAAGAAGATTAATAGAATAGAAAATATTTTTAAATATATTTAATACAAGTATATGATAGAAAATCGAAAATAAAATGTTTTTCATTTCATTGAGATCATAAAAAAAAAATGACACTCTTTTATCCTTAAAAAAATCTTTAAAATTGTCCAAAACTAAATTTTATAATACGTTATTTACATTAACTATAAATTAAAAGCAAACAGATTTTATTTCTTCTTTCAATATTATACATAATTAAATATTAATATAACAATATGTTAAAAAATCATAAGCATATATCAATTAAACAAGTTTTTATATTATAATTTAAAATAAAATAAAAAATAATATAAATTTATTTAAATTAATTTTTTTTTAAATAAATAAATTTTTTTAATTAAATATTAAGTAATTTTAATATAAATAAGTATGAGATAGAAATATTATTTTGAATAATGTTATAGATTTTATTATTATATTTTTTTTAAAAAGTTATATAATATTAGATATATGTTTATTCTCATATTAATTATGTTTTCATTACAGATTTATAACTTATCCATTTTAGTCTAATCTTATTATAAAGTCTACCTGCCTCTAACATAATAAAATTTAAATTGCTTTATAAACAATGAGAACAATGAGATACGATGGATAGTTGGCATGCTAAAATAAACAATAAAATTCTGAGTTTACGTGGAAAAGAATTAATGGCTGCAATCTGACTTAGAAAGCTATATCATTTGACCATTCTTATACTTTATATATATAGTATTGTATATATTGTTTTTAACTTTTATATATATATATATATATATATATATATATATATATATATATATATATATATAAATCATATTATATTATAATTGTTTTTATAAATTAATTTATCACATATATATACTCATTTGTTGAATTTTTTTTTCTATCTCTTTTGTATTTCCGTTAAAAATATAAATAAATACAATTAATACTATTATATAATATTAAAGAATATATATATATATATATATATTATAGTTAGAAATAACAAATATGATTAAAAGAAACAATTCCATACATAAAGTAAAGTCATAATGAAAAATGCTAATTATATATATATATTTAACTAAAGAGATGGATGATCCTATTAAAGTGACACGGTCGGAAAGGGCAATTCCTATTTCCACCTCCATAGCAAAGTTAATGCTATGGAGGTACCCCTGTCAGAGTCTCACAGAGCACGGCGACCACCATCTCCGGCTGCCCATCGAACCCCCGGCGACGCTGCGCGCAGCCACCCGCAGCCTCCCATCAGATCCCGGCAGTTCTGCGGTTCTGACTCCCGAATGTGAAACCAACTGGCGGACAAGACAGGCCTCACCATTCGTATTGAATGCGTTAGGATTTCAAATTCTATATCGCCCCAAATATTTCAAACTGGAGGTGCGCGCGAAAAATTTGAAATGAAATCTGGAGTTGGTGCTTCAGCATCGTCTGTCATGCCAAAGAGAGCGAACATCAGGGTCACAGCGTTTGAGATGCCAAAGAGAGCGAAAGGGGTAAGGGTTTTGTACGAGACTCCCGCTTATTATGATATTACAAAGCCGCAAGCAGGAGGGATGGAATGTGAGATTGTGACTGAATACAATAGAAAAAGGAGGAAAATTTTAGAAGCAGAGATTAAACAAACGCTGGATACTGTTACGAAGAGATTGCAGGAAGCCACAAGGGTATAAGTGATACGCAAGTCACACTTCATGTCAAGAAGACGAATGCTCCAGATTTGACCATAGTTGATCTATCCGGGATAACAAGGGTTGCTGTGCATGGGCGGCCAAGAGATATTTATGAACAGATAGCAAATATAATCAAACAATACATTACTCCCAAGGAGAGCATCATACTTAATGGGCTGTCCGCGACTGTTGATTTTCCGACCTGTGAGTCCATAAAAATGCCTCAGGATGTTGACCCACAAGATGAAAAGAACCTTGGCCGTTGTAACAAAAGTTCACAGAGCTCCTGAGGGTTTTTTGGAGAAAGAGACAAGGGACGCTGTTAATATTGGTCACGGTTATATTTGTGTGCGGAATAGAGTAGGGATTGAATCTAAAGCAGAAGTAAGACGAAGTAAAAGTGATTTGTTTAGAACAGATCCTCATCTTTCCAGCATTGATAAATCAATGGTTGGAATACCCATATTGGCAGAAAAATTAATGCAGATTCAAGCAATGGGAATATGTAATGGGAACATGTAAGTGCCTTCTTGATATTGTCCAAAAGATTGATTACACACATCCAAGACGCAGGTAGAGAAGGATGCATTGCATTGAAGGCATTGGAGAAATTAAATTGGACAAAGTGTCAAACATCAGCAGTGGCGACCTCGAGGCGGCCTTCGACTTCAAGATTAGCCTTATTCCTTATTGGAATGTGGTAAGGCTGAGGCTGGCTGACCAGATTCCACTCCACCTGCGGTTCATGGTGCAAAAGTTGGTTGAAAGCGACATTGTCGCCGAGATTGTAAAGCATGTGGATAAGCCATGTTTAAATATGATGGAGCAGGTGCATGAAGAAATTCCAGTAATAGCTACTCAGAGAAAGAATCTCAATAACAAAGTTGAACGCTTGAGGCAGTCAAAATATGCTATGTATAAACTCATTGGTAGCTCTCAGAAGCTAAGTATCAATGATGCTTAAAGTATTATCAATGGTTAAATACTGCTGCTCCGTAGTCTGCATTTGGTGCATTTCCATTTTCGTAGGTTTTGTCACGTCGACCAGATCAGGAGGAGATGGATTTTTGAAGTTGTTTATGAAGTTTATGAGGACTCTACTCAAGTCTATTTCATGTTTCAAGAAATCGTTATGGTTCAAGTTAACTATCTTTTGATTTAATATTTTTCATGGTTAAATCTTGGTGCTCATTATTTCGTGTTTTGTTTTCTGCATTTGCATTTTCATAGTTCTTTGTCACGTTAAGCAGCGCATGTGGAGATGGATTTGTAAATTATTTATGGAGTTCCTACGTATCAAAGTTTGAGATTCTTTTTAATTGATAAACTAGTTATCAAGGTTTAAGCCGTCTCAAAACATTTGTTTAATTTATACTTTTTGGTTTGATGTCTTGACACCTTATTCTTTGTTTTGGTTTTAGGTCTTAACATATCTTGAACTTTTAAGGTTGAATAATGTGTTGTTCACTAACTTGCATTTTGTGCATTTACATTCTTGGAATTGAATGCTACAGTTCATTAATTTGCATTATGTGCAATTACATTCTTTAAGTTGAATACCGCTGTTCACTAGTTTGCATTTTGTGCATTTACATTTTTAATAGTATTCTGCCAGGTGAACAAGTTTCTCTATAAATGCACAAGTGTGAATTGTTTTACATACCAGTTTTTGATGTTTGTTTTCAAATGCTATTATGATTGGATTAAATTTTATTTTCATTTGATATTATGATTGTATTAAACTTCATTTTCCTTTGAAGTCTTAACATATATTTCAGTATTCTGAATTGTTAAATATTACCATTCATTCATCGGCACTTAGCGCATTTGCATTTGCATTTTCATCTCTTTCTCGCTTGAACAATTTTATAGGTAAATAGATTTTTGAACTTATTAAAATTTATAATGGTCTTAAGTTTCAAAACATTATTATCATTTAGTATTTTTATTATCATTTAGTATTTTTTTTGTAAGAGAGTTTGAAGATAACCCATATTACTAGTTATTATTTTGAATTGATGAGATGGTTCATTTTAGGAGAAAAGGTTGTTTTGAATCTCTAGATTGAATAGATAAGACAATCAATCTTCATAGATAAAAGGGTTTAGAATTCATATATATATAAATAATTTTTTTTTTTCATAATAAATCATTTAAAAATTAGATAAAATATAAATATATGATATGAAGGGGAGAGGGATATAACTAATTCAAAGAAAGCATGTAAGCACAAGAAAACAAGGAGAAGGAGAGAAAATTAAGAAATATATAAAACAGAAAAACCTAAAACTAAAGATAGGTGGAAGGAAGAATAAAGAAAAAAAGAAAACAAAATATTAAAAGAGAGGGAAACAAAAATATAAAAAAAAAAACCATCAAAGAAACGATAAAGATTAAAAAAAAAACTAACTTATATCTAAAAGCTTAAAAAACAAAATAAACAAATAAAATTAAATATAGCTAAACCAAGTGACTCCAAAGATGGTTTAATATTTAGTGTGTTTGTTATGGAGAGATGAAGACTTATATGGGAGTTTCATGCCTATTAGGTAATTTATTGTATAAAGTATTCAATTTTAGTAAATGTGTACTCCAACTTTATGGCATAGTGTACACTTCCACTCTAGATTGAGGGATATTGAGGTGGTTGATGTAGATAAACCAAAAAAGCTCGTTGTTGAAATTAATGGCCATGTAAGGTTGTTTAATCAAAATGGAACCATGCAAAACAAAGGTTTATTTATTGAATGTATTTGATATAATGGAATTGATTTTATTATTAACTACATGTTTTATTAAAAATGGAATTATTTAATGGATCTAGAATTTTTTTACTTTAACTAAATTGAGTTTTTCAAAATAAAGACTTGGAAAATTTCTTACTTTTCTATTTTAAATGGATATATTCACTATTTTTGTGATAAAATTATCATAATAAACTATGCAAGACAAGCTGATATAAACTTGCAGAAGAAAATATTTTGTCTTAATAAATAATTACAAGTTATTGTTAATTATTATTATTTCTTTTCAATTAATTAGTACTATTTGTAATTTACTCACTATTAATAATAATAATAATAATAATAATAATTTACTATTAATAATAATTTACTAATAATAATAATTTACTAATTAGTTTAAAGTAAATTATAAATCAATAAATCATTATTAAATAGCTAAGTAACTAATTAATTAATTTAATTGAATTATCTAATAATTAAATAAAGGGGATTGATTTTTCACTTAGAAATCTTTTTTTTTTGGGGATTTGGAAAAACAACTAATAATCAATCAAAGGCCTATGGCCTTTTGCAAGGCTTATCCCTACCAGCGAGAGAGAATATTATTTGGGGAATCCAATATTATTATCCATCATTTGATCCTTAATATCACCATTTTTTGTGATAAAATTGTCATGATAAACTATATAAAACAAATTTATATAAACTTATACAAGCAAATTTTGTGGTCTTAATTTTAATAGACTCAAATTATTTCTTTTAATATTATTTATGGTTCATATTAAAAATTTGATTAATATATTTGATTACAATAATATTCTATGTTGGTATTATTAACCAATTTGATTATAATTTGATATAGTAAACACTACACTATATTTGTTCTAGTAGAAGGTTGACACAATCTTTAAATATCCATAAAATTTAATCAATCATAGAATTATATTGTTACCATAACAATTTTAATTTTAGTTACTACTATTAGTATGCATTGAGTACCATATTTTATTAAATGAAGAGGATGACAACATTTTATAATGGACAAGTGAAAATTTTATATAAGCTTCATATTATGTTTAAATTTATTCTTTTAACAAACAAACCTAATTATAAAATATAAATTCTAACAACTTAACTTAATTTATGTCTATTTTTATTATTTATTGTTTTATATTAATTTAAAGTTAAGTTTATCAAGGATTACATAACTAGAAATAGATATCACAAAAAACATTCACAAGTATATAATAACATTAGTAATAATCAATAGTTGATACAATTAACCTACAATCTAGTTATTTTCTCATATTATGACAATTATTATTTCTAAGAGATGGCACATTACTATTTTTTTGTTATTGTTATAATTTAAAACAATTTCAATTATTTTTATAGTAACTTATTTTGTTTATGTTGAGAATTAATTGAAGACACCCTAATATCATATCCTCTTCATAGAATCATATATTGCTCCCATTGAAAGCATAACATAAATATCGTATGTATCAAAATATGTTACATAATATTGTAACGTACCTCGTGAGCCTACCCTGAAAATTAGCTACTATGATCCCTATATGGTGAAATTTTCTTCGTTTATAGTTAAGATTCAACCCTTGCCAAGGGTATATTTAGTCCGTCAATATATCATAATTATTATTTATATAACAGAATCCATAGTCTTTATCAATATGACTATAGAGGTGGACTCTTGATGTGGTCTTTTAGGTCTATCTATAAGATTTATATGTGAGATAAATATTAAGCATAATTTACTAGTTGTAGGAAGGACTAACCATAGCATGCAACCCATAATAATTCATTGATTAATCCAAACAACATTAATGGACATTAAATTAACTCTATTGTGGCTACCATGGTCGTACATCATGATTATAGTCTTTCTTCCAACATCCATAACTAACTAGGTTAGCCTAAGTAGATGCAAGTCTTAGGACATGCGTGGCACTAATAACTTGATTCATCGACCACACACTTAGAAATATTATTCCACAATTGTTTCACTAACATCAATATTTACCGAGTTATGACACAACACTAGAGTTATCATATCATTATAGGCATACTAGGTTCCTTCGTCAACTTTGATGATATTCAAGCTAGATTCACTCGATATTTCACTCATCCACACGCGTAAGAGTAAAATCAATTACATGAACATAGATATCATCATCAACATATATCTTATGCAATACGAGTAAAGAACTGGAACACCTCAATGGAATGAAAATCATTCATCATTTATAGTTATCATTCTCCTATACGAAGATCGCACCTACAGCTAAACATATATGCTGAAAGAATTGAAGTAATATCCAAGGTAAGGAACAACATGCAGTACATTCCACACATATCAAACCAACTAAAACATCACTTAGAGAGCGGAGCACCACCACCCAACCATGAATCACCTCTGATATGACCCGAGCCAAGGTTCTTCCCATGGATCAACTACCTCCAATTGATCTATGCAATGGGTATTTAATACCCTCTTTCATGATATAGTTTCCATTAGTGGCATCCCACTTTTATGGATTTTTATCCATTTTCCTATGTCTTTTTCGGAAAAGCTCGCTTTTATCTCCCCCGAGGCTTTTCCTCATAAAATATTGCCTTTATCTTCCGCAAAGCTTTTATGTTTTTCTTGATGTATATTTATCTCCAATCCATCCAAGCTTATCTAGAATAACATTTAGAAGCTTATCATAAAATATTTATCATATCCCATTCCTCAATGGGATTTGACAATAATCTCATCTCTTGGTGTCTCGCTTTTCCATGTGATCAGTTTATTAATTATTTAATAATGTATTTTCTTTTCATTTTACACATCAAACCTAGCTTTCCTGACCTTATGTTACAACTGACACACAAGGGAGGGGTGTTACATACCCCCCCCCCTTAAATTTTACATTGTCCACGATGTATTACTGCATGCTCATTCACAGGTAGTTGGCTTCTGAAGCCATAGCTCTCATGGCCTTTCCATCTGATGAAAATATTCCGATATATATCGATTACAAGGAGCGTTCCCAGCACATCTCCTTCCATAGCTACCTGTAACATTGGTTTCAACAATTTTGTAAGAAATTTTAGATGCAAAAATTCGACTGTGTTTACCATAATTAATATCATAATTTGATACACAATACTACTAAAGTAGCTATGGCTTATATTGCCCGTCATTCATTTTATTTGAAGAATGTATGTTCTCCTGCTGCATTCTTCCAATCCTTTGTGTTCTTGTCAAACACTTGCTTCCTGTAGTTTCTCTGCATACAACAAGTCAGCCAGCATATTTGCTACATCAATATGCATCATAACAGGTTAGCTCACGTATAACCATCATAACCAATACCATATATACTCATCATAATCATATGTATGCGAAACTACAAATAAACGATTGTTACTTCTTAATTTCCTTCTTCTGTGCAACCTTTAGGTCGGTTTCCCTTCCAGACACCCACTGAGTGTCTTCATGCATACTTGCACACAAGGTGTATTACACACATAGCTATACATATCATGTTTTAGACATGCCATACATATATCCATACCGGTACCACATGTACGTCTTGTACATAGTACAATATGTACCACAATATATCCATAACATCACCTGCATGACATACACTTATTCACATGTTTTCAACCATGTTAGCATTATGTCAACCATTCCTTCATTTATTTCTAGTAAGTAGAACAAACTGTGTTCAGTTTCTTACTAATGACTTTCATGGACCTATTCCATTTCTATAACAACCATCATGCACACTATAACTCAATCATACTCATAAATTTTAGTTTTGGGATGAAACTTGTCACTTGCACCTGGTTTTAACAACAATACCATAAAGCAGACTTATTGACTATGATACTTAGTCTATCATAGATATTTGAAGTTTAATTTTCTTAGCTTGTTTTTAACCAAGAATAAATTTGTTCGGTACTTAACAATTTATGTTGTATGATTGACTATTGTCCTTTTTATACCTCAACATCTTGTTGGCCATGGATAATTTAGTGTAGATATAATCTCATTTCCTTTCATGTGTTATAAATGAAAGTTTTACTTCTTTCAATTCTACACCCTTTTAGTTTATAGGTAGTTATGATATTAGGGTATTCACATGTTAACAACTCCTCTTTAACATTAAATCACCCTTAACCAAGAGATCAATTATCCATTTTATGAATTTATGTAGGTTTATGCAACATTTCTTATGTTGTCCTATTCAACCAAGACACATTGTCAAAGCAATCCAACAAGAGAACCTCCCAAAATTGCTTGGTAGCATTTCAATTGGTATGATATGAGTCTATTTAAATAGATTGTTGGATACCATTTAATCGGCCGAGTGGTCCATAACATAAAATTTGTGCTTCTTATTAATTACCATGGTTTTTATATTGTTGTACTCACAGACACTTATAGGTCCAACTATGCATATCCAATGAAAGATACATATGTCACGACATATAATAACCTGTTAAAGTTAGTTTCCCCTTAATCACACTTTCTTCCAACTGAAGAACAAATCACATTACAAAATGCATTATATATAGATGCATTAATCAAAGGATTTAATTGAAAGACAATTTGTACAATTACATAGTCTTATACTATAACATTTTCTCACAATCCTAACATTATTTTATGGGAACCTTTACCATGGTATAATACTTAGGGTGGAACCCACTTATTTAACACCAACCTCTGATGAAGTATATAATTTCCCTTTGGATTTTTACTTATGAACCAGTTAGCTTACTAAGGTTTAACATTTCCTTCTTTATATAATCATCCTTTGAAGTATTAGGTTGGATTTATATTTAGCCATGTCATTTCATAGCAATTATACCATTCATATATTTTTTTTTATAACATGATCACCATAGCTTAATCTTTGACCGGAATCAATTACCACATATTCTCTCATATGCACGGTAAATTTACTTTCTTGTTTTATCATAGTCTAGTTTTATGAGAATTGTGATTCTTTCACTCATGAAGGCAACATATGTAAGTGTGCCACTCAAGTAATCATATCTTCCTCCCGTTGTTATCGATCTTAAACATTGTATTAATTTGATGACCATGCTTTCCCATGGTTATCTATTATTTATCTACCCTGTTGTACATATTTGTAAGCATCACTTTTCAAGGCTTAATTTTTGACAACTTATATAATAATAGATGATAAAAAATTAAACTCCTCATCTATGAGGAGACACAATAAGAATAACTTATTAATATTGATAAATATGTGAATTTTTTGTGTTATTCTTCACATTCCTCTACTACCAACACATGGCAGTGCACACACCCATCTCATGAAGTACAAGTCTTGGCTAAATAATTCATAACAATTTGTGGAGGGAATGGTCATTAGCACAAGTCCCAATTCTTAACATACGAATGTTTAGCAGAAAAAATTCAAGAATGGTAAGAGAACTGTTCATCATAACCATCACACTATGATGTCAAATTGGACTATAATTGAAATTGACCATTTACATGAGGTTTGTTCAGTATGTCACATGAATTTGAATCAAATTGCATTAAAAATATGTAGAGGAGTGAGTTCAAGATTTTGTATTACTGCTTATAGTTCTCAAGTTTGAGTAGTCTCTGACCAATAGGTCTCATTAACAAGTAGACTAATGCTTCTTAGGATCAACAAATACATGGTAACTGGTGATTTACGTCGATCTTATCTAGTGTTTTCTATATTTTATGATAACTTAAACATAAGTTATCTTCCCCACAATTTTAGCTGTACTTTCAATTTTACGATTTTTTTTCTACCATAATATCATAGTTATTTAGAAGTATATTTTTGCGTCATCAAGGGCTAGTTTTTGGCAACTCCTATTTCTTACCCCATAGCAAAGTTAATGCTATGGAGGTACCCCTCTGACAGCCTCACAGAGCATCATCGACCATACATCATCGGACCATGCATCGTAAACTTTATCTGTCTCCGGCATCCCTCTCCGGCTGCCCATCGAAACCCCCGGCGACCCTGCCCGCAGCCACCCGCAGCCTCCCCTCAGATCGTATTGATGACGGACGGAGATCGTATTGATGCCGGACGGGAGAGCGTGGCCTCCACTCAGATCGTATTAATGCCCGACGGGAGAGCTCATTTACCTCACGCACGAACGGGACCAACCTCCTCCGGCCTTCAAAGTCCCGGCCAGCTCATCTGCAAAACCACTCCTGAGCACTCCGCGGCGAACAGAACATTATCTGCAAAACCATTCCTGAGCACTCCGCGGCGAACAGAACATTATCTGCAAAACCATTCCTGAGCACTCCGCGGCGAACATAACAGAGGAGACGTTCAATACCTGGAGGAGCTGGCCATTGGTTATCGAGATTTGCGGTTGGCAAGGTTAGTGCTCCTGAAGCCTGCGAATTCTTGGTGAATTTTAACATCTATTTCCCTCCAAATTTCATTAAAAAGGAAGTTAAATTTAGTCACCATTTACAGCAATACCATTTCAATCCATACTCGACTTTATAAAATATAAATGTAAGGAAAGTGTCAGGTTATACTTCTCTTCTAAAGATTTGATCAATCACATAGAAAACTTCAAGCTGATACTACAGGAAAGAAATACTTAATGCTATCATTCCAGGACAATACATAATATTTAATGAAAAGTTTTGCCGTGATAAATAAATATGAAGAAGAATAAAACTAAGATATTATAATGATGAGATGAACTCGAATTTCTAAAATCAAAAGTCATTCCTTGTCTTAATTAGTGTGAAGAGGAAAAAAAGGAAATTAAACATGTTAAAATATGAATTAACACTAAGATATTATAATGATGAGATTAATCAGAATTTCTAAAATCAAAAGTATCTCCTTGTCTTAATTAGTGTGAAGAGGGAAAAAAAAAAAGAAATTAAACATGTTAAAATATGAATTAATTCCCAAAAAATATTCAGATAAATATGTTTGTCACTTTTATGAATCTAAAAAGATAGAAGATCAAAAATATTCTCTCTTATAGTATCCAACCTAGAATTAAAATTAAATCTACATTTTAAAATATGTGTCATGCTACTCACATTCTTAATTTTTTAACTCAACAAAACTATGATGTTAATGGAATTTTTTGAATACTTTTTAGACAATCAACAAAAGTAAAATATTTTTAATACATTTTGAAGAATTAACAAAATTATATTAATGTTGGAATATTTATGATAATTTTTAAACATGAAAATAAAATTGTAAAAAATGAAATTCCTTATTAATTTTTTATTTTTTTTTTTCAGATCTCATTTGTCATTATCATATTGTTTTAATATCAAATAAGGATAAACATGATTTAAAAAAATAAAGATAAATTAAAATAAGATTAAAAATAAATATAAATTTGAACTTACAAAATGTTAATTAACTTTTTAATATTTAACAATAAGGGGAAGGTTCGTTTAAAGTGTTCATGGAAATGTATCGATTAATCTTACGAGGTAAGCATGCTATATATATGTGTGTGTGTGTGTATAAAATAAAATAAAATGTTTTGTGAAATGAGAAGTTCTAGATAAAGAGATTATATAATAGCATGCTTTAAAGCAAGTAAGTTCCTTATGATAAATGGAAGATCCCTAACTATAACCACTTTTATAAAAGATAATGGTATCTAAAATCGATTAACTAATTGATACAATAAAGAGAATATGAAATATACTTTCAAAGTATTATATAAATTCAAGCCCTTGGTACATGGCTTACATATATATAGCAATTGTAGAGAGTATTCATTATGTTGAAGCTCTGGTTATATCTCAATTTTACATTCATTTCGAGATTGATGATGGGATGTGTATTTCCACTAGCATTAAAAGTATTTTTCCATATGCATGAGCTAAGTGTTATCACCACTTATGAAAGAAAGAGAAAATACAATAGAAATTATTTGTCTTTATCAAGCAGTGCATGAGAGTGTGTTTCCAAGGATAGCAACAGCTAAGAGAGCCAAAGAAGCATGGAAAACTCTCAAGATAGCCTATCAAGGCATGGAGAAAGTGAAGATAGCAAAACTACAGTTGCTGAGGAGAGATTTTGAGACTCTTTGCATGAAGAAGTTAGATAACATTGATATATACGGAAAATGTGGGCATATACGGAAACTGGGCATATACGGAAAATGTGGGCATATACGGAAACTAGGCATATACGAAAGATGTGTGCATATACGGAAGATGTGCGCATATACGGAAACTGGGCATATACGGAAGATGTGCGCATATACGGAAACTGGGCATATACGGAAGATGTGCACATATAGGGAAACTGGGCATATACGGAAAATGTGGGCATATACAGAAACTGGGCATATACGAAAGATGTGTGCATATACGGAAGATGTGCGCATATACGGAAACTGGGCGTATACGGAAGATGTGCGCATATACGGAAATTGGGCATATACGGAAGATGTGCGCATATACGGAAACTGGGCGTATACGGAAGATGTGCACATATACGGAAACTGGGCATATACGGAAGATGTGCGCATATACGGAAACTGGGCATATACGGAAGATGTGCGCATATACGGAAAATGTGCGCATATACGGAAACTGGGCATATACGGAAGATGTGCGCATATACGGAAGCTGGGCATATACGGAAGATGTGTGCATATACGGAAGATGTGCGCATATACGGAGACTGGGCATATACGGAAGATGTGCGCATATACGGAAACTGGGCATATACGGAAGATGTGCGCATATACGGAAACTGGGCATATACGGAAGATGTGTGCATATACGGAACCTGGGCATATACGGAAGATGTGCGCATATACGGAAACTGGGCATATACAGAAGATGTGTGCATATACGGAACCTGGGCATATACGGAAACTGTGCATATACGGAAGATGTGCGCATATACGGAAACTGGGCATATACGGAAAATGTGGGCATATACGGACACTGGGCATATACGAAAGATGTGTGCATATACGGAAGATGTGCGCATATACAGAAACTGGGCATATACGGAAGATGTGCGCATATACAGAAACTGGGCATATACGGAAGATGTGGGCATATACGGAAACTGGGCATATACGAAAGATGTGTGCATATACGGAAGATGTGCGCATATACGGAAACTGGGTGTATACGAAAGATGTGCGCATATACGGAAACTGGGCGTATACGGAAGATGTGCGCATATACGGAAACTGGGCGTATACGGAGAATGTGCGCATATACGGAAACTATGCATATACGGAAGATGTGCGCATATACGGAAACTGGGCATATAAGGAAAATGTGCGCATATACGGAAGCTGGGCATATACGGAAGATGTGTGCATATACGGAAGATTTGCGCATATACGGAGACTGGGCATATACGGAAGATGTGCGCATATACGGAAACTGGGCATATACGGAAGATGTGCGCATATACGGAAACTGGGCGTATACGCGAGATGTGCGCATATACGGAAACTGGGCATATACGGAAGATGTGCGCATATACGGAAATTGGGCATATACGGAAGATGTGCGCATATACGGAAGATGTGCGCATATACGGAGACTGGGCATATACAGAAGATGTGCGCATATACGGAGACTGGGCATATACGGAAGATGTGCGCATATACGGAAACTGGGCATATACGAAAGATGTGCGCATATACGGAAGATGTGTGCATATACGGAAGATGTGCGTATATACGAAAACTGGGCATATACGGAAACTGGGCATATACGGAAGATGTGCGCATATACGGAAACTGGGCATATACGGAAGATGTGCGTATATACGGAAACTGAGCATATACGGAAACTGGGCATATACGGAAGATGTGTGCATATACGGAAGATGTGCGCATATACGGAAACTGGGCATATACGGAAGATGTGCGCATATACGGAAACTGGGCATATACAGAAGATGTGCGCATATACGGATGATGTGCGCATATACGAAAACTGGGCATATACGGAAGATGTGCGCATATACGGAAACTGGGCATATACGGAAAATGTGGGCATATACAGAAACTGGGCATATACGAAAGATGTGTGCATATACGGAAGATGTGCGCATATACGGAAACTGGGCGTATACGGAAGATGTGCGCATATACGGAAACTGGGCATATATGGAAGATGTGCGCATATACGGAAGATGTGCGCATATACGGAGACTGGGCATATACGGAAGATGTGCGCATATACGGAAACTGGGCATATACGGAAGATGTGTGCATATACGGAACCTGGGCATATACGGAAGATGTGCGCATATACGGAAACTGTGCATATACGGAAGATGTGTGCATATACGGAACCTGGGCATATACGGAATATGTGCGCATATACGGAAATTGGGCATATACGGAAGATGTGCGCATATACGGAAACTGGGCATATACGGAAGATGTGCGCATATACGGAAACTGGGCATATACGGAAGATGTGTGCATATACGGAAGATGTGTGCATATACGGAGACTGGGCATATACGGAAGATGTGCGCATATACGGAAATTGGGCATATACGGAAGATGTGCGCATATACGGAAACTGGGCATATACGGAAGAAGTGGGCATATACGGAAACTGGGCATATATGGAAGATGTGCGCATATACGGAAACTGGGCATTTACGGAAGATGTGCGCATATACGGAAACTGGGCATTGTTCGTATCTTGATTTGAATGTGGAAAATCTCTGTATGATTCCCTTGGACCTTGTTTCCAACATTTTTCAACCATGCACGACGAACATGCCACACACATAATAATACTTTGCACTTGATCGTAGACCTGCAATAACATAATTTTTAGTGAGATTATACATTAACAATATTTTTTATGCCTCTTGTAAAAATAATAAACACATCACCTCAATGCTTCAATTTCTGCAGTAGCATCATCTGTGATGAAGGCAAGAACATGCCAATCTGGTCGCTCTTTGTTTCCAATTGCAAGTAAGGCCAACATCCATTTAGAAAGATCAGCTATAGTATTGCGTGATGATATCACCCAAGCTATTGGAACCCCATTGTGATGCTTGTCGAAAACCATTAAGGTGTAAAGTTGATACTGCATTACAAAAAATGTGCATAATTATATTTATATAAGATACATGCATATATATGAGGTTAAATAAATAAATCGGATTTAGGATAAATATGTACTCACCCCATACTTATTTGTACTAAAGGTTGAATCCATTGGGATAATATTATTGTGAGAGTATTTCAGCATCATTGAACACATCCACTTTGTTTGTATGCCTATGATAAAAGGGATATTTTCAACAAGATCATTGAACACATGCGCATATCTTCCGTAATCCTATGAGTTTCCAAAACGTTTGACACACTACCAACCTTCTTGACTTGTTCAATGAGGAAAACTATAGTGATGTAGGAACACTTCTTTCCATTTTACTTGATCATAGAAATAAAATATTGAAATGTCTCAATTAATCTCTTTTCTGAAGATTCGATAGATTTCAGTGGTCATCATCATCATCATATATATAATTTTTCATGGTTTAAATTGCATTTTTGAATGTATAAATGGATTCAACTCTTTGAAAATCCTTTTGAGCACTAGGATTACATAGATTACACAAAGTAAATTTACAATTTAACAAGTTTTTGATAAATCAATCTCAAATGACCCAAAAAAATACCCGAAAAAGAGCTAAAACATAGAATAGTGGTAATACTTAAAATGTTTTAACCAAAATAAATTATATTTTCAATTATTGAAATATTTTAACCGAAATTTTTTATTTTTCAAGGTGTTTTATATGATAAATACATATATATTTTAAATATATGTAATATGTATATATTTGACATTGAAATATATACTTCATAAGTTCATTAAAATATTTGTTATAAATTCTATTTTCCATGTCAAAATGTTTTTGCAATCTTGATTATTAGTAAATAATTTTTGAAATAAACATCAAATCACTCAACTCTCCATATTGAAATATTTAATTTATAACCTCTATATATATATATATATATATATATATATATATATATATCTTGGTTGTGTTATCAATATTTTTTAAATGCCAGAAATTTAAAATTAAACAAAATACATAGATCTCTAATTATTCTAGGAAATAACTAATTTTTTTATTCTCATTTACTACATTTTTCAAGTTCAAATATTTTTTATACATAGTTTTTTTTCGACTTTATTTATCTACATGTATAAAGCTGATAATGCAGATATTAAGATAGTTTATTCAAGTTTTATATTGGAATATTTTTAAAGAATGTAAGAATTATGCATTTTACACATACATATATATGACACTTTCTTTTTGTAAAATTGATACAAATTATGTTATTTCACATGAACATCTAAATATTTTGTTTTTGGTTAAGAGTGAGCGAAATATTTTTACTACATCTCTTTCATATAGGGTTGTAATATTAACAACAAACTTAGCTAAAAGAGAGTGAGATTATTGATGTTTTTAATTAAAACTTTTAAAATTGATATAATATTATGTTATTTCACATGAGCATCCAAATATTTTATTTTTTTGTTAAGAGTGAGTAAAATATTTTTACTATATCTCTTTCATATGGGGTTGTGATATCAACAACAAACTTAGCTAAGAGAGAGTGAGATTATTGATGTTTTTTAATGTTTTTAATTAAAACTAACCATATATGTATAATTTTTTTTGTTTTTAATTACGTCCAACATTGTTTATTATTTAGAATAAATATATATATATACTTTTCTTGCTGAGAAAAAATTATACCTCTATAGTAGTATGAGCCTCTTTGCACAACTATTATATCATTATATTGACTTTGAGTTGTGTTTTTAATTAACCTTATTCCTTGAAAATTGTAGAGCTTACCTTAGATAATATATAAAAAGTAAAAGCAAATCTTCTTAATATTTTTTTTTGTAAATTTGACAGTTATACATCTTCATCATGTCCAATATATTAATTTAACACGGCGGGTAATTGAAGCAATGTTTTAACATAGCACTTGATCATCGTTTAGCCAAGATGAGTAAACCAAATCTTCTTAAATTTTAGTGGAGTTGTAAATTGGAAAAAAAAAATATTGAAATTTAACTTTACATCGATTTATTTATTTCAATTTAATATTACGTATATGCCAATCACTTGTTTATGTAATTTTTTTATTGCCAACCTATACTATTCATTTTTTATAAAACAATGTTTTAAAGAAAAGACTTGAATATCAAAACCAAAATTCACAGTTTGGAGGTTTGAAATTAATGGAATTCACATTTTTGGATTCCAAATACATACTTTTATCCATCGATATTTCCACTCTCAAAAATCAATATTTCACTTTAGAATATTAACCATCTCAAAATTATAAAATACAACTTTTAACTTTATACTTCCTTACTATTTCAATTGTAATTTTATTTCGGTCATCTTAATATTCTCTCTTCTCCAATCACACCCTTAACCCCATAAAACAAAAAAAAATCAATAAAGGTTAAAGAGGTTAAATAACAAGTACATGTTTATTAAATGGGTTGATTCTCACATGTAAAATATATGGAATATGAACATAAACTATAAACTATAATTCATATGTAAAGAAATAAGTGAATATTCTAAGGTTGAGGATGTGAAAATATATTTAAGCTTTCATATTTTTTTCGATATATATTTTGTTTATACTTAAGAGTCGTTGTTGGATGGTAGCTTATGATAAAAATATCTACGGTTACATATTTGTTAAGAGACTTGGTAAGAATATTTTTAAAGCGATATTGGATTGTAATGTGTGGTTATTGTCTTTTTATCTAGTATCAAGTTTGAAAGGCATATGTATTTTTAGACAGATTAATCTTGAGGTGCGAGGTATAAGTCTTAAGATTACATTTTAAACATCAAATAAGATATAAATATAAAAGTAACTTAACTTATAAACTTGATAATTTGTAACTAATAAAAACAAAATCCGTTACAACTATTCATCAAAAAGTAATGTAACATTGATAGAATATAACATCGCATCCACATAAGGATTTAAAATTCAATGAAGATGTTGTCATAAACACAAATATAAATTTATGTATTTTTTATTCAAAATAGGTCCAACTATACATGTTTCTTTTTTACAAAATAGAACTTCATTTCCAACATAAATAATGGAATCTCATGCCCATCAATGACATAATGGAAAAACAACATCATGATCGATCTACCGTATGGGTCTATAAGTCACCCTCGTCCCATGAGGCACTCCCAGGCGGATTTCCAAATTGATGTCTGCAAAAAATTACAATAATCAATTAGTTGTAAAAATTGAAAGGCATATAATCAATTTCATTAATTCATGATGATATTTTGATCAAATACTCATTCTCACCGTGAGGATTTGAGGCAATGGAGAAGACAACCCTTCCTGGGTAGATGGCGGAGCACTTGGTGACGGATATAGGCATGGTTCAGGGGCACTGGATAAAGGCATGGTGGATGTGAAATAGGGAAAAGGTAGTGGGTGCGGGCGACGATACACCCCCACCGGTTGTACAATAGTGGGAATCACTGTAGGCCGGGGGATTAACCTAGGGGGGGAAATTGGAATGTTAAGGGTGGACGATTGAAAAAATGAGAATGGTGGATGATTGAAGGGTAGGGGTGAGCATTGGGAAGGTATTACAGAGGTGGTTATAGGCATGGAGGAATTTATGGAGGAAAAAGGAGGTGGGTGTGGGCGATGATACATCTTAATTGGTTCAACAATAGGGGGGAGCACCCTTGGGGAGGATATTGGGGTGTTAATGGCTGAAGCAGCGTTCCCAATGCTAGATCTTTTTTCAGTAGCATGTTCATCGAATAAACGAATTCGACAACTTGGAATGTTGTGAGATGTGGGTCCCTCAGCTGTAACAATAAAAATAGTTCGTATAGTCATGCAAATGTGTTGAACATGATAATATATCGCATTTAACGTAAAACAATGCATAGCATGAAATTTCCATACCAATATTGGGTATAATAGAATCTTGAATTATCTCAGGCGCGTGGTCCACATTTCCTTGTTTTTGAGAAGATGACTCCAATTGTTCATCCATTCTTTTTTTCCTTGCATGAACTCGTCCAACCCTTTCAAATTGTAGTATATCTGTCCCTGACTTTGACTTGCAACCACATCCCCTCTTTTTATTTACTGGACTCAAGAAACTATGTTTTCTCTTGGTAGTGATCTTGGATGGAGTTATAGTATTGAAAAACATTTTGTTGTATTCTTGACATGCTTTGTCTACCAAGTTGTTCAATGCATATTCCTGTTCCAAATTTGTAGGTATTATGGATCTCAATTTCTCAAGAGTTGATGAGTTAACACGTTTCATCTCATCATGTTTAGAGAATGCACTATCTTGTCGTACATTGGTCGATTCAACATTGTATGAGAAATTCTCTAAATTATCAATGCTTGTTTCATTATGATAATTCAGATTGGGAGGAGAATCAAAGCATGGAAAAAGCTCTGTTTGGATTTCTGGGACCAATATAGGTGTTTCATTCAAATCAAATAAAATTCTAGGCCTTTCTGTCATGGGATCAGTGACACCAGGTGCTACATTTTCACCCAAAATAGTGTTACTCACTAACATCTCAACTTTCAATACATGTTTACAGATATTTCCATTTAGGGCCCAATTGCAATTACAGAAGTGTAGATTAGAACCCTTATATATGACATTGTACCAAATGTCACGAGTATCCTTATTTTGGCTACGAACCCAGTAGTCATTACTCTTTTCATCAGGCACACAATCTTCATTTGGGATTTTCTTAGCTCTACACTTGGATGAATTCAGTTGTTCCTGTATTTTTCTGGGTCGTACAAAACCAGCTTCTTTTAAACGGTGCATATGATTGTAAAATAATACAACCTTTGTCAACAAAACATATATTAACCAATCAACCCTTCTGTGGCATGCATTGTTCTTCTCACATAGGTACCTTTCCTTGATATACCAATGGTAAGATTCAATGGCGTTGTTTGTATCTTGATTTGAATGTGGAAAATTTCTGTATGCTTTTGCCCACATATCTGTAGAAAGAAATTTATTAGTTATATATTAATAAGTATGCATATGACATGAAAAATAGAGTCATTATAACCACCAATAAGAAGCTTACATATTTTGTTGTTGGACAGCCAAGTATTTCTAAAATATTCCAAAAATATTTTTTGTTCACTGAATTCTTCAAATAAGCTTTCAACTTTCTTTCGCACAGATTCATCATCTTTACACATGTGCATGATTTCACCTAATCCACGAAAAATGCGTATTTGGTTTTCCCTCCCTTTGACCTTGTTTCCAACATTTTTCAACCATGCACGACGAACATGCCACACACATAATAATACTTTGCACTTGATTGCAGACCTGCAATAACATAATTTTTAGAGAGATTATACATTAACAATATTTTTTATGCCTCTTATAAAAATAATAAACACATCACCTCAATGCTTCAATTTCAGCAGTAGCATCATCCGTGATGAAGGCAAGAACATGCCAATCTGGTCGCTCTTTGTTTCCAATTGCAAGTAAGGCCAACATCCATTTAGAAAGATCAGCTATAGTGTTGCGTGATGATATCACCCAAGCTATTGGAACCCCATTCTGATGTTCGTCGAAAACCATTAAGGTGTAAAGTTGATACTGCATTACAAAAAATATGCATAATTATATTTAGGATAAATGCATTAATATGAGGTTAAATAAATGAATCGGATTTCTAAGTGAAAAATCAATCCCCTTTATTTAATTATTAGATAATTCAATTAAATTAATTAATTAGTTACTTAGCTATTTAATAATGATTTATTGATTTATAATTTACTTTAAACTAATTAGTAAATTATTATTATTAGTAAATTATTATTAATAGTAAATTATTATTATTATTATTATTATTAATAGTGAGTAAATTACAAATAGTACTAATTAATTGAAAAGAAATAATAATAATTAACAATAACTTGTAATTATTTATTAAGACAAAATATTTTCTTCTACAAGTTTATATCAGCTTGTCTTGCATAGTTTATTATGATAATTTTATCACAAAAATAGTGAATATATCCATTTAAAATAGAAAAGTAAGAAATTTTCCAAGTCTTTATTTTGAAAAACTCAATTTAGTTAAAGTAAAAAAATTCTAGATCCATTAAATAATTCCATTTTTAATAAAACATGTAGTTAATAATAAAATCAATTCCATTATATCAAATACATTCAATAAATAAACCTTTGTTTTGCATGGTTCCATTTTGATTAAACAACCTTACATGGCCATTAATTTCAACAACTAGCTTTTTTGGTTTATCTACATCAACCACCTCAATATCCCTCAATCTAGAGTGGAAGTGTACACTATGCCATAAAGTTGGAGTACACATTTACTAAAATTGAATACTTTATACAATAAATTACCTAATAGGCATGAAACTCCCATATAAGTCTTCATCTCTCCATAACAAACACACTAAATATTAAACCATCTTTGGAGTCACTTGGTTTAGCTATATTTAATTTTATTTGTTTATTTTGTTTTTTAAGCTTTTAGATATAAGTTAGTTTTTTTTTTAATCTTTATCGTTTCTTTGATGGTTTTTTTTTTTTTATATTTTTGTTTCCCTCTCTTTTAATATTTTGTTTTCTTTTTTTCTTTATTCTTCCTTCCACCTATCTTTAGTTTTAGGTTTTTCTGTTTTATATATTTCTTAATTTTCTCTCCTTCTCCTTGTTTTCTTGTGCTTACATGCTTTCTTTGAATTAGTTATATCCCTCTCCCCTTCATATCATATATTTATATTTTATCTAATTTTTAAATGATTTATTATGAAAAAAAAAAATTATTTATATATATATATATGAATTCTAAACCCTTTTATCTATGAAGATTGATTGTCTTATCTATTCAATCTAGAGATTCAAAACAACCTTTTCTCCTAAAATGAACCATCTCATCAATTCAAAATAATAACTAGTAATATGGGTTATCTTCAAACTCTCTTACAAAAAAAATACTAAATGATAATAAAAATACTAAATGATAATAATGTTTTGAAACTTAAGACCATTATAAATTTTAATAAGTTCAAAAATCTATTTACCTATAAAATTGTTCAAGCGAGAAAGAGATGAAAATGCAAATGCAAATGCGCTAAGTGCCGATGAATGAATGGTAATATTTAACAATTCAGAATACTGAAATATATGTTAAGACTTCAAAGGAAAATGAAGTTTAATACAATCATAATATCAAATGAAAATAAAATTTAATCCAATCATAATAGCATTTGAAAACAAACATCAAAAACTGGTATGTAAAACAATTCACACCTGTGCATTTATAGAGAAACTTGTTCACCTGGCAGAATACTATTAAAAATGTAAATGCACAAAATGCAAACTAGTGAACAACGGTATTCAACTTAAAGAATGTAATTGCACATTATGCAAATTAATGAACTGTAGCATTCAATTCCAAGAATGTAAATGCACAAAATGCAAGTTAGTGAACAACACATTATTCAACCTTAAAAGTTCAAGATGTGTTAAGACCTAAAACCAAAACAAAGAATAAGGTGTCAAGACATCAAACCAAAAAGTATAAATTAAACAAATGTTTTGAGACGGCTTAAACCTTGATAACTAGTATATCAATTAAAAAGAATCTCAAACTTTGATACGTAGGAACTCCATAAATAATTTACAAATCCATCTCCACATGCGCTGCTTAACGTGACAAAGAACTATGAAAATGCAAATGCAGAAAACAAAACACGAAATAATGAGCACCAAGATTTAACCATGAAAAATATTAAATCAAAAGATAGTTAACTTGAACCATAACGATTTCTTGAAACATGAAATAGACTTGAGTAGAGTCCTCATAAACTTCATAAACAACTTCAAAAATCCATCTCCTTCTGATCTGGTCGACGTGACAAAACCTACGAAAATGGAAATGCACCAAATGCAGACTACGGAGCAGCAGTATTTAACCATTGATAATACTTTAAGCATCATTGATACTTAGCTTCTGAGAGCTACCAATGAGTTTATACATAGCATATTTTGACTGCCTCAAGCGTTCAACTTTGTTATTGAGATTCTTTCTCTGAGTAGCTATTACTGGAATTTCTTCATGCACCTGCTCCATCATATTTAAACATGGCTTATCCACATGCTTTACAATCTCGGCGAAAATGTCGCTTTCAACCAACTTTTGCACCATGAACCGCAGGTGGAGTAGAATCTGGTCAGCCAGCCTCAGCCTTACCACATTCCAATAAGGAATAAGGCTAATCTTGAAGTCGAAGGCCGCCTCGAGGTTGCCACTGCTGATGTTTGACACTTTGTCCAATTTAATTTCTCCAATGCCTTCAATGCAATGCATCCTTCTCTACCTGCGTCTTGGATGTGTGTAATCAATCTTTTGGACAATATCAAGAAGGCACTTACATGTTCCCATTACATATTCCCATTGCTTGAATCTGCATTAATTTTTCTGCCAATATGGGTATTCCAACCATTGATTTATCAATGCTGGAAAGATGAGGATCTGTTCTAAACAGATCACTTTTACTTCGTCTTGCTTCTGCTTTAGATTCAATCCCTACTCTATTCCGCACACAAATATAACCGTGACCAATATTAACAGCGTCCCTTGTCTCTTTCTCCAAAAAACCCTCAGGAGCTCTGTGAACTTTTGTTACAACGGCCAAGGTTCTTTTCATCTTGTGGGTCAACATCCTGAGGCATTTTTATGGACTCACAGGTCGGAAAATCAACAGTCGCGGACAGCCCATTAAGTATGATGCTCTCCTTGGGAGTAATGTGTTGTTTGATTATATTTGCTATCTGTTCATAAATATCTCTTGGCTGCCCATGCACATCAACCCTTGTTATCCCGGATAGATTAACTATGGTCAAATCTGGAGCATTCGTCTTCTTGACATGAAGTGTGACTTGCGTATCACTTATACCCTTGTGGCTTCCTACAATCTCTTCCGTAACAGTATCCAGCGTTTGTTTAATCTCTGCTTCTAAAATTTTCCTCCTTTTTCTATTGTATTCAGTCACAATCTCACATTCCATCCCTCCTGCTTGCGGCTTTGTAATATCATAATAAGCGGGAGTCTCATATAAAACCCTTACCCCTTTCGCTCTCTTTGGCATCTCAAACGCTGTGACCCTGATGTTCGCTCTCTTTGGCATGACAGACGATGCTGAAGCACCAACTCCAGATTTCATTTCAAAATTTTCGCGCGCACCTCCAGTTTGAAATATTTGGGGCGATATAGAATTTGAAATCCTAACGCATTCAATACGAATGGTGAGGCCTGTCTTGTCCGCCAGTTGGTTTCACATTCGGGAGTCAGAGCCGCAGAACTGCCGGGATCTGATGGGAGGCTGCGGGTGGCTGCGGGCAGCGTCGCCGGGGGTTTCGATGGGCAGCCGGAGATGGTGGTCGCCGTGCTCTGTGAGACTCTGACAGGGGTACCTCCATAGCATTAACTTTGCTATGGAGGTGGAAATAGGAATTGCCATTGGAAAGAGGAGGAAAAAGCGCTGACAATTGGTAATATGTATTAAATGTATTCGAATTTAATTAGCCCACAATATAAATTGTTGCAATGAAGGTACGTGGAAAAGTTGAAAGACTTACCAAGATGGAGTCTCTCTGGAAATCGGCGTATCAATGCGGACAGCTCACAGTTGTGGTGGTGATTGCGAACACGCTATCTTTATTTGGGTTTCCCGGTGTCCTATTATTTGCCATTTAAACGAAGTTTGCAAAACCAAAAGCCCTTCAGAAACAACACGTTCAATTGTGTTTCTTGTGATCTATCGTTTGCCATCTATCTATATATTGTTCAACAACCTGTGTGGGTGCGCTTGGTGATCGTGAGCGCTGCTTGGTTGAAAATTTGAGTATCCCCATTTCTCGCATTAACTCTCAAAGCCAAAGGAAGGAAAGGAGGATTGCTGATACAAACAAGAGTCTCTAATGTTGTATCTGTTACGTTTTATTCACAGTGTTTGTCAGCAGAGATTGCTACATCCTCTCTAATTTCTCAGAAAGAGATGAATATTTGAATAGCGGATTGGCTACGCCAGAGGCGAAGCGAACTAATAGCGGAATAATATTGGGACATGACCGTAATTTCATGGCCTTGGTGTTAGCTCCTTTTATGGCTCCCTTTTCGGACATCGATGATTTGAAGACCGTCTGTCACCGATGATTTGAAAACTGTCACCGATTCCAATAATTACGGAAACCATCTGTCGTTGATTAATTTCTTGTTGGGAGCTCTTTTAGTGGTCCATTATTCCCTTTGGAGTTCTCTACCATGTTCTGTAAAACACTTGACACATGGCTAACAAAAGCTTGATGGAAGTTTGGCTATAAATACTTATGTTTGGTCCCCAAGCTCACTACTCAACTCCTTCAGCGTTATACCATCAAATTAGAGTGAGCAGAGCTTGAAAGTGCCACACGGATGAGAGATTTTGGGTGAATTTTGTAAATCTAAGGGCGACGTTTGCAAAGTTGTTTGTCTCTGTCTTTCCGCTTTGACTGTTACTCTGAAGTTCTGTTACCAAATATTTTCTTCCCATCCTCTTACTAGAGTTGATTTCCCGTTACCAAGTTAGCTGACCAAAGCAGAAATGCCCAGCAGCTAATCTTCATGATTCTTCGATAGCTTTCAGTGCTATTTTAAAGTCTGCGTTGTCATTTTCCAGCGAACATTTCGAATGCATGTTCTAATTCCTCTATATCATCTCGATTCAATTCTGCTATGGTTTTAGTTTGTTCCATAGTACTGTAATTGATTGAATCAGACTACCGGTTTTGATCAAGCCAACGCCGTCGTAAACACATCAGAAAACAAAAAGGGAAGTGGACTGCCTCAAGCGTAGCAGAAAGTCTGGTATCGGAGTGTGAGTAGCATCAATGGCCGGAGGTATGATTTATTGGGTATTAAAGTTTTTCGATTCTTTTAAGTGTTTATTCCACATTATAGAATCGTTATTATGCTTACATTTGGTATCAGATCATTTTTTATCTTTGCCTTGGTGTTTATAAATATGCTCTGTTTGGCTAAATGCCATATTTTGAGAATTTTCTGAATTAAGTCTTATAGTATTTATTTTGTTTAATTCCATGCAATTTGGATAATTGTTATGCAAATTTATTAACTATGCTCATATTTAATTTGCATGAATTGATTATTTCTACTCTAATTAAGACATGCTATTTTGGATGAGTATACGAGACCCATCGTTGAATGTTATGCATGAATATTATAGTTTTATTTATGCAAATTATCATTATTCTCATATTAAGCTAATTTTTATGCATAAAGGAAATAATGTCTAGTGATCCATATAATTTTAATTGATTAGAGAATAGTCACAACATCTCTAATTAAAAAAAAATATTATATATTATAATTGATTAGGATTACATAAAGAATATTTAGACATTAATTGTAATTAATTATACTAGATATAATAAATTTTTTCCCACAAGAATTTTTATTATATTTGTATATAATTAATTAGGAAAAACTATCAAATTATTCAGCTAGCCCTTTGGGATACATATTTCCCGATCGATCTTTTCGGCGCATTTACCTTTATTGCCTCTGCGAACATAGTAGCGCAATAATCCCATTTGGAAAGAGGTAATAAGGACGAGCAGAGAGGTAATGAGGAATAATCTCTCTCCAGGATTGAATCTCATAATCGAATGTACCCCGTGATCTCAATAAAGTTGGTTTGTTAGCGATTTGGAGAAGAAAAATTATTTTCCCCCTTTAGTTGGAAGTTTGGGTGGTTCTCGGAAGAAAATAGCGAAAAATATTATCCCTAGGGTCGGAATATCAGACCAAAGATACAAATATCTTGGCAGCATTCCGAGTAACTCCTCAACCCGGGGTGCCACCTGAAGAAGCGGGAGCAGCAGTAGCTGCTGAATCTTCCACCGGTACATGGACCACTGTTTGGACCGATGGACTTACTAGTCTCGATCGTTACAAGGGGCGATGCTATGACATCAAGCCCGTTCCTGTAAATCGAGCCTATTTTTGAACCATAGAAGTGGCAAGTACGACGGATATTCCGAATACCTGGGCAAAGAAATTCTCTGGAGTTGATCCATCCTAGCTAAAGGCGAACCTTTGGTTCGTTCTCTTTCTTCACCTAAGATCATCACATGGTTTTTGAGACCTAAGGTTTTCTTTAATTGATTAGAGAATAGTCACAACATCTCTAATTAAAAAAAAATATTATATATTATAATTGATTAGGATTACATAAAGAATATTTAGACATTAATTGTAATTAATTATACTAGATATAATAAATTTTTTCCCACAAGAATTTTTATTATATTTGTATATAATTAATTAGGAAAAACTATCAAATTATTCATAACTTACCCACAAGAATTATGAACTGATAGTTTTATCATAAAGTTCAAATCTAAGATAGAATTTATATCAAATTATAATCATAATATAACCTTTAGAATTATGAATTAAGTGAATAATTTGATAAATTTTATCATAAAGAATAATTGAATCTGCTTGAATTGAAAATTTAGTCCGCAGACAATTTTTATGTCATTAGATTCAATTTTAAGCATGATTTACATTGGTAAAGCATGAATTTTTTTTTAGGCCTCAATTTTAACATAAGCATGTGATTTATTTATTTATTATTATTATTATTATTATTTATATGCAGTTGTACAACTTGCAAATTTCTCTGATATTCGTTGTGATATCCCTGAACTTAAGGGAGACAACTATAAGGTCTGGAAGGAGAGATTTCTCCTACATTTAGGGTTGATGGACATAGACTATGCTATTAGGAAAGATGAATCACCGGCACTCACTGATACCAGCACTGCAGCGAACATCACGCTTTATGAACGATGGGAGCGATCTAATCGCCTAAGCATGATGTTCATTAAGACTAAAATTTCTGTTGGTATTCGTGGTTCTGTTGATTAGCATGAAAATGTCTTAGATTTGCTGAAAATCATTGATGATCAATTCGTCACTTCAGACAAGGCACTAGCAAGCACCCTAGTCATGAAATTCTCATCCCTAAGGCTCACTAGTGTGAAAGGTGTACGTGAGCACATCATGCAAATATCAGAGTCCTTCCTAGTGCACTACATCTTGAACACCCTTCCGCACCAATACGGACTCTTCAAAATCTCATACAACACACATAAGGATAAATGGTCAATTAATGAACTCATGACCATGTGTGTTAAAGAGGAAGGGGGACTGGTGATGGAACTGGGAGAAAGTGCATTGCTGGCAATGCATGGAAAGGGCAAATCTCAAGCCAATCAGAAAGGGAAAGGTAAAGTACCTCCCCAAGCCGATATCAAGAAGGATTCCAAGTGTTTCTTTTGTAAAAAGAAGGGACACATGAAGAAGGAATGCACCAAATTTCAGAAATGGCTTGCGGACAAAGGTAATCCAATCTTGTTTGTTTGTTATGAATCTAATATGGTTAATGTCAATATTAACCCCTGGTGGATTGGTTCGAGATCAACAATTCACATTTCGAATTCCTTGCAGGGTTTGCAAAACTGAAGGAAGCCAGTGGGAAGTGAGCAAAGCATCTTATCAAGAAACAAGATGGGCTCGCATGTGGAAGCTATAGGAACATGCTATTTAACTTTAAGTAGTGGCTTTGTTTTAGAATTAGAAAAGACCTTTTATGTTCCAAGTTTTTCTGGTAACTTGATTTCAGTTTCAAGGCTTGTACCTTTTGGATATTCCTTTAACTTTTCATAAACATCCTTCAATTTATTTTATAAATCCGATTGTGTTGGGAATGGTATTTTGTCTAATGGTCTTTACTGCATTAATTTGCAAAACAATGTCACTTATGATTCAATGCATGTTCACACTGGCACTAAAAGACGTGTTATTAATGAAGATTCCTCTAAATTACGACACCAGAGATTTGGTCATATCTCCATAGAAAGAATTAAAATATTGGTAATGAAGGGGTACTTAATACTCTAGATTTTACTGATTTTGAGACTTTTGTGGACTGCATGAAAGGAAAGCAAACCAACAAGTCAAAGAAAGGTGCCAATAGGAGTTCAGACATATTAGAGATCATACATACTGATATATGTAGTCTAGACATGGAATCACATGGTAAGAGATACTTCATCTCTTTTATAGATGATTACTCACGATATATGTATCTCTACATGTTTCATAAATAGAACAAAGCATTAGATGCCTTTAAGATCTTTAAGGTTGAAGTAGAGAAACAATGTGGCAAGCAAATTAAGATCGTGAGATTAGATATATAGGTGGAGAATATTATGGTAGATACACAAAATATGGACAAGCACCTGGGCCATTCGCAAAATTTCTTCAAGAGCATGGGATTGTTGCCCAATACACCATGCCTAGTTCACCCGACTAGAACAGTGTAGCAGAAAGAAGAAACCGAACATTATTGGACATGGTGCGGAGTATGCTTAGCAGCTCCAATCTTCCTAAATCCTTGTGGAATAAAGCACTTAAAATGACAGTGTATATATTAAACAGGGTTCCAACCAAGGCTGTTCCTAAAACGCCATTTGAATTATGGAAAGGTTGAAAACCGAGTTTGCGACATATGCACGTTTGGGGATGCCCGTCTAAAGTGAGAATATATAATCCACAAGAGAAGAAGCTGGACCCAAGGACCATTAGTGGGTATTTCATTAGATATGCTGAAAGGTCTAAAGGTTACAGATTTTATTGTCCATCTCACAACACTAGGATTGTGGAATCAAGAAATGCAAAGTGTCTTGAAAATGACTTGATCAGTGGGAGCGATCAAACCAGGAACATAGTTTCTGAGAAGAATCATTTAGAATCTCAACAATCCACCTCAAATGATAGATTTGTTATTGTTCATAGCACCCCTCAAGTACAAACTGGTGTTGAACAACCAATTGTTGAAATTCCACAAGCTGCTGACAACATTCCAGTAGATCAGGTAGTTCAAGAGTTGCCTAAAACTTTTGAACAAGTTGAACCACATACTTCTCAGGAAGATAATGGTACAACATTAAGAAGATCTTATAGACCAAAAAGATCAGCAATTCCTGATGATTATGTTGTGTATCTGTAAGAATTTGACTACAACATTGGAGCTGAAAATGATCCTGAGTCCTTTTCACAAGCCATGAGTTGCAAAGAATCAGAATTATGGTACGATGCCATGAAGGAAGAGATGAATTCCATAAAGAGTAACGGAGTTTGGGATCTTATTGAGTTGCCTAATGGTGCAAAAGCCATTGGATGTAAATGGATCTTTAAGACAAAGAAAGACTCATTGGGCAACATTGAGAGATACAAGGCAAGACTCGTTGCTAAGGGATTCACTCATAAAGAAGGAATCGATTACACAGAGACTTTCTCTCCTGTATCTAAGAAAGATTCATTGCATGCTATTATGACATTAGTAGTGCATTTTTACTTGGAGTTGTAGCAAATGGATGTGAAAACAACATTTCTCAATGGAGATATAGAGGTGGAGGTTTACATGAAATATCCTAAAGGATTCCCCTCTAGCGATGGTGAGCAATTGGTTTGCAAGCTCAAGAAATCATTATACAGTTTAAAACAAGCATCCCGCCAATGGTATTTGAAATTCCATAATGTAATTTCTTCTTTCAGTTTTGTAGAAAACATTATGGATCAATGTATACACCTGAAAGTTAGCGGGAGTAAAATCTATTTTCTTATTTTATATGTGGATGACATTTTTCTAGCAACTAATGATAAGGATTTGCTGCATGAGGTGAAACAATTCCTCTCTAAAAATTTTGATATGAAGGATATGGGTGAGGCATCTTATGTCATTGGCATTAAGATCCACAGAGAAAAATTTCGAGGCATCTTGGGTTTGTCTAAGGAAACCTATATTAATAAAATTTTAGAGAGATTTAGGATGAAGGATTGTTCACCAAGTGTAGCTCCCAAGATTTCGAGGCATCTTGGTTCTGTCTAAGGAAACCTATATTAATAAAATTTTAGAGAGATTTCAGATGAAGGGTGATAGGTTCTATTTTAACCAACGCCCAAAGAATGACTTTGAAAGGGAACAAATGAAGAACATTCCATATGCTTCTGTTATCGGAAGCCTAATGTATGCTCAGGTCTGCACAAGACCTAACATTGCATTTGTTGTGGGAATGTTGGGATGATATCAGAGTGATCAAAGTTTAGACCATTGGAGAGCTGCAAAGAAAGTAATAAGGTACCTTCAAGGAACCAAAAACTACATGCTTATGTATAGGCGAACGAACAATTTGGAAGTAATTGACTACTCAGATTCTAACTTTGTTGGATCTGTTGATTCACACAAATCAACATCAGGATACATTTTTATGATGGCCGGTGGAGCTGTATCATGGAGGAGTGCCAAGCAGACCTCGATTGCCACTTCCACTATGGAAGTCGAGTTCGTCTCCTATTTTCAGGCTACTTTACATGGTGTATGGCTTAATAGTTTCATTTCTGGGCTTAGAATTATGGATTCTATCTCTAAGCCATTGAGAATGTATTGTGACAATTCAACTACTGTTTTTATGGCTAAAAACAACAAAAGTGGGAGTCGAAATAAACAAATTGACATTAAGTATTTAGCTATAAGAGAACGTGTTAAAGAAAAGAAAGTGGTCATTGAGCACGTCAGCACTGAGTTGATGATCGCTGATCCTTTGACTAAGGGCATGCCACCGTTGAAATTCAAGGATCATGTAATGAATATAGGACTTGGTTCCATTATGTAGTTTCTCATTGTATGGACAATGTTATTTTAATGAAATTCTTAATTATTGTGATGTTTTCCTCATACTTATGTGCACCTTAATTTTATTTGAGAGAATTCATCTGTGTAGGACCAAGAATAAACATAATTTTATTCATTAAGAAATTGGTGCCACATAAATTATAATAAAAATAAATACATAGTAATGCATGGAAGATAATACTCGTCATTAGAGGACTTATCACCAAGATTCATGTATCTATTATTTAATACAGATTATCATTGGGTTTTAAGATGAGACATTAGATTGGAAGTATGGACCAAGTGGGAGAATGTTAGCTCCCTTTATGGCTCCCTTTACAGCTGCTGATGATTTGGAAACCGTCTGCCACCGATTCCAATAATTACGGAAACCATCTGCCGTTGATTAATTTCTTGTTGGGAGCTCTTGGAGTGGTCCATTACTCCCTCTACAGTTTTCTAACATGTTCTGTGGAACACTTGATACATAGCCAACAAAAGCTTGATGGAAGCTTGGCTATAAATACTTTTGTTTGGTCCCCAAGCTCACTACTCAACCCCTTAAGCCTTACACCATCAAATTAGAGTGAGCAGAGCTTGGAAGTGCCACACGGATGAGAGATTTTGGGTGAATTTTGTAAATCTAAGGGCGACGTTTGCAAAGTTGTTCGTCTCTGTCTTTCCGCTTTGATTGTTACTCTGAAGTCCTGTAACAAAATATTTTCTTCCCATCTTCTTACTAGAGTTGATTTCCCGTTATCAAGTTAGCTGACCAAAGTAGAAATGCCCATCAGCTAATCTTCATGATTCTTCGATAGCTTTTAGTGCTATTTTAAAGTCCGCGTTGTCATTTTCTAGTTAACATTTCGAATCCATGTTCTAATTCCTCTATATCATCTCGATTCAATTCTTCTATGGTTTTAGTTTTTTCCATAGTATTGTAATTGATTGAATCAGACTATCGGTTTTAACCGAGCCAACGCCGTTGTCAACACATCAGAAAATAAAAATGGAAGTGGACTGCCTCAAGCGTAGCGGAAAGTCTGGTATTGGAGTGTGAGTAGCATCAACGGCTGCAGGTATGATTTATTGGGTATTAAAGTTTTTCAATTCTTTTAAGTGTTTATTCTGCATTATAGAATCGTTATTATGCTTGCACTTGCTCGAAAATATCGATAGTGTGGATAAGAACAATAATAATCCAGAAGATACACATACTATTGTGGATAATGTCAAGGGCGAGATGAGGCTGAACGTGGTTATAAATTCTGAGGAAGATGAAATTGGATTGAAGGCACAAACAAAAAAAATATCAAGTCAACCGATGAAGAGAGCAGTACTGGAGAGATGGGCTCAAAAAAGCAAGGCGAACTAACAACAGAAGGGGATTTTGAAGCGATCTCCTTGACATTTGATATGGGAGATTTCCCGTATTACGACAATGTGTGTGAAGAGCTTGGTTTTTTTCCTAGACAATTTTCCTCCTGATGAAGTTGGAATCCTGCATAACCATATCTATGGAGATTCAGATCTCGGTAGCATGTATCTGGATGTCGTGCATAGCTATGTTGAGACTACAAAGGTTTTCTATGGGTCTCTGTGGGAGGACGATATTTGGCATTGAATGGACATCCAGTTATGCAAAATGATTTGGAATCACCACGGTAAGAAGAGTTTGGAACTAATGGATGCAAACCTCACCAACCGACGTGTGAGTGCCATCTAGGAAGGTGATATCTGTACTACCGAAAAACCTTGCATTATTTGCAAGTTAAAAACACTCTTAAAGCCGAGAATTTCACTTCATTTCCACTCTATTTCCCTTGAGCTGACATAGCTTTAAAGGCGTGTGTAAATTTTATATTAAAAGAGGAAGGCCAATGAAGAAACCTCATTTTACTTCAGCTGAATATTTAGTTCTGCCTTTTTTTAATGATTTTTGCTTTTCCTTGGATATTTTGGCCTCATTTCTTACTTAAAATGTTAGCCATAAAATATGGAGTTGTTTTTAGTGTGATTTTTTTAGATTTTTCTGGTATTTGAATCTGGTGGAAAAATTTAAGTTGAAATTTTGATTTGTGTTAGTTAAATTGATTTTTTGACTGTGTAGATGGATTCATCACCCTGAAAAATTTCTAGGGCATTTGGATTGTGCAAGGTTTACCCATCAAACTTGTGATTTCAATAAATCCCTGACAAATTTTAGAGAAATTAAACCAAAATAACATACATAAAACTTTCTAAAAAATCACACTAAAAACAATTTGATTAAAAACTTCCATCAAAATTTGATTACACTACGACTAGTGACTAGCCACAGGGAGCATGTATATTAAAATGCAGTATATCATAAAGGTCAAAACGAGTGATTCACCACTTATCAGAAACAGGACAGTAGACATCGTTTCCAGAAAATACGCATAAGAAACGCAACGGCACCTGAAACGTCGTTTCGTGCCCCCGTTCTTGTTAACAAGTACATATATTTTATTGTGAATAAATAACATATGCTTTTCCATGTGTTCGAGCTAGCTAGTTGTATTTCGTTACTTTATACTTCGTTTTAAGTTGTATATAGTTGATCTTAATGTTTTTTTTAGAGTTTTGGCCCAGCTTATTGTAAGTTTTGGTTTTCATTAGTATGACACTAGAAAACGATTTATTAAGCTTGAAATTCATCTGATATCTTTGATATAGTGGGATTTTTTTTTTCCCGATAATTTACGAACCTAGATTTATATCTAACATACCCTGAGAGGTTTGAATAATTTTTTTGTTGTTGTAGCTTTATATGATATATACATAATTTTTTTTTTTATTATTAATAAATTAGCGGCAATGGTGATGAAGTTGACTCTCCAACATTTCACGGAATTTGCAGTCCTAGGGTTTGAACTGGAACGGAACAGGGTCAGAGTGGCAGAAATTTTCAAGAGGGGACAGATCCTGACCCGACAGATGGTAAATGAGGGGTCCATAGGGACCCCTACTTATAAACAGATAATCATGCACAAACAAACATCACAGGAAGGTGTGCAAATTGCAGGGTGTGAAAGGTCACAAAAAGAGGATGGGACCAGCAAGGGTAGCAGAGGATATGAGGGCAAGGAGGAACACAACACTCAAAAACTGAAAGGGAAGGAGAGCGACGATAGAACAGACAATAGAAGCAAGAAGAAGGTAGCACAGGAACATCCCGAACATGAGAGCGAACAAGAGGAGCAAGAAGACGGTGGAAAGGGAGCCTCGGAAAAAGAGAGCGAGGAGAAGGGGAACAAAACAGAAAACCTCAATAGCAAAACGACTCAAGGCCCATGCAAGCCTAAAACAGTAGAAGCCCTAAGGGTGGTGATAACGGACCCAGAAATTCAAGCCTACAGAGAACACATGACTGAACATGCAGTGATTTGGAAGTTCATGGGACTCTGGCCAACGGAAAAGGCGTTGTGTCAATGGATAAAGCATCAATGGAAACCCAAAGGTGATGTTAGAATGCACCTAGGAGCCAAAGGTTTTTTCACTGTTGTTTTTTTGAATCTACAGGATAAGGATAGAATATTTGATGGTGGACCTTATTTCTTCGCTTCAATGGGCCTCTATATGAGGCCTTGGAAGCCCAACTTCGTGCCAGAAAGGGAAACCTTCAAGCAAGTGCCAGTCTGGATTTGCCTCTTCGCACTACCAATAGACTATTGGGGACATTCATCTCTGAAATAGATAGGTGACAAGTTTGGGACTTTCATCAAAGCTTCAAAAGCCACTATGCAGAGAAGATACACTTCTAGTGCTCGAATCTATGTGGAGTTGGATGTATCGGGGGCATTGCATGAAGGACTGTGGTTGGAATACAGGGATGAGGACTATTTCCAAGCCATTGACTATGAGCAAATTCCATTTCGATGTAGGAAGTGTCATGAGCATGGACATTTAATCATAGAATGTACATTAAATAGAATAGCGGAAGAACACAAGGGAGATCAGGTAGAAAAGAACAGGGACACCTTCATTCGGCCAAGAGCAAGATAGAGAGCAAATAGGAAACGCCCAATCAGAACAAGCGCAACACAAGGTAATACTAGTAATTCTTTTTAAGTTTTGGAGACTGAGACAAAATCAAAGGACCAAAATAAGGTACAAAATACCACTGAAGCAAACAAAACTACAACAGAGTATGCTACCAAAGCAAGGGAGGAAAATACACAAAACATTACAGCACAGACTTAGGAAGTAAAAAAAGAGGTAGAGGAAGATTCAGAAATGCTCATAAGTGACAATGGAAGTGAGGAAATGGAGCTCAATGAGGTATTAGACCAGGAAGGAGTTAACCTACCGGACATGATAGAAGACTGGAAAAAGAAGGAGACGGAAAACATATCGGAAGAGGAAGTTAGGAAAATTAATGAAATATTCATAGCAAAACAGAAAGCAGAGATTGATAGGAAAAACAAGAATCTGGGTGTAGCAAAAGGAATGGGACTCCGAAAAAAAAGCCTACTTTAAACATCCACCAGCGCCAAACAAAAGAAGAAGAGAGGGCGCAGATCCAATAATGAGGCACTGCAGGAACTGGGACATATGCTTTTAAACTCTGGTAAGATGAAAGCTCTAGAAGCTTTTTCTCTTAACTACTAATCTTTTATGTTAAAATGAAAGTCATCTCTTGGAATGATAGAGGGCTTAATAGCCAAATAAAACTGAGACTCTTACAGAGGAAGGTCCAAAAAGAAAAACCTGACATTATATTTGTGCACGAAACCAAATGCGCAAGAAATACTATTTATAATGCAAGCAAAAAGCTAGGTAGACAAATGGAATACATGGAAACCGCTAGTCATGGATGGGAGGGAGGTTTAGTTACCCTGTGGAATCCGCATGTAATCAAAATCCTCTCATCTGAAGCTACCAGGTTCTTTATAACCATAGAAGTTCAAGTGATAGGCAATTCAGAAACCTATCTGTGCACCAATGTTTACGAGCCTCAGAAGTTAGAAGAGAAATACATTTTTCTTAGAACTTTATTGAATCTGAAGCTTAGATATCCCAGTGCGAAGGCAATCATAGGCGGGGATTTCAATATGATAACTACACTAGGAGAAGAAAGGAGGGATCAAGAAACTCAACAAAGATTATGAAGCATTCGTAGATTTCATCAACACAGCTAAACTAGTGGATTTCCACCCCAAGAGTGGGGCTTTCACTTGGAATAAAAGAAGGGGAGGTGAAAGACAAACTGCCTCTCGTCTTGACAGATTTCTAATATCTGAAAGTATTCTGTTGGAGGGAGTGATAGTAGAATCAAACATTCTACCTAGTGGAGGGTCAAACCATTGGCCCATTTCTCTGATTGCTGCTGTCCAGGGCACTCCTAGAAATAAGCCATTTCAATTTGAGAAATTTTGGCTTAACCATCCGGACTTTATTCAACTTGTTGAGAAATGGTGGCATGAACTGATGGATATTAGAGGTACAAAAATGTACAAACTACAGGGTAAATTGAGATACATCAAGAATAAAATCAAAACATGGAACACAACAGTTTTTGGGAACATATTCAAAGAAAAAGCCAAGATAGAAGAGTAGCTAGACCAGATTCACAAAGGCTGGATAACTGGAAATAGCGACCTAGAAACTGCAAAAAAAGGAAAAATTTTGATGCAACAATGGCAGCTTCGTTGCCAACAGGAAGAGACCATTTGGAAACAAAAGTCCCGGATTAAGTGGCTCAAGGAAGGGGAACAGAACACCAAATTCTTTCACAGATCATCACTGGACTACAGAGGCACCAATAAAATCCTCAGTCTCAGAAACGAACAGGGGGACACTCTCCAGAATCATCAAGTAATTTCCACCCTTCTCACTACGCATTTTAGCAGCATAGCTCAGGAGCCATAGGTAGATAGAACAGAGTCAATTGCTAAACTTATCAAATCCATTCCCAAAACAATCACTAGTGAGCAAAACCTTGCACTAACTAGAGAAATCTCTTTGGAAGAGGTGGAAGAAGCGGTGAAGAATATGCCAAATGACAAAGCACCTGGGCCTAACGGCTTTACGATCAACTTTTACAAGGCTTGCTGGGAAATTGTTGAAACTAAGGTCTGGGAAGTGGTGGAGGACTCTCGACGTTCTGCGTGAATTCTCAAATCTCTAAATTCAACTTTCCTGGCCCTGATTCCAAAAGAAGAAGAGGCAAACACCCCAGCAAAATTTCGGCCTATTGCCTTGTGCAATGTCATCTATAAGATTATCTCTAAATTCATTGCCAACATATTGAAACCTATTCTCCCGGGCCTCATATCAGAAGAACAGTCAGGATATGTTGAGGGAAGACAGATTCTGGACAATATTTTACTAGCACAGGAAATGATTCATACACTTCACTCCAGGAAAATCGTAGGCATGATGATGCAACTTGAATTATCAAAGGCTTATGACAAAGTCAACTGGAATTACCTAGAAGCAATCTTAGAAGCTTTCGGTTTCGCAAATCAGTGGATAAAGTGGATTTTAGCTCTGATCAAATCTACTAAATTTTCTATACTGTTAAATGGTGCCCCCGCCGACCAATTCTCCCCCTCACGAGGACTCAGGCAAGGAGACCCATTATCACCTTTTATTTTTGTCATCCTGATGGAAGGTTAAGCAGAGGTATTAAAGTTTTTCTATTCTTTTAAGTGTTTATTCCGCATTATAAAATCGTTATTATGCTTACATTTGGTATCAGATCATTTTTTATCTTTGCCTTGGTGTTTATAAATATGCTTTGTTTGGCTAAATGCCATATTTTGAGAATTTTCTGAATTAAGTCTTATAATATTTATTTTGTTTAATTCCATGCAATTTGGATAATTGTTGTGCAAATTTATTAACTATGCTCATATTTAATTTGCATGAATTGATTATTTCTGCTCTAACTAAGACATGCTATTTTGGATGAATATACGAGACCCATCGTTGAATGTTATGCATGAATATTATAGTTTTATTTATGCAAATTATCATTATTTTCATATTAAGCTAATTTTTATGCATAAAGGAAATAATGTCTAGTGATCCATATAATTTTAATTGATTAGAGAATAGTCACAGCATCTCTAATTAAAAAAAAATATTATATATTATAATTGATTAGTATTACATAAAAAATATTTAGACATTAATTGTAATTAATTATATTAGATATAATAATTTTTTTCCCACAAGACTTTTTATTATATTTGTATATAATTAATTAGGAAAAACTATCAAATTATTCATAACTTACCCACAAGAATTATGAACTAATAGTTTTATCATAAAGTTCAAATCTAAGATAGAATTTATATAAAATTATAATCATAATATAACCTTTAGAATTATGAATTAAGTGAATAATTTGATAAATTCTATCATAAAGAATAATTGAATCTGCTTGAATTGAAAATTTAGTCCACAGACAATTTTTATGTCATTAGATTCAATTTTAAGCATGATTTACATTGGTAAAGCATGAATTTGTTTTTTAGGCCTCAATTTTAACATAAGCATGTGATTTATTTATTTATTATTATTATTATTATTTTTTATATGTAGTTGTACAACTTGCAAATTTCTCTGATATTCGTTGTGATATCCCTGAACTTAAGGGAGACAACTATAAGGTCTGGAAGGAGAGAGTTCTCCTACATTTAGGGTTGATGGACATAGACTATGCTATTAGGAAAGATGAATCACTGGCACTCACTGATACCAGCACTGCAGCGAACATCACGCTTTATGAACGATGGGAGCGATATAATCGCCTAAGCATGATGTTCATAAAGACTAAAATTTCTATTGGTATTCGTGGTTACGTTGATTAGCATGAAAATGTCTTAGATTTGCTGAAAGTCATTGATGATCAATTCGTCACTTCAGACAAGGCACTAGCAAGCACCCTAGTCATGAAGTTCTCATCCCTAAGGCTCACTAGTGTGAAAGGTGTATGTGAGCACATCATGCAAATATCAGAGTCCTTCCTGGTGCACTACATCCAGAACACCCTTTCGCACCAATACAGACTCTTCAAAATCTCATACAAAACACATAAGGATAAATGGTCAATTAATGAACTCATGACCATGTGTGTTAAAGAGGAAGGGGGACTGGTGATGGAACTGGGAGAAAGTGCAATGCTGGAAATGCATGGAAAGGGCAAATCTCAGGCCAATCAGAAAGGGAAAGGTAAAGTACCTCCCCAAGCCGATATCAAGAAGGATTCCAAGTGTTTCTTTTGTAAAAAGAAGGGACACATGAAGAAGGAATGCACCAAATTTCAGAAATGGCTTGCGGACAAAGGTAATCCAATCTTGTTTGTTTGTTATGAATCTAATATGGTTAATGTCAATATTAACCCCTGGTGGATTGGTTCGAGATCAACAATTCACATTTCGAATTCCTTGCAGGGTTTGCAAAACTGAAGGAAGCCAGTGGGAAGTGAGCAAAGCATCTTATCAGGAAACAAGATGGGCTCGCATGTGGAAGCTATAGGAACATGCTATTTAACTTTAAGTAGTGGCTTTGTTTTAGAATTAGAAAAGACCTTTTATGTTCCAAGTTTTTCTAGTAACTTGATTTCAGTTTCAAGGCTTGTACCTTTTGGATATTCCTTTAACTTTTCATAAACATCCTTCAATTTATTTTATAAATCCGATTGTGTTGGGAATGGTATTTTGTCTAATGGTCTTTACTGCATTAATTTGCAAAACAATGTCACTTATGATTCAATGCATGTTCACACTGGCACTAAAAGACGTGTTATTAATGAAGATTCCTCTAAATTACGACACCAAAGATTAGGTCATATCTCCATAGAAAGAATTAAAATATTGGTAATGAAGGGGTACTTAATACTCTAGATTTTACTGATTTTGAGACTTGTGTGGACTGCATGAAAGGAAAGCAAACCAGCAAGTCAAAGAAAGGTGCCAATAGGAGTTCAGACATATTAGAGATCATACATACTGATATATGTAGTCTAGACATGGAATCACATGGTAAGAGATACTTCATCTCTTTTATAGATGATTACTCACGATATATGTATCTCTACATGCTTCATAAATAGAACGAAGCATTAGATGCCTTTAAGATCTTTAAGGTTGAAGTAGAGAAACAATGTGGCAAGCAAATTAAGATCGTGAGATTAGATATATAGTTGGAGAATATTATGGTAGATACACAAAAGATGGACAAGCACCTGGGCCATTCACAAAATTTCTTCAAGAGCATGGGATTGTTGCCCAATACACCATGCCTAGTTCACTCGACTAGAACAGTGTAGCAGAAAGAAGAAACCGAACATTATTGGACATGGTGCGGAGTATGCTTAGCAGCTCCAATCTTCCTAAATCCTTGTGGAATAAAGCACTTAAGATGGCAGTGTATATATTAAATAGGGTTCCAACCAAGGCTGTTCCTAAAACGCCATTTGAATTATGAAAAGGTTGAAAACCGAGTTTGCGACATATGCACGTTTGGGGATGCCCGTCTAAAGTGAGAATATATAATCCACAAGAGAAGAAGCTGTACCCAAGGACCATTAGTGGGTATTTCATTAGATATGCTGAAAGGTCTAAAGGTTACAGATTTTATTGTCCATCTCACAACACTAGGATTGTGGAATCAAGAAATGCAAAGTGTCTTGAAAATGACTTGATCAGTGGGAGCGATCAAACCAGGAACATAGTTTCTGAGAAGGATCATTTAGAATCTCAACAATCCACCTCAAATGATAGATTTGTTATTGTTCATAGCACCCCTCAAGTACAAACTAGTGTTGAACAACCAATTGTTGAAATTCCACAAGCTGCTGACAACATTCCAGTAGATCAGGTAGTTCAAGAGTTGCCTAGAACTTTTGAACAAGTTGAACCACATACTTCTCAGGAAGATAATGGTACAACATTAAGAAGATCTATTAGACCAAAAAGATCAGCAATTCTTGATGATTATGTTGTGTATCTGCAAGAATCTGACTACAACATTGGAGCTGAAAATGATCCTGAGTCCTTTTCACAAGCCATGAGTTGCAAAGAATAAGAATTATGGTACGATGCCATGAAGGAAGAGACAAATTCCATAAAGAGTAACGGAGTTTGGGATCTTATTGAGTTGCGTAATGGTGCAAAAGCCATTGGATGTAAATGGATCTTTAAGACAAAGAAAGACTCATTGGGCAACATTGAGAGATACAAGGCAAGACTCGTTGCTAAGGGATTCACTCATAAAGAAGGAATCAATTACACAAAGGCTTTCTCTCCTGTATCTAAGAAAGATTCATTGCACGCTATTATGACATTAGTAGTGCATTTTTACTTGGAGTTGCAGCAAATGGATGTGAAAACAACATTTCTCAATGGAGATATAGAGGTGGAGGTTTACATGAAATATCCTAAAGGATTCCCATCTAGCGATGGTGAGCAATTGGTTTGCAAACTCAAGAAATCATTATACAGTTTAAAACAAGCATCCCGCCAATGGTATTTGAAATTCCATAATGTAATTTCTTCTTTCAGTTTTGTAGAAAACATTATGGATCAATGTATACACCTGAAAGTTAGCGGGAGTAAAATCTATTTTCTTATTTTATATGTGGATGACATTTTTCTAGCAACTAATGATAAGGATTTGCTACATGAGGTGAAACAATTCCTCTCTAAAAATTTCAATATGAAGGATATGGGTGAGGCATCTTATGTCATTGGCATTAAGATCCACAGAGACAGATTTCGAGGCATCTTGGGTCTGTCTAAGGAAACCTATATTAATAAAATTTTAGAGAGATTTAGGATGAAGGATTTTTCACCAAGTGTAGCTCCCAGGATTTCGAGGCATCTTGGTTCTGTCTAAGGAAACCTATATTAATAAAATTTTAGAGAGATTTCGGATGAAGGGTGATAGGTTCTATTTTAACCAATGCCCAAAGAATGACTTTGAAAGGGAACAAATGAAGAACATTCCATATGCTTCTGTTATCGGAGGCCTAATGTATGCTCAGGTCTGCACAAGACCTGACATTGCATTTGTTGTGGGAATGTTGGGATGATATCAGAGTGATCAAAGTTTAGACCATTGGAGAGCTGCAAAGAAAGTAATGAGGTACCTTCAAGGAACCAAAAACTACATGCTTATGTATAGACGAACGAACAATTTGGAAGTAATTGACTACTCAGATTCTAACTTTGCTGGATGTGTTGATTCACACAAATCAACATCAGGATTCATTTTTATGATGGCCGGTGGAGCTGTATCATGGAGGAGTGCCAAGCAGACCTCAATTGCCACTTCCACTATGGAAGTCGAGTTCGTCTCCTATTTTGAGGCTACTTTACATGGTGTATGGCTTAAGAGTTTCATTTCTGGGCTTAGAATTATGGATTCTATCTCTAAGCCATTGAGAATGTATTGTGACAATTCAACTACTGTTTTTATGGCTAAAAACAACAAAAGTGGGAGTCGAAATAAACAAGTTGACATTAAGTATTTAGCTATAAGAGAACGTGTTAAAGAAAAGAAAGTGGTCATTGAGCACGTCAGCACTGAGTTGATGATCGCTGATCCTTTGACTAAGGGCATGCCACCGTTGAAATTCAAGGGTCATGTAATGAATATGGGACTTGGTTCCATTATGTAGTTTCTCATTGTATGGACAATGTTATTTTAATGAAATTCTTAATTATTGTGATGTTTTCCTCATACTTATGTGCACCTTAATTTTATTTGAGAGAATTCATCTGTGTAGGACCAAGAATAAACATAATGTTTATTCATTAAGAAATTGTTGCCACATAAATTATAATAAAAATAAATACATAGTAATGCATGGAAGATAATACTCGTCATTAGAGGACTTATCACCAAGATTCATGTATCTATTATTTAATACAGATTATCATTGGGTTTTAAGATGATACATTAGATTGGAAGTATGGACCAAGTGTGAGAATGTTAGCTCCCTTTATGGCTCCCTTTATAGCTGCTGATGATTTGGAAACTGTCTTCCACCGATTCCAATAATTATGGAAACCATCTGCTGTTGATTAATTTCTTGTTGGGAGCTCTTGGAGTGGTCCATTACTCCCTCTACAATTTTCTAACATGTTCTGTGGAACACTTGATACATAGCCAACAAAAGCTTGATGGAAGCTTGGTTATAAATACTTTTGTTTGGTCCCCAAGCTCACTACTCAACCCCCTAAGCCTTACACCATCAAATTAGAGAGAGCTGAGCTTGGAAGTGCCATGCAGATGAGAGATTTTGGGTGAATTTTGTAAATCTAAGAGCGACGTTTGCAAAGCTGTTCGTCTGTGTCTTTCCGCTTTGACTGTTACTATGAAGTCCTGTAACAAAATATTTTCTTCCCATCCTCTTACTAGAGTTGATTTCCCGTTATCAAGTTAGCTGACCAAAGCAGAAATGCCCAGCAGCTAATCTTCATGATTCTTCGATAGCTTTTAGTGCTATTTTAAAGTCCGCGTTGTCATTTTCTAGTTAACATTTCGAATGCATGTTCTAATTCCTCTATATCATCTCGATTCAATTCTTCTATGGTTTTAGTTTTTTCCATAGTACTGTAATTGATTGGATCAAACTACCGGTTTTAACCGAGCCAACGCCGTCGTCAACACATCAGAAAATAAAAATGGAAGTGGACTGCCTCAAGCGTAGCGGAAAGTCTGGTATTGGAGTGTGAGTAGCATCAACGGTTGCAGGTATGATTTACTGGGTATTAAAGTTTTTCAATTCTTTTAAGTGTTTATTCTGCATTATAGAATCGTTATTATGCTTGCACTTGCTCGAAAAGATCGATAGTGTGGATAAGAACAATAATAATCCAGAAGATACCCATACTATTGTGGATAATGTCAAGGGCGAGATGAGGCTGAACGTGGTTATAAATTCTGAGGAAGATGAAATTGAGTTGAAGGCACAAACAAAAAAAATATCAAGTCAACTGATGAAGAGAGCAGTACTGGAGAGATGGGCTCAAAAAAGCAAGGCGAACTAACAACAGAAGGGGATTTTGAAGCGATCTCCTTGACATTTGATATGGGAGATTTCCCGTATTACGACAATGTGTGCGAAGAGCTTGGTTTTTTTTCCTAGACAATTTTCCTCCTGATGAAGTTGGAATCCTGCATAACCATATCTATGGAGATTCAGATCTCGATAGCATGTATCTGGATTTCGTGCATAGCTATGTTGAGACTACAAAGGTTTTCTATGGGTCTCTGTGGGAGGATGATATTTGGCATTGAATGGACATCCAGTTATGCAAAATGATTTGGAATCACCACGGTAAGAAGAGTTTGGAACTAATGGATGCAAACCTCACCAACCGACGTGTGAGCGCCATCTAGGAAGGATCGTGATATCTGTACTACCGAAAAACCTTGCATTATTTGCAAGTTAAAAACACTCTTAAAGCCGAGAATTTCTCTTTATTTCCACTCTATTTCCCTTGAGCTGACATAGCTTTAAAGGGGTGTGTAAATTTTATATTAAAAGAGGAAGGCCAATGAAGAAACCTCATTTTACTTCAGCTGAATATTTAGTTCTGCCTTTTTTTAATGATTTCTGCTTTTTCCTTTGATATTTTGGCCTCATTTCTTACTTAAAATGTTAGCCATAAAATATGGAGTTGTTTTTAGTGTGATTTTTTTAGATTTTTTTGGTATTTGAATCTGGTGGAAAAATTTAAGTTGAAATTTTGATTTGTGTTAGTTAAATTGATTTTTTGACTGTGTAGATGGATTCAGCACCCTGAAAAATTTCTAGGGCATTTGGATTGTGCAAGGTTTACCCATCAAACTTGTGATTTCAATAAATCTCTGACAAATTTTAGAGAAATTAAACCAAAATAACATACAGAAAACTTTCTAAAAAATCACACTAAAAACAATTTGATTAAAAACTTCCGTCAAAATTTGATTACACTACGACTAGTGACTAGCCACAGGGAGCATGTATATTAAAATGCAGTATATCATAAAGGTCAAAACGAGTGATTCACCACTTATTAGAAACAAGACAGTAGACATCGTTTCCAGAAAATACGCATAAGAAACGCAACGGCACCTGAAACGTCGTTTCGTGCGCCCGTTCTTGTTAACAAGTACATATATTTTATTGTGAACAAATAACATATGCTTTTCCATGTGTTCGAGCTAGCTAGTTGTAATTCGTTACTTTATACTTCGTTTTAAGTTGTATATAGTTGATCTTAATGTTTTTTTTTAGAGTTTTGGCCTAGCTTATTGTAAGTTTTGGTTTTCATTAGTATGACACTAGAAAACGATTTATTAAGCTTGAAATTCATCTGATATCTTTGATATAGTGGGATTTTTTTTTTTTTTTTGCCGATAATTTACCAACCTAGATTTATATCTAACATACCCTGAGAGGTTTGAATAATTTTTTTGTTGTTGTAGCTTTATATGATATATACATAATTTTTTTTTTATTATTAATAAATTAGCGGCAATGGTGATGAAGTTGACCTCTCCAACAGTTCACAGAATTTGCAGTCCTAGGGTTTGAACTGGAACGGAACAGGGTCAGAGTGGCAAAAATTTTCAAGAGGGGACAGATCCTGACCCGACAGATGGTAAACGAGGGGTCCATAGGGACCCCTACTTACAAACAGATAATCATGCACAAACAAACATCACAGGAAGGTGTGCAAATTGCAGGGTGTGAAAGGTCACAAAAAGAGGATGGGACCAGCAAGGGTAGCAGAGGATATGAGGGCAAGGAGGAACACAACACTCAAAAACTGAAAGGGAAGGAAAGCGACAATAGAACAGACAATAGAAGCAAGAAGAAGGTAGCACAGGCACATCCCGCACATGAGAGCGAACAAGAGGAGCAAGAAGATGGTGGAAAGGGAGCCTCAGAAAAAGAGAGTGAGGAGAAGGGGAACAAACCAGAAAACCTCAATAGCAAAACAACTCAAGGCCTATGCAAGCCTAAAACAGTAGAAGCCCTAAGGGTGGTGATAACGGACCCAGAAATTCAAGCCTACATAGAACACATGACTGAACATGTAGTGATTTGGAAGTTCATGGGACTCTGGCCAACGGAAAAGGCGTTGTGTCAATGGATAAAGCATCAATGGAAACCCAAAGGTGATGTTAGACTGCACCTAGGAGCCAAAGGTTTTTTCACTGTTGTTTTTTTGAATCTAGAAGATAAGGATAGAATATTTGATGGTGGACCTTATTTCTTCGCTTCAGTGGGCCTCTATATGAGGCCTTGGAAGCCCAACTTCTTGCCAGAAAAGGAAACCTTCAAGCAAGTGCCAGTCTGGATTCCCCTCTTCGCACTACCAATAGACTATTGGGGACATTCAGCTCTGAAATAGATAGGTGACAAGTTGGGGACTTTCATCAAAGCTTCAGAAGCCACTATGCAGAGAAGATACACTTCCAGTGCTCGAATCTATGTGGAGTTGGATGTATCGGGGGCATTGCATGAAGGACTGTGGTTGGAATACAGGGATGAGGACTATTTCCAAGCCATTGACTATGAGCAAATTCCATTTCGATGTAGGAAGTGTCATGAGCATGGACATTTAATCATAGAATGTACATTAAATAGAATAGCGGAAGAACACAAGGGAGATCAGGTAGAAAAGAACAAGGACACCTTCATTCGGCCAAGAGCAAGATAGAGAGCAAATAGGAAATGCCCAATCAGAACAAGCGCAACACAAGGTAATACTAGTAATTCTTTTTAAGTTTTGGAGACTGAGACAAAATCAAAGGACCAAAATAAGGTACAAAATACCTCTGAAGCAAACAAAACTACAACAGAGTATGCTACCAAAGCAAGGGAGGAAAATACACAAAACATTACAGCACAGACTCAGGAAGTAAAAAAAGAGGTAGAGGAAGATTCATAAATGCTCATAAGTGACAATGGAAGTGAGGAAATGGAGCTCAATGAGGTATTAGACCAGGAAGGAGTTAACATACCAGACATGATGGAAGACTGGAAAAAGAAGGAGACGGAAAACATATAGGAAGAGGAAGTTAGGAAAATTAATGAAATATTCATAGCAAAACAGAAAGCAGAGATTGATAGGCAAAACAAGAATCTGGGTGTAGCAAAAGGAATGGGACTCCGAAAAAAAAGCCTACTTTAAACATCCACCAGTTCCAAACAAAAGAAGAAGAGAGGGCACAGATCCAATAATGAGGCACTGCAGGAACTGGGACATATGCTTTTAAACTCTGGTAAGATGAAAGCTCTAGAAGCTTTTTCTCTTAACTACTAATCTTTTATGTTAAAATGAAAGTCATCTCTTGGAATGATAGAGGGCTTAATAGCCAAATAAAACAGAGACTCTTAAAGAGGAAGGTCCAAAAAGAAAAACCTGACATTATATTTGTGCACGAAACCAAATGCACAAGAAATACTATTTATAATGCAAGCAAAAAGCTAGGTAGACAAATGGAATACATTGAAACCGCTAGTCATGGATGGGAGGGAGGTTTAGTTACCTTGTGGAATCCGCATGTAATCAAAATCCTCTCATCTAAAGCTACCAGGTTGTTTATAGCCATAGAAGTTCAAGTGATAGGAAATTCAGAAACCTATCTGTGCACCAATGTTTACGAGCCTCAGAAGTTAGAAGAGAAATACATTTTTCTTAGAACTTTATTGAATCTGAAGCTTAGATATCCCAGTGTGAAGGCAATCATAGGCGGGGATTTCAATATGATAACTACACTAGGAGAAGAAAGGAGGGATCAAGAAACTCAACAAAGATTCTGAAGCATTCTTAGATTTCATCAACACAGCGAAACTAGTGGATTTCCACCCCAAGAGTGGGGCTTTCACTTGGAATAAAAGAAGGGGAGGTGAAAGACAAACCGCCTCTCGTCTTGACAGATTTCTAATATCTGAAAGTATTCTGTTGGAGGGAGTGATAGTAGAATCAAACATTCTACCTAGTGGAGGGTCAAACCATTGGCCCATTTCTCTGATTGCTGCTGTCCAGGGCACTCCTAGAAATAAGCCATTTCAATTTGAGAAATTTTGGCTTAACCATCCAGACTTTATTCAACTTGTTGAGAAATGGTGGCATGAACTGATGGATATTAGAGGTACAAAAATGTACAAACTACAGGGTAAATTGAGATACATCAAGAATAAAATCAAAACATGGAACACAACAGTTTTTGGGAACATATTCAAAGAAAAAGCCAAGATAGAAGAGTAGCTAGACCAGATTCACAAAGGCTGGATAACTGGAAATAGCGACCTAGAAACTGCAAAAAAAGGAAAAATTTTGATGCAACAATGGCAGCTTCGTTGCCAACAGGAAGAGACCATTTGGAAACAAAAGTCCCGGATTAAGTGGCTCAAGGAAGGGGAACAGAACACCAAATTCTTTCACAGATCAGCACTGGACTACAAAGGCACCAATAAAATCCTCAGTCTCAGAAACGAACAAGGGGACACTCTCCAGAATCATCAAGTAATTTCCACCCTTCTCACTACGCATTTTAGCAGCATAGCTCAGGAGCCATAGGTAGATAGAACAGAGTCAATTGCTAAACTTATCAAATCCATTCCCAAAACAATCACTAGTGAGCAAAACCTTGCACTAACTAGAGAAATCTCTTTGGAAGAGGTGGAAGAAGCGGTGAAGAATATGCCAAATGACAAAGCGCCTGGGCCTAACGGCTTTACCATCAACTTTTACAAGGTTTGCTGGGAAATTGTTGAAACTAAGTTCTGGGAAGTGGTGGAGGACTCTCGGCGTTCTGCGTGAATTCTCAAATCTCTAAATTCAACTTTCCTGGCCCTGATTCCAAAAGAAGAAGAGGCAAACACCCCAACAAAATTTCGGCCTATTTCCTTGTGCAATGTCATCTATAAGATTATCTCTAAATTCATTGCCAACATATTGAAACCTATTCTCCCGGGCCTCATATCAGAAGAACAGTCAGGATATGTTGAGGGAAGACAGATTCTGGACAATATTTTACTAGCACAGGAAATGATTCATACACTTCACTCCAGGAAAATCGCAGGCATGATGATGCAACTTGACTTATCAAAGGCTTATGACAAAGTCAACTGGAATTACCTAGAAGCAATCTTAGAAGCTTTCGGTTTCGCAAATCAGTGGATAAAGTGGATTTTAGCTATGATCAAATCTACTAAATTTTCTATAATGGTAAATGGTGCCCTCGCCGACCAATTCTCCCCCTCACGAGGACTCAGGCAAGGAGACCCATTATCACCTTTTATTTTTGTCATCCTGATGGAAGGTTTAAGTAGACTCATTCGTAGCACTACAGAGGAAGGAAAGATCAGAGGATTGCAGCCCTTACCTTACATTCTAGTGACCACTCACCAACAATTTGTTGATGATACAATGTTACATGGTTCTCCTATAGTCAAAGAAGCCCTAGGCTATAAAAGGATCCTTAATATTTTAAGTGAAGCCTCAGGTATGGAAATTAATCTATCTAAATCCACCATCTTATTTTTCAATACGCATTTAGATGTGCAAAAAAATCTCTCTATCATTCTAGTCTTCCGAAGAGGCAATCTGCCCTCGAGGTACCTAGGAGCACCTCTAATGGATAAACCCTGGGAAAAAATTCATTGGGAGAAGATCCTAGCCAGTTTAGAGAAAAGATGTAATAACTGGACCCATAGGGCCCTCAATTTAGCAGGGAGGCTAGTTTTAACCAAAGCTGTACTGCAAGCTATTCCTCAATATATGCTATCCATAATCCCGGCTCCCAAAGGAGTCCTGCAGCAAATGAGAGTGATTCAGAGAAATTTCTTATGGACAGGAAATGCAGAGAAGAAAAAATGGGCACTAGTCGCATGGAATAAATTATGCAAACCCAAACATTTGGGAGGGTTAAACTTGCTAGACCCCTTCACCATCAATAGGGCTTGTGGGGCCAAGCTTTGGTGGAAATGGCTGAAGGAACCTAATCTTCCTTGGGCTAGACATTGGAAGGAGAAATACGCTCCAATGCACAGCACTCAGAACTTGATCAGAATGCAAGAGAATCCAGAGGGTTCACCAATCTGGAACCTAGCAAGGAGAAATCGAGGAATTATACAGGAGAATAGCTTTTGGGAAATTCGCAATGGGAAAACGGCCCTTTTCTGGGAGGATTCCTGGCAACAACTCCCTAAGTTAGAGAGGCCAGAGTTCGAAGAGCTGCAAAGAAATTATCAAGGGCTTAGGAGGATAACGGTAAATCACTATTTGAATCCTAATAACAGGGACCCGGAATGGAGAAATTGGGCAATCAATGAAACAGAGAACATAACTGCAGCAAACAACGACATCAAGGACCTGCAAAATCTATTAAATAAAAGAAGAATTAGGAAGGCGGATGACAACGACCAACTAAGATGGGGAAAGCAAGGAGGGGGCAATTTCATGCTCAAAGAAGCCAGAAATTGTATCGAAGACTCAGAGCAAATTGAACAGGAACAATGGTGCAGCAAGGTCTGGGATTCTCAGTTCTGGACAAAAATTAAAATCTTCCTCTGGCTCCTAATGCATAGGAAAACCTTAACTTGGGAGAATCTCCGCAAGAAAGGGTTTTATGGCCCTTCTAGGTGTCCCATGTGCAACAAGGAGGAAGAAACTATAAACCATCTCTTCAACACATGCGAATCGGCAAACCTAATGTGGAATTGGGCGAAGAATATATTACAACAAACGGACAGAACCAGAGATTCCATCCAAGAGACCATCAAGAATTGGCGAGGCAATTTCTCCAGTAATCAAAGGTTCAACATCATTTGGAAAATAATGCCAGGGTTTATAACATTGACAATCTGGAAAGAACGGAACAGATGAGTATTCTTAAACGAAACCAGGGACATAAATCACTCAATAGAAATTATCATACAAAATATAAGACAATTGGTTCTTGTCAAAAGCAAAGCAGATCAAGATAGTAAAGTTTCAAATTAGGACTTACAAATTTTGAAAGCCTTTGACTTGGATAATGGAACCTGCGTGGCTACAGTGAATCGCCAACAGGAGATAAGCTCCACTTTAAACATCTGGAAACGACCACCTTTAGGCTTCCTCAAGCTAAATTTCGATGTTGCATCGAGGGGTAATCCAGGAATGGTTGGTATCGGAGGCATTATAAGAAATAGAGAAGGAGAAATTCTTCACATCTACAGGAGAGCCTTAGGGGAAGGAACGAACAATGAGATGGAGTTTGCAGCAATGGAACAGGGGCTCAGAATTCTTAGAAATTTGCAGGCAGGCACAATAGTAGTTGAGGGGGATTCCCAGCTCGCAATAACAGTAGCCAGAAGGATGTATGCGGGAGTTAAAGCTAGCAAGGTTACTCAACACTGGCGACTGGCTAAAGTAACAGAGAGTATAACTGAGCATTTGGGGTGGCTGAAAGGTTTAATCTTTCAGGCAGTTCGTGGTAAAGCCAATGCGGCTGCAGACCATCTGGCGAATTATGGTATAGAGAACCCCACTAGCATATTGGACAGCTGTTGGCAGGACCTTATCTGCCCAGAATTGAGAAATAAGTGTACCCTACTCTCGAGGCAGGATTTGGTGAATGAAAGGTAAGGACGAAGAGTCGGTGATCTATGCAGGCTTAACGAAATGATGAGGATAATGTGTACTGAGGGAAGAATTAAAGGTTGGCAAAAGAGCAAAGGACAGGCAGAACAGGAGCATTCAATGCTTGAGCAGGAGGGAGTCATTCCCATAGGATATATGATCAAAAACAATGAGCGCCGCTGATGCCCATATAGAAGATGGGACACTTGGCATGCTTCGAAGGAAGGCAAGAAAGGTGACCGTAAGAGCAGGAAATCGGGTCATTACCGAAAATACAAACCACCAAGCAGGAATAATCATGATAATACCTATGGGCAACAAGGGATAGGTCGAAATGTACCCAGTAATACTCCCAATCTCATCTATTTATTCTCAGCCCCTGGAAACAGCAAAGCCACTGTTTCTTCGAGTTGTAGGCTGAAAATTGTTTCCCTAATCCTCAGAACGCTAAGCTGTTAGTTGTGTGTGGGTATGATAATGGCGGGTGAGGGGAGTCGAAGCGCATCAGCCAACCGAGATTTGAAATGAGCTCGGGAAGCATATGAAACTCGAACCTCGCAAAAAGAAAAACGAAGAATTGAGAAGCTGGAGGCCATAGTCACTGAGGAGGAGGAAAATTTGGAAGCAAAGGAGTTGGAGAAGGAAATGGATTGGGTTCAGGACCTTGGCACAGTAACAACGCGTGCGACTCAGTATGTGCGTACGCAAGCAGAGATGTGGAGGATGAAAATAATGTTGGCTAAGACAATTAACATGCAGGGGGAATATGCTAACCAAGTTCGTCAAGCTCAACAGGCAATTGCAGTCACGAAAGAGGAGCATATGGTGATTCTGGAGAGTCTGGAGTTCAAGATCAGCGGATTGGAGAAACAATTTGACAGCATTTCAAAGAAACTCTCAGTCCTGATCAGTCTCTTGCATCATACTATAAGTCAAGATGCCAGGAATGCTGGGGAAAAGATGGAGGGGCACACAGGAGATAATCAAAGTACACTTCCAGCACCATCTCAGGTAGGCAAAGCTAAAGCGTCGACTGGTCTAGATACCTCCAAGAATTATATTGTTCTTGAAATGTAATGAGTCTCTGTTGTCTGATCTTGCTGAATTCCTGAGGGATGGGTCAGTTTTTGTGTCTGTCAACCTTGGTTTTTTCTTTGTTGTGTCAAATTTTGCTCTGGGCTCAACTATGGATGTCCTCGGCTCTATGAGAATTTTTGTTTGGTTATTGCTGTTTCGTCAACCCCCAATTTTCTCTGCCGCCCTGCGTGGTGTGCCCCAGGGTCTTGGGGAAGCTCTTTTGGATCATGACAAGGTGCTTGCTTAGTAGGATGGCAGTCCTTTGTCTGCTTGAGCAGACTTCTTGTAAAATTTGTATTATGATACTAATATAATCTGCTGATTTACAAAAAAAAAATATATATATATAATTTTTAAAAATATATATATATGTGAGTTTGATATGTACATAAATTAGCTAACATAGATCTTCAAATAATATATTTAGTTCAAGTGTTAAAATATTTTTGAAAAGTATAAGGTTTAAACATCTTACTCATTTTTCTTTAACTTCTAATTACTTATATGAAATTATATTAGGTCATATGGAAGACTAATTAAACATGGCATAACATTTTTCTTTTTCTTTTTTATTATAGCTAACATTTCTTTTCTATTTAGAGAATATATATATTTTTTTTAAAGGGGCATGTGTCAACTCCAAATTGAATAGAGACATACTTACACATCACCTTCACATGACGTTGTAGAATGAGTCTCTCGACTCAATCAAGGATTTGCCTTTATTTAATGTATATCGGTAAAACTCGTAGCTTAAACATAATTCCATATATGTTTTAGGAAGTGTACACTCAATTGCAGATTCTACTTATTGTTTCCCTTAGAATGGTATATCTTAGTCTTGGGTGATATATATATATATATATATAATCCTTTGAAATTTCCACACATAAACAATAATTAGCAAGAGAAATATATACTTAACGGTCAATTTGTTAAGCATTAGTATGAGATAAATGATACTCAAATTATTTAGTCTTTCAATTAAATTTAGCTTGAGTGCGAAACCTCCAAACTAGTCATACAGTTGTCATTTCTAATTTCGTCTTGTTTCTTGTTTCTAGTAACATAGGTATAAACCATTATTTTAATAACCATAATATAACTATACAAATGTAAAATTTAATTTAACTTTTGTGATGTATTTGTTATTATTAATGTACATTGTCATTATTCATGTAATTTGAGAATGGTGATAAGAGTGATATGTTTCTTTTATTAATGTAAATGGGTTGATATTAAGGGAATCCTTAGCTAGCTTATCAGCGAATGAACCATTCACTGACATTAGTCTAGCCATTCTATTGATATCTTGTGACCCAAGGGATTGTCAATATAGATTTTCTTGATGGAAATTCATTATGATAAGAATATATGAAGTGAGGATGTGAATGAGTTCAATCTAGATCTCTTTTTCTATCTATACTAGTGTTATAATAATAAATTGCCAATCTTTGAATATTATTATAACTTGTTGAGTTAAAAATCCCTTGCATGAAAATAGCTAAAACATAACTTTAAGCAATAGAGCACTCACAAGAAGAATGGTCTCAAAACTGGCAAAGGGGCATGCAGGAACACACTCACATAGAGACACATGTGCATTCTTTGAAATGTGCACACATTCCTAATCCTATAGCCTTGATGCTCCCTAAACTGCCACAAATGCTTTCAAACTTTGATTTTTCAGGAAGATGTGCATATGTAGTTTCAAAAGATTGTGTGCTTTTAGGAATGCACATGCACTTTTAAACATGTTTTTGTTTTGCTAAAAGTGCATGCATGTGTTTAATAAGAGGATGTCCATACTCTTATGTTTATATTCTTTGAAAGAGAGGGGGGTAGGAAGGGAGAGAGAGACAAATCTGGGAGGGTTTGTTATGATGAAAGGACTAAGGGAGGGAGAAGGTGAAGGGTGTAGGAAGAGGTATAGGGGGAGTGAAGGAGAGAGGGCTATACAGACATAGAGAGAGTGTGAGGGAGAGAGAAAGTAAGGGTGTAGAGTTAAAAAGGAGAAGATATGGCAGGATAGTGGGAAAGGGAGAGAGAGGGAAGGTAGGGGGAGAGGGGAGGAGGGAGAGATAAGGAGAAAGTGAATGAGCATGACAGAGACAGGGTGTGTGAGTGTGTGTGTATATATATATATATATATATATATACAGAGAGAGAGGAGGGGGGGGGGGAGGGGGGGCGGGGACAAGGGGGGATATGGACACACAAACATGGAGAGAGAGAGATAGAGGGGAGATAGAGGGAGGAGGGGGGAGAGAGTGGAGGTGGGGGCGGGGGCGGGGGTATAGAGGGACAAAGTAGGAGATAAAGAAGGTTGGTGGGATAGAATGTGTGTGAGAGAGAGAGAGAGAGAGAGAGAGAGAGAGAGAGAGAGAGAGAGATTGTGAGAGAGGTAGAGAGTATAGGGTGAGAGAGAAATGAGAGAAGAGGGAGATAGAGAGGGATAAAGGGAGAGAGATAAATAGAGAGATTGGGAAAAAGAGAGGTCAGATAAAAAGATAGCATTAAGAAGAGAGGCGAAGATGAAGATAAAGAAAGGGGGGGGAGAGAGAGATAGGGAGGGAGGGAAAGAGAGAGATATTTTGGTGGAGATGTTGTGATGGAGGGACTAAGTCAAGGAGGGAGAAATAGAGTGTAATGGAGTGGGGGGGGAGAAAGAGTAGGAGAGAGAAAGATATGGGGGAATGTGAGAGAGGGAGGGTGAGATGATGAAAGAAAGTGAGAAAGTAACAAGGGAATGGAAGGGGAGAGAGAGGAAGGGATAAAGGAGTAGACAGACAAAGGAGATATAGAACAAGAACAAAAGGAATATAGGGGAAGGTTAGTGAGAAGGTATCTATAAATTGTCATGGATATTACAATAGAACAAAACATTACAATAGATCTAATAAAATACTAATAACATTACTATGAAGGATATTTCCTTTAGATATAAAATCTTTAATTATAGGCATTATTCTTAATGTATAAAATACCTAAAATGTTAGAAACAGAGAACAAGAAAATGCACACACACCAGCAATGAATAAACACAAGATTTACCCTAGAAACTCATGAAATAGAAAATACAACTAGAAAGTTAGGATGTAATTATCTCTTTCTCTAGTATGGGAATATGCAAATCAAAGAAAGAGGTACAATATATGGAGTTACTTGATAGTTCTAGCCAGTGAGGTTACTAAAAATATTTTCCTCCTCTATTTTGTTCTCTAACTTTTGACCACTTTATTTGCAACTCAATTATAAAACAAATATAAGGACACACAATGGAACTTCTTATTTTCCCAGTGAATTGATATTTAACATTTCCTTATAGCCACTTAGTGGTGAGGTTTTGACCTCTTCAATCCCCAATTAGAGTTATGGTTTTTGACCTTCTAGAATCTTCTTGAAATTCCACATGTGGATATCCCTATATGTGTGAGTAATGGGGCTGATGTGGCATCCTCTCATACCACAGTGTACAACATGTTAGGTCAAATTATAGGAAGAATAAATTTTGCATATGAGTTCAAGTCGATGTGATTCTTACACCATTGGAAAGGTCGTTGAGTATAGATCAACGTTTTGGGACTTGGTGCAAGTGAGAAAATCTTTGACCTCCCAAAATTCCATTTTAGGCCTTAGAATGGCCATGAAAGGTTTCAAAACTTAATTTTCCAAATCAGGGTTGTTGTTAAAATGACCATGCAAGTTGATTCCTCCGTTGAAAGCATTGAGATAGATGAAAAATAATATAATTATCCAATATAGGTCATATCTATAAAATTGGACAAAGGCATAGGACTAGAGGGGTTTAAAGGCACCCAAAGACCAGAATTAGCTAGAGAGAAACTCGATAAAAGAAAGAGAATTTTGAAAAGACACCAAGGAACAAGTGGATTAGGGAAAGAAAATTTTGAAGCCATGAAGATAGAAGGCTGAAGATATCACATGCTAAGGAAATAAAAATTAATGGAGCAAATCAGTAAAATGAGAAGCAATAATTATCCTCATAGTGCGCCTTGGATATGTAGATACAACGTTCCCTCATGCTATAGGAAACCATCTTGTCAATTGTATTCCAACATTTGAGTGAAATTACAAGAAGCATGGGAAGGGCAGATAGGATGGGAGTATCTAACAACCATAAACCTCCATTATCTCACACCATAAATATGGAAGATCTGCACCTGAGCTCAAACATTAACTTTGTACCAACACCCATTGTGATTTCCATCATAAAATCTTAAATTGAAATGGATTGTCATTTAGGTAGAGTGAGTGCGATACCATAAGCTTGGGGGAGATGTATTGCCACTTTCTTCCCCATGAATGTATGGTGAGATAATGCCATTGCTTGCATCCACTTATCACATATAAAAAACCCCATCCAGGGATAAATATTAATATGTTGTCATGCTAATCTGGATGTATTTATTCAGATGTAATAGCCTCACCAACAGTAAGTTAAGGTAATGATTTTATTTAGCTAACAATGGAATATTGCAGCAAATAGAAGGCCAAGAGATGAAAAGAGGAATAGTTGAGTACAGTTCATAGGTCTCTTCATATAGGCCGAAAGATACATTAGTGGGATGGGAGAAGTCAATTGAGAAATAGGTAGAGGGATACTCTCCTGATTTAACAGATACATTGAGAAGTTTGAAGGAAAAGATTGTAAGTTGTAAAGAAAATAATGAGCAGTTGATAGAAGCTTGGGAAAGGCTTGCAAAATCTCAAGAAAAGCAAGCTGAGGTCAATGCAGTTATTATTTATATCTTTTCATATTTGTAGAAGTAGGTACAACTAGGGATAAATCATGGGGATAGACAATAAGATAGGACTAACGGTGTATATGGAAGTAGGTCTCAAAAAAGGCATAGGATGGGCATGGATGATACAGTGAACAGTGGTATACCCTTAGATACACTTAAGAGTAGGGCTAGTACTCATGAATTTTACTCTAGATCTGCTCCTAGGAGACATCATCGCCATCATCACCATCATCATTATAGGAGGAATGAGAAGGGATACTTTCCCTAGGAATTCAAGAAGCCAAAACTCTTACTTTTGATGGTGAGATGACTAAATCAAAAGATGAAGAAGCATGAATGCTTGGGATGAGGAAAATTTTCATATTTCATGATTACTTTGAGAAGATGAAAGTGAAGAGAGCTACCTTCAGTCTCAAAGGAAAAACATATCTCTAGTGGGAATATGCCAAGCATGTCAGGGGTATCAGGAAAGAGGAGTTGATTTGGGAAGAATTTGAAAGACTCTTAAGGAAGAAGTACCCATCTGAGAGATATTATGATGGCAAGGCAAAGGAATTCTATGAGGTTAGGATGTGTTCCATGAAAAATGAAGGATATACAACCATATTTCTAGAGTTGTTGAGATATGTGTCGTATCTCAAGGATGAGAAAGAAAAGATCCAAAGGTTCATCAATGGATTTCCATTATCATTCAAAGAGTGGATTGATTTTGATGAGCCTCATCCATTGGAGGAAGCCATCAAGAAGTTAAATGATTATTATGTGCAGTCAAAGCGCAAGCCTGAGTTCAAGCGTGTCTCTAAGGGTAATGAGAAGACTAAAGTAAAATGGCCTAATAAGGAAGGAAGATCTTAGGATGTAGGTGACAAGGAAAATGTGGCACCTCATAAGACTTTCATTGCATCTGAGAAAGGATGTGCATTTCAGCCTGTGGAGTAGCAGAATAAAGGCAATGGAACAAAACCCTTGAGGTTTTAGACTTTTGATGGAGATCATTGAAGGAGGGATTGTCCGTTTTATCAAGGTGTTAGGCCTCATATCTAATATGCGTAAGAGGCACAATCAGCTGGGGGTGTAGCTAAGATCATTCCCTAGATTTATGCAACAGTTGATACCAAGAAGGAAGATAAAGGAATTTCCACAGAGAAGTGAAGGGGATTGGTTACCAAGTTATCATGAGGTTGTGGGTTGGGTTAGGATCTTTAGAGCCATGAAACAACTTGGGATCCCTCGAGATGCTGGGTTGAGATAGTAGTCCCTAGATCCCTATACAACTTGGGAAGATACCAATCTTGAGATAGTATCTGCAAAAAAATAAGCCCATGCTCCAAAATAGAGCAATAGAACAAGTTTAAGTGCATGAAATCACTTTTGGGTTGAGGAAGTTTCACAAGAAATGGATGATGAGATGCGGCATAATAGCTGGTTTTCAGTTATAGCTAAATCTGTCAAGGGAATTGAAATACCTTGAGAGATGATGCATGCATGTGTTCAGTTGTAAGGAAACATTATTAATATAATATGGTAAGACAATTCGTAAATTGCTATATTTATTAATGCACTGACAATTGTGTGTTTACGGAAGTACGATGCAGGGAATCACATGACAAAAGAGACTGCCATGAAATCTTGAAGAAGGCTCGGGATGGGCTTTTATGAACCCTTGGAAGCACTGGGAACTCATAGGCGTTAAGTCATGGTGTCCGTTGAAATTTTTATGCTTTCAATATTTCATGATATGTTTGTGGTTGATTTACAGTTTTGGCTATGATTGGTGCATGGCCATGCCACTTGGTTTGTGGTGTTGTATTATTCTCTAGATTGCTATTTTTTTTCTTGCCTTTTATGTTTTAAGGGTCTTCCGAATTGGTTGGGGGAAAGAGGAAAGCTAACGAAGCTCGGGGAGAGCTGAGTAGAACCCAATAGGAAATGTAAGGCTTGGATGAAGCTCATGAATAAATGGTGACTGAATGTAAGAATATGACAGCCAGCTAGGATGGTTGGGTCCATAGGGATAAATGGATAGTGGCAAGATAGTGATGAGAAAGGTAAAGTAAATGGGCTTGAGGTAACATATGCATTGGCTACATTGGGAACTATTGTTCTAAATGTTGTGCATGCGTTGCACAAATAAATGAAGTTCTCTTAATCTTGACCTTATAAACATTGGTAATTATTTTGCGATCATGATTATGTTAATGCCTACAAACACACACACACACACACATATATATTCCATTGTTTGATAGGGTGATGTAGGAGCATCTAACCCCCCCTTAATCAAAAGGGGAATCCAAAGTGGAGCAAGGAGGACAACGTGGACCGTCAGAGAAAAACAGGGAAATTCTATTCAAAACAGAGTAAATGATGGAATGGATAAAGTCTCTCGAAGACTTAATTAAATGTAATTGGACATATGCATGTATGCGAATAGAGAGAATTAAGGGTTGTTGAGTAATTTTGGGGAGAAATCGTGCATCTTAAATGATCCACGATTGTTGTAATCTCTTATAAAAAGAGAGTCTGTGTGTGTGAGAGGGATATAGAGGAATAGATAGAAAAATGTGAGAATAAAGTATTGACAATGTAGTCAAAGGAGAACCTATTACTGAGGCTGAAATGCCTTAGAATGTAATTATGTCGTGTATTATAGAAAAGTATGTGTTTAGTGTTGATTTTATGTGCCTATGTGTTATGTAATAATGCCTTTCATGTTATCTGTGTATATATGCGTTGAGGGCTTAAAATCTCGTTCATAAGTGTGTTGATAGACCATCGATCACTGTAGGATCGATGGCGATCCAACGATGTTATATATATGAATATCGCGTGCTTAAATTGAATGTGGCAGAGAACCATGTTAAAGCGAAAAATCCATCAAACGGCGGAGGAAATCAAATCTAGAGGAGCAAACTGTCGAGAATACACAGTGGCCGTTAGATCTCATAGATCAATGGTGGAGGAAACCAAGAATGAGAACCGTCGGATCTCATAGGTTGATGGTTATTGCGTAGTTAAATTATGGGAGTGTTAGCCCATGTGGAAAGTAGTTTCGGAACAGTACAAGTAGATTTTGGGCGGCCTCAAAACCATAAGTGGTTTTGAAGGGTGAGGACCCGATTCCATTCAGTGGAGGACACATAGCATGAGGTTGAAAGGGGAAACCACTTTATCAGACAGTTAAGCCTTGCGCTACTTGTCCACCCGATATCAATGACAACAGTCAGATCCATTAGGTGTAGATCGACGGTGGAGGATAGACACGCAGTTAAATGTTCGGAGTGATTGCTGACCATTGGATTAGGTAAAGAAATGGACGACGGAGATCAGTTTGATCGAATGATCGGAGATTGACAAAGGGACGTCACAACACTGTGGAAGCGCTGGAAGGTGCGGACCCGCCGATATTTATAGAGGTGGGCTTATAAATTTTGAAATCCAGCTACATGTTCAAAGCGGGGTTTTCCTGTGTTTACCGTGTTTCCGATAAGTAATGTGTTCTTGAGTTTTATAAATAAATTTGATAAAGTTGTATGGTCCAAGTTAAAGGCTTAAGACTTTATGAAATGCTTCCGATAAGTAATGGGCTCATAACCCATAGGTCCCAGGATTGATTATTTATAAAGAAAGGGGAAATAGCGTTACCCCTATTTTCCCTTTCATCATTTGGTATCAGAGTAGGAAAGGATTTCCTACGAGAAGGAAGAAGGAGTGAAAACAGAACAAGAAGGAGGTACAGTTGTTGAAGACTAGAGATTTTATGGTCTTACTATCGTGCAGAGAATGACAGCGGAAGGTGAGAAGACTTGCAACAACCTAGGGCAAGGAGTGCTCAATTGGTTCTAGAGAAGAGAACCAGAAGGATGCCAAAATACTGAGTGAGGAGAGCTTGGCGAGGTATCATGTAGCAGAGGAAGACTGTTATTGCAGAGGTTGGGTGCAGCTCACAGAAGATCATGAAAGCAGTTCCATTAAGAAGTGGGTAGAATTGCTAAGGACAAGGAGAAGCATATGACCAGGAGTTCATAATTTTTTGTGCCTCGAGAGTCTGATGCAGGAGTATCTTACCCCCCCAATCAAAATGGGAATCCAAAGCGGAGCAAGGAGGACAACGTGGACCATCGGAGCAAAATAGGGAAATTCTGTTCAAAACAGAGTAAATGATGGAATGGATAAAGTCTCTCGAAGAATTAATTAAATGTAATTGGCCATATGCATGTATGTGTATAGAGAGAATTAAGGGTTGTTGAGTAATTGTGGGGAGAAATCGTGCATCTTAAATGATCCACGACTGTTGTAATATCTTATAAAAAGAGAGACTGTGTGTGTGAGAGGGATATAGAGGAATAGACATAAAGTTGTGAGAATAAAATATTCACAATGTAGTCAAAGGATAACCTGTTACTAAGGCTGAAATGCCTTAGAATGTAATTATGTCGTGTATTATAGAAAAGTATGTGTTTAGTGTTGATTTTATGTGCCTGTGTGTTATGTAATAATGCCTTTTCGTGTTGTCTGTGTATATATGTGTTGAGGGCTTAAAATCTCGTTTATAAGTGTGTTGATCAACCATTGATCACTGTAGGATCGATGACGATCCAATGATGTTATATATATATGAATATTGCATGCCTAAATTGAATGTGGAAGAGAACCGTGTTAAAGCGCAGAATCCATCAAATGGTGGAGGAAATCAAGTCTAGAGGAGCAAACGGTTGAGAATACACAGCGGCCGTTAAATATCATAGATCAATGGTAGAGGCAACCAAGAATGAGAACCATCGAATCTCATAGATCGACGATTATTGCGTAATTAAACTACGGGAGTGTTAGCGCACGGGGAAAGTAGTTTCGGAAAAATACAAGTGGATTTCGGGTGGCCTCAAAACCATAAGTGGTTTTGAAGGGTGAGGACCCGATTCCATTCAGTGGAGGACACGTAGCACGAGGTTGAATGGGGAAACCGCTTTATCGGGTGGTTAATCCTCACGCTACTTGTCCACCTGATATCAATGACAACCGTCAGATCCATTGGGTGCAGATCGATGGTGGAGGATAGATACGCAGTTTAAATGTTCGGAGTGATTGCTGATCGTTGGATCGGGTAAAGAAATGGACGACGGAGATCGGTTTGATCGATCGATCGGAGATCGGCAAAGGGACGGCATAGCACTGTGGAAGGGCTGGAAGGTGCGGACCCGCCGATATTTATAGAGGCAGGCTTATAAATTTTGAAATCCGGCTATGTGTTCGAAGTGGGGTTTTCCTGTGTTTCCTGTGTTTCCGATAAGTAATGTGTTCCCAAGTTTTTATAAATAAATCTGACAAAGTTGTATCGTCCGAGTTAAAGGCTTAAGGCCTTATGAAACGCTTCCGATAAGTAATGGGCTCATAACCCATAGGTCCCAGGATCGATTATTATAAAGAAAGGGTAAATAGTGTTACCCCTATTTTCCCTTTCATCACAGGGTCATCAGGGATCATTCTTGTGGAAGAATGATAGCTTTTTTGTAAGTGAATGGCATGAAAAGATTTTTGGTTTTGTGAGGAATATAGTGGGAAAAGTATCTCTAGAACATCTATGCTTTTAGTATCATGATGATATGATTTTGATATTATGTTCTTATAGCTATGCATGTGTTTATGGCATGAACATGAATGTCGAAGGATACGTCAGTAGAATGAAAGCGGTGTGATCTGTGCCATGTTGGGACAAGCACCGATTTGTGGATGCACACATAAGGTATGGGAAAGACACTAGAGGCAAGGTTACCTGGTAGAGATGGTTTGGTGTTTGGATGCACAATACTACTGTGTTATACATGTTGTGTTATCTACATGTTCTACTATGCCATGTGTATTTTGTATGTTTCTTGTTGTAACATGTGTATTCGTCATATTGGATCATGTGTATATGTGAAGATGTTTTGTTGTACACCATGTGTAGGTGTATGTGTTGTATAATGTGTTAGGATAGGAAGGTATGAGACTGTTTGGATTCCATTTTTCCTGATACTGAGGGTAGAGGTGATATAGGCTCTGGATGCCCTTGTTGCTCATATTGATGGTAGAGGTAGTATAGGCTCTCGATGCCCTTTTTGCTAATATTGAGGATAGAGGCGGTATATTCTTTGAATGCCCTTTTTGTTGATATTGAGGGTGGAGGTGGTATCGTCTTTGGATGTCGTTGTTGTTAATATTGAGGGTGAAGGAGATATATTCTTTGGATTCCCTTGTTGTTGATATTGACGATGGAGGCAATATAGTCTCCAGATTCCCTTGTCATTGATATTGATGGTGGAGGAAATATACTCTCTGGATTCCTTTGTTGTTGATATTGAGGGTGGAGGCGGTATAGTCTCTAGATTCCCTTTTTGATGATACTTAGGGTGTAGGCATTATAGTCTTTGGATTCTCTTGTTGCGTTAGAAGAGGAGAAGGCACTGGGTGCTTGCTGGTTTTGGTAACTGATCAAGTGTGTGTATGGAAAAAATAAGGAACAAAGGCAAAAGAAAAGAACAATTTGAAAGATAAGTATCAATATTTTATTTCAATTTTTAATTTCAAAATTATGAAGATAATTTAAGATTCTGATTTATGATGGTTAAATTTTGAGCTAACAGGATGTGGTATTTTTATACATGATGATTTGATCAAGGAACTGATTTGACTAGTGACAAGAATTAAACATAATTGCAAATTTCACCTTATCAATGATGTATGATTTGAATTTATTACAATTCCTTTTGAGTCTAATATAAATTATGTGATTGGTATAGGAAAGCATGAAAAATGTCCGATTTAGGTGGTTGAAACTGGCTACAAGAGTGTTAGAAACAACAACAAAAGGAATTGGAGCGTGCAACAATATGTTGGTAAAGAACTTCAGGAGTGGGGCAATTGTGGGACATTGGTACCCAATACTGTCCATTGATTTCCATAAGCATGCTACGACCAATATGATAGTTTTGAGTTAGGGGTATTCCTTGGTTTTGGGACCTTCCGATGCAAGGAAATCTTGCCAAGGAATGGATCGGCTGAGGGATTGGGAAGCAGAGAAGGGGATGCCTAAAATTTGAAGGTGAGTGACGACACGGAAGGGGGTGACCATATTTCCTAAGGGACTGGGAAGCATGGAAGGGAAGGTTGGGGAATAAGTTTGTTTTAGTCAATAACATTGCTATTTGGAATCAGAAGCACATTCGGAGTGTGCTAGGGAACAATGAGTCAGTAATTGTTAACTGAGAGATCAAGGAGTGAGACAATTGTAGCACTGGACATTGGAGAAAGAATTTGATTTTAGCAATGGATTCTGGACTTCCTGTGAAGGAGGTGAATCTTTGATACTACTTTTGAGGGTGGAGGTGTGAGCCTCTGGACTCCTTTTTTGCTGATGCAGACATCATATCCATTTTATTTTCTAGTTGAAGCAAATGTGGATATGTATATTATTGTAAATAATACATAAAGTTGTGTTTATAAAGCTCTAATAAGTAGTATGTTAGTCATACTTTAACAACTTTTCATTGTAAACACTGCACCAAGTTGGGCTATAAAAACTCCGTAAGCATTATGTTTGTCAGTGTCAACAATTTTGACTGGTCATAAGTGTCATAAAACACCGAGGATGGGGGTCTATAAAATCCATGGGTTAAAGTTCCATGTTATAAATGAGCATTATAAATGCAAAAATAAAACCAAGTTCACAGGATACATATTCTAAGATGGGTGGAAGGGAAAAAATTATATTGGGATCCACTTGTGGTTTATTATTGGCCATGGAAATTTGCATCGGCATTGGAAAATGAAAAAGGTAATAAATGGTGATTAATACAAGAAATAAAGGAAAATAAGAGGAAAGGAAGATAAAGAGACATGAATATGCATGTAAGATAAAATGAAGAAAAAATAAAGGAAAATTAAAGTAAGAAAGAGAGACAACATTCAGACACACTCTTGGACATTCTAACATTCACTTAAAGAAGAGAAGAGAGAGAGAGAACACATACTTGGACACAAGGAAGACACAAGAAATCAGTGAAGGAACTAGCAAGAGGAAGATTCGACAACAGTAAGCAAGGCAAAAAATAAAGCAGAGAAAGAGCAATCAACAAGAGGATTTTGCAGGTAACAAGTTCCATGTTTGGTTATCTTGCTGGGATGTGAATGCATGGTTTATTAGTCATGATTGTTGTTATTGGCATGGGATTTCACTGGATTGACAGTGGTGTACAACCTTGCCATTTCCATTTCCTAAATAGCCATGGTATGGTGGGTTGTCATTTTGGTTGATCTGTGGATTGCTGGTGGATTCAGATCTGATTGAGGTGGTCTCAGAAAAATCCCATGGGTTGAGGATGGAGATTGTTTTCTTTGGGAAGCTTTTGATAAATGGGTGGAGATAGGAAAATTTCTCTGGGTATGGTGAAGAAATTATTACACATCCGAGATTGAATTGGTTTTGGTGATTTCTAGACTGATTTAGATGATCACTCTACCCTGGGTGGAGGTAGAGAAAAATGTAAAAAAATAAAAAATAAAAAAAAGGAAAAATTGAAAGAGAAAAGCCACAACTTACACAGGAAACGAATAAAGCTGCTCCGGGAGATCAAACAATGTTTTATTACGAATTAACCATTAACCATCACTATTTAAATTTGGAGTTGATTGGTTTGTATGAAAAGATAGATTTTTCTTATTTGTTCTCTACTACAATCATTAAAATGAGAAGAAATATCTAATAAAAATTTCAGTTTTTAAGGTAGTACGCGAATTTTGGAAAGAGCATTACCAAAGATTTATTTCAATCTAATAACGACGGAGGCGTCATTAATTTTTGGAGGAAGTCCCTTCAACAGTTAAATGAAGATATTCAGTATTGTTTGGACAACTTCTGCTTAGGGTCCGCTTATCAGATTTATTTGAAAATAACCATTTTTATTCTTTTCCTCAAATTTAATTTTAAGAATCTTTATAATAGAATTTTAGCTTTCGAAGGTTGTATAGTTATTACTAAAATGATTATTTTCGTCGAGCATTAAAAATGTTAAAAGACGCATTTACATGAGGTAAATATGATCATAGCTCTGATATATATTTTGGGAAAGAGTTTTGTAATTTTATTTATAAAAATACAAGTGTAATAATTCGGTATCTTTTAGTATTTTATTAACTTTTTGGACCATTTATAATAAACACTGCTTTATGATTAAACACATATGTTTAGTTTATTTTTTTGTATTTTTCTAAGGTAAGTGATTTCTTTTCTTTTAATTTATGTTTGATATTTCAAAATAGAAGTTAAAACATATTTTTGATTTAGGTTTTCTTTCTTTTGGGATATTTTCATATTCTTTTTCCAAATATTTATAAATAAAAAATTATATATTTTTTTAAAAAGATAAAATATTTCATTTTAATTTTAAAATATCTAAATTATAGAATTTTAAATTGAATTTTGATATATAAATTCTAAAAAGTAATTATAATTTGTTTTAGATTTTTTTTAATTTAATGTTAGGACTTATAGTATAGAGTATATCAATTACATTTATAAATCTGATTATGCTACTAGATACATTTTATATATATATATATATATATATATATATATATATATATATAAGTTTTAAAGAATTGTAATATTTTCTTATTATATAAGATTTTATTTATTTATTTATTTTTATATAAAATATTATATTTTAAATTTTTATTTTGAAATAGGGTTTTAAAATTTTTTATTTTAAAAAAATAAAAAAAATAGAGATGTATATTTAGTATGATGAAAATATTTTTTATGATTTAAGGAATGTAATTAAAGATTTCCAAATTGTTTTTCAATTTCCAACTTGTCCGAGCATTACAAATGATACATAGCTATAATTAATTACAATTTATCATCCATAATGTCCAAGCCAAACAAATGATACATAACTAACATTTGCACCACATGTTGCAAAGGAAACGGCTTAAGGAACAATAGCAAACAAGAAAGAATTCAAAATTTTGTGCAATTTTGTTTCTTTACTCATGTTTATTTTTTTATCATACGTTATGTTTCATGGAGATTCCAACCAAGATATGTTCAAAGAGAACACTTCACTCCAAAGGATTTATGAAAATGTTCTTCATTAAGATTTTGGAACCTTTATAAATGATTTAAATCAACATTTCATAACAAAGTAATCTCATATCACTTTAATTCACAATGCAATGGATAATAGTTTTTGTTCATTAGAAATTGGTCCAATTTTATGAGGAAAGCTTAATAGAAAGACTTTAGTAGTAGGGGTAACATTAATAAACTCCCTCATGATTTGTTATATGATGTTGTTAATTTAGTTACTTGTTGCTTCTTATCCTTATTTCGCTCGTGTAAAATGTCCAAACTATAAGAGAATGGTATTATTAGTTTTCTCTTTGGACCATTGCATTTTATCTAATTCAATCATTTCCATAGCATCAACTAGGTGCCCATAATTCTCTTTCCATAGTGACTCAATGTCTTCAAATGCATTTCATAAATTTGGTTTAATAAATGTTGGTGGAAAACAAACATATTTCGCTTTGTAGAAAGGAGTGTACAATGGTTAGGATAAAATTGAATTGTTCTTACCATGTGATGATGTCATATAAATCTTGAATCTTTCTCGCCACTTATGAAATTTCCCATTCTAATTGTTGTTTGACCATGATGATATTGGTATCATAATCCTTGTTTGTGAGAATATCATTTAAGAAGTAAATGATAAGGGGCACAATTGGTTCCTCACAATTGTGAAATTCCCTATTCTAATTGTTATTTGATCATGATGATATTGGCATCATAATCCTTGTTCGTGAGAATATCATTTAAGAAGTCAATGATACATGGCACAATTGGTTCCTCATAATTGTGAAAGCAAAGGACAAATTCATTCACATTATGTTTGAAAACTTTATACTAAGAGTGTTGATTCATGAAATTTTTTATCCTCTTCTTTTGTTGTTTTAATTTGTGTCATCTCAAAAAAATGTTTCTCCAATAACCTATGTTATTGCTATCTTAGCAGTGGCATTGCCATAAGGTTTTCTTTCCTGACATTTAGCACAAGTAAGTTTATAGTTTAAATTGAGAATTTCATGCCTCCATTCCATTTTTTTTTTTATAGAAGGAAAAGATAGCTAAAAATTAAAGATGAATCCTCTTCATGAAAGCTAGGAGGTAGCTCATTAATCATATATTCATCCAAGGTGTCATCTCCATGTTGTTGGTAGCTTCACCAGTGATGCTTAAGCCTCATGTTAATACATTAATACTTTACATGGGAAGCATGTGGGTACTTTTGTTTAAGGTTGATGTATATTGGCCTTGAATGATACTATATTGAGCCTACACAATGATGCAAAATTTAGTATGCTAGAAATCACTAAAGAAAATTTAGAACCAATCTACCTCATATTCGTATGTATATATAAATCCATAAATGTTTGTTCCTCTCAGGTTGATTTAGATCTGGTTGAGGGAATCCCCGCAGGCAAACATACGATCATGGCTAGGGGATTTTCAAAGGAAAAACAATATCCACTATGTAAACTCTTTATTCTTGGAATCTAGGCATAAAGTTTGGATATAGATAATTAGGGAGAACTAGTTAAAAATAGAGTTGGTCGAATGGAGGCTGTATTGAAATTTACAGTGAGACATTAGGGGATTTTTGACGTCTAAAATGGGCTTCTAAGGAAATTATAAATAACAGTGGAAATAATAAAATAAGATTAGATTACATCATCAAATTTTAGAGAGAAAATAAAAAAAAAACTATTTTTTCAAATAGTATTTTCAAATTATCTCCTTATGGGTTTGCTCAAATTTCAAGCGGAAATACTCATTGGATGCAAAATTTGATTCCTCATCCAAGGAGTACCCAAGTTTTATACTTCTGATGGACCCTGCTACGCGAAAAATGAGAAATACATGAAAAAAAATGTGATTGCAGTCACATTTTTCATGATTTTCTTATTTTTCGTGTAGTAGGGTCCATCAAAAGTATGCAACATGGGTACTCCTTGGATGAGGAATTAAATTTTGCATCCAACAAGTACTATCGCTCGAAATTTGAGTAATCCTTAGGGAGATAAATTGAAAATACAAGTTGAAAAAGTAGTTTTTATTATTTTATGATTTTTTAATATTTTTACTCTTTTACTCCAAAATTGGTGAATCATCTCCCATGGTTGACATTGTCATGTTTAATCCTATTGGTTCTTATAAAGTTTACTTTTATTCTACATTTTTCTTAGGAGGCCCATTTTAGACCTCAAAATTCCCCTAATGAAGATACATTCTTTTATTAATGTGCAAATAAATAATTCAACTCCAGTAATGTATCCATGATTATAACTATGAAGTTATTAAAAATTGTTTTTACTGGATGATGCAACTCATTCCTAACAGTTAGATGGCATCTAAGATTACCTCTTAAACCATATTGAACCTTTTGTCAAAGAAAATAATCTAGACACCTACACACTTGCATCATAAAGTGTTCTTTCTAATAGTCGCTAAACTTGTAGTGAGAAAAAATCTAGTGTCTACCATTAAGGAGTCTAATCAAGACTTTACAACAATCAACTATACTGAGAAGAAGCCATCATCATGACATACCATCCCACAATCATATTTCCCATATAATGGGAACTAATGTTGATTGGAAAGATGTGGAAATTAACCCCAACATAATTTCACATGACATGAAGCTAAAAACATATAGATGATATCTGATATGTTTATGTTTCCTTTTTTTGTTTCACTGGTATCTACGTCAGCCATGTCTCATTTCCTTGCATCTTTTTTTCTCCTTTGTGCCATGTGTTTGTGTTTACTACATGATTTACACACACCAACGATGGTGAGCTCTATTGATATTGGTCAATGAGCACCTAATAAGTACATTTATTTATGAAAATTTTTAACAGTGTTAATGTGTATGTAAGTGGGAAATTATGCATTTCAATGTGTTAAGTGGATACACTGTTGTCGATACAACAACAATTGGGAAATACATTGTCGACATGGAAAGGTTAAGATACGTGTGGTTTAAAATGGGATGGTGTTTCTTGCATCAGTAACCGAATAACTTATTTGTAAGTATTTTGTGCTTCTTGGTTTCAAATCATGACAACATCTCGTCTTCTAAATGAATATCCATGTCGTTCATGGAAATTGCTTGAGATCTATAGAAAATGTTGGGAATTCCTTATGATTGCATCTTTCTGTGGATAAAATTTTACAGGATTCTATCTTCAATGAATCTCAATGGACAACTTCCGATTGAAATTGGGTGGCTTTCTGTAAGTTTATTGATGAAGTAATTGCAAGGGTACCATAGAGTTGATACCATCCAAATCCATTTTTCCAATGAATATTGAGGTTGCGAAGTAGAGTTCATTTGTATGAACTCCCCCATATGTATATCATAGATTTGTTACTTGGGTGAAATAACATTTCTTTTTAGTGCAGTTAATGGACCATGTAAATTTTATCCAACATTTGAACACACAATGTAGTGGGGATGGATCTTCCAGTTCTACCCTCTATACAGAGCATATTCCTTCTTTAGATGCAATTAGAATAATATTAACAAAAACCTCTTGGGTTTTCATGTTAAAGAAGAGGGTATAATAAGTATATTGACTGAACAAAGTCATCATTGCAGGGATTTTTCATACAATCCAGGCCTGACAAGATTGATTCCAAGTACTTTGGGAGATTTGCAATAACTTCGCACGTTGTAAGCATTTTGAACCCTGTAATTCAATCGTTGGTATTTTTTCGAACACTTTACAATCAACTAATTTTTATCTCGTCTCGGAATATTGATAGGATGTAGGTTTTTTGGGCACATTCTGAAGGAGTTGGGTAAACTGCAGAGACTGGTAAATATGTAAGAAAACAATCCCAAAAAAACCATTGTTTTTATGAACAAGTACACTTTGTGACAATGTGAATTGTTGTTGATTTTGGTAGGGACATGAATTCAAATGATTTATCTATAAGTATTCCTCCATATTTGGGTAATTTTATGAGTCTCTACTTATTCGAATTGTCCAATAATACCATTGGTGGATAATTTCCTGTCGAGATGAAGGAGCTTGTTAATAGTGGTCACTTGTAAGTATCACATTTTTATTTGGGATAAATTTTACCTCCATATAGGGATATGCATTTTATACCTTGTTATCTTAAACTTGTGGTTACGTTGTTGATGATTCAAGTCATTTCAACAAAAAACAATTTGAGTGGATCGATTCCACTGGGGGTTTTCCACGAGATTGTGACCTTTTATTGATGCATAACTAAATATTGTGAGTTATTCATTAATGTTTCCTTATGCTTGGAGGGAAGGTAAGGTGCGCAACAATGTAGTCTTTGTACCGTGGAGATATTTTAGTCATAAAAAAGAACATCAAGAATTGAAGCCATTTATATAGATAGATAATCACTTCCATGAGGAAAGCACATTAATATCCTATATTTTCCACACCTTACATTAAACACGCAATGAAGTCAAACTCAATACACATGGATATTAATTCTCAACCAAAAGATCAAGCTAGGATCTTTATCAAAGTGCCCAGTATCATTAAGTTTTCAACTCTATTACCATCTATTTTTGAAAAAAATCTCATGCAAATTAGCTAAAATAAGATTGTAATTTATAAATACTTACAAGCACCTCCTACTCAGTCTAACTTAGGTAAAATTTAATATAAAAATGACACCAATTCTATTCGGCAATGCCATAATCTTCTAGAGAATATTGAAAGATTTGGACATTTGACCTAATCATTTCACGTACAAATATTCTAAGTAGGTAAATGCTAACATTGACATATTTGAAGTGGAGACATTGATATTGCTTGCTACAATAACCCGCCAATCAATATGCGTTGGTTGTTGGAAACAAATTGATTGCCATTTTAAAATTACATTAATTTACTAAAACTGAAAGCAATACTTTATATTGATTTTTGTGTCATGAAATTTCTCATAATATATCCTTGCATAATTATTGCACATGCAAGAACTCCTTTGATCACCAATATGCAAAATCCAGTGACCTCAAATTCTATATAAAATGAAAATAGATCGATATCAAAACTAGGCAAGCTTTTATTACTGCATCTCTAAACCAAGGATAAACCCAGTTGCATAAACAGACATGCAAACCTTGTGGTCTCACATCTTATATAACTCAATGATGGAAACATACCAAATCCCACTGAATGTTTCTTGTTGTATACTTATGTTGAGCATATAAACATGCAAATATGTGTGTGAAAATTCCTTTCATGAGGAATTACAGGGTGAAAAATGCCTTAAGATCAAGACCATATATAACATGAAATGAAGACAAAGGTTGTCTTGGAAATGTAAGGACGACCATATCACGTATAAAGACAAACAAACACCTTGGCAATTCTCTCTCGCTACCTTGTCCCACTTCAGCATTCACTCAGGACATGTCAACATGATCAAATAAAAAGGAACTTTTTATTAAAAACATAAAATATCATCCAATGATCAAGAAGTGCAAGATTTTAATTTCAGAATACCATGTTGAGAGAACAATGTGTGATCAAAATAATGCTTATAAGAGATGCAAAAATAGGGAAATCGAAGACTTCAGTTAAATAGATGCTATACAATTTGTTTGACTCTAAATGTGCTAAAACAATCATCTAACCCTAAAATACTAATATATAAATTCTATGAAGCACAAACATATGCCTACAATTTTCCAAACAAAACATTTTATTTGTAACTACTCGAGAAACATCTCAATCATAAAAAATTAATTGATTACCAAACATAGGATAATTTCAAAACAATTCAATACCTCATATGCGACAACCCATTTACCTACTTTGAGGGACTTGTGAAAGTAATTCAAGTTTCCAATGTATAGAGGTTTTCTGTGAGATAATCTATTAAATTCCTCCAGTACAACATCAATTCTTACAAAATTATCATCATCACATTTCATAACATATTTAGTAGATAACCTTTGAACCTACATCCAATTGGAAATCTCAATTGACAGACTTAAAACGAAGGGAATTCATAACTTTAATTTTTATAGCACTAACTATAGCCATGCATTTGAAAAGATAATTAATGTGAAACAATAGAGAAATAAAAAAGTCACCACAACTAGGAAAATCACTTAAACCATATTCACATATTGCAATAGTCTTCAAAACTACAAGCTCATAATTGTCCATGAATGACACAATTACCATATCACCATAAAATCCACTTCCTTCTTTAATTGTATGTTTATTTCCTTCCTTTCATTTTGTAATGGTGGATTAAATTTAGTGTCAATTATAAATACAATACGATCAAAATTCCTACCAAGTTTGGTAAAGTTAGTTTTCAACAAGAAAACAAAAAAGGGTTTCCTGTTATGATTCCATTACTCACTATAAAACAAATATATAGAATTTAACTATTTGATCAATTCCATGTGTTTATTTAGAAAATTAGCATAGATCACATCACATGATTACATAAGTGATATGTGCCATGTTGTTATTGCAGTTAGAATGGACCAGCTTAATATGAAAATGAGTATAAGGGATGCAAGGGCCAACATGATAGATCATAACATGGTTGGGTGTAAAGGTTCTTTGAGAGCTTGCTCAGAGCTAAATTTAACTTGGTTAAGAGTGTGTCTTTAGTTAATTATGAATAATATGCTTGCGTAAGTGACACAAAGTTTTTCCACTGGGTTGTGGTTTGGTAGAAACTTCGAGCAGTGGTACCATGACCCAGGTTCAAACACAGGCTAACATGTTCCACAAATAGGAGCCTATTGTCAAAGTGGCTAGCAAAATTATGTAAGCCAATAATGGCAATCTCCCCTTAGTTGGAAATAATAGAGGAGATACTGCATTGTAACCACATAAAAAATAGAACAAAGAAGTGACAGGAAGCATTTCAGTATTAAAGAAACAAAGATATGCTCAAAGCTTCATTTTTTATCATTGACATCTTGGGAGTTGGTAGGTTCCTTCAAGGAGATGCCCGTTCGAAAATCTCTCTTTAGTAATCTATGAAATTCTCTCTATACCCATATTTCCTTCATTTACAAAGGTTCTTGTGAGTAAGGCTCCTCATTTTACACTATTAAACTTAGTTGGATATTCTATGTTTTCTCTTGGTCTTGTGTCTTATGCATCATCTTAAGACAATTATCTTCTTTGATGATAAATAATATGCCCCTATGTCATAGTATTTCCTCTTAATAATATTGATATGGAGTGAATTTCAATAGAGACACTTAAATGATGATTAATTTCATTGTTCCGTCACGTTCATAACACTTTTAGAAAAAAATCTAACAGAAAGAAATGTACAGTAACTTACCAAGGCAACAAAAAATGAGCCACAACATTCGATGATCTAACAAGTTTAGACTGCATACATGTTTTTCTCACAGCCATCCGGTCTGCAAAGTGGTTTCCTACAGAGAGTATCCTAATGAAAAGATCCATGGGGTCTTCTGGAAAAGGTGGATCTCTCCATTTTTCTAACATGTCTAGAAGCCTTTGAGGTGAAAAGCTTGGATGTGAGAAAGGCTAGGAAGCAACAAAAACTATATGCACATCACTGTCACCATTTACAGAGAAGCCAATGGCATCTTCAAGCACAAATCCCTGGTCCAACCACGTAAAAATTTAGTGCATACATTATTTATATTAATGCCATAAAGTTTCTTGAATCTGAAAAAATTTATTGTGCAGCGGTAGCTTAACATGGACAAGAATGTGGAGATGATATAAAAGCAAATATTGTACTCTAAAGGGTTATTCAACTCACTGTTCGAAAAGGAAAAGAGGTCACATGCCTTTCGTCCACATTCACATGATAACCTTCCAAACCTGCACTTAATGTAAGAACAACTAATTTTCCCTCCACAAATGGATATGGCCAATCAATTGATGATGACTTCTTTGCACGCCACATCAAACGATTCAGTCACCATGCATTATTATATAAATGATATGTGACATGTTGGTATTGCAGTTAGAATGGACTAGATTAATATGAAAATGAGTATAAAGGATGTAAGGGCCAACATGATATCACCATCCAATCATCCATGCTTGAAGTTCAAATCATGAGAAGCAAAGAGGTTTAGTGGTTCCACTCCTTAAATTACTTTTTTTCCCATCCATTCCTATCATAGATCATAACATGGTTGGGTGTAAAGGTTGTTTGAGGGCTTGCTCAGAGCCAACTTTAACTTGGCTAAGAGTGTGTCTTTAGTTAGTTATGAATAATATTCTTGTGTAAGTGACACAAATTTTGTCCACCTGGTTATGGTCTGGCATAAACTTGGAGCAGCGGTACCATGACCCAGGTTCAAACACGGGTTGACACATTCCACAAATAGGATCCTCTTGTCATAGTGGCTAGCAACATTCTGTAAGCCAATAATGGCAACCTCTCCTCAGTTGGAGATAATAAAGGAGAGACTGCATTGTAACAACATAAAAAAACAGAACAAAGAAGTGAAAGGAGGCATTCCAGTATTAAAGAAAGAAATATATGATCAAAGTTTCATTTGTTATCATCAACATCTTGGGAGCTGGAATGTTCCTTCAAGGAGATGCTCGTTCAAAATTATCTCTTTGGAATTCGATGAAATCCTCTCTATACCTATCTTTCCTTCATTTATAAAGGTTCTTGTGAGTAAGGTTCCCCATTTTCTACTATTAAACTTAGTTGGATATTCTGTGTTTTCTCTTGGTATTGTGTCTTATGCATCAAATTAAGACAATTATATTCTTTGATGATAAATGATATTCCCCTATGTCATACTATATCCTCTTAATAATATTGATATGCAGTGAAGTTCAACAGAGAAAGTTAAATGACAATTAATCTCATCATTCCATCACTCTATTAACTCTTTTTGAAAACAATCTAGCATAAAGAAATGTACAGTAACTTACCAAGGAAACAAAAAAACCAACCACACCATTCGATGATCTAACAAGTTTATACTACATCCATGTTTTTCTGACATCCATCTGGTTTGAAAAGTGGTTGCCTGCAGAGAGTAGCCCAATGAAAATATCCACAGGGCCTTCTGGAAGAGGTGGAGCTCTCCATTTTTCTGTCATGTCTAGAAGTCTTTGAGGTGAAAGGCTTATATGTGAGACAAGCAAGGAATCATCAACAACTGTATGCACATCAATGTCACCATTCACAGAGAAGTCAGTGGCATATTCAAACACAAATCCCTTGTCCAACCACATATAAATTTAATGCATAGATTAATTTATACTAATGCCATAAATTTTCTTGAATCTAAAAAACATTATTGTGCAACATTAGCTTATCATGGACAAGAACGTGGAGATGATATAAAATCAAATATTGTACTCTAAAGGGTTCCTCAACTCATTGTTCAATAAGGAAAATAGGTTTCAAATATATAGAATTTAACTATTTGATCAATTCCATGTGTTTAGTTAGGAACTTAGCGTAGATCACATCATGTGATTATATAAGTGATATGTGCCATGTTGGTATTGCAATTAGAATGGACCAGCTTAATATGAAAATGAGGATAGAGGATGCAAGGGCCAACATGATATCACCATCCCATCATCCATGCTTGAAGTTCAAATCGTGAGAAGCGAAGAGGTTTAGCGGTCCCACTCCTACAATTACTTGTGTTCCCATCCATTCCTGTCATAGATCATACTATGGTTGGGTGTAAAGGTTGTTTGAGGCTTACTCAGACCTAATTTTAACTTGGTTAAGAGTGTGACCTTAGTTAATTATGAATAATATGATTGCGTAAGTGACACGAAGTTTGTCCACTGGATTGTGGTTTGGCAGAAAATTGGAGCAGTAGTACCATCACCCAGGTTCAGACACAGGCTGATATGTTCCACAAATGGGAGTCTCTTGTCATAGTGGCTAGCAACATTCTGTAAGCCAATAATGGAAACGTCCCCCCAATTGGAAATAATAGATGAGAGACTACATTGTAACAACATAAAAAAAACAGAACAAAGAAGCGAAATGAAGCATTCCAGTATTAAAGAAAGAAAGATATGCTCAAAGCTTCATTTGTTATCATCGAAATCTTGGGAGTTGGCAAGTTCCTTCAAGGAGATGCCTGTTTGAAAACCTTTCTTTGGTATTCTATAAAATCCTCTATATACCTATCTTTCCTTCATTTACAAAGGTTCTTGTGAGTAAGGTTCCCCATTTTCTACTATTAAACTTAGTTTGATATTCTGTGTTTTCTCTTTGTCTTATGTCTTATGCATCATCTTAAGACAATTATCTTCTTCGATGATAAATGATATGCCCCTATCTCATACTATTTCCTCTTAATAATATTGATATGTAGTGAATTTCAACAAATACGATTAAATGACAATTAATTTCATCATTCCATCACTCTATTAACTCTTTTCGAAAATAATCTAGCAGAAAGAAATGTACAATAACTTACCAAGGAAACAAAAAAATGGGCCACAACATTCGATGATCTAACAATTTTAGACTACATACATGTTTCTCTGACATCCATCCCATCTATAAAGTGGTTGCCTGTAAAGAGTATCCAAATGAAAAGATCAACAGGGCCTTCTAGCAAAGGTGGAGCTCTCCATTTTTCTGACATGTCTAGAAGTCATTGAGGTGAAAAGCTTGGATGTGAGACAGGCAAAGGAAGCAACAACAACTGTATGCACATCAATGTCACCATTTATAGAGAATTCAGTGGCATCATCAAGCACAAATCAATGGTCCAATCACGTATAAATTTAGTGCATACATTAATTTATACTAATGCCATAAATTTTCTTGAAACTGAAAAAGAATTATTGTGCAACACTGGCTTAACATGGACAAGAACGTGGAGATGATATGGAAGAAAATATTGTACTCTAAAGGGTTCTTCAACTCACTACTGGATAAGGAAAAGAGGTCACATGCCTCCTGTCCACATTCACATGATAACCTTTCAAACACACACTTAATGTAAGAACAAATAATTTTCCCTCCACAAATGGATATGGCCAATCAATTGATGATGACTTCTTTGCACGCTCCTTAAAATGATTCAGCCACCATGTATCCTTTTCTTCTTTCCTATCATCATTATCAATAAGCCAATTTTCACATTTTGGAAGTTTGTCAACTGTCAAAATGCACAGAATTGGTAAAATACAGCCTCCAAATCTAGTCGAATTGCATTTGGCGCCAACTTTAAGTTACATATCAATAGTAAACAAAAAACAAAAAAGAATATTTCCCACACAAAAAGTTTCAAGCTTGATTTCTTAAAATATTAGGCCATGCATCTTTTCTTTGTTGACTGTGTAGGGTTATGAATGATAGGTGAAACAAAAATTGATTTCAAAGGCATGAATAAATTGTAGTTCCTTAAAGCTTTTATATGCATTTATTGAATCCCAATACTCTGTTGTCTTAACATTTAAGCTCTTAGAGGGAATTGGGGTACACTAGTTCCTCCTTTGGAACGATACAATGTCCAAATCCTTCCTGGACATAATTCTACCTTTGGCATTATGCAACATGGTATACATGATATTACCCTTGGAAGTTGGGTGTATAGAGATTAAATTAATAGTCAAGATTGGATAAGTTTGAATTGTTGTCTATTTTAATTTTCTGAATTTTTAAAGGGTTTTTAAATAATCCAGTTTAAAACCTAATTAATTCATAAATCACATAGAAGGTACATTGATAACTTGATAAGATTAAAAAACAATGCAATAGTGAAGCAATCAATCACATAAGGTCCCAGACCCACCAACAGTAATTCCCAACACAATTTGTCCAGTTAGACCTCTAGCTTAGTGGATAGATGTCATATACAATTTGTCCATTTATACCTTTAGCCTTCCTTTGCTATAATAGATGTCATATACAATTGTCACATTAGTAATGTTGTGATTTTGAATTTTCTTTAAGTGTTCATTCAAGCATCTCAAAAAGCATGAGCTTAAGTCTATTTTCACAATTTTTGAACTGGGCTCTAGAATTGTAATATTGTGCACTGATTAGTTTGGCAGAGAGTCAAAATTTATAGATGGTAGTGTCTATTGTGACAACAGATTATCAACTAGGGAAAGGGGAGAATTATCTAAATGCAAGTCTCAAATTCCATCCTCAACAACAACACATTTGCAATAGACATTAATAACCAAGCAGACTGTGATTTGGATTTCATGAATGGAGTATCACTGAGATTAACGAGAGAAATTGGTTTGTTTTCACAATCTTACAACAAATAATATGCATTGGTTGGTGGAAACAAATGGATTTCCATTTAAAAATTAATTCAATTTAATAAAACTGAAAACAAGACGTTACATTGATTTTGTGTCATGAAATTTCACATATTATATCCTTCCCTAATTATTGCACATGTAAGAAATCCTTTGATCGCTAATATAAAAAATCCAATAACCTCACATTCTGTATAAACCGAAAATGGATCCATATCAAAACTAGGTAAGCTTTTATTACTGCATCTCTAAACCAAGGATAAACCCAGTTGCATAAACGGACATGCAAACGTTGTGTTCTCACATCCTGTATAACTCAATGATGGAAACATACCAAATCCCATTGAACTTTTCTTGTTGTATACTTATGTTGATCATATAAAGATTCAAAAATGTGTGTGAAAATTCTTGGCAAGAGGAATTATAGGGTGAAAAATGCCTTAAGATCAAGACCATATATAACATGAAATGAAGACAGAGGTTGTCTTGGAAATGTAAGGACGACTATATCACATGTAAAGACAAACCAACACCCTGGCAATTCTCTCTCGCGTTCACTAAGGACATGTCAACATGATCAAATAAAAATGAAATTTTGATTAAAAAATAGAAAATACCATCCAATGATCAATAAGTGCAGCTTTTTAGCTTCAAAATACCATGTTGAGAGAACAATCTATGATCAAAATAATGCTTATAAGCCATGCAAAAATAGGGAAACCAAAGACTTCAATTAAATAACTGTTATACAATGTGTCTGAATCTAAATGTGTTTTACCAAGAATACCTTATTGTGAGTTGAGGAAGCTTATAAAAATGGGGCTACAAGAACTCTCTAGAATGCACTAGGTTCTGTGTATGCAAAGATTATGCATAATATTCATATATTTGAGTACTCAAACAATTGATGCATGGGGTTCACAAAGTTAAAAAAATGTTTAAAGATATAGAAATAAAAGGTGGGAAAGTAGTGCAGAACCCGTGCAGAACCCTCTTTGGCAACCATTTCGAATTTCTCCATAGATTCAGGGAAAAGAGAGAGCTTGAGTTGTAGGTAAACCTCTTTATTCCATTTTTCTGACCCATCTTAAGAGCTGCATCAATGGCGGCCTCTGGGGTTTTGGTAGAATTATAGTGAACAAAGTCCACCAGACCCACTTTGAAGGCCATGGGAGCAGAGTAGATGCGTTCGCCCAGCACAATTTCCGTCAAAGTAATGGAAATGAACCTTGCTCGTGATGATGGACATGCCACTAGAGGAATGACGAAACCCACGTCTACCTTGCCCATATAGAGAAACGCCCTGTCCTTTCTCATGAATCTGTAGTCATGGGCTAACGTGAAAATAAATCTCCGTGCAGAAGCATGCCCATAGACGACAACAATTGAGGGTAACTTCAATTCCATGAGGGTTGTGACAAGTTGCACGAATCCGAACCCTCTTTGGCAACTAGTCGTAGTTTCTCCATAGGTTTGAAGAAAAGAGAGAGCTTGAGTTGCAGGTAAACCTCTTTATTCCATTTTTTCTAACCCATCTTAACTGCTGCATCAATGGCGACGTCTAGGGTTTCAGCGGAATTATCATGAATAGAGTCCACCAGACCTGCTTTGAAGGTCATGGGTGCAGAGTACTGCAGAGTACTTTCGCTTGCCTAACACAATTTCCATCAAGTAACAGGAATCAACCTTGCTTCTGATGATGGACATGCCGCTGGGAGGACTGACAAAATCCACGTTTACCTCGCTCACATATAAAAACCCTCTATCCTTTCTTGTGAATCTATAGACATGGGCTAACGCGAAAATGAATCCCCCTGCAAAAGCATGCTTGCCGACGACGACAATTGATAGTAACTTCAATTCCATGAAGGCTGTGACAAGTTGCTTGAATTTGAGGCTGAGGATCTCAAATCGATCCTCCCTCTCTGCTGCGAGCTTTCGGTGTTGGGACATGCAAATGTGCTCCTTATCATTATCTCGAGCCGAGGAATGCATGTCCTCCTTATCATTATCTCGAGCCGAGGAAGCTCGTTACAAATGTTTCAATCTAATGGCGAAAGATTCTTTGATTGTCTAAGATAAGATCGTATGATGTAGACAGGTATACTCTGGCAGCTAGGGGAATTATTTTCAAAAGAAAACCCCTTACAACATAATTATGTTTAATTGCCATTACTATATATATATATATAACTTTGCTGTTATAATTCATAAATATGTTTATGCCCATTGAAATTAAAAAGAATGGGAGTTCAGCTTACCGGCGGGGAATCTATATAAATATATAAATTTTATCCGGGCTGCCTAACTCGAACATATTCTCTAACCGTAGTGAAATTAAAAAGTTTCAAGAGTCAGCTTATTTTCAGTTAGATGTTAAAATATATGATTCGTTTGAAACTTATATGATAAATATTAAGGATTAAAAAATTGATTCGATACATCGTTGATTCGAATTAAAAGATCCTTGAAATATACATGATCTCTGTGGCGCGTCACTCACGATGATAAGGCTATGATCTCTGTGGCGCGTCACTCACGATGATAAGGCTCCCTCTGGTGTGTCACTCCTGGTGATCTTTATCATATACAAACATTTTGAGAGTTGTTTTAATGGTATTCAAACAGTGTAATCAAATTCCTACAAAAGCGTCTATTTAAATATTAAATATCTAACATTTTGACAAAACGTGTAAAAATTGAGGCGAAAACATCAGGGAAAATACACAAATCATTAAAACAAGGCAAAAATTAGATATTCCGCTGAACTAAAAGGGGTTTCCACGTCGGCCTTCCTTCATGTTTCAAGATAAATTTTGGAGGCGACACTACACACCGCTCAATGCTCTCATAGACTGGCAGTAAAGCGACTTTCTCGGCTTTAAGCGTTTTTTAACATACAAACGTTGCAAAGTCATATTACAATGCTTTCGTGAGGGCGCTCACACGCTCCAGACGTCAAAACCTGATATCCACTACTTACAAATTCTTGTTACCATGGTGATTCCAAATCCATCTGAATAACTGGATGTTCATTCAATGCCAAATATCGTCCTCCCACAGAGATTCATAGAAAAGCTCTGTAGTCTCGGCATAATCATATTGTACAGCATCCAGATACATAATATCGGCATCTCCGCACACATCCGGAATAAAATTCTCTACAAAGAAACCAAGCTCCCCGCACACATCGCTGTAATACGGGAAGTCTCCCATATCAAACGTCACGCAGGCCGCTTCAGAATCCCCGTCTGCTGTTAATTCGCCTTGCTTATTTGAACCCATCTCTTCAGTACTGCTCTCTTCATCGGTGAACTCGATATTATTATCTGTTTGTGCCTTCAACCCAATGTTATCTTCTACGGAATTTATAACCACGTTCAGCCTCATCTCGCCCTCGACATTATTCAGAACACTATGGTTATCTTCTGGATCAGTGTTGATGTTATCCATACTATCGATCTTGTCGAGCAAGGCCATGATATTACACTCGTACCCCAACGTTCCGCTATTAGTTCGTTTCGCGTCTGGAGAAGCCAATCCGCTATTCAAATATTCATCTCTGCCTCGCTTATTCTGAGAAATTTGAGACAATGCAGCCATCTCCGCTAACAAATGGTGTATATGAAACGTAGCCGATACAACAATACAGACTGTTGTTTGTATTAGTGATCCATGTTCCTTTGGGCTTTCAGAGTTAATGCGAATAACGGTGTTACTAAAATTTTCAACCACGCAGCGCTCACGATGACCCCCACTCCTTGTTCACAATATATATAGATATATGTGGCAGTTGATAGATCACCAGAAACACGATTGAACGCGTTGTTTTTAAAAGCCTTTAGCTTTTTGTAAACTTCGTTGATAAGGCAAACCATAGGAAACGCGGAAACCCGAATGGAGATGGCGTGTTCGCAACCACAACCCTGACTCGCCCACCTTGATCCCGCCGGTGGTAAAGATGGCATTGAGTATACCGTTGAATCTTTAAAGAGACTCCATCCTTCCAACTTTTCCCCGTAGTTTCATTGTAACAATTTATCATTGTAACAATTTATCGTTTTTTTTTTATTATTACAATTGAAATAAAGTTAATACACATTATCAATTAAAAGCCATTTTTCTTCCCTCTCACATCGTATCAAGTAAATCACATAGAATGATCCATGTCATTACTTAAATATAAATAAATAAATATATATATATATATATATATAACATTTAGATTGTAGTTATTTACATTCATTAACAAATACAAAATATTAAAAATTAATTAATAATAATATTAGTCATAAAAATGACATTTAGATTTAGATGGTAGTTATTTAGCTTTAATAAATTAATTAATAATAATATTAGTCATAAAAATGACATTTAGATTTAGATGGTAGTTATTTAGCTTTAATAAATATAGAATATAAAATAATAATAATAATGATGGTGGTCTAAATGGATTTTAGAGTTGCAAATTTCTTTAGAAGAGATTTTATTTATAGTATTTTTTTATCTTAATTTTCATTTAATTATTAATTATATTTTTAATTTTTAAAATTTGTTTAATTTTTATTTTTATGAGATTTACATAAAAATAAAAAAATATTACAACATGTCTTCCATCTCAATCTAATAATAAATAAATAAATATTATTTTAAAAAAAATATTTAAATACTTAATTTAAAAAATTAAATTATATATATATATAAACTTATTTATATACTGTATAAATTGATCTTAATTTTGGATTTATTAAATTTAGAGAAAAGTTTGAAATATATATAATATATTTATTAATTATATGTTTTATTAATATGAACCCTTATTAATTAAAATTATTTTAATATGATATGCATATTATTAGTAAGAAGAAATTATTGTTTTTTAATTTGTTATTGTTGTTATTATTATTATTATTATTATTATTAGTATTATTATTATTATTATTTGATCTAATGTTTTATCCTAACATTATAATATCTCTTAGCATTGACTAGAATTTTAAATGTTTACACTCATTTAGGACCATTACAATATCTTCTCTACACTTGTAGAGGACATGTATCACAAAAATATAAAAAAATTATATAACTTAAAGTAAAAAAGTAAATAATGATAAATATTAAAAATGAATTTAGGGAAAATATATACTATAGTGAAGGATGTTCAAAGTACATATACAACTATTAATACTTTTCCATGTAACCTCAATTTAGTACCGTTTATCCTAAACTATCTACATGCCACTTATGCATAGTTTATAAAATGATTTTATTTTTATTATGTTACCATTTATTTGGTGGTGTCACTTGCATATCTCATAAAAACTCTCTAGATATTAGAAATTGAGAAATTAAAATATATGAAAAGATGTTAATATTAAACTAGCATAACTATATAAATTAAATAGTTGGTAAAAATTAATAAATATCAATTCATAATAGACATCAACGCACTTATCTTATGATATATCCCACATTATCGAAATTTAAAAAATCATACACATAAATTAAACTATAACTTTATTTTAAATTATTATTATTATTATTATTAATCAAAAGAATATATATGAGTTAACATATATACATTTATAAAAACTTGTAGAAAGAAAAAGATAATAGACCAACAATAATTTTTTGACATTTGTGAACGTGATATTCCTTTTAATTAAATTGAAAAGGAAAAAGGGCATAATTACCCTTGATATAAATCTCAACCTTCCACTGTGGATACTACTAAAAATATTCCATGATATTTTGTGGAGGTTAAATCCCTACCATCCACCTAATAATTATGGATAATATACTTGTTTAAGGTGTCATAAAAATATTTAGTGATATTTGGTGGAGGTTAAATCCCTACCATCCACCTAATAATTATTGATAATATACTTGTTTTAGGTGTGATAATTCGCTTGAGAATTAATATGTTCCTATTATTTAGGAGCTAGTTTTAAATCTAGTTAGATGTCAACGATATTCTCCAACTAGATGCTTCCTAGATTGGACATGTAGTTGATTTTGTGATCAAGGTAGATTATATATCTTGAGATAACACTCTATATTTATTTACATAACATTAGTTTGATCAATTAATCAATAAGAGTGTGCTTATGAACTTTTAATTTGCTATAAGATTTTATTTATGTATATAGAGAAACTATCATGATCACACAACTATATAGTTGAGCATAATCATACAAATATATACTTGAGCAAATATCTCCACCTTAAGCCAATCTAGGAGCTATCTTATGGAAGAGAATCTCTCACATCCAACTTGTTCCAACAACCTCCTACAAAATGGGAATAGATGCCTCAAACTAATTATCACACGAGGAAACTAGAAGTTATTTAATCTAACACTCCTCTTTAGTGGTTACTTGTGTTAATCTTGATTAGATGAGGTCTTCACCAATATGTTCTCCACTTCAATACATGGTCTAATATCAATTGAAGCACCTATGTATTAGCAAAGTTTATGTTTGGTCCAACTTGATATTTACAAACATTAACAAAATGTTGACATCCATATAAAGAAAAAACTTAAATGCAAGAGTAACTAGCCACTGCAATTGTGGATCTACTAGAATGTCCCTCCATGTAAATGATTCATTCATCCATCCTTCCATCAAATATATTAATACATATGCATGTACCTTTAACTCCCACTGCATCATCATCATCATCATCACACTTTTGTTCAGTTTAGCATAACCATGGTTTGGATTTTGTTGGCTTACCCTCAACCATTCTCCTGATGCTCATGCATCATACTCCTAAGGAACAAAAAAGGTCTATAGGAATCCCTATCCATATGTTCCCCGACTCTTGCAAACATGTGTTTATTCATCACATTCACATGTGGTTTTTGCTTACTATGAAAAGAACATCAAGTGATTTTAGATGACCAAAAACCATCACACCAAGTAGTTTCTAAGTGACTATAAACATTCCTCTATCATTTGGTTTCTAGCTTACCATAAACCTTCACTACAGACTGGTTTTTAAATTGCCACAAATTTTACAACATGACAAACTTTAGGGGTATACATGCCTCAATTAGGTTTATATCAACATTGACTCTTGTACTTACAATAATTAACACCACACATGGAAATACCAATTACATATAGTAATATTTTCCAGGACCACTACATCAACTCAATTATTACTCTATGGACTTTCTTACAATCACAATGTGTGAATCACATTATAATATTCCACCAAATTTTAGCTTTGATGTCCACCATCATTTGACTTCCACTACTGCCATGTTCATTATTGCTACAAGCTATTCTTGTCTACTACATTGAGAATCATGTCTATGACTTCACTTGTGCTTTCTTCACTATGGGATTTCTTCTTCTTCCTTTTATACATACCCAAACTTTCTACTTGTTTATACAAATAATTGACCATTAATGTCCATATAAAAAAAGATCCATCTATTGATATAAATAGGTTCCATCCACTGTACTCGTCGGTTCTCTAAGAACCCTTTTCGGCTACATGGTTTATCAACATGTTCATTTCACTCACTAATTTAGTCCCAACCTTCTCAAGTTATGAAATTATTTCATCTAACATTCCCCCTTAATTGTAGACTCAACTTCTCTAATTCCATATCAAGCTTAGATATGATCTGATTTGCCACCCTCATACCTATCTGACTAAAATTCCACAACTCAATGCCACTTCCACTCTATCGCTAAGAAGGATACACATTACATGAATACATGTGCTACCACACTAATCTATGTAGGTCTTGACTCAACCTAGCTTACAAACACCTAAGTAATTCAACATGCATATAGCTATAATTTTACAACTTAGACCAAAACTCTAAAGTCTTAGGTTCAATCAATAGTCATCCCTTACAACACATTCCTTCAATTATAGCATCTCAATACATATGCAACAAAAATTAAAAATGGTTTACTAAATACCCAACAAATTACAAGATAATTTATATCTTATCACCACGTGCGACTTCATTCATTTCCACAGAAAGAGTCGTGTGTTACCCTTGGACCAAACCTACAACTAACTTTGATCCTTCACAACTTGGATTCCTCCGCTTCTCATTTGAGATACACCAAGACAATTAGTTTTGTATTTAATCTTCCATGCTCATTTGTCGTCTGTTGTACTCAATTCTAAAAAAATGCATTCACCTTTTATGTTGGGTGGGCTCTCAGTATATATCTTTTACAAATTGAAAAATTTGAAGATCATAATTCTTAATTTAACTTCACTTTACGAATTATGCATTTAAAAACTGATCCATAGGATTCTTGTTCCATCGTATTTGTAACGACTGTGTCGATCCATTACCAATGAATTCAATGTAAAATTTGTTCTTAATTTTATAAATCTTTGACTTCATATAGGATATGGTGAACCAGGGTAAAATTTGACATATTTCTCATCAAATCTCCATGTTGCATAGCTCTACTTTTCATCTCTACGCACAAGTCTCGTGCTTCACACATGAAAAAGAAACTATAGCTCCATGCAATCTTGATCACTCCTTGTGCCTTTTTCATTGGAAAGGGAAGGTTACTCTTCTACAAAGCTATGTCTATGATCTATAGCACTTCTCCACATGCAACACTTTCAAAGTTAGCAGATCTTCAATGCATCGTCCTGCTTTCTTAACCTTCCTCTTCTACAATGGGTCTGTCATCTTCAATAACAACAACCATAAATGCTCTGCGTCCGAGCTTGGCTTCAACCTCAATGAAATGCATATTCTTTTGGGCCTTGATTGTTTTTTCCTATCCAATAATTGCTTCAATCACCTTTCTTACATTCTTGTAGGTCTAATTCTTATAGGTTCTTGTAATGGGCTACGATGAGTGCAATTTCGTCTTCAGTGAACTCGTCGAACTTCTTATCAAAATTCATGCAAGACAAGGGTCCAATGATATTGATTGTAAATCACCTCAGAGGAATCAAACTCGTCATTTTCATTGTTAGATCACTTAATTAGTTGATAGAGAATTTAGACATCATCACAATATTCTATGGGTTGGGATTCTCATGGAAACCATATACTCAATTATAAAAGCAAAAGATCTCTTATCTTCCCTGCCGGTGATCTAACATCATTGCACTTAAAGAAATTATTTATTCTTTATTCTGTAGTTACTAAGTTTAAATTTAAATTCAAATTCAGATTCAAATTCGATACGATATCCTAAAAGTTTGGATAAAATTTTTCAATTCGGAAAAAAAAATTTGATAGTATACATCTTAAAGAGTGAATATGTATTCTTTTTTTTCCTCCAACAATAATGAGTTTTGTTAATTTTTTACTATTTCATTTTAGATTTTGAATCATTTCTAATAACTATAAATAATATAATAACTTTAAATATATAATTTTCCAAAAAAAACCCACTTCGTCTTGGGGCCTGGACTTCTTTTTTTAAGAACTTAAATCTAACATGATTACTTAATTTGAAAACCTGTTTATCCAAAATTCTTACCTATTAAATCAATGTATATATTAAACATATTTAAAATGAAACTCATTCCACTTCACAATTTTTATTTTTATTTTTTTGGTTTTCCAACCTTTTGAAACAATGATAAAATTGAGAGATAAAATTTCTTTCAGATAATTTTTGTCTATTTCCTTTTTCTATACATGTATATGTTCATTATTTCTATTTCCTTTGATACTCAACCATTGTTTATATATGTTTAACTAAAATAATGAGCTCAACATTCTATGTGATGAATCTTGTGCTAAAAAGACTGGGATGAAGAGTAAGACTGAAACAAACCAAATATATCTAATGATTTCATCTCCAACCAAAAAATCCACGCCAACACTGTTACATTACGGCATATTGCTTTTTGGACAAGGTGCCCATATGAACAAATGCATACAAATTTACAATGTTAGAGTACTGTAAAGTGAAACTAAAAATCAATCTGCAATGTAAACCCTAAGGGTTTATAATACAAAATAATTCTTTTTCCTCAATTCACAGTAGAGACCACATGGCCAAATTTTAAAAACTCTCTAGTTAGCTACAACGAAACGACCCACAGTTGTCATGGTCGACCGTTGGACCAAACCCTACATAGAGGAGACGTATACCCTCAACGACCTGAAGGAAACAAATTAAACAAAGTTATCATATTCGGAACCTATAAGCCTTAGAATATTGAAGTCGCAAGAACAATCAATCCCTGAAAGAATTGATAAAACCTGAACCTGCAATAACTTTGGCATAGTCGCCATTCCAAGCCTCGAAAAGGAGGCGAGTCCGAAGCTCATCTTAACCTGAAGCTGGTAAAAAACGGGGAAAGAAATTTGATATGGTGTTGTAGCTTGCAGAGCCAAACCCTCGCCGATAGGAAGCACAACTGAGGGTGGCATGAACAAATGCATACACAACGTGAAACGAACCAAATTTTATCGATGTATTCGCTATTCGAATCGAATTAACGATTTTCAGAATTTTTTTTTTTTTTTTTCTTCTGATTTAGGCAAAATTTGGTAATTATGATTTATTTTCCTTATTTTCCTGGTGTTACCAGAGCCTCTCTCTTGTGAGGGAGTGAAGTCCGGTCAAACTCTAATACCAAATTAAAAATGTATAAGCATTAAAAAAATATATGTATTTTTAAGTAATTAATCCAATAATATTACACATAAATATGTAAGTGAGCTTTTAAGATAGAAAAATTATTTTGATTATAATTATTTGAGAAAATATCTTAACTTCACATCAATCTAGAAAATATCTGGTTAAGGGTCATATTTCACATCCAACTAGTAACAACAGCGTCCTACAAACTAAGAACACAATCCTTCACAAATTAAGCATCACACTTAAAACAAATAAAAACTACCTATATATCCAATATTATATAACCCCTCGTGACAAATATAATAAATTTTTTTATAAAATCAATTCAAATTGCATTTTTATCGACACTTATTTATAATCAAACCACTTAAGATTCAATTAGAATAACTTATTTGATTATTATTTATTTATTATAACCAAATCACTTAAGATTCAATTAGGATAACTTATTTAATTATTATTTATTTATTTATAATAAAGTATTTAAATTCTAATATTTTAAATATTTTTGATGTTTCTAATAAATCTATTTTTTTAATCATTGAATATAAATATTATTTTATTTTGAATAAGTTTAACCGTATTAAATCGTTATAATTATAAAATTTATGTTATTAATTTAAAATTAATAATTTTTTAAGTATTATTATATCAAAATTTAATTATGTGCTTAAAATTTGAAAAGGAAATAAACTGTTTTTTTTAATATTAACGATGTTAACAATTTATTATCAATTTTATAATGAAATTGAGTGTTAGTTTATTATTAATATATTTTTTTGGGATGAAATATTTTCTCACGGTGACACTAAAGGAATTGAAAAATGAAATTTTGAAAATATTTTCTTCTTAATTTTGTTGAACTTTTAATTAAGCAAATTTATAGTGATCTTAAACGATTTTTCTTAAAGCTTAAATAAAATTTTAAATAATTTTATAATTCCTTATCTCAATGGATGTTAAAATATTAATAACTAGCTTAAACATATAAATTAAATGGTTGGTAAACGTTTTTACACATAAATCCATAATAATGATCAATATATTTATCTCAAGATTTCACATTACCAAGAAGAAAAAAGCTAAATTATATCTTTATTTTAAATTATTATTATTGTCATTATTAATTATAAAAAATATATACATTTAAAAAAAATGTAAAAAAAAGCATAATATAAAAATAGGCAATAGGAGCTAATAACACTTGTGGTGAAAATACTTTTTTTTAAATAAATTGAAAATAAAGAAATATAATTACCTTTAAAAAAAATCATGATTTTTTATCTTATTTCATAAAAACTTTATGAAAATAATATATCAAAAAACCACTTAATAATTATTAATGAATAAATTAAAACTCTCAAAATCCTATTTCAAAATAAACACACTTCTCAATATAATTAATAATTAAAACACATAAATGTAATTTATCAATAATAAAAATAAAAAATATTGAAAATAATATGACGATGATGATGATTAACGCCTAATGTGGTCATTCTTCAAAATCTTCTTTCTATGATCAAAGAGTAAGGGAATAAGCGTTCCAAGATGGCTGTAGTTGGGAGTAGACCACTACCACGTCTCACTTCGAAGCTCATAAGAATTAGTTCTAATATTGGTTGAAAATATAAAGTTAATTTCAATTTTTTAAAATAATAAGAAATGGAAATCTAATAGAAATTAATATTTAATTTAAAAACATGTAATTATCAGACACATTTTGGAAGGGTTTGAAGGATAACTTTTTAAAAGGGTTTTATGGTCAATCACACAATCTGGAAGACATTTTATCAGTAAAAACATTTTGGAGGTTTCTAAGAATAATTATTTTTAAAAGGTCTAATTTTGGTAATATTTTATGACTATCAATATTCGTAGAGCTATAATTCTATTAATGCATTGGGGCAGCTATTAAATTTAATCAAATACAAAATCTAATATATAACCTATACTGTCATAATACATTAATGAAATTATATTTCTACAAAATAAATAATTTTTTTATTAAAAATTAATACTATCCCAAATTTAAAATATATCTAAATTGTATATACATAATTTTAATAAAATATATATTGTAATAATATTTTGTCGCATTGTGGGCCTTTCGATTCCATCTTAGCACGAGTATCAAATTTCCATATCATGACGTTATAATTTCGAAATAGAATTTCATCCCACAAATTACAAATCGACATCATTATTACATGTGCTATCTATTGATTTCATTTTTTAAATATTAAAAAAGTCGGCGGCTATAGAAGACATCAAGAAAAGGGCACTTGTCATAATCGAGAGGTACAGAGAATGTGGACACGAACGCGCAACTAACACGAAAGTAAAAATAAGAGACTTTCAAAGTTTCAAAGAAAACACAACCGCCATAGGTTGCCCAAATTAGATGGCGAGTCCTCCTAAAAAATGAAAAGTGAACTGGACAACATACCCAGTAATTTCAGTGGCCATTCTTTTTCAAAGCTGAACGCCTGCAGTAAACTTCGCCGAAAATTGATGTGTTATCCTCGACACAGCGCCCGCCGGAACCTGGTAAATATACAAGGGTTCATCGTTGAACACACGTTACTACTGGGCAGGATTGGAATTTGGTTAGGATGAATTTGGGTTGGATTTATCTGTCATATAATTTTTTTTTGTGTGTTTGTTTGAAGTTTTGGGTTTTTATATATATTTATTTTATTTTATTTATTATTATTGTTATTTTTTTTTTTTTGGTAATTTTAAGTTTAAAATAATGTTGTGATAATAAAATATTTTTTTGAAAAAAAAATTATATTAAAAATATGAGGGTTATTTACTTTTTCGAAAATGCTACTTTATATGTATTATAATTCATAAAAAAATTTCATTAATAAAAGTCTGGTAAAAAAATTATCATTCAATAACACATTCACTGTAATGAAGGAATTTCCAAAATACAAACTACTAGAAAATTAACTTCTATGTCAATTGCAACCAATGTTTCCCACTATTATAAATTTTTTAATACAACAAAAGTGTGATAATAAAATGAACCCTATTTTAAATACAACAAAAGTGTGATAATAAAATGAACCCTATTTTAAATACAACAAAAGTGTGATAATAAAATGAACCCTAAACAAGTGTTGTAGGCTGGGGGCAAGATATGACTCAAAGCCATTAAAAAAACAAATTCCAAAGACCAGATAGATGATTCAATTACCAGACAAAAAAATTCATTAATCAATACTTTCTAGTAGTTTCCTTTTCTGTTTCTGAAAAAAAATAGATATTAGATATTGCACCAAAATATATTTTGCAAAATTTGGAAATATAGTACTTAAGAAACTTGCTTACTTTTCCAATCCATGTCACACATAAAACTTCAAATATCCTAAAATACTTTCCATCTAATACAACTTATAAAACTTCAAATATCCTAAAATACTTTCCATCTAATACAACTTTTAAGATATAGATGTTATTTATCTCGTAAAATAAAATGCATACTCAAATAACTTAGTTCACAACATAAAAAAAACCAATACATATCCTAAATTACTATATCCACACATATAAAACCTCTAAAATTTCTAATCACCGAAACAATCCACAACTATGTTATAAAATTCTACCTGTAACATCACCAAACCTCACGTGGGACAGATTGTGAATCAACTCTTAGTTCAAATTTCAATTTAGTTCACAACATAAAAAAACCAATACATATCCTAAATTACTATATCCACACATATAAAACCTCTAAAATTTCTAATCACCGAAACAATCCACAACTATGTTATAAAATTCTACCTGTAACATCACCAAACCTCACGTGGGACAGATTGTGAATCAACTCTTAGTTCAAATTTCAATAAACATTACTCGAGGATATATCATAGTCAAGGTTTTGCACCAATTCCATTCATAATGGAGGGAGGGGGAATCTCAAGATAAGTTAAGGTTTTGGATACAAGAAAAAGACCCATCATGTAATAGTTAACAGGAGAAGTATGGATGACGGGCTAATTTAGGGAAAATGAATTCTAGAATATTTGTGCTCTACTCGAATATTTGAAAAGAAGAAAATTGGAAATAAGTTATTTAAACATCACTTTCAATAAATCGATGATGTATTATTTGAGTTGATTTCCTTATGTAATAATCCCTCATAGATCTCGATGCCTATTACCTATAAGATATTTGGGATTGTTATAAAGTAACCGGCTATGCCTTTCGAGCCAACGTTTCTCGTTATAATTAAATGACTACTACCTATAGGCACTTCATTCAATTAGTCAGTTACTTTAATATATTTAATCAATAGAATCTTTGGGATTGTTAAGAAAACAAAAATCTTAATTCAATATGGGAATAACTATTCATTTCACAATAGTTATACTTTTTATCAATTCATTCATTCATATTTTTTTTAAAGTTCAAGAGAGATTCTTTACTTTGTTTCCCTCATAGCTTGTAGTTAAAGATATGTTTTTTAGACACCACTATTATTTCGGAATGTTACAATAGAACAATACTAAGGTTCTAGGACAACTACTTCAACCTACCATTCCACGACAAATATTACCTATATTACCTCTGGTCTCTGTTTAGATGGACGTTGTCCCATTCACATAGTCCTATTCACATTATTTGTTCGTTGGTCATCTCACGTAAAAGTTTCAATCAAAATTTTATAATTTAATTATTATTATTTTTGTTTTTTTTCCATTCCATTTTATTTCTTTGTTAATTCGCCATACCACCCCTATTTAAAAGCACAAAGCACAAAATAATATTAATGGAGTCACCATGGTGGCTTAAGAATACAACATGGAATAGTATGGCATACTTAAAATCAATTAAAGATAACAAGTAATCTGCGTCACCAAATTTCACAACAATATTTTTCCAACTTTCCTCACTCATGAGTCCTCTCAACTCTCATTTTGGTGTTTACGTCCTTTTGTTTTGCAATTATTAATTAAGGTGTAGGAAACCCTCCACCGTCCTTGAATGTCAACCTTCTTAATACATTATTTTACTGTGGTTACCTTGACATGGTAATTTGGTAAAAAAAATCATTCTAGTCAATCACTTGACCAAACTTCGTTTGTGTCTATGGAAGTTATATTTGGGGAACTTATCGGGAGTAACATTAACTGGTGGAAGATATATATCAACTTTAAATTTCGTTAAAATTAAATGCTATATTATTTAGTTATCTTACTTAGCTATCTATTCATTTCTAATCGACATTTTACTTGAACCCTCCTTTCATTCTTCAAGGCATGTTAATACAATGAAATCTTATAATCATTTAATATACATGCTAGTTGTTGTGTGTATCTAACACACATATATATTTTTACTTATATTTTTAGATTGTCATTTTCAACTTATGATATTGGCCAAAATTTTAAAGTAAAGGTATCAAACCAGCAAGGACCAGGTTAAAAGACTTTACAACTTTCTTCTCATTCGTAGATAGGATTTAAAAAAAAAATAGGTTATCAACAATGGTTTTCTTCACTCATCCTTTTAACAAGTTGTCAATCAACATCTAGGTGAAATCTATTGGAGATGACAGTTAATTTTTTCTTACTTTGAGTAATTTTGACTCCTTTTAATACATGTCTCCTTTCTTGACTAAAATCCTCATAAGTATCATTCTTACTAATATCACTCTTATAAACTATGTATTGAAATAATCTTTATGTAAATTAATAAAGAATCTAGCAACCACTAACATGCAGTCATTCGCAGTCATCCTACAGGTAATCCCAAACTTCTCTGAATGATTGCACCAACAACACCCATCTTCCTTCTCTAACATATCCATTGTGTAGGAATGTTACTTTACTTAGTTTATCAATATTCATCTTCTGATTGTTAGTGCATACACTTCCTTGATCATTCCATATTCATGAACTTTTCTCATTGTCCACTAATAACAAAATATGATTTGCTTACTTATCCTTTATTGTGAAATAAATCTTTCAAACAATTGTTTGTTCTCTTAGGCGCTCCATTGGTAAGCCTTTGTAAATGAGAGTGGCCTTAGCAATGAGTCAATGACTACTTTGATAGTTTAACTCATGTAATGGGTAAGCCTTTGTAAATGAGAGTGGCCTTAGCAATGAGTCAATGACTATTTTGATAGTTTAACTCATGTAATGGGATTACTTTGGTGCACTCCTTACATAAATTTCCACTTCCCTTGTCCTTAATCATGCCTTATTGTTGATCACTTGACTTTGATATAGCTTGTAACATTCGTTCACTTGGCGATATAACTTACAATCCACTCTGAATTGTTTTTATAGTATTACTTGTAGTAATTTCCTCCAGGCATATTATCACATGATGAAATTCGTGTTTTATTTATTTTACTACCCATATATATATTTTAAATTCCAACGCTTATGAGTTGCAAATACATCCTATCCTATCTTCTTCCTTACATGATTTAACTATAATTGTTTTTTAATAATTCGTATGTGCTAATATGGCTGAGTGGATATTCCAATGACATGGAAAATGTTACATTTCAAGGACCCTCTACAAAACAATGATACCTAAAGGTATCATATAAAGGTTATTATTATTGTCATGATGTATTTTTTTTAGTGTGATTCCCTTCTACTTGACGTATAATTTTTTTTTCTTTGGATTATGGACTTATCCATATATTATGTAATAATTTATGTAATGGAAATTTCAAGCTGCGGAAAAGCTGACGAACACTGATGAAACTCTCCTCCGTTCGTGTCGATAGATCCAAGTTCTAAAATTAAGGTTTTGAAATCTACGGTCAGGAGTTAACGGGTCAGTTATGGCGTACGTACCTCTCCTTTCCCCCCACCCACTGCTCCATGTCGCTCATTCACACTCTGGCATGTCTGAGGTGAGCTCTGCTAGTAACCTTCCACTGGAAATTGATAATCTCCAACTCCTTGGATGGTTTTCCTTACAATCAGCCATATTCTTAGTGTATTCAAGACGTAAGGATCTAAAGTAAATTTATTTTCTCTGTTTTCTGTTACCATTCAGTTTCTGTTTAATTTTTTGAGCAGCCAATTTTCCCTATGCTCTTTTTAGATGTCTCTTTTCTGGACATCGTTTAACCTCTAACGATTACTCTATTAAAGATGTGTCGACCCTTGGTGGGAGGCTAGGGTTGTCGGATGTCGTCTTTCGACAACGTTCCCCAACTGTCCTTGTGTTTCTGAAGCAGTTCAGACAAACCTCTTTTCCTTGTTCACACATAATTAAAGAACTAGAATATTTTGTACCGAGAGATTAAGTTTCTTATTACTTGCTTACTTTGCTATACAAGGAAATTCAAACTCTCCTTACCATTTAACAAGTACAGTACGGAACGAAGGAGTTTAGATTAGGGTATTTACGTTTACACATGTTCTAGAACTTTCATTCGAGGAGTTTAATGTGATTTTTCTTTTTGCAGTAACTTCCAAATTCTTCTGGTTCAACATGGATTTCTTCTTGTTGAGAAGTTAACTGGCAGAACCGCTCCATTCATTATTCAGGTAGAAATCATACCTCTCTTCTATTCAGATCTCTCTTCTCTTTTATATATATATTAATATATATAGTTTTGTTTTCTTCTATAACAAAGTCTAGTGTTTTCCCTCCTTACACGTGAGACAACCGTCCGGCTTCAGATGGGACTAAGAAAGGTTCCGGGTTCTAAATTATTTTCTTGTCTTATTTTAGGAATTTGTGAGGCTTAAATCGATTCTCTCACCTAGATATTTTCCTGGAATAGATACTACAGACCCTTGTTTAATTATTGCTGAATTTTTCTTTTGAAAATAGAATATGGTCGCTCGACCGGCAGTTTTTGTTACACTGATGTGGCCTTTGGCCGTGAGCAATTTCATTTACGAACTGTACTGGCTAATTATTATGGATTCTTTTCCATTTATCATCTATTTTGTATGCCAAAATTTCATTACTTCCTTTGTGGCCTTAATTGAGAATGTAAATTATTTTTGTTACAGTAACGTTCATTCTGATGTGTGCAGTATCAATGGTCATTCTTTGTTTATAAGTAAGGAAATTCATCGCCTCTTATGTCTCGTATAGACAAACGTTGTGGGTCTGTAAAAACAAAATATACTAGGGTTTTAAAGCCCTCTTTCACACTTTTAAAGCATACATTACCCCTGGGTATTATATTTGTTCTAACGGTCATGTAATAACCTTCCGGCTTAAAACTTGACTCGGGGTTATATACTTTCCTGTCAGGTTATCGTAGTTTCTCTTATACAAAAATAATACTTGCATTAGTTTGTTTGTCTTGAAATGGTTATCAATAATTTCACTATGATGTTTTGGGTTTTCTTTAATTTTCTACCTAGTCACTTATTTCCAGTGTTTTTATCTCGAACCCAAGACTGTCTCTAGGCTGCTAGTTAGCCAGTTTGGCACAGGAGCTAACCTGGTTCGCTAAATTTGAAAAAAATTAATTTTCAAATTTAGCGAACATAAATTCTAAGTGAGAGTCATTTTACATAAAAAAAAATTTCCCCAAGAAACATGTAACATATTCCAACACTGCATTACAAAAACTATAAGAAAAACATTGCACTACAATAATAGATCAATTACTTATCTTTCTTTAATTGTCTGGACCAACGGCAAAATCACTAGGAAAGAAAGTGCTCCACCCAATTAGTGAGTATGATATCTGGTACTATAACCTTCCCGAGTCAGTTTCTTTCCAAACAGTTGCTTGACAGTGACATCAAGATTTTCTCGTAAATGAAACTCTCTTTTAGCATATTTTCCCATAATTTTATGGCTGGCCATAGCTTGTATTATTTGTAAAAAAAATGAATTCAAATAAATAAAATAACATCTATGTTTTACCATCCATCCTAGGCCTTTACCTGGTCCACAGTTTTACCAAATCATTTGTGGTAAAACAAAACATTTACAACTTTATTCGGGTGTTACATTTAAATTTAAATATCAATTTATTTCCAATAAGTTTAATAATCTTAAATCGTTAGAAAATTATAATATAAAAATTTGTTTAATCAATATAAACGGAGATAAAAGAGCATGTCATTTTGTTAACTTCAATAAGGTTGAAAATGAAAAGCACTTTGTCTTAAATTGTCCATCATATACTTAGATTAAATCTAAATTCAAAAATATTTTCCATGTTATTAACCATATTAACTTTTAATTAAGCAAACCTATAATAAATCTTGGATCACTTCTCTTAATACTTAAATAAACTATTGAAAAATTTCAAGTAATATATTACTTTGAATGATAATTAATCATGATCATAAATATTATGATAAAAATATTAATTATTAATAATTAAAAATAAAAAAATAAAGATTTAATTTATCAAAATTTTCAATAATATAAACTAAATAAATATTTTTTTAATGATACAAATAAAATAATTATTAAAAAATATAATAATATTTATTAAATATAAACTTAATTTTATATTTTTGAAATAATAAAAAATTGAAAATAACTGAAATATTATTTAATTAATAAAACATAATTATTCAAATATCGTATATCATTGAGAGGAATGGAAGAATACATTATTTTGAGAAGTGGATAATATTTCACTTAAAAATAAAATTCATTCAAAATTAAGATTATTCCAAATTTAAAATATACTTAAATTTGAGAAATATGTTTGAGGACATTTAACCACCGTGGTCATTTTAGCTTGGTTTTTCGAGTCCACACCCACCATGAAGAGAAATTATATACCTAAATTTTATATATATATATATCTATATATAATTGATTTCGACGCTAAATAGAACTTCCATTAAGATATATATTGTAATAATATTTGGAAGGAAATGTCTACGTGTTGCCTCTTTCCCTTCCATCTTCCCTAGTATCAAGTTTCCATCTAGTTTTCATCTCATTACGTTATAATTTCGAATGGGAATTCACCACATCAGTTACATCATTATTACATGTGTCTATCTATTTCATTTTTGAAATGCCCCCGGCCTTGCACGCACAAAAAAATGTTTGTTGTTTTAAATGTGAAACGGTGAGATTGCAGATTTTCTGAATATTTGAGAATCTGACGGAAGACATGGGCTTGGTCAAAAAATTGATTGCGGTGTCGAATTTCTGAATATTCCCAGAACCTACAATCCACTTCAAAATGGTCAATGTGACATTGAGAAAATGCACATGAAATTATCGAAGTAGACCGAAAATGTGGATACGAACCAGCAACCAAAACGAAATCAACATAAGAGACTTTTGAAGAAAACCAACGCTCAATGACAACGGAAATTGTTGGCGGACGTTGGCCAAACTCAACTCAAGTTCTCCTTACACATGGAAGGTGTAGACTGTAGTGGCCAACACACACGGGAATTTCAATTGCCATCTTTTCCTTTTCAAAGCTGACGGTCTGCCCAGAGCTTCGCCAGACAATCGATGTGCCATCCTCGACAAGCGCCTACCGGACAATGGAACTTAACAGCTTCAAAAAAAAAAAAAGGAAGATAATGCATATCTAAACTAGATTGCACATGAATTATATTCAAAATACATAACACTAACAATCCTAGCTTCTAGCACAGTGTCCATCTTTGTGGGAGCTAGAGCAGAGGCATTTTGGTCAATTTCTTTGAACTATAGTTGGAGATCATCCAAGCGAATAAGAATGACATTGCATTTCTCGCTCCTCTCTCAAACAAAGATTTTGGATTGTGGTTTAATCTATCAATAAAGTTGCATTATTTTAAAATATTTGGTGTCGCAAGTTCTAAAAGCATATGAAACTCACCAGCCATTTGCTTATGGACTTTTCTTTTGAAAAATTCTATTCCATACTAGCTTTATACTTGGATATTTGAATATATTCACATACAATTAGAGAAATAGGTGGGCTGTTCATAACCAAGTTCAGCGTCATCTCGCCCTCGACGTTATTCATAACAGTATGGGTATCTTCTGGATTAGTATTGATGTTATCCACACTATCGATCTTGTCGAGCAAGGCCTTGAGATTACAGTCATGCCCCAACATTCCGTTCTTAGTTCTCTTTGCGTCTGGCGGAGCAAATCCGCTATTCAAATATTAATCTCTTCTCGCTTATTCTGGGAAATTAGAGAGGATGCAGCCATTTCTGCTAACAAATTGTTGGGTATTTTAATGGGGAAAATACCAAAAACCAAATAAACAAACACACAGAGGCAATGCTCTGTTTCTACCCTTCCAGGATCTTTTGTGCAGAAGAAGACAAAAAAAAATTCACTGAGAGACAGAGTATTTCACCACCATAAAAACATTATGTTTATTAAAATCTGATACAAAGATTTACCACTGTAAAACCCTTTTTTTTTATATTCACTGGTGTGAAAAACAATTTACTGCTATAATAAAAGGATTTACAGTGGTAAATCTTTGTATCAGATTTTAATGAACATAATGTTTTTATGGTGGTGAAATACTCTGTCTCTCAGTGAATTTTTTTTTGTCTTCTTCTGCACAAAAGATCCTGGAAGGGTAGAAACAGAGCATTGCCTCTGTGTGTTTGTTTATTTGGTTTTTGGTATTTTCCCCATTAAAATACCCAACAGTGGTATCAGAGCTGGCTCAGGCTCTTTAAAGAAGTTAAAGAAGCTGAAGGGAGAAGGTTGTTGCTGCAGCAAAACTTCTCATGCAGACAGAAGACTCAGACATCAAAGGATTCAGGTATTCTTCAAAAGCATTTCTTTTGTTATTGCAGAAGACAGTTAGTTGTTTTAAAAAAAAATACACAGTCAAGGAATGGCTAGCACAAGCATGGGTATGTTCAACACCCAGCTCCCACAGTTTAATGGGAAGAACTATGACTACTGGTCAATAACCATGAGAGCTTTATTTGCCTCTCAAGATTTATGGGAAATAGTTGAATCTGGGTTTGAAGAAGTAGCAGATGAAAATGAGTTCAATGCACTAGCTCAGGGAGAGAGAGATCAGCTGAAGAGCAATAGGAAGAAGGATGCAAAGGCCATTTTATTGTTGCATCTAGCAGTAGACCAGAGTATATTTCCAAGGATAGCAGCAGCTAAAACATCAAATGAAGCATGGCAAACCCTTAAGACAGCCTATCAAGGCATGGAGAGAGTGAAGACAGCAAAACTACAATTGCTGAGGAAGGATTTTGAGAACTTGAACATGAAGGAGTCAGATAACATAGACTCATTCTTCACTCATGTGATTGGTGTAATCACACAAATGAGAACTCATGGAGAAACCATTGAAGATAGAAGAATAGTGGAGAAAATATTGAGGGTCTTACCCTCAAGGTTTGATGCCATAGTCACCACCATTGAAGAGACAAAGGATCTCTCAAACTATTCAGTTGATGAGCTACATGCATCACTGATAACTCATGAGCAGAGGTTGAGTAGGAATAAAAACTCATCTCTTGAGCAAGCCTTCAAGACCCAGATGTCCTTTGGAAGAGGAAGAGGTCAAGGCAGAGGAAACAAGAGAGGAAGAGGCAGAAGCCAGAACAGAGGTGCAAGGAACAGCCCAGCAAATGCACAAGGAAGAGGCAGCAATACAAATCAGAACCAAGGCCAAGGCAGCAGCCAACAAGGAGGACAACATCATGCTCAAGGACAAAGGTATGATAAATCTAATGTTCAATGCTATTATTGCAAAAAGTATGGACATTATGCTAGTGATTGTAGAAAGAAACAACATGATATGAATAGCAGACAAAATGCAAATGTTACAAGAGAAAACAGCAGTCAAGAAAATGTCCTGTTAGCTTGTAACATGGCTGAAACACATAGTGAGGACATATGGCTTTTAGACTCAAGTTGCAGCAACCATATGACAGGGAATATAGCCCTCTTTTCAGCCTTAAATCAGAATTTGAAATCAGAGGTCACACTAGGAACTGATTGTAAAGTGTCTGTTATGGGAAAAGGGGAGGTAAAAATATTTACAAAACAAGGAGAAAGGAAAACCATAGCAGATGTCTACTATGTCCCCGGAATGAGATGTAACCTCTTGAGTGTTGGACAGCTTATCCAAAAGGGTTACAATGTTTACTTTGTAAATGATGTGTGCACCATCATGGATATACCTCCCAGCAAAAGATGCATTGCTGAAGTAAAGATGACAAGGAACAGGATGTTCCCTCTCAAGATCAGGGCAGATTTGAAAAACAAAGGTGAAATTGCAGCAGTCACCCAAGAGGCCTTCCAAAGCGTGCCAAAGGATGAGAACTGGTTATGACACTTGAGATTTGGGCATCTAAATTTTGGAGGTCTAAACTTATTGAGCAGAAAAGGAATGGTAAAGGGATTACCATTGATAGAGAAACCGGACAGCCTATGTGAAGGCTGCATTTTGGGAAAACAACACAAAGAAAGTTTTCCATCAGGGAAGAGCATAAGGGCAAAGACACCCTTAGAGATTATCCACTCAGATTTGTGTGGACCAATGCAAGCTCCATCATTAGCTGGCAGCCTATATTTCTTGACATTCATTGATGATTTTACAAGAAAGACTTGGATATATTTCCTTAAAAACAAAAGTGAAGTGTTTGAGAAATTCCAAAATTTCAAAGCATTTGTTGAAAACCAAAGCGGGCTGCACATAAAAGTATTGAGAACTGATAGAGGAGGTGAGTATATCTCCAAGGAATTCCTAAAGTTTTGTAGAGAAAATGGAATACATAAACAGTTTACAACTCGGTACACCCCACAGCAAAATGGAGTCGCTGAAAGGAAGAACAGGACCATCATGGATATGGCGAGGAGCATGTTGAAGGCAAAGCATTTGCCAAATCAGTATTGGGCTGAAGCTGTACATTGTGCAGTGTATATTTTGAACAGGTGTCCTACAAAAGCAGTCATGAACAAAGTGCCAGAAGAGGCATGGAGTGGGAGAAAGCAAGGAGTTACCCACATGAGAGTTTTTGGGTGTGTGGCCTATGCACACATACCAGATCAGCTAAGGAGGAAGTTGGACAGCAAAGGGGAGAAATGCATCTTCATTGGATACAGTGATGAATCCAAAGCCTACAGGCTGTACATTCCATCTACCAAGAAGTTCTTTGTCAGCAGGGATGTTCAATTCATTGAAGAGGAAGCTTGGGATGAAAGCATAGAGAAAACAGTGAATGTCAAAAACTGTTTGTCTCATGATGAAGATGATGAGGAGGTGGCTGAAATACATCCCCAAACAGCAGCGCCAACACAAGGACAGCAAGGGACACCATTGAGGACAACACAAGGACAGCAAGGTACACCATTGAGGATCAATGAGAGTGCTTCTCCAAGCACACCACAAGGAGGAAATTCAAGTGCATCTTCAAGCACTTGCACACCAAGTGAAAGAGGTAAGAAATTTAGAAATCTAAGCGACATTTATGATGAAGGAATGAATTCCTTATTTGCCTTGTATTGTCATGTTGATGATCATATTCATTTTGAAGATGCAATTAAAGATAGGAAATGGATAGAAGCTATGGATGAGGAGATGAATGCCATAGAGAGAAACAAAACATGGGATTTGGTTGAGTTACCAAAAGACAAAGAAGTCATTGGTGTGAAATGGGTCTACAAGACCAAGAGCAATGCTGAAGGCAAGATAGAAAGGCACAAGGCAAGGCTGGTTGTCAAAGGCTACAAGCAGCAGTATGGAAGAGATTATGAGGAGACTTTCGCCCCGGTTGCAAGAATGGAAACCGTGAGAGCAGTGCTGTCCATAGCAGCACAAAACAAATGGAAAGTCTACCAAATGGATGTGAAATCAGCATTCCTAAATGGAGTGTTAATGGAAGAGGTTTATGTGGAACAGCCTCTCGGATATGAGAAGAAAGGTGAAGAGCACAAAGTGTGCAAATTGAAGAAAGTTCTTTATGGGCTGAAGCAAGCGCCAAGAGCATGGTACAGCAGGATAGATTCTTATCTATTGGATAATGAATTTGACAAATGTGAAGGAGAACCCACAGTCTACATCAAAGAAAAAGATGGTAGAATTTTAATTGTTGTCTTGTATGTTGATGATGTAATTTTCACAGGTAATGATGATCAGCTCATTGAGAATTTTAAATCAGTCATGAAGGATGAATTTGAAATGACTGACATGGGATTGTTGAGATACTTCTTAGGCATAGAAGTAGATCAAAATGAAAAAGGAATTTTTATATCTCAAGCAAGATATGTAAATCAAGTTTTGGGCAGATTTAAGATGGAAGAATGCAAGGCAGCAATCACTCCCACAGTGATGGGATTAAAGCTCAGCAGAGAAGACAGCAACAAGGATTTTGATCCTAGCCTGTATAAAAGCATTGTGGGCAGCCTTATGTATTTAACATCAACTAGGCCTGATTTAATGTATGCTGTTAGTTTAATTCCAGGTTTATGGAGAGGCCGAAGGAGGCACATTGGCAGGCAGCAAAGAGAATTTTGAGGTATGTCAAAGGTACCAAAATGTTTGGAATTTTATATCATGCCTCAGAAAATTCAGATTTGGTTGGATACACTGACAGTGATTGGGCTGGAAGTGTAGATGATCGGAAGAGCACTTCCGGTTATGTTTTTCATACGGGTTCAGGAGCCATTTCATGGGCTTCTAAGAAGCAGTCCATTGTAGCATTGTCTACAGCAGAGGCTGAATATGTGGCAGCTACAGCAGCAGCATGTCAAACAGTGTGGATGAGGAGAATGTTGAGAAGCTTAGGCCAAGAGCAGGCAAAAGCGACAGTCATCTTTTGTGACAATAGCTCAGCTATTGCATTGTCAAAGAATTCAGTGTTTCATAAGAGAACGAAACACATTGATACAAGGTTTCACTACATCAGAGAATTGGTGAACAATGGAGAAATTGTCCTAGAACATTGCAGGACTCAAGAACAGGTTGCAGACATCTTGACAAAGCCACTGGATCAGAAGAGCTTTGAATTTTTGAGGAAGTGTCTCGGTATGACCGAATGCCCAGCTGTTGAAATTAAAGGGGAGTGTTGAAATCTAATTTCAACGCTGTCGTACGCTATCAACCAAAACCGCCTGCAAAACCACAAAACTGCCCAGAAACATATCGCACCGCTTTTCCAGAAAAGCAGTTTCCGTATTCGTTGCTCCGATGCGTTTTGGTGCTGGCACGTGGCTCTCGCCTGACGTAGGCAACTTTGACCCTTCGGGAGATATCGTTCACTCATGTGAGGCCTTCCGATATCTTTCTCGTCCGTTGGATCTGCTCCACCGTTTTCAGTCGTTGATTGATTAAACTTGCACACGGGCCTGCGTCAATTCAAGTTACGTGGAGTGTAAGGTTTCAGTTTGACCGCCGTGGAGGATACGCTGTGACCTTTAATGCATTTATGAAGTTTTGGTGAGGCCCTTTTAATATGGGTATGGGCGCATATGCTCTTTAGTTAAGTTTTTTTTAAATATGGGTATGGGCACAATTTACTATATGTTTTTTATATATATTTTTCATATACAGCATGTATTAAAGTTTAAAGTCGTATGTAATAAGTTTTATTTTATGAGTGTTGACTTTTATTAATGAATGTATATGGCACACGGGAGGAGAGATATATGTATATTCACAGCAGCGTAAAAGATGTATGGGGCGGTAAAAGGAAAAACACACAGCAGTGTGTAAAAAGACAAGAACCAGGTGATGTAATTTCTGGAATAGCAAAAACCATGTGTGGTTTTGCACAAGCAGTGCATAAAAGAAAATGGTGGAGCGAATTTGTAAGCCTGTGTAATTTTGTTTTTCACAGCAGTAAAGTTATGTAAACTTTTATTACAACAGTAAGTTGTTTTTTCACAGCAGTGAATATAAAAAGGATTTTACAGTGGTAAATCTTTGTATCAGGTTTTAATGAATAGAATGTTTTTATGGTGGTGAAATACTCTGTCTCTCAGTGAATTTTTTTTTGAGTCTTCCTGTGCACAAAAAGATCCTGGAGTAAAGTAAAACAGAGCATTGTCTCTGTGTGTGTGTTTGAAAATTGGTTTTGGTATTTCCCCAGCAAAAATATCCAACACAAATGCTGTGAATAAAAAGTAGTATATACAACAATAGAGACTCTTGATGGTATCAGCGATCCCTTTTTTTGGGGGTTTGAGAATTAATTCGAAGAATGGGGTTTCTAAAATTTTCAACCAGCGCTCACCATCACAATATATAGATAGATGTCATTAGATAGATCACAAGAAACACGATTGAAAGTGTTGTGTTTAAAAGCTTTTTGCTTTTTGCGAGTCGCCCAGTTGATCACGCCCTAGTATCAAGTGTTGCGTCTTTCCATTGGATCTTCGCCCTGGTATCAAGTTTCCATTTCATTACGTTATAATTTCCAATGGAATATCACCACGTTAGTTACACCACTACGTTATTATTACATGTGGCTCTCCATTTACGGCCGTTTCAGGCGACGTCATTTGCCTGTGAACTCGAACAGGGCCACAAACACCAGAATCAACAGTACAGACTTTCGAAGAAACACAACCATCAACGACAACGGAAATGGTTGGTGGAGGTTGGCCAAACTCTAACTCGAGTAGTGGCCACCACACCGGGGAATTTCTATGGCCATCTTTTCCTTTTCAAAGCTGACGGCCTGCCAGCAACTTCACCTACAATCGATGTACTATTCTCCACGGCGCGCCTGCCGGAACTGGCCAATATCGCCGACAACGAATGAATTGGACAACACACTTTATTCCCGCCTCAAAACGTGAGTCGGGGGTTAAATTTGACGGCACTACACTTCACATGAATTTTAATATTTATTTTTACCGGGTGTAATATTTTTCATATAAAATCATAACCAATTAAAACTGATAATTTTTTAACACAATTTTTCATATATAATAGATATATAATAAAAATAAATTTATATGAATTTCAATTCCTCAATTGAAACTATATTAAAAATTATTCTTTCACAGATTTTAAAAAATATATTAAATAGGGAAAAAATGTGAAAGCCAGGCCAATGCTTCAAAATTCATAATACATGATTGCAGTAAAATTAAATAATAGTTGCCAAAATAGGAAATTCAGATAAAGCTCACTATTTTACTTCAGAAATTTCAGAAATTATAAAATTATACAAATTTGATGGGAAATGTAACAGTTTCCAAGACCTTTCTTTGAGTTGCTTTTATACTCGCTTAATCATCATCACTATTTCTAGATTCACTCAACAAGAAATTTAAAATAATTTGTTTTTATTTTAAACTACAAATTTTTAAAATTACAAAACAATTCCTCTCACAAATATTGCTATCAAACTGTAACGATAAAAGCCACTGTCATTATCAAACTGTAACGACTAAAACAACTGTGGGTTACTTTAGGAATATGGCTGCATAACAGTGATGTTCACTTTGCCCTTTGCAATACTCTCTATTCGAAACATAAATAAGAAACGAGAAAAGTACCATTAACGAGAAAATATTTGTAAATAATTTAATGCATTACATAATTACAACTGCTATTAATTATCGAATCAAAAGAGCAACACAAATAAGCACAAGCAAGACCTCCAACATCAGGACCTATTGACAAAATAGACATTTCAAAATATCCAATATCAACATAAGTATATATACTTAATTTTTTTACTTTTTATTATACTTAAATTTTACACAATATAATTTTCCTCATACAACACTCATAAAATACTAAACTACTATTGTGCAGTGTGATAATGATTACTCTAAATCCAACTAAATCCAAGAAACTAGTTACATACAAATCTGGAATACAAAGTCAACACGAGAAAATATGAGACACATCTTTCAACCAGCTACTCAATTTCAAATCCTAAAAAGACCCCAGGAATAGTTAATGTCGGTGGTAAGGTTGATGGTGAAATAGAGCTGGAAAAATGGTAAACATGTCTCCAGATTCCCTGAACCCTCGTGATAAATCCAATAAATGAAAATGGGACCCAAAACAGGGCTGCTTTTAACTGTAAACGATTGTGAAATGACAAAGTTAGCCAATTAGTTGCTACGAAGCACAACTCCCTATATAAAGTGGTAAATCCCGTAACATAAATTCAACTGGAATGATGGAGTATAATGAAAACTTAAAAATGGATAAAAAGCAACATATTCGACTACGATCTAATTCGAGTAAGTATAAAATATTAAATTATTTTTATAAAGTTTAATAAAGTCTGAAATGATGGAGTATTCTGTCAAATTAAGTATAATGAAAACTTAGGAATATGTAAAAAGAAACATATTTGATTATGTAATTGAAATAGGTATAAAATATTAAATTATTATTATTAAAATTTAATAAAATCTAAAATTACATTTTACTCGTTTTAACAAAGATTTGCTAAAATTTGTTAAACATTTTTAAGAATGAAGAGAAATTAATTCCAAAAATCAAACATAGAGACACTTTATATCTTTTGAATTTTTACAGAACACTAAATGTAGTTCGACAAAACAAACTGGAAAGAAAAGAAATAAATTGAATTAATCAGCCAGCTCACTACACAAACTCCAGCATACACTCCCTGATTCAATTAATCAAAGATGATTCAATAAATACATCAAAACTTAATGGGGAGGTGAGAACAAAATCCTACAACCTAGGAACTAATCCTAACTTAAGGAGTTATGTTAAAACCATGTTACCATTTCTCCATTAATACAATACAATATCAGTTAGTTTCAACTCTCCCCCTTAATGGGGAAGGTTACAACCATGTAACCATTCCTCCATTAATACAATATAATATTAATTATTTTCAACTCTCCCCCTTAATGGAGAAAGGATTATCCTGAAGTCTTCACATCCCCCTAAGCAATTCAAACTTCACTTTCCCAAGAGGCTTTTTAAAAATATCAGCCACATTGTCACATGATTTACAGTATTCAATACAAATTTCTTTTGACTGGACCTTTTCTCTAACAAAGTGAAACTGAGTATCTATGCGTTTCGTGTTCTTATGAAACACTAGGTTGTTCTTGAGCTTAATGGAACTATGGTTGTCACATTTGATGATGATCACTTCTTTCTACTCTTCTCCTGCATCATGGAGAAGCCTCCTCAACTAGATAGCTTCACATGTCATTGCACATACTGCTTGGTACTCGACTTTAGCTAATGATAAAGACACAGTTCTCTTCTTTCTACTGCTCAATGCTATGACCCCAAATCCAACACTAAATGCATAACCCATGATAGATCGTCGATCATCTAGGTTACCTGCCCAATCAGAGTCTGAAAACCCTGCTAAAGAAACATCAGATGTAGCAGTGTATAAAATACCATAATCAAAAGTACCATGAAGATACCTCAGTACACTTTTTGCTTCTACCCAATGACTTTTAAGAGGTTTATGTTGGAAATAATACTGAGAGGGGGGGTGAATCAGCATTATCTAGCAATTTAATAAATCTTCCTGATTTGATCTTTGAATTATTTTAGCATATCAGTACCATAAAATAATGAGCATGAAAAACAGACAGCCACACCAAAGAACACAAGATGTAAGGTGGAAACCCAATGTGGGTGAAAACCACCTGCTACAATATGTCTCTATCTTCTTTCAATTTAGAAACTTCTTTTACAATTGTTTTGTACTAGTGCAGTCCTTTACCAGTACGCAGGCTGCAACCTGCAGAGAGCTACAACTCTCTCTCTCTCTCTCTCTCTCGTTTTCCAATCTATTCCTGGAAGGGAGCTACAACCCCCTACTTCTTTTTATAAAGCATCAGATAATCAACAAGTACATAACAGATATAGATCACTACAGATATCAGATCAGCAACAACAGAACTAACCCAGAACACCTTATCAATAGAGAAATTCAATCAACAGAACATCTTAAAACAGAGACGCAGATTTTCTTTCTGTGTCCTGCGACCAGACGTCGTTAACCTTCTGCAACTCTGCGTCCACACACAGATATCCTTCTGCTCCGCTGCGTGCCCACGCACTGTTCCTTTGACTGCTCTGCGTTCTGTTGCTTCAGGGACGCACCCAAAGATACTATCGCGCCGCGTCTTTCGCTACAGAGACGCACCTGAAAACACTATCGCGTCGCGTCCTTCTGCTTCAGAGACGCACCTGAACCTTGATCGCCCTGCGTCCCCACGCAGGTCTCTCTCTACTGTGCTGCGTCTCGGCGCACTTGCCCTTTACAGTACCTACGTCCCGGCGCACTTTCCCTTCACTGAACCTACGACCCTTTAGATATAAATGATATGAAGGCTTCAGGACAAACCCAAACAGTCAGATCTACAGATCTAATCATGCGCCATAGAGATCACAGTCCATTAGAAGATTCGCCCTCTTAGATCTGGACTAGATCTCATCAAATAAGATATTCAACCCAAGACAATTGCTCAATCCAAATGAACTCCTTTGCTTTATATAGGCAAGCTCCTCCCCAAAACGTGGAACAATACCACGAGCCGACACCATAGAAACATAAAACTGTCGGCTAGATACCACACAAGAAACCCCCACGTGCTTTTCTCTGCCTTGAAATGTGTGCAATGGGTAGACGCACCCCCTGAACGGCTGGCCGGCGTCCCTGGACGCGGGTTCTGCATGGTATACCTGCGGGGACGCACTTTCTGAACCGATTGCCTGCGTCCTTCTTAATTTTTCAACAACCTGAGAGCCTTACCACTGGAGTTGCCATCAAGTACAACATCTGTAACATACAGTCATACCAGATAACATAATGCCAACAATCTCCCCCTTTGGACTTGATGGCAACCTCAATCTTACAAGCTTCAGCTTCATTCTCCCCCTTTGACATCAAGGGCAAAGGGTATGCTCCCCCTTAGCTCATGCTCCTCCAGATCTGCAACAAATAACCAGAAAACCACCATGAAAGAGATAGAGACATATTGCAGCTATTTCCAAGATCTCCTTCTCCATAATGCCAACAATGCATTATGTGCTCCCCCTGAGCCTTGTACCACCAATAAGAAGATGTTCAACAATAAGATGATGCATCAACAACCCCTAGCTTTTGCCTGAGGTATTCAAATGTGTCCCTGGGCAATGGTTTGGTGAAAATATCAGCAACTTGTTCCTTGGAAGGAACATACTCCAACTTGACTTTCTGTTCAAGCACTTGTTCCCGGAGAAAATGGTACTTGATTGGTATGTGCTTGGTTTTTGAATGCATAACAGGGTTCTTTGAGATGCTGATTGCACTTGTATTATCACATAAGATGGGGATTGGTGGAGTACAAGTGATTTGAAAATCTTGCAAAGTCTGCATCATCCAAAGGAGTTGGGTGCAACAAGATGCAGCAGCAACATATTCCGCTTCAGCTGTAGACAAGGCGATCGAACTCTGTTTCTTGCTGAACCAAGATACCAGTCTGGAACCCATAAAGAACGCACCACCACTTGTGCTTTTCCTGTCATCCACGCTTCCGGCCCAATCTGCATCTGTATAAGCATGAAGAGTAAGATCTGTATCTCTAGGATACCATAAGCCATAATTTTGAGTCCCTTGAAGATATTTGAAGATTCTCTTTACTGCCTGAAGATGAGTCTCCTTCGGATTTGCCTGAAATCTTCCAACTATTCCAACTGCATGCATGATGTCCGGTCGGGTACCTGTCAAATATAGTAAACTTCCAATCATAGATCTGTAGGTTGGTTGATGTACTGCTGCAGATTCATCATTTGCACTGAGACTACATCCTGTGACCATGGGTGTACATACTGGTTTTGCATCTTCCATGCCATATTTCTTCAAAATCTGTTTGAGATACTTGGTTTGAGATAAAAAGATTCCTCCTTCCTTTTGTTGGATTTGCAAACCAAGGAAATATGTCAGTTCTCCTAGCAAGGACATTTCAAATTCTTTCTGCATGACTGAGGCAAAACTTTGACTCATAGCTTCTTCATTGCTGCCAAAAATAATGTCATCTACATACACAACAAGTATTAGCAATTTGTCATTTTCAACTTTTATATACAGATTGCTATCTGCTGAACCTTTTGAAAAACCTTGTTGATGAAGATATTTGTCCAACCAGTAGTACCAAGCCCTTGGAGCTTGTTTGAGACCATAGAGAGCCTTTTTCAATCGGCATACAAGATTTGGATCATTTCCAAGAATGAACCCATCTGGCTGTTCAATGTACACTTCTTCTTCCAAGTCTCCATTCAGAAAGGCTGATTTCACGTCCATTTGAAATACTTTGAAGTTTTGAAAACTTGAGAGAGCAAGGAACATTCGGATGGCCTCAAGTCTTGCAACAGGAGCAAAAGTTTCTTCAAAGTCTATTCCTTCTTGCTGCGCATACCCTTTACAAACAAGTCTGGCTTTGTTTCTAATTACTTCTCCATTTTCATTCAATTTATTTTTGAAGACCCATTTTGTTCCGATAACATTCTTATCCTTTGGTCTAGGAACCAGCTCCCAAGTGTTGTTCTTTTCGATTTGCTCAAGTTCTTCATCCATTGCTTTTACCCAACATTCATCTTTGCATGCTTCTTTCACATTTTGTGGTTCAGTAGAGGATAGTAATGCCAAATAGCTTGAGGCTTCTGCAACTGTTCTTCTTGTTTGTACACCTGCTTCTTTCTGCCCCACAATCTGAGATTCTGGATGATTCTTCTGAACATATCTGGATGGAGTTTTCTCTTCTATTCTTGTCTACTCCTCTGGTTCTTCTTGAGGTTCTTCTTCTTCATCATTCTGTCTTTGAGGGTAGCCTTCATCTTCTTCGATATCTTCCCGATGTACTTGCCTAGGAATGTATCCCTTCTCATCAACCACCACATCAATGCTGTCAACAATTCTGCCAAGTCTTTTATTGTAGCACTTGTATGCTTTGCTATGTGGAGAGTAACCAAGAAGAATGCCTTCATCTGCTCTAGGTTCAAGTTTGCCAAGCTGCTCATCAGTATTCTTGATATAGCATTTGCTCCCAAAGATTTTGAAGTGCTTTACCGAAGGAGTTTTACCACTCCAGAGCTCATGAGGAGTTTGAGTGCTGTTCACCCGGACATTTGTCTTGTTGAGAATAATAACCGCAGCATGTGCAGCTTCACCCCAGAAAGTTGCGGGAGTTCCTGATTCATCAAGCATAGCACGAGCCATTTGTTGGATTGTTCTGTTCATTCTTTCAACAACTCCATTTTGCTGAGGAGTTCTAGCTGTAGAGAATTCTCTCCTTATGCCATGTTCATCACAGAAATCGAAAAATTCATTTGAAGTAAATTCCCACCTCTGTCGGATCTGAGGCACTTAATTTTGTGACCTGATTCATTTTCAACCAAGGCTTTGAAGGATTTGAATTTTTCGAAAGCTTCATCTTTGTGCTTCATAAGTCCTAACCAGACAAACCTGGAGAAATCGTCAATAAATAATATCAAGTATTCCTCTCCTCTAGGTGTTCTTTTCCTGAATGGACCACATGTATCTGTATGTACTAGCTCAAGAGGCATGCTAGCTGATCCTTCCTTCTCTGGAAAGTTAGTCCTGGTTTGTTTTCCAAACTGACATGATCTGCATATGGTGTTGTCAGGAATTTTGATATCTGGAAGATCGCGAACTGCCTGATATTTGCATGCTTTCCTTATTTGTGAGAAGCTTAGATGTCCCAACCTTCGATGCCATAACCAGTGCTCTTCATCCTTGCTCAGATAGCATTGTTGTTGTCCTTCTTCAAATATGTACAGATTATTTGGAGTTCTTTTGCCTTTGAGTACTGTTTTACCTGTATCAAGATCACGAACAAGACATCCATTCGATCTGAAAATAACCTCGGTTCTTTGATCACACATTTGGCTGACACTTAGAAGATTATGCTTCAATCCATCAACATACAAAACATTTCCAGCTTTGACCTTTCCTTTTAACTGAGCAATGCCTTTTCCTTTTATAGTTGCAGGAGTATCATTTCCAAAAGAGACTTTCTTTCCTTTTTCTAGAACAGAATAAGATTCAAGTTTTTCTTTATCACCTGTCATATGCTTCGAACATCCACTGTCAATGTACCATAGATTTTCCTGTCCCTCTGCATAAAATGCTATTCCACATCTTTCTGTTTGAGGTTCCTTTATTCTCCATGTTTTGGTGCTTGAGGCTTGCTCCTTTTTCTGCTGAAACCTGCTCCTGCATTCAGATTCTTCATGACCAAAGTTATTGCAAATAGAACATTCGACTTCATTTTCAAGAACCGAAAAGTTGTTATAGGTCCTTTTTGTCATCCCTGTCATACTTCTTTGTTTTTGAGCTTCCCTAGTCATGATTGTTTTATATGCAACACATTGAGCTGCTTTGTGACCAAAATTATGGCAAGAAAAGCATTGTCCATTGAAGAAGCTTCTGCGGTTATTGAATCTACCTGCCAACTGATTGTAATTTCTATTTTCATCTATTCTTGAACCAAACTGAGAAGATTTTACCTGTGGCTGGTTGTAGCTTTTGTTCACCCTTAAGATGGATTGCCCCTGATAGTTTCTGTTTGTATTTTGTCCCTGCTTTACCTGATTATCTTCATTGTTCTTCTGCTCATTTCTTCTTGCCGCATCAAGATAATTTTTTGAGGTGGATGCTTGAGAGGTTTCTCCATTGTAACCCAAACCTGTCTTGTTTAGAGGAGACCGCTGCACATTGATAATCTCATCCAAAGTTTCAGATCCTTTGACAAACTTAAGATTAATAGCTTTTGTTTTCTCAATTTCTTTTCTGAGACCAACAATTTCACCTTCTAGTTTTTCAAGATGTTTTTCTTTTTCATCAATTTGAAATTGTAGAGTATCAATGATCACATTATTTTCTTCTATACATCTCTTGAGTCTAGTAATTTCATCATAGAGGTTATTCACATCTACAACATCCTCATAATCATCATCTTCAAATGCCATTAACAACTTATATTTATTACCTTGTTCATCTTCATCACTGTTTGATAAACCATCACTATCTTCATGGGTGTAGTAGCTTTTCTTATTTGCACTTTGTTTCTTGTTCCATCTAGCAGGTTCCTTTCCTTTATCCTTATAAGGACATTTTGCAGCATAATGACCTACTCTTCCACAAGCAAAGCATTTGAAAGGTAGCTTACCTCTGAACCTTCCAGAACCCCTTTGAAGATTTCTGACAAAATTTGATTCTTCTTCCTCTTCTTCTGGAACATGGCTTGCTTCATAGTAATCTTCTTTGCCTGATGCCTTAAAAGCAGCTTCCCTTCTGTCTGATGGACCTCCCTTTCTCATTTCATAAGCAGTTAGAATTCCATGTAGCTGAGACATAGTGAGAACACGGAGATTTTCCTTTTCTTCTATTGCAGATACTTTAGATTCAAACTTGGGGGATAATGACCTTAGAATCTTTTGAACTACTATAGCCTCTTTTATTTCTTCACCCAAATTTTTCATACAATTAACAATCTCATCTACCCGAAGAAAATAATTAGCAACACTTTCATCATTATACATCTTGAGAGTCTCATATTGAATCCTGAGAGTTTGAAGTTTAGCTTGTTTTACCTGTTCATCTCCTTCATAGCTCGTGACCATTTTGTCCCATATCTCTTTTGCTGATTTGAAGTGCATTACCTTCATGAATTCTGTTTGGGATATACTTCCTAATAGAGTACTGACTGCTTTTGCATTTGTTTCATACTTCTTTTTCTCAGCTGGATCTGTAGGAGTAGCTGAAGGAAAAGCATAGCCTGTTTCTACAATGTCCCAAACTTCTGTACCAAGAGATTGAAGATATGCAGTAACTCTTACCTTCCAATAATTGAAGTTTGTCCCATCAAAAATCGGTGGCCTGATTGATGCTTCTCTGAAGGACCTGCTCTGATACCAATTGTTGGAAATAATACTGAGAGGGGGGGTGAATCAGTATTATCTAGCAATTTAATAAATCTTCCTGATTTGATCTTTGAATTATTTTAGCATATCAGTACCATAAAATAATGAGCATGAAAAACAGATAGTCACACCAAAGAACACAAGATGTAAGGTGGAAACCCAATGTGGGTGAAAACCACCTGCTGCAATATGTCTCTATCTTCTTTCAATTTAGAAACTTCTTTTACAATGATTTTGTACTGGTGCAGTCCTTTACCAGTACGCAGGCTGCAACCTGCAGAGAGCTACAACTCTCTCTCTCTCTCGTTTTCCAGTCTATTCTTGGAAGGGAGCTACAACCCCCTACTTCTTTTTATAAAGCATCAGATAATCAACAAGTACATAACAGATATAGATCACTACAGATATCAGATCAGCAACAACAGAACTAACCCAGAACACCTTATCAATAGAGAAATTCAATCAACAGAACATCTTAAAACAGAGACGCAGATTTTCTTTCTGTGTCCTGCGACCAGACGCCGTTAACCTTCTGCAACTCTGCGTCCACACGCAGATATCCTTCTGCTCCGCTGCGTGCCCACGCACTGTTCCTTTGACTACTCTGCGTTCTGTTGCTTCAGGGACGCACCCAAAGATACTATCGCGCCGCGTCTTTCGCTACAGAGACGCACCTGAAAACACTATCGCGCCGCGTCCTTCTGCTTCAGAGACGCACCTGAACCTTGATCGCCCTGCGTCCCCATGCAGGTCTCTCTCTACTGTGCTGTGTCTCGGCGCACTTGCCCTTTACAGTACCTGCGTCCCGGCGCACTTTCCCTTCACTGAACCTGCGACCCTTTAGATATAAATGATATGAAGGCTTCAGGACAAACCCAAACAGTCAGATCTACAGATCTGATCATGCGCCATAGAGATAACAGTCCATTAGAAGATTCGCCCTCTTAGATCTGGACTAGATCTCACCAAATAAGATATTCAACCCAAGACAATTGCTCAATCCAAATGAACTCCTTTGCTTTATATAGGCAAGCTCCTCCCCAAAACATGGAACAATACCACGAGCCGACACCATAGAAACATAAAACCGTCAGCTAGATACCACACAAGAAACCCCCACGTGCTTTTCTCTGCCTTGAAATGTGTGCACTGGGTAGACGCACCCCCTGAATGGCTGGCCGGCGTCCCTGGATGCGGGTTCTGCATGGTATACCTGCGGGGACGCACTTTCTGAACCGATTGCCTGCGTCCTTCTTAATTTTTCAACAACCTGAGAGCCTTACCACTGGAGTTGCCATCAAGTACAACATCTGTAACATACAGTCATACCAGATAACATAATGCCAACAGTTTAGACATGAACTGGCTCAACACACTAACAAAGTATGCTAAGCCTGGTTTAGTTGTAGTCAAATATATCAAACTACCAATTAACTGCTTGTCCAAAGTAGCATCCACCTCCTTAGAGCCATCATCTCTGCACAATTTTAGGTTCTACTGCAAAGGTACTGATGTTCTCTTACACTGTTCCATTCTGAACTTTTTGAGAAACCCTATGACATACTTCCATTGAGTAAGAAAAGTTTTCCCAGAGTCTCTCCACACTTCCAAACCTAGACAGTAATGTAAACTTCCGAGGTTTTTCATTTCCAAAACCTGTGACATCTGCAATTTGATTTCTTTGATTAATGCATCTGCATTACCTGTTATAATCATGTCATCCACATACAAGGAAATCAAAATTATATGCCCTTGTTCATGATACATGGTATATCGATTTCAATCATTCTTACTCCTATGAAAACCATGTTGTAAGAAAAATGAATCAATCTTCTCGTACCAAGACCTGGGTGCTTGTTTTAAATCATAAATGGCATTTTTCAATCGACAAACTAAATGTTCCTGTGCTTGTTTAACAAACCCTTCAGGCTGCATTAAATAAACCTCTTCCTTTAAATCACCATTTAAACATGCACACTTAACATCTAACTAGTGTAGCTTCCACTGATGTTTTTAAGCTACAACAATTAACATTCTAATAGTATTCAGTTTGGCTACAGGAGCAAAGGTTTCTTCATAGTCAATTCCCTCTTTCTGTGAATAAACCTTTGCTACCAGTCTAGCTTTAAACTTTTTTGTACTCCCATATGCATTAAATTTAGGTTTGTAAAGCCACTTGCAACCTATGGGTATTTTTCCTTCAGAAGATTCAACTAGTTCCCAAGTATTATTTGTAATAATAGATTCAAATTCTTTATTCATTGCAGTCCTCCACTCATGCGATTGACTAGCTTCTTTATAATTTGTGGGCTCTATAACATTTAAAATGTTTGACATTAAAGCATAGTTTTTCAATCTGGCTAGTAGTTGAGTCTTCCCACTTGATCTTCTCAATAAGGGACTCTCATCAAATTTGTTTTCTTCATACCTTAATGTGCTTGAATTACTGATTACATCACCTGCTTCTTCCTCTTTCTGTTGTTGTTGTTGTTGTTGATGTTGCTGATTGTCCTCACTACTTTATTCAATCAACAATGGAATGTGCCACTCTTCAAGACTGTTCTCCTTATTTCCTTTCTTAGCTTGCTCATGAAATAACACATCTCGACTGACAAAAACTTTACGAGTCACAAGATTAAACAACTTATAAGCTTTAAAATTAGTGCAATATCTGATAAATATGCATTTCATGTCCTTAGGGTCTAACTTCTTCCTATAATCCTTGGTAATATGGGTAAAGGATTTTGATCCAAAAACCTTTAAATGATTCATTGTAGGCTTATATCCATAAAATGCTTCAAAAGGAGTTTTAAAGTTAAGACATTTAGTTGGACTCCTATTTTTCAAGTATACTGGAGTGTTGATGGCTTCAGCCCAAAAACCATTGGATAGACCCTTACCTTGAAGCATACTTTGTGCACACTCCACAATGGTTCTATTCTTTCGTTCAACAAATCCATTCTACTGTGGAGTGTGAGGTATTGTGAACTCTTGAATAATCCCATGATTCTTGCAAATTTCATGAATTCTCCCAACTTGTATTCTCCCCCTTTGATCAGAGCAGAGAATCTTAATGAATTTCCCTGTTTGCTTCTCCACCATATTATTAAATTCTCTAAAGCATTGAAATGCCTGGTTCTTTTTTCTGATAAAGTATACCCAGAAGAATCTAGTGAAATCATCAGTAAAGAGTAGAAAATAATATGCATCACCTAGAGACTTAGTCTGCATAGGTCTGCATATATCTGTATGCAGAAGCTCCAGAATATCTCTTTTCTTCCTATAAGCATTCAAAGGAAACTCTTCCCTATGCATTTTCCCTAATGCACATCGATCACAATCTAAATGAAAATTCTAAAAAGAAGGAAGTCCATCAACCATACCTTTTCTTTGTAGCAACATGAGACCTTGTAGGTTAAGATGACCAAATCTCTAATGCCAAATATTCTTGGCTGTCAATCCTGTTGAAGCCAGAGCTTGGTGTCACATGCTCTTGACATTCAACTTATAAAGGCTTCCCACACACTCTCCTGATGTAACTAGTTCCTTCTTGCTATCCTTTATGACACAATAGGTTCTGAATAATTAGACTTGCAGGTCCTGATTAGCCATCATTGAAACAAAGATCAATTTCTTCTTCATCTCGCGTACATACATCACATTTTTAATATATCTAATGTTACCATTAGGAAACATCACCGGAATATCAATGTACCCCTTAATCTGATAACCTCTATCATCACCTAGATAAATTTTAGCTCCACAAGTAGTTTCTTCAAAATTCTCGAACCAATCTCTATTAGCTGTCATATGTGATGACGCACCTAAATCTACAAACCATGTTTCGGTCTCATCCTCCTCAAGAGATGAAAGAGCATAATCAACTACAAATAATCGAATATCATGACTGTGACCTTCATCGGCAAAGTGCCCTGTGTGCTTTCTCTGTTTATTTCTAGCCTCATTTGTATGTCTCTTAAAATAAAAATTAACTAAATGACTGGTTTTCCCAGAGTAAAAAGAATTATTGTCAAATTTGTTACCACTGTTACTTGGAGACATACCTCTAAATGGTCTCTTCTAAAAAACGCCACCGCCTTTCTGTTCCTGTGGTTGTTTCACTTTGTAAGGTTTCTTCTTCACCATTAGAGCAAGATCGGCACTTTATGGTCTCAAATTCTATTGTCGCTCTTCTTCCTGTATCAGGATTCCTGTTAACTCTTCAAATGCAGGGGCTTTATCCCTTATAGACAAGCTCGTGATGAACATTTGGTATTCATCTATGATCCTGTTCAATGTAATTGTGAGAAGATCGGAATTGGAAACATTTTCCCCGATGTAACCCAATCTGTCCTTCAAGTCCTTAACCTGTGCAATGAATCCAAGAACAGATTCATTCTCCTCCATCCTCATGGAAAACAAATTTCCTTTGAGTGACAAGATGTGATTGGTGTTCTGTGTCTAGTAAAGGTTCTTGAGTGTAGTCCATATCTCACTGGACAATTTACAGTCACTGATATGTGGGCTAATGTTGTCTTTAACAGAAATATTCAATAAGAATTTCACCTTATTCTCCCTTTTATCCCAATCCTATATTAGTGTTGTCGTACCACCTACTGAAATGGTCGACTTCTGCTCATCACCATTGATGATCGACCATGCACTCGATCCCTTAAGCAACGTCTGTAGCTTGAATTTCCAATTGGTATAATTGGTCCGATCGAGTTTTTAGTCTCATTGAGATAAGCTTTTGTGAAATTTTTCATTTTTGACTGATCGGATTCCAGATCCCTCGATCTTCAGTCGATTCTAACCAAGTGAACAATTACAAGCTATAGTAAAAAAAATAATCTCAACACATACCAAAACCTTTGAATCAATCACAGATCTGCCACCAATATACCACGATCTTTGTGTCTATAAATCAGATCCACCGCCAATCTAGCAAGATCTCATGCACAAAACCATAAAAACAAATCAACGCTTCTTCACACTGAAAAATTGCGATTTTTAGGGGCTATGATCAAAATTGTTCTAAGGAAAGGTTAATGATCATGCGTTCAACCCCAAAATCTGCGATGATCATCACTTCTGTTACACCAAAAAATGTGATGATCGCTTTGTGCTCAGCTAGAGATACGCTGAGACCTGCGAGAAAGAAAAATTCTCATGTGAGTAAGGTGTGTCACTCCTAACCACCTAGACTCTGAAACTATGAGAACTAAGGCTCTTATGTTTCCAATGGGGCACTATAGCCATGAAGGCTATGTAACTGTCATGTTCCTATAGTAATAGGTGTCATAATGTATGATCGACTTAGTTTATCTCTGTAATATGTACGTACCTTTGCTTTCTGCAAATGTTTTCCATATTTGTAAAAAATAAAATTAAAAAATTAAAAAGTGTAAAGAGGGTATGTCCTAAAAAAAAATCAAAGGACAAAAAGAATAAAAAGGCTAAAAAAGATGAAAAACATGAACCCCAAAAACAAAAAGACCATGAATGTGTGCAAGTCCAAATGCCACTACTATTTACTTTTCTGCATAATAATGATTGCATGCAACTTGTTATTCATGCCACAATCCATGGTAATCAAACAGTTTAATCTTGGTTATTTCATGTTTATAGATAGAGAATAAAATCTGACCAAATTGTTTAATCTTGGTAGATAAGTAGACAGGGAGAGTTAATAAAAGGAGCTCAACAGTTTTATCTGAGCTCTTGGATGTAATAAAGATAGACATAGATAGATTTCCATTGTAAAAGAAAAGAAAAGTTTGATAAGGGTTTGCGAGTTCAAGTGCACCCCAATAAAAAGTAGAAAAAATGGCAGGATGTGTAGGTGGGTAAGTAGATGAATGGGTGCAGAATTATGTATGATGAATGTTTAGTTAAAACTTATATCATTTACTTTCATCATCATATTACTTTAAAAGTATGGATAATAAGGACACATTCACAAAGTTAGGTGACTAATTTCCTCATTTATTTTACCCCTTATTTCACTAATTTCCCACAAATAACAATCAAAGTACCTAAAACCTTAAGTTAAATGGGCTCAGAGCATTTCTATGACTTCTGAAGGGACCAGACCCTCGGCTTGATAAATTATAAGGTCTAAGTGCTAAAGCCTCTTATCAACATTTACCCCCTCCATAATTAATTCATTTTCCCTAAAAAAACCCTTTTTCTAAGGTAAAATCACTATTTTCCTGAGAAAAGTAATTACCCCCATATAAAAACCCACAAATGCACTTAAGCCTAAGTTATGATGTTCAAATGTGGAAATGTCAATATATTTCAAAAGCTTTTTACTTAGCGCATTTCCATTTCCATTTTCCTATTAACATCTAATTTTATTTATGTATTTAAATCCCCAAAATATACCCCTTTTCCCATATATATTATTAAAATTCCATATGTTAATATCCCACCCCGATGGTTTGAAATATAAACCATAATAAAATAACAAGATGGATTAATTAATCGATATGCGATTAATTAAGGGCCATGACCCTCCACCACATTAAAAGGGATTAATTAATCAAATTGTGATTAATCAATAACCATCCTCCAATAAAATCATCCTCGACGTTATTAAATCTCCCTAATATGTAATTATTATCCCGTCGGGCCCCTCCATTAATTCCTGATCAAATCATTGCCCTGACCACTATACCATCTAACCCCTTCATATCTAATGGCCGATGCTCATATTGGGTGGCCTCCGATGCTGACCTTTACTCGCCCGATGTAAGAGGTTTTACTATTCATCCCGCCGCCATGTGTTGCCTGATGAATGTCATCAGGCGAACCTCTCCCAATACCGCCAAGCTCTCAAAAGTGGTGCGATATATTCTGCTTACCGCCTCCATTTACCACCTCCACTAAACGACAAAACGTCACCTCCACTAGTTGGTGCCAACTGTCGATTTCCATTATACCTGCCAAAACATTGAATTTGCAAATAAAACAAAAAATACTCATTATTTTTGTTTCACCAAGAAAAGAACCTTCTATTCTCCATGCACAAATAGAGTACGTTAAAACTATCACCATGCTTCCAACCGTCAACCTCCAGAAGCCGCTGAACTCCAGATTACCATTGCAGACCCGTGCGCTCCCTGTGAAAAGTGCACCAGTGCCATTTGTCTCTTCATTCAACCAAAACCAGATATTTATCCCTTTTTCAGTTAAGAAACCCTATTTTCATATTGAACCTGAGCTAAATTTCTGTAAAAATTAAGTAATTTAGTGAACTTAAGTTGTTTAACAGTTTTGACACTCTCTGAGATGACCCAGTGCCTCAAAATTTTCTACCCTCGTCCTTGAATCCACAAGAACCAAGGATGGACACTCCAGTATCCTTAAATGTCATGCCAGTTACCACTCTCCACAAAGATATAGACCATCTTCCCCCGGCTGAAAAAGATTTTCAAATTAAAGACCTCACCTTTGAAGAGTCCCCTTTGAAATTGCATTGCAGACATCGAGACAATTATTTGAACCATGTGGATAAGATAGGCCTCTGGGAGTCAAACCTGCCCAAATATCAATTCCCCAGTGTTCATGTCTTTTCGGAAATTGTTCACTACTGTCATGCAAGCTATGACCCTATCATGAGAGCTGTAACGTACCCAGACCAGAAAGTCTTGTTCACTATTGCTCTTGAATCCATAAATGAAATGTTACAGTTACAACCTGGTCAAGATGTCACCCCCCTTACCATTGTTGATTTGCTGGAAAGATTCTCTAAGATATCTAGTTCCAAAAGTACCCAAACCCTCCAGACTTTCATTGCTAAAGAAAAATACATGCCAAAAGACCCCCCTCCTTATATCTATTCCTTTTTTTCTGGTCTAGGAAAAGATATCACGTCAATGATATCATGTATGTTAGGTTTTACCACTAGATGAGATTGTTTTTTCCTACATGTCTATTTTTACCCCTGGTCAACCTCCTGTAGTCAAGTTTGAGTATGCAAAATTCATCACAGATAAGATGCATGATCAGTTTTTAAGATTGGAAAATGAAAGAGTGTTCAAATATTCATCAGTCCAGTATCATTTGTTTCTCTTCTACCAAACTGATAAGTTTCCCTTCTCTGTTCAAAAATTTGATACTAAAGGGAATCCTATATCTGTCATCTTTTGGACCTCTCTATTCCATAGGTCAAGTTCTTCTCACTATGCATACACAGATTTTATTGACCTATTTGTACATCTAGTGACTACAATGTGATTAGGAAGTCCCCCTCCCAGATTCAGTGTAGACATTAAGAGGGTTCTCCAGCTGTCCAAACAATACAAAGTAGGGGATTGGTACTTGTACCAAAACCATATTGAAATCATAATTTATGGGTGCGAGTTTCCTCCTTACAAATTACTTAGATATCTCCCCATGCGATTATTTGCTCTGGAGTACTACAGGAAAATGATCAATTCTGATGAGATTCACTTTGTCAAAACCAAGACGAAGGCCCAGCTAAGAATAAAAGATCATCTCGGCCCATTTATTTGCAATAATAGAGAAGCAGGAAAGGAGGCAGATGACAACCTTCAAAGATTGAGATTAAAACAATGTTTCATTTGGGCCTATGACCCCCACAACTTCATTTGTAATAGAAGGCAAAAACATAAGCTTTCTCCTTATATCCACCATAGGATCCCAGAAATTGAACAATACGCCAATCAATTTAAATGGGTGGAAGGCACTCTGGTAGATCAAGATAGCACACAAGTTGCAGTTGACAATGTATTGGTGGATCTAGAAAGAAGGCTTGATGAAGATTTGTTTGTACAGGTGCCAGGAGAAACTTCATCACAAAGACAATCACAGGAACACAGTGGGAAGACTTCAGAGAAAGTACGGCCATCAGGCCAACTAGAATCATCAAAATAGCAGGAGATGTCAGAACAACAAGAAGAATCTGAACAACCAGAAATCTTAGAGGAGTTTGCTCAACCTGAACAAATCATAAGCAATCCTCCTGTGTTTCAAAATCCTCTCAATGAGGAAAGAAACCGTAAAAGAGACAAAGAAGAGGCCACTCCTTCTAGAAGGCCTATTGATCAAACTTTTGCTAAAAGGCAAAGGTTAAACCCATATGCAGAACAAGAGTACACAGAGGAAACAGCAGGCAACAAAGCGGTAGAAAGGACAGAAAGTGGGCATACTATCCCTTCAGGAGGTTCACCGTCTACCTCACAGCTCTAGGTATTAGAAAGACAACAGAGCATAGAGGTGTCTTCATTTAGAGCTCCTTCAGAACAAAGTCTGGATATTAAAGAAAAATATAAAGAAATCAAAGCAAGGAATGAAATATTAAAACTGCAAAGCTATGCCCATTATTTGAAGATGGCCCCAACAAACCAGACAAGGCTGATGTCAGCCTTTGTTATAAAGGAAGGAAGGATGTAGATGAGCTTCCTAAAGCCAACTATGAAACAACCAAGATCCATGGTTGATTATTTAAAATTTGATTTTGAAGTTTTGGCAAAGGATATTCATCCTATTGACCAAATAGAACTGGTCAAACAAATTGGTGAGATGGTATATTCTACATTAACTAATAAAGCCATCACAGCACATCAATTGCAGAATTCATTGAGCAATACCTCTGCACAACTTCAACTGGAAAAGAGCTCTTCTCAAGCTAAAGACACCAGGATAAAAACTTTAGAAGACTTGGTGATAGAGTTGGGACATGATCCCAAGGATGTCAAAGTAGCAGGACAGTTGATTAAAAGGAAAAATGATGATATAGCTGCATTAAAGAAGTTGCTCAATATCCCTCCTCTCCATCATCCCCAAACTGTAGAAGTTATAGAGAGGCAAAAAGAAGAAGAACTTAAGGACCTAGTCCTTAAGTTAAATGATCAGTTAAAAGAAACTAAGAAGGAATCAGAGAAGGCAATACAGTCTAAGCAGAGTGAGCTGGCCACCGCTCCTTAGACTGTCATACCTATAATTTCTATAGCAGTACCCTCCACTCTGGCAACTTCCTTGGTGCCAACACTTTCACCAGTGATAGAATTACTAGTAGCAGGGACTATTTCAACCACAAATACATCAACCATTGCAGGGACATCAACAGAAAAAACAGATGAAATGATTAAAGCCATGGAACAAACGAGTATCTAGGCCACAAAATTGAAAAAGATCAGAGAACAAATGGCAAGTTTGGACACAGACTATGAGCTTGCACAAATTTAGAATAGAGAAGATGAACGAAAAAACAAAAGGATGGAGGAAAGAATCAGAGTCCTAGAGAAGCATTTGACATTAGAAAAACCATTGGGAGAAATGAAAAATATATTGTAGGCCAATATCAATGATATTTGGCCTTCTATCCAAGTAATCTTTGAACAGACTGAATTAATGAAAGTAGCTATGGAAGCTATACAGAAGACTAAAGAAGAACTTGAAGATAAAATTGAAGAGGAAAATCAGTTGATTGATTTTTTAAACAACAGAAATAGGTACCAGCTGGACGAGTTAGAGATTGAGGATAGAACAACTACTATTATTGAAATAAAGAAAGTTCTTACTAAGAGGAACTTAATGCTTAATTTAGAGAAAAGGTGTTAAAGCATTTAGGCAGACATAGATAGCTTCATGTTGAAATATGGAATTTTAAGAGAGAAAGGCCTTCCTAGCCCACTGGTTATACATGACAAGTTAATGACATAGGAAGACTATATCGAGAGATTAGATAAACAGGCCAAGAGTCAAGCAAGTTCTTCAGGAGTAAAAGCATTACCTACAGGAAAGGTACTTTATGATGGTCTAGAGAATCTATTCTACATAGAGCATGAAGTAAAACATCTATTCACCAACAAACCCAATTTTCTAAGTACACAGAAGCTGATGAAGTTTACAGGAAGATGATTAGGGTGAAATTACCAGATAACGACTAGTGGACCAATTTGACTGACTTACTATAAAGTTACTATAATAAATCTGTAGAGTAAAAAATGTTCACTATGGTAAAGCCTAGTAATACAGGATGAAAGGATGAAACAACACAGGTAAATAGTATCAGTAGGTGAAGACAAGAGTGAATCCAGCAAATAACTACCAAGGCAACTACAAGAGCCAAATCCGAAATTCAGCAACCAGTACATTCACAAATAAAGGGACAGCAAGCAAACAAATTTCCATCTGTCTCTATCTTCGTGTTGAAGATATTTTTTGTTTCCTAGATTAATTCTCATATAGTGATGAGATATTTTGTATCAAATTTTGTATAAATACTTCAAACGTTGAACTAATTAGGGAGGATTAAAAAACATTTCTATATACTTTGTGTTGGGAGCTAAATGAGCGATTGTAATCAAGGATGGACTGGTTTACTCGATTAAATAAAGTTTAGGACATTTCACTCAAATCTTGTGCACTGTGGGAAACAAATAAGTATCATTTCTCTAAGTTTGATTATTGTTTTCCTTTATGTTATGAAATGTCATGTGTTTCTTATAATTCGTAGAAGCAAACAAGGAATAATATCATCAGAATTAGCTTAAGTACTCTATGTTTTAACTGTTTGTTTCTTTAATGTTTTCTACTAAATTTCTTAAGTCTGGGAATTCTTAGTTGCTCCCTTACTTCTGTAATTCATTCCCTCTATTGGCCCCTAGTATAGGATTCTTAATTGCCCTTGCTATTTGCCAATCCTCCCTTCTTCATCTTGATCCCTGTCAAGGATTCTTCATTGCCCTTGGCCGTGGTTAAGATTTTCTTCCATTAAGACCTTTAGATTTGTCCTTGTTGTGCTATCTTTCCTTGTGAACTCTTACCTCGGTGATTAATCAAATCTTGTTAAACTTTTCCTACTTGACTCCATATCCCAATGGCTTGAATACTTGCTCTGCCCATCTGTTTACTTAATTCCACCAAACAAATCAAAACAAACAACCCTGAACATTAATAACTAGACTGAAATCATATTCAAACAAAGTTAAATCTTAAAGAGAGAGCCCTCTCTGGGCTTAGGTTGGCTAGAACCTGAGTCTAAAAGATTGGTTTGTGGTTACCTCGGGCCATTCCTTCTTTAATAACTTCTAGGGAAAAAAACTGAGTGATGACATAGTGGCGACCATATTGGGGAATCTCAAAACCCTCAATTTTAATAAACCTTTGAGGAATTCAAATTTTTATTCATAAGCATCTTAAAGGGTTATTAGAAGTTATTTCCAAAAGTTCACAAAAAACTAAAACAATTATCAAATGGTCGAAATTTGGCTTTAGGGAGAATTCACTATACCAAGGCCAACCTCGATCCAAATCCTCCCCCTTTATTTGAAAATCCCAACCTTATTCCGAGAACAATCAGAAGACAAGAAAGTTCAATAAGCCCTAGACCTTTTTTTAGATTCCATTCATGCCCTGTTGAGTGGTTGTTCCTTGAAGACCTTCCTTTTGACGAGTATTTAGGCCTCTCTTTGTTTATAACTACTTCTGACAGTGAATTACTGGACCTAGTTTCAAATCCAGAATTCCTCAGAGAACTTTAAATCCAACGAGCCAACTTGTTAATTGATCGAAATCTACTGAACTCCCCTCAGTCATCCCTCACCACTGATAAACTCCCTGAACTTTCTGAAATAGCTTCAACATCTTTTAGCTCACTATCATTTCCCCATGCCTCTGAAGATCATCCCTCATCTCCATTCATAACTTAACTCCCTCATCAGCCTATCACTACTCCTCAAACACCTATTACCCCTGTTACACCAACTCCCATTGTTGTTCCAAATCCCTTAGTTACCCCAACACTCGTTCTCAACCCTGTACAACTTAGAGCTAGGGCACTTAGATATGCTCCCCTCATAATGCCTGCACCTCAAGGTGTTTTGCCAGCAGATTATCAAAGTAAAATCACCACATTTCATGGCACTGGAACTTACATAGCACAACAACACACTAAGAAAATGACAGATTATTTTGAACTGCTTGAGATTGACATATGAGATGTCCAAATGAGAATCTTTCTCCAAAGTCTAGCTGGAGAAGTGATAACATGGTTTAGATCTTTGGCCCCCCAGAGCATAGATAGTTTAGAAGTCCTTTACCAACAGTTCTTAAATAGGTGGGATAAGAAGAAGAACCCCCTTCAAATTTTATCTGAATATGAAAACCTTAAAAGGGGACCAAACAAAACTGTTCAGGACTATTGTACCACGTTTAACAATGTGTATAATGCAATCCCTCTTGACCTTAGGCCTCCACCTGATTTAACCCTGATTAAATTTCCAAACAGATTTGATACAAATATGGTTTTTCAACTTAGAGAAAGGAATCCCCCCACACTTGAAGATATGCAAAGTGTAGCTGTCAATGTAGAAGCTAATTTGTTGTCGAAAAGGGCTAGAGTTAGAAATGAGAGAAGAACACCATTGAAAGATGAATCTTCACCCTTCGATCAGAAAATGGTTGCTTTAGCTAAAGGAATAGAAAGGCTGATGGATAGAATAGAAGTCAATGAAAGGAAACCTCACTGGGATAACTAGCAGGCTAATCCAGTGAGGAATCCAAACTTTAGGAAAAACCAGAACCAAAACACTGGTAAAAATGGTCTTGATCAGAACATCAGGCCACCTTTCCAGGAAAATTATGCTGAGACTTCCCACCAAGAAGACCCTGAGATAGACACTCAGATCAACCTAATGGGTTTAGATAATGAAGAAACTATTTTTCTAACTTTGGATGATCAAGAATTATACATGCATTAACAATTACAAACCCAAACAGGAAAATCCTTCGACTATAAGCAAGGGTATGACTCTCCTATTTTCGAAGTTCATAAACAAAACAACTTAAGAAGCAAGAAAAACATTGATGTTTCTCATCAGAATAAACAAGCAATACCTAACTAGCCTAAGAAAGCTACAAAACAAAATCCTCAAGTTACAAAAACTTTACAAATCCTTTCTAGACCACATCAAAATCCTCCTAATCATACCATTGAAGATGTAACAGATAACTAGCCTTCTGACGAGTAGCCTTCCACTTTAGTTCCCCTCAAAGGAACAATGGAATAGCCCTTAGAAATAATATTAGAAAATCCAATTGAAAATACTCCTAACAGTGAAAAAGAAAAACATACTACTCAGAACTTTGGCTCTAAAATTCCAAATATTCAAACAGATAAATCCTCTTTGCCTTTCAATTTGGGAGTAGAGGTGGCCAAACTCAAAATTTCAGTACCTTTGACAAAATTGGTTAAACATGAAACTTACAGGTCTCAAATTAGTAAATCCCTGAACTTTGTTGAAAATGAAGATTCTGTAAATTTATTTGATGACTAGCCTGAGTTAATTTTTGGACCAGATGTTAATGGAAAGCCAGTTGAAGGAGGGGTACCACTTTTCTACATCAGCCTCAACATCCACGATAAAATCCTGCATAATGCTATGCTTGACTCTGAAGCCTCACATAATCTTATGCCTAAGTTTGTAATGGAAAAGCTTAACTTGGATATCACTAGGCCGCATAAGGATCTCTTTTCCTTTTGATTCAAGCCAAGTTAAATGCTTAGGTCTCATAAAATATTTTTCTCCCTTGTTCAATACCTTGCCAAGACCATACTTATGGACATAGTTGTTGCTGACATACCACCCAAATATAGCATGTTGTTGTCTAGATCTTTAGGTGCCAAACTCCAGGGATCTCGACAATTGGACATGTACTATGCTACCATATCAGTCTTTGGACACCCCAAGAAGCTATATAGAGAAACTTTGATGAAGTATGTAGTGAGTTCCCAGGAGAGACCTCAGAATTTTCCCATATATTTAGTACATTCTGATATAGATGAACAATCAAGAAGATACTTCAAGTAGTATAATAGTAGAACCAAAAGAAATTGAAATATTCAAGGAAAATCAAAATGTCCAAATTCATGAAACATCAGATAAAAAAGATGATCTAGATACCTCAAACAACAAGGATTCCACTACCCCCGATGAGAATTATGAGCATGAAATCCTGTGGCATCTTGAATTTGATGGGTCAGTCAAAAAATTAGGTGCAGGAGCTGGTGTATGGATTTATAACTTAGAAAATGGTCATGTAGGGGGCCATGCCTACGGACTAAACTTTAAATGTACAAACAATATGGCCGAATATGAAGCACCTTTGTTAGTTTTGAAACTGGTTAAAAGGTTAGGAGCCATCAAAGTCTATATCATGGGAGATTTTGAGTTTGTGAAAAAAACAAATTAAAGATGTTTACATGACCAAGGATCCTAGGCTAGGATTTTATAGAGGAATGGTGATAGAAATATTAAATACCTTTTTTGAAACCAAACCTGTTGTTATCCCCAGAAAACACAACATGCAGGCTCATAGCTTAGCCATGTTTGCTAGTACTTGTAAGATGCCTTTTGAGCCCAACCATAAGTACATTGTTGAGGTTAGGCATAGGCCTGCAATTCCTGACAATTTAAAGAACTGGCAAGTATTTGAGAATGATCAGCAAATTAATTTTTTTTAAACTTTAGATAATGAATTTTTAAATACCAATATAGACACAAACATAGCAATAGATTTTGATTGCTCTGATAAAGTAGAAATTAAAAAACTAGAAGATGACCAGGTAGATAGATTTCACCCTACAAAGTTTACTAAAGCAGATATCCAAAACTTAAAACAGATGGAAATTGATGAAGTGATTGATGATGAAACTGAAGTCATAAACCTTAAAGATAATTGTTTACCCAAGGGATTAACTCCTTTGGAGGACTTATTCGATTCAAACGATATTCCCAAAAAGCCCAAAATGGAACCTTTGAAGTCAGACATTGAGGAATGTAATATAGGATTTGAAGAGAATCCCAAACTAATAAAATTGTCAAAATCATTACCTCCCAATGAAAAACTAAAATATATGGAACTGCTGAAAGAATTCCAGGATGATATTGTCTGGAGCTATGAGGACCTGAAATCCTATGATACTAGCATAATACAACACACTATTCCATTAAAAGAAGATCAAAAGCCCTTTAGACAGAAACCTAGAAGAATCAACCCTGTTCTGTTGCCTTCTATTGAAAAGGAGATCAAAAGAATGTATGAAGCTAGAATTATAGCACCTATTAGGTTCTCAGACTGGGTTTCCAATTTAGTACCCAAAAGAAAGAAAACTGGCGAAATTAGGTTGTGTGTTGATCTTAGGAATTTGAATAAAGTTTCACTTAAGGATAACTATCCTCTTTCGAAAATGGATCACATATTATAGAGGGTAGTGGGTTCCTCTAGAATTTCACTACTAGATGGGTTCTTTGGTTATAACCATATCCTAGTCCACTCAGATGATGAAGCAAAGACTACATTGACAACTCCATGGGGCACTTTCATGTATGTGAAAATTCCTTTTGGGTTAAGAAATGCAGGGGCCACCTTTCAAAGTGCAATGGACATAGCCTTTGCCAAAGAAATCCATGACTTCCTGGTAGTTTACTTAGATGACCTCACAATATTCTCTAAATCAGATCAACAACACCTAAATATCTTAGGGAGGTCTGTATTAAATGAAGGAAAAATGGAATTTCTCTCAATCCTAAAAAATCTTTATTTGGGTTGGAAGAAGGGGAATTGTTAGGCCACATAATCTCCAAACATGGTATCAGCATTGACCCAACAAGAATTGAAGCTATTTTGCAGATACCCCATCCCAGGAATATCAAATAACTTCAAGCATTTCTAGGGAAGATAAAATTTTTGAGGAGATTTATCTCTAATTTAGTTGAGTTAATTAGATTACTAAACGACATGTTGAAAAAAGATTTGGCTATTAAATGGACCGTAGAGGCTAAAAAATCATTTGAAGATATAAAGTTAGCCTTGACACAAACACCAGTCCTCATAAGTCCAAAGTTTGACAGAGAATTTATTAGTTTTTCTTTTGCATCTGAACATAGTATTGCTGCAGTTTTACTATAGAAGAATGATCAGAGATTTGAACAACCAATAGCCTTCTTTTGTAAAGCTCTAAGGGATGCATCTTTAAAGTATAATATAACGGAAAAATAGGTTTTTGCTTTGGTGAAAGCTATCAAATATTTCAGAGTCTATATTTTGTACTCTCACATAGTAGCTTATGTTCCTAATGCTGTAGTCAAAGACATTTTGACACAGAATGGAGTTGATGGCAAAAGGGAAAGGTGGATAGCTACCATATTAGAGTATGACATAGAGCTTAAACCTACAAAATGAATTAAAGACCAAGGGTTGGCCAAACTTATAAACAAATTGCCAAGCCCTCGGTATAAACTTCATTGCAGAATTGGATAACGAAGAGGAGATGGCGACTCCATAGATTAGCTAGGCCTTTTTAGATTCACCCTGGTATGCTGACATAATATACATTCTACAAAATTTACAACCTCCTTCAGGGTTGTCCAGAACTAAAAGTAGGTTTTTGAAAATGAAATCTTTGAAATTATGCATAATTGATAATACTTTATTCTGGAAAAATCATGAAGGCATTCTGTTAAATTGTTTAGTAAAGGACGAATCTGACAAATTACTCCAAGAATTTCATGCAGGTGATTGTGAAGGACATCTCTACTAGAAGACAACAGTTGATAAAATCCTAAGAGCCGGATTTTACTGGTCAATCTTGTTCTCTGATGTAAAAAAGTTTGTAACCTCCTGCCACAAGTGTCAGATCTTTGAAGGGAAAAGAAAACTTCTACCTTTACCTTTGAAACCCATTTCTACTAAAAAACCTTTCCAACAGTGGGGTCTAGACTTCATTGGTGAAATTCAGCCCCCTTATTCTACTCAACATAGGTGGATCTTGACTGCCACATATTACTTTACAAAGTGGATCGAAGCTATTCCCTCTAGACAAGCCACTGATACTATCATAATAGATTTTCTGGAGGCCAATATTCTCTCCGGATTTGGTTGTCCCAACAAAATTATCACAGACAATGCTGCAGCCTTTAAATCGAAGAGGATGATTGATTTCTGCCATAGATACCATATAACCCTGGGTCACTCTACGGCCTACTATCCCCAAGGAAATGGACTTCTAGAATCCTCCAACAAAAGCATGATGAACATTATTAACAAATTTCTAGAAGAAAATAAGAAAACATGGAATAAGAAATTAATAAATTCTTTGTGGGCAGACAGGCTAACCACTAAGAAATCTATTGGAACTAGTCCCTATCAGCTAGTCTATGGGATTGAAGCAATTTTCCCTTCATCATTGGGAATTCCAGTAATGAAACTACTCCAGGAATCCCAAGTTGAGCCAAATGATATTCAGAAGAGAATCAATTAGACCATCCATTTGTAGTAAACCAGAGAGGAAGTATACATCATAGCCCAAGTACTGCAGGAAAAACTCAAATAAGTTTTTGATAAAAGAACCAAGGTAGAAGACTTCTATCTTGGTGATAAAGTTTTGAAGTGGGACTCCAAAAGAGAAGATAAAGGGAAACATGGGAAGTTTGACTTCATGTGGAAAGGTCCATACATTATATATGCCTTCAGAGGTAATAATGCTTACTTTGTCAAAGAATTGAATGGTGCAGAGGTAGAAGGAGGACCACTCGATGGTCGAATGTTGAAGCACTATTTTGATTCAAGTTACTAATTTTACCAGTTTCAGTTGTACATACCATATCCTTCATAATTTTTAGAGTGGATTGGATGGTAAAGTTTTGGAGTTGAAGTCTAAAGAGAAGGCCCTAAGCTTCAAAAGTGTCACTGTCATAAATATAAATGAAGTAGCAAAATAAAGGAAAAATTGTAGAATAAAATCACAGTCTTTCAGAAGGCCATTGATCTACAGTTCTTGACTTTCCCCCAGGGAAAGCCATCCCAAAGTGGAGCCACTATTATGTTCCTATACCAATAGGTGTCATAATTTATGATCGACTTAGTTTATCTCTGTAATATGTACATACCTTTTCTTTCTGCAAATGTTTTCTATATTTGTAAAAAATAAAAATTAAAAATTAAAAATTAAAAAATGTAAAGAGGGTATGTCCTAAAAGAAAAATCAAAGGACAAAAAGAATAAAATTTGACCAAACTGTTTAATCTTGGCAGATAAGTAGACAGGGAGAGTTAATAAAAGGAGCTCAACAGTTTAATCTGAGCCCTTGGATGTAATAAGGATAGACTTAGATAGATTTCCACTATAAAAGAAAAGAAAAGTTTGATAAGGGTTTGCTAGTTCAAGTGCACCCCAATAAAAAGTAGAAAAAATGGTAGGATGTGTAGGTGGGTAAGTAGATGAATGGTTGCAGAATTATGTATGATGAATGTTTAGTTAAAACTTATATCATTTACTTTCATTATCATATTACTTTAAAAGTATGGATAAGAATGACACATTCACAAAGTCAGGTGACTAATTTCCTCATTTATTTTACCCCTTATTTCACTAATTCCCCATAAATAACAATCAAAGTACCTAAATCCTTAAGTTAAAGGGGCTCAGAGCATTTCTCTGACTTTTGGAGGGACCAGACCCTCGGCCCGATAACTTATAAGGTCTAAGTGCTAAAGTCCCTTATCAACATTTACCCCCTCCATAATTCATTCATTTTCCCTAAAAAACCCCTTTTTCTAAGGTAAACTCACTATTTTCCTGAGAAAAGTAATTACCCCCATATAAAAACTCACAAATGCACTTAAGCCTAAGTTATGATGTTCAAATGTGGAAATGTTAATATATTTCAAAAGCTTTTTACTTAGCATGTTTCCATTTCCATTTTCATATTAACATCTAATTTTATTTTTGTATTTAAATCCCGAAAATATATCCCTTTTCCCATATATATTATTAAAATTCCATATGTTAATATCCCGCCCTGATGGTTTGAAATATAAACCATAATAAAATAACTAGATGGATTAATTAATCGATTTGCAATTAATTAACAGCGATGACCCTCAGTGGCATTAAAAGGGATTAATTAATCAAATTGTGATTAATCAATAACCATCCTCCAATCAAATCATCCCCAACATTATTAAATCTAACTAATCCGTAATTATTATCCCGTCGGGCCCCTCCATTAATTCCCGATCAAATCATTGCCCCGACCATCGCACGATTTGACCCCTTTATATCTAACGGTCGACGCTCATATCAGGCAGCCCCCGATGCTGACCTTTACCCGCCCGATGTAAGCGGTTTTACTATTCATCCCGCCGCTACATGTCGCTCGATGAATGGCATTAGGCGGACCTCTCCCAATACTGCCAAGCTCTCAAAAGTGGTGCGATAGATTTCGCTTACTGCCTCCGTTTACCACCTCCACTAAACGACAAAACATCACCTCCGCTAGTTGGCGCCAACTATCGATTTCCATTATACGCACTAAAACATTGACTTTGCAAGTAAAACAAAAAATACTCATTATTTTTGTTTCACCAAGAAAAGAACATTTTGTTCTCCATGCACAAGAAAAGTACGTCAAACTATCACCTTGCTTCCAACCATCAACCTCCAAAAGCCGCTGAACTTCAGATTACCATTGCAGACCCGTGCACTCCCTGCGAAAAGTGCACTAGTTCCATTTGTCCCTTCATACAACCAAAACCAGTTATTTACCCCCTTTTCAGCTAAGAAACCCTATTTTCATACTGAGCCTGAGCAAAATTATTGTAAAAATTAAGTAATTTAGTGAAATTGAGCTGTTTAACAGTTTTAACACTCTCTAAGACAACACAGTTCCCCGAAATTCTCTACCCTCGTCCTTGAACCCACAAGAACCAAGGATGGATGCTCCAGTCTCCTTAAATGTCATGCCAGTTACCACTCCCTACAAAGATATAGACCATCTTCCCCTGGCTGACAAAGATTTTCAAATTAAATACCTCACCTTTGAAGAATCCCCTTTGAAATTGCATTGCAGACACCTAGACAATTATTTGAATCATGCAGATAAGATAGGCCTCTAGGAATCAAACCTGCCCAAATATCAATTCCCCAGTGTTCATGTCTTTCCGGAAATTGTTCACTACTGTCATGCAAGCTATGACCCTATCATGAGAGCTGTAATGTTCCCAGACCAGAAAGTCCTGTTCACTATTACTCCTGAATCCATAAATGAAATGTTACAGTTACAACCTGGTCTAGATCTCACCCCCCTTACCATTGCTGATTTGCTTGAAATATTCTCTAAGCTATCTAGTTCCAGAAGTACCCAAATCCTCCAGATATCACATCAATGATATCATTTATTTTAGGTTTTACCACTAGTGAATATGTTGATGAGATTGTTTTCGCCTACATGTCTATTTTTACCCCTGGTCAACCTCCTGTAGTCAAGTTTGATTATGCAAAATTCATCGCAGAGAAGATGCATGATCAGTTTTTAATATTGGAAAATGAAACAGTGTTCAAATATTCATCAGTCCTGTATCATTTTTTTCTCTACTACCAAACTGATAAGTTTCCCTTCTGTTAGTGTCAGTCTTTGCAGCCTTCCTCTAGTGATCAAACATGCTCTTACAAAATGATTTTAAGGTGCCAAGGTCAAATTTTGTTATTTTAGTGAGTCTTCAAGCAAAATTTGGTCACTAGTCATTAGGTCTAGGGTTTGCTCTTACTCTTGTAAAATTTGTCCTAATTTCAGTCCATGTCACCATTCAGCTAAGTCTACCATCATTCGGAGGGTTTTCATCATCATGTCAAGTTCCACTGGGTCATTTTACACCTTGTTCATGCTTCAGTTGTGCCTAGGTAAAGTTCGTTTCCCTCTCCTAGGGTTTTGAAGGCAATTTCTCTTGGATGGTCAAATCATCGATAAAACTTGTATCCTGATGTTCATACACCTTCCCCTATCCTTAATGTACCTTATTAAACACTTCCCATCACTGAGATCCCCTGAATTCCTCATTTTTGAACAAACCCTAGTTTCTTGCTACAACTTGACAATTTTCTAGACTAGGCCTATGTTTTTCCCTTTTGTACCCCTTCCCCTCACTCAATATTTGAAATTCCACTTTCCCCTATTTCCCAACATCCCTCCCTACTTCCCAAAATTTCCTCAAGAATTTAGAAGCCCATTATCTCCTTCATTTCCCTTCATTTTGACAAATCCCCTGTTCCACACATCGGGGTAGGTTTTACTAAAATGATGTTTCTGAGCAATAAAAGATGAATTTGGGAAAATTGAGAGAGGTTTTTGTCCAAAATAGGCCAAGGAAGAAAAATTCCTTCACTTTTTACACAGGTGTCATGGCTTTAGAGAAATGTCAAAAATACAGCTGCCGCTGGAAAATTGATGCACCTATAAAGTGACCTTGGGAAAATCAAGTTTTCTCCTAGCTTAGTTGGCCAAATGACTTTCTTGATTAGTCCAATGTTAACTAGACACAAAGAGATTTCTAATGCACTATCATGACCTCAATTTGGAGTTGAGGAAGACCTTCAAAAGTTGACTGCAACAACACTCTGCCTTTAGGAAGTCTCATTTTGCACATTTTTACCAGTCTTGGGAGATTTGAGTTTTGATAGGGCAAATGAACTCCAAATTGAAAAAATATAGTTGGGTTGGAAATTAGACTCAAAGATCTTTCCAATGCGCTATCCTGCGCCCAATTTGGACACCGGGAAGGCCTCCAAAAGTCTCCTGCAAAATGTGCTACGCATAGGGTTTGGAGGCGCGGTGCATTGGGTTTGTGGCGCGGCGCATAGAGCTGGAAGCCTGATTTCTCTCAAAAACTCCCTCAAATTTCCAAAATCACTCAACTCTTCTAGTGTGCAAGTAATTTAAGCCCTCTTCCTTGCTAGTGAAGGAGTTTTTCATACAATTTATGGTGGTTGTGTAAAAGAAAATTCAAACCCTAATACCTTGCAATTTGTGCTCACAAACAAGTGCTTAGGGTTTGTAGTTTGTGTTTTTGTTGCCAAATTCCATTCCCTCACTCCCACACTCTTTGTTTCCCACATTCATTTTCTAGTTTCATCCCCATATCCCTAAATTCACTAACCCTATATTCCTAACTCCCACTATCCCAAACCCTAGCTACACATTCCTAAACCCTAATTGTTATCATAAAATCTAAAAACTATCCCTAAAACCATTTTATTCCCCAACTTCTAGTCAGAAACATTTCTAAAACCCATCTTACCCTCTCTCTCCATAGTCCCTCATATATTCTTACCCTTGGTGGCAGAAAACTAAAATCACCATAAATCTCATCAAGAAACCTCACACATTAGCAAGTATCGAGAGTCTTGGCTTGATAGAGTCAACATCCACTTAGAGAGACTGCTGAACAGGGTCGATAGGGACAAAGCATTTCTGAGACGCATGGCTTTCCACTACATGGCATGGAACAAGGTTTGCAAGGCACGAATAAGAAACTTAAAGGCAAAACTAAGGAAGGCATCAAAAAGGCAAAAGAGGAAAAAAGAGGATGATCGACTCTAGATATTGGCCAAGGCATCCTTGGCCCATCATAGCTCTTGATGAAGAAGGTTCAGCACAAATTTCAAGAAATTTGGAGCAATTTTTGCATTTTGAAAATTTTTTGCACTAAAAAACAAGGTTTTCCTCCCTATGCGCCGCACCACGTGGCGCTCGCTTTTTCTAGGCGGCTCTAAATCACAAAAACTTTGCATTTTTGGATTTTTCATGAAAATTTATGCTTGCCTACCTATGGCCAAGAAATTTGGGCAGGTTTTGAGTCCTCAAGAGGCCAAAAACACTCAAAAAATGACCTCACTGCCCCTATTTTGACACACAGGAAGAAGTCTTGGGAGATTGAATTTTTGGAGCGGAAAATGACATCCAAATTCAGAAATTCCACTTGGGTTGGAAAGTATACAGGTAGGGCTTTCCAACAAGATATCTTGGGCTCAATTTGGACTTCAGGAAGGGCCTCCAATTCAGCTCCAAAGTGGTGGGACACATAGAAAATTAGGTGCGACACATAGAGGATTTTTGCCTATTTTTCACTATACAGCTTAGAAATTTGCCCAGTTTTGACTAGTTTTGCTTTTTGATGTTACTCTTGATCTTTCATGATGTAATTTGATAACCATGATGTAATATTGGCACATTTTTACTTGTTCTAGAGGATTCATTCACTAAAAAGTGAAAATTAAATGAATGAATAAGTTTCCTAGCATATAGAGGCAAGTTGTTTCATTGCCTATTTTTCAGTTCCTTGTTTAGATATGGCTGAAACAGCTCCTAGAATGATGAGCTCGACCCATAGAGGCCTGGGAAGGAGTTAGGCTTGTCTATATCATGTAATTTCTCAGTCATTTTCAGGGTTGGACACTAGGGATTGCTTGGCACCCTATTGTACAGTCATTTCTGCAATTTTGGCAAAGGAAAGACCAGGGTTTTGCAACACTTGTTGGGATCCTTGTGGATCTGTGTTTTGATGGTGTGTTTCTTCCTGTAATTGTAAGTTCATTGATGTTTTATGTATGCCATTTCCCTTCTTTTTTCTTTTGAATTAAACAAGTTAAGTGACAAAGGTAGAATCCATGAGTTTGTTGTGCTCTGCCTGTAGTTTTGTTTAATTCTCAATGTTTTCTTCAGTTTGAGGAGGACTCTTGATACCTTCACGCCCTCTTCATCTCCTCAACAGTCTTTTCTATCCATTCATTTAATCTCAAGCATCAAAACTACTGCCTACCTTGCCCCAACCGGAACTCTGCGAAAATTTGGCCTCATCCCCGGACCCAAAATTTGCCTGTCCCTTTTTTCCAACAAAACCCTCAAAAACTCAAAACAAATCCTTGCACTTCATACCTAGCCTAAGATCAGTTGTTAAATCAGTCATCTCAAGCCCCATTGATTATCTTTCGCTGAGATTGACCTGGAGAGAGCCCTCTCCTGTCCTTGTAGGGCTAGCTACGAGGCTGAGCATGGTTTGATGTGGACCTAGAACCTTGCCTTTTCAGCCTGAGGAAAATCTAGGCTCTAACAAGTGGCGACCATACTGGGGAAGAAAATTGTTTGCTTGTTGATGTCATTTGTTTTATAAGCTACAGACGGAGCCTGAAGTTATCCCAGGTAGCCTTCGAAACACTTTTTCTTTGCATTAGCAGAAGTAGATAAACGCTGCTTCAGTCAATCTCTAGTCTAGCTTGTAATCATGACACTTGACTTGTAAATTGCCCCAGTACATGTATCAAGTTAGATCTGATGGTTGATGGTGGACAACGATCAGACACTGCAAGGCTGAAATCATTCACCTGGTGACTCCATTCACTGAAAAAGTATAGAAATCAATCATTCACCTGGTGACTCCACTGCAGGAAGATCAGTAGCTTTAAGATTTTCAAGATGGAACGGGTTGCAAGAAGATATGCTCCCATGAGCCAAGATCAAATCCCAGGTTTTCCAAATAAAATGCCCAAGGTGGATTGGCTACAGAATTTTCCTATGTTCAGAAATGTGGAAGGTAATGACGCTGCTCTTCATCTGGTGAAATTTCACATTCATGCGCATAAATTAAAGATCAATTTTCCTGAAGACTGTTTGATGAAAATGTTTATGGCTACTCTAGAAGATGAAGCCCGATCTTGGTATGAAAGTTTGCCACCTGCTTCTATTTATTGTCTAAAGGATTTTCATACAATATTCTTTGAAAGGTATAAAGAATCTTTTCCATCCTTAATATTAGTGCAGAATTGTTGTGAACACGTTAGTAGTTTCATTGAAGATCTTGAGAATTTTTATGGAGATAATGAATTGATGGACAGAGAAATCATGGAAGCATTGTATGAAAATTCGTTTCAGCGGCATAAAGAAATCTTAGAGGATACTTATCAAGATCAGCAGGTTGAAGATTTCCTTATTGCTTAAAATGATGAGAGAAGAAGTTTTATTTCAGATCTGGTTGAAATAAAAGATGATACACAGGAAAATGATGTTCCAATCTCAGATAATGATGATGATAAATCAAATCGAGAGACAGATTGTGATGAGGAAAAACATGTTGTTCTGGATCACATAAAAGAGAGTTGCATTGTTGAGGCTACCTCAAATGAAGAAAACAGAGTTACAGACCTAAATGCTCTCATCCCACTGGAACTAGATCTTCACGAGGAGATAGTTCATTCCCTCTATGAAAAACAAGACGAGATCTTCGCTCAAGTAAGTGAACAAGTTTCCTTGGATGAATCATTGGTAGATGATAGAAATGTCATATTTGAGTATCAAGAATAATCTGAAGTTTCTTTTCTTATGATCAATGAATGTAATGAGGAACATGGCAATCTGGCTGTTATATCATATGAAGATGATCAAAATAATATTTAGACTATAGAAGATCAGAACATTTAGCATTGCCTTTCAAATTCTTTTTCATATGTCTCATGTTTTGAAATGTTTTTCCAAGAGGAGATCTGCTCATCTACTTGTTCAGAATTATTTGAGGACCAGGAACATACTTTTACTGAAGTACATTATGAAGGAAGATTAGAATAAAAAAAAAAGACACCTTGTTTCTTCAACAGGAGGTAAATATTCATGTTTTCAGGATCTAATGGCAAATCGGTTGCAGTTAGCAGTGAATGTGATTATCGCAGTATTCAGTGATGAAGGAGATCATGGTCAATTATGTTTTTGGATGCCCAGTTACTAGTATTTATTGTTGACCAGAAGATCTGATCAAGAGAATCAATCAAGGAGGCATCTGCTGAATTGGTTACATTGGAAGGCACACTACACATGATTGTACATATTCCATCAGCAGGCAGTTGGTTGTCATCATGATTTGAAACCTTCGAATCTTGATGAACTGCTGCCATTAAACAAGCTTTGTAAGTTATTGTTTTAGTTAAGTCAGTCATGAGTCATTTCTTTTTGCATTGAGTCAGTTTTTTCAGTGATTTTAGTTTCAAAATTGAGTTCGTTTGAGTCAAATTTTCAATCAATAAATGAGTCAAGAGTCTTGAGTTAATGTCTTGTGTTAATTTACTGAAGTTATGGACTCCATTGCCCAATGGACGAAGGCACTATCTATCTCTCCCAAAGATTTGCTGTTCTTGGCACCTCTAACGAGCTACCATCCCCATTGGAGCCAATGTTAGTGTCAGTCTTTGTAGCCTTCCTCCAGTGATCAAACATGCTCTTACAAAATGATTTTAAGGTGTCAAGGTCAAATTTTATCATTTCAGTGAGTCTTTGAGCAAAATTTGGTCACTAGTCATTAGGTCTAGGGTTTGCTCTTACTCTTGTCAAAGTTGTCCCAATTTCGGTCCATGTCACCATTCAGCTGAGTGTACCATCATTTGGAGGGTTTTCGTCATCATGTCAAGTTCCACTGGGTCATTTTACACCTTGTTCATGCTTCAGTTGTGCCTAGGTAAAGTTCGTTTCCCTCTCCTAGGGTTTTGAAGGCAATTTCTCTTGGATGGTCAAATCATCGGCAAAACTTGTATCCTGATGTTCATACACCTTCCCCTATCCTTAATGTACCTTATTAAACACTTCCCATCACTGAGATCCCCCTAATTCCTCATTTTTGCACAAACCCTAGTTTCTTGCTACAACTTGACAATTTTCTAGACTAGGCCTATGTTTTGCCCTTTTGTACCCCTTCCCCTCACTTAATATTTGAAATTCCACTTTCCCCTATTTCCTAACATCCCTCCCTACTTCCCAAAATTTCTTCAAGAACTTAGAAGCCCCTTATCTCCTTCATTTCCTTTCATTTCGACAAATCCCCTTTAATAAAATGATGTTTCTGAGCCATAAAAGATGAATTTGAGAAATATGAGAGTGGTTTTTGTCCACAATAGGCCAAGTAAGAAAAATTTAATTCACTTTTTACATAGGTGTCATGGCTTTAGAGAAATGTCAAAAATACAGCTGCCTCGAGAGAATTGATGCACCTCTGAAGTGACCTTGGGAAAATCAAGTTTTCTCCTAGCTTGGTTGGCCAAATGACTTGTTTGATGATTCCAATGTTAACTAGACACAACTATCCTTCCAATGAGCTATCATGAACTCAATTTGGAGTTGAGGAAGACCTTCAAAAGTTGACTGTAAGAACACTCTGCCTTTAGGTAGCCTCATTTTTCACATTTTGACCAGTCTTGGGAGATTTGATTTTTGATAGGGAAACTAAACTCCAAATTGAAAAATTCTATTTTTTTTGTAAATTAGACTCAAATACCCTTCTAACGAGCTATTCTGCGCCCAATTTGGACACCGGGAAGGCCTCCAAAAGTCTCCTGCAAACTGTGCTACGCATAGGGTTTGGAGGCGCAGCGCATAGAGTTGGAAGCCTGATTTCTCTCAAAAACTCCCTCAACTTGCCAAAATCACTCAACTCTTCTAGTGTGCAAGTAATTTAAGCCCTCTTCCTTGCTAGTGAATGAGTTTTTCTTACAATTTATGGTGGTTATGTAAAAGAAAATTCAAACCCTAATACCTTGCAATTTGTGCTCACAAACAAGTGGTTGGGGTTTGTAGTTTGTGTTTTTGTTGCCAAATTCCATTCCCTCACTCCCACACTCTTTGTTTCCCACATTCATTTTCTAGTTTCATCCCCATATATCTAATTCCCATATCCCTAAATTCACTAACCCTATATTCCTAACTCCCACTATCCCAAACCCTAGCTACACATTCCTAAACCCTAATTGTTATCCTAAAATCTAAAAACTATCCCTAAAACCCTTCTATTCCCCAAATTCTAGTCAGCACCATTTCTAAAACCCCTCTCACCTTCTCTCTCCACAGTCCCTCATATATTCTTACCCTTGGTGGCAAAAAACTAAAATCGCCATAAATCTCATCAAGAAACCTCACACATTAGCAAGTATCGGGAGTCTTGGCTCGAGAGAGTCAACATCCACTTAGAGAGATTGCTGAGCAGGACCGATAGGGACAAAGCATTGCTGAGACACTTGGATTTCCACTACATGGCACGGAACAAGGTTTGCAAGGCACGAATAAGAAACTTAAAGGCAAAATTAAGGCATCAAAAAGGCAAAAGAGGAAAAAAGAGCATGATCAGCTCCGGAGATTGGTCGAGGCATCCTTGGCCCTTCATATCTCTTGATGAAGAAGGTTCAGCCCAAATTTCAATAAATTTGGAGCAATTTTTGCATTTTGAAATTTTTTTGCACTAAAAAACAGGGTTTTCCTCCCTATGTGCCGTGCCATGTGGCGCTCGCTTTTGCTAGGGGGCTCTAAATCACAAAAACTTTGCATTTTTGGATTTTTCATGAAAATTTATGCTTGCCTACCTATGGCCAAGAAATTTGGGCAGGTTTTGAGTCCTCAAGAGGCCAAAAACACTTAAAAAATGACCTCACTGCCCCTATTTTAACACACAGGAAGCAGTCTTGGGAGATTGAAGTTTTGGATAGGCAAATGACATCCAAATTCAGAAATTCCACTTGGGTTGGAAAGTAGACAGGAAGGGATTTCCAACAAGATATCTTGGGCTCAATTTGGACTTCAGGAAGGGCCTCAAATTTAGCTCCAAAGTGGTGCGATGCATAGAAAATCAGGCATGGCGCATAGAGGATTTTTGCCTATTTTTCCTTGTACAGCTCATAACTTCACCCAGTTTTGACTAGTTTTGCTTTTTGATGTTACTCTTGATCTTTCATGATGTAATTTGATAACCATGATGTAATATTGGCATATTTTTACTTGTTCTAAATGATTCATTCACTAAAAAGTGAAAATTAAATGAATGAATCAGTTTCCTAGCATATAGAGGCAAGTTGTTTCATTGCTTATTTTTCAGTTCTTTGTTTAGATATGATTGAAACAGCTCCTAGAATGATGAGCTTGACCCCTAGAGGCATGGGAAGGATTTAGGCTTGTCTATATCATGTAATTTCTCAGTCATTTTCAGGGTTGGACACTAGGGATTGCTTGGCACCCTATTGTACAGTCATTTCTACAATTTTGGAAAAGGAAAGACCAGGGTTTTGCAGCACTTGTTGGGACCCTTGTGGCTCTGTTTTTTGATGGTGTGTTTATTCATGTAATTGTAATTTCATTAATGTTTTATGTATGCCATTTCCCTTCTTTTTGCTTCTGAATTAAACAAGTTAAGTGACAAAGGTAGAATCCATGAGTTTGTTGTGCTCTGCCTGTAGTTTTGTTTAATTCTCAATGTTTTATTCAGTTTGAGGAGGACTCTTGCTACCTTCACACCCTCTTCAGCTCCTCAGCGGTATTTTCTATCCATTCATTTAATCTCAAGCATCAAAAACTACTGCCTACCTTGCCCCAACCGGAACTCTGTGAAAATTTGGTCTCATCCCCGGACCCAAAATTTGCCTGTCCCTTTTTCCCAACAAAACCCTCAAAAACTAAAAACAAATCCTTGCACTTCATACCTAGCCTAAGATCAGTTGTTAAATCAGTCATCTCAAGCCCCATTGATTATATTTTGCTGAGATTGACCTGGAGAGAGCCCTCTCCTGTCCTCGTAGGGCTAGCTATGAGGCTGAGCGTGGTTTGATGTGGACCTAGAACCTTGCCTTTTCAGCCTGAGGCAAATCTAGGCTCTAACACCTTCTCTTTCCAAAAACTTGATACTAAAGGGAATCCTAGATCTGTCATCCTCTAGACCTCTCTATTCCATAGGTCAAGTTCTTCTCACTATCCATACACAGATTTTATCAACCTATTTGTACATCCAGTGACTATAATGTTATTAGGAAGTCCACCTCCCAGAATCAATGTAGACATTAAGAGGATTCTCCAGTTGTCCAAACAATACAAAGTAGGGGATTGGTACTTGTACCAAAACCATACTAAAATCAGAATTTATGGGTGCGAGCTACCTCCTTACAAATTACCTAGATATCTCCCCACGCGATTATTTGCTTTGGAGTACTACAGGCAAATGATCAATTCTAATGAGATTCACTTTGTCAAAACCAAGAATAAGGCCCAACTAAGAATAAAAGATCATCTAGGCCCATTTATTTGCAATAATAGAGAAGCACGAAAGGAGGCAGATGACATCCTTCAAAGATTGAGATTAAAACAGAGTTTCATCTGGGCCTATGACCCCCAAAGCTTCATTTCTAACATAAGGCAGAAACATAAGCTTTCTACTTATATCCACCATAGGATCCCAGAAATTGAACAATATGCCAATCAATCTAAATGGGTGGAAGGCACTATGGTAGATCAAGATAGCACACAAGTTGTAGTTGACAATGTATTGGTGGATCTAGAAAGACAGTCACAAGAACATAGTGGACAGAATTTAGAGCAAGCAGGGCCATTAGGCCAACCAGAATCATCAAAACAATAGGAGCTGTTAGAACAACAAGAAGAATATGAACAGCCAGAAATCTCAGAGGAGCTTGCTCAACCTGAACAAATCAGGAGCAATCCGTTGCAAACTCCTCTCAATGAGGAAAGAAACCTTAAAAGAGATAGAGAAGATGCCACTCCTTCTAGAAGGCCTATTGATTAAACTTTTGCTAAAAGGAAAAGGTTAAACCCATATGCAGAACAAGAGTACACTGAGGAGACAGCAGGCAACACAGCGGCAGAAAGGATAGAAAGTGGGCATACTATCCCTTCAGGAGGTTCACCGTCTACCTCACAGTTCCAGGTATTAGAAATACAACAAAGCACAGAGGTGTCTTCATTCAGAGCTCCTTCAAAACAGAGCCTGGATATTAAAGAAAAATATAAAGAAATCAAAGCAAGGAATGAAATATTAAAACTACAAAACTATGCCCATTATTTGAAGATGGCCCCAACAAACCAGACAAGGCTAATGTCAGCCTTTGATATAAAGGAAGGAAAGATGCAGATAAGCTTCCTAAAGCCAACTGTGCAACAGCCAAGATCCATGGCTGATTATTCAAAAACTGATTTTGAAGTTTTGGCAAAGGATATTCATCCTATTGACCAAATAGAACTAAACAAACAAACTGGTGAGATGGTATATTCTACATTGACTAATAAATCCATCACAACGCATCAATTGCAGAACTCATTGAGCAATACCTCTGCATAGCTTCAACTGGAAATGGCCTCTTCTAAGGCTAAATACACCAGGATAAAAACTTTAGAAGACTTGGTGATAGAGTTGGGGACATGATCCCAAGGATGTCAAAGCAATAGAACAGTTGATTAAAAAGAAAAATGTTGATATAGCTGCATTAAAGAAGCAGCTTAAGATCCCTCCTCTCCATCATTCTCAAACTGCAGAAGTTATAGAGAGGCAAAAAGAGGAAGAACTTATGGACCTAGTCCTTAAGTTAAATGATCAGTTGAAAGAAACTGAGAAGAAATTGGAGAAGGCAATACAGTCTAAGTAGAGTGAGCTGGCCACCGCTCCTTAGAGTGTCATACCTACAGTTTCTACAGTAGTACCCTCCACTCTAGAAACTTCCTTGGCACCAACACTTCCACCAGTGACAACATTACTAGTAGAAGGGACTATTTCAACCACAGAGACATCAACCAGTGCAGGGACATCAACAAAAAAAATGGATGATGATTAAATCCATGGAACAAATGAGTATCTAGGCCACAAAATTGAAAAATATCAGAGAACAAATGGCAAGTTTGGAAACAGACTAGAAGAAGAACGAAAAAGAAAAAGGATGGAGGAAAGAATAAAAGTCCTAGAGAAGGATTTGACATTAGAAAAACCATTGGGAGACATGAAAAATATATTGTGGGAAAATATTATTGATTCCATCAATGATATTTGGCCTTCTATCCAAGTAATCTTTGAACAGACTGAATTAATGAAAGTAGCTATGGAAGCTATACAGAAGACTAAAGAAGAACTTGGAGATAAACCTGAAGAGGCAATTCAGTTGATTTATTTTTTAAATAGCAGAAACAGGTACCAGCTGGACGAGTTAGAGATTGAGGATAGAACAACTACTATTATTGAAATAAAGAAAGTTATTACTAAGAGGAACTTAATGCTTAATTTAGAGAAAAGGTGTGAGAGCATTCAGGTAGACATAGATAGATTCATGTTGAAATATGGCATTTTAAGAGAGAAATTCCTTCCTAGCTCACTGGTTATACATGACAAGTTAATGACACAGGAAGACTGTATCGAGAGATTAGATAAATAGGCCAAGATTCAAGCAAGTTCTTCAGGAGTAAAAGAATTACCTATAGGAAAGGTACTTTATGATGGTCTAGAGAATCTATTCTACATAGAGCATGAAGTAAAACATCTATTCACCAACAAACCCAATTTTGCTAAGTACACACAAGCTGATGAATTTTACAGGAAGATGATTAGGGTGAAATTACCAGATAACGACTGGTGGACCAATTTGACTGACTTACTGTAAAGTTACTATAATAAATCTGTAGAGTAAAAAATGTTCACTATGGTAAAGCTTAGTAATACAGGATGAAAGGATGAAACAACACAAGTAAAGATTATCAGTAGGTGAAGATAAGAGTGAATCCAACACATATCTACCAAGGCAACTGCAAGAGCCAAATCTGAAATTTAGCAGCCAACACATTCACAAATAAAGGGACAACAAGCAAATAGATTTCCATCTGTCTCTATCTTCGTGTTGAAGATATTTTTTGTTTCCTAGATTAATTCTCATAAAGTTATGAGATATTCTGTATCAAATTTTATATAGATACTTCACAACTTGAAGTAATCAGGGTGGATTAAAAATCATTTCTGTAGACTTTGTGTTGGGAGCTAAAGGAGCGATTGTTATCAAGGCTGGATTGATTTACTAGATTAAATAAAGCTGAGGACATTTCACTCGATTCATGTGCACTGTGGGAAACAAATAAGTATCATTTCTCTGAGTTTGATTATTGTTTTCCTTTATGTTATGAAATATCATATGTGTTTCTTATGATTCTTAGAAGCAAACAAGGAATAATATCATCAGAATTAGCTTAAGTGCTCTCTATTTTAACTGTTTGTTTCTTTAATGTTTTCTACTAAATTTCTTAAATCTGGGAATTCTTAGTTGCTCCCTTACTTCTGTAATTCATTCCCTCTATTGGCCCCTACTATAGGATTCTTAATTTCCCTTGCTATTTGCCAATCCTCCCTTCTTCATCCCTATCCCTGTCAAGGATTCTTCATTGCCCTTGGCCATAGTTTAGATTTTTATCCACTAAGACCTCCAGATTTGTCCTTTCTGTGCTATCTTGCTTTATGAACTCTTACCTCGGTGATTAATCAAATCATGTTAAACTTTTCCTACTTGAATACATAGCCCAATGGCTTGAATACCTGCTCTGCCCATATGTTTCCTTAATTCCACCAAACCAATCAAAACAAACGACCTTGAACATTAATAACTAGCCTAATATCATATTCAAACAAAGTTAAATCTTAAAGAGAGAGCCCTCTCTAGGCTTAGGTTGGCTAGAACCTGAGTCTAAAAGATTGGTTTGTGGTTACCTCAGGCCATTCCTTCTGTAATAACCTCTAGGGGAAAAGCCTGAGTGATAACAGTAACCACGAAGGCTCTGTAGCCACTAGATTTCTAATGTGTCCAATAAGGCTCTGTAGGTAAATCAGGCTCACCATATCTGAGATCCGATACTATGTTAGAAATCTGGAAAGAAAATAAATGAATTGAATTAACCAGCAACTCACAGGGGAGCAAGCTGCACTTGGAGGCTACACAAACTGGAGCGTGCACTCTCTTATTCAATTAAGAAAATATGATTCAATAAATACAATACAATAAAATAGGGAGGTGAGAACAAAATCCTACAACCTAGGAACTAATCCCAACTTAAGGATTTATATTACAACCATGTAACCATTTCTCGATTAATACAATACAATATTAATTATTTTCAACAACTAGACAAGGCAAAAAGTTGAAATGTGAGCTGGGATTAAATGCTTATAGTTGGTTTATAAAATTTCAGACGTTTTTATTTTGGTTTTAAAGAAAAGTAAATAGTTCATTTTACTTTGTATTCGAAAAAAGTAAAACGTTGAAATGTGAGTAGGGATTAAATGCTTACCATTGTTTTATAAAATTTCAGATATTTTTATTTTGATTATAGATTTGTATTATGGAATGGATGTTTAAAAAATTTAACAGTACACTTTACTCCATATGCATTACATATCCAAATGTGCAATTTCCATAAGTTCAAACAAAAATTAACTTAAAAACAATTTCTCGTACATTTTCACAAAGCAAGATAGAACAAAGACTTGAAAAATTAAGGGCTGATAATTTAATATGATGTTAGAGGTTAGAGCCATTAGCACAATAGTCAAATTATGAAAGAAATGGAAGAAAACTGACCCGAATCGCGTACCTATCTTTCCACATTATTTATTAAATTACTGATTTAGTAACCAACTAAATTAAAAACATAAGTTACTTAGTAACTAACTAAATAAAAAAATAGAAATAATGCAATAGAATCAATTAAACGAGATTCATAGGTGAAACTCTAAGAAGTTAGTCAATTAAAGAAGATTCATAGGTGAATCTCTAAGAAGTTAGACCGACATAGAATAAAACACAAATTCCATGGCTAGCAATCAATTAAATACGATTCATAGGAGGAACTCTAAGAAGTTAGACCCACATGGAATGAAACACAGATTCCATGGCTAATTTCAAGTGTTAGATAGTTCACTAATTCTAAAAATGAGAGGGATTTGGATTCAAATGAATACTAAAGCATAGATCCTCTAACATATTAATAGATTGAAGGAAAAATAAATGGAATTACATAGAATGCGGTGTTAACTCCTGTAATATAGCTAACCTACAACTTAATAGTTGTGTTGAATTAGCCTGAGTCGTTTTCCCGTAGAGATTTGAATCCACTTCCTACAAAATATCTATATATATATATATATATATATATATATATATATATATATTCACATGATTTAGTTTCAATATATGGCAATTTGTGTATATGAAGTGCGCAATCAGACAAATACTAGACAATACGAACAAAATAGGAGAAACTAGAAATAAGAGTTACGAGAGGTCCTGTTGAGGGAAATGGTAATTGTTGACTAGTCATTGGAGACTTGTTCGTGCTGAGGACCCCAAAGAATGCCAAAGGCTTGATTAAACTTCACAGCAGAGAGCTGAGATCTAAGAGGATAAGCAGTGCCATGAGAGGAGTGAGGCATCTCTGTTGCTCCTGATACTTGAATATTAGCAACTGAAAGGACTAGCATAAATGCAAGGACCAGTAATGGAAGCTCCCTAATTAATGCCATGAGGGACTTATGGCTCTTGCAAATTTTCAACAGTAAGCTAATGGAAATGAGTTTATCCTTTGTAGAAAATATCACATACCCCCTATGCACAATACTACAATTCCTTCTATGCTCGACTAGATCTACAATGAGGAATTTTAGATTCAATTAATAGACTTACATTCCAAATCAAATCTTAAGAAAAATTTATAACTTGGAGAACATAATAAATCATGGCATTCAATCAATAACATTTGAGCGTCCAGACTTCATTTCTATGAGGGTTCAGCACAAGAACTAATGGAATGTTATCATGAATATACCATAACTAGCATGGCCATAATCATGGTCATAGTCCTACTGGCATAGACAAAAGTATTACTTATGTAATATGAATAATTAGCTAAATGAGCCTTAGAGGATGCAATTCACCCCATGATGCATAATTATTCAATCATCCTCCTACAGAAAGATAACACATGCAACTATACCCATATGCTGAGAGAGTTCAACAATATAAAGGGTAGAGAACACCATATAGTACATCCCATGCAATGGAATTAGTCTAGAGAAATTGATAGAATGTCACTTGGAAAATCGAGCAACGCCACCCAACCTAGAACTGACTTCCTCCAGTTCACCCGTGAGCCGAGAGTTCTTTCCATGGATCAACTCCCTCTATTGATCTCTCCAATGGGTATTTAATACCCTCTTTCATGATATGGTTTCCATTAGTGGCACCTAGCTTTTATGGATCTTTTTTATCAATTTGTCTAGGCTTTTCTCGGAAAAGATCGTCTTTCTCTCCCATGAGGCTTTTCCTCATAAAAGCTTGCTTTTCTCTCCTACAAGGCTTTTATTTTTTTCTTAACTTAACATCTTTCTCCATCTAAGTATTTTAATGGATATTTATCCCCAATCCATTAATCTTATCTAGAATTGAATCTAGAATTCTTATCATGAAAGAATTATCCCTTCCAATTCACCAATGGGATTTGGCAAGAATCTCATCTCTTGGTGTCTCATTTTTCCAAGTGATTAAATTATTTTATTTTAATAATCAAGTATTTGCTTTCATTTTTACACATGAGACCTAGATTTTCTTATCTTAGGTTAGCAAAGTTTTACATACAATGGAGGGGTGTTACATACTCCCCTCCATTAAATTTACACCGTCCCTGATCTACTACTACATCTTACAATATTATTTTCCTCGTTCACAGGTAGTTGTTTTTGAATTTACAGGCTCCCACAGCCTTTCCATCTGATGCAGACCTTTCGATATATATCGGTTACAAAGGAGTTCTAACCACACATCTCATTCCATCGCTACCTGTAACATTTGTTTCAATCAGTTTTGTGAGAGATTTTAGATGCGAAAACTCAACTTTGTTTACCATAGTTAATACCATAACTTGATATACAGTACTACTATTGAGCAACTACGGATTATGTTTCCCGCCATTTAAATATGATTCCTCATGTTCATTGTGTCTGAAGAAATGCATGTTATTTCCTTTCATTCTTCTAATGCCTTTTTGTTCTTGCTAAATAGTTGCTTCTTGTAGTTCCCCTGCATTAGTCACAAGAAGTCAATCTAGCACATTTGACTAATCAACATGTATAAAATATCATATCAGGTTAGCTCAAACATAACCATCAAAACCATATGTGATCCAAGTGGATACTGGTGGCCACCTGCCTATTCCACTTGGACCCCCACCATTGTTTATTTTAGTTTTTCAATTTCCTTATTTGTAGCACAATTTACTATTTTTAGCAGTTTTTCGGGTCTTGAACTTTCAGAGCCGTTTTGAGGCCCTCAACGACATTTTTGGGAAAAATGGACCCATTTTTCTCACTCAAAAGTTGTAGTCCTCAGATAGATCTTTCTAACAAGGTATTGTACACGTCAAATGGAGATTGTATGCCAAAGTTACGACCTCGAGAAGTTGATGCGCCAATTTACCCAAACGGGGCCCATAGTTTGGCACTTCATCTCCTAGGGTTAGGTTTTGGATGTTTAGGATTTTTCATTGTTTCTCAATAATAAATAGGCTTTTGAGCCTCATTGTAACAGAGTTCAGAGGCATGTAGCCACCACATCTCATCTCATAGATAAGCTACGATCGCCTGAGCTAGTCTTATTTCCATTCTGTTTGTAAGCATATTTTAGTATTTGATATTAATGAAATGAAGTGTTATTTATATTGCATCTTTGTATTTATGGTTATATCTGTAACTTGTTTTGTTCCTGTTTAAATTGAGATTAGTGGTATTAGAGCGGTCTGCTCTTTCTCTGTTTTTCTTTGCATGTCCCCAACAAGGTCAGGATATAAGGAGTTAGGGCTCAATCTGGTTGAATCTTTGCAAGATCAGCCTCGCAAACCCCGATGGCCGCCCATGGGGGAAGAAAATAAAGATGAGGGGGCAAGAGATCCTATCAAAATATTGCTCGAGGAGGCCCTCGAGAAACAAAGGAACGTGATGATGGATAACTTTGCCCAGATCCTTCAATGGTTACCCACCGGCGATGCATCCACATCCAGCAACCACTCTGGAGGCTCCACTCCTTTTAAGGTACAAGTAAACTTTGACATTCCCATATTTGAGGGCCAAATAGATGCAGACACCGTAGATAAATGGTTAAATATGCAATAAGGATATTTTTTGTTCATGATTTTTCCAGCCAAGAAAAGATTACTTTTGCTATTCTCAAAGCTGCCCCCCCATGTCAAGGACTAGAGGGAAACCTTCTGTGAGCAAAAGGATGAAAGCACGACCTCATTGTTTTTAGACGCACCCACATGGAACTCATTCCGGGATGCCATCAAGGAGTAGTACTACTCTGACGAGAGTTATGAGGATAAATAAATAAAGTGGGAAATACTGCGGCAGGGAAGGGACCAAGATGTGCCGAAGTTTACCAATGTTTTTCATACCCTTCGCACGAAGTTAGGTATCAAGGATTTTGAGAAACATTTTGTACTCAAGTAATTCAACTGCCTACATAGGTACATCTAGGACGAGATGGAGTTCCTTGACGTCTCCTCGCTCGGCACAACATACTAATACGCCATCAAGATAGAGTAGAAGTTTAAACAGAAGAAGCGAGACTTTGGATCTGTGAAACCGAAGCAAGGGAAAGGTGCCCCCAAACCGTAGAATAAAGGACAAAGCCAAGGCAGGGTAGCCCAGGAAAACTCGCCAAAGTCACAAGCAAAGAATAACTCCGTGAAGCCGAAGATGGACACGGGAAAGTGGTGTGAGTTCCATAAGAGCTCCACTCACAACACAAGTGAGTGTCGAGCCAAGAAATCGCTGGTGGCTGCTAAAGGCTTCAGAATCAGATGCATGTTCCAAGTCTAAGTTAGAACCCAACAAGGGGAATGACAAAGGGAAGCAAATTATCGATGCAGAACCCAATGTCACCATTGCCATTGTTGGAATGGGTCCCCTAGGGTCAATTTTGGGGTTAAAAGCCCATGTTTTGGGGCTAAAGGCCCAAGTTTTGTATAAATAATGTAAATTCTTCACATTCTGTGGTCGCGAAGCTCAAATGTGTAAACAGTCAAAAATGGTTTCCGCCCTTAGTTTAGGTAGCTTGTGTTAGCTTGATGAGATCCACCCTTGGTCAACGGGCCATGGGAATGTATAAAAAGGGATTGTTAGAAGACTCTAAGGAAGATTTTAGTTCAGTTATAAGAAAGTTTTTGGGCAATTGATCAATGTAATGGGTCTATGAGAGCTAAGAGCGAATAATCTTAGTGTAGGAAGAGGCTCTATAGCTGAGTGCGTAGAGGCCTAGGGTAGAAGTCTGCAGCTGAGTGCGCGGACCCCTGTAGCTGTGTGTGCAGGGAAGTTAGAGTTCGTACTGGAGATCTGAACCATCAATAAAGAGAATTATTCTGGAAATATCTGTGTACAATCTAATTTACTTTTCTTATGAATGTTTGCGGTTATGTTATGTTGAATACTGGGTATATTGATGTGCGAATCTGTGTTTTACTTTGTCATATGAACGCAAGTAAGAATATTTGTTTAGATGAAGATAATCATAATGTATGTTGAAGTTAACGAAGACTTAAGCTAATAGGGGTAGACACAGGAGTAATAATTATTACAGAGGCACGTAAGCATTTGCATTGACTATTTAGGACTTGCAAGGGACGATTGGATACCTTCACGAAGGTTTCCAAGCCAGATAAGAGAAGTACATTGATAAGCCCTAAAGGGCTTATAGGTCTGCGCAAAGGAAGGATTAGGGTATAAAACAACATCACAACTATATTAGGGTGCAGAAACATGGTTCCTTCACTGCCCCATACTGCTTCGGGTGAGTCTTCAGTCCGCGCTCTGCGGATTGATGTAAAAAGGGCTAGTAGTGTAGGGATTTGCTTGGATAATTAGCACTGAACCTGGGTCAGGGCCCATCAAGCCAACAAATGGTTCCGTTACTAGGACCACGATCTGCATAACGTGATGTGTGATGTTGCATCATTGGAATCCAAGTAAGAAGGAGATCGAAGATTGGTTGGATAGAAAGATCCATGAATTTGTGGCACAAGAAAACAAGAACCCACAATTGATGAAAGAACAATGGTTGGACATATATACAGAGATCTTTTGTTCCTTCCTGGTCGAGTTGTATGAGTGGATTGCGAAATTGGTAGACGACCAAGGAAGGTGGAGACTTGATGGTCTGATAGTCTAGACCCCAGAATTAGTGCAGAGATTAGAAGTGTCTGAAGATAAGATCACGCACATTGTCGATTATTGGCTCGATTGTATCATAGGAGGGTTCGTGACAGAGTTCACGGTCGATACCTCAATTAGTTACAGCGAAGCAAAGCACCGCTTCTGCAAGGGGCCATGAGGTAAGTATTTAAAATCATTAAATACTTGGATTAAGATGCTATTGTGTGAAAAGCAGGTTATGCATCTACCTTGATGTTTGGGGCTATGTGAAGTGGAAGGACATTCAGGAAAAAAGGAAGAATAGGTCCTAAATATAGCCCACTAAATGAACCTCCTCTGTGTGACAATGAGGAAGAAACACAAGCATCTCTGCATAGCGTTGTTCAGTTGATAAATAAAGGGTTCCCGCGAAACCCCATCCACCCACATTGCCTCCATCTTTGCCTCCACCGCATACACCTTCACCTACACCGCCGCCACCTCCGCCACCGTTTAGTATGGTGAACTCTGTAAAGCTACTTGTGTTCAAGGGCATGGGAAATGAAGATCCGAACTAGTTTTGGTTCGTCACAAAGGTTGTATAGGAAGCTCAGGGTATCATGGATGATTAAATGAAGAAAGAAATGTTGGTTAGTGCTTTGCAGGACTGCGTGCTAACATGGTACAATAAGTACTTCATTGATCCAGGTGGATGTTGGTGGCCACCCACCTATCCCATTTGGACCCCCACAACTGTCTCTTTTAGCTTTTTCAGTTTCCTAAATTGTAGCACAATTTACTATTTTTAGCAGTTTTTCGGGTCCTGAACTTCCGGAACTGTTTTGAGGCCCTAAACGATGTTTTTTTGGGAATCTGGGGCAACATGGGTCCATGGACCCATGTTGCCTCCCAAAGTGGTAGTACTCGGAAAGATCTTTCTAACGAGCTATCGTACACGTCAAACGGAGATCGTATGCCAAAGTTACGACCCCAGGAAATTGATGTACCAATTTACCCAAACGGGGCCCACAATTTGGCGTTTCATCTTCTAGGGTTAGGTTTCGGGATGTGAAGGGTTTTCCATTGTTTCTCAACAATAAATAGGCCTTCGAGCCTCATTGTAACACAGTTTTAGAACAGTTTAGAGGCATGTAGCTGCCACATCTCTTCTCAGAGATAAGCTACCATCGCCCTAGCTGATTTATTTCTATTTCTGTTTGTAAGCACATTTCAGTATTTTACAGTAATGAAATGAAGTATTATTTCCGCTGCATCTCAGTATTTATGGTTATCTCATCTCTGTATTTATGGTTATCTCTATAATTTGTTGCGTTCCTGTTTAAATCCGGATCAGTGGTATCAGAGAGGTCTGCTTTTTTCTCTGTTTTTCTTTTCATGTCCCCAACGAGGTCGGGATATAAGGAGTTAGGGCTTGAACTGGTCGAACCTTTGCAAGACCAGCCTCGCAAATCCTGACGGCCTCCCATGGCGGATGAGAAGAAAGATGAGGGAGCAGGAGATCCTATCAAAATCTTGCTCGAAGAAGCCCTCGAGCGACAAAGGAACGCGATGATGGATAGCTTTGCACAGATTCTTCAGCGGCTACCCAGAGACGACGCATCGGCTTCCAACAGCGACTCTGGAAACGCCACACCGTTTAAGGTACAAGTTAATTTTGAAATCTCCATCTTTGAGGGTCAAATAGACGCAGATGCCGTAGATAAATGGTTAAATCTGCTAGATGGGTATTTTTCTGTTCATGAATTTTCAAGTCGGGAAAAGATTGTTTTTGTTCTTCTCAAAGCAGCCCCCCACGTCAAGGACTGGTGGGAAACCTACTGCGAGCAAAAGGATGAAAGTACAGGCTCACTATTTTCAGCCGCATCCACTTGGAATGACTTCCGGGATGCCATCAAAGAGTAGTACTACCCTGTCGGAAGCTATGAGGACAAATACATCAAATGGACCACACTGCGGCAGGGACGAGACCAAGATGTGCTGGAGTTCACAAACATTTTTCATACCCTTCGCACACAGTTGGGTATCAAAGATTCTGAGCTGCATCTGGTACTCAAATACCGTGGCTGCCTGCACAAGTACATCCAGGAAGAGATGGTGTTCTTGAACATCTCCTCACTTGGCACAGCATACCGATACACTGTCAAAATCGAGCAAAAGTTCAAACAGAAGAAGCGAGACTTTGGATCTGCAAATCCGAAGCCCAAAGGACAAAGCCAAGGCGGGGTGACCCAAGACAACCCGTCGAAGCCGCAAGAAAAGAACAACACCACGAAGCCGAAGAAGGACACAGGAAAGTGGTGTGAGTTCCACAAGAGTCCCACTCATAACACAAGTGAGTGTCGGACCAAGCAGTCGCTTGTGGCCGAGTTGAAGGCTTCCGAATCAGATGCATGTTCTGACCCTGAGCTAGAACCCGACAAGGGGAATGGCAAAGGGAAGAAAATCATTGATGCGGATCCCAGCGCCACTGTTGCCACCGCCAAGATCCAGAAAGATGAGCCCGAAAATCCAGAGGAAGGGGAGCGTCTTTTCCACTCACAAATGTGGGTGAAGGGTTCGTCGCTACAATTCATTGTCGACAGTGGCAGCCAAAAGAACCTCATTTCAGCAGAGGTCGTGAAGTGGTTGGGCCTACCGACTATGCCACACCCGCAGCCATACAGTATCGGGTGGCTTCAGGAAGGACGAGATCTAAAAGTTCGCCAGTAGTGCCGCCTTCCGTACAGCATCAAGCCCTTCACAGATGAGGTATTGTGTGATGTTACACCTCTGGATGTTTGTGATGTATTATTAGGCCAACCATACTTGTGGAGGTGACATGCTGTGTATGAGTCAAGGCCTCGTGCTGTCATTATTTCTTTAAATAATTCATTATACAGGATACCGGAGGTAGCCCCACCTACGGCCACATCTTTGATCACTGCTAAGAAAGGTAGCAAGCTCATCTCCCAGACCAGGAAATTCATCTGTCTGGTTCACTCCCAAAGTAAGGGGAAGATTGCCATCACATCCATGACCCCCGCGAAGGGTTCCTCCATGCAGCAGCAGCAGCAAAGGGATACAGTCATGACAAGACACAGGAACAACTTCTCCTCACCCACAGGGGTACCACACAAGTTTCAGGTGGGCAACAAAGTTTGGTTACATCTGCAAAGAGAACGCCTTACCAGAACCCATTAGAAACTCAGACCACTCTGACATGGTCCTTACACTAGTACCAAGGCTACGGGCAACAATGCTTTGAAGCACGGCATTCCTCCATTCCTTCGCTTGCACCAAGTGTTCAATGTGGACCATCGCCGACCATGCTTCCCACCATTTCTGGTCACAGCGGAGATTGCAGAACAGCTCACCAGAGACCCAGCTCAGCAGAAGCTTCCTCATCTCAGGGAGGAACTCAACGCAATGGGGACCATTGCTTCCTAAGGGGGGAGGAATGATCTAGGTGGATGTTGGTGGCCACCCACCTATCCCATTTGGACCCCCACAGCTGTCTCTTTTAGCTTTTTCAGTTTCCTAAATTGTAGCACAGTTTACTATTTTTAGTAGTTTTTCGGGTCCTGAACTTTCGGAGCTGTTTTGAGGCCCTAAACGATGTTTTTTTGGGAATCTATGGCAACATGGGAACATGGACCCATGTTGCCTCCCAAAGTGGTAGTACTCGGATAGATCTTTCTAACGAGCTATCGTACACGTCAAACGGAGATCGTATGCCAAAGTTACGACCCCGGGAAATTGATGTACCAATTTACCCAAACGGGGCCCACAATTTGGCGTTTCATCTTCTAGGGTTAGGTTTCGGGATGTGAAGGGTTTTCCATTGTTTCTCAACAATAAATAGGCATTCGAGCCTCATTGTAACATAGTTTTAGAACAGTTCAGAGGCATGTAGCTGCCACATCTCATCTCAGAGATAAGCTACCATCGCCCTAGCTGATTTATTTCTATTTCTGTTTGTAAGCACATTTCAGTATTTTATAGTAATGAAATGAAGTATTATTTCCGCTGCATCTCAGTATTTATGGTTATCTCATCTCTGTATTTATGGTTATCTCTATAATTTGTTGCGTTCCTGTTTAAATCCGGATCATTCATTGATAATATGATGTTAGCGTTGCAAATATCCATACTATGTTGAGTAAGGAATTCAGTAGATCTAAGTATGAAGCGCAATTAATTGTGGGATTCAAAGAGATCATGATGAAGCCTAGTGAGACACCTTAGGATCTGGATCAGAGATTGAAGTGTACGATCCGTGAGGCTAACATGAATCTGACTGATGGGAAGCACCACGAATGGTTTGTGGCTTTTCTTATGTCTCATCTAAGGGTTGCGCTATCATCATAGAAGATTGGGACCCAAGCGGAAGCTTTGGAAATCGTGATGAGATTGCATGAGACACCAATGCAATATGCTAATCTGGGGGTTCAGTAGATTCATGTGCAGTCGCAGAACCTTTTCCTATAAATACAGAGTCTGAAGAAAGATAGAACAACTCGTCCTGAGGTGTGTGAAGAAGTTTGGTGCCTAAAGTGAAAAAGCCAGGGGCATGACAAAGATCACTATTCAGTTTTCGTAAATTAGGTTGCCGTAGGGGGACCAATGCCTTTGAGGCCGGAAGCTCTAGCAGGGCCAAGTACAGGGCCCGAACTATGGTGTTTTATCTATCGAGTAGCTGGAAAACATGCAACAGATAATTGCCATTTGCTGCAGAAATTCATACAGACACTGCAACAACTATTCTGCAACTTCTGTCAATCAGTGGGTCATGATGAGTGCAATTGCCATAGTTACGAATTAATGATGGATAGAACACCTACATACAAGGTGCAGGCAAAAACTTGACCTTTAGACCAAGGCACTGGAGGAGTGCGAGGCGAGTATTAGGGGCGCAGATGAGGTCGAGGTGGAAGAGGACCTGGTAGAGGTCGAGGGCAGGTCATTTGTTACAACTGTGGGGGACCAGGACACTATGCGCGAGACTGCTCGAATCCGATGGGTTTTTCATGCTAATTATTAGCCTCCTGCTGCAGCAGGTTAATCATCTTTCATGATTGACATCTCTACATGCCAAATATGTCGTACAATGCATGCTGCAATGCTCCATATTTGCTACAGATGGCCAAAGAACTGTCCATGAAAGTGTGCTAGTCTAAATGCCACTGCTGTGTTCCAATTTTTCATAAGCAATTCATTTTTGGTTTGAGGCAGTTTTTCAGTTGGAGGACTTCAAGCGAGGCATGTCTAACTCCCCTTCTTCCTCTTTCCCAAATCACTCAATAACTTCCCCCAAAGAGGTCAAGATCTGCTTGATACCTCTTAGTTTCATCATTCTCCATATCATTTGCCTTGGTGAAGATCTGCTTTACTCAAGGAATGTCCATACTTCCTCTATGAGTCATTTTCCCCCCTTAATAGCCTAAGATCTCATACTTAGCACTTTTTCTTATCATTATCATGTTAACTACTAAATTTAATATGTAACTCCCTATCTATCTCCCCTCCCCTTACTATAACAATGTTAATAACTCCCCCATATACATATCCCCTCCCCTGGTTGAAATATAACCATAAGTATCCCTTGGGAATTTCTAAGTTTATCTGAAACTTGGCAAGAACCCTCTTTTTCCTCCTTAACCACCTTCCAAATGCTTTAGGACTCATTCCTAAGCATAAATCCCCCTCCAAATGTATAAAATCCATCTTTGGGCCTTGTTTTACCTTTCCCAAGGCATGAACCCCTTTTTATAGGCCTAAACCCTTCCTCCGATCATAAAAAGCCCCTTTGTATAATAAAAACCCTCCTTTGATCCGAATCCCCTCCCTCCGACGCGATATCACTGTCGGAGGTGGTAACAGTGTTGGCCGCATATATATATAACACCATTCCCCTCTCCTCCAATGCGATATCGCTATCGGAGGCCCCCCTTATCATATCTTCCCTTTATCGCATTATACATATCGAGGCCGTCCAATCAAGCCTCAGATCCGACGGCCCATATTAAGTCGCAACCCCCATTTCGGCGATCGCAATAAAAATGAAGCCACGCCCCATGCTCTCCTGTGATGCGAAACGCCGAGTTAATCTCAGCCGCCCATTCAGGCCCAGATCAATGGCCCATATTTAATTGCATCACTCCCATATGGCTCCGACCAGCGGAGCCAAAAAGTTATAAGGCGCAACATATAGGGATTTCGGGTCTGAAAATACCCTTTGTACAACCAAGCGGGACTGCTCCGATATGGCGGAGCCGAAATAACAATAAAGCAGAGCCTAAAGATTTCGGGTCCGAAAAGACCCTTTGTACAGCCAAGCGGGACTGCTCCGATATGGCGGAGCCGAAATAACAATAAAGCAGAGCCTAAAGATTTCGGGCCCGAAAGGGTCCGCACTGTGTGCTCCTATATCCCGGAGCTGAAAAGCTATGAAGTGCAGCATATAGGGAGATCGGGTCCGCTTACCCATTTTTACCAAATCCGCCGATATGAAAGATCCGATGGGCGGACCCGAAATCCATAAAAGAAAGGGCCTATAGTATATCGGGTCCGCCAGGTTCATCACTATTCGGAGGTTTTACGTGTTTGGACTGCCGATCCACAGATCGCCGAGTTAATGCCAGCCGTTGGATCGGCCCGCGATGAATCCAACGGCCAAGATTTAATCCAGTGAACAGTGATCGCTCCTGCCCCAATGTTTTATGAAATTTCACGTTTAAAGGCATTTTTTGCCTTGTAAGGTAGAAGGGGCCTTTTTCTGAGGATCTATTGCATCGCTCCTATGCGCTCTTTCTCCAGGGGCGGCACAGATCATTTCTTCATCAATCTTAAATCGCTCCTCCACAGATCGGCTCCAGATGCAGGATTTTGGGCCTCAGCATAGTCAGCATCATATAATTCCTCCTTTTTGTGGCATTTCTTCAGAGTTTAATACTATTTTTGATTGGCCAGCGCCGATAGCATCCCAAAGGCCACGGAACCATTTGCAGCAGTTATTTTTTGCATTAAATTGGCAGATAAAGGGGCGATGGGACAGTCAAAGTATATCAGCTGAAGGAAGTGGCCCGATTCAGTGTCAAAGTGTATCAGAGGAAGCGGCAAAGAGTATCAGATCAAAATATCAGCAGCCTGAAGCAGGAGAACATTAAAGAGCCCCCTAATCAAAGTCAAAGAAAGCGGTGAAGCCATAAAGGCTCTCAGATCACAGTTAATGCACATTAAGGCCACTTTGCAGCAGTAGAACCGCTTGAGAGGTGTTGATAAAAGGATAAAGCCCACATATTGCAGAAAGCAGTGTATGAAGACACATGAGAGCAGCGCTTCAATATTCAAGGCACAGTTATTGCACAGATGCCAGCGCAGAGCTCCAAAGGACCATATTGACACATTTTTGAGGCAGCTGCCCCACCACAGCACTTAGATAGTTATTTCATGCATTTATTTCAAGATAAGTTAGGTTGATCAGAGTTATTGCTCCAGATCTGTTTAAGATCTGCTGTTGTAGATATTTTTTAGATATTTTGCTTATATATACCACCCTCAGCCATGTATTAAGGGTTGGTTGGTTGTATTTCTCATTCTAGACTTGCGCTATAAGCTTAAGAACTTCTGTAATGAAAGATGGCTGGAATATTTGCATCTGAACTGGCTGGTTGTGCTTTCAATGGCTGAAGAGCTTGATGTGGAATTCATGTGCTTGCTCATGGTTCAATAAGTCTTTCCTCCCTCTGTTTATCAGTTTATATGTATCTGTATCATCTGTATATCATAATCTAAGTTGCAGGAAGAAGGAATAGTTCAGAGCTGGCTTTCATGCCCTCTGTGCTCAATTCTTGTAACTTTTCTATGTTTTCCTCTGAATTAGTGATAAATATGCATACTTAATTGATCATGTTTAAGCTATTTCTCATTTTTGAATGCTGTTTAGGAATCCTTCATTGCTCCTATATAGTCTTCATCCACTTTCCCTCTTTGGCTGGATGAGAGATCCTTAATTGCCTCTCATCTCCTAGCCTCCATTTCATCCTTGTTCCAGCATTTAATCATTGTGCCATGCGTAGCTATCCTGCTCCATATTCCCCTCTTCTGCCAAGGAAAACGCACCCTTCAGTTCACATTCATTGACTCCATGCCCAATGGTTTGAACTTCTTACACTTTGTATGCCAACTCTGCTTGAATAGATCAACCATCCCACCAAACTCAAACAAAACCCATGTGCATCATATCTAGCCTAAAATCATCCCTTAAACAAAGCTAAATACTAAAGAGAGAGCCCTCTCTGACTGTAGGCAGGCTAGGACCTGCAGTCCAAAGATTGGTTTGTGGTTACCTCGGCCGTATTCCCTTAGGAGTCAAAGGGAACAACCTGAGTGATAACATAATGGCGACTCCAATGGGGACCTGAAATCATTTGTTTATTACTGTATACCCCCAATTTTGATCAGTTTGCCTTATTTTCTGGAGAAAGTGTTCCTTTTCTTCATAGCTTCTCATGTTTAGCTCTGATCTGTGACGGTGGACAGAGATCAGGCACTTCAAGGTTAATTCATCCACCTGGCGACTCCACTCAGAATAAAGACTCCACTGGAGAAATGAACCCAAAAAAATGTATAAGTAGATCAGGCTTCTGACTTGGATTATTATCCAAGAGATCATGTTCTTTCTCTTCCATAAGATTTTTTTGTGCTTATTGTATTTTAAAGACGATGTTATATTAGATTTTTATGATTTTCCTTTGGAAAATGTTGTTGAAAAGCCTCCTTGCACATTAGAGCAGCAATCTTCAAATGCTGTTGAAGATCATCATACAACCAAGGAGGAACCAAAAACAGAGCCCAGTCTTCCAATCCCTTTACATACTCCCGTGCCTCATAAAGTTCCTGATAGATACAAGCCTCTCATTTTGCCTCCTGTGCTTAATCCTCTGCCTGCAAATCATCCTGAGTATCTCCCTAGATTTGATGGAGAGAATGGTATTACTGCCCAGAAACATATCCAGGATTTTGAAGATTATCTTAATATATTTGAAGTGGAAGATGAAGATGTTAGTCTTAGACTGTTTGCCCTTTCTTTGCAAGGCAAAGTTAGGACTTGGTTTAAAGCATTGCCTAAGGCCAGCATCTCAAATCTTCAGCAGTGTTCCAAGCTCTTCCTTGATAGATGGATGATAAAAGTTAGTTTCCTCTCACTCAATCAAGACTATGATGAGTTAAAAAGGCTTCCAAATGAATATGTTCAGCAATTTTTTGATCGATTCAATCAAGTCTATCAGTCCATGCATTTAAATATAAGACCTCCCCCTGATTTAGCTCTATTGCAGTATCCTAGAGCATTTGACCCAGAGATGGAATTCCGTTTGAGAGAAAGATGCCCGTCCACTTTGAAAGAAATGCAGGACATCGCTGTGGATGTGGAGGCAAATCTAAAGAGGAGGGAAGAACAACGCAAGACAGAGCAAGAAGAAAGACTTCATAACGTGTTGCAAAAGTCAGAGGAAATGATGCAGCTGATCACAATGAAAGTTGAATGCTTAGAGCACAAGAACACATCTGTTGTGCATGAGGAAAGTAGTGACATTCACGAACAAACCTACCACAAATCAAATGACATATTCATAGAGCCATATGTGAAGGAGCAGTCTCCTGATATACTGTGTGAATATAATAGCTTCTCTTCTTTCAACTGTCTGCCCAAATATGATCTGTATGATGATGATTATGAGCCTAACAACCAAATCAGCCTTGCAAAGGAATCAGATCCTATTTTCGCAGGAAGCGAAGTTCAGGCTCAGCAGCTTGAATGTAATGATCAGCTTGCCCAGTTCAGCTATGAAGTAAAGGAGGAAAGAGTAGAAAATTTTGATATCAGCGAAGGAACTTTACCTTTCTGTTTTGAATCTTTTCAATTTATTAAGGAGAACTATCATGCGATTAATAAGCATTTGTTAGCAAGTCTTGTTATTGACTGCCTGGAGGATGATCAAAATATTATTCTAGATGCATCGCCACTAGTTTTGCAGCCCCGAAGAGCCATCGAATATCAGATTGAGGAAGACTCGGCAGCAGCACCTAAGCAAATAAATCGATTCCCTTCCCTGCCGCTTTATTTTCAGCCATCTCAGGTATTTGAAGAAGAAGAGGAGTAGCCTGCGCAGATCAGTCAGGTTCCAAATGAGCCTGTATGTAATAAAGTGCAAGCACCTTTGCAAGTTTTGAATGACCCATCTACTGGTAGGCAGAATAATGAAAGAGATCAGTGCTCTTCTCCATTAGCGGGCTGTGTGCCTCAATATCAAAATGTTGATGGTTTCCACATTCCAAGGCATGATAATGATCCTAAACCTTTGTACAGTTGTTTATTTCAGCTCAACACTATTGTATATATGTTGCAGGACCCTTTTGTACAGTCTTTAGGTTCAGTGAAGGAGATCAGTAGCTTCCTGATCTTCTCAAAGATTAACAAAGCCACATCAGATTGCAAGATCTCAGTTGGTCTCACCAGCAAGCACAAGCAGCAAAGCCCACTCATGTTTTTATTGCTTAAGTGGATACATTGGCTATTTCACTTCACCTAACAGCAAAGTAAGTGCTGGTTAGGGTAGGTAGGTAGGTAGGATCAATAAGGCAGCCAGCCAAGGGAATTTTGCAGAGCACAGCAACAACTGAATACAAGGTAGTCTGACTTGTTGTTCTTGGCTTTTCACAAGGAAAAGCCATCCCCAAGTGGAGCCACTGTTAGCCTCCTGCTGCAGCAGGTTAATCATCTTTCATGATCAACATTTCTACATGCCAAATATGTCGTACAATGCATGCTGCAATGCTCCATATTTGTTACAGATGGCCAAAGAACTGTCCATGAAAGTGTGCTAGTCTAAATGCCACTGTTGTGTTCTAATTTTTGGTAAGTAATTCATTTTTGGTTTGAGGTAGCTTTTCAGTTGGAGGACTTCAAGCGAGGCATGTCTAACTCCCCTTTTTCCTCTTTCCCAAATCACTCACTAACTTCCCCCAAAGAGGTCAAGATCTGCTTGATACCTCTTAGTTTCATCATTCTCCATATCATTTGCCTTGGTGAAGATCTGCTTTACTCAAGGAATGTCCATACTTCCTCTATGAGTCATTTTTCCCCCTTAATAGGCTAAGATCTCATACTTAGCGCTTTTTCTTATCATTATCATGTTAACTACTAACTTCAATATGTAACTCCCTATCTATCTCCCCTCCCCTTACTATAACAATGTTAATAACTCCCCCATATACATATCCCCTCCCCTGGTTGAAATATAACCATAAGTATCCCTTGCGAATTTCTAAGTTTATCTGAAACTTGGCAAGAACCCTCTTTTTCCTCCTTAACCACCTTCCAAAATGCTTTAGGACTCATTCCTAAGCATAAATCCCCCTCCAAATGTATAAAATCCATCTTTGAGCCTTGTTTTACCTTTCCCAAGGCATGAACCCCTTTTTATAGGCCTAAACCCTTCCTCCGATCATAAAAAGCCCCTTTGTATGATAAAAAGCCTCCTTCGATCCGAATCCCCTCCCTCCAACACGATATCGCTGTCGGAGGTGGTAACAGTGTTGGCCGCATATATATATAACACGATTCCCCTCTCCTCCTATGCGATATCGCTATCGGAGGCCCCCCTTATCATATCTCCCCTTTATCGCATTATACATATCGCGGCCATCCGATCAAGCCTCAGATCTGACAGCCCGTATTAAGTCACAACCCCCATTTTGACAATCGCAACAAAAATGAAGCCACGCCCCATGCTCTCCTCCGACGCGAAACGCCGAGTTAATCTCAGCCGCCCATTCAGGCCCAGATCAATGGCCCATATTTAATCGCATCACTCCCATATGGCTCCGACCAGCGGAGCCGAAAAGTTATAAGGCGCGACATATAGGGATTTCGGGTCCGAAAAGACCCTTTGTACAGCCAAACGGGACTGGTCCGATATGGCGGAGCCGAAATAACAATAAAGCAGAGCCTAAAGATTTCGGGTCCGAAAAGACCCTTTGTATAACCAAGCGGGACTGCTCTGATATGGCGGAGCCGAAATAACAATAAAGCAGAGCCTAAAGATTTCGGGTCCGCACTGTGTGCTCCTATATCCCGGAGCCGAAAAGCTATGAAGTGCAGCATATAGGGAGATCGGGTCCGCTTACCCATTTTTACCAAATCCACCGATATGAAAGCTCCGATGGGCGGACCCGAAATCCATAAAAGAAAGGGCCTATAGTATATCAGGTCCGCCAAGTTCATCACTATTCGGAGGTTTTACGTGTTTGGACCACCGATCCGCAGATCGTCGAGTTAATGCCAGTCGTTGGATCGGCCCGTGTCGAATCCAACGGCCAAGATTTAATCCAGTGAACAGTGATCGCTCCCGCCCCAATGTTTTATGAAATTTCACGTTTAAAGGCATTTTTTGCGTTGTAAGGAAGAAGGGGCCTTTTTCTGAGGATCTATTGCATCGCTCCTGTACGCTCTTTCTCCAGGGGCGGCCCAGATCATTTCTTCATCAATCTTAAATCGCTCCTCCACAGATCGGCTCCAGATGCAGGATTTTGGGCCTTAGCACAGTCAGCATCATATAATTCCTCCTTTTTGTGGCATTTCTTCAGAGTTTAATACTATTTTTGATTGGCCAGCGCCGATAGCATCCCCAAGGCCACGGAACCATTTGCAGTAGTTATTTTTTGCATTAAATTGGCAGATAAAGGGGCGATGGGACAGTCAATGTATATCAGCTGAAGGAAGTGGCCCGATTCAGTGTCAAAGTGTATCAGAGGAAGCGGCAAAGAGTATCAGATCAAAATATCAGCAGCCCGAAGCAGGAGAACATTAAAGAGCCCCCCAATCAAAGTCAAAGAAAGCGGTGAAGCCATAAAGGCTCTTAGATCACAGTTAATGTGCATTAAGGCCACTTTGCAGCAGAAGAACCGCTTGAGAGGTGCTGATAAAAGGATAAAGCCCACATATTGCAAAAAGCAGTGTATGAAGACACATGAGAGCAGCGCTTCAATATTCAAGGCATAGTTATTGCACAGATGCCAGCGCAGAGCTCCAAAGGACCATATTGACTCATTTTTTAGGCAGCTGCCCCACCGCAGCACTTAGATAGTTATTTCATGCATTTATTTCAAGATAAGTTAGGTTGATCAGAGTTATTGCTCCAGATCTGTTTAAGATCTGCTGTTATAGATATTTTGCTTATATATACCACCCTCAGCCATGTATTAAGGGTTGGTTGGTTGTATTTCTCATTCTAGACTTGCGCTATAAGCTTAAGAACTTCTGTAATCAAAGATGGCTAGAATATTTGCATCTGAACTGGCTGGTTGTGCTTTCAATGGCTGAAGAGCTTGATGTGCAATTCATGTGCTTGCTCATGGTTCAATAAGTCTTTCCTCCCTCTGTTTATCAGTTTATATGTATCTGTATCATCTGTATATCATAATCTAAGTTGCAGGAAGAAGGAATAGTTCAGAGCTGGCTTTCATGCCCTCTGTGCTCAATTCTTGTAACTTTTCTATGTTTTCCTCTGAATTAGTGATAAATATGCATACTTAATTGATCATGTTTAAGCTATTTCTCATTTCTGAATGCTGTTTAGGAATCCTTCATTGCTCCTATATAGTCTTCATCCACTTTCCCTCTTTGGCTGGATGAGAGATCCTTAATTGCCTCTCATCCCCTAACCTCCATTTCATCCTTGTTCCAGCATTTAATCATTGTGCCATGCGTAGCTATCCTGCTCCATATTCCCCTCTTCTGCCAAGGAAAACGCACCCTTCAGTTCACATTCATTGACTCCATGCCCAATGGTTTGAACTTCTTACACTTTGTATGCCAACTCTGCTTGAATAGATCAACCATCCCACCAAACTCAAACAAAACCCATGTGCATCATATCTAGCCTAAAATCATCCCTTAAACAAAGCTAAATCCTAAAGAGAGAGCCCTCTCTGACTGCAGGTAGGCTAGGACCTGTAGTCCAAAGATTGGTTTGTGGTTACCTCGGCCGTATTCCCTTAGGAGTCAAAGGGAACAACCTGAGTGATAACATAATGGCGACTCCACTAGGGACCTGAAATCATTTGTTTATTACTGTATACCCCCAATTTTGATCAGTTTGCCTTGTTTTTTGGAGAAAGTGTTCCTTTTCTTCAGAGCTTCTCATGTTTAGCTCTGATCTGTGACGGTGGACAGAGATCAAGCACTTCAAGGTTAATTCATCCACCTGGCGACTCCACTCAGAATAAAGACTCCACTGGAGAAATGAACCCAAAAGAAATGTATAAGTAGATCAGGCTTCTGACTTGGATTATTATCCAAGAGATCATGTTCTTTCTCTTCCATAAGCTTTTTTTGTGCTTATTGTATTTTAAAGACGATGTTATATCAGATTTTTATGATTTTCCTTTGGAAAATGTTGTTGAAAAGCCTCCTTGCACATTAGAGCAGCAATCTTCAAATGTTGTTGAAGATCATCATACAGCCAAGGAGGAACCAAAAACAGAGCCCAGTCTTCCAATCCCTGTACATACTCCCATGCCTCGTAAGGTTCCTGATAGATACAAGCCTCTCATTTTGCCTCCTGTGCTTAATCCTCTGCCTGCAAATCATCCTGAGTATCTCCCTAGATTTGATGGAGAGAATGGTATTACTGCCCAGAAACATATCCAAGATTTTGAAGATTATCTTAATATATTTGAAGTGGAAGATGAAGATGTTAGTCTTAGACTGTTTGCCCTTTCTTTGCAAGGCGAAGTTAGGACTTGGTTTAAAGCATTGCCCGAGGCCAGCATCTCAAATCTTCAGTAGTGTTCCAAGCTCTTCCTTGATAGATGGATGATCAAAGTTAGTTTCCTCTCACTCATTCAAGACTATGATGAGTTAAAAAGGCTTCCAAATGAATCTGTTCAGCAATTTTCTGATTGATTCAATCAAGTCTATTAGTCCATGCATTTAAATATAAGACCTCCCCCTGATTTAGCTCTATTGTAGTATCCTAGAGCATTTGACCCAGAGATGGAATTCCGTCTGAGAGAAAGATGCCCATCCACTTTGAAACAAATGCAGGACATCGCTGTGGATGTGGAGGAAAATCTAAAGAGGAGGGAAGAACAACGCAATACAGAGCAAGAAGAAAGACTTCATAGCGTGTTACAAAAGTGAGAGGAAATGATGCAGCTAATCACAATGAAGGTTGAATGCTTAGAGCATAAGAACACATCTGTTGTGCATGAGGAAAGTAGTGACATTCATGAACAAACCTACCACAAATCAGATGACATATTCATAGAGCCATATGTGAAGGAGCAGTCTCCTGATATACTGTGTGAATATAATAGCTTCTCTTCTTTCAACTGTCTGCCCAAATATGATCTGTATGATGATGATTATGAGCCTAACGACCAAATCAGCCTTGCAGAGGAATCAGATCCTATTTTGGTAGGAAGCGAAGTTCAGGCTCAACAGCTTGAATGTAATGATCAGCTTGCCCAGTTCAGCTATGAAGTAAAGGAGGAAAGCGCAGAAAATTTTGATATCAGCGAAGGAACTTTACCTTTCTGTTTTGAATCTTTTCAATTTATTAAGGAGAACTATCATGCAATTAATAAGCATTTGTCAGCAAGTCTTGTTATTGACTGCCTGGAGGATGATCAAAATATTGTTCTAGATGCATCGCCTCTAGTTTTGCAGCCCCAAAGAGCCATCGAATATCAAATTGAGGAAGACTCGGCAGTAGCACCTAAGCAAATAAATCGATTCCCTTCCCTGCCGCTTTATTTTCAGCCATCTCAGGTATTTGAAGAAGAAGAGGAGCAGCCTGCACAGATCAGTCAGGTTCCAAATGAGCCTGTATGTAATAAAGTGCAAGCACCTTTGCAAGTTTTGAATGACCCATCTACTGGCAGGCAGAATAGTGAAAGAGATCAGCTTTCTTCTCCATTAGCGGGCTGTGTGCCTCAATATCAAAATGTTGATGGTTTCCACATTCCAAGGAATGATAACGATCCTAAACCTTTGTACAGTTGTTTATTTCAGCTCAACACTATTGTATATATGTTGCAGGACCCTTTTGTACAGTCTTTAGGTTCAGCAAAGGAGATCAGTAGCTTCTTGATCTTCTCAAAGATTAACAAAGCCACATAAGATTGCAAGATCTCAGTTGGTCTCACCAGCAAGCACAAGCAGCAAAGCCCACTCATGTTTTTATTGCTTAAGTGGCTGCATTGGCTATTTCACTTCACCTAATAGCAAAGTAAGTGCTGGTTAGGGTAGGTAGGTAGGTAGGATCAATAAGGCAGCCAGCCAAGGGAATTTTGCAGAGCACAGCAACAATTGAATACAAGGCAGTCTGACCTGCTGTTCTTGGCTTTTCACAAGGAAAAGCCATCCCCAAGTGGAGCCACTGTTAGCCTCCTGCTGCAGCAAGTTAATCATATTTCATGATCGACATTTCTACATGCCAAATATGTCGTACAATGCATGCTGCAATTCTCCATATTTGCTACAGATGGCCAAAGAACTGTCCATGAAAGTGTGCTAGTCTAAATGCCACTGTTGTGTTCTAATTTTTCGTAAGCAATTCATTTTTGGTTTGAGGCAGTTTTTCAGTTGGAGGACTTCAAGCGAGGCATGTCTAACTCCCCTTCTTCCTCTTTCCCAAATCACTCACTAACATCCCCCAATGAGGTCAAGATCTGCTTGATACCTCTTAGTTTCATCATTCTCCATATCATTTGCCTTGGTGAAGATCTACTTTACTCAAGGAATGTCCATACTTCCTCTATGAGTCATTTTCCCCCCTTAATAACCTAAGATCTCATACTTAGTGCTTTTTCTTATCATTATCATGTTAACTACTAACTTTAATATGTAACTCCCTATCTATCTCCCCTCCCCTTACTATAACAATGTTAATAACTCCCCCATATACATATCCCCTCCCCTGGTTGAAATATAACCATAAGTATCCCTTGGGAATTTCTAAGTTTATCTGAAACTTGGCAAGAGCCCTCTTTTTCCTCCTTAACCACCTTCCAAAATGCTTTAGGACTCATTCCTAAGCATGAATCCCCCTCCAAATGTATAAAATCCATCTTTGAGCCTTGTTTTACCTTTCCCAAGGCATGAACCCCTTTTTATAGGCCTAAACCCTTCCTCTGATCATAAAAAACCCCTTTGTATAATAAAAACCCTCCTCCGATCCGAATCCCCTCCCTCCGACGCCATATCGCTGTCGGAGGTGGTAACAGTGTTAGCCGCATATATATATAACACCATTCCCCTCTCCTCCGATGCGATATCGCTATCGAAGGCCCCCCTTATCATATCTCCCCTTTATCGCATTATACATATCGCGGCCGTCCGATCAAGCCTCAGACCCGACGGCCCATATTAAGTCGCAACCCCCATTTCGCCCATCGCAACAAAAATGAAGCCACGCCCCATGCTCTCGTCTGACGCGAAATGCCGAGTTAATCTCAGCCGCCCATTCAGGCCCAGATCAATGGCCCATATTTAATCGCATCACTCCCATATGGCTCCGACCAGCAGAGCCGAAAAGTTATAAGGCGCGGCATATAGGGATTTCGGGTCCGAAAAGACCCTTTGTACAGCCAAGCCGGACTGCTCCGATATGGCGGAGCCGAAATAACAATAAAGCAGAGCCTAAAGATTTCTGGTCCGAAAAGACCCTTTGTACAGCCAAGCGGGACTGCTCCGATATGGCGGAGCTGAAATAACAATAAAGCAGAGCCTAAAGATTTCGGGTCCGAAAGGGTCCGCACTATGTGCTCCTATATCCCGGAGCCGAAAAGCTATGAAGTGCAGCATATAGGGAGATCGGGTCCGCTTACCCATTTTTACCAAATCCGCCGATATGAAAGCTCCGATGGGTGGACCCGAAATCCATAAAAGAAAGGGCCTATAGTATATCAGGTCTGCCAGGTTCATCACTATTCGGAGGTTTTACGTGTTTGGATTGCCGATCTGCAGATCGCCGAGTTAATGCCAGCCGTTGGATCGGCCCGCGTCGAATCCAACGGCCAAGATTTAATCCAGTGAACAGTGATCGCTCCCGCCCCAATGTTTTATGAAATTTCACATTTAAAGGCATTTTTGGCCTTGTAAGGCAGAAGGGGCCTTTTTCTGAGGATCTATTGCATTGCTCCTGTGCGCTCTTTCTCCAGGGGCAGCCCAGATCATTTCTTCATCAATCTTAAATTGCTCCTCCACAGATCGGCTCCAGATGCAGGAATTTGGGCCTCAGCACAGTCAGCATCATATAATTCCTCCTTTTTGTGGCATTTCTTCAGAGTTTAATACTATTTTGATTGGCCAGCGCCGATAGCATCCCAAAGGCCATGGAACCATTTGCAGTAGTTATTTTTTGCATTAAATTGGCAGATAAAGGGGTGATGGGACAGTCAAAGTATATTAGCCGAAGGAAGTGGCCCGATTCAGTGTCAAAGTGTATCAGAGGAAGCGACAAAGAGTATCAGATCAAAATATCAGTAGCCCGAAGCAGGAGAACATTAAATAGCCCCCCAATCAAAGTCAAAGAAAGCGGTGAAGCCATAAAGGCTCTCAGATCACAGTTAATGCGCATTAAGGCCACTTTGCAGCAGAAGAACCACTTGAGAGGTGCTGATAAAAGGATAAAGCCCACATATTGCAGAAAGCAGTGTATGAAGACACATGAGAGCAGCGCTTCAATATTCAAGGCACAATTATTGCACAGATGCCAGCGCAGAGCTCCAAAGGACCATATTGACTCATTTTTGAGGCAGCTGCCCCACCACAGCACTTAGATAGTTATTTCATGCATTTATTTCAAGATAAGTTAGGTTGATCAAAGTTGTTGCTCCAAATCTGTTTAAGATCTGCTGTTGTAGATATTTTTTAGATATTTTGCTTATATATACCACCCTCAGCCATGTATTAAGGGTTGGTTGGTTGTATTTCTCATTCCAGACTTGCGCTATAAGCTTAAGAACTTCTGTAATCAAAGATGGTTGGAATATTTGCATCTGAACTAGCTGGTTGTGCTTTCAATGGCTGAAGAGCTTGATGTGGAATTCATGTGCTTGCTCATGGTTCAATAAGTCTTTCCTCCCTCTGTTTATCAGTTTATATGTATCTGTATCATCTGTATATCATAATCTAAGTTGCAGGAAGAAGGAATAGTTCAGAGCTGGCTTTCATGCCCTCTGTGCTCAATTCTTGTAACTTTTCTATGTTTTCCTCTGAATTAGTGATAAATATGCATACTTAATTGATCATGTTTAAGCTATTTCTCATTTCTGAATGCTGTTTAGGAATCCTTCATTGCTCCTAATATAGTCTTCATCCACTCTCCCTCTTTGGCTGGATGAGAGATCCTTAATTGCCTCTCATCCCCTAACCTCCATTTCATCCTTGTTCCAGCATTTAATCATTGTGCCATGCGTAGCTATCCTACTCCATATTCCCCTCTTCTGCCAAGGAAAACGCACCCTTCAGTTCACATTCATTGACTCCATGCCCAATGGTTTGAACTTCTTACACTTTGTATGCCAACTCTGCTTGAATAGATCAACCATCCCACCAAACTCAAACAAAACCCATGTGCATCATATCTAGCCTAAAATCATCCCTTAAACAAAGCTAAATCCTAAAGAGAGAGCCCTCTCTGACTGCAGGTAGGCTAGGACCTGCAGTCCAAAGATTGGTTTGTGGTTACCTCGGCCGTATTCCCTTAGGAGTCAAAGGGAACAACCTGAGTGATAACATAATGGCGACTCCACTGGGACCTGAAATCATTTGTTTATTACTGTATACCCCCAATTTTGATCAGTTTGCCTTGTTTTCTGGAGAAAGTGTTCCTTTTCTTCAGAGCTTCTCATGTTTAACTCTGATCTGTGACGGTGGACAGAGATCAGGCACTTCAAGGTTAATTCATCCACCTGGCGACTCCACTCAGAATAAAGACTCCACTGGAGAAATGAACCCAAAAGAAATGTATAAGCAGATCAGGCTTCTGACTTGGATTATTATCCAAGAGATCATGTTCTTTCTCTTCCATAAGATTTTGTTGTGCTTATTGTATTTTGAAGATGATGTTATATCAGATTTTTATGATTTTCCTTTGGAAAATGTTGTTGAAAAGCCTCCTTGCACATTAGAGCAGCAATCTTCAAATGCTGTTGAAGATCATCATACAGCCAAGGAGGAACCAAAAACTGAGCCCAGTCTTCCAATCCCTGTACATACTCCCGTGCCTCGTAAAGTTCCTGATAGATACAAGCCTCTCATTTTGCCTCCTGTGCTTAATCCTCGGCCTACAAATCATCCTGAGTATCTCCCTAGATTTGATGGAGAGAATGGTATTACTGCCCAAAAACATATCCAGGATTTTGAAGATTATCTTAATATATTTGAAGTGGAAGATGAAGATGTTAGTCTTAGACTGTTTGCCCTTTCTTTGCAAGGTGAAGTTAGGACTTGGTTTAAAGCATTGCCTGAGGCCAGCATCTCAAATCTTCAGTAGTGTTCCAAGCTCTTCCTTGATAGATGGATGATCAAAGTTAGTTTCCTCTCACTCATTCAAGACTATGATGAGTTAAAAAGGCTTCCAAATGAATCTGTTCAGCAATTTTCTGATCGATTCAATCAAGTCTATCAGTCCATGCCTTTAAATATAAGACCTCCCCCTGATTTAGCTCTATTGCAGTATCCTAGAGCATTTGACCCAGAGATGGAATTCCGTTTGAGAGAAAGATGCCCGTCCACTTTGAAACAAATGCAGGACATCGCTGTGGATGTGGAGGCAAATCTAAAGAGGAGGGAAGAACAGCGCAAGACAGAGCAAGAAGAAAGACTTCATAGCGTGTTACAAAAGTTAGAGGAAATGATGCAGCTGATCACAATGAAAATTGAATGTTTAGAGCACAAGAACACATCTGTTGTGCATGAGGAAAGTAGTGACATTCATGAAAAAACCTACCACAAATCAGATGACATATTCATAGATCCATATGTGAAGGAGCAGTCTCCTGATATACTGTGTGAATATAATAGCTTCTCTTCTTTCAACTGTCTGCCCAAATATGATCTGTATGATGATGATTATGAGCCTAATGACCAAATCAGCCTTGCAGAGGAATCAGATACTATTTTGACAGGAAGCGAAGTTCAGGCTCAGCAGTTTGAATGTAATGATCAGCTTGCCCAATTCAGCTATGAAGTAAAGGAGGAAAGCACAGAAAATTTTGATATCAGCGAAGGAACTTTACCTTTCTGTTTTGAATCTTTTCAATTTATTAAGGAGAACTATCATGCAATTAATAAGCTTTTGTCAGAAAGTCTTGTTATTGACTGCCTGGAGGATGATCAAAATATTGTTCCGGATGCATCGCCTCTAGTTTTACAGCCCCAAAGAGCCATCGAATATCAGATTGAGGAAGACTCGGCAGTAGCACCTGAGCAAATAAATCGATTCCCTTCCCTGCCGCTTTGTTTTCATCCATCTCAGGTATTTGAAGAAGAAGAGGAGCAGCTTGCGCAGATCAGTCAGGTTCCAAATGAGCCTGTATGTAATAAAGTGCAAGCACCTTTGCAAGTTTTGAATGACCCATCTACTGGCAGGCAGAATAATGAAAGAGATCAGCGCTCTTCTCCATTAGCGGGCTGTGTGCCTCAATATCAAAATGTTGATGGTTTCCACATTCCAAGGCATGATAGCGATCCTAAACCTTTGTACAGTTGTTTATTTCAGCTCAGCACTATTGTATATATGTTGCAGGACCCTTTTGTACAGTCTTTAGGTTCAACGAAGGAGATCAGTAGCTTCCTGATCTTCTCAAAGATTAACAAAGCCACATCAGATTGCAAGATCTCAGTTGGTCTCACCAGCAAGCACAAGCAGCAAAGCCCACTCATGTTTTTATTGCTTAAGTGGCTGCATTGGCTATTTCACTTCACCTAACAACAAAGTAAGTGCTGGTTAGGGTAGGTAGGTAGGTAGGATCAATAAGGCAGCCAGCCAAGGGAATTTTGCAGAGCACAGCAACAATTGAATACAAGGCAGTCTAACCTACTGTTCTTGGCTTTTCACAAGGAAAAGCCATCCCCAAGTGGAGCCAATGTTAGCCTCCTGCTGCAGCAGGTTAATCATCTTTCATGATCGACATTTCTACATGCCAAATATGTCATACAATGCATGCTGCAATGCTCCATATTTGCTACAGATGGCCAAAGAATTGTCCATGAAAGTGTGCTAGTCTAAATGCCACTGCTGTGTTCCAATTTTTCGTAAGCAATTCATTTTTGGTTTGAGGCAGTTTTTCAGTTGGAGGACTTCAAGCGAGGCATGTCTAACTCCCCTTCTTCCTCTTTCCCAAATCACTCAATAACTTCCCCCAAAGAGGTCAAGATCTGCTTGATACCTCTTAGTTTCATCATTCTCCATATCATTTGCCTTAGTGAAGATCTACTTTACTCAAGGAATGTCCATACTTCCTCCATGAGTCATTTTCCCCCCTTAATAGCCTAAGATCTCATACTTAGCGCTTTTTCTTATCATTATCATGTTAACTACTAACTTTAATATGTAACTCCCTATCTATCTCCCCTCCCCTTACTATAACAATGTTAATAACTCCCCCATATACATATCCCCTCCCCTAGTTGAAATATAACCATAAGTATCCCTTGGGAATTTCTAAGTTTATCTGAAAGTTGGCAAGAACCCTCTTTTTCCTCCTTAACCACCTTCCAAAATGCTTTAGGACTCATTCCTAAGAATAAATCCCCCTCCAAATGTATAAAATCCATCTTGGAGCCTTGTTTTACCTTTCCCAAGGCATGAACCCCTTTTTAGAGGCCTAAACCCTTCCTTCGATCATAAAAAGCCCCTTTGTATAATAAAAACCCTCCTCCGATCCGAATCCCCTCCCTCCGACGCGATATCGCTGTCCGAGGTGGTAATAGTGTTGGCCGCATATATATATATATAACACCATTCCCCTCTCCTCCGATGCGATATCGCTATCGGAGGCCCCCCTTATCATATCTCCCCTTTATCGCATTATACATATCGCGGCCGTCCGATCAAGCCTCAGATCCGACAGCCCATATTAAGTCGCAACCCCCATTTCAGCGATCACAACAAAAATGAAGCCACGCCCCATGCTCTCCTCCGATGCAAAAAGCCGAGTTAATCTCAGCCGCCCATTCAGGCCCAGATCAATGGCCCATATTTAATCGCATCACTCCCATATGGCTCCGACCAGCGGAGCTGAAAAGTTATAAGGCGCGGCATATAGGGATTTCGGGTCTGAAAAGATCCTTTGTATAGCCATGCGGGACTGCTCCAATATGGCGGAGCTGAAATAACAATAAAGCAGAGCCTAAAGATTTCGGGTCCGAAAAGACCCTTTGTATAGCCAAGCGGGACTGCTCCAATATGGCGGAGCCGAAATAACAATAAAGAAGAGCCTAAAGATTTCGGGTCCGAAAGGGTCCGCACTGTGTGCTCCTATATCGCACAGCCGAAAAGCTATGAAGTGCAGCATATAGGGAGATTGGGTCCGCTTACCCATTTCTACCAAATCCACCGATATGAAAGCTCCGATGGGCGGACCCGAAATCCATAAAAGAAAGGGCCTATAGTATATCGGGTTCGCCAGGTTCATCACTATTTGGAGGTTTTACGTGTTTGGACCGCCGATCCGCAGATCGCCGAGTTAATGATAGCCGTTGGATCGGCCCGCGTCGAATCCAACGGCCAAGATTTAATCCAGTGAACAGTGATCGCTCCTGCCCCAATGTTTTATGAAATTTCACGTTTAAAGGCATTTTTTGCCTTGTAAGGCAGAAGGGGCCTTTTTCTGAGGATCTATTGCATCGCTCCTGTGAGCTCTTTCTCGAGGGGTGGCCCAGATCATTTCTTCATCAATCTTAAATCGCTCCTCCACAGATTGGCTCTAGATGCAGGATTTTGGGCCTCAGCATAGTTAGCATCATATAATTCCTCCTTTTTGTGGCATTTCTTCAGAGTTTAATACTATTTTTGATTGGCCAGCGCCGATAGCATCCCAAAGGCCACGGAACCATTTGCAATAGTTATTTTTTGCATTAAATTGGCAGATAAAGGGGCGATGGGACAGTCAAAGTATATCAGCTGAAGGAAGTGGCCCGATTCAGTGTCAAAGTGTATCAGAGGAAGTGGCAAAGAGTATCAGATCAAAATATCAGCAGCCCGAAGCAGGAGAACATTAAAGAGCCCCCCAATCAAAGTCAAAGAAAGCGGTGAAGCCATAAAGGCTCTCAGATCACAGTTAATGCACATTAAGGCCACTTTGCAGCAGAAGAACCGCTTGAGAGGTGCTGATAAAAGGATAAAGCCCACATATTGCAAAAAGCAGTGTATGAAGACACATGAGAGCAGCGCTTCAATATTCAAGGCACAGTTATTGCACAGATGCCAGCGCAGAGCTCCAAAGGACCATATTGACTCATTTTTGAGGCAGCTGCCCCACCGCAGCACTTAGATAGTTATTTCATGCATTTATTTCAAGATAAGTTAGGTTGATTAGAGTTATTGCTCCAGATCTATTTAAGATCTGCTGTTGTAGATATTTTTTAGATATTTTGCTTATATATACCACCCTCAGCCATGTATTAAGGGTTGGTTGGTTGTATTTCTCATTCCATACTTGTGCTATAAGCTTAAGAACTTCTGTAATCAAAGATGGCTGGAATATTTGCATCTGAACTGGCTGGTTGTGCTTTCAATGGCTGAAGAGCTTGATGTGGAATTCATGTGCTTGCTCATGGTTCAATAAGTCTTTCCTCCCTCTGTTTATCAGTTTATATGTATCTGTGTCATCTGTATATCATAATCTAAGTTGCAGGAAGAAGGAATAGTTCAGAGCTGACTTTCATGCCCTCTGTGCTCAATTCTTGTAACTTTTCTATGTTTTCCTCTAAATTAGTGATAAATATGCATACTTAATTGATCACGTTTAAGCTATTTCTCATTTCTGAATGCTGTTTAGGAATCCTTCATTGCTCCTATATAGTCTTCATCCACTTTCCCTCTTTGGCTGGATGAGAGATCCTTAATTGCCTCTCATCCCCTAACCTCCATTTCATCCTTGTTCCAGCATTTAATCATTGTGCCATGCGTAGCTATCCTGCTCCATATTCCCCTCTTCTGCCAAGGAAAACGCACCCTTCAGTTCACATTCATTGACTCCATGCCCAATGGTTTGAACTTCTTACACTTTGTATGCCAACTCTGCTTGAATAGATCAACCATCCCACCAAACTCAAACAAAACCCATGTGCATCATATCTAGCCTAAAATCATCCCTTAAACAAAGCTAAATCCTAAAGAGAGAGCCCTCTCTGACTGCAGGTAGGCTAGGACCTGCAGTCCAAAGATTGGTTTGTGGTTACCTCGGCCGTATTCCCTTAGGAGTCAAAGGGAACAACCTCAGTGATAACACCACTATTGTACTCAGTTTGACCATGTGACAAAGGATTTCCCTATATTGTTAGCTAATATACTTGAAAAATGCGCACAACCTCAGCAGCCGACTCAGAACCTGCAGATGATGAGGGCTGAGCCTCCTGAGGAAGATCCTAAGGTAAATATTGTGCCGTGGAGTGGAGTGATGACTGGTGAAGATAAGGGGAAGTAGCCTGAAGAAGTTTAGTGGGTCCACAAAGCGCCAGAAAAGAAGGCCGTGTTTGATCTAGAATGCGTGAAAAAAACTTTTATGGAAGTGAAGAAAAGCTTCATTAAGGCATCTACCTCAAGGAGTTAGGAGAAGCCAGCTAAAGAAATGGACCCGTCCATGATTACCACATTCCTGGAGACTTGCATGAAACTGTTGTATGATAGTAAGGATATGAAAGGACTGCAGGAGTTGATCAATAGGTGTGATGGGAAGGAAAATGCTACTGACAGACAGTGTGTAGTCAGAAATATTGGCAGACATAAGACGAGAATGGGGCGTGAGATGAGGCTTACTACACAGATAGGAGAATATGAGATGGATCAAGTTATTTTAGATTTTGGGTCAGACGCGAATGTTTTGCTGAAACAGACATGGGAGAGGATGGGGAGATATGCACTACAGTGGTCTCCGATTCAGTTAAGGATGGTGAATCAGCAGAAAAGCATACCAATGGGGAGGTTGCACGAGGTAACGGTTGATAATGAAGGCACGAGCGCACTAGCTGATTTTTAAATGATAGAGATTGTGGATGACAACAATCCCTACCCCACGCACCTTAGGATCGACTGGGCCATTGACATCAATGGGGTAATCAATTTGAAGAAGTAGAAGATGATATTTGAGAAGAAATTGCTCCACATAGTAGTGCCCTTGGAACCTGCAGAAGGACCGTGCTATACTGAACCAGTCCGTGATTATGAAAGTGATGATGATTTGGACCAAATTTACAAGATAATGATGGGAGATCAGGATTGGGTGAATTTGACATCAGATGGACGTATTGCATTGGACTGTGAAAGATCCTGTACGTCAAATTCAGATGAAGAACTAGAGCGCTGGCATAGTCGACTACATGAAGTATCTACGTTGCACTGTAATATGATGACAAAGTCATTGCACTATGTATCATTAGAGGTAAGAAATCTACCTTACTATGATGGTTTAACTGATGTTGATAACTTTTTGGATGTATTACTATGATGGTTTAAGTGATGTCGATCACTATGATGGTTTAATGCGCTGGGTTGTGGTGGCCGACACTACATAAGGATTCAAAAGCGTATTGTAGGGAAAGCGATGCATGCCAAAGGACTGGCAGACCATCATGGAGGGATGAGCTACTATTGAATCCATATATATTGTTACAGCCCTTTGAGAAATGGGCGATTGACTTTGTGGGACCAATTCAGCCCTCAGGAAAGAAGACGGGTGCGCGGTACATCATCACCGCGACTGAGTATTTAACTAGATGGGCAGAGGCGCAACCTGTGAAGGAATGTACAAGCACGACAATAACAAAATTCATCTTTGAGTATGTGCTAACAAGGTTTGGTCGTCGAAAAAATTTAATGAGTGATCGCAGTACGCGTTTTCTTAACGAAAAAATCAGTGCGTTGATAGAGGAATTTCAGGGTTACCTCAGAAGATCACGCTATATCACCTACAGGCTAATGACACGATAGAAGAATTTAATAAGATACTGGAGAACATGTTGACGAAGGTTTGCAACAGAAAAAGGAATGACTGGGATGTGCACGTACCCATGGTGCTATGGGCTTACAGAACAACTTGTAAGAAGCTAGTTGGAAAAATGCCTTTCAGGCTGGTTTATGGTGTTGAAGTTGTGATGCCAATGGAATACATTATACCTGGCATGCACCTAGTGGAATTCATAGGAATGGCAGATTGTGGAGCCGTGGAAGAAAGGCTCACGCAACTGGTAGAATTGGAAGAAGACAGGTTTCTCACTGGATTCCACCAGCAAGTTCAAAAGGAACGCGAAAAGGCATGGCATGATCGGCACATTAAACTGCACACCTTCAAGTTAAATGAATTAGTGTTATTATATGACAACAAGTTTGATAAATTTCCAGAAAATTTCGGATGCATTGGTTGGGGCCCTATGTCATCAAGGAGATTACCGATGGTGGAGTAGTTCAGTTGGTAAAGTTGAATGGAGAGCCATTCCCAGGGAGGGTGAATGTTAGTCAATTGAAGCAATACATTGAGGATCCGGCCATATGGCTATATGGTGGAAGAACAATCTTAGTGCTCTAGGCAGCTGAAAGGAGGCGCAGGACTATAAACTACACTGCCCAGTTGTAGAGTTGCATGATTGGGGTACTGCGCGGAATGGAGGATTGTCACAGTGTCAGCAAAAGCATGAGGGGAGCTGCACTATTGAAGGAGAGACTGCACAGGGCAGCCGGAAAGTGACTGTTATGGTCACTGTTCATGACTTGACAGTGGGAAAACAACTAAATGGAGCGGGGGGGTGGCAATTAAGTCGGAATTTAAGAGCAAGATCTTTGAAAATCTGTCGCCACTCTAGCATTTATGAACCAATTTTGGGGGGAACGGTCAGATTCAAATTCGAAATTTCCTATAAATTACAGATGGCCGACCAATGAAAAACACTTGGAATTTTGAGAATTGAGGTGTTGAGCTATCAAGCATGCATGAACCTTGATTATTTCAAGGCTTTGGTAGCGAGTTCAGTGTTTGATAAATTTCCAAAGGAAACTCAGGAGCTTTTAACTGGCATTATGTCGGCACCCGTGGAGACTGCAAGTGTTGGAGAAGCGATGGAAGCTAAGGGAGCTGCCTCGAAGGTAGCGAGTGTAGAGGTACCTGCAGAAGTACCCAAATCGCTGAGGTCACCCAGGTCAAGGCCTATGCCGCCCAAAGAAGGTCCCAAGACGAAGAAGGATAAACAGAAAGAAACAAGGCCGACACGTGAGTCGCCAAGGAAACACCAGAAGAAAGAAAAGCCTACTGCATAGGAGAAGGGCAAGGTAGTAGACCTGGAACCTGACAAGGACATAGAGGACGTCGATGTAGGCGTAGAAGACGTTGACATGGGGGCAGAAGACATTGACATTGAGGAGGCAGACCCTATCTCCAAGTTGCCACCTTATTTCCCTCCACGCCGAGGTAAGGCGAAGGTACCAAAGGACATTGATGAGAACAAAATCACACTTTTCACCCCATTTTTGCCAGACAAAATCACATTCGAAGGATCACACTTGGCGTGTATCCCCCTTTTGAAGCTGGAGGACTAGGATTTAATAGATATAAAGTGCTTTCCCCACTTAGCGACTGATACATTCATGCATCACAACTTCTATAAAGACTCTAGTTAGACCACGCTGGAGCCAAGACAATGGATTAAAGGGGTGGATAAGGCAGGACTATTGAACCTGCTATAGGTACCACATTACAACTAGTGCTGCATTAGAAACACACGCCCATAACTTTGATAGTGATCAAGCAATTTTTATGCTTTGTGCAAGATGGGTACCTGTGGTTAGGAGATCCGATAGAAATCACTGACATGCTGATCCACAGAATCACCTTGCTCCCATACTCAGGTTTGAATCCGGCCATGGCATTTGGTGGAAAGTTGGGTGAGCGCGACCTCGCTGAATGAATGAAGGACAAGTTCAAGCTTGCCAAGAAGCCACGCGGCTACTCCATCTCTAGCATAACCGACCCTGTGGTTAAAGTAGCCACTCAGATCTTGGCAAGGAAGATTATGAGGAAGTGTCGCACAGATGAAGTGTCGGCACCGGTGGTATCTTTAGCGGCCCAGTGCACGGAGGGCATACAATTTAACTGAGTGCGCTACCTCTACAGCGATTTCCATGCGAACTACAGAGAAGCACAAGATCAAAGCAAGACTTTCCACTATGCATGGCTATTGTTGTCGATTGCACTAGTTGCATGGGACTTACCAGAGGACAAACAGTCCCCTCTGATTGCAACAGAGTTGTCAGAAGCTATGAAGTTCGCTTCGCTCTGGGCCATGAAGGACCCCCAAAGGGTAAAGGAGAGTAAGATATTCTGGATTCTCATTGAATCAAGCATTCGCACCGCAATTAGCCACAAGCCATGACTCTCACCGACTGTGTTTGAGAAGTTGTCTAAATATGCGGAGTTCAAGGCGATCTTCCACTGTGTTTCCATCAGAGCATGGAAGGACGCAACCAAAAAAATGGTATGATCTTCCATACCTGGTCACAGATGATGCAATCACCACGGTTCTGGAGAGTTGGCTTGCAGAGTGGCACAAGACCTCAGACTTATCAGTTGGGTCTAGTAAGTCTACCGTGAAGCAGAAGAAGGAAGAGGTCAGGTTAAAGATGGAGTAGTTGGCCAAAAAATGAAGGAAGGAAGCTGAGGACAAAGCTAAAGTAGAGTGCACGGCCAAAACGTAGGCAGAAGGGGAGGAGGAAGAGGATGATCGTGACTCTAATAAAAGTCAGAAGTCGCCTTCTCCACATATAGATGAGGATGAGAAACACTAAGAGTAGGGAGGAGCAAACCCAGAGACTACTCCATTTCGAGTTAAGCGCACAAGGGAGTAGGAGAAAGTAGGGTCGCGGAAGAAGTCCAAGGCCAACAAATTGTCCTTGGATCCAATCACCTTGACAGAGGGTGACTTGAATGATATTAGTGATACAATAAGGGATGTGACTGTGGAACTGCTGCAGCAGTTCAAGTAGTAGAAACAGGCCATGGTCTCCATTCAAACGGGTCTGCGAGAGCTACAAATCCAGGCTACTCAGGTACAAACCACTCTAGGGCAAGGCAGTGCAACGTCAAGCAGTTTGGTGCTAGGAACTGCAGACGTAGCAGAGATGTTTCGTACAATGGATCCCCGGGTTGTCATGCTGCCGGATGGATCATTGACCGCAGAAGCAGAGGCTGATAGGGCCACTGTTAACACCATCAAGAAAGTTGGGTTAAACTTGGCCATGCTTCTAAGTGAAGCCCTTCACACCCTATTGGATGGTGTGATCGTGGAAATACGGGCTCGGGAATGGTGTGCCTTGAATGTTATTAGCGAGCAGAAGGTAAAAATGCACAGATGTTCATCGAAAAATCATTCGTGATTGATCTTCTTAAGAAGATCATAGAAAAGAATGAGTGCACAACAGCTGTGGTGGCTGAGGCATGCCGAACTGTTCTAAAGTTGAACATACCTGAAGATGTGTCAGTCGACACAAGGATCTAGAAGCTCGCCACAGGTGTGCATGAGGCATGAATAGAGCTGGCTAAGGTTCAGTTCGAATTGAACCTTAAGATCATAGAACTTGAGTTGAGGGCCCAACCTTCGACTCCACCAAAATTCAGAGAGTAGTGTGAGACCATTGTCAAAGATGTCATTGTAGCTATTGACACCGCCGCGAAGGATTTCACTGTGCTCTTTGAATAGGCGCTCAAAGTAGTTACCAATTTACGGGAAGATCCCAACCTGCAAAGACTAGAAACTGAGGCACATGAGTTGCAGAGGAGGTACGATGAGGTCAAGTCGACGGCGTGCACCTTCACCATCACACAGAGGTTGGAAAAGCTACAGGAAGCGAAGGCACTAAAGGAACATGTGGATGTCACTTAGCGTAAAGAGGGAGTATTGAAGGCTAGATTGGGGCCTTGGCTAGAGGAAGCCTATGTACTCACTGCCTCCATTGAAGGGAAATTGGCCAGTCTTTAGGCGACACAGCAGAAAATACAGGCAGATAGCATAGAATCAATGATGGAGTAGTTGGTCGAGCAGGTTAAGTAGGCAGTGATGCAATGTACCACCGAGGTTGCAGTCATACAAGTGGAGCTCGGAGGTCTTCACGACAAGATCTCTACATCGGCCGAGTGACTTCGGGTGAGTCACCAGATTTGTGTTGGGGGCCTATTGGGAACGGGTCCCCTAGGGTCAATTTTGGGGTTAAAAGCCCAAGTTTTGGGGCTAAAGGCCCAAGTTTTGTATAAAGAATGTAAAGTCTCTGCATTTTGTGGTCATGGAGTGTGAAGGTGTAAATAATCAAAAAGGGTTTCTGCCCTTAGTTTAGGTAGCTTGTGTCAGCTTGATGAGATCCACCCTTGGTTCGTGAGCCATGGGAATGTATAAAAAGGGAATCTTAGAAGAGTCTAAGGTAGTTTGTAGTTTAGTTCTAAGTAAGTTTTTGGGCAATTGATCAATGTAATGGGTCTGTGAGAGCTAAGAGAGAAGAATCTTAGTGTAGGAAGAGGCTCTGTAGCTGAGTGTGCAAAGACCTAGGGTAGAAGTCTGCAGCTGAGTGCACAGAGCCTTGCAGCTCTGTGCACAGGGAAGTTAGAGTCTGTACTGGAGATCTGAACCATCAATAAAGAGAATTATTCTGGAAATATCTATGTATGAGCTAATTTACTTTTGTTATGAATGTTTGCGGTTATGTTATGTTGAATACTGGGTTTATGATTTAATGTTATATTGATGCACAAATCTATGTGTTTTACTTTGTCATATGAATGCAAGTAAGAATATTTGTTTACGCAAAGATAATCATAATGTATGTTGAAGTTAACCAAGACTTAAGATAATCAGGGTAGACACATGAGTAAGAATAATTACAGAGGTGCGTAAGCGTCTGCATTGACTATTTAGCACCCGTAAGGGTAGATCAGAGACCTTCGCGAAAGTTTCAAAGCCTGATTAGAGAAGTACATTGATAAGCCCTAAAGGGCTTATAGGTCTACGCGAAGGAAGGTTTAAGGTATAAAATGACATCAAAACTACCTTAGGGTGCAGAAACTTGGTTCCTGTACCCCCCCATATTGCTTCGGGTGAGATTTCAGTCTGTGCTCCGTAGATTGATGCTGAAAGGGCCTGCAGTATAGGGATTTTCTTGGCTAATTAATGCTGAACCTGGGTCAGGGCCGATGAAGCCAACAACCACCACGAAGATCCATAAGGAGGAACTCAAAGATCTAGAGGGGGAGGAGTGCCTCTTCCACTCCCATATGTTGATAAAGGGTTCGCCGCTACAGTTCATTGTCAATAGTAGGAGCCAAAAGTACCACATTTCGACAGAGGTCGTGGAGCAGCTGAGCTTACCAACCATGGCACACCCACAACTGTACACCATCGGGTGGCTTTACCAAGGACGGGACCTTCGCATGAGCCAGTAATGTCGCCTTTCATACAACATCAAGCCCTTCACGGATGAGGTATTATGTGGCATTGCTCCCCATAATGTTTGTGATGTATTATTAGGCCAACCAAACTTGTGGAAGCAACATGCTGTGTATGAGTCAAAGCCTCGTGTTGTTACTGTTACTTTGGGAAATAAGTTGTACAGGATACCAGAGGTAGCATCGGCTACCTCCATCTCTTTGGTTACTACAAAACAATGCAATAAGCTCATTTCCAAAACCGAGATTTTTTTTTTTTTTATGATACGCCCCCAGAGAAAGAAGAAGACGGTGTCCACAACCTCCATATAGGGCCCCTTCGCACGAAAACAATAGATGGACAAGGTCATGGAGGAGTACGAGGATATCTTCACCTCCCCTGCGGGCATGCCTCTGCACTGTCAGGTCAAGCACTCCATCGATATAACCCCAAGTGCGCCATTGCCCAATGGACCAATATATCGATGCTCCGTTCTGAAGAATGACGAAATCAAGAGGCAGATTCGGGAGTTGCTGTAGAAATGTCACATCTGTCCGAGTTCATCGCCCTATGGGAGCCCAATCATGTTGGTACAGAAGAAGGATGGGACTTGGAGACTTTGTATTGATTATTGGGTGTTGAACAAGATCATTGTCTGGAATGGTACTCGATCCCACGAATTGATGATCTTCTGGACCAACTCAAGGGGGAAAAGTATTTCAGCAAGATCAACTTGAAGTTCAGATATCACCAGGTACCAATCAAACCCTCTGATGTGTGGAAGGCTACCTTCAAATCAAAGGAGGGCCTTTTCGAATGATTGGTTATGCCTTTCGGGTTGACGAATACCCTTACAACATTCATGAGGTTGGAGGATTAAATATTTCGGCCATTCACCAACTCATTTGCAGTGGTATACTTGGATGGCATCTTGACCTTCAGCCAGAATTGGCAAGAGAACCTCCACCACATCCGACAGGTTCTCCAAACACTACGGCAACACATGTTGTGTGAAAATTGGGAGAAGTTCACTTTTGGCATGACCCAGGTTCAGTATCTCGAATACATTATTGATGAACCAGGGGGTGCATGTGGATCCAATCAAGATCTAAGTCATTTGGTATTAGCCAACCCGAACCACTCTAACAGAGCTCCATAAATTTATGGGTATTGCTAATTTCTACTGTAGGTTCATGTTGGGATTGTCTCATGTCACTTGGCCCTTGAGTCAAGTCACCAAGGGAGGAGCGAAAGAAATTTTTTTTTGGTCTGAATCTCAACAGTAGGCATTCAAAGAGTTAAAACATCGCCTCTGCTCTGCACTAATGCTCACATTACCATACTTGAAACAACCATTTGAGATTGAGACAGATGCCTCTGACTATGTTATTTGCGCAGTCCTTGCTCAACAGGGGTATCCAGTGGCATATCAAAGTGAGACACTTTTAGACACAGTCCGGAAGTATCCAACTGATGAAAATGAGATTTATTCCATTTTGCAGGCCTACCAAGAATGGAAGTTTTACATTTTGGTGAAGGAAACAGTCATCCACGCACACCATTGACCCCTGCAGTTCATACAAATGCAAGGGAAGTTGTAGAATTATCATCATCAGAAGTGGTCAACATACCTACAACAGTTCCATTTGAATATCAAGTATAAGAAGGGAAACACCAATAATTTTTCAGACTGCCTCAACTGACCACCGATCATGGCATTGACCACCGTGCTCAACTCTTGTGGGCACGAGAATTTTGTTTGGCCATTTCTCTATAAAAGCGACCTAGAATTCAGCCACACACACCAGACGCTCTTGGAGGGTCAACAAATTCCAGATTTCCACCTCCAGGATGCTCTGTTATGCCACCTGGGACACCTTTGTGTTCCTTCAAGAAAGCGCGCCAAGATGATTTGGGAAGCGCACTACAGTCGGGTCGTAGGGAATTTCGGGGTTGAGAAAATGGTGGCAGTATTGCAAAAGTATTTCTATTGGTTGAATCTTCAACAGAATGTTGGGAAGTACATTAGACCCTACACTGCCTGTGCCATTGCCAAAGTAACCATCAAGAAGCAAGGCCTCTATACTCCACTGCCTAACCCTAGTCAACCTTGAGAATCCATCTCCATGGATTACATGTTGGGCCTTCCTTCTACTAACCATGGAAACGACTGTGTTTTGGTGGTCGTTGACAGATTTTCAAAGATCTCCATCATGGCGGCCTACAAGAAGAATATCATAGTAGAAGCCACCACTAAAATCTTCTTTGAATGAGTGCGGGTACACTTTGGGATCCCACATTCTATCATCTCAGATTGGGATAGCAGCATCCTTAGTACATTTTGGTCTAGTCTTTGGTCAATGTTGGACATGAAGCTCACTAATTCCACAACTTTCTATCCCCATACTAATGTTCAAACAGAGGTCATCAATAGGATGATCATACATAGTTTGCGCATGTACAACTCAAAGCATCCAAAAACATGGGATGAGAGCCTCCCCTATGTCCAACACATCTATAACTAAGCTCTCCACAACTCGAATGGCCATAGCCCTTTTCAGGTGGGCTTGGGATTCCAACCACTATGTCCCATTGATGTGGCCATACCATTTGCAGCTACTCAGGTAGATTCAGCGCATGTCCAGTCCAAAGCCGATAAGGCAAACAACCTCATTAATCACATCGAACATATTCGCCAGCAGGTCCACAACATTATAGAGAAATCAAATTCCAAGTACAAGTAGCAACATGATCAACATCAGGTGCCGCACAAGTTTCATGTGGGCGACAAAGTCTGGCTACATTTGCAAAAGGAACACCTTATCAGAGCCTATCGGAAAATTAGTCCACTCTGATATGGTCCTTACACCATTACCAAGGTTGTGGGAGAAAATGCATGTGAGCTCATCATTCCCCCATTCCTTGGCCTACACCCAGTGTTCGATGTGGACTGCCTTTGACCATACTTCCCACCATTGCTAGACACATAAGACATTACAGAACAACTCACACCTACAGAGTTAAATCCAGATTGCATGGAACAAGTGACAACTAATTGAAGCATGGACACAGAGATTAAGAAAAATCTACATCAAATGACCCAACTATATCGAGTTATCAAATTAGGCGAACTCCTTCACTAGGGCAAGTGGTTGACTAGGGACCAATTTCAATAGAAGTTTCCTCATCTCATGGAGGAACTCAAAGCAATGGGGAGCATTACTTCCTAATGGGGGAGGAATAATCCAGGTTGATACTGATGGCCACCCACCTATTCCACTTGGACCCCCACCATTGTTTCTTTCTGTTTTTCAGTTTCCTTATTTGTAGCACAATTTATTATTTTTGCTAGTTTTTCGGGTCTTGAACTTCTGGAGCAGTTTTGAGGCCCTAAAAAACTTTTTTTTGGGAAAGCTAAGACCAACATGGGTCATTTCCCCATGTTGGTCACTCAAATTTTGTATTCCTCGGATAGATATTTCTAACGAGGTATTGTGCGCATCAAACAAAGATTGTATGCCAAAGTTACGACCCTGTAAAGTTGATGTGCCAAATTAACCAAACGGGGCCCATAGTTTGGCGCTTCATCTCCTAGGGTTAGGTTTTTGGATGTTTAGGGTTTTCCATTGTTTCTCAATAATAAATAGGCCTTTGAGCCTCATTGTAATAGAGTTCATAAGCATGTCGCTGCCACATCTCTTCTCAGAGATAAGCTACGATTGACCGATCTAGTCTTATTTCCATTATGTTTGTAAGCATATTTCAGTATTTGATATTAATGAAATGAAGTGTTATTTCTACTGCATATTTGTATGTATGGTTATATCTGTAACTTGTTGCATTCATTTTTTTAAAATCAGGATTAGTGGTATCAGAGCGGTCTGCTCTTTCTCTGTTTTTTTTTGCATTTCCCCAACAAGGTCGGGATATAAGGAGTTAGGGCTCGATCTAGTTGAACCTTTACAAGATCATCCTCGCAAACCCCAATGGACGCCCATGGAGGAAGAAAATAAAGACGATGGGGTAGGAGATCCTATCAAAATATTGCTCAAGGAGGTGCTCGAGAAACAAAGGAACGCGATGATGGATAACTTTGCCAAGATCCTTCAACGGTTGCCCACTGGTGGTGCATCCACATCCAGCAACCACGCTGGAGGCTCCACTCCTTTTAAGGTACAAGTAAACTTTGACATTGCCATATTTGAGGGCCAAATAGATGCAGATGTCGTAGATAAATGGTTAAATCTGCTAGAAGGATATTTTTCTGTTCATGATTTTTCTAGTCAAGAAAATATTACTTTTTCTCTTCTCAAAGCCGCCCCCCATATCAAGGACTGGTGGGAAACCTACTGTGAGAAGAAGGATGAAAGTACAACCTCACTGTTTTCAGCCGCACTGACTTGGAACTTGTTCTGGGATGCCATCAAGGAGTAGTACCACTCTGTTGGGAGCTATGAGGATAAATACATAAAGTGGACAACGATGCGGCAGGGAAGGGACCAAGATGTGTCGAAGTTTACCAATTTTTTTCATACCCTTCACAAAAAGTTGGGTATCAAGGATTTTGAGAAATATTTGGTACTCAAGTACCGTGGCTGCCTACACAGGTACATCCAAGATGAGATGGATTTCTTGGATGTCTCCTCGCTCGGCATGGCATACCGATACGCCATCAAGATCGAGAAGAAGTTTAAATAGAAGAAGCAATACTTTGGATCTGCGAATCTTAAGCAAGGGAAAGGTGCCCCTAAACCGTAGAACAAAGGACAAAGCCAAGGCAGGGCAGCCCCGGAAAACTCGCCAAAGTCACAAGCAAAGAACAACACCATGAAGTCGAAGAAGGACACATGAAAGTGGTGTGAGGTCCATAAGAGCTCCACTCACAACACCAGTGAGTGTCAGGCCAAGCAGTCACTGGTGGCCGAGCTGAAGGCTTCAGAATTAGATGCATGTTTTGACTTTGAGTTAGAACCTGACAAGGGGAATGACAAAGGGAAGTATATTATCGATGCGGAGCCCAATGCCACCATTTCCACCACGAAGATCTAGAAGGATGAACTCGAATATCCAGAGGAGGAGTGCCTCTTCCAATCCCATATGTGGGTAAAGGGTTCCCCGCTACAATTCATTGTCAATAGCTGGAGCCAAAGGAACCTCATTTCAGTAGAGGTCGTGAACTAGTGGTCGAGCTGAAGGCTTCAGAATCAGATGCATGTTCGAACTCTGAGTCAGAACTTGACAAGGGGAATGACAAAGGGAAGTATATTATCGATGCAGAGCCCAATGCCACCATTTCCACCATGAAGATCCAGAATGACGAACTCGAATATCCAGAGGAGGAGTGCCTCTTCCAATCCCATATGTGGGTAAAGGGTTCCGCACTACAATTCATTGTCAATAGCTAGAGCCAAAGGAACCTTATTTCAGCAAAGGTTGTGAAGCGGTTTGGCTTACCAACCACTACACACCCACAACCGTACACCATCGGGTGGCTTCACAAAGGACTGGATCTTCACGTGAGCCAGCAGTGTTGCCTTCCATACAACATCAAGACCTTCACAGATGAGGTATTATGTGATGTTGCTCCCCTTCATGTTTGTGATGTATTATTAGGCCAACCATAATTGTGGAAGCGACATGCTATCTATGAGTCAGCCCCATTATGTTATTGTTACTTTGGGAAATAAGTTGTACAGGATATCAGTGGTAGCACTGCCTACCTCCATCTCTTTGATTATTGCAAAACAATGGAGTAAGCTCATTTCCAAAACTGGGAAATTTGTTCTCCTGATGATATGCCCTCAGGAAAAGAAGAAGACAATGGGCACGACCTCCAGATAGGGCCCTTCCGCACGACAACAATAGATGGACAAGGTCATGGAGGAGTAGGAGGACATCTTCATCTCCCCTGCCGGGGTCCCTCTGCACTGTCAGGTCAAGCACTCCATCGATTTGACCCCAGGTGCACCGTTACCCAATGGACCAATATATCCGCTCTTCATTCTAGAGAACAATGAAATCAAGAGGCAGATTCAGGAGCTGCTACAGAAAGGTAACATCCGGCCGAGTTCATTGCCCTGTGGGAACTCGATCATTTTGGTACAGAAGAAAGATGGGACTTGGAGACTCTGTATTGACTATTGGGCGTTGAAAAAAATAACTGTCTGGAATAGGTACCCAATCCCATGAATTGATGACCTTCTGGACCAACTCAAGGGGGGAAATATTTCAGCAAGATTGAATTGAAGTCTAGATATCACCAGGTACAAATCGAACCCTCCGATAGACTACCTTCAAAGCCAAGGAGGGACTTTTCGAATGGCTAGTTATGCCTTTTGGTTTGACGAATGCCCCTATGACCTTCATGAGGTTGATGGATGAAATCTCGTGGCCATTCGCCAACTCATTTGTAGTGGTATACTTGGATGACATCCTGATCTTCAGCCAAAGTTGGGAAGAGAACCTCCACCACATCCGACAGGTTCTCCAAACACTACGGCAACACAAGCTGTGTGCCAATTTGGAGAAATGCACTTTTGGCATGACCTAGGTTTAGTATTTGGGATACATTATTAATGAACTGGGGGTGCATGTGGATCCAACCAAGATCCAAGTCATTTGGGATTGGCCAGCCCGAACCACGCTAACAGAGCTACGCAGCTTTCTGGGTCCTGCTAATTTCTACCGCAGGTTCATGTTGGGATTCTCTCATATCACTTGGCCCTTGAGTTAAGTCACCAAGGGAGGAGCGGAAGAAAAATTCTTCTGGTATAAATCTCAACAGAAGGCATTCGAAGAGTTGAAACATCGCCTCTGCTCTGCACTAGTGCTCACATTACCACACTTGCAACAGCCATTTGAGATTGAGACAGATGCCTTTAACTATGCTATTGGGGCGGTCCTTACTCAACATGGGCATCCAGTGGAATATTGGAGAGAGACACTTTTATACACATTTCGGAAGTATCCCACTTATGAAAATTAGATGTATTCCATTGTGTAGGCCTATCGATAATGGAAGCATTACATTTTTGGGAAGGAAACAATCATCTACACAAACCACCGACCCCTATAGTTCATACAAATGCAAGGGAAGTTGTAGAACGATTGCCATTAGAAGTGGTCCACATACCTGCAACAGTTCCATTTGAATATCAAGTATAAGAAGGGCAACACCAATAATGTTCTAGACTACCTTAGCCGACCACCGATCATGGCGTTAACCACTGTGCTCAACTCTTGTGGGCGTGAGACTTTTCATTGGCCACTTCTCTACAAAAGAGACCCTGAATTCGGCCACACATACCAGACGCTCTTGGAGGGTCAGCAAGTTCCAGATTTTCATCTCTAGGATGCCCTGTTATGCCACCTATGCCACCTTTGTTTTCCTTGAAGTGAGCGCGCCAAGACGATTTGGGAAGCGCACTATAGTCAAGCCGCCGGGCATTTTGGGGTCGAGAAAACAATGGCAGTACTGCAGAAGTATTTCTAATGGCCAACTCTTTAACAAGATGTTGTGAAGTACATAAGATCCTGCACTGCCTGCACCATTTCCAAACCAACCATCAAGAAGGAAGGCCTCTATACTCCGTTGTCTACCCCTAGTCAACCTTGGGAATCCATCGCCATGGATTACATGTCGGGCCTTCCTTCTACTAAGCATGGAAATGACTGTGTTTTTGTGGTAATCAATAGATTCTCGAATATGGCCATTATGGTGGTCTACAAGAAGAATATCATTGATCTGAAATGGGGGTTTGATAACTTGTTATGCTTACAAAAACCTCCCACTCAGTTAAACAATTAAATGATCTAGCTTATATATGACATTTGCAGAATAAATACTTGAAACAGGCGTGTGTTTTCTTTTAACTGTTTAAGTGCTTTTAGTCCATTTATTTCTGCTGATATTAAACACATATAATAGCCATTTAATGCAGCAAATAAACAACCACACATAACATCAAATTTAATCTAGGAGTTCACCCGAATATCATGTGATACATCTCCTTGAGCTTTTGTCATCTTGACTTGGCTCTTTGGGATTATGGTAAAGTTTCTTTTGCAAGTTCCACACTTAACTCCAAAGGTTACTGAACTGAACCAATGGGCTTAGAATACCATCTATATCCCTATCATGGCTGCCATCACTCTGCAAACAGATCTAAGATCCCTTAGAGTTGATTCCCTCAATTAGTTCTCTAATCTACCCTGAGCTTCTTAAAGGAACTCACTTCTTCAAAATTATTAAGTGAAACCTCATCTACGGTCTCCAGTACATATCATACACCGAAAATAGACTGATCATTTTCTCAAAATGAGCCTGAAACTTCCCTGTAGCATCTCATCCTTTAGGAGTCTCCAAATCTTCTGTAAATCCCTGTAATGGATTTAGAAGGCTCATTACAGTTAGGAATGACTGTTGGTTCTTTGAGAACGAGTCACCTAAACAGTTAATATAAAAGATGAATCAATGCATTCCTGTTTGGGGGACATAAGGATGTCACCTCTTCCTACAGCTTCCTTAGAGAAAGCTCCATCAAAGATCATGTCCCAAATTTGTAGGCCTTCTTCCTCTGTGATCCGGAAAACTGGTTTTTAAGCTATGTAGAGGCCAACTGATAAGCCTTGGTAATGTAAAGACCAAGCTTATTCATGACATCCTTTAGCATTGGATTATGGTTGGCTCTAGTGTTTAGAAGGAAATTATGAAGGACTTCATCATGAATGGACAAAGAAACATTGAATGATGGGGAGATGTCTTCACAATTTTCAATGATTTGGCTAAGAATAACAGCTGGTTGATCATCTCGCAGATTTACATAGTCAGTGGAGGCTTGGATTGCTTTAGGCTCAAGATCCTTAAGGATGGATGCTTTGAAGGACTCATTCTTCACTAGTTCAATCAGAGGCATAGGCATTCTTGGCTTCTGAATTTTTGATTGAAAACTGAAAGAAGAAGGGGAATTGTCAAGGCCTCTTACCTCTATGGATGGAGCTTTGAGGATGATAGGATAAACTGCTAGTTGCTTCTGCTTATTAGCTTTCTATTCTGTAGGGACAACAACTTCATGAACAAGATTTTTCTTGACATCATTCATCATAGACCTCAGATTATATTGGTGTTGATCTTCAGTTTGTAGAACAACTTCACCATCCCATTATTGGCTAATCTGGTCATTGAATAATGACTTCTCATAGGCAGCTTTGGTTAAAAAAGTGGCGCTGCCTTTGTCTTCCATACAATGGATCTCGTTCTCCTCTTCAAACTGCTCTTCTTCCATGACTACATTTTGAAGAGGGGTCTTCACCCTTTGATCTTCATTGGCATCTTTGTTTCTTTGCAAAATCTACAACTACTCATTTGCTCTTCTATATGGATTTGGATTTGGAGGAGCAAAGGTATTAGGAACCCTTCCTTTCAAAGGCTAATGACTCTATCATCTTGGCCATTTTATCAATCTTGGGATCTGAAGATGATGAAGGCTCGCCCCTCTGTCTCCTTCTATCAGCATTACCTTTGAGCTTCTCTGCAACCATGATGTTTGATTCTACTTCCAGGGCTACATCTTGCATATTAGCCAAAGAAGCACATCACCTCTCCCTCAATAGTAAATAGATGTTAGAATCAAAGGCACTAGTATAGATGAGTCTAGTAGAGGTAGTGGTGGGTTTTACTTTAGCTGGTATCTTGCTATACATGCGGTTAAATCTCTTATTAAAATCAGATAGCAGCTCACCATTTTCCCTTTGTAAGTTCCCAAACTCAGTGTGGTAGTAAAGGAGAAGATCCTTCTTATCCCCCTAATGCTTTAGGAATGCATCATCTAAGGCCTCAATATCTTCTATAAATATTGGGGTTAGTTCTCTGAACCATTTTCTAGCCTCTCCATCTAGGCTTTGGACAAAGACTCTCATATAGACATCATCTTCACTAATGTCTAGGTTATCAGCATAGTTATAGAATCACTCAAGATGTTCTTCAGCTGAAACACCTTCATTCCCAGTGAACTTAGGCATATACTTCTGATACTCTCCAGTAGGCATAGCATTCAAAGGAGTGGGCAGTATTAGAGGTCCATACCTAGCAGCTATGATTCTTTCCATTTTGATAGGTACTTGTGGGCCTGCCATAACTGTGGTGGCTAAAAGAGTACTGGCAGTCTGAATGACAGAGGGCTGAGGAGTGACTGATAAGACTAAAGGAGTATGATGGATAGGATGTGAGGTTTCCTTTAGGCATACAACAAAAGGAAAACCTAAAGAATAAGGAGCTTTATGAATCTCTAAGAGTTTTTCTTTGCTGCTAGTATTAGAAACTGTACTCTCAACATGTAAATGTTCTATTATAGGCCTTCCTTGAAGAGATATAGGAGATTGTTTAGGTTTACCTGAACCTAATGCTCCTTTTTGCAATAACTTTCTTTATTTGATCATCTTTTCAGGGTCGGGTACTGGGTCGGCATGTGACTTCTGAGGATTTCTCCGAGTATGCCTCACAAACTGAGCCAGAACTATGAAGTGGAGTCGCCAAAAGGTTCGACCTCCAATAGAGTTTCCAGATAGATGATTGCAACCAAAAAAGTGCCTAGACTTTGTCTATCATCAAAGTTGGATCTATGTCGTTTCCCAGGGAAGCTGAGCTTCAATTTCCTCTCCCCGGCAGCGGTGCCAATTATGTTATCACTCCAAGAAACTCTCCTAGGTTGTAGCTCGGAGATGCCTAGTAACATATAATCTTAATATTGTTGTGTTGAAGGCCCCGAAAATCGGGTCAACAACAAGGGAGATACCCACCCGATTCGGACCTTGGTTGGCAGCTCCTTATCCATTTGGTATAGCGGGTCCGACTGGGGATAATGGGACCAGTTTCCCAATCTAAGGGTGTGTGTGTGCAAAATTGGATGTTGCTGATCTAAGAATACTTAAAGCTAATCTAATTCAAACTTTTAAACTAAATCTATGCTATTGTAATCTAATGAAAAACAACACATCTAATCTATGCTAACCCGGGGTGTATTTCTTCTATTACGCGATCTAAAGAGATTTCAAACAATAACTGGTAATAAAGATCATTCAACTATCATAAGAATAGAAATCAATTAAGATGAACTACTTTGCATAAAAAGTTAGGCAAAACAGTTGTGAACAACATATCGCATAATAAGTTATTCATATATCAGACATAAATAAATGGCTCCACCGTACAAAAGTGCCAAATGGTAACTCACACATTCATGCAATAACATATAAACAACTAAAACTGTATATCACTTTAAGAATATAAGCAGAAATGGCCAAGAGATAAAAGTACCATTTATGACTGATCCTACTCATAAGCTTCAAGCAACAATGATTTATCTCTCCTTACTCTAACATCTACTAAGAGTACAAAAGTGCAACATCAGTAGCAGATATCAAATGCAAACATTAATAAACCTTGATCCATCCATTCATCAAAACCCCCTCCGAGGGTGCAAAAGTGCATGTTCTGAGGACAAGTTTTTGACAAATTTCTGGACCCTTCTCCAAATGCATGAGAAGGGTTTAAATACTGCTTAACTAATTAACTTAATTACATAAATTTAGGATACGGTTTAAATGACCGCCCTTCTTCTAAAGCAAAACTATTTCTAAAAACTAAATCTAATTCCTAACTATTTCTGCATTTTCTCCTTAAATGTTGCGAGCATTCAACATTCGCCTGGGAAGAGTCGGTTGGTTGCCTTCTGCTTTTGTTTGAGTTATGCAAACAGAAATGGCAAGCGTTAGCACCACTTTTTTTAGTACACTAGAAGATATTTTTGAGAATTATCTTCTGGTTGGGCGAATTTACTGCGTATATACTTGGCAACAACCCAAATTTCCCTCAAACTGCTTCTGCTTTTGCTATTTCAGTTTCCGGACTTGCGAATGACTAAGCAAGTTAGGGACTTTGCTTTCTGAACAATTTTCTTAGCGATGCGCGATTAGCACTAGGCGCTAATCGTGCATCGAAAACTGCCTCTGTTCTTTGATCTGGGCTTTTCTGGTGCGTTTTCCTTCTTTAGCGCCTTTTTCCTTTACCGGGTAGAAGTTTCAGGATTTTTTGTAAACATGCTGCTTTTGTGAGCTTTCTGACCCTGAATGTTGAATCACCTATCGACCTCAGCATCTGTTGAGTGATACTCTGGAATCTGTGGTTCTGTTGCATGCGGCATCTGTTCATGAAGGCATCTCTTCTCTATTCTCCGAGCATTGACACTTTCCCCTTTTCCTTAGATGTTTCCTGCTCATTGCTTCATAATGTTTCCTGTTTTTCATTCCTGCAGTTCACACAAAGGAAAAGAGTAATGATAATAAATACTGATACGAAAGCTCTAACCTCTATGAATGTATAAAATCATGACACCCATCGTGAACTGACTCTTCGAAAAACACAAAACCGTCCTTCATTAACACTTTGGCATATGTTCATTAATTTCTTTTAAGGCGCGCGCCTAATTTTTGGTTTACGGACAGCTTTTCTTGAATGTTGAGCCAAGGAAATTTGCAATGGGCGATAGCAGCATCGCGTCATCGCATTACCTAGATGTGTCATCGCAAGTTTTTTCAGATCGGATTATCGCAGATCACAGATTGCAGATAGCATTTATCGCAGATCGCAGATATCGCAGATCACAGATATCGCCAGATCGCAGCATCGCAGATCGCATGAGTCATTAAATCATTGTGTGTTGCTTATGCGATATTGCGATATGCGACGTCGCACATCGGCTGTCGGAGATTTCTTAAGATTTTCATTTAAGAGCGCTTCTTAATGTGTGCGATGCGATGAATTTCGCGTCGCTTCTTCGCAGTTTTTATTATGCTCATAAGGGGATGCTTATCTTCTCCACGCGATGCGACATAATTTCAAGGAGTAGAATACAAAAAGTTTTATAAAATGTTTTTTGAATTTTTTATTAAGGGTCCCCATTTGCTTAGTGTTATTGCTAATACTAAACAAAGAGGGGGGTTGTTGGTGGCCACAACAATGGCGATTCACTGGGAAGAATCAGTTATCTCTACTTTTCTATTGAATCTTAACTTCCAAAATAGAAAAATTTTCATAAGTCTAAATTTTGTTATGGACAGATAGAGTACATTATGCCTTATCCTATTAATGATTTTTTGTTTCAACCTTTTTCTATTCTAATTGTTTGCTTCTTCAGGCTTGTTCTTGTACTTATATTAGCCACTACTTGGTCTTTTTAAAGATAAAATAAAGTCTTCTCTGTGTGCTGGCTTTAAAATATGCTCATTTGTCGTAGGTAGAGCCTCTGCTACCAGTAGGCGTCCATAGCCTCGACAGAGTTACCTGTTACCCAGCAATGATCCTTTATCCTGCTTAAGGCTATCTACAACCTTCGAAGAAAAATCCACATCGACACTTTTTCCTTTTTTATTGTCAAAGAACAATGTCTTGGTTTGGTAGCCAAAATTATGACACAGTCATTCACTTGATTTACACTTTTGCTGAACAAGATGGCTCATGATGAGACCCCTTGTCTTTTGATTGCAACAATCTTGAGTCGTTGCCCTGTTTTGGTGGACAGTATTGGCAAAGTCAGCAAGTTATAATATCTGTGATCATGATAAGCCAGCTCGTGATGAGACCTCTTATTCTTTGAGATATAGTATTTCTCGGATTGTTCCTCTGAATGCTGCGATTTTCTTTAGCGGGGAGGAAGTCATTTTTTTTCCTTAAGAAAGCTCTGGATGACAATAATAGAGTTTGAAAACAGTAGTTTTACAGAGCAGCTTTATTTTGCTATTGATACCTTTCATTGTGCTGATATAAAACAATTCCTTCGCTAAAGGTTGCTTTCATCAAATTTTTGAAGTTGAAACTAGTATCATATCTAGGCTAAATTTTTTAACTGTATCTGTCAATAATAAAAATCAGATTTTCAAAAAATTTTGCTACTTATACAAGCGAAAGCTCAAAATCTGAAAGAGAATTGGTGTCTTTTCCACGAATACCTGTAGTAACCACTCACAACTAGTTTTATTATGAAAAAGAAAAGAAAAACTATTCTACAAAATAGAAGAATAATCTTCTATGGAAAATATATTTTAAGGATTTGTCCATTAACAGGCAAAGAATCCCTTCTACCTGCTAAATCCTGCAACACAAACGTTGATGGACCTATGAATTCAACAATCTGAAAAGGACCAAGCCACATCTTTTGAAATTTCGTATGTTTGCCCTTTTCTTCATGAGCCTTATCCCATTTCAAAACTAAATCTCCCATCTGAAAACTTTTTCTGGTCATTATGCTTGAATCAAAAGAGGATTTTATTAGCGCTTGGTGATGAGCATGGGTTTTCTTAGCTTGTTCTCGTTGTTCTTCTAATTTAATTATTTCCATTTGTCTTAGTTGTATGGAGGAAGTAGATACTTCATCGATGTATTGTACTAAAGACAAAGAGGGAATGACTAAGTGAGTTGGAAGAACCACTTCTTTCCCATAAACTAAATTAAAGGGAGAAGTGTCGATTGAAGCTTTCTTCATTATTCTATCTGCCCATAAAGCATTTACCAAAGCTTTGTGCCAATTCTTTTGGTTCTGGTCAACTATTCTTTTAATAATCCTGATTAGGTTTTTATTTGTTGACTCAGCTAACCCATTACCTTGCGGATAGTAGTTGGCCGAATATTTCAGTTTGAACCCTCTTTTAAGTGCAAACTTAGTCATTGCATTTCCAGAAAAGTATGATGCATTATCAAACATTAAAGCCGTTGGCAATCCAAACCTAGTGATTATAAATTGATCTATGAATTCAATAATATTTTCAGAATTAGCTGTCTTGAGAGGAACTGCTTCTACCCATTTAGTAAAATAATCTGTTGTCGTGAGGATGTATCTATGCTGCTTAGAAGAATGAGGAACGATCTCACCTATTATGTCCAAGCCCCACTGACTGAATGGTTGCTCAATGTTTACCGACTGTAGTGGCAGGGACAGCTTCTTTTGTCTTCTAGCAGTTGTTTGGCAGACTTGACATTTCCTTACGTAACTGTGTGAGTCTTTGAACAACGTAGGCCAGTAATATCCTGCACGTAAGATCTTATGTGCAGTAGCATCTCCAGCATAGTGTCCGCCTGCTGGTCTGTCGTGGAGTTCCTGCAAAACTTTTCCAGCTTCAGTTTTCTCAAGACATCTAAGAAGAACAGAATCATAATTCTTTCTAAAAAGAACATCATTTATGAGCTGATATTGTTTAGCTTTCAATCTCAGAGCTCTTTTCTTAGTGTGATCTAGGTGTGATGGAGCATATCCGTTCTTAAGATAATAAATGATGTCAGCATATAATGATTTTGCATCGTTTAGGCTTACCTCATATAGTTGTACCTGTTCAGATGAATTTTTAGAAATCTGCGATGCTCCGGCCAACATTTTGCAGAAGCCTTGACCTCTTACAATGTTTGCTGGCTTGATCTCAAGGTCGTATTCCTGTAAAGTAGTGATCCAATTTGCTCTTTTCTCACCCACATCCTTTTGTACTAGAAGATTTCTTATCGCTGGAAATGGTACTATGATCTTAGTATGGGTTTTAAGTAGGAAAGGTCTGAAATATTTGACTGCTTTGAAAACAGCATATGCCTGTTTCTCCACGTCTGAATAGTTGAGTTCAGCACCTTGTAAATTCAAGCTAAAAAATGCGATTGGAGCTTCCACTTTTTCTTGATTTGCTTGAGTTAGGATCGCAGCATATGATTTCTCTGAGGCAAATGTGTATAAGATAAAAGATTCTGAAAAATTCGAGGTTGCTAAAGATGGAGCATTAATGATAGCTTGTTTGATCAGGTTGAATGCTTCATGTTCATCTTGACCCCATTTGAAATTTGAATTCTTTTTAATCATGGTTTGCAAAGGAGACACAATTCGTGAAAAATCTGGGACAAATCTCTTTACAAAATTGATTTGACCAAGGAAAGATTGCATGGCTTTTTTATTATGAGGTAGGGATATTTCAGAAATTTCTTTGATTTTGTCAGGTTCGATGTGAATACCAGATTTTGACACTATGAATCCTAGAAGTTTCCCTTCACTTAGTGCGAAAAAAGATTTCTTTGGGTTAAGTGAAATCCCATACCTTAAACATCGTTGAAAGATCTGTTTTAAGTCTCTGAGATGGTCGCTTCGCTTCTTGGAGTACACTGTTATATCATCCAAATAAATTACTACGGATTTATTGAATAAACCTTTGAATGCGATGTCCATGGCTCTCTGAAATGTAGCACCGGCATTGATCAAACCAAATGGCATCTTCCGATATGCGTATGTGCCCCATTTAGTTCTGAATGTGGTTTTCAACTGGTCATCGGGATGTACCCGCAATTGATTATATCCTGAAAATCCATCCAAGAAAGACATCAGTTCTGAGACTGCTACTGCCTGTAATATCTGCTCCATAGGTGGGAGAGGAAAATTGTCTTTTAGACAGGCTTTGTTGAGATTCCGAAAATCGATGCAGATTCAAATATCTCCGTTTTTCTTTCTAACGGGTACCATATTGGAGACCTATTTGGAATGTCTGACAGGGAAAATTATTCTGGCTTTTAACAACTTATTTAGCTCGGTTTTTATCTGATTTTCTAAATTGGGGTGGATCTTTCTCAGTTTCTGTTGGACAGGTTTTTCGTTGTCAATCATAGGAATAGTGTGGTGAATGATAGAAGTGTCGTACGTCTTCAGCTCATCGTAATTCCAGGAAAAGACATTTTTATATTGTCTCAAAAGACGAATATACGCTAGTTTTTCTTCAGGGGCTAAGCCGATGCCTAGATTAATGTTTTGTGGTTTATCATCGGTTCCTAGGTTTACTAATTCGTAGTTCAGAGTTGAACTGTATAGCTTTGAATTGGTAGACCTTTTAAACCGATTTTTCAAATCGTATAAGTCTTCTAACTTAACCACCGATTTAGGTATAGCATTATTTGTGCCATTTTGTTGTATTTGTCGATCGTGATGGTCTTCGTCAATTATCTGATTGGAGTAGGATCCTTCGGAAGTGAGGAAATTTACAATATCAGGATCGTCGTTGAATACTCTCCAATTTGTAATGTTGTTAGGGATGGATGGGCTAAAGATTAATTCTATTGAGAATCTATATGGACTAAACTCTTCAGAGGGAATAAGCCTAGAGGCTACGTTAGCCAAAAGGTCTGCACTTGCGTTTTGGAGTCTCGGGATTGAAGAAATATTGAATGCTATGAAATGCTCAGTCAGATCTTGCACCAAAGATTGATAGTGTTTTAAATGACTTGATAGGCAATGAATAGTGTTACGTACCTGTTTGACAACAATCTCAGAGTCTCCGAAGACTTGAAGATACTTGACGTCCAACCCGATTGCTTTGTATAGGCCTTGCACCAAGGCCTCATATTCTGCTGTATTGTTTGTGCAATCGAATTCGAGTTTGCACGTAAGCATGGTCTTATTTCCTTCTGGACTAATCAAAACGCATCCTGCTCCTGCTCCTTCGTTACATTTAGAGCCATCAAAATATAATTTCCAAAACAAAGATGTATTTACAGGTTTATCTACAAAAGTAACGCACTTTGAATTATCAGTTTGGGGAAAATTTTCGACTTGGGACAAAAGCGAATTTTCTAAGTAAGGTGATGTATGAGCATTGAAATTGCCGAGAAAAGAATCTACCGAGTAATTGCCTATGATACTGCTGTTATACGCTACTGCTTCATTTTCTCCCTCCAATTCCGTTACTATGTACTTCTGGTGTAATTCTCGTTCAACCTTTATTTGATTCGGTTTACCATTGTAGGGTAACCACATGTGTGACCAGTCGGTTGAAAAGTATCCATGGAGTTTCTCGGACCAATCCCTACTAAGAATCAAGCCATAGAATTCTAGGATATCAGCCACTAGAATGTCAATAACCTGACATACCTTTGGGTTGGATGACAATCTTATGGTTACTTGATTAAGTTCACCAATCACTTCGACTTGAGATCGATCAAGCTGAACTATGCGCACTGCGGATTTTTGTGGTTGAACATTTAATTTGGCACATATTGATCTGGGTAAAATATTCGTTGAAGTACCAGAATCTACCAAACAATTGTGCACATTTTTATTGAAAATTTCATAAGTGAGAAGGAAAGGGGGAGTGTGAGACCTTGATCTTCCTCCAATCAAGGTGATGTCATTTGGATCAATCTTATTAATCGTGTTGGTTGGAGGTCTTCCCATGTTGTGGGAAGCTATAGCTGTAGGCAAAGATGTAATAGGCACGACATGTAATTCTTTCATCATTATCTTCTGTTGATGTTTCAATTTGCTCAATTCATAAAGGGTAATATTAGCCCTAGTCTTTTTCATGTCATCAATAATATTGTATTCCATTTCATCCGACACTATTAGTGTTTTTGATGGAGTTGTTTGATCTGATTGGGCCGGGCTAGGTTGAGTCGCTTTAGTGGTCGTTTTTTTTGTTGCGACTTTATCTTTTGCTGTAGAGCTTGTGCTCTTCTGCTTAGAGGTAGTTTGGGGAGGATCAAGTTGATTTTTGCTTCGTGTGCTAACCGGAAATGCTTCTTGATCTTCTTCTTGTGGGAGGATGAAATCCCACATTCCTTGTAATTCCACAACTTCTTCGTCATCAGTTTGCCCTTCAGTGGTATTCTCTTCTTCTTCCTCTTCTTCGGATTCGACATTTGAAATAGCGTTGGGTGGTTTCACATCCATTGAAGGACCTCTTTTAAAAGCTCTGTAGGGCTTTTTCGAAGAAGTTTCTGCTACTTGTTTTTTTATGTCAATCATCTCATTGGACATGGTCTTTAATACTTTTTGCAATCCTTCCAAATCGAAAGGGTCTTTCGTTTGTTTCTTCTTGGAGTCTTCGTTGAAGGTGATTTTTTTAGACTTGCATTCCTCTATCGCAGATCTCTTTTCCAGGGCTGTTACGCGTTTCTCTACTGCTATCGCCTCTGTCAAGTTTTCAACTAAGGTTGTTTTATTTGCCCTATCCACGAAGATTGCTAAGTTTGATGGTAAGGCCGTAATATACCATTCACATCGTACTTCTTCGCTGGGTTGGGAAGCAGTGGGAATTTTGTTGAGGATCTTATTGAACCATAAATTGAAATCTTTGATGGGTTCTCTAACCTCGGCTTTAAGATTGGATAGGTCATTGATTAACATTGCCGTTGATCTGTCATCACCAAACTTGGTAAGGAATTGACTTTGGAAAATGTCCCAACTTGTGATAGACCCGGAGGGTAATGAAAAGTACCATGACCCGGCTGTTCCTTGCATTGTATAGGGAAAAAGCCGAACAACAGCATCTTCGTTAGTAACTCCGTTGAGATTGACAGAAAGCATGAAATTGTTTATGTGTTCTTCAGCTAGCATGCCTGCTTCTGGATTGAATTTGGGTAGCCATTTCTCAGGATGGGCCGGTATTTGACTCAAGGGTGGAGGCATTAAGACTACCCCAGGATTATTCCATGGAGACTGGGCCATCGTTGAGTTGCTAGTGAATGAAAGTGCAGAAGATGATCCCTGTGGTTGGGAAGATGAGGACACTATGATCGTAGATGATTGAAGTGGGGTTGTGGGAGTTCCAGTAAGAGGATGGATGATGGTTTGGAATGAAGATGTGGGTGGCTGACTTCGCGGTGAGGGAGTTGAAATGGACGATGTAGATGAAAGAGTCTCACTGTTAGAATCTTGTGGTGTTTTCCTCACTCTTTTCCTGGTGGGGAGAGGCAATTCAGTTGGCTGGATGCCAAAATTTTCACTCTTTAATCTGGTCAGGGGATGTGCAGGATTGTACTGCGAAGTCACGTTGCTTTGAGATTTATCAGACCTCTGAGTAGAAATGGAAAATCTCTGAAGTTGAGTTTGAACTTCAGGAGGTTCAATGGTAGATTGGTCTAAAATATTAGGATGTGTAGTAGCGGTCAATACTCGAGCGACTTCTGACTCTGGGTTTAAACTTACTGGGGAAGTCGGGGAGTTGATGAGGGCGATTTACTCTTAGAATGGTATTTAGATTTTGATTTAGGTGCCATTCATAGTTCGGGCCCTCCTTCTAGCGCCAAATATGTTGAAGGCCCCGAAAATCGGGTCGACAACAAGGGGGATACCCACCCAGTCCGGACCTTGGTTGGCAGCTCCTTATCCGTTTGGTATAGCGGGTTCGACTGGGGATAATGGGACCAGTTTCCCAATCTAAGGTTGTGTGTGTGCAGAATTGGATGTTGCTGATCTAAGAATACTTAAAGCTAATCTAATTCAAACTTTTAAACTAAATCTATGCTATTGTAATCTAATGAAAAACAGCACATCTAATCTATGCTAACCCGGGGTGTATTTCTTCTATTACGCGATCTAAAGAGATTTCAAACAATAACTGGTAATAAAGATCATTCAGCTATCATAAGAATAGAAATCAATTAAGATGAACTACTTTGCATAAAAAGTTAGGCAAAACAGTTGTGAACAGCATATCGCATAATAAGTTATTCATATATCATACATAAATAAATGGCTCCACCGTACAAAAGTGCCAAATGGTAACTCACACATTCATGCAATACCATATAAACAACTAAAACTGTATATCACTTTAAGAATATAAGCAGAAATGGCTAAGAGATAAAAGTACCATTTATGACTGATCCTACTCATAAGCTTCAAGCAACAATGATTTATCTCTCCTTACTCTAACATCTACTAAGAGTACAAAAGTGAAACATTAGTAGCAGATATCAAATGCAAACATTAATAAACCTTGATCCATCCATTCATCAAAACCCCCTCCGAGGGTGCAAAAGTGCATGTTCTGAGGACAAGTTTTTGACAAATTTCTGGACCCTTCTCCAAATGCATGAGAAGGGTTTAAATACTGCTTAACTAATTAACTTAATTACATAAATTTAGGATACGGTTTAAATGACCGCCCTTCTTCTAAAGCAAAACTATTTCTAAAAACTGAATCTAATTCCTAACTATTTCTGCATTTGCTCCTTAAATGTTGTGAGCATTCAACATTCACCTGGGAAGAGTCGGTTGGTTGCCTTCTACTTTTGTTTGAGTTATGCAAACAGAAATGGCAAGCGTTGGCACCATTTTTTTAGTACACTAGAAGATATTTTTGAGAATTATCTTCTGGTTGGGCGAATTTACTGCATATATACTTGGCAACAACCCAAATTTCCCTCAAACTGCTTCTGCTTTTGCTATTTCAGTTTCCGGACTTGCGAATGACTAAGCAAGTTAGGGACTTTGCTTTCTGAACAATTTTCTTAGCGATGCGCGATTAGCGCTAGGCACTAATCGCACATCGAAAACTGCCTCTGTTCTTTGATCCGAGCTTTTCTGGTGTGTTTTCCTTCTTTAGCGCCTTTTTCCTTTACCGGGTAGAAGTTTCAAGATTTTTTGTAAACATGTTGCTTTTGTGAGCTCTCTGACCCTGAATGTTGAATCACCTATCGACCTCAGCATCTGTTGAGTGATACTCTAGAATCTGTGGTTCTGTTGCATGCGGCATCTGTTCATGAAGGCATCTCTTCTCTATTCTCCGAGCATTGACGCTTTCCCCTTTTCCTTAGATGTTTCCTGCTCATTGCTTCATAATGTTTCCTGTTTTTCATTCCTGCAGTTCACGCAAAGGAAAAGAGTAATGATAATAAATACTGATACGAAAGCTCTAACCTCTATGAATGTATAAAATCATGACACCCATCGTGAACTGAATCTTCGAAAAACACAAAACCATCCTTCATTAACACTTTGGCATATGTTCATTAATTTCTTTTAATGCGCGCGCCTAATTTTTGGTTTACGGACAACTTTTCTTGAATGTTGAGCCGAGGAAATTTGCAATGGGCAATAGCAGCCTCGCGTAATCGCATTACCTAGATGTGTCATCGCAAGTTTTTCAGATCGGATTATCGCAGCTCGCAGATCGCAGATAGCATTTATCGCAGATCGCAGATATCGCAGATAGAAGATATTGCCAGATCGCAGCATCGCGGATCGCATGAGTCATTAAATCATTGTGTGCTGCTTATGCGATATTGCGATATGTGACGTCGCACATCAGCCGTCGGAGATTTCTTAAGATTTTCATTTAAGAGCGCTTCTTAATGTGTGCGATGCGATGAATTTCGCGCCGCTTCTTCGCAGTTTTTATTATGCTCATACGGGGATGCTTATCGTCTCCACGCGATGCGACATAATTTCAAGGAGTAGAATACAAAAAGTTTTATAAAATGTTTTTTGAATTTTTTATTAAAGATCCCCATTTGCTTAGTGTTATTTCTAATACTAAACAAAGAGGGGGGTTGTTGGTGGCCACAACATGTTCTTTGAACTATTGGAATAAATGATGGTTTGGATCAAGTTAGATAACCATTTCAGCTCTATTTTCACTCAATGCATGTATGAACACTCTCACCAATACAAGTCTTTAGACCACTAATGCTCAATAAGTTATAAATTCCATGGATAGATGGAGAATACTGACTATACCAACAGATTGCATACATAAACATACATCAATGGCTAGCTACAGGCAACAAAGAAGCTTTCAAATCTAATATATCAAATAAGAGATAAGATGACAGTTATCTAGCCTTAGACACAAACAAAACATGAACAAACTATTCAAGTGCAAGCATAGAACAACAAAGAGAATGGACATTGAACATATAATGGACAAAGAAGCTTATATTGCTAGAATGAAAATGAGAAGCTTGAATGAACATAGGAGGAATAATCTCCAAAGGTTGAACCTCTATTACATCTTACTTTCAACTATTTATGGCCTATTTACAATGCTCCTGAGCTCTCTAGAAGGCTTGGATTCTTAATCTGCCTAATGCGCATTGTTAACTAATTTGATGCCCTCTAGGCAAGCATGGGATCAGAATTTTTCTGCTTCTGACAATAGAGTAACCGATTTTAGATATTTTTGGTGGCTTGATGCGCTGTCTAGGAGTTTTTTTGTGCCAGAGATTCTCCATAACGTTTGTTGGTGTGGCTGTTGGGCTGTCTAAGCTCCCTGAACTTTCTGTTTTAGGTTGTAGCATGTTGTGGCCCTTATCTTTCCCTTTCTAAGCTCTGTTTCTGACAAACTGTCTCCTGGGCACTGTTATCTGATGAAATGTGTCTTGGGGCCTTTGCGTTTCCCTTTAAACTACATATAGTGATTGTTTTGGTTATATACAGTGAAAATGCTGCAACACTGCTAAATCCCGCCCATCACTGTGTGTTTTGGACTTCAAAAGTCCTAAAATAAAGTCTAATTATCCATCTGGTCCACCCTCGTTGCCATCGAAAGTCGCATTTGGCTTGGCATGTGTATGAAATGTGTAAAAACACTGAAAAATGCGTGAAAAATGCTTTGGGTAGACTTCAAATTTCATATATTCTACTTCCCGGATCCTTTCAGGTCCGGGGCTCATCGCAATCGCACTGGCCAATGCTCCCTTCATATTTTCGTGATAAAGTGAAAATACATGAAATACATTAAAATTTGAGCTTCCGCGGACTTTAATATATACATACATACATATATATATATATATATATATATATATATATATATATATATATATATATACATATATATATACATACATATATATATATATATATATATATATATATATATATATATATATATATATATATATATATATATATATATATATATATATATATATATATATATATATATATATATATATATATATATAGATCCCGAAACCCTCTCGGGTCTGGGCTTTATCGCATCGACGTTGTCTTCCGTTCCCTTTGTATTTCGTTGAAAAAGCGATAATACACAGAAAGACGTGGAAAATGCTTTGGTGCGGATCTCAAAATTTATAAATTCCCAACTATGATGCTGTCGGGTCTGGCCCGTCGGGCCGCCTGTATGTATGTGCATAGGCCCTACCCATGGTATATTGCTGATGTGACATAGCGATGCAATAAATCACAATCGCTAATTGCTCAACCCCCAGGCCTTTATATAACATAACATATGTTCTCCACCACCGCGACCGGCGATGCTACCCATCGATCCAATCATCGGTAATCACTAATAGGCAATGTCCTGCACCCGCCTTTAGACTGTCCCCTCTGCTCGGCTGATTACGATTAGCCGCCTAGATCTGGGTCGTTGATCGGCCAGATCTAACGGCGCTATTCATCCCTCTGTTTAAGCCTGCATTTGTGGGTTTTTCACAGTTTTTTAAGCATTTTATCCTCCCGATAGTGCATTTCTGTTCTTCCAAGGGATTTTCCCTTGTGCTGATTTTGATCATTAGATGATCTGTGAGCAAAAATTGAAGATTTCAAGGGCATTAATGGACTCATTGGTATGTTTTTAAGCAACTTTGGAGACTCTAAGAGCCTATATGGATCCATTTGTGGGCCTTTTGCCAGCAAGGCTAACACTACCCATGTGCTTAATTCACACTTTTAAGAAAGGCGCTTAAGGAAAGGTTTAGCACTTAAACCAAATTAATCTTAAGTCAAACGTCCAAAAATTGTAGTTTACTAGACTTTTCAAATTGCGATAACTCCATACGGTGTCGGTTTTTCGAACTGTTCACAACACTGGAATCGGGAAGATGAGATCTATTCGGTTGCTCAGGTTCGACACTCTTTCGAAAACTTTGAAATTTGAGCTATCATTAAGGTCCTGGATCAATATCTAACCACTCCTCCCCATTAGGAATCTTTTGTACCCCAAAAGACTGATATACTAATATGTACAGTAAATGAGAGTACAACACCCTCTTCTTTCAGCCTCGATACACTTGCCTTGCATGGCTAGTGCCTTTGAACCAAAACTCAAAGGTAGTCGACACTTCCCTTCCTGGATGCGCTTGTCCTGTTAAGAATTGTCTTCCTTGAACTCATTCATAATTTATGTTGAGAAGTTTACATAAGGTAGTTGAACATCACTTCCTTGATCATCGACCCAAGGTGGTTGAAACAAACGTGATATTACATCATAAATATATGCATATTATAGTTAAGTATGCATATGTACCAATGAAAGTATGTTTTACTGGGTCAAGAAGTCAAACCACTTCTTACCAAGCCACTTCTATGGTGACTTTTGCTGCTGCAAATCTTCTTCTGACATCTTTTCAAAAACAACATAATGCAAAAAAACAACTTGGCGACATAAATTCACATCATGTGAATGATCATCATGTCTCTTACATCTAGGTGTACAAATGTTAGACTAAATCACAAGCCGACAAAACATACCTTTTCAAACAATTGACTCTCCAAGTCAATCATGTACAAAAAGAACTTGATGATTCTTGTTCAAAATAGAAAGAATTCCACCTCTTGTGAAACACTTCACCATTATCTCCCTTTTACAATCTTGGAGACAAAATAAACTTTTGCAACTAAATATGACATTGCATGCATGTTTAAACAAAGAAATCGACCATCGAGACAATTACACATACATGTTCAAATACAAGTAAATCATCACCATTCCTTTGTTATACATACCATTCTCATGCATGTATTCCATTAGCAAAGAAATGTATCAAATCAAAAGACATGCAATCTTAATTGGATAAGAAATCTAACCATTTCTTACCAATCCACATTAAAGGCGCTTCCTTTAATTGCATATTGACATCAACATGTGAATCATCCTGACACACATAAATTATGGAAACTTCCTTTCCATTCTTTCCATTCTCTTTTTCCACTTCCTTCAAATTTTGTGGAAGCGTTGTTGGATTCAAATTCCAACACTTTTCAGCCATATGTCCTTGCTTATGGCAATGAGTGCAACACATGTTCATCCTTCTTACAACATAATTTTCCTTGTCCAATGGACCTTTGGCTTCTTGCCTCCTTTTCTTCAAAAGTTTCCTATATGTGGCCATCTTCTTCCAACATATAGAAACATTATGGTTAACCAAACCACAAAAGGAACAAGCAATTTTTTTCCAATGCCTATGTGGAAATATACCATGCTTAACATAATCAAAAGAAATGTGATTGAAATTAGATTTATACCTTCCCCTTTCACCTTTGTTGCCTTCATGAGAAGGTGAATCAAATGAAGAAGTGGCTCCCTTTGGAACGCCATCAATCTCTTCAATGATTTAAGACCTTTCACACCTCCCTTGTTCAAGTGCATGCTTACGAACACCTTCTTCTTGCAAAGTATGTTTCAAACAATTTCATTCCCCATGAATACAATCTTTACACACGTGAGGTAGAGAACCTAAAATGAAACTCCTTCTAGGAACTGTTTCAATTGCCTTCATGGTTGCTTTGGAACTTTCTCCATAAGATTGTCCATAGCCAAGACCCAAATACTTAGGCCTTTCCTCAACCATTATTAGCTCAACTATGCCTTGTGCATGTTTGCACAATCCTTTTCCTGCATAGCCCATTTTTGACATCAACTTGGACCCTGTACCTCTTTTATGTTTTTCTAAAGAACCAACATAAATAGTCTTAGAGGAAACTGAAGACAAACTAGGATTGTTTACCTCTTCTTCAAACTGATGCTTGACTAAGGCTTATTTGGCAACAAGGAGTTGTGTCTCCAACTCATGCATCCTTTCTAGGTTCATATTTGCAATATGAAGTTGGCTTTCCATTTCCTACAATTTGTCAAAAAGCAATTGCTTCTCTTTCTTCATGGAATTCAACTTCTCTCAAAGTTTTGTGCTCTTCCTTTCATATTCATACATTTGTTTCACCATATCCATCACGATGAACAAGTCTCACTTCATGTCTTCATCAAAGAATCTTGTGAAGGAGGAGGATTTTGAAAACTCGCTTGTAGAAGTTGTCATTATAGAAATGAACAAAAAAATTTCAACAAAATTCACAAAGCTTTCAAAGAACTAATGACTATAGAGTCAAACTCTTATTCAAGTAGCGTTTTGCAAACAAACCCTCTTGTGCTTGAAGGTTGCCTTGAGGTCCTTTGGGTAAGGAGAATGCCTTTAGCCCTTCTTCCTTCTTATCCTTTCCTGGACTTAGCTATCAATAGCTTTCCCTTCACCTTTGCAAACTCAAACAACAATTAGTTTAGAAATAGTCAAATAGTCAAATTCTTTGTACTGTTTAAACACCTTTCAAGTAAAAAAAAACAACCTATTGCTCTGTCAATCAAGCAACGTATTGCTCTATCAATCAAGAAACCTTCTCTGATACCACCTTATCTGAAATGGGGGTTTGATAGCTTGTTATGCTTATGAGAACCTCCCACTCAGTTAAACAATTAAATGATCTAGCTTATATATGACATTTGCGGAATTTAATACTTGAAATAGGTGTATGTTTTCTTTTAATTGTTTAAGTGCTTTAATTCCATTTGTTTCTACTAATATTAAACACATATAATAGCCATGTAATGTAGTAAATGAACAACCACACATAACAACAAATTTAATCTAGGAGTTCACCCGAATATCATGGGCTACATCTCCTTGAGCTTTTGTCATCTTGACTTGGCTCTTTGGGATTATGGTAAAGTTTCTTTTACAAGTTCCACACTTAACTCCAAAGGTTACTAAACTGAACCAATGGGCTTAGAATACCATCTATATCCCTATCATGGCTGTCGTCACTCTGTAAACAGATATAAGCTCCCTTAGACTTGATTCCTTCAATCAGTTCTATAAGCTACCCTGAGCTTCTTAATGGCACTAACTTATTCAGAATTCTTTAACTGTCACTAAAACCTCATCTACTGTCTCCAGCACATATCAGACACCGAAAATAGAATGATCATTTTCTCAAAATGGGCCTAAAAATTCCCTATATCATATCGGTCTTTAGAAGTCTCCAAATGCTTCTGAAAATACCTGCAATGTATTCAAAAGGCTCATTACAGTCAGGAATGACTTTTGGTTTGCTGAGAACGAGTATTGGTGGCTCCTACAACTGCCTCCAACTACTGGTGGCCTTGATCTCCAAACTCTCCCTGGATGAAAATCTCCATGAAGATGACTTCCTCAGCTTCTCTGTACTATTCCATTGGCTTCAGAAGGCTCCAATTAGCCTATCTAGCCTCTTATTTTACTCTCTCTCTCTCTGGCTCTTTTTGGCTCTCTGGCTCTGGCTCTCTGTCGAAAACTGCTCCTGGAGTGCATTTAAGCAATATCCCCTAGGGATACTCCACCAAATTTAGTGAACTACACCTAACTCCAACTAAACTTAGCATATCCGCCTAAGTTTATCTGCTCCACCAGGCTGACCGTTAAAGGTGACTGTTACATCAACTGTTTAGCGCGCAGATGAGGTGGTATAATCCCAACGGTTCGGGATAAGGTTGGCGGTCGTATTAGTCAGCAACCGCGTGGGACTGTTTACTTAGCACAATCTCCACCATCAATCAATCCTGCTTGATCCTTATTTGACTTTCCCTTTTATCAAGTGCTTTAATCTGCGCCATTGATCTCACTTCTCCAGATCCAACGGATATCGTGTCGTCCACTTACCAACTAACTCGGACGATCTCCACCGTCGATCTGTCCTGTTTGATCCAATGACTATCACGTCACCTACTCACCAACTAGCTTGGCCAATATCCACCATCTACGTGACCCATCCAATCAAATGGCTATAACGAAATCTCACGTGAAATCTTACATGACCGATATCAGGTCGAGAGCACGCGAGAAAAGTGGTTTTCTCATGCTATGTGTCGCCTGCTAAGGGTAATTGCATGAAATTTAGGAATACCACTTCCCACCTTTAGGGAATGCAAGAAACCGTTTCCCACTTTATGAATACTACCCATGTGCTTAATTCACACTTTTAAGAAAGGCGCTTAAGGAAAGGTTTAGTGCTTAAACCAAATTAATCTTGGTCAAATGTCCAAAAACTGTGGTTTATTGGACTTTTCAAATTGTGATAACTCCTTCAGACGGTGTCGGTTTTTTGAACCGTTCATGGTGCCGGAATCAGGAAGATGAGTTCTATTCGGTCACTTAGGTTTGACACTCTTTCGAACACTTTGAAATTTGTGCTATCATTAAGGTCTTGGATCAATATCTTATCAATTACAACAGAAGCCACTGCTAAACTCTTCTTTGAATGAGTGTGGGTATACTTTGGGATCCCACTGTCTATCATCTTAGATCAGGACAGCAGGTCCCTCAGTACATTTTGGTCCAGTCTTTGGTCAATGCTGGACACCAAGTTCACTAAGTCCACAACTTTCCATCCCCAAACTAATGGCTAGATAGAGGTCGTCAACAAGGTGATCATACACATTTTGCGCATGTACAACTCAAAACATATACGCACATGGGATGAGAGCCTCCCCTATGTCCAACACAGCTATAACCAGGCTCTCCACATCTCGCCTGGCCATAGCCCTTTTCAGGTGGGCTTGGGATTCCAAGCACTATGTCCCATTGATGTGGCCATACCATTTGCAACTACTCAGGCAGATTCGGCTCATGTCTAGTCCCAAGCCGATAAGGCAAACAAATTCCTTGAGAACATCCAATATATCCGCCAGTAGGTCCACGAAATTCTGGATAAATCAAATGCCAAGTACAAGCAATGACCTTATTAACATCGGGTGTTGCACAAGTTTTAGGTGGGCGACAAAGTCTAGTTTCATTTTCAAAAGGAATGCCTTGCCAGAGCCTATTGGAAACTCAGCCACTCTGACATGGTACTTACACCATTACCAAGGTTGTGGGAGACAATGCATTTGAGCTCATAATTCCCCCATTCTTTGGCCTGCACCCAGTGTTCAATGTGGATCGCCTTTTACCATACTTCGCAGCATTGCTAAACACATCATACATTACAGAACAACTCACACCTACAGAGTTAAATCTAGATTGCATGGAACAAGCCACAACTTATTGGATCATGGACACACAAATCAAGAACACCCAATAGGAAAGGATCCAACTATATCGAGTTGTCAAAGTAGGCCAACTCCTTCACTAGGGATCAAGTTCAACGGAGGTTTCTTCATCTCATGGAGGAACTCAACGCAATAGGGACCATTGCTCCCTAAGCATTAGGGGATTTTTGAGGTCTAAAATGGGCCTCCTAAGAAAAATGTACAAACAAAATAAAGTTTATAAGAGCAAATAGGATTCAAGATGATGATGTCAACCATGGGGTATGAATCAACATATTTGGAGTTAAAAAGTACAAATATTAAAAAATAATAAAATAATAAAACTACTTTCTCAACTCGTATTTTGAACTTATCTACCTAAATTTTTTACTCAAACTTCGAGCAGGAGTACTTGTTAAATGAAAAATTTAATTCCTCATTGAAGGAATACCCAGGTTGCATACTTTTAATGGACTCTACTACAAGAAAAATGAGAAATACATGAAAAAAAATGTGATTGCAATCAGGTTTTTCATGTATTTCTCATTTTTCATGTAGCAGGGTCCATCGAAAGTATGCAACATGGGTTCTCCATGGATGAGGAATCAAATTATGCATCCAACGAGTGTTTCTACTAGAAATTTGAGTAAACCAATGCAAAGATAAGTTGAAAATACGATTTGAAGAAATAGTTGTCTTTTTTCCCTCTAAAATTTGATGATATAATGTTATTTTATTTTATTATTTCCGTTATTATATTATAATTCCCTTAGGAGGCCCATTTTAGACCTCAAAAATCCCCTAATGGGGGGAGGAGATATCCATATGGATACTAGTGGCCACTCGCCTATTCCAATTGGACCCCCACCATAATTTCTTTCAATTCCCTTATTTGTAGTACAATTTACTATTTTTGGCAGTTTTTCAGGTCCTGAACTTCCGGAGCCGTTTTGAGGCCCTAAACGATTTTTTTTGGGAAAACTGGGACTAACATGGGTTGTAGTTTGTAGACCCATGTTGGTCACTCAAAAGTTGTATTCCTCTGATAGATATTTCTAATGAGGTGTTGTGCATATCAAATAGAGATTGTATGCCAAAGATACGACCCCGAGAAGTTGATGTGCCAATTTACCCAAACGAGGCCCATAGTTTGGCGCTTCATCTCCTAGGGTTAGGTATTTGGACGTTTAGGGTTTTCCATTATATCTTAATAATAAATAGGCCTTTGAGACTCATTGTAACAGAGTTCAGAGGCATGTAGCCGCCACATCCCTTCTTAGAGATAAGCTACCATCGCCCGAGCTAGTCTTATTTCCATTCTGTTTGTAAGCATATTTCAGTATTTGATATTAATGAAATGAAGTGTTATTTCTACTGCATCTTTGTATTGATGGTTATATTTGTAGCTTGTTGCATTCTTGTTTAATTTGGGATCTGTGGTATTAGAGCGGTCTGCTCTTTCTCTATTTTTCTTTGCATGTCCCCAACAAGGTCGGGATATAAGGAGTTAGGGCTCGATTTGGTTGAACCTTTGCAAGATCAGCCTCGCAAACCCCGATGGTTGCCCATGGGGGAAGAAAAGAAAGATGAGGGGGCAGGAGATCCTATCAAAATATTTCTCGAGGAGGCCCTCGAGAAACAAAGGAATGCGATGATGGACAACTTCGCCCAGATCCTTCAACGATCGCCCACCGATGGTGCATCCACATCCAGCAACCACGCTGGAGGCTCCACTCCTTTTAAGGTACAAGTAAACTTTGACATTCCCATATTTGAGGGCCAAATAGATGTAGACGCTATAGATAAATGGTAAAATCTGCTAGAAGGATATTTTTATGTTCATGATTTTTCCAGCCAAAAAAAGATTACTTTTGCTCTTCTCAAAGCTACCCCCCACATTAAGGACTGGTGGGAAACCTACTGTGAGCAGAAGGATGATACTTTGACCTCATTTTTTTCAGCCACACCCACTTGGAACGCGTTCCAGGATGCCATCAAGAAGTAGTACTACCCTGTCGAGAGATATAAGGATAAATACATAAAGTAGACAGCGTTGCTGCAGGGAAGGGACAAAGATGTGCCAAAGTTTACCAATTTTTTTCATACTCTTCGCATGAAGTTGGCTATCAAGGATTCTAAGAAACATTTGGTATTCAAGTATCGTGGCTGCATACACAGGTACATCTAGGATGAGATGGAGTTCCTGGACATCTCCTCGCTCAACATGGTATATTGACACACCCTCAAGATCGAGCAAAAGTTTAAACAGAAGAAGTGAGACTTTGGATCTGCGAATCTAAAGCAAAGGAAAGGTGTCCCCAAACTGCAAAACAAAGGACAAAGCGAAGGCAGGGTGGCCTAGGGAAACTTGCCAAAGCTGCAAGCAAAGAAAAAAATTGTGAAGCTGAAGAAGGACACAGGAAAGTGGTGTGAGTTCCATAAGAGCTCCACTCACAACACAAGTGAGTGTCGGGCCAAGCAGTCACTGGTGGCCAAGTTGAAGGCTTCAGAATTTGATGCATGTCCTGACTTTGAGTTAGAACCCAACAAGGGGAATGACAAAGGGAAGCAGATTATTGATGTGGAGCCCAACGCCACCGTTGCCACAATGAAGATCCAGAAGGAGGAACTCGAGGATCTAGAGGAGGAGAAGCACCTCTCCCACTCCCAGATGTGGGTGAAGGGTTCCCTGCTACAGTTAATTGTCAACCATGAGAGCCAAAAGAACCTCATTTTGGTAGAGGTCGTGAAGCGGCTGGGCTTACCAACCATGGCACACCCATAATCGTACACCATCGGGTGGCTTCACTAAGGAAGGGATCTTCGCGTGAGCTAGCAGTGTCGCCTTCCATACAACATCAAGCCCTTCATGGATGAGGTATTATGTGACGTTGCTCTCCTTGATGTTTCTGATGTATTATTAGGCCAACCATACTTGTGGAAGCGACATGTTGTGTATGAGTCAAGGCCTCGTGCTATTATTGTTACTTTGGGAAATAAGTTGTACAAGATACCAGATGTAGCACCGCCTACCTCCATCTCTTTGGTTACTACAAAACAATGCACTAAGCTCATTTCCAAAATCAGGAAATTTGTTTTTTCTTATGATACGCCCTCAGTGAAAGAAGAAGAAGGTGGCCACGACCTTGAGACAGGGCCCCTCCGCACAACAAAAACAGATGGACAAGGTCGTGGAGGAGTACGAGGACATCTTCACCTCCCCCATGGGGTTGCCTTTGCACTCCCAGGTCAAGCACTCCATCGATCTGACCCCAAGTGCATCATTGCCCAATGGACCAATATATCGGTGCTTCATTCTAGAGAACCACAAAATCAAGAGGTAGATTCAAGAGTTGTTGCAGAAAGGTCACATCCGGACGAGTTCATCACCCTGTGGGAGCCTGATCATGTTGGCAGAGAAGAGGGATGGGACTTGCAAACTCTATATTGACTATCAGGCGTTGAACAAGATCACTGGCTAGATGACCTTTTGAACCAACTCAAGGGGGGGAAATATTTCAGCAAGATCGACTTGAAGTCTGGATATCACAAGGTACCAATTGAACCCTCTGATGTGTGGAAGACTGCCTTCAAAGACAAGGAGGGCCTTTTCAAATGGTTGGTTATGCCTTTCGGGTTGACGAATTCTCCTGCAACCTTCATGAGGTTAATGGATGAAATCTTGAGGCCATTCACCATCTCATTTTTAGTGGTATACTTCGATGGCATCCTGATCTTCAGCCAGAGTTGAGAAGAGCACCTCCACCACATTCGATAGGTTCTCCAAACACTGTAGCAGCACAAGCTGTGTGCCAAATTGGAGAAATGCACTTTTGGCATGACCCAGGTTTAGTATATGGAATACATTATTGATGAATGGGGGGTGCATATGGATCCAGCCAGGATCCAAGTCATTTGGGATTGACTAGCCTAAACCACTCTGATAGAGATTCGCATATTTTTGGGTCTTGCTAATTTCTATTGCAGGTTCGGGTTGGGATTCTCTCATATCACTTGGCTCTTGAGTTAAGTCACCAAGGGAGGAGTGAAAGAAAAATTATTTTCTTCTGAATCTCAATAGAAAGCATTCGCAAAGTTTAAACATTGCCTCTGCTTTGCACCAGTGTTCACATTACCAAACTTGCGACAACCATTTGAGATCGAGACAGATGCCTCTGATAATACTATTGGGGTAATCCTTACTCAACAGGGCCATCCACTGGCATATCACAGCGAGACACTTTCAGACACAGTCCGGAAGTATCCCACTTATGAAAAAGAGATGTATTCCATTGTGCAAGCATGCCGACAATGGAAGCATTACTTTTTGGTGAAGGAAACAGTCATTCACACAGACCACCGACCCCTACAGTTCATACAAACACAAGGGAAGTTGTAGAATGATCACCATTAGAAGTAGTCCACATACCTGCAACAGTTCCATTTGAATATCAAGTATAAGAAGGGTAGCACTAATAATGTTGCACACTACCCCATCCGACCACCGATCATGGCGTTAACCACCATGCTCAACTCTTGTGGGCGTGAGACTTATGATTGGCCACTTCTATACAAAAGCGACCCAGAATTCAACCACACATAACAGCCACTCTTGGAGGGTCAGGAAGTTCCATATTTTCACCTCCAGGATGCCTTATTATGCCACCTGGGACACCTTTGTGTTCCTTCAAGTGAGTGCGTCAAAATGATTTGGGAAGCACACTATAGTCAGGCCACTGGGCATTTCTGTGTCAAGAAAATGGTGGCATTAATGCAGACATATTTCTATTAGCCGAATCTTCGATAGGATGTCAGGAAGTACATCAGATCCTGCATTACTTGTGCCATTGCCAAACCAACCATCAAGAAACAAGGTCTCTATACTTCGTTGCCTACCCCTAGTCAACCTTGGGAATGCATCTCCATGGATTACATGTCGGGTCTTTGTCCTAATAATCATAGAAACGACTTTGTTTTTGTGGTTGTCGACATATTCTCGAAGATCGCCATTATGGCAGCCTGCGAGAATAATATCACAACAGAAGCCACTACTAAACTCTTCTTTGAATGAGTGTGGGTACATTTTTGGATCCCACAGTCTATCATCTCAGATCGAGACAACAGGTTCCTCAGTACATTTTGGTCCAGTCTTTGGTTGATGTTGGATGCCAAGTTAACTAAGTCCACAACTTTCCATCCCTAAACTGATGGCTAGACAGAGGTCATCAATAGTATGATCGTACACATTTTGTGCATGTACAACTCAAAGCATCCATGCACATGGAATGAGAGCCTCCCCTATGTCCAACACAGCTATAACCGGGCTCTCCACAACTCAACTGGCCATAGCCCTTTTCAGGTGGGCTTGGTATTGCAGCCACTATGTCCAATGGATGTGGCCATACCATTTATAGCTACTCAGGCATATTCGACTCATGTCCAGTCCGAAGCCGATAAGGAAAACAACTTCAATGAGCACATCCAACATATCTGCCAGTAGGTCCACGACATTCTGGAGAAATAAAATGCCAAGTACAAGCAGTGACATGATCAACATTGGCTGCCGCACAAGTTTCATGTGGGCGACAATGTCTGGTTGCATTTGCAAAAGGAATGCCTTACCAGAGCTTATCGAAAACTGTAGGTTCTAACCCTGTACAGAAATGACCTGCATACGAATTCTAAAACACAAAAAATAAATAATGCGAGAGCATAACACATAAAACACATATACACAGAGATTTTCCCTGGATCCCAAAACCAGGACTACCAGCTTGATTTTTCATTATGTTCCTTTCAATGTTACAATACATATTTATACATGCCGAAGCATCCAATACCATGGACCGAAAAACCATCGCGTCCAAAAACATGTGCGAAAATCATACACAAAACCATAGGTGGGTCCGCCGAACCTAACATAGGGTCCAAAACCAAAATTTTCCAGGGCGCTGCCCCAGACCCCATAAAGTGGGGTTATGAGAACCCCTCAAACGCCTGTGACCTCCCCCCCTCTAACCCTTGGTTAACTATGCAGGTTAGTTGTGGAAAGAATGTAACACAACCCAACATTCTCCCACTTGTTTTTTTCTTTCCACAAGGGGCCACAAGAAATCTTAGTCATTTATCCAGCCCTGCAACTCCCATAGTTTCTCTACACCAAGAGAACTTCTCAGAGTTCACAGATTTTGTCAATGCATCTGCAGTATTCTTCAAAGTGTCCACCTTTACTAGCAACACCTTTTGTCTTCTATCATATCCCTCACAAAGTGATACTGAACATCAATGTGCTTTGTCTTTAAATGATATGCAGGGTTCTTTGCCAAGAAAATTGCACTTTGGTTGTCACAGTCTATCCTTATAGCTTCCTGTACTAACCCCATACTTGAACACAATCTCTGCAACCAAACTACTTCCTTGCTTGCATGAGTGGCTGCCATGTATTCTACCTCTGTAGTTGATAGTGCCACTACAGATTGTTTCTTACCCATCCAACTGACTGCACCTCCAAATAGGTTAAACACATACCCACTTGTAGATCTTCTCAGATCCAGATCTCCAGCCCAGTCTGCATCAACAAAGCCATGAATATCCAACACTCTGTCTAATCCTGGTCTTCCTTGGTAGCAGAAACCATAATCACTGGTGCCACGCAAATACCTGAAAACTCGCTTCACTGTTGTCCAATGCCCCTTTCCTGGTTTTGACATAAACCTGATAAAGACTCCCACTGCATATGAAATGTCTAGTCTAGTACAGACCATTGCATACATCAGGCTACCGACTGCACTTGCATATGGAACACGGGACATGTCCTCTTCCTCTTCTTGTGTCTTGAGACACTGTTCAGCAGATAACCTCACACCTACAGGAATAGGAACCTTCACCGGTTTACTATCATACATATTAAACCTCTGCAATATTATCTCGACATACTTCCTCTACTTTAACCAGAGCTTCCTCTTTTCCCGATCTCTTTTAATTTCCATTCCCAAAATATAGTTTGCAGCACCAAGATATTTCATGTCGAATTTGGAGGACAATTGGGTCTTCAAATCCTGGATAACTTCTTTGTCATTTCCAACCAGCAACATATCATCCACATACAAGACCAGATAAATAACATGGTCACCAATTGATTTAAAATACACACAGTGATCTGCTTTTCTTCTGGTGAAGCCAAGTCCCTGTATAAATGTATCAAATTTCTGATACCACATCCTTGGTGACTGTTTTAACCCATAGAAAGACTTCTTTAACTTGCATACTAGTTCTTTCTTACCCTTCACCGCAAAGCCTTCAGGTTGCTTCATGTAGATCTCCTCTTCTAGATCCCCGTGAAGAAACGTTGTCTTCACATCCATCTGTTCTACCTCAAAATCAAAAGTAGCAGCAATAGATAAAAGTAATCTAATAGAAGTTATCTTGCAACAGGAGAAAAAATATCACCAAAATCAATTCCCGGCACCTGGGAATAACTTTTTGCTACCAACCGAGCTTTGTATTTCTCCACTTTTCCTTCTACATTTATCTTCTTTTTGAACACCCATTTGCGGCCAATGGGTTTCCTTCCAGCCAGCAACTCCACCAGATCCAAAGCCTCATTTTTGTGCAAAGATGCCATTTCATCAACCGTGGCCTCTTTCCAGAGTTTTCCATCCTCTGAATCCAATGCTTCCTTCACAGTTATGGGATCTTCATCAGTAACAGACAAAGCAAAATTTGAACAAAAAGCATATGGACTATACCCTTCCGACCGCCTTCTTTCTCGAACTAATCTTCTCACGGCCGGAGTTTGTGGCTCTTCATCTTCTGATTCCTCCTTTGTTGTAGAGTGTGATTCTTCCTCCTTTAGCTCAAACTCTTTCTTCTTAGGTTCCTTTGGTTGGAATTCATGTTTAATAAAATCTTTCACCTCTCTGAACACCACATCTCAGCTGTACACAACCTTCTTTGTTACTGGGTTCCAAAGCTTATAACCCTTTAAACCATCCTTATACCCAATAAAGATGCACTTTTCATATTTACTATCCAACTTGGTTCATTTCTCCTTTGGAACATGTACATATGCATCATATCCAAATACCCTTAGATGTGAAAGAGAGGGTTTCTTACCAGTCCATACCTCTTGTGGCGTCTTATCATCCAACACTGATGAAGGTGACCTGTTGATCACGTAACATGCAGTATCCACCACCTCTGCCTAGAATTCTTATCCTAACCTAGCACCACTGAGCATGCTTCTTGCCCTTTCCATCAACTTCTTGTTCATTATTTCTGCAACTCCATTTTGCTGAGGTGTATATGGAGTAGTCTTCTATCGTGATATACCACACTTCTTACAAAATTCTTGAAATTCCTCAACACCTTTATCTTCTTCTCTGTTTGATTTTCCACGAGAGCCTTAAATTCTTTAAACCTATCAAAGACTTCATATTTCTTCTTAAGGAAATATATCCATGTATTCCTTGAGAAGTCATCTATAAATGATACATAGTATGCAGGCTTACCCAATGATGAACCTTCACAAGTCTAAACACATCACTGTGCACAAGCTCTAATATCTGTTTCACCCTCTTACCATCAGAGGGGAAACTCAACCGATTCTGCTTCCCATATACACAATTTTCACAAAAATCAAAATCCAGAGAGATATTACTCCTACCTTCTACCATACCTTTACCATGAAGTATTTGAAGGCCCTTCTCCGCAATATGTCCAAGCCTTTAATGCCACAACATGGTCTTCTCTCCAGAGACCACTAGATTTTGTGCTCCACTTTCAGGAACCACATAACTGTTGCACCCATCAATAACATTGCTACCTTGCAGCTTGTATAGAGTTCCAATCCGAACTCCCCACATCAATACCAGTTCTCCCCGACCCATTTTGTAGGTATCCTTCTCGAACACTGTTTTTACACCTGCATCATCCAGCTTGCTTACAAAAATCAGATTTCTGGCTAATGCAGGAATATGTAGAACACCTGGAAGTGTTCTAACCTTCCACCTTTTAACTTCAACTTTACTTTTCCGTGACCAACGATTCTATCCTTCCTGTCATCCCCCAAGAAGACATCACCACCATCATATTTCTCATACTCGCAAAACCACTCTCTATGGGGAGTAAAGTGAAAGGATGCACCTGAGTCAATCAACCATGCTTCATGATCTACATGTGTACTTGAAGAAGCCAAGTACACATCTCCACCTTCATCTGAGGTGTTTTTTGCCTCTGCAGAAGGAGCATCATCAAATCCCTTTCCTTTATCAGGAGCTTTGGATTTACAGTCCCTTTTGTAGTGCCCTTCCTTTCCGCATTTCCAGCACACCACCTTTACAGGTTTTCCCGGAGATTTAGATCTCCCTCTAGATTTAGATCTCCCACTCGATGACTTATTTTTTTTCTGTTTTGGGACCATCCTCATACAGACAAGGAATCACCATTCTGGCTCTCCATATTTTTTCGTCTCATCTCCTCCATCAGCAAGGATGAGACTATTTCATCAAATTGCAAGGCAGTTGTATTGCTACCTATTGCAATGACCAGACTATCCCACGAATCTGGTAGAGAATATAACAAACTGATGCACTTATATTCATCTGAATATCAACAAATGCTAACTGACTTACCACAGTATTAAATGCATTAAGATGCTTTGTAACCGAGTCTCCATCTTTCATCCTCAGGTTATACAGCTTTTTCCACAGGAACAGTTTATTCACCAGAGACTTAGATTGGTACAAAGTCCCTAACTTATCCCACAAAGCCTTCGCCGTAGCTTCCCCTGCTACATTCAACAATACTGAATCTGAGACACAATCATATTGTGCTCTTTGCCTTCCGATCCAACTTCTTCCATTCTTCATTGGACACTCCCATTGGTTTAGTACCTGGATCTACCGCGATCCACTGATCTTTATCTGCCAACAGATCCTCCATCTTGAGTTTCCACAACTCAATACTCTGATCATTAAATTTCTCAATCTTTATCTTTCCACTGCTCACCATCTTCTTCACCACCAAAATCGATCTCGCAAATCTCCCACTGAACGGGGTCTACAACAGGCCCGAGCGAAACCCCTCAGCAACAAAGGCGTCCCCTTGAAGCCAAAATAGCTCTAATACCAAATGTAGGTTTTAACCCTGTACAGAAATTACCTGCATACGAATTCTAAAACACAGAAAATAAACAATGTGAGAGCATAACACATAAAACACATATACACATAGATTTTACCCTGGATCCCAAAACTAGGACTACCATCTTGATTTTTCATTATGTTCCTTTCAATGTTACAATACATATTTATACATGCTGAAGCATCCAATACCATGGATTGAAAAACCATCGCGTCAAAAAACATGTGCGAAAATCATGCACAAAACCATACGTGGGTTTTCCCAGCCTAACATAGGGTCCAAAACCAAAATTTTCCAGGGTGCTGCCTCAGACCCCATAAAGTGGGGTTACGGGTGCCCCTCCAACCCCTTGTGACCTCCCCCCCTCTAACCCCCTGTTAACTATGTGGGCTAGTCGTGGAAAGAATATAATAAAACCCAACAAAAACTCAGGCCACTCCGATATGGTCCTTACACCATTAACAAGGTTGTGGGAGATAATGCATTTGAGCTCAACATTCCCCTATTCCTTGACCTTCACCTAGTGTTCAATGTGGACCGCCTTCAACCATACTTCCCACCATTGCTAGACACATTAGACATTGCAGAACAACTCACACCTATAGAGTTAAATCTAGATTGCATGGAACAAGCCACAATTGATCGGATCATGGACACACAAATCAAGAATGCCCAATAGCAAAGGATCTAACTATATCGAATTGTCAAAGTAGGCCAACTCCTTCACCAGGGCAAATGGTTCACCAAGGACCAAGTTCAGCAGAAGTTTCCTCATCTCATGGAGGAACTCAACGCAATGAGGACCATTTCTTCCTTGGGGGGGGGGGGGAATGATCCAGGTGGATACCAGTGGTCACCCGCCTATTCCACTTGGACCCCCACGATTGTTTCTTTCAGCTTTTCAGTTTCATTTTTTGTAGCACAATTTACTATTTTTGGCAGTTTTTCAGGTCCTGAACTTCCGAAGCTGTTTTGAGGTCCCAAATGACTTTTTTTGGGAAACTAAGACTAATATGGGTCACAGAACCATGTTGGTCACTCAAACTTTGTAGTCCAGGGATAGATATTTCTAACAAAATATTATGCGCATCAAACAGAGATTGTATGCCAAAGTTACGACCCGGGGAAGTTGATGTGCCAATTTATCCAAATAGGGCCCATAGTTTGGCGCTTCATCTCCTAGTGTTAGGTTTTTGGATGTTTAGGTTTTTCCATTGTTTCTTAATAATAAATAGGCCTTTGAGCCTCATTGTAACAGAGTTTAGAGGCATGTAGTCAACACATCTCTTCTCATAGATAAGCTACCATCGCCCGAGAAAGTATTATTTCCATTCTGTTTGTAAGCATATTTTAGTATTTGATATTAATGAAATGAAGTGTTATTTCTATTGCATCTTTGTATTTATGGTTATATCTGTAACTTGTTGCATTCCTATTTAAATTAGGATCAATATGTACCCATCAAATATAGATCACATGTAATCCACATAGATCATAATCATAATCACGTGCATACAAAACTAAAATAAAACACTAATACTTATCCTTGAATCACTTCTTAGGTTCTTTCTTCTGTACGCACTCCAGGTCAGTTGCCATACAGGACAATCACCCAGTTCTTTTTCTTCTATCATGTGCACTTGCACATAGTGTGCATCACACACACACAACTATACATGTAATATATCATCATGCACTACATGCATCCATACCAGTACCATATGTACCGTTTGTACATATTTCAACTGGTACATGTGTACTTAATATAAACGTCCATAACATGACATATCCTTCATCCACATGTTTTCAACCATGTTAGTATTATGCCAAAAATTCCTTCAATTATTCATATTACCTTTAAGCAAGTTCGACCAAACTGCGCTTGTTTTGTCGATTGGAAATTAAGGAATTTCATGGTCTTGTTTAATTTATGCAATCCGAGCATAAGTAAATAATTCTTTTTATGTTAAATTATTCAGGTGCTTTTATTTAGCTAATCCTTTTGATGTGTTTTGTGGTCGTAAAATAATTTCAGAAAACTCATTCATACGACAACTTTATCATACCAATAACTTTTAGTTTTGGAATTTACTCGGTCACTAAACTCGGTCTTAATGACCTCTGCACAATCATAAAGCAAGATTTTAATCTAGTATGACTTTCAGTATTATACTTGAGGTTTAATAGCAACTTTTAGCCTTGTCTTTAGGAAAATAATTATTTGGTACTCAAAAGTACTCTACACATAAACTAATCATGTCATATGATTTACTGTTGTTCTTTTTACACTTCTTCCAACACCTTGTTGGCCATGAATAATTCAGTGTATGTTCAAAACCAATTGAACAATCAGTATGAAAATACATACATCTCCCATACATGAGTTATAAATGAAGGTTACCATATTCTCAATTCCACACCCTCCAAGTTTTCTAGGTACTATGTGTACCAAGGTGTGAACCTAAGTTATTCACATGTTTACACTTCTTATTAAACATTAAATCACCCTTGGAACAAAAGAATATAACTCATTTATCAATTATCAAATGAATTCCTGCGTCGTTTAGGCAATACTTGTTATGTTGTCCTATTCAGAACCAACAACACTATTAAGGCAATCTGACCGACAGAATTCTTCAAGATTGTTTGATAGTGGTACAAAATATACATTTCATATTATACGGTTGTCCAATATCTTTGAGTACAACCATCCTGATTATGAGTCCCACCTAACCATCCAATATGGTTAAAACATCATATTGATTCAATAGAGAGATGTTGCATGGTTTATCATTCTTCCTTCTAGAACTTTTTTTATATGTAACTCTTTTGGTGCATGTATTATTTTATTCCTTTGGTGCATGTATTTGAAGTAAACTAATAAACTAATAATAAACTTAATAAAATAAACACTCAGAAATATAGAAACCAAACATGGCGGAAAAGGACTCAACCTTACAACATTCCTTACATTCTCATTATTAATCAATCCAATGTACAAAGAATGATAATAGTACACATAAATACATGAGGAGGTTGGTCTCAAGATAGTACGTCTATCTTGGACACTATGGTTGAGATATTTTCTCAACAAAACACTAATCTAGGAGAACTAGTTGGAGAGAATCTCTCATCCTAGCTAAACTCCCTAATTTGAGGAACTAACTACTAATTCTAAATATTTGATTTATTTAATTATGATTTTTGGATTTATAATTGTTTTATTATGAAAGTGAGGCTAACATTCACCCCCTCAATGATAAATCCAAAATAAGAACAAGGAACCCTCTTCCAAGTTCTCAAGTTGATCCTCAAAAAAACGTTTTCCTGAAAAACCGCCAAAGTTGGATGCTGAAGAAACTGCAATATGAAGAGACCATGAGTCATTTGCATGTCTGATTCATCTCTGAATGTCGCTTGACAAATCCATCATGTGCCAAACTGCAAAAGGATCCATTTGTCCTTTTCTTGAAATCAGCATCCTGTGTCTACCGACAAAATCTGATGAACGCCCACTGGTTGATGACGTTGAAAAAAAACTCATTGTTGCTTTTTCTGTGTTTGAAAACTGCTCACTACTGACTTTGCTGTCGGTCACCCACTAACGAATTTTGTTGATGCTCACTTGCTAATGAAAATGCCCACTAGCTGCTTCGTTGATGTTGTCGATACTTTCAGTCTGACAACCACTATCAATTTCATTGACATTTTCCCCACTTTGTCAGCTGAAAGGAGAGACAATCTTCTTCAAATTATTGTTGAACTCCCCACCTTTGGTGTAGGAGTGTTTCAATAGTGTACTCCCCTGTTCAACTGCATGAGAGTACCATCTTCATTTTGGCTGAAATATGTGTGAGTGAATTCGATTGTAAAATTTATACAATCTTCTGACTGTGGATGACCATTCCCAGGGATCAATCCATGAATAATCAATCTTCAATCTGCTTGATTATTGTTGTTTTCTGCATTGTGCTGATGAATGATTTGACTTGCCACAATGGTGACAAGGATGGAGATCAAAACACTGATCTTACAGATGACTGGTTCTTTGACAATGAAGGCATTTTGGTTTGGCTATAACTTTAGTTTGCTTTGATGTCTGTTTGCCTGCAACTTTCTCAGAACTATCCAATGTGATTTGTGCAAGAAACCTTGCACTGACAAACTTAATGGGCTTTGAATAATCTAGGATATGCAATTTGGAATCATCTTTGAAATATCCTAAGCCTCGTTGATTTCTGTTACTTTGGATTTCTTCCCATGGCTTGATGATTGCTTTGGAAGAAAGTTGAACTGGATCAAGGACCACTTCAACACTTGAAGTTGGTTGGATCAATGACTTGGAATCATCAGCTGTATTTGTATTTTTCAAAGACTTGGAAGCATCACTCTTCTCTAGTAACTTAGTTCTTTGTAGTTGCGAGTCCAGTTGAAAGAACTCAATCATTTCATGTGCTTGCTGTAGATTCATTGGAATATCAACAAGAGTTGCTTGCTGATTTCTACCATGTCTTCAGCAGTTGAGAGGATCAAACTGTTAAGAATCTTTAATAACTGAATGTTTTTCGCCATGTGAACTCACTGGAACTCATGCTCGCTTGCTTTTAATACTTGTTGGATTTTTAGAACAAACTCACTTGAATGCTTGATCTTACTTGTTTGAACTTGCGCTCGCTTGTTGTAGATATGAACAAGCTTGATTGTTGGTTGAATATTTGTTTTCATTAAAGTTGAACTCACTCAGTTTCAAGCTCGCTTGATGTTGTGAACTTCTTTTGAGTGATCAAAAGAAGGGTGTTAAATACTATCAAAAATGCACCCAAGAGAAACGCTTACAATGATTTGAATGACTCAGTTAAAAAACAATGAATGCACTTGGTTTAATTGATTCCCTATCAATTCAAAGCATGGGTGTCGGTTTCAACTGAGAATGCTCCCTTACAATTCAACTTAATTTGACTTTGATTGCAATCCAACTTACAAATTATGATTTGCAAGTTACAGTTTTGTATTGAGCTTATCAAAAAATGGTGCAAGTGCAATTTCCAAACAATTGTTGTTGAATTGCTGCAAATTTTTTTGATGTAGATGATAGCTTGATTGGATGTTGATGTAGAAATGTTGTTGACAACTTGATTATGTATTGTTACTTCCTGATTGCTTGTATTTTTCTTGATTACATAAGCTTGAATGGAATTGATTATGTGCATGTAAGTCGTTCATGTGTTGTATGCTACATGTGTGCCATATCAGAAAGATACCACATGAAGGTTAGTGTCAAAACTAAACACAAAACAAAAACAATATCAAGAATCATGCGCCATCACAAACATACAAATGGTGTACCTAAGATCCCCTTATTCAATTTTGGGAGGATCTAGGACACAAACACCACAAAAATTATGATTTTATTAATTACTGGAGTACATCATTATTCAATGTCACAACTTTGTCGTGGAAATTTCTCAAAGAGAACGTCACACTTGCAAACTTTGGAAGCAAATTGTCTTCAAAAACTACCTGCACTGATTCAATCACTCTCAAGTAAAATATTACTTTGAATTACAATAATGACTTTCACTTATCACTCCAAATTACAAATATACCATATCTCTCCACACCTTATTTCTCCAAATCACAACTTATTACTCCAAAATACAAATTATATCTTATCACTCCATTAGACAAGATTCACTTTACTTCTAAAACAACTTTATGAAATCACTTTATAAGTGAATTGATTTCAAAAATTTAAAGCACTCCTTATATCTCCAAAATAATATTTCCTTTTAAAAAATATCTTATTATTCCACTAACTTGTCACTCAAAATAAAAACACACCTTATCACTCCAAAACTTTAATAAATTTTTATAGTCCCATTTAATAGAATTTTATGAAATTATTTTAAAAAGTGAGTTAAAAAGTGAATGGAGTCACTTTAAAAGAGAACATATCTCCTTTAAAAATGTAAGGTACAATTTTAAAAAATATTTTGAGAAGTTTCGTACAACAGCATATGGTGAAGGTGAAACAAATGACAACCTGCTCGAAGAGAGGATTCGAAACCTTCGCTTCTATTGTGCTAAATGTGATATGTAGAAGACTCCAAAAAATTCAAAAGTGTCCACATGGATTCAAACCTTTGCTTCTGTTGTGAAGCGAAATCTGATGTGTATACTCGAGCGCAAGATATTGTAATCCCGGTAGTAAGATTTTCTTTTTTTGCAGGCATGTTGGATGAGGTTAATTGTGTCCTTTGTTCCATGATGAAGTTGGTCAGAGGGATCCATGGAATTCGTTTGAAATGTTGCCCCTCTCTCTATTAGATGGGGATAAGAACACTAAACTCGAGAGATCCAACATCGAAGGTTGATGATTTAAAGCATAAAATTCAAACTGAGTACAACACATTTTTTTTCTCATGTTTTGTGATCAATGAGATAGTTGGTTGGAAAGTCTACTAACAGTGCTTTTAGAAAATATCTCTTCACCTTACACGTTGACATCAACTTCTCACAACAAGTTTCACCACTCGACACCAAAAATATCTACAATTGTGGCCTTTAGCTCATGCGCACCAACAGAGCACGTTCAACACCAACTAATTCTCCCAATAACACAAAACGAGGACTTCTAGTCTCGAAATATATGCACTCTGGTCTAGTGGCTGCTCTTTATGTCTCTTAGAAATAATTTGCTGGAAGATAGTAGGCAAACAATAGTCCCTTAATCCAAAAGAGCAAAATCGCTTGCTCTGATACCACATGAAGTAAACCAATAAACTAATAATAAACTCAATAAAATAAACACTCAGAAATATAGAAATGAGACATGGCGGAAAAGGCCTTAGCCTTACAAAATTCCTTACATTCTCATTATTAATCAGTCCAATGTACAAATAATGATAATAGTACACATAAATACATGAGGAGGTTGGTCTCAAGATAGTATGTCTATCTTGGACACTATGGTTGAGATATTTTCTCAACAAAACACTAATCTAGGAGAACTAGTTGGAGAGAATCTCTCATCCTAACTAAACTCCCTAGTTTGAGGAACTAACTACTAATTCTCAAGATTTGATTTATTTAATTATGATTTTTGGATTTATAATTGTTTTATTACGAGAGTGAGGCTAACAGTATTATTTTATTAGCATAAGATCCTTAGATCCTCATGGTTGTCTTAATGCAAAAGCTTTTTGGTTTATCAAAAATTTGTTAATTAATTCAGACAATCATGGTCCAAATCTAGTGTACTTCTGATTAATCATTAGACTATAATTGAATTTCTCTATTTTTAATTCAAGTGCATGAGCACCACCATATCCAATATGTTTTTCATATAAAGTTTACATATACACACAAATTATTTTAATCTTATCACTTACCATATGAACTACCTTTGCAAGATCTAGCATTCCTTTTTTTGTTGCAGCTTGGAAAGATGTCTATTGTAAGATATCAACGGAACTCCACCCATATCTGGATGGGTATGCACATGAAGATTGTAAAGTTTGTGTTTGCATGCTTCGAGTTGACACATTGGAGTTTGAGTAGACTCAAGAATGTGGCCTTGAAATTGTATTTAATATTGTCTTACTAATATTAATCACAATCCTTAGGAGTTGTTTTTACACTTCCATTACATATTGGTACTTTTGGGTGACAGTCCCATTGACCTACTTATGAAGGTCATACCATTATTAATGTATGATGTCTTCATGCATACAATAAGTTATATTGCATGTGTGCATACTATTCACAACTTTGACCCTAATTCAATCTAGATTTGAACATATAATTTGTGCTTCTTACTTATGTTAGCTACAATTATTTAGATATTATTTTACCCAAAGACACCTGTAGGTCCAAACTATGCATGTCCAACAAAATATGCATATGTTACTGAATATAATAACTTGGTAAGGTTAAGTTCCCTTCAATAGCATTTTCCCCAATAGGAAAAATTACATTTCAAAATGGATTGCATCATTACATGTATACGCACAAACAAATATTAAGTTGAAAGACATTTTATTTATTTATTTACAAATACATAGTCTCATACAATGATCTGGGCTTCATGAGCTTAACGATTTTTCATGAGAACCTTTATGAATATATATCCTTAACAAGACCTTTGGAATTTATTCTAGGATGGAACCCACTTAATTAACCATCAAATTCTGTTAATGTTGGTAGTATGTCATGGACTTCTTACTTGATGATTTATGTAGTTTCCATTTATATACTTTTATTTTTCCTAAGCTGGTTATATGCTTTACTCCTCTTATGTGGAGGCATTTAGTATTTGAACCTTCTCACTCCTCAATGATATATATATTCTTCTTATATATGTACTACCTGATATAAAATTGAATATATCATTACTACTGTGAGTATAACATCCCACTTTCGATGCAATAACCATACTTTACAATTATTACAAAATTGTTTATTCCTCCCACTCTAAATTTATGGTTTTGAGTAGTTGTGCCCTCACAAGAGCATTCAACCATAACTTAAGTTTTGGGGAATTTCCGCAATATAACATAGAAATTCAATCTTCACATCACACAATAAGTAGGCACCATAAAAAGTAACCAATTCATGGTTGCCCATTTCTACTTATTAAAAATAAAGAATTGATTATTCGAACAACAAATAACATGGTGATTATTTCTTTGCATTACTCTTTACTCCAATAAATTTCAACATTGTAGAATCATCTATTTCAAGGTAGTCTTTCAAGGTTTCTCCTCCCCATATTTCTACTAAAGAAATTCAATAGAAGTGCAAGAGTTAATTTCAACCTTGTTCATTTATATAAATACTCACTTAGAAAATTTAATTAATGACTTATAAGATAAATATAGTTTAATATTTGACCTTTACTGTATCTATCAAGAATCAAATACACCACATATTTTGACTTTCTAAATATATTGTAAATCTCCACTTTGTTTATTTCTCAAGATTGATTATGAATATCTACAATCTTAAATTAGTTTTTAGCTCATGTTATTTTGTGAGAATTTGGATCCATCCATGCAAGTAAGCATACCAATGCAGCTCATTGTAACCACACAATGAGTCCTACATGCAAGCCATACATAGGCATGTAATCAGATCATAAGTATCCCCTTCAATCATAATGCAACTTAGCAACTCTAAAGATAAATTATTCATATTCTTATGGGTTGCAAATTTTTTTTACCTAGTACATATGAAAATCACTGCAATTCGTAAGAAGAGTTGAATAACCGATTTTCTGGGACTACTTTCCCTTAAAAAACTCCTGACTGTGGGGTTCGAACCTTCACATAGTTATGTGTAGATGTTCTTAGGTCGTCCCACTTAATCGCTCTAGGCTAGCTATCTTGGGAAAACAAGTGAATATGAGAGATAATAGCAGAATTTCAGATCCTTAAGAGGAGAATTGAAATCGGTAAAAATTAATGGAAACCAATTCAACGTAGAATGGTTCTTTTGTAGTTTGTGTTTGGTCTCATCCAGGGTTTTATTGCAATTGGAATATCTATGTTAATTCAGCCTGTATGGCATAACAACCTCTCAAGTTGTAGTAGAGTACATGCATAGGTATATCTTCTACATTTACCTAGGATCATTACTCTATCCATGATTTACTAATATGTTAATGAAACTTCTTGTGTCTAAATATTACATACGTGGTGCTTACTATAGACGTATTGGTTATAAATTGAATTAGGTATACAACTCGTCTCCTTCATGATTTATTTAATTAACTAGTAGTATTTACACTTGCAAGAAAACAACATAACGATATAGATTATTACGATAATTCCCATTCACAGCTCCAAGTAACAATGATGGGACAGGTGGAGCTTGCTGTTATGAAGCTAGCTCATAAAAAGATAGAAAAGATAGATCAACGCCTTAGAATTCAGCCTCTTTGAGGGGGAAACCTTCTTCACATTTCATAAATGAACAATTCTTGGATGATACAAATGACAAAACCTCCTTTCTATATATAGGAGTCTATGGGGTCACAATATAACCAAAATGACCTAACAATAATAATATAAAGGCACAAAAATAACAATAGAGGGATTCTATGGGGCATAGTAATAACAATATGGGGACAATAGGGGCACAACAATATTAATAAGGGATACAAATACAATAGTAATGGGGGAATCACTAGTATTATAGGGACCTAACATGCCCCTCTCCTTCAAAAAACTATTGTCCTCAATGCTTAAGTAGTTCTGGATGCTTCTGTATAAAATTCTCATCCTCCCATGTGGAATCTTCAGCGGATAAGTTCTTCCACTTGATGAGATACTCTGGAATTGATCGATTTTGTAGCTATTGAGTTCTTGTTTCTATGACTACTTCCGGTTCCAATATAATTTTTCCTTCCTCGTCAAGTTCTGGTAATATTGTTTGAACTGGGAGCTTTTCTCCTATAACCTTCTTTAAACATGAAACATGGAAAATTGGGTGCACTCGAGAAGCTGCGGGAAGCTCCAATTTGTATGCCATAGTACCAATGTTTTGCAACACCTTGTATGGACCATAATACTTTGGTGATAATTTATTATCCTTCTTAGCTTGCTTGAGGGACATTTGTTTATATGGTTGTAGCCATAGGAATACCTAGTCACCTACATCAAAACTTCTTTCATTGTGATGTTGATCTGCCTATTGTTTCATTCTATTCTGTGCCAACACGAGGTTATCCTGCAAGAGTAGGAGAACTTGTTGTTGATGCTCGATGTGATGTTCCACTGCTTGAACCTTAGAATTTTCTGTTAAATATGATGTGATGGATGGTGACTGATATCCATAAAGTGCCATAAATGGGGTCATTTTTGTTGTAGTATGGAAGGAAGTGTTATACCACCATTCAGCTAGAGGCAACCATTTGACCCATTATGTTTGTTTATCAGATACAAACCAACGAAGATATCCTTCCAAAAATTTGTTTACTATCTTAGTTTGCCCATCAAATTGAGGATGATAAGATGAGCTATGAGCTAACTGAGTACCAAGACAAGAAAATAATTCTGTCCAAAAATTTCCAGTGAAAACGGGATCTCTGTCACTTACAATAATCTTTTGGTTTCCATGTAGCTTTTGAATTGTTTCCATAAATGTAGTAGAAATTGTACTAGCTTTAAATGGATGTGATAATGCACAAAAGTGTGCATACTTGGTAATTTTTTCAACTACCACCATGATGACACTCTTTCCCTCAGACTTGGGTAAATATGTGATAAAATCCATTGAAACCTCCTCCCAACGTTGGCTTGGAATGGATAAAGCTTGTAATAGACTTGGGGTCTTAATTGTTTCAACTCTATTTTGTTGGCAAACCAAACATTCCGCCACAAAATTTTGAATATCTGATTTAAGGCCATCCCAAAAAAATTCCTTCTTAACCTTGTGTTAAGTTTTTAAAAATCATGAGTGGCCGCCTAAGGGAGAAGTGTGTAATTCCATAAGAATGTTTTGTTTGAGTTGGGAATTCTTACAGAGGTATAAGCGATCTTTGTACCATAACGAATCATTTTCCTAGCTAAATGTATCAGATGTACTGGAATATTGTTGTAACCTTCGAATAAGTGCCCACACTTCTTCATCATTCTTCCATTCCTCCCTTGCTTCGTTTATCCAATCTGGTTGGATAATAGAAATGGCGCACAACAATGCTTCCACATCCTCATCCTTTCTTGAGAGTGCACCTGCCACAAAATTTTCCTTCCCTTTTTTATAGATGATTTCAAAGTCATAACCCAACATCTTTGTGACCCATTTTTGTTGCTCTTTAGAGGATAATCTTTGTTCTAAAAAGTATTTAAGGCTATCATGATCCGTTTTTATCTTGAAGTGTCTTCCCATTAGGTAGGGTCGCCATTTCTTAAGTGCATGTAGTATTGCCAACATTTCTTTCTCATAAATAGCTTTGAGTAAATACTTTCCCTTGATTGGACGACTTTCGATAGCAATGGGTCTTTCATCTTGCATTGAAATAACACCAATTCCATTTCCTGAAGCATCACATTCCATAATAAAGGTTTTTGTGAAGTCTGGTGTAGCTAAGACTAGTGGTTGGCACATTACCTCTTTAAGATGTTCGAAGGCCTTTGTTGCTTCTGGAGTCCATTAAAATTCATCTTTCTTCAATAATGTTGTTAGAGGTGCTGTTATTCTCCCATAATTCTTAACAAACTTGCGATAATACCCTGTCAACCCGAGAAATCCTCATAGATGCTTTATGGATGTGGGGATTTTCCATTCCTTAATGGCTTTAATTTTGCTAGGGTCTACCTTAACTCCTTCATGAGATACAATATGACCCATATATTCCACCTCTTGTACTCCAAAGAAACATTTGGATCTTTTTAATTGTTTCTCCTCCAATAGTTGTAGCACCTTGTCAACATGTTCAACATGATCCTTCCAAGATTCACTGTAGATTAGTATATCATCAAAAAATACTAACACAAATTTTCTAAGGAAGGGTTTGAAGATGGAATTCATCAAACCTTGAAATGTAGAAGGTGCATTGGTAAGGCCAAAAGGCATGACCAAAAATTCATAATGACCCTCATGAGTTCTAAATGTTGTTTTCGGAATGTCTTCATTCTTCATTCTGATTTGATGATATCCTAAATGAAGATCCAACTTGGTGAAGTAAATTGATCCATGAAATTCATCCAATAATTCATCAATGATAGGAATGGGAAACTTATCTTTAATAGTGAGCTTGTTGAGCTCCCTATAATCCGAACACATGCGCCATGATCCATCCTTCTTGTGCACCAATACTACTGGAGCAGAGAAAGAACTGTGACTAGGTTGAATTATACCAGCCTCTAACATTTCTGCAACCATATGTTCAATTTCACTCTTTTGGGCATAGAGATATCTATACGGTCTGATGTTTGGAGGAACACCTCCTGGAATGAAATGAATAGCATGATCATGATCATGAATAGGTGGGAGACCTTTAGGAGTCTCAAATACCTTGGAATGATTGTCCAAGATTTTTTGGAGATCTGGAGAAATAGATGATTTCGATGTGGAAACATCTAGCGAACATAATTGTGTAATTACACCTCGTTGTTCCTATTTTAGAAGCTTTTTCATACCATTAGAGTTGATTATCTTTCTCGGTTTCCCTGCAATACCCCTTAATTCAACTTCCTTTCCTTCTGCAGAAAAATTTATGAAAAGTTCTTAAAAATTAAAAGCTATTGTAGCCATTGGACTCCTAGTACAACATCACCACTTCCCATTGGAATGGAAAGCATTGGGCTATTCAATACATATTCTCCCATGGATAGCTTGATATTGTGGCACTTTCCAGAGCAATTTATGGTTCCTCCACTTGCAACCATCACTTGACAGTCCAGTGCTAGATATAGGAAGCAATTCAATTGTTTCGCTATCTTACAATGACTAAAATTGTGGGTACTTCCTGAATCAATCAACACTATTACCTTTTTGTTCTTGATATGTCCTTCTATCTTGATAGTTTGAGGAGTGGTAATTCTAGCTAATGCATTAGAAGATATGGTCGGATTCATTACTTCTTTATCTAGGGTTTGTTCCTGGAGTATATCCTCTTCTTTTGACATTTCTTGTTCCTTTTCTTCCTCCTCTTCACAATCTATGTAGAATAATTTCTTCTCAGCACACTTATGACCTTTAGTGTATTTGCTATCACAACTGTAACAAAGCCCTTTTGCTCTTTTTTCTTCCAATTATCGTGGTGTCAACCTTATAGGTTGTGGAAGGCTAGGGGCAACAACACTTCCATATTTATAGTTGTGAGTGGTAGGATTCTTGGTTGCCATAATTTTGCTTTCCATTTTTTTTGCTAACCTGAATGCCTTTTCCAATGAATCAGGTTCCCAAAGGTGAACCTCATGTTGAATATTATCCTTTAAAGTCCCTATGAACACATCAATCCTATGCTCCTCTGGAATATCTTTTACCCTTATGTTCAATTTTTGGAAATCCTCAATGTGCTCCATCATTGAACCCTTTTGTTTGAGAGTTATCAATTGGCTAAAAAAAGTGTTGCTTTTTGTATCCTCATAATGTGTTATCATTTCTTCCGTAAAAATTGCCCAAGTGACAATTTGTTTACGAGAGCAAAGCCATTGATACCATACAAAATGATTTGGTTCCAAATATAAAGTTGCAATATGTACCTTTTGTGTGTTTTGCACATTATGGAGATCGAAAAATTGCTCCATCTGTAGTATTCATGTTGCGGGATCCTTGCCATCAAACTTCCTCATATCGATTTTTGGAATATGGTGGTTCTTTGATCCAACGTTAGAGTCTATGAAATCATGATTAACATTTATTTTGTTCTCATTATGAGTTTCCTTTACTACCCTTTCACCATTAGTAAGCATTTCTTGTAGAAACTTTGTCAACCCTGTCTTCAAATCTTCCATGTCTGTCTTCAAATCTGTCTTCAAATCTATCTTCAAATCGTCCATATAAGCTTCCACGTCATTCATCTTAGCTTCAAGCCATACATCTTAGCTTCTACATCTTTCTTTAAACCATCCATCTTAGATTCTATTACTTTTTGTGTGAGTAACATTTGTTGCACTTGGTCTCGTAATTTTGATATATCATGTTGCATTTCTTCCTCTTCTTCATGAGTCATGCTAGAGCTTTCAGGTTGCTTACTAGGTGTTTGCATTTTCTTTCCTCGGGGCATCAATTACCGATAATAATGCTTTACTATGCCCTTTCAATTCCTTCAAACTAATTTTTCAAACCAAGCTTATGCAAAAATAAGAAAAAACTACACACCTTTTTTCACTTTGTAGGAGCTCGATATTGAATTTGATGTATCTCTATAATTTCGGATCATCTAGTTTTAAAATTGCGACCTGCAGTAGTTCTCTGTGTCCTATTTCCAATGCCACCAATCTGATCAAATTTAGATTCTTTAAGAAAGAGTTATGCACAATCTCCTAAGATGACCTGATTATATACCTTTTCAAAAGAGCAAACTTGTATGAAGTGCCACGTGTCATTGTTTTGACCTTCGGATCTAAAAAATATCTACAGGAAACTATAGTCCGTCCTCTTTCGGTAACTTCTTACGAAATTTTAATTTGATGCTCAAATCAAAAGTTATGAGGATTTTCCCTAGGTCACCTGTTTGGAATGTAATTCGAGAGTCTGCAAAAAGGCCAACTTCCTCAGATCATATCTCTACAAATATAGTGCTAAAAGCTCTGAAATTTGGACCCGAGGTTCAGAACGATTTTTGCCGAAATGGGTTTTTTTTTAGCGTCCGAAACATCGCAGAATAAAAGTTATAGCACAAATGCCACAATGACTTGTTTGGATCAGCGAAACCCTAGAATCCAAAGCTCTAATACCAAATGTTATGAAACCAACTCACAAAAATATAGAAAAGACAGATCAACGCCTTAGAATTCAGCCTCTTCGAGGGGGCAACCTCCTTTACATTACATAGATGAACCATTCTTGGATGATACAAATGACAAAACCTCCTTTCTATATATAGGAGTCTATGGGGTCACAATATAACCAAGACGACTTAACAATAATAATATAAAGGCACAAAAATAACAATAGAGGGATCCTATGGGGCATAGTAATAACAATATGGGGACAATAGGGGCACAACAATATTAATAATGGATATAACTACAATAGTAATGGGGGAATCACTAGTATTATAGGGACCTAACACTTGCTCTCCCGTTGTGGTGCAACTTCATATGGTGCTAAGAGGCCCTTTATGAACTTTATATTTTCACCCCTTGAACCTTAGTAGGCTTCAAACAACCGCAACAAGTTGTCGCTCTGATCTCGTTCAAGCAATTGTGCGTAGTTTCTTCTTCTGAGACAAAAACCATAAATTGAGTGACCTTGTTAGAATCAGGGTTTTTCATGTTAATATTGCCACCTGCCAAGATAGCTTCCATGATTCAGTCTACTCCCGATCTCCCTTAGGCAATGAGGCAACTCAATGAGCCATATGATCCATGACATAAGCCACTTGCTTGCATGTGAAGACGTGTCTCTTCTATATTCATTGTTACCGTTGGCAACAAGGTCACCGTGCTATTTTGTTGAAGAGTTTGAAGATGACACCTGACAACAATAACCTCAGATCGACTAGATAGAGGAGGGATTCAGAATTATTTTTCCATACCATGCATAAGAGAGATAGGGTTAAGATTATGCTGTCAATGTGAATATCGGGAGAACCGTTATCCACATTGCCTACTTTTATCTGCAATCGAACACCTCTCGACCCATGGATAAGGTAAGGGAAAAAATAATAATAATAAACACATTGAAAGGGAAACATAAATTAATCAAACTCTTCCAAAACCATGGATAAGGCAAGCAAAAATAAAAAATATATTGAATGGGAGACAAGAGTTAATCAAATCGAAAAGCTCTTTCTTGAGTTTTAAACTATGAATGATCCATGCACTTCCTAAAGCTGCCAAAACCCAACGTCATCACTCAGAGTCATTCATTTAAACTATTATAGTTTTGGTGTATACACACACAATCGCTTATCCCATGATTACTTACAAGAAAACTGGTGGAGATGATTTTATCCCAGGAGTTAACTGAGGAAAGCGCATGATCGAATCCCAATGACAATGAAAGAGCAAGAGGAGGGGGAGGAGTGTTGGGATTGTAGGCTTGCGGTGGGGCAACTATTTTTGAAATCGAGAACTTATAGATACCGCCATCAATGATCTCGAAATCATTGTCGAAGCAATTTTCCTCTGTGTTTATAGTCTATGCCCAACAATGGTTAATAGCTCAGGAAACAGTAAAAGGTGAGATTCTTGAGCTCAGTCACAGAGATCAAGATTTGTGTGGTGCCTAGGTTTACATTCAAAAATGTGCCCACTATTTTAATTTTCCAACCACCAGCATTTCTATCTTCTGTAACACATGAATTGCATGTGAACACTTATGGGTAGTGTCACTGCATGCGAGTTTTATTGTTGTTGCTAATACTAACAACCAAAGTCTATATTCAACATAACAACGAGAAGACTCAACGCTCTGAAACAAAAACTTGTTATCGAATTTTCCCTTGTTTCAAGGAAATGAGAGGCGAATTGTACTTACATAATTTGAGCATGGTTTAAAATTATTTTCGCATGGAAATGCATAGGAGCAGTAATATTGGTTGATAATAATAGGATTTGAGACATTAGTCATGCTCATATTTTGGAAAATTATTCCTTTGGCATATCCAGAACCTCCCTGCCATGTTTGTATTCGTACTCTATTTTTAGCTCCATTAAAAATTATGTCCAACACAGTATTGGTTCCCTTATTTTTTCCAAGACTATACACAAAAACATCATTAACAGTTCCTTCCTGTGTACGATATAATTTATGTTTGCAGGAGAGATATTCTTTGTTCAACAAAATTTTTGACTTTAAGTGGTCAAAAGCCATGGGTGGTCAAAGACCAAAATTAGAGAAATTCCAATAGTTAGAGATTAACATATATGTTTCCAATGGGCAATAAAATTTTTGACCAAGGTTTGGTGAAATGTGTGGCTTGGGGTTAAGATCATAATTCAAATATGATACCACACATTGACTTATTACTCTCTAACATACTTTAACTATTTAATACTTTTCATTCGCTACTTGCATTTACTTTTTTTGTACTATTACTTATCTCCACTTACCTTTCTTCATCTTTTATCTTATCTTATATTACTTCCTCCTATCTTACTATTGAATAAATTTCATCTACTCGCAACCATTAAATATAAGAAGGGTTTACAACATAAATAGATATTTAATTTGAAGGGAATAAAAACTCTAGTTCAAAATCATTTTTGATTTCTTCCTCCTCTAATAAATCATTTTAAGATCTCATTTCAACCTTTATGGATTCTCGTTGGAACCTCTTATTTCTGTAGTACCTAGTCTAGTGCCCTCAACTTCTTCATATATTATAGATATGGATTGGCCCATACGTCGAAATGTTTGAACTTAGAGCTCCGATACCATTTGTCACATACCCCCTCGGTACAATACTAGTCGACCTTGGGAATCCATATCCATGGATTACATGTCGGGCCTCTCTTCTACTAAGCATGGAAGTGACATTGTTTTTTCGGTCAATGACAGATTCTCAAAGATGTCCATTATAGCGGCCTATGAGAAGAATATCACAGCAGAAGCCACTGCTAACTCTTCTTTGAATGAGTGTGGGTACACTTTGGGATTCCACAATCTATCATCTCAGATTGGGACAGCAGGTTCCTCGGTATATTTTGGTCTACTCTTTAGTTGATGTTGGACACCAAGCTCACTAAGTCCACAACTTTCCATCCCCAAACTGATGGCCAGATAGAGGTCATCAATAGGATGATCGTACACATTTTGTGCATGTACAACTCAAAGCATCCATGCACATGGGATGAGAGCCTCCCCTATGTCCAACACAGCTATAATCAAGCTCTCCACAGCTCGACTGGCCATAGCCCTTTTCAGGTGGGCTTGGGATTCCAACCACTATGTCCCATTGATGTGGCCATACCATTTGCAACTACTTAGGGAAATTTGGCTCATGTCCAGTCCGAAGCCGATAAGGTAAACAAATTCATTAAGCACATCCAACATATCCGCCAGTAGGTCCACAACATTCTGGAGAAATCAAATGCCAATTACAAGGAGCGACATGATCAACATTGGGTGTCACAAAAGTTTCAGATGGGCGACAAAGTCCGGTTGCATTTGCAAAAGGAACACCTTACTGGAGCCTATCAGAAACTCAAGCCACTCGGATATGGTCCTTAAGACATCACCAAAGTTGTGGGAGACAATGCATTTGAGCTCAGCATTCCCCCATTCCTTGGCCTGCACCCAATGTTCAATGTGGACTACCTTCAACCATACTTCCCACCATTTCTAGCCACATCAGACATTGTAGAACAACTCACACCTATAGAGTTAAATCCAGATTGCATGGAACAAGACACAACTGATCAAATCATGGACACGCAGATCAAGAACACACAACAGCAAAGGAAACAACTATATCAAGTTATCAAAGTAGGACAACTCCTTCAGGAGGGCAAGTGGTTCACCAGAGACCAAGTTTAGCAACAGTTTCCTAATCTTGTGGAGGAACTCAATGAAATGGGGATCATCACTTCCTAAGGGGGGGAATGATCCAGGTGGATATTGGTGGCTACCTGCATATTCCACTTGGACCCCCACCTTTGTTTCTTTCAATTTTTCAGTTTCCTTATTTGTAGCACAATTTATTATTTTTGGTAGTTTTTCGGGTCCTCAACTTCTGGAGCTATTTTTAGGCCCTAAACAATGTTTTTTGGGAAACCTGGGACCAACATAGGTGTTGGACCCACGTTGGTCACACAAAATTTGTAGCCCTTGGATATATCTTTCTAACGAGGTATTGTGCACGTCAAATGAAGATTGTATGCCAAAGTTACGACCTCGGGAAGTTGATGTGACAATTTACCCAAACGGGGCATATAGTTTGGCGCTTCATCTCCTAGTGTTAGGTTTTTGGATTTTTAGGGTTTTCCATTGTTTCTCAATAAGAAATAGGCCTTTGAGCCTCATTGTAACAGAGTTCATAGGCATGCAGCCGCCACATCTCTTCTCAGAGATAAGCTACCATCACCTGAGCTAGTCTTCTTTCCATTATGTTTGTAAGCATATTTTAGTGTTTGATATTAATTAAATGAAGTGTTATTTCTACTGCATATTTGTATTTATGGTTATATCTGTAACTTGTTGCGTTCCTATTTAAATCGGGATCAATATGTACCCATCAATTATAGATCACCTGTAATCCACATAGATCATAATCATAATCACATGCATACAAAACTGAAATAAAACATTGATACTTATCCTTGAATCACTTCTTAGGTTCGTTCCTCTATATGCACTCCGAGTCAGTTGCCATCTAGGACAATCACCTAATTATTTTTCTTCTATCATGTGCACCTGCACATAGTGTGCATTACACACACAACTATACATGTAATATATCATCATGCACTACATGCATCCATACCAGTACCATATGTACCGTTTGTACACATTACCACCTGTACACGTGTACCTAATATCAATGTCCATAGCATGACATATCCTTCATCCACATGTTTTCAACCATGTTAGTATTATGCCAAAAATTCCTTCAATTATTCATATTACCTTTAGGCAAGTTCGACCAAACCGTGCTCAGTTTTTCGATTGGAAATTAAGGAATTTCATGGTCCTGTTCAATTTCTGCAATCTGAGCATAAGTAAATAATTTTTTTATGTCAAAGTATTCAGGTGCTTTTATTTAGCTAATCCTTTTCATGTGTTTTGTGGTTGTAAAATAATTTCAGCAAACTCATTCATACTACAACTTTATCATACCAATAACTTTGAGTTTTGGAATTTACTTGGTCACTAAACTGGGTCTTAATGACCTCTACCCAATCATAAAGCAAGCTTTTAATCTAGTATGACTTTCAGTATTATACTTGAGGTTTAATAGCAACTTTTAGCCTTGTCTTTAGGAAAATAATTATTTGGTACATAAAGTACTCTACACATAAACTAATCAGGTCATATGATTTACTGTTGTTCTTTTTACACTTCTTTCAACACCTTGCTGTCCATGAATAATTCAGTGTATGTTCAAAAACAATTGAACAATCAGTATGAAAATACATACATCTCCCATACATGAGTTATAATGAAGGTTACCATATTCTCAATTCCACACCCTCCAAGTTTTCTAGGGATTATGTCTAGCAAGGTGTCAACCTAAGTTATTTACATGTTTACACTTCTTATTAAACATTAAATCACCCCTGGAACAAAAGAATATAACTCATTGATCAATCATCAAATGAATTGTTGCGTCGTTTAGGCAATACTTGTTATGTCTTCCTATTCAGAGTCAACGACACTATTAAGGCAATATGACCGACAAAATTCTTCAAGATTGTTTGATAGTGGTAGAAAATATACAGTTTTCCAATGTATTTGAGTACAACCATTATGATTACCAGTCCCACCTAACCATCCAATATGGCTAAAGCATCCTATTAATTCAACAAAGAGATGTTGCATGATTTATCATTCTTCCTTCTAGAAATTTTTTTATATGTCACTCCTTTGGTGCATGTATTATTTTATTAGCATAAGATCCTTAGATCCTCATGGTTGTTTTAATGTGAAACCTTTTGGGTTTATCAAGAATTTGTTAATTAATTCGGACAATCATGCTCTGAATCTAGTGTACTTCTTACTAGTCATTAGACTACAATTGAATTTCTCTATTTTTAATTCAAGTGCATAAGCACCACCATATCCAATATGTTTGTCATATAAATTTTATATATACACACAAATTATTTTAATCTTATCACTTCCCATATGAAGTACCTTTGCAAGATCTAGCATCTTTTTCTTGTTGCAACTTGGAAATATTTCTATTGTAAGATATCAGCGGAACTCCATCCATATCTGGATGGGTATGCACATCAAGATTGTGAAGTTTGTGGTTGCATGCTTTGAGTTGACACATTGGAGTTTAAGTAGACTCAAGAATGTGGCCTTGAACTTGTATATAATATTGTCTTACTAATATTAATCGCGATCCTTAGGAATTGTTTTTAAAATTCCATTACAAATTGGTACTTTTGGGTGACAGTCCCATTGACCTACTTATGAAGGTCATACCATTATTAATGTATGATGTCTTCATGCATACAATAAGTTGTATTGCATGTGTGCATACTCTTCACAACTTTGACCCTAGTTTAGTCTAGATTTGAACATATAATTTGTGCTTCTTATTTATGTTAGCTACAATTATTTAGATATTATTTTACTCAAAGACACCTGTAGGTCCAAACTATGCATGTCCAATGAAATATGCATATGTTATTGAATATAATAACCTGGTAAGGTTAAGTTCCCTTCAATAGCATTTTCCCAATAGGAAAAATTACATTCCAAAATGGATTGCATCATTACATGTAGATGCACAATCAAATATTAAGTTGAAAGACATTTTTTTACAAATACATAGTCTCATACAACGACCTGTCCTTCATGAGCTTAACGATTTTTCATGGGAACCTTTATGAATAGATATCCTTAAACAAGACCTTTAGAATTTATTCTAGGATGGAACCCACTTAATTAACCATCAACTTCTGTTAATGTTGATAGTATGTCATGGACTTCTTACCTGATGATTTATATAGTTTCCATTTATATACTTTTATTTTTCCTAAGCTGGTTATATGCTTTACTCCTCTTATGTGGAGGCATTTAGTATTTGAACCTTCTCACTCCTCAATGATATATATATTCTTCTTACATATGTACTACCTGATATCAAATTGAATATATCATTACTACTGTGAGTATAACATCCCACTTTCGATGCAATAACCATACTTTACAATTATTACAAAATTGTTTATCCCTCCCGCTCTAAATTTATGGTTTTGAGCAGTTGTTCCCTCATAAGAGCATTCAACCATAACATAATTTTTGGGGAATTTCCGCAATATAAAATAGAATTTTAATCTTAACATCACACAATAAGCAGGCACCATAAAAAGTAACCAATTTATGGTTGCCCATTTCTACTTATTAAAAATAAACAATTGATTATTCAAACAACAACTAACATGTTGATTATTTCTTTGCATTACTCTTTACTCCAACAAATTTCAACATTGCAGAATCATTTTTTTCAGGGTAGCCTTTCAAGTTTTCTCCTCCCCACATTTCTACTAGATAAATTCAATACAAGTGCAAGGGTTAATTTCAACCTTGTTAGTTTATATAAATACTCACTTAGAGAGTTTAATTAATGACTTATAAGATAAATATAGTTTAATATTTGACCTTTATTGTATCTATCAAGAATTAGATACACCATATATTTTGACTTTCTAAATATATTATAAATCTCCACTTTGTTTATTTCTCAAGATTGATTATGAATATCTAGCATCTTAAATAAGTTTTTATCTCATGTTAATTTGTGAGAATTTGGATCCGTCCATGCATGTAAGCATACAAATGTAGCTCATTGTAACCACACAATGAGTCCTACATGCAAGCCATACATAGGCATGTAATCACATCATGAGTATCCCCTTCAAGCATAATGCAACTTAGCAACTTTAAAGATAAAGTATTCATATTCTTCTGGGTTGCAATTTTTTTTTTACTTAATACATTTGAAAATCACTACAATTCGTAAGAAGAGTCGAATAACCAATTTTCTATAACTACTTTCCCTTTAAAAACTTCCGATTGTGGGGTTCAAACCTTCACATAGTTATGTGCAAATGTTCTTAAGTCACCCCCCTTAACCGCTCTAGGCTAGCTATCTTGTGAAAACAAGTGAATATGAGAGATAATGGCATAATTTCAGATCCTTAAGAGGATAATTGAAATCGACAAAACTTAATGGAAACCAATTCAACGTGGAATGGTTCTTTTGCAGTTCATGTTTGGTCTCATCCAAGGTTTTATTGCAGTTGGAATATCTATGTTAATTCAGCATGTATGGCATAACACCGTCTCGAGTTGCAGTAGAGCACATGCATAGGTATATCTTCTAACTATTTACCTGGCATCATTACTCTAACCATGCTTTACTAATATGTTAATGAAACTGCCTATGTCTAAAGATTACATACTTGGTGCTTACTATAGACGTATCAGTTATAAATTAAATCAGGTATACAATTCGTCTGCTTCATGATCTATGTAATTAACTAGTAGTATTTACACTTGCAAGAAAACAACAGAACGATATAGATTATTACGATAATTCCCCTTCACAACTCCAAGTAACAATGACGGGACAGGTGGAGTGAAATTGGCAACGAAGACATCGATATCTGTGTCCGCGTCCTGTTCCTTCTTGAGCTTGCTCTCCCATTGTGGTGCGACTTCATATGGTGCCAAGAGGCCCTTTATGAAATGCATATGTTCAGCCTTTGGACCTTAGTAGGCTTCAAGCACCCGCAACAACCTGTCACTCTGATCCCGTCCAAGCAATGGCGCGTAGCTTCTTCTTCTGAGACAAAAACCATAAATTGAGTGACCTTGTTAGAATCAGGGTTCTTCATGTTAATATTGCCACCTGCTAAGATAGCTTCCATGATTCGGTCTGCTCCCGATCTCCCTTGGGCAATGAGGCGCTCAATGAGTCATACGATCCACGACATGAACCACTTGCTTGCATGTGAAGACATGTCTCTTTCATATTCTTGTTGCCATTGGCAATATGGTCACCGTGCTATTCTACGGAAGAGTTCGAATATGACACCTCACATCAATAACCTCAGATCGACTAGATATAGGAGGGCTTCAGAATGATTTTTCCATACCATGCATAAGAGAGATAGGGTTAATATTATTCTGTCAATGTGAATATCGGTATAACCGTTATCCACACTGCCCACTTTTATCTGCAATCGAACGCCTCCTAACCCATGGATAAGGCAAGGAAAAAATAAAAATAAAAAACGCATTGAAAGGGAAACAACAGTTAATCAAATGGCTCCAAAACCATGGATAAGGCAAGAAAAAATAAAAAATGTATTGAAAGGGAGACAAGAGTTAATCAAATCGAAAAGGTGTTGCTTGAGTTTTAAACTACGAATCATCCATGCACTTCCTAAAGCAACCATAACCCAGCGTCATTGCTCAAAGTCATTCATTTGAACTATTATAGTTTTGGTGTATACACACAATCACTTATCCCATGATTACTTACAAGAAAATTGGTGGAGATGATTTTATCCCAGGGACAAAATTGAGGAGTTAACTGAGGAAAGTGTGGGATCGAATCTTAGTGACAATGAAAGAACAAGAGGAGGGGGAGGAGTGCTGAGATTGCAGGCTTGCGATGGGGCAGTGAGTTTTGAAATCAAGAACTTACAGATACCGCTATAAATGATCTTGAAATATTTGTCGAAGGAAATTTCTTGTGTGTTTATGGTCTATGCCCAACAATGGTTAACAACTCAAGCAACAGTAAAAGGTGAGCTTCTTGAGCTCAGTCATAGAGATCGAGATTTTTGCAGTGCCTAGGTTTGCATTCAGAACCGTGCCCACTATTTTAATTTTCCAAACACTAGAATTTCCATCTTTTGTAACACATGGATTACATGTGAACACCTATGGGCAGTGTCACTATGTGTGACTTTGATTGTTGTTGCTAATACTAACAACCGAAGTCTATATTCAACATAACAACGAGAAGACTCAACACTTTGAAACAAAAACTTGATATTGAATTTTCCCTTGTTTCAAGGAAATGAGAGGCGAATTGTACTTACATAATTTGAGCATGGTTTAAACTTATCGTCACATGGAAATGCACAGGAGTAGTAATATTGGTTGATATTAATAGGATCTGTGACATTAGTCATGCTCATATTTTGGAAAATTATTCCTTTGGCATATCCAGAACCTCCCTACCATGTTTGTATTCGTACTCTATTTTTAGCTCCATTAAAAATTACATCTAACATGGTATCGGTTCCCTTATTTTCTATAAGACTATACACAAAAACCTCTTTAACATTTCCTTCCTATGTACGATATAATTTATGTTTGTAGGAGAGATATTCTTTGTTCAGCAAAATTTCAACATTAAGTGGTCAAAAGCCATGGGTGGTCAAAGAACAAAATTAGAGAAATTCCAGTGGTTAGATATTAACACATATGTTGCTAATGGGAAATGAAATTTTTGACCAACGTTTAGTGAAATGTGTGGATTAGGGTTAAGATCATAATTCAAATCTAATACTACACATTGACTTATTACTCTCTAACATACCTTAACTATTTAATACTTTTCATTTGCTACTTGCATTTACTTTTTTGTACTATTACTTATCTCCACTTACCTTTCTTCATCTTTTATCTTATCTTATATTACTCCCTCCTATCTTACTATTGAGCAAAGTTCATTTACTCACAACCATTAAATACAAGAAGGATTTACAACATAAATAGATATTTAATTTGAAGGGAATAACAACTCTAGTTCAAAATCATCTTTGATTTCATCCTCCTCCAATAAATCATTTTAAGATCTCATTTCAACCTTTATGGATTCTCATTGGAACCTCTTATTTGTGTAGTACCTAGTCTAGTACCCTCAACTTCTTCATATATTATAGAGATGGACTAGCCCACAGGTCGAAATGTTTGAACTTAGAGCTCCGATACCATTTATCACATACCCCCTCGGCACAATACTACAATTTCTTTCTATGCTCTATTGGACCCATGATGTGGAATTTTAGATTCAATTAATAGACTTACATTCCAGATCAACCCTTAAGCATAATTTACAGCTTGGAGAACAGAATAAATCATGGCATTCAATAAATAAGATTTGAGCATCTAGACTTCATTTCTATGAGGATTCAACACAAACATTAATGGAATGTTATCATGAATACACTGTAACTAGCATGGCCATAATCATGATTATATTCCTAATAGCATAGTCGAAAGTATTACTTATGAAATATGAATAATTAGCTAAATGAGCCTCAGTGGATGCAATTCACCCCATGATGCATAATTATTCAATCATCCTCCTACACAAAGATAACACATGCAACTATACCCAAATGCTGAGAGAGTTTGACAATATAAAGGGTAAGGAACATCGTACAGTTTATCCCATGCAATGGAATCAGACCAGAGAAATTGATAGAACGTCACTTGGAAAATCCAGCACCACCACCCAACCTAGAACTAACTTCCTCCAGTTCACCCCAGAGCCGAGAGTTCTTGCCATGGATCAACTCACTCTGTTCATCTGTTCAATGGGTATTTAATACCCTCTTGCATGGTATGGTTTCCATTAGCAGCGTTCTGCTTTTATGGATCTTTTTTTCCATTTGCCTAGGCTTTTCCTAGAAAATCTTTCATTTCTCTCTCGCGAAGTGTTTCCTCATAAAAGCTTGCATTTCTCTCCCAAAAGGCTTTTATTTTTTTCTTAAGTTAACATGTTTCTCCAACTAAGTAGCTTAATGGATATTTATCTCCAATCCATTAAACTTATCTAGAATTGAATATAGAATTCTTATCATGAAAGAATTATCCCTTCCCATTCACCAATGGGATTTGGCAAGAATCTCATCTCTCGGTGTCTCATTTTTCCAAGTGATTAAATTGTTTTATTCTAATAATCAAGTATTTACTTTCATTGTTACACATGAGACCTAGCTTTTGTTAGCTTAAGTTAGCAGAGTTTTACATACAATAGAAGGGTGTTATAAAAAATGTGTGGGATATGCCCCGTATTAAATTAAGAAATCCGTGTTGAACGATTCGAGATGATCTACAACTTGGTTCTGCATTGTCGGTGAAATTAATCATAGGGAAATATTACTAACATATATGGCTGGATGATATACAACTTGTTCCCGCATTGTTGGTGAAATCGGCCTTTAGAAACAAGGAATAGAAAAAACTATAAAATGGATCCTAATTCCCCACCATGACACGTAGTGTAGGGGGTGTTGCTTCTCTATTACAAATTCAAAGGACAATGCCAACCAAAAGGGATGAGGAACAACTTTGATAGCCAGGATTGAATTGTGAATTGTTATACAGTAACTCGATTCTCCATATCCATTTAATCGTACGACACCTTTTATTAATAATAAAATTCTATCGAATCCATTGTCATCATCATGAACGTGAAGCTTACACAACTGCCTTGCATGATAAATGAGATGAATGCTTCGTGCCACTGAAACCTAATGAGCTGACATATATATTTTTCACTTGATTTGTATATATATATATATATTATATAATTTAAAAATTCTAATTTTTTTTATGTGCCCGTCATTTTGACATTTTTAAAAATTATTTCCCAATTAAAAATGACGTGTTTAATTTAGAATAAATTATATTTTACGAATAAAAATGGAAAAAAACAAGTAACAGACGTCAAATTTAAAGCCTGAGTGGAGATGTTGTATGAGCGCATAGTGCTAGGTTGTACGAGTCCCCTGATCCTGTTGCATCACGATAGCATTGATCTTGTTGCATCATAGGTCGGATAATGTTTACATAAAACTACCACCTGCAAGCGTAACGTCAACATTTGACTACACAACTTCATAGCTCTAGGTTGTACGAGTCCCCTCATCATAGGTCGGATAATGTTTACATAAAACTACCACCTGCAAGCGTAACGTCAACAAATGGTATCTTGTTTGACTACACAACTCTTGAAGGGAAGGTTTTTGATGTCTTCTAGATCCTCTTGCGTCATGATAGCATTGATCGTCTGACACTAAATGCCATTCCATTGTCCACATTATCGACTGTATATTGCTTACAACAAGTTTCCAACTTCAACCGGTACGGGTCTACACCATCAATATATTGGACACCATGAACATAGTTGTTGGCAAAGTGTAGTTTAAAGATACCACAAATTATTTGCGTTAATAATGAAAATTTCAACAAGATTATGATAAAATTAGGCAATTTTTTTGGAATATTTGGGTTACAATTGTCAAACTTCAGGATTTTAGGTGCTCCAGGGAATTTGATGGTGTTCAATCCATTTCAACCATAAAAAAATGATTCGAAAACTCCAACATTCTATTTTTTTTATTTTATTTTTACCAAATTCCTGTAAGAAATCTGTCACGAGGGTAAATTTGTGACCTCGGTTGACAACCCCTGATATTTTCTTGCTAACAGTAGGTGCATCAAGCCTGAATTTTCATATCTCCTCTGCCTATCAAATGAAAAATTGATGACAGTTTTGCATTTATCATGCCCTTCATTTTAAATTCTACCCAAATTTATGAGTATCCAAATCCCCTTATTTGAAAACTCTTTTTCAACTACTCCAAGAAATATCTTTTAAACTAATTTTTATATATCTTACATATACTTTCCAACTACTCTTACATATATCTTTACATATTTCAACTACTCTTTTTCAACCACCAGAAATAGATATATCCTTTCGGTATGGTGGTCTTCGCGTTCTTTCTATAATTGAAGTAATCTGAATTGAGCATTGAGCATATGTGGTTAAAAACACATGGAAGATTGTGGATCTGTTTGGTTTGGAATTAATATTCAATTATGGATTTCCTATAATCTTATGTTAACTGGATTCTCTCACACATGCAAGTTCACACCTCACTTATATGATGTTTTTGGTAAGTCTCCAATATTTTGCGGAGAAAAACCATACCAATAGTGGCTTAAAACCAATTTTTGGTTGTGAAAGTTAGCTTTCCATCGAAACTATCCAAAATCGAGAATACATATATCTAAGATAAATATAATAAAATAATATGTTGTTAATTTTTGGAAGTAATTCCATGTTATGTATAGTTTTTATTATTAGTTACATGGAGTCAATCTAGAAGTTGTTGATTCTTAAGTTATGAGTTGGAGTCATATCCTGTCTAAGTCATAATTTGAAGTAGTCTGAATTAAGCATTGAACATATATGGTTAAAAACACATAAAAGATTGTGCATCTGTTTGGTTTGGAATTAATATTCAATTATGGATTTCCTATAATCTTATGTTAACTGGATTTTCTCACGTATGCAAGTTCACACCTCACTTATATGATGATTTTGCTATGTCTCCAATATTTTGGGGAGAAAAACCATACCAGTAGTGGCTTAAAACCAATTTTTTGGTTGTGAAAGTTGGCTTTCTATCGAAACTTATCCAAGATCGAGAATACATATATCTAAGATAAATACAATAAAATAATATGCTTTTAATTTTTGAAAATAATTCTTCCATGTTAGATATATTTTTTATTATTAGTTATATGAATTTTTTATTATTAGTTATATGAAGTTAATCTAGAAGTTGTTAATTCTTAAGTTATGAATTGGAGTCGTATCATGTATGAGTCATAATTTATCAAAATCAGTAATCTAAATTTTATATATATATAATTTTTTTATGTGATCAAATAAAATTGTGATTTGTATGGTGTGAACAATCTCAGCTCTCAATATTTATTTCTAACATAGTATCATAGCTCGTTCAGCCTTGACTCTCTTAAAAGAGGAGTTGTGATTATGCTAATTAACAAAATTAAATACTCTGTACATATGTAACTGTAAAACATGTGAGAGTAGATAGTGCATGCCTGAAATATTACTGTGTGATCAACTTCGATTTGTATTTTTACTCTTGTATAAGTTATGTGTAGAATAATCGTTGTGATTGTAGACTGCCAAAGCAAGTAGTGCAGATCGAAGCCATTGCTCTTGAAACAGGTTAAGGGTATGAGGATGTTGTTCAAATTCTATGGTTTACGTGGATCGTGTGCCCTCGTGTCATGATTTCAGATCAAGGTTTCTGGTTGAAAGATTGCTAATCATTTGGCGGATTGGGTACTGAAAGATAATAACCGGTGTACAAATGAAGGAAAAAGTGGTAAGCAAGCCTGCGTTGCCATTCAATGGAGAGGTTTTTTCTAAAAATTGCTCAGACAGGATGTTGATGATGTTATATTTTCGACCCTGATCTATTCATTGAACGAAGTGGATTTGATGTGGCTAGAGGTGCCAAGTGTATTAACTATTTGGAGAGTAGAATCAAGAGAAGGATCAGAATACCCATCGATATGCACGACTAGAAGATCACAGTGAAGGCCTTAATTTGGAGGAAATTTGGTCTGTTGAGGAGGTTTTAGTGTAGGAGTTCAATTAAAAATGGCAAGGTGGATAATTGGAGCCATGTTATGCGTCTAAGCTACAAATGTTCACCGCGTACGACTCTTCAACATCTGGAATTAAATGCCATAACGGAAACTTAACTGTGGCCCATTCCTGCATTAAAGGAGGCGGGAACAATCCTAAAAGGCATATTGTTGGCATTAACACTTTCATGTTATAATAATCTGGTTGGGCCTATGAGCATGGTTTTCAATATGTTAATTAATCATGTAGTTAGAGTGGTTTCTATCATGATTTATATATATTATGTTTATGAGTGTTTGTTGTTCATATAATCAAGATGGAGTGATATGTGAAATTTTTTTTAATGAATCTATGAAGGTTTGTGTCTCACACATCTACAATTGTGAGATGATCAAATATGTAGAACTGCAAAGAACAAACCAATTATTGCATAGAATAATGTGATCCATCATCTCTGGGAGCATTAGTTATAGGTAGTTAGTAATAAGATCAAATTAGTGTGACCCATCATGCTCTGGGCGTGTCAATTCAGGTTAGGTCAAGTTGTAGAATTGTCTACTAAAGACATTTTGTACCCAAAATGCTATCCAAGATAACTAGTGAAGGCTATGGAGGGTCATGGATTCAACAGATGGTGGCACTTCCATAGGATGTTTCAGTATCGAGACTGGCTTGTTGCGCTCCGAGAGGTTGAGAAGCATCAATTCCGAAAAGAATGTCAACAATGGTTTGAAACAATTATGTATTAAATGGATCAAGTGGGAAGCTCAAAAGTGTGGTGAAGAAAAGAGCAAAAGTCATGAGATTTCAGAGTGTATATGAGGGTTAGTGATAACCATATCAGAGAAATCTGACAAAGATTTATTTATTGGTGTAATATGTACTTTGAATGTTTTCCATGTAAGCATTAAGGGAGGGTGTTAGAATTAATGCTTCCATGTCATTCATAGTTGTCATTATGAGTTACCAGGAGTCAATCTAGAAGTTGTTGATTCCTAAGTTATGAGTTGGAGTCATGTCATGTCTGAGTCATAATTTTTCGAAATCACAGATCTAAGTCTTATATATGCAATTTGTTTATGTGATCAATAAAAATCAGTGTCTGATTTGTGTTGTGTAAACAATCTCTGCTCTTGATCTCTATTTCTAACATTACCAAGACTTTACATATGCCTTTACCAAGCTGGTGTGAACCAAATAGAAAAAAATCAATGCAATTGTATAAGCTTTGAATACACAAAGAAATGAAAAACAATAACATTTTAAAAAACATAAAATGTAACATGTTATATTGAAATGGACCTCTTCGCTTAGTAAAAGTGAAAAACATTCTCAATTGAGAAACATAAAAAATCCATTACAATAATACTCCAATTACTCTTCATTATTTAGAAGTCAAACTAACCCAAAAAAATCATATTTGATTGCAAGAATATCATGAATTGGATGTCATTGAACTAATAAAGAAATTATAAGCGAAATGTTAATTCATCCTCAAATATTTCACTTCATGTGTAAGTTTGTCAGTGATACGGAGACATTCCCAATTCTTTACTGGGTACCAAGGCCTTCACATATTACTGATCAATCCAATAATAAATATATGAAGGCTAAAGACAATAAAATATTATAGCACTAAATGAAAATAAACTAGAAATTGCGCTAGATGTTGCAGAGGAAATGTTGTAAGGAAATAACATATAACACTAATTAATGTTTCTTTGACAACCGTTGAAAGACATAAAATATCAACAATAGGCAAAGACCATGCTACAATGAAATCATACTACAATACTGTTTCCGTGAGCCTTCAAAATCATGAGGCATATGTTGAAGTTAAAGATGCATGAAGATTTTTTCTCTTGAGAATGCGTTGTTCTATATTAGTTTTTCTTTAGGTATTCTTCTTTCCAACCTGAAGAATCTTAAGATCGTACTATAATGAACCTAGTTTTTTAACAAATCCTACTTCCATATTGATGATGGTTTTATGTGGATGTCATTAACCATTTTATGTTGATTTGATTTCATACTCATTGAGTATGCTTTTTCTTTGTGGGTTCTTGACCTATTAAATATCGTTTAATCTAATAAGTGTTCATTGTATTTATGAGTGTCTAAATGATCCTATATGTAATAGTGGTTGGTTTTGTGACTTCAAGAGCAGTAAAAACAAGTCTATTAAGGAAACAACTCCAACACTGAGAGAGATTTGGTAGAAACTGTGGAATTGACGAATATGTCTTGCTCTATGGTGATCTCTATTAGGAATAAATTTCTTGATCTTCTGTAGAAGAGTGTAAATTTGCATTTAGCTTATACTACATTAAACATGAAATTTTCAACATTCAAGGCACACTTTCCATCACATTTGTAGAAAAAACTACAATAGAGTATCAAAATTTTCTTATCAAATCTAAATGCTCTTATATGCAACAACTACCTTGTGTCGTATAGTTTAAATTTGTGCAAGGAGGAGGAGTCTCAAGGTGCAAGCTAGAATAAGAAAAGGGGAAGTTGAGATTGACCGATGTATGAAGAATCTTATTTGGGACTTGAGATTCATGTCGGAACACCCTTATTTATGCATTGCACATGCTTTGATAATAAGTTTCTTGATTCTCTAAGGTGATTTAGAATAGAAAAACTGAAGCGAACTATAAGCTCCCTATTTGAGATAATAGTATTAATTAGAGAGACATGTTCTAGAAAAGTACTATGTTGGTGTAGTTTCTTGATAGCTAAAATTATCTTTATGACTGACCTTGTACTCCCTATACTATGTTCATCAGGCTCAGAGTTGGGCTATATTAGTTGTATTACTGTAGTTGAAGCTCATGAGCATAGCTTAAGCACAAACCTATTGTTAGCATTTCTTAATATATGCTTGTTAAAGAGACGATAGTTGAGGCTTATCATAATATCTATAATAGATGCACATACATTATCAAATTATCTTTAGGTTTGCAATATTTATTATGTGATGGACAAAAAATTCCCCGTAGATATTAAGTACATTGCAAGTGATCCCAGACTCTTCATGAAACTCACTCATGGATATGGATAGGATGGTAATGAACCTCTAGTCCAAAATTTTGAACCAAATCCACTATTGTGAGATTCACCTATGATCCCAAGTCGAATATAGCATCACTTTTTTCCTTGTTGACCTGTATCTTTATATGAAAGAGCTTGATCATGTTCTTGTCTTCCTATTGCTAAAGGCTACTCAAATTCACCCACTTGTACATTGATGTGCAAAAAACAATCTCATCCATGTCTAAGCTTCTTTCCACCTAATTGGTCGAATATGTGGCTTTGGAATTTTTCATTTTCACATACTTCTAATGGTTCTTTAGGATGATTTTTGGATGGAATTTCCAACACCTGCTTTGTGTGGACATCAATGTTGCAGTGATTTCACATTTTCACTAGTGTGATGTGGTTGTAGACTTTGATTTGTGGAGGTTAAATTTCTAACTTACATCCATCTAATAATTATGGATAGTTAAATTAAAATTCTAAAATAAACACGCCTATAAACAGAGTGTAATCTGAAATGAGTTATGGTTTTTCTCAAAAACAATGTTTTTTCTAACCCCATCTTAATAATAAATCTTGGAGATCGACTTAAAGAAAACAAGTAACACCTCCCACAACTTGAGATCCTTTAAGGGGGTGGGAGGAAGAGTTATAAACTTGTTGATAGTCCATGAAAAAATAAGATTTTCTTAATTAATACGAAAGGATTTTTAAATTTTATCGCAAGATCAAAAGACAATTTTAATTCAAAAATCAAAGTTCTATCATTTTTTTTATACTTATAAAATATTTTTAAAGAATTAAAATGTTTTATAATAACATTTAATTTATAGATAGATGTGAGAATAGGACTTTTAAGTTTTTAATATAATTATCTATTAAGTGAATGGTAGGATTTAGTCTCCACTGAGTACTTTAGAATATTCTTATTAGTAACCATAAATCAAAAATTGAGACTTATCTTAAAATAGTTATGTTTTTTTTTTGTCTTTTAATTAAATTGACTAATGACATGATAAGTATCAAAAGGCTTACTTCATGATACACTTCACATTGCTAACATTAAAAAATCATAGAAATTAACTAAATTATAACTATATTTTAAATTATTATTATAATTATTAGTAATTCTAAAATGAATCAAAATATCAAAGGAACATATATATTTTTAAAACAAAACATGTAACAAGATTTTTCAAATAAGAGGTTTTTGTGAGAAAAGTAATTATGCTCAACATAACTCATTTCATACGACACTTGTTCATATAATTTTTTTTTAATTAATCAATTTAATTGAAAGAACAAATAGAAATAAATTAACAAATCAAAAGTTGAGATTTAACTATATACCAATCTCTGCCTTGCTAAGTAAAGTTGCAGCCTTGGGTGAGGCTGTGATGCTTTTATGTTTTTATCAACCTTTATTTCTTTTAAACTCAAGTTTTGATTACATTAATATGTAACAAGATTTATCCTTACTTTACCATGGAGATTCTTAATTTATAAATATGTGTTGTTACTATATCATCACCCAAAACCATGGCTCCTCAATACTATATGCTTAAAAAAGTGTAACTCATTTTAACATTTTTTAATTAATAGATTTAATTAAAAAGATAAAAAAATAACTGTTTTGACATAATTTTCAACCTTTAATTTGTGATTATTATTTAAAAAATTCTAAAATATTCTTTAACATCCACCTAATAACTATTGATAATTAAATAAAAAATTTATAAACCCTACGAAATAAACACATCTATCTAACCTCATTTGTATATTTACATAAATTACATTAATTACCATTCTATAATTAAACTAAGTTGCAAAAGTCCAGCAACATAATGAACATTAAAAAAATATTATTTTTTAGTTAAAATAATGAATTTAAAAATTTTTAATTTACACGATCCTAATAATCTAAAATATTTTAAAAATCCAAATCCATTTATACATTCTAAAATTCATTTTAAACTTTAAAAATCTATACCCTCTTAAAAATAAAAATATATTATCAAATATCTAAAACAAAAAAACATATCGTACTCCTATTCTAATTCAAATAATTATTATTTAAATAATTTATTGAGAAAAATTCCGATATTTGCGTTGACAGATTAGCTATCTTTTCGTTGGACTCAGTTCCGAGTCCCCCTCGGAAAACATCCGAATATTCCATTCAAAATATCGAGCTGCAGCCTGCCGTGTCTGCAATCAACCACCACTCACCGACCACGATATCGTTGACAGTGGTGTTATTCGAACCTTTCCACATGGGCGCTTGGCCCGTCCTTATCACAATCATTATTTTTGGACACATTTGTTGAAGAATTACTACGAACTTTACTTGAGGTCGGCAAATCTGACTTCAGTTGTAAACCTAAAAAATGTAAGGTTCAAAGGTCGTAATATTGACGAAATCCACGCTTCACACTAGATTTTGTTATGCAGTATATAACTGACTATTCAAGAAAACTGGGCAATTACAATGTTAATGAAGATTCGTTCAACTCTCGGATTAGGCGTGGAGGCACTGTTACACGACAGCAATTTGTACAAACCGTCAGAGGTGCACGCTTCGATTCATCCAGAAAGTCTGGAAGGTCTCGTCGCGCCTCGACCACAGCGTCATCTTATCTTGGATGCGGAAATTTTGTCGGTCACAGACTCACAGTCGCCCTTGGAATCCCCACTCACAGTAAGCACGATTTTAATTTGGCGCTTATCCTTCGAAGTAATAACACCACCCAATATTGGTTGGCTGACTATGCTGGGGAATTGCATGCCACGTTAAAAAAAATGAGGCGGATGACTAATACACCGCGGCATGCCTGGAATTTCAAATTCCCTTGCTATGTCAAATGAAAATTCGTTGACGTTTTTACATTTCTCATGCCTTTTATTTTAGGTTATACTTAAATTTCTGAATGTCAATTATTTTTAATCTACAAATTTTTTCAACTATTTTTACATCTAAATTTTCGTTAATCTCTTTTCAAAAATGATGCTTTGTTTTTTTCCACATATTATTTATCACCATAATATTGGATTTATATTTTACTCAAAAAGAAAGGATTATGATTTAGTTGATGTTTAATAATTCGATCAAGGATGAGAAGCTAATCCTTATCCACCATGTAGAACTTAGTACACTTTAGTATTCTCTTTGAGAAAGGATGGCCGTCAGACTTCATCTTAAAATTCCATGTATGTGACACAAGAAGATTCCCATCTTCTCCCATTTTAACAAAGTCCTTGCCAAATTCTACATGCTAAATAGCAATTATTGGGAAATTGTGTATTTTGACAGTTCCTAATTGAAAAGGTATAATATATGAGGAAAAATGTAAGAGATGGGTGTAAAATTTAAAGTAGAATGAACTAAAGTTCAACAACCAACACTCTATAAAAATGAGATAGTCAAAATAACAACTCCTCTTTTACAAAAAGAAATAAATATAGCAACTTAAAAATAAAACACTCATTTATCTCATACTACATGAAAGCATTCACACCCTAATAGAGATTATAACTTACTCTTTTATAATATTGTTATGTACACTTTCTCACATAACCAAATTCTATCAACACAAATGTTTTTTATTATATCCAAAAGGGAAAAATTTCTATGCACAACTACAATCACTGTAGTTCATGAAGCGTTGAATATGGGAATAACCTTTTTTACAACATTTTTTACGGCTCTCCCAATAGCCTGCTGAGCCTGTGCCTTGATTTAAAATTCTTAACCTGCTCCCATTTTAATAAAACATTATATTTTTATTATAAATTATATTATTAATTAAAATAGATAAAATCAATTTCACTAAATTAAAAGAAACAAAATAAATATTTGAAATTTCTTTATATTTCTTATAATTTTTATTAAAATTTAAATAATTGATAATTTTAAAATGAATGAACTTTTTATTTATTTATATTCTAAATTGTGATTAAGGAATATCACAATTTTTTTTCATTGAAATATGTTATTATCACTGCAATCTAATATTTAAACGATGAATATATAATATTCTTAAAGTTCATTTCAACGTATTCATTATGTTCATTGAGATTTTGACAAAGTCAACCTTGATCGTCTACCATGCAGGCTATTGATTATATTTTCATTGCCATCCATTCCATTCCCGATTATACCTTTACTGGAGTATGATAACGATTTAGAAAGGTTGGCAGAATTTTCTTTAGCTAGAAAACTGATGAAAAATTCCTTCCAAATGAGTTTATATTGAATGATTTTACAAAGGTTTTCTAGATTTCAAAAAAATATGTAATTGAATGGAAAACAAAAATTAGTTTACCGAAACTGGATCCTCGCTAAAGTAGTTAACCTATGTATTCAATGGTTGTTGTTATGTGAGAAAAGCTAATACAGTGTCAAGAAAACCAATTATAATCGCCTCCTATGAAAAAGTTGGAAGATTTTTCGTGGCTAGGAGTGCATCAACTAGAAAAGCCAAATAATAAATGCAATCATTATTATGAACATGGAAATTTGTCCAAAGAGTTCACGGCTAAGGTTGTTCTTACCAACTAAAAAAGCTAAATAATAAATGCAATCATTCTTATGAACATCGAAATCTGTGCAAAGAGTTCACGGCTAAGGTTGTTCTTATGCTTAAGATACTCTCTAGAAAGGCTACAACAAATCTAAAAACAAACCTAAACTATTATTCATTTTACCTTATATAATATCAAGAAAACCAGGTAGAATCCACTTTTGTGATTGTAATTAAAGAAAGTTATTAATTTACATGGTTTACATTCCTGTGCTCAATACAAGTCTCTCTAATTTTTGTATTGATTTCATGCTCAGAACATTACATTATATTAAAAGATAAAACTATGCTAAATATAATTACTACAACCTAAAGAGTTGTGGATCACTTTGTGGCAAGCAGCTATATTGCAAGGATCCTTTCAATTAGTTGACAACAAAGTAATTAACAAAGTGGACCTTTTAAAAAACTCCAGACTTAAAAAAATCACCCACGGTTTTATAGACAATGCTTGAGAAGCATTGGATGAGAGAAACCTATTCTCTCAAAACCACCCAAATGTTTTAAGTGGTGTTCCTCTACATCCCTGTTATTCATAGAAAATGGGCATGATTTCGTTGAAGAGTTCACTAGGGTTAAGGGCCAGGACATAAATCTTTCACTCAGCACTACCTCAAAGTATTACATTGTCTCATAGTGCTTAAGCATTTTCTGAGGTTCTGGGTTGTTGTAGAGATGTGATTGCATTGCTATGTTATATATTTCTAATTAGGTAGGATTATGGTGAGGTAATAAAATTTATACATCATTATAAAGTTGCTTCATGCAATAAGCAAACACTCGAATTAAACTCTACTCAGAAAATAATTTAGTGCTATGATCTGACCTGAAAAACTTATCGAATTGTTTTTGATAGAGCTAGTTGAAATGGTGAGTTGGGTTACTTGCTAATAAGTTAAACCTGTTGAGCATCCAGGCCTCCTCAAATTTCAACCTGAGATCTTCAATTTGTCAGGGAGCACCAGAGCTGCATGTCCAGAAAGAAACATTCAAGCCAATCAAATGACAAGGATTACCGCAACAACTTGCAAGAATAAGGCTTGGGGTAATGTTCAGGGCAAAGAAGAAAGTGTATTACCTCGGTGATGACACATGAACATGCCTATTGTCTATTTCTTCCTTGCATGTAATTGTACTTCCTCCATTCTAATGGATGGATCATGGAACAAAGCCACCATTCCATTTTCTTGGGAAATCATGTAGATAGCTTCAAATTCATGCAGATTGCTGATAGATGGTTGTCACTAATTCAACTGTCAATGGCCTGGATAGTGAACATTTTCGTGAAAACGACAGTGAGCTTGCACGCAGTCCTTGTCTCCTGGGTGATGAATAGTTAGAGATTGCAATTTTCACGTCTGATCAGATTAGGTTCAGTGTGGCGTCAAAGAAAACTTTAAAACCGCATTTGTCTCTAACTCTGCACTGAGTACAAACCAGTGGCTAATGGTAATGGTAGTTGTAGATTAAATTTGCACATATCATTTGTATGGCCAAAGCGACAGATGGTAGCTAAGAGAGTTACTCCTATTAGGTACTAGCCTATGGTAGATGAGAGAGTTACTGCTACTAGGTACTGGCTAGTAGGCAGTCAGATGCTGTAGAATTTAAATAGCATTAAATTCTAACTATCTTGTGTACAGGTACAAAGCCGAGACTGGTATTATAGTTTTTGATGATTTAACTTTGAAATTAGAGGTCAAAACGACGAGTTATAGTTTTATAGGACACATCAAACCTGACGTGGAAAATTTTTTAGCCATCATCAAATGCGTCCTAGAACAAAAAATACATCATACAGGACGTCAAATTCGCCTACACCCGGGTGTAGTTTTAAGTCTGATTTTTAGAAAGTTTTTATAGTTGATTTTAAAATTTAATTTGTCTAAAATTTGTTAAATTTGACCAGTGAATTTTTTATAATGTTTCAGGATTTTTTGAGGATGCTAAATCTATATATGTGTCGAAAAAATCAATTTAAACAGTGCAAATCAAGATTTATGTACAATTTTTTTTTTTTCCGAATTCCAACCAAAAATGGCCCAAACAATCCAAAACCAAACCAATAACAAAATTAATAAATTTAATAGTTTGTAAACGTCTATAAAATATATATGATCAGTATCAATATACTTATTTCATTAGAGCCCTTAAATTATAAAAATTAATCAAATTATTATTATATTTTGAATTATATATATATATATTTCAGTTTATCATGGAAATTCTTTACTTATAAATAAGTTTTGTTACAATAATACGGGTCAATATTATGACTTATCAATATCATATGTGCAAAAAAAATCATAACTCATATTATGGTGGAAATATTTTTTAAAATATTTTAATTTATTTTATAAAAATTATTTAATTAAATTGAAAGGTAAAATGTACATAATTATCTTTGAAATAAATCTCAACCTTCTACCCTAACTATTACTAAAACTAACATAACCAAATAAATTAAAGGATTAGTAAAGGCTAACAAGCATACATTCATAATAAGTATCACTAGCCTAGATCCATTTTAGCTCTAGTTCTATCAAGCACCAAGAGGAACCAAATCTCTCGAGCTGCAAACCTCTTTTTTGAGTGCAAAAATTGAGGAAAGTTTTGCACATCGATAGATTTGATCCCTCTTGGCACTCACGGTGCAAACGTCTTTTTTGAGTGAAAAACATGAGGAAAGGTTTGCACATCGAGAGAGTTGATCCCTCTTGGCACTCGAGGTGCAAGCCTGTTTTTTGAGTGCAAAACTTGAGAAAAGGTTTTCACCTTGAGAGATTTGATCCCTCTCCCCACTTGATAGATCTGAAGTTAAGGTGGATCTAGGTTGGTTTTAGTCTGGCCAAGGAAAATCTATCCAATATATCATTAATTTTATCAATAATATGTAAATACATCTAATACTAATATAATCATTTTAAATAATGCTAAATATGTCTTAGATTAATCAGGTCATTCTAATTTTAAATTTTCTTAGTTACCTCAGTTTGTTGAGATGATAAATATTGTTAATAACTTTAATGATAAAACTTTTGAATGCAACGTGACAATGTAATAGTTCTGAATGATAAAAAATGTGAATAATAAGAATGTAGTCAATTACAAATAGTCTTCATTTTGCTTAAGCTGAAATCAATGCACAATGTTACTTCAATCACTTTAAAATTAATGGACTATCATACATCCAATTATATCAAATCAAAAATCAACATCTACACTAAAATCAATGCATCTAACGCATGCAATCATATACAATTAGAAAACAATATTTTCAACGAAATCAATGCATCTAGTGCAAGCAATAAAATATTATTAAAATTCAACATCTACAGTCAAATCAATGCATGTAGTGCGAGTAAGAAAATATGATTAGAAACCAGCATCTACATTGAAAGCATTGCATCTAGTGAAAGGAATAAAATAGGATTAGAGATCATCTACATTGAAACTAATGAATCTAGTGCACACAATCAAATATTATTATAAATCAACATCTACCTTGAAATCAATGCATCTAGTGCAATCAATCAAATAGGAATAGAAATCACTCTCTACACTAAAATCAATGCACTTAATGAAGCAATCAAATAGGATTAGAAATCATCTACATTGAAATCAATGCATCTAGTGCAATCAATTAAATATCATTAAAAATCAAAGTCTACATTAAAATCAATGCATCTAGTGCAAGTAATCAAATAGTATTAAAAATCACCATCTACATTGAAATCAATGCATCTAGTTCAAGAAACCCCGTCCATCTATATCTATATCTTCCTCCATCTCTCCTTCTTTGTCTCTTTATCTCTCCCTCCCAAACACACACTCTCTCACTCCATATCTATTAGTCTCTTTGTCCCTCCCTCCCTCTCTCCATCTCTCTCTTCTTCCCTCTCTCCACCTTCCATCTATATCTCTATCTCCATTTGTCTCTCTATATCACCCCCAAAACATACACTCTCTTTCTCCAATCTATATATCTATCCATCCCTCCTCCTATCACCCCGCCCTCTCTCTTCCCCTTCTCTCCCTCTCCCCTGCTTCTATCTCTCTTCCCTCTTATTTCCCTCTCTCTCTCTCTGTCTCCATCTTCCATATCACTCCCTCTCTCTCTCTCCAACTTTCTCTCTCTATTTCTTTCTTATTACCTAACTCTCTCTCCCCCTCCAACTCCATCTCTCTTTCCCTCTCTCTCTCCACTCTCTCACATCCTCTATCTCTTCCTTCCTCTCTCTCCCTTTCTCTCCCACCTCTCTCTCTCTCTCCAACTCTGTTACTATATCCCTCCCTCTCTCCTTCTCTCTTCTTCTCTCCACCATTCTCTCCATATCTCCTTCTTTTTCTCTTTATCTCACCCCCAAACATACACACACTCTCTCTCCATATCCCCCTTATTACTCCCTCTCTCTCTCCACTTCTCACTCTCTATGTATTTCTTCTTCCCTCTCTCTCTCCCCCTCTAACTCCATCTCTCTATCTCTCCCTCACTCCTCTCTCCCTCTCTCTCAAGTCCTCTCTCTCATCCTTCCTCTCTCTTTTTCTCTCTCTCTCTCTCTTTTCCATCCAATCCTCTCGCTTCACTCATTGCTATCCTCGTCTCTCATCCTTCATCTCTCTCCCTTTCTCTCCTACCTCCCTCTCTCTTCCCCATCACTCTCTCCCTCTCCCTCTCTCTGTCCTCCAATCCTCTCTCTTCACCCAACACACACACACTCTCTCTCCAACTATGTTATTGTATCCTTCCCTCTCTCCTTCTCTCCCCCTTCTCTCCATCTCTCCATCTTTGTCTCTTTATCTCACCCCTAACATACAATCTCTCTCTCCATCTCTCCCTTGTCACTCCCTGTCTCTCTCCACTTCTCACTCTTTATGTATTTCTTCTTCTTTCCCTATCTCCCCTTCCAACTCCCTCTCTATATCCTTCCCTCTCTCTCTCTTCATTCCTCATCTCCCCTCTCCTTCAGTTTATCTCCACCTCTATCACTGTATGTATTTGTTATTCCCTCACATATATATCTAGAATTAATGTATATCATGATATATGAATACATATTATAATATAACAAATTTAATATTGTATTAATCCAAAGCTATTAAATTTAATAATATTAATATTATAATATATTAATATGAATATTAGATTTAATAATAATAATAATAATAATAATAGCATTAATTTTTAATATTAATATTAGGGTTAGTAATGCTTTTTCCATGGTATTAATAGTAATTTGGCCCATGGTATTTGGCCCAAATTCTTCACCTAAATAAAACCTCTTTGTTTAGAGTTGGTAAGTATAAAAAGGTTTATGGAGTAAATTTAAAAAGAGGTTTTATTTATTTACCATATCTCTGGAGTAAGTATAAAAAGAGGTTTTATGTATTCAGCATGCCTGTCTATTTATTTACCATACCTTTTTTTTGAGTGTTCGTAAACCTCTTTATATTTTAATTTTATATTGGGTTTGCACATAATAATAACTAGATTGATTTTTAAATATGACCTACGTTAGATTAAAAATGTTAAATGTTATACATTACATGTTTACATGTTTATGTGGGATCTACCCTAATATTAGGTTGATTAAAAATGTTAAATGTTAAACATTACATGTTTACATGGGATCTACCACAATACTGGTTGCCTCCCATAGTGGGATGTGTTTACATGTTTACATGTTCACATGAGATCTACCCCATACTATATTGGGTTTCCTCCCATAGTGGGATGTTTTTACGTGTTTACATGTTTACATGAGATCTACCCCATACTAGGTTGCCCCCTATATTGAGATGTAGTGTTCGGCACAAAAACAATTACTTCCAGATATATATGATAGTGCGGAAATTAAAAAACTAAAAAACTAACTAAATTATGAATTTGTTTTAAATTATTGTTATTATTACTTGAACAGAAATTATTGTAGTTATCATTAATTATAATAAGAATTAATTTAAAAGATCAGAAAACATGAAATAATATAACTAAATATGATATAAGCTTTGTTACAATTAATCTAATTAATTTGTATTTCTCCATTTTCAATGAACTTCTTCTTAATCCCCTTATCCTTTTACTATAAATTAACCACTCCATTCTAACTTTCGCAATATCTTTTTTTTTTGTCAAATAAGAGTGGAGCCTTCTATTAACCACAAGAAAGGTTACATATGTTACATGGCTTACAATGTAAGGATCAACAAGGGCTAACCCTATGAAGAGTAACCAAATACATAACTTGAAACAAACCTGAAACCATCTAAGATCTCGTGAGATCCAACGATCACAAACATTGTTGTCTCGGCAACATGCACCCCTTTTACCCGGTTCAAGGACCCGAAATGATTGTGAGCCATTGGTTTATAAAAGTTCGGGTCCGTTTTGAAACTTAAGCTCCAATTACTTATAGAACCCGACGATTGATCTGACGGTCCTCTGAGATATCAGAGCGGAAACCTGCACGATCTATAATTTCCTTTTCGAACCTGATGAGGATTATAAACCGTTAAACTAAAGAGCATCAGGTCTGCTTTAGTGGTTAACCATCGATTGCTCTTCCGCCCGATGGCATTTTGATTACAAAGGCTGTCAAGATCCATGGTCGAAAACCTACTAAGAGGCCTGTTGTTTACCAAGTGCCTCTCCCCTGTGGAAAGCTCTGTTTTAAGCATTTATCTTCTCCCTTTTTCCTTTTATTCGTTTTTTTTTTTTGGAAATTAACGGTTAAAAATGACTTACACTTTCGCTTTCTCCTGTTTCCACTAGTCTTCCTTCTTGTTTAGTCCTAATAGTTTGGAGGTTTTCCATGTCTTTGTCTGCCTGCCTTTGACAATCCTCACACAATTTCCCTGAGGGTGTCGAGTCCCATGCATACCTGCTGTAAGTTTTCTTGCAAAACACTCCTTCATTCGCCAAATGATCAGCTAGTATATTGGCTTTTCTTCTCACATGAACAAAGTTGGCCATTATTAGGGTTTGTAGGTGGGAATGAATTCACTGAAAGACCTGCAAAAGTCGCCAATGTTTTGATACTTTTCCAAGTCCTTTTCCACTACAGATCTTCTTGGTCGCATTAATAAACAATGTTGAGTCTGCTTCAATGATGACATTATGAGAATTTAACTCAATTAGTATTTCCAGGCACTGCTCTAAGGCCATGAGCTCTACCATGTTATTTGTGGCAGTTCCTAAATGACTATGAAAGATGTCCTTTATGCACCCCTGCTCATCTCTGATGACCCCGCCAAAACCAGCCATCCCTAGGTTACCTTTAGAGGCTCCATCTATGTTAATTTTCAAGAAACCATGAGGAGGAGGTTTCCAAAAGTCTTTATCAATGTTTATCTGGCTCACATCCTTGTGTATGCTCTGGGGAAATGACGAATGGAGACCCAAATGCAGCATTATATGAGTTTCTGGGGGAAGAGTTGGGTTTTCAAGAGGTCTCCCTAACATGGCACCAACAATATCTTTGAGTTATCTTAATATCTATGCAATGGTGTTTTGGGTTGAGCCAGTTTTGCTCTTGAAAATCCTGCCATTCCGTTCTTTCCAAATGTCCCAGATTAAGAAGCCTGGAACCAAAGTCCAAGCATTGTTGATGATCTAATTGCCTGAGAAGTTCATTCTCCAATTCCTCGAAGTGTTGGTAGTACTGAGGCCATCCCTGTCAGTTTGCCAGAAGACTAAGGCCACCCAATCCCACAATGTTGAGGTGAAGGGGAAAAGGTTGAGTAAGTGCTCCATCGTCTCATCTTTTGTACCACACAGATATCATTTGGATGGGCCAACAAAGCCTTCCTTTAGAATATTTTCCCAAGCTATAATTTTCTTTTGTTGAACTAACCACATGAACAACTTTATCTTCATCCAATGCGGGTGTTGCCAGAGGTTCTTCCATGCCTTATCAAGGTTTTGATAATAAAACCCTAGGGCTATTTGTTTGGCTTCTTTGAGGTTAAAGTTACCTCTTGTGTTTCTTCCCCATCTTAGTTGGTCAGACGAGGATGAAACCAAAATCTTCCTTTGTTCCAAGTCCATAGCAAGAGAGCTTTTCTGAGCTTTCAAAAGGCTCTCTTCCCTGTAGCCTAGATCCTTCCATATTCTCCATTTGTCATTGTTCCTTACCTGCTCCCAAAAGTCACTTACCATGCATAAACCTTTGTTGTCGATGTCATTCTTGAGATCAGTTAGTTCTTCCCTAAACAGGTTTGGTTCTTACTACCAGTTGTCCTCCCAGAATCTTGCTCGGTTCCCATCTCAGATCTCCCAAAAGTTATGCTTCTGGATAATGCCTCTATTTTTCCAAGCAAGATTCCAAATGTGGGAGCCCTTGATAAGCCCAGACATTTGAATATGATCTGTTTCCTGCCAATTTATTGCATATTTCTGTTTCCAAAGCTTGGCCCAAGGGGTTGCCGATTCCTTAACCCACCTCCACAAAAGCTTTGCACCCAAAACTCTACTGAGGGTTTCGAGGTCATGAAGCCCCAAACCTCCATGGGCCTTAAGTTTGCATAGCTTATCCCCAAGCTACCAAAGCCCATTTATTTTTCTCTTCCCCTTTGCCCCAAAGAAAATCTCTTTGAATGTTCCTGATCTGTTGTAAAACTCCTTTAGGAACAGGAAGAGTAGACATTATGAAAATGGGTATGGCTTGCAAGATAAATTTTGTGAGTATAAGGCACCCTGCTAATTTTAAAGATCTGCATGTCCATTTGTTGACTTTATCCTGAAGTTTGTTGATGACCGTCTCCCACACTCCCCTGCATAGAGGTTTGTCTATAAGGGGCATTCCAAGGTACTTAGAGGGTAACAGATCCATTTGGAACCCTAGAATTCTGGTAAGATTTCTCTGAATAGCAATATCAGTGTTGAAAAAGAAAACTTTGATTTGTCAAGGCTTACCTCTGTACCAGCGGCCATAGCGAAGTCATTCAAGATTTGTTTAAAATATTTGGCTTCCTTAACTGTGGGAATGCCCTGCAGCATAATGTCATCCACAAATTGTTGGTGAGTTGAGGCCATTCCATCTGTGGTAAGTTTCAAACCCTTGATTCTTCCCTTAGCACTTGCCATTTTTATCACTCTGCCTAGCCCTTCCATCATGAACACAAAGAGGAAGGGGGAGAGCGGATCTCCTTGTTTTAGTCCCTAGAAGACATGAAGGTTCTTAAGGGCGAGCCATTAAGCAGGATTGAGAAACTGGCCATGGATGCAAGGGCCATAAGCCATCTAATCCAATTGTGGTCAAAACCATAAGCTTTCAATACTGCCCTAATGTAAGACCCGCTGAGCTTGTCATAAGCTTTTGCTAGGTCAAGCTATATGATCATACAAGCTTGCTTGTTACTCTTCAGAGAGTATACCATCTCATGAGCTTGTATGATATTGTTGAGAATCTATCTTCCTTCCACATTACCAATTTTCTCCTCTGAGATGAGAGTTGGAAGAAGGGCCTTGAGTTTGTTAGCAATCACTTTTGAAATAATTTTGTACACCACATTACATAAAGCTCTAGGTCTGAATCTGTCTGGTGTGATGGCTTTCTCCTGCTTTGGAATCAAAGCTATGAAAGAGGCATTGAGAGCCTTCAGGACCAATCTGGATCTTCTTGAGTCTTCCACCACCTCAAGGATGTCTTGTTTGATTATTTTCCAGCATGCTTTGAAAAAGTCCACATTGAAACCATCCGGGCTAGGAGCTTTTCCATTTTGCATCTTGTTGATAACTTTACTGACCTCCTCTTCGGAAGCTGGCCTATTGAGATTATGATTGTCTTCCCTTGTGACAAGCTTGGGAATGTACCATGTGAATTTGTTAATGAACTACAACTTGTCTAAGAGAGGCTCCTTTGCAATGCTAAGGAAGTGTTGTACTAAGACAATTTCCATTTCTTTATGGGTGACGAGCTCTTTCCCTTGAGAATCTTTGAGTTTTAGAATTCTGTTGTGTGACTTGTGACTCAAAGTTGACTTGTGAAAACACTTTGTGTTTCTTTCCCCTTCTTTAATCCATTGCACTCTTGATTTCTGTCTCCAGAAAATCTCCCCTTGCCTGCACCTGTCATCCCAATCCTTCCGAAGAGCATCTACTTGAGATTTCCTTTCCTCGTTAAAGCCATTTGTGATCATGCGCTGATTAATCCCCTGAAGTTTCTGTTCAAATTCTTTTTTGGCTTCGAAAATGTTACCAAACTATTTTTTGTTCCAATATTTGAGTTTGACTTTGATGTGTTTAAGTCTTTGTTGTAGCATTAACATTTTGGTGCCTTCAAAGGGTAGCTCTTCCCTCCACCATTTATCAATATTGTTTGTGAAGTCAGGGTGAGAAAGCCAGACATTTTCAAACCTGAAAGGTCTGTTCCTTGGTGTGCCCATAAAAGTGGCTTCAAGCTGGACAGGCCAGTGGTCTGATCCTCTAAAAGGAAGGATTAAAGTTGAATGTCAGGTCCTATGAGAAATAGGTCCTCTGTGATCATGAATCTATCTAGTTTAGAGGCAACTTGAGAAGCCCCTCCTCTCTTGTTGTTCCAGGTGAAGGTGCCATTTATTGTTTCAACATCCACTAATCTCATGTTATTTATGAAGTTTTGGAAGTCAATGGAGTCTATGCCTAGTGTTTTGGTACCCCCTTTTTTCTCCGTAACAGATTTGATCATATTGAGATCCCCTACCATAATCCAAGATATATTAGGATATATCTCTCTTAGCTCCTCAAGGGAAGTGAGAAGCTTGAGTTTGTCTTCTAGTTTTTTAGGACCATAGACATTTGTAATCATGTAACTCTCCTTATCACCCACAGGTTGTATTACTAGCGAAAGATAGTTCCTAGATGCTTCTGCATCTAGGATTCCAAGTTTTTGGGGATCCCAGAGCGTAAGAATCCCTCTTGTCGAGTTGTCTACCTTAACCTCTAGATACTCATACCTGCTCAACTATTTACCATGTATTTCTCTAATTTTATTCATCGAGCATTTTGTTTCCTGAATGAAAACCATGTCTGATTTTCCTTCATTTATACTGTTGCTGAGATTTCTTTGTTTCCTCTTACTTCCTAGACCCCCAATATTCCAAGTTGTAAAATTCACTAAGAAAGGCTTGTAAAAGATTAACTGGTGAGATCTTTCATCTTACTTGAGTTTATCATGAGTTTTCCACATTCTGTCAGTAGCTCATTATGTCTTTTCCTTCCTCTTTTCCTACCCGGGTTCTTGGAAGAGTGCCCCGATGTTTCCTCCATTGTCTTCATCCCTCTATTTTCTTGGCTGTCATGGTTTCTTTTGACTCTAGAACTCTTCGATTAGGATATCCATAGGAAGAGTTGTTGAACCCTGTCAAACTCCTCTTTTGGCAGGGAGTCAACTGCTTTGGTAATACCTGCTCTAGAAACTTTTCTAGATCCAAGTTTTCCCTCTCAAGAATCTCCTGTAGTTCATGATCCTCCGTTCCCGCTCACTTGTGGTCATCTCATGGTCCCTGCTGAGCTCCACAATTCTCGGTAGATCATCTTGTTACTAGCTGTTCTCTGGTATGTTCTCCATGCTAGTATCCTTGTCCTTCTCATTGGTCTTAGTCTCTGATTTCTGGTTTTCCCTATTGTTTCCAATTTCTTCTTCTAATATTTTGAAACTATTATGGCTCAGTTGTCCATCATCGTTGATTTTCTTTTGGTGCCGCCTTCCTCCTTTCCCCTTACCCCCCGCCTTAGTGAAACCCTCGGGATCTTTGCTTGTGGTGGTTTTCTTGTCACTTTCCAGTTTGTTTAATGGGCAGTCTTTGTATAGGTGCCCATGTTCATGGCACTTGCGACATCTAAATGGGACATGCTCATAGTCCATCGCCTGCACCCATTCCTCATCATAAACTTCTAAAATGATCTCCTTTGGGAGTGCCCTAGATAGGTCCATTTCCACACAGATCCGGGCGAAGGAAGTGTATTTGCCTCTTAATGTCGCATTTGATGTCTTTATAAAATGCCCTAGTTTATTGCCAATAGCCTTTAGAGACTCCGACAACCAATAATCTAAAGGAAGGGAGTAAAGTCTTATCCATACTGGTACTGAAGTGAACGTTTCTTGTTCTAGGACAAAGTTCATCACCCATGGTCGCATGTACAGGCCTGTAGCAGCATAAAAATAGGGTCCTCCCTCGAACACTCTGTCTTTATCTTCTAAGCTTGTGAACACCACCGTGAAGAAACCCTCGGATACAAGGTGAAGGTTTATTTCTCCTTTTGTTTTCCAGTGGTACCTTATCTATGCATGTAAGGCCTTCTCCGTCGGCCAAGTCCCCATAAATTTGCATATGATCGCGTGTTCCACCATGTGATATCTGTACACCTGTAGTGATGGGTCACTTAAAAAGACCCGAGGAGTGATGGTCGACTTGGTTTTTCAGCCCCCTATCGCCCTTAAAGGTGTAGCTTTCTGACTGCTACCCTCTTTCCTATTCTCCCTACTATCTTCCTCATGATTTTCTCTTTGTTCATGAGATTTGATATTTCTTGTGTTAGTGTCCTTAGTGATCCCCTCTGTTGGTTTCTTGAAGTGTTGTAGATCATTTTCCTTGTTTCTGTTCGCGACTATGTGATTGTAGAAGGGAGCAGAACTCCCTCCTCCACGACCCGCCATGGTCACTAGCTCCAAACCCTGACTCAAACCCTAGATCAGAATGCAGTGAATTAATAATTCCTACTACAACTCTTGTTGTCTAGTTATTCTATCAAACTTTTGCCATATCAATCTAAACCAGTCCTCTTGTTTAGATGAACTTTAATCTACTGGAGGAGTCCTTAAGTGATATTTTTTGGAGTTTCCAGTGAATTTCTAGAGTCTTTAAGTGTTTTTTTGGAGTTTATGGTTTGTGTATTTTAAAGTGTATTTTAAAGTGCATATATGGATTCAACACCCTCAAAAACCCCTTTGTCAATTTAGATTGTGAAGAGTTCACCTGTCAAATTTGTAATTTCAGCGAATCCCTACTTGATTCTAGACAAAGTAGATCTGAAAATAAACTAGGAAACTCAAAAAAAGTTGTACTTAAAAATACACACTTAATAATTAATGATAGTTAAATTAAATTTTTTGAAAGCCTTCTTTGAAATAGACACATATTGGAATAATTTTTCATATTTAAAATAACATAAAATAAAATAAATCTAAAATAAATAATCAAAATTAACGTGTAGTCTTCAAGTGTGACTTCGTGGAAAGTTTTCTAGTTTATTTTCAAATCTAATTGGTCTAGAATACGACAAGTATTCATTGAAATCAAAAGTTTGATAGGTGAACTCTTCACAAATGGTATTTGAGGGTGTTGAATCCATATATGCACTAAAAAACTAATTTAAATAACACAAATAAAGATCTGGCCACAAGTGTTTTGGCTTGACTTAGGCCAAAAATCTGCTGGAAACTCCAAAAACTCGCACTTAAGGACTACTCCGTTGTTAAGTAGAGGGTAGAGATTTAACCTCCATGGAATATGCTAAAATATTCAATGGTATTCACAGATAGGGTTAAGGTTTACATCCAAGTTAGTTATGTTCTTTTAATTAATTTATTTACATCCAGGTGAGTTAAGCCCTTTTAATTAATTTAACTGAAATCAATTAATTAACGAATCAATATTTTTCATACTAGGAATGTGGTATTGATAAGCCATGGCATTGTAACAAAGAATATTTACAAGTTATGAATTTCCATGATAAAAATGAATTGAATCTCCATGGTTAAGAATATTGTTACATTTTTTTTAAATGTTTATATGTTTAACTCATAAATTAATTCCTTTTATAATTAAACTAATAATAATTTAAATTAAAATTCTAATTTAATTAATTTTTATGATTTTTTAAACTAGAAAAATGTGAGATGTATCATAACATAATTTTTTGTGTTTATCATGAACCGATATCTATTAGTACTTATTAAATTTATATAGCTTCACTAATTTAATTTTAAATTATATATCTTATTATTATCTTTTTCCCTTTTTTATAATCCCTTAATCTTATTTTTTTAATACTATAAATTTGTAATTGATAATTCTATTGTTAAAATATAACTTAAAGCCAATTTCTTTAATAATTAGAGTCTACACTCAAAAGTCAAAATGTTGAAAATATTTAAATACTTGATACAAATTATTCTATAAAAAATTATACGCAAATATGATGAACCGTGAACATACTCAAATTTAATATATATATATATATATACTCAAATTTGACATTGTACTCGAGAGTTACGTTAATTCAGATAATTATGACATATATGTACATTGATGAGATATATTAATTCAAATAATGATTTTTGAAATATGGGATGTCAAGAAAGTAGAACTTTTCCACATGCTTCCAATACAACGATGGAATAGCTTAAAAAGGACGATACATGCATGAAGGATTTTGGGAAGAAGCAAATGAGGGTGTCATAACTCTCCACATCCTTCATGCGTGTATAAGGAAATTTTGAATTAAATGGGGGCATCACAACTACATCACATCTATGATATACCAGTGTTATAGCTCTATTGGCCACCCATGAGACTCATTGAGGATTTACTTCAAACATATGGTTAAGGCATTACTTTTTTTTCCCTTTATTTTTTAGTTTTTAAGGATTCTTTTTCCTTTGACAACTTAAAAAGGTGCAATGTTATAGCTCTATTGGCCACCCATGAGATTCGTTGAGGATCTACTTCAAACATATGGTTAAGGCATTACTTTTTTCCTTTATTTTTTAGTTTTTAAGGATTTTTTTTCCTTAGACAACTAAAAAGGTGCAATGGGTCACTCCTTACATCACTCCTTACATCACTAGTAAGTTGTGAGTAGTTTCTTTTTGCACCACTTGCAGCATGCAACTGTCCCTAGGTATTTCTAGAAGAGATCAAAACTACGTGTAACAATCTTCGTGAAAATTCCATGTAAAAGTTAATAAAGGAAAAATAATAACTACGGTTGATGGGACACTTATTCCAAGCTGAATGTTGGGCAAAAGCATAGTGATGGGCATCACTTGTGGTTGATTGATGGCTAAGGAAATTGGCAAAGGAAATGGCAAAGCTTTGGAAAGGAAAATGACATTTTTGACACATTTATTTATGAAAATAATGGAAATTAGGAGAAAAGTGAGGTGGAAGGCCACAGGTCGCATGTGAGGAGGAAAATGAAAGAAAATAATGGAAAATGAAGAAAATAAAGACCTCAACAATAAAAAGGCGTCTGAAGATAAGTACACAGACTTTTGTCAATTTAGTTTTGAAGCTCTCTCTTTATTCTCTCTCTCTCTCTCTCATACTCTTTGACACTTGGATTTTTCTTGGAACACTCTTTGAGGGTGTGCCATACTTGGAGTTTTGGAGCAAGAAGGCAAAAGAAGAGAAGGAAAACACGAGGATATTAGGATCAACAACTACAACAAGTCTTGCTTGCAGGTACCGAGTTGTATGTATGCTTTCCTCACAAGTTTTTGCATGCATGAAATATGCATGTGGTTTATTGGTCATGATATGTCACTAGCATGGAGGATTTCCTAGAGTGACAATGGATTTCCCTAGCCTTGCCATTTCTTGGATAGCCATGGTGTTGTGGGTTCATATTTATTTATTTATTTATTTTATTTTTTTATTATATTTTGGTTGGTTCTCATGTTTCCTTTAGCTTGGGTTGAGTTATTAGTTCCTGGAAGCATTAGCTAGATAAACGCTCTGGAATCCCTGTAACAGCTTGGGTTGAGTTACTAGTCCTGGAAGCCTTGGTTGGAAAAAAACTTTGGAAACCCTTGATGGGCTGAGTTACTAGTCATGGAAGCCCAGGTTGGACAAAATTTTTGTAAGTCCAGTGACAATTGTGGGTTGAGTTACTAGTCCTAGAAGCCTTGGTTGGAACAAACGCTCTGGAGCCATGGAAGGCTTGGGTAGAGACCAATCTGATGATGGTTTTGTGATATCCAACCTAATGATGGTTTTGTGATGTCTGACCATGAGGTGGAATCACTATTTGATGGGTTGAAGTGGTTTGGCCTATGGAAGCCCTCAATGGTTTTCGATTGATGTGTTTTATGAAATCCCACATTCATGCTTGGAATATGGCACGGGGGTGACTGGCTGAAGAAAATTTTGCTCAACCATGTCTACGGTCGAGTGGTTCGTGGAAATCCCACAACTGGTTGGCCTTTACATCATTAATATGAGGTTATTTCTCCTTGTAATTTTATGAGTATTATATTTGTTTATATGTGGTTCATATGGTTGTTGTTTCCTTGGTATTTATGTTGTTATTATGCTGGTTATGATAATGTATTATGAAAATATCTATCTATGGCTCTCATCATGTTTTGACTTGTAAATGAATGAACAATGTATCTATGTCCTAATGGATGAAATTGCAACTAATGTGTTGAGACATCAATGCTTCTTAATGATTCTCAGATGAGTAAGAGACCCCTATGTTATAGACATATTTGGGCATTTCAACCCCAATCTTATATGTCGATAAACTAGGGCTCTTGAACCCCTAAAAGTGTTGTTTCATACCCTAAAATTTCATGGTCAACTGATTACATCATTCCCCAAAAGTTCCACCTGAAAAACCATCCAGAATTGGCCTAAACTAGACCATACTGACCGCTCCACTGTTAGGGTCGATGCATACTAACTTCTACAGTAGCCAGGTGCGATGCATACTGATGAGGCCTTCTGTAGGGTGCGATGAGCGAGGATGGACAAATGTCCGAGACAGTTTGCTAAGTGGATGCTCATGGAATCTTCTAGAAACTTCTCCTATGACACTTGCCTCTCTGAATTCGCCCAAGGATGAGTAAGAGATCCAAGAAATCTCCAAAAGGAACCAAATGTAACATGTGGAATGACACTAATCAAAACCCAAAGATGACTCACACCCTTGCACACATCTATAAATGGATCCCTCATCTAAGAGATCCGAAGGCTGGAATTTTATGAATTGCAAGGAAGTGCTGATAGTTTGTATTTGAGAAAGAGCATTGTATTGTTGGTGTGATCTTGCTATTTCATGAGGTGAAGAGGGCTTCATGATGGGAGGATGATGCTGGATCAGACAACTGGGTTGTATTTCTCCCTTCTATATCATAAAGTTCTTAGAGTTTTCTTCCATATAACTATGCAATTGTGAATGTTATTATTCTTGAATGCCATTGTATATTCATTGTATTTCTAATTCCGTAATGATTATGATATAATAGATTAAGATGCTTTGATGGTTCTTTGTTACTATGTTCCTACATGTACTCTCCAAGCGGGATAAGTACAGAGAGGATTTGCAAGCTTTGTCAAGGGGCAGAGAGATCAAGCAAGGAGTTAAGCGGAAGATCCAGGTTGGTTCCTTTGTCTTTCTCTTATCTATTATACATAGAAGAAATCACGAATTGCTTTAAACTATTGTTTCTAGGGTAGCTGCCAAACCTAGAGGGCTAGTCAATCGAAAAGACACTAGTTTTCCTAGAAAAAAATTGGCGACTCCACTGGGGATCAAATAGATGTTTTTTTGTTGTTATTGTTTGTTTTATAAACTATAGACGGAGCCTGAAGTCAGCTAGGTAGCCTTCAAACTGCTCTTGCTTTGCAATTGCATAGTAGATGAATGCTGCTTCAGTCAAACTCCGGTTTAGTTTATGAATTAAACTTACAAGCATTCTAGATGCCCTTTTACTAGCTTAGTAACCTCTCAAGATCATTCCTCTATAATTTTCTCTTTACTGTCCATCATAGCTCAGCTTAACTCACTGAAATCAGCTGCAAATTTGAGCCAAAACCCACTTCAGTTGCACTCCCTAGCCCATCGCATTGTCTGTCACTATGAACCAGTATGAATCGCACCTCCTGTGTCTGTAAAGTGTGATGCATCCCTGTTTCTGTGAAGCCCAGGTGCGATGACTGACTGAACCTATTTCCATTCTTGAAATTTGGGGGTTTTGTCCTTGTTTTCAGTTCTGTTTAGTTGATTTGCTGCTTATGAACAGTGCCTCCTTACTGAAGCCTCTTTGCATCACATAGATCAGTCTCCATTGATTAGGATTAGTAAATGTTTTTATTTATGTATTTTTCCATCATTTACAATCCTTTGTCGAAAAGTTGCTTAAATCAATCTGTCATTTTGATACAAAAAGTGTCGTAACTGTCGTTTTGTGTCAAAAAGAGAAGTGTTTTTGAGTCTTCCTTCCCTGGATAGTCGATTGAACTTTTTGTTATGTACTTGATTTTATTTGTTGATATTTGAAGTTTCGAAAGCATTTTATATTCGAAATTGAAAAGTGTTGTTTAGTCTTCCTTTCTATTTTGAAAAGAAATTGTCGAAAATGTCGCTTTGAGTGAAATATTTCAGGTCTTTGCTATACTTAGTTTTCCTTTTTGGCATTTTTTCACATTAAGGGGAACGAAAAACAAATGCATGCATTTGCATTTGCATTTAGTTTGTGTGCGAAGTATGATTTAGGAAAATGCACCAGTGTGTGCTCTTTGCTCTTTGTTTGAAAGAAACTGTAATCTTCTTTCCCTAGTAGCTAGGATTTTCATTGCTCAAAATAAACAACGATTGTTTATCATTGTAGATTGCATTTTTAGGAATTCCAAATCAACATCATGCAGTGAACCATTGAAAGGAAAACTTTAAACAAGATCAACTCTAAAATAAATTTCAATTAACTTAACAAAGCTTTGGAAATTAATGCAACACATCTAGAGGTTTAGGCTAGAGACGTGTTCCGGTGTCGTAAAAACTAGTAACTATCGTTTTCATCCAAGGTTGGGTGATTCCTCCTCCTTGATATGACAAGTGCTAGCATGGACTTGTGCTCCCCATACCGTCGAGTATATATTGGGAGACCACAATAGGCTTATATCCTTTATCCTTAGGAGGCTGAGTTTGCCACCCTATCGATGGCAATGCACTGAACACAACATTCGGGAAGATTGACTGTCGTACATAAGTCCTTGGTAATTTCTCTTTAATTTATCACCAAGGTGTATATCGTAGTTTTGCGATTGGTTTGGTAATCCATCTGTCTAGATTTCTAGAGTAGTCACTTTCGTTCCTTTTCGACTCTTTAAAAGAAAACATCCATCTGAGCACTTGTCACTTCAGGCTCATTAAAAATCGAAGGGGACTTGAGTCATCTTTAGCTTTTTCTCGACTCTTAAAAATTGAAAAAGCAAAGTTGTGTCAAAACGTCATTAAAATTTATTAAATTTGGAATAACGTCCTTGTTCCTTCGTTGATCTTAGGTTGAGATAATGGAGTCCACCAATCAAGGAATCCCTTTGGAGGAGAATCCTAGTCCTTTTACTTCTTGGGGAAATATTGGTGCTCCTCATATGGCCACATTGTCCCTTCCGGGAGTTACCATTAGCCTGCCGGTATGGCTGTTCTCAACCTCTGTGGTTCAAAATACCGTGATTCCTCTGCAATCGAATCAACTTCTAGTTGATACTGAAGGCTACCCTTAACCTTCTTCTTCGTTTGTTTCTCCCTCCCCTTCGTCCTCTTCGGTTGGTGAAAATAGTGATGCTAGTAACCAGGTGGATGAGAAGAAGAAGAAAGGGAAGGAGAAGAAGAAGAAGAAGCTAATTCAACAAGGGGGCAAACATGAATCAACTGGTGAAAATCCACACATTAAATCTCCGCCCAGATTCCCTTGCATAATTTGCAAAGGAGAGAATTTTCATCGAGACTATCCTTGCCTTCCTCGGATCTTGAGAGAATGGTCTCCCTGTTTACATCGACAAGTGTCATCAACCTCTGGTGATCATGTTGACAGTACACTGATTAACTAGTAATAGTGAAATTCATGGACAGAAAGGAAAGGTCAAAGTTCCATGTAGGTTATGTGAAGGAGACCATACCCTTCACCGTTGTCCTTTTTTGGATGAAGCCAAAAGAGTCTTGGATAACCGTCCTGCTTCACCGCAGCGACTCCCATCTGGATACAGGAAACTCTCCCCAAGTCCTTTACTAGTTGAAAAACTGACTGACTTAACTCAATCGTCGGTCGAAACACCTATCACTGAAAGTGAATCTTCTGAGTCCATACCCGACGAAAGTCAACAGGTTGAGGTGACAGTTGACCCAGTTTTACCTTCAGAAGATCATACCCTTCCCGAAGAGAGTAAGAATGATACCGTTCAAATTCTTTTTGTTACTTCAGAGTCAGAAGAACTTGGGGGAAATCCGCCTGTTCCTTCACAACAGGAGGAAAATCCCCCAGTTCCCGCTACTCAAGGGGTTAATTCAACCATTTATTCGGTACCAGTCTAGTCACTTCCTTTGATTGGAATCGACTAGCAAGATCTCGCTTTCCATCTTACGTGCTTTTCTGGATCATAGTACAAGTTTACAAAATGATCATATCTGGCACTATCATAGATGAAGGGGAATCAGTGAGTATCCTTTCCTCAACTGCTTGGAAAGCGCTTGGTTCACCATCACTTATGCCTGTTACACAGAATTTGTCAGGATTTAACAAAGGAACCAACTGACCGTTAGGGATCCTTCCTAAGTTACCGATAACTTTGGGAAGGAAAACCATTCACCTGAACGTGATGGTAGTCCCAAGACCATTAGATTACAATCTACTCCTTGGACGTGACTATGTTTATAACATGGAGGCTATCATTTCAACACTCTTCCAACTAATGTGTTTCCAGCATGAAGGCAAAATTGTCACTGTTAACCAGCTTTCATTTCTCGGTTCAAGCATAGCTCCAAGTCAATCATCATCCCTAATTGTCCTTGTACATCAACAGTGTCTCTCGAACCTTCATTCCATCCACCTAATTACTGCAAGTAGTATGGTGAACATAACGAAGCTTAAGGGGCATTCACCCTTGTCTATTTGGCAGATGAACCCAGCTAAAAAGATAAGTTTCCCTGTAGAGATAAGTTTCCCTATATATTGGTCTGACACACCATTCACCTTTGTCTATTCTGCAGATGAAGCCAAGGAAGTGTTTTGTCTATTTTGCGGATGAAACCATCCTGCATAACCACAGTAAGTTTCCATATAGCTACTGGAGACTCTCCTTTTCACCATGCTGGGGGCATGCAAACTTTTCATTTCTTTTTTCAAATTTCATGCTCTAGCTTTTTAGCTTTGTCATTTTCTAGCTTTTTTAGCTTTGATTTTTCTCGCTTTTTAGTTTTGAGCTTGCATAGAAATAGAAACTTATTCAAGCATATCTTTCCATTTTAAGCTTGTAAAAAAATGAAACTGAAAACCAAGCATATGTTTGTTCGTTTCAAGCTTGTAAAAACAATGAAACCCACACCGAGCATAGTTCCCCACGGTTCAAGCTCATTAGAGAATGAACCCACCTTGTGTAAATACCCTTTGTGATTGCCATGCTATCAGCCTTTTGAGCCTTGGTTGTGTACCTCCCATCACCTCCATTCTTTTGGCCGATCATACGCTTCCACTTGGTTGTTTACCATTTTGAGGAACAGCTGCAATGAGTGGTCTTGTTAGCCAACCTCTTCCCAGAAATCACCCTTTTTGAGAAGTTCCAAGCTTACCCAGAACCAGTTGCTACCCTAAACACCACTCGTTCCTCAAAATCGAGTCTCCTTTAAACCCTTTTCAGACTCGTTAAATATGAAAAGATTGTCGAGCAATTGGCCTCTCCAGCTCATTAAAGTGATTGGAAGTGCCATCCCTCCTGTATATTTTAATCTTTTTCGGACCTAAGGGATTATCTCAGGAAAAGTTTGAGTTCTTGTCTTGTTTGGCTCATTAAAGTGATCAAAAAGTGATCCCTTTTGTATTATTTTAATATTTTTCGGACCTAAGGGATTATTCTACAAAAAAGAACCTCTGGAGTTTCCTTTTCGTCCCTTTTCAAAATTTCTAAACATGAAAAGGAACGACTTATCCTTGTTGTTAATTTCGTTAAAACAATAGAGACAAACTTGTCCACCCAGACAAGAACTAGTTTCACTGTCGCTAGACTCGTTAAAACATAGCGACAGGTTTGCCCGAAGGGGAAATTATAGAACAAGCATATGTTATCCTCCTCAAGTTTGACAAAAATAAAGAGGTACTAGTTAGCAATGACTGGGGAAAAAGGGAAGAAAACTTGAAAATTTTTTGGTAGCAGGTCGCTCTTAAACATGACACTTTAAATCCATCACCATGATTGAGTCGAGTTGGGTTATTCCGTTCACCAGTCACTTCACCATTGGTCTTTCACACCATCCATTTTTGGGGTTAACGCTACCAATCCATCTCAGTGTTGCCAATATGTTCAAGAGAAGTCATTCAGTTGAGAATTCACCATCCCGTTAATGCCTCATCCACTGCAATACCTTCAACCTTCATTTTTCATGACCGCCATTCCTGAACCTTGTGTCGACAGATCGTTTCCACCTCCAGAAAATCATTTGCTTTGTTTCGTGTCGTAGACGTGGGATACATCAAGGCCCTACTACAACGAGTCACTTCCTGTCGACATTAGATCATTATCCAAGAAGTTGACTTAGAGACAACCCTTTCAGTGCTTTGAAGCTTGCATGCATCAATGGCAAGTTTCTCACATCTAGCGACAGGTTGACATCAATGGCCTTCAAGCAAAAGATTTTGTGTGGTGTTCGACATCGGATCATATATTCACACCACGTGAATTGTACTGTAGTACCTTGAGGGTCATTATCATTATCGGTGATTCCTCTTGCATCTGTTAACAGCTTACATTATTGGCTGGTAATGAGGTGATGTCTTTCCATGTTCGACTCTAGAACATCTCTCCACATGGATTGACTTGTACATCGAGCAAAGATTGAACGAGATTGAAGACCTTAGATCTAGTTTCATCCATCCGGGCTACGATATATTCATTGATATAAATACCTCAAAAGTACACAGAAGCTGCACAAGTGGTCATCCAAGCCATGGATGATGACTCTACATTTGAAGAATCACCAGTCTGCAACTGCAAACGATTATCTGCTCTATGTACATGAAATGAATTTATAAAGCTTAGCATGGGAATGCCTGCCTTAGCTAGATCATGAAAAATTATATTTTGATGATGTATTGTATTGTATCTTATACAGGTCACCTTCCAGTTCGAAACCTCGAATCCTCATGTTAAAGCATTTCACCTGACGTCAAGATTTACAACTTCATGTTTTAGGGGGAAACTGTTATAGAAATATTTGGGCACTTCAACCCCAATCTTATATGTCGATAAACTATGGCTCTTCAACCCCTAAAATTGTTGTTTCATACCATAAAAGATCATGGTCAACTGATTACATCATTCCCCAAAAGTTCCACTTGAAAAACCATCAAGAATTGGCCTAAACTAGACCATACTGACTACTCCATTGTTAAGGTGTGATGCATACTGAATTCTACACTAGCCAGGTACGATGCATACTGATGAGGCCTTCTGTAGAGTGCGATGAGTGAGGATGGACAAATGTCCGAGACAGTTTGCTAAGTGGATTCTCATGGAATCTTCTAGAAACTTCTCGTATGACACTTGCCTCTCTGAATTCGCCCAGGGATGAGTAAGAGATCCAAGAAATCTCCAAGAGGGACCAAATGTAACAAGTAGAATGACACTAATCAAAACCCAGAGATGACTCACACCCTTGCATACATCTATAAATGGATCCCTCATCTAAGAGATCCGGAGGCTGGAATTCTATGAATTGCAATGAAGTGCTGATAGTTTGTATTTGAGAAAGAGCATTGTATTGTTGGTGTGATCTTGCTATTTCATGAGGTGAAGAGGGCTTTATGTTGGGAGGATGATGCTGGATCAGACAACTGGGTTGTAATTCTCCCTTCTATATAATAAAGTTCTTCGAGTTTTCTTCCATATAACTATGCAATTGTGAATGTTATTATTCGTAAATGCCATTGTATGTTCATTATATTTCTGATTCCGTAATGATTATGATATAATAGATCAAGATGCTTTGATAGTTCTTTGTTACTATGTTCCTACAGGTACTCTCCAAGCGAGATAAGTACGGAGAGGAGTTGCAAGCTCTATCAAGGGGGAGAGAGATCAAGCAAGGAGTTAAGCGGAAGATCCAGGTTGGTTCCTTTGTCTTTCTCTTATCTATTATACATAGAAGAAATCACGAATTGCTTTAAACTGTTGTTTCTAGGGTAGCTGCCAAACCTAGAGAGCTAGTTGATCGAGAAGACACTAGTTTTCCCAGAAACACCCTATGCTTGGATTTGTTGTTTACACCTATAGATTACATATTTGTGATATTTGTGACGAAATTCCTGTCATGGCTAGTAGGGGTCTAGTCAAGGACTTGTTCAATTAATTGCATTTGTATTATCATTCCATTGTTATATTTTTGCTCTAAAGGTATCATTGAATTTTGGGCAGTGACCTCAGCTCTAGGCCTTAAAAAGTGGCTCAAATCCTGGGGACACTGGCACAACACTGAGAAAAATGGTCCCTGGACACTGGCATGTCATGTTGTGGGAGAGTCGAGAGCCCTCTGGACACTGGCATGCCCATATCATGGGAGCATTCGAGGTTGAATTGGTATAAAATCTTAGTGGGACTCAAGGGATAGTTACTTGAGAGGTTGGCATGGTTTTTGAGAGTCTTTTTGTTGTTGTGGAAGGTCTGTATGGTGTGTTTCCATTGGTTCGACTTCCTTAATGTGACTTAGGAGGTCGAATCATATCATAGTAACTTCTCGCAACATTCTTACCCTGATTGGCTGGTTACTTGGGTAGATGTGGGAGGAGGGTGTTACAGAGTGGTATCAGAGCATGATTCACCCCTCAGACAGGATGGGTTTTGTGTTGATCATGCATTCATGTTGGTTTCATATGTGTTCCTTGTGTTGTAAGACCATGTGCTTGTTGCATTTGTATGGTATGTGTCATGGTTATAGTGATTTCACCATGGAAGTTGATGGTATTGTTGTATGGTGTGTCGTTATGAGTGTATGGTTGATTATGCATTGTTCATGCATGTAAGTATTCACATGTGGTCAAGTGTATAGTGGTGCAGTGGTTGTTGTCTTGCATGCCCATATCATGGGAGCTTTTGGGGTTGAATTGGTCTAAAATCTTAGTGGGACTCAAGAGCTGGTTACTTGAGAGGCTGGCATGGTTTTTGAGAGTCTTTTTGTTGTTGTGGAAGGTTTGTATGGTGTGTTTCCATCAGTTCGACTTCCTTAACGTGACTTAGGAGGTTGAATCATCTCATAGTAACTTCTCATCACATTCTTACCCCGATTGGTTGGTTACTTGGGTAGATGTGGGAGGAGGGTGTTACAGAGTGGTATTAGAGCATGTTGATCATGCATTCATGTCGGTTTCATAAGTGTTTCTTGTGTTGTAAGACCATGTGCTTGTTGCATTTGTATGGTATGGGTCATGGTTGTAGTGATTTCACCATGGAAGTTGATGGTATTGTTGTATGGTGTGTCGTTATGAGTGTATGGTTGATTATGCATTGTTCATGCACGTTAGTATTCAGATGTGGTCAAGTGTACAGTGGTGTGGTGGTTGTTGTCATGCATGAGGTCATGGTTTGTGTAGTGATATGGTCATGCATTGATGACTAGACTCTAGCTAGAATGATGGTTATACGGTTATATGCTTATGTGCTATATGTATATATGTTGTCATGATTATGTTATACATGTATTATGCTAATTGGTTGATCTTTCAGATGAGGTATCCTCCCCGAGCTATACTAAGATACATTGGTTCATTGTGATTTGATTTAGCTAACATGATATACCTTGTAGGAAATATATCAAAGATGACTAGTAAGGTGGTAGACTATAGTTCTCAAGAATTTCTCTATGGATCAGATGAGCAACGTGGTGTTGGGGACTCTTCATATTAGCAGACACTTTGAGAAGCTTAAAGGCAGAAATAAGGAGTTGTAAGGTAGACAATGACATAATCATACAAGCATAAGAAAAACAAGCAGAGGTAAATGTAGTGATACTTCAACATTTTTCATAATTGCAGTGATAGGGACCACATCAGATTAATCATGAGCAAGAGGGCAGAAATAATGGTGCATATGGTAGTAGGTCTTGTGGTGGTCATAGATTGCATAGAGATGACACAATGAGATATGGCAGGTTGTTGGATAACCCAGATAGGAGAGGTGATGGGCGTAGGTACTATTTCAGTTCTGGTTCAAACAAGCACTATGATTGTCATCACTAGCATCCTTACAGGAGGAGTGGTAGGGGTTATTTTCGAGAAGAGTTTAAGAAAGAAAATCCACCTCATTTTGATTGAGAGATGAAGAAATCATATGCTGCAGAGGCATGGTTGCCTGGTATGAGTAAGTTATTTAGGTTACATGATTTTTCAAAGAACATGAAATCCAGAATAGCTACATTTAGTCTTAAATGTAAAAAAAATATTTGGTGGGAAGATGTGAACAATGTCAGAGGTATTCATGAGGAGGACTTGAATTGGAGTGATTTCGAAAGGTTATTCAAGAATAAATACGTATCAGAGAGATACTTTGATGACAACGAAAAAGAATTCTATGAGATAAAGATGGGATCAATGACAAATGAGGAGTACACTAGCATTTTCTTAGAGCTACTAAGGTATGTGCCTTACCTCAAGAAGGAGAAGGCCAAGATTCATAGGTTCATTAGTGGATTATTGATTGCATTCAAATACTAGATTGAGTTTGATGAGCCTAGATCATTGGAGGAGGCCATCTGAAAGCTAAAGCATTTTAAGAACAATCGAAGTGCAGATCTGAGATTGAGCCGAATTGGAAAGGTAATGAAAAGAACAAGGGAAAATGGGACAAGAAGCAAGCAAGACCTCAGGGTATAGGTAATAAAGAGAGTGTTAGGCCCCTATACTACTAGTGTAACCCCTTATTGTTATTAGTATAAACCACTTATTATATTGATGTACCCATGTAGTGCCCATATTGTTACTATTGTGCCCCATAGAAGTCCACTATTGTTATTATTGTGCCCTTACATTATTATTGTTATGTCGGCTCTGATTATGTTGTGACCCCTTAGACTCCTATATATAGAAAGGAGGTATTTTCATTTGTATCATCGAAGAATTGTTCATTTATGTAATGTAAAGGAGGTTGCCCCCTCGAAGGGGCTGAATTCTAAGGCGTTGATCTATCTTTTCTATCTTTTCTTGAGCTGGTTTCATAACATTTGGTATCAGAGCTTTGGATTCTAGGGTTTCACTGCTCCAAACAGGTCATCGTGGACTTTTCACTATAACTTTTTTTCTGTGACGTTTCAGAAGTCGCAAAAAAAACCCATTTGCGAAGAAATCGCGCTGAACCTGGGGTCCGAATTTCAGAGCTTTTCGCGCGATATTTGCGGAGATATGATCTGAGGAAGTTGGTCTTTTTGCAAACTCCTGAATTACATTCAAAACAGGTGACCTGGGGAAAATCGTCATAACCTTCTCTCTGGGGATAAGATTGAAATTTCATAAGAAGGTACAAAAAGAGGATGGACTGTAGTTTTTTTTTATATGTTTTTCAGATCCATAGGTCGAAACAGTGACATGTGACACTTCATACAAATTCGCTCTTCTGGAAAGGTCTATAATCAGGTCATCTTGGGAGATTGTGCATAACTCTTTCTTAGAGAATCCAATTTGGATCAGATTGGTGGCATTGGAAAGAGGACACAGAGGGCTACTTTAGGTAAGAATTTCAGAACTTAAAGATCTGAAAGTACAAAGTTATAGTCGTTTCAAGGTTGAGCTCCTAAAATAAAAATAAAAAAGCAAGATGAGGAAGTTTGATGGCAAGGATCCGGTAAATTGGATACTTCAGATGGAGCAATATTTTGATCTACATGGTGTACAATTGTTACAAAAGGTATGTATTGCATCTTCATATTTAGAACCAGATCAATTTTTATGGTACAAAGGGCTTTGTTCTCGTAAACAACTTGTTATGTGGTCAATTTTCACGGAGGAAATGATAACACATTATGAGGATACACAGAGCAACACCTTCTTTAGAGCAACATCACAACAATTGGAAAGAGTAAAAGGGATTTGTTACATAGTGGAAAGAAAAATTATGGAAACCAGGAAGCATACCCCTCACAACTATAAAGATGGAAGTGTTGTTTCTCCTAGCCTTCCACAACTTACAAGGGTTACACCACAACAATTGGAAGAAAAAAGAGAAAAAGGGTTTTGTTACAATTGTGATAGCAAATGCACTAAAGGTCATAAGTGTGTTGAGAAGAAATTATTTTACACAGAATATGAAGAGGAGGAAGAAAAGGATCAAGAATCATCAAAAGAAGAAGATATATGCCAGGACCCCACCCCAGAGAAAGAAGAAATGAATCAAACCATATCTTGTAAAGCATTGGCAAGAATTACCACTCCTCAAACTCTCAAGATAGAAGGACATATCAAGAAGAAAAATGTGCAAGTGAAAGATCACATCAAGAAAGAAGAAATGAATCCAACCATATCTTGTAATTCATTGTTCAAAATTACCACTCCTCAAACTATCAAGATAGAAGGACATATCGAGAAGAAAAATGTTCAAGAAGTGAAAGATCACATCGAGTATCGAGAAATGAATCCGACCATATCTTGTAAAGGATTGGAAGAAATTACCACTCCTCAAACTCTAGAGATAGAAGGACATATCAAGAAGAAAAAGGTTCAAGCAGTGAAAGATCACATCGAGCATCAACAACAAGTTCTCCATCTTTTAAAGGATAACGCCACTTCGGTGCAAAATCAAACGAAACAACAGGTAGATAAACATCGTAGTGAAAAATGTTTTGATGTAGGTGATTGGGTATTTTTACTGCTACATCTCAAGCAAGCTATTTATGAAAAGGAAATGTTGGCAATACTACATGCACTTAAAAAATGGCGACCTTACCGAATGGGAAGACTCTTCAAGGATGAGGATGTGGAAGCATTGTTTTGTGCTATCTATATTATCCAACCAGATTGGATAAACGAAGCAAGGGATGAATGGAAGAAGGAGAAGAAATATGGCCACTTATTCAAAAGTTGCAAAAGATCCCAATTCAAGCAATATTGCCAGAAATTGAAGAGGAACGAAAAATCATATTGGAACCTAGAGCAATCACAGAAAAAAGAACCCGACAGCTACGAAATCGATCAAGTTCAGAGTATCTCATCAAGTGGAAGAACTTACCTGCTGAAGATTCCACATGGGAGGACAAGAATTTTATACAGAAGCATCAAGAACTACTCAAGCGTTGAGGACAATGCTTTTTGAAGGAGAGGGGCATGTTAGGCCCCTATACTACTAGTGTAACCCCTTATTGTTATTAGTATAAACCACTTATTATATTGATGTACCCATGTAGTGCCCATATTGTTACTATTGTGCCCCATAGAAGTCCATTATTGTTATTATTGTGCCCTTACATTATTATTGTTATGTCGGCTCTGATTATGTTGTGACCCCTTAGACTTCTATATATAGAAAGGAGGTCTTTTCATTTGTATCATCGAAGAATTGTTCATTTATGTAATGTAAAGGAGGTTGCCCCCTCGAAGAGGCTGAATTCTAAGGCGTTGATCTATCTTTTCTATCTTTTCTTGAGCTGGTTTCATAACAGAGAGAGAATGCAAAGCCATCGAAGAAATTAAATGCATCTGATAGAGGACAAGGATTTTGATCTAAGGAGTAGAACAAGGATGCAGGCTGGAAGTCTATAGAGTGTTGGACTTGTAGAAAAGATCATCACAGGAGGTATTGTCTGCAAAATCTGGGTGTTAGGCCTAAGATATATGGTGCACAGGAGGCATAGACTGTTGGGGATGTTGGATAAAGTATTACTAGGATCTGCAGTGTTGGATAAAAGGCAAGGAGACCGTCAAGCATTTATTACTGATATGGATGGTAAGCTTCGTGATCAAGTTGTTTCTATTCTATTGGACCCTAGATCTAATTATAGTTATGTTAGTCCTAACCTAGTGGATAAGTTTGGTTTGAATAAAGAAGTGCATGTTCAGTCTTGGTTAGTGTAGTTGGCTACAGGTAAAAAGAAGCTAGTTTACCATTGGGTAAGAGCTTGTGCATTTGATTTGAATGGTATGCCTACCGCAACACATTTGAATGTATTATCATTGGGACCATACAATATGTTGTTGGGCATGGATTGGTTGTACTTTAATAGAACCAAGGTGGATTGTTATGACAAAGCTATTGAGTGCTTGGATGACAATGGAGAACCAAGACTCTTGCAAGTTAAGAAGAAAGCACCATCAATTAGAATGGTGACAACTATGCAGACCAAGTGAAGTCGACGGAAAGAGTGTATGTTATTCAAAGTGCACATTTCTAGTGACAAAGGTAAGGAAGTTGAGGATGTGGATGTTTTGAGTAGGTACCCAGTTCTACAACAATTTCAAGATGTATTTCGTGAGGATATTTCAGAGTTGCCACCTCATAGGGAAGTAGACTTTTATATTGATTTGGTCTCAAGGGAAGCTTCGACATCAAAGGCACCTTACATGATGAGTACACCTAAGTTGGTAGAGTTGAAGTTACAGTTGAAGGAAATGCTTGACAAGGGGTACATTAGGCCAATTATATCACCATGGGGCACACCGGTATTGTTTGTGAAGAAGAATGATGGTACTCTCAGATTGTGCATTGATTGTAGGAAATTGAACAAAGTGACCATCAAGAAAATGTATCTATTAGTGAGGATTGATGACTTGTTTGATCAGTTGGAGGGAGCAACAGTGTTCTCAAAGATTGATCTAAGATCTGGATATCATCAGCTACGCATTAAAGAAGAGGACACCTACAAGACAAATTTTTGGACCAGGCATGGGCATTATGAGTTTGTTATCATTCTATTTGGTTTAACTAATACTCTAGCTACCTTTATGTCCTTAATGAATAGTGTATTGCGTCCGTACTTGGACAAGTTTGTTATTGTGTTCATTGATGATATATTGGTATATTCAAAAAATTAAGAAGAGCATGCTAATCATTTAGCAACATTGTTGAGATTGTTGAGAGAGCATCATTAGTATGCTAAGCTTAGCAAGTGCAGTTTATTTTACACTAAGGTACACTACTTGGGACATGTTGTTTCCAAGGATGGCATAATAGTGGACTCAGAGAAGATAAGAGCTATCATGGAGTGGGAAGCTCCCAGGAATGTGGATTAGTTGAGATCTTTCATTGCGTTGGAAGACTATTACAGGAGGTTCATCAAGAACTTCTCGTAGATTGCTTATCCCATCACATCATTGCAGAGAAAAGGTAAGAAGTTTGAATGTATAGAGGAGCGGCTGGTTTTGAGCAGCTCAAGTAGTTGTTGACACATGCACTAGTGTTAAAGATTGCAGACTTGGACAAAGAATTTGTAGTATGTATAGATGCTTGCAAGAGAGGACTTAGTATATTCATTATGCAAGATGAGTCACGGAAACTGAACAAGCATGAGCAGAAATACCCCACACATGATCTTGATTGGAAATGATCATACATGCATTAAACATGTAGATGAACTATGTTCTTAGAAGGAGGTTTGTATTGATGAGTGATCACATTGTTTTGCGGTATATATTTGACCAACCGAATCTGAGTGGAAGTTAGGATCGGTGGTTGGCCACGATCAGTGAGTTCGATTTTGAGATCAAGTATACCAAAGGTAAGGAGAATAGGGTGGCAAATTCTCTTAGTAGACGGATACAAATAAATCACTTAGAAGCTATGAGCTCCTATGGGACAAACTTACAGGATAGGATCTTTCAGGTAGGTCAACACGATTTCAAGTATATGCAGATTATGCACAGGCTACAGTGGAGTTTTGATAATGGTATAGGTATAGGTATAGGTGGCAATACAAGTATAGGTATAGGTGGTAGTATAGGTACATGTACAACTGGTAGTAAAAATATAAGTATAGGTGGTGGTATAAGTACATGTAAAGGTAGTGATACAGGTACAGGTATAAATGTAGGTGCACAAGATGTGGACTATCATCTCATGAAACACTAATTGGTTAGATTTAGAGACATGATATACATGCTAGATAGAAATGAGCTCAAGAAGATGAGCTTGAGGGAGTTTCATGCAAAACCATATTGATGTCTCCAAGTTATCAGAAGACAGTAACAATAGTGAAGAAATTCTATTATTGCCTTAATTTGAAGAGAGACGTAGCATAGTTTGTGGCTAGGTGCTTTGATTGTCAGCAGGTGAAGGTATAGTGTAAGCATCTAGGTGGACTGCTAAAGCCGATTACGATTCTAGAGTGGAAATGGGATGTTATTTCCATGGACGTTATTATAAGTTTATCGAGGATAGTGAGACAACATGATTCCATCATGGTAGTGGTGGACAGGTTTACCAAAGTAGCGTATTTCATTCTAGTGAATTCTACATTCTTAGCTAGCGATGTAGCACAAATATTCATCATATAGGTTGTTAGATTTCATGGTGTTCCAAAGAAGATTTTGTCATATAGGGATGCAAAGTTCACTTCCAAGTTTTGGAAGGAGTTATTTTCATGTTTGGGCACAGAGTTGGCCTTCAGCACAACATATCATCTGAAGACAAATGGACGGAAAAAGAGGGTCAACAAGATATTGGAGGACATGTTGGGGATGTATGTGATGCACCAACGATAGAAGTGGCAAGAGTATCTTCCACTAGTGGAGTTCTCTTATAACAATGGGTACTAGGAGTCACTGAGGATGAGTCCCTTTGAGGCATTGTATGGGTGAAGTTGTAATACCCATCAGTTGGAGTGATCCAGTTAACAGGGTGTTGATTAGACCAGAGATGGAGCAAGAAATGCAGGTGATCAAGTAGAGTTTGAAAACAACACAGGATAAGTAGAAGGGTTATGCAGACCAGAATAGGTTGTTCAAGGAGTTCCAAGTTGGGGAACAGGTGTACTTGTGCATAAAACTAAAGAAGAGCTCCTTGTGGATTGGACCATGTGCCAAGTTAGCACCCTAGCTTTGTGGACCCTTCAGTATTATTGAGAAGATTGGGCCAATAGCCTATCAACTTTCACTGCCTCCGATAGTGAAATTCCATGATGTTTTCCATGTTTCATTGCTTAAGAAGTATGTTAAAGATGTTGATCATGTGATTGATTGGTTTGTATTGTAAGTAGAGCCAGAAGGATAATTCCTGTCGGAACCACAGTGCATTTTACAGAGAAAGATGCTCATGCTCTAGAACCGAGAAATCGAGCAAGTTAAGGTGCAATGGAAGCACTTTGGGCCCAGTGAAGCTACATTAGAGATCACGGATCAGATGCGGGCTATGTGTCCTTCCTTATTCGCTGGTTGAGTGGATGTTTTGGTATATGTCTTTGGTATATGTTTTGGTACATGTTTTGGTGATTTTTGGTATATGTACATATGTATATGGATGCAAATACCACCATGATCTATGTTATAAATCTCCAATAAGTGGTATGGGTGTCATGTCATTATGATGTTATACGTGTTATGTTGTCATGTTGGTTTGCTTCTTAGCAGGATGATCATTGTAAATATTGAATCGAGCTAAGTTATAAAGCTCCATTGGCATTATGTGTTGGTTACAACAGTCTTATGGTTGTAGGTTTTGTTGAACACTGAAGACGGTGTTCCCCCAAGGGTGAGAGTTCCGTAACAATCCTGTTGAAAATTCCATTTAAACATTAATAAAGGAAAAATAATAAACACGGTTGATGGGGCACTTATTCCAAGCTGAATGTTGGGAAAAACCATAGTGATGGGGATCACTTGTGGTTGATAGTGGCTAAGGAAATTGGCAAAGGAAATGGAAAAGGTTTTGAAAAGGAAAATGACAATTTTGGCACATTTATTTATGAAAATAATGGAAATTAGGAGAAATAGGAGGTGAAAGGTCATAGGTTGCATGTGAGGAGGAAAATGAAGGTAAATAATGGAAAATGAAGAAAATAGAGGCCATATCAATAAAAAGGCTTATGTGGATCAATAAATAGACTTTTTTCTGTTCAATTTTGGAGCTCTCTCTCTATTCTCTCTCTCTCATACTCTTGGACACCTAGATTTTTCTTGGAGGGTGTGGCATACTTGGAGTTTTGGAGCAAGAAGGAAAGGTAAGAGTAGGAAAGTGCATGAGGACATAGGGATCAACATCTACAACAAATTTTGCTTGCAGGTACTGAGTTGCATGTATGATTTCCTCACTAGTTTTGGCATGCATTGCATATGCATGTGGTTTATTGGGCATGATCTGTCACTGGCATGGAGGATTGTCTAGATTAAAAGTAGATTTTCCTAGCCTTTCCATTTCCTGGACAACCATGGTGTTTTGGGTTCACATTTTTATTTTTCTGGTTGGTTCTCACGTTTCCTTTAGATTGGGCTGATTTATTAGTTCCTGGAAGCTCTAGTTGGACAAATTCTCTAGAAGTTGTGTAACATATTCGATTGAGTTACTATTCTTGGAAGCCTTGGTTGGAAAAATTCTCTAGAAGCCCTTGGTGGGATGAGATACTATTCATGGGAACCGTGGATGGAAAAACGCTCTAGAAGCCCAGCGACAACTGTGGGTTGAGTTACTAGTCCTGGAAGCCTTGCTTGAAACAAACTCTCTTGAGCCCTAGAAGGCTTGGGTAGAGACCAATATGATGATGGTTTTCTCATGTGTGACCATGAGGTGGAATCAATTTTTGATGGGCTAGGTGGTTTGGCCTCTGGAAGCCCTGGATGGTTTTGGATTGATGTGTTTTATGAGATCCCACATCCATGCTTGGAATATGGCACGAGGGTGACTAGATGAAGAGAGATTTGGCTCAGCCATGTCTACAGTCGGGTGGTTGGTGGAAGTCCCACAGCTCGATGGCTTTTACATCTTTAATATGAGGTTATTTCTCCTTGTTATTTTATGAGTATTATACTTGTTTATATGTGGATTATATGGTTGTTTTTTCCTTGATATTTTTGTTGTTATTATGCCGGTTATGATCATGTATTATGACAGTCTCAATGTATGGATCTCATCATGTTTTCACTTGTGAATGAATGAACAATTTATCTATGGAGTAATGGATGAAATGGAAGCTAATGTTTTGTGGCATGAATGCTTCTTAGTGATTCTCAGATGAGTACGAGACCCCTATGCTTAGATCTATTTTTTACACATGTAGATTACATATTTGTGATATGTTTGATGAAATTCCTATCATGGTTAGTAGGGATTCAGTCAAGGGCCTGTTCAAGTAATTGCATTTGTATCATTATTCCATTGTTATTTTTATGTTATGAAGGAATTATTGAATTCTGGGCTACAACCTAGCTCTTGGCCTCAAAAAGTGGCTCAAATATCGAGGATGCTAGTACAACACTGAGAAAAATAGTCCGTGTATTTTGGCATGCCATGCTATGGTAGCGTCCAGAGCCCTTTGGATGTTGGCATGCCCATATCATAGGTGCGTCTGGGGGTTAATTGTTCTAAAAAATCAATGGGACTCAAGGGCTGGTTACCTGAGAGGTTGGGGTGGTTTCTGAGGGTCTTGTTGTTGTTGTGGAAGGTCAGTATGGTGTGTTTCTGTCAGTTCCGCTTCCTTAACATGATTTATGAGGTTGAATCATATCATAGTAACTTCTCGTCACATGTTTACCTCGGTTGGCTGGTTATTTGGGTAGATGCGAGAGGAGGGTGTTACACTATGAGAGATGGATAACTTATATGTTGAGCTTGGGAACTTTATTTAAAATTATATTTCACTAATTTCCAAGGGTTTAGAGACTTACCTTAGCCCCCCCCATCAATCTATGTGGGAAATATCCTAAGGGATAGGGGAGGAAGGATCAATTGAAAACTTATGTTGCTAAATCTTAGAGACTCTCTTCTATGATAATCTTCAGATACCAAACCTTTTAGGCATGTGTGAGGGTGAAGGAGGAGTTGTAGAAAGAAAAAAGAGTTAAAGGTTAGTTTTTTCCACGAGAAAAATTGGTACAATGACATGCATATATGCTCTAGTGCATGGAATTAACCTATGCAAAGTGAACGTAAAATGGTATTGGCAAGTAAATCCATTTATTATGATGTGTTTTTCCATGGGTGAAAGGGTTCCCAAATGAAGGAAAGCTAATGCATATAGAAATAGGTCTCAATTGCCATAATAAGCATTAAAAAAAACAATACCACAACAATAGGAACAAATACATAAGCAATGATATGCATGTGCAACAAAAAGAAACATAGAAAATGACAATAATTCCCAAGGATATGGCCATATAAAGTCAAAGAGAGAAAAAAGCTCATTACAACTTTAGGTCATGTCAAGTCTAAAGGAGGGTTCTTGGGCCTATAAATAAATGAAAAATATACACTAATTGGAAATACAGGTTCTAATCCAGGCCTCCCATGCAACATAGGCACAATCACATAAGTTAGAATATGAAATATGAGAAATGCTAATGTTGCAACTTGACATGATCAAACCTAAGGAATAAAGATGGAACATTGATGGTTAATAATAAAACACGGGAAGGAAAAACATAGAATGTATGCCAGTTTGAAATAGATACGTCAAGTTCATTGGACATTCCCATCAAAACACCACCCTATCTTGTAAAAACCATTGAGAGAAACTAGACACATGATTAATTCACATAGATAATTCTCTTAAAAGTAATAATGAAACATGGGTCATAAGTAATGAAAATATTTGATTGATCAATATTTCCAACAAATATTACAATACATAACATTTAATGCAATTTTGATTTGTTTGAACCACGTAAAACTAGGATTGTATTTTTAAGTTTTTGAATTTTATAATTTACTTTTTTATAATTTTAAACATGATGTACTAACAATGTATTTTATAGAAATATGGTCCATTTCTTACTTTTGATTTCAAATGACATGATTCAAAATCCATGTGTTTATGTACATGAATTATTTTATTAATTCTTAAGTTAATGTGACACATGTCAATGTAGATAGAGAATTGAAATATGTAACCTTCTAGTCTCACCATCATTGTGCCTATGGAAAGGGCCAAGGGGATCCTGTTGACATATGCAAATGAAGCACAAAACATGATAAGCATCAAATCAAAACAACCACACACATAGAAGTAAAAAGCACTCAAATCACACAAAAAACACTAAATTATGTAATATACAAAACATGACATATTTTGATAGGTTATGCAATTTAAATACCATTGTTAGGATGAAGCCAAGGATTTATATTAAGGTATGTAAGAACTCATGTTTCATTTTCAATATCATATGGCACACCATGTTAGGGCCATGCTACATAGAACGAAAGGTCAACAATCCTAAATCTTCATGATTCTAGTGAGAAACTAGAACTAAGCCATTATTAGGAAGTACAAGAAGACAAAAATAGTGAATACTCTTGTGAGCTATTATATCTGCTTGATTCTTGCCATAACAAATTGAATTAGGTATGAGGCACTTGTCTTGTTTATTGTTTAGAGTGGAAGAATTGATGGAAGGTTTTGAAAATGAAATACAATACTTGATTTAGTCCATGGGTAGCACTTTTTTAGATGATCTAGAAAATGCTTCCATCCTAAACAAATATTTTGTATACCAAGCTCTACCCTTTCCAAATTGGGAACAAAATATGATTCAAGAGACATATTCTCTCTTGGGTTATAAACTAAATCCATGACCTCTGTGATGGTCTCATATGAAGAAAACACAATATCTAGGAGATCATGCAAAGTGTGTAGAATTTCTTGCAAATTCTCTACAAATCTACCTCTGAGATCTATGTAGAAAATCTGACTATAGATTAACTCGATAATGAAATATACCAAAGCAAAATACTATAATCTACTACTACTATCAAACTTGTGGAAGCTTAAAGATCGAGATGAATCAGATTGAGCAAGATCAAGCAAAACACATATAACATAGAAGAAGAATAAATACACATGAAACACAGAAGAATACTCCGAGGAAAGCCTCAGCTAAAAACCCCACTATCTATATTATCATACAAGGTGGAAATATCTCAGAATTACACAAAGCCTTAGCTCTCACAACTAACCAACTCTCAGTACAATCCTCCTGGATGGTCACAGGCAAACAAGGCTTCTGACAAACCTTCTCCTCTGCCCTCCAAGCTTCCTATCTCCTTGCGCTGTTTCTCTTGGGTGATCCTATTGTTACCAAGTGTAACACTGATCACTCACACTGATCTCACACCCTGTCAGAACTGCGCAATCCTCAAGGAACCTTGTTCCTTCTGCAGGATGAGTTTCCTTTATAGGAAAACTCATGCAACTGATAGTAACCTATCCCTGTCTTTAATCTCAATTGGATCTTTCTCATAATAGACATGCATGAGTTATTTATGAGAGGATCTTCAGTTATATGGAGTACACTACTTGGATGCATGCATGCATTAATTGACTGAACTCACAATTAGTTTCTAAAAATGTTTGGAAATAATTTAACTGGACATAACTCAGTTAACTAAGCTAACTAATTACAACTCAAATACAACTCATCCTTATCTCCTTAATTAAGGGATAATCTCCTTAATCTAAGGGATAATTGTTGCATGACTTCACAAAGACTTCTAGCTTGAATTTCTCTAACTAATTAATCCAAGATGAATTAGTTAATTATTTTTCAAGCAGTTGGTGAGACTAAATTCGAATTTTAGTTCAAGGACAAATTAAAATTGGAATATTTTGAATGCTATTTTTGAGCATTTCTTGTTGCTATTCTCAACACTCCCTTTCAACAAGAAAGGAATTCAACTCAATCTCGATCCTGAACCTTTGGAATGTTCTACGTGCAACACTTCTCTCTAGTGTTGTTGCTCTACCAACTCTAGAAACAAAAAAATCATCCAACCTTAATCACTATGATGCATCTGTCATCAAAGTCTCTAACTGCTATTGCCTCTGTCAACTGAAAACTCTGCGCTTCTGCTGACTGCATTGTTGTCAATCCTTCTCTATGCTCTTCAATATCTAATTGCTCTAGCCTCTGTCACTTTCATCTCTGATTGCATCAATCCCACCGATTCCTCCCGCTACTATGTACTTTGGGCTCCCATAGCAATTTACAATCCATGAGATAAAACCTCTCAATGGACCATGCCCAATTTCAGCATTCTTGAGACTATCACTTCACATTGCCCCACCTCACACCTAGAGGTATGGCTGCATGTGATCCCTCTGTCCACTTGGCTCGAAATTCCCCCCCTACTAGAGGTCTCTGTATGAGTGGATGCCTCCAATCGGTCTCCTCTCATCATCTCCAATTGTGGCTCCTCCAGAATTGTCTGAGACTTCTTCTGGGGCTGCATGTTGAGAGGTAATTTACTCTCCCTCTCAACCACCAAGTCTCTTACATTTTCCTTGCTCCTCAAGGCTTTGCATGAATCTTGTACCTCAAGTGCATATAGGTTCTTGGCCAGCACACCAATCTGTTTCATTTTTCCCGCCGTCACGAATTTTTTTGGAAAAAGAGTTGATTTTAAATCAACGATATCTCCCTCATCTGAACTATGATTTAGCCGATTGTTTTTTTGAGTTTGGGTATTTTTTTGCAAGGAATCTAGATATGCTATTAGTTTCTGAAAATTTTGCACAAAAATTATCATATCTCCTCTGCAAACTCGCGGCACAATTTTATTTTTATTTTTTATTTTTATTTTTTTATTTTTTATTTTTTATAACTTCAAATTCTCTTCTTCATATGTTGTCCACTGCTCCGATAACCTTTGCTTCGATACCATGTAGAAATTTCTCTATAGATTAGCTAGCTCCGATACCATGTAGAATTTCTTGCAAATTCTCTACAAATCTACCTCTGAGATCTATGTAGAAAATCTGACTGTAGATTAACTCGATAATGCAATATACCAAAGCAAAATACTATAATCTACTTCTACTATCAAACTTGCGGAAGCTTAAAGATCGAGCTGGGTTAGATTGAGCAAGATCAAGCAGAAAACATATAACAGAGAATAAGAATCAATACACATGAAACACAGAACAATACTCTGCGGAAAGCCTCAGCTAAAAGCCCCACTATTTGTATTTTCATACAAGGTGGAAATATCTCAGAATTACACAAAGCCTTAACTCTCACAGCTAACTAGCTCTCAGTACAATCCTCCTGGATGCTCACAGGCAAACAAGGCTTCTCACAAACCTTCTCCTTTGCCCTCCAAGCCTCCTATTTCCTTACGCTATTTCTCTTGGGTGATCCTATTGTTACCCAGTGTAACACTGATCACTCACACTAATCTCACATCCTGTCAGAACTACCCAATCCTCAAGGAACCTTGTTCCTTTTACATGGATGAGTTTCCATTATAGGAAAACTCATGCAACTAATAGTAACTTGTCCCTATCTTTAATCTCAACTAGGTCTTTCTCAGAATAGACATGCATGAGTTATTTATGAGAGAATATTCAGTTATTTGGAGTACACTACTTGGATGCATGCATGCATTAACTGAATGAACTCACAATTAGTTCCTCAAATTGTTTGGAACTAATTTAATTGGACATAACTCAGTTAACTGAGCTAACTAATTACAACTCAAATATAACTCATCCTTATCTCCTTAATTAAGGGATAATCTCCTTAATTTAAGGGATAATTGTTGCATGAGTTCACAAAGACTTCTAGCTTGAATTTCTCCAACTAATTAATCCAAGATGAATTAATTAATTTTTTTCTAGCAGCTGGTGAGACTAAATTCGAATTTTAATTCAAGGAAAAATTAAAATTGGAATATTTTGAATGCTATTTTTAGCATTTCTTGTTTCTATTCTCGAAAAAGTGGATGGAGTCAAAATCCATTATGGAAAATGGTATTGGTCATATTTCGTATTAGAATTGAGTTTTTGATGAGTTTCAGTAGGTCCTTGATAAACTACTAGGACCATTTCTCAATAAGGTAAACATAAGTGTAAAATCCCCTTCTCATAAGTAATTGAACACTTAGGACATGATGCGACATAATTCACCCATGGTGGGATTGAATTGACATAAATTGTAAGAACATGAAATGGGGTAGCATGGTCTAAAGTTCAATTAGGATGATGATTATTTCATGCAATTTTATCAATAGTGAAAATGTTTCCATTGTGATGAAAATGCATCACTTGAGAGAGCATAGGCACCACAATATTCATAGCACATATATAATCATACCCAAGTATAATATTGAAGTCTAAAGGGTGGTTCACCACTATCATATCAAGAAATATAGTCTTCCAACTTAACATGATAGGAAATTGGGGAAGATTCACCAAAGATTTAGTAGGTATTCTATCAAAAGTTAGTAGCTTATTGGTAGCTAAAATATTCTTGGGAGAACCTATAACTTTCCAAGCTAAGGAGGATAAAATGCATGTGGAGACTCCTTCATTTATTATACATCAGAAAATGTTTTTGGAATAAACTCAAACCATTATTTAGATGCGTGTATAAGAAAGAAGGAAAGCCTCACCAAGACCACTCAAATCAAAGGAAATGATCCTAAAATAGGGAAAATTCTTGAGGTGAGTGGATTACCAAATTGTTTAAAAGGTTTTAAACTAGCAGTAAAGAAAACATGGCTTGTAGATGCATCATTCCCTAAAAATGGATATGGATTGTCCAAATATTTCATCGACTCAACTAAGTTCATCAATGGATGTTTGATCTATTTATTGAGAAACCTAAGGTGTTTCAGGACAAGAATATGGTTTAAACATGGAACAAACTCCTTTTATCTATATAATAAATAGAACACATGAGTAAGGTGATATCCCTACAAAATTATACAAGGGAACTTATGCTTGCATCATGATTTTCTGAATTTATTAGTAAAGTAAATACCCAAATCATGACTTACATTAGCTGATTTATTGTCCCCAAAATGACTTGTAATGGTTGGATTCTCACCCTTAGTATGGCTTACAGTAACTAGTGGCTTCTCTTTAATATTAATTATACTGACCAACGAATTGTCTCAAACATTACTTGCAGTGATTGGTGGCCCTTTCTTCTTCAAATATCATATTCCTACAATGAATGACCCCAATTTCCCTGCAAAGAAACAATGCCTTTCTATGCCTATAACGAAATATCATTCTAGATGTATTGTTAGTGAGGCCTTTGGCCTTCCCTAACTTGTGAATTGTAATTATTGGTGACTTCTCCTTTTTTCTTTGCTTCTTCTTCTTGATCTTAATTTTCTTACTCTTTTTAGACTTTTGGTTACTAGAAGGTATACTTTCACAAGAATGGGTACAAGGATGATAGATATATGTCTTTGGAAAAGATGCTTCAAGAATATTTTACAACATCTGGATGGGGCATAAACCAAACGGTAGCCCCAAAGTAAAGAATCTAGTAATATTCAATATGGCCATCAAATGGGAATCAACATTTCAAAAGGAAGGAGATGTGAAATATTCCCCTTGGGAAGAGGTATTTTGGTTGGAATTCACAAAAGAATTTCCTTGAACTTGACTAGTTATATGTGTGAAGGGAGTGTTAGAGGGAGTAGATTTGGAAATCTTCTTACTAGAGGGAAAATGTACCTTTGTCACATTATTTTGGGAAGTGGAACTACGACTTACCTTAGATCTTCCTAGCTCATTACTTCTTCTATTATCGTGCATCAATTTAAACTTATCCCTAGCTTCAATAGCATTAATATGATCACCACATTATTTAAGATGCTCATTGGTTAGTCCTCATGTTGTTGTTGAGGAAGAGAAGAAGTTCTATCCAGAAAAATAGTGAAGGGATCAGAGTGATTTATCAATTTCAAATGCTCAAGGCTATTATGCTCTTTAATCTAATTTTGAGGGAATTGTTCTTAATCATGGAAATCATTACATCACTGATTTTGATGAAAAGCCTCTTGACTTATCATATGTGTAGGGGAAAGAGTGTAAGATATGAAATGTTGAGATGTATTTTTTTCCACCACTTGGGTTTTGATTCAATATCGAGCCTTATCATTGTTGAATTGAGGCATAGGAGGATATTTTGGACATGAACCTCTTTCTTTATCCAATATGATCAACTTATTCACCATAGCCATTTTCCCCTACATCAACTATATTAGGGTCCTATAATAATAGGATTCATAATTTTGAATTGGCTATGGTTGGTCTTGTAATATTGTGCATAATTTTTCTTTCTGCAAAGTGTTTTCCATATTAAAAATTAAAAAATGTAAAGAAGTCATGTCCTAAAAGAAATATCAAAGGAAAAAAAGAATAAGAAAAGATCAAAAAATGAAAAAATATGAACCCGAAACAAAAACAGATCATGAAAGTGTGCAAGTCCAAGTGCCACTACTTTTTACTTTATTGTGAAAAATAATTGTTGTGTGCAGCTTGTCATAAATGTCACAACCCATGATAGTCAAATAGTTTAATCTTGACTAGTTCATGCTTTAAATTTCACGTTTATAGTTAGAGAATAAAAGATCTAGTCAAACTGTTTAATCTTGGCAGATCAGTAGTTAGGTAGAGAAATAAAATGTGCTCAATAGCTTAATCTGAACCATTGGAAGATATAAGGTTAGAATTAGATATTTTGGTTGAAAAAAGAAAAATGAAAGAAAGGGTCTACTAGCTTAAATGCACCCAATAAAGTGAAGAAAAAATGTTAGGATAAGTAAAGGGTAGGTAGAAGAAAGGTTGCAGAAGTACAAGGTTGTTAAAGCATAAGCACACTTATCATGCTTAATCATATGTTTTAGTGTGCAGGAGCAGTTATGAAAGTGAAAGGATGTTCACAAGCTGATTTAATTAACTTCCCCTCATTTCATTTCACCCCCCATTACATGCTTACTAATTTCCCATTATCCCATCATTTCCTATTAAAATACCCTTTTCCCTTCATTTTGACCCTTACCCCTTGGTTTCACACATTTCCCTAGCAAATTACCCTTCAAAGGTCATTTCCATACCCAAAACCCCTTTTCCCTAGTGTGAAACCCTTTCCCCATGGAAAAAATCACCTTCCCCCTTATTAATTTCCATATTTCACCTAAAAAACCCATAAAACCCCTTTATCCTAAGTTTTGTTCCCCCTCGCATTATTTAATTAACTCCACCATACCATATTTCCCCGACATAAAAACCTTTTAACCCACCACCCTGGTGCGGTTAACAAACCCCGTCGCATTTAACCCTGGTCCCACTCCATAAACCCATTCATTATATTTTAATCCCCATTTGTGCATTAATTAATTACAGTTAGTTGTAATTAATCCCCCAGGCCCCACAAATCTCCACCCCTATTCCCTCCATGCAGGTCCACTACGCGACATCCGTCTAATCATCCACCCCTAGATTTGACGGCACACATCCATATCACACTGAATCCCTTACCAAACTTTACCCGCCCGAGAGAACATGAGATTCGTAGTTTTTCTCGGGCCCTCTTTAGCTACATGGCAGCACCAGGCAAACTCGCATGCTCTTGGGGAAATACCGCTCAGCTTCCAAAAGTGGTGTGATGGCCCTCGAAACTACCTCCCTACCAAAAGCCGAAACCACCCACCGTTCATTGTGAATTTCGCGCCAAATTCTAACTGTTGCCAGTTGAAAGGCCGAATACGCTCATTTTCACCCTTTTCGCTCATTTTCTCTGTGAAAGATTCCTAAGCCTTACTGCGCCACCCTAAGCCTCTGCAACCAAATTTCACCACCAACTACCTCCCGAACACACTCCAGACGCCCAATTCAGCCATCCAGTGCACAGCTGAAGCCACAATACCCTCTGCAGCTACCATTGAAACCAATTTGCAGCCTATACCACCATTTCCAGGTATTTTGACAAAAAACCAAAACGACCATCTCAATTTGAAAGTGTACAATCAATTCAAACATTAATTAATTAAATTTAATTAATCTTTCCCTTAAATTGAGAGTATTTCCCCCCTGAATACCCAAACCCCTCTTTTCTGACCTGCAAACTACCCTTTCACTCCACCAAAGTTGTCAAAGCTTCACTTCCACAACCTGTATAAGCCTAATTCCCACATTTTATCCTAAATATGGCTGCCCAGACGTCACCGAATGTCAGACCTGTGTCAACCCCTCACATGGACTTTGACCATTTGGCCCTAGCAGACAAGGATTTCAAAATAAGAGACACTGCAACTCCAGCCCACCTTCTGAAGCTCCATTGTTGGAGTAAGGATAGGTTTCTAAGCTATGTAGATGACATACACCTTTGGGAATGAATTTACCCAAATACATATTCCCAGAAGTTCACCCATTCCCAGATATTGTACATTTTTCTCATGCCTGTTATCTCCCAAGGAAAAGTTCTATTGTTTCCCCAAACCGTGAGTTGTTATTCACCATTACACCTGAGTCAATCAACCAAATGCTACAAATCCAATCTAGCCCTAATCAGACCCCTCTATCCATTGGAAACCTATTGGACTTATACATCACATTAGACCAGGTGAAAATCAAGAAAATCTTCCAGAATTTCATCATTGAAGACCGCCATACTCCTACAGATACCCCACCCTATGCTGCCACCATTTTCTCAAAAATTGGCAGACACATAATCACCATGCTCTCATGCATCCTAGGATACACATTAGATGAGTATGTGGATGAGGTCATCCTGGCCTTCTTGTCCATTTTCACTCTAGGCAAGCCTCCTTCTATCATGTATGATTATGCTAAGTTCATTGCACATAGAATGCATGAACAATTCACCAGACTACCTACTAAAAGAGTTTTCAAATACTCTTCAGTGTTGTTTTATATGTTTTTGTATTACTAGACATATAAGTTCCCTGTCAGCATCCAGAAGTTGGACACCAAGGGAAAGGAGAGATCAGTGGTCTACTAGACACCCTTGGTCCAGAAGTTTTCCACAGCATTCACCTACAAAGACTTCATAAATTACTTTGTATACCCTGTCATGAACATGCTGACTTCTAATACTCGGCCTAGAATTAGCCAAGGCATAAAGAGAGTTCTACAATTGACAAAGAATAGCAAGGTGGGAGACTGGTACCTCTACCAGAAGCACACTAAGATCAGAGTTTATGGCTGCCAATTAGCCCCATATAAATTTCCAAAATACCTCCCTATGAGGATTTTTGCCCTTGAATATTTCAAACAAATCATCAATTCTGATGAGGTCCACTTCCTATCTACTAGGAAGAAAACCCAGTTCAAGGTGAAAAACCAATTAGGCCCATTCATTTGCAATAATAGAGAGGCTAGACCAGAGGCCGACAGGTTACTACAATAGATGGAATTTAGAATCAACTTCATATGGCATTATGACCCTCATGGGGTTATAACTAAAATTAGACTCAGGGTCAAGTTGGGACCATACATCCACCACCCGAGACCTGACATTGAATAGTTTGCTAACCAATCTGAGTGGGTGGAGAATACATTGATTGATATGGACAACACAATTTTGGATGTTGAGAACACACAAATTGATTTAGAAAAGCAATTTGACCATAACTCTTTCATGCAAGTTCCAGAACTAGGGGAACCAATGAACATTCCTCCTATCCTTCAAACCCCAGCCAATGAGGAGAAGAATCCTAAGAGGAACAGGGAGGAGGCATCCATCTCTGCCATGGACACTACAAATGAGCTGTTTGAGCAAAGAAATAGGCCCAAGTTGAATCCTATGTATAAACAGGAGAACATTGCATTAGAGGAAATAACTGACACTGAGACAATTGGGCAGAGAAGTAAAGAAGTAGCTGCATCAGGTGAAACACAGCAACCATCAACCTCCAACACACAAATGATAGAGAGACAATACAATGTTGAGGTTTCTTCCTTTGTCAGGCCAGCTAACAGGGAAAAGGGTATCAAGGACAGATTCAAAGAGATAAAGATGAGGAATGAGAAGTTGAAGGTAGAGACATATGCCCAATACTTCAAGCATACTCCACCAAACCAAAGCAGATTGATGTCAGCCTTTGACATCAAAGCAGGAAAAATGCAGGTGTCATTTTTGCAGCCCACTATACAACAACCAAAAACCTCGGCAAACTACAAGAAAACTAATTTTGAGGTGTTGGTCAGGGATTTTCATTCCATTGATCAAATATAGTTCCATAAGAAGGTTGGATAAATCATTTACTCCACCCTCACAGGAAAGGCCATGGCTGCCTATAAGTTGCAAGATTCATTGGATAATGTGACAGCCCAATACAAATTGGAGAAGGCCTCCTCACAGGCCAAAGACAACAGAATAAAGTCCTTGGAGGACTTGGTCATTGAACTGGGCCATGACCCAAGTGATATTAAGGCCATAGAGAAATTAATCAAAAAGAAGAATGAGGACATAGCAGCCCTCAAGAAACAGTTGAAGCTACCTCATTTACAACACCCACAGACAAAGGAGGTCCTGGAAAGTTAGAACAATCATGAAGAGATGATGGACCTAGTGCTGCAACTGAATGATCAGTTAAAGGAGATGGAGAAAGAGTTGGAAAGCTTGATGCAGCTTAAACAAGCTAGTTTGGATGATGCTCCTGCAACTGTCATCCCAACAGTTACCATTGTTGTACCTTCTACTTTGGCAGCATCCTTAGCTCCCACTGCTCCGATGGCCACTGCACTACTGGCATCTACACCAACTACATCAGCAATAGGATCAACAACAACAGGCTCCACAGGTGATGAAGCAAACAGGCTAGTCAAAGCAATGGAAGAAATGTCCATTCAGACCACTGAGATGAACAGAATTAAGGAGAAAGTCACCAGCCTAGAAACATATTACAAATTGGCCCAAATCATGCATAAAGAAGAACAACAGAAGGCCACAAGGATGACTGAAAGAATCAAAAGCCTAGAAAAGGAACTGACACTAAATGAACCTCTAGGTCAGGCTAAGGAGCAACTGTGGGCCAATATCATTGACTCTATCAATGATATTTGGCCATCCATCCAGGTCATTTTTGAACAAATTGATTTGATAAAGTAGGCTACAGAAGCCATTCAGAGAGTCAAAGAAGAACTTGGAGATATGCCAGAGGAAGCAGCAAGGATCATTCATTTCCTCAACTCCAAGAACAAGTATGAGCTACAAGAATTAGAGATACCTGACAGGACAGGTACAATTTTGGAAGTCAAAAGAGTCCTCACTAAGAGGAATTTGATGTTGAACTTGGAGGATAAGTGTCAAACCATGCAACTGGCCATTGACAGGTTCATGGTTAAGTTCGAACTTTTTAGGCAAAAGGGATTACCAAATCCCTTAGTTATAAATGATAAGCTAATGACACAGGAGGATTACAATAAGAAGATCAGGGAAGTGGCCAGAGATTAGGTAAACACTTCATCCATGAAGGGCATACCAACAGGCAAAGTATTGTATCAAACATTTGAGAACTTGTTTTACCTCCAACATGAGGTAAAACACCTTTTTGTCAATAAGCCTACTTTTTCCAAATATACAGAGGCAGATGAAATATATAGAAAGATGCTCAATATCCAATTACCAGATGATGAGACATGGGAAAAACTGAATGATTTACTGTAGGAAATACACAGTAAAAAGTAAAAAAGCACAGTAAAAGGGTATTGACAGGACAACAAGGTCAAAGAGTATCAGATGAAAGTGTATCAGATGAAAGGTCATAAGTAAATATGACATCCAGCATGAAGACCAAACAACCAAGCATATTAAAGGGAAAAATATCAAAGACTAAATGACAACAGAACCTAAATAACAGGGACAACAAACAACAATTCAATAACTATCTCTATCTTCGTGCATAAAGATATTTCCTTTTCCTAGATTAGTTCTCAATGCAGTTTGAGATATTTTGTAAATTCTTTTTGTATAAATTCTTCATAATTCAAAGTATTGAATGTGGATTATGATACATTTGTAGAGTTATTTTGATCTTAAACCTAAGGGTGATTGTACCAATTTTCAAGTCAACAGACTGGAGCAAGTAATAAAAGAATTGCATTACAGGATTCATGAGATGAGCTATTTGCAGTGAAGTATCTTCTTTGTCTAATTTTGTTACTTTCGTATGTGTTTCATAAACTTAAATGTTATTCAAATTTGAATGAATTAACTGGAAATATCACTCAGAACTTGTTTAAGTACACTTTGTTTTGCATAGTTAGTCATTTATATGTTTTCCTCTAATATCCGAATTTGAGAACCCTTAATTTCTCTCCCATCCTGGTTGACCTCTTTCATTCTCTTCATAATCTGGCCTAAGGAACCCTTAATTGCTCCCTGGATTCGATTAGAAACCATTTCACCATCCAACCTTTGAGATCTGTAATAACTCACCTATCTTTCCCTGTAGACACTGTTTTTAAAGCTTGATCTAGTCCAGTTTGTCTGACATTCGACCCCATAGCCCAATGGTAAAAGAAAACCTTTGTTCATCTAAGTAAGTGATCCCACCACTCAAACTCAAATCAAAACCCAAGTGTAGCAATAACTAGCCTAAAAATCATTTTAACTATAACAAAGTTAAATCATAAAGAGAGAGCCCTCTCTAAGAATTAGGAAGGCTAGGTCCTAATCTTAAAAGTTGGTTTGTGGTTACCTTTGAACATTTCTTTCTTCAACAACTTCAAAAGAAATTTCAGAGTGATAACATTATTGGTGACCATACTGGGGACTTCGATCCTCAATCTTATAATGAAACCTTAAATTTAATCTTAAGCCCCTTAAGGTCATCTTCTAAAGTTGATCTTGAAAAGTTTCATAAAAACAGTTTAAAAAGTTAAAATTCTGGCTCCCAAGAAGACTCACTATACCAGGGCAAATCCAGATCCAAACCCTGCTACCATAGTTGATGACCTAGACAGAATTTTAAGAAAACCTAAAATGGTAGAAACTTAGGCAAGTAGTAGCCAGTTAGTCAAAGAAAATTCACTCCCTAAGGAGTTGTCAACTTTAGAGGAAATCCCTTTTGATTTGTCATTTGACCTCTCATTATTTAGAACTAAATCTGAGAATGCCATCCATGAAACAGTGTTAGACCCTAAGTTTATTCAACTCATTGAATCAAAAAGGGTGATTATCCATCCAGATTTAGATAAATTTGTTTTGGAGACTTTTGACAAGTTAGAAGCTTTGACCTCTACATTGATAAGCCATATAGATTATGCTTACCTTTAAAAATATGTTGAACTAGCTGCCCTCACTGTTGCTGCTGCTGAAATTTCTACACAATCTTCACTCACTGTAAATACACCTTCTTTTACCATAACCTCACATATAGTATCCACCACAGTCCATTCCCCTAAACTAGTAATTCATCAACCATCCTCATCCTCATCATCATCTAGTTAATCTCCATCAAGTTCAAGCACCTCTTCTTTACCCCCTAGTCAAACTAGAATCTCAGCAATGGCAAACCGATATGAACCTCTAGTTTTTCCTGCCCAACTCCATGGCATACCCCAAGATTATCATAGAAAAATATTTTTGTTTGATGCTACTGGTCAGTACACTGCCCAACATGTAAACAAGATGACTGACTATTTTGAGTTGCATGAGATAGATGAATCAGATGTCCCAATGAGGTTGTTTGCCCAAACATTAACTAAGGATGTCAAGAAATGGTTCAAATCTTTACCTGCCAATCATATTGCAGACTTAGCTAATTTTCATAGACTATTCATTGATAGATGGGAGAGAAAGAAAAACCCTTTGCGAATACTTTCTGAATATGACAACATTAGAAGAGCTCCTAGTGAGTTAGTCTGGGATTATTGTACTAGGTTCAATAGTATCTACAATGCAATCCTAGCTAATAGTAAGCCTCCACCTGACCTTGCATCAATTAAATTCCCTGATGGTTTTGGCACTAACATGTCATACCAATTAAGGGAAATAAACCCTGAAACATTGGAACAAATGCAAAGCAATGCTGTTAGTGTAGAGGCCAACCTATTACCCAAGAAAACAAAAATGAGAAATGAAAAGAGAGTTGTAATTAAAGAGGAAACTTCCACTTCTGATGGAAATATAGATAGTTTAGCCAAGATTGTAGAGAGAATAATGGATATATTACAAAAAATGGAAAGGAAAACTCAATGGGAGAATCAACAACCACCCCCAATAAGAAACCCCAACTTTAGGAAGAACCCTAACACTGGAAAGAATGCTATACCAGATCAACAAATTAGGCCCCCCTTCTAGGAGAACTATGCTGAGGGTCCACAAAGCCAAGAAGGAGAGGATGATACCCATATAAACTTACTAGGAATAAAAAACGAAGATGTTGTTTTTCTTACTCAAGAAGAACATGAGTTGTACATGCTGCAACAGTTGCAGTTAGAATCTGGTGAATCCTTTGACTTTAAACAGGGATATGAGTCAGCTATATATGAGGTACAAAAAAAATATAGCTTAAGAAGTAAAAATAAAAATGAGACTCCCATTAAGATATTAATCCAGACCTAGACTAAGAAAATAACAGAAGCTCCTGTTACCAAAGTCTTACAAATCCTCCCTAGGGGAACACCGGAGACTTCTACCCCAAAAATTGTAGATATAACCTCCACTGAAACTCAAACTGAAACAATTACTGAAATCAATCCAAACAAGAGAAATCAATTTAAAAGAGCTGAAACACGGACTGGAATGCCTAGTATTAACAATGTAAACTTTGAAACGGGAACTGATACTGTTACCCGTTTTGTAGAGATAGCAAAAAAGTGACCCGATTTTGAAAAGGGGTGATGCAGAACACACATGTTTTTTTTAAAGCATAGTTTTTGACACTTTAATTTTTTTAAATTCTTGTTATGTACATTGCATTTTAGAATGGTAGTGATTTTCATGCTGATTTAAAAAAGTGGTTATTCTGCATCACACCATTTTTTTAAAAAACCTGTTTTTTTGACTTTAACTTTTCTAATGTATGAAATGTAAATAATTATTTTGTAAATTTAATAATTTTCGAAGTGGTCTTCCTCTTCATATTTTCTTGTTTTTATATTTATTTTTATTTTTTTTGTAGTGAGGTTTTTATTGATTTGCATATTTAAAGAAGAAGGTCGATATTTTTCATTTTCAATATTTTACATATTTATACATCGTTAGTTAAATTTTCAATCCAAATGAAATAATTGTCTCTAAAAAACAAATAAAAAATTATATATAAAAAAAGACAAAAATAAAAAATAAAAAATGTTAAAAAAATATCTTATAAACCATAAAACAATTTGGAAAAAAAAAACAAAATTAATATAGATATATATAAGTGAGTAAAAATTGAGGAAAAGAAAAAAACATGAGCAAAAACTAGGGAAAAAAAAATTAAAAACAAACTAATTAAAAAAAAAATTAATTAATGAAAAAAATTTAAAAAATAGTAAAATTAATATTTAAAAAAAAATGTTAAAAAAATTATCTCACAAACCATAAAAGAATTTGGAAAAAAAAAAAAAAAAAAAAAAAAAAAAATATATATATATATATATATATATATATATATATATATTAAGTAAGTAAAAATAGAGAAATAAAAAAAAAAAAAAAAAACATTAGAAAAAACTGGGAAAAAAATAAAAAAAATTAAAAATTAAAAACAAATTAGTTTAAAAAAAAATAGAAAAAAATTTAAAAACTAATAAAATTAATATTAAAAAAAAACAAAAAAAAATTCAAATTATAAAATAAAAAAAAACCAAAAAAGTGTATTTTTTATTAAAAAAAAAATGTAATTATTTTTTATTAAACATAGACATTTTGTTTTAAAAAAAATCAAAATTTAATTTTTTTTTTAAACAATCTTTTTTATTATTAAAAACAAATTTTATTTTTATTTCTATTTTTTATTTAAAAATAAAATTATTCAACATATCTTTTATAAAAAAAATAAACATATATTTTATATTTAAAAAAAAAAAATTTACAATTAAATTTTTTTTTAAACAATGTTTTCTTATTTAAAAAAAAAATGAAAATTAATTTTTTTTTTTTAACAATTATTTTTTTAAAACCATTTCTTTTTTTTTTAATTAAAATTAGTTTTTTTTTTTTTTAACCAATTTAATTTTATTTTTTTAATTTAACATTTTAAAAATTATTGAAAAAATAAATAAAAATTTTAAAAATTAAAATATTTTTCTTTTTTAAATTAAAAATTTAAAAAATTTAAAATCGTTTATTTAATTAACAAAAAAAAAAAAATGTGTTCGTGGCCCCCCTAGCCGCCCGTGGGCAGCGGCGCGCAAGCCCCTCCACCCACGGCAGCGCCACCACTGGCGGCCGGGGGCCAGCCGTCGATTCCCGGAATCGACGGCCCGCCCCCCGGCCACCCGTGGTGGCGCTGCCATGGGCGGAGGGGCCTGCGCGCAGGCCCTCCGCCCACGGCAGCGCCGCCACCCCTCCGCCCACAGCAGCGCCACCACGGGCGGCCGGGGGGCCACAGACACATTTTTTTATTTATTAATTAAATAACCGATTTTAAATTTTTAAAATTTAAATTTTTAAAATGTTTAATTAAAAAAAAAAAAAACGATTTTAATTTTTAAAATTTTTAAATTTTTTTAATAATTTTTAAAATTTTAAATTTAAAAAAAAAAACTAAATTGGTTTAAAAAAAAAAAAAACTATTTTTAATTATAACCAAGAAAAATTGGTTTTAAAAAAATAATTGTTAAAAAAAAAAAAATTAATTTTCAATTTTTTTTAGTAAAAAAACATTGTTTAAAAAAAAAAAAATTAAATTTTGATTTTTTTTTTTAACAAAATATCTATGTTTAATAAAAAAATAATTACATTTTTTTTTTAATAAAAAATACACTTTTTTTTGGTTTTTTTTTTTTTTTTTTTTATAATTTGAAATTTTTTTTTTTTTGTTTTTTTTTTTAATATTAATTTTATTAGTTTTTAAATTTTTTTCATTAATTTCTATTTTTTTTTTAAACTAGTTTGTTTTTAATTTTTAATTTTTTTTTCCCAGCTTTTTTTAATGTTTTTTTTTAATTTCTCTATTTTTACTTACTTAATATATATATATTTTAATTTTTTTTTTTGTTTTCCAAATTCTTTTATGGTTTGTGAGATAATTTTTTTAACATTTTTTGTTTTTTTATTTTTGTCTTTTATATATATATTTTATATTTGTTTTTTAAGTAATCAATATTTTTAATCTTAATTTTAGTAGCTTTTAATTTTCTTTTAATTTTCTGATTTTTTTTTTTAAATCTAGTTTGTTTTTAATTTTAATTTTAATTTTTTTGTTTTCTTGTTTTGTTGTTTTTTTTTTTCACCCACTTAATTTTTTTGTTTCTTTTAAATGTTTTTTTTTTTTTCCATATATATTTTATTTTGCCAATTTTTTTTGGTTTACAAGATTACTCTTTTTTTCCTCATTTTTTTAAAATAGTTTTTTTACTATTTAATTGTTTATATATATATATATATATTTTAGTTTTTTAATTCTTATCATTAATTTCGTTCTTTTTACATTTTATGATTGATTTTTTTTTTCATTTTTTTTTTTGTTTTATATTTTTGTTTTAATATATATTTTAATCTATGTTTTTTTTTTGTTTTTTACTTTTTTTGTGTTTTTTCATTGTTTTACTTTTTTTTTTTTTTAATTTTATGTTTTCATTATTTTTTTAAATTTAATGTTTTTTCGGGGTCATGATAAAATATTTCATGCCATTATTTCGAAATGTTGAAATTTTACTTTTGAAAAAAAAATGTCTTCTTCCAGAATTAACCCTTTTCGTTTTGAGGGTGTTTTTTGGATAATTTTTGCGCAAAAAATTGGTTTTCACTGCCATTTTTAAAACATGTTGAAAATTTACCCAAGAAAAGAAAAGGTGTTATTCTAGTATCAACACTTTTCACTTTTAGCACTTTTTTTGATGTTTTTTCGGGGTTTTTTGGCCAGAGTTCCCGTTTTGAGTTTATAGTTCCCGTTTCAAAGTTTACATTGTTTATTGAAAAACAAGATAAAAACACACAGACTGCATTTGTTAAGGAAGATCTCATCCAAGCAAACAAAGCTCAACTCCCTTTCAACATCAAAACTGAAATATCAAAACTAAATATATCAGTTCCTTTGATCGAATTAATAAAAAATGAATCCTATAGATCACAGATAACTGAAACTTTAAATATAGGAGAGATAGAAGATGTTGTCAATTTGAATGATGATCAACCTGAATTATTGTTTGGCCTTGAGGTGAATGGTACTCATCAGCAAGGGGGAATCCCTCCTTTCTACATTAGCCTAAACATTCATGACAAAATATTACATAATGCTATGTTAGACTCAGGGGCATCCCATAATTTGATGCCAAAAGCAATCAAGGAGAGACTGAACTTGGACATCACCATACCATATAAGGACTTGTTTTCCTTTGACTCTAGCCAAGTTAAATGCCTTGGTTTGATCAAGGATTTATGTGTAACTCTAGTCCAATGCCCAACAAAGAGTATTGTAATGGACATAGTAGTTGCAAACATCCCACCCAAATATGGAATGCTATTATTTGACTCATGGGGAGCAAAATTGCAAGGATCCTTGCAATTAGATATGTATTATTCTACCATATCTATTTTTGGCCAACAAAGGAAACTATATAGAGAGACCTTGATGAAATACATGGTGAGTAGTGCTGAAAAACCACAAAAATTTCCCATATACTCCATGCATTCTGATATGGACTCTTTTATCTTGTACAATTCAAAACATGACAATAATCAAATCATAACTATGGAAGAAAACAACAAACCCCCTGATAGTGAGAACATTTTTCATGAGTCCCTATGGCATCTAGATTTTGATGGATTTGTGAATAGGTTAGGGGTTGGTGCAGGAGTGTGGATCCATAATATGGAGAATAATCATTCTGAGGGACATGCATTCAGGTTGAAATTCAAGTGCACCAATAACATGGTTGAATATGAAGCCCTAATCTTAGGGTTACAAATGATTAGAAAACTTGGAGCCAAAAGAGTTTCTATAATGGGAGACTCATAACTGATTATTAAACAAATTAATGGTAAATACTCTGTAAACAATCCCAGACTTAGTCAATATAGGGAGACTGTCCTAGATTTGATTAAAGACCTCCTAGAAACAAACTTTGCTGCCATTCCTAGAAAACAAAATATGCAAGCCCATATTCTTGCCACTTTTGCTAGTACCTGCAAATTTCCCTTTCAACCCAATCATCAGTACACTGCAGAAGTGTGACATAGGCCTGTTATACTAGACAACTTGAAGTATTGGTAGATTTTCTCCCAGGATGCTCAGATTTACAATTTCATGAATGCTGAAGGTGAGTTTTAGAATTGTAAAATAGATATAGAATGTACATTAGAAAATAACATAGATAGTGACATAGATAGTAGCATAGATAGTGACATAGATAGTAGCATAGTGATAAAATCAATCTCACTAAATTAAACGAAAAAATAAATATTTGAAATTTCTTTTATATTTCTTATAATTTTTTATTAAAATTTAAATAATTGATAATTTTAAAATGAATGAACTTCTTATTTATTTATATTCCAAATTGTGATTAAGAAATATCACAATTTTTTTTCATTGAAATATGTTATTATCACTGCAATCTAATATTTAAACGATGAATATATAATATTCTTAAAGTTCATTTCAACGTATTCATTATATTTAAACGATGAATATATAATATTCTTAAAGTTCATTTCAACGTATTCATTATGTTCATTGAGATTCTGACAAAGTCAACCATGACCGTCTACCACGCAGGCTATTGATTATATTTTCATTGCCATCCATTCCATTCCTTGTTATACTTTTACTAGAGTATGATAATGATTTGGAAAGGTTGGCAGAATTTTCTTTAGCTAGAAAACTGATGAAAAACTCCTGATGAAAAATTCCTTCCAAGTGAGTTTATATTGAATGATTTTACAAAGTTTTTCTAGATTTGAAAAAAATATGTGGTTGAATGGAAAACAAAAATGGGTTTACTGAAACTAAGTAGTTAACCTGTGTATTCAATGGTTGTTGTTATGTGAGAAAAGCTAATACAGTGTCAAGAAAACTAATTATAATCCCCTCCTATGAAAGAGTTGGCAGACTTTTCGTCGCTGGGAGTGCATCAACTAGAAAAGCCAAATAATAAATGCAATCATTATTATGAACATGGAAATCTGTCCAAAGAGTTCACAGCTAAGGTTGTTCTTACGCTTAAGATACTCTCTGGAAAGGCTACAACAAATCTAAAAACAAACATAAACTATTATTCGTTTTACACTATATAATATCAAGAAAACCAGGTAGAATCCACTTTTGTGATTGTAATTAAAGAAAGTTATTAATTTACATGGTTTACATTCCTTTGCTTAATACAAGTCTCTCTAATTTCTGTATTGATTTCATGCTCAGAACATTACATTATATTAAAAGATAAAACTATGCTAAATACAATTACTACAACCTAAAGAGTTGTGGATCACTTTGTGGCAAGCAGCTATATTGCAAGGATCCTTTCAATTAGTTCACAACAAAGTAATTAACAAAGTGGACCTTTTAAAAAACTCCAGACTTAAAAAAATCACCCACGATGCTTGAGAAGCATTGGATGAGAGAAACCTATTCTCTCAAAACCACCCAAATGTTTTAAGTGGTGTTCCTCTACATCCCTGTTATTCATAGAAAATGGGCATGATTTCGTTGAAGAGTTCACTAGGGTTAAGGGCTTGGACATAAATCTTTCACTGAGCACTACCTCAAAGTATTACATTGTCTCATAGTACTAAAGCATTTTTTGAAGTTCTGGGTTGTTGTAGAGATGTGATTGCATTGCTATGTTATATATTTCTAATTAGGTAGGATTATGGTGAGGTAATAAAATTTATACATCATTATAAAGTTGCTTCATGCAATAAGAAAACACTTGAATTAAACTCTACTCAGAAAATAATTTAATGTTATGATCTGACCTGAAAAACTTATCGAATTGGTTTTGATAGAGCTAGTTGAAATGGTGAGTTGGGTTACTTGCTAATAAGTTAAACCTGTTGAGCATCCGGGCCTCCTCAAATTTCAACCTGAGATCTTCAATTTGTCAGGGAGCACCAGAGCTGCATGTCCAAAAAGAAACATTCAAGCCAATCAAATGACAAGGATTATCGCAACAACTTGCAAGAATAAGGCTTGGGGTAATGGTCAGGGCAAAGAAGAAAGTATATTACCTCGGTGATGACACATGAACATGCCTATTGTCTTTTTCTTCCTTGCATGTAATTGTACTTCCTCCATTCTAATGGATGGATCATGGAACAAAGTCACCATTCCATTTTCTTGGGAAATCAGGTAGATAGCTTCAAATTCATGCAGATTGTTGATAGATGGTTGTCACTAATTCAACTGTCAATGACCTGGATAGTGAACATTTTCGTGAAAACGACAGTGAGCTTGCACGCAGTCCTTGGCTCGTGGGTGATGAATAGTTAAAGATTGCAATTTTCACGTCTCATCAAATTAGGTTTAGCGTGGTGTCAAAGCAAACTTTAAAACTGCATTTGTCTCTAACTCTGCACTGAGTACAAACCAGTAGCTAATGGTAATGGTAGTTGTAGATTAAATTTGCACATATCATTCGTATGGCCAAAGCGACAGATGGTAGCTAAGAGAGTTACTCCTATTAGCTACTAGCCTATGGTAGATGAGAGAGTTACTACTATTAGGTACTCACTAGTAGGGCTGTAGAATTTAAATAGCATTAAATTCTAACTATCTTGTGTACAGGTACAAAGTCGAGACTGGTATTATAGTTTTTGACGATTTAACTTTGAAATTAGAGGTCAAAACAACGAGTTACAGTTTTATAGGACACATCAAACCTGACGTGGAAAATTTTTCAGCCATCGTCAAATGCGTCCTAGAACAAAAAAATACATCATACATGACGTCAAATTCACCTGCACTCGGGTGTAGTTTTAAGTCTGATTTTTAGAAAGTTTTAGTAGTTGATTTTAAAATTTAATTTGTCTAGAATTTGTTAAATTTGATCAGTGAATTTTCTATAATGTTTCAAGATTTTTTGAGGATGCTAAATCTATATATGTGTCGAAAAAATAATTAAACAGCACAAATCAAGATTTAGGTACAATTTTTTTTGTCGAATTCCAACCAAAAATGGCCCAAACAATCCAAAACCAAACCAACAATAACAAAATTAATAAATTAAATAGTTTGTAAACGTCTATAAAATATATATGATCAGTATCAATATACTTATTTCATTAGAGCTTTTAAATTATAAAAATTAATCAAATTATTATTATATTTTGAATTATATATATTTCAGTTTATCATGGAAATTCTTTACTTATAAATAAGTTTTGTTACAATAATACGGGTCAATATTATGACTTATCAATATTATATGTGCAAAAGAAATCATAACTCATATTATGGTGGAAATATTTTTTAAAATATTTTAATTTAATTTTATAAAAATTATTTAATTAAATTGAAAAGTAAAATGTACATAATTATCTTTGAAATAAATCTCAACCTTTTACCCTAACTATTACTAAAACTAACATAACCATATAAATTAAAGGATTAGTAAAGGCTAACAAACATCCATTCATAATAAGTATCACTAGCCTAGATCCATTTTAACTCTAGATCTATCAAGCACCAAGAGGAACCAAATCTCTCGAGGTGAAAACCTCTTTTTTGAGTGCAAAAATTGAGGAAAGTTTTGCACATCGATAGATTTGATCCCTCTTGGCACTGATGGTGCAAACGTCTTTTTTGAGTGAAAAACTTGAGGAAAGGTTTGCACATCGAGAGAGTTGATCCCTCTTGGCGCTCGAGGTGCAAACCTTTTTTTTGAGTGCAAAACTTGAGAAAAGGTTTTCACCTTGAAAGATTTGATCCCTCTCTCCGCTTGATAAATCTGAAGTTAAGGTGGATCTAGGTTGGTTTTAGTCTGGCCAAGGAAAATCTATCCAAGATATCATTAATTTTATCAATAATATGTAAATACATCTAATATTAATATAATCATTTTAAATAATGCTAAATATGTCTCAATTAATCAGGTCATTTTAATTTTAAATTTTCTTAGTTACCTCAGTTTGTTGAGATGATAAATATTGTTAATAACTTTAACGATAAAATTTTTGAATGCAAAGTGACAATGTAATAGTGTTGAATGATAAAAAATGTGAATAATAAGAATGTAGTCAATTACAAATAGTCTTCATTTTGTTTACAATGAAATCAATGCACAATGTTGCTTCAATCACTTTAAAATTAATGTACTATCATACATCCAATTATATCAAATCAAAAATCAACATCTACACTAAAATCAATGCATCTAACGCACGCAATCATATACAATTGGAAAACAATATTTACAATGAAATCAATGCATCTAGTGCAAGCAATAAAATATGATTAAAAATCAACATCTACAGTGAAATAAATGCATGTAGTGCGAGTAAGAAAATATGATTAGAAACCAACATCTACATTGAAAGCATTGCATCTAGTGAAAGCAATAAAATAGGATTGGAAATAAGCCTCTACACTGAAATCAATGCATTTAGTGCAAACAATCAAATAGGATTAGAGATCATCTACATTGAAACCAATGAATCTAGTGAACACAATCAAATATTATTATAAATCAACATCTACCTTGAAATCAATGCATCTAGTGCAATCAATTAAATATCATTAGAAATCAACGTCTACACTAAAATCAATGCATCTAGTGCAAGTAATCAAATAGGATTAAAAATCACCATCTACATTGAAATCAATGCATCTAGTTCAAGAAACCCCGTCCATCTATATCTATATCTTCCTCCATCTCTCCTTCTTTGTCTCTTTATCTCTCCCTCCCAAACACACACACTCTCTCACTCCATATCTATTAGTCTCTTTGTCCCTCCCTTCCTCTCTCCATCTCTCTCTTCTTCCCTCTCTCCACCTTCCATCTATATCTCTATCTCCATTTGTCTCTCTATATCACCCCCAAAACATACACTCTCTTTCTCCAATCTATATATCTATCCATCCCTCCTCCTATCATCCCCCCTCTCTCTCCCTCTCCCCTGCTTCTATCTCTCTTCCCTCTTATTGCCCTCTCTCTCTCTCTGTCTCCATCTTCCATATCACTCCCTCTCTCTCTCTCCAACTTTCTCTCTCTATTTCTTTCTTATTACCTAACTCTCTCTCCCCCTCCAACTCCATCTCTCTTTCCCTCTCTCTCTCCACTCTCTCACATCCTCTATCTCTTCCTTCCTCTCTCTTCCTTTCTCTCCCACCTCTCTCTCTCTCTCCAAATCTGTTACTATATCCCTCCCTCTCTCCTTCTCTCTTCTCTCCACCATTCTCTCCATATCTCCTTCTTTGTCTCTTTATCTCACCCCCAAACATACACACACTCTCTCTCCATATCCCCCTTATCACTCCCTCTCTCTCTCCATTTCTCACTCTCTATGTATTTCTTCTTCCCTCTCTCTCTCCCCCCTCTAACTCCATCTCTCTATCTCTCCCTCACTCCTCTCTCCCTCTCTCTCAAGTCCTCTCTCTCATCCTTCCTCTCTCTTCCCCCATCTCTCTCTTTCTCTCTCTCTTTTCCATCCAATCCTCTCGCTTCGCTCATTGCTCTCCTCGTCTCTCTCAAGTCCTATCTCTCATCCTTCATCTATCTCCCTTTCTCTCCTACCTCCCTCTCTCTTCCCCATCACTCTCTCCCTCTCCCTCTCTCTGTCCTCCAATCCTCTCTCTTCACCCAACACACACATACACTCTCTCTCTCTAACTATATTATTGTATCCTTCCCTCTCTCCTTATCTCCGCCTTCTCCCCATCTTTCCTTCTTTGTCTCTTTATCTCACCCCTAACATACAATCTCTCTCTCCATCTCTCCCTTGTCACTCCCTGTCTCTCTCCACTTCTCACTCTTTATGTATTTCTTCTTCTTTCCCTCTCTCCCCTTCCAACTGCATCTCTATATCCTTCCCTCTCTCTCTTCATTCCTCATCTCCCCTCTCCTTCAGTTTATCTCCACCTTTATCACTGTATGTATTTGTTATTCCCTCCCATATATATCTAGAATTAATGTATATCATGATATATTAATACATATTATAATATAACAAATTTAATATTGTATTAATCCAAAGCTATTAAATTTAATAATATTAATATTATAATATATTAATATCAATATTAGATTTAATAATAATAATAATAATAGTATTAATTTTTTAATATTAATTTTAGGGTTAGTAATGCCTTTTCCATGGTATTAATAGTAATTTGGCCCATGGTATTTGGCCCAAAGGCTTCACCTAAATAAAACCTCTTTGTTAGAGTTGGTAAGTATAAAAAGGTTTATGGAGTAAATTTAAAAATAGGTTTTATTTATTTACCATATCTCTGGAGTAAGTATAAAAAGAGGTTTTATGTATTCACCATGCCTGTCTATTTATTTACCATACCTTTTTTTTGAGTGTTCGTAAACCTCTTTATATTTTAATTTTATATTGGGTTTGCACATAATAATAACTAGATTGATTTTTAAATATGACCTACGTTAGATTTAAAATGTTAAATGTTATACATTACATGTTTACATGTTTATGTGGATTCTACCCTAATATTAGGTTGATTAAAAATGTTAAATGTTAAACATTACATGTTTACGTGGGATCTACCACAATACTGGGTTGCCTCCCATAGTGGGATGTGTTTACATGTTTACATGTTTACATGAGATCTACCCCATACTATATTGGGTCCCATAGTGGGATGTTTTTACGTGTTTACATGTTTACATGAGATCTACCCCATACTAGGTTGCCCCCTATACTGAGATGTAGAGTTCGGCACAAAAACAATTACTTCCAGATATATATGATAGTGCGAAAATTAAAAAATTAAAAAACTAACTAAATTATGAATTTGTTTTAAATTATTGTTATTATTACTTGAACAGAAATTATTGTAGTTATCATTAATTATAATAAGAATTAATTTAAAAGATCAGAAAACATGAAATAATATGACTAAATATGATATAAGCTTTGTTACAATTAAACTAATTAATTTGTATTTCTCCATTTTCAATGAACTTCTTCTTAATCCCCTTATCCTTTTACAATAAGTTAACCACTCCATTCTAACTTTTGCCATATCATTTTTTGTGGTCAAATAAGAGTGGAGCCTTCTATTAACCACAAGAAAGATTACATATGTTACATGGCTTACAATGTAAGGATCAACAAGGGCTAACCCTGTGAAGGGTGACCAAATACATAACCCGAAACAAACCTGAAACCATCTAAGATCTCGTGAGATCCAACGATCACAAACACTCTTGTCTCAGTAACATGCACCCCTTTTACCCGATTCAAGGACCCGAAATGATTGTGAGCCATTGGTTTATAAAAGTTCGGGTCCGTTTTGAAACTTAAGCTCCAATTACTTATAGAACCCGATGATTGATCTGACAGTCCTCTGAGATATTAGAGCGGAAACCTGCACAGTCTATAATTTCCTTTTCGAACCCGATGAGGATTATAAACCATTAAACTAAAGAGAATTGGGTCTGCTTTAGTGGTTAACCATCGATTTCTCTTCCACCCGATGGCCATTTGATTACAAAGGCTGTCAAGATCCGTGGTCGAAAACCTACTAAGAGGCCTGTTGTTTACCAAGTGCCTCTCCCTTGTGGAAAGCTCTATTTTAAGCATTTTTCTTCTCCCTTTTTCCTTTTATTCCTTTTTTTTTTGGAAATTAACGGTTAAAAATGACTTACACTTTCGCTTTCTCCTATTTCCACTAGTCTTCCTTCTTGTTTAGTCCTAATAGTTTGGAGGTTTTCCATGTCTTTGTCTGCCTGCCTTTGACAATCCTCACACAATTTCCCTGAGGGTGTCGAGTCCCATGCATACCTGCTATAAGTTTTTTTGCAAAACACTCCTTCATTCGCCAAATGATCAGCTAGTATATTGGCTTTTCTTCTCACATGAACAAAGCTGGCCATTATTAGGGTTTGTAGGTGGGAATGAATTCACTGAAAGACATGCAAAATTCGCAAATGTTTTGATACTTTTTCCAGGTGCTTTTCCATTGTAGATCTTCTTGGTCGCATTAATAAACAATGTCGAGTATGATTCCATGATGACATTATGAGAATTTAACTCAATTAGTATTTCCAAGCACTGCTCTAAGGCCATGAGCTCTGCCATGTTATTTGTGGCAGTTCCTAGATGACTATGAAAGATGTCCTTTATGCACCCCTGCTCATCTCTGATGACCCCGCCAAAACCAGCCATCCCTGGGTTACCTTTAGAGGCTCAATCTATGTTAATTTTCAAGAAACCATGAGGAGGAGTTTTCCAAAAGTCTTTACCAACGTTTATCTGGCTCACATCCTTGTGTATGCTATGGGGAAATAATGAATGGAGACCCAAATGCAACATTATATGAGTTTCCGGGGGAAGAGTTGGGTTTTCAGGAGGTCTCCCTAACTTGGCACCAACAATATCTTTGAGCTATCTTAATATCTATGCAATGGTGTTTTGGGTTGAGCCAATTTTGCTCTTGAAAATCCTGCCATTGCGTTCTTTCCAGACGTCCCAGATTAAGAAGCCTGGAACCAAAGTCCAAGCATTGTTGATGTTCTAATTGCCTGAGAAGTTCATTCTCCAATTCCTCAAAGTGTTAGTAGTACTGAGGCCATCCCTGTCAGTTTTCCTGAAGACTAAGGCCACCCAATCCCACAATTTTGAGGTAAAGGGGAAAATGTTGAGTAAGTGTTCCATCGTCTCATCTTGTGTACCACACATATATCATTTGGATGGGCCAACAAAGCCTTCATTTAGAAGATTTTCCCAAGTTAGAATTTTCTTTTGTTGAACTAACCACATGAACAACTTTAACTTCATCCAATGCGGGTGTTGCCAGAAGTTCTTCCATGCCTTATCAGGGTTTTGATAATAAAACCTAGGGCTATTTGTTTGGCTTCTTTGAGGTTAAAGTTACCTTTCGTGTTTCTTCCCCATCTTAGTTGGTTAGACAAGGATGAAACCAAAATCTTCATTTGTTCCAAGTCCATAGCAAGAGAGTTTTTATGAGCATTCAAAAGGCTCTCTTCCCTGTAGCCTAGATCCTTCCATATTCTCCATTTGCCATTGTTCCTTACCTGCTCCCAAAAGTCACTTACCATGCATAAACCTTTGTTGTCGATGTCATTCTTGAGATCAGTTAGTTCTTCCCTAAACACGCTTGGTTCTTACTACCAATTTTCCTCCCAGAATCTTGCTAGGTTCCCATCTCAGATCTCCCAAAAGCTATGCTTCTGGATAATGCCTCTATTTTCCCAAGCACGATTCCAAATGTGGGAGCCCTTGATAAGCCCAAACATTTGAATATGATCCCTTTCTTGCCAATTTATTGCATATTTCTGTTTCCAAAGCTTGGCCCAAGGGGTTGTCGATTCCTTGAGCCACCTCCACAAAAGCTTTGCACCCAAAACTCTGCTGAGGGTTTCGAGGTCATGAAGCCCCAAACCTCCATGGGCCTTAAGTTTGCATAGCTTATCCCAAGCTACCAAAGCCCATTTCTTTTTCTCTTCCCCTTTGCCCCAAAGAAAATCTCTTTGAATGTTCCTGATCTGTTGTAAAACTCCTTTAGGAACAGGAAGAGTAGACATTATGAAAATGGGTATGGCCTGCAGGATAACTTTTGTGAGTACAAGGCACCCTGCTAATTTTAAAGATTTGCATGTCCATTTGTTGACTTTATCCTGAATTTTGTTGATGACCGGTTCCCACACTCCCCTGCATAGAGGTTTGTCTATAAGGGGCATTCCAAGGTACTTAGAGGGTAACAGATCCATTTGGAACCCTAGAATTCTGGTAAGATTTCTCTGAATAGCAATGTCAGTGTTAAAAAAGAAAACTTTTGATTTGTCAAGGCTTACCTCTGTACCAATGGCCATAGCAAAGTCATTCAAGATTTGTTCAAAAGCTTTGGCTTCCTTAACTGTGGGAATGCCCTGCAGCATAATGTCATCCACAAATTGTTGGTGAGTTGAGGCCATTCCATCTGTGGTAAGTTTCAAACCCTTGATTCTTCCCTTAGCACTTGCCATTTTTATCACTCTGCCTAGCCCTTCCATCATGAGCACAAAGAGGAAGGGGGAGAACGGATCTCCTTGTTTTAGTCCGTAGAAGACATGAAGGTTCTTGAGGGCGAGACATTAAGCAGGATTGAGAAACTGACCATGGATGCAAGGGCCATAAGCCATCTGATCCAATTGTGGTAAAAACCATAAGCTTTCAATACTGCCCTGATGTAAGACCCGTTGAGCTTGTCATAAGCTTTTGCTAGGTAAAGCTATATGATCATACAAGATTTCTTGTTGCTCTTCAGAGAGTGTACCATCTCATGGGCTTGTATGATATTGTTAAGAATCTATCTTCCTTCCATATAACCAGTTTTCTCCTCTGATATGAGAGCTGGAGGAAGGGGCTTGAGTTTGTTAGCAATCACTTTTGAAATAATTTTGTACACCACATTACATAAATCTCTAGGTCTGAATCTGTCTGGTGTGATGGATTTCTCCTGCTTTGGAATCAAAGCTATGAAAGAGGCATTGAGAGCCTTCAGGACCGATCTAGATCTTCTTGAATCTTCCACCACCTCAAGGATGTCTTGTTTGTCCAACATGCTTTGAAAAAGTCCACATTGAAACCATCCGGGCTAGGAGCTTTTCCATTTTGCATCTTGTTGATAACTTTACTGACCTCCTCTTCGGAAACTGGCCTATTGAGATTATGATTGTCTTCCCTTGTGACAAGCTTGGGAATGTACCATGTGAATTTGTTAATAAACTATAACCTGTCTAAGAGAGGCTCCTTTGCAATGCTAAGGAAGTTTTGTACTAGGACAATTTCCATTTCTTTATGGGTGACGAGCTCTTTCCCTTAAGAATCTTTGAGTTTTAGAATTTTGTTGTGTGACTTGTGACTCAAAGTTGACTTGTGAAAAAACTTTGTGTTTCTTTCCCCTTCTTTAATCCATTGTACTCTCGATTTCTGTCTCCAGAAAATCTCCCCTTGCCTGCACTTGTCATCCAAATCCTTCTAAAGAGCATCTACTTGAGATTTCCTTTCCTCGCTAAAGCCATTTGTGATCATGAGCTGATTAATCCCCTGAAGTTTCTGCTCAACTTCTTTTTTGGCTTCGAAAATGTTACCAAACTATTTTTTGTTCCAATATTGGAGTTTGACTTTGATGTGTATAAGTCTTTGTTGTAGCATTAACGTTTTGGTGCCTTGAAAGGGTAGCTCTTCCCTCCACCATTTATCAATATTGCTGGTGAAGTCAGGTTGAGAAAGCCATACATTTTCAAACCTGAAAGGTCTGTTCCGTGGTGTGCCCATAAAAGTGGCTTCAAGTTGGACAGGCCAGTGGTCTAATCCTCCAAAAGGAAGGATTAAAGCTGAATGTCAAGTCGTATGAGAAATAGGTCCTCTGAGATCATGAATCTATCTAGTTTAGAGGAAACTTGAGAAGCCCCTCCTCTCTTGTTGTTCCAGGTGAAGGTGCCATTTATTGTTTCAACATCCACTAATCTCATGTTATTTATGAAGTTTTGGAAGTCAATGGAGTCTATGCCTAGTTTTTTGGTACCCCCTTTTTTCTCCGTAAGAGATTTGATCATATTGAAATCCCCTACCATAATCCAGGATATATCAAGATATCTCTCTCTTAGCTCCTCAAGGGAAGTGAGAAGCTTGAGTTTGTCTTCTAGTTTTCTAGGACCATAGACATTTGTAATCATGTAACTCTCCTTATCACCCACAGGTTGTATTACCAGTGAAAGATAGTTCCTGGATGCTTCCGCATCCAGGATTCCAAGTTTGTGGGGATCCCAGAGTGTAAGAATCCCTCTTGTCGAGTTGTCTGCCTTAACCTTTAGATACTGATACCTGCTCAACCATTTACCATGTATTTATCTAATTTTATTCATCGAGGATTTTGTTTCCTGAATGAAAACCATGACTGGTTTTCCTTCTTTTATACTGCTGCTGAGATTTCTTTGTTTCCTTTTACTTCCTAGACCCCTAATATTCCAGGTTGTAAACTTCATTAAGAAAGGCTTGTAAAAGAGTAATTGGTGAGATATTTCATCTTACTTGAGTTTATCATGAGTTTTCCACATTCTGTCAGCAACTCATTCTGTCTTTTCCTTCCTCTTTTCTGACCCGGGTTCTTGGAAGAGTGCCCTGATGTTTCCTCCATTGTCTTCATCCCTCTATTTTCTTGGCTGTCATGGTTTCTTTTGACTCTAGAACTCTTCGATTAGGATCTCCATAGGAAGAGTTGTTGAACCTTGTCAAACTCCTCTTTTGGCAGGGTGTCAACTGCTTTGGTAATACCCTGCTCTAGAAACTTTTCTAGATCCAAGTTTTCCTTCTCAAGAATCTCCTATAGTTCATGATCCTCCATTCCCGCTCACTTGTGGTCATCTCATGGTCCCTGCTGAGCTCCACAATGCTCGGTAGATCATCTTGTTACTAGCTGTTCTCTGGTATGTCCTCCATGCTAGTATCCTTGTCCTTCTCATTGGTCTTATTCTCTGATTTTTGGTTTTCCCTATTGTTTCCAATTTCTTCTTCTAATATTTTGAAACTATTATGGCTCAGTTGTCCATTATCGTTGATTTTCTTTTGGTGTCACCTTCCTCCTTTCCCCTTACTCCCCACCTTAGTGAAACCCTCGGGATATTTGCTTGTGGTGGTTTTTTTGTCACTTTCTAGTTTGTTTAATGGGCATTCTTTGTATAGGTGCCCATGTTCATGGCACTTACGGCACCTAAATGGGACATGCTCATAGTCCATCGCCTGCACCCATTCCTCATCATAAACTTCTAAAATGATCTCCTTTGGGAGTGCCCTAGGTAGGTCCATTTCCACACAGATCCGGGAAAAGGAAGTGTATTTGCCTCTTAATGTCGCATTTGATGTCTTTATAAAATGCCCTAGTTTATTGCCAATAGCCTTTAGAGTCTCCGACAGCCAATAATATAAAGGAAGGGAGTAAATTCTTGTCCATACCGGTACTGAAGTGAACGTTTCTCGTTCTAGGACAAAGTTCATCGTACATGGTCGCATGTACAGGCCTGTAGCAGCATAAAAATAGGGTCCTCCCTCAAACACTCTGTCTTTATCTTCTAAGCTTGTGAACACCACCGTGAAGAAACCCTCGGATACAAGGTGAAGGTTTATTTCTCCTTTCGTTTTCCAATGGTACCTTATCTATGCATGTAAGGCCTTCTCCATCAGCCAAGTCCCCATAATTTTGCATATGATCACGTGTTCCACCATGTGATATCTGTACACCTGTAGTGATGGGTCACTTAAAATGACCCGAGGAGTGATGGTCAACTTGGTTTTACAGTCCCCTATCGCCCTCAAAGGTGTAGCTTTCTGACTGCTGCCCTCTTTCCTCTTCTCCCTACTATCTTCCTCATGATTTGCTCTTTGTTCATGAGATTTGATATTTCTTGTGTTAGTGTCCTTAGTGATCCCCTCTGTTTGTTTCTTGAAGTGTTGCAGATCAGTTTCCTTATTTCTGTTCACGACTATGTGATTGTAGAAGGGAGCAGAACTCCCTCCTCCACGACTCGCCATGGTCACTAGCTCCAAACCCTGACTCAAACCCTAGATCAGAATGCAGTGACTTGGTAATTCCTACTACAACTCTTGTTGTCTAGTTATTCTATCTAACTTTTGCCATATCAATCTAAACCAGTCCTCTTGTTTAGATGAACTTTAATCTACTAAAGGAGTCCTTAAGTGATATTTTTTGGAGTTTCCAGTGAATTTCTAGAGTCTTTAAGTGTTTTTTTGGAGTTTATGGTTTGTGTATTTTAAAGTGTTTTTTAAAGTGCATATATGGATTCAACACCCTCAAAAACCCCTTTGTCAATTTAGATTGTGAAGAGTTCACCTGTCAAATTTGTAATTTCAGTGAATCCATACTTGATTCTAGACAAAGTAGATCTAAAAGTAAACTAGGAAACTCAAAAAAAGTTGTACTTAAAAATACACACTTAATAATTAATGATAGTTAAATTAAAATTTTTGAAGGCCTTCTATGAAATAGACACATATTGGAATAATTTTTCATATTTAAAATAACATAAAATAAAATAAATCTAAAATAAATAATCAAAATTAACATGTAGTCTTCAAGTGTGACTTATTGGAAAGTTTTCTAGTTTATTTTCAAATCTAATTGGTCTAGAATACGACAAGTATTCATTGAAATCAAAAGTTTGACAGATGAACTCTTCACAAAGGGGGATTTGAGGGTGTTGAATCCATATATGCACTTAAAAACTAATTTAAATAACACAAATAAAGATCTGGCCACAAGTTTTTTGGCTTGACTTCGGCCAAAAATTTACTGGAAACTCCAAAAACTCGCACTTAAGGACTACTCTGTTATTAAGTAGAGGGTAGAGATTTAACCTCCATGGAATATGCTAAAATATTCAATGGTATTCACAGATAGGGTTAAGGTTTACATCCAAGTTAGTTATGTTCTTTTAATTTATTTATTTACATCCAGGTTAGTTAAGCCCTTCTGATTAATTTAACTGAAATTAATTAATTAACAAATCAATATTTTTCATGCTAGGAATGTGGTATTGATAAGCCATGGCATTGTAACAAAGAATATTTACAAATTATGAATTTCCATAATAAAATGAATTGAATCTCCATGGTTAAGAATATTGTTACATTTTTTAAATGTTTATATCTTCAACTCATAAATTAATTCCTTTTATAATTAAACTAATAATAATTAAAATTAAAATTCTAATTTAATTAATTTTTATGATTTTTTAAACTAGAAAAATGTGAAATATATCATAACATAATTTTTTTTATATTTATCATGAACCGATATCTATTAGTACTTACTAAATTTATATAGCTTCACTGATTTAGTTATAAATTATATATCTTATTATTTTTTTTCCTTTTTTATAATCCCTTAGTCTTATTTTTTAATACTATAAATTTCTAATTGACAATTCTATTGTTAGAATATAACTTAAAGCCAATTTCTTTAATAATAAGTAGAGTCTACACTTAAAAGTCAAAATGTTGAAAATATTTAAATACTCGATACAAATTATTCTTTAAAAAATTATACTCAAATATGATGAACCGTGAACATACTCAAATTTAATATATATATATATATATATATATATATACTCAAATTTGACATTGTACTCGAGAGTTACGTTAATTCAGATAATTATGACATATATGTACATTGACGGGATATATTAATTCAAATAGTGATTTTTGAAATATGGGATGTCAAGAAAGTAGAACTTTTCCACTGCAACGATGGAATAGCTTAGAAAGGACGATACATGCATGAAGGATTTTGGGAAGAAGCAAATGAGGGCGTCATAACTCTCCACATCCATGATGCGTGTATAAGGAAATTTTGAATTAAATGGGGCATCACAACTACACCACATCTATGATATACCAGTGTTATAGCTCTATTGGCGACCCACGAGACTCATTGAGGATTTACTTCAAACATATCGTGAAGGAATTACCTTTTTTCCCTTTATTTTTTAGTTTTTAAGGATTTCTGTTTCCTTTGACAACTTAAAAAGGTGCAATGTTATAGCTCTATTGGCCACGCATGAGATTCATTGAGGATCTACTTCAAACATATGGTTAAGGCATTACTTTTTTTCCCTTTATTTTTTAGTTTTTAAGGATTTTTTTTCTTTAGACAACTAAAAAGGTGCAATTGGTCACTCCTTACATCACTAGCAAGTTGTGATTACTTTCTTTTTGCACCACTTGCAGCATGCAACTGTCCTAGGTATTTCTACATTTGGTATTTTTAGAAGAGATCAAAACTACGTGTAACAATCTTCGTGAAAATTCCATGTAATTAATAAAGGAAAAATAATAACTATAGTTGACGGGACACTTATTTCAAGTTGAATGTCAGGCAAAAGCATAGTGATGGAGATCACTGGTGGTTGATTGATGGCTAAGGAAACTAGCAAAGGAAATGGCAAAGGTTTGGAAAGGAAAATGACATTTTTGACACATTTATTTATGAAAATAATGGAAATTAGGAGAAAAGTGAGGTGGAAGGCCAAAGGTTGCATGTGAGGAGGAAAATGAAGGAAAATAATGGAAAATGAAGAAAACAGAGACATCAACAATAAAAAGGCTTCTAAGGATAAGTACACAGACTTTTGTCAATTTAGTTGTGAAGCTCTCTCTTTATTCTCTCTCTCATACTCTTTGACACTTAGAGTTTTCTTGGAACACTCTTCGAGGGTGTGCCATACTTGGAGTTTTGGAGCAAGAAGGCAAAGGAAGAGAAGGAAAACACAAGAGGATATCAGGATCAACAACTACAAGTAGTCTTTCTTGCAGGTACCGAGTTGCGTGTATGTTTTCCTCACAAGTTTTTGCATGCATGGAATATGCATGTGGTTTATTGGTCATGATATGTCACTGGCATGGAGGATTTCCTAGAGTGACAATGGATTTCCCTAGCCTTGCCATTTCTTGGATAGCCATGGTGTTGTGGGTTCATATTTATTTATTTTATTTTATTTATTTTTTATTTTTATTATATATATATATATATATATATATATATATATATATATTCTGGTTGGTTCTCATGTTTCCTTTAGCTTGGGTTGAGTTATTAGTTCCTAGAAGCCTTGGCTAGATAAATGCTCTGGAAGCCCTGTAATAGCTTGGGTTGAGTTACTAGTCCTGGAAGCCTTGGTTGGAAAAACATTTTGGAAACCCTTGGTGGGCTGAGTTACTGGTCATGGAAGCCTTGGTTGGAAAAACACTTTGGAAACCTTTGGTGGGTTGAGTTACTAGTCATGGAAGCCCAGGTTAGACAAACGTTTTGAAAGTCCGGTGACAACTATGGGTTGAGTTACTAGTCCTGGAAGCCTTGGTTGGAACAAGCGCTCTGGAGCCATGGAAGGCTTGGGTAGAGACCAATCTGATGATGGTTTTGTGATGTTCAACCTAATGATGGTTTTGTGATGTCCGACCATGAGGTGGAATCACTATTTGATGGGTTGAAGTGGTTTGGCCTATGGAAGCCCTCAATGGTTTTCAATTGATGTGCTTTATGAAATCCCACATTCATGCTTGGAGTATGGCATGGGGGTGACTGGCTGAAGAAAGTTTTGGCTCAACCATGTCTACGGTCAAGTGGTTCATGGAGATCCCACAACTGGTTGGCCTTTACATCATTAATATGAGGTTATTTCTCCTTGTTATTTTATGAGTATTATATTGGTTTATATGTGTTTTGATTTAGAAGTCGGAGAACCCACAGTATTAACCATTTCTTTAATCAACATTTCAAATCCCAATTGGGATCCATCAAATCCCAATTGTTTCCTTCGTATTTATGTTGTTATTATGTTGGTTATGATAATGTATTATGACAATATCTATCTATGGCTCTCATCATGTTTTGACTTGTAAATGAATGAACAATGTATCTATGTCCTAATGGATGAAATTGCAACTAATGTGTTGAGACATCAATGCTTCTTAATGATTCTCAGATGAGTACGAGACCCCTATGTTATAGACAGATTTGGGCACTTCAACCCCAATCTTATATGTCGATAAACTAGGGCTCTTCAACCCCTAAAAGTGTTGTTTCATACCCTAAAAGATTATGGTCAACTGATTACATCGTTCCCCAAAAGTTCCACCTGAAAAAACATCTAGAATTGGCCTAAACTAGACCATATTGATTTCTCCACTATCAAGGTCGATGCATACTGACTTCTACACTAGCCAGGTGCGATGCATACTGATGAGGCCTTCTGTAGGGTGCGATGAGTGAGGATGGACAAATGTCCGAGACAGTTTGCTAAGTGGATGCTCATGGAATCTTCTAGAAACTTCTCCTATGACACTTGCCTTTATGAATTCGCCTAGGGATGAGTAAGAGATCCAAGAAATCTCCAAGTGGAACCAAATGTAACAAGTGGAATGACACTAATCAAAACTCATAGATGACTCACACCCTTGCACACATCTATAAATGGATCCCTCATCTAAGAGATCCAGAGGCTGGAATTTTGTGAATTGCAAGGAAGTGCTGATAGTTTGTATTTGAGAAAGAGCATTGTATTGTTAGTGTGATCTTGTTATTTCATGAGGTGAAGAGGGATTCATGCTAGGAGGATGATGCTGGATAAGACAACTAGGTTGTAATTCTCCCTTCCATATCATAAAGTTCTTCGAGTTTTCTTCCATATAATTGTGCAATTGTGAATGTTATTATTCATGAATTCCATTGTATGTTCATTATATTTTTGATTCCATAATGATTATGATATAATAGATCAAGATGCTTTGATGGTTCTTTATTACTATGTTCTTACAGGTACTCTCCAAGCAAAATAAGTACGGAGAGGAGTTGCAAGCTCTGTCAAGTGGGGGAGAGATCAAGCAAGGAGTTAAGTGGAAGATCCAGGTTGGTTCCTTTGTCTTTCTCTTATCTATTATACATAGAAGAAATCACGAATTGCTTTAAACTGTTGTTTCTAGGGTATCTGCCAAACCTAGGGGGCTAGTCGACCGAAAAGACACTAGTTTTCCCAGAAACAAATTGGCGACTCCACTGGGAATCGAATAGATGTTTGTTTGTTGTTATTGTTTGTTTTATAAACTGTAGACGGACCCTGAAGTCAGCCAGGTAGCCTTCGAACTGCTCTTTCTTTGCATTGCATAGTAGATGAACGATGCTTCAATCAATATCCGGTTTAGTTTATGAATTAAACATTCAACTTACAAGCATTCTAGATGCCCTTTTGGTAGCTCAGTAACCTCTCAAGATCATTCCTTTGTACTTTTCTCTTTACTGTCCATCATAGCTCAGCTTAACTCACTGAAATCAGCTGCAAATTTGAGCCAAAACCCACTTCAGTTGCGCTCCCTGGCCCATCGCACTGTCTGTCACTGTGAACCAGTATGAATCGCACCTCTCGAGTTTGTAAAGTGTGATGCATCCCTGTTTCTGTGAAGCCCAGGTGCGATGACTGACTGAACCTATTTCCATTCTTGAAATTTGGGGTTTTTGTCCTTGTTTTTAGTTTTGTTTAGTTGATTTGCTGCTTATGAACAGTGCCTCCTTACTGAAGCCTCTTTGCATCACATAGATCAGCCTCCATTGATTAGGATTAGTAAATGTTTTTTATGTATTTGTCCATCATTTACAATCCTTTGTCGAAAAGTTTCTTAAATCGATATGTCGTTTTGATACAAAAAGTGTCGTAACTGTCGTTTTGTGTCAAAAAGAGAAGTGTCATTGAGTCTTCCTTCCCTAGCTAGTCGATTGAACTTTTTGTCATGTACTTGATTTTATTTGTTGATATTTGAAGTGTCGAAAGCAATTTATTTTCGAAATTGAAAAGTGTCGTTTAGTCTTCCTTTCTATTTTGAAAAGAAATTGTCGAAAATGTTGCTTTGAGTGAAATATTTCAGGTCTTTGCTATACTTAGTTTTCCTTTTTGGCATTTTTTCACATTAAGGGGAACGAAAAACAAATACATGCATTTGCATTTGCATTTAGTTTGTGTGCGAAATATGATTTAGGAAAATGCACTAGTGTGTGCTCTTTGCTCTTTGTTTGAAAGAAATTGTAATCTTCTTTCCCTAGTAGCTAGGATTTTCATTGCTCAAAATAAACAACGATTGTTTATCATTGTAGATTGCATTTTTAGGAATTCCAAATCAACATCATTCGGTGAATCATTGAAAGACAAACTTTAAACAAGATCAACTCTAAAATAAATTTCAATTAACTTAACAACACTTTGGAATTTAATGCAACACATTTAGAGGTCTAGGCTAGAGACGTGTTCCGACATCATAAAAACTAGTAACTATCATTTTCATAGAAGGTTGGGTGATTCCTCCTCCTTGATACGAGAAGTGCTAGCACGGACTTGTGCTCCTCGTACCATCACGTATATATTGGGAGACCACAATAGGCTTATATCCTTTATCCATGGGAAGCCGAGTCTGTTGCCCTATCGATCGTAATGTACTGAACAAAGCATTTGGGAAGATTGACTGCCCTACATATGTCCTTGGTAATTTCTCTTTAATTTATCACCAAGTTGTATATTGCAGTTTTGCGATTGGTTTGGTAATCCCTCTGTATAGATTTCTAGAGTAGTCACTTTCGTTCCTTTTCAACTCTTTAAAAGAAAACATCCATCTGAGAAATTGTCAATTCAGGATCATTAAAAATCGAAGGGGACTAAAGTCATCTTTAGCTTTTTCTCGACTCTTAAAAATTGAAAAAGCAAAGTTATGTCAAAGCGTCATTAAAATTTATTAAATTCAGAACAACATCCCTGTTCTTTCATTGATCTTAGGTTGAGATAATGGAGTCCACCAAACAAGGAATCCCTTTGGAGGGTAACCCTAGTCCTTTTACTTCTTGGAGAAATATTGGTGCTCCTCATATGGCCAAATTGTCCCTTTTGGGACTTACCATTAGCCTGCCAGTATGGCTGTTCTCAACCTCTGTGGTTCAAAATATCATGATTCCTCTGCAATCAAATCAACATCCAGTTGATACTGAAGTTGACCCTTCACCTTCTTCTTCGTTTGTTTCTCCCTCCCCTTCATCCTCTTCGGTTGGTGAAAATAGTGATGCTAGTAACCAGGTGGCTGAGAAGAAGAAGAAAGGGAAGGAGAAGAAGAAGAAGAAGTTGATTCAACAAGGGGGCAAACATGAATCAATTGTTGAAAATCCGCACATTAAATCTCCTAAACCCAGATTCCCTTGCACAATTTGCAAAGGAGAGCATTTTTGTCAAGACTGTCCTTGCCTTCCTCGGATCTTGAGAGAATGGTCTCCCCGTTCGCATCGACAGGTGTCATCAACCTCTGGTGATCATGTTGACAGTACACCATCAACTAGTAATAGTGAAATTCATGGACAGAAAGGAAAGGTCAAAGTTCCATGTAGGTTATGTGAAGGAGACCATACCCTTCACTGTTGTCCTTTTTTGGATGAAGCCAAAAGATTCTTGGATAACCGTCCTACTTCACCGCAGTGACTCCCATCTGGATACAGGAAACTCTCCCCAAGTCCTTTACTAGTTGAAAAACCGACTAACTTAACTCAACCATCGGTCGAAACACCTATCACTGAAAGTGAATCTTCTGAGTCCATACCTGACAAAAGTCAACAAGTCGAGGTGACAGTTGACCTAGTTTTACCTTCAGAAGATCATACCCTTCCCGAAGAGAGTAAGAACGATACCGTTCAAATTGTTTTTGTTACTTTAGAGTCAAAAGAACTTGGGGGCAATCCGCCCATTCCTTCACAATAGGAGGAAAATCCCCCATTTCCTGCTACACAAGGGGTTAATTCAACTGTTTATTCGGTACCCCTTCCAAGTAGTCTAGTCACTTCCTTTAATTAGAATCGACTAGCAAGATCCTGCCTTCCATATTACGTGCCTTTTCGGATCATAGTACAAGTTTACAAAATGATTGTATCTGGCACTATCATAGATGAAGGGGCATCAGTGAGTATCCTTTCCTCAACTGCTTGGAAAGCGCTTGGTTCGCCATCGCTTATGCCTGTTACACAGAATTTTTCAGGCTTTAACAAAGGAACCAGCCAACCATTAGGGATCCTTCCTAAGTTACCGATAACTTTGGGAAGGAAAACCATTCACCTGAACATGATGGTATTCCCAGGACCGTTATATTACAATCTACTCCTTAGATGTGACTATGTTTATAACATGGAGGCTATCTTTTCAACACTCTTCTGACTGAGGTGTTTCTAGCATGAAGGCAAAATTGTCACTGTTGACCAGCTTTCATTTCCCAGTTCAAGCATAGCTCCAAGTCGATCATCATCCCTAAATGGTCCTTGTACATCAGCAGTGTCTCTCAAACCTTCATTCCATCCACCTAATTACCGCGAGTAGTCTGGTGAATGTAACAAAGCTTAGGGGGCATGCACCCTTGTCTATTTGGCAGATGAACCCAGCTGAAAAGATAAGTTTCCCTATAGAGATAAGTTTCCCTGTAGGTTATGTGATTGGTCTGACACACCATTCACCTTTGTCTATTCTGCGGATGAAGCCAAGGAAGTGTTTTGTCTATTCTGCGGACGAAACCATCCTGCATAACCACAGTAAGTTTCCATATAGCTACTGGAGACTCTCCTTTTCACCATGCTTGGGGCATGCAAACTTTTCATTTCTTTTTTCAAATTTCATTTTCTAGCTTTTTAGCTTTGTCATTTTCTAGCTTTTTTAGCTTTGATTTTTCTAGATTTTTAGTTTTGAGCTTGCATAGAAATAGAAACTTATTCAAGGATATCTTTCCATTTTAAGCTTGTAAAAAAATGAAACTGAAAACCAAGCATATGTTTGTTCATTTCAAGCTTGTAAAAAAAATGAAATCCACACTAAGCATAGCTCCCCCATGGTTCAAGCTCGTTAAAAAATGAACCCACCTTGTGTAAATACCCTTTGTGATTGCCATGCTATCAACCTTTTGATCTTTGGTTGTGTACCTCCCATCACCTCCATTTTTCTGGCTGATCATACGCTTCCACTTGGTTGTTTACCATTTTGAAGAGCAGTTGTGGTGAGTCGTCTTGTTAGCCAACCTCTTCCCAGAAATCACCCTTTTTGAGAAGTTCCAAGCTTACTCGGAACTAGGTGCTACCCTTAACACCACTCGTTCCTCAAAATCGAGTCTCCTTTAAACCCTTTTCAGACTTGTTAAATATGAAAATATTGTCGAGCAATTGGCCTCTCCAGCTCGTTAAAGTGATTGGAAGTGCCATCCCTTCTGTATATTTTAATATTTTTTGGAGCTGAGGTATTATCTCATGAAAAAGTTCGAGCACTTGTCTTGTTCAACTCGTTAAAGTGATCAAAAAGTCATCACTTTTGTATTATTTTAATCTTTTTCAGACCTAAGGGATTATTCTATGAAAAATAACCTCTGGAGTTTCCTTTTCGTCCCTTTTCAAAATCTCTAAACATGAAAAGGAATGAGTTATCCTTGTCGTTAAACTCGTTAAAACAATAGAGACAAACTTGTCCACCCAGACAAGAACTAGTTTCACTATCGTTAGACTCGTTAAAACATAGCGACAGGTTTGCCCAAAGGACAAATTACAGAACAAGCATACGTTATCCTCCTCAAGTTTGACAAAAATAAAGAGGTACTGGTCAGCAATGACTAGGTAAAAAGGGAAGAAAACTTGAAAAATTTATGGTAGCAGATCGCTCTTAAACATGACGCTTTCACTCCATCACCATGATTGAGTTGAGTTGGGTTATTCCGTTCACCGGTCACTTCACCATTGATCTTTCACACCATCCATTTTTGGGGTTAACGCTACGAATCCATCTTAGTGTCGCCGATATGTTCAACAAAAGTCATTCAGTTGAGAATTCACCATCCAGTTAATGCCTCATCCACTGCAATACCTTCAACCTCCATTTTTCATGACTTCCATTCCTGAACCTTGTGTCGACAGATCGTTTTCACCTCCAGAAAGTCATTTGCTTTATTTCATGTCGTAGATGTGGGATACATCAAGGCCCTCCTACGACGAGTCACTCCTTGTCAACATCAGATCATTATCCAAGAAGTTGACTTAGAGACAACCCTTTCAGTGCTTTGAAGCTTGCATGCGTCAATGGCAAGTTTCTCACATCCGGTGACAGGTTGACATCAATGGCCTTCAACCAAAATATTTTGTGTGGTGTTCGACATTAGATCATATATTCACACCATATGAATTCTACTGTAGTACCTTGAGGGTCATTATCATTATCGGTGATTCCTCTAGCGTCTGTTAACAGCTTACATTATTGGCTGGTAATTAGGTGATGTCTTTCCATGTTCAAGTCCTGAACATCTCTTCACATGGATTAACTTGTACATTGAGCAAAGATTGAACGATATTGAAGACCTCAGATCTAGTTTCATCCATCCGGGCTGCGATATATTTAGGGATATAAAGACATCAAAAGTACACAGAGCTACACAGGTGGTCATCCAAGCCAAGGATGATGACTCTACATTTGAAGAATCACCAGTCTACAACTGCAGACGATTATCTGTTCTATGTACATGAAATGAATTTATAAAGCTTGGCACGGGAATGCCTGCCTCAGCTAGATCATGAAAAATTATATTTTGATGATATATTGTATTGTATCTTATACAGGTCACCTTCTAGTTCGAAACCTCGGATCCTCATGTTAAAGCATTTCACTGGACGTCAAGATTTACGACTTCATGCTTTAGGGGGCAACTGTTATAGATATATTTGGGAACTTCAACCCCAATCTTATATGTCGATAAACTAGGGCTCTTCATCCCCTAAAAGTGTTGTTTCATACCCTAAAAGATCATGGTCAACTGATTACATCATTCCCCAAAAGTTCCACCTGAAAAACCATCCAGAATTGGCATAAACTAGACCATACTGAGTGCTCCACTGTCAGGGTGCGATGCATACTGACTTATACACTAGCCAAGTGCAATGCATACTAATGAGGCCTTCTGTAGGGTGTGATGAGCGAGGATGGACAAATGTTCGAGACAACTTTCTAAGTGGATGCTCATGGAATCTTTTAGAAACTTCTCCTATGACACTTGCCTCTCTGAATTCGCCCAGCGATGAGTAAGAGATCCAAGAAATCTATAAGAGGAACCAAATGTAACAAGTGGAATGAAACTAATCAAAAACCAGAGATGACTCACACCCTTGCACACATCTATAAATGGATCCCTCATCTAAGAGATCTGGAGACTAGAATTTTGTGAATTGCAAGGAAGTGCTGATAGTTTTTATTTGAGAAAGAGCATTGTATTATTGGTGTGATCTTGCTATTTCATGAGGTGAAGAGGGCTTCATGCTGGGAGGATGATGTTGGATCAGACAACTAGGTTGTAATTCTCCCTTCTATATAATAAAGTTCTTCGAGATTTCTTCCATATAACTATGCAATTGTGAATGTTATTATTTGTGAATGCCATTGTATGTTCATTATATTTCTGATTCCGTAATGATTATGATATAATAGATCAAGATGCTTTGACAGTTCTTTGTTATTGTGTTCCTACAGGTACACTCCAAGCGGGATAAGTACGGAGAGGAGTTGCAAGCTCTGTCAAGGGGGAGAGAGATCAAGCAAGGAGTTAAGCGAAAGATCCCGGTTGGTTCCTTTTTCTTTCTCTTATCTATTATACATAGAAGAAATCACGAATTGCTGTAAACTATTGTTTCTAGGGTAGCTGCCAAACCTAGAGGGCTAGTTGATCGAAAAGACACTAGTTTTCCCAAAAAAACTCTATGCTTGGATTTGTTGTTTACACCTGTAGATTACATATTTGTGATATTTGTGACAAAATTTCTATCATGGCTAGTAGGGATCTAATCAAGGACTTGTTCAATTAATTGCATTTGTATTATCATTTCATTGTTATATTTTTGTTCTAAAGGTATCATTGAATTTTGGGCAGTGACCTACGCTCTAGGCCTTAAAAAGTGGCTCAAATCGTCGGGACACTGGCACAACACTGAGAAAAATGGTCCCTGGACACTGGCATGTCATGTTGTGGGAGCGTTGACAGCCCTATGGACATTGGCATGTCATGTTGTGGGAGCGTTGAGAGCCCTCTGGACACTGGTATGTCATGTTGTGGGAGTGTTGAGAGCCCTCTGGACACTGGCATGCCCATATCATGGGAGCATTCAGGCTTAAATTGGTCTAAAATGTTAGTGGGACTCAAGGGATAGTTACTTGAGAGGTTGGCATGGTTTTTGAGAGTCTTTCTGTTGTTGTGGAAGGTTTGTATGGTGTGTTTCCATTGGTTCGACTTCCTTAACGTGACTTAGGAGGTCGAATCATATCATAGTAACTTCTTGTCACATTCTTACCCCGATTGGTTGGTTACTTGGGTAGATGTGGGAGGAGGGTGTTACAGAGTGGTATCAGAGCATGATTCACCCCTCAGACTGGATGGATTTTGTGTTCATCATGCGTTCATGTATGTTTCATATGTGTTCCTTGTGTTGTAAGACCATGTGCTTGTTGCATTTGTATGGTATGTGTAATGGTTGTAGTGATTTCACCATGGAAGTTGATGGTATTGTTGTGTGGTGTGTCGTTATGAGTGTATGGTTGATTATGCATTGTTCATGCACGTTAGTATTCACATGTGGTCAAGTGTATAGTGGTGTGGTGGTTGTTGTCATGCATGCCCATATCATGGGAGCGTTTGGGGTTGAATTGGTCTAAAATCTTAGTGGGACTCAAGAGCTGGTTACTTGAGACGTTGGCATGGTTTTTGAGAGTCTTTTTCTTGTTGTGGAAGGTCTGTATGGCGTGTTTCCATCAGTTCGACTTCCTTAACGTGACTTAGGAGGTCGAATCATCTCATAGTAACTTCTCATCACATTCTTACTCCGATTGGTTGGTTACTTGGGTAGATGTGGGAGGAGGGTGTTACAGAGTGGTATCAGAGCATGGTTCACCCCTCAAACTGGATGGGTTTTGTGTTGATAATGCATTCATGTCGGTTTCATAAGTGTTTCTTGTGTTGTAAGACCATGTGCTTGTTGCATTTGTATGGTATGGGTAATGGTTGTAGTGATTTCACCATGGAAGTTGATGGTATTGTTGTATGGTGTGTCGTTATGAGTGCATGGTTGATTATGCATTGTTCATGCATGTTAGTATTCACATGTGGTCAAGTGTACAATGGTGTGGTGGTTGTTGTCATGCATGAGGTCATGGTTTGTGTAGTGATATGGTCATGCATTAATGACTAGACTCTAGCTAGAATGATGGTTATACGGTTATATGCTTATGTGCTATATGTATATATGTTGTCATGATTATGTTATACATGTATTATGTTAATTGGTTGATCTTTCAGATCAGTTATCCTCCTCGAGCTATACTAAGATACATTGGTTTATTCTGATTTGATTTAGCTGACATGATATACCTTGTAGGAAATATATCAAAGATGACTAGTAAGGTGGTAGACTACAATTCTCGAGACTTTCTCTATGGATCAGATGAGCAACGTGGTGTTGGGGACTCTTCATATTTAGCAGACACTTTGAGAAGCTTAAAGGCAGAAATGAGGAGTTGTAAGGTAGACAATGACATAATCATACAAGCATAGGAAAAGCAAGCAGAGGTAAATGTAGTGATACTTCAACGTTTTTCATAATTGCAGTGATAGGGACCACATCAGATTAATCATTAGCAGGATGGCAGAAATAATGGCGCATATGGTAGTAGGTCTCATGGTGGTCACAAATTGCATAGAGATGACACAGTGAGATATGGCAGGTTGTTGGATACTCCATATAGGAGAGGCGATGGACGTAGGTACTATTTTAGTTCTGGTTCAGACAAGCACTATGATTGTCATCACTAGCATCCTTATAGGAGGAGTGATAGGGGTTATTTTCGAGAAGAGTTTAAGAAAGAAAATCCGCCTAATTTTGATTGAGAGATGAAGAAATCATACGCTGCAGAGGCATGGTTGCTTGGTATGAGTAAGTTCTTCAGGTTACATGATTATTCAATGAACATGAAAGCCAAAATAGCTACATTCAGTCTTAAAGGTAAAGAAAATATTTGGTGGGAAGATGTGAACAATGTCAGAGGCATTCATGAGGAGGACTTGAATTGGAGTGATTTCGACAGGTTATTCAAGAATAAATACATATCAGAGAGATACTTTGATGACAGGGAAAAAGAATTCTATGAGATAAATATGGAATCAATGATAGATGAGGAGTACACTAGCATTTTCTTAGAGATACTAAGGTATGTGCCTTACCTCAAGGAGGAGAAGGCCAAGATTCATAGGTTCATTAGTGGATTACCGATTGCATTCAAATACTGGATTGAGTTTGATGAGCCTAGATCATTGGAGGAGGCCATCTGAAAGCTAAAGCATTTTAAGAATAATCAAAGTGCAGAACTGAGATTGAGCCGAATTGGAAAGGTAATGAAAAGAACAAGGGAAAATGGGACAAGAAGCAAGAAAGACCTCAGGGTATAGGTAATAAAGAGAGAGAATGCAAATCCATCTAAGAAATTAAATGCATCTAACAGAGGACAGGGATTTTTATCTAAGGAGTAGAACAAGGATGCAGGTTGGAAGTCTATAGAGTGTTGTTGTCGAAAAGATCATCACCAGAGGTATTGTCCGCAAAATCTGGGTGGTAGGCCTTAGATATATGGTGCACAAGAGGCAAAAACTGTTGGGGATGTTGGATAAAGTATTACTAGGATCTGCAGTGTTGGATAAAAGACAAGGAGACCATCAAGAATTTATTACTAATATGGATGGTAAGCTTTGTGATCAAGTTGTTTCTATTTTGATTGACCCTAGATCTAATTATAGTTATGTTAGTCCTGATCTGGTGGATAGGTGTGGTTTGAATAAACAAGTGCATGTTGAGTCTTGGTTAGTGTAGCTGGCTACAGGTAAAATAATCTAGTTCACCATTGGGTAAGAGCTTGTGCATTTGATTTGAATGGTATGCCTACCATAACACATTTGAATGTATTATCGTTGGGACCATACAATATGTTGTTGGGCATGGATTGGTTGTACTTTAATAGAACCAAGGTGAATTGTTATGACAAAGCTATTAGTGCTTGGATGACAATGAGAGCCAAGAGTCTTGTAGGGTAAGAAGAAAGCACCATCAATTAGAATGGTGACAGCTATGCAGACCAAGTGTAGTCGATGGAAAGAGTATGTGTTATTCAAAGTGCACATTTCTAGTGACAAAGGTAAGGAAGTTGAGGATGTGGATGTTTTGAGCAAGTACCCAGTTCTACGACAATTTCAGGATGTATTTCGTGAGGATATTTTAGAGTTTCCACCTCATAGGGAAGTAGACTTTTATATTGATTTGGTCTCAAGGGAAGCTTCGACATCAAAGGCACCTTACATGATGAGTACACCTAAGTTGGTAGAGTTGAACTTACAGTTGAAGGAAATGCTTGACAAGGGGTACATTAGGCCAATTATATCACCATGGGGCACACCGGTATTGTTTGTGAAGAAGAATGATGGTACTCTCAGATTGTGCATTGATTGTAGGAAATTGAACAAAGTGACCATCAAGAAAATGTATCTATTAGTGAGGATTGATGACTTGTTTGATCAATTGGAGGGAGCATCAGTGTTCTCAAAGATTGATCTAAGATCTAGATATCATCAGGTACGCATTAAAGAAGAGGACACCTACCAGACAAATTTTTGGACCAGGTATGGGCATTATGAGTTTGTTGTCATTCCGTTTGGTTTAACTAATACTCTAGCTACCTTTATGTCCTTGATGAATAGTGTGTTGCGTCTGTAATTGGACAAGTTTGTTATTGTGTTCATTGATGATATATTGGTATATTCAAAAAATGAATAAGAGCATTCCAATCATTTAGCAGCATTGTTGAGATTTTATTGTTGAGATTTTTGAGAGAGAATCATTAGTATGCTAAGCTTAGCAAGTGCAGTTTATTTTACACTAAGGTACACTACTTGGGACATGTTGTTTCCAAGGATGGCATAATAGTGGACTCAGAGAAGATAAGAGCTATCATGGAATGGGAAGCTCCTAGGAATGTGGATTAGATGAGATGTTTCATTGCGTTGGAAGGCTATTACAGGAGGTTCATCAAGAACTTCTCGTAGATTGCTTATCCCATCACAACATTACGGAGAAAAGGTAAGAAGTTTGAATGGATAGAGGAGTGTGCGGCTAGTTTTGAGCAGCTCAAGAAGTTGTTGACACATGCACCAGTGTTAAAGATTGTAGACCCGAACAAAGAGTTTGTAGTATGTATAGATGCTTGCAATAGAGGACTTAGTATATTCATTATGCAGGATGGACAAGTGGTATGCTATGAGTCACGAAAACTGAACAAGCACAAGAAGAAATACCCCACACATGATCTTGATTGGAAAAGATCATACATGCATTAAACATGTGGAGGAACTATGTTCTTAGAAGGAGGTTTGTATTGATGAGTGATCGCATTGTTTTGTGGTATCTGTTTGACCAACCGAATCTAAATGGAAGGCAGGCTCGGTGGTTGGCCACGATCAGTGAGTTTGATTTTGAGATCAGGTATACCAAAGGTGAGGAGAATAGGGTGGCATATTCTCTTAGCAGACGGATACAGATAAATCACTTAGAAGCTATGAGCTCCTATGGGACAAACTTATAGGATAGGATCTTTAAGGCAGGTCAACAGGATGTCAGGTATATGTAGATAATGCATAGGCTACAGTGGAGTTTGGATAGTGGTACAGGTATAGGTATAGGTGGTAGTACAAGTATAGGTACAGGTGGTAGTACAACTACATGTACAACTGGTAGTAAAAGTACAGGTATAGGTGATGGTACAAGTACATGTACAGGTAGTGATACAGGTATAGGTATAAATGAAGGTGCACAATATGTGGACTATCGTCTCACGAAACACTGATTGGTTAGATTTAGAGACATGATATACATTCTAGATAGAAATGAGCTTGAGGGAGTTTCATGCGAAACCATATTGATGTCTCCAAGTTATCAGAAGACAGTAACAACAGTGAAGAAATTCTATTATTTCCTAAATTTGAAGAGAGACATAACATAGTTTGTGGCTAGATGCTTTGATTGTCAATAAGTGAAGGTAGAGTGTAAGCATCCAGGTGGACTACTAAAGTCGATTATGATTCTAGAGTGGAAATGGGAGGTTATTACTATGGAATTTATTATAAGTTTATCGAGGATAGTGAGACAACATGATTCCATCATGGTAGTGGTGGACAGGTTTACCAAAGTAGCATATTTCATTCTAGTGAATTCTACATTCTCAGCTAGCGATGTAGCATAGATGTTCATCATATATGTTGTCAGATTTCATGGTGTTCCAAAGAACATTTTGTCATATAGGGATGCAAAGTTCACTTCCAAGTTTTGGAAGGAGTTATTTTCATGTTGGGGCATAGTTTTGGCCTTCAGCACAACATATCATTCGAAGACAAATGGACGGATAAAGAGGGTCAACAAGATATTGGAGGACATGCTAGGGATGTATGTGATGCACCAACGACAGAAGTGGCAAGAGTATCTTCCACTAGCGGAGTTTGCTTGTAACAATGGGTACTAGGAGTCACTGAGGATGAGTCCCTTTGAGGCATTCTATGGGTGAAGTTGTAATACCCATCAGCTGGAGTAATCTAGTTAACAAGGTGTTGATTAGACTAGACATGTTGGCAGACATGGAGCGAGAAATGCAGGTGATCAAGTAAAGTTTGAAAACAACACAGGATAAGTAGAAGGGCTACACAGACCAGAATAGGTTGTTCAAGGAGTCCCAGGTTGGGGAATAGGTGTACCTACACATAAAACTAAAGAAGATCTCCTTGCGGATTGGATCATGTGCCAAGTTAGCACCCTAGCTTTGTGGACCCTTCAGTATTATTGAGAAGATTGGGCCAATATCCTATCAACTTTCACTACCTCCAATAGTGGAATTCCATGATGTTTTCCATGTTTCATTGCTTAAGAAGTATGTTAAAGATGTTGATCATGTGATTGATTGGTTTGTATTGCAGGTGGAGCCAGAAGGATAATTCCAGTCGGAACCACCGTGCATTTTAGACAGAAAGATGTTCATGCTCTGGAACTGAGAAATCGAGCAAGTTAAGGTGCAATGGAAGAACTTTGGGCCCAGTGAAGCTACATTAGAGATCACAGATCAGATGCGGGCTATGTGTCCTTCCTTATTCGTTGGTTGAGTGGATGTTTTGGTATATGTCTTTGGTATATGTTTTGGTACATGTTATGGTGATTTTTGGTATATGTACATATGTATATGGATGCAAATGCCACCATGATCTATGTTATAAATATCCAATAAGTGGTATGGGTGTCATGTCATTATGATGTTATACTTGTTATGTTGTCATGTTGGTTTGCTTCTTAGCAGGATGATCATTGTAAATACTGAATCGAGCTAAGTTATAAAGCTCCATTGGCAGTATGTGTTGGTTACAACAGTCTTATGGTTGTAGGTTGTGTTGAACACTGAAGACGGTGTTCCCCCAAGGGTGAGAGTTCCGTAACAATGCTGTTGAAAATTCCATGTAAACATTAATAAAGGAAAAATAATAAACACGGTTGATGGGGCACTTATTCCAAGCTGAATGTTGGGAAAAACCAAAGTGATGGGGATCAGTTGTGGTTGATAGTGGCTAAGGAAATGGAAAAGGTTTTGAAAAGGAAATGACAATTTTGGCACATTTATTTATGAAAATAATGGAAATTAGGAGAAACAGGAGGTGAAAGGTCACAAGTTGCATGTGAGGAGGAAATGAAGGTAAATAATGGAAAATGAAGAAAATAGAGGCCATATCAATAAAAAGGCTTATGGGGATCAATAAACATACTTTTTTCTATTCAATTTTGGAGCTCTCTCTCTATTCTCTCTCTCTCATACTCTTGGACACCTAGATTTTTCTTGGAGGGTGTGGCATACTTGGAGTTTTGGAGCAAGGAGGAAAAGTAAGAGTAGGAAAGTGCACGAGGACATAGGGATCAACATCTACAACAATGTTTTCTTGCAGGTACTGAGTTGCATGTATGATTTCCTCACTTGTTTTGGCATGCATGGAATATGCATGTGGTTTATTGGTCATGATATGTCACTGGCATGGAGGATTGTCAAGATTAAAAGTAAAGTTTCCTAGCCTTTCCATTTCCTGGACAACCATGGTGTTTTGGGTTCACATTTTTATTTTTCTGGTTGGTTCTCACGTTTCCTTTAGATTGGGTTGAGTTATTAGTTCCTGGAAGCTCTAGTTGGACAAATTCTCTAGAAGTTGTGTAACATATTGGATTGAGTTACTATTCTTGGAAGCCTTGGTGGGATGAGATAATATTCATGGGAACCCTGGATGGAAAAACACTCTAGAAGCCCAGCGACAACTGTGGGTTGAGTTACTAGTCCTCGAAGCCTTGCTTGGAAAAAATGCTCTTAAGCCCTAGAAGGCTTGGGTAGAGACCAATATGATGATGGTTTTGTGATGTGTGACCGTGAGGTGGAATCAATGTTTGATGGACTAGGTGGTTTGGCCTCTCGAAGCCTTGGATGGTTTTGGATTGATGTGTTTTATGAGATCCCACATCCATGCTTGGAATATGGCATGAGGGTGACTAGATGAAGAGAGATTTGGCTTAGCCATGTCTACGGTCGGGTGGTTCGTGGAAGTCCCACAGCTGTGTGGCTTTTACATCTTTAATATGAGGTTATTTATCCTTATTATTTTATGAGTATTATACTTGTTTATATGTGGATTATATGGTTGTTGTTTCCTTGATATTTCTGTTGTTATTATGTTGGTTATGATCATGTATTATGACGGTCTCAGTGTATGGCTCTCATCATGTTTTCACTTGTGAATGAATGAACAATGTATCTATGGAGTAATGGATGAAATGGAAGCTAATGTTTTGAGCCATGAATGCTTCTTAGTGATTCTTAGATGAGTACAAGACCCCTATGCTTAGATCTATTGTTTATACATGTAGATTACATATTCGTGATATGTTTGATGAAATTCCTATCATGGCTAGTAGGGATTCAGTCAAGGGCTTGTTCAAGTAATTACATTTGTATCATTATTCCATTGTTATTTTTATGTTATGAAGGAATCATTGAATTCTGGGCTACGACCCAGCCCTTGGCCTCAAAAAGTGGCTCAAATATCGAGGATGCTGGTACAACACTGAGAAAAATAGTTTGTGTATTTTGGCATGCCATGTTGTGGTAGCATCTAGAGCCCTTTGGATGCTGGCATGCCCATATCATAGATGCGTCTGAGGGTTAATTTTTTTTAAAAATCAGTGGGACTCAAGGGCTGGTTACCTGAGAGGTTGGGATGGTTTCTGAGGGTCTTTTTATTGTTGTGGAAGGCCTATATAGTGTGTTTCTATCGGTTCCACTTCCTTAACATGATTCATGAGGTTGAATCATATCATAGTAACTTCTCGTCACATGTTTACCTCGGTTCGCCGGTTATTTGGGTAGATGCAGGAGGAGGGTGTTACACTACGAGAGATGGATAACTTATATGTTGAGCTTGGGAACTTTATTTAAAATTATATTTCACTAATTTCCAAGGGTTTAGAGACTTACCTTAGCCTCCCCCATCAATCTATGTGGGAAATATCCTAAGGGAGAGGGGAGGAAGGATCAATTGAAAACTTATGTTGCTAAATCTCAGAGACTCTCTTCTATGATAATCTTCAGATACCAAACCTTTTTGGCATGTGTGAGGGTGAAGGAGGAGTTGTAGAAAGAAAAAAGAGTTAAAGGTTAGTTTTTTCCACGAGAAAAATTGGTACAATGACATGCATATATGCTCTAGTGCATGGAATTAACCTATGCAAAGTGAATGTAAAATGGTATTGGCAAGTAAATTCCATTTATTATGATGTGTTTTTCCATGGGTAAAAGGGTTCCCAAATGAAGGAAAGCTAATGCATATAGAAAGAGGTCTCAATTGCCATAATAAGCATTAAAAAAAACAATACCACAACAATTGGAACAAATACATAAGCAATGATATGCATGTGCAACAAAAAGAAACATAGAAAATAACGATAATTCCCAAGGATATGGCCATATAAAGTCAAAGAGAGAAAAAAGCTCGGGACAACTTTAGGTCATGTCAAGTCCAAAGCAAGGTTCTTGGGCCTATAAATAAATGAAAAATATACACTAATTGGAAATATAGGTTCTAATGCAGGCCTCCCATGCAACATAGGCACAATCACATAAGTTAGAATATGAAATATGAGAAATGCTAATGTTTCAACTTGACATGATCAAACCTAAGGAATAAATATGGAACATTGATGGTTAATAATCAAACACGGGAAGGAAAAACATATAATGTATTCCAGTTTGAAATAGATATGTCAAGTTCATTGGACATTCCCATCAAAACACCACCCTATCTTGTAAAAACCATTGAGAGAAACTAGACACATGGTTAATTCACATAGATAATTCTCTTAAAAGTAATAATGAAACATGGGTCATAGGTAATGAAAATATTTTATTGATCAATATTTCAAACAAATATTATAATACATAACATTTAATGCAATTTTGATTTGTTTGAACCAGGTAAAACTAGGATTGTATTTTTATGTTTTTGAATTTTATAATTTACTTTTTTATAATTTTAAACATGATGTACTAACGATGTATTTTATAGAAATATGGTCCATTTCTTACTTTTGCTTTCAAATGACATGATTCAAAATCCATGTGTTCATGTACATGAATTATTTTATTAATTCTTAAGTTAATGTGACACATGTCAATGTAGATAGAGAATTGAAATATGTAACCTTCTAGTCTCACCATCACTGTGCCTATGGAAAGGGCCAAGGGGATCTTGTTGACATATTAAAATCAAGCACAAAACATGATAAGCATCAAATCAAAACAACCACACACATAGAAGTAAAAAGCACTCACATCACACAAAAAACACTAAATTATGTAATACACAAAACATGACATATTTTGATAGGTTATGCAATTTAAATACCATTGTTAGGATGAAGCCAAGGATTTATATTAAGGTATGTAAGAACTCATGTTTCATTTTCAATATCATATGGCACACCATGTTAGGGCCATGCTACATAGAACGAAAGGTCAACAATCCTAAATCTTCATGATTCTAGCAAGAAACTAGAACCAAGCCATTATTAGGAAGTACATGAAGACAAAAATAGTGAATACTCTTGTGAGCTATTTTATCTGCTTGATTCTTCCCATCAAAAATTGAATTATGTATGAGGCACTTGTCTTGTTTATGGTTTAGAGTGGAAGAAGTGATGGAAGGTTTTGAAAATGAAATATAATACTTGATTTAGTCCATGGGTAGCACTTTTTTAGATGATGTAGAAAATGCTTCCATCCTAAACAAATATTTTGTATACCAAGTTCCACCCTTCCCAAATTGGGAAAAAAATATGAATCAAGAGACATATTCTCTCTTGGTTTATAAACTAAATCCATGACCTCTGTGATGGTCTCATATGAAGAAAACAAAATATCTAGGAGATCATGCGAAATGTGTAGAATTTCCTGCAAATTCTCTACGAATCTACCTCTGAGATCTATGTAGAAAATCTGACTGTAGATTAACTCGATAATGCAATATACCAAAGCAAAATACTACAATCTACTACTACTATTAAACTTGTGGAAGCTTAAAGATCGAGATGAATCAAATTGAGCAAGATCAAGCAAAACACATATAACAGAGAAGAAGAATCAATACACATGAAACACAGAAGAATACTCTGGGGAAAGCCTCAGCTAAAAACCCCACTATCTGTATTATCATACAAGGCGGAAATATCTCAGAATTACACAAAGCCTTAGCTCTCACAGCTAACCAGCTCTCAGGACAATCCTCCTGGATGCTCACGGGCAAACAAGGCTTCTGACAAACCTTCTCCTCTACCCTCCAAGCCTCCTATTTCCTTGCGCTGTTTCTCCTGGGTGATCCTACTGTTACCAAGTGTAACACTGATCACTCACACTGATCTCACACCCTGTCAGAACTGCACAATCCTCAAGGAACCTTGTTCCTTCTGCATGGATGAGTTTCCTTTATAGGAAAACTCATGCAACTGATAGTAACATGTCCCTGTCTTTAATCTCAACTGGGTCTTTCTCATAATAGACATGCATGAGTTATTTATGAGAGAATCTTCAGTTATTTAGAGTACACTAGTTGGATGCATGCATGCATTAACTGACTGAACTCACAATTAGTTCCTCAAACTGTTTAGAAATAATTTAACTGGACATAACTCAGTTAACTGAGCTAACTAATTACAACTCAAATACAACTCATCCTTATCTCCTTAATTAAGGGATAATATCCTTAATCTAAGGGATAACTGTTGCATGACTTCACAAAGACTTCTAGCTTGAATTTCTCTTACTAATTAATCCAAGATGAACTAATTAATTATTTTTCAAGCAGTTGGTGAGACTAAATTTGAATTTTAATTCAATGACAAATTAAAATTGGAATATTCTAAATGCTATTTTTAGCATTTCTTGTTGCTATTCTCAACACTCCCTCTCAACAAGAAAGGAATTCAACTCGATCCCGATCCTGAACCTTTGGAATGTTCTGCATGCAACACTTCTCTCTAGTGTTGTTGCTCTAGCAACTCCAGAAACAAAAAAAACATCCAACCTGAATTAGTATGATGCATCTGTCATCAAAGTCTCTGACTGCTATTGCCTCTGTCAACTGAAAACTTTGCGCTTCTACTGACTACACTGCTGTCAATCCTTCTTTGCGCTCTTCAGTATCTGACTACTCTAGCCTATGTCACTTTGATCTCTGACTGCATCAATCCCACTGATTCCTCTCGCTACTATGTACTTTGGGCTCCCATAGCAAGGTATGATCCATGAGATAAAACCTCTCAATGGACCATGCCCAATTTCAGCCTTCTTGAGACTATCACTTCACATCGCCCCACCTCACACCTGGAGGTATGGCTGCATGTGATCCCTCTGCCCACTTGGCTTGAAATTCCTCCCTACTAGAGGTCTCTACATGAGTGGATGCCTCCACTCAGTCTCTTCTTAGCATCTCCAATTGTGGCTCCTCCACAATTATCTGAGACTTCTTCTGGGGCAACATGTTGAGAGGTAATTTACTCTCCCTCTCAACCACCAAGTCTCTTAAATTTTCCTTGCTCCTCAAGGCTTTGCATGCATCTTGTACCTCAAGTGCATACAGGTTCTTGGCCAGCACACCAATCTGTTTCATCTTTCCCGCTGTCACGAAATTTTCTGGAAAAAGAGCTAATTTTAAATCAACGATATCTCCCTCATTTGAACTCCGATTCAGCCGATTGTTTTTTTTAGTTTGGGTATTTTTTCACAAGGAATCTAGATTTGCTATTATTTTCTGAAAATTTTTGCACAAAAATTTTCATATCTCCTCTGCAAACTCGCGGCCCAATTTTTTCTTTATTTATTTATTTATTTTAAACTTTGAATTCTCTTATTTGTATGTTGTTCACTACTTCGATAACCTTTGCTTCGATACCATGTATAAATTTCTCTATAGATCAGCTAGCTCTGATACCATGTAGAATTTCCTACAAATTCTCTACAAATCTACCTCTGAGATCTATGTGGAAAATCTGACTGTAGATTAACTCAATAATGCACTATACCAAAGCAAAATACTATAATCTACCTCTACTATCAAACTTGCAGAAGCTTAAAGATCGAGCTGAATCGGATTGAGCAAGATCAAGCAGAACACATATAACAGAGAATAAGAATCAATACACATGAAACACAGAAGAATACTCTGGGGAAAGCCTCAGCTAAAAACCCCATTATTTATATTTTCATAAAAGGTGGAAATATCTCAGAATTACACAAAGTCTTAGCTCTCACAGCTAACTAGCTCTCAGTAAAATCCTCTTGGATGATCACAGGCAAACAAGGCTTCTCACAAACCTTCTCCTTTGCCCTCCAAGCCTCCTATTTCCTTACGCTGTTTCTCCTGGGTGATCCTATTGTTACCAAGTGTAACACTGATCACTCACACTGATCTCACATCTTGTCAGAACTACCCAATCCTCAAGGAACCTTGTTCCTTTTACATGGATGAGTTTCCTTTATAGGAAAACTCATGCAACTGATAGTGACCTGTCCCTATCTTTAATCTCAACTGGGTCTTTCTCAGAATAGACATGCATGAGTTATTTATGAGAGAATCTTCAGTTATTTGGAGTATACTAGTTGGATGCATGCATGCATTAACTGAATGAACTCACAATTAGTTCCTCAAACTGTTTGGAACTAATTTAATTGGAAATAACTCAATTAACTGAGCTAACTAATTACAAATCAAATACAACTCATCCTTATCTCCTTAATTAAGGATAATATCCTTAATTTAAGGGATAACTATTGCATGACTTCACAAAGACTTCTAGCTTGAATTTCTCCAACTAATTAATCCAAGATGAATTACTTAATTATTTTTCAAGCAGCTAGTGAGACTAAATTCGAATTTTAATTCTCAATTTTAATTCAAGGACAAATTAAAATTGGAATATTATGAATGCTATTTTTAGCATTTCTTGTTGCTATTCTCAACAAAGTGGATGGAGTCAAAATCCATGATGGAAAATGGTATTGATCATATTTCGTATTAGAATGGAGTTTTTGATGAGTTTCAGCAGGTCCTTGATAAACTACTAGGACCATTTCTCAATAAGGTAAACATAAGTGTAAAATCCCCTTCTCATATGTAATTGAACACTTAGGACATGATGCAACATAATTCACCCATGGTGGGGTTGAATTAACATAAATTGTAAGAACATGAAATGGGGTGGCATGGTCTAAAATTCAATTAGGATGATGATTATTTCATGCAATTTTATCAATAGTGAAAATGTTTCCATTGTGATGAAAATGCATCGTTTGAGAGAGCATATGCATCACAATATTCATAGCACATATATAATCATACCCAAGTAGTATATTGAAGTCTAAAGGGTGGTTCAGCACTATCATATCATGAAATATGGTCTTCCAGCTTAACATGATAGGAAATTGGGGAAGATTCACCAAATATTTAGTAGGTATTCTATCAAAAGTTAGTAGCTTATTGGTAGCTAAAATATTCTTGGGAGAACCTATAGCTTTCTATTAAAATTGGAAACCAGGGTAAAACTTCATGTGGGTCATCTTATTCATGGCTAATAATATTTTTATTAGATTCCTCTCGTCTAGAGGTGTAGGATTGATATAAAGATCATCCAATTCCGATAAGTATTCATGGAGATATGAATTTATTTTGATTATGGAATTATTATCAAGCCGACCTACAACTCATGTAGGCTCAGAAGCCCAACAGTGGCATCTATTCACCCACCAACATTGTGTATAAATATAAGAGGACTTTTCCTCATTTGGACTCACTCATCTCATCACATCTCTCTCTCTCTACTGCACAGATATGAGTCTCTTCTCTACTACGCTGAAATGGGTCTCTCTCTCTCACACATGTGAAACCGGAAACTGCTGAAACTGAAGCTGCAACTGCAGAAGTAAAGATTGAATTGCGTGGCCTAGAAGATCTCCTCTTTGGAACTACACTGTAGGTTCATCTAAACCTCCTTTGAAAGCCGCAACTTTTGGTGGTGGAATGAAGTCAATCCGACGAACGGTTTGCAAGATATCGACTGCCCTAGTTTGAAGCCGGAAACTGCTGAAACTGAAGCTGCAACTGCAGAAGTAAAGATTGACTTGCGTGGCCTAGAAGATCTCCTCTTTGGAATTGTGCTGTAGGTTCATCTGAACATCCTTTGAAATCCGCAACTTTTGGTGGTGGAATGAAGTCAATCCGACGAACGGTTTGCAAGATATCGACTACCCTAGTTTGAAACCGGAAACTGCTGAAACTGAAGCTGCAACTGCAGAAGTAAAGATTGACTTGCGTGGCCTAGATCATCTCCCCATCTGAACTGCACTGTAGCTTAATCTGAACCTCCTCTGGTAGCCGAAACTTTTGGTGGTGGAATGAAGTCAATCCGACGGTCGGTTTGTGAGATATGGTCTGCCCTAGTTTGATAATGAAGCCACTAATGCTAATGCTACTGATCTAGGGTTTGCTGCTGCTGATATGAATCAGATTTATTGTACTATTTCTCTCTGCTGAATTATTGAAGATAAAAGAATATTTGATCAAAGGGTTTCCCCACACATTGTGGGGTTTGTCCCTGGTTAGCCGCCACATCTTATGTCTCTTGTCTTGGCTTGTTTTCTGTCGATCGTTTAATGTTCTATCTGCACTTTACTTTATGTACATGTGATTGCTAATCGGTGGAATATAATAAGAAAAAGAAGTAAACTGTTATAAGCATAGAACATACCATAACTTAACATGGTATCAAAGCTGAGGTGAAGACAAAGCCCCAGCAAGAGCAAGAGCAATCATTGAAGAGAAGATTGGCAAGGCTATCCTAAAAGAACTATGGGGTCCTCAACACTCTTTCCTGCCGAAGACAAGCTCCGTGAGAAAGTTGACTATCACGGATGGAAGATGTCTATCGATCTAACCCTTGAAGATCAAGGAGTGCTGGACCATGTAAGAGGCAATGTTGTTGAGCCTTCATCAAATGCATCTGCTGCTGCCTGGAACAAATGGAAAAATGGAGAAGTCAAAACAAAGAAGATCATCCAGGACTCTATCAACAAGTGCTTGGTGGCCTACATCTCTGATCTAGACACCTCTAAGGAAATCTACGACAGACTGGTGAGTTTATTTAAAGTTAATGATGCAATTCAAGTTTTGTTTCTTAGAAATAAGTTGAGGGAAATCAAGAAGGGTAAAGATGAAAGTATGCAAGCATACTTCTTAAGAATCACTGAGATCAAGAACGATCTCCTATCTATTGGGGAAACCATTACTGACAGAGAAATGGCACTCACAACTCTTGGAGGATTACCATCTGAATGGTATGTGTTCAGGACTACTCTTCTGAACAATAATGTAATTCCTAGTTTTGAGGAATTAATGGCTAGATGCAATTCAAGAACAAACAAGGGTAGAAGAGTAGGAAATTCCCTTGCCTAAAGGTCCTCCTGCTGCTTTTTCTTCTCATGCTAAGAAAAGAAATAATTCTGGGTCTAAATCGAAAAGAAAGGCTGGATTTAAGGGTGGAAGAAAAGGACGATGTTTCATTTGCAATAAAGCAGGTCACTATGCAAGGGAATGCCCTGATAGAAAGGACTCTCACCGTGACGATGATCAAAATCCCTCTGATGGCAAATCAAAGGAATGACAAATTCAACAGCAAAGGTATGAGGAGAGCTGGAGATCGAGGAAGAGGACAACCATTCAAGAAGGCTAGAAAGTCCAGGATGTATTAAATGCACCTGACCTCAAAAGGAACCTGGTGTCCATCTTGGCAATGGAAGACAGAGGCTACAAGGTAACCTTCAGCAATGTCAAGGTATGTATATAATGTTAAAGACGCCTTTACTCTTGGGTTTAGTGTTGATTCATTATATCAGGTCGATGGAAGTCCGCTAGGTGTCATGCCTTGTGACAAAACTCTTTAGTCAGAACTTTGGCATCGGAGGTTTTCCCACCTTCATTACAAAGCTCTACCCGATGTAAGACAGATGGTAATAGGGATGCCCAAATTCCAAGTAGAGAAAGAAGGTGTATGTCTGGGATGTGCCAAAGGAAAGCTCAAAAGGGGACCATTCCCCTCAAGCCAAAGCAAGACCTCCGATATATTACAGTTGGTTCACTCAGGCATACCTGAGGTTGGCATTAAGAGGGAGACTACTACACCACATACTCCTGAGCAGAATGGTGTGGTGGGAAGGAAGAACTGCACGATTGTGGAAGCTGTCTGGGCCATGCTACATGATTAAAGACTTCCAAAGTTTCTATGGGCTAAAACTACAAACACTGCCGTATATGTACAAAATTCGATGCCCTCATCAAGCATTGGGTTCCAAGACTCCTGAAGAAAAGTTCACTGGTAAGAAACCTGATGTTTCTCATTTCAGAATTTTTGGAAGCCCTGTATATTTTCATGTGCCGAAAGAGAAAAGAAATAAATTGGGTGCATCTGGAAAGAAGGGAATTTTCGTGGGCTATGGTGAAAATACTAAAGGCTATAGAATCTATGTAGCCGGTCAAAGGGAAGTCGTAATTACTCATGATGTCACCTTTGACGAAGATATGGCTCTCAGCAAGGTGAACAATCTTCTGACTTTGAGGAGCTCTCAAGAAGCCGACAGCAGGGAACCGAAAGAAAAGGCTGATGAATCAATGCCTGATGTAGAAGAACCCATGGATCCGATTGATCCTCCTCCACATGAGACTTCCTCTTCTAGGAAGAGGCCTTCATGGCTTAGGGGCCTAGTTGATGATGCTGAAGGACATGCTACACCCCGAGGAACCTTTTGTGAAAGTAAGAAACCTAATAGGTATCAAGGATACCTGACCATCATGAGCACGATCATACAAAATAAGCCTTCATCATTCTCAGATGCCGTCAAGCATCAAGTATGGAAGGATGCTATGACCGAAGAATATGAGTCTATCATAAAGAATGATGTTTGGGAAGTAGTTCCCAGACCCTAGGACAAGACTGTTGTTACTTCCAAATGGCTTTACAAGATAAAGCATGCAGCAGATGGAAGCACGGAAAATTATAAGGCTCATTTTGTTGCTTGAGGTTTCTCCCAAAAGGAAGGTATAGACTATGATGAGATATTTGCACCTGTTGCTAGATATTTGACCATCCGCTCGATCATAGCCCTTGCCGCTTCACAAGGATGGAACCTACATCAGATGGATGTCAAGACTGCATTCTTGCATGGCTCGATCAAAGAAGAGGTCTATGTGGAGCAGCCCGAAGGATTTAAGATTTATGATTGAAAATCTCATGTATGCAGGTTGAAGAAGGCTCTCTATGGGTTGAAGCAAGCACCCTAAGCATGGTACGAGAGGATCAATAGCTACTTGATGAAGCTGGGATTCACTAGGAGTGAAGCCGATCCTAACCTTTACTTTAAGGTTGAAGATGACAAGCCTCTCATACTCGTGTTGTATGTGGATAACCTCTTTCTAACAGGTGCAGACCCTCTCATTCACAAATGTAAGAGGGAGCTAGCTTCTGAATTTGAAATGAAGGACCAAGGACTTGAAGTATGGCAGAAGCCAAGGGAAATTTTCCTATCTCAAGGGAAATATGTGGTAAAGATATTGGAAATATTTGGTATGATGGACTGCAAGCCTGTGACTACCTCGAGGATCTTAACTTTTAGAAGTTATATGGTAGTGATGTCGGACCAGATTTGGGAAATGCCTCTGAGTTTCATAAACTCATTCGCATTGATGTTCCTGGTGAACCTCCGTCCGAACATATGTTTTGCAGTTAGCACTATGAGCTCATATTTGGTTGAGCCTCACTGCATTGATGCCAGAAATCTTTTGAGATGTCTTCAGGACACAATCTCTCATGGATTAAGATACACTACCAGGAGATGTGAGACTACTTGGATATACTAATGTTGATTAGGCAGGCAGTGTGGTGGACCGTAAGAGCACTTTCGAGTGCTGTTTCACCTTGGGATCTGCTTCGATATCCTGGATGAGCAGGAAGCAGAAGTCGGTGACTTTGAGCACTGTCGAAGCAAGAAATATTGTTGCTAGCATGACCTCATGTGAGGCAGTCTGGTTGCGAAAGCTCTTCAGTGAGCTGTTTGGATTTACATTGGATACCACTATGATTATCTATAACAACCAGAGGTGGGATTCGATTATTGAGGAATCCCATATTCGTCGATTGCTCCAGCAGATAGACATCATCTTGGATATGGTAAGTTGATGAGCAAGGAGGCTCCATCGCATTAAGATGATGTACAGGTTGATACACCTTGTCAAAGCCCCGAGGAAAGATGTAATCTGTGATTTTCCCAAACGACCTGGAGTCGGTAAGAAACCCTTGTACAAGGGTCCTGCATGTTGCATACATTGAGCTCTGGGAGCTCTGAGGGCTTGCGGTTATTACTGGAGCAACATACGACCACAGGGTGACTCACCCTCCCCTGGTGGTGCACACTGGAACAAGATGATTCGCTCTCTTGTGGGACAAGATGATTCGCTCTCTTGTGGAACAAGATGATTCGCTCTCCTGTGTAGCAGGATGATTAGTTCTCCTGTGAGGCCTGGATTGATGTGTTCTCCATGGCGATTGTAGCAGGATTGATGTGTTCTCCTGTGAGGCCTGGATTGATGTGTTCTCCATGGCGGCCTGGATTGATGTGTTCTCCATGGCAATTGTAGCAGGATTGATGCGTTCTCCTGTGAGGACAGGATTGATTAGTTCTCCTGTCGAGACATCCTACCAATGCAGTCTGGGACTCATGGGAAGTACCTCTCATCTGATCAATGAGCAGGGAAATGAAGCTAGGGACCATAGTAGTACTGATGGACGCATTGTTGTAACTACCGTACTCCCTACGCTAGGATGACCTACATTGATCTGGGATCAATGATACTGGTCTGGGACCAGTGCTAGGAGTTGTACCATACTATGACGCTGACTTCGGGTCGGTTGAGACTGGTCTGGGATCAGTGGTACATACTATGAGACTGACTTTGAGTCAGTGGAGGATGATATTGGTCTGGGACCATTGGAGTTGTACTCACTATGACGCTGACTTTGGATTGGTTGAGACTAGTCTAGGACCAGTGGTACATACTCTGAGACTGACTTTGAGTCAGTATGATACATCCTCGATCATTTCTTCTTCTTCATAATTCGGACAAAAGCAGAGTAGAACAGAACAATGTAAGAGCAGAGCAGAACAAAACAAAACAGTACAGATCAGTGCAGGGTAGAACAAGACAAAGCAGAATAGGAAAAATAGAGCAGAGCAGGGCAAGGGTCAGGCTGTATAAGGCAGTGCATTTGATGGATGAATAGTAACGACCGATAGACAGATTGCAGATGAAGTTCTCCATGGTTGAGAGGGAGTGTTAAAATTTGCAACCAGGGCAAAACTTCATGTGGGTCATATTCATGGCTAATAATATTTTTATTAGATTCCTCTCATCGAGAGGTGTAGGATTGATATAAATATCATCCAATTCCGATAAGTATTCATGGAGATATGAATTTATTTTGATTATGGAATTATTATCAAGCCGACCTACAACTCATGTAGGCTCAGAAGCCCAACAGTCGCATCTATTCACCCACCAACATTGTGTATAAATATAAGAGGACTTTTCCTCATTTGGACTCACTCATCTCATCACATCTCTCTCTCTCTACTGCGCAGATATGAGTCTCTTCTCTACTGCGCTGAAATGGGTTTCTCTCTCTCACACATGTGAAACCGGAAACTGCTGAAACTAAAGCTGCAACTGCAGAAGTAAAGATTGACTTGCGTGGCCTAGAAGATCTCCTCTTTGGAACTATGCTGTAGGTTCATATGAACCTCCTTTGAAAGCCACAACTTTTGGTGGTGGAATGAAGTCAATCCGACGAATGGTTTGCAAGATACAACTGCCCTAGTTAGAAGCCGGAAACTGCTAAAACTGAAGCTGCAACTGCATAAGTAAAGATTGACTTGGATGGCCTAGAAGATCTCCTCTTTAGAACTACATTGTAGGTTCATCTGAACCTCCTTTGAAAGCCACAACTTTTGGTGGTGGAATGAAGTCAATCCGACAAACGGTTTGCAAGATATCGACTGCCCTAGTTTGAAGCCGAAAACTGCTGAAACTGAAGCTGCAACTGCAGAAGTAAAGATTGACTTGCGTGGCCTAGATCATCTCCCCATCTGAACTACACTATAGGTTCTTCTGAACCTCCTCTGGAAGCCGAAACTTTTGGTGCTGGAATGAAGTCAATCCGACGGTCGGTTTGTGAGATATGGTCTGCCCTAGTTTGATAATGAAGCCACTAATGCTGATGCTACTGATCTAGGGTTTGCTACTGTTGATATGAATCAGATTTATTGTACTATTTCTCTCTGCTGAATTATTGAAGATAAAAGAAGATTTGATCAAAGGGTTTCCCCACACATTGTGGGGTTTGTCCCTGGCTAGCCGCCACATCTTGTGTCTCTTGTCTTGGCTTGTTTTCTGTCGATCGTTTAATGTTCTATCTGCACTTTACTTTATGTACATGTGATTGCTAATTGGTGGAATATAATAAGAAAAAGAAGTAAACTGTTATAAGCATAGAACATACCATAACTTAACACTTTCCAAGCTAAGGAGGATAAAATGCATGTGGAGACTCCTTCATTTATTATACATTAGAAAACATTTTTGGAATAAACTCAAACCATTATTTAGATGCGTGTATAAGAAGGAAGGAAAGCCTCAGCAAGACCACTCAAATCAAAGGAAATGATCCTAAAATATGGAGGGAAAATTCTTGAGGTGAGTGGATTACCAAATTGTTTAAAAGGTTTTAAACTAGCAGTAAAGAAAACATGGCTTGTAGATGCATCATTCCATAAAAACGAATATGGATTGTCCAAATATTTCATTGACTCAACTAAGTTCATCAATGGATGTTTTATCTATTTATTGAGAAACCTAAGGTGTTTCAGGACAAGAATATGGTTTAAACATGGAACACACTCCTTTTATCTATATAATAAATAGAACACACGAGTAAGGTGATATCCCTACAAAATTATACAAGGGAAATTATGCTTGCATCATGATTTTGTGGATTTATTAGTAATATAATTACCCAAATCATGACTTACATTACCTGATTTATTGTCCCCAACATGACTTCTAATGGTTGGATTCTCACCCCTAGTATGGCTTACAGTAACTAGTGGTTTCTGTTGGGTCCCTATAATACTAGTGATTACCCCATTACTATTGTAGCTATACCCCTTATTAATATTGTTGTGCCCCTATTGCCCCCATATTGTTATTACTGTGCCCCATAGAATCCCTCTATTGTTATTTTTGTGGCTTTATATTATTATTGTTAGGTCGACTGGATTATATTGTGACTCCTTAGACTCCTATATATAGAAAGGAGGTTTTGTCATTTGTATCATCCAAGAATTGTTCATTTATGTAATGTAAAGGAGGTTGCCCCCTCGAAGAGGCTGAATTCTAAGGCGTTGATCTATCTTTTCTATCTTTTCTTGAGCTGGTTTCATAACATTTGGTATCAGAGCTTTGGATTCTAGGGTTTCGCTGCTCCAAACAGGTCATCGTGGAATTTTCGCTATAACTTTTTTCTGTGATGTTTCAGAAGTCACAAAAAAAACCCATTTGAGAAGAAATCGCGCTGAACCTTGGGTCCAAATTTCAGAGCTTTTCGCGATATTTGCGGAGATATGATCTGAGGAAGTTGGTCTTTTTGCAGACTCCTGAATTACATTCAAAACAGGTGACCTGGGGAAAATCGTCATAACTTTCTCTCTGGGGATCGGATTGAAATTTCGTAAGAAGGTACAGAAAGAGGACGGACTGTAGTTTCTTGTATGCATGTTTTAGATCCAAAGGTCGAAACAGTGACTCGTGGCACGTCGTACAAGTTCGCTCTACTGAACTAGTCTATAAGCAAGTCACTGTGGGAGATTTCACATAACTCTTCCTTGGAGAATCCAATTTGGGTCAGACTTGTGGCATTGGAAAGAGGACACAAAGGGCTACTACAGGTCACAAATTTAGAACTAGATGATTGGAAAGTACAGAGATACATCAGAGGCAATATCGAGCTCCTACAAAGTGAAAAAAGGTGTGTATATTTTTTAAATTTTTGCTTAAGCTTGGTTTGAAAATTTATTTTGAAGGAATTCAAAGGGCATAGTAGAGCATTATTATCGGTAACTGATGCCCTGAGGAAAGAAAATGCAAACACCTAGTAAGGAACCTGAAAGCTCTAGCATGACTCATGAAGAAGAGGAAGAAATGCTACATGATATATCAAAATTACAAGACCAAGTGCAACAAATGTCCCTTGCACAAAAAGGAACAGAATCTAAGATGGATAGTTTAAAGAAAGATGTAGAAGCTAAGATGGATGGTTTAAAGAAAGGTGTAGAAGCTAAGATGGATGTTTAAAGAAAGGCGTAGAAGCTAAGATGATTGACGTGGAAGCTAAGATGGATGATTTGAAGATAGATTTGAAGACAGACATGGACGAATTGAAGATAAATATGAATAAGTTGCTACAAGAAATGGTCACTAATGGTGAAAGGGTAGTAAAGGAAACTCATGATGAGAACAAAAGAAATGTTAATCATGATTCCATAGACTCTAATGTTGGATCGAAGACTCACCATATTCCAAAAATCGATATGAGGAAGTTTGATGGCAAGGATCCCGCCACATGGATATTACAGATGGAGCAATTCTTCGATCTCAATAATGTGCAAAACACACAAAAGGTACGTATGGCAACTTTATATTTGGAACCAAATCAGTTTGTATGGTATCAATGGCTTTGCTCTCGTAAACAATTTATCACTTGGGCAATTTTTACGGAAGAATTGATAGCACATTATGAGGATACAAAAAGCAACACTTTTTTTAGCCAATTGATAAGTCTCAAACAAAAGGGTTCAATAATGGAGCACATTGAGGAGTTCCAAAAATTGAACATAAGGGTAAAAGATATTCCAGAGGAGCATAGGATTGATGTGTTCATAGGGTCTTTAAAGGATAATATCCAACATGATGTTCGCCTTTGGGAACCTGATTCATTAGAGAAGGCATTCAGGTTAGCAAGAAAAATGGAAAGCAAAATTATGGCAACCAGGAAGCATACCACTCACAACTATAAAGACGGAAGTGTTGTTGCCCCTAGTCTTCCACAACCTATAAGGTTGACACCACAACAATTGGAAGAAAAAAGAGCAAAAGGGCTTTGTTACAGTTGTGATAGCAAATACACTAAAGGTCATAAGTGTGCTGAGAAGAAATTATTCTACATAGATTGTGAAGAGGAAGAAGAAAAGGAGCAAGAAAGGTCAAAAGAAGAGGATATACTCCAGGAACAAAGCCTAGATGAAGAACAAATAAATCCGACCATATCTTGTAATGCATTGGCGGGAATTACCACTCCTCAAACCATCAAGATAGAAGGACAAATCAAGAAGAAAAAGGTAATAGTGTTGATTGATTCAGGAAGCACCCACAATTTTATTCATTGTAGGTAGCAAAAGAATTGAATTGCTTCCTATATCCAGCACCAGAGTGTCAAGTGATGATTGCAAATGGAGGAACAATAAATTGCTCTGGAAAGTGCCATAATATCAAGCTATCCATGGGAGAATATGTATTGACTAGCCCAATGCTTTCCATTCCAATGGGAGGTGCTGATGTTGTACTAGGAGTCCAATGGCTACAATCCTTGGGTACAATAGCTTTTAATTTTCAAGAACTTTTCATCAAATTTTCTACGGAAGGAAAGGAAGTTGAATTAAGGGGTATTGCAGGGAAACCAGGAAAGATAATCAGCTCTAATGGTATGACAAAGCTTCTAAAAAAGGAGCAAAGAGGTGTAATTGCACAATTATGTTCGCTAGATGTTTCCACATTGGAATCATCTATTTCTCCAGATCTCCAAAAAGTCCTGGACAATCATTCCAAGGTATTTGAGACTCCCAAAGGTCTCCCACCTATGCGTGATCATGATCATGCTATTCATCTGATTCCAGGAAGTGTTCCTCCAAACATCAGGCCGTACAGATATCCCTATGTCCAAAAGAGTGAAATTGAACGTATGGTTGCAGAAATGCTAGAGGCTGGTATAATTCAACCGAGTCAAAGTTCTTTCTCTGCTCCAGTAGTATTGGTGCACAAGAAGGATGGATCATGGCGCATGTGTCCGGATTATAGGGAGCTCAACAAGCTCACTATTAAAGATAAGTTCCCCATTCCTGTCATTGATGAATTACTGGATGAATTGCATGGATCAATTTACTTCACCAAGTTGGATCTTCGTTCAGGATATCATCAAATCAGAATGAAGACTGAAGACATTCCGAAAACAGCATTTAGAACTCATGAGGGTCATTATGAATTTTTGGTCATGCCTTTTGGCCTTACCAATGCACCTTCAACATTTCAAGGTTTGATGAATTCAATTTTCAAACCATTCCTTAGAAAATTTGTGTTAGTATTTTTTGATGATATACTAATCTACAGCAAGTCTTGGAAGGATCATGTTGAACATGTTGACAGGTGCTACAACTATTGGAGGAGAAACAATTATATGCAAAAAGATCCAAATGTTTCTTTGGAGTCCAGGAGGTGGAATATTTGGGTCATATTGTATCTCATGAAGGAGTTAAGGTAGACCCTAGCAAAATTAAAGCCATTAAGGAATGGAAAATCCCCACATCCATAAAGCATCTGCGAGGATTTCTCGGGTTGACAGGGTATTATCGCAAGTTTGTTAAGAATTATGGGAGAATAGCAGCACCTCTAACAACATTATTGAAGAAAGATGCATTTTCATGGACTCGGAAGCAACAAAGGCCTTTGAACATCTTAAAGAGGCAATGTGCCAAGCACCGGTCTTAGCTACACCGGACTTCACAAAAACCTTTATTGTGGAATGTGATGCTTCAGGAAATGGAATTGGTGCTGTTCTAATGCAAGATGAAAGACCCATTGCTTTTGAAAGTCGTCCAATCAAGGGAAAGTTTTTAAGCAAAGCTATTTATGAGAAGGAAATGTTGGCAATACTCCATGCACTTAAGAAATGGCGACCCTACCTAATGGGAAGACACTTCAAGGTAAAAACGGATCATGATAGCCTTAAATACTTTTTAGAACAAAGATTATCCTCTGAAGAGCAACAAAAGTGGGTCACAAAGATGTTGGGTTATGACTTTGAAATCATCTACAAAAAAGGGAAGCAAAATGTGGTGGCAGATGCACTCTCAAGAAAGGATGAGGATGTGGAAGCATTGTTGTGTGCCATTTCTATTATCCAACCAGATTGGATAAATGAAGCAAGGGAGGAATGGAAGAATGACGAAGAAGTGTGGGCACTTATTCGAAAGTTACAACAAGATTCCAGTACGTCTGATACATTTAGCTGGCAAAATGATTCGTTATGGTACAAAGATCGCTTATACCTCTGTAAGAATTCCCAGCTAAAACAAAAGATTCTTATGGAATTGCACACTTCTCCCTTAGGAGGGCACTCAGGATTTTTAAAAACTTACCACAGGGTTAAGAAGGAATTTTTTTGGGATGGCCTTAAATCAGATATTCAAAAGTTTGTGGCGGAATGTTTGGTTTGCCAACAAAATAAAGTTGAAACAATTAAGACACCCGGTCTATTACAACCTTTATCCATTCCAAGCCAACGTTGGGAGGAGGTTTCAATGGATTTTATCACAGGTTTACCCAAGTCTGAGGGAAAGAGTGTCATCATGGTGGTAGTTGACAGACTTACCAAGTATGCACACTTTTGTGCATTATCACATCCATTTAAAGCCAGTACAGTTTCTACTGCATTTATGGAAACAATTCAAAAGCTACATGGAAACCCAAAGATTATTGTAAGTGACAGAGATCCCATTTTCACTGGAAATTTTTGGACAGAATTATTTTCTTGTCTTGGTACTCAGTTAGCTCATAGCTCATCTTATCATCCTCAATCTGATGGGAAAACTGAGATAGTAAACAAATGTTTGGAAGGATATCTTCGTTGCTTTGTATCTGATAAACAGACACAATGGGTCAAATGGTTGCCTCTGGCTGAATGGTGGTATAACACTTCCTTCCATACAGCAACAAAAATGACCCCATTTATGGCACTTTATGGGTATCAACCACCATCCATCACATCATATTTAAGAGAAAATTCTAAGGTTCAGGCAGTGGAACATCACATCGAACATCAACAACAAGTCCTCCAACTCTTAAAGGATAACCTCGTGTTGGCACATAATAGAATGAAACAACAGGCAGATCAACATCGCAGTGAAAGAAGTTTTGATGTAGGTGATTGGGTATTCCTACGGCTACAACCATATAAGCAAATGTCCCTCAAGCAAGCTAAGAAGGATAATAAATTATCACCAAAGTATTATGGTCCGTACAAGGTGTTGCAAAAGATTGGTACTATGGCATACAAATTGGAGCTTCCTGCAGCTTCTCGATTGCACCCAGTTTTCCATGTTTCATGTTTAAAGAAGGTTATAGGCGACAAGCTCCCAGTTCAAACAATATTGCCAGAACTTGACGAGGAAGGAAAAATTATATTGGAACCGGAAGCAGTCACAGAAACAAGAACTCGACAGCTACGAAATCGATCAATTTCAGAGTATCTTATCAAGTGGAAGAACTTATCCGCTGAAGATTCCACATGGGAGGATGAGAATTTTATGCAGAAGTATCCAGAACTACTCAAGCGTTGAGGACAACACTTTTTTGAAGGAGAGGGGCATGTTGGGTCCCTATAATACTAGTGATTACCCCATTACTATTGTAGTTATACCCCTTATTAATATTGTTGTGCCCCTATTGCCCCCATATTGTTATTACTGTGCCCCATAGAATCCCTCTATTTTTATTTTTGTGGCTTTATATTATTATTGTTAGGTCGGCTGGATTATATTGTGACTCCTTAGACTCCTATATATAGAAAGGAGGTTTTGTCATTTGTATCATCCAAGAATTGTTCATTTATGTAATGTAAAGGAGGTTTCCCCCTCGAAGAGGCTGAATTCTAAGGCGTTGATCTATATTTTCTATCTTTTCTTGAGCTGGTTTCATAACAGTTTCTCTTTAATATTAATTATACTAACCAACGAATTGTCTCCAACATTACATGCAGTGATTGGTGGGCCTTTCTTATTCAAATATCATATTCCTATAATGAATGACCCCAATTTCCCTGCAAGGAAACAAGGCCTTTCTATGCCTATAACGAAATATCATTCTAGGTGTATTGTTAGTGAGGCCTTTGGCCTTCCCTAACTTGTGAATTGTAATTATTGGTGATTTCTCTTTTTTTCTTTGCTTCTTCTTCTTGATCTTAATTTTATTATTATTTTTAGACTTTTGGTTACTAGAAGGTATACTTTCACAAGAATGGGTACAAGGCTGATAGATATGTGTCTTTGGAAAAGATTCTTCAAGAATATTTTACAACATCTGGATGGGGCATAAACCAAACAATAGCCCCCAAGTAGAGAATCTAGTAATATTCAATATGGCCATCAAATGGGAATCAACATTTCAAAAGGAAGGAGATGTGAAATGCTCCCCTTGGGAAGAGGTAATTTGGTTGGAATTCACAAAAGAATTTCCTTGAACTTGACTAGTAATATGTGTGAAGGGAGTGTTAGAGGGAGTAGATTTGGAAATCTTCTTACTAGAGGGAAAATGTACCTTTGTCACATTATTTTGGGAAGTGGAACTACGACTTACTGTAGATCTTCCTAGCTGATTACTTCTTCTATTATCTTACATCAATTTAAACTTATCCTTAGCTTCAATAGCATTAATGTGATCACCACATTATTTACGATGTTCATTGGTTAGTCCTCGTGTTGTTGTTGAGGAAGAGAAGAAGTTCTATCCAGAAAAATAGTGAAGGGATCAGAGTGATTTATCAATTTCAAATGCTGAAGGATATTATGCTCTTTAATCTAATTTTGAGGGAATTCTTCTTAATCATGGAAATCATTACATCACTGATTTTGATGAAAAGCCTCTTGATTTATCATATGTGTAGGGGAAAGAGTGTAAGATATGAAATGTTGAGATGCATTTTTTTCCACCACTTGGGTTTTGATTCAATATTGGGGCCTTATCATTGTTGAATTGAGGCTTAGGAGGATAGTTTGACATGAACCTCTTTCTTTATCCAATATGATCAACTTATTCACCATAGCCATTTTCCCCTACATCAACTCTGTTAGGGTCCTATAATAATAAGATTCATAATTTTGAATTGGCTATGGTTGGTCTTGTAATATTTTGCATACTTTTTCTTTCTGCAAAATGTTTTCCATATTAAAAATTAAAAAATGTAAAGAGGTCAAGTCCTAAAATAAATAACAAAGGACAAAAAGAATAAGAAAATATCAAAAAATGAAAAATATGAACCCCAAACAAAAACAAATCATGAAAGTGTGCAAGTCGAAGTGCCACTACTTTTTACTTTACTGTGCACAATAATGGTTGTGTGCATCTTGTCATAAATGTTACAACCCATGATAGTCAAATAGTTTAATCTTGACTAGTTCATGCTTTAAATTTCACGTTTACAGTTAGAGAATAAAAGATCTAGCCAAACTGTTTAATCTTGGCAGATCAGTAGTTAGGTAGAGAAATAAAATGTGTTCAATAGCTTAATATGAGCCATTGGAAGACATAACATTAGAATTAGATAGTTTGGTTGACAAAAGAAAAAGGAAAGAAAGGGTATACTAGCTTAAATGCACCCTAATAAATTGAAGAAAAAATGTTAGGATAAGTAAAGGGTAGGTAGAAGAAAGGTTGCAGAAGTACAAGGTTGTTAAAGCATAAGCACACTTATCATGCTTAATCATATGTTTCAGTGTGCAGGAGCAGTTATGAAAGTGAAAGGATGTTCACAAGTTGTTTTAATTAACTTCCCCTCATTTCATTTCACCACCAATTACATGCTTACTAATTTCTTCATTATCCCACCATTTCCTATTAAAATACGTTTTTCCCTTCACTTTGACCCTTAATCCTTGGTTTCACACATTTCCCTAGCAAATTACCCTTCAAAGGTCATTCCCATACCCAAATCCCCTTTTCCCTCATGTGAAACCCTTTCCCCATGGAAAAAATCACCTCCCCCCTTATTAATTTCCATATTTCACATAAAAAACCCATAAAACCCCTTTATCATAAGTTCCCCCCCCTCGCATTTGAGGATTTCACTCGTGGTAACACTTAATTACGTTTGGTTTATCATGTATGAATTATTGCAACTCTTTTAATTTCATATTAGCTTTGAGCGGGTATATTTCTCTGTTACATTTTTCATTGTCTGTGCAGAGCTACTCTGAGCTGATGAATCCAAAGAAAATGGGAAAGAAGGTGAAGAAAGCCAAGGCCCCTGTCGTAGTCAAAGAATGAGAACCAAATAAGAAAGGATTGATATTAGATATGACTTGCCTCATTTTAGGAAAAGCAAGCTGGGAGAGTATCTGTAATTTACTAGAAGCGGAAGAGCCTGAAGAACTCGAAGTGGAAACTACAACAGATTCCACAAGCAAATCAGAGAATACATTGAACGAATTGGCCTGCTCATACCTACACAGAATAGTAGTGCGTGCCAAGGTTTTTCCATATAATGACGTAGTCAGATGGATTGTTAAGAGCATTGCAACCACAGACAGAACATTTACTACAACCGAAGGAAAAGTGTTCGGGTTGTTTAGAGAAGAGGATCTTAGACAAATGTACCATTTACCCAAGCCAAAGAAGCAATATAATAAAGCATTCTTAGAAGATTTTGCCAAGGAAAATGACATTGAATGAGACCCTATTAGGCAATGGAGACATTTCCTGACTAAACACAAGTACGAGACATTGCGTATGTACTCTATAGATTCATTAGCCTCTCCTTATTTTTATGTTGGTGCAATGATGTGCAGACTCTTCGGAGTCCATGATTCTACTAAGTTCTCTATAGATATGGTTCCATTAATGGAGGCTGCAATTAATGGCTATGTCATAGACTGGGAAAACATTCTGTCTGACAAAATGGTCACCAAGATGCTTGAATATAGAAGAAAGAGGTATGTGACTACCCAGGTGATACCTCCCTTCTACTTCAGTGCCTATATTAAGGACACCATCTATTTTAATTCTAAATACCCCATTCTTGGATAGAAATGGACTCCTCAAGATCCCAATCCTATTCACATCTACCATAAGGAACTATGGAAAGCCCATTATAAGAACCATTTGTACAGAATTTGTCATGGTTTCATTCTTCCTATAAATTTCTCCATATTCAACAAGCATGCCCCTAGGATATCCGAGGAAGCATCAATTGACCTAACAGCAGTGGGCAATTGGTTTGGAGAGGAAAGATTCACATACATCAGACTTTTTGGCAGTCTTGCCAATCCTCATGTTCTTCCATTGTATATCCCTGATAAACTACTGGCCAGAGAACTAGCATATCAGATAACAATTGAAGGAACCTAAAAGAATCTTAGGGATTCTGAAAATCATATGTGGCCAACATTTCGTTTTTGATGTGGTGTTTTGAACCTGCATGATTTCAAACATGCAAAGAAGGAGGCTGAGAAAAAAAAATTACTAAAGTTGGAAACTATCCCAAAAAGGCAATATGATCCTAGAGTTATTGCCTAAAATGTTACTACTCAGGCCAAAATCGCCAGATTTGATCATGAAAAAGATAGCTTCGACGACCTATTTGTTTCAGCAGAGATATTCTCCCAGGTCAACATATGGCCAAGATCAAATTAGGAGCAGAAGGACTCGAGGAATTCCATAGGCTTAGGGCAAATAGATTGGAAACATTTCCTTTAGATTTATTAACTATGACCTCAACGATGCAACCACAAGGCCACAGTGAATAGGAAGTTACTCAGCAGATTCCCAAAATTGAAAAGATTCTTGAGAAAGAGAAGACACCAGAAAGGGAACAGAAACAGGTAACAGGTAGCAGACCCCTTGATGCAGACATTAATATTGACCCTAAATTAATCAAGGAATGGGAACAATTTGATTCTATCATCAGTAATCCAGAGAGCACCCAAGGGTTCACTACACCAGAGGTGTCTACAGCGTAGAAATCAGTAGTGAACACAGTTCTGATTGTAGGAACAAGCGGCCCACCCAAGCTTCATAAAGACATAGAGATTATCCTTGAAAATCCCACTGATGAAATTGTTTTGCATATAGAATAAATACCACCATTGGATGTCTTCTATAGCCCTAAGCATAGGGTTGTAGTCAAAAGATAGAGGAAAAAGAGGAAAATTGATCACTCTCCTCTTTTGACTCAAACGGAAATGATGAATGTGGTATGGAGAGAGGAAATAAATCCCTCCGAAGATTTAACGAAACTTTCTCAGTATGCTAGAGCATATACAGCGGCAACAATAGATAAGGCTTCAGAAGTTATTTATCTGCTTAAAGAAAAATACCAAACAGAAGCACAATCAGCAGAACGACAACAGAAAATAGAGCATCTTGAACAGAAGTTTGCAGAACAGAAACAGCTTAATGAACAATTAAATGAGCAGTTAAAACATGAAAAGCAGAGGATTGATGAATAGGCCATCCATAGATAGCAAGAGCTATCTCAAGAATTGAGCAAACTGCAGCTATTGAGCGAGCAGGAGAAGAAATCAAAAGAAGAGCAAATCGCCCAAATGAAAGATCAAATAGAGTGATTCAAAGGATATCCCCAGGTAGATGAATTCAAAACTAAAGCCCTGGAGATGACCAAGGCTTTATCTGGGCAGTTAGACCTGCTGTTTCATAATATATCATTGGCCATTCCTTTATGTGACATCTCACCGTCTATGATCAAAAAATCAGTGGAAGCAAGGCTTGGGTTAGAGAAGGAAGATGAAAGATTAACTAATTTTCTATCATGGCAAGATTCGAAAGAGGGAAAAACTGCCAATCTGCCAAAGATACAGGAGTCACATAAAGAAATTCTATTTTTCGAATGGGAGTCTCAGTTAATGAAAGCTGAGAGAACTACATCTAGATGCATATTAGCAACAAATAATATGATTGAATTAATCAACGGTAGTTTGTATATATCTAATCTAATAACAGAATGCTCTCCAGGAAAACTACCAAAGGTAAAATCATTAGAGCAACAGTGGAAATAGGAGATGATGCAAAGAGAAAAACTGATCAGAGGCATTCAAAACTTAACATGGGAAACATTTTGGTTTTTCCTTGTAAAACCACACAGTCAGCAAATGATGATGAAGTGTCTCATAGATGCAGTCAACCACATGGTCCCTGAACTTGCCAATGCCACATTTACAGCTCAATTACACTCTCGTATGAGTTAGCCACCAGAGGTCCAGTCAATGCTTGCCATTTGTCAACTGCGATCATAAGAAGATAAGCTGATACAATGAACTCTTTTGACTGATTGCAGCACTGCTATTTCAAGATAAATCCCAGATTTCTATGTTTTGTTATACCAGTGCATAGCGAATTTCTTTCATAGTTTGTTGTTATTTGTAGTATTTAAATACCCTTTCATGTCTTTTGAAAGGGTCCGTAATTTTGTACTAAGACTTAAGTCGGGAATTGAACTACTGTACTTCTGATATATTTATTTTTATAAAAGACTGGACCAAAATTTTGAATTTTGACAAAGAAGGATTTTATGAGATATGCACTTTTGCTTCCTATAAAAGTATTTCTAAATTAGAAGGTGGAATTTGAATGTGATTCACATCAGAGGAGATCCAAATGCATACGGTACTACTATCTATGTTTTCGCTTTATTTTTGTATGTGAATTAGCATTTATCAACTTTGCTATTATTGATGTGTATATGTTTCTACAACAATTCTTTAACCTATCACTACTGAATGTTTTTGAATTGTCATCTTTCATATATCTATCTATCTATATATATATATATATATATATATATATATATATATATATATATATATATATATATATATATATATATATATGTCAGTGATATATTACATTCAGTGCAATATTGTTTTAATTATTACTTTGTTCAATTAATTGAACAAAGTAATTATCATATGAATACATATTTTTATTTATGAATAAATCATCTTCATGTTTATTTGTCAATAGAAACAATCAAGAATCACATTGTTAGAAGAATTCCTAGGATAGATTAGCTATCTTTGTATATTTTTTCACTTTAGAATAGAGCACTTATCACTCTTGTTATACATTACAAACCAATCACCCATCAACTCATATATCACTGGAAAACTGGTCCCATTACATCCAGTCAGAGCCACCATATTAAATGGAAAAGGAGCTGCTTTAAGGTCCGGACCGGGTGGTTTTCCCTAATGTTGATGCAGTGATTTTAGAGGCATCAACATTTTTGGCGCTATAAGGAGGGCATGAACTGTGAGTGGTGAGAAAATCCAAATCCATAGTCCATTCCGAGAGTAAATCTCCCTCAACATCTCCCCCGACTTCTCCCTTGCATTCTAAATCTCCAATTTCTAAGAGAGAAGTTGAGAAAACATCAACCACTGCTGAACCCCAAAACATCTTAGATAAATCCACTCTTGAACCTCCTGAAGTTTAGTTTCTAATTCGTAAAATTCAAGGATTTTCAATATCACCATAAAATCTAAGTTATCTCAAGGCAGTGTGACTTCGCAATACATTCCTTCCCATTCTCTTACCAGATTACAGAGTGAAAAGCTTGGTATAGAACCCATAGAATTCCCTCTACCCAAAAGAAAAAGAGCAAGGAAGACACTTGAATGGTCTGACAATGAGACTCTTTCATCATCATCATCCATTTCATCTAATCCATTACAAAGTCAACCATCCACTCCTCCACTCCATATTGTTGCTCAACAGGGTACTGGAACTTCAACATCGTCTTCCCAACCACTTGTAACTTCATCTGCGCTTTCCTCTGTTAATAGCCCAACAATGGCACAGAGACCATGGAACAATCCAGGGGTAGCCTCAATGCTTGCACCCTTCAGTCAATTGCTAGCTCATACCGAAAAATGGCTATCAAATTTTAACCCAGATATAGGCATACTAGCGAAAGAACACATCAACAACTTTATGTTGTCAGTGAACTTAAATGGAGTTACTGAAGAAGATGTTGTTGTTAGGCTTTTCCCATATACCTTACAAGGAGCAGTTGGGTCCTGGTATTTCTCATTACCATCAGGATTTGTTACTAGTTGGAACATTTTCCAAGAGCAGTTCTTGAATAAATTCAGCGATGATAGGTCTACAGTGACATTAATCAACGATCTATCAAATCTTAAAGTTGAATCAAGAGAACCTATCAAAGATTTCAACTCACGATTTAATAAGCTCTTAAATAAGATTCCTACCGCATCCAAACCTAGTGAAGAGGTTCGAAGTGAATGGTATATCTCTGCCTTACCTTCGAATATAGCAATCTTCATTGATAGAGCTGTAAAGCCTACTTTAGCAGACAATATGAAAGAAGCAATCACCATTGAAAAATGTATAATAGCTTTAGAAAAGAAAACCGCTCTTGAGGAGAGGAGGTCCAAAAAAGTTACTTTTAAAGACGATTCAAAGAAGAAAGTGGCTAAAGACCATATGACATGAAAGGTCTGCAAAAGGTTTTAAAGACTATGTCAAATGAAATGGTAGAAATTAAAAAACAAGTAGCCGAGACCTCCATTAAGAAACCATTTAGAAACTTCAAAAAACCTGAATCAAAACCACCTAATGCTATATCTAATGCAGAATCAGATCTAGATAATGATGAAGATGAAGATACAATCTTATCATTGGAGGAAACTAAGGAAGAAGAGGTTGTTGAATGTCATGGTATGTGGGACTTCATTTTGCCCAATTCAGATACTGAAAGTGAACAGGAAGCTTTCCCAGTAAGTACCAGGAGTAAAGGATCAGCAAAACCTATTCAACCAACTCAAAAGAAGAAAAATGTGAGTCCTGCTACTAAAGATAAAGCTCCCACAAAGAAATCTACACCAGTTCCTACTCAAAATCAGCCATCATCTTCCAATCCACCTTCATCATCCAAAACATTAGTAGTTGCTGACTCTATGGATTATAACATCATCAAAGACATGAAGAAGACTAGAGCAAATATTTCTATATTTGAGCTTAGCAAGCTCAAACATCAAAAGAAATTGCTACTCAAAGAATTAAATGTAGTACCTTCTTCTCCTCTTCCAAATGTTGTACTATCTAAGGCAGCTAATGGAACAGGTAAGCCACCATCTGATAGAGTAGAAGCTATTGATGGTGTGTTGATCGGAGATGGATCTAATTCTCATACCCCTCCTTTTCTCTTGACCTATGAAATCTACAATAGAAACTTGCATAATTGCTTGATAGATTGAGGGGCTTCATAAAATATAATGCTAGCTTCAGTCTGTTCAAAATTGAATATTGAGCCTCAAAAGTCTGCAATGCATATTGTTCAATTGTAAGAACTAAGGTTCAAGTATTAGGAGAAATCAATTGTTAGGGTCCCACCCTAACCCCCTTATTTATGTAGTTGGATCGAGTCATAGTTATAATTAAGGAGTCAATAAAGCCCATATTAATAATTGTAAGTGGTTAACCCACAATTAATGATGGGACCATAGTTAGTTGCAAATGGGCCATGGTATTAGATAGATGGTATTGATAAGAACCATGGTATTGATCCATGGTATTGCATGTATGAGTCATATATAAAGGATAGAGACTCCCTGCGAGGAGCATCGTGTCTTATTTTGTAATCGAGCTCTGCTCTATTGGAGGTTGCCCCCTCGAAGAGGCAAGTGAACATTTCTTTCTGAATAATAAAATACTTGCTGTTGTTTCTCACTATTCTATGTTTTGGTTATATTTATTCGCATATTTTGTATTCTGGTATCGTCTTGTAGGTTAAGAGCATAACAAGGGGTATCAGAGCTCTTTCCAGGGCCGGTGGGATCTCCATTTCTTAGCAAATTTTTTTTTTGTCTAGAGACGTGTTCTAGCGTCTTTAAACCACGGGATCTGTCGTTGAGCGCATAAACCTGAGGATTTGGGGAGGCATGCACACAGGAAATACAAGAGGTGGTCATGCTTGTTGGACTCCCTTGTAAACCCTGTGGGTACCCCTTCGAGTAGTAGCGCATTAGACAGAACCGCGCACGGACTGTCTTCCAAGTACCCTCTGGGTATATCAGAAGCCCCCTAGCTCCTTTGAAACCTCGCCATAGATAAACCGTCAGCCATCTTGCTGCTACAGTACACCGAGAACAACACTCGGAGAGATTACTCGCCCGTACGATAGGGTAGTCGGGTTGTACGGCTAAGGGTACGGTTGATCCTCCTTAGTTAGAGCCCTGAAACATTGGGCCGAGTACTACTATCAGACCCTTATGTATATTGCGATCTGTAGCACCTGACACTCCTCGAGACCATAGTTCCCTTTTCTAACTTTGGATCATGCATAATCTCTGCCAGATCAGATCTCACAAGGGGGTTTGCAACAGCAGTAGACATCAGTCCTGCAGTTCCGAGTTAGCAGACCAGCCATTCCGATCTATTAGATCCATCAGATCCATAGCAGCAATCTGTTCTCCGATCAGAGCTACCCGATTAGCCATTCAGATCTCTCATATCCACCAGATCTGAGTAGTTGTGTGGGGTTCCTATACGGGGGCGTGATTTCCACGGGACTATTGGCAGCATTGACATTTCGAGGATTCGGCTACTACAGTATTCCTAAGCAAGGAGTAAAACTCCGTTAGGAGTTTTCAGAAAAAAAAAAAAAAAAAAGGTCTAAGACCCTCTGAGGAGCTTATTGGTGATCTAGCCCATAAGAATCAGGACGACAAGCTGATCAAGGTGGTACCATTTAATTGTTAGCGAAAAAATTCGGGCGGTCCCAAATTTCAAGTACATCGGATCGGTGCATGGTAGAAACTAGAGCTCAAGCTATGGCCAATTAGAAGATTGACAAACTTGAACAAGCCTTGCAAGCCATCCAAGCTCAGCTTGACAAACTATCCGATGCACTCTCTAAGGGCAAGGAGGCAGCCCGCGAGGAGGCGTATATTGGCAATGGACATAGTGGGGGTGAGTCTAGCCACTCTCTTCACCTCTGGGGCACCCAACAACAATCCCGTCCGCAACCTCCCAAGCTTGATATGCATAAATTTGATGGTTCTCACCTGGCCGCATGGGTAGCACAAATGGAGCAGTATTTCAATTTGAATAACATCTTAGATAATGAGACTCAGCTTATGGTGGGGAGCATGTACTTGGACAATGAAAGATGGCAATGGTGGGAATGGCATCAACGTTGCAATGGAAGTTTTAAGACTTGGGCCACCTTCAAAAGAGCTCTTACAGAGCACTTTGACCAGGAATCTTCTTTTTTGGGTTGTCTCACTAAGCTCCGATAGACTGGCACAGTGGATGAATATGTTACAGCCTTTGAAGCCTTAGCTTTCCGCACTAGGGATCTCCCAGATGCATTCTACATGGAATGTTTTATCAGCGGTCTTAAAGAGGCCATATAAGCCCAAGTCCGACTACACCACCCTCCCAAATGGTCGGAGGATTGCAAGGTAGCTCATAACGTGGAATTTGCATTAGCAGCGCAATCCATTCACCCAAATTTCACTGCCAAGGGTCGCCCCCCACAGGCTCACAGCACGTCTCAAACACTTAAGGTTCAAAAGGTGCCACCTGAAGAAATGGCCGAAAGAAGAAAGCAGGGATTATGTTACTACTGTGATGAAAAATACTCCCCAGGTCATAAATGCAAGGAGCCTAAATTTTTTCAAATTGATGCCACTGATTACAGCTCATCGGAGGAAGCCCCACCACTTGAGGAACCTGAGGAGGTAGAAGAGGACAACCAGAAGGAAAATGTCCCTGACGAACCAGTTATTTTGCTGCATGCTTTGGCAGGGATTTCTTCACCTCAAACTCTCAAAATCAGAGGTTTTATTAAACATCACCCAGTAGTAGTCTTGATTGATAGTGGAAGTACACATAATTTCATCCATCAAAAAGTCGCGGAAGCAGTGCATTGTTTTGTACGAGCAGTTTCTAACTTCCAAATCCAAATTACGGATGGGGGAACAATGAAATGTGAAGGCCGCTGTGAAAATGTTCGACTTCAAATGGGGGATTATCAGTTTAAAACCCACATGTTTTCCATACACATGGGAGGGTGCAACATTGTCCTCGGTGCTGAATGGCTTCGCACTCTTGGGCCAATCACAATGGATTTCTAGGAGTTATATATGAGCTTTAAGCATAACAACTCCACACATACCCTCCTTGGACTCCAGGCAGGAACTCCCTCTATCATCAGCTCACATAGGATGGAAAAATTGCTAAAAAAGGGCCATCATGGAGTTATAGCTCAAGTTAATGCCATCCAGGCCGTCGAACCCAATTCTCTACCGATTCATCCTGAGATGCAACAGATTTTAAATAGCCATCTGCCAGTCTTTGACAAGCCTCATGAGCTTCCACCCTTGTGAGGGGAACATGACCATAACATCACCTTAGTTCCAGGGGCCCAACCACCAAATGTGTGCCCATACAGATATCCGTTCACCCAAAAGAATGAAATAGAAAAAATAATCAAGGAACTTTTGGAAGCAGGTGTCATTCGTCTCAGCATTAGTCCTTATTCATCACTGGTGGTCATGGTGCTCAAGAAAGATGGGGAATGGTGGATGTGTCTAGACTTCAGGGCCCTCAATAAGTTGATAGTCAAAGATAAATTTCCCATCCCAGTTGTTGATGATTTGTTCGATGAACTCAATAAGGCTCAATTATTCACTAAGTTGGATCTTCGCTCAAGCTACCACCAAATTCACATGAAGGAAGTCGACATTCCAAAGACTGCTTTCAGAACTCATGAAGGCCATTATGAGTTCCTGGTCATGCCATTCGGTCTTTGTAATGCCCCATCTACTTTTCAGAGCCTTATGAACCACCTTCTCAAACCATATCTCAGGAAATTTGTCCTTGTCTTCTTCGATGACATCCTCATCTATAGTTGCACTTGGGCCGCACATCTTCAGCATGTAGATCTGCTCTTGCAACTGCTCTGCAAGCATAAATTATTTTTTAAGATGACCAAATGTTCTTTGGCATGGAAGAAGTTGAGTATTTGGGCCACATTGTGGGGCGTGAAGGTGTCAAGGTGGACCCCAAAAAGATCCAGGCAATTCAAGATTGGCCTCAACCTAAGACCTTGAAGAGCCTGAGAGACCTTTTGGGTCTCACACGCTATTATCGCAAATTTGTCCACAATTATGGTTGCATTGTGAATCCCCTCACTCAACTCCTTAAGAAAAATTCATTCTTTTGGAATGATGATGCACAACAGGCATTTACAGCTCTAAAAAATGCCATGTGTTCCACTCCAGTCTTAGCACTACCTAATTTCACCAAATCTTTTGTCATTGAATATGATGCTTCGGGTACGGGTATTGGGGCGGTCTTAATGCAAGAAGGTCGACCCTTGGCCTTCACAGGCAAACAACTAAGTGGGCGGAATCTGGGACAAGCTACCTATGAGAAGGAAATGATGGCCATCTTACATGCAGTAGATATCTGGCGACCTTACTTACTGGGGCGACGTTTCCAAATCTGCACAGACCATCACAGTCTTAAATATTTTTTGGAGCAACGCCTATCCTCCCAAAAATAAATGGCTTACCAAAATGCTGGGATATGATTATGAGATCATTTACAAGAAAGGGCGCAAAAATAGTATAGCAGATGCATTATCTCGCCAATTTGAGGAGGAAAGTACCCTGCTCACAATTTCCCTTCCCATTCTAGAATGGATTGAAGAGGCTCGCAGGGAATGGTTTTCACATCCTTGGCTCTCCCAACTCATTACTCAATTGTAGGCGGATCCAAATTCCACCAAGGGCTACTCGTGGTAAGATGAGATTCTTCGCTACAAGGACAGAGTCGTAATATCACCAACATCCACCATCAAAAGCCGCATTTTGGCAGAATTGCACTCATCCCCCATTGCAGGACATTCAGGCTTTCAGAAGACATATGCTCGCACTAGAAGATCATTTTTTTGGACAAGCATGAAAAAGGACATCCTTACTTTTGTAGCAGAATGCGATGACTGTCAACGCCACAAAGGGGAGACAGTCAAAGCACCAGGCACATTACAACCGTTTCCCATCCCGGCATCTATATGGACTGAGGTTTCTATGGATTTCATTACTGGTCTTCCAAAGTCAGGAAACAAGTCAGTCATCATGGTGGTTGTGGACTGACTTTCTAAGTATGCTCATTTCTGCGCCCTACCCCACCTGTTTACACCGACTTTGGTCTCTCAATCTTTTATGGATCAGATCTTCAAATTGCATGGCATGCCCACTTCTATTGTGTCTAATCATGACCCGATCTTCACCAGTAATTTTTGGCAGGAACTCTTTAGGCTACAAGGCACCCAACTAAAACTTAGTACCTCCTATCATCCACAAACGGATGGTCAAACTGAAGCTGTCAACAAATTTCTGGAAACCTACCTTAGGTGTTTCAATTCAAAAAAGCAACATTTATGGGTATAGTGGTTGCCTCTAACTGAATGGTGGTATAACACCAACTATCATGCCACCACCAAAGTGACTCCCTATGAAGCAGTTTATGGTCAAATCCCTCCTTCCCCTACTTCTTATATCAAGGGGTGCTCAAAGGTACAAGCAGTGGATCAACTCCTACAAAACCGCACAACCATGCTTGCCCATCTTAGAGAGAATCTTCATCAAGCTCAAAACCGCATGAAGCAACAGGTAGATGAGCATCACTCAGAGCGCCAATTTCAAGAAGGGGATCAGGTATTTTTGAGGCTACAACCATATAAGCAAACTTCACTCAAAGACAAGGGTTTTCATAAACTATCTCCAAAATTCTACGGACCATATCAAGTACTTTAGCGCATTGGAGAAGTGGCCTACAAGCTAGCTTTGCCACCCACTGCAAAAATACATCCAGTTTTCCATGTCTCATGCCTCAAGAAAGTGATTGGGAACAATTGCAGAAGTCAAACCAGTCTACCTGAATTGGATGAAGAAGGGTCAATCTGGCTCCAACCTTAACAGGTCCTAGACACATGAGAATGGCACCTACGTGGCTGCATGATCAGGGAAGTCCTCGTCAAGTGGAAAGACACCTCTCCGGAAGATGCAACCTGGGAACCAGCCACTTTTCTTCAGCAGTTTCCTCAACTTCAGCCTTGAGGACAAGGCTATTCTTAAGGGGGAGGGCATGTTAGGGTCCCACCCTAGCCCCCTTATTTATGTAGTTGGATTGAGTCATAGTTATAATTAAGTAAGGAGTCAATAAAGCCCATATTAATAATTGTAAGTGGTTAACCCGCAATTAATGAGGGGACCACAGTTAGTTGCAAATGGGCCATGGTATTAGATAGATGGTAATAATAAGAACCATGGTATTGCATGTATGAGTCATATATAAAGGATAGAGGCTCCTTGCGAGGGGCATCGTGTCTTATTTTGTAATCGAGCTTTGCTCTATTGGAGGTTGCCCCCTCGAAGAGCCAAGTGAACATTTCTTTCTGAATAATAAAATACTTGCTGGTTTTTCTCACTATTCTATGTTCTAGGTATATTTCTTAGCATATTCTATATTCTGGTATCGTCTTGCAGATTAAGAGCATAACATAAATTCAGTCACCATTAGGCAATTCAGTCACCATTAGGTTATCAGCTGATCTAAGAGTAGTTCAAAGAATTGACATACTAATTGCTGACATCCTTGAGTTTTATGGGTTAATTTTAAGCAGGGATTGGTCTAAGAAACTCCATAGTTACATTTCTACCAATTGGTCTCACATGCGTCTTCCTTATAAAGGAAATACAAATCAGATTAAGATCGATTGAGAGAAGCATATGACTCATACTGTAATAGAATTTGAGCAAGAAAACTAGCCTATGCTTTCAATAATAATATTCTTGGCAACTACTCATCTGAATCTTTCTTTGGTAATTTTGATGCTTAATCGTCACCTTTCTCAGTTAATAGTTTCACATCTCAAATAGAAAATTTTTCTCATATAGATACATCAATATCTGTTAATATTGCTGAAGAAATTGTAAATAAAATTGTAGATAAACCTGTATTTTGGTTTTTATATTTTGAGGGGTCAAAATCCAATAACGGTGCAGGAGCAGGATGTATTTTAGTTAGTCCCGAGGGGGAAAAACTATGTTATCTTGCAAACTAGAATTTGAGTGTACAAATAATATCGCTAAATATGAGGCATTGATTCAAGGACTGTACAAAGAAATAGGCCTAAAAGTGCAATATCTAAAAGTATTCGGTGATTCCGAGATTGTTATCAAGCATGTAAGAAATACTATTCATTGCCTTTCCGAACATCTCAAGCATTATCAGTCCTTGGTTCAAGACCTTATATCTCATTTTCTAGCATTTAATATCTCTCCCATTCCTAGACCTCAAAATGCAGCAGTTGATTTACTAGCCAATGTTGCTTCTAAGATCTTCCCATCCAAAGATTATAGCCCTGATAGATTTTCAGTTGAATTAATTTTTAGACCATCGGTTCCAGATAATGTCACTAACTAGCAGGTTTTCAATCATGACGACGACATTTTGAATTTCTTAACTTTTGAGAAATCCTATGATGATCAGATTATTGATGAGAGTGATCATGATCTTCAAATGAAGCAAAGACTTGAGGGAAATTCCATACCTAAATTAGTAGTCAAGCTTGAAGACCTATATGACATCAAGGATATGTTTAAGCAAGTTATTAATTCAAAAATTCAGAGTTCTACTTTGAGATTTGAATTAATAAACCTTGGCACTGAGGCCAAATGACAAAATATTAATCTGGGATTAAGACTTACAACAGAAGAAAGATTTTCCTTTATCATACTTTTGAATAAATATAAAAATGTTTTCACTTCGAATTACGATGACTTAAAAACATATGATACTTCTATCATACAACATACAATTCCAAAGATGTCTGAAGAGAAACCAGTGCAGCAGAAATTGAGGAAAAGTCATTTGAACTTAGAAAGTTAGATTAAAGAAGAGTTAAACAAACTTCTAAAATCTAAGATAATTTTCCCTGTTAGACATTCAAAGTGGGTTTCTAACTTAGTACTGTTAGAAAGAAGAACGGTGACATTAGAATTTGCATTGATTTCAGAAATCTTAATAAGGCTAGCCAAAAGGATAACTTCCCACTACCAACAATGGAGTAGACTCTTCATTCAGTAGTTGGTTCCGAATTAATGTCTTTCTTAGATGGTTTTATTGGATATAACCAAATATTGGTGGATCCAGATGACAGACTCAAGACTACTTTCAGAACTAAGTGGGGAACCTATGCCTACCAAAAAATGCCTTTCAGTTTGATTAATGAAGGAGCTACCTTCCAGAGAGCAATGGATATAGCATTCAAGGGTTTAATTAATAAGTCAGTTGTTGTCTATTTGGATGACATTATTGTCTTCTCCAAGAAAAGAGCAAATCATTTACATAATTTGAAGCAAATCTTTGAATCCTATAAAAGGTATGGGATTTCATTGAATCTCAAGAAATCATTTTTTGCTCTTGACCAAGGTAAACTCTTGGGATTTATTGTCTCAAAATATGGTAGTTATATCAATCCAGAAAGGATTAAAGAGATTTCCAATATCCCACTTCCACACAATAAAAAATCAATGCAATCATTTTTAGGTCAAATAAATTTTGTAAAAATGTTTGTTCTAGATTTTTCACAAATTGTTTTACCATTACAAACCATGATTAAGAAAAATTCAGTGTTTAAATGGGGACATAAAGAGAAAGAAGCTTTTGATTCAATCAAACAGGCAATCATAAGTGCTCCTGCATTAAACACTCCAAAATTTTCAAATCATTTTATTTTATATACTTTAGCATCTGATACTTCCTATGAAGCTATATTGACACAAATCAATGATCAAAACATGGAAGCACCTATATCATTTTTTAGTTCAAACCTCCAAGGTATTGAACTTAATTACTCTGAAGTAGAAAAGTAAGCCTTCGTTGTGTTGAAATCTATTAAACACTTTAGGCCTTTCTTCTTAAAAACCCATACAAAAGTAATAGTCCCATTTTTAGCAGTGAGACAATTACTAGTCCAGAGGGAATTAGGAGAGAAGAGGGCAATCTGGGTTACAACGTTACAAGAATATGATTTGGACATTAAACCACTGGAAATTGTCAAAGGCCAAGGTTTTTGCAGGTTGTTAGCTGGAGCTTCTAACATTCAGGAGCATGAAGGTTCAAACAATATTGAGGAAATCAATGAGATAAGTACTATCAACCCTGAATCTCAATATGTGGATTTGTTATTTTATTTAAAAAATGGGTACGCTCCCTCTAATATCTTTAAAAAAAAAAAAATGTGCTTTAAGATTGAAAGCGAAACACTTCGAGATTATTGATGATGTATTATTCAGAAGGAACTATGATTCAGTTTTATTAAGATGCCTTGAAAAAACTGAAGCACAGAAGGTCTTGCAGGAATTACATGATGGTCCAGCAAGTGGACATTTTGGGGGTGATACAACGGCTCACAAAATTATACATGCTGGTTATTATTGGCCCACGTTATTTAAGGATGCCCATGAATATGTAAGGAAATGCAGAACATGTCAAACTGCCAATGGAAGACAAAGAAAGCCAGCTTTTCCTTTACAACCAGTCAACATCGAACAACCCTTTGAACAATGGGGACTGGATATCATTGGAGAGATTATTCCACATTCTTCCAAGCAACATAAATATATCCTTACATCCATGGATTACTTTACAAAGTGGGTAGAAGCAATTTCTTTGAAGGTAGCCAACTCTGAGGGAATTATTGACTTCATAGATCAATTCATCATTACCAGGTTTAGCGTACCTAATGCTCTCATTTTTTATAATGAATCTTATTTCTCTGGAAATAACATACTTGAATTTTCTATTAAAGGAGGATTTAAATTAAAATATTCTGCAAACTACTACCCTCAGGGTAATGGTTTAGTAGAATCAAGCAATAAAAATCTTATCAAAATCATTAAGAGAGCTGTTGATCATAATCAAAAGAATTGGCACAAGTCTTTAGTATTTTCATTATGGGCAGATAGCATAACACAGAAGGCTTCAATAGGCACTTCTCCATTTAATTTAGTGTATGGGAAGGAAGTTGTCATACCGACAAATTTAGCACTCCCATCTCTAGCCTTAGTGCAGTTTATTGAAGAAAATCCCTCTTCTTCTATTCAATTGAGACATAATCAAATCCTTAAATTAGAAGAAGAAAGGGAAAAAGCCAGAATTACACATGCAAAGCATCAACAGGTTATTAAGTTTTCTTTTGATACAACTTCCACCGGCCCAAAATTTTTACAGATTGGTGATCTTGTTTTGAAATGGGACAAAGCTCATGAAGATAAAGGTAAACACACGAAATTTCAGAAAATGTGGCTAGGACAATTTCAAATCATCGAGAAGATAGGCCCATCAACATTCATATTACAAGATCTATCAGGAAAGAGATATTCTCTTCCTGTCAATGGGCTTATCTTGAAAAAAAATCTTTACTTAAGGAGGTAACCCCTTCTTATTTATAAATATTCAATTTGCAGTTGTGCTTGTTTGAATTTGCAGTTTTGTTTGTTTGTTAGGAAATAAGGTTGTAAATAGCCTTCTATTGGCCTTTACTATTTTGAAGGTTGCCTAAAGAAAATAGTGTTAATATTTACTTTTGATAAATGGAAGCCTTAAAGAAAAAGAAGGAAGTTCTAGGGAATTAGGTAAAATTAAACTCTAAAAACCTCTTTTATTTCTGTAAGATCTTTTCAAACCTTGAAAATACTGTAAATCATCCCAAGTTTTCAAAGCCCAAATGAGGTTATCTATAAAAAGCAAAGACTGATCCAAACTTAGCATCTTCAACTCCTAATTTGTCATCCATATTCTCTTAAGGAGTAAATCATTCACCCCATCCACAAAAGTTTATGATTTTTCAGAGTGTAATTCTAAAATATGTTTGATATAAAAGATAAGAGGTCTCATTATGAGCTTGCTTACCATGATCATAGGGAACTAATTAAACTGACATTACCAATACTGTATATCAAAACAGGGTAATGGCTTATAATTATAAGACAAGGAGTCTCAACACGAACTAGCTTGTTCAATTAGATTACAACCAGTTAACGACATTGTCAACGGCTAGCCACCAAACCAGGACAATGGCTTTTTATCTTTTAAAACAAGAAATAAAGAAGATGGAAAATGCAAAAAAATAAAATATGTGGAAACATATCTTTTTGGATTTACTCTTAGAAATTATACTCTGAAATGGATGGAACAATGAATGATTAAATGGTTAAAAGGTAACCCTGTTGAGACTATAAATGTTTGCTGGTAGCAGAGGCTCTACCTATGACAACAGAGTCATCATAAAAGCTAAGTTGGAGAAGTCCTCTTGTTTTATCTCTATCAACCAATCAAGGCTTAAATAAACTTAGAATGTTTTTATTTTTAAGATGAGAAAGAAATTGCAAAACCATTTTTTTCATTATTCAGAGTTAAGGATTATCTAATTGTTCTTAGATTATTTTCTCTATACTCTAAGGTTTCCAAATTAAGAAAGTCAGAATATTGCATTATATTCTCAGAGATAATTGTTTCATCCAGTGAATTGCCAATTGTTGTGCTATACAACAACCCCCCATTTCTAAATTTTATTCAAAAGACACTTTAAATAGAAATGGGTCCCTTTTTAATAAACTAAGACAAATTAGTGATTAAATAAAACCAATTTCCTGGCATTAATCATATCACACATAAACACTTATCAAAAGGCCTGATGCAAAATAGATATTAGCCAAAACCTTTTGATAAAATATGAAATATCCTTTTAGAAAACCATCATAAGTAAATCTCTGATGCAATAATGCGATCAGAGATCGCATATCGCTAAGTTAAGCCACAATGCATCCTAAACGCTCTTTTATAAACCTCCAATCCGATAACATAATCGCAATTAGAAATCGTGCATATTACGTGACATATAGCGGAAGCCCTTGCGAACTTCTTGATTGTGATATCATAAAGTAAGGCACATGTTTCAAGAACATCCAAAAGGTTTTATTGGTAGGTGGAAACCATAAAAGCAGTAATAGACGAAAAGGTAATAAATCAAACAATGCACTGATTACCCCTCTACCTTATTATATTCTTTTATCGTGATCGGAGCTATTAGTCCGAAATGTTAAGCCCAACCATTGAATCTCTCGATTGCGATTCGCAATTTATCGTTGATCGCTGATCAGGAAAATCCAAAGACAGGTTTGGAAGGATCATCAAGCATAAGCGCGATGCGACAGATAATTATTACTTTTATTAACTATGATTGGCAGTTATGATGGTCATTAAGTTTGCAATTAAGGGTGAATCCTTCGAGGATTTCACCCATGGTAACACTTAATTACGTTTGGTTCATCATGTGTGAATTACCGTAACTCTTTTCATTTCATATTAGCTTTGAGCGGGTATATTTCTCTGTTATGTTTTTCATTGTCTGTGTAGAGCTACTTTGAGTTGATGAATCCAGAGAAAATGGGAAAGAAAGTGAAGAAAGCCAAGGCCCTTGTTGTTGTCAAAGAACCAGAACCAAATAAGAAAGGATTGATATTAGATATGACTTGTCTCGGTTTAGGAAAAGCAAGTTGGGAGAGTATCTGTAATTTATTAGAAGCGGAAGAGCCTGAAGAACTCGAAGTGGAAGCTACAACAGATTCCACAAGCAAATAAGAGAATACATTGAAAGAATTGGCCTACTCATACCTACACAGAATAGCAACACATGCCAAGGTTTTTCCATATAATGACGTGGTCAGATGGATTGTTGAGAGCATTGCAACCATAGACAGGACATTTACTACAACCGAAGGAAAAGTGTTTGGGTCGTTTAGAGTAGAGGATCTTAGACAAATGTACCATTTACCCAAGCCAGAGAAGCAGTATAATAAAGCATTCTTAGAAGCTTTTGCCAAGGAAAATGACATTGAATCAGACCCTATCAGGCAATGGAGACATTTCCCGACCAAACACAAGCACGAGACATCAGGTATGTACTCTGTAGATTCATTAGTCTCTCCTTATTGTTATGCTGGTGCAATGATGTGCAGACTCTTTGGAGTCCATGATTCTGCTAAGTTCTCTATAGATATGGTTCCATTAATGGAGGTTGCAATTCATGGCTATGTCATGGACTGGGCAAACATTCTGTCTAACAAAATGGCCACCGAGATACTTGAATATAGAAGAAAGAGGTATGTGACTACCCGGGTGATACCTCCCTTTTACTTCAGTGCCTATATTATGGACACCATCTATTTTAATTCTGAATACCCCATTCTTGGATGGAAATGGACTCCTCAAGATCCCAATCCTATTCACATATACCATAAGGAACTATGGAAAGCCCATTATAAGAACCATTTGTACAGAATTTGTCATGGTTTTATTCTTCCTGTATATTACTCCATATTCAATAAGCCTGCCCCTAGGATATCTGAGGAAGCATCAATTGACCTAACAGCAGTGGGCAGTTGGTTTGGGGAGGAAAGATTCACATACATTAGACTTTTCGGCAGTCTTGCCAATCCTCATGTTCTTCCATTGTATATCCCTGATAAACTACTGGCTAGAGAACTGGCATATCAGATAACAGTTGAAGGAACCTCAAAGAATCTTAGGGATTCTAAAAAGCACATGTGGCCAACATTTCCTTTTTGATGTGGTGCTTTTACCCTGCATGATTTCAAACATGCAGAGAAGGAGGCTGAGAAAATAAAATTACTAAAGCTTGCAACTATCCCAAAAAGGCAATATGATCCTAGAGCTGTTGCCTACAATGTTACTGCTCAGGCCAAAATCGCCAGATTTGATCATGAAAAAGATAGCTTTGACGACCTGTTTGTTTCAGCAGAGATATTCTCCCAGGTCAAACATATGGCCAAGATCAAATTAGGAGCAGAAGGACTCGAGGAATTCCATAGGCTCAGGGCAAAGAGATTGGAAACACTTCCTTTAGATTTATTAACTACAGCCTCAATGATACAACCACAAGGCCACAGTGAACAGGAAGTTACTCAGCAAATTCCCAAAATTGAAAAGATTCCTGAGAAAGAGAAGACACCAGAAAGGGAACAAAAACAGGTAACAGGTAGCGGACCCCTTGATGCAGACATTAATATTGACCCTAAGTTAATCAAGGAATGGGAACAATTTGATTCTATCATCAGTAATCCAGAGAACACCCAAGGGTTCACTACACTAGAGGTGTCTACAACGTAGAAATCAGTAGTCAACACAGTTCCGATTGTAGGAACAAGCGGCCCACCCAAGCTTCATAAAGACATAGAGATTATCCCTGAAAATCCCACTGATGAAATTGTTTTGCATATAGAAGAAATACCACCACTGGATGTCTTCTACAGCCCTAAGCATAGGGCTGTAGTCAAAAGATAGAGGAAGAAGAGGAAAATTGATCACTCTCCTCTTTTGACTCCTCAAATGGAAATGATGAATGTGGTATGGAGAGAGGAAATAAATCCCTCCGAAGATTTAACAAAACTTTCTCAGTATGCTGGAGCATATATAGCGGCAACAATAGATAAGGCTTCAGAAGTTAGTCATCTACTGAAAGAAAAAGACCAAACAATCATTCAGCTAGAAGCACAATCAATAGAACGACAACAAAAAATAGAGCAGCTTGAACAATAGTTAGCGGAACAGAGACAGCTTAATGAACAACTAAATGAGCAGTTAAAACATGAAAAGTAGAGGATTGATGAACATGCCATCCATAGACAGCAAGAGCTATCTCAAGCATTGAGCAAATTGTAGCTATTGAGCGAGCGGGAGAAGAAATCAAAAGAAGAGCAAATCGCCCAAATGAAAGATCAAATAGAGCGATTCAAAGGATATATCCAGGTAAATGAATTCAGAACTGAAGCCCTGGAGATGACCAAGGCTTTATCACGGCAATTGGACCTGTTGTGTCATAATATATCATTGGCCATTCCTTTATGTGACATCTCAGCATCTATGATCGAAAAATCAGTGGATGCAAGGCTTGAGTTAGAGAAGGCAGATGAAAGATTAACTAATTTTCTATCTTGGCAAGATTCGAAAGAGGGAAAAGCTACCAATCTGCCAAAAATATAGGAATCATATAAAGAAATTCTTTTTCCCGAATGGGAGTCTCAGTTAATGAAAGTTGAGAGAACTACATCCAGATGTAGATCAGCAACGAATAATCTAATTAAATTAATCAAATATAGTCTATATTTACCTAATCTAATAACAGAATGATCTCGAGGAAAACCCCCAAAGGTAAAATCATTAGAAAAACAGTGGAAATAGGAGCTGATGCAAAGAGAAAAACTAATCGGAGGAATTCACAGCTTAACATGGGAAACATTTTGGTTTTTCCTTGTAAAACCACATAGTCAGCAAATGACGATGAAGTGACTCACAGATGTGATCAACCACATGATCCCAGAACTTGCCGATGCCACATTTACAGCTCAGTTACACTCTTGTATGAGTTAGCCGCCAGAGGTCTAGCCAATGTTTGCCATTTGTCAACTGCGATCATAAGAAGATAAGCCGATACAATGAATTGTTTTAACATTGCAGCACTACTATTTCAAGATAAATCCTAGATTTTTATGTTTTGTTATACCAGCGCATAACGACTTTCTTTCATAGTTTGTTGTTATTTGTAGTATTTAAAGACCCTTTCATGTTTTTAGAAAGTTTCCGCAATTTTGTACTAAGACTTAAGTCGGGAGTTTCACTATTGTACTTTGGTTATATTTATTTTTATAAAACACTGGATAAGAATTCTGAGTTTTGACAAAGAAGGCTTTTATGAGATATGAACTTTTGATTCCTATAAAAGTCTGTCCAAATGAGAAGGAAAAATTTGAATGTGATTCACATCAGATGAGATCCAAATGCATATGGTACTACTATCTATGTTTTCGCTTTATTTTTCTATGTGAATTAGCATTTATCAACTTTGCTATTATTGATGTTTATATGTTTCTACAAAAATTCTTTAACTTGTCACTACGGAATGTTTCTGAATTGTCATCACTCATATGTATATGTCAGTGATATATTATAATCAGTGCGATAATGTTTTAATTATTAATTTGTTCAATTAATTGAACAAAGTAATTATCATATGAATGCATATTTTTATTTATGAATAAGTCATCTTCATGTTTATTTGTCAATAGAAATAATCAAGAATCGCATTGTTAGAAGAATTCCTGGGATAGATTAGTTATCTTTGTATATTTTTGCACTTTAGAATAGAGCACTTATCACTCTTGTTATACATTACAAACCAGACACCCATCAACTCATATATCACTGGGAAACTGGTCCCATTACATCCAGTCAGAGCCACCACATCAAATGGAAAAGGCATTGCTTTAAGGTCCGGACCGAGTGGTTTTCCTTGATGTTGATGCAACGATTTTGAAGGCATCAACAGGTCCTGAGAGCATCTGGGCTACCATAGATTCTTGCACAGAAGTATTATTAGAGCGTCTAGGGTTTCAAGTAGATTTGAGTATGTTTGACCCCGAATGCCCTTATCCAATTCATGTAGGAGAATCCAGATCTGTTCTAGACAGAGTCTTCTAGTTCTGCAGAGAGTCTCCAGGACTGCTATAGATGCTCACACCATTCCTCCTCCCAGCATCCAGGACTTGAAGATGATATTTTAGTATTCTAAATATTCTGCTCATTGACAATAGTGTTCAGCAGTATTGAGTAGTTGACTACAGTCAATGATAACACATTACAACCATCAGAATGAGGGTTTTGATTATAAGCATGATTAGATTTGTTTCAGGGATATCATAGTTGTTTTGTCAGATTGATAAAGTTCTGGATCATGATACTCTCTTTTGTTCTAAGAAGAATAATATTTGTAAGGGTTTTCCCCATAGTGGATTTTTCCCTGGTCTTGTACCAATCCTGGTGTCTCTGTGGGTGCATGCTCTTTTTCTATTGTTCCTTTATGTTCCGCTAAATTGATGATGATGATGTTGTTATTTCTATATAATCTCATATTCTCATGAATAATTTTTCACGTATGAATAATGTAATGATGATATGGGGTGAACTTAATATTTTAATTAAGAAATTCAATTATAAAAGCAAAGAACAATGTAGCCCTATGAAAAATTAACAGAACACAAGGATTCAAGGAAGGTTGAAGATCATGAATGAGAGAAAGAAGAGTATTTCCCTGGAACAAATGGCCAAGATGTTAATCATCACTCAAAGGATACTAAAGAGACGTAATCTACAAGTAAGTTGTTGTTATGCTGTTATTGTAGAAGAATAGGCCATATCACATGAATTTTTTGATGAAAGAGATAGTTTTACATCTCATAGTAGTGAAGAAGGAACTATACTCATAACAATAGCATATCTAGATGCTACTCGAAGATAATGGGTGCAACTTTAGTAGTCACGAAGAAAAAGTAACTCATATGTGTGTAGAAGAATCCTTATACTCAAAAAGGGAAGAAGATACTAAAGGAGATGAAAGTGAAATACAATATGGATGTGAATCTAGTAGCTCTTTTAATGAATTAGAATATCTTAATGAAAATATCTATATTAGAAGAAAACTTATATCTACTTTTGAAGAGATCAAGAAATTTAAAACCATAAATAAAAAACTAGAAGCTGGTATGGTTGCATTAAGACATGCTAATGATCAATTGTCTTGAGATCAAAAGCTTGCAAAGAATTATGAAAACTTAGATGAGATTTTTAGTAGCCAAAGGCCCCCTCATAATAAGCTCAGTTTGGGTTTTGAAGGTGAATCAATTTTAGAAACATCTCAAGATTAAGGGAAAGTGACTCATCAAATTCATTGAGACCATAAGAGAACCAAAAAATGTTATAGTTGTAGAGGAATTAACACAACAAGAAGAAGACAAACATTATACTAGAAATGAAGCGAAAGGTAAATTTCCCTCAATTGTTTAAATTGTGATGAAACATGACATTATGCCTCTAAGTGTCCATAAAACAAGAATCAATAACAAAGAAACAAAGTTGGGAATCAATAGAAGAAGAGGAAAACAAATAAAGTGTTTTAGTTTCAACAAGGAATTCCTTAAGATAGTAATTCAAATAGCCACAATGAACAAATGAAGAAGAAGTAAAGATCCTTTATCCCTCAACAACAAAATATTCAAAGGAACAATGTATCCAGAAGGGCATGTAATATTATAAGGAATGGATATGTTAGTAGCAATAGAGGTTATGCTAAGAATAATATTAATCCCTTTTCTCCTCTCTTAAATCATGGTGAGTGTTACAAGTGTGACAATAATGGGCACAATGCAACTGCATGTAGAATTGGAAAGGATAGAAGTCATTCTCAAACAAATTCAATTAGAGTCACATATCATATAAAGGACCGTAAATGATATATTTATTATAGCAATAAAGGGAGCATGCCAAAAGGAGCAAGAAAGCATCAGAGACCTAATTTTTTTTATCTCAGTGAAAAATAGAGGAAGATTAACATATCTAATTTTGATATCCCTATGGTCGATCTCTCTAAAATTATCAGTTGTAATAATTATAGATCTCATGCAGGAAAAAAAAGCATCATTCCAGTCAGTCCCCCATCATAGAATAAGCAAAAACAAGCCCAAAAAACAAAAACTAAAGAAAATATGTAATTTAGATCTATTTGGTAGGAAAACGAATGACTAATGGAACACAAACCATAGATTCTTGGTTCACATTGATATATTACTATAAGAGTAAGTTACTTGGTTTCTTAAGTAAAGTAAAACAAAAGGAAAAACTTGCGCAAAGCAGGCTATTAGAAGTAAGTTAAGCCACTATCAAATCTCATCGCACCAAGGTATGGAAGAAAAGGGAAGATAATCTACTCAAGGGGAGTATATCCCTTATCCATATTTATTGAAAGGAAGAGGATGGATTCTAGTGGAGTCAAATATGTTAGATGAAAGGAGTAGGAAGGAATATACTATGTAATGCATCTAAATGTTTAAGGAAATATTGCCTTTTTCTTTAAAAATATTATTGAGTTTTCTGAAGTTGTTGGTGTGCATGTAATGTCTTATGATATTCCTATTATGGTTTTCTATTAATATTTGATCTTATTACCACATGCTATTAAAATGTAAGCAGGATGTTGAGAATGAATACTATGTTGAGTTAATGAAGTTATTATTTGTAATATCTCAGGGTTAAAAGTTCTTGTAATAAAATTTAGTAAAGGAAAAATAAGACCAAGGTCAAGGGACACTTATTCCAAGCCGAATGTTGGGAAAAATATCCTTGTGGGCATCACTTGATTTGTATTATTGCTAAGGGGAAATTGGCAAAGGAAATGGAAAAATATTTGAAAAGGAAAAAAGGAATTATTGGTATTTTATTTATGAAAATAAAGGAAAATAGGAGAAAAGGGAGGTGAAAGGTCACAGGTGCATGCGAGGAGGAAATTGAAGGAAAATTAAGGAAAATGAAGAAATTAGAAGCATCAATTATAAAAAGACATCATATCATCAATTTGTAGCCTTTTGTCAGTTCATTCTCAGAATAGGTTCATAGAGGAGAAGAGGACCAAGTGGACAAGGAAAGAAAGCAAGCAAAGGAAGGAAAAGCAAGGACAAGGAAATTAAAGGAAAGCAAAGATCAAGTAAGGAAATGTTGGATAAATAAGATTCAATGGGAATAATTGTAGGTAACAGATTGCATTTAAGATTTACTAGCTGGTTTGATCATGCTTGGTATGGGCATGTGTGTATTTGGTATCATTGTTGTCAGTGTCATGTTTTTTTGTTTGTTTTGATACTGGTTTTTAGCCTTTCCTTGCCATTTCCAAATAGCATGGTGTGATGGGGTTATTTCTTAGTTGAGATTTGGATTTCCAAAAGGTTTTGGGTTTGGGTGAGGTGGTCTCAAGAAATTTCCAATGGTTGGGGTGGAGATGGTTTTCTTTGGGAATCCCTCAACAGGTGGGTGGAGACAAAAAAATCCTTAAGGGATGGTGAAGGAATTCTGATGCATCCGAGCTCGGTTTGGTTTTGTGATCTCGGAGCCAGTTTAGGTGAGATCATGGTATGGTGAGGGAGGAGGTGGTTTAACCTTTGGATTCCCTTGGTTGTTTATGGATTGGTTTATCCCATGAGATCCCACATTCATGATTGGAATATGGCACGGGGCTGATTGGCTAAAATAAATATTTAGTTCAACCCAATCTATGGTCGGGTGGTATGTGGAGGTCCTTGGGTTGGTTATATTTTTCATACGGTTAATAAGAGTTAATTTTGTCTCGCCTTTGATAAGTAAATGTACTTGTTAAATATGTGGCTTTAAGGGTTATTCTATCATTGTTATCTATTTGGCTATATGTTGGTTACAAGAATGGTTATATGACATATCTAAGTATGGATCACATCACATCTTATTCACTAAACATTTGGTTAGTGAATGCATGAACTAATTAGTGTTATGACAACTATTGTGAGAAGGCATTGGTTCTTCTTGTTAAACCTTAGATAACTTTTCAGATCCTTATGTTTAGATATGCATTCATGACCTATAGGTTGCATGTTCATCATACGTTTGATGGAGTTTCAATCCTAGTTGCAAGAAGTCAAGTCATGTCTTGATTTAAGTTTTGGTTTGGAAGCCTTTTTCTATGTGATTCATCATTTCTAGAAGTTTCAATGAGTTCTGGGAAGGGGCCTGAGTCTTAGCCCTGACAAAGTGGCTTAGAATCGAGATCAGTAGTATAGAACTAAGTGAAAAAGTCCACATTCACTCGGAAGCAAGCCTATGGGAGCGATTGGAGGGTGACATTCACTTGAATGGCTTGGAAAGGGAGAAACTAAGGGTTTAGGTCACTGAATTAAAGAGTTAACTCAGGGGTTGGACACCTGGAGGGGTTGGGTTGCTCCGGGAAGTCTTATGGAACCTAAGGGAGGTCAATAAAGTCTTAAGCTATTGAATCATTTTCCTTAAGATCACATAGGAGGTTGAAACTTATCATAGTGACCGCCAACTCATGTTTACCTCAGACAATCCAGTGAAACTGGGTAAATGTGAGAGGAGGTGGTTACAGGGTGGTATCAGAGTGGTTTGTGCTCTCTTTGGTTAAAATCTGATGTTGTCATGGTTATCGTTGTCATGCATTGGGTCATGGTATATAGTTGGTATGGTCATACATGATGTTTTTATATACATTTGATTATGATTATGTATATATTAGCACGATATATGCTAATGTGGATTGATTTTCTAAATGAGATAAGCCTCCTCGAAATGTCATTGAGGTGTGGTTTTGAGTTTGGTATCTTTTTGGTTTATCTGACATGGCCTACTTGCAGGAAGAATAGAGTCAGAGATGACGAGAAAAATGGTAGACTACAATTCTCATGACTCTCCCTACAGACTAGTTGGGCAACAAGGAAATGAATACTCTCTTGGTATAGCAGACACATTGGGGAGTTTGAGTGCAGGCATCAAAAGTTGCAAAGAAGACAATGACAGGTTGGTTGATTCTCAGGAAAGACTTTCAAGGGCTCAGGAAAGGTAGGAATAAGTCCTATTGATGCTTGAGATCTGGCTTTCTAAATAATTTCGTCTATAAAGGTCGATCTCCTAAGGCTCACTTATCCCTAGGTTTTTGTAGTCTTTGGTAATGGTTTTTGTTCCACTTCTACTTGATTCCTATCTTTCTTCCTAGTCATGCACACTTACATAGCCTCAGCATACCAATTGAAAGCAGGAGCTAGACACAAGATTTTTTTCTTGTTGCATGTGTAGGTTCTTAACTTTCGTCTTCAGTGCCCAGTCCTCTTAGAGACACAATCTATCACTATTTTGACAACCTCCCCAGCAACGGCGCCAAAATGTTGGGAACTAAGATAACTCCTAAAAATAAACTTAATCCTACCTTGATTAATTTTTTGAACTTGGGATTTGTATTTTATTTCAAGTCTGTCGTCACAGTTTATGTAAGGATAGAATTCTCAATTATAAATGAATATGAGGCTATCACTATGAAAGAATCATAGGAGATAGTAAATCTTATCTAAACGTTATAGAAGTAAATTTTTCATAACAACAAATTCTTACTTCCTACTGCTAGAGTTTCAAGATTCATAAAAGAGATATACTTTATCTCACCAATCACTTTATCTATTTTAGAATGCTCTCAACAAATTACATGCATAAGGAAAATTACTTAATTCATACTACTCTGAATCTCGCTTTTTCGAAGTAATTCAAAAAATCCACATAATCAAACGTCTTAGGATTATGTAACTAATTCACACAATTCAATCAACAATTTCATGAAATATTCAACAAATTTATAAAGCATAAAGTTGAATCAATTATCTTCTATGAAAAAGGAACAATTAATAACACAACCGATAACTGTATAATGAATAACCAGATGGTAATGATACAGAACAAACAATAGATCCTCCAGGGACTGGGCCCAAGGTCTCTGAAAGCACTACCTTGAGGAAATTCAATGTAAGAAAACTAAAACAAAGTCTTCAGTGATTTCATTAATATCAAAATGATTTACAGAATAATCTATAGAACTTCAAAATCGATTTTTTTTTCACAATTTCATAGTAAAGTAGAAGAGGTAAAGTTTTTCTTCCTTGTTTCCTCCTTACTTCAGCCATATATATTACATGAAAATACTAATAACGGATTTATCCTGAGAATTGAAAGATTATCAGGATTTCTCATCCTAACTATAAGATCCTTGAATAGTAACTAACATCTCCTTCATCTATCCTTCTTGATCATGTGTATGCCTTGAGCCAACTTTTCCATAAGTAAGGTAATGACCTATTCATGCTTAAGCTCTCTACATCCATCTGAGGGAACAACAATTGTTAATCAGATCATTTTGCACGACAATTTACTTAAATTAATGCTCTATGTTATCTAAAATACTTAAATTAACGACAATACCATTAAATGCATTTCATTACCGTTTTCTGCCCCAATTATTGCAAACTAAAGATAAAGTTCTTGAAAAACATAGCATTAACTAAGAAAATAAAGAGAATAATAATACCATTTCCATGACCCAACAAATTGTTGAGATTTACAGAGTGCAGTGTTGTGGGTGTGCGACTAAGCTAAGTGTCACTAAGAAAAGGTGTATCATAGGGTCAAGATCTGAGCTAGTTGAGTAGTAGAGAGCACAGTTTGAAAGACCACTGGGGAGATGAAGGAATGGAATTGGTAATGGATTAGGTCAGATTGTCGTTTATATGGATATACATTTGCCATTGTTTTTAGTTTGAAAATTGTATGAAAAGTAGAACAGTGGCTAGAGAAGGTAGTTTCCTGGAATTCATAAGAGGTTGGTGCATCTTGGCAAGTGGTGTCTTGATATATTAAGGGTGTTGGCACCTCCTGTGAGTGGGTGCTCACAATCAAATTGATGTAATTAAGTAGGTTTTTAATTTACATCATAATAACAAACAAATTGGTGGTTTTTTCCCTTTGGGTTTCCACGTAAAAAATATATGTGTCAATATTTGTATGTTGCTCATGTGATGGATTTTATGTGCATTTGAATGCCTTATCTTGTTGTTTATTTGTATCATGGATGAATTCTCTCACAATTAACTGACAGTAGTGAAAATAAATAAAGAATTAAAGTTTTAAAAACCTCACTATTACTGATTCACCCCCCCCGAGTAATTCATTATTCCAATAGACTATGGAACTAATGAAGATATTAAGAATATTGGTACAAATGTGACAAAAGATATGGACTAAGAAATTACATTTTATATACAGATGGATAAGAAATGTGAAGTTTTAGAAAGTATATATGGTTCCTATGAAGAAGGGTCAGGTGCATATGTAGATCTTGTGAGTAAAATCCACATACATAATTCGAACCATGGAAATCTAGATACCAGGGGTCATTACCATGGTATTGGGCAATAATAATTGGAGTGACAACATTCATTTGATCTAGTCAACAAATACTAACAACAATACCAAAGGATTTACCTAAGGTATTGACTAAGGAAAAGGCTATATAAGGAGATGGGGATCAAGGTTTTGGGCATGCAAGTTATGGGTTATTCATGTGTGATTTGATTTGAAAGAGGTGTCCATCAGGAAGTAAGGAGATGGCTTAGATCTGATAGATATGAAAATATAATGAACACTAACAGATACACTTGCTTGATCTACTTATGGTTGTGTAGTTAATAATGCTATATTTATGGTTATAATGATTATATGATATAAATGTGCTTACAATAATATGTGATATTGACAGTGAAGGTTGCAGAATGTGATTTGTGTTTGCATTGAAGCTATGCTTCATTAATTTAACATATATACGTTGGAAAAAGGGAGAAAGGGGGAGCTTCTCACATGTTTCAATCAACTCATGATTGGCATTCTGGTTTTGGCATTGATTTGTTATATTCTATCGATATTGCCCATATGTTAGAATAATATTGGTTCGTGAGTTGTTGCAAAATTTTGTTGTTGCTATTGAAATAGTTCTTTGGTGCAGTTGTTGGTTGATGAGATGAAAATAGTGTGATCAGAATTGATGGTGAAAAGTTGGAACATGTTTAGGGGAGCATTTGTTGTGCCTCTAATGATTCATTGTTGGAATTATGGTATTCTTAAGTACTCCTTGTTTGCATGGTTTTTCCTATGATGAGTACATGGTTATTACTACTAAACACATGTTGTTGTCATTATTTCATGAGCTATCAATGATGCATGAATTTAATGTGATGAAGTTATGGATGATGTCTATATGTTTCTTGAGTTTCACTTGTTGAAGTTGTTATTGGTGTGTTAATCTTGCTTGATACACTTAATGAGGAAGATTCGTATGATGAAGATGTTGGTAATGTTGTTGATCAAATCTATGATTTGGCATGCTTGAGGTACTCATTGTTTGCACATTGATGCGTGTATATGCTACCGATGGTGTTGTGGTTAAAGAGAATTATATTAATTCTTGAGGATTGTGGCTCTTCCTATATATGTAGAGAGTTTTTTGACCTTGATGACATGAGGGAAAGGGGTTCAGTTGCTAACATATCTTTATTGCACTATCTTATGCTTCTGTCATATTTGCTTGATGATGCTTAGAAAATCTACAAATTTGGTCACATATTGATGATATTGGAGAAATTGATGCTACATTGTCTTATCATACATGTTGAGGATATTCATGTTATTTTGTATGTTGCTACTATCATATGTTTATGTTGCAGATTCCTATATGGTGCATTGTGGTTGCTAATGACTATCATGATCTTGCTAACTCATTGTTGAGGACCTTGTTTTTGGTTATAAGTGTCATATATGTCTCTTGATGTAAATTTCATGTAAAGACCCATGTTCTAAATCATTGTAAAATTCAGCAATGTGTGGGACATTGGGATCAAGACATGATATGTATGTAATCTCATTATTTTGGGACATTGATGTAAAATTTGGGTCCAATATGTAAACCCAAAATGTTGGGTATCTAATGTCATCATAAGTTAGTGATAGGAAAGGTTATATTTGGTTGAGTCATAAACTCTTTTACTCTATTGAATATATTCAAAATGTTCAACATATACTAAGGGGGAGCATGGTCAATATGCATATTTCATTACTCATATTTAGCAGATCAGCCATACAACAATGAGTGCTACAAGGGAAATACTTTATTCAGCCAGGTTCAACCTTTTTTCCTTGATGTCAAAGGGGGGGGGAGAATCTTGGTGGCTAGAGAGATCACTTTGAAAGAATACTTTATGTTTATAGGTGTGTTTTCAGGTATTTGAAGGTGGTGTCGAAACACCAAAGTGGTTTTCGTCAAGTCCAAAGGGGGAGATTGTTGTCATTATGACTAGTGTGGTGTCCTTGATGGAAACCTGCTTGGTATAAATGTACCTGATGTCACATGATGATAATATGATGATTATGGAACTAATGCAGATATTAGGTATATTGGTACAGATGTGACAAAAGATATGGACACAGAAATGGAAGTTCAGTTACAGATGGATAAACAATGTGAAGTTTGAGAAAGTATACATGGTTCCCATGAAGAAGGGCCACGTACATACGTAGGTCTTGTGAGTAAAAGCCACATACAGAATCTGAACCATGGAAATGTTGATACCAAGGGTCATTACCATGGTATTGTCCCATAGTACTTGGAGCAACAACATTCATTTTATCTCATCAACAAATACTAACGATACTACCAAAGGATTTACCTAAGGTATTGGCAAATGAAAAATCTATATAAGGAGATAGAAATCAAGGTGTTGGGTTTGTAAGCTATGGATTATTCATGTGTGATTTGATCTGAAAGAGTTGTGTACAAGGAATCAAGGAGATTTCTTATATATGATAGATGTGAAAGTTGTAGGTTTTATGGCTGTACAGAAATTACCTGCAAATGAATTCTTAAAATAAAAAATAACCAATGATGAGAACATAAAACAAAAAACAAATATACACATATATTTTTGTTTGGATCCCAAAACCAGGACTACCATATTGATTTTTCATTATATTCCTTTCAATGTTACAATACATATATATACATCTCAAAGCATTCATAAACCCCAATCCATTAACCCTCTATTAGAACATAATCGTAGTTCCCTTGATCGTTTCTACAAAATACCATGGGAAGAAAACAATCATGCCCAAAACCATAGGGAGATCTTCCCACCTATTATAGGGTCAAAAAATCTTTTCATGGGGTGTTACCCTGGACCTTGTACAAGGAGGCTACCACCCGATAAAGGGGGCTACTGCCCTCCCATGACCCCTACTACACCAGACACAACGAACAAGGGGGGATATCGTCCCCCCTGTGACCCCCCCACATGTGTGTGACTAGTCATGGAAAGAATATAACAGACACCAAACAAAAGTATAGTGAAGACTAATGAATACACTTGCTTGATCTACTTATGGTTGTGTAGTTAATAATGCTAGATCTATGGTTATAATGATGGTATGGTCTAAATGTTCTTATAGTAATATGTGATATTGACAGTGAAGGTTATAGAATGTGAGTTGTATTTGTAGGAAAGGTAGGCTTCAATAATTTAAGATCTATACGTTGGTTTTCTTTTGAATAGTCGTGTACATATGAGGATCTGTTTATGTTGAGCCACATATATATTTTGAGATTTGTTTTTTAGTATGTTGAGATTTGTACGTGGGTGTTGCACATTATAATATCATATATACACAGGTTTGTTGAATAAAATTCGGATATATATTTTCAAATAAATCTGGCTAGGGTTTGTAGTGTTGTTTGATGATAATAGTTGATGAGTTCTATTGTATTTGCTGATATCTATCAATGATGTGCTTATGTATTTGGAAGTATTTATTGGATTGGTTGTGCATTGATTTGATCTAGTTCCAATGGTTGGTTGATATTGGTTTTCTTTAGTATTCAGTTGGTTTACAATGCTTCATTGATTTAGATTTTTAAATTCAATATTTCAGTTTGGTATTGAGAATAATGTTTGGTGTGGGTCTAGTTTGAAAATACAATGAAAGGTGGCCTACATATTTTTATCTTTTGAGATAGGTGGATATATTGTGAAACATTCTGAAATGTGGTCCACGAGAGGTACTAAGGGTTGCATCCTTTAGTAGGGGAGTCAAAGCTTCCTTCTAGTGGTAGCTAGTAAATTTTTTCAGAGGGTAGGTGTTGCCTTTCGGTAGGCGCTGATAAACTAGATCAAGGGGTTGTAGCTCCCTTCCAATGGGTGCTAGAGAATGAGTGGAGATTGTAGCCTCCTGCAGGTAGGTTCCTTCATGCTGATAAGAGTCCACTCTATTACAAAATGTAATGAAGTTTTCTTTATAGAAAAAGAAGAAGATAAAGACGATGACAACAATGATTTTCTCCCAAATTGGGTTTTCACCTAAAATCCTGGTGTTCTATGTGTGTTTCTTATGTTATATGGTTTATTTGTTCTTTACTGCATATTGGATGGTCAATGAATTAATAATGCAATGGTTAATATAACTCACTCATGGAATTAATGACAGATTAAGTAAACTAGATTTACACTTGTTTACTTCACTAAAGTCATGTATACACATGATTTGCATAAATGACAATAGCATACAAGATTCTCAATATCAAAGTTGAAAAAAATAAAGTGAATTAAAAATATTGATTCACCTCGCCCCCCAAGTAATTTTCCTAAAAATTGGTATCAGAGAAGGTCCCTCAGAAGAAGCTTGATCACTCAAAGGGATATCTATCAAAATAAGCATTCAAGCAGGAGTATTTTCTTCCAGGCCACTCTTGTTTAATGGAACTAACTTTATATTTTGGAAAGCCAGAATGAGAACATATTTGTAGGCACTAGGAAAAAATGTGTGGGAAATTTTTTAAGGTGGATATCAATACCCAACCTCCATTCCCATAGATAATAATGGAAAGAAGAAGTACAAGAACAATGCAAAGGCAATAAATGTTATTTTAGAAATTTTGGCTGAATCTAAGTTTGTGAAAGTCATGTAGCTGAGGACTGCAAAGGAAATATGGGACAAGCTTTTCCAAAGCTATGAAGGTGACACCATGGTAAAAAGTGCTAAACTTCAAACATATAGAATTCAATATGAGACTCTTAAAATGCATGATGATGAAAGAATTGCAAGCGCTTTCCTCGGAGTAGATGGAATTGTTAATAAAATGAAAAATATTGGGTATGAAATAAAGAAAAATGTTGTTGTTGAAAATATTTTGAGATCACTAACCCCAAAGTTCAATTTCAAAGTTTCAGCCATTGAAGAAATGTAGGATTTAAAGAATATCGCGAGTGAACAACTCCATGGTATCTTAACAACTTTTGAAATGAGAAAAGGGGAAACATAAAGTGTTAGATAAGAAACATTCAAAGCAACATAGAAAGGGAAAGGAAAGGAAAATCCGAAATACACAAGCTACATTTGAGATGAGGAAGAAGCGAATTTTTAAGAATGTTGCAAGTGGGAATTGGTAAATTTGAAGTTAATAATCCCTTTAAATATTTTTCTTGTGGAATAGTAGGCCACTATGCATCCAAATGTATATATAAATAAAAACATGACAAGAAAGAAAAAGGAAATGATGTTGACAATAAAAATGCAAAAAATAAGTTTTCTTCCAATAAATGTTTTTATTCTAATGAAGATAGTCAGAGCACATCTAATGATTATGAATATTCAGATTCGTATTCTAACAGTTGTTACCAAACACTTATGCCTCTTGAAGATCAACCAACTAATGAATCATATAGTTCTAAAGAAGATGATTTAATGAAAGGATTGAAATAAAATGACAGAATTAGGAGCGCAAACAAAGAACTAGAAACCAAAGAAAGAAGTATGATAAAGGAAATAAACATGTTAAGGATTAAATTGGAGGAAACCAATAGAAGAAAAAAAATCTTATTAAAACAACTTCAAGAAAAGTAAAGGCATTGCGAAAAATTAAAACCATAAGTTGAGACTCTAAAAAAAAGATTATGAGAAAGTCAACAAATGTGTAAAGGCATTTGAATCTCTAGAGATTATTATCAATGAACAAAATTATTTTCTAATGAAGATATACATTGGATACAACCACATGGCTATAGGTTCACAGTATAATGAAAAAAACAACCAACATAAACTTTCTTAAAAGAAAACTAATTCAAGTCACACATCTAAAAGGAAATAAAATAGATCAAATTCAAGATCAGTCCCTAGGCATAAAGGATGGTTTCATTGATATTGTTTTTCTTGTAACTCATTTGGGCATAAGGTAACTAATTGTAGGTCAAGCATATGGAATGAAAGCAGAAGTTGGGATAAGTTCCACAAGTTTGAACACATGTTTAGAAATTTCAACGAAATTTGGAAGAAAAAGGAACATCAATCAAGTATGCAGGGAAGAATTTCCCTACTACAATCCATTTCTCTTAAAACCCATACTTCTAATAGTGATAGTAGAGCTTAATGTGATGTACATAACCTCATAAGGAATAGGTGATGATTATCAAGTCCACAGGATCAGTGGTGTATGATCTGAGAGGGAGCTATGCATGTGTATCTTAATTCCTTATGTTGTTTTGATATTATTTTGGTGATATGTATATTACTGACATTGCATCTGATGAAGTAACAGTAATTAGGAAACAAACATGGCATATTAAGAGGAAACTTTGGTTAGGAATTTTATACAGAGCTCTTTCGAAAGGAAATCACGTGTATATGTGGTTTTTTATTTAGATAGTCACGCATGCTTCTCTGTGATGGAAAATAAGTGGCATAGATTCAAGGCGAGCTTCTCATATGCTTCGATAAACTCATGATTGGCATTATGGTTCTAGTAGTGATTTGTTACATTATATTGATAATTCTCATATGTTTCTTAGGATAATATTGGTTCAAGAGCTATTGTAAAATCTTATTGTTGCTATTGCAATATTTCTTTGGCACATTTTTTGGTTGATGAGATGGATATAATGTGAGAAAAATTGATGGTGAAAAGTTGGCATAGGTTCAGGGTGAGAATCTATACGCTTCTAGTGATTCATTGTTAGCACTATGGTCTCCTTAAGTACTCCTTTGTTTGCATGGTGTTTCCTATGATGAGTACATGGTTATTACTGCTAAACACATGTTATTATCATTATGTCATGATCTATCAATGATGCATGAACTGAATGTGGTGAAGTTATGGATGATGTATATATGTTTCTTAAGTTTCACTTAGTGAAGTTTATAATGGTGTGTTAATCCTACTTGATACAATTAGCGAGGAATATTTTTATGTTGAATATGTTGTCGATTAGTTCTACGATTTATGATGCTTGAGGTATTCTTTGTTTGCACATTGATGCATGTATATGCTACCTATGGTGTTGTAGTTCAAGAGATTGATATTTATTCTTAGGGATTGTGGCTCTTCCTATATATGGAGAGAGTGTATTGACCTTGATGACATGAGGTTAAGGGGATGAGTTCCTGATAGAGATTTCCTGCAATATCTTATGCTTTTGTCATATGCTCTTAATGATGCTTTGAAGAACTACACATTTGGTCAAATATTGATGATATCGGAGAAATTGATGCTACACTATCTTATATTACATGTTGAGGATATTCATGTTGTTGTCTATGTTGTTTTTATTAGATATTTATGTTGCAGATTCCTATATGGTGCATGGTTGTTGTTGATGAGTATCATGATCTTGCTACCTCATTATTAAGGTCTCTTGATGTAAAGGTCATGTAAAGACCCATGATGTAAATCATTGTAAAATTCACTCATGTATGGGCCATTGGGATCAAGTCATGCTATGTATGTAATCCAATTATTTTGGGACATTGATGTAAAATTTTGATCCAATATGTAAACCAAAAATGCTAGGTGTTTGATGTCATCATAAGTCGTTACTAATAGGAAAGGTCATATTTGGTTGAGTCATAAATTCTTGTACTCTATTGAATATCTTCAGAAGGTTCAACATGTGCTCAGGGGGAGCATGGTCAATATGCAGATTTCATGATTCATATTAAGCAGATTGTACCTACAACAATGAGCACTACAAGGGAAATACTTCATTCAACCTGGTTCAACCCCTTTCCCCCGAAGTTAAAGGGGGAGATAGGCTTTGTATTTGGAGAGAGTGCTTGTAAAAAAGGCTTTGTGTTTGCAGGTATTTGTAGGTGGTGTCCAAAAACCAAAGTCGTTGCCATCTAGTCCGAAGGGGGAGATTGTGGCATTATGACTAATGTGATGTCCTTGATGGAAACCTGCTTGGTATAGATGTACTTGATGTCAACATGATGATAATATTATTATTATGGAACTAATGCATATATCAAGAATATTGGTATAGATGTGACAAAATATATGGACAGAAAAATGGAAGTTTAGTTACATATGGATAAACAATGTGAAGTTTGATAAATTATATGTGGTTCCTATGAATTACAGTCTTGTACATATGCAGATCATGTTAGTAAAATCCGCGTAAAAATTCTAGACCATGGAAATCTAGATACTAGGGGTCATTACCAAGGTATTGGATCGAAAACATTCATTTGATCCCTTCAATAAATACTAATGAAACTACCAAAGGATTTACCTAAGGTATTGTCTAAGGCAAAATATTTATAAGAAGATAGAGATCAAGGTGTTCGGTGTGAAATTTATGGGTGTTTCATGTGTGATTTGATATGAAAGAGGTGTTCTATAGGAAGCAAGGATATGGCTCAGATTTGATAGATCTAAAAGTATAGTGAAGATTGCTAAATACATTTTCTTGATCTACTTATGGTTATGTAGTTAATAATGTTAGATATGTGGTTATAATGATGGTATGACATGAATGTGCTTATAGTAATATTTGAACTTGACAGTGAAGGTTACAAAATGTGAGTTATGTTTGCAGTGATGGTACGCTTCAGTAATTTAAGATCTCTCTGTTTGTTTTCTTCTGAATATTCGTGAACATACGTGGATCTCTTTTTTTTGAGTCACATATACATTCTGAGATTTGGTCTTTAGTATGTTGAGATCTATACACGGGAGTTGCACATTATAAGAGCATATATATGCATGTATACTGAATAGTAGTTGTGAATATATTTTGAGATAAATTTAGTCAGCGTTTGTAGTGTTGTTTGATGATAACAATTGATAATTATTGTTGTATTTTTTGTTATTTGTTAATGACATCTTTCCATATCTGGCAGTATTTATTGGATTGTTTTTACATTGATTTGTTCTAGTTGCAATGGTTGGTTGAGATTAGTTTGATTTAGTATTTAGTTGGTTTATAGTGCTTCAGTGATTCAGATTTTGAGATTAAATATTTCAGTTTGGTATTGAGCATAATGTTGGGTGTGGGTCCAATCTAAAATGTGATGAAAGGTGGCCTACAGGTTTTGATGCTTTGAGAGTCAAGACAGGTGGATCCAGTGTGAAACATTTTGAAGCATGGTCCACGAGAGGTGCTGAGGGTTGGATCCTTCAATGAGGTAGTCTAAGCTTCCTTCCAATGGTAGTTGGCAAATTTTTTCAAGGGGTAGTTGTTCCCTTCTGGTAGGAGTCGGTAAATGAGATCAGGGGGTTGTAGATCCCCTCTAGTGGGTGTGGGAGAATGAGTGGAGGTTGTAGCCTCTTGCAGGTGGGTGCCTATATGCTGGTAAGAGCTCATGCTAGTAGAATATATAATTAAGTTTTCTTTATAATAAAATAAGAAGAAAGAAATGATGATAGTGGTGGTTTTCTCCCACACTGAGTTTCCACCTAAAATCTTGGTGTTATATGTGTGTTGCTTATGTGTTTTGATTTATTTGTTCTTTACTACATACTAGATGGTTAACGAATTAATAATGCAATGTTTAAGCTAACTCATTGATGGAATTAATGATATATTAAGCAAATTGGATATACACTTGTTTACTTCACTAAAGTCATGTATACACGCGAGTTTCATAAATGAAAGTAGTGTACAAAATTCTGAATATGAAATTGAAAAAATAAAGTGAATTAAAAGTACTGATTCACCCCCCCCCCCCAGTATTTTTCCTAACAATTGGTATCAGAGCACATCCCTCATAAGAATCTTGGTCATTTAAAGGGAGATCTATCAAAATGAGCAGTCAAGAGTGAGTATTTTCTTCTAGTCCACCCTTGTTTGATGGAACTAACTTTATATTTTGGAAAGTCAAAATGAGAGCATATTTGCAGGCACTAGGAATTGATGTGTGAGAAATCGTTGAAGGTGGATATCAATACCCAAACTCCATTTCTACAAATAATACATGGAAGAAGCAATATGAAAACAATGCAAAGGAAGAAAATGTTGTTTTGGGAATTTTGGCTGAATCTGAGTTTGTGAAAGTCATGTAGCGGAGCATGTCAAAGACAATATGGGATAAGCTTGTCCAAAGCTATGAAGGTGACACCAAGGTAGAAAGTGCTAGATTTAAAACATATAAAATTTAGTATGAGACTATTAGAATGCATGATGATGAAATTATTGCAAGGTTTTCCCTCATAGTAGATGGAATTGTCAATACAATGAAAAGTCTTGTTGACGAAATACAAGAAACTATTGTTGTTGAAAAAATATTTAGATCACTAACCCCAAAGTTTGATTCCAAAATTTTGGCCATTGAAGAAATGCGGGATTTAAATAATATCACCATTAAACAACTCCATGGGATCTTGAAAACTTTTGAAATGAGAAAAGGGGACACAACAAGTGTTAGAAGTGAATTTCATAAGAAAGTTGCAAGCGAGAACTAGTAAATTCAAGGGTAAGCTTCCCTTTAAATTTTTTTCTTGTGGAAGAGTAGGTCACTATGCATCCAAATGTCCATATAAAGAAAAACATGATAATAAATAAAAAGGAAATGATGTTCACTATAAAATGAAAAAAAATAAGTTTTCTTCCAAGAAACTTCTTTAATCTAACGAAGATAGTCAAAGCACATCTGATGGTCAAGAAGATTCAGATTCAGATTCTAATAGTTGATGTCAAATACTTATATATATTGAATATCAATCAACTAATGAATCAGATAGTTGTGAAGAATATGATTTAATGAAACCATTGACATAAAATGATAGACTTAGGAGTGAAAACAAAGAATTGGAAGCTAAATAAAGAAGTATGATCAAGGAAATGAACATGTTAAGGATGCAGTTGGAGGAAATCAATAGAAGAAAATAAATCTTAGCAAAACAACTTCGAGAAAAGGAAAAGCATTGTGAAAAATTAGAATAAGAAGTTTACTCTAAGGAAATAGTATGAGAAATTCAACAAATGGGTAAAGGCATCTAAATCTCTAGAGAATATTATGAAGGAACAACGCTCTCCTCCAATCACGATAGGTATTGGATACAACCACATGGCTTTAGATTCACAATGTAATGAAAAGAACAACCAACATTAATTTTGTAAAAAAAAAACTAATTCAAGTCACACATCTCAAAGGAAATATTCTAGATGAATGCCAAGATTAATTCCTAGGCATAAAGGATGGTTTCGTGGATACTAATTTTCTTATAAATCTTTTGGGCATAAGGTCTCTGATTGCAGGTCAAGTGTATGGAATGAAATAATAAGGTGGAATAAGTTCCACAAGTTCAAGCACATGATTAGAAATTGGAAACAGATTTGGAAGAAGAAATAACCTCAGTTTGAGATGTAGGGAAGAATGTCCCTACTACAGTTCATTTCTATTTAAAATCACACTTCTAATAGTGATTGTAGAAGTGAACGTGAGGTACAAAACCTCATAAGGATCAGGTGATGATTATCAGGTCCACATGATCAATGGTGTATGATCTCATAGGGAGCTATGCATGTGTATCTTAATTCCCTATGTCATTTTGATATTTTTTAGTGATATGTATATTACTGACATTGCATCCAATGAAGTAATAGTGATCAGTAAACATACATGACATATTCAAAGGAAACTGTGGTTATGAAAAATCAACAGTTTATATTCTGTATGTGTTTCTTTTGAAAGACAGTCATGTGTATACACAATTTTTGATCTAGATAGTCGTGTATGCTTCTCTGTGATGAAAAAGAAGTGACACAGATTCAAGGGGTTCTTCTCATATGCTTCCATCAACTCATGAATGAAATTTTGGTTCTGGCATTGATTTGTTATAGCCTGTTGATAATGCCCATATGTTGCTTAGAGTAATATTGATTCATGAGTTGTTGCAAAATGTTATTGCTGCTGTTGAAGTAGTTATTTGGTTCATTTGCTAGTTGATGAGATGGATATAATGTGATTAGAATTTATGGTGAAAAATTGGCACAGGTTTAGGGGGATAATATTCTATACTTCTAACAATTCATTGTTGGAATTATGGTCTTATTAAGTACTCCTTGTTTGCATGGTATCACCTATGATGTGTACATGGTTATTATTGCTAAACACATGCTGCTATCATTATGTCATGAGCTATGAATAATGCATGAATTGAATGTGGTGAATTTGTGGATGATGTCTATATGTTGCTTGACTTTCACTTGGTGAAGTTGTTAATGGTGTGTTAATCATACTTGATACACTTAATGAGGAATATTTGTATGTTGAAAATATTGGTGATGTTGTGGATTAGTTCTATGATTTGTTATGCTTGAGGCACTCTTTTCTTTCACATTGATGGATCTATATGCTACCGATGGTGTTGTGGTTCAAGATATTGATATTGCTTCTTAAGGATTGTGCATCTTCCTATATATGGAGAGAGAGATTTTACCTTGATGAAATGAGGTCAAGGGGATGAGTTCCTGATAGAGCTTTGTTGCACTATCTTATGTTTATGCCATAGTTGCTCGATGATGCTTGGATGCATTGCACATTTGGTCACATATTGATGATATTGGAGAAATTTATGCTAGATTATCTTATCTTATATGTTGCAGATATTCATGGCTTTTTCTATGTTGTTGCTATCATATTTTTGTGTTACAGATTCCTATATGGTGCAAGGTTGTTGTTGCTGACTACCATGATCTTGCTACATCATCGTTGACTTCCATGTCTTTGGTTATAAGTGTCATGTATGTATCTTGATGTAAAGTTCAAGTAAAGGCCCATGTTGTAAATCATTGTAAAATTCAGTCATGTATGGGCCTTTAGGATCAAGTCATGCTATGTATGTAATCCCATTATTTTTGGACATTGATGTAAAATTTGGGTCCAATATGTAAACACAAAATGTTAGGTGTTTGATGTGATCATAAGTCATTGGTGATAGGAATGGTCATATTTGGTTGAGTCATAAAGTCTTGTACTCTATTGAATATCTTCAAAAGGTTCAACATATGCTCAAGTGGAGCATGGTCAATATGCAGATTTCATGATTCATATTCCATGGATCAGACCTACAAAAATTAGCACTACAAGGGAAATACTTCATTCAACCTAGTTCAACCCTTTTCCCTTGATGTCAAAGGGGGAGAGAAGCTTGGTGTTTGGAGAGAGTGTTTGGAAATAATATTTTGTTTTTGTAGGTGTGTTTGCAGGTATTTGTACGTGGTATCCAAACACCAAAGTGGTTGCCATCAAGTCCAAAGGGGGATATTGTTGGGTTTGTGACTAATGTGTTGTCCTTGATGGAAACTTGCTTGGTATAGATGTATTTGATGTCAAAATGATGATAATACGATGATTATGGAACCAATGCACATATCAGGAATACTGGTAAAGATTTGACAAAAGATATGGACAAAGAAATGGTGATTTAGTTATAGATGGATAAATAATGTGAGGTTTGAGAATGTATACACGGTTCCTATGAAGAAGGGTCATGTACATACGCAGGTCTTGTGAGTAAAATCCACATACAAAATCCGAACCATGGAAATTTAGATACCAGCGGTGATTAACATGGTATTGGCCCATATTAATTAGAGTGACAACATTCATTTGATCCCATCAAGAAATAATAATGACACTACCAAAGGATTTACCTGAGGTATTGGCTAAGGAAAAATCTATATAAGGAGATGGAGATCAAGGTGTTGCGTGTGCAAATTTTGGGTTATTCATGTGTGATGTGACATGAAAAAGGTTTGCACCAAGAAGAAACGATATGGCTCATATTTGACAGATCTGAAATTATAGTAAAGACTAACGGGCACACTTACTTGATCTACTTATGGTTGTTTAGGTAATAATGCTAGACATATGGTTATAATGATGGTATGATATGAATGCACTTATAGGAATATGTGATATTGATAATGAAGTTTGTGGAATGTGAGTTATGTTTTTAGCGAAGGTATTCTTCAATAATTTAAGATTTGTACGTTGGTGTGCTTCTGAATAGTCACGTACATACACAGATATGATTATGTTCAGTCGTGTATATATTATGACATTTGTTTTCAGTATGTTGGGATCTGTATGCAGGTGTTGCACATTATAAGATCATATATATGCAGGTCTACTAAATAAAAGTCATGTATATATTTTGAGATAAATTTGTTCAACGTTTGTAGTGTTGTTTGGTGATAACAGTTGATGATTTATGTTGTATTTGTTGGTGTCTGTCAATGATGTCTTTCTGTATCGGGGAATATTGATTGGATTTATTGTGCATTGATTTGATCTGGTTGTAATGGTTCATTGAGATTGGTTAGCTTTGGTATTCAATTATTTTACAGTGCTTCATTGATTCAAATTTTGAGATTATGCATTTAAGTTTGGTATTGAGCATAATGTTGGGTGTGAGTCTAGTTTGAAAATATGATGAAAGGTGGCAGACAAATTTTGGTGTTTTGAGACAGGTGGATCCAATGTGAAAAAAATCTAAAACATGGTCCATGGGAGGTGTTGAGGGTTGGAGCCTTTAGTAAGGGAGCCAGAGCTTCCTTCTAGTGGTAGTTGGTAAATTTGTTTAAGGAGTAGGTGCTTCCTTCCAGTGGTAGTTGGTAAATTTGTTTAAGGAGTAGGTGCTCCCTTCCGATAGGGGCCAGTAAATGAGATTAGGTCGTTGTAGCTCCCTTCAAGTGGTTTCTGGAGAACGAGTGGAGGTTATAGCCTCTTGCATGTGGATTATTTCATGCTAGTAAGAGTATGCACCAGTACAAGATGAAATGATGTTTGATTTATAAAAAAAGAAGAAGACAGAGACAACAACAATGACAACAATGGTTTTCTCCCACATTGGGTTTCCACCTAAAATGTTGGTTTTATATAAGTGTTACTTATGTGTTGTGATTTATCTTTTCTTTACGACATGTTTCTTGGTCAATGAATTAATAATGCAATGGTTAATTTAACTCATAGGTAGAATTAATGACGAACTAAGTAAACTGGATATACACTTGAATTCATTAAAGTCACATATATATTCGAGTTGCATAAATGACAATAGTGTACAAAATTCTAAATATGAAATTGAAAAATTAAAGTGAATGAAAAATAATGATTCACTACCCCACCCCCCCCTCTCAGTATTTTTCCTACTAGCACTTGCATTAATGCTAGATCTTCTAGATAAACACAAATAGATGAAAGACATAAAGACAACTTGAAAATATCACAGAAGTAGGGGACAAATTTTCTTTCCACCTTATCACTTCTTTGAAGAATTCAACTACCACAAAATAGGTCAACCTCTTGTACTAAAAAAAATAACAAACCAAAGGAAAATAATGAAAATTTTTAGAACTTGTGCGTATTTTTCCCCATAATTTTTCCATTTTCTCCTTCGTAATCTCCTCCCCCTTTTGTATTCTCTTGGAAGATTTAGAAAGACTACCTATTTTGAGGATTGTTTTCTTCTTAGTTTCATTTACTTAAGTGATTTTTATTATTATTCGGGAACAAGAGTTTTGAAGGAATTTATTTTTAACTTGATAATTTTTTAAATGAATTTTGGTAGGTGGGGTATCCCTCAAAAATCTCATGAATTAAAACTTCCCTTATGACTCCTAACATGAACATGCATATCCATAATAACATCAGATAAAAAATCGTGTTAAGTAAAGTTCCCCATCATTGACATTGCATAATCATAAATAAATTATGTACACCTCTTAGCATAAAGTATGAATATAAGAAATAAATATGTGCATCATAAAAAGTATCTACCACATATGACTTATCATCAAGAAACGTTATTCTTCATCAAATAAATATGCATGTGTATATCCATATAAATATCAACCCATAAAAATACTATATCAACCACTTGTATCTCCACAAAAATAGTATGCCATCAAATATTTATATGCCCAAAAATTGAGAGTCGTCATAAAACAAACTATGTTGAAAATGTGTTGTTTAACATATCAAAAACCAAAGTATGTATGAAAGGAAAGTATGTTGCTAGGTGTACTCTAAAACATATGCTGAAAATATAAAACTATATAAATTCTAAACAATACAGTAACTTTATGCTTCACATAAGTGAAGGATGTACATACTCTCTAATATATTTATCATCTAATTTTCCTTTATTGTCTTCTATTTCCCCTTGAGCATGTATCTTTCGAAACATGTGCTTGATAGGAACTTCATGCCTGTTACCCTCCCCATAAATAGAGGTGTGGGAATGTGAAGAGGTATCCTCTTATGAATAAAGTGTGAGGGTTGTGAAAGCATGACGTTTAGCTACAACTACATGAGGAGGAGACTACAAATGCTAGTCATGGTGTTGAGTCATGCATTGTGAAGAAGGGGAAATCAATGAGTGGAAGGAAAAGGGAGAACTGTGTGATGAGAAAGATACGACTGTCATGCATTTCCAGAAGGCTGTGTAATGGGGTGAACGACCCATCCATCAAATTAATTGCATGTTTAGGTAGGCTTGAGTAGTGGGTTTGTGAGTAGGAAAACCTCCCTGGTAAGGATGGCCTATTTGAGTAAGTTGATTAAATTCTTTTGAGTTGGCATTAAAATGTATGGAGAAACAAATATGTTTATTGTGGATTTCCCTTCAAGTAATGTTTCCCCTCCTTCCCTACCCTCTCTTCCCTTCTCTGGAACCTCTTCTATGAAAGCTCATTATGGAGCCACAATATTTGTTACGCCATGTGTGCTTCAAAGAATGAGATAATGAACAACAAAACTAAATCTGATCTAAATTCATATATACGTAATTACAAGGGTGCATGTTAAAATCATTGACAAGGAAAAACATTATATGCAAGGGAAAGGATGGCTCATGAAATTTAAAGTAAATAGATAGATATATGACATTTAAAGAGACTAAAAAAATCTAAGTATTAAATACTTATATGCATAGTACACTCAAATTTTTCCCCAAGAATTCATAAACAAGTATGAACATTTAGCATAATGACAAAAGTAATGCTAACCATTAAACATGGAATAAGATTGAATGTAGCACTTATCAATGGTGTGAGCAACAAAATATCATGTATTATAATGGATAATAATATTAAATTTCAACTTGAATACTTTATAAAGCCATAATTTTTTTTATTATTAATTTATTTTGTGCTTGGGAAGCATAATAAATTTGCATGTTGAGTACGAGGACACCATATTTGTACAAGGAGGTGGAAAGTAAGAATATTGTGGAAGTGAAAGCCTACTCTACAATATAAATGTATAAATATTTTGACATCAACAAAGACAATCTTATGAAGAACAATAATGGATTTTGATGAGGATATCGAATGATAATCAACAAAAAAATAGATGGTGTAATTGACATAATGGTGAAATAAGGGGTATGGAACAAGCGGTTAATTTCACCATTGAATATATAACTTGTTGACTATCAATATTCTTTAAAAGATCAATACATTTTTCCTTTAGTATTTGGGCAGAGAGTCTAGTGCACAATTTTGGTATGTCCTGAGGTTTATATGCCTCTTTCTATTTATAATATGAAGAAGAAGAAAGATATCTAATGTTGCTGAAACCAAAACTTTTAAAAATAGGTCAACAATAGACTAAGTGTAACACAAATGGACCATTTGTTCCATTAAAATATAATAGATTTGTGAAAGAGGAAAGTAAAATATTATTATATATTCATGAGGGATACAACACTTTTATTGTTATTACAGTGCACTTGCAAGCATGAGGGATTCCCATCACTAGGTTCTTTGTAGGCATGCATGTTATATTAACATTGGCTCTGGAATTAAAAAAGGAAAGGTACTAGTGCCAAAAAGAAGACTTATATTTTACCATGGCATGGATGCTGAGCTTAAATATAATCCTAAGGTTCTCATAGGAATGTGACACAAGCTAGTTATGTATTGACCTTCATATGAAATGGGATAGGAATAACATTGTAATAATATGTAACATAATAGGATGCAAATAAAATCAAAATCCTTTTTGTTGGCAAAAAATGATGAGAACATATGAAATTTTGTTGCATGCAAAGAAAAAACATCATCTAATAAGTCAAGGGGTGGAGAAACATTACCTAGAAACAAAGTTCTCATAGATAAGAAAGGGGCACTAGAGACCTTTAGCTTATAGGTCTCATGATGTTAACCATGGAAATAAGAATATGATAAGTGTGCCTTTAGGAGATCAATAGATTCATGGATTGGCTAGTTTAGCAGTGGGATGATATGTTTCTTTACATGTAGTGCCTATGTAGAACACCACATGGAATATGTGGTTTGGAATACTAATTAATATAGGCTTAACCCATTACAATCATGATAAATAGACCTTGACAAACTTAAATTATTTTACACAGGAATGGAATACTTGAAACATACCTGAATTTCAATGCTTATATGCTGATGGAATCTGGTAGAACATGTTTGTTGTATCACATCATGGTTTCTTCATAGGTTCCTTGAGCACTTCTAGTGACTTCTTGGTGCCAACATCAAATCAAAATTGAAAGATTTCCTCATGAATCTGAAAGCTCTAGACTCAACTATGGTTTTAGAACGTGCCTTATCCCTTAACTCACCTAACCATGTTCACACTAAATGTTGTACCAACTCCAATTAACCATCAGCCATGTCCACCTCATGAAATATCATATAAAATTTTCCCCATAGTTGTGTATAAATGTGACAATACTAGTGCTATAATTATGGTTCAATAAAAATATACATGAAAATATCATTCATATAGCAAGTGTTTATTATCATAAATAAAAGGTGTTCCATGTTATATCTATGTTGTAAACCACATGTAGTATATGACTTAGAGAAGGTTCAATACAAGGAAAGAAAACAATGATATGCATCGGTGCATTGACCAGCTGGCATTGCACCACATCCAAGTGTTTATTTATTGAGTTTCCAAATTTATACGAGTTGCAAACAATTATCATTCAAATATTTACGATGGAATAAAAATCTTCATGTTTCTTTTATACTAGATGTCGATTGTTGGCATGTTAACTATGTAACACAATTTGTCATAGATCAGGCTTGGGGTTTATAATTAATAATGTTAATTCTAGCATTTGGGTGGATTAGCTACCCAAACACCTTTTTATCCACAGTTTTTTTGTCACTGAAAAGAAAGAAATGAAGCACTTCTTTGTTTCATATGTGAAACCTATACCATTTTCAACCACTTAGAAAGAAAATTCTTTAGAAGGACAAATTTTCGATCTCCCTCCATTACACAATCAAATCCATTATCATATCATCACCATGTGGTAAGCGAAACAAAAAATTATTAATATGATGTCAAGCATTACTAATCTCATTATTTGTTTTTACGATACAAACTATGAAGGCATAGTTCAATTATAACAACCCTAGCATGTAAAAAGTAGAAAAACATAATATACTTATCTCCTTATTTCGTCTATAGAGAGGGGACCCCACCTACCATTTTAAATTAAGTTTTCATTATTTAATTTGTATTCTTTATTTTCAAGAGAGAACTAACGGGTATTCACAATGGTTTGCATTTTTTGGAGGTATGTGTGTCAACATTTGGATCCATGATTCAGGTGGATCCTTGATGGCTCAAAATCAAGGTATTTGGATTTTTATGGAACTAAAATAATATCAAAGAGCTCGTCACAATATTTCTAATAGTGTGAACCATGCCTCTGAGTCTGTATGTGAAAGTTATGTCGAGTCAAAGTTTTGGGTCAAACTAGGAAAAATTCAAAGTCAAATGATGACATAAGTAGTTTGTACTACTGACATCAACAGGGTGATGTGGAAAACTAAGAATGTGACACATGGCACCCATTTTTGGCATTTTTGGACTACCAAATGGACCAATAAAATAGTGCCACATGGCACCACCAAGGGACATGACATGGTACCACCAAAGTGTGCCACATGACAACCTCCAGAGAGTTCCATGTGGCATTATGTGGAGATGATCATGAAAATGATACATGGTAGCCATTCAATAGGTATAGTTCACAAGTGGGACCCACAATAGGTGACGTGGCACAAAATCTTACATGGAAGTTTGAGAGCTTGACACATAGCACCTAGAAAATAGTTGAGATGACATATGATGGGCCAATAAAATGTTGCCATGGGGCCAATAAGAGGGTGCCACATGGTATCACCAACTAGCCTAAGTGGCCTTGAAACATGCACCAAACCTCAATGAATTCATACATATGCTTTATGGGATTTTTCGTTTTATTTTTATTTTGGTTTAAATATAAGCCAAAATATATAGCCACTTGGGTATGGAATACATTTTTAAATATAAAGTGTGTTTCAACAAATAAAGATATAGTTGGAGCCCATGGGGTTCAACCCTGGGCCACCCACCCATTAATATAACTAGTTTCCAATGTGCTAGTTGGAAATATTTGACAAGTTTGCCTAACACAATATATTTAAAGCTCATTTTGTCATTCGCATCAGGGGGTTTTGAGCAACCAAACGAAGGATAGAGGAACCCTGAGTGCATGGAACTGTGATGGCATGAAATTGAGCTGAGTATTGGAACACTGTGGCATGAATTCCAATAGGGAATATTCTAGAGAATATTTTTAGTCCAAAATCTTTTAGGAATCTAAAAGATTCACCGAGGGGTCGGAATTACAAGTGGTGGAATGAGGTCAAGTTTGTGCTCATTTTAACCATAATTTCATAAGTATCGCAATGATGTAGTCAATTTTTTCATTTGGGCAGTGGAATTCAGGGGTCATGGAAGAAACCCACCTTCATCATTAATTATTTGGCATGAAGTTCAAGACAAAAATGCACCTATCAGAAGTGGGTCATGTTTACAGTCAAAAGTCTTAGGAGGACGAGACATACTCATTGGTGTTGTGATTTGGGTAGCCTAATTGTGAGTCACTCCTAATAATGGAGCTATAATTATGTATTTGCCATGTACTTTCAAATATGAGGGTGCCACATGGTATCACCAACTAGCCTAAGTGGCCTTGAAACACACGTCAAACCTCAATGAATTCATACGTATGGTTTATGGGATTTTTGATTTTATTTTTATTTTGGTTTAAATTTAAAACAAAACACATATTCACGTGGGTATGGAACAAATTTTTAAATATAAAGTTTGTTTCAACTAATAAAGTTATAGTGGGAGCCCATGTGGTTTAACCCCGAGCCACCCACGTATTAATATAACCACTTGCAATTGCACCAATTGGTAAGCCTTGACAAGTTTTCCCAACACAATATATTTAAAGCTCATTTTGTCATTCGCATGAGGGGGTTGTGAGCAACCGAACGGAGGGTAGAGGATCTCAAGTGCATGGAACTAGCCTCCCCACTATTGAAGTAGAGCCTGGAGATGTAGTCCACATTGAAGGAACTCCATTATCAATCATTATGTGCATTGTCTTGTAATCTCCTTTTACGTTGATTCTTCTTCAAGTGTTTGCATATATGGTTTTTACATGTTGTTTCATGCAATTCTACTAACATCGAACAAAGAAAATATCTTGGATAATTCTGGTAAATCAGATTGATTTAAGATCATGTTTATTACCAGAGCATCCTTCTTGCTGATGTGAATTTTGAGTGTCAATGATAACTAGATATTGGACATGCAATACAAAGAAATAAAATGGAGAAAGACAAATATTTTCATAAAGCCATCTATAGGATTGGAAGAATCGGTTGATATAAATTTTAGATCATGATAATAGTTTGGCAAAGTAGGAAAAAAAGAAGAAAGAGAAACTAGATGATACTTTTGTGAATGAAGGAGAACCGCCATCTTCATTTCGAGTGAATATTCTTCTTCATCATCTTCTTCCCATCATCCAAATGGGAAGACAAACCAGAGGATTCAAATAGATAATGTTGAGTTGAAAAGACTTCTACAAGGAGAAAAAGAGGAGAAGCAAAAATTGCAACTTCAGTTACAAGCCACAAAAGAGGCCTTGGAAAAGTTAAAGAGAAACAAAGGCTTAGTGAAGCCATCATAACCCGCTTCAGAATCGACAACGGAGGTAAAAATTGATTCTTCAATTTCATATTTTCATTATGATGATTATTTGGTATTTTTGAAAGACACACCAGATGTATTGATTCGAAGCTAATGAAGAAGATTTGATATGAAGGAAAGGGCCTAGGAGCTAGTGACCAAGAAATTGTGAATCCCATCCAAGTGGTGGAATTACCATGATATGCGGGATTGGGCTATGTTAGAGATGAAGAGACAAGAGAGTCCTCAAGTGATATGTCTAAGACAGTGAAAAGAACATCACACCATTCCAGTGATCATGATTATAAACCATCCCCAAAAGGGGGTGAACATTTCAAAGGAAGGGCTAAGGTAATTTGTGCTCATCAGAATTGGACTAGAGATAATTGTTTGAGGAGGGTTGTGTCGACCAAGAAGGAATCACGACATAAGGATCCCTCTCCACATTAGGGGAGAAAGAAGGTCAAGCAATTATGGAGGAAGAAGAACCATTGCAACAAGAAAGGACACTAGAGAGCTACCTATTGGCAACTCTATCTAGAGTCGTGTCCCAAGAAGATCCATCTAGAGTTGGAAGCATTTTTAATTTGTTTGACATGGTCATAATTTCAAATCACATGTTGCAAAATGTTTCTAAAAGTGATGAATGTATAACATCATGTGTATATGCAAAATAGTGATATTTTGGCCTTTTAGTTGGATAAAATGGGGTATGGTTTCTATTGTAAATGTGATCATGAGTGTGTTGTAAACTCTTGGTGAGTATGATATTGCTGGGGATCTTGAAATTTGAACATGTATTGGCAGCTACCAAATTTGCATATGGATGTAGGTGTCAATTTCAACAATTTATGCTCTGAAGTACAAAGGTGAAGGAGAAGAAGGTGTGGCCTTTCGGAGATATTTGTTATACAGATCATGATTGCAATAGTTGCTTATGCTTTTCGACGACCAAAATCTCCTTAGTGGGGAAGAATGATCTAGGTGGATCCTTGATGGCTCAAAAATAAAATTATTTATATTTTTATGGAACTAATGTCAGATTGAAGAGTTTTTTGCAAGATTTTCAACGGCATGAACGATGCCTCAATACGAGTTCATATGCAAATGTTATGCCTACTCAAAGTTTTAAGTCAAACTGGGTAGAAGTTAAAGTGAAATGATGACATTGATAGTCTGTACTACTGATGTTAGCATGATGTTAGTAAGGTGACATGAAAACCTAAGGGTGTGACATGTGGCACCCATTTTTGGCATTTTTGGCATTTTTGGACTACCAAATGGACGAGTAAAATAGTGCAACCTGGAACCACCACATCACTCCACATGGCATCACCAAGATGCACCACGTGGCACCATCTAGAGAGTTCTATGTGGCATGATGTGGAAATGACTGTATAGATGACACATGATATCCCATTTAGTAGGTACAGTCATCAAGTGGGACCCACAACAGGTGATGTGGCAGAGAATCTCACATGGTAGTTTTAGAGCTTGACATGTGGCACCTAGTCAATGGTTGTGGTGGCATATGATGGGTCAATAGAATGTTTCCACAAGGCCTAATAGGAGGGTTCCAAGTGGCATAAACAAGTAGCCCAAGTAGCCTTCCAACACACTCTAAACCTCAATGAATTCATATGTATGGTTTATGGGATTTTTAGTTTTAATTTACTTTTCGTTTAAATATAAACCAAATTATATAGCCACATGGGTATGGAACAAATTTTTAAATATAAAGTTTGTTTCAACAAATAAAATTATAATGGGAACCCATGGAGTTTGACCCTAGGCCACCCACCTATTTATATAACTACTCGGAGATGCACCAGTTGGCAAGCTTTCATAAGTTTCCTAACACAATATATTTAAACTTCATTTTATCATTTGCATGAGGCGACCATGAGCAACTCAATGAAGGGTAGAGGAGCCACGAGCGCATGGAACTATGATGTGGAACCTTGATATGAGTGTTGGAAGTTTGTGGCATGAATTCCAAGAGGGAATATTCTAGAGAATATTTTTGATGTAGAAACTTTAAGGAATCTAAAAGATTCACTAAGGGACCAGTATTGCAAGTGGCAAAATGAGGTCAATTTTATACTCATTTTAACCAAAAATTTGTAAGGATCTAAATGGTGTAGTCAATTTTTACATCTGGGCATCGAATTTCACGGGTCATGGTAGAAACCATCCTTCATCATTAATTTTTGGGAATGAAGTTTGAGGCAACAATTCATCTATCAGAAGTGGGTCATGTTTATAGTCAAAAGTCTCAAGAGGATGAGAAAAATTTGATGTGCTATGATTGATGTGATTTGTGTAGTTAAATTTCAAGACACTCCCAGGAATGGAGGTATAATGGTGTATTTACCATGTACTTATCTTTATTTTTTTAGGGATGAATTAAGATGCCTCCCTACTGTTGAAGAAGGGTCCTGAGACATAGTCCACATTGGATGAACTTTGCTATCAAGCATTTTGTGCATTGCCTTATGATGCCATTTTATGTTGTTTCTTATTTAAATGTTTGCGCACATGATTTTTACATGCTCTTTCATGCAATTCTACTAACATCAACCGAAAAAAATATCTTTAAGAATTTTCGAAAATAAGAGAGGTTCTGGATCATTCCACGAAGAGGTCTATGAGAAGCAAACTAGAACTCAAAATTTATGGTTACCGAATATAGATTTCAGCTTTGAGACAAAGAGTAGTAAGTTATCATATGGGAATGGGAAGCATGGGATGCAGGAAGTGGGAAAAGAGAAATAACCTATGGTGTTTTGTGTGGGAAAAGGTAAGGAGGATAGTAGTAGTGCAATAACTCCATTCTTGTGCACAAAAAGAGAGAAACTTTCTTTCCTATTTTATTTTCTTTTGTTGATCAAAGGTGAAAAATGTTAGCATCAAAATCTTGTAGATAAAATAGCCTCTATCTATCAAACATTAAAGTGTAAAAAGGAAAGAGAAGAAAATGATTGAAAATAAAATAAAACTAAAATAAACAAGATAATACTTGCAAACTAAATGTAAAATGTTTTTGTTTTATTTCTTATCCACCTCACTATAGGGCTTGAGGTGAGAGCCATTAGTTGCGTAGGAGAATATAAAATCATCATTTTCTTTGAACATGTAGGAATTGTTTCATAAAATAGAAACTATAATGAAATGACCAATCCACAATATTTGAAATTTTGAGTATTTTCCAGTCTCAACATGTATAGAATCCGACAAGAGAATTTTTTTACCAAGATGAAAATTCAGATTTTTATATTTCTTGTCAAAATACTTCTTGACAGTTTTCATTCTCCTTTTCAAATTATCAAGTGTGTGGTTCCTCTATTTCTCGAGTGTTAATAATGAAAGAAGTGCTTGAGGTATATCTACGGAATTCAATTCTTCAACTTGAAAATCAAATTGCAAAGAGGTAAATTCAATAACTACATGCATAACTGCCTCCTGACCATAGAAAAATTGGAAGGGATATTATTGGATACTTGACTTTATTGTGGTTTGCTCCATCCATAAGGAATATTTCAACAAAGTGTTCTAGTTTCTAGGTTTATCATGGATTATCATTTTGAGAGTTTTAAATAGATTTTAATTTGTTAATTTAGCCTGGCCATTAACTTGAGGATAGAAGGCCAAAGATTGGCCATTAACTTGAGGGTAGAAGGTCAAAGATGTGGAATATTTGATTTGATATTTGGCACAAAATTTAGTAAATTTGGTTGAAATGAATGCTATCCCATTGTTATAAATAAGTTCCAAGGGGAGACCAAATCTAGAAAAGATGTTACTTTCAAGAAAATTCATCGCCCATTCATACGTGGCATTCATTAGAGGAAATTTTAGCCTAAAAGTGCCCATGAAATTTTCACATAATTTCCATGTCTATGTAAACCAATTGAAATAATATAAATTTAAAAAGGGGTACATAAAATATTTTGGAGGGAAAATAAGAAAAACTACATTATTTAATTGTATTTTTGGCTTATCTCCTTATATGTTTACTCAAATTTCAAGTGTAGACACTCATTGGATGCAGAATTAAATTTTTCATGCAATGAGTACCTGTCATGCATACTTTTGAGAAGACCCACATTGATAAAAGTTGAAGATAAATTCAAAAAGTAAGTGGGTCTTCTCAAAATTATGTATGATCGGTACTCATTGGATGCAAAATTTAATTCTGCATCCAACTAGTGTCTACACTGGCTATTTGAGTAAACCTATAAAGAGATAAGCCAAAAATACAATTAAAAAGATAGTTTTCTTATTTTCCCTACAAAATCATAACTCTTATTTTATTATTTTATTATTTTTCCTTAGGAGGCCACTTTTAGGCTGAAATTTCCACTAATGCTTCAAAAGTACCACTTCTACATGGTCAACTAGTGAAGTTTTCAAAAGTGGTTAAGATGAATATATGCCCCATTGAAGAAGGTGGGTTAATAGGACATATGAAATCTGAATCCCATTTGGAGAAAGGGAAATCAGGGATAATAGGTTGTAAGTGTAGCACATAGAATTTCTCTTTCCCAACAACCTTTTGGCACTTACCATAAATTTGGATGAATTTATAACTATCTCTAAAAATAGATGATGAATAAAAGCCATATATTAATATTTTACAAGCTTTGGACCTGGAAACTATGTAGTTGCCAATATGCATGTTAGAAAAAGAAGATGCATGTGAGACCTTTAAGATCCTAATAGTCGCTTCATCATCTTCATAACAAAGAAAAAGATAGAAGGATCTGCAAAACAACATAGTGTTAAGAATTAAACACTTTGAGTATTTAAGTTGCATCCTTCTATGCTTAGATTAATCAAGATTTTCTAAACATCTTTCATTTTGAAAATAAAAAATTATGTCTTTATACCAAGAGTGATCTATAACATCGATTTGGTGCTCATTAATAAGAAATAAAGAGGACAAGGAATCTTCATTATGATCAAATTCACTTGGCTGAGGGTGTTGGGTGAAATGAAGAGCAAAGTCATGCCCATTAATGGTTTTTGAAGTAATAATCATTATATAATGTTCATGGATCTTTGAAATCCATTGTGCTATTTTCCTACATAATAAAGCCCAAGACAACAGAAACTTAACAACAGGAAAAAGGACCCTTACCTCTAAGTTATTACTGAAGATGTAGTGCCAGAATTTCTCTATACCCTTAACTTGTGCATAAGTGTGATTCTCAATCAATGAGTATTTGAATTCATCATCTGATAGACATTGACTCATATAAGCTCTAGGGGGATCCTCACCCAAATCATTATGTTTCTGAAGATTGCGAGAAATAGCTTCCTATGTCACATTAGTATACATAATGAATTCCTTAGAAAAATCAAGCTTTGATAGGATGGGTGTGGAAGCTATGGGTTATTTGATAGCTAAGAAATAGCTTTGAGTAGTGTGATCCCATTCGATATTTTGGTCCTTTTTCAAAATATTATGTATTGGTTTCAAAATTCTTGAAGGATCGCAAATAAAAATTCAAACAATGTTAATTTGCCCATAAAATATTAAATTTCATTACTAGAATTCAAGGATGGAATATTTTTTATTGCCTCAACTCTTTCTGGGTCAATATTGACTCCAATTTTAGAGACAATGTGTCTGAGAAATTTACTTGTTGTTACACAAAAGACATGCTTCTTAGGATTGACAGATATCCTATATTTCTTACATCTCATAAATAATTTCCTAAGGTTAATTGTTTGTAGATTTGGAGGATGAGTCTTGTTCTAGACTCGAAACATCGACAACATGAAAATGAATACTGTGGAATTTCCTAACGTTATCGAAGTGATCAGAGTATAACTTATAATAGGAAGTTAAGTCATCGAGATAGATCTGAATAATCTTCTCGATTAGGTCATCAAAGGCTATTTGCATATCCAGTTAGAAGGAAACACCTACATTTATTAGCCAAAAAGGAATACATTCATAAGAGAACATGTCGTGACATGTTATAAAGGTGGTATTATACTTTTCAACCTTCTTATGGAAGATATGGTTCTAAAAAGAGAAGTCATCAAGAAGTTACATCATTTAAGAAATAGAGAAATTTTGACGTCTAAAATGGACCTCAAAACAAAATGTACAATAAAAATCAACTTTATAAGAACCAAAATGATTCAAGATGCTGATGTCAACCATGGGAGGTGATTCACCATTTTTGGAGTAAAAGAGTAAAAATATTAAAAAATAAAAAAATAAAAAAACTACCTTTTCAACTCGTATTTTCAACTTATCTCCCTACAGTTTTACTCAAATTTTGAGAAGGAGGATTCATTGGATGAAAATTTTAATTCCTTATCCGAGTTCCCATGTTTCATACTTTCAATGGACCCTACTACAAGAAAATGAAAAATACATGAAAAACGTGATTGCAATCACGTTTTTGTATTTCTCATTTTTCGTGTAACAGTGTCCATTACAATCACGTTTTTCATGTATTTATCATTTTTTGTGTAGCAGGGTCCATCAAAAGTATGCAACATAGGTACTACTTGGATGAGGAATTAAATTTTGCATCCAATGAGTGCTCCCACTTGAAATTTGAGTAAACCCGTAAGGAGATAAGTTGAGAATATGAGTTGAAAAAGTAGTTTTTTATTTTTTTCCCTCTAAAATTTGATGATGTAATCTAATCTTATTTTATTATTTATACCATTTCTCTAATGAAATTGTAACCTATTGTAATATTTGGTCCACGTTAGGAAAGGGTAAGTCATCTTTAATGCTTTCTTTATTCAAGGCTCAATGATCCACACAGAAGTGAATTTCTCTAGTTGTCTTCCTAACCAAACTAAATTAGCTACCCATTCCAAATATTTAGCGGGAAAGATAATGCAGGCAACAAGTAGCTTCTCAAGCTCCTTCCTGATGGTGGCTTCTAAAGAAAGTTTTACAGGTCTCTACCTTTCCCTTATTGGTTTGGCATTGTCTTTAAATGGGATAGCATGCTACATAATTCCAAGATAAAAACCATGAAGATCCTTGTAGATTCATGAAAGGTCATCACTGAATTATTTGAAAATTTCAACGAACCTTTTCTTCTCGTCTCCAAAACCTTGTGCTCCTATTTGTAGAATCTTGGGTTCTTTGGGGGTCTAGATTTTAACTGATATTGTTTCACTGATTTTTCTTGTGAATCCCTCCTTATGTTCCATTTTAGTGTTTAGCACATTGTTGGGGGAGAAATAATTTTCTATAGGAGGAATTCCACTTGGGTACTTATTACCTTTTTGCAAAATTACCTTCTTATTGGAAGGTTTGTTTTGTATGGAAACCCATATGCTCTCATCATCATAAATATATGCCAAGATTCTTTGTTGTTTAGAAGATGAGGCACTATAGAGATTGTGGAATAAAAGTATTCATCTTAAAGCATTTGCAACATAGATAACCAAGTGATCAACCAAACCATTTAATTCTCTCCAAACATGAGTGATGTTGAAAGCTAGGAATTATAAGATATTTTGCCAAGCAACCTATGTATATTTCTTAATATGTTTGTTATATGGAGAATAAAATTTTCTAACCAAAATGAGAATGAGTTATGAGCCACCAAAGGTGGTCAAATATTTATAGCTTAAACAGATAGCTTGTTCAATTCCCAAAACTAAGGCTTCAAATTCCACCACATTGTTAGTGCAATCAAACTCAAGCATAAATGCATACAGACACATTTTACCATTAGGGGAATTAAGAAAAATCCCTACACCATTCCCTTCATTGGAATATTCTCTATCAAAGTGTAGATGCTATACTTGGTCATCTTGATGGATTTCATATGGAGGTAGATTTCCTTAAGTAAAAAGAGAATAAATTTGATATCTTAACATATTTTATATGGGGTTGATGTAAATTATCGATATATGATGTGATTATTCCTTCCCTGAAGACTATTATATTTGTTTCCTATTTATTTAAAGTCTTATGGCTTCCATTAAAAGATAAGTACCCACCTATTCTCACCTACCATTCTCTACCCAAAATGATAGAATAATTGTTGACCGACATATCCATAGCCTAAATATTGCAAGCAATCCTTATTTCAGTATGAGCATAGATAACCAATGTGGCATATTTTATTTCACCTATAAGTTCTTGTGATGACACGTCGACCCCTCTCAAAGAGCCATGTGGTAGTGGGAGACGTAGAAATGATGTTTCTCGCCTCGGTGGCTTTGGAAATGGAATACAAAGAAAATGGAGAATGGATGATGCCAAGATGGAAAAAAAATCCAAGGCCAAGATAGATAGGGTGAAGAGACAAAGTTTTCTAACATTTCACATCCCATCAAGGAGTGGAAGAAGTGTCAGGCCCGCATTGTTTTTACTATTCTATATTATCAAAAATTGGTTGGGGTTGAATTTATTTAGTGTTTTGGGAATATATTGAGGGGATTCAAGCCATATGATTTTTATCACATGCAAATGATACATACATTTGGGCCAATTAAACAAGACTATAGACATGTGATAAAGGTCTTAATGGTTATAAAGATGATCAATAGTCTTGATTATTTGGGTGTTAATCTCTTAATACAATAAAGTGCTTTGAACACATTGATTGGAAACCAAGGCTTAATTGATATATAGTATTTATTATTTTAGTTCAAAAGAACTATAAGTTTCAATTGATATGTACAACATTATGAAGTATTTGGCTCTCAGTCCAAACTCCATGGATGAACGGTCTCATAGTTAAAATCGGAGGCTTGTGGTATATGCTAGAACTTTGGGCAGACAACTACAACCAATATACAATCTTGATTAAGCCCCAATATGGTCTCCCTACATATTTGGAAGCACGGTGCTATATTTTTGCAATTCTGTAAAATTTAGAAGTCAACTAAAGTTAGCACTATAGTTAGAAGCTCTATTAAAACTTGTAACATTCTAAAATTTCCAAAAACAATGTTAAACTCAATTTTTCATCATAGAATAGCATACCATAGATTAAAGACAAATTGTACACATCAAGATGAATTAACAGAAGTGCAAAACAATAAGTGAATGACAAAATAACAAAAAAATTAAAGAGTTGTAGAGATGAAGTTAACTAAAGATAAACACTAAAACTAGAAACTCGGATTTCTTTATAAGCAGCATTGGTATGAACATAGTTAAATGAGTCAATCTTGAGGTGCTTTTTTATAGTGATTATGTAGTAGAGAATGCATTGGTGATCAAGGTGACATGGAATTGGCATCTTAGGTTGTTGGTGTATGTGAATGCAGTGAGTAATTGATTGGAATCATGTGTGAGATAGAGAAAGATAATTATTTTAAGGAAATCCTATTGATATAAGCTTGAAAAAATAATGAAATATGGATCAACATGGACAACAAGTTGGTTCTTGCCCTTCACGAATTGGGCTCTTGCATCTAAATGTGTGTCTGAAGAATAACTTTGGGGTTGGTGTCTCTGCAAATGGGTGCTTCTTTTAAGTTGATCATATGTCTACCAGAAGGGAGTGGGTGATTCCTGGTAGTGCATGTTAATGAAACACATTAGGTGTTGGTGATCCTTTTAATGGGTGTTGATAAATTAGGGAGTGGTTGCTTCCTTTTGGTTGGTGCCAAAAAACATATTGTAATAACAAGTTGAATCTTACCTTAAGGAATTAAGAAGCAGATTGGTTGTACATATTGTCTATATGTGTATGCTAATATGTGTTTTATATTTTTATTGATGATGTTTCTTACATGAATTGTTGTTGAATATATTGAAAAGTATAAATTGGAAATAATTGCATAATTTGTTCACAATATTGACCCCGCACCCCCACCTAGTATTTTATGGGTTTCTAATAATTGGTATTAAAGCAAGGTTCCTTTGGTATCAGTCTAATAACTAGAAGGAAGAATATGGATTGTGGCGAACTAGAATTGGATTAACTTAGATGGACTCCCATTTTTTAGTGGATAAAATTATTCAACTTGGAAGGTAATAATGAAAGTTTACTTAAAATCCCTTAACTTGGATGTATGGTTACATGTAGAGAATGGAATAAAAGGAAATAATTTTAATGCACAAGCTAAGAAGGAAAACTTGAAACGGTTGTCTTGGTTACATTCTAAAAAAGTTATCAATTATGATATTGCAAAAGAGATATGGGATGAGTTGCAGTGTATCTATGATAAAGGTACTCAAGCTACAGGTGATATCAAGTATTCTAATCTGAACGATGTAGAACATGCTAATTTTTTCAACTGCTATCAAACTCCACCTTAGACAGCTCATATGGCCAAGATGATGATTTCATTAGATTCCTCTTTTCGAGATGACCAAGATCTACCTAAAGATCACCTTATTTGGACAAATGAAAGTTGATGTTTGAATTTATTTATTCACTCATGTATATTGGGTTAGGTCATACCTAAGCACATGTTAAATTGGATAGGTTGGCCTCAAATCAAAGTCAACGCACATGAAATCCTATAAATAGAAGAGACCTCAAGCTCATTTGGACACATTGATGAAGCCATATTCTCTTCTCTTATTATCTTGGTTCACACAGGTCTGTCAGAGGAAAGTTCGCAAAAGGGTATGAAATATCAAGGGTGAAGCTCGCATTCATTTAGGGTTTTATGATTCCTAGACACTGGCACAAAAATGGGCATTTTAGTTTCTTAAAGCTAGTACACAGTGGTCAAGACAACATCCAGAAATCCCTAGACACTCGCACAAAGTGTTTATGGGAGTTTCTAGGAGGCGAGGGTTCCCATTGCTCAATTTGGTCCTTGGAAACATGCACAATATGGTCTTGAGAGCGTCTGAGCTGCCATAGACACTCACACAGAAGTCTTATGAGAGTGTCTAAGGTTTGAGGCAGATCTGGGAATGTTTGAAACCAAATGCCATCATCTAGTTCACTTGGGAGCATATGATATGTTCTGGATGCAGTCTTCCAGTTCTGTAGAGAGCATTGAGGACTACTATAGATGCTCGCACATCTTCTCCCTACATCCAGGACTCAAAGATGAGATTTCACTATTCCAAATATTTCGCTCAATGACAACAGTGTTAAGCAATATCCAACAGTTGACTACAGTCAGTGACAACACATTACAACCATTGGAGTGATGGTTTTGGTTATAAGCATGATTAGAGATGTTTCATGGATATCATAGTTGTTTTGTTGCATAGATAAAGTTATGGATCATTGCACTCTTTATTGCTTAGTCATTTGATGACAATCTAAGAAGAATAATATTTGTAAGGGTTTTCCCCATAGTGGGTTTCGCCCTAGTCTCACATCAATTCTAGTGTCTCTATGTGTGCATGTTTTTCTTCTATTGTTTCTTTATGTTCTGTTGCATTGATGATGATGATGTCGTTATTTCTATATAATTGCATATGCTGATGAATAATGGTGTATATCTGAATAATGTAATGATGATATGGGGTTAACCTAATGTATTAATGATGATGATGATGTTTTTATTTCTATATAATTGCATATGTTGATGAACAATGGTGTATATCTAAATAATGTAATGATGATAGGGGGTGAATCTAATGTATTAATGAATAAATCCAATTATCAAAGAAAATAATAATGTAACCTTATGAAAAAATAACATGCTATCGGAGTTGGGCTAAAGAAAAGTTATGGAGATCACCCCAATGATGACACCCTTGATGGAAGCAAGAAGTGGATGGTGGAGACCTAAAATATTTCTAGGGATTGAAGAAAACCCTAGGAAACTTTATTATTAGGGTTTGATGGATTCTATGAAGTTAGGGTTGGAAAGAAAACCCTGGTTTATGGAAACAATATGAGATATATGGAACCTAACTGGTCAATGTGAAGATGCTCAAGCACTTGACAAAGGTTTGATAAAGCTCTAGATGTGATAATCCCTAGTAGACCTAGTTGCATAATTGAAGGGAAAATTGGTATATGGACCATGGAAATTGATAGATATTGATGATTGGTTCAAGAGGAGAGGATCACCTCTCATTGAATATAAGTATTTCTTGACTTATGGTGCCTCTTACCTTTGTTTAGACCTATGGATATGATTATTATGTTTATTTCTTATACTTCCTGTAGATGTATTTGAGTATATGGATGTTTATAACCTCCTTGATGAGATGTGATGAGTAGATCCTTTGTTGTGAAGGCAAATCCCCTCTACAAACAAAGGTGATCTCTCTAGCCCAATGAGTGGTTCTGGCAACAGAATAAACAAAATAACATACACTTTCCTAGATTATGTTTAAAAAATGCAGAGAGAGAGTGACCTACCTCGCTTTGATGCTAACTGCTCAATCCTTCAGAGATGAATTTGATACCTTCACTTCTAGGCTTTCTCATTAATTGTTCTTCACAATTGAGTACCTGAAAGAAAGATCAAACAGAAATACAAGGTACAAGAGAATATATGGCATACATAAAACATAAACTACTTAAAAGATCAAGGATTATTAAGCTAAAAGCATAAACATTTACACAATTATGGAAAGTGAACATCAGATGTATGTATTAATAAGCTAAAAATGGAAGCATACAACCTATGCCTTAATGTTGGTGACCTCCTTTTGGTGGATGTCCATGTTCAAGAAAATACTCTTCAAGCACTCCTTCTTAAAGTTAGAATGGGCAGCATTTGGACATAATCTGGGTATAGGAAAGTAGGAAATCAATGACCAACCGTTTGGGGATGGAAGGGAGTTGATTTATAGGAAGGGAGAGGGAGTCAGGGATCCACAAAAGAGGTAGGAAGGTCCACAAATCAAGGGGAAGGCCCAAAATTATAAGACCAGGAGCTCCAAATTCAAAAGCTCAACCATGTCTATAACAACCAATATCCAACTCGTTGTTCTCGAAGTTTCTAGCATATGAAGCTTCTCCCCATTTTGGGAAAACCTATCAGAAGAAGTCTAACGCGGGTTTTCATATCAAAACCCATGCTAGTAGCACTAGGGTAAAGTAGTGAAACCTGCCATCAACACGGGCAGGCAATAGAGAAAAAAGCGTTGGCCCTAAAAATTAGGGTTTTAGCTAACCTTGTTCAAGATTGACTCATAGCAATTTTCCTTTGGTTTTTCAGGGATGTTTTTGTATATCTATCATGATGGATATACTTCACAGTTGTCAACATTTTGGCACTACGGGATATGGAACAAGAAGTGAATAAGAGGTGTGACAAAATACTATGTAATAGATGCCCCCTAAATCATGAAGGTGAAATAGGGAGTGATGGTTGAGATGCTTTAAAATCCAAGGCAAGGACGTGAACAACACTGTTAGGAGATCTGCAAATCAAGCATATATGTATACATATACATATCTGACATATCTGATAAAAATGCCTAGTGATACATGAATAGGCATCTAATGATACATGAATCCATGATATGGTGATGCAAGAGCATTGGGACTTAGCCAGCAATGTGAAAACTTGTTCACATGTTGTGCTTAAATAGTTTGAAACTCATTGACTGAGGGGTCAAAACCGGTTTTTACTGAGAGGGTTGGATCTCTCAAGAAATTTGTTATAATTCATTATTGTAATAAGTTAGAGACTGTCTTACTTTAGATTGAGAGATAGAGTTGTTTGCATAGTTGTGAAGGAGAGCTAAGAAATAAAAGATTGTTGATAGATCTATTAAGAATAGAGATTTGTTGTTAGATATGGTTAGAGAAATATTCGAGTGATAAAAAGAGAGGAAAATGTAATGAGTGGAGTGTTGAGAGGATTGTTGAGTGGAGAAAGAGCTCAAAGAGTGTGTGTGGATTGTATTTTGTGTAAACAGAGGTCCTTTTCCTGTGTAATCTGGCTAGGGCCAAGACCTTGTGTTATTATTGTGAATAAAATCAGTATTCTATACAAGATTCTTTAATCAGCCCGTGGAGGCCTCAAGTGTTTGGTTTTTCCTTTAAATCCATTCAATATTGATGCTGGTCTGTGTTTTCATGCTTTTTAATGGAATTATTGTGTTAAAGGGTCAATTGGTGAGTGCAGTTCATTGTTCTGGTTCCGTAGGCAAAAACACCCAAATACACTATGTATCGGGCAAAAACACATTTAAACGGTGAATCCAGACCTCAAGCGGTTATAGGGTGGAGTTTTAATGCTATTGGATCCGTAGAACCCAATCACATCGGCCCTTTGTATTTTCCATATCACATCGTTGAAAGCCATTACAAAGGGAAAACACGTTAAAACTTTGTGGAATCAAAGAAGGTGGACTGGAATATTTATTCATGGTAGTTTTGGGCCCTATCGGGTCCGACGTATTATCGCATCAGCATATGGGAGTGGGGTTTATATATATATATAAAGCAGTCATTGTAAATCGCCATTAGCGATAGCAATATCGTACCGGACTAAGGAATAGCACTGATAAAAGAGCTTGGTGCCTGCCGATCACCGATATTATGATTGGATCGTGACCATGGATTGGTCAGATCCAGATCTATGGTGATAATTCATATATTTGCTTATAACAACAGAAAAGCACTCCTTAAGCCTTTTCCTAAGGTTTTGGGTCCCGAAAGGATTAAAGCAAAATTTTAACATTATTAATGGTCTTTTGGACCCTAAAAAGGGGAAATCATTGTTTTCAAAGGATTTGGGTCTCGATAGAGAGAAGGGGTTGTATTGTGTAAAAAGGGGTGATTTTTGGGAGTATAAATCCATTTTTGGATTTATTAAATGCATTGTTTCTACTGCACAATTTTTGGTATCGGAGTAGAAGAAAGAGGTGTTTGTAGCAAAGATGCTGCTAAGGAGAGGTATTGGTTGAGGAAGACTAGAACCAAATGCAATTCTATTGGAAGAGGTGTGTAGTTTGTGTGCGCGAATGGAGACAATGGAGACATCACAAAGAAGAGCACCTAATGATGGAGCTGGGAGCTCTTCAGAAGAATTTGCTGCAGATTTGGGAGAAGTAGAGGAAGACAATGAAACTGCCAAAGTCCTCAAGATGCTGGAAAAAGTAGGAAGCAAACCCAAGATGGAGATCCCTATGTATGAAGGGAGCCTGAATGTAGAGGAGCTTATGGATTGGATTAGATCCATAGATCAATACTTTGACTATGAAGAGGTTGAGGAGAATAAGATGGTGAAGTTTGCAGTCACCAGATTGAAGGGTCATGCAACCATCTGGTGGGACGAGGTGCAGACATCAAGAAGGAGGAAAGGGAAATCCAAGATCAATCAATGGGATAAAATGGTAAGCAAATTGAAAGCCAAGTTTTTGTCTAAATACTATCATTTGAATATTTTTAAGGAATTGCAAAATTTAAAACAGAAAGAAATATATGTTAATGAGTATACAAAAGAATTCTATAGATTAAGTATTACAGCAGGGCATGTAAAAGATGATGTTGAAAAGATAGCTAGATATATAAATGGGTTAAGGTATGAGATACAAGATGAGATTAGCTTGTTAAGTCTGAAACTGTTGAGGATGCGTATCAAGCAAGTTTGAAGGCAGAGGAGAAAACCTTGAGGAAACAGAGTCATAGAAATAGAGGAAAGAGCTCAGTGAGAGGAAGAGGAGCTGCCAGATCCAAAGGAACATAACATCAACATGAAGTAGGAAGCTCAAGTGGCAGATCACCATAGAGGGGTGAATCTAGCAGAGGAATATTTGCGGCTAGAGGAAGAGGGCGAGAAGAGATGTTAGGTGTTAAACCTGTGGATAATGGGGACACATGTCATGGGACTGTCCTCATAACAAATTAGCAAGCCAGAGGGGTGCAAATGTGGTGGAGGCAAAGCTAGAACCACCTTGATTTGTGGAGAAAGAAGAACCCCCTGAAGAAGGTGAATCATTATTGTTTAGAAGAACTTTGCTTAGAGCAGAAAAGGAGGCTGGAGAACCTGTGCAAAGAAAGAACTTGTTTAGAACCACATGTAAATCAAAGGGTAAGTGCTCTAAGGTAATCATAGATAGTGGAAGCACTGAAAATCTTGTGTCCATAGAGATGGTGGATAAGCTTGGATTAGCGAAGACAGTACATCCTGCACCCTACAGAGTGTCTTGGTTATAGAAGGGCCATCAAGTCATTGTGATAGAGCAATGTAATGTTGAAATGCAGATCGGTACATACAAAGAAGTAATCCTATGTGACATAATGCCCATGGACGTATGTCATATATTATTGGGGAGACCATGGAAATTTGACTGGAAAGTGGTTCATGACGGGAGGAGAAACACATATACCATAGAGAAGGATGGAACTAAGCACATGTTGTTGCCATTGAAGAATGATGTTGATGAAGGACTGCCTGAAAACAGTATCATCTTGATAAGTAGAAAAGAATTGCTATAGGAGGTATTGAAAAGCGAGGAGATGCATTTTACTATCGTAGGGAGGCCCAAGGTAACCTTAAGTTCCACAAATTTAGATGATCTACGTGAAGGAGTTAAAGTTTTATTATATGAATTTGTTGATATCATCGTGGATGAATTTCCAAATACCTTACCACCGATTAGAAGTAGTAGCCATCACATCGATTTAATACTAGGGGCAAGCTTACTAAATAAAGCTGCGTATAGTCTAACTCCTCAGGAAAACGCAGAGGTTGCAAGGCAAGTACAAGAACTAATGGACAAGGGGCTGATCAGAGAGAGTCTGAGCCCATGTGTTGTGCCAACAGTACTCAGTCCGAAGAAGGGAGGAGAATGGCTCATGTGCACAGATTCCAGAGATATCAACAAGATAACAATCAGGTACATATTTCCTTTGCCCAGAATGGATGCTTTAATGGACTATTTAAGTGGATCTAGATACTTTACTAAGACATATTTGTAGAGCGGATATCATCAGATCAGGATTCAGGAAGGTGATGAATGAAAAACTGCCTTCAAAACAAATAATGGACTATATGAGTGGTTAGTGATGCCTTTTAGGCTCACTAATGCACCCAGCACATTTATGAGGTTAATGAATGAACTCTTGAAGGAATATGTAGGTAAATTTGTCATTGTTTACCTTGACGATATTATGATTTTTAGTAAAAGTAAAGAGGAGCATTTAGAATATCTTAATTTGGTCCTGAGAACTCTACAGAGAGAGAAAATACTAATCAATTTGAAGAAGTGTAGTTTCATGAAGGAGGAGCTGGTGTACTTGGGATTTTTGGTTTCCAAAGAGGGTTTGAAGATGGATATAGAGAAGGTACAAGCAATCTAGAATTGGCCTACCCCTAGAAGCATATTTGAGGTAAGGAGCTTCCATGCACTTGCTAGTTTTTACAGAAAGTTTATAAGAGGTTTTAGTCAAGTTTGTGCACCAATCCTTGAGACTATCAAGGAGGTCAATCATCCATTTCGATGGACAGAAGCAACGGATAGAAACTTTAATTTGCTAAATAAGAAGATAACAAAAGAGCCAATTCTAGCATTTCCTAATTTTGAGAAAGTCTTTCAAGTAGAAACAAATGCAAGTGGGGTAGTAGTTGGTGCAGTTTTAAGCCAGGAGCAAAGCCTAATAGCATATTTTAGCAAGAAACTGAATGATGCGAAGAAGAAATATTCTTCTTATGACAAGGAGTTTTATGCTATTGTGCAGGCTTTGAAAAAGTGGAGACATTATTTGCTGCCTAAAGAATTCATCTTATATTCAGACAATCACACTTTACAGTTTATTAATAACCAGCCAAAGCTAAATCAGAAGCATGCCAAATGTGTAGAATTTCTGCAAAGTTTCACTTTTGTAATAAAGCATAGGAGTGGTAAGTCTAATAATGTAGCAAATGCATTGAGCATGGTAAGTTTTATTTTGCAAGAGTTTAAAGTGGGTGTTGTAGGTTTTGGGGAAATGATAGAAATGTACAAGGATGATGAGGATTTAGAGATATCTACACAACAATTCAGAATCTAGTGAGCCATAATAGAAGTTAGTGGATGGACTATCTCATTCAAGGAGGCCTATTATTTAAAAGCAACAAGTTATGTATTCTCAAATGTTCCATGATGGATAACATAATCAAGGAGAATCATGGTGGAGGGTTATCTGGTCATTTTGGACAAGATAAAACCTTTGCCCAGGTGAATTCTTTTTATTACTGGCCTAAAATGCAAACTCATGTTAAAATTTTTGTTGAGAAATGCAATATATGTCAACATGCCAAAGGAAGGAGTCAAAATATAGGACTGTATCAACCATTTCCCATACCAAATCCACCGTGGGATGCAGTTAGCATGGACTTTGTTTTGGGTTTACCAAAAACCCAGAGAGGAAATGATTCTATTTATGTTGTAATAGATAGGTTTTCTAAAATGGCGCATTTCATTGCTTGTAGGAAAACTAGTGATGCAACACACATAGCTAATTTATTCTTTTCAGATATTGTAAGATTGCATGGTTTACCTGTAAGTATTGTATCAGATCGAGATACCAAGTTTGTGGGGAATTTCTGGAGGACACTTTGGAGGAAACTGGGAACTAACCTCAGTTTTAGTTTAGCATACCATCCTCAGACAAATGGAAAAACTGAAGTAGTGAACAGAAGCTTGGGGAATATATTAAGGAGTTTAGTATATTAGAATCCCAAATAGTGGGATTTGGCATTAGCTCAAGCTGAATTTGCTTATAATGATACACCAAACCGAAGCACTGGAATGAGTCCATTTTAGATTGTCTATGGAATGCATCCGAGAGGAGTATATGAGCTTAGAGATTTGGGAAAATAGGAAGCCAAGAGTGCAAGTGCTGAAGATTTTGTAGAACAGATGCAGAGATTACAAGAAGAAGTCAAATGTAAATTGCAGGAGAATAACAACAAATACAAGCAAAGAGTAGACCTGAAAAGAAGAGAGAAAGAGTTTCAAGTGGGAGACTTAGTGATGGTGCATTTGAGGAAAAGGAGATTTCCTACAAAAACTTACAACAAATTGAAAATGAAAAAAGATAGGTCCTTGTAAAATCATAAGGAAATTTTCAGCCAATACATATGAGATTGAGTTACCAGAAGGGATTGGCATATCCACCATTTTTAATGTTGCAGACTTATATCCATTCAAAGAGGCAGAAACAGAGTTGCAGAAAGAAGATACAGGTGATGAAGTTCAAACCGTGAACTGGGAGGAATATGTACCAAAAGCAGTCAAAAAGGAAGTTGAAGCTATCTTGGATCAAAGAATATCTAAGAAAACTAGAGGGCAGACATATTTCCAATATCTAGTCAAGTGGAAGGAGTAGCCAGTGGAAGATTCCAGTTGGTTGACAGCTACAAAACTAAAGAAGTATGGAGTAAGTTTTACGAGTCTGACAGAGGGGAAACACGACATCTTTTTCATGTTTAGATAGTTTTAAAAAATAGGCGAGAAAGGAAACTCCAAAGGTCCCTTTTCGTAAATCGTCTCTTGAATCCGAAAGGGTATAAAATGATATCCAAGGGAACCTCTTAGACATGTTTGACTAAGGTATTCCTTTTTCCTACAATAGTCTATCTCAGTCCAAAAAAGGGTTAAATTGATATTGAGTAGATGTAATTTCATTTAATTTAACGAGTTCGAAAAAACAAGTACTTGATAATATTTTCATGTTTGGAGAGTCAGAATAGAGCTTAATGATGACTCTTCCTATAGGAACGAGTCTTATAAATGGATAGCAACTAGTTCTTGTCATGATGGAACTGCTCAAAACATGTAAAGGTTAAGAGGTTGGCTAATAATACCACTCATTGTAGATGTTCCTCAGTCAAGGAAAAAACAACCAAATCAAATTGTATGATCAACCAAAGAGATGGTGACGATGGACAGAAAAAACTAAGGCTCATCCAACAAAACAGGATAATAAATATGGCAATCACGAGAGGTAAAGTGGGAATGGTTTCATTTTTACATAATCTTGAAACATGAGAAACTATGCTTGAGCATACTTGAAGGTGGTTTCATTTTTTCACAAGCTTGAAACATGAAAAACTATGCTTGGATTTGGTTTCATTTTTACACAAGCTTAAAACAGAAACAAACTATGCTTGAGATGAGTTTGCATGCCCTCAACATAATGACACAATTCAAGGTACATGTCCCCCAATATTCATTCCATTTACCTAAGTAGACTATTGGTTACTAATAGGTGGATGGAATAAAGGTTCGCTTACGAAATCAAGTGAAAGAATCGACTGGGAATTTACAAGATCTAATCGAAGACTCGAATTGGAAGGGGATTTGTTTCATTTTTTAAACGAGCTTGACACAGGAAAATAACCATGTCGATGAGACCTTATTTCATTTTTAAATGAGGTTGACATAGTAAAATAAATATTCTCATGGGAACACATTTCATTTTTTAACGAGGTTGACATAGTAAAAGAACTATCCTCATATCCCTTGTTTCATTTTTTAATGAGCTTGGCACAAGACAAGGAACTCTACTCCAAACCCTCGATCACAAATTGAAAGAGGCCATGGAATCCAAGAAGTTCTCATTATATGGGAGAACAACATTTTTGAAGGGATACATGTCTAGGGATCCAATGGAAAAATTGGGCTCCAATGCCCCAGTACATGGTGTACTACGTCACCTACTAGATCATCAGTAGATGTGGGCAGGCAATAGGTGGCCACGTAATTAACTTGTGGCAGTGATGATACTGCTTGCACATAAGAACCATTTAGGGATGATGGTTGATTGGGAAGTTATTCAGGACCAACGAATGTATGCTGATCAATGAACACAATTCTTCCTTCATGCCGGAAGCACATCACTCAAAAGAGGGAACAGATAGGAGCTCCAATGACGTAAACATAGTCATGACCAAGGAATAGATTTAAATCCAATAGGCCTTGGATAACCATCACGTCTTTATAGGTAGTCTTTCCTCCCAAAGTAATAGGAAACTTAGGAAGGATCCTTAACGGTTGATTGGTTCCTCTGTTAAAACCTAACAAATTCTGGGTGACGAGGACAAGCTGCTAAGAGCCTAAAGCTTGCCAAGCAGTGGAGGATAGAATACTAAAAAATTCTCCCTCATCTATTATTGTGCTAGGTATGACCATATTGTAAGATTGTACTTTGATCTGGAAAGGCACATAAGACAGAAGACAATATCTTGTCAATCGACTCCAATCAAAATAGGTACCTAAACTACTTAGAGGGGGTATCATAGGAACGTGAGAGTTGCCCTCTTGCACCTTGGGAATGGGACAATTTGCCTCGAGTTCATTCAAAACCAAAGAAACAAGTAGAACCTCATCAGTGTGAGGTTCACTCTCTACATGATAGACACAATCAACTAAAGGTAGAGCTAGTTCTACCGTTTTCTCAAGCAATAGCTGGTTTGGAAGAGACTCATGAGACTCACTTTCAGAGAGAGTGGGGTTGACCAGATATGACTTTTGATCAATCACTTGATCAAATAGTGAAGGATTAAGGGAAACATTTCAATACCCACCCAGAAGACGAGGTTGAGAAGCTGTAAGGTTCTCCAACTCTTTGGAAGCTCCGTCCATAAGAGGACAAAGGTGAATGGGATGATTACCTTCACACAACTTATAGGGAAATTTGACTTTTCCCTTTTTCCCATGGGCTTTATTATCACTAGTTGAAGGTCTATCACCAACATGATCCACAGAGGCTGATGACAATGGTCAATGTGAACCTATGGACCACACTTCTAAGACCTTGGGAATACTAAGACAAATTCTAAGAAGGTGGTCACCCTTACATAAAATGCAAGGGAATTTCACTTTTCGAGGCTGATTGGAAGATTTTTCTTCATTAATTTCATTGGTAATAATAGTTGTTTGCTTTCCCCCTTGCTTAATTTGCTTTTTCTTCTTCATCCTCTTATTCTTCTTCTTATATTCCTAGTTACTAGAATCTAGAATTTCACGAGGCGAAGAGGAAGAGCAGGGTGAAGAAACAAGAAAAAAAAGCTAGGGGTCAACTTTAGGATCAACATGATGTTGATGTTGATGTTGTTAAGGTCGAGGATAACTTGGTTGAAATGCAGTTTGGACACTCGGAATCACCGAGGCCATAAATAACTAAACTAGCAAACCAATGGTAAAACCACGAAGGGACAACATTTCCATATAGGGAGCACCAACATTTCCAAAAGAAGGAAAAGGAACGGGATTACCATCGAGGGGGTTTCCTTGGTTGGTAGAATCGGAAAATGTCTCCATTAGTATCAACCTAAGATCAACTAAGGAGTATTTCTACATGAAGGATGTTTTTTTGTGGTGAATTACTTTATTTTAGAAATTAACAAAGAAAAATAAAAAAAGGGTTAAGCTAGGCAAGAGGGTTTACCGAGTATCTGAGAACCTCTATATACACCTTAACCAAAACCAATGACTTAATGTATGGCATCCAATCTCCTCGAATGTTGTGTTCGGTGTATCACGTCTACAAGGTGGTTCACTCAGTTACCTGTGGCTAAAGGATAACAACTTAGTGGGCTCTCCCAATATATACGTGACAGTATGGGGAACACTAGTCCATGTTAGAATTGTCTAATGCATAATGTTTTGATGAGAGTGTTCCCATATACTTGCCATACATGGAGTGCCTCCGATATACCCAAGAATAATCGAGAACGATCTGATATACTTTTGTATGTGGAACATGATTTCACCTCTGGCATACAATGCATGCAGTTAATGACAGTTTCTAGGTTTATAGACGTCAGAACACCTCTCTAGCCTAGACCTCTAAATTCTTGCGTTAAGTTCAAAATGCTCCTTAGGTTAATTAAGTAAATTTTAATGTTGTTCTTGAATTATGTTTCAATTTTTTGGCTCAAATAATGTTACCTGAATCCCTAAGATGCAACTATATGAGAAAATAAAAAAAATTTCCTTTCAATGAAAGCTAGACTAACCAAGGGAAGAAATTTCAATCAATAATGGATCAAATAACATGCCTTCCACTAGATTTCACTTTCGCTTTCAAAATGCAATACCCAAAAGTAAAATCGATTTCCATTTTTCAATATCCTAAATGCAACTTATCGAAAGAAAAATGATGTTTACTTTACTAAGATGCACTTGTGTAAATGATGTTTTTCTTTACTTTTTGAATTCTCTAATGCAACTAAAGTACCAACTATAAAAAAAAAATATTTCATTCAAATGCTCTAATGCAACTAATGCATCAACCAAAGAAACACCAAATCCAATTCAAAAGCACATATATGAAAATATTTTCACTTTTCGTTTTGAACAAATGAATGATGCACTCTTTTTAGCTTGTAATCCAAACAATGTAATCTATGTTCGATAAATAACAAAGATGATTTTTCAAGTGCAAGATGACCTAATGCAATCGAAAAGAAACTTTGCAAAAGACAAGCCAAAACTAATGAAAATTGATGTTTTGAATGATTTTAACAGATAACTAGATCTAATCAATGAGCAAACTACAAACTTAGTGACACTTACAAGTGGCAAGTGATAATCAAATGACCTAAAAACCCTAGAATCAATCCAATTTCACTCCAAACACTTGAAATCTCAAGAGACAAGAATTGGCTAATCAAATAAGATAATCAGACAAAACACCAATAAATCCAATCACAATGGACAAGAAAAAGGACCTCAGGGGCTAAGACACACTGGATTTTGACAAAGAAACCCTAATTTTCACCAATCTCTGAGATCAACGCAGCTGTAATGGCCAAAATCATGCTGAACAGGGGTTCAAAACGACTTTTTTAAAGCAAATCATGCTGGAAACGCGACTATCTTAGTAAAAAAGTGCATTCGGTGAGGAATAAGGAAAAAAACAAAAAATATTTCAATAAACACTCCAGACTCAAAACTTTAAGGTAGTAATTAATGACTGTGCAGACCTATACATGCTCAAACTAACTAAGAACACAATGGTCATTCAAACTGATCATGAAATCTGATAAAAAAAAGAGATTGAAGAGGTTATAACTTCCCCAGTGGAGTCGCCATTTTGTTGTGAAGGAAAATCCCCTATGTGGACAAGGTGATCTCTCTAGTCCAATGAGTGGGTCTAGCAATAAACTAAAAAACTAACACTCAATTTCCAAGCTTATGTTTAACAAATGCATAGAGAGAGTGACCTACCTTGCTCTGATGCTAATGTCTCAATCCTTTGGAGATGACTTTGATTCCTTCGCTTCCAGGCTCGATCCTTACTTGTTCTTCACATCTGAGTACCTGCAAAAAATATCAAATAGAAATACAAGGTACAACAGAATATATGGCATACATCAAACATAAACTACTTAATAGATATAAGAGTATTAAGCTAAAAGCATAAACATTTACACAATTATGGAAAGTGAACATCAGATGTATATATTAATAAGCTAAAAAGGGAAGCATACAACATATGCCTTGATGTTGGAGACCTCATTTTGGTGGATGTCCAAGTCCAAGCAAAGACTTTTCAAGCTCTCCTTCTCCAAGTTAGAATGGGCACAATCTGAGTATAGGGATGTAGGCAATCAATGACCAACCATTTGGGGATGGAAGGCAGTTGATTTATAGGAAGGGAGAGGGAGTTAGGGATCCACAAAAGAGGGAGGAAGGCCCACATCTCAAGAGGAAGGCTCGAAATGATAAGATCAATAGCTCCAAATGGGATAGCTAGACCATATCTACAATTACCAATATCTAGCTCATTGTTCTCGAAGTTTCTAGCATACAAAGCTTCTTCCCCATTTGGGGAAAACCTGCCAGAAGAGGTTCGGCGTGGGTTTTCATATCAAAATCCATGCTAATAGAGCTATGGTAAAGTAGTGAAACTTACTATCAGCATGGGCAGGAACCGGAGCAAAGAGTGTTGGCCCTAAAAATTAAGGTTTTAGCTAACCTTCTTCAGAATTTACTCAGGGTTATTTTCCTTTTGCTTTTCAAGGATGTTTTTTTTCTATGTTTCATGATGGATATACTTCACAGTTGTCATCATTTTGGCACTTCAGGATATGGAATAGGAAGTGAACAGGAGGTCTGAAAAAATATTGTTTAACATCCTTCTTGAGGATCATTTGAGATGCAAGAAAGGAAAGCTAGATCTGGAAAGAGGTAAAGAGATACTTGATGAAAAGGTGAAAAGCACTACAAGCTGCCTATGAGAAGGTGCACAGGTATTTTAATACTACAAGGTATGCATGGTATGTTGTATTTCAGCAATAACATTGATGGCTAGGTAAGCCCTAAGGTATGACGAGAATGTATCTTTCTTTGATGGCTCATACATGCATATGAAAGCAACTTGGATCTATGTTTCCTAAGGTAAAATGATGCATATGGTGTTGAACATTATGATATTCTTGAATTATACGAGGCTATCTAATGTTGATACATTGATACACTTGATGATTGGCTAACATCCATATGTTGGACATATTTATCCTATAAATAAGGCTAGCACCTTTACTTTAGTAAATGATACTCTCGATACTTGTCATGACGGATTTCATATAGAGAGATAGCTCATTGACTCCTATATAGGAGTCTATTGATAATGTTTTTGATAAGAATGATGAAAGCATATGGAAAGAGAGATTGACACTCTCTTTTGTTTTGGTAAATCTTTATTGAATTACCTAAATTTATATCATTGATCATGATAAGCATGGTAGCCTTGATGTTAGAGGTAAAAATATGAGATTGATATTCTAGATCTCTTACTACTTGTGGTCACGTCTTGATGACATATGGCTAAACTGAATGTCCTAACTTGATGGAGTGACTTAATAGAAAGTGTTATTGTATTCATAATCTCTAAGATATGATGTTGCATCTCTCTACTACTTTGAGTCTAACCTTTGATGAAAGACTGATGTCATGATGATGATATCCATGATAGATATATGTTTATTATCTAACAAATCTGTTGTTACTTGACTCTAGTAGAGACAGGTTGATGACATAGATTCCCAGTCAGAGGGAGAATCTCTTCTCAAGATTGTTACTCTTATTACTCTTTGTGTTTTGTACTGTTGAAGTATGATTTATGTGCATCTAACATTATTGATCTGTAGAAAAGTCTTGGATTTGAAGCTTGTATAAAAATTAGAATTTAGGCTTTGGATGCATGCACAGAAATGGGAAAACTCATCCTTTGACGCACGCAAACTAAGGCCTAGGTAGATTCCAAGCATCTAAATATGCTCCCATGCTGACCTGAAAGGAGCGTCCAGGGGTTTGACTATAGTTGACCATGATATGAAGCTTTCTGGAGTTGTCTGAACTCTGAATCAAGGTGTCTCTAACATGTTCTACCATTGTAATATGATTTCTGAAGTTGTTGGGTTATATTCTTGATCACATAAAAGTGAAGTATCTTTCTTGAAATCAATATGTTCACCTGGAAGATGTCGGTACCAAAAATGTGTTGCAGATAACAACAAGATCTACAAGCAGGAAAATCTTGAATGTTTTCCATAACATGAACATGTAGAATAAACTTGTGTTTGCAGGTGACCAAGGCATACAGATAGATATGTCATTATGTTTGTGCTAAAAGAGGTTGGCATGATTTGGCTGATTGATATAGATTAACAATGTTTTGTCATGACACTTGACAATAAATTTGATTTAATTGTTGAGATATGTCTTGACTATATATCTATCTACAATAGAAAATTTGTAGGTTTTAACCCGATATAGAAATTACTTGCATACAAATTCTAAAACACAGAAAATAAACAATGCGAGGGCATAACACATAAAACACATATACATAGAGATTCTCACCTAGATCCCAAAACCGGGACTAGCAGCTTGATTTTTCATTATGTTCCTTTCAATGTTACAATACATATTTATACATGCTGAAGCATCAAATACCATGGACCGAAAACCATCACGTCCAAAAAACATGTGCAAAAAACATGCACAAAACCATAGGTGGGTCCGCCCAACCTAACATAGAGTCCAAACCAAAATTTTTCCGGGCGCTGCCCCAGACCCCATAAAGTGGGGTTACAAGTACACCTCAAACCCCATGTGACCCTCCCCCCTAACCCCTGGTTAACTACATGGGTTAGTCGTGGAAAGAATATAACACAACCCAACATTCTCCCACTTGTTTTCTTTCCACAGGGTGCCACAAGAGAGCTTAGTCATTTTTCTAGGCCTGAAATGCTCATTGTCTCTCTACACCAAGAGAGCTTCTCAGAGCTCACAGATTTTGTCAATGCATCTACAATATTCTTCAAAGTGTCCACCTTTACCAGCAACACCTTTTTGTCTTCTATCATATCCCTCACAAATGATACTGAACATCAATGTGCTTTGTCTTTGAATGATATGCAGGGTTCTTTGCTAAGAAAATTGCACTTTGGTTGTCACAGTCTATCCTTATAGCTTCCTGTACTAACCCCATACTTGAACACAATCTCTACAACAAAATTGCTTCCTTGCTTGCATGAGTGGCTGAGATGTATTCTGTCTCTGTAGTTGATAGTGCCACTACAGATTGTTTCTTACTCATCCAACTGACTACACCTCCAAATAGGTTAAACACATACCCACTTGTAGATTTTCTCTGATCCAGATCTCCTGCCCAGTCTGCATCAACAAAGCCACGAATATCCAACATTCTGTCCAATCCTGGTCTTCCTTGGTAGCACAAACCATAATCACTAGTTCCACGCAAATACCTGAAAACTCACTTCACTGCTGTCTAGTGCTCCTTCCCTAGTTTTGACATAAACTTGCTCAATCCTCCCACTGCATGTGCAATGTCTAGTCTAGTACAAACCATTGCATACATCTAGCTACCAACTGAACTTGCATATGTAACACAAGACATGTCCTCTTCCTCTTCTTGTCTCTTGGGACACTGTTCAGCAGATAACCTCATACCTACAAGAATAGGAACCTTCACCGGTTTATTATCCTGCATATTAAACCTCTGCAGTATTGTCTCGACATACTTCCTTTGGTTTAACCAGAGCTTTCTCTTCGCCCAACCTCTTTTAATTTCCATGCCCAAAATATAGTTCGTAGCACCAATATCTTTCATGTCGAATTTGGAGGACAACTAGGTCTTCAAATCCTGGATAATTTCTTCGTCATTTCCAACCAGCAACATATCATCCACATACAAGACCAGGTAAATAACATGGTCACCAATTAATTTAAAATACAGACAGTGATCTGCTTTGCTTCTAGTGAAGCCAAGTCCCCATATAAATGTGTCAAATTTCTGATACCACATCCTTGGTGATTGTTTTAACCCATACAGAGACTTCTTTAACTTGCATACCAATTATTTCTTACCCTTCACCGCAAAGCCTTCAGGTTGTTTCATGTAGATTTCCTCTTCTATATCCCCGTGAAGAAATGTTGTCTTCACATCCATCTGTTCTACCTCAAAATCAAAAGAAGCAACAACAGATAAAAGTAATCTAATAGAAGTTACCTTGGTAACAGGAGAAAAAAATATCACCAAAATCAATTCTTGGCACCTGGGAATAACCTTTTGCTACCAACCGAACTTTGTATTTCTCCACCTATCCTTCTGCATTTGTCTTCTTCTTGAACACCCATTTGCTACCAATGGGTTTCCTTCTAGCCGACAACTCCACCAGATCCCAAGCCTCATTTTTGTGCAAAGATTCCATTTCATCAACCATGGCCTCTTTCCAAAGTTTTCCATCATCTGAATCCACTGCTTCCTTCACAGTTCTGGCATCATCATCAGTAACAGACAAAGCAAAATTTGAACATAAAGCAAATGGACTATACCTTTCTGGCTACCTTCTTTCTCGAATTGACCTTATCACAGCCGGAGTTTGTGGCTCTTCATCTTCTGATTCCTCGTCTGCTGTAGAGTCTGATTCTTCCTCCTTTAGCTCAAACTCTATCTTCTCAGGTTCCTTTGGTTGGAATTCATGTTTAATAACATCTTTCACCTCTCCGAACACCACATCTCGGTTGTACACAACCTTCCTTGTTACTGGGTTCCAAAGCTTATAACCCTTTAAACCATCCTTATACCCAATAAAGATGCATTTTTCAAATTTGCTATCCAACTTGGTTCGTTTCTCCTTTGGAACATGTACATATGCATCACATCCAAATACCCTTAGATGTGAAAGAGAGGCTTTCTTACCAGTCCATACCTCTTGAGGAGTCTTATCCTCTAATGCTAATGAAGGTGACCTATTGACTAGGTAACATGCAGTATCCATTGCCTCTACCCAGAATTCCTATCCTAACCCAGAACCACTGAGCATGCTTCTTGCCCTTTGCATCAACGTCTTGTTCATTCTTTCTGCAACTCCATTTTGCTGAGGTGTATATGGAGTAGTCTTTTGTCGTGCTATACCACATTTCTTATAGAATTCTTCAAATTCCTTACTGAAAAACTCTCCATCATTATCTATCCTCAGCACCTTTATCTTCTTCTCTGTCTAGTTTTCCACTAGAGCCTTAAATTCTTTAAACCTGTCAAAGACTTCAAATTTCTTCTTAAGGAAATATATCCATGTATTCCTTGAGAAGTCATCTATAAACGATACATAGTACACAGACTTACCTAGTGATGGAACCTTCACAGGTCCAAACACGTCACTGTGCACAAGCTCTAATATTTGTTTCACCCTCTTACCACTAGAGGGGAAACTCACCCGATTCTGCTTCCAATATACACATTTTTCACAGAAATCAAAATCCAGAGGGATATTACTCATACCTTCTACCATACCCTTACCATGAAGTATTCGAAGGCCCTTCTCTCCAATATGTCCAAGCCTTTAATGCCACAACATGGTCTTCTCTCCAGAGACCACTAGATTTTTTGCTCTACTTTCAGGAACCACAAAACTGTTGCACCCATCAACAACAGTGCTACCTTGCAGCTTGCAACGAGTTCTAGTCTGAACTCCCTGCATCAATACCAGTGCTCGTCAAACGATCTTGTAGGTATCCTTCTCGAACACTATTTTTACAACTGCATCATCCAGCTCGCTTACAGAAATCAGATTTCTGGCTAATGCAGGAATATGTAGAACACTCGGAAGTGTTCTAACCCTTCCACCTTGCAACTTCAACTTTATTTTTCTACAACCAATGATTCTAGCCTTCCTATCATCCCCTAAGAATAAATCACCACCATCATATTTCTCATACTCGCATAACCACTCTCTATGGGGAGTGAAGTGAAATGAAAGTGCTTGACGCATCCCCACCTTCATCTGAGGTTGTTTTCACCTCTGCAGAAAGAGCATCATCAAATCCCTTTCCTTTGTCAGGAGCTTTGGATTTACAGTCCCTTTTGAAGTGCCCTTCCTTTCCACATTTCCAGCACACTATCTTTACAGGTTTTCCTGGAGATTTAGATCTCCCACTTGATGACTTATTTTTGTTTCTATTCTGGGATCGTCCTCATACAGACAAGGCATCACCACTCTGGCTCTCCATATTTTTCCATCTCATCTCCTCCGTCAACAAGAATGAGACTATTTCATCAAAATGCAAGGTAGTTGCATTGCTACCTATTGCAATAACCAGACTATCCCACGAATTTGGTAGAGAACACAACAAACTGATGCACTTATCTTCATATAGAATTTTAATATCAACAGATGCTAACTGACTTACCATAGTTTTAAATGCGTTCAGATGCTCTGTCACCGAGTCTCCATCTTTCATCCTCAGGTTATACAACTTTTTCTGCAAGAACAATTTATTCACCAGAGACTTAGATTGGTACAAAGTTCCTAACTTGTCCCACAAAGCCTTCGCCGTAGCTTCCCCTGATACATTCAACAATACTAAATCTAAGACACACAATCGTATTGTGCTCTTTGCCTTCCAATCCAACTTCTTCCATTCTTCATCGAACACTCTCGTTGGTTTAGTACCTGGATCTACCGTGATCCACTGATCTTTATCCACCAACAGATCCTCCATCTTGAGTTTCCACAACTGAAAACTCTGACCATTAAATTTCTCAATCTCTATCTTTCCACTGCTCGCCATCTTCTTTGACCACCAGAATTGATCTTGCATATCTCCCACTCAACAGGGTCTACCACAAGCCTGAGCGAAACCCCTCAGCAACAAAGGCGTCCCCTTGAAGCCAAATCTACTTTGATACCAAATGTAGGTTTTAACCCCATACAGAAATTACCTGCATACAAATTCTAAAACACAGAAAATAAACAATGTGAAACCATAACACATAAAACACATATACACAGAGGTTTTCCCTTGGATCCCAAAACTGGGACTACCAGCTTGATTTTTCATTATGTTCCTTTCAATGTTACAATACATATTTATACATGCCGAAGCATCCAATACCATGGACCAAAAACCATCGCATCCAAAAAACATGTGCAAAAAACATGCACAAAACCATAGATGGGTCCACCCAACCTAACATAGAGTCCAAAACCAAAATTTTCTGGGGCACTGCCCCGGACCCCATAAAGTGGGGTTATGGGTACACCTCAAACCCAATGTGACCCTCCCCCTCTAACCCCCGGTTAACTACATGGGCTAGTCATGGAAAGAATATAACACAACCCAACAAAATTTTGACTTGACCTGATGACTAATGATATAATTTGATGATTGTTGATTTTCCCTAATGTCTATTTTATGTGGGTATAATGACTTACGTGAGTATTCGAAAAATAATTTTGTATTGGCCTCCTTGTTCCTAGCACAATGGTTGAGGTAATGAGAGTTGTGATTCAACATCAAATTGAAACCTGCATGACCCATCCTTGGTGTACGATTTTGCACCTAGCAACATAAATGACTTATGTTATGATTATGAAAATGACTTGATGAAGTTTGGATTGATATTGCATGACTAGCTACATCTTGTTGGCATGATAATAAATGAAGTCAAGATGTGATATGAGCTCCACCTATCTCCTGGTTAAAGGAATTAACACTGTGATATTGATGACTTTGATAATGGTTGTAACTCTGGTGAGTTGACCTTGTAGATACTACATTGATCTATGAAAGGTTGATTATGTTGGATTGGCTAGGAATTATTCTTAAGAGCATTGCATGAAGCAAGCTCCTCGATCTAGATATGTCTATATTCGACGGTTATCTGATGAATACAAGATGATGAGTTCCAAGGTATGGCTTTGTTTTATATCCTGATGGTCTACTCTTGACAGGGGATAAGCCTCTGATGATCTAAATCAGAGTGAGATAAATTCTGAAGCTCAAATGATGTATCATGGCATGATGAATCAATTTCTAGAATCTGGAAAATAAATTCTATATTTCAAAGCTATTAGAAATTTTTTTTGAATAATGAAAATGCAAATCCTTGGATACTCTGATTTGGAGTTCAAATATATTGTTGAACTTGACATGGAATCCAACTGAGGATTGAAGCATTGATGTTCCATTTTGAACATCCATCTATATATATATGATGTGCATATAACTTTAATAAATTCATGAGTGAGTCGCTTCATTCACATAGAGTCTTCATCTTGCATGGATGTATTGTTGTTGATAGAGATTATTTTTAAGCATATCTGGATGTTGCTTTAGTATGAGATCTTCCATGATATCTTCAACGAGAGTCCCATAGTATGATTGAGGATGAGTACAATGTTGCTATAATGGCTAGTTGTGAGGAAGGATGAAGAAGATCCTTAAAGAGCTACCTGTGCATGATCTAGATATGACATGGATACATTATGATGACATAGAGTGAGATCTGATTGGAAAAAAGTCCTATATTTATAGTTGGGACCCAAATGCTCTCATATATTAAGACAATGCAGTTGTTTGAAACAAGCTTAAGCTTGTGGTTGGCATCTCCTTGAGAGGGAGGATGATCTTATGGTATCCTTTTGTGACTTATGTTGGCCCTCAATTTTGGTATTATTTTTGCTAAAGGAAACTTACTTAATCCATCTATTTTCCATCCATTTTCCACTTTATCCATCCCATTTTGATGTATTTCATGTCTACTCAGGTATTTAATTTTAAATTTTTAGATTCTAAAGTTTTTATGAAAATTTGGTTTCAAGTGCAAATATTGATAGATTCAGAAATTCACGTAATAGCTATATGGATGACATGTTTGCAGGACACTTGGGCACGATTTTGATGCATGGATGGACAGCTTGGGAACTATGACTAAGGTAGCTCTACTTGGTTTGAACAGACCAAGCCTTATTAGGCCCATTTAATGCTGGTCAAACATGACTAGTCACTCAGAAAATCCATTGAAATAGAGCAGTTTTGAGATTTTATGGGATTGACCATATTTCTTGAGATGAGATTGATGAATTCGACTTAGATAGGTGAATATGAGTAGATATTTTTGTTAGAAGGACTATAGAGCAGTTTTTTTCACAAGACTTCTATTTAAAGCCAAGACTTTGATGGCTTATGTATTCACTTTTGTATAATTTCATGCTGAGACATTTTGGAGTTGAGAGCTAATTTGAAGAACCTGTTCATTAAATCTTAGTTTATTCATCATTTTAGTAAGTTGGAAAAACAAAGTGTTCAAGTTGAGCACTCCTTCTATTAAATTGGTGAATTGTAACTAGTTTTCCTTGATTACATGCAAGCAGTTTTCTTATGTATTTCTTTGGTTTTAATTGATAGAATTATGGTGAATGAATTGTGATGGAACATACCAAAAGTATCTTAAGTTAGGAGCCTCCCTTCATTAATGATTTGTCCATCTTAAGCTATTAGTTTCTGATTTCTGTTCATCGAGTAATAATTGAAGAAGAATTGGTCCTCTTAAGTTAAGAGCCATTTCAAACTTTCCCTCTTTACAAAGTGAATTGGAATTGTTAATATAGGTTATATTTGTAATATGCAGTTCTTTAGTTTTTGAAAAACTTATCTTTCAAGTTTGGTTACATCTGATATTCATATATAGTGGACTTGCCTTCAAGTATTACCAACCTAGATTGATAAGGAATATTTGTGTTAATTTGTGTGAATAAATTAACTCAACATTTTGGTGTCATTGCTAGGGAGCCAAATATCAGCATAGTAAATAGGAAGATAAGCAAACAAACTTTAAAAAAAATCATTAAAAAAAAAAAAAAAAAAAAAATTAGTTACATTCATTTTAGTTATGTTTCTTTATGCCTAGATATAGAGATCCTCAAGGTAGATTTATTAAAAACCCCCCACAAATAGAGGTAGGACCATCAAATCCAAGAACACCAATTACTGGTAATCCAACAATTGAGAAATTGGAAGAAAAACAAAGAACTGCACAAAGGTTAACTTTAATTGAGAGGCAAACTTTGTTAGCCTGGGAAGTAAAAAGAAAACAGTTATCAACTTCTAGAAAACAAAAGGAAACTGTTAAAGAAAAACAACCTATTTTTGAATCTATAAGTCAACCTGTCTTTGAACAACCTGAACCTCAAATTGACATTAAAACAATCAAAGCTATGGCAGAAGAGGGACTTGGATCGGTTATTCTTACTCCTGAACAATGACTTGAATATGAGAGACAACAAAGAGAATGGAGAAGACAAAGAGAGGAAGAGGCAAAATGAGAAAATGATAGAAAGATGGAAGAGGATAGGAAAAGAAAAGAAGATGGTGGTGATCAGGAAACTACCTTTGGCTTTCCAATAATAGATACAAGTGCAATATTAGGAGAAGAGGTGAAAATGAAAAATATTCCACCTTTTGTATTGCCAAATTTTTATGGAATGTCAACAGAAGATCCTGATTTTTTCATGTTTGAATTGGATATCTTAAGTAGAACATATGGATACACTGATGACACACATAAACTTCATCTCTTTCCTGCTACATTGAAAGCAGCAGCTTTAAAATGGTTCATGGGTTTAGGAGAGCAAACAATAGCTTCTTGGGATGATATGAGATCAGTCTTTCTTAAAAAATATCAAGCCTATTGTAGGCCTAGGGACTCAAAGGAAGATGTTTTCAGAATGACACAACAAGAGGAAGAAAGTCTAGAAGAATACTTAGAAAGATTTGCATATAATCTACAAAAATCCAAACAACACTCTCTAAATCAGGAAACCATTCGAACAATCTTTCTCAAAGGTATAAGAGATGAATACCTTGACATTCTGAATGTGATGGGCAAGGGAGATATTTCAAATTTTCCATTCAATGAAATTGCTGAATTATGTCAAAAATATTCTAGAGGTAGATCAAAATCTATAAAAAGAGATGGGAGTTCAAAAGCAGCAAAATCAGTAGCAGGAGGAGTAACAAGAGCAGAAATAGGAAGCTTATTAGAAAACTTCAAAACTGACCTCCTAAGTACATTAGGAACTCAGGTAGATGTTCTAAAAGCAAATAAGAAGAAAGAAGAACAAGAACAATCTTTTGTTCCAAATGTAGAAAGAAACATCCATTAAGAGAATGTCCTTTGGATAGTGTTCAAGTATGTGGTCTTTGTACAGAAAACCATTCAATAGAAAATTGTCTAAGGTTGAAAGAATTGCAAATGAATCCAATGGAAGAAGTGTAAGGAATAGAAGGTTTCTATTATGTGGCACCACGAAGACCTTGGCAACCAAGGCTGCCTCAACAAAATCTGCAACAATTCCCTCAACAAAACTATCCATATCCGCCTCAAAATTCCTGGAATATTTCAATGCCATGGCAAGTTTGGCCTCCACAACAATATCTAAACCAACTTGCACAAGGATGGAGAGGATATGGTTATGGAAACCAGGCACCTCAACAATACCAACAACAATACCTGCAACAATATCAACAGCCATTTCCATATCAACAATATCCACAGTCCATGCCATTTTCGCAATAGAATTCTACATATCCGCAATCCATACCATTTCCGCAACAGAATTCTCCAACATTATTAACATAACCACAACAATTATAACTACCTTCAAACCAATCCAGACCAACTCAATTACCAACCCAACTAGTGGAAAATCCGAACAATAAGATGGATAAACCTGCATACACTATAGAAGAAGCAGCATATTTTCCAACATATTCTATTCTTCCTATAAATGATGTCCATTTAAGGTCTGGAAAGGTTCTTACAAAGGATTATCCTCCAATCATAGAAGAACCAACTGTGCAAGGAGAACAACCTGAAACATCACAATCTGAAACACAAATTCAGAAAGGAAAAACTATTATAACTCAAACATCACCCCATCCTGAGAGTTTAATAGAGCAACGAAAAGAAACAAACCTTCCTGAATTTGATATTTTCGATGACTTGAAAAATGCTTAAGTAAAAATTCCTTTATTGAGGGCAATTAAAGAGATACCAATATATGCCAAAACAATAAAGGAATTATGCATTAAGAAAACTGGTAAAAAGAAGAAGGATCCTACTACAATCCAAGTTATTGGCAAATTAGCAAGTCTCATGTCAACACAAACAATGGTAGAGAAATATATTGATCCTGGTATCCCTATGGTTACTATTTCAATAAATAATTTCTCAGTTCCAAATACATTAATAGATTTGGGAGCAAATATAAATGTAAGGACTATGGAGACAATGAAAAATATGCATTTAAACAACATTAGATCAGCTTCTACAATTCTAGAATTAGCAAACAGATCTAAAGTTGTCCCAGAAGGAATACTAGAAGATATCATAGTCTCTTTGGATTCATGGGAGTATTCTGTTGACTTCCTTATCTTGCAGCCAAAAACAAATTTGGGAGGACGTCCTCTAATCTTAGGCAAACCATGGCTAGCCACAACTGATGCCTTTATAGGATGCAGATCTAGAAGTATTATTATTTCACATGGAGATCAATGGAAACATATTACACTTTATTCACCTGCACAATCATCTTCTTTAGAATCAATACTTGAAAGTCAAGAACAGCAGCAAATTAAATCATTTTTAAGTATATATCAAGTCTTTGACCTTAGAGAAGAAGAAGAGAATGAAGATTTAATGCTCTTCATCTAAGAACCAAATATTTCAGAGCAGCTTAAAGAGATTCAATATGAAGCTGCAAGTAATCTCTTGAACCAATGTTTTCAGGAAACTTGTACAGTTCAATCCTTGCGAAGCTCTTTTACAAACATTTTTCCTATAAACACAATTACCAATTCAACAACAAAAACAATTGAGATATATCCTGGAAAGCATTTGAACATTGGAAACCATTTGCAATTGTCACAAGAATAAGAGGTAATTTCATTATTACAAAAATATTCAAAAGCTTTTTCCTGGGATTATACTGACATGCAAGGAATCCATCCCAATACATGTATCCACCACATCTATACAGATGATCAGATCAAACCAGTAAGGCAACCTCAAAGACGAATGAATCCCATGATGAAAGAAATAGTGAAAGAAGAACTGCAGAAATTGCTTAAAGTTGGGTTCATCTATCCTATTTCAGATAGTCAATGGGTTTCTCCATTGGTAATAGTACCAAAGAAAAATGGGAAGTGGAGGGTATGTGTAGATTATCGAGAATTAAACAAAGCAACATTAAAAGATCATTTTCTGCTACCATTCATTGACCAAGTTCTAGACTCATTAGCTGGAAAGAAATTTTTCTCCTTCCTGGATGGGTTTAGTGGGTACAATCAGATTAGAATAGCAACGAAAGACCAAGACAAAACAACAATCATTGGCCCATGGGGAACCTATGCATATAATTTCTTGTCATTCGGGTTATGCAATGCACCTACAACTTTCCAAAGAACAGTGCTTGCAATATTTGCTGATCTAATCCATGAATGTGTAGAAGTTTATATGGATGACTTCACGGTCTATGGAAACACATATGACGATTTCCTCAACAATCTTGAGAAAGTTTTGAAGCGATGCATAGAAACAAATTTGTCATTGAGTAACGAAAAATGCTATATGATGTTGACAGAAGGCATAGTTTTGGGACACCATATTTCCACTTCAAGAATTAAGGTGGATCCAGCAAACATACAAGTCCTTGTGAATTTAATGCCACCTACAACACAAAAAGAGGTAAGGAGTTTCCTGGGTTATGCAGGCTACTATAGACGATTCATAGAAAACTTTAGTAAAATAGCGCAACCTATATTCAAGTTATTAGCAAGAGATGTTGAATTTCAATGGAAAAATCACTGTCAAAATGCATTTCAAATATTGAAAGAAAAACTATCAATTCCACCCATTCTTCGTGGACCAAACTAGTCTCTGCCATTTCATATTTCAACTGATGCATCTGATACTACGATAGGTGCATTACTTGGGCAGAAAGAGAACCTGTTCAATTATGCAATATACTTCATAAGCAAGAAATTAACACCTGCAGAATTGAACTATACAGTCACAGAAAAAGAAATGTTAGTTGTAGTACATGCAGTAAATAAATTCAGGCATTACATAACGGGATACCAAGTATTTATTCATACAGATCATTCAACAATAAAATATTTGATGAATAAATATATCACCAATGGGAGAATAACATGATGATTACTGTTAATGAAAGAATTTAACATCACAATTCAAGATCGACTAGGTAGAGAAAATCAAGTGGCTAACTTTCTTTCACGAATACATTCACCCAACGATCCAAATCTAGTTTCGGACAACTTTCCAGATGAACATTTGTTTGCAATAGTAGTGAAAACACCATGGTTTGCAGACATAGAAAACTATCTATCTTCTGGGAAATTTCCAACACAATTCTCCAAGAAACAAAAACGAAAAATTATTAAAGAAAGTTATAGGTATAGTTGGGTAAATGGCGATCTGTTTTATACTGGTTTAGATTTAATAATAAGAAAATGTGTGAGAGAGGATGAGATATTAGAAATCCTGAAAGCATGTCATGATGAACCATGTGGTGGTCATTTTGCAAACAAATGAATAGCCTACAAGGTGTTGCGATTAGGCTACAACTGGCTAGAAATCTTCAAAGACTCCAAGGCATATTTCAAGCGATGTGAAAGCTGCCAAAGAACAGGGAGACCAATAGTATCAGATGACATGCCACTCAAACCACAAGTTCTAATAAAACCATTTGAGCAATGGGCTCTAGATTTTGTGGGACCAATAAATCCACCATCAAATGGCAAGAGGTACATCTTAGTATGTACAAATTATGTCACCAAATGGGTGGAGGCAAAGGCAGTCACAAAAGCAACAGAAAATACAGTGGTCACCTTCCTCTTTGAAGAAATATTTATAAGATATGGAGTGCCAAAACACATTGTAACCGATCAGGGAGCACAATTTACTTCAAAGCTTGTAAGAGATCTTACCGAAAAATATAAGATAAAGCACAGGAAGTCCACACCATATCATCCTCAGGCAAACGGACAGGTGGAAGCAACAAGCAAAGTCCTAGAGAACATAATGACCAAAACAGTACAAATGAACAGAAAGGACTGGTCAAAAAAACTAAGGGATGCACTATGGGCATACAAAATCACATGGAAAAATACAATTGGATTTAGTCCATACCAGTTGGTGTATGGAAAAGAGGTCTTACTGCCCATAGAATTTCAGATACACACATACAAATTGGCAGCCGAACTAGGACTAGAACTGTCTGAAGCACAGTAGCAGTGGATAATGGAATTAAATCAACTAGATGAACATCGCTAGAACATACAAAATTAATACAATAGCGATAAATGAAGTGGCATGACAGATTCATCAAGAACAAGACATTCAACAAAGGAGATTGGGAACTACTGTTCGACTCCAAATTCAAAGATTTCAAGGCCAAATTCACAACACACTGGTTAGGGCCATATGAGATAGAAGAAATCTTTGATAATGGAACTGTTCAAATCAAGACAATTGACCAGGAATCTACATCACTTTTGGTAAATGGACATAGGCTCAAAGTTTACAACAGGCCTATTGACAAAGAAGAATTCATGAAACCACTGATACAAGGAACAAAACTGGAAATAATGGCACACCAGACCCAACCATCTTCCAGTGCTACAAAAGAATAAAGTGTAGACTAATAAAAAAAATAAAAAATAAAAAATAAACTAAAAAATATATAAAAAATAAAAAATAAAACTGTTTTCTAGTGAAAACTAGGAAACTGGCGCTAAGCAAACACAAATTCATAGAGGAAAACCAACATGTTTTGGACTGTATGAGTTCACTTTCTTGTTCTATTTTTGTCACAACTTTGATTTGCAGGATATCCTCCACATAAGTATGACTTGAGGACAAGTCAAATATCAAGCAAGGGGGAAGGTTGCACAAGAAATTTAGTTGTGCAGCTGAATTGATGATGGAACTTGTATTGCTCACAGTTGGGACCTGAACAACAACAACAGAGGGACCTGAAATATTAGTAGAAACATGTACATATTTCATAAACATGTGCATGACAGTTGGGACCTGAACAACAATAGCAAAGGGACCTGAAATATTAGTAGCAACATGTACATATTGCATAAACATGTGCATGACAGTTGGGACCGGAGTCATGAAATTATTGCAGAGGGACCTGAACAACAACCAACAATTCAAGAACCAAAACCAATGAAGCATGAAGAATAGGAAGCAGAAATAAATTCTATCTTTCAACCTATCTAAGACATTTGATCCAAAGACTTCATCCAGCTTGCAAATAATAGTAGACATCATCCAATATTATAAGGGAAGTACAAGTATAGTCATTTTGCTCTTGTGAATTCAAAATTTTTAAGAAATTTTTAGTTTTTGTTAAATTGAGATTAGTACCTGAAGTATATATATTTTCCATTATCTTCACCCATTATCCTAAGTCTCATATCCTATAACCCTTAACTATAACCTTGTACATCCTATATTCATTCCATATTCATGACTTTAAGCCTATACCCCTAAGTATTCTTCCTTAAAAGCAAAAATGGATCAAATGAGTGCAACATGATGGTACCTGCACAAACAATCCAAACATTAGACATGGAAAGTCATGTTTAAAATTATAAGAAATATTTCACAAGGAAATATATGCACAAAGGTATTAAGAGAGGCACTAAACATTATATGCGCATACAATAAAGAAATGTATTGAATACCATATGCTAAGCATAATATTTTTGCATAATGAAAATGGCAAATATAATGGTAGGTGGGCTTGCGGTCATATAATTGCATCATATGGCAGAGTAATATGATATAATTGCATGGTATGTCAAAGTAATATGATGTTAGGCGAGCTTGCATGATTTCATAATGTGGCGCATAACAACAGTAGTAAACTATGCAATGATATTAGACGGGGGGATATATTTCAAACAAGCTTGCAAACCATTGAACTAATATGATTCATATTGTACATGGTTCATATTGTAATGAGATTGAAGTCGTGGAACAGAGTTATGATGCACTCAAACCATCATAAACTTGCATGGCTGATGCGTTCAAACAATTAAACGGATGACGTGTTGGTAGGGCCGTAAATTGTATGGAAGGACAAGCACGACCTGCATACAGGTAAGCTAGAATTCAAATCATACAAATGGTAAGGGCAACACAATGAAACAGTTAGGTGATTGGTCAGAAGGACCAACACAACGTGCTTACGTGCAAGCATTGGCCAATAGGACGTCCTTACGGCTTACTCAGCCAGAGCACGGTAGAAAACATTGAAACAGTCATGAAAACTTCAAACTAAAACCACTGTGCATTTCAAAGTCATTCTGCTGATTGTTTAACTACATCTATATGCCATCATCACCCTTAAATATCTCAAGAGAATAGTGGCAGAAGCGCTGCACATTTTGATAGACGAAGAGAGGGAAAAAGATAAGTGAGTCCACGGAGAGATAAGTAGGAAAACTCATAGAGATTACGCAAGTCACTTGCCCAGAATCTCGGGAAATTTCAGGTAAGAAGAAGATTCTATTTGCCTCCATAAGATTACAAAGATGAAGTCGGGATTACAATCATTGAATTTTTGCCATAATTGTCTATCATTTAAATGTTTATATGCTTGTTTTTGCCACCAGTCAGCACGCTAAAGCATTTAAATGAAGCTTTAGGAGATATGGGTAATGAAGAGCGCCATTAAACAGTCCACGAGTCTAGAAACTAGCCAGGTAAATGCCGAAAACTCACCATGATTCCAGAAAATTATAAATGTAAGGGTTAGAGAAACCGACAGTGAGTTAATGGAACGAAGAATAAACGGCCATGCATTAAAAAAAAATATCTGCTCATAAGTGTAATAGCATGAACTAAGTTTTTGAATGAAGCACGTAATTTATGTAAAACAAGCAGTTGATTACACCTGTGCAGATAATAAGGCAGTTCGACCACATCTTGCATGAAAAATGTGTAGATAAAACAGAGTACTTGGGTTGTATTGCATGTTTTTTTTAGAGCAGGGACTGTAATGTGTATTTTTGTATAGCAGGGGTTGTATATTGCTAGAACAGAGGAGTTTTTAAGTCCTGTTACAAGGGATTGTATTATGTGTTGTTGTAGAACAAAGGTTGTATATTGTAGGAACAAAGGAATATTGTCTTTTAGTGCTATTACAAGGGGTTGAATTGCGTGTTTTCTTTGTAGAACACGAGTTGTATATTACAGAGGAATTTGTTTAGAGTTGTTACAACCAGGGTAGAGTTGAAAACTATTTTTGTTTTCCTTTCATACATGGCTGAAGATTAGGCTTGCATGATGAATTATATAAAAATTTGCCTTAAGAATACATTAAGAAATACAAAATTATGACATGATTATTTTGTTTTCTTATGTATTTCTTTTCCAAAATAGAGTATAGTTTTTTTTACAGAGGTATATAAGGCAGATGTTTGAATGTTTAGATACAACAGGGGATTAAAAGAGAAACTATGTCACTGCAAAAAGAAAAAAAAAATAGAGCCCCAAGTAGATTAAACTAAGTTTGTGCATAAGGCAGGTAAGCTTCTCTGACTTCAAAATTTCATTTTACAAAACAATATTTGTAGATTGTCATTGTAAAAGATGAAGTTAATGACAATAGAGGGAGACATTCAGTGGTTTTCAGACACAATGTCAACAAGGATAGAGCCGAAGTTTCAAATAGAAAACTGGAGAAAAGAGACCATAGAGAAGCTATACCAAGCGGGACTGGTAGGATTCTTGCAGAGATTTAGTGGCCACAGTGAGGAGGTAAAAATGGAGTTCATAAACAATTACAACCAAGAGAAAACAAGAGTAGGAAATGTCACAATTCCTGTGACTCAAGAATTCCTTTCACAAGCTCTAGACCTCCCTATGATAGGAGAAAAGTATCATAAAGCCCTGCATTTCAAGGAGAAAGCGTGGACTTTCTTCCTTGAAAAGAACATAAAAGAAACCTTTGACAGAACCAAAGGTATACCAAGGGAATGGTTCAATGAACCATGGGGCGAGTTGGTTCTAGTTATAAAAAAATTTATTACATGTGATAGGGGATATAGTGTTGCCCATCTATATCACATCCTACTTCTACTGCACATTAAGGGGGAATATAAGATTAATCTTCCATACTTTCTCTTTAGAAGCCTCCTGAGGATGATAGAGTCAGTGAAGCATGAACACAAGCCCAGAGAAGCAGAAATTTATCACCAGGGGTTGATAAAAGTCCTGGTTGAATATCAAGTAAGATCATAAGGGATGATTTGGAGGGAGTTCATGAGTAAAAACTAGTTTAATGAATAGATTAATGAGGGATAGAACAAGGTAGAGCATGAAACTAGGGGGATAATGAGCTCACTCTCCTATCCCAGGACTAGAGCCAAGAAGAAAAATAATAAATCCATGCAAGAAAATGAAGTGTCCATCATGTCCATTCCTAGGAGATTTAGGAATAAAAGTCCAACTGAAATAAATAGAAAAGAAAAATAAGTTCAGTTAGTAGACACATGTTCAATGGGAAAACAGGTAGAGGATGATATTGAACAGGAAGCATTGGAGAGAGATTCTTATTACGATGATGCAGCAGCAACATTATTAATCAAAACTACACAAGAGCTTGAAAAATAAATAAACTTGGGAAAAATCAGGGAGTTAACAAACCAACTAGAAATCAATAAAATATTGGAAAAACATTTGAAAGAAGAAAACCAAGCAAGCAAAAAGAATAATGCTAGATTGGTAAAAGAAAATGAAAAATTAAATGAAGAAATAAGAAGATTGAAAAGAAAGAATAATCTGTTCTCCAAACAGGCATTCAAATGGCTAAAAGAGAAAAACATGTGGAAGGCTAAGTATGAGAAGCAGAAAGTTAAGACCACCTTATACAGAGAAGGACATGATTTAGGTATGGACTATTTGATAAGGGCAGCACAGCAGGAAGCATCTACAGGAACTGCATCTACAACAGGGAATAGAAGATCAAAAAGGAATAAGTAAGCATGAGGACATGCTTGACGATTAGCAAGGGGGAGACATTGGCCCTCGATTTTGGTCTTATTTTTGCTAAAGGAAACTTACTTATTCCATCTATTTTCCATCCATTTTCCACTTTATCCATCCCACTTCGATGTATTTCATGTCTACTCAGGTATTTAATTTTAATTTTTCAAATTCTAAAGTTTTTATGAAAATTTGGTTTCAAGTGCAAATATTGACAGATTCAGAAATTCCCGTAATAGCTATATGGATGACATGTTTGCAGGACACTTGGGCATGATTTTTATGCATGGATGGACAGCGTGGTAACTAGGACTAAGCCAACTCTACTTGGTTCGAATGGAACAAGCTTTATTAGGCCCATTTAGTGCTGGTCAACCATGACTAGTCACTCAGAAAATCCATAGAAATAGAGCAGTTTTGAGATTTTATGGGATTGACCATATTTCTTGGGATGGGATTGATGAATTCAACTTATATAGGTGAATATGAGTAGATATGTTTGTTAGAAGAATTATATATCAGTTTGTTTCACAAGACTTTATTTAAACCCAAGACTTTGATGGCTTATGTATTGACTTTTGTATAATTTCATGCTGAGACATTTTGGAGTCAAGAGCTAATTTGAAAAACCTGTTATACTACTATTTTTTTGTTCAATAATGTGGATGTGTGACTGAATTTTAAGCTTCTGATATCAATCTTCAAGTGTTCAAAGCAAGGGTGGAGGGCCCCCATTCCAAGCTAAGTACACTTCTTTGTTTAAACTAGTTTAATTTTCCATAATCTGGTTATTGTAGAACTTTTTTACATGCTTTGTTTCAGATTGGTTTATGGTTAATGTTTGATGATTCATTTTATTAAATCTTAGTTTATTCATCACTTTAGTAAGTTGGAAAAACAAAGTGTTCAATTTGAGCACTCCTTCTGTTAATTTGGTGAATTGTAACTAGTTTTTCTGGATTACATGCAAGCAGTTTTCTTATGCATTTCTTTGGTTTGAATTTATAGCATTATGGTGAATGAATTGTGATGGAACATACCAAAGGTCTCTTAAGTTAGGAGCCTCCCTTCATTAATGATTTGTCCATCTTAAGCTATTAGTTTCTGATTTCTGTTCATCAAGTAATAATTGAGGAAGAATTGGACCTCTTAAGTAAAGAGCCATTTCAAACTTTCCCTCTTTACAAAGTGAAATGGAATTGTTAATATAGGTTATATTTGTAATATGCAGTTCTTTAGTTTTTGAAAAACTTATCTTTCAAGTTTGATTACATCTGATATTCATATATAGTGGACTTTCCTTCAAGTATTACCAACCCGGATTGATAAGGAATATTTGTGTTAATTTGTGTGAATAAATTAGCTCAACAACTTATATGATTATTTATGTTCTAACATGATATTTGATTTGTGTACTATATGAATAGGAAGAGGTTTTTATTGAGACATGATGATACCATATTTGAGTATGATGAGAGCAACACTAATCGAGGACACTAAGCCAACTCTTCCTCCCTTTCTGAGCTCCTAGGTGAGGAATTGAGATAGAGGGCTCCTAGGGTTGTGGGAACTATAGACAATAGGGTATGACCCCTATCTGTTACCCATATGGTTGAAGATGTTTCTCCCCTATCTTCATAGGGTCAGAGAATGTTTCTCCCATGTCTAGTCTTTCTAGAGTATACCTGAGTTGGCATCATGCCCACAAGTTGGGCTTGTCAGGACTACTACTCCCCATTTGGCCAACGAGTTGAGAGTGTACATGGGATGTACAACCCAAGTCGATTATGATGCAAGTTTTCTATCACATGAATATTCAGGGTCATCAATGGGAAGATCAGTAGGAAATAAGATGGTTTGAGATAACCCTATGCGATTCTAGGTTGATATTAAGTTCCCTAATGAGATCCCAGGGTCAAGATGTGTTCCCATGTGTGCTTGGATATCCTATTTCTTGATATGGGGTTGTATATGTATAGCTCCCCCATGAGATTCTGAGTCAAGATGTGCTCCCCTATGTGGTTCTAGGTTGAGATGTGCTCCTTAATTATATGCTCTCTAATGACGATTGATGATGATATTCCGAGTATAAGCCCTCTAGAAGAGATTTGAGGGAGCAACCTAATGGATAGAGGGTGGTATCTTAAGCTCCTCCCTCGTAACAAGTTCTTCTTATTCTATATTCAATAATGTTCAACATACGAATAAGAACAATCAAGATATAAGAAGGAATAAGAATGGGATAGATTGAGATGTACATTAATGATTTGTGATGACGAGATACTTGAGATGGTCATTACATTATGACTACATGAAAAATATTATCAGGAATGATACATGATGATACTTGAAGACATAAGAATGGCATATCGATCGATGGACATATATTGGTAGGTGGAATTCTCCCTAGCTGAGAGGGAGTGTTAATTTTTTAAACTACGGTCAAATTCCACCTTGTATAGATCAGATGACTGAGATGATTATTTCATTAGATTCCTCTTTTCAAGAGGACCAAAATTAACCTAAATATCACCTTATTTGGACAAGCAAAAGTTTATTTTTGAATTTATTTATTCACTCATATATATTGGGTTAGTTGGCCCTAAACACATGTTAAATTGGATAGGTCAGACTCAATCCCAAGTGGACCCTCAATAAAGCCTATAAATAGAAGCAACCTCAAGCTCATTTTGAGACATTGATAAATCGATGTTATCTTCTCTTATTTTCCTGGCTAGCACAAATTTTTCAGAGAAAAGTTCGCACAAGGGTTTGAAATTTTATGGGTGAAGCATACACTGATCTAGTGTTTTCTTATTCCTGGATGCTGGCACAGAAATGGGAATTTTAGTCCCTAGATGATGGAACATAGTGGTCATTACAGAATCCAGAAATCCCTAGACACTGGCACAGAGTGTTTATGGGAGCGTCTGAGAGGCTAGGGTTTTTGATGCTCAGTTTGGTCCCCAAACGCACTGTCACACAGTATGGTCCTAAGAGCATCTGGGCTACCATAGATTCTCGCACAAAAGCCTTATGAGAGTGTCTAGGGTTTGAAGAAGGTTTGAGTATGTTTGACCCCGAACGCTCTTATCCAGTTCACCTAGGAGCATCCAGATCTGTTCTGGACGGAGTCCTCTAGTTCTGCAGAGAGTCTCTAGGACTACTATAGACACTCACACTGTTCCTCCTCCCTGCATCCAGGACTCAAAGATGATATTTAATTATTCTAAATATTCTACTCATTGGCAACAACGTTTAACAGTATCCAGTAGTTGACTACAGTCAATGATAACACATTACAACCATCAGAATGAGGGTTTTGATTATAAACATGATTAGATTTTCTTCATGGATATCATAGTTGTTTTGTCAGATTGATAAAGTTCTGGATCATCATACTCTCTTTCGTTCTAAGAAGAATAATATTTGTAAGGGTTTTCCCCATAGTGGGTCTTTCCCTGGTCTTGTACCAATCCTGGTGTCTTTGTGTGTGCATGCTCTTTTTCTATTGTTCCTTTATGTTCCGCTACATTAATGATGATGATGTTGTTATTTCTGTATAATTTCATATGCTGATGAATAATTTTGTACATATGAATAATGTAATGATGATATGGGGTGAACTTAATGTTTTAATTAAGAAATTCAATTATAAAAGCAAAGAACGATGTAGCCCTATGAAAAATTAACAGAACACAAGGATTCAAGGAAGGTTGAAGATCATGAATGAGAGAAGGAAGAGTATTTCCCTGGAACAAATGGCCAAGATGTTAATCATCACTTAAAGGATACTAAGGAGATGTAATCTACAAGTAAGTTGTTTTTCTATTGTTATTGTAGAAGAATAGGCCATCTCACATGAATTTTTTGATGAAAGAGATAGTTTTACATCTCATAGTAGTGATGAAGGAACTACACTCATAGCAATAGCATATCTAGATGCTACTCAAAGATAATGGGTGCAACTTTAGTAGTCAGGAAGAAAGAGTAACTCATATGTGTATAGAAGAATCCTTATACTCAAAAAGGGAAGAAGATACTAAAGGAGATGAAAGTGAAATAGAATCTAGATGTGAATCTAGTAGCTCATTTAATGAATTAGAATATCTTGATGAAAAGATATATATCAAAAAAAAACTTATATATACTTTTGAAGAGATCAAGAAGCTTAAAACCATAAATAAAAAACTAGAAGCTGGTATGGCTGCATTAAGACACGCTAATGATCAATTGTCTTGAGATCAAAAGCTTGCAAAGAATTATGAAATCTTAGATGAGATTTTTAGTAGCCAAAGGCCCCCTCATGTTAAGCTCAGTTTTGGTTTTGAAGGTGAATCAATTTTAGAAACATCTCAAGATTAAGGGAAAGGGACTCATCAACTTCATTGAGGCCATAAGAGGACCAAACAATGTTACAATCATAGAGGAATTAGCACCACAAGAAGAAGACAAACATTATACTAGAAATGAAGCGAAAGATAAATTTCCCTCAATTGTTTCAATTGTGATGAAACATGACATTATGCCTCTAAGTGTCCATAAAACAAGAATCAATAACAAAGAAACAAAGTTGGGAATCAATAGAAGAAGAGGAAAACAAACAAAGTGTTTTAGTTGCAACAAGGAATTTCTTAAGGTAGTAATTCAAACAACCACAATGATCAAATGAAGAAGAAGTAAAGATCCTTTATACCTCAACAACAAGATATTCAAAGGAACAATGTATCCAGGAGGGCATGTAATATTCTAAGGAATGGATATGTTAGTAGGAATAGAGGTTATGCTAAGAATAATATTAATCCCTTTTCTCCTCTCTTAAATCATGGTGATTGTTACAAGTGTGATAATAATGGGCACAAAGCAACTGCACGTATAATTGGAAAGGATAGAAGTCATTCTCAAACCAATGCAATTAGAGTCACATATCATATAAAGAACTGTAAATGATATATTTATTATAGCAATAAAGGGAGCATGCCAAAAGGGGCAAGAAAGCATCGGAGACCTAATTTTTTTATCTCAGTGAAAATTAGAGGAAGATTAACATATCTAATTTTGATATCCCTGTGTTGGATCTCTCTAAAAGTATCAGTTGTAATAATTATAGATCTCATGCAGGAAAAAAAAGTATCATTCCAGTCAGTCCCCCATCATAGAATAAGAGAAAACAAACCCCAAAAAAAAAATCTAAAGGAAATATGTAATTTAGATCTATTTGGTAGGAAAACGAATGACTAATGGAACACAAACCATAGATTCTTGGTTCACATTGATATATTACTATAAGAGTAAGTTACTTGGTTTCTTAAGTAAGGTAAAACAAAGGAAAAACTTGCTCAAAGCAGGCTATTAGAAGCAAGTTAAGCCACTATCAAATCTCATCGCACCAAGGTATGGAAGAAAAGGGAAGATAATCTACTCAAGGGGAGTATATCCCTTATACCTCTTTATTGAAAAGAAGAGGATGGATTCTAGTGAAGTCAAACATGTCATATGCAAGGAGAAGGAAGGAATATAGTACATAATGCATATAAATGTTAAAGGAAATACTGTTTTTTCTTTAAAAAATTTATTGAGTTTTCTAAAGTTGTTGGTGTGCATGTAATGTATTATGATACGCATATTATGTTTTTCTATTAATATTTGATCTTATTACCACATGCTATTAAAATGTAAGCAGGATGTTGAGAATGAATACTATGTTGAGTTAATGAAGTTATTATTTGTAATATATGAGGGTTGAAAGTTCATATAATAAAATTTAGTAAAGGAAAAATAAGACCAAGGTCAAGGGACACTTATTCCAAGCCGAATGTTGGGAAAAATATCCTAGTGGCAACACTTGATTTGTATTATGGCTAAGGGGAAATTGGCAAAGGAAATGGAAAAAGATTTGAAAAGGAAAAAAGGAATTATTGGTATATTATTTATGAAAATAAAGGAAAATAGGAGAAAAGGGAGTTGAAAGGTCACAGGTGCATGCAAGGAGGAAATTGAAGGAAAATTAAGGAAAATGAAGAAATTAGAGGCGTCAATAATAAAAAGACATCATATCATCAATTAATAGCCTTTCGTCAGTTCATTCTCAGAATAGGTTCCAAAGAGGAGAAGAGGACCGAGAGGACAAGGAAAGAAATCAAGCAAAGGAAGGAAAAGCAAGGACAAGGAAATTAAAGGAAAGCAAAGATCAACTAAGGAAAGGTTCGATAAATAAGATTCAGCGGGAATAATTACAGGTAACAGATTGCATTTATGATTTCCTAGCTGGTTCGATCATGCTTGGTATGGGCATGTGTGTATTTGGTATCATTGTTGTCAATGTCATGGTTTTTTTTTTTTGATAGTGGTTTTTAGCCTTTCCTTGCCATTTCCAAATAGCCATGGTGTGATGGGGTTATTTCTTAGTTGAGATTTTGATTGCCAAAAGGTTTTGGATTTGGGTGAGGTGGTCTCAGGAAATTCCCAATGGTTGGGGTGGAGATGGTTTTCTCTGGGAAGCCCTCAATAGGAAGGTGGAGACAAAAAATTCATTAAGGGATAGTGAAGGAATTCTGAGGCATCCAATCTCGGTTTAGTTTTGTGATCTCGAAGCCAGTTTAGGTGAGATCATGGTATGGTGAGGGAGGAGGTGGTTTAACCTCTGGATTCCCTTAGTTTTTTATGGATTTTTTTATCCCATGAGATCCCACATTCATGCTTGGAATATGGCACGGGGCTGATTAGCTAAAAGAAATATTTGGTTCAACCCAATCTATGGTCAAGTGGTATGTGGAGGTCCCTGAGTTGGTTTAATTTTGCATATGGTTAATAAGAGTTGTTTTTGTCTTTCCTTTGATAAGTAAATATACTTGTTATTATGTGGCTTTAATGGTTATTCTATCATTGTTATCTATTTGGCTATATGTTGGTTACAAGAATGGTTATATGACATATCTAAGTATGGATCGCATCAAATATTATTCACTAAATGTTTGGTTAATGAATGCATGAACTAATTAGTGTTATGACAACTATTGTGAGAAGGCATTGGTCCTTCTTGTTAAACCTCAGATAACTTTTCAAATCCTTATGTTCAGATATGCATTCATGACCTATAGGTTGCATGTTCATCATACGTTTGATGGAGTGTCAGTCTTGGTTCGGAGAAGTCAGGTCATGTCTTGATTTAAGTTTTGGTTTGGAAGCCTTTTTTCTATGTGATTTGATCATTTCTAGAAGTTTCACTGAGTTATGGGAAGGGGCCTGAGTCTTAGACCTGAAAAAGTGGCTCAAAATTCGAGGTCAATAATATAGAACTAAGTGAAAAAGTCCAGAGTCACTAGGAAGCAAGCCTATGGGAAATATTGGAGGGTGACATTCACTTAAATGCCTTGGAAAGGGAGAAACTAAGTTCTTAGGTCACTGAATCAAAGAGTTAACTTAGGGGTTGGACACCTGGAGGGGTTGGGTTGCTCTAGGAAGTCTTATGGAACCTAAGGGAGGTCAGTAAAGTCTTAAGTTGTTAAATCATTTTCGTTAAGATCATATAGGAGGTTGAAACTTATCATAGTGACTGCTAGCTCATGTTTAACTCAGACAAACTGGTGAAACTAGGTAAATGTCGGAGGAGACGGTTACAGAGTGGTATCAAAGCGGTTTGCACTCTCTTTGGGTAAAATCTGATGTTGTCATGCTTATGGTTGTCATGCATGGGGTCATGGTATATAGTTGGTATGGTCATATATGATGTTTTTATATTCATTTGATTATGATTATGTATATATTAGCATGATACATGCTAATGTGGATTGATTTTGAAGATGAGATAAGCCTCCTTGGAATGTCATTGAGGTGTGGTTTTAGGTTTGGTATCTTTTTGGTTTATCTAACATGCCCTGCTTGGAGGAAAAATAGAGACAGAGATGACGAGAAAAATGGTAGACTACAGTTCTCGTGACTCTCCCTATAGACTAGTCGGGCAACAAGGAAATGAGTACTCTCCTGGTATAGCAGACACATTGGGGAGTTTGAGGGCAGGCATCAAAAGTTGCAAAGAAGACAATGACGGGTTGGGTGATGCTCGGGAAAGAATTTCAAGGGCTTAGGAAAGGTAGAAATAAGTCAATGCAGTGATTCTTCAGAGCTTTTCAAATTTGTAGAAACAGGGACAGTTGAGGATCGATCAAGAACATGAAGAGAAAACTAAAGGAGCCTATGGTAGCAAATCTTGGTCCAAATACAAGTTGGATAAAGGGGATATAGTTAGAGGCGTCAAATCATTAGATACACCTAACAAGAGGAATGGTATGTATGGGCATCATTATATTTCTTCATCTATGAGCTATTATCATCATCACCATCCTTATAGGAGGAGTGAGTACCGACCAGAGGAGTTCAAGAAATTCAAGCCTCCTACATTTGATGGAGATATGAAGAAGTCAAAAGATGCAAAGGCATTCTTACTTGGGATGAATAAATTCTTCATATTGTTTAGCTATTTAGAGAACATAAAATCCACGATAGCCACCTTCATTCTGAAAGGGAAAGTAAATATTTGGTGGGGAAGATGTGAATAATGTCAACGACATTCGAGAATAAGAGTTCATTTGAGATGATTTCGAGAGACTCTTTAAGAACAAGTACCTATCGAAGAGGTACTATGTTGACAGAGATAAGGAGTTCTATGATATGCAGATGGGTTCCCTTGTAGATGATGAGTATACTAGTAGGTTCATGGAGCTATTGAGGTATGTGCCTTACCTCAAGGTTGAGAAGGCTATATGTTGGTTACAAGAATGGTTATATGACATATCTAAGTATGGATCTCATCACATCTTATTCACTAAATGTTTGGTTAATGAATGCATGAACTAATTAGTGTTATGACAACTATTGTGAGAAGGCATTGGTCCTTCTTGTTAAACCTCAGATAACTTTTCAAATCCTTATGTTCAGATATGCATTCATGACCTATAGGTTTCATTTTCATCATACGTTTGATGGAGTGTCAGTCTTGGTTAGGAGAAGTCAGGTCATGTCTTGATTTAAGTTTTGGTTTGGAAGCCTTTTTTCTATGTGATTCATCATTTCTAAAAGTTTCACTGAGTTCTGGGAAGGGGCCTGAGTCTTAGCCCTGAAAAAGTGGCTCAGAATTCGAGATCAGTAGTATAGAACTAAGTGAAAAAGTCCAGAGTCACTAGGAAGCAAGCCTATGGGAAATAATGGAGGGTGACATTCACTTAAATGCCTTGGAAAGGGAGAAACTAAGGCTTTAGGTCACATAATCAAAGAGTTAACTTAGGGGTTGGACACCTGGAGGGGTTGGGTTGCTCCAGGAAGTCTTATGGAACCTAAGGGAGGTCAGTAAAGTCTTAAGTTGTTGAATCATTTTCGTTAAGATCACATAGGAGGTTGAAACTTATCATAGTGACTACCAACTCATGTTTACCTTAGAAAAACCGGTGAAACTAGGTAAATGTCGGAGGAGACGGTTACATGGTGGTATCAAAGCGGTTTGCACTCTCTTTGGACAAAATCTGATGTTGTCATGGTTATGGTTGTCATGCATGGGGTCATGGTATATAGTTGGTATGGTCATACATGATGTTTTTATATTCATTTGATTATGATTATGTATATATTAGCACGATACATGCTAATGTGGATTGATTTTGAAGATGAGATAAGCCTCCCTGGAATGTCATTGAGGTGTGGTTTTGGGCTTTGTATCTTTTTGGTTTATCTGACATGCCCTGCTTGCAGGAAAAATAGAGTCAGAGATGACGAGAAAAATGGTAGACTACAGTTCTCGTGACTCTCCCTATAGACTAGTCGGGCAACAAGGAAATGAGTACTCTCCTGGTATAGCAGACACATTGGGGAGTTTGAGGGCAGGCATCAAAAGCTGCAAAGAAGACAATGACAGGTTGGTTGATGCTCGGGAAAGAATTTCAAGGGCTGAGGAAAGGTAGAAATAAGTCAATGCAGTGATTCTTCAGAGCTTTTCAAATTTGCAGAAACAGGGACAGTTGAGGATTGATCAAGAACATGAAGATAAAACTAAAGGAGCCTATGGTAGCAAATCTTGGTCCAAATACAAGTTGGATAAAGGGGTTACAGTCAGAGGCGTCAAATCATTAGATACACCTAACAAGAGGAATGGTATGTATGGGCATCATTATATTTCTTCATCTATGAGCTATTATCATCATCACCATCCTTATAGGAGGAGTGAGTACCGACCAGAGGAGTTCAAGAAATTCAAGCCTCCTACATTTGATGGAGATATGAAGAAGTCAAAAGATGCAAAGGCATGGTTACTTGGGATGAATAAATACTTCAGATTGTTTAACTATTTAGAGAACATAAAATCCACGATAGCCACCTTCATTCTGAAAGGGAAAGTAAATATTTTGTGGGGAAGATGTGAATAATGTCAATGACATTCGAGAAGAAGAGTTCATTTGAGATGATTTCGAGAGACTCTTTAAGAACAACTACCTATCGAAGGGGTACTATGTTGACAAAGATAAGGAGTTCTATGATATGCAGATGGGTTCCCTGGTAGATGATGAGTATACTAGTAGGTTCCTGGAGCTATTGAGGTATGTGCCTTACCTCAAGGTTGAGAAGGCTAATATTCAAAGATTCATCAGTGGATTGTGAGTAGCATATAGAGACTGGATTTAGTTTGATGACTCTATATCATTGGACGAGGCCATCTAGAAGTTGAAGCATTTTTATGAGAAGTCAACGCACAAAGCTAAGCCTAAGCGTGTTTCGAAAGGAAATGAGAAATTTAAAGGGAAGTGGACACCGAAGCAGTGAAGCCTCACGATGTAGGTGAGAAAGAAAATGTTGTTCCTTACAATAATTTTAATGCAGTTGAGAATGGACATGGGCGACCATCTAGAGAGTAGCGGACTAAAGGTGATGATATGAGATCATTCTAGTGTTGGATATGTGGTAAAGATCATCGCAAGAAGGATTTTCTAGTGTACCAGGGTGGTAGGCCTCAAATATATAGTGCTAAGGAGGCATAGACAGTTGGGGATGTTGGGCATAACATCCCTCATATTTATATAGTTGTGGACAATAAGCATGCATATCACTAGGAATCCATTACTGATATGGAATGTAAGATTTGTGGTCGAGTTATTTCTATGTTTATTTACCGCATATCTAATTATAGTTATGTTAATCCTGACCTGGTGGATAAGTTGGCTTGAGAAAATAAGTGCATGAAGAGTCTTGGTTGGTGCAGTTGGCCACAGGTACTAAGAAGAGAGTTCATCATTGGGTAAGAGCTTGTGTATTTGAGCTCAATGGTTAACCTATAGCAACACATCTGAATGTACTGCCAATAGGATCATATAGTATGATTTTGCGTATGGATTGGTTGTATCTTCATAGGACCAAACTAGATTGTTATGACAAAACTATTGAGTGCTTTGATGATAATGGGGAATATTACGGGAATTTTTAGGTCTAAAATGGGCCTCCTAAACCCCCAATTTGGATGTGACAAAGAAGAGGAGGTGGGCCAACGACGATGGAAAGTGGAGATGTCAGGGAACATGCACTCGAGCGCAAGGACAGAGAACACATCGGGATGCGGAGGAAGAGGACAACAGGAAGGGCAGGTGGAAGGACAGGGCAGAGAGGGAGAAAGCCCCGAGAGAAGGCAGGTGGAGTTACTAAGGGAAGGTAGAGAGGCAGGCATGGGAGCCAGCGAGAGAGTGGGCAGAGTGATGCCAGCAAGTGGCAGGAATATAGAGAAGAACCCACGGGAGGAGCAACCGGAGGCATAAGGGAGTTAATGAGGGTCAGAGATAGAAGGGATAGAGGGCCATCATTCAGAGGTGTAGGAATGAGGAAAAGGGTGGTGAGAAAACTAGGAGGACATGTGGTAGGTGCGACGAAAGGTAGTAGGGATAGTGAGGTAAAACAAAAGGTAAGAGAGAGAGAATATATTTTCGTGTAGAAAGAGAGAGCAAGAATAAGAGCAGAGAAAGGTGGTGGACGCAAGACGAGAATGCAGGCCAGTGGAAGCAGCTGCATCAACTCAGGTCGACGGTATGTATTCTTTCATTTCCTTAACAACAAAATTATAGTTATGTAAAATTCAATGGTATTAGGGAAAGAGACATGGTAAATTCTGGACTCAGAAGGAGTTGGAACTAGGGTCTCCTGGAACACCACCTTGGTCAAGAATGAGGATGAAAGTGTGATAGCAGAAACAGATAAAAATTCGCCCTTGAAGAAAGTGCACAGGGAGAAGGAGGGAGATCGGGGAGAGAAGAGAGAACCTGGAAAGGGAGAAGGTCTGAGGAATTCAACTCTAGCGAGGTGGCTCCTGAGGCACGGAGGAGATTTTTTAGGTAGCTTGAATAGAAAGGAATCTACTCTAGAGGCCTCAGTAGCTAAGACAAGAGACTTGTGGATCGCTGAGAAACCTACCTGTAATCTCCTGAGTAAAACTGAGAGGATAACTAGGGGATCAATTAGAGCGAGGACTATAGAGAGGTGTGAGAATGGAATGAAAATACCTCGTGCAGTCCAGAACAGGGACATGGTCCCCCCTTGTAGTCTCCCTGATAGGTATTTTAAGGTAACCCTTCCATGTGAGGGCAGACAGGGAGAGATGAATCTGAGAGAAGAAGAATCGAGGGGTTGCAAAAAGCTAACCCAAGAGCTGTTAAGGGGAAATATGAGGGAAATTAAGAGCAAACCCAAGACACTAGGACTTGAGCGAGAGACCAATCACAAAACAATGAAATATAAGACAGAATGAGAGGTATACCTACAGACTACTAATACTTATTATGGCATTGTTTTAGGTTTGATCATAATCTACATCTAGTACAGTGTGAAGGTAAGAAAACACACAGACGAAATTGAACTGGGCAAAGACAACGACAATCGATACAACGCAAGAATGGGGAGAGACAAAAAAGAAGTGGCTAAGAAGAGAAACAAAGGTGCAGGCAAAGCAGGGAAAAGAACTATCGGGGGGGTGGGAACCTCCAACAGAGAACAACACAAGAGAGGGAGAAATATGGGACAGGAGTATATGAAGACCCTCATTGATGCGTACATGGCAGGGAATCCATCCGAGGTCAGAGCCCAAATAGCGGGTTGGGATCAAGAACTAAATGACAAGTATTACCAACCAAGATATTCCCACACAAGAAGGGGAATACATGGTACAAGACCCAGGAAACACCCGAGGCCATCACACTCTATTTAGAAAAATGAACCAGTAATACTGGGTCAGGAAGAATGTAGTGGTCCGAGCCATGACTCTCAACAAAGAATAGGCAGTAAACAAAGGACAGGAGGCACATAAGGAAACCAAAGTGAAGGAACCCAACAGAGCAAATCTCCTTAGAGAGATAGCATAAATTTAGATTCAAACATATCCAAACAACCTAGCACTCGGTAGGATTGAACAAAGTTTGCAAGGCATGAGGAAAGTGAGATGTCGGGATCCAATGCTAAAGCCCCAGCCCCCATGGAGTCCTTGGACAAGGAGTAAAATAGAGATCTAAATATATTTTGTTTTTGTTTTTATGTCGATTAGATTTTATTTTCCAAAGTTGATATTTAGTATAGACAAAATAGACAATGTTGTAAGGTTGATAGAAAAGACACATATAAATTTTGGACGGCTTTTAATATAGGTGGCCAACCTGGTGTCCTACGAGTAGGTTGAGGCCACCCGATACTACTGGAGAAACTTGATTATGGCTAGTTACTATAAATAGAGAAAGTACTACCAATTTTACAACAAAAAAAATGGGCCTCCTAAGGAAATTATAAAATAATAGTGGAAATAATAAAATAAGATTAGATTACATCATCAAATTTTAGAGGGAAAAAAGAAAAAATTATTTTTCCAACTCGTATTTTCAACTTATCTCCCTATGGGTTTACTCAAATTTTGAGTGGAAACACTCATTGGATGAAAAATTGCTTCCTGATTCAAGGAGTACTCATGTTGCATACTTTTGATGGACCCTACTACACGAAAAATGAGAAATACATGAAAAATGTGATTGCAATCACATTTTTTCATGTATTTCTCATTTTTCATGTAGCAAGGTGCGTCAAAAGTATCAAAAGTATGCAACATGGGTAGTGCTTGGATGAGGAATTAAATTTTTCATCGAATGAGTACTTCTACTCAAAATTTGAGTAAAACTTTAGGGAGATAAGTTGAAAATACGAGTTAAAAAGTAGTTTTATTATTTTATTATTTTTTAATATTTTTACATTTTTACTCCAAAAATGGTGAATCATCACCCATGGCTAAAATCATCATATTGAATCCTATTGGTCCTTATAAAGCTTCTTTTGGTTGTACATTTTTCTTAGGATGCCCATTTTAGACCTCAAAATTCCCCTAATGAAGAGAATCTTGCAAGGAAAGAAGAAGCCCACATCAGTGAGGATGGTCACTGCTATGTGGGATAAACACAATTCCAGGAAAGGGTGTGTGATGTTCAGATTTCATATTTCTAGTGACAAGGCTAAGGATGTTGAGGATGCATAAATATTCAAGATATACCCTATATTAAGGCACTTTCAGGATGTGTTTCTAGTAAATATTCTAGAGTTTCCTTCCCACAGGGAAGTGGACTTTTCTATTGAGTTGGTACCAAGAGAAATACCAACATCAAAGGAACCTTACAGTATGAGCACACTAGAGTTAGTAGAGTTGAAGTTATAGTTGAATGAAATGCTTGATAAGGGATATATTATGCCAACTATATCGCCTTGGGGTACACCAATGTTGTTCGTGAAGAAGAAGGATGCTACCTTAAGGTTGTGCATTGATTATAGATAGTTGAACAAGGTGATGATTAAGAACAAGTACCCATTGTCGAGGATTGATGACTTCTTTTATTATTTGAACGGAGTAGAAATGTTCTCAAAGCTTGATCTGAGATCAGGATATCATCAAGTACACATCAAGGTAGACGACATCCACAAGACTTCTTTGAGGACCAGGTATGGGAATTATAAGTTTTTTGTAGTTCCTTTTGGCTTAACGAATGCTCCAACTACTTTTATGAGCTTGATGAATAATGTGTTGCATCCTTATCTGGACAAGTTTTTTATTGTGTTCATTGATGATATATTGATATATTCTAAGAATGAGGAAGATCATATCGAACACTTAGCAGTAGTATTGATGTTCCTAAGAGAGAATCAATTGTATGCCAAGCTTAGCAAGTGTAGCTTCTTTTAGACAAAGGTGCGTTACTTGGGACATGTTGTCTCCAACGAAGGCATAGTAGTGGATCAAGAAAATATAAGGTTTGTCATGGAGTGGGCAACTCTTAAGAATGTGGACGAAGCCATATCATTCATGGGGTTAGCAGGTTACTATAGGATGTTCAACTCGAAATTCTCACACATTTCATATCTTATTACACCATTGCAAAGGAAAGGTAATAAATTTGAATGGACAAAGAAGTGTGGGACTAGTTTTGAGCAGTTGAAGCAGTTGTTGGAAAAATATCTAGTTCTTAAAATTGCAAATCCAAGCAAAGAGTTTGCGGTGGGTACATATGCTTGCAAGAGAGGAATTGGTAGAGTCTCCATGCAGGAGAGACAGGTGGTGTGTTATGAGTCTAGGAATTTGAAAGAGCACGAAAAGAACTATGTGAATCATGATCTTGAGTTGGAAGCTATTATTCATGCCTCGAATATGTGGAGGCATTATCTTCTTAGCAAGAGGTTTGTATTGATGAGCGATCACAGCGGGTTGAGATATTTGTTTGACCAACTAAATCTAAATGCCAGGCAGGCTAAGTGGCTCACCACGATCAGTGAGTTTGACTTCAATATCATATACATTAAGGGTAAGGAGAACAAGGTTGTAGATGCTCTCAGTAGGAGAGTGCAAATGAACCATGTTGCAGTGGTGAGCTCTTATGGGATAGATTTACAGGATTAGATCTTACAAGAAGGTGAGTATGATGACAAGTACATGGAGCTTAGGCACATGTTTCACCAAAGTATAGGTGAAAAAGATGTGGATTATCATCTTACAGTAGATGGTTTAATCAAATTCAGGGACAGGATCTATGTATCGAATGATAGTGGACTCAAGAAGCTTATATTAAGGGAGTTTCATGTCAAACCATATTTAGGTCACTAGGATCATACTACATTTACAATAGTGAAGAAGTTCTACTATTGGCCGAATATGAAGAAGTAAGTCACACATTTTGTGGCTAGATGTTTGGACTTTCATAAGGTGAAAGCAATGTGTATGCATCTAGGTGGTTTGCTTCAGCCTATTTTGATTCTACAATGGAAATTGGAGGTCATTTCCATGGATTTCATTATAGGTCTTCTGAGGACATGGAGACAGCATGATTCCATCATGGTTGAGGTTGATAGGTTGAGAAAGATAGTTCACTTCATTCTAGTAAAGACTACTTATTCAACTAGTGAGGTGGAACATTCCTTCTTCAGGTAGATAGTGAGGTTGCATGGTGTTATGAAGAAGATTGTGTCAATAGGGATAATATGTCCACTTCCGAGTTTTGGAAGTAGTTGTTTATAGGTTTGGGGATAGAGTTGGCCTTTAGTACAACCTATCATCCACATATAGATGGATAGAAAGAGAGGGTTAACATGATTCTAGAGGATATGTTGAGGATGTATGTCATGCACCAGCAAAGGAGATGAGAGGAGTACCTTCCATTGATTGAGTTTTCTTACAACAATGTTTATTAGGAGTTACTGATGACTATAGGCTCTAGTGCCTCCTTCCTTCTCCTATTGTGTCATATTTGTAAATCCTTCAATCCTATCCCAAGTTGTTCTTAAGGGGGGGTGTTAGGATATTCCGACACATAGGATATAGTTAAGTTCAACTTGGTCTAGTTTAGAGTTAGGTATAGAGTTAGGTAAAGTGTGTTTCTTTACCGTTGTACATATTGTAACTTACAATCCGACGGTCACGATATGTAGTGATCCGACGGTTCATTCTCTCCTCGGTATTACCGACACTTGATCCGTGGCTTGACACCCGATTGGTCCATGAGTTCTATTTAAAGTGCATGGAGGGTCATTGTTCGAGTAATCCGTGCATGAGAGAAGCTTATGTAAATTTTCATTCTTTGATTAATAAATTGCCTGTAGTACCCACGTTGGGACAGGCCGTGGACTGTTTCCCTCTTTGAGGGTTTTAACCACGTCAAAAATACTGGTGTATTGATCTGTGATCTGGTTGTGAGCGGTGTCCTTTTGGTATTCTTTCTGAGGAACTTACCCTGTAAATTCCTACATGGTATCAAAGCTGTAGGAATTTACAGGGTAAGTTCCTCAGAAAGAATACCAAAAGGACACCGCTCACAACCAGATCACAGATCAATACACCAGTATTTTTGACGTGGTTAAAACCCTCAAAGAGGGAAACAGTCCATGGCCTGTCCCAATGTGGGTACTACAGGCAATTTATTAATCAAAGAATGAAAATTTACATAAGCTTCTCTCATGCACGGATTACCCGAACAATGACCCTCCATGTGCTTTAAATAGAACTCATGGACCAATCGGGTGTCAAGCCACGGATCAAGTGTCGGTAATACCGAGGAAAGAATGAACCGTCGGATCACTACATATCGTGACCGTCGGATTGTAAGTTACAATATGTACAACGGTAAAGAAACACACTTTACCTAACTCTATACCTAACTCTAAACTAGACCAAGTTGAACTTAACTATATCCTATGTGTCGAAATATCCTAACAATGACGAGCCTTTTTGAGGCACTATATGGGTGACATTCTAATACTCCCATTAGGTGGAGTGATCCAGTGAATAGGGTACTTATTGGACCGGATAACTTGGTAGAAATGGAACAGTAGATGCATGTTATAAAGAAGAATCTAAAGGCAACATGGGATAGGAATAGAAGTTATGAAGACTAGCACAAGGCATTTAAGGAGTTTCGGGTTGGGGACCATGTGTATTTGTGAATCAAGACCAAGAAGATATCCTTGAGGATTGGATCATTTGTGAAGTTTTCACCTCGGTATATTTGGCATTTTGAGATCCTTGAGAGGACTAAACCAGTAGCCTACAAACTTGCACTACCTCCAATAATGAAAGTCCATGATGTTTTCCATGTTTCATTGCTTAAGAGATATGGAAAGGATGTTGATCATGTTATTGATTGGTCTATATGCAAGTGGAAAGAGAAGGAGAATTCTAGTTCAAACCTCAGTGCATATTGTAGTGGAAACAACACATGCTCTGGAACAAAGCAATTGAGCAAGTTACTGTGCAGTGTAAGCACTTTGGGCCTGATGAACCTACATGGGAGATGGTTGATTAGATGTGAGTTATGTGTCCTTCGTCATTTTCTATTTGAGGCAAAGAAGCTTTTGTATATGTATATATGTACATGGATGTAAACACCTCCATGAGATGTGTTATAAAGCTCCAATAAGTGGTATGGTTGTCATGTTGTCATGATGGTTTTGCTTTCAAGCAGTTTGTTAATTGTAAATATTGCAATGAGGTGGGTTATAAAGCTCCATGGGCAGTATGTTTTGTTTTTAATCTACTTTTCTCTTTGTGGGTGTCATAGAACACCGAGGATGTTGTTACACTAAGGGGGAGGGGTCTATAATAGCCCTAGGTTAAAATTTCATGTAATAAAAATTAATAAAGGAAAAATAAGACCAAGGTCAAGGGAAAATTTTTCCAAGACGAATGTTGGGAAACATATCCTAGTGGACATCAGCTGCTATGTATTATGGCTAAGGGGAAATTGGCAAAGGTAATGGCAAAGGCTTTGAAAAGGAAAAAAAAGCATTATTTATATTTTATTTATGAAAATAAAGGAAAATAGGAGAAAAGGGAGGTGAAAGGTCACAAGTGAATGTGATGAAGAAATTGAAGGAAAATAAGGAAAATGAAGAAATTAGAGGCATTAATAATAAAAAGACATTAGAGCATAAATTTGTAGCCTTTTGTCAGTTCATTCTCAGAATTGGTTCCAGAGAGGAGAAGAGCACCAAGAGGATAAAGAAATAAAGCAATCAAAGGAAGGACAAAGAAGGACAAGGAAAACAAAGGAAAGCAAATATCAAGCAAGGAGAGGTTGGATCAAGAAACCTCAGTAGGAATACTTGTAGGTAATAGGTTGCATGTATGTTTTCCTAGCTAGTTTCAACCTGCATGGTAGGTGCATGTGTGTATTTGGTTTCATTGTTGTGAGTGACATGGATTTTTCTTAGTTTTGATAGTGGTTTTTAGCCTTCCCTTGTAATTTTCAAATAGCGATGGTGTGATGGGATTCTTTCTCGGTTGATATGTGGATTTCCAGAAGGTTTTGAATCTAGGTGAGGTGGTCTTAGGAAAATCCCAAGAGTTGCGGGGGGAGATGGTTTTCTTCGTGAAGCCCTCAATAGGTGGGTGGAGACAGAAAAATTCCTCAAGGGATGGTGAAGGGATTCTGAGGCATCCAAGCTCGATTTGGTTTTGTGATCTTAGAGCCGATTTAGGTGAGATCATGGTATGGTGAGGGTGGAGGTGATTTAACCTCCAAATTTCTTTGGTTATTTATGGATTGGTTTATCCCATGAGATCTCACATTCATGCTTAGAATATGGCATGGGGGTGATTGGGTGAAGGAAAGATTTGGTTCAACCCAATCTATGGTAGGTGGTACGTGGAAGTCCCTGAATTGGTTATCTTTTGCATATGGTTATTATGAGTTAAGTTTCTCTCGTCTCTGATAAGTAAATGTACTTGTTATTATTTGGCTTTAATGGTTGTTCTATCATAATTATATATTTGGCTATATGCTGGTTATAAGCATGGTTATATGGAAGATCTAACTATGACTCTCATCACATCTTATTCACTCAATGTGTGGTCAATGAATGCATGACCTAACTAGTGTTATGAAATCTATTGTGAGAAGGCAATTTTCCTTCTTCTTAAACCTTAGATAATTGTTCAGATCCTTATGTTCAAGTATGCTTTCATGACCTGTAGATTGCATGCTCATCATGTGTTTGATGGAATGTCATTCCTAGTTGGGAGAAGTTAGGTTAAGTCCTGGTTAAAGTTTTTGTTTGGAAGCCTTATTTCTATGTGATTCATCATTTATGGAAGCTTCATTGAGTTCTGAGCAGCGGCTTGATTCTTAGCCCTGAAAAAGTGGCTCAAAATTCGGGGCTTCTAGCATAGAATTGACTGAAAAATCCACAATCGCTGGGAAGCAAGCCTATGGGAGCAACTAGAGGGTTATAGTCACTTGGAAGCCTTGGCAAGGGAGTGGCTAAAGCTCTATTCTAGTGAAATAGAGAGAACTCAAGGGTTGGATACCTGGAGTGGTTGGGTTTCTCTTGGAGGTCGTATGACACTTAAGGGAGGTCAGTAAAGTCCTAAGTTGTCGACTCCATTTCCTTAAGGTCACATAGGAGGTTGAGTCTTATCGTAGTGACCCTCAGCTCATGTTTAGCCCGTGAAGACAGGTGAAAGTGGGTAAATGTGGGAGGAGGCAGTGAAATTGTTGTTAAGAATAATGAGTTATAATACTATTGTTGCAAGGGTATATTGTTGGTGTAATGATATTGGAGTAAGTGTGTACAAATGTGTATGACAAGGAGTGGCATTTATATTGACATTGCTTGATTATTCAGAGTTTATGTTGTAGGATATGATGAGTAAGCCAAAATTTAATCATTAACAATTGGTATCAATAATTGGTGTCAACAAAAACAATTGCACCAATTGTAGTTTGGTGTCTATAATGGTAGCAATAGTCCCTATCTGGAGTAGCCTAATCTTAACAGGAGAAAAGAGATATGGTGATATGGTTATTTTTCTTAAAGGAAGTGAGAACAGACTCACAAATGGTTGTAGTAGTAACAACTGAATAATCATTTATATATCTTTAATGGTTGTCAACAACCATTAAAGTGTCAAGAGCCTATAAAAAAACATCCAACACTTGAGAGAAGATCAAGAGCTATAATAAGTTACAAGAACATTTGTTCTTGATTGTAGGAATTAATTTCCTTGCTAGTGATTTCAAAGAGAGAAATATTATCCTTCTTGAAAATTGAAAAGGATATCTAATATCAAGAGATATGGTTAATGATTCGAATGACTAATAGATGCTTTTGTGCAAGTCATTGTGATATGTGGCTAGCTCTCAAACATTCACTATATGATAATAAGATAAAAATTATGCATGAGTCTTGGGGAGCCAACATAATAATAAGTGTCTTCCTAGCTGAGACTTAGACTAGCATGCATCAATGTGCTCTTAGCTCATCTGTACAAAAGTAGTATGAGTTGATGATGTATTAAACCTCTTGCAGGATACTCCTTTTAAATACTTTAGGTAGATATTGGGAGTGATTACTCTCTCCTCTCTCATCTAATTCCTCTAATAAAAGAAGAAAGGTTGTCCAAGAGAGTAAAGCGATAAATGTAATACAAAGGTCAACATGAGAAGTAGATGACAAGTCCACATGATCAACATAATAAGGGGAGATTATTTATAGGGGTAATATAGTTTCCATTGATGTAAAAGGAGGATAATTAAGCACAAACATTGCAAGTTATATAGAAAGGTGGAAATTAAGAAGAAACATTGCATAATTATTCAAAAAGTGGGGGAAATGGGAAAGCATTACATAATCGGTATATTATGTCTTGTGGTTATTGTAGGGGAAGTATAAGCAAACAATGATAAAAGCTGAGGTGTTTTTCATGCACAAAGGAGGGAATAAACAATTCAACAATGTGTTGTTGAAAGTGTTTCTCTATTTCCATCAATGAATCTTACACTACTTTCTTCCATGATTGGTAACAATGTTTAGCGTTTCCACGAATACCAAAGGGGGAGAATGTTAGAAATTATTTTCATTGATGCCAATGGTGTTACCAAAGATTATTGAAGTCAAAGGTAGTTGCAAGGAGATTGTTAGAATATCATTATCATTAATGACAAAGGTGGTTTGGGATCCTAATCTTTGGAGCCATAGTAGGTATACAAGATCTAATCAAACTACTCATGCAAAGTGATCAAATGGTTAGGGTACAAAATCTCTACAAGTACCTATATTACCATTGAAGGTTAGATATTTTCTTTACAGAAAGTATGTGATGGCTAAAGGAAGAAAAAAGAGTTTTATATTACAATCAATTTTTTTGATATCATGATCTAATAAAATATTGAATAAAAAATTATAAAAGATTAAAGAAAAAATAATTTCATATCAGGTTATTTATTTTTCTCTTCTATAATATTGAAAAACATTTCAGCAAAATCACAAAATTCACATGAAATAAACATTGTAAAATTAGCCAAAATCAATGGATGTTAAACTAAACAATTATGTAGATTGTAATTTATGTTAAAAATAAGTTTGAGAAATTCCTAAAATATATATTTTCATGTTAATGCTTATTTCACATACTTCATCATAGTAATAACTTCATCATAGCATGCATGATAGATAGTAAGGTGCAAGAGATGCACTCTTATTATAAAATATGAGCAAAATTTTCCATGGCCAATTTTTAGATTATCAATTTTAAATAAAAAATTATAATTTTTATATATACCTTATGCATTTTTATTTTTGTTAAATTATTTATATATTTTATTATTAAATTTTTTCCTCATCACTTTTTATTAATTATCTATACAGACATTTATATATCCCATGCGGTCAAACAAATCTTAAATATAAGATCAAGAACCTAAAATCTTACACAACCACAAGAAGATCAGATAACCTCGAAGATTAATAAAGATAAATAACTAGTACACAAAATCAAATAAATGGGAGGATTGATATGTTTAGCTAGTTGTAGTTGAGTAATCAACATATTCTTATCAACTTCGACTATATGCCTTGAGAAAGACCAATTTTGAACATCTTAAATATAAGATCAAGAACCTAAAATCTTACACAACCACAAGAAGATCAGATAACCTCGAAGATTAATAAAGATAAATAACTAGTAGACAAAACCAAATAAATGGGAGTATTGATATGTTTAGCTAGTTGTAGTTGAGTAATCAACATATTCTTATCAACTTCGACTATATGCCTTGAGAAAGACCAATTTTGAACATTGGACGGTTTGAGATATTGACTTCGGTCTTTATAAGCTTATTTAATGATAATTGCAGAGTGTAATTAACCACCTAAGAAAACCCAATATTCTAAAACAGATCTTATTTAATGATAATTGCAGTGTGTAATTAACCACCTAAGAAAACTCAATACTCTAAAACAGATTTGAGGATTGGAGGCGTTGGTGCTTTTTTTTGGGAGAAAAATGAGACAAACCTATTCCTTTAGGTTACTGATAGTTAAAAAAAGGTCATTAAATTGCAGTTAAATATTTTATCGAACATTTTGATAAACTTGTTTTGTGAAATTTTAGATATTATTAAACAACGCGAAACCATATGTTCAGCAGAATGAAAACGAAGGCTTCACGTCCGCCTTCGTCTTTTCAGATACAATTTTGAGTGACAACGGCTTCAAATCTAAGACAAATCAATGGAAATAGGTTGGATTGATAATGTTTTTAACTTGCAAAGAGAGGCAAAGATTTTTCTCAAATACAATCGTTTCTAATTGGCGTTGACACGTGGAATGGTCTAGTCCCAAACGTCATGAACCTCGATTCCATTAATTCCAATTTCTTCTGGCTGTGCCAATGCAAAATCATTTTGAATGACTGGATGTTCATTCAACTGCCAAATATCATCCTCCCATAGGGACCCATAGAAAACTTCACTGGTCTCATCATAGCTATGCACAGCATCCAAATACATGATTTCCGGAATTGAATCTCCATCGGCATAGCTCATGATGATTCCAAGTTCATCCGGACTAAACTGATCTACGAACAAATCGAGCTCTACGAGAGCATTTTCGTAACATGTGAAGTCTCCTATATCAGAAGTGACCGAGGTCACTTGAGAGTTCCGGTCTGCAGTTAATTCGCCATGCTTTTTTGAACCCATCTGGTCAGCACTGCCCTCCTCTCCATCGGTGGAGTCGATATTATGATCTGATTGGGTCTTCAACCCAATTTCGTTATCCAGAGAATTTATAACCGCCTTGATCCCTATGTCGCTCTCTTCTGTGACATCATTACCATTCGCTAAGGTTAATCTGCCATTAATTGGCTTCGCGTCTGGCAAATTCAACCAGCCATTCCAATACTCATCTCTTCCTCGCTTGGAGACTGCCATCCTTACCGCTGTGATTAAAAAACATTAGATACAACACTACAGAGCCTTGTTTATATCATCCGACTTTTCCTTTTGGATTTAATGGAAGAACCGAGTTGTCAGCGTAAAACTGGTCTACTATATATAGGTAGTTGGGAGAGAGAAAATCAGAAGAGATCCCGGTTGAGGTGGAAGCTTCCCCAATAAATTGTTGGGGATTTTTCTGGTAAAATCCCAAAAACAAATAAAAACTAAACACAGAGGCAATGCTCTGTTTTTTTTTCTCCACATGATCCTTTGCACAGGGAAGCTATTAAAAAAAGACTGAGAATAGAGTATTACACCACCATAAAATGATTTCTATTCATTAAAACAAAATGCCTGATACATATTCATCCTCTTTTACTGAGAGAGATTCACCAAAAATACATTCAACAAAACTCTGTCTCCACTGAGAATTTACACTGCTGGTGTGTAAAAACCCATTTACATTTACTGCTGTAAAACCCCTTTTACATTTACTGGTGTAAAACTAATTTACACATAATGCTGTAAAACATTTTTACATATGCTGTAAAATTTTTACATTGCATTTCATTTTCAAAAATAAAAATTCACAGTCATTCATATTACTGTGCGTTCTTCCATTCGTTTGAGCAACACACAAAAATACCTTTCAACCCCTGGTTATTCATATGTTTTGCACTGCTGTGCGTTATGCTTCCCACTCTGTTCACAAGTCTTCATTCCTTTTTTTTATTCACACGCGCGTGTGTTCTGCTGCTTCATTTTTTTTACAATGGTCAACGCCCCAACAAAAAAAAACTATAACACATTTTGATGTATAATAATATATGCCGTATATAAAACTTAAATACTCTACCTACACTTATGGGGATTTATTAAATGCATTAGTAAGAAAACTGCGGTCAACCAAACTTGAATTTTACTCCACGCATAATTTAATGTTGGCTCGTATGCAGGTTGAATGATGGACGGTGGAGAACTTTGAAGGCGATCGGACGGCTGGAATGAATATCGGGAGCCCACTTCACGCTGAACTTTAGGCTCCAAAATGTCAGACCTGCTGACGTATATGGAGGACCACGTGGCTAAGTATAATTGTATCAGGCTCGATTATACGGAAACTACTTTATGATCAAAGGCGGTCCGATATGCTCTGGTGGTTTTGCTGAGCGGTTTTGGGTGCATTAACTACTGCTCCACGGGTCAACTGATGTGCGGTTGAAATTACATTTTCAACACTCCCCTTTAATTTCAACTGCTGGGCATTCAGTCATACCCAGACATTTTCTCAAAAATTCAAAGCTTTTCTGATCCAATGGCTTTGTCAAAATGTCTGCTGCCTGTTCTTGAGTCCTACAATGTTCTAAGACAATTTCTCCATTGTTCACCAATTCTGTGATGTAGTGAAACCTTGTATCAATGTGTTTCGTTCTCTTATGAAACACTAAATTCTTTGACAATGCAATAGCTGAGCTATTGTCACAAAAAATCACTGTTGCTTTTGCCTGCTCTTGACCTAAGCTCCTCAACATTCTTCTCATCCAAACTGCTTGACATGCTGCTGCTGTAGCTGCCACATATTCAGCCTCTGCTGTAGACAATGCTACAATGGACTGCTTCTTAGAAGCCCATGAAATGGCTCCTGAACCCGTGTGAAAAACATAACCGGAAGTGCTTTTCCGATCATCTATACTTCCAGCCCAATCACTATCAGTGTATCCAATTAGATCTGAACATTCTGAGACCGTATATAAAATTCCAAACATTTTGGTACCTTTGACATACCTTAAAATTCTTTTTGTTACCTGCCAATGTGCCTCCTTTGGCCTCTCCATGAATCTGGAAATTAAACTAACAGCAAACATAATGTCAGGCCTAGTAGCTGTTAAATACATAAGGCTGCCAACAATACTCTTGTACAAACTAGGATCAAAATCCTTGCTGCTGTCCTCTCTGCTGAGTTTTAATCCCATTACTGTGGGAGTGATCGCTGCTTTGCATTCTTGCATGTTAAATCTGCCCAACACTTGATTTACATATCTAGCTTGTGAGATAAAAATTCCTTTTTCATTTTGATCTACTTCTATGCCTAAGAAGTATCTCAAGAAACCTATGTCAGTCATTTCAAATTCCTCTTTCGTGACTGATTTAAAATTCTTAATGAGCTGATCATCATTACCTGTGAAAATAACATCATCAACATATAAGACAACAATTAAAATTTTACCATATTTTTCTTTGATGTAGACGGTGGGTTCTCCTTCACACTTGTCAAATTCATTATCCGATAGATAGGAATCTATCCTGCTGTACCATGCTCTTGGCGCTTGCTTCAGCCTATGAAGAGCTTTCTTCAATTTGCACACTTTGTGCTCTTCACCTTTCTTCTCATAGCCTAGAGGTTGTTCAATGTAAACCTCTTCCATTAACACTCCATTTAGGAATGTTGACTTCACGTCCATTTGGTAAACTTTCCACTTGTTTTGAGCTGCTATGGACAGCACTGCTCTCACGGTTTCCATTCTTGCAACCGGTGCGAAAGTATCCTCATAATCTCTCCCATATTGCTGCTATACCCTTTGACAACCAGCCTTGCCTTGTGCCTTTCTATATTGCCTTCAGCAGTGCTCTTGGTCTTGTAAACCCATTTCACTCCAATGACTTCTTTGCCTTTTGGTAGCTCAACCAAATCCCATGTTTTGTTTTTCTTTATGGCGTTGATCTCCTCGTCCATAGCTTCTATCCATTTCTTATCTTTAATTGCATCTTCGAAATGAATAGGATCATCAACATGACAATACAAAGCAAATAAGGAATTCATTCCTTCATCATAAATGTCACTTAAGTTTCTGAACTTCTTACCTCTTTCATTTGGTGTGCAAGTGCTTGAAGATGCACTTGAATTTTCTCCTTGTGGTGTGCTTGATGAAGCACTTTCATTTATCCTCAATGGTGTCCCTTACTGTCCTTGTGTTGGCGCTGCTGTTTGGGGATGCATTTCAGCCACCTCTTCATCATCTTCATCATGAGACAAACAGTTTTTAACATTCATTGTTTTCTCTATGCTTCCATCCCAAGCTTCCTCTTCAATGAATTGAACATCTCTGCTGACAAAAAACTTCTTGGTAGATGGGATATACAACCTGTAAGCTTTGGATTCCTTACTGTATCCAATGAAAAGACATTTCTCCCCTTTGCTGTCCAACTTCCTCCTTAGCTGATCTGGAATGTGTGCATAGGCCACACATCCAAAAACTCTCATGTGGGTGACTCCTTGCTTTCTCCCACTCCATGCTTCTTCCGGCACTTTGTTCAACACTGCTTTTGTAGGACCCCTGTTCAAAATATACACTGCACAATTTACAGCGTCAGCCCAATAATCATTTGGCAAATGCTTTGCCTTCAGCATGCTCCTTGCCATATCCATGATAGTCCTATTCTTCCTTTCAGTAACTCCATTTTGATGTGGGGTGTACCTAGCTGTAAACTATTTGTGAATTCATTTTCTCTACAAAATCGTAGGAATTCCTTGGAGATATACTCACCTCCTCTGTCAGTTCTCAAAACTTTTATATGCAGCCCGCTTTGGTTCTCCACAAGTGCTTTAAAATTTCTAAATTTTTCAAACACTTCACTTTTGTTTTTAAGAAAATATACCCAAGTTTTTCTTGTAAGGTCATCAATAAATGTTAGGAAATATTCGCTACCTGCTAATGATGGAGCTTGCATCGGTCTACATAAATTTGAGTGGATGATCTCTAAGGGTGCCTTTGCCCTTATGCTTTTCCCTGATGGAAAACTTTCTCTATGTTGTTTCTCCAAAATGCAACCTTCACATAGGCTGTCTGGTTTCTCTATCAATGGTAATCCTCTTACCATTCTTTTTCTACTCAACAAGTTTAGACCTCCAAAATTGAGATGTCCAAATCTCAAGTGCCACAACCAATTTTCATCCTTTGGCACGCTTTAGAAAGCCTCTTGGGTGACTGCTGCAATTTCTCCTTTGTTTTTCAAATCTGCTCTTATTCTAAGAAGGAACATCCTGTTCCTCGTCATCTTCACTTCAGCAATGCATCTTTTGCTGGGTGCTATATCCATGATGGTGCACACATCATTCCCAAAGAAAACATTGTACCCCTTTTGAACAAGCTGTCCAATACTCAAAAGGTTACATCTCATTCCAGGGACATAGTAGACATCTGCTATGGTTTTCCTTTCTCCTCGCTTTGTAAATATTTTTACCTCTCCTTTTCCCATAACAGAAATTTTGCTATCAGTTCCTAGTGTGACTTCTGATTTCACATTTTTATCTAGGGCAGAAAAGAAAGCTATGTTTCTTGTCATATGGTTGCTGCAACCTGAGTCTAAAAACCATATGTCCTCACTGTTTGTTTCAGCCATGTTATAAGCTAACAACACATTATCTTGGCTGATGTTTTCTTTAGTGACATTTGCATTTTGTCTATTACTCATATCATGTTGCTTCTTCCTACATTCACTGGCATAATGCCCATATTTTTTACAATAATAGCATTAGACATTGGATTTTTCATACCTTTGTCCTTGAGCATGATGTTGTCCTCTTTGTTGGCTGCTGCCTTGGCCTTGGTTCTGATTTGGGTTGCTGCCTCTTCCTTGAGCATTTGCTGGACTGTTCCTTCCACCTCTGTTCTGGCTTCTGCCTCTTCCTCTCTTGTTTCCTCTGCCTTGACCTCTTCCTCTTCCAAAAGACATTTGGGTCTTAAAGGCTTGCTCTAAAGATGAGTTTTCATTTCTACTCAACCTCTGCTCATGTGTTATCAGTGATGCATGAAGTTCATCAACTGAAAAGTTTGAGAGATCCTTTGTCTCTTCTATGGTGGTGAGAATCACATCAAACTTTGAGGGTAAGACCCTCAATAGTTTCTTCACAATCCTATTTTCTTCAAAGGTTTCTCCATGAGTCCTTATCTGTGTGACCAGACCAATTACATGTGTGAAAAATGAGTCAATGGTGTCTGACTCCTTCATGCTCAGATTTTCAAAATCTCTCCTCAGCAACTGTAGTTTCGCTGTCTTTACTTTCTCCATGCCTTGATAGGCTGTTTTGAGGGTTTTCCATGCTTCATCGGATGTCTTAGCTGCTGCTATCCTTGGAAACACACTCTGGTCCACTGTTTGATATAACCATACAATGGTTTTTGCATCCTTCTTCCTATTGCTCTTCAGCAGATCTCTCTCTCCCTGAGTTAAGTTGTTAAATTGATTTTCATCTACTGGTTTTGCAAACCCAGATTCAACTAATTCCCATAAATCTTGAGAGATAAATAAAGCTCTCATGGTTATTGACCAGTAGTCATAGTTCTTCCCATTAAACTGTGGGAGCCGGGTATTAAACATACCCATGCTAGTGCTGGTACTAGCCATTCCTTGCATCCTCAACTATGCTTTAAATTCTTGACTGTGTGTTTAAAGCACTAACTGTTTCAGCAGTAACAAAAAGAAAACTTTGAGGAATTCCTGAATCTTTTGCCTGAGACTTCACTTTGCTGGAGAAGATTTACTGCTGCAACAAAAGACTCCTCCCTTCAGCTTCTTGAACACCTTCAAAGAGCCTAAGCCTGCTCCGATACCACTGTTGGGGATTTTGCTGGTAAAATCCCAAAAACAAATAAAAACTAAACACACAGAGGCAATGCTCTGTTTCCTTCTCTCCATAGGATCCTTTGCACAGGGAAGCTTTTAAAAAAAAATGACTGAAAACAGAGTATTACACCATCATAAAATTATTTCTATTCATTAAAACAAAATGCTTGATACATATTCATCCTCTTTTACTGAGAGGGATTCACCAAAAATACATTCAACAAAACTCTGTCTCCACCTGAGAATTTACACTGCTGGTGTGTAAAAACCCATTTACATTTACCGCTGTAAAACCCCTTTTACATTTACTGGTGTAAAACTATTTTACACATACTGCTGTAAAACATTTTTACATATGCTGTAAAATTTTTACATTGCATTTCATTTTCAAAAATAAAAATTCACAGTCATTCATATTACTGTGTGTTCTTCCATTCGTTTGAGCAACACACAATAATACCTTTCAACCCCTGGTTATTCATATGTTTTGCACTACTGTGCGTTATGCTTCCCACTCTGTTCACAAGTCTTCATTCCTTTTTTTTATTCACACGCGCGTGTTCTGCTGCTTCATTTTTTTTACAAATGGTCAACGCCCCAACAAAAAAAAACTATAACACGTTTTGATGTATAATAAGTATATAAAACTTAAATACTCTACCTACACTTATGAGGATTTATTAAATGCATTAATAAGAAAACTGCGGTCAACCAAACTTGAATTTTACTCCACGCATAATTTAATGTTGGCTCGTATGCAGGTTGAATGATGGACGGTGGAGAACTTTGAAGGCGATCGGACGGCTGGAATGAATATCGGGAGCCCACTTCACGCTGAACTTTAGGTTCCGAAATGTCAGACCTGCTGACGTATATGGAGGACAACGTGGCTGAATATAATTGTATCGTGCTCGATTATACGAAAACTACTTTATGATCAAAAGCGGTCCGATATGCTCTCGTGGTTTTGCTGAGCGGTTTTGGGTGCATTAACTGCTACTCCACGGGTCAACTGATGTGCGGTTGAAATTACATTTTCAACATAAATCCAACGTAACCCAACGATGCCTTTAGAAACATTTTCCTTTTTCAGACATTCTTGAAATGGCATCCGTAAAAGCCGCGTAAAACCAATGCAGTGCCCAATAACTGAGGGTGACGTAAAACGGCATTCGAAGGAGCCGCGTCGAACAAACGCGTGGCCAACATCACGAAGGCTACCCATGTTCATTTTCATTCAAACTGACCACTCTTTTCAGTCATGCATATCTAAACCCCCTCGATACGTTGCAAGACGCGGTGCGTTTCTCTTTCGCATGAACGTGCACAAAATTACCCACAACTTTGGCACCGTTTGTATGTACTTCGCGGAAACGGCAAACCAACGCGTGGTCCAAATCACGGTGCGGAAGGCAGTTAGAAAAGTAAATATACAATGTGAATGCTTTGCAATACTTTTGTAGCGATTTGTGACTTTTTCTGTAATTAACGATATCCGAATTCGTGTCATTTTTATTATAAGATGTGATATTTGCCAAAGATATTTAAAATTCATATGCGTATAAGAAATATTATTGAAATATCGTTGTTATGTTGTTAGTTATTTTTCATGTGAACGTTGGTTTTTAATCTTTCTTTCTCATCCAAATTTTATGATAAATGAAAAATATTTGGTATTTCTTCTTAGTCTAAATTTCAAGTACGAGTATTTGTATTTTTAATTTAGGTTTATTTTTTCATACTTATTTAATAAAATAATAAAATTATTATGTAAATGATCAAATAAAAAAATTACATCATATAGATACGTGGATTTATGAAAGGAATATAATAAATGAAAAATATTTGGTATATTTTCTTAGTCTAAATTTCAAGTAATATAGATAAATGGATCTATGAAAGGAATGATTATATTAAAGTAATTAATTTAAAAAAATTATATTTACTTATATAAAAATTAAGCTAATTCAATATTATTTTAATATTAAAACAAATATTTATTTTCTAAGGTAATTTTTTTTTTTTTTTGTATAATTGTTAAATGGTGATTTCTTTGCTATTTTAATTTGATTGCAAACTTCAAAATATTTCCAAAATAAATAATCAAACTAAAAATGACTCTTTGTTAATCATATATTTATAAATTTATAAATGAGAAAATGTGTTATAAACCTTTGAGCTTAACTAGTTGTGATGTTAGAAATTTAATTTTTACATATTTGTATTTATATTGATCTTCACCCACACTATACAACAATATTAAGAATTTGTATATTGAAAAATATGCTATATGGCATTGTGTTAACTTTTCAACCTTCTATATTTATTTCCACACTTTGGAATGCTAGGAACTTAAATCTTAAGGTTTATGATAAATTGTAGAAATTGACAATATAAGAAATTTGAACATTTATAAAAGAGAAAGAGTCAATATATTTTGAAAAATGAAATTAAAGGTTACAAAATTTTGTATATACAAATGTTTGAGTTAATGGAAGGTAATGAATTTTAAAAGTTTTCTTTTTACAGAAAATAATGAACTTTTGGAGTTATTCATATATATATTTATTTAGGCTTTAATCCATGGGATATCCAAACTAACTTGTATTTTGAATTTTTTGTACCTCTAAAAGTATTGCTTGTTGAAGTTTCCTTCGCTGCTATTGGCAATCTTCAAAGGATGTCCGTGAAATTTTTCATCATCTCATTTCTTTATTGCATGAGTACTTCCTTGAGCAACAACTTGGTAGGATCTCCCACTTCATCATATCTCTTTTCTTTTTGTATGGGAGGCCACTTGGATTGACAAGAGTGATCATTCCCACGTGAAACTAGATCGAGAGCAAAATATTTGTACCTTAATCTCATTGAGGACATGCACCAAGAAATGACAAGCAACATATTTCTTCGATATCATTGATATATGTTGTACAAGGATCAAAATGAAAATTGGGAAAGGAAATGAAACACACCCATAGGGAAATATAGAAAAGAGCATAGTAATGTAGTGAAAACCCAACTTCTATTAATAAATAAAATAGCATAATATTTTAGGCCATAAACTAGATAGAATGGTAGTAGTTATCTCTAGAGAGAGAGAGAGAGAGAGAGAGATGGAATTTACACACAGTCACAAAACATTATCACAATAGGATGAAATAATGACCTTTTAACATAAGAAAGAACACTAGTGGTTCAAAATTTTAACCCTATAAGATGAAATGCCAAAAGGTTTATAGGCCCTAAGGTGGTAACTTGGTACATCAACTTCTCGGAGCTATAAATTTTGCATACATTATTTTTTTAAGAAGTAGAACAACTCATTGGAAAGAAATATCCAAGGGTGAAAACTTTTGGATGGGTCTAGCACATTCCATGTGACCCTTAGCCCTTGAATGGCCACGAAACATCATTTAGGGCCTAAAAATGATCCTAAAAATTTGGGACCCAAAAAAACCATAAATAATTTTCCTAGAAGATATAAAATTGTTGGATTAGTGAAATAGGTGGCGGTCACCAATATTCATCTAGATTACTTGTGGAAAATTAGTCATAGAAGAAAATTATGATACTAAGGATGGATAATGGTGGACAATTATATGGGAATGAGTTTGATGAATTTGTAAGAAGAGTAAAATAGAAAGGTAGAACAATACTCCATACACAACTCAACATAATGGATTTGTTCGAAGGATGAAGAAAACATTGATAGAAAAAGAAAGGAACTTGCTCAGTGGTGTTGAATTAGGACAAGGATTCTAGGAAGGGGCAATGGATACTACGTGTCACTTGGTAAATAGATCACCCTCACTAGTGTTGGATGATAAGACTTCACATGAGGTATGTCCTAGTAAGAAACCATCTCTTTAACATATCAAAATATTTACATATGATGCCTATCTACGCATTCCAAAGGAAATTAGAAGCAAGTTGGATAATAAAGATGATAAGTGTATCTTTATTAGCTGTGATGATAGTTTGAAAGGATATAAGGTTTGGAACCCATAAATTAGGAAGGTTGTGTATAGTAAAGATGTTGTATTTAGAGAAATTAGAGATTTTCTCAAATAGGATGTTGATTTCCTTTCAAAATTTAATTTCTTTATCACTAATGATGACTCTATAACTATTAGAGAGGAAGAAAATTCATAGGATGGAAAACAATGGAAAAATGGCCATGGTTGAAGAAATGATATCCTTTAACAAGAACTAGGCTTGGGATCTAATAGAGATGTTGAAGGAAGAAATGCAATTGGCACCAAACTTCTATTTATGAAGAAGTTAAATGCAAAAGGAGAAGTGGAGAAATACAAAGCTTTTTTAGTAGTAAAAGGTTTCCCAGATAGAGGGAATTGAATTTGGTAAAAAAAATCACTTATTTCCAATTTAACTTTTATTATATGTCTTTTATAAATTGTTTATCCTTTGATTTTGTAGAATAGATGGACATGAAGACAACATTCCTACACGGGGTTCTATAAGAATAAATCCACATGAGAGAGTAAGAAATATTTGCACTAAAGAGAAATAAAGAGATGATATGGAGACTAAAGAAGTCCTTATATGGGTTAAAATAATCACCAAGGATGCATTATCAAAAATTTGAAACCTACATATTTGCACTTGGACTCACAAGGATGAAATCGTATCATTGTGTACACTTGAAATTAGTTTGTGATCATATTACTTATTTGGTCTTGTATGTAAATGATATGTTTTTTACTAGAAATAACAAGGAAATCATCCATTATCTGAAAAAATAGTTGTTGTCTAAATTTGACATCAAGGATCTTAGTGTTACAAATTTCATTTTGGGCATGGAAATTAAAAGAGATTTGGAAAACAAGAAAAATGTTTAAATCAAAGGATGTATGCCTAGAGAATATTTTACAAGTTTAATATGTAGGAATGTAAACTGGTAAAGATCCCTCTTCCTATAACTGTAATTTTATCTGCATATCACTACCCCAAGATGTAGGAAGAGGAAGAGGACATTCCCCATGCTCCATATGCTAATAAGACTATCAATTTGATGTATGCAATGATTTGTAGTAAACTAGACATTACAAATGTAGTGGGAGTACCAGCTATATAGTTGTCAAAACCATGGAAGTAGCATTGGACAATAGTAAAGGGGGTTTTCAGGTATTTCTATGGCACTATTGGTTATGGATGATGCTATCAAGGAAGATCAAGATTGGAGAAAATGTTATAAATACATGGATTTTTAATTTCGACAAGGCAAGAGATATGGATTGCAAAATTTTTTTCTAGTGGATATGTTTTCAACTTATTTGGGGGAGAAATTAGTTGGATGAGAAATAGGCAGTCTATAGTGACACTCTCAAATATAGAAGCTAAACACATGAAAAACAATCATACAATCAAGGAAGCTTTAAGGTTACAGAGATTGTGTTCAGGTATGGGTTCGTACAACAAGCTCTAAGAAAAGGTTGCAATAGTTAAATTGCAATATTGATGATGAATAAAGCAACTTATCATTATAATACAAAACATATTGATGTACACTATCACATTGTGAGAGATATAATTGAATATAGGAAGGTTGATTCATGTGGATATTGGTGGCCACCCCGCTATTCCAACTAGAACCCCTAGTTAGTTTCATCTATTTCCTGGTTCATTTCGGTGTTTACTATTTTTAGTAGTTTTTCGGGTCCTGAACTTCTGGAGCAGTTTTGACCCGGTAAATGGAATTTTTTTGGGGTCCGCGATAGGCTAGTAGCCATAGGCAAGGGCATGCAGTGAAACTTGTAGTACTAAGAGAGACATTTCGAACAAGGTATCATATGCGCCAAATGGAGATAATATGACCAAGTTACGACCCTGGGAAGTTGGCTACCCAACTAACCCCAACGGGGCCCATAAACTCTTGGTGTTACATCTCCTTGGGTTAGGGTTTTGGTTGTTCAAGGTTTTCTCATGTTTTCCAATAATAAATAGGCCCTTGAGCCTCATTGTAACATAATTCAGAGCCATGTAACCATCACATCTCTTCTGAGAGATAAGTTACCATCGCCCGAGCTATCTTATTTCCATTATGTTTGTAAGCATAGTTAAGTATTTTTTTATTAATGAAATAAAGTGTTTTTCTGTTGCATCTTTGTGTTTGTGATTATATCTATAAGTTGTTGTGTTCTTGTTTAAGTTCGGATCAAAGGTGCTACTGGTAAAGGTGGACATTTTGAAGAAGGTTTTATATTCATTAAAAAAATCTCTAAGCACTAACAACTTCTCTTGCTATAGAGAAACACTCACACCTATTGCCACAATTTGTTTATCATGAACTATTATGCCCCCCTTTATGAAAAGAAAAGAAAAATTGGGAGAAATTTTTGTATTTGTTATATTTGTCGCATAATTATTCTCGTGGATGATTTATTGTGCTAGGTGGAATGCACCCAAAAAGAGTGTCAATTTTTTGCATCCATTTTTGGTATTTTCAATACATGTTTTTTTATTATGGTAGTTTTGGGGCATATGGTTGTTTAATCTATGGTTTTTAATTTTGTTAATGAAATATTATTGTGTTATAATCCTCGGTTAACAATTTGGGAGTTTAAGGATGCTATGGAATATACATATCGTATTGTAGCATTATAAAGATATAGAACAGTGAATTTTTTTTTTATTGATCCCCATTTGGGTTTCTAGGGTAAAATAATTGTGTTAGTTTGTGCATATGACATACCATATTTCTATTTTAATAAGAAATTATTCATAGCAATCAATTGTACAATGCTAAAACCAAAAATACCTTTGTCAGGGAATATTGTATCTTGTATTTGGGACAACTTGATGAAAACATTGGGAGGTTATCTTGGCCAATGAGATAAGGATCAATATGATAAATTTGTTCTCCCTCATGTTTTTGTAGAAGAATACTTGATTTTTCTCTATTATCACGATCACGAAGAGTTAGCAGTAGGAAAATTATAAACAATGTGGCATGAAATATATATTTTTAAACATGTGTTGCAAAAAGGGGCATACAAGATAGTGGATTATTATGGGAAATCCATTGTCGAAGTCTTGCAATGGGATCTTTAGTAAGGTTCTTTGTGCATATTGTATTATGGTATGGTATGGTGTTTTCACTTTTCTTTGTAGGCATAGATTTCATAGATGTTTTTCTTATTGTGCCTAATATTTGATTGGAAAGCATTAGCATCCATAGTGGCTTGCATAGGCTTATGGATGGAGTCATCCATAGTAATTGGAATGTTTCTTTCACCATTTGGGTGATATTCTCAGCCACTAACAAATTCGTGAGTTATGGGGGGATAATCCTTGGTCCTACAACCAATAATTAATAGTGGAATATAGTACAGTCGTTGATCTCTTATTCAAGGTTATTTCCCTTTTAATAGTCCATTATATTATTATTCTAGACTCCAAACTTGTGGAATCACAATTGAACCATGTCTCTCTCATGAGAAATCTTGTGTTACTTCATAGGTACTTGTGAGTGCATCTCCTTAAACAATCATTTGATCACATTATCTATTAACACGTATGAAGGGGGTATTGTATGTTAGATAATTCCTTAGCCAATTATGTTTTAGGTTAGAATTTATCTCATTAAATCGACATCATTAAAAGTACATGCATGTACATCAATAAAAAATTGGGTCAATAATCAAATCATTTGCAACCATAAGTATCCACACACACACACACAATAGAGAGAGAGAGAGAGAGAGATTACACCATATACCAAAATTAGACCATTTCCAAGACTAGGCACGTAGGCCCAAGCTTCTAGCCCATTCACAAGACACAAATACTATATCTCTCATTAGGCATATAAGAAAAACTTCTATGAGGGGATAGAATGAGCATTATTCATTATGTTAATAACAACATACAACAAATCAGACTGCATGCCTTAAGAGGCAACCAAGACTACTAGATACATCAATTATGTGTCACCATAGGTATTAAGGAACATTGTCTGTCCATTATTGGGTTCACCGTTAGCATCCTCCTCCAAGTCTCGCCTAATGGGTGAAATGTGACAATGTAATAATGATTATCTAGGTAATTTGATACTAGCCACATATGTGAAACAATTAAACATTGGAAACATTGCATAAACCAAAATAAATTACATATGAACAAAACACCAAAAAGTTATAAAATTTAAAAATAACAAAAAAAAGAAATTCTTAGTAAAGTGACCACACCACTCATGATGTTGTAGTGTCAGTTCTTGGTTGAAGTAGAAGTCAATCTCAAAATATGCATTATTTTCAATCATAACATATTGGTCCTCAAACCAATCAAAGAAGCCCTAATTAAATTAATGGATCATTTCTCCAACACTCATCTAAGCCATCAAGTTGGTCCAACGAGTCATGCATGGCTTAGATGGGTCATTGAATAGTGTTGATACTCATAGCCAACATAGATGTGTCATTGAATAGTGTAGATACTCATAGCCTCATAACCAGGGAAAATTTTAATGATGGAAAATTATTTTAAAGTTTAGAAAACTTGGCGAATCTTATGAGCCCCTAATATGTAGAATGTAAAAAGTTTAGCGATAATTTTTTAAAGGTATCCAAATTTCTAAAGACTTTATATAATCTCTATAAAATTTTGGCAATTTTTAGGATAACATAATTTTATACTATAAAATTTGGCCAAATCACTTTTAGAAAAAAATGGAAATTGGCAAATCTATTTTTTGCAAAAACTATGGAAAATTAGCCCACCTACGAATATTATACCCTAATTCCTTGCTCATCACTTGAAAAATAAAAATACTAGTGTAAGATTGTAGTTGAATTTCCATTATTTCCCTATAAGATGTATTGTTAGATGGAATTTCATGTTTTTCTATTGATTGACACTAATTGAAAATGGTTTATTTTAGATATTGCACTATTATATCCACTTGAACCTTAGATTCTAGGTGGGTGCCTCTAGATCTTGCTACTTGGGTGATGGAAAAAATGATGGTATGGAGAGTCACATCCATCACACCCTTGATTTATATCTCTCTAAATCTTTTTTGAGCTCATGTTTTCCAATACTATATAATCTAATTATCTTTAGTCTCCTCTCCATCCTTGGCCACCTAATACTACTATCAAGGCCCCTTGCCTTGATAGTATAATAAAGAAATAAATATCCTCAATATTTAGTGTCATTGTTTGATTTTACATTGTGAACCATTGTTTATTGGGATTCCACATCCCAATTAGCCTTTGCAATAAGGGAACTTTTCCATTCACATTCTGTGTGTGAAAAAAATTTAGAAGTCCACAATCTTAGAGCACATTGAGTGTTGGTCTATGTCAAAGAGAAACTAGGTCATCCACTTCATGTTCTTTATCTTTCTGCTTGATTTTTTTGGTTGGTCCTTCTAAAAAAATAATGAGAAAAATTATTACTTCTATCCATTCAAGCAAAACTTCAAAAAATTTTCCAAAATTGCATGAGATCTAAGGGCCATGCTCAAATATATTTGGCTCTACCTTAATAGAGTTATCATCACTTTGAAATTTAAAATAGAGTAATGAACAACACAGGATTAGTGAATCTCTCAAAGGAAATTGGTGTCCCCCCCATATAAAGTTGGGGGTAAGACTAAAAAAGAATACATGAAAAGAAAGAGGAAGCATAGTTATATTACCTAGAATATATGGTGTTACAAATGATGTCCTATATATCCTAATATTTGCAGTTGAAAAATTGATAGGCAAGAGTTTTTACTGCAACAAGGTTAGAACTCAAAATCCAATGTGAAAATGAACTTGTTTTACCCCAAATTGGATTTTTGCCATGGGAAGTCACCAAGGAAGCCATGTTCACACTTGGGTTTAGTATGTATCTCTTTCCAACTCATTCTTAATGCTTTATTATCCCCTTTTAATGAGTTTCATGCGCACTAACATCAAACTGGAAGATCTAAATTGATTTTTCCATAGGGATATGTTTCAAAAGCACTAGTTATTGGTGACATCCACTAAAATGAAATACATATCTTGAAGCTAATGAAATGTATGTCTAATAAAATATTTCCTTGTGATTCAAAGGGATAATAGAATCAATAGAATGAATATCCCATATTTCCACTAAAACAGCCTATAAAGGATAAGATCAACGAAGGACCAATAGGAATTGAAAGAGGAAAGATAAGGATTAGCTAAAAAATAGTTGCAAATGGTTGAATATGCATATGACAATAAATACCAATATGTTGGACCTAATTTTAAGGTTAAAATATGCAATTAATGCTAAATCGCACCTTTTATTATGTAATTAAATGTAATCCCTTCAAACAATCTGATAACATATGGAAATAAAATTTCTATAAAGTGTAGACATTAAGTTAATCCTAATCATATTTACCATAAAATTAAAGAAGAAAGATAAATTATAATGATAAACACCCACTAGACTAGTGCCTTTATTTTGGTGGGCCATGGAGTCAATTAGGGAAAGGTGAATGATTGAGGGCCTTTGATGATGATCCAGGTGGATATAGGTGGCCATCCAACTCTTCCAATGCCTCAATGGTTATATATAATTTTGGTAATTTTTCTATGGTTCATTGGGTCCCAAACTTTCAAGGCCATTTTGAGGCCCCAAATAATGTCTTTTGGTGATTTGGAGGATGAGAGGATGAATGGCATCCTTGTTCCTAGCCAAAATTTATAATCGTTGGATATTTCTTTCCAATTAGCTACTATGTGACCCATATGGACATTGTATGAAAAAATTGTGCCTTTCAGAGGTTGATGTACCAACTAGCCATGTTGGGGCCCAAAACGCTTTTGGCACTTCATCTTCTAGGATTATGGTTTTATAGGCCTAGGTTCTTTATTTATTTTAAGAGGTCATTTTTTTTCCTCCTGTGATAGTATTCTCGAATGCATGTAACCACCATATATGTCCCTTCAGAGAGAGTTACCACCATTCAGACCAATTTTTGTTCTACAATAGAAGTTGGTCTTTCACTATATTATTGTTCTCTCTGCTATGCTTCTCTATGTGTGTTTAATTTCCTATACTTATTTCAGTTAATTCCTTGTACAACACATATCAGTGTTATTAGAGAAATATACTCCTTGTTGTTTTTTAGTTCATGTCCCAAATGAGGTAATGTTATAGAGAGTTGGGTCTCGAGATAATTTTCTTCTTCTAGAAATTCCTTTGTTCTCATTAATGGTTAAGGAAATCACTAATTGAAGCTTAGAGCAACACCTTGTTACTTATGCAACCTATTTAGACTCAAAGTGTCTTTGGCCACCTATCTCACATTTTATGAAATTTAAGAATGTCATGTATGGAAAAGGAAAAACAATTTAAGATATTGTTAATCAATTAATAACTGATAGCAAACTTAAGTTTAATGATTTGATTGTTGTTTCTACAGATGGAGCTTCAGTGATGATTGGACATGAAAATGGCTTTGTTTCATTTTTTAAAAACAACATTCCAAATATTAGTACAATTCATTGTGTAGCTCATCATGAGTCTCTATTAGCAGTAGCTGCTTCTAAGAAAGTACCTGAACTATTATATGTTGAAAAAACATGTGAACAAAGTGTATTCATGGGTTGAAAACTCACCAAAAGAGAAGTAATGAAATTAATGATTTGCTAAAAGTCATGAAAATTGATGTTCTTGATGTTTTACAAATATATTAAGTGGGATGGTTATCTAAGGGAGAAGTCATTATAAGGCTTGTTACTCTTATGCCAACAATTTTATCTTTTTTTGAGAATGAAAGGAAAAATTCATCATAGCATGAAAAGATACGAAGTTAATCCATTCAATTTTTTATATATATGTTGGATTTAGGTGTATTAAACAAATTGAAAAATAATTTTCAAGAAGCCAATGTAGACATTACAAATAATTGATTAGCTCTTGAAGTAACTATAAGTACACTGTCTAGATGGGTTTTTAAAAAAGAAACATTTGCAAAGTGCACAAGATATATTTCAAAAATTTTAAATGGTTCTTAATATGAATATATTGAAATTAAATTTGAAGGGGTTCTCATAAGTAAACATGAGTTATAATACTTATGTATCATAGCTATAGAGATTGACTATAAGAGTTAAAGGAAATAAACTTGGAGAGTAGCCAACAACTCATATAAGGTTATATTAAGTATCTCATAGACTGTTTGAATAAAATATTTCCATATGATCATCAAATTGTTCACTCCTTGCTATTGTTCAGAAGAGCATCATATTGATGAGAAAAATTCAAAGGGTTGGCTTTTAAATTTTATTTTTTTTTGTTTTCAATATTTTCAATATACCATATAAAAGGATGATGAGTTTGTATATTTATTTGATGATATAAAAAAGAGATACACCCTTTTGTTGATTCATTAAATTTGTCCATAAAAGAAGCATGGAAGGTGTTTTGTGACATAAAATAATGGCACAAAACTTATCATCATATGATGAAATTATGGCAAGCTATAAATAATATTCCTATAAGTATAGTGGATTATGTAAGGGGATTTTTTAAACAAAACATAATCAATGACTTTAGAAAGTCAAGGCTAGGATTGGATACACTAGATGCATTAATGAGAATATCTCTAAATGGACCTAAATTATCTAATATTTATTGGAATGTAATATAAGGGATATGGAGAAATACCGTGTAAAGAATAATTATTGAGTTTTGAGAGTTAATAAGTTACTCTTCCTCACCTTTTGATATGACTTGTGTTTCTCTTGCAAAGTAATTATAAATGTGTGCGGAATCTTCTTAGATATGTTGAATGGTGGATTGAAGCTAGAATACCTTTAATATGTTGAATTTTGACTTGAGAATTTAAATTTCATATTTCCAAATCAAATTATACATGTGTTTTAGTGACCTATGCATGAAGATGTACTTATAGATGAAGATTTTGTAATATCTTTGAAAATGTTTGATTTCCAATGAAATATAATTGCAACTTGAAGATGAAGACTCTCCTTATAAAAAGGTTGATCAAAATGAGACAACATTATTTAATTACTCAATACTTACATTATCATTTTTCACTATAATCTTTAAAGTTTGAGAGTACAAATTTTTAACTATCATATAAATTAGATATAAATAATGTGTATGCTCATTAAACATGTTGCGTGTTGGAGATTTTTTTGAAGCTTCAAAAAATATTTTCATTCTACTATGCCTTTAATGTTTATGTTGCCAGATACAGGACATATAAATACTTAGTAAATTGTAATTAACAATGCAAGCATATTTAATTAATTTTTTTCTTCTCACACAAATATAAATTTTTAAGTTTGATTTTTATGTGAAAACATTTGTCATGAGTCTTAAAAGTTGAAACATTGGTGGCCATTTCACCGGGAAATAAATGAATGAGATCCTTAAATAGAAAATATTTTGATGATTTGAGAATGATTTTTTCAAGACAATTTGTATCTATAATTTTTTTTTTCCTTTCTTTCCTATAATTTAATTGTTGTTTACTATTATTTTCACAATTCATTTCAGCCTTTTGTAAGAAAAATTTATCCTCATTCGTTCATATGGTTTAATCTTATTAGCACATCAATTTTGAATTTGTTCTAAAAATAGTATCAAAATTTCATTTTATGAAAGCTTGATAACTTTTTAGAATCATATACCTGAAACTTTACTTTGATAATATATAACAACATTTATAAGATATAGCAACATTTATTATCATAAAATGTCTTTAATTTATTTTTTTTTAACTATATTTTTAAAATCTGTGTTCATAAAAAAAAATATATACCGGAAACAACACAGATATTGGATAATGATAAATTTATTTAAAGCCTAACATAATAAGAATGAAAAAACAAACGCCATATCTTAATTTTTTTCTTTTCTGGTCAGATATTTGAAATTCCAACCCTCGAAAGTGATAATTTTGCTATTAGTAAGTTCCCGGGGAATCTTTTTAATTAAGGAAGGTTTTCAAACGGCGATTTCGTGGAAGAAGCAACATGTACAGGCAAAATGGTAACAATAGCATGTTTGAGTTGTAATTCGCTAGCTTCATCTTCGCCAGAACGCGTGCTCGGAGATCAGAAGCGAAGTCCACGGTAACTTAGCCATGTTTTAATTTGGTGACTTGTTTTTAAGTGGAGATTTTTTTGAAGTGGAGATTTTTTTGGAGTGTTTGGTGGATTTATGGCTAGAATTTTGTGGAAAAAATTGCCTTAGAGACCACCAGTGAGATTAATACGTTTCATAAATCCACCAGAATTTACAAATATTCACACTTTAAACAACTCCTTAATCTGATAGCCCTAACAGGTGCCCGTATTTCAATTCGACTACAAAAGTCTTTGAGAGGGCGGTTAAATATTTTATCGACGACGTTTTTAAAAATGTAAGCAACACTGCGAGAACATTTTTGAAAGCGCTAAAAATAATAAAATAACGGGAAAGTTTCTTCTCAATACCTTACAATTACCATCCTTTATCATTGGTGGTCGGAAATTAGATTGCCTCCACTAATTCCAATTTCTTTTTGTTGTGGCGATGCAAAATCATTTCTAATGACTGGAAGCTCATTCAACAGCAAAATATCATCGCCCGTCAGAGACCGGTAGGAAGCCTCCGTACTCTCAATATGGCCATGCATGGTGTCCGAATATATGATATCTGGCACTGAATCTCGGTCGAGATAGTACTGCATCATGATTCCAAATTCATCGCGAGTCATATGGTCTACGAATAAATCAGGGTCTGCAAAAACATCGTCGTCACAGGTAAACTCTCCTACATCTGACGTCAGCAAAGTCGTCCGTTCGGAATTCACCTCAACGGTTAATTCGCCTTGCTTATTTGAACCCATCTGATCAGTGCTGTGCTTTTCATGGGTGGACTCGAAATTATTGCCTGTTTTCATCTTCAACCCAATTTGAGAATTCGCCTCAACAGTTGATTCACCTTGCTTATTTGAACCCATCTGATCAGTGCTGCGCTTTTCATGGGTGGACTCGAAATTATTATCTGTTTTCACCTTCAACACAATTTCATCTTCCAGAGACCTTTTAACCCATTTGAGCATCATCTCGACCTCGACCTCATTCACAGAATCTGTCTCTTCATTCTTATCAATGTTGTCTATCTTTTGAATAACAGCTACGAGATCACTGTCATAACCCAATGTTCCCCTATTTGTTCGCTTCGCTTCTGGCGCAGCCAGTCCAGCATTGGAATATTCATCTCTCCTTCGCTTGTTCTGAAAAACTTGTTTGCAGGCCAGCATTGGAATATTCATCTCTCCTTCGCTTGTTCTGAAAAACTTGTTTGCAGGCGGCCATCCGGTAAATGAATGCTGTGATTAAAACACAACATATACTTCAATAGAAAGCCTTTTTATATCAGAGATCCTTGTTCCTTCAAGACCATGAGAGTTAATGCAAAGAATTAAGTTATTATTCTTTTCTACTGTGCACCACATCATGGTTACCCCAAATCTGGTCTTCATTATATATAGATAGTTGGCGAGGGATGGATCACAGGAAATCCTGGATGACGGTGGAAGCTTCCGCGGGGAACACAATCGGACGTGTTGTTTTAAAAGTATTTTCCGTTTGTACACGTCGATGGAAGCAGTGGTCAAATTTGAATCGCAGGTCTGAATTTTATTTAGAAGGGTGCACATTCAGGTCGCCTTTTTATAATGAAAAGCCCAATTTAATTGACAACAGTAAATTATTTTCAAATTTATTTTTTAACACATGGTGAATCAATAACTGTTTGGTTGGAACTAATGCTGTGAGTTCCAAGACAACATATTATTGGTTACCGATGTCTTTACAATGTTGCAAGCTACAATATATTCCTCAGTTTATCAAAAACAATAACCCCTTCCAACACAGCTGCAAGTCCAGTATTTATCATACAATTCATAACCCCTTCCAACACAGCTGCAACTCCAGTATTTATCATACAATTCATACAGATTGTCACTGACAAGTGACAAGCCAACTGTGTTCATAACATTTATGTTTGCCAAATGTTATGTTTTCTGTCTTTTTCCTTGAATTGCTGTCATATTAAGCAGAGGTTGGTGTAAGAACATCCAAAAAAGAATTAGTTTGAGTTTCCACCAATATTATATGTTTCCACCTTGTGTTAATTAGGTTCTAGCAATAATTTTGATGGGTAAACTAAGTTTCCAGGAAATTTTTTCAGTTTCAAATCTGATGTTTAAACATGTGGCCAAAAAGCAAAGCTCTAAAAAATTCTCTGTTCCTGAAAATTTTGCAGACTTTGAGCAATGGACTATTAGTCGAACCCCATGATCAGAAGGCCATAGAAAATGTATTGCTAGAACGAAAAACCCATGGAATGAATGCCGCTATAATGGGTTGAGAAACATGAACCTTTTCTCATACCCTGAACATTGCAGAAAATATTTGTCTCGAGTAAGTGTATGCATGATGAGGCATTCTGAGTGGCAGAATATCACTGTAATGGATACTACTATGGGGGAGGAATCGATGGGTGATTCCCTAAAGGACACGTCTCTTCGGCTTTCTATCAATGGCGAGAAATATTCCGTCAATGGCTCTCTGGATAATTCTACTGAAGTTGACAAACTTCTGGCACCAAAGGGCGACCCGGAACTGAAAAGGGCGTCGCTATCTTTTAACATTGAAGAAACTTAACCTAAGCCAAGGCCTCTAGCAAATAACTTGATTGTCTCAAACAAGTATCCTGCACTAAGAAATAAGAATAAGCTTTTTGTTATAGTTGTGGACTGCTATGATTACAGTGGCAATGTATCTCCCCATATGTTGGAAATAATTCAGGAGATAATCAAAGTTGTGCGTTCTGATGCAACAACAACAAGATTTTCCGGTCTTGTACTATCAACTGCATTAACAGTTGATGAAACTCTGGGGATGTTGAACTCTGGCAATATACTGCCTCATGAATTTGATGCTTTAATTTGTAGCAGTGGGAGTGAACTTTACTATTCAACAATTCTTGCTTATCCTGATAACTTGGAGGACTTTGAGGACTTCTTTCCTTTTATAATTTAGGTTGTTGGGACATTATGAATTATGACTTATGCTACTCATATATTTCGTTAATTTTTTATTCATTGGATATTAAATAGTTGGGACTTAATGACTTAGGCCTAACAAGGGATTAGTTGAAGGTGCTTTGGTTAGGATTTTGATTTGGATGGTGTTTCTAATGATGAGTGCTCAATTGAACTGTAAACTATATTGGGGAGACAGTGGAATTTAATTTATTCTTATTACTATTTGATTCAATTGAACTGTAAACTGTATTGGTGAGACAGTGGAATTTATTCTTATTATTATTTGATTCAATTGAACTGTAAATTGTATTGGTGAGATAGTGGAATTTATTCTTATTACTATTTGATTCATTCATGCTATTAAGGCATTAAATTTAATTTTTGTCTTGATGTTTGAATTGCATATTCTTAAACTAATGTGAAAGAGGTTACATCATAAAAAAAAAACATCAAAACACCTTTGACAAACACAAAGGGGAAAACTGAGTTAAGCATCAAATGACCAAAATCTCTTGTAGTGTGCAACAAAATTGTTCAAAATTATTGCAGAAGGCCAAGCAAGAAGATAATAAAATTGTATTATACAATGTCTCCTTGTTGAGGGACATGGTGGCAAAATAGCAAATTTAAGTAAACCATATTACCAACGTTTTTTGATATCTGAAGTACCTAAATGAATGGTATATTTCAATGTGTGCAAATGCTTCCCTAAATTCCTCAAATGATAGAGTTCAGTCTTATTCATTCCCTCAGGCATTCAGTATTTCAATTTAATTTTGTTTTGTTTTGCTTTGCTTTGCTGAACTGATTGATTGAACTTAGTAGGAGCTTTGAAATGTTGTTTGAGATTTGAATTCCAGAGAACTAAAAAGAGAAGAGAATATGCACAGGCATTGAAAATCCAGGAGACCATGCCATTGCATCCCTCCCTTGTGAAATGCAATCTCAACATCCAAACAGACCCTGCAACCATTATGAAGGACTCAACCAATTGAAACATGGCTGCTAGATTTGGTTAATAGGCCGAACGCCAAAGTTCCTAACTGCACACAATTGCCTTCATTAAGGTGCTAGTCAGAATCCCTAAAACCTGAAGAGATTACGAGAATTCTAACTACAAAAAGCTCACAAAAACCCCAATCAAGTGGTCGAAAATGTGAATGAGACCAACAAGCTCATCACTTAGAATTGTTATAAAAGTATTTATGAATTCACAGTATTTGGTGAGATAGAAGAGATATGATCGGAAGAATAATCGCCCAGCAGAACGAGTACCTAGAGGAAAACAAAACACCCACTTTGTAGAACTCATGGATTTCCTCCATATCCACCTCGTCTCCTTTATTTCCACAGTAGTTGCCACCAAGTAGCCCACAAAAATGGTGACTCGAATCACTAGAAGTGCCAAATTATAAATTGCAGGGATTGGGCCCAAGGGCAAGGACTTCTTAAATATGAGAAGAACCAATTTGAGGATGAAAACAAAGAAGATATATGCAAAAACAGAGGCCAGCAAGAACAACCATGATGATCCCCAAGCATTGTGATCCCATCTGAAATGGGAAATTATGGGATGCTCTTCTACCCAATATCTGAGATCCAATTTTACTAGAGGATAAGAATAAGCTTTAATTCCCATGATCTAACATTAACTTCATGCATTTGATTAGGGATTTGAAAATGAGGCACATAACAGAAGCTTCTTTCTATAATATCATGGCAGAGCAGACATGTGTGATTCACAACTCGTTGACCTCTATTTGTATTGTCACTGATGATGTATCAAATAAAAAACTATCCCCTGATCTAGATTACGTGTCCCACATTGACCACCGTTGGGGTGGGGAAGGCTGGAGGAAAACAATGTCCATATTAACTGCCCCGGAAAGAGATGGCTAAGGAAAGCGGAAGCGTGTTATTTTTTAGGATTCAAAGCATAGGAATGCACATTGCCTAGCATATGTTGTGAAGGATTCAACAAGGGTATAGCTAGCAATTTTGAATACCAAGCCTCTGTAGTGTCAGCCGTGAAATTCACTACATGTCACTCTCTAATGCATGCATATTTTGTTATGAAAATGCAGGACAACAGCAGACCAGCAAGAGCCATGAAGTTTGGGCAAAAAAATATTAAAAGCATACACAAAAAGGCCGAATCTTGGAATGCCCTAAAACAACCAAAAGAGTTTAGTTGGAGAAAATATTATTAACAGAAAGCAGTTAGTGTACTGTGTCTCTCTGTATACATTTAGGTTTAAGTCAGCCAAATTATAAAATTAGAAGTTTCAGGCCTGAACCATCAAAGCAAGTATGGAAAAAGAGCCAAAAAAATCAAATCTATCAAGTGACTGGACAATCTAATTTTTTTAAATAATTTCAAAATCCATAATATGAAATTCATCATTTAATTACCAAAATATGAAAAGACAAAGGTTCCCTAGGTTGGTATTGAAGTAATTGCAGGGAAAATGGTCTCGCTCTTTTGTATGCTATTTTCTGCCATGGATCATAGCAAAAAGAAAAATTTGAAATGTGGGTATTGAAGCAAGGAAAGGAAAATCGCGTGGAAAGAGTCCAAACACAATTTAAATACTTCAGATGAGGCAAGAATCCCAAAAAATAACTCTCGGCTATTAAGAAGAATCTATAAACTCGTCTGAGGTGTAAAAGATGAGTATGATACTCACTTATATTGCAGTGATGTCCTTTTAGTTCAGCTCTTTGTCACCCACATGTTTTTTTGGATGATGTACTTATTGGTATTTGAAAAGAAGAGTTGAAGTTGCACATGTACATAGAGGTTGTATGTGTAATCAACAAACTGTATATAGTTCATTGTACATGATACATACACATGTGTTTGTCAAGATGTATCTTGTTGTTTATCGACTTGTGTCGATTTTATCACACATGTTTGTCGACTTGTGTCGATTGTGTGCACACTTTTTACATTGATTGTTGTGTCAGTTGTATAGCACATTTCATTGTCAAATTGTTGTTGATGTCGTATGTTGCACAAGGTGCATTTGGTGTCAATTGGTGCAGAGAATGAACTGTCAGTGCAAAGCGGTGCAAGATTCCATGAGATGGAAAAGAATGCAAGCAAAGAGGGCACAAATTTCAGCAAGGGTCACTGCTGGTTTTAGAATGGTAGATTGGTATGGTGATAAAACTTGGCCAGGATTCGACACAAGTATATGGCTCATTCAGCAAAAATTCGCCATGAGGACAGTTGGCAAGTCAGGAAATTTTTTTTAAGGCTAAAGAGAAGGGGATGTTTTATTATCTCATTTTCTGTACAGTTCAGTTTTAGCATTTCAGTGAGCTTTTGGGGTCCAAAAGCTTCTCATTTGGGAGGTGTGATCAAGAGCTCAAGTCTGAGCTAGGGAAAAAGCTCAAATTTTGAATTGCTCAGAATTGCTTGAAACCAGAATGACTGGATAGGCCTCATCGATACGATCTTGTAGGCATAAACGACACTCAAATCCAACACTGTATGTGAAAGTTATTCAAGTTTGAAGTTTACAAAAATCAGTTTCACTTGGGTTGACTTTGACATTGAAAAATATTTTAAAAAGAATATTTCAGGAATATTCCTTCAAAATATTCATTGGAATATTCTCTACAGGCCAACCAGCTTGTGACACTTGGTAGTTTGTGATTGGATGTGTATATAGAAAGACCTGTCAATGGACGACACGTGGCAAGCCCGAAGGTCGCCATGTGGCCCCTAGTTGATGAAATGGTGGGCCGTTAAAATTTATTGGCCTCCGCAAGAACTGAACCGTGGTCTCTGTAGTGACAGCCAAGCGGCCTAACTGGGTGGTCTATATTGTGTATCTTAACCACTTTGGCGCAACATTATATTTAACCATTTTCCCAACCACTGGCAGTTCCGCTAGCGAGAATCTAGCCAAGCGCATGTGACCATGACACTAGAATTAAATGCTACAGTTAACAATTCTACCATTTTAACTCGAGTGCACCAAATCTGGTGGATTTAGCCAAGTTTATCTTCAGTTAACTCCAATTCTCCACATTTGGTGGAGTTTTTTAAGGGCAAAGTGGGAGAAAACTTCAGTTAGCCATAACTTTGGCTAGCAAGATCCTTTTTGGACGATTTTTTTTTTTGATTTCATATCTCCTCATCATTCTAGAGCCATTGGAGCTCATATTCAGCCCCATTTTTTTCAGGGAAGCCAAGAAAGCCATCAGGGCCAAGAGGGAGTTGGAGCTGTGTTAGGCTATGCTTAACCATTTGAAGTGAACCAATAGTCATTTTTAGCTATTTTGAGCATTCCAGAGCCATTGAGATAGGTTCCAGAGGCAGTATAGGTGTTCTATAGCCTGTTTAGCTTCAAGGAAGCTTGGAGAGCCATCAAGGCCATTGGGAAAATGGAGTTATCTGGAGTTGTACCTCACTATTTGAGATGAACCAAAAACCATTTTCTGCTATTTTTGACCTTCTGAACCTAATGGAAAAGGTTTCAAAACTATTTGAGGACTTCTACAGCCTAAAAAGCTTCAGAGGAGTACAAAGAGCTATCAGGGCCCAATGAAAAAGGCACTGTATTTGGTAATTTTTCACTGTTTAGTGAATATGGAAAGGCATTATCAGCATTTTCATGTCTTATGAATCTATATTTGCATTCATATTTTCCTATTGAGTCACTTTTAAACTTGTAATGCATTTGAGAGCATTATAATACAAGAGGACAAGTTCATTTTGGGAGGCTTGATCCAGCAAACATAACCCAGGAGGGGTGAACTGCTCACCAAACATCTGTGTCATGTTATACTGAAGTTATCTTGCTATGTATTTTTTATTTCATATGTTAAACAAAAAATTAAATTAACTTTCCATCACACATAAACTCATAAACAGCTACCAAAAACACTTTGTTTAATCAGTAAGACATGGAAAACTTTGCACACATTTTATTTAATGGAAATGGATACCTTGCACACATTTTCAAGTACTTCCATTTTCAAATCAAAAAAGGAGCAAGAAAGCATCAGAGACCTATTTTTTTTATCTCAATGAAAATTAGAGGAAGATTAACATATCTAATTTTGATATCCCTGTGGTGGATCTCTCTAAAAGTATCAGCTATAATAATTATAGATCTCATGTAGGAAAAAAAGCATCATTCTAGTCAGTCCCCCATCATAGAATAAGCAAAGAACAAGCCCAAAAAAACAAAAACTAGAGGAAATATGTAATCTAGATCTATTTGGTATGAAAACGAATGAATAATGGAACGCAAACCATAGATTCTTGGTTCACATTGATATATTACTATAAGAGTAAGTTACTTGGTTTCTTAAGTAAATTAAAACAAAAGGAAAACTTGCAAGCTACCAGAAGCAAGTTAAGCCACTATCAAAACTCATCACACCAAGGTATGGAAGAAAAGGGAAGATAATCTACTCAAGGGGAGTATATCCCTTATTCCTCTTTATTGAAAAGAAGACGATGGATTCAAGTGAAGTCAAATATGTCAGATGCAAGGAGAAGGAAGGAATATACTACTTAATGCATCTAAATGTTTAAGGAAATAATACCTTTTTCTTTAAAAAAATTATTGAGTTTTCTAAAGTTGTTCGTGTGCATGTAATGTCTTATGATATGCCTATTATGGTTTTCTAGTAATATTTGATTTTATTACCACATGATATTAAAGTGTAAGCGGGATGTTGAGAATGAATACTATGTTGAGTTAATGAAGTTATTATCTATAATATCTCAGTGTTAAAGGTTCATGTAATAAAATTTACTAAAGGAAAAATAAGACCAAGGTCAAGGGACACTTATTCCAAGCCGAATGTTGGGAAAAATATCCTAGTGGGCATCACTTGATTTGTATTATGGCTAAGGGGAAATTGGCAAAGGAAATGGAAAAAGATTTGAAAAGGAAAAAAGGAATTATTGGTATTTTATTTATGAAAATAAAGGAAAATAGGAGAAAAGGGAGGTGAAAGGTCACGAGTTCTTGTGTGGAGGAAATTGAAGGAAAATTAAGGAAAATGAAGAAATTAGAGGCATCAATAATAAAAAGGCATCGGATCATCAATTTGTAGCCTTTCGTCAGTTCATTCTCAAAATAGGTTCCAAATAGGGGAAGAGGACCAAGAGGAGAAGGAAAGGAAGAAAGCAAAGGAAGGAAATGCAAGGAAAAGGAAATTAAAGGAAAGCAAGGATAAAGTAAGGAAAGGTTGGATAAAGAAGATTCAGCAGGAGTAATTGCAGGTAAGAGATTGCATTTATGATTTCCTAGCTGGTTTGATCATGCTTGGTATAGACATGTGTGTATTTGGTCTCATTTTTGTCAGTGTCATGGTTTTTTTTGGTTTTGATAGTGGTTTTTAGCCTTTCCTTGCCATTTCCAAATAGCCATGGTGTGATGGGCTTATTTCTCAATTGAGATTTGGATTGCCAAAAGGTTTTGGATTTGGGTGAGGTGATCTCAAGAAAGTACCAATGGTTGGGGTGGAGATGGTTTTCTCTGGGAAGCCCTCAACTGGTGGGTGGAGACAGAAAAATCTCAAGCATCCAAGATCGGTTTGGTTTTGTGATCTCCGAGCCGGTTTAGGTGAGATCATGGTATGGTGAGGGAGGAGGTGGTTTAACCTCTAGATTTCCTTGGTTGTTTATGGATTGGTTTATCCCTTGAGATCCCACATTCATGCTTGGAATATGGCACGAGGGTGATTGGCTGAAAGAAATATTTAGTTCAACCTAATCTATGGTTGGGTGGTATGTGGAGGTCCCTGAGTTGGTTAGATTTTTCATATGGTTAATAAGAGTTATTTTTGTCTTGCATTTGATAAGTAAATGTACTTGTTATTATGTGGCTTTAATGGTTATTCTATCATTGTTATCTGTTTGGATATATGTTGGTTACAAGAATGGTTATATGACAGATCTAAGTATGGATCTTATCACATCTTATTCACTAAATATTTGGTTATTGAATGATGAAATAATTAGTGTTATGAAAACTATTGTGAGAAGGCATTGGTCCTTCATGTTAAACCTCAAATAACTTTTCAGATCCTTATGTTCAGATATGCATTCATGACCTATAGGTTGCATGCTCATCATACGTTTGATGGAGTGTCAGTACTGGTTAGGAGAAGTCAAGTCATGTATTGATTTAAGTTTTGGTTTGGAAGCCTTTTTCCTATGTGATTCATCATTTCTAGAAGTTTCACTAAGTTCTGGGAAGGGGCCTGATTCTTAGCCCTGAAAAAGTGGCTCAAAATTTGGGGTCACTAGCATAGAACTAAGTGAAAAAGTCTAAAGTCACTAGGAAGCAAGCCAACGGGAGCGATTGGAGGGTGACATTCACTTGAATGCCTTGGAAAGGGAGAAACTACAACTTAAGGTCATTCAATAAAAGAGTTAACTTAGGGGTTGGACACCTGGAGGGGTTGGGTTGCTCCGTGAAGTCTTATGGAACCTGAGGGAGGTCAGTAAAGTCTTGAGTTGTTGAATCCTTTTCCTTAAGGTCACATAGGAGGTTCAAACTTATCATAGTGACCCTCAGCTCATGTTTACCTCAGACAATCTGGTGAAACTGGGTAAATGTCGAAGGAGGCGGTTACAGGGTGGTATCAGAGTGGTTTGCGCTCTCTTTGGGTAAAATCCAATGTTGTCATGGTTATGGTTGTCATGCATGGGGTCATGGTATATAGTTGGCACGGTCATAAATGATGCTTTTATATTGATTTGATTATGATTATGAATATATTAGAATGATACATGCTAATGTGCACTAATATTGCAGGTGATATAAGCCTCCCCGGAATGTCATTGAGGTATGGTTTTGAGTTTGGCATATTTTTGGTTTATCTGACATGGTCTACTAGCAGGAAGAATAGAGTCAGATATGACAAGAAAAATGGTAGACTACAGTTCTCATGAATCTCCCTACAGACTAGTTGGGCAACAAGGAAATGTGTATTCTCCTGGTATAGCAGACACATTGAGGAGTTTAAGGACAGGCATAACAAGTTGCAAAGAAAACAATGATAGGTTGGTTGAGGCTCTGGAAAGACTTTCAAGGGCTCAGGAAAGGTAGGAATAAGTCAATGCAATGATTCTTCAAAGTTTTTCAAATTTGTAAAAATAGGGACAATTGAGGATTGATCAAGAACATGAAGAGAAAACTAATGGAGCCTATGGTAGCAAATCTTGGTCCCGATACATGTTGGATAAAGGGGATACAGTCAGAGGCATCAAATCATTAGATACACCTAACAAGAGGAATGGTATGTATGGGCATCATTATATTTCTTCATCTATGAGCTATTATCATCGTCAACATCCTTATAGGAGGAGTGAGTACCAACCAAAGGAGTTCAAGAAATTCAAGCCTCTTACATTTGATGGAGATATGTAGAAGTCAAAAGATGCAGAGGCATGGTTACTTGGCATGAATAAATTCTTCATATTGTTTAGCTATTTAGAGAACATAAAATCCATGATAGCCACCTTCATTTTGAAAGGGAAAGTAGATATTTGGTGGGAAGATGTGAATAATGTCAACGACATTCGAGAAGAAGAGTTCATTTGGGATGATTTCGAGAGACTCTTTAAGAAGAATTACCTATTGGAGAAGTACTATGCTGACAAAGCTAAGGAGTTCTATGATATGCATATGGGTTCCTTGATAGATGATGAGTATACTAGTAGGTTCCTGGAGCTATTGATGTATGTGCCTTACCTCAAGGAATAGAAGGTTAAGATTCATAGATTCATCAATGGATTGTGAGTAGCATATAGAGACTAGATTGAGTTTGATGAGTCTATATCATTGGATGAGGCCATTTAGAAGTTGAAGCATTGTTATGAGAAGTCAACACACAAAGCTAAGCCTAAGCGTGTTTTGAAATGAAATGAGAAATTTAAAGGGAAGTGGACATTGAAGTGGGGAAGACCTCAGGATGTAGGTGAGAAAGAAAATGTTGTTCCTTACAATAATTTTAATGCAGTTGAGAGTGGACATAGATGAAAATCTAGAGAGTAGCGGGATATAGGTGATGATATGAGATCGTTCTAGTGTTGGATATGTGGCAAAGATCATCGCAAGAAGGATTTTCCATTGTACTAGGGTGCTAGGCCTCAAATCTATAGTGCTGAGGAGGCACAGACAGTTGGGGATGTTGGGCATAACATCCCTCATATTTATATAGTTGTGGGAAACAAGCATGCATATCACTAGGAATCCATTATTGAGATGGAATGTAAGATTTGTGGCCAAGTTATTTCTATTTTTATTTACCGTAGATCTAATTATAGTTATGTTAATCCTGACCTGGTAGATAAGTGTGGCTTGAGAAAATAAGTGCATGAAGTGTCTTTGTTGGTGTAGTTCGCTACAGGTACTGAGAAGAGAGTTTATCATTAGGTAAGAGCTTGTGTATTTGAGTTCAATGGTTTACCTACAGCAACACATCTGAATGTACTGCCATTAGGATCATATAGTATGATTTTTTGTATGGATTGGTTGTATCTTCACAGGACCAAAGTAGATTGTTATGACAAAACTATTGAGTGCTTAGATGATAATGGGGAATATTAAGGGAATTTTGAGGTCTAAAATGGGCCTCCTAAACCCCCGATCGGGTGTGACATAGAAGAGGAGGTGGGCTAGTGGCATTGGGAAGTGGAGATGTCAGGGACCATCCACTTGAGCACAAGGACAGAGAACACAACGAGATGTAGAGAAAGAGGACAACAAGAAGGGCAGGTGGAAGGACAGGGCAGGGAGGGAGAAACCCCCGAGAGAAGGCAGGTGGACTTACGCAGGGAAGGCAGAGAGGAAGGCATGGGAGCCAGCGAGAGAGTGGGTAGAGTGATGCCAACAAGTGGCAGGAATATAGAGAAGAACCCACAGTAGGAGAAGCCAGAGGCACGAGGCAGTTAATGAGGGTCAGAGTTGGAAGGGATAGAGGGCCATCATTTTGAGGTGTAGGAATGAGGAAAAGGTTAGCGAGAAAATTAGGAGGACAGGTGGTAGGTGTGACGAAAGGTATCAGGGACAGTGAGGTAAAACAAAAGGTAAGAGACATAGAAGATAGTTGCATGCAGAAGGAGAGAGTGAGAGTTAGAGCATAGAAAGGTGGTTGGCACAGGACGAGGACACAGATTGGTGCTAGCTGCGTCAACTCAGGTTCCTTAAGAACAGAATGATAGTTATGTAAAATTCAATGGTATTAGGGAAAGAGACCTGGGAAAGTCTAGGCTCAAAAAGAGTTGGAACTAGGGTCTCCTGGAACACCACGTGGGTCAGGAATGAGGATGAAAGGGTGAGAGAAGAAATAGATAAAAAATTTCCCCTGAAGAAAGCGCACATAGAGATGGATGGATACTGGGGAGAGAAGAGAGAACCTGGAAAGGGAGAAGGTCTGAGGAATTCAACTCTGACCAGGTGACTCCTGAGGCATGGAGGAGATTTTTTAGGTAGCTCGAATAGAGAGGAATATACCCTGGAGACCTCAGTAGCTAAGACAAGGGACTTCTGTGTCACTCAGAAACCTACTTGGAATCTCCTATGTAAAACCGAGAGGATAAAAAGGGGCTCAATTACAGCGAAGACTATAGAGACGTGTGTGAATGGAATGAAAATACCTCGTGCAGTCCAGAACAGGGACATGGTCCTCCCTTGTAGTCTCCCCGATAGGTCTTCTATGGTGACCCTTCTGTGTGAGGGTAGACAAGGAGAGATGAATGTAAGAGAAGAAGAATTGAGGGACTACAAAAAGCTAACCCAAGAGCTGTCAGGGGGAAATTTTAGGGAAATGAAAAGCAAACTCAAGATGCCAGGACTTGAGCAAGAGAATAATCACGAAACAATGAAATATAAGATAGAATGGGAGGTATACCTACAAACTAATGGTACTTCTTATGGCACTATTTTAGGTTTAATCATAATTTGCGTCTAGTACAATGTGAAGGCAAGCAAGCACATAGAGGAAAGCGAACTGGGCGAAGACAATGACAACCGAGACAATGCAAGAATGGAGAGAGACATAAAAGAAGTGGCTAAGAAGAGCAACAGAGGTGCAGGAAAAGTAGGGAAAAGGACCGCTGGGGGGTGTGAACCTCCAATCGAGAACAACGCAAGAGAGGTAGAAAGACAAGACAAGAGTATATGAAGACCCTCATTGATGCGTACATGGCAGGGAATCCACCCGAGGTCAAAGTGCAAATAGTGGGTTGGGAGCAAGAACTAAATGACAGTATTACCAACCAAGATATTCCCACAAAAGAATGGGAAGACATGGTACAAGACCTGGGAAACACATGAGGTCATCACACTCTATTCAGACAAATGATCCAACAATACTGGGTCATGAATAATGTAGTGGCCCGAGCCATGAATCTCAACAAAGAACAGACAGTAAACAAAGTACAAGAGGCACAGGACGAAACCAAAGTGAAGGAACCCAGCAGAGCAGATCTAATCAAAGAGATAGCAACAATTCAGATTCAAACATATCGAAACAACCTGGCACTGGGTAGGATCGAACAAAGTTTGTAGGGTATGAGGAGAAGTGAGATGCCGAGATCTAGTGCTAAAGCCCCGACCCCTGTGGAGTCCTCGGATGAGGAGTAAAACAGAGATCTAGATAAATTTTGTTTTTGTTTTTATGCCGATTAAATTTTATTTTCCAAAGTTGATATTCAGTATAGACAAAATAGACAATGTTGTAAGGTTGATAGAAAAAGACACATATAAATTTTGGACATCTTTTAATGTTGACAGGTGGCTAACCTGGTTTCCTACGGGCAGGTTGAGGCCACCTAATACTACTAGAAAAACTTGATTATGGTTAGTTAATATCAATAGAGAAAGTAATACCAATTTTACAAAAAAAATGTGCCTCCTAAGGAAATTATAAAATAATAGTGGAAATAATGAAATAAGATTAGATTACATCATCAAATTTTAGAGGGAAAAAGAAAAAAAAATTCAAATCGTATTTTCAACTTATCTCCCTATGGGTTTACTCAAATTTTGAGCAGAAACACTCATTGGATGAAAAATTTGATTCCTCATTCAAGGAGTACCCATGTTGCATACTTTTGATGGACCCTACTACACGAAAAATGAGAAATACATGAAAAATGTGATTGCAATCACGTTTTTCATGTATTTCTCATTTTTCGTGTAGAAGGGTGCATCGAAAGTATCAAAAGTATGCAACATGCATAGTGCTTGGATGAGGAATTAAATTTTTCATCGAACAAGTACTCGTGCTCAAAATTTGAGTAAAACTTTAGGGAGATAAGTTGAAAATACGAGTTAAAAAAAGTAATTTTATTATTTTATTATTTTTTAATATTTTTACATTTTTACTCCAAAAATGGTGAATCATCCCCCATGGTTGACATCATCATATTGAATCCTATTGGTTCTTACAAAGTTTATTTTGGATGTACATCTTTCTTAGGAGGCCCAATTTAGACCTAAAAATTCCCCTAATGAAGAGAATCTTACAAGGAAAGAAGAAGCCCACATCAGTGAGGATGGTCACCGCTATGTAGGCTAAGCACAATTCCACGAAAGGGTGTGTGATGTTTACAGTTCATATTTCTAGTGACTAGCCTAAGGATGTTGAGGATGCATAAATATTCAAGATATACCCTATATTAAGGCAGTTTCAGGATGTGTTTCTAGTAAATATTCTAGAGTTTCCTCCCCACAGGGAAGTGGACTTTTCTATTGAGTGGGTACCAGGAGAAACACCGACATCAAAGTAACCTTACAGTATGAGCACACTAGAGTTAGTAGAGTTGAATTTACAGTTGAAGGAAATGCTTGATAAGGGATATATTAGGCCAAGTGTATCACCTTAGGGTACACCCGTGTTGTTCGTGAAGAAGAAGGATGCTACCCTAAGGTTGTGCATTGATTACAGATAGTTGAACAAGGTGACGATTAAGAACAAGTACCCATTGTCGAGGATTTATGACTTCTTTTATTATTTGAATGGAGTAGCAATGTTCTTGAAGCTTGATCTAAGATCAGGAAATCATCAAGTACGCATCAAGGCAGAAGACATCTACAAGACTTCTTTGAGGACCGGGTATGGAATTATAAGTTTGTTGTAGTTCCTTTTGGCCTAACAAATGCTCCAGCTACTTTTATGAGCTTGATGAATAATGTGTTGCATCCTTATCTGGACAAATTTGTTATTGTGTTCATTGATGATATATTGATATATTCTAAGAATGAGGAAAATCATGTCGAACACTTAGTAGTAGTATTGAGATTCCTAAGAGAGAACCAATTGTATGCCAAGCTTAGCATGTGTAGCCTCTTTTAGACAAAGATACGTTACTTGGGACATGCTGTCTCCAAGGAAGGCATAGCAGTGGATCAAGAAAATATAAGGGCTATCATGGAGTGGGAAACTCTTAAGAATGTGGATGAAGCCATATCATTCATGGGGTTAGCAGGTTACTATAGGAGGTTCAACTCAAACTTCTCATGCATTTCATATCTTATTACATCATTGAAAAGGAAAGGTAATAAATTTGAATGGACAAAGAAGTGCAAGACTAGTTTTGAGCAGTTGAAGCAGTTGTTTGAAAAATCTCTAGTTCTTAAAATTGCAAATCCAAACAAAGAGTTTGCGGTGGGTACATATGCTTACAAGAGAGGACTTGGCAGAGTCTTGATGCAGGAGAAACAAGTGGTGTGTTATGAGTCAAGGAATTTGAAAGAGCATGAAAAGAACTATGTGAATCATGATCTTGATTTGGCAGCTATTATTCATGCCTTGAATATTTGGAGGCATTATCTTCTTAGCAAGAGGTTTGTATTGATCAGCGATTAGAGCAGGTTGAGATATTTGTTTGACCAACCAAATCTAAATGCCAGGCAGGCTAGGTGGTTGGCCATGATCAGTGAATTTTAATTCAAGATCATATAAATTAAGGGTAAGGAGAACAGGGTTGTAGATGCTCTCAGTAAGAGAGTGCAGATGAACCATGTTGCAATGGTGAGCTCTTATGGGATAGATTTACAAGATCAGATCTTACAAGAAGGCGAGTAGGATGTCACATAAATGGAGCTTAAGCACCTGTTTCACCAGAGTATAGGTGAAAAGGATGTGGATTATCGTCTTACAGTAGATGGTTTGATCAGATTTAGGGATAGGATCTATGTATCGAATGACAGTGGACTCAAGAAGCTTATATTAAGGGAGTTTCATGTCAAACCATATTGAGGTCACCTAGGATATCATAATACATTAACAACAGTGAAGAAGTTCTACTATTGGTCGAATATGAAGAAGTAATTCTCACATTTTGTGGCTAGATGTTTGGACTTTCATCAGGTGAAAGAAAAGTGTATGCATCTAGGTGGTTTGCTTCGACCTATTTTGATTCTACAATGGAAATTGGAGGTCATTTCCATGGATTTCATTACAAGTCTTCTGAGGACATCGCAACAGCATGATTCCATCACGGTTGAGGTCGATAGGTTGAGAAAGATAGCTCACTTCATTCTAGTAAAGACTACTTATTCAACTAGTGGGGTGGCACATGCCTTCCTCAGGTAGATAGTGAAGGTGCATGGTGTTGCGAAGAAGATTGTGTCAGATAGGGATAATATGTCCACTTCCGAGTTTTGGAAGTAGTTGTTTATAGGTTTGGGCATAGAGTTGGCCTTTAGTACAACCTATCATCCACATACAGATGGATAGAAAGAGAGGGTCAACATGATTCTAGAGGATATGTTGAGGTTTTCATGCACCAGCAGAGGAGATGAGAGGTGTACCTTCCATTGGTTGAGTTTTCTTACAACAATGTTTATCAAGAGTTACTGATGACGAGTCTTTTTTAGGCACTCTATGGGTGACGTTGTAATTCTCCCATTAGGTGGAGTGATCCAGTGAACATGGTACTTATTGGACTGGATGAGTTGGCAGAAATGGAATAGTAGATGCAGGTTATAAAGAAGAATCTAAAGACAGCATGGGACAGGAAGAAAATTTATGAAGACTAGCAAAGGGAATTTAAGGAGTTTCAGGTTGGGGACCATGTGTATTTGTGAATCAAGCCAAGGAAGATATCCTTGAGGATTGGATCATGTGTGAAGTTTTCACCTCGGTATCTTTGGCATTTTGATATCCTTGAGAGGATTAAACCAGTAGCCTACATACTTGCACTCCCTCCAACAATGAAAGTTCGTGATGTTTTCCATGTTTCATTTCTTAAGAGATATGAAAGGGATGTTGATCATGTTATTGATTGGTCTATATGCAGGAGGAAAGAGAAGGAGAATTCCAGTTAGAACCTCAGTGCATATTATAGTGGAAACAACACATGCTCCAAAACAAAGTAATTGAGCAAGTTCATGTGCAGTGTAAGCACTTTAGGCCCGATGAAGCTACATGGAAGATGGTTGATCAGATGCAAGTTATGTGTCCTTCATCATTTTGTACTTGAGGCAAATAAGATTTTGTATATGTATATATGTACATGGATGTAAACACCTCCATGAGATGTGTTATAAAGCTCCAATAAGTGGTATGGTTGTCATGTTGTCATGATGGTTTTGCTTTTAAGTAGTTTGTTAATTGTAAATATTGGAATGAGGTGGGTTATAAAGCTCGATGGGCAATATGTTTTGTTTTTAATCTACTTTTCTCGTTGTGGGTGTCATAGAATGTTGAGGATGTTGTTACCCTAAGGGGGAAGGGTCTGTAATAGCCCTAGGTTAAAATTTCATGTAATAAAAATTAATAAAGGAAAAATAAGGCCAAGGTCAAGGGACACTTTTTCCAAGATGAATGTTGGGAAAAATATACTAGTGGACATCACTTGCTATGTATTATGGCTAAGGGGAAATTGGAAAAGGTAATGGAAAAGGGTTTGAAAAGGAAGAAAGGCATTATTTGTATTTTATTTATGAAATAAAGGAAAATGGGAGAAAAGGGAGGTGAAAGGTCACAAGTGCATGTGAGGAAGAAATTGAAGGAAAATAAGGAAAATGAAGAAATTAGAGGCCTCAATAATAAAAGTACATCAGAGCATAAATTTTTAGCCTTTTGTCAATTCATTCTCAGAATTGGTTCCAGAGAGGAGAAGAGCACCAAGAAGAGAAGGAAAGCAAGATATCAAAGGAAGGATAAAGAAGGATAAGGAAAACAAAGGAAAGAAAATATCAAGCGAGGAAAGGTTGGATCAAGAAACCTTAGTAGGAATACTTGTAGGTAACAGGTTGCATGTATGTTTTCCTAGCTGGTTTCAACCTGCATGGTAGGTGCAAGTGTGTATTTGGTTTCATTTTTGTGGGTGACATGGATATTTCCTGGTTTTGATAGGGATTTTTAGTCTTCCCTTGTAATTTTCAAATAGCGATGGTGTGATGGGATCCTTTCTCAGTTGATATTTGGATTGCCAGAGGGTTTTGAAGCTAGGTGAGGTGGTCTTAGAAAAATCCCAAGGGTTGAGGGTGGATATGGTTTTCTTCACGAAGCCCTCAACAGGTGGGTGGAGAGAGAAAAATTCCTCAAGCGATGGTAAGGAATTCTGAGGCATCCAAGCTCGATTTGATTTTTTGATCTCAGAGCCGGTTTAGGTGAGATCATGGTATGGTGAGGGTGGAGGTGATTTAACCTCCGTATTTCTTTGGTTATTTAAGGATTGGTTTATTCCATGAGATCTAACATTCATGTTTGGAATATGGCATGGGGGTGATTGGGTGAAAGAAAGATTTGGTTTAGCCCAACCTATGGTCAGTGGTACGTGGAAGTCCCTGAATTGGTTATCTTTTGCATATGGTTATTAAGAGCTAAGCTTCTCTCGTCTTTGATAAGTAAAAGTACTTGTTATTATTTAGCTTTAATGGTTGTTCTATAATTGTTATATATTTGGCTATATGATGGTTATAAGCATGGTTATATCATAGATCTAACTATGACTCTCATCACATCTTATTCACCCAATGTGTGGTTAATGGATGCATGACCTAACTGGTGTTATGAAAGCTATTATGAGAAGGCATTTTTCCTTCTAGTGAAACCTTAGATAATTTTTCAGATCATTATGTTCAAGTATGCTTTCATGACCTATATATTGCATGTTCATCATGTGTTTGACAGAATTTCATTCCTAGTTGGGAGAAGTCAGGTTAAGTCCTAGTTAAATTTTTTGTTTGGAAGCCTTGCTACTATGTGATTCATCTTTTATGGAAGTTTCATTGAGTTCTGGGTAGTGACCTGATTCTTAGCCCTGAAAATGTGGTTAGAAATTCATGGCTCCTGGCATAGAATTGACTGAAAAAATCCACATTCACTGGGAAGCAAGTCTATGGGAGATCCTAGAGGGTTATAGTCACTTGGAGGTCTTGGCAAGGGAGTGATTGAAGCTCTACACCAGTGAAACAGAGAGAAATCAAGGGTTGGACACCTGCAGTGGTTGGGTTGCTCTTGGAGGTCCTATGGCACCTAAGGGAGGTCAATAAAGTCTTAAGTTGTCGACTCCATTTCATTAAGGTCACATAGGAGGTTGAGTCTTATTGTAGTGACCCTCAACTCATGTTTAGCCCAAGTAGACAAGTGAAAGTGGGTAAATGTGGGAGGAGGCGGTTAAATTGTTGTTAAGAAAAATGAGTTATAACACTATTGTTGCAAGAGTATATTGTTGGTGTAATGATATTGGAATAAGTGTGTACAAATGTGTATGACAAGGAGTGGCATTTATATTGACGTTGCTTGATTATTCAGAGTTTATGTTGTGGGATATGATGAGTAAGCCAAAATTTAATCATTAACCACTGGTATCAATAATTGGTGTCAACAACAACAATTGCACCAATTGCAGTTTGGTGCCAATAATGGTAGCAATAGTCCCTATATAGAGTAGCCTAATCTCCATAGGAGAAAAGAGATATGGTGATATGGTTATTTTTCTTAAAGGAAGTGAGAAAAAACTCACAAATGGTTGTAGTAGTAACAACTGAATAGTCATTTATATCTCTTTAATGGTTTTCAACAACCATTTAAGTGTCAAGAGCATATAAAAAAAACATAAAACACTTGAGAGAAGATCAGGAGCTATAAGAAGTCACAAGCACATTTGTTCTTGATTGTAGGAAATAATTTCTTTGACAGTGATTTCAAAGAGAGAAATATTATCCTTCTTGAAAATTGAAAAGGATATCTAATATCAAGAGATATGGTTAATGATTCGAATGACTAATATATGCTTTTGTGCAAGTCATTGTGATATGTGGCTAGCTCTCAAACATCGACTATATGATAATAAGATAAAAATTATGCATGAGTCTTGGGGAACCAACATAATAATTAGTGTCTTCCTAGCTGAGATTTAGACTAGCATGCATCAATGTGCTCTTAGCTCATCTGTACAAAAGTAGTATGAGTTGATGATGTATTAAACCTCTTGCAGGATACTCCTTTTAAATACTTTAGGTAGATATTGGGAGTGATTACTCTCTCCTCTCTCATCTAATTCCTCTAATAAAAGAAGAAAGGAAGTTTTCCAAGAGAGTAAAGTGATAAATGTAATACAAAGGTCAACGTGAGAAGTAGATGACAAGTCCACATGATCAACATAATAAGGGGAGATTATTTATAGAGTTAATATAGTTTCCATTGATGTAAAAGGAGGATAATTAAGCACAAACATTGCAAGTTATATAGAAAGGTGGAAATTAAGAACAAACATTGCATAGTTATTCAAAAAGGGGGGGAAATGGGAAAGCATTACATAATCGGTATACTATGCCTTGTGGTTATTGTAGGGGGAGTATAAGCAAACAATGATAAAAGGTGAGATGTTTTTCATGCACAAAGGAGGGGGAATAAAAACGTCAACAAAGTGTTGTTGAGAGTGTTTCTCCATTTCCATCAATGAATCTTACACTACTTTCTTCCATGATTGGTAACAATGTTTAGTGTTTCAATGAATACCAAAGGGGGAGAATGTTAGAAATCATTTTCATTGATGCCAACGGTGTTACCAAAGGTTATCGAAGTCAAAGGTGGTTTCAAGGAGATTGTTAGAATATCATTATCGTTAACGACAAAGGTGATTTGGGATCTTAATCTTTGGAGCCATATTAGGTATAGAAGATATACTCAAACTGCGCATGCAAAGTGATCAAATGGTTAGGGTACAAAATTTCTAGAAGTACCTATATTACCATTGAAGGTCATATATTTTCTTTAGAGAAAGTATTTGATGGTTAAAGGAAGACAAAGAAGTTTTATATTACAATCATTTTTTTTATATCACGATTTGATAAAACATTATAAAAGATTAAAGGAAAAATAATTTCATATCAAGCTATTTATTTTTCTCTTCTATAATATTGAAAAACATTTAAGCAAAATCACAAAATTCTCATGAAATAAACATCGTAAAATTCACCAAAATCAATAGATGTTAAGCTAAACAGCAAAATCACAAAATTCTCATAAAATAAACATTATAAAATTGGCCGAAATCAATGGACGTTTAGCTAAACAATCATGTAGATTTTAATTTATATTAAAAATAAGTTTGAGAAATTCCTAAAATATATATTTTCATGTTAATGCTTATTTAGCATACTTCATCATAGCATGCATGATAGATAGTAAGGTGCTAGAGATGCACTCTTGTTATAAAATATGAGCAAAATTTTCCATGGCCAATATTTAGATTATCAATTTATATAAAAAAATTATAATTTTTATATATACCTTATGCATTTTTAGTTTTATTAAATTATTTATATATTTTATTATCAAATTTTTTCCTTATCACTTTTTATTAATTATCTATATGGAAATTTATACCCCATGCAGTTAAACAAATCTTAAATATAAGATCAAGAACCTAAAATCTTACACAACCACAAGAAGATCAGATAACCTCGAAGATTAATAAAGATAAAATAACTAGTAGGCAAAATCAAATAAATGGCGGGATTGATATGTTTAGCTAGTTGTAGTTGAGTAATCAACATATTCTTATCAACTTCGACTATATGCCCTGAGAAAGACCAATTTTTGATGGAAATTTTTGGTAATTTCAAACACAAATTAACTGAACACAGAGACAATGTTCTGTTTTTCTCCACAGGATCTTTAACACAGGGAAGCAAATAAAATTTCTAAGCAAAGCAGAGTTTCTCAACCAAAATAAACTTGTATTAATTCATAATCTGCCTGATACAAATTTCTTCCTCTCTCTCAGAGGGATTCACCAAGAACTTCCACCAAAAACAAAATTACTCTGCCTCTTTTACAAATAATTTTACACTGCTGTGTAAAATTTTCATTCACTGCTATGTGAAAAACTTTTACATTCACTACTGTAAAATAAAAATTCTTACATAGGTTTACTGCTGTAAAAAAAACTTTCACATTCACTCCTGTGTGAAATTTTTCATTACATTCAAGCTGCTGGGTTTTCACATTGCATATTCAAATAAAAAAAATTACATCGCAATCCCATTTGTTTCAACGAACAACTACAAGCACCTGTAAAAGGAATCCCAAATTTTCATTTGCTGCCGCAAGTCTTTCTTCTTTTTTCCACACTGCTGTGCTCCCCTGGTTTTTTTTATTCGCTGCTGCGAGCCCTCTTTTTTTCATCCCGTGTTACAACACTAAAAAGTCAACACCCAACAAAATATAACACATACATTTCATATGTGTTAACAAAAAAAATATAATATTACATGCCGTAAAAAACTTAAAGTCTTTACCTACGACTATGACAGATTCATTAAATGCATTAATGTTAAAACCGGCGGTCAAACCAAAAAAGTTCAGGCAGGTTGAAAATGATCCTGGTCCGTTGATTTAATCGGACGTATATCGCTTGCTTAAGTCGCACGAACCAAACGAAGTTTACCGGCCGGGAGATTGGTGGTTTTAGAATCGTACAGTGGACGCGTGTCGTTTGGTCGGGGTGTTCGGAGGCCCTCTGACAAATACCACAAACGCTGAAAGGTGGTGCGATACAAAACTGGTGGTTTTCCGGAAATGAATGCCGCGCAGGGGAAATTAATATTTCAACACTCCCCTTTAATTTCAACTGCTGGGCATTCAGTCATACCCAAACATTTTCTCAAAAATTCAAGGCTTTTCTAATCCAACGGCTTTGTCAAAATGTCTGCAACCTGTTCTTGAGTCCGAAAATGTTGTAAAACAATTTCTCCATTGTTCACCAATTCCCTGATGTAATGAAACCTTGTGTCGATGTATTTCGTTCTCTTATGAAACACGAAATTCTTGGATAATGCAATAGCTGAGCTATTGTCACAAAAAATCATCGTTGCTTTTGCCTGCTCTTGGCCTAAGCTCCTTAACATTCTTCTCATCCAAACTTCTTGACACGCTGCTACTGTAGCTACCACATATTCGGCCTCTCTTGTAGACAACGCCACAATAGGTTGTTTCTTAGAAGCCCATGAAATGGCTCCTGAACCCATGTGAAAAACATAACCGGATGTGCTTTTCTGATCATCTACACTTCCAGCCCAATCACTATCAGTGTATCCAATTAAATCTGAACATTCTGAGACAGTATATAAAATGCCAAACCTTTTAGTACCTTTAACATACCTCAGAATTCTTTTTGCTGCCTACCAATGTGCTTCTTTTGGCCTCTCCATGAATCTGGAAATTAAACTAACAGCAAACATTATATCCGGCCTAGTTGCAGTTAAATACATGAGGCTGCCAACTATGCTCTTGTACAAACTAGGATCAAAATCCTTGCTGCTGTCCTCTTTGCTGAGTTTTAATCCCATCACTGTGGGAGTGATTGCTGCCTTGCTGTCCTGCATATTGAATCTTTCCAATACTTCATTTACATATTTTGCCTGTGAGATAAAAATCCCATTTTCATTTTGATCTACTTCTATTCCTAAGAAGTATCTCAGCAAACCCATGTCAGTCATTTCAAATTCCTCTTTCATGACTGATTTGAAATTTTCAATGAGATAAACATCATTTTCTTTGAAAATAACATCATCAACATACAACACAACAATTAAAATTTTACCATCATTTTCTTTGATGTAGATGGTGGGTTCTCCCTCACACTTGTTAAATCCATTTTCCAGTAGATAGAAATCTATCGTACTGTACCATGCTCTTGGTACTTGCTTCAGCCCATAAAGAGCTTTCTTCAATCTGCAGACTTTGTGCTCTTGACCTTTCTTTTCATAGCCTAGAGGTTGCTCAATATAAACCTCTTCCATTAACACTCCATTTAGGAATGCTGACTTCACGTCCATTTGGTAAACTTTCCACTTGTTTTGTACTGCTATGGACAGCACAGCTCTCACGGTTTCCATTCTTGCAACCGGTGCGAAAGTCTCCTCATAGTCTCTCCCATACTGCTGCTTGTATCCTTTGACAACAAGTCTTTCCTTATGTCTTTCTATTTTGCCTTCAGCATTACTCTTGGTCTTATAGACCCATTTAACTCCAATGACTTCTTTTCCTTTTGGTAGCTCAACCAAATCCCATGTCTTGTTTCTTTCTATGGCATTAATCTCTTCATCCATAGCTTCTATCCATTTCCTATCCTTAATTGCATCTTCGAAATGAATAGGGTCATCAACATTACAATACAAAGCAAACAAAGAATTCATGCCTTCATCATAAATGTCACTTAAATTTCTGAACTTCTTACCTCTTTCATTTGGTGTGCAAGTGCTTGAAGACGCACTTGAATTTCCTCCTTGTGGTGTGCTTGGAGAAGCACTTTCATTTCTCCTCAAGGGTGTCTCTTGCTGTCTTTGTGTTGGCGCTGCTATTTGGGGATGTATTTCAGCCATCTCCTCATCATCATCATCATGAGACAAATAGTGTTTAACATTCACTGTTTTCTCTATGCTTCCATCCCAAGCTTTCTCCTCAATGAACTGAACATCTCTGCTCACAAAAAACTTCTTGGTGGATAGGATATACAACCTGTAAGCCTTGGATTCCTCACTGTATCCAATAAAAATACATTTCTCCCCTTTGCTATCCAATTTCCTCCTTAGCTGATCTAGAATGTGTGCATAGGCCACACATCCAAAAACTTTCATGTGGGTGACTCCTTGCTTTCTCCCACTCCATGCTTCTTCCGACACTCTGTTCATAACTGCTGTAAACTGCTTATGGATTCCATTTTCTCTACAAAACTGTAGGAATTCCTTGGAGATATACTCACCTCCTCTATCAGTTCTTAGAACTTTGATATGCAGCCTGCTTTGGTTTTCCACAAGTGCTTTGAAATTTCGAAATTTTTCAAACACTTCGATTTTGTTCTTCAGGAAATAAACCCGTGTCTTTCTAGTGAAATCATCAATGATTGTTAGAAAATATTGGTTGTCTGCTAGTGATGGAGTTTGCATTGGTCCGCATAAATCTGAGTGGACAATTTCTAAGGGTTCTTTTGCCCTTATGCTTTTCCCTGATGGAAAACTTTCTCTGTGTTGTTTCCCCAAGATACAACCTTCACAAAGGCTGTCTGGTTTCTCTATCAATGGTAATCCTCTTACTATTGCTTTTCTACTCAACAAATTAAGACCTCCAAAGTTGAGATGTCCAAATCTCAAGTGCCACAACCAATTTTCATCCTTTGGTACGCTTTGGAAGGCCTCTTGGGTAACTACTGTAATTACTTCTTTGTTTTTCAAATCTGCCCTTAGCTGAGAGGGAACATCCTGTTCTTTGTCATCTTCACCTCAGCAATAAATCTTTTGTTGGGTGCTCTATCCATGATGGTGCATACATCATTCTCAAAGAAAACATTGCACCCCTTTTGAACAAGTTGTCCAATACTCAAGAGGTTACATCTCATTCCAGGAACATAATAGACATCTGCTATGGTTTTCTTTTCACCTTTCTTTGTAAATATTTTTACTTCTCCTTTTCCCATAACATAAATTTTACTATCAGTCCCAAGTGTGACTTGTGATTTCACATTTTGATCTAAAGCAGAAAACAGGGCTATGTTTCCTGTCATATGGTTACTACAACCAGAGTCTAGAAACCATATATCTTCACTGTTTGTTTCAACCATGTTACAAGCTAACAACACATTATCTTGGCTGATATTTTCTCTAGTGATATTTGCACTAGATTTATTATTCATATCATACTGCTTCTTCCTACATTCATTTGCATAATGCCCATATTTTTTACAATAATAACATTGGACATTGGATTTTTCATACCTTTGTCCTCGAGCATGATGTTGTCCACTTTGTTGACTGCTGCCTTGGCCTTGGTTCTAATTTAGATTGCTACCTCTTCCTTGAGCATTTGCTGGACTATTTCTTCCACCTCTGTTTTGGCTTCTGCCTCTTCCTCTCTTGCTTCCTCTGCCTTGACCTCTTCCTCTTCCAAAGGACATCTGGGTCTTGAAGGCTTGCTCTAAAGATGAGTTTTGATTTCTACTCAACCTCTGCTTATGTGTCATCAGTGATGCATGAAGTTCATCAACTGAAAAGTTTGAGAGATCCTTTGTCTCTTCTATGGTGGTGACAATCATATCAAACTTTGAGGGTAGGACCCTCAATATTTTCTCCACAATCCTCCTTTCTTCAAGAGTCTCTCCATGAGTCCTTATTTGTGTGACCAGACCAATTACATGTGTGAAGAATGAGTCAATATTGTCTGACTCCTTCATGCACAAATTCTCAAAATATTTCCTCAGTAACTGTAGTTTTGCAGAGTTCACTTTCTCCATGCCTTGATAGGCTGTCTTGAGAGTTTGCCATGCTTCTTTGGATGTCTTGGTTGCTGCTATCCTTGGAAACACACTCTCATGCACTGACTGATACAAAAATACGAGGGCTTTTGAATCCTTTTTCCTATTACTCTTCAATAGATCTTTCCCTCCCTGAGTTAACCTATTAAACTCATTTTCATTTGCTGATTCTTCAAAATCATCCTCAACTAATTCCCATAAATCTTGAGAAGCAAACAGGGCTCTCATGGTTATTGCCCAATAGTCATAGTTTTTCCCATTAAACTGTGAGAGCTGGGTATTAAACATACCCATGCTAGTGCTTGTGTTGGTCATTCCTTGCATTCTCAGCTATGCTTCAAATATTGGACTGTGTATTTAAAATACTGATCGTTTCTTCAACAGTAACAAAAAAAAAAAACTTTGAGGAATACCTGGATTCTTTTGCCTGAGACTTCACTTTGCTGGAGAGGATTTATTGCTGCAACAAAAGGAACCTTCCTTCAGCTTCTTTACACCTTCAAAGAGCCTAGATCTGCTTTGATACCATGATGGAAATTTCTGGTAATTTCAAACACAAATTAACTGGACACAGAAACAATGCTTTGTTTTTCTCCATAGGATATCTCCATAGGATATTTAACACAGGGAAGCAAATAAAATTTCTGAGCAAAGCAGAGTTTCTGAACCAAAATAAACTTGTATTAATTCATAATCTTTCTGATACAAATTTCTTCCTCTCTCTCAGAGGGATTCACCAAAAACTTCCACCAAAAAACAAAATTACTCTGCCTCTTTTACAAATAATTTTACACTGCTGTGTAAAATTTTCATTCACTGCTATGTAAAAAACTTTTATATTCACTGCTGCAAAATAAAATTTCTTACATAAGTTTACTGCTGTAAAAAAAACTTTCCCATTCACTCCTGTGTGAAATTTTTCATTACTTTTCACATTGCATATTCAAATAAAAAAAAATTACATTGCAACAAACAACTACAAGCACGAACCTCACTTGCTTAAGTCGCACGAACCAAACGAAGTTTACCGGCTGGGAGATTGGTGGTTTTAGAATCGTACAGTGGACGCCTGTCGTTTGGTCGGGGTGTTTGGAGGCCCAAACGAAGTTTACCGGCTCGGAGATTGGTGGTTTTAGAATCGTACAGTGGACGCCTGTCTTTGGTCGGGGTGTTTGGAGGCCCTCTGGAAAATACCACAAACGCTGAAAGGTGGTGTGATACAAAACTGGTGGTTTTCCCGAAATGAATGCCGCCCAAGGGAAATTAATATTTCAACAATTTTGAACATTGGACGGTTTGAGATATTGACTTCGGTCTTTATAAGCTTATTTAATGATAATTGCAGAGTGTAATTAACCACCTAAGAAAACCCAATATTCTAAGACAGATCTTATTTAATGATAATTGCAGTGTGTAATTAACCACCTAAGAAAACCCAATATTCTAAAACAGATCTGAGGATTGGAGGCGTTGGTGGTTTTTTTGGGAGAAAAATGAGACGATCCTATTCCGTTAGGTTACTGATAGTAAAAAAAAGGTCATTACATTGCAGTTAAATATTTTATCGAACATTTTGATAAACTTGTTTTGTGAAATTTTAGATATTATTAAACAACGCGAAACCATATGTTCAGCAGAATGAAAACGAAGGCTTCACGTCCGCCTTCGTCTTTTCAGATACAATTTTGAGTGACAACGGCTTCAAATCTAAGACAGATCAATGGAAATAGCTTGGATTGGTAATGTTTTTAACTTGCAAAGAGAGGCAAAGTTCTTTCTCAAATACAATGGTTTCTAATTGGCGTTGACACGTCGAATGGTCTAGTCCCAAACGTCATGAACCTCGATTCCATTAATTCCAAATTCTTCTGGCTGTGGCAATGCAAAATCATTTTGAATGACTGGATGTTCATTCAACTGCCAAATATCATCCTCCCACAGGGACCCATAGAAAACTTTACTGGTCTCATCATAGCTATGCACAGCATCCAAATACATAATTTCCGGAATTGAATCTCCATCGGCATAGCTCATGATGATTCCAAGTTCATCCGGACTAAACTGATCTACGAACAAATCAAGCTCTACGCGAGCATTTTCGTAACATGTGAAGTCTCCTATATCAGAAGTCACCGAGGTCACTTGAGAGTTCCGGTCTGCAGTTAATTCGCCATGCTTTTTTGAACCCATCTGGTCAGCACTGCCCTCCTCTCCATCGGTGGAGTCGATATTATGATCTGATTGGGTCTTCAACCCAATTTCGTTATCCAGAGAATTTATAACCGCCTTGATCCCTACGTCGCTCTCTTCTGAGACATCATTGCCATTCGCTAAGGTTAATCCGCCATTAATTCGCTTCGCGTCTGGCAAATTCAACCAGCCATTCCAATACTCATCTCTCCCTCGCTTGGAGACTGCCATCCTTACCGCTGTGATTAAAAAACAATAGATACAACACTACAGAGCCTTGTTTATATCATCCGACTTTTCCTTCTGGATTTATTGAAAGAACCGAGTTGTCAGCCTAAAACTGGTCTACTATATATAGGTAGTTGGGAGAGAGAAAATCAGAAGAGCTCCCGGCTGAGGTGGAAGCTTCCCCAATAAATCCAACCTAACCCAACGTTATGCCTTTAGAAGCATTTTCCTTTTTCAGACTTCATTGAAATGGCATCCGTAAAAGCCGCGTAAAACCAATGCAGTGCCCAATAACTGAAGGTGACGTAAAACGGCATTCGAAGGAGCCGCGTCGAACAAACGCGTGGCCAACATCACGACGGCTACGCAAGTTCATGTTCATTCAAACTGACCACTCTTTTCAGTCATGCATATCTAAACCTCCTCGATACGTTGCAAGACGCGGTGCGTTTCTCTTTCGCATGAACGTGCACAAAATTACCCACAACTTTGGCACCGTTTGTATGTACTTCGCGGAAACGGCAAACCAACGCGTGGTCCAAATCACGGTGCGTAAGGCAGTTAGAAAAGTAAAAATACAATGTGAATGCTCTGCAATACTTTTGTAGCGATTTCTGACTCTTTCTGTAATTAGCAATATCCGAATTCGTGTCATTTTTATTATAAGATCTGATATTTGCCAAAGATATTTAAAATTCATGTGCGTATAAGAAATATTATTGAAATATCGTTGTTATGATAAATGAAAAATATTTTGTATATTTTCTTAGTCTAAATTTCAAGTACAAGTAATTTGTATTTTTAATTTAGGTTTATTTTTTCATACTTATTTAATAAAATAATAAAATTATTATGTAAATCATCAAATAACAAATTACATCATATAGATACGTGGATTTAGGAAAGGAATATAGATAAATGGATCTATGAAAGGAATGATTATTTTAAGTAATTAATTTAAAAAAAAATATATTTGCTTATATAAAAATTAAGCTAATTCAATATTATTTTAATATTAAAACAAATATTTATTTTTTAGGGTAATCTTTTTTTATAATTGTTTAAATGGTGATTTCTTTGCTTATGCTATGTAATTTGAGTGACAATGAATTTATTTATATATATCAATATTTTAAGAATATCTTAACTCTATTAAATTTAATTTTAATTTGATTGCAAATTTCAAAATATTTCCAAAATAAATAATCAAACTAAAAATGACTTTTTGTTAATCTTATATTTATAAATTTATAAATGAGAAAATATGTTATAAACCTGGAGCTTAACTGGTTGTGATGTTAGAAATTTATTTTTTACATATTTGTATTTATATTGATCTTCACCCACACTCTACAACAATATTAAGAATTTGTATATTGAAAAATATGCTATATCTTATTGTGTTAACTTTTCAACCTTCTATATTTATTTCCACACTTTGGAATGCTAGGAACTTAAATCTTAAGGTTTATGATAAATTGTAAAAATTGAAAATATAAGAAATTTGAACATTTATAAAAGAGAAAGAGTCATTATATTTTGAAAGATGAAATTAAAGGTTTCAAAATTTTGTATATAGAAATGTTTGAGTTAATGGAAGGTTATGAATTTTAAAAGTTTTGAGTTTACATAAAATAATGAATTTTTGGAGTTATTTATATATATATATATATATATATATATATTTAGGATTTAATCCACGGGATATCCAAACTAACTTGTATTTTGAATTTGTTGTACCTCTAAAAGTATTGCTTGTTGATGGTTCCTTCGCTTCTATTGGCAATCTTCAAAGGATGTCCGTGAAATTTTTCATCATCTCATTTCTCTATTGCATGAGTACTTCCTTGAGCAACAACTTGATAGGATCTCCCACTTCATCCTATCTCTTTTCTTTTTGTATGGGAGGCCACTTGGGTTGACAAGAGTGATCATTCCCACGTGAAACTAGATTGAGACCAAAATATTTGTACCCTAATCTCATTGAGGACATGCACCAAGAAATGACAAGCAACATATCTCTTCAACATCACTGATATATGTTGTACAAGGAGCACATTGAAAATTGGGAAAGGAAATGAAACACACCCATAGGGAAATATAGACAAGAGCATAGTAATGTAGTGAAAACCCAACTTCTATTAATAAATAAAATAGCATAATATTTTATACCATAAACTGGATAGAATGGCGGTAGTTGTCTCTAGAGAGAGAGAGAGAGAAAGAGAGAGAGAGAGAGAGAGATGGAAGCTACACACAATCACAAAACATTATCACAAGAGCATGAAATAATGACCTTATAACATAAGAAAGAACCCTAGAGGTTCAAAATTTTAACCCTATAAGATGAAATGCCAGAAGGTTTATAGGCCCCAAGGTGGTAACTTGGTACATCAACTTCTTGGAGCTATAAATTTTGCATACATTATTTTTTTAAGGATTAGAACAACTCATTGGAGAGAACTATCCAAGGGTGACAACTTTTGGATGGATCTAGCACATTCCATGGGACCCCTAGCCCTTGAATGGCCAAGAAACATCATTTAGGGCCTAAAAATAACCCTAAAAATTTGGGACCCAAAAAAACCATAAATAATTTGCCTAGAAGATATAAAATTGTTGGATTAGTGAAATAGGTGGTGGTCACCATTATCCATCTAGATCACTTGTGGAAAATTAGTCATAGAAGAAAATTATGATATTGAGGATGGATAATGGTGGATAATTCTATGGGAATGAATTTGATGAATTTGTGAGAAGAGTAAAATAGAAAGGTAGAACAATACTCCATACACAACTCAACATAATGGATTTGTTCAAAGGATGAAGAAAACCTTAATAGAAGAAGAAAGGAACTTGCTTAGTGGTGTTGAATTAGGACAAGGATTCTAGGAAGGGGCAATGGATACTACGTGCTACTTGGTAAATAGATCACCCTCATTAGTGTTGGATGATAAGACTTCACATGAGGTATGTCCTAGTAAGAAACCATCTCTTTAACATATCAAAATATTTACATATGATGCCTATCTACGCATTCCAAAGGAAATTAGGAGCAAGTCGGATAATAAAGATGATAAGTTTATCTTTATTGGTTGTGATGATAGTTTGAAAGGATATAAGGTTTGGAACCCATAAATTAGGAAGGTTGTGTATAGTAAAGATGTTGTATTTAGAGAAATCAAAGATGTCCTCAAATAGGATGTCCCACCAAGGAAGAAATAACCAGAGAATGTAGAGTTTGGATTGAAGGATGGTGAATAAATATTTATAGAATAATAGGAATTATAAGGACAAGAGCCACATTATTTGGTATTGAGAATATCAGTTCGGGAAATAATGAAACTATAAATTAATATTCCACTTGATTTCCTTTCAAAATTAATTTGGTTATCACTAATGATGACTCTATAACTATTAGAGAGGAAGCAAATTCATAGGATGGAAAACAATGGAAAAATGGCCATGGTTGAAGAAATGATATCCTTTGATAAGAACTAGGCTTGGGATCTAGTAGAGATGTTGAAGGAAGAAATGCCATTGGCATCAAACTTCTGTTTATGAAGAAGTTAAATGCAAAAGGAAAAGTGGAGAAATAAAAAGATTTTTTAGTAGTAAAAGGTTTCCCAGATAGAGGGAATTGAATTTGGTAAAAAAAATCATTTATTTCAAATTTAACTTTTATTATATTTCTTTTATATATTGTTTATCCTTTGATTTTGTAGAATAGATAGACATGAAGACAACATTCCTACCTGGGGTTCTATAAGAATAAATCCACATGAAATAGTAAGAAATATTTGCACTAAAGAGAAATAAAGAGATGATATGGAGACTAAAGAAGTCCTTATATGGGTTATAGTAATCACCAAGGATGCATTATCAAAAATTTGAAACCTACATATTTGGACTTGGACTCACAAGGATGAAATCGTATCATTGTGTACATTTGAAATTAGTTGGTGATCATCTTACTTATTTGGTCTTGTATGTAAATGATATGTTTTTAACTAGAAATAGCAAGGAAATCATCCATGATCTGAAAAAATAGTTGTCCTCTAAATTTGACATGAAGGATCTTAGTGTTACAAATTTCATTTTGGGCATGGAAATTAAAAGAGATTTGGAAAACAAGAAAAAATGTTTAAATCAAAGGATGTATGGCTAGAGAATATTTTATAGGTTTAAAATGTAGGAATGTAAACTGGTAAAGATCCCTCTTCCTATAACTATAATTTTATCTGCATATCACTACCCCAAGATGTAGGAAGAGGAAGAGGACATTCCCCATGCTCCATATGCTACTACGACTACCAATTTGATGTATGCAATGATTTGTAATAAACTAGACATTGCAAATGTAGTGGGAGTACCAGCTAGGTATTTGTCAAAACCATGGAAGTAGCATTGGACAATATTAAAGGTGGTTTTCAAGTATTTATGTGGCACTATTGGTTATGGATGATGCTATCAAGGAAGATAAAGATTGGAAAAAATGTTATAAATACATGTATTTTTTAATGTCGACAAGGCAAGAGATATGGATTGCAAAAATTTTGCTAGTGGATATGTTTTCAACTTATTTGGGGGAGAAATTAGTTGGATGAGAAATAGGCAATCTATAGTGACACTCTCAAATATAGAATCTAAACACATGAAAACCAATCATACAATCAAGGAAGCTTTAAGGTTATAGAGATTGTGTTCAAGTATGGGTTCGTACAACAAGCTCTAAGGAAAGGTTGCAATAGTTAAAGTGCAATATTCATGATGAATAAAGCAACTTATCATTATAATACAAAACATATTGATGTACACTATCACTTTATGAGAGATATAAATGAATATATGAAGGTTGATTTAGGTGGATATTGGTGGCCACCACCCTATTCCAATTAGAACCCCCAGTGAGTTTCATTTCTTTCCTGGTTCATTTCAACATTTACTATTTTTAACAGTTTTTGGGTCCTGAACTTCTGGATCAGTTTTGACCCCCTAAATGGCGTTTTTTTGGGGTCCGCGACACGCTAGTAGCCATAGGCAAGGGCATGCAGTGAAACCTGTAGTACTCAGAGAGACCTTTCGAACAAGGTGTCGTATGCGCCAAGTGGAGATAATATGACCGAGTTACGACCCTAGGAAGCTGGCTGCCCAACTAACCCCAACAGGTTAGGATTTTGGTTGTTTAGGGTTTTCTCATGTTTTCCAATAATAAATAGGCCCTTAAGCCTCATTGTAACACAATTTAGAGGCACGTAACCGCCACATCTCTTCTGAGAGATAAGTTACCATCGCCCGAGCTATCTTATTTCCATTATGTTTGTAAGCATAGTTAAGTATTTTGTAATTAATGAAATGAAGTGTTTCTCTGTTGCATCTTTGTGTTTATAATTATATCTGTAAGTTGTTACGTTCCTGTTTAAGTTCGGATCAAATATGCTACTCGTAAAGGTGGACATTTTGAAGAATGTTTTATATTCATTAAAAAAATCTCTAAGCACTAACAACTTCTCTTGCTATAGAGAAACAATCACACGTATTGCCACAACTTATTTATCATGAACTATTATGCCCCCCTTTATGAAAAGAAAAGAACAATTAGGAGAATTTTTTGTATTTTTTATATTTGTCGCATAATTATTCTCATGGATGATTTATTGTGCTAGGTAGAATGCACCCAAAAAGAGTGTCAATTTTTGCATCCTTTTTTGGTATTTTCAATACGTGGTTTTTTATTATGGTAGTTTTGGGGCATATGGTTATTTGATCTATGGCTTTTAATTTTGTTAATGAAATATTATTGTATTATAATCCTCAGTTAATAATTTGGGAGTTTAAGGATGCTATGGAATATATATATTATATTGTAGCATTATAAAGATATAGTACAGTGAAAAAAAAAATTATTGATCCCCATTTGGGTTTCTAGGGTAAAATATTTGTGCTAGTTTTTGCATATGACATACCATATTTTCTATTTTTAATAAGAAATTATTCGTAGCAATCAATTATACAATGCTAAAACCAAAAATACCTTTGTCGGGGAATATTGTATCTTGTATTTGGGACAACTTCATGAAAACATTGGGAGGTTATCTTGGCCAATGAGATAAGGATCAATATGATAAATTTGTTCTGACTCATGTTTTGTAGAAGAATACTTGATTTTTCTCTATTATCACGATCACAAAGAGTTAGCAGTAGGAAAATTATAAACAATTGTTACAGGGAAAAGTGTCTATATAGAACTGCTCTATCCCACTAAGGTGTGACAGCTGCCTTAGAAACAAACAGAGAAAAGCTACTTTCATTTTTCCTTTATGAATTATAGATGGAGAGGAAAACAAAGACCAACCTCTGTCTTGCGCTAATCTCCTGATTTGGTCCCTCTCTTCTTTGATAGTCTTCAACTACCTACTCCCTTGCATGCCCAGCTGCACAAAGTACCTGTAAGATCACAGAAGCATAGCACTATATAAAGACATGGATCTATAATCATAAACAATCTAGGATCAGATGTAAATTGACCATACAAATGTATCAAGCATCAATGACACAAAAACATGGAGGAAAACTTGAATAGCTTTTATTGATAAACAAGAAAAGAGCCAAGAGGAGTTACAACCAGTTGTTCTAACCCAACATCAACTTCCCAGCAAAGAAGCCCCTCTTCACCTCAAACAAAGCTTAGATCACCCAACAATCTGATGTTTGTCTCAAGAAACCAACAGCAATTCCTTACAATATGCAAAATTCCAACCTCTAGATCTCTAGGATGAGGGATCCATATATAGATGTTTGTAATGGAGATGAGTCAGCTCAAGATTTGATTAGTGTCTTCCCTCTGATAGTTCTTTCTTCCACTTGGAGATTGATGGTCTCTTACTCATCCTTGGTCGAATTCAGTGAGGCAAGTGTCACAGGAGAAGATTCTGGAAGCTTCCATTGCCTCTCCACCTTGCGGAATGACACTGCCATTTGTCATTTCTCACCCATCGCACCCCACAAAAGGGATTTTTGAAATGCAATGTACCCACACAGTGTATTTAGGTGAGATGCAATGCACTTAGCTAGTGGAGTAGCTGAAATGATCCTATTTTGACCAATTCTGAGCAGTTTCTCATGGAGAACTTCTGGGAGAAGCTGTAATTGGTTGAGCTTGTTCCTTTAGGGATTAGAACAACACTTTTAGGGACTTAGGAGCCCTTGGTTTATGGAAATTTCATGCTTGGGGTTGTAGGGCCCAAAAATGTGGATTCCCATAATCTTTGTTCCTTGTCGATATCAAAGCATCATTTTGCTGTTTTGAAACTGACAACATTAGCACTTGAGACAGGGAAGCATTTCCATTTTCAACCAGATTTGTTCCTGGATTTGGAAACGGATCAGTTAACACTGTGGAGGTTTTTGAATTCTTCAAGAATTTCTTAAGCTCAGCTCTGTGTGGACAATTTGCGGTCCAATGATCCTCATCACATATGAAGCATGGATTTTTTGTTTTCCTATCTCCAGGAGGGTTTGAAGAAGATTTTTCAGGTGATGATTCCTCCTGTTTCTTCTTCTTCCCTTTTCCTTTCTTCTTGCTCCCTGGTTGTTTGGTTTCTTTGCCTTTATCTGTCGATACGACATTTACTTCCGAGGCAAGAAGTTCATCTTTTGCATTTTGACCTGAAATATTACGGGCCTTTTTGGATGTAGCCTTTGTCGATTTCATGTCTGTTGTGCCAATCACGCCATCGCCGGCATGAGAGTCATTGTTTGATTTAGGAGGAGGAGGAATTGAGAATTCCGGTCTAGGGGCGTCAGGTATTTTATTGTAGAGCGTGCCGGATTGAGTGTAAATCAAGTCCAAATATTGCGCACGAGCGATAACTTACTCTTCTGTTACGACCCCCCGCTTTGCCACATCTTCCGTGATGGAAGGTAGTAATGACTTGATAAACCATTCAGCTAGGAGCTGATCGGGGACATACGTTTTTACCATTCTACGACGACGTCGCCACTCATGTATATGATCAAATATGTGAGTGGCCGTTGTCTGTTTGAAGTTGGTAAGAAGTTCTGTTCCCGTTTCATACCTTATTGGTAACTGAAAATGGGTTAAAAAGGTTGTGGCTAAGGTACTGAAGTTGTCGAACGAAGCTCTAGGCAATTCAATGTACCATTTTGCCGCTGGACCCGTTAACGTCCTCTGAAAGAGGCGAAGTCTTATCGAATCATCATTTAGGGTGTTTGATGAACACCATAGATGAAAGGTCATCACATGATTCGATGGATCTTCACCCAGATTTCCATTAAATTTAGGAATATCTGATGGAAGTTTATGCGGAATCGCTGGCCACCAAGGGGCGTAAGCGATTGGATCGTTTGTTAACCGATTTAAATTAGGTAACTCTAAAGTTGCCAGAAAGGGTAACTGTTGATTCAGGTTAGGCGAAGCATACCCAGGATAAGATGGGATTGCCTGAGCAGTTGGTCTTTGCATACCAGCATAATGCATTTGATGCTGGTAACTTTGGTAAGGTTGGTGGGCATGACCATTGTAAAATGGTTGATTTTGACTGTTTTGAATGTACGGCTATCCACTATTGGCAAAGATTTGTTGCTCATAACCTTGGTATACTTGTTGGAATTGCGGTTGTTGGTATTGTATTAGCCATGGTTGTGAAGCCATGTGCTGTGGCCCAACACTAACAGTTTGACCAAGATGAGGCGTAATTGTACCCGTCTGAACCTGTGTCATTCCACCAGTCAGCGATTGTGGTTGAGTCGCAGGGTCAAGGGGCTGTTGCATTACAACCTGAGAAACCTGAGGTTGGCATACAACAAGCAGTGCTTGAACTTGCGACACCGTCACAATAGCTGGCGTAGTTGGTATATTTGACATAGGTAAGCATTGTTGCATTGAATATACAACTCTTGGTTGTTGAGGTAGTATTGGTACCCAACCGCTTGAGCTAACTCCAGTATAACCCGATTGTTGTTGTGAACTCCCGTATGGATATCCTCCCGGAGGGGATAATGAAAGGGTATACTGCCCCCCATACGGTGGTAATCCAGAACTCAAGGGAATGGTTTGCCCTTGGGGGCCGGACTGCCCAAATTGACCTCCAAATGGATCAATTTGTTGAGACTCAACATAAGAGTTTCCGGATATTATTCCGGATGAACAAACAGGAACAGACCATACTGTCGAAAAGGCCCCTGAGTGGGCTCCTTTTAGCAGTTGAGAGCTAGTCAGGACAGATGGTATACTGGCGAACATTGTTGGTGTGATAGCAGGGAGTTCTGCCGTCGCTGTGTCAGGCGACACAGTCCTAGATGTTGACGGTTGTTCAAACATTTCTAGTCTATCCAAAAGATTACCTAGCGATTCTATAGGAGCTTCCGCTGGTGGTAGACTAACTTCTGATGAAGAAGGATATAGAGTGATCCCGACTCCAAATTGCGATGGAGTACTCGTTGGAGGATCTTCCACAATTTCTTCTATGGCAATCAGACCAGGTGGAAGGGGAAGACCGTCAGGTCCGTAGAATATTTCTGGTGCCGAAGAAGGTATGGAATCGGCAGCGACGAATGTTTGAAGAGCAAGACTCTCTGAACCGGTTGAAAATGGAACTGGTTCGGTAACACAAGTGTTTACTCTCAGACTAGGATCAGTATCACTATCCTTTTGTGGCTGCTGAACTTCTTCTATAGAGGCAGGGGTTCCAAAAATGTTTGGAGTAACTGGAGTTTCTAATGTTGTTGGAACACTTGTTCTAACTTTAACAGGAGATTTGGAACTGGTTAAACGAGTTCGCTTTGTCCGTACTAGCATCGATTCCAGAGACAAAGACGGCTGACTCGTAAGCCTCCGCGAACGACGGGGTTTCAATTGACTTTCTTCCACGATTGTGAATTACTCGATCAACTAAAATAAAGGGGAAGTATGTTTTCGAATTAAATGAATTTTAGATGCTTTGACACAACTTGTTTTTTCAATTTTTAAGAGTCGAGAAAAAACAAAACATGACTCTAGTCTCCTTCGATTTTTAATGAGCCTAAAGTGACAAGTGCTCAGATGGACCTTTTCCGTTAAGGAGTCTGAAAAGGAACAAAAGGGACTGCTCTGGAAATCTAGGTAGAGGGATTACCAAACCAATCGCAAAACTGTAGAATACTTTTTACGGTACGGCAGTAAATCTTCCCGAATGTAGACACAACTTCCTATGGATAAAGGATTAAGCCTATTGGGGTCTCCCAAAATATACTCGACGATACGTGGGAGCACAAGTCCGTACTGGCACTTATCGTCTCAAGGTGGAGGAATCACCCAACCATTAGTGAGAACAACAGTTACCAGGCTTTATGACGCCGGAATACGTCTCTAGCCTAGACTTCTAAATGTTGTGCGTTAAGTTCCAAAGCATTGTTAGATTCATTGAATTTATTTTAAGTTGATCTTGTTTATGAAGTTTGCCTTTCAGGTTCACCACGAGATGTAGATGTAATTCCTAAAATGCAATCTAAGATGATAAAAAAACTTTTTATCTTCTTTGTGCAATGAAAATCCTAGCTACTAAGGGAAAGAAAGACAGAATCTTTTCACAAAGAGCAAAAAGCACACTCTAAATGCACTTTCCTAAATCAAGCCAATCAGACTATCTATATGAAAATGCACACGCATGTATTTGTTTTCGACTTTCTTAGTATATGAATGATAAAAAGAAAGTTTATGCACAAATCTGAATTTCTTTTCAAGCGACAAATATCAGCAAGTTTCTTTTCGAAATCAAAAAATGGAGACGATCACAACACCTTACGATTTTGAAATGAATACTTGTTCTAGACACTAGAAAATTACAAATTCAAACCAAAAGCAATAGTAACAGGATAATCGACCATCAACAACAATCAAACTCTTTCCTACGATTGAAATCGACACTTGCGACAATTTCAAATCAAAGGACGACAGTACGATTACGCTACTTTTGCAAAGGAGAACTGTAAATGACTCAACAAACACACAAAAACATCTACAGTTCTTTTGTACAAAGGAGGCGGAATAACAGCAAGGAAAAGGGGTTTCAAACAGACATATACTGATCACAGGCAGCAAAATTCAGGAATAGAACTGGAAAGAATGAATCACAGAAGCCACAACTGCACAGAGCTAGTTTGATCAGCTCACCTGTAACACAACGAATTTGAAATGCAGCGCAGCTTGTCCACTCGGGAAGTGCGCTGAAGTTCAGAATCTCTGAACAGTACCTGCGCTGGGCCAGAAACGAGACTCTGTTCGGGTTCTGGGTCACAGTTTGCAGTTCAGTTCTTGGGTTTTGGCCGAGCAAAAAACAATCAGTAATGCAACAATCAGGGGTAGATCTAAGGAGGATCTAAGAGCTATCACAAGGGAAATCAGATAGTTTGTGAATCAGTTGTTTAAATCATAAACAGATCCAGTAAATGAATTAAAGTAGCGGTTATCCACTTTGCATTTGTTATGGCAAATGCAGTTCGAATGCTACTTGTAAGTTTATGAAACAGACAACAAAGAATGATAAACAAACAAACTAATTAGTTCCCAGCGGAGTCGCCATTTTGTTACAGGGAAAAGTGTCTATATAGAACTGCTCTATCCCACTAAGGTGTGACACCTGCCTTAGAAACAAACATAGAAAAGCTACTTTCGTTTTTCCTTTATGAATTATAGATAGAGAGGAACAGAAATACCAACCTCTGTCTTGCGCTAATCTCCTGATTTGGTCCCTCTCTTCTTTGATAGTCTTCAGCTACCTGCTCCCTTGCACGCCCAGCTTCACAAAGTACCTGTAAGATCACAGACGCATAGCACTATACAAAGACATGGATCTATAATCATAAACAATCTAGGATCAGATGTAAATTGACCATACAAATGTAGCAAGCATCAATGACACAAAAGCATGGAGGAAAACTTGAATAGCTTTTATTGATAAACAAGAAAAGAGCCAAGAGGAGTTACAACTAGTTGTTTTGACCCAGCATCAACCTCCTAGCAAAGAAGCCCCTCTTCACCTCAAACAAAGCTTAGATCACCCAACAATCTGATGTTTGTCTAAAGAAACCAACAGTAATTCCTTACAATATGCAAAATTCCAGCCTCTGGATCTCTGGGATGAGGGATCAATATATAGATGTTTGTAATGGAGATGAGTCAGCTCAAGATTTGATTAGTGTCTTCCCTCTGATAGTTCTTGCTTCCACTTGGAGATTGATGGTCTCTTACTCATCCTTGGTCGAATTCAGTGAGGCAAGTGTCACAGGAGAAGATTCTGGAAGCTTCCATTGCCTCTCCACCTTGCGGAATGACACTTCCATTTGTCATTTCTCTCCCATCGCACCCCACAGAAGGGATTTTTGAAATGCAACACACCCACACAGTGTATTTAGGTGAGATGCAACGCACTTAGCCAGTGGAGCAGCTGAAATGATCCTGTTTTGACTAATTCTGAGCAGTTTTTCATGGAGAACTTTTGGGAGAAGCTGTAATCTGTTGACCTTGTTCCTTTAGGGGTTAGAACAACACTTTTAGGGACTTAGGAGCCCTTGGTTTATGGACATTTCATGCTTGGGGTTGTAGGGCCCAAAAATGTCTATAACAACAATGTGGCATGAAATATATATTTTTAAACATGTGTTGCAAAAAGGGGCATACAAGATAGTGGATTATTATGGGAAATCCATTGTCGAAGTCTTGCAATGGGATCTTTGGTAAAAATCACTATGTGTAAGTCAAAAAGATATGTGGTTCTTTGTGCATATTGTACTGTGGTATGGTATGGTGTTTTCACATTTCTTTGTACGCATAGATTTCATATATGATTTTCTTATCGTGCCTAATATTTGATTGGAAAACATTAGCATCCATAGTGGCTTGCACAGGCTTCATGGATGGAGTCATCCATAGTACCTAGAATGTTTCTTTCACCATTTGAGTGATATTCTCATCCACTAAAAAATTCGTGAATTATGGGGGAATAATCCTTGGTCTTGCAACCAATAATTAATAGTGGAATATAGTACGATCATTGATCTCTTATTCGAGGTTATTTCCCTTTTAATATTCCATTCTATTGTTATTCTAGACTCCAAACTTGTGGAATCACAATTGAACCATGTCTCTTTCATGACGAATCTTATGTTACCTCATAGGTACTTGTGAGTGCATCTCCTTAAACAATCATTTGATCACATTATCTATCAACACATATGAAGGGGGTATTGTATGTTAGATAATTCCTTAGCCAATTATGTTTTAGGTTAGAATTTATCTCATTAAATCAACTTCATTAAAAGTACATGCATGTACATCAATAAAAAATGGGTCGATAATCAAATCATTTGCAACCATAAGTATCCACACACACACACATATATAGAGAGAGAGAGAGTATACACCATATACCAAAATTAGCCCATTTCCAAGACTAGGCACTTAGGCCCAAGCTTCTAGCCCATTCACAAGACACAAATACTATATCTCTCATTAGGCATACAAGAAAAACTTCTATGAGGGGATAGAATGAGCATTATTCATCATGCTAATAACAACATACAACAAATCAAACCGCATGCCTTAAGAGGCAACCAAGACTACTAGATACATCAATTATGTGTCATCGTAGGTATCAAGGAACATTGTCTATCCATTATTGGGGTTCACCCTTAGCATCCTCCTCCAAGTCTCGCCTAATGGGTGCAATGTGACAATGTAATAATGATTATCTAGGTAATTTGATACTAGCCACATATATGAAACAATTAAACATTGGAAAAATTGCATAAACCAAAATAAATTACATATGAACAAAACACCAAAAAGTTATAAAATTTAAAAATAACAAAAAAAATTGCTTAGTAAAGTGACCACACCACACATGATGTTGCAGTGCCAGTTCTTGGTTGAAGCAGAAGTCAATCTCAAAATATGCATGATTTTCAATCATAACATATTGGTCCTCAAACCAATCAAAGAAGTCCTAATTAAATTAATGGATCATTTCTCCAACACTCATCTAAGCCATCAAGTTGGTCCAACGAGTCATGCATGGCTTAGATGGGTCATCGAATAGTGTAGATACTCATAGCCTCATAACAAGGGAAAATTTTAAGGATGGAAAATTATTTTAAAGTTTAGAAAACTTGGCGAATCTTATGAGTCCCTAATATGTAGAATGTAAAATGTTTGGCGATATATTTTTAAAGGTATCCAAATTTCTAAAGACTTTATATAATCTCTATAAAATTTTGGCAATTTTTAGGATAACATAATTTTATACTATAAAATTTGGCCGAATCACTTTTAGAAAAAATGGAAATTTGCGAATCTTTTTTTGGAAAAACTGTGGAAAATTAGCCCATCTACGAATATTATACCCTAATTTCCTTGCTCATCACTTGAAAAATAAAAATACTAGTAGAAGATTGTAGTTGAATTTCCATTATTTCCCTATAAGATGTATTGTTAGATGGAGTTTCATGTTTTTCTATTGATTGACACTCTAATTTAAAATGATCTATTTTAGATATTGCACTATTATATCCACTTGAACCTTAGATTCTAGGTGGGTGCCTCCAGATCTTGCTACTTGGGTGATGGAAAATATGATGGTATGGAGAGTCACATCCATCACACACTTGATTTATATCTCTCTAAATCTTTTCTCAGCTCATGTTTTACAATACTATATAATCTAATTATCTTTAGTCTCCTCTCCCCATCCTTGGCCACCTAATACTACTATCAAGGCCCCTTGCCTTGATAGTCTAATAAAGAAATGAATATCCTCAATATTTAGTATCATTGTTTGATTTTACATTGTGAACCATTGTTTATTGGGATCCCACATCCCAATTAGCCTTTCCAATAAGGGCACTTTTCCATTCACATTCTGGGTGTGAAAAAAAATTTCAAGTCCACAATCTCAGAGCACATCAAGTGTTGGTATATGTCAAAGAGAAACTAGGTCATACACTTCATGTTCCTTATCTTTCCACTTGATTTTTTTGGTTAGTACTTCTAAAAAAATAATGATAAAAATTATTACTTCTATCCATTCAAGCCAAACTTCAAAAAATTTCCAAAATTGGATGAGATCTAAGGGCCATGATCAAATATATTTGGCTCTACCTTAATAGAGTTATCATCACTTTGATATTTAAAATAGAGTAATGAAAAACTCCTTAATCACTTTAGATAAACAACACAAGATTAGTGAAACTCTCAAAGGAAATTGGTGTCCCCCCCATATAAAGTTGGGGGTAAGACTAAAAAAAAATACATGAAAAGAAAGAGGAAGCATAGTTCTATTACCTAGAATAGATGGTGTTATAAATGATGTCCTATATATCCTAATATTTGAAGTTGAAACATTGATAAGTGAGAGTTTTTACTACAAAAAGGTTAGAACTCAAAATCCAATGTGAAAATGAACTTGTTTTACCCCAAATTGGGTTTTTACCATGGGATGTCACTAAAGAAGCCATGTTCACACTTGGGTTTAGTATGTATCCTTTGCCAACTCATTCTTAATGCTTTATTATCCCCTTTTTATGCGTTTGATGCACACTAACATCAAACTAGAAGATCTAAATTGATTGTTCCATAGGGATATGTTTCAAAAGCACTAGTTATTGGTGACATCCACTAAAATCAAATACATATCTTGAAGCTAATGAAATGTATGTCCAATAAAATATTTCCTTGTGATTCAAAGGGATAATAGAATCGACAAAATGAATATCGCATATTTCCACTAAAATAGCCTATAAAGGATAAGATCAATGAAGGACCAATAGGAATTGAAAGACGAAAGACACGGTTAACTAAAAAATAGTTGCAAATGGTTCAATATGCATATGAAAATAAATACCAATATGTTGGACCTAATTTTAAGGTTAAAATATGCAATTAATGCTACATCCCACCTTTTATTATGTAATTAAATATAATCCCTTCAAACAGTGTGATAACACACGGAAATGAAATTTCTATAAAATGTAGACATTAAGTTAATCCTAATCATATTTACCATAAAATTAAAAAACAGAGACAAATTATTATGATAAACACCCACTAGACTAGTGCCTTTATCTTGGTGGGCCATGGAGTCAATTAGGGAAAGGTTAATGATTGAGGGCCTTCGATGATGATCTAGGTGGATATAGGTGGCCATCCAACTCCTCCAATGCCTCAATGGTTATATATATTTTTGGTATTTTTCTATGGTTCATTGGGTCTCAAACTTTCAAGGCCATTTTGAGGCCCCAAATAATATCTTTTGGTGATTTGGAGGATGAGAAGATGAATGGCATGCCTTGCTCCTAGACAAAATTTATAATCATTGGATATTTCTTTCCAATTAGCTACTATGTGACCCATATGGACATTGTATCTAAAATTTGTGCCTTTCAGAGGTTGATGTACCAACTACCCATGTTGGGGCCCAAAACGCTTTTGGTACTTCGTCTTCTAGGATTATGGTTTTATAGGCCTAGGTTCTTTATTTATTTTAAGAGGTCATTCTTTTTCCTCCTGTGATAGTATTCTCGAATGCATGTAACCACCATCTATGTCCCTTCAGAGAGAGTTACCACCATTCTCACCAATTTTTGTTCTACAATATTAAGTTATTTTACTTATCAATAGAAGTTGGTCTTTCACTATATTATTTTTCTCTCTGCTATGCTTCTCTATGTGTGTTTAATTTCCTTTGCCTATTTCAGTAAATTCCTTGTACAACACGTATTAGTGTTATTAGAGAAATATACTCATTTTTTTTAGTTCATGTTCCGCATGAGGTAATGTTATAGAGAGTTGGGTCTCGAGATAATTTTTTTCTTCTAGAAATTCCTTTGTTCTCATTAATGGTTAAAGAAATCACTAATCAAATCTTAGAGCAACAACTTGTTACTTATGCAACCTATTTAGACTCAAAGGGTCTTTGGCCACCTATCTCACATTTTATGAAATTTAAGAATGTCATGTATGGAAAAGGAAAAACAATTTAAGATATTGTTAATCAATTAATAATTGATAGCACAATTAAGTATAATGATTTGATAGTTGTTTCTACAGATGGAGCTTCAACAAGGATTGGACATGAAAATGGCTTTGTTTCATTTTTTTAAAAACAACATTCCAAATATTGGTACGATTCATTGTGTAGCTCATCATGAGTCTCTATTAGCAGTAGCTGCTTCTAAGAAAGTAATGAAATTAATGATTTGCTAAAAGTCATGAACATTGATGTTCTTGATGTTTTACAAATATATTAAGTGACATGGTTATCTAAGGGAGAAGTCATTATAAGGCTTGTTACTCTTATGCCAAAAATTTTATCTTTTTTTGACAAATGAAAGGAAAAATTCATCATAGTATGATAAGATACGAAGATAATCCATTCAATTTTTTATATATATGTTGGATTTAGGTGTATTGAACAAATTGAAAAATAATTTTCAAAAAGCCAATGTAGACATTACAAATAATTGATTAGCTCTTGAAGTAACTATAAGTACACTATCTAGATGGTTTTTTAGAAAAGAAACATTTGGAAAGTGCACAAGATATATTTCAAAAATTTTAAGTGGTTCTTAATATGAATATATTGAAATTAAATTTGAAGGGGTATTCATAAGCAAACATGAGTTATAATACTTATGTATCCTAGCTATAGAGATTGACTATAAGAATGAAAGGAAATAAACTATGAAACCTCATATTTGAGACATAAAAGAGAGTTGCCAACAACTCATATAAGGTTATATTAAGTATCTCATAGACTCTTTGAATAAAATATTTCCATATGTTCATCAAATTTTTCACTCTGTGCTATTGTTCAGAAGAGCATCATACTGATGAGAAAAATTCAAAGGGTTGGCTTTTAATTTAATTTTATTTTGTTTTCAATATTTTCAACATACAATATCAAAGGATGATGAGTTTGTATATTTATTTGATGATAAATAATATAAAAGAGAGATACACCCTTTTGTTGATTCATTAAATTTGTCTGGCAAGGGTTTCTCCATAAAAGAAGCATGGAAGGTGTTTCATGACATAAAATAATGGCACAAAACTTATCATGATATGATGAAATTATGGCAAGCTATAAATAATATTCCTATAAGTATAGTGGATTATGTAAGGTTTTTTTTTAAACAAAACATAATCAATGACATTAGAAAGTCAAGGCTAGGATTGGATACACTAGATGCATTAATGAGAATATCTCTAAATGGACCTAAATTATTTAATATTTATTGGAATGTAATATAAGGGATATGGAGAAATACAATGTAAAGAATAATTATTGAGTTTTGAGGGTTAATAAGTTACTCTTCCTCACCTTTTGATATGACTTGTGTTTCTCTTGCAAATTAATTATAAATGTGGGCGGAATCTTCTTAGACATGTTGATTGGTGGATTGAAGGCAAAATATCTTTAATATGTTGAATTTTGACTTCAGAAGTTAAATTTCATATTTTCAAATCAACTTATACATGTGTTTTAGTGACCTATGCATGAAGATGTACTTATAGATGAAGATTTTGTAATATCCTTGAAAATGTTTGATTGCCAATGAAATATAATTGCAACTTGAAGATGAAGACTCTCCTTATAAAAAGGTTGATCAAAATGAGACAACATTATTTAATTACTCAATACTTACATTATTATTTTTCACTATAATCTTTAAGGTTTGAGAGTACAAATTTTTAACTATCATATAAATTAGATATAAATAATGTGTATACTCATTAAACATGTTGCTTCACACAGGTTAGATTTGGAGCAGAATGGAATGGAAACTGTGTTGGAGATTTTTTTGAAGCTTCAGAAAAATCTCCAATTTTCATTCTACTATGCCTTTAATGTGTATGTTGCCAGATACTAAACATATAAATACTTAGTAAATTGTAATTAACAATGCAAGCATATTTAATTAATTTTTTTCTTCTTACACAAAGATAAATTTTTAAGTTTGATTTTTATGTGAAAACATTTGTCATGAGTCTTAGAAGTTGAAACATTGGTGGCCATTTCATGGGAAAATAAATGAATGAGATCCTTAAATAGAAAACATTTTGATAATTTGAGAATGATTTTTTGAAAGCAATTTGTATCTATAATTTTTTTTTTCTTCCTTCCTATAATTTAATTGTTGTTTACTGTTATTGTCACAATTCATTTCAGCCTTTTGTAAGAAAAAAATATACTTATTCATTCATATTGTTTAAGGTTATTAGCACATCAATTTTGAATTTGTTCTAATAATAGTATCTGTCGGTTCAATGGTTTTTGGCCGCGGCTGACAGCTCTCCACAATTGGATCTCGGAGGTATGGAATCCTTTCATTTCTGATGAAATTAATATCTACCCCTGTGCTAGGGGTTTCTTTATAGTAGATTTTGAAAATCCTGAAAGCAGGCAATGTATTCTAGATTCCGGCCCTTGGTTTTGGGAAAAATCAGGCCTATTCATGAAGCCATGGAACCCATCATTTGATCCCTCTACAGCAGTAATAACCTCAGCACCAGTTTGGGTGAGAATGCCAAGCCTACCCTTGCATCTCTGGAATCTCTCCTCGCTAGAGGCCATTGGAAATGCAATTGGGAAATTTTACTGCAGGTGCCCAGAAACAGAGGAATATGCCAGAACCACTTATGCACGCATCTGTGTGGAAATGGACTTCAGCGCAGGATTCCCAGCTGAAATAAACCTAACAAGTAAAGACTATGTGTGGAACCAGAAACTCGATTATGAAAGTGTCCTCTTCAGATGTCGATCTTGCTTCGACACAGGCCATCTAGCCAAAAATTGCCCAAAAGCCTCCCAGAAAAATTCTGTTAGAAAAAACCACCACAAATCTACATGGTGGGAAGGAGCTCAAAAAGAACACTACACTGTCATCAAAGAAGAATACTCTACAGAAAACTCTGAATCACAAGAAAGTGGGCAAGAAAGAAACAACTCTCAAGACAAGCAGGGAGAAAGCCCCGCCCAACAAATCAACAGTTATGAGGATTCGAATACTGCACAAAATAAATCTTCATTTAACAGCAAAGCAGATCTCCTACACCAAACTTCTTCTTCGACTATCTTCAAAAGGACGAACATAATAGATCGCGAAGCTAAGATGCCAATGTCCCTAGAACCAGAAGAGATGAAGGAGATCCAAGATAAAGGAAGTTGGAAGACCGTAGAGAAAAAAAAGAAAGCTACAGCACCAATCTCGCCAAGAAAGACGAGGAGCCAGATAATTAAAGACTAAGAATATTATAGGTCCGATAGACCAATTTGGTCTCAGTGGACGTTAACCACCATCATCATCATCATCATCAAAATTTCATTTTATGAAAGCTTGATAACTTTTTAAAATCATATTCCTAAAACTTTACTTTGATAATTTATAACAACATTATAAGATATAGCAACATTTATTATCATAAAATGTCTTTAATTTAAATTTTTTTAATTATATTTTTAAAATCTGTGTTGATAAAAAAATATATATACCGGTAACAACACAGATAATTGGATAATGATAAATTTATTTAAAGCCTAACATGATAGGAATGAAAAAACAAACGCCATATCTTAATTTTTTTTCTTTTATGCTGAACAGATATTTGAAATTCCAACCCTCGAAAGTGATAATTTTGCTATTAGTAAGTTCCCGGGGAATCTTTTTAATTAAGGAAGGTTTTCAAACGGCGATTTCGTGGAAGAAGCAACATATACAGGAAAAATGGTAACAACAGCACAGCATGTTTGAGTTGGAATTCGCTAGCTTCATCGTCGCCAGAACGCGTGCTCGGAGATCAGAAGCGAAGTCCACGGTAACTTAGCCATGTATTAATTTGGTGAGTTGTTTTTAGGTGGAGATATTTTTGGAGTGTTTGGTGGATTTATGGCTAGAATTTTGTGGAAAAAATTGCCTTAGAGACCGCAATTTCAATTCGACTACAAAAGTCTTTGAGAGGGCGGTTAAATATTTTATCGACGACGTTTTAAAAAATGTAAGCAACACTGCGAGAACATTTTTGAAAAGGCTAAAAAAAATAAAATAACGGGAAAGTTTCTTCTCAATACATTACAATTACCGTCCTTTATCATTGGTGGTCGGAAATTAGATTGCCTCCACTAATTCCAATTTCTTTTTGTTGTGGCGATGCAAAATCATTTCTAATGACTGGAAGTTCATTCAACAGCAAAATATCATCGCCCGTCAGAGACCCGTAGGAAGCCTCCGTACTCTCAATATGGCCATGCATGGTGTCCGAATATATGATATCTGGCACTGAATCTCGGTCGAGATAGTGCTGCATCATGATTCCAAATTCATCGTGAGTCATATGGTCTACGAATAAATCAGGGTCTGCAAGAACATCGTCGTGATAGGTAAACTCTCCTACATCTGACGTCAGCAAAGTCGTCCGTTCGGAATTCACCTTAACGGTTAATTCGCCTTGCTTATTTGAACCCATCTGATCAGTGCTGTGCTTTTCATGGGTGGACTCGAAATTATTGCCTGTTTTCACCTTCAACCCAATTTGAGAATTCGCCTCAACAGTTAATTCACCTTGCTTATTTGAACCCGTCTGATCAGTGCTGCGCTTTTCGTGGGTGGACTCGAAATTATTATCTGTTTTCACCTTCAACACAATTTCATCTTCCAGAGACCTTTTAACCCAATTGAGCATCATCTCGACCTCGACCTCATTCACAGAATCTGTCTCTTCATTGTTATCAATATTGTCTATCTTTCGAATAACAGCTACGAGATCACTGTCATAACCCAATGTTCCCCTATTTGTTCGCTTCGCTTCTGGCGCAGCCAGTCCACCATTGGAATATTCATCTCTCCTTCGCTTGTTCTGAAAAACTTGTTTGCAGGCGGCCATCCCGGCAAATGAATGCTGTGATTAAAACACAACATATACTTCAATAGAAAGCCTTTTTATATCAGAGATCCATCCTCCTTCAAGACCATGAGAGTTCATGCAAAGAATTAAGTTATTATTCTTTTCTACTGGGCACCACATCATGGTCACCCCAAATCTGGTCTTCATTATATATAGATAGTTGGCGAGGGCTCGATCACAGGAAATCTGGGATGACGGTGGAAGCTTCCGCGGGGAACACAATCCGACGTGTTGTTTCTTAAAGTATTTTCCGTTTGTACACGTCGTTGGAAGCAGTGATCAAATTTGAAGTGCATGTCTTAATTTTATTTAGAAGGGCCCACATTCAGATCGCCTTCTATAATGAAAAGCACACCAAAAAAAATGCAATTCAATTGGCAACAGTAAATTATTTTCAATTTTCCTTTTTTTTAACACATGGTGAATCAGTCACTATTTGGCTGGAGCAGTGAGTTCCAAGACAACATAATATTGGTTGTCGATGTCTTTACAATGTTGCAACCTGCAAGATATTCCTCAGTTTATCAAGAACAATAACCCCTTCCAACACAGCTGCAAGTCCAGTATTTATCATACAATTCATACAGATTGTCACTGACAAGTGACAAGCCCACTGTGTTCATAACATTTATGTTTGCCAAATGTTATGTTTTTTGTCTTTCTCCTTGAATTACTGTCATATTAAGCAGAGGTTGGTGTAAGAACATCCAAAAAAGAATTAGTTTGAGTTTCCACCAATATTATGAGTTTCCACCTTGTGTTAATTAGGTTCTGGCAATAATTTTGACAGGTAAACTAAGTTTCCAGGAAATTTTTTTAGTTTCAAATCTGATGTTTAAACATGTGGCAAAAAAGCAAAGCTCTAAAAAATTCTCTATTTCTAAAAATTTTGCAGACTTTGAACAATGGACTATTAGTCGAACCATGTGATCAGAAGGCCATAGAAAATGTATTGCTAGAGCTAAAAACCCATGGAATGAATGCCGTTGTAATGGGTTGAGAAACATTCACCTTTTCTCATGCCCTGAACATTGCAGAAAATATTTGTCTCGGGTAAGTGTATGTAGGATGAGGCATCCTCAGTGGTAGACTATCACTATAATGGATACTACTATGGGGGAGGAATCGATGGGTGATTCCCTGAAGGACATGTCTCTTCGGCTTTTTGTCGATGGGGAGAAATATTCCGTCAATGGCTCTCTGGATAATTCTACCGAAGTTGACAAACTTCTGGCACCAAAGGGCGACCTAGAACTGAAAAGGGTGTCGCAATCTTATAACATTGAAGAAACTAAACCTAAGCCAAGGCCTCCATCGAATAACTTGATTGTCTCAAACAAGTATCCTACACTGAGAAATAAGAATAAGCTTTTTGTTATAGCTGTGGACTGCTACGATTACAGTGGCAATGTATCTCCCCATATGTTGGAAATAATTCAGGAGATAATCAAAGCTGTGTGTTCTGATGCAACAACAACAAGATTTTCCAGTCTTGTACTATCAACTGCATTAATAGTTGATGAAACTTTGGGGATGTTGAACTCTGGCAATATCCTGCCTCATAAATTTGATGCTTTAATTTGTAGCAGTGGGAGTGAACTTTGCCATTCAACAATTCCTGCTTATCCTAATAACTTGGGAGGACTTTGAGGACTTCTTTCCTTTTATAATTTAGGTTGTTGGGACATTATGAATTATGACTTATGCTACTTATATATTTCGTTAATTTCTTATTCGTTGGATATTAAATAGTTGGGACTTAATGACTTAGGCCTAACAAGGGATTAGTTGAAGGTGCTTTGGTTAGGATTTTGATTTGGATGGTGTTTCTAATGATGAGAGCTCAATTGAACTGTAAACTATATTGGTGAGACAGTGGAATTTAATTTATTCTTATTACTATTTGATTCAATTGAACTGTAAATTGTATTGGTGAGATAGTGGAATTTATTCTTATTATTATTTGATTCAATTGAACTGTAAATTGTATTGGTGAGATAGTGGAATTTATTCTTATTACTATTTGATTCATTCATGCTATTAGGGCATTAAGTTAAATTTTTGTCTTGATGTTTGAATTGCATATTCTTAAACTAATGTGAAAGAGGTTACATCATAAAAAAAAAACATCAAAACACCTTTGACAAACACAAAGGGGAAAACTGAGTTAAGCATCAAATGACCAAAATCTCCTGTAGTGTGCAACAAAATTGTTCAAAATTATTGCAGAAGGCCAAACAAGAAGATAATAAAACTGTATTATACAACATCTCCTTGCTGAGGGACATGGTGGCAAAATAGCAAATTTAAGTAAACCATATTACCGAGGTTTTTTTATATCTGAAGTACCTAAATGAATGGTATATTTCAATGTGTGAAAATGCTTCTCTAAATTCCTCAAATGATAGAGTTCAGTCTTATTCACTCCCTCAGGCGTTCAATATTTCAATTTAATTTTGTTTTGGTTTGTTTTGCTTTGCTTTCCTGAACTGATTGATTGAACTTAGTAGGAGCTTTGAAATGTTGTTTGAGATTTGAATTCCAGAGAACTAAAAAGAGAAGAGAATATGCACAGGCATTGAAAATCTAGGAGGCCATGCCATTGCATCCCTCCCTCGTGAAATGCAATCTCAACATCCAAACAGACCCTGCAACCATTATGAAGGACTCAACCAATTGAAACATGGCTGCCAGATTTGGTCGATAGGCCGGACGCCAAAATTCCTAACTGCACACAATTGCCTTCATTAAGGTGCTGGTCAGAATCCCTAAAACCTGAAGAGATTGCGAGAATTCCAGCTAGGAAAAGCACACAAAAACCCTAATCAAGTGGTCGAAAATGTGAACAAAACCAACAGGCTCATCACTTAGAATTCTGATAAAAGTATTTATGAATTCACAGTATTTGGTGAGATAGAAGAGATATGACCAGAAGAATAATCGCCCAGCAGAACGAGTACCTAGAGGAAAACAGAACACCCACTCTGCAGAACTCATGGATTTCCTCCATATCCACCTCGTCTCCTTTATTTCCACAGTAGTTGCCACCAAGCAGCCCACAAAAATGGTGACTTGAATCACCAGAAGTGCCAAATTATAAATTGCAGGGATTGGGCCCAAGGGCAAGGACTTCTTAAATATGAGAAGAACCAATTTGAGGATGAAAACAGAGAAGATATATGCAAAAACAGAGGCCAGCAAGAACAACCATGATGATCCCCAAGCATTGTGATCCCATCTGAAATGGGCAATTATGGGATGCTCTGCTACCCAATATCTCAGATCCAATTTTACTAGAGGATAAGAATAAGCTTTAATTCCCCTGATATAACATTAACTTCATGCATTTGATTAGGGATTTGAAAATGAGGCACAGAACAGAAGCTTCTTTCTATAATATCATGGCAGAGCATACATGTGTGATTCACAACTGGTCGACCTCTATCTGTATTGTCACTGATGATGTATCAAATAAAAAACTATCCCTTGATCCAGATTACGTGTCCCACATTGACCATCATTGGGTTGGGGAAGGCTGGAGGAAAACAATGTCCATATTAACTGCCCTGGAAAGAGATGGCTAAGGAAAGCGGAATCATGTTATTTTTGAGGATTCAGAGTGTAGGAATGTGCATGGCCAAGCATATATTGTGAAGGATTCAATAAGGGTATAGCTAGCAATTTTGAATACCAAGCCTCTGTAGTGTCAACCGTGAAATTCACTACATGTCACTCTCTAATGCATGCACATTTTGTTATGAAAATGCAAGACAACAGCAGACCAACAAGATCCATGAAGTTCGGGCAGAAAAAGATTAAAAGCATACACAGAAAGGCCGAATCTTGGACTGTGTCTCTCTATATACATTTATGTTTAAGTCAGCCAGATTATGAAATTAGAAGTTTTAGGCTTGAACCATCAAAGAAAGTATGGAAAAAGAGCCAAAAAAATCAAATCCATCAAGTGACTGGACAATCTAATTTTTTTAAATAATTTCAAAAGCCATAATATGAAATTCATCATTTAATTACCAAAATAAGGAAAGACAAAGGTTCCCTAGTTTGGTATTGAAAAAGTAATTGTAGGGAAAATGGTCTCGCTCTTTTGTATGCTATTTTCTGCCATGGATCATAGCAAAAAGAAAAATTTGAAATGTGGGTATTGAAGCAAGGAAAGGAAAATCATGTGGAAATAGTCCAAACACAATTTAAATACTTCATATCAGGCAAGAATCCCAAAAAATAACTCTCGGCTATTAAGAAGAATCTATAAGCTCGTCTGTGAAACACCAACTCTTTCTACCCAGATCATGATAACTGAAAAATATCGATATCAAAGTAGAATGAGTAACTTACATATCTATTTGTATGCAGTCTTGCTCCTTCACATCGCATAAACAATAGGACCCAGATGTATATATTGAAGCATAATTTGAAATTATGTGAAATCCAGTATGCTATGAACTTATGAAGTCTCTTGAATGCGCTCCTCTTCAAGCATAAATCATGCTTAACCCTTGCTTGACAGGCATCTGCTGGATGATGAATCTACAATCCTCTCCAATCGTCGTCAAACCTTGCTTTAGGGGAAATCTGCAGTCACAACCACTAACTTGCATCATATGCACAAGTTACAATTAGAAAAAGCAATTCAAAAGGAAATTGTTGTTTTTGAAATGGGAGCAACTCCGAATTTGGAAACTGTTGTTTCTGAAATGGGATATAACATCAGTTGAGAAAGGAAATTCACAAGTTCAACCATTATAATTTGTGATAGACCAACAGTGTATTGACAGTTGGAAATTGGAATTCCCAAAATCTAGATTTTAGAAAAAAATGAAATTAAAAAAAAAATGGACAGGTTGACAACTTAACAGCCCTTCTTTAAAAAATTTATAATATTATTCTAATTTTTTTTTAAATGGCAAAATTCAAATTTTAATTTGTTTTTGAATAGTAATATTTTCTTCATACTTCTACAACGTGCCATAGGCCCTTTGAAGGGCTCTGATGTGTTCAAATTTGATCACTGGTTGGAAGGGCATTCATAGGACACAAGTTGACATAAACAATAAAAGCAAACTGGTCAATTCCGTCCCGGTAAACCACTTTTCTCATTAATTCGGATCTCGTACTTTCAACACGATGTAGCCGGCACTGCCCTTGCCTTCGAGATAAAGACAATGTTGAGTGGCCGCAACATATTTGGCATATATATAAAATCAAATCTATAATATTTTATGTTTAATAGGCTTTATATATAATATAGTTTAATATTTTTATTTAATAATGTTTTAAGTTTTAAATTTTAATGATAGTTAATTATGATTGAAGGCCTTGCCCTTACCTTCGGGATAAAGGCAATGCTGACTCGCCCGACATATTTGGCACATATATAAAATAGAATCTATAATTTTTTATATCTAAACAGGTTTATGTATAATATAGTTTAAGCTTTTTATTAGTCCATGCACTCCATGCGGCATGGGACTATAGTAATCGGTTTTTAGTCTTAGCATTAATCTATTTGCAAGTAACTTAAAGTTTTCCATTGGCATTTCATGAAATACCTTTGATCAACCTATCGAATAAAGGCATTGGTTTTTACAGTCAATAATATTTTTTTGATCTTATTTGGCCTCTTCCCGAGGTGAAGAGGCCATAAAGATTATATACCAAGAATTGGTTTCATTAATATTTTCAAAAGATAAACTAATGCCATCAAATGTTTGGTTTGAGAAGGGCCATTAAATTAGTTACCGAAGGTGCTTGGTACCACGATGCTTAATCTATTCCCACCCGTTAACTTCCATAGAGAATTCACATGTTTAAACACATGGCAAGGAGTTCACATGTTTAAACACATGGCTAACACATGTTGAAAGTAATTTTCATGGCGGTACCCATTTGTCCACTTCCAAAGACTATATTCCAAAGACTATATCACAGCAAGACTTCATTAGCTTTTTGCATATTTCACAAACCAAAATTGCTCCAATGCTGGATGCTTTGATTCTCATGGCTCTCATGGCAGAATGTTTGAAGCCACACTGCAAATATGGCAGAATGTTGAAGCCACACCGCAGATATGGCAGGATTTGTAGATATGAGCATCTCTCATGGCTCTCATGGCAAAATGTTGAAGCCACACTGTAGATATGGTAGGATCTGGCAGGATCTGCAGATATGGCAGGATGCTCGAGCTACACTGTATGGAGAACAAAAAAACACAAAAAAACTACAAAATGATGAAGAACAAGGAGAACAAAAAACTAAGGCAGATACTACAGCACTAAGGCTAATAAAAATATAGCTATATTAGTCTTTGTACCATGGGAGAACACAGAACAAACATTGGATTCTTGCAGAATGAACACTGGATTCTGGTAGGGCAGTAATTGAGAATAATAGGGGTAGGCTCATCTTTGAACTCAAAACTCATACTACTTTGATTATGGAAATGGAATCTCTAGCCATGCTCTTAGATGAGCAATTGTATATGGGAACGCCAGTTTTCCCATTGCTTTTTGCAGTTCATAGTTTTGGTTCCAAGGTCTCATGTTGAAATCTCTAGGCCTGTTCCTATATTTAACTTGAAAAAACTCTGTCAATGATATCGTTGCATGAAACTCCACACCTAGCCAATAAGAGTATTGGATTTTCTTATTGCTGAACATGGCCATTTCATGAAATTTCCCTAGGGCGAGGATGAAGCTGATTCTGGCTCGACCAAAGCCAACAAATTGATCAGATAGAGAGTCTGTAAATTACTATATTTTCACTTCAAATATAAAGCTGAAACAACTATTTTCTTACTTGGATTTGTAAAAATGAATACAACTGCAATTGCAAGAATTATGAATGAATAGGAATTATGTAGCCTTGCATACAAGAAATCCAAATTTCAAAATTTCAATTTGCATACAAGAAAGCCAAATTTCAATCTGCAAATCAGGCAACCTAGATTTATTATGATGCAAAAGAAATTTGCCTCATCAATATGACCATACTAATGAAAAGAGAACCTTTGTATCATATTTATACATTGTGAATCATATACAATAATTATCTATAGCGTAAAAAATAGTTAAAACTTGATTTAAAGAAGTGTTTTCTTTAATCCTCATCACATGGAACAAGATGCAAAATTATGGAAAATAAGGCATATTTTGGAGAATATATATGCAGGTCACCTTTTTTTTCTTTGATGTTACTTTTATTGGTCTCACAGAGGATCTTCTCTTATTGTAGAATTCTTCTCTAAATGCTTCTGCCTCTAAATGCTTCAGCCTGACGAATATCCTGCTATCAGCAAAAGGCCTACTCTTACTCGTATTCGAGCTGAGGAATATAGAATTTTCACATGAGCAAAGGATTGAAGGCCAAATCTGTTTAGGAGATCACACTAGGTCTCGTAGTTCATGTATGAAATTATGACAAGTGCTCCTAAGGTATAAAGGGGCACCGCCATCTCTGTTCAAATAACCCATAGGAGATAGGCTTGGAGGAAGACTAGACGAGAGAGAGCAGCATCGTGCAGGTAGATCCGTGCACTTACTGATCATCCAAGAGCGCATCAAGAACACCAGCTATGCAACCTAACTCCAGATGCCAGTAAGGTTATCCCGTGAGCTAAGGTTATCCCCTGAGCTATGTGGTTATGACTATTATATCTTTATATCTTGAGATATGGCCCAGGAAGATGACTCCCTATGTCTTCTGATGATGTCTACTATGGGTTCTAAAAAAATGGGTTGGTTATGTATGCGATGAACCACTTCGTGCCTCTTCTCGACACGTTGTTCGTTCTGCAATAATCCCAGTAGCCTTGCCATGTTCCCACCCACATCAGTAGAAGGAATCACCTTACATCCAGGAAATAAGCTATTTGGGAAAATAAAAAGAGAGTTCAGGAACCCAGATTTGAAATATGACTACGACCCTACCTAAACCAATCTTTTATTTATCAAAATGTGTATTTGTCGAAGCTTTTTTAGGTTGACTAGAACCGAGCACCCAAACCAAGTGCCTATTTGATCTCTTCGGTGGAAGAGAAATGTCCTTTTACCTCTTTGATCCTCACCCCTGCATAAGCTTATGCTGCCCACCTGGCCTTATTGAGAGGAATCACCTGATTATGCCTCTGACCACTTCAAAATGGGGGTTTCATACTCGAATGGAAGGTCTCGCTTTAGACACATGAACTGTAGTAATAGTAGTTAACCTGGCTATAACTGACCTGCACTCAAAGGTAGAGCTCACTGATCCCGCCTTCTTGGACAAACCAAGTCCGGAGGACAAACTAAGCCCACTACAAATGCTAGAGATTAGTAGTTAACCTAGCCTAGTTAGCCCTCATATTATAAGCTAAAGAGCTCACAATTTGAATTCAGGCAGGGTGCTCGCCCCAACCAGTTTTCATTAGTTAGTCCCAAGCTTTCAGTAGCAAAATTGGTAGTATAAAGACCAGGGGAGGACCTATAATAATTATTTTGTTCAACCTTAATATTATCCTAGTTGAGCAACCCATATTGTTTCTAGTTGGTCAACCCTCCCTCCAACATTAAAACCCATTGCTTGGAGTAAGGTTCAAATGCCAATCAACACTAATTTCAAAGAATAAAAGCTGTCATGACCTTAAAACATCATAAGGAATGAAAGAATCATAAGTGGGGGCATAGGTGAGAACAAGAACAGAAATAGGACTGGATGAAGTGATCCTCCGAAATGCAGTGACGAAGAAAAAACAAAGAATGATTCGGCCTATTATGCACTGCAGCAACACAGCTTGGGCTTCGACATTGACTCCCTTTAAACCCTCCGTATATAGCCCTGGTATATGCAACACTTATGTTATGAAACCAGCTCAAGAAAAGATAGAAAAGATAGATCAATGCCTTAGAATTCAGCCTCTTCGAGGGGGCAACCTCCTTTACATTACATAAATGAACAATTCTTCGATGATACAAATGACAAAACATCCTTTCTATATATAGGAGTCTAAGGAGTCACAATATAATCTAGCCGACCTAACAATAATAATATAAAGCCACAAAAATAACAATAGAGGGATTCTATGGGGCACATAAATAACAACATGGGGGTAATAGAGGCACAACAATATAAATAAGGGGTATAACTACAATAGTAATGGGGTAATCACTAGTATTATAGGGACCCAACATGCCCCTCTCCTTCAAAAAAGTGTTGTCCTCAACGCTTGAGTAGTTCTGGATACTTCTGCATAAAATTCTCATCCTCCCATGTGGAATCTTCAGCGGATAAGTTCTTCCACTTGATAAGATACTCTGAAATTGATCGATTTCGTAGCTGTCGAGTTCTTGTTTCTGTGACTGCTTCTGGTTCCAATATAATTTTTCCTTCCTCGTCAAGTTCTGGCAATATTGTTTGAACTGGGAGCTTGTTGCCTATAACCTTCTTTAAACATGAAACATGGAAAACTGGGTGCAATCGAGAAGCTGTAGGAAGCTCCAATTGTATGCCATAGTACCAATCTTTTGCAACACCTTGTACGGACCATAATACTTTGGTGATAATTTATTATCCTTCTTAGCTTGCTTTAGGGACATTTGCTTATATGGTTGTAGCCGTAGGAATACCCAATCACCTACATCAAAACTTCTTTCACTGCGATGTTGATCTGCCTGTTGTTTCATTCTATTTTGTGCCAACACGAGGTTATCCTTTAAGAGTTGGAGGACTTGTTGTTGATGTTCGATGTGATGTTCCACTGCCTGAACCTTAGAATTTTCTCTTAAATATGATGTGATGGATGGTGGTTGATACCCATAAAGTGCCATAAATGGGGTCATTTTTGTTGCTGTATGGAAGGAAGTGTTATACCACCATTCAGCCAGAGGCAACCATTTGACCCATTGTGTTTGTTTATCAGATACAAAGCAACGAAGATATCCTTCCAAACATTTGTTTACTATCTCAGTTTGCCCATCAGATTGAGGATGATAAGATGAGCTATGAGCTAACTGAGTACCAAGACAAGAAAATAATTCTGTCCAAAAATTTCCAGTGAAAATGGGATCTCTGTCACTTACAATAATCTTTGGGTTTCCATGTAGCTTTTGAATTGTTTCCATAAATGCAGTAGAAACTGTACTGGCTTTAAATGGATGTGATAATGCACAAAAGTGTGCATACTTGGTAAGTCTGTCAACTACCACCATGATGACACTCTTTCCCTCAGACTTGGGTAAACCTGTGATAAAATCCATTGAAACCTCCTCCCAACATTGGCTTGGAATGGATAAAGGTTGTAATAGACCCGGTGTCTTAATTGTTTCAACTTTATTTTGTTGGCAAACCAAACATTCCGCCACAAACTTTTGAATATCTGATTTAAGGCCATCCCAAAAAATTCCTTCTTAACCCTGTGGTAAGTTTTAAAAAATCCTGAGTGCCCTCCTAAGGGAGAAGTGTGCAATTCCATAAGAATCTTTTGTTTTAGCTGGGAATTCTTACAGAGGTATAAGCGATCTTTGTACCATAATGAATCATTTTGCCAGCTAAATGTATCAGACGTACTGGAATCTTGTTGTAGCTTTCGAATAAGTGCCCACACTTCTTCATCATTCTTCCATTCCTCCCTTGCTTCGTTTATCCAATCTGGTTGGATAATAGAAATGGCACACAACAATGCTTCCACATCCTCATCCTTTCTTGAGAGTGCATCTGCCACCACATTTTGCTTCCCTTTTTTGTAGATGATTTCAAAGTCATAACCCAACATCTTTGTGACCCACTTTTGTTGCTCTTCAGAGGATAATCTTTGTTCTAAAAAGTATTTAAGGCTATCATGATCCGTTTTTACCTTGAAGTGTCTTCCCATTAGGTAGGGTCGCCATTTCTTAAGTGCATGGAGTATTGCCAACATTTCCTTCTCATAAATAGCTTTGCTTAAAAACTTTCCCTTGATTGGACGACTTTCAAAAGCAATGGGTCTTTCATCTTGCATTAGAACAACACCAATTCCATTTCCTGAAGCATCACATTCCACAATAAAGGTTTTTGTGAAGTCCGGTGTAGCTAAGACCGGTGCTTGGCACATTGCCTCTTTAAGATGTTCAAAGGCCTTTGTTGCTTCCGGAGTCCATGAAAATGCATCTTTCTTCAATAATGTTGTTAGAGGTGCTGCTATTCTCCCATAATTCTTAACAAACTTGCGATAATACCCTGTCAACCCAAGAAATCCTCGCAGATGCTTTATGGATGTGGGGATTTTCCATTCCTTAATGGCTTTAATTTTGCTAGGGTCTACCTTAACTCCTTCATGAGATACAATATGACCCAAATATTCCACCTCCTGGACTCCAAAGAAACATTTGGATCTTTTTGCATATAATTGTTTCTCCTCCAATAGTTGTAGCACCCTGTCAACATGTTCAACATGATCCTTCCAAGACTTGCTGTAGATTAGTATATCATCAAAAAATACTAACACAAATTTTCTAAGGAATGGTTTGAAAATTGAATTCATCAAACCTTGAAATGTTGAAGGTGCATTGGTAAGGCCAAAAGGCATGACCAAAAATTCATAATGACCCTCATGAGTTCTAAATGCCATTTTCGGAATGTCTTCAATCTTCATTCTGATTTGATGATATCCTGAACGAAGATCCAACTTGGTGAAGTAAATTGATCCATGCAATTCATCCAGTAATTCATCAATGACAGGAATGGGGAACTTATCTTTAATAGTGAGCTTGTTGAGCTCCCTATAATCCGAACACATGCGCCATGATCCATCCTTCTTGTGCACCAATACTACTGGAGCAGAGAAAGAACTTTGACTTGGTTGAATTATACCAGCCTCTAGCATTTCTGCAACCATACGTTCAATTTCACTTTTTTGGACATAGGGATATCTGTACGGCCTGATGTTGGAGGAACACTTCCTGGAATCAGATGAATAGCATGATCATGATCACGCATAGGTGGGAGACCTTTGGGAGTCTCAAATACCTTGGAATGATTGTCCAGGACTTTTTGGAGATCTGGAGAAATAGATGATTCCGATGTGGAAACATCTAGCGAACATAATTGTGCAATTACACCTCTTTGCTCCTTTTTTAGAAGCTTTGTCATACCATTAGAGCTGATTATCTTTCCTGGTTTCCCTGCAATACCCCTTAATTCAACTTCCTTTCCTTCCGTAGAAAATTTGATGAAAAGTTCTTGAAAATTAAAAGCTATTGTACCCAAGGATTGTAGCCATTGGACTCCTAGTACAACATCAACACCTCCCATTGGAATGGAAAGCATTGGGCTAGTCAATACATATTCTCCCATGGATAGCTTGATATTATGGCACTTTCCAAAGCAATTTATTGTTCCTCCATTTGCAATCATCACTTGACACTCTGGTGCTGGATATAGGAAGCAATTCAATTCTTTTGCTACCCTACAATGAATAAAATTGTGGGTGCTTCCTGAATCAATCAACACTATTACCTTTTTCTTCTTGATTTGTCCTTCTATCTTGATGGTTTGAGGAGTGGTAATTCCCACCAATGCATTACAAGATATGGTCGGATTTATTTGTTCTTCATCTAGGCTTTGTTCCTGAAGTATATCTTCTTCTTTTGACCTTTCTTGCTCCTTTTCTTCTTCCTCTTCACAATCTATGTAGAATAATTTCTTCTCAGCACACTTATGACCTTTAGTGTATTTGCTATCACAACTGTAACAAAGCCCTTTTGCTCTTTTTTCTTCCAATTGTTGTGGTGTCAACCTTATAGGTTGTGGAAGACTAGGGGCAACAACACTTCCGTCTTTATAGTTGTGAGTGGTATGCTTCCTGGTTGCCATAATTTTGCTTTCCATTTTTCTTGCTAACCTGAATGCCTTCTCTAATGAATCAGGTTCCCAAAGGCGAACATCATGTTGGATATTATCCTTTAAAGACCCTATGAACACATCAATCCTATGCTCCTCTGGAATATCTTTTACCCTTATGTTCAATTTTTGGAACTCCTCAATGTGCTCCATTACTGAACCCTTTTGTTTGAGACTTATCAATTGGCTAAAAAAAGTGTTGCTTTTGTATCTTCATAATGTGCTATCAATTCTTCCGTAAAAATTGCCCAAGTGATAAATTGTTTACGAGAGCAAAGCCATTGATACCATACAAACTGATTTGGTTCCAAATATACAGTTGCCATACGTACCTTTTGTGTGTTTTGCACATTATTGAGATCGAAGAATTGCTCCATCTGTAATATCCATGTGGCGGGATCCTTGCCATCAAACTTCCTCATATCAATTTTTGGAATATGGTGGGTCTTCGATCCAACATTAGAGTCTATGGAATCATGATTAACATTACTTTTGTTCACATCATGAGTTTCCTTTACAACCTTTTCACCATTAGTAAGTATTTCTTGTAGAAAATTTGTCAAATCTGTCTTCAAATCTGCCATGTCTGTCTTCAAATCTGTCTTCAAATCTACCGGGTCTCTCTTCAAATCTGTCTTTGAATAATCTATCTTAGCTTCCATGCCCTTTATCTTAGATTCCACGCCATTTATCTTAGCTTCTGTTAGCTTTTGTGAGCGTGACATTTGTTGCACTTGTTCTTGTAATTTTGATATATCATGTAGCATTTCTTCCTCTTCTTCATGAGTCATGCTAGAGCTTTCAGGTTCCTTACTAGGTGTTTGCATTTTCTTTCCTCGGGGCATCAATTACCGATAATAATGCTTTACTATGCCCTTTGAATTCCGTTAAACCAAGCTTACACAAAAATTTAAAAAAAAAACTACACACCTTTTTTCACTTTATAGAAGCCTGATATTGAATCTGACGTATCTATGCAATTTTGGATCATCTAGTGCTAAAATTGCAACCTGTAGTATCCTTCTGCATCCTCTTTCCAATTCCACAAGTCTGACCCAAATTGGATTCTCCAATGAAGAGTTATGTGAAATCTCCCACAGTGACTTGCTTTTAGACTAGTTCAGTAGAGCGAACTTGTACGACGTGCCACGAGTCACTATTTCAAACTTTGGATCTGAAACACGCATACAAGAAACTATAGTCCGTCCTATTTCTATAAATTCTTACGAAATTTCAATCTGATCCACAGAGAGAAAGTTATGACGATTTTCCCTAGGTCACCTGTTTTGAATGTAATTCAGGAGTCTGCAAAAATACCACATTCCTCGGATCATATCTCCGCAAATATCGCACGAAAAGCTATGAAATTCAGACCCAAGGTTTAGCATGATTTCTTCTCAAATGGGTTTTTTTTGCGACTTCTGAAACGCCACAAAAAAACAGTTATAGCAAAAATGCCACGATGACCTGTTTGGAGCAGCGAAACCCTAGAATCCAAAGCTCTGATACCAAATGTTATGAAACCAGCTCAAGAAAAGATAGAAAAGATAGATCAACGCCTTAGAATTCAGCCTCTTTGAGGGGGCAACCTCCTTTACATTACATAAATGAACAATTCTTTGATGATACAAATGACAAAACATCCTTTCTATATATAGGAGTCTAAGGAGTCACAATATAATCCAGCCGATCTAACAATAATAATATAAAGCCACAAAAATAACAATAGAGGGATTCTATGGGGCACAGAAATAACAACATGGGGGTAATAGCGGCACAACAATATAAATAAGGGGTATAACTACAATAGTAATGGGGTAATCACTAGTATTATAGGGACCCAACAACTTATTTATGTACAAAATTGGGTTTGATGAGAAATCCTTGAGACACTTGTGATCAACATCATAAAAATCAATTTTTGGAAACAATTTTTTTTCAAGCACAACAGCCTACCCCATGTTCCTCGTTCCTCGTGGAAGCAAGTCTAGCAAGCAAGTTTCTTACTTGTCAAAACTATCTAACTATATTAAACCGCTGAAGCTACTTTTACTCAATCAAATGCAATAGCTTCAACTAATGTTGCTAAAACAACTGAAGAAAGATCTGGGAATAATTGAGAATGACACTATGATTATCAATAGAAAAGATAAAAGCTACCCGCATAAAAAACTGGAGGACTGACAATTCAAGAAAAGAGAAAAGCTACCTGCATAAAAAACTGGAGGAAAAGAGAAAGCTACCTGCATAAAAAACTAGAGGATTGAACTAGAGGAAAAGAGAAAAGCTACCTGCATAAAAAACTGGAGGATGGACAGTTCAAGCTTGTGAAAGATCGGTGACTTTTTCAATCGCTCGCTCTGACACGTGAAATGCACGCTCTGACACTTGAAATACATGCAAGGTCAGGTCACTAACCCTTTTCCCTTTATTTTTAATTTTACCTTATTTATTATTTATCCTAATTTTTATTAAAATTTTAATCTTTTTTATTGGTGTAGGCATCAATTAATAGTTAGCAATTTTGAGAACAAAATATTTTCATCATGAAAAACTGCAATCGATGGCCAGTGTTCCAAGCTCGTAGGTAACTCGCGTAAGTATTGAACTAAAGAGTAACCTTATCTGGGGTCTGAACTTGCGAGACCCAGCGTTTAACCCATCGAGACATTCTAAGTGAGATATATTATTTTACCCACCAAGTTGATACTATGTTGGTGCTTTGGTGCTTCTTTTGCTAATGCTTTCTTTGTATCTCGATTATTCAGACATTCTAAGCAAGATATGTTGGTGCTCTGGTGCTTCTTTTGCTAATGCTTTCTCAGTATCTGGATTATTCAGACATTCTAAGTGAGATATATTTTTTTACCCACCAATTTGATACTATGTTGGTGCTTCGGTGCTTCTTTTGTTAATGCTTTCTCCGTATCTGGATTATTCAAAGGCATAATTAACCTTAATCTTAAGATTACAAATACCAATATTAGAAAAACATTTTATTTTTTAGATCTAGATAATGTTGCAAAGCATAGGATTACAAGAGGCCACAATTTTCAATAGCTTATTTTAAAATTAATTGCATCATCAAAAGAAATGTTTAACATCTTCCCGCAAAATTGATGATCTGGTTTCAGTGCCAATGCCTGTTGCACTACCAATATGTCAGGTTTCTCCAACAGAACAACAAGAAAAATAAAAACAATGGGAATTGACAACGAGCGAAACTCACCTTGTGGTAAAGATGAATTGCATCATCAAACTTGTTTTGAAAACAAGAAGACATAATGTAGAGCAATGGATGCTTTTCTTTATATATAAAGTTGTGAGTTGTGTTCTTGTAATTGAAGAGATTGGATAAAAACTATCTTAATCTCTGAACAAAGCTATCTCCCTACACAAAGCTATATCCCTGCCCAGGATGGGACTTGCTACCCCACAACTTCCTTGTTTAATAAGGTTTTAAGTTTTACATTTTAATTATAGTTAATCATGATTGAATAATCTTCCTCATGTAGTTTGATATTTTTTTTTTTAATTTGTGGTATTAAAAAATGAAAAATGAGATCTATTTTCTCTATATTTAGTAAAAGAATGAAATTTATTAATGTATTTCAACTATTTTAATAATGTGATTGTGTTAATATTAAATTTATAATAATTATATTAAAATAGTTTCATTATAATAACTATTATACATACATTTTAACATTTATTTTTTGCCGCAAAAAAAAAAAATCTTAATTTTCTACTAATATGAAAAATTACATGTTGTGAATGCCTGTGGCATATGTTGTAAGTAGTGGCCATAGCCTTCAAAGTATATAGGTCTATACATAATTACCGACTAAGGGTATACAATCAAGTTCTGTGAATGTTTATACAAAAATACAAAATATTATATAGTATGGATAGCTGATATGTACTGCTCAAAAAATAACTGTAAAATTAGGGCCTATCGGCCCTTTGCTGTAGCTGATCGATGTAGGGCCTGTGATAATACTGAAAAAAATTTGCCTCCCTCTGTTCTTGTATTAACCATTGACCTCTCGGTTGGTTTGAGGCCTCCTTGGAAAATTGATCTACAATCTAGTTGCGCTCCTTGTAAATGTGGAGACAAGAAATATGTTCAAAATGTGATTTTAATTGCAAGGCATCATCTAAAATGTTTCTGAGAGAATGTACATGACATGCAGATGTGAAATTGAACCAATTTATAATGATTTTGGAGTCCCCGAATATCTGAAGTTGTCTAAAGTCTTGTTCCAAGGCAGAATATAATAAGTGTTTGAGCAAGATGAGTTATGCAAAGTTTTTTGTGCCTGTACCCAACCCCATGCGCATACGGAAAAAATGGTTGTCTAATAGGTGAAGTAATATGCCCACCCACCCACATCCTTGGTCTTGTGCAAATCCATCAAAATAAGCCCAAGGTTGATTATGATTGATGGATTCAGGTGTTATAGTGTGAACAGGTGGGGGGTTGTCATCATCAGACAAATCATTATAGTTATTGATGATCCGAGCATTAACTAATGGCCACCGAATTTGAAAGTCATTGAAGATGATGTGATTCCGACTTAACCAAATATGCCAACAGATAATCAGTGGGAGATTACAGATCTTCGTATTAGTGGAAGTTGCCCACCAATTGTTCCATGCCTCCATGATATTATGCCCATCCCATTGTTGTGTTATTGCCAGGGAGGAGAGAACTTGTTCCCATATGTGTCAAACAGTTGTGCAAAACAGGAAGAGATGCTCATTCAATTCCTCTGCCTATTGATATATGAGGCACCAGGTCAGACCAAATGGTCTCTCTTCATCAAGTTTATGCCAGTAGGTGTTTTATTGATAATGACATTCCACATAAAGAGACAGGTTTGTGGGGGCACCTTAAGCTTCCAAAGTGATCTCCACCACCCTTCCAGAATAGGTGGCTTGTGCGCAGTGTGAATGATGGGGTATCCTTCCTTAGGACAGTATACGCCATGAGTTGTAGGTGCCCACATGAGCTCATCTTCATCATTAGTTATGTGGACATGTGATTGAGACAATGCATTAATGTAACCCCTCCATTCATGAGACCACTAATCTGGGATACCAAGTGTGTCAGCTGATTTCCAAGCCTACATGAAAATAGTGGAATTCTCCAGATCCACGATATGTGCTATCGAGATTATGCCCCTATCATTTAGGAATTCAATGAGGTCTGGTGGGAGGCGATACATATTGCCACAACCAATCCATGGATCTGATCCAATGCGAACTGATGTACCAGCTTTGATGCGCCAAGTGAGTCCATTCATGATGGTAGGAAGAGTTTGTAGAACAACCCTCCAAATTGCTGAAATACCATGTTTGTGCCAAGTAGGGAGTCAAGTCCATTCCATAAGGTGGAGTGGCAAAATGTATTTATTTATTTATTTTCACATTCGTCGACATGCTTATGGATTTTATTAGCAACCATCCTAATTTGGCAGGTTATGCATGTGCAAAGGCAAGAAGATCTTTGAGACCCCATCTCCCCCATTTCTTGGGCAATGCAATACAACTCCATCACACCCAGGAAAACGACTTCCCCTCATTGTGTCCATTCCATAGAAATTTGTAGCATATTTTTTGGATTCTCGAAAGGATATCTTGAGGAATCCATGCTAAGGACATCCAGTAAACCAGAGTGGCTTCTAATACAGATTTAATAAGAACCAAACTACCTGCTCTGGATAAGAAACAGTGTTTCTAGCAATCTCTTTTCCACCTTAGACACCAGCCAAATTGAGTCTACTATTTTGTACACATGGGATTTTATGCAAAACCCTAGGTATTTAAGTCTGTCATTGAATCGGTGTCTTTGAAAAGGAAACTTCTGATAAGAAAATCGGATTTCCTGTGGAGAGTAGTCTGAGAAAGTGATGGTAGAATTAGGTCTGTTTATTTCCATCCCAGTAGTAGTACTAAAAAGTAGCATGATATCATAGAAAGTAGAGAAGTCCTAGATGCCACCATTGAGGAAGATAAGCACATCATCTACAAATAGAAGATGAGATATTGTACATTGATTAGTGATTTTAAGACCCTATAGACACCCTTCTCTTCTTTCATGTAGGATCATCCTACTTAGGCCTTCCATAACAAGCAGAAAGAGTAAAGGAGATAGTGGGCATCCTTGTCTAAGACCCCTCTCAGCATGGAAGAAATTGGAGGTAGACCCATTGATAAGAGCATTGAAAGAGACTGAGGAAATAAAACACATGATCCATTATATGAATGTGTTAGGGAAACCTAGATGAGTGAGAAGCATTCTAAGATGGAGCCAATTGACCCGATCAAAAGCCTTGTAGAGGTCAATTTTGAGTATGGCTCCTTTAAGATGTTTCAATTTGATGGAGTGGAGTGCTTCTTGAGTAGTACCAATGGCTTCACGAATATGACGGTTGTGGAGGAAGACAAATTGTTCAAATGAGATGTTGGCTGAGAAAATAGGCTTGATACGATTGGCAATGATCTTGCCTATAATTTTGTATAAACAATTGTAGAGGGATATGGCCGAAAATCATTGAAAGATTGAGGGGAATCAACTTTGGGAATAAGGGCAATGAAGGTGGAGTTTATTACCTCATACATGTGACCTGAAAGGTGGCTTTCCTCCACAACCTTAAGTAGGTCCATGCTTAAAGTCTCAAAAAAGGCAAGATAGAATTCAACTGACCATCCATCAGGTCCCGGACTTTTATCCTTCTTGAATCATTTAAGTGTACTTTCTAGTTCCCCCATAGATACAGTCTTGGTAAGGTCTTTTGTAGCATCAGGATCAACAAATAGAGGGGAGAGTCCAGCAATGCAGATAATTTTTGCAAGTTAGATCTCAGGTGGTGCCTTGAAAAGCTGTTGGAAGTGGGAGCTACCCAAATGAGCCAGCTGATGGAAGGTATGTGAAAATTTCTCATGTTCTATATGCATCTTCCATATAGTATTATAAGCGCTTCTCCCTTTGGAAAAGTTGTGGAAGAATTTAGTATTGTCATCTCCTGCCTTCAACTAGATGGCTCTGCTTCTAAGTGTCCATGTCTCCTCGCATTCTTGAAGGATTTTGGACCTCTGTGCCTCAAGCTCGATGAGGGTAGATTTAACTCCAGCAGAGATTAACCCCTGACCCTGCTCATCCAGTAAATCAGCAAGATGGTTCTCAATAGAGCAGAGTGTCATATCATCTCGAGCACATTTAGTTTTTTCCCATTGTATGGGGAGGCTTTTAAGTTCAATGAGGTTTCAACAAAAACCTTCTACCAAAGTCCACCCCTAGGAGGGTGGGTGAGCTCTCCAATATTCAGTGACCAATTTATGATAATCAGGATCCAACAACCAGGTTGAGTTGAATTTTAATGGTGCTCTGGGTTTTTGAAAGGGGCCTGCTAATTCCAGATAGATGGGGGAATGGTCAGAGATACCCCCAGATCCAACCCATTGACGATAATTTGTTAGGGAGCCAAGAAAATCCTCCTTGATGAGAAACTGATCCAATCTCCATCCCAGAGCAACATCGCCAATCCTTCTATTATGCCATGTCAGTTGCATTTTGTTCATGGGAACATCAGTCATATAATGAAGCTCCAGAAGATGTTCCATATAGTCAAATAGGGATCCAAATGAGCATTATGTCCCCAAGATTCTGCATGTCCAATCATGAAGTTGAGAGATTCTCCACCCAAGATAAGATTGTTGGAATTAGTCAGGGAAAGATGCAATTAATGGTTACAAAAATCGACCTTGTTTAGATAGGTTGCATAGACATTGATGATTTTGAAGTTCCTACCCATCTCGGTTGTGGTTTATCTAAACTATCATACTAGTCTAAATCCCATTAGGTTGACTATTAGACTATATATCCATACAAATGAATCCTTCACCCCCCCAGGCTGATAAGAGTATGATAGATCGAGTATTAATCCCAAGAGCAGTACCCCCACATCGACCATTGACATCAAGGGCATGAAAACACCATCCTGACTTCATCGAGTGTAGAATCTGGATGACCTGCTCAACCTTCCCTAGGGTTTCTTGTAAAAAGATGATATTAGTCGGCTCGGAGTCCAGGAGTCTATTAAGGGATAATTTTTTTTACTGGGCTAGCCAACCCTCTACAGTTGAAGGACAACCACTTCATGGATGATATCGGGGAAGGGTGTTATTTTCTCTAAGAACCCTGTCAATGGTAGATTGTCTACCGAGGGCCACATCTACCCCAACAAGGAGAATAGCTCTCGAAATCATGGATGGATGCCCCCAAGGGGTCTTGGTCACCTTAGGAGGGGGAATGAGGCAAATACCAAAAGGCTCAGATGGGATAGATACACGAGAGCGGAGATAATAAGGGTGAGAAAGATGAGATGAAGTGGAGGGCTCCAGGGATGAGATGGTGGCTACACCAGTAACCGTGGGAGGGGTAGTGGGGAAAATAGAGTAAGGTCGGTCAAAAGGGAAAATGAGAGGGATGGAGGACATGCATGCAATGGATGCAAATGAATCATGTAATTGTTGTGCAATGCATGATAATGAAACAGAGGAACAAAGGGGGTAAAGAGTACTCGAGGAGAGAGCAGCCGCTGCAACAGTCCAAGATTTCGTCATGGGCAGGGATGGAGGCCATGGAGAGACGGAACTAGTCAGTTGTGTATTACCCCCATCCATAGCCATCAGACTGGTAGCACGAGGAGTTCATTCTCCCACCGGAGCAACTTCAGGATGTAGTGGCACAATGCCTTTAGCAGGAGATGATGTTGCTAAAGATACTAAGGGGAATTCTTTATACAGATGCCTGACCTTATGACATCTTCTGCATCTGAAGGGTACCCCTTCGTAATCTAATATTTGGATATGGGTGAAGTGCTTCCAATGCAGCATGATCTTCTCTTCCAGTCCCTCCCTGGTATCGAGGTGAACCATGATGCAAGCCAATGATTTATTTCCTCATGAGGAATAAGACTTATCATGATCCAAATAGGTGCCCAGGGAATTTCCAATGTGAGTAAGTATATCCTCCGACCAGAAATGCAGTGGAAGCCTAGGTAGGTGGACCCAAATCAGTCCAACACCCAATTTCTCTCATTCTGGATCAAAGAGAGGGATCCATTGCTGAAGTAGCACAAGGGCCATTTCGATATGTCAATAGTGGGAGAGGATCCATTAGGTGTATTCTTCCCTATGAAAACTAAGAGAAAACCAACCTCGCGCCATTGTATTGATAGTTGGAAGTTCCTTGAGAAGATTGCCTAATATCTCCAAAGCCCAAAGTCGAAGGCGCTATGCTGAATATGTTCTGCCCCTAACACGACCCACAAGTATCCTGCTCGATGTGTCCACTACTTCACCCATAGTGACTCCTTCCCCAAAACGAAGAGAGAGGTCCTTACGCGATGCCTTAACACACTTGTTTCTTTTTTACCTTGTCTAATTGGGGTGTTGTCGGATGGTCCTGGAAGGGATCCCAAATACCTTGTGAATCCGCTTGTGGTGTTAAAGAACTATTCCGAGGTTTGACGACTGGAATATTGAAGCTGCTAGAGAGGATAGTAGAATGCCCAAGGATGGAAGTGGGGTTAGAGATGCTATCCAGATTAGAATGTTGGAGAGGGAAGCTTCCAACTTGTGTAAACCCTAATGAAGAGGGTTGGGTAGACGAGGAGGGTTGCAGTGTTGCATCAGGTGATAGGGGATCGAAGGATGGGGATGGTGCTATGCAGGAAACCAAAATATTGAGGGTGGCAGGTGAGAGTGGAGGGAAATCGAGCCCTGGAGAGGCAACAGAGAGAGTTGAAAGTGGTTGGTAGGGAACAAATGGTCCGCGAGTTGCACTAATAGATGACTGTCCTATCCACAGTGGAGATGGTGCATATGGTGGTCCAGAGCCCAACACTTCCGACGCTGCATGAGGAAGAGACCAAATAGTTTGGTAGAGATTCAGGTCAACAGAATAATCAACAACATCGATCTCCATTCTGACTGGCTGCAGACAAAATCAGGGATGAGGGAAAAGAACGGTGATGAGGTAGGGCAACAGACTGCAAGCCATCATGGTGATAGCTCCTCACTGCAGCTAGATGGCAAGTGCAGTGTCAACCTCAGTAGTGACCGAAAGCTTAACCTAAACCCTGAGGTGCTTCAGAGCGGAGCGCCATCCTTTTGCTAACCTAAGAATATATCGTGAATATAGTAATACTATTCTTATTATGTTTGCAATATTAAATTTTAACATTTTTTATTACATGAATTTTTTTTTTCACTTACTGGTTCACAGATACCCGGGTCAGTGGGTAGCCGCTACGTCCAGGGTTTTAAACACTGAGTGGATGCCACCCGAAGGGCATCAACACCCCTCGGCCTATTTACTGACCTAACCCCAAGAGCTTTCGGGATTCGACCATGTGACCTCCCATTGGCGAGGCACTTGATTTGACCGATTGAGCTAACTCTTGGGTCTTTATTACATGAATTATTTTAATTTTATCATGATATTTAATCATTATAGTTTGATTATATATATATATATATATGTATGCTAAGAATAAAATTACTTAAGGAAAGATAAATTTTGATTTTTTTTTTCCTTATGATTTTGTAATTTTCACCGGCTTAATATATTAAAGATTTAAAGGGTTTTAAAGAAACATCTCAGGGTTAAAATGGACTCAATTCTAGACTCCTTCCTGCTTATATGAAAATAATTATATTATTAAAAAATAATTAAAATAAATTTATTGAATTTTTTTTCCAGTATAACTCATTTACCATCACAATATAACCTAAGAAAAATTCAAATTCCGATATTTTTGTTGACATATTCCATAGATAGATTTTCTATCTTTTCATCACACTCAGTCCCGAGTTCCATTCAGAGATCATGCGAATATTACATTCAAAAATCGAGATGCCGTTTCTGCAATGAGCCGACATTCACTGACCTGGATGATGTTGATGGTAACCATGACATAGGAAAGACAGATCTGGTCTGTTATTCGAACTTTTCCACATGGGCAATGGCTTCAATATGCCATGTGTAATGTTATAGGACAACAGTTTGTACAAGCGGACAAAGGTGGGAAGTTAGATTCTGGAAGTTCTCATCGAGCCTTGACCACGTCGACTTTAATCTAGAATGCTGAGATTTTATCGGTCAGAATCGCCCTTAAAATAGTCCCTGACATTCCACATAATTTTAATTTTGTTGCTATCTTGCTGAGTAATTTGATCGTGCTACCGAAACGCATGCCACATAAAAGCAAGCAGTGCATATATTTGAAAAAATCAAGGAAAGTGGGATGGCAGAGAATAACGTAGCGGTGACCAAGAAAAACACTTCCATTATTTTGTTTCCGATGGCCGTAGTCAAACTGTTATAAGTTTATGAGGCTTTTGGCATGTTGCCTAGTTGAATTTGACTTAAATTTGGTTGGAATGATCAATTGGATCCGTCACGTCTACATAAAAAATTTTGGTGTTTTTATGGTGCTGAATCAACTTATACATTCAAAAATAAATTTTAAATAAATAATAAATAACAACAAAAATAAGATCTTATCAAAAATTGTTTGGCTTAACTTTAACTAAAAACTCCAAAACTTAAGTCATTTTTTGAATTTATTAGCATTTAATCTAGTTAAAGCTGAATTTGTTTGGGGTTGAATTTGGTTAAAGTCTATAGTTTTTTAATTCTTCATCAATGTTAGTTTTTTAATTCTTCATCTATGTTCAACTTTTATAAATATTGATGTTAACATATAATTCTTTAATAGAGATCCTGTATTGCAATTGGCCTTCCACAACTTTGGTTTTGTTTTAAAAAAAATTAGGTAAATGGTAGAGATTTCACTTTGACCACATATTCTTTGATTTCCTTCAATATATAAGATTAAAATTTATCTCAAACACTAATCTTATACAATTCTCTTCTTAGAAAATCTAAAACAGGTCTCTTCCTTTCATTCCTTTGTACCTCTTTTCCACATGTCCCTTTCTTTCATTATTTGTCCCTCTAATTCATTCTCCTTCACTTTAATTACTTGTTTCATTCCAATGGAACCACTCTAATGAAACAATTTTAATCTTTATACTTGTTTGAGGCCCTCTTCATGATTTTCTGCTAGCTTTTTCCAAATCTGAAGGACAACAATGATTTCTTAAAATAAGACTACATCCATCTAAGTCTCGATCTATCATGCGCCTAGAGGGATTAATCCCTTGAAATCCAAACCATCTTTTTGGAGTGTGGAACTTGAGGAAAGGTTTTCACCTCGAGGGATTTGATCCCTCTCATCGCATGATAGATCCGATGTTAGATGGATCTAGCATGGTTCCACTTGAGGGCAACAATGTCACATTCTTACATTATCATTATATTGTATATGTTAGAGATAAACTCCATACTTTGAAATTTACATTATGTTTTCTTTGCTTGACATGACCATATCATTCTCTTATTTACTTTAGTCTATTTTGCTTGTCTTGAATAGTTTGTACGTATGTGTTTGGATGATTTGAGTTGTTTGTCTTTATGTGTTTTGATTTGGATGGTAATGTTTGTAAATGTTATAGTTGTTGTGTTATATTTCTATATGTATATGTAATTGTCTATTGGTAATTAGTTGGTGATGAAGAAGCAAGACAATCTTGTTAACCATTTGAAGGAGGATTGATATTGCACATCTATTTCATTTAATTTTAGGTATTTGATAACTAATTAATTCTTAATAGTGTCCCTTGAGGTATTACTAAATATATCTTGAAGATTAGTTTTAATAATTTAATTCTTCAAAATTACTCTTGAAATAATTTTTCTTTGATAATGTTTAAAATAATTTATTTCCTGATCATCGCTTACTCTGATGGAGGAAGCAACAACCGCAGCCTTGAAGAACAGGCAAGGCGAACAAATTTCTAGGGATGGTGACCACAGGCGAGGGTTTCGAGTGCGAAGGGTTTGTGTAAGGTAGGGTTTCCTATTTACTCTGCAGTATTCTGTGACTGCACGACACTTTCGACAACTGCATCCACCGGGCGCCCCTTCCACCTTTCGGTTTGTCGGTCGTTTCTGTTATTCCACGCGAGAGGCTCCTGTTAACAAGATAGGGTTTACAAGCCGCCACCTTCCGGTTACTAGCCGTCACGGTTGTATCTACTCGGTCCGTTTCTCTTCGGTAAACTGCATTCCGAGGTGTCTGCCGTTCCGAGATTATTGCTGGCAATATGGAGGACCACGAAGCTGTTGACTACTCTGAAGACCCATTGGAAGGGGTTTCCATCTGGCGCACCCCCTATTCCACATCACAAGGTATGTACAACTCTGGTCTCTCGGAAAATTTGGCTTCGTTTTCCACCGGGGAGCTGTCGCAGCCTTATCCCGTGATTCTTCCAGATATTCCCCCCACCTGGCCTGCTCTTTCCACGCCTCCTCACTCTCCGGCTACCCTCGGGTTTGTGGCGGGTTGTATTAACCCTAACCCTTGTTCTGTCCCCCTTTCTGATTCTGTTCCGTGGACATCTTCAGCTGCACCGACAACCATTAACCCATTTGCCGCCTCCTCGTTTACTGGTACTCCTTCGGGCAGCTTCACTCATATTCCCCCACTCTCTGGTCCGCTTAATTTCCCCGGAGGCCGCGATTTACCCTCATCATCAAACCCTAACCCTCCTCCCGATTTTGGTACCACCCCGCTTTCGAATCGAGCTCGGAACCCTCCTTCGACTTCTGGCCCTAAGAAGAAATACAGATGCTTCAAGTCCAAAGCTGACGACATCTTTCTCAGACTTGAGGAGGACATCCAGTGGGGCGAAATCATGGATTTTGCAGACAGGGTCCTGGTGGGTCGCATCAGGGGACGGAACTACTCGGCTGCACGCTTGAAGACCTGGGCCACTGAAGTTTGGGGACATCATCTGGTGGACATCCCCTTCGTGCAAACTTTTGTGAGAGGATGGTTTGCGTTAAGGTTCGCTCGTGCCGACCATACAAATTGGGTCTTGTCCTCTTACTGGCACTTCGAACACGCTCTGGTTCTCCTTAAGCGTTGGACTCCCATGTTCGACCCCGAAACTGAGCAGATTGGTATAGGGCCTGTATGGGTTCGGCTTCCAGGTCTTCCATTACAGTATTGGTCTGAAGACATCTTCAGAAGAATTGGGAATGCAATTGGCACTTACATGGATTATGACAAATCCTATCTTCACACCGGTATGATGGCTTACGCCCGCCTTCTCATCAACCTGGACACCAGGGGTGGACTACAAGAATATATTACTATACAATGGAGGGACACGGCACGCAAGCAGATTATAGACTATGAAGGAATCCCGTATAGATGCCGAAGATGTCACAAAGTAGGACATCTATACAGAGATTGTCCACTTCTTCGCAAGGGCAAGGAGCTTGATCAGGAAGGGGATTCAGAGCGACCCCCGCACCTTCCACCTCGGCCACCGATGGAGGAGACTCAGGCGATGCAAAATATGGACGAAGGAGAACCACAAGATCCTCCGGGCACCTCAGTCGAGAACCCTATCCACTCATCGCCAGCCCCCGCTCAAGAAGATACTGAACAGGAGGGCGATGTTACTACGGGTACGTCTGTCTCTTTCTCCTCTTATATTCCTCCAGATTTATTCAATTTTGAAGGCACTGCACCTCATCATAGCATTTGCACGCCATCTCACTCGTATACTAATCCCTCGGTGGCATCCCACAACTTCACTGACCCCCTTCCCCCTCCCTCTCTTTTTTGCTCCATTCCGACCCCATCTCCTGCCTTATCCCCGAGTATGCCTTCTCTGATCACCTCCTCTAACACCGCCCTCCCTGCCCCATCCCCCCCTGCATCCCCTCGATACTCCCTCCGATCCAGATCGAAAGACAGAGGCTCTGATGCTATTGGTCTTGATACTGAATCTGCTCCTGTCCCCCATAAACATTCTCGGGGTCGTCCCTCTCGCATAACCAAAGCTAGACACACTGTTGATGCTGAAGTTGCCATTGGGTGATAGCAAACCATCCTCAGGGCCCTTAGAGCGAAGAATGGCCCAGCCTCCCATCCTACATGAAAGTTCTATCATATAACTGTAGGGGTTTTGCTAGTTCACCCAAAAAACTAGCTCTCAGGAGACTGCTTACCCTTTCTCAAACTAACATCATATTTCTGTATGAGACCCTCTATCCAGCAGACCCCCTAATTCAGTCTCTCAATTCTTGGATGCCTAACTGGACATTTCAAGCTTTAGATGCATCAAGGAGATCTGGTGGCTTAGCTATTGGGATCCATAATAGAACATTAAAGATCAGAAACATTTGGGGAGGCAGAGGTTTCATTGGCTTGGACGTTTATGTTCTCTCCATGGAAATGGACATTCGGGTTATCAATGTATATGGCCCATGTTCTGATAGGGCCACCTTTTGGAGAGCCTTACTAGAATCTGATCTATTACAGAAGGACAACATTATACTCGGAGGAGACTTACACTTCACCATGGGCTTTTGTGAATCGTGGGGGCACTCAACCCAGGTGGACACTTTTTCGGATACTATATCCAATCTGTTGGAGGAGCATCATTGGGTAGACATACCCACTGCCAGGTTACAACATACTTGGACTAACAATTGAAGCGGAGATCAGAGCTTGGCCAGAAGATTAGATAGATTTTTTATTAAGGAAACTCTATATAACAGACTTCCGCGCATAAGGCAATGGGTCGGATCTGGAGGCATCTCTGACCATCGTCCTATTTTCTTGGAGACGGCCGACATCAATAACAAGATCAAGAGCCCTTTCAAATTCAATTCCTCATGGTTAAAGGACCCCTCCTACATTCAGCTGGTTACTGATTATTGGCAGAACAATCCTATTAGGGATAATGAAAACCTTACTGAAGGTTTTATTAGGAAACTAACCGAGCTCAAGAGAATCTCCAAGCACTGGGCACACCAGAAGCGCATCCGTGATGACCATACTTTGAAGGAGGCTGAGAGGATTATAGCATCATATGAGGACTATTCTGATGGTATCTTCCCTAACCAGGAAAGCAAAGAACATTACACCTCCCTCGTTGCCAAACGATCACAGATTCTGAAGGAAAGAGAAGAAAGCTGGAGGCTTCGGAGCAGGGCTATATGGCTTACAGAGGGGGATGACAATACAAAATTCTACCACAAATTTTCCAATGGACGCAAAGCTATCAACACTATATGGGAATTGAGGGATGAACAAAATCAAAATATTACATCACAGAGGAACCTAGCCAGATTAGCCACATAACACTTCAAAGGAATTTATAGAGCCCCCAGAGAGGCTAATATTCTGGAGATAATGAGAGTGGCTGAAAAATTCCCCAGATTCGTTCTACAAGAAGATTCTGACGATCTCATAAAGGAAGTGACCATGGAAGAACTAGAAGCCACCATTAAATGGTTTAAGAAAGATAAAAGCCCTGGCCCAGATGGATGGACCATCGAATTTTACATTGCTTTCCTTGATATCCTGGGCAATGATCTTCTCAATATTATTGAGCACTGCAGAAGAAATGGCAAAATATCATTTGCGATCAAATCCACATTCATAGCTCTTATCCCAAAAGCCAACCATCCGGTCACATTCAATGAATTCAGACCCATATCCCTCTACAATTTCCTATACAAAATTATTGCCAAGAAAATCGCCAATCGTCTGAAGCCTATATTATCTCGCCACATATCCCCTGAACAATTCGCTTTCCTTAATCATAGGTAGATACATGAAGCCATCGCTACCACTCAGGAGCTCCTACACTCTCTTCATATCAAAAAACAAAAGGGTATGATACTAAAGGTGGATCTTTCCAAAGCCTTCGATAGAGCCAACTGGCTTTATATCAGGTTGCTTCTGACTCACCTTGGCTTTCCTTATAGCTACATTAAATGGATAATGAGCTGCATTACTGACGTATCATACAATGTTCTACTCAATGGTGAAGCCACATATTTCTTTACCTCGGAAAGAGGACTCAGGCAAGGATGCCCCCTATCTCCACTTCTATTCCTACTCATTATGGAAGGCTTAAGTAGACTCATCACATCTGCCCGGGATAGGAATCAGATCACCGGCATCAATATCTCTGATAATTTTTATCTTACTCACCTATTATTTGTGGATGATATTCTCATATTTCTAAATGGATGCATAGGTGATGCCACTACTCTCCAGTATATATTTATACTCTTCCAACAGGCCACAGGCATGATGATAAACAAAAGCAAATCTATAATCATGGCTGTTGGTTGCACTCGTCATGAATCTACATATGCATCCCATCGATTCCCCTTCACCTCATTAAATCTAGCTGACGGCATCAAATATCTGGGATACAGACTAAAACCCCTCAGTTACAGGATTGCAGATTGGACTTGGTTAATAGCAAAGGTGGAGAAAAGATTGCAGGTATGGTATCATAAATATCTTTCAAGAGCTGGGAGATTGATCCTCATTAAAGCTGTTATTGAAGCCACACCAGTTTACTGGATGACTTTGGCTTGGATACCTCGAGGCATCCTGTGCAGACTACAAAGTATTTGTGCTAGATTTTTATGGAAAGGTCACCACACAGGGAAGCTATTTGCCTGGGTTAAATGGGACACCATTGCTAGACCCAAACGTTGGGGAGGTTGGGGCATTAAGAAACTTGATTTCTTTGCCAAAGCTTTGGCAGCCAAACTTGGTTGGCATCTCTTGACTACAGACAGCCTATGGTCTCGTGTCGCTCAAGTTAAATACATCAAGCCATCACACCTTATGGATTGGTTTCGTCAACAGCATGAACCTGGACACAATATATCCAATATTTGGAAAGCTGTTCTCCACTCACTACCTCTATTATGGGAAGGCATTACTTGGCGCATTAAGGAAGGAAATAACGTACGGATAGGGGTGGATCCATGGGTGGGGTGCGGCAATATTCACAGATTATCTGAAGGACTGATAAGGCACCTTCACAGTAGAGGTATTACGCATATTAAACACATTGGAGATAGTGACAATTCTACCTTTCTTCAACAGGCTTGGGCAACTTCTCGTACTTTAGAGATCCCTGAACAGTGGCAGCAAGAATGGCGGGACTTTACAGATGCTCTCACACAGGCTCATATCAGACTCACTGAAGGCCCTGATGAGATTATCTGGGCCATTGCAAAACACGGTATATACTCCCCTAGATTGGGATACTTAAAGCTCATGGAATCATTCAAGCCCCCGAATATCCTCCCCATCTGGAAAGATCTCTGGAAGCTTGGAGCTGCCCCGCGCACTCGCCTTTTAATGTGGAATATACTCTTCGACAAAATCCCTACTGGAACCAATCTTATGAAGCGATCATTTCATGGACCATTCAGATGCCATCTCTGCTGTATAGAAGAGGAAAGCACTAAACATCTTTTTTTAAAATGCAATGTTACTAAAGACTTTTGGCAAAATATTTCTGCTCACTATCCTTCCCTCAAAGACTGGCAGGGTCCGAATATAATGGAGGCTTGGAGCTGTTGGTGCCGAGATCATACTGGAAAATCCATCAACATGCCATTGCTTGTTTGCTGGGCAATATGGATAGCTCGGAACCAGATTATTTTTCATAACAAGGCACCTCATTGGCCTGTAATACTGAGTCACACTATTGCTGATTATGACTTACTACCTGAGGTAGTTTCTATTACCCCCCCCCCCCCCGCACTAACAGGCCTATAAGTATTGACAAATCGAAGCCTTGGGCTTTTTTTGATGGCTCTGCTCAAGAAGTAGGCTGCGGTGGAGGAGCGATACTATACCTCAATGATGCACATTGTTATAAGATCCAGATTAAGCTTGGCAGAGGCACCAACAATTTTGTTGAATTAAGCACAGCAAAACATATCATACACTTTGCATTACAAAAACATTGCAGCCACCTACAACTATTTGGTGATTCACAAATTGTTTGCAACTGGCTGAACGATGCATCTCATTGCTATGCATTCTCTTTGAGACATATTCTTGATGAGGCAAAAAGACTGATCACATCTTTTGAATCCTTTGTCTGTCGCCATATCTACAGGGAACAGAACACCGATGCGGACCAACTATCCAAAGAAGCAGCGCACAGACAACGAGACGACTGGCTGATCCAGGAGGAGATTGATGGAACCTTCCATCAACACTACCACAGACCTTTTGATGACCTTACTAGGAATGGGTCTCAGACCCTCATATAATCAGTTTCTGTTTTATGTGGATTTTGACATATGTATTTACATGTATATACATCATTATATATGAACCAGTTACAGCAGTGCTCTCTGCATAGAGCCGAAATGTAATGTGTTTACATCATGTTTCTTCTAAGTTTTGGACATATCTAGTTACAGTTACAAGGACTCCCTGCGTGGAGTCAAGACATACAGGGTTTTTTGTACAAGGCAGGCCTCTGGACCACAATATGAATATGCATCAGCATCTGCAAAATGTAATTTCTCCATATTAATAGAAATTATGACTTTTTCCTTATGGGAAAAAGAATAATTTATTTCCTTGAAGAATATTTTGTTGATTTTTTTATCTATAGTTTGTTTTGCAAATTCAAGAAATAATGTAATTTTTTTAATAAGTGGCTAGATTTACAAAATATTTATATTATTTATTTCTCCAAACAATGCTGACATCTCCAGTTTCTATATATCTTAGAAATGGATCTTGAATAGCAAATTGATGAAATTTTTTGAGGCGATCTATTTTGAATGTTTATAACTATATATTTTCCTCTAATGAATATTTTGATTACATTGTTGTATGCAATTGTCTATTAATCATTTATAATATATGTAATTTTGAATATATGTATTGCCTATTAGTAAGTTTTTGTTGTAACAACCCCGGTTAAAAATTTATGTAAAAAAAATATAAGACCAAGGTCATGGGATACATATTCCAAGTTGAATGTTGGGAAAAGCATCTGGTATTCATTTTGGTTATTATGGCTAAAGGAAATTGGCGAAGGCAATGAAAAAGGATTTGAAAAGACAAAGTGGCATTAATTGACATTTTATTTATGAAAATAATGAAAATTAGGAGAAAAGGAAGGTGAAAGGTCACAGGTTGCATGTGAGGAGGAAAATGAAGGAAAATAATGGAAAAATGAATAAAATATAGGCATCACTAATAAAAAGGCTTATGAGGATCAATTTACAACATTTTGTCTATTTAGTTTTGGAGCTCTCTCTTTTCTCTCTACTCTCATACACTTAGAGTATTCTTGGAGAACTCTAGCATTGGAGGAATGAAGGAAAAGGAAGAAAAACAAAGCAAAGGGAAAAAAAGATCAAGCAAGGAAGAGTGGGATCGAACACTTCAAATTTGGATGAAGGAAAGCAAAGAAAGTAAAGAGGAAGTAAAGATCAGGCAAGGAAGCACAAGATCAAGTAGCTAAATTGGGATTATTTGTAGGTATCGATTTCCATGTGTGATTTCCCTTGCTAGATTTGGCATGCATGGCACATGCATGTGTATTTGATTCTCTTGATGTCATTGGCATGGGTTTTGCTAGGTGTGACAATGTTCTTTAGCCTTGCCTTTGCATTTCCAGATAATAATGGTGTGATGGATTCTATTTTATTTGGTTAAGTTGGATTGTCAGATGGTTTAAAAACTAAATGGGGTGGTCTTCAAAAGAAAGAACGCATGGCCTAGGAATCCCTAAACCAAACTGGGATTGTGGTAAAGGTGGATTTTGTGTGCCTCGTTGGTCATAGGGATCCTTAACTGTTGTATGGCGGGATATACGGTAAATCCTAGAGGTGTGTGTCCTCAATCAGGACTAGGAATCCTTGGCTGGTGAATGGTGGGATATACGGTATATATTGGAGGGTGGAGTCTTGATTAGGTATAAGAATCCTCGACCATTGTATGGCGTGATATAAATTCCTCATAGTGTAAGCAAAGGTATCCGGTGGTATCCATGCTTATTTAGGGCCTAGTGATCCAGTGGGGATTGTGGTAAAACATGTAGAAACCTAGTTTGGTTTGGTTTTCAGTCCCACATTCATGCTTGGAATATGGCACGAGGGTGATTAGTTGAAAGAAATATTTGATTCAGCCAATCTATGGTCAGGTGGTTCGTGGAAGTCCCATACTTGGTTGGCTTTTGCGTTCATTAATAAGAGCTCTTTTTCCATGGTATATCATGTGTAAATGTACTGACTTATATGTTGATTTTATTGATGTTATATTCTTGTATTTTTGTTGGTTATATGTTGCTTATGAGTATGTTATATGACAAACTTAATGTATTGTTTTCATCATGTTTTAATTAGTAGTTTAAATTACAATGAATATATGACCTTACCTTGAATATATGTAAGGTCCCACCTTACAAACCATCAATAATATAGAGAAGTAGAGGTAACATTAATCACTAATACTCAAATTGTTTTTTTTTTTCTGTAACATTACTGACTTAGTTATCATGTAATGATGTTCCTTCATCTATTTCAATATAATAATAACACATAAGAAGTTTGGGATAACTTTCCCTTAAAACCAATTCCAAAATGTATTTCTCCTCAAGTTTAAAAGAAGCATGTGCTCTTTTCATACTTACATGTGAGCTCTATGTAAGACTGGAAATAAATTGCACCATAATGTCTATGCGAGCATTAAGATAGATCAACCTATTTGATCTCCTAGATTATGCTAAATAATTTTTACTTATTGACTCTTGATATCATACCCACAAAAGTATGCCACAAGAACCTAAAATATTATCCTTCTATCACAAAAATCACATATAAGGGTATGAGTATTAACCTACTTGTAACAAGATAACTAAAAGAGGAATATTCCTATCTCCATCAGTAAATATAATAAATATGATATGTTTATTGATTCATCAATTAATAATTCCAAATAACATTTCTTCAATCATGAGACTCGTATAATGAATGTTGCAGCAATAGCAACCATTTTTACAAATTTAGAAGCATATTATTCTTCAAAAAGTGCCAAATGAACAATGTACTTAACAAAATTGGGCACACTAGTTTTTTTCTACATCCATTAAAACATAATATTGCACCCATGAATACATTCAGCTTAGATGAAACTCATTATGCTCACTTGCACAAAATCATACAGAATTAGTCACTCTAAAATTGTTTCCAACAAAAACTCTTTTTTAAATGAAAGCTTTAGATAACAAAAGTAAAAACTATCCTATTTTATATTCACACTTCAACAACTTATTAAATTCATTTTCACATTCATTAAAAAACTTGCAGACATATGAAGCTACATCCATTAAATAATCTATTCATAAATTTTCTAGTACATAAAAGTTACAGTAAGTAGGACATTTACTCTAACAATTTATATACAGAAAAGCTACATCCATTGAGGCCTTTTGAAAAAAACTTTTCAAGCATGCAATATACAGGTTACAACTACTTAGGCCTTTTGACAAACACTTTGCAAGCATGCAATCTACAGCCATTGATGCTTTTTGACAAACACTTTGCAAGCATGCGATCTATAGCCATTAAGGCATTTTGTCAAACACTTGGAAGTCAAAATCTCTTAAGGAAATTTTACATGAATCTAAGATTCTTCCTCAATCTATTTAGCTCATAAAATTTATAAATTAATTCTTCAAATAACAAAATATTAAAACAGGGACTAAATCGTCTTATTCTTTAACCCAAAACTTGACAATAGGGGCACATAATTGGCAATAACAATATGAAAAATCACCCAATTTTACAATCTAAGTTCTGAAAAGTGTCTGTTTGGAATCAAGTTGGGGGTTATGAGTCCATAAGTTACGAATACCCCCTGATGTTAAGCTGAATCGCAACAGAAATGCTCAGGGATACAATTTCTTAAAACAAAAACAATAAAAATTCCTACTACTTGATTTATCACTTTTGTCAAACATTTAGTGTGAAAAATTCAATTACATGTGTACATGGAGAAAGAAAACCAAAATTTATGCTAATATGATATTTTCATCAACTCATGACAACCTTCTATGGACAAAAATTCATTAAAATTGAACTTAAAAACTTTAAAGACACATTCTTGTTTTAACCCCCCTACATGTACATTCTCAATTACATATGCCATTCATTATTGGTTAGCTCAGAATTAACTCTGTAAATATCTCATAAATATTCACAAGTATAAAGTTCCCATAAATTGAAAGTTTTACAACACTTTAAACTAATAATAACCGGAATATCAAGAATGCTTATGAACATAATTGGTTGTGTATTTACACAACTCCAAAAAGATGGGAATATGCAATAGCTCCAATGAGAGTATGCATATCCTTAACAACCCATTGTGAACCATCTGATTTTACACCCAACCATATCCAAGGAGAAATTCTCCCCCTAGAACCCCCAAGCTGTAAGAGCTCCAAAGCAGTACCAAACTATAGTAGTAGTGAGGTATACAAGGAAAACTGAGGAAGATAAGTTTCACTTCCTCTCAATACCACTCATGGACAACTCCACGGGCATAACTACTTAGTAATTTAATTTATGAATTCCAGATTCATTTCAACGACATTTGGCTACTCTCCAAGACTCTCCCTCTTAAAATCCTCTTCAAGTCTCTCCAACTCTTCATACTACAATTCACCTAACCCCTTTTTAAGTTAGAATACATGAGACACATATATAGGAGGAGCAACAAATTCTTGTCATAAAGGAGGGGTAAAATGAATGCCTTTTGTTCCATTTATAGGAGTGTAACTCATGCCATTAAGGAGAGGTATGCATATTTTAGTTAAGGAGAGTGTAACTTATGCATTAAAGAGAGTGTAATAGGAATATTTTATGACATGTATTTAATGAGTGTAAGAGGAATATGTCATTCTTTTATGACTGCATAAAAGAGGGTGTAATGTATTATTAAAAGAGAGAGAGATTTACATAGAGCCTTGAGAGTCATCAAGGAGAGAGGTGTGAAGTGATTGAGAAGGTGGAGGTGACTTGTTATTCCCCTTTAATAGTAATATCATAGCCTCATAAAAGATAATAATAATATTAATAAGATTGAGGATTAAGTCGAGATTGAACTATTAGGATTGATTAATGATAATTTAAGTGATTTTACTTAAACTATAATTGAGTACCCATTGATTGAAGGTGATTTAATATTTTTGGAAAGTCATACTTGAGATGCTAGACATGACTTTCTACTTTTAGAAAGGCACTCCAGAATTGTCAGAAATGAGATTTTATTATGGAAGTTCATTTCCGAGCTTCCCATGAGTGTTATTTTTCTTCGAGAGAACAGCTATTCCACATCCCTATTGCATACGTATCCGCGTGTTAGTATATTGAGGACATCATACCCTGATCTACTCCAAGGAACCAAGATTCCACACCTTGATATTTTAAATATTTAGGACTTCCCGTCCCAATCAATTTATTATAGATCCAAGAATCCACGTATTTATCTTTCATGGATTTGTGACTCTGGGCCCTAATCCTTTTATTATATATCCAAGACTATGCATCTTTATCTTTCATGAATTTAGGACTCTACGCCCTAATTTCCATGGCTTATCATCTACTCTAGATTGAAACTTTTTGATTCAGCTTAAGGTACTAGTTGTGAGTTCATACCCATATGATGATTTGCTGATAAGACTTTGTTCCAAGACCTATACACTTCATAATATCATAGATCAAAGGAATCAAATGAATTTCATAATTAACTTATTCACATTTTACCAAAGATTGAGCATGACTTCGACAATCATTTCGGTTCTCGAAAAATGACTTCCATATCCATTTATAATTTGAACATCCTTTTTTGCAAATAACCATGTCCCCTATCACATCCTGCTCAATACCAGATTAAGCATATATAATCAAAAAAATCATGTATCATGACTTCCACAGTCATTTGTAATTTGAGCATCCTTGTTTGCAAATAACCATGTCCCCTGCCACATCATGCTCAATACAATATTAATAATATACAATCATAAAAATCATGTATCATGACTCCTATAGTCATTCATAATTTGAGCATCCTTTTTCTCAAATAACCATGTCCCCTCCCACATCCTGCTTAGTCAATATTATGCATATATAAACACACAAATCGTATATCATCCACAAATAATAATTAATCATATGTTCCACATAACCATGATCATCCATGGATCTATGTGTCTCAATTTTGTATCACCATCCATGTCATACACCTATGTCCAAATTAGGATACCAAAAGCGAAAACATTGATAATATGGTCTTAACCAAAATTAGTTCTTGTACAACAACCATAGATATTTTCATAAGCACAAAGAAACCAAGTGACCCAATCTAGGACTATAACATATAAGGATGTACATAAGTCTGTCATGCATAATCTTATATCATTACATCAAAATCACCCTCTTTAAGTGTGACAAAGCTAACCTTGACAAGGTGGGACACTACACATCCCTGGTTGGGTTTTTCATTCATTAATAAAAGCTCTTTCTCCTTGATATAACACGTGAAAATGTATTGTCTTATATGTGGATTTTATGGTTTTTATATTATTATATTTATGTTGGTTATATGTTGGTTATGAGTATATTCTATGACAGACTTGATGTATGGTTTCCATCATGTTTTGATTAGTGGTAGAAATTACAATGAATATATGACCTAATAGATGATCATGCAACTCTTGTGATAATGTGACAATTCTTATTTATGGATTTCAGATAAGTATGATACCCCTATGCTCAAATCTGTTGTTATGACCTATATATTACATATTTGTGACATGTTTGACGAAATGCCTATCATGGCTAGTAGGGGTCCAGTCAATTCATTGATCAATTGTTTGCATTAGTACCTTTGTTTTAATGCCATTTATAATTTCTAAAGGTTTCATGAAGTTCTAGGGAGTGACCTGAGTCTTAGCCCTAAAAATGTGGCACATAATCTGGGGTCACTAGCTAAGAACTAGTTGAAAATGTCCATAATAGTTAGCATGCCCATGTTGTGGAGGAGACTAGAAGGCCTTGATTGCATGCATGGCTTGTCATGGGAGTGGCTGGGGCTCCAGATCAGTGAAATGTCAAGTTACCTAAGGGGTTTGTCACCTGAAAGGGTTGGTTGGATCGTAAAGGTTTTATAGCATGTGTGGAAGGTCATAATGGTTTTGTTTCATCAGTTCCACTTTATTAAATTTAGATTGGGAGTTGAATCACATCATAGTAGCCTTTTCTCACATGTTTACCCTAGCGAACCGGTTAACTTTGGTAAATGTGGGAGGAGGGTGTTACATATTTGTATCAGAGTGGGTTCCATTCTCTTTGGGTGATGTCTAGTTTTTGTTCTCTTTGGGTCATATATGATACCACAAGGTGGTATCAGAGCCGGTTCTATTCCCTTTAGGTGATGTATGGTTTATGTTCTCTTTGGGTGATATATGATACCATAGAGTGGTATCAGAGCATGGTTCAACACGTGGATTGGATGGGAAGAATGTGTTTGTCATGCATGCATGTAGGTTGTATATGTTCTTGTTATGTATGAATGGTATTGGTCATTGTTATAGTTGTGTTTACATGTAAGAGTTGATGATGTTGTTATTGGGATGCTTTAGTCATGAATGCATGTTGGTTGAATATGCATTTGATATGCATGTCAATGTTTATATGTTGTTATGCATGCATTGTCATGGTCATTGTTGTATCTTTGTAGACAATTCTAGGTTGAGGAACTGTGCCAAAGCATCTAAATAAGCTTTTTGATTTAATTGGATAGTCAATGTATTAAACCATTAAACAATTGTAAATTCTAAGTATTTTTGAGAAGATTAAAGGGCTAATTTTCGTTTGTAAGAGAATTAATCTTTAAATTGATTTTAAAAAGCAGAAATTAAGAAGGTATATAATTCTTAAACATTCATAATGAATATATAATTGATCATATACAATTGATGTGTGCATAAACTTCATACATCCAAACAATACACATTCAACAGATGACATAAGGAAGTACTTAAAAGATTTAGATAGATTAACTAAGACAAATTATTTAATTAATTAATCTCTTTTAATGGTTATAACTTTGTAGAGGGTTGTCAGGGAGATTGATATTCAATCTAGCTTTGCCCAAGCTCCTATGTTACCTTAAACACGTGCAGAAATAAATATGAAAGAACATAAATGAATAATAGGACAAACTCACATGAATACACAAGTTGTTAAGAATGAAGCCAGAATCCTTCAATTATCTTCAAAAATAGCTCAAAATATTACAATCATGTCTTGGATCATTACAAGGGTTCAAGCTTGTTTTCTTCGAATTGCACCATACTTGTAGAGCACAATTCCAAAATATCTAGATCTAAAAATAAAATTTATTACAAAATGAAATATATTCTAAAATTCTTTTGGATTTGCAAAATAGAACAAAAACCTATCTATTTTAAATTGATTTGAATAATCAACTCACATTTCGAGGCTGTTGTTTAATGACTGCTGCTAGAAATTGAAATTTCTATTTCCTCCCCCTACAATATTTATTTCTGCTCCTATTTTTCTGCCTTCTAATCACTTAAATCTTGCATTTTGTTCTATTCGATGAGCTCAAGTAACTTATGCCATTTTTTATCATCTGGGATAGAAAATTTTGTTACCTTCCTATATGCCTAATAACCTTTTGTGTACTTTTCAAAAGTTGGCCTAGTTAAAAATAAATGTTGAACTTCATTTGGAATAAAAAGATCATATTCTAGGACTTCCATGAAAGTTTTACCACTGATCATCCCTCTGACTTTCGAAATCTTTGTTTTATCTACTGATATTTCACGTATCTTGTGCTCATAATTCTCTAGTGAAATCAATTGGCCACTAGAGTCTCACAGATTTGGGAGTCCTTTTTTCGCAAAGAATTAAAATTTCTATGAATTTTTTTGATTTGTACCTCTAAGTTTTGGCACTTATTTTCCAACTATAACATTAGATTTCTCTTTGCCAAAACTTTCGTTGTTTCTAGGACTGCATGAGTCTTGTCTTCAACTCCAAATTCTTCAACTTCTTATTTTGTTTTGGAATTTAGGACTTTGATTATTCTGGTAGCTTCTCTTGGCTTGTGATCTAAGTCTTCTTTAATCTCTACCACTACTGCCTTCGATTTCTATAATAATTCCTCCTACTAAAAAATGATTTCAATTGATGGCTATAATTCAGTTAAGGCTGCATTAATATTAATCCATATTTTCTCTTTTGCTTGGAATAATGTCTGTGTAATTAAAGATTCATTCTCATATATCTCTGATTGCTTAGTCAATTGGTAATTTTTCTTTATTTTAAAAAAATATGCATTATCATTTTTTATCTTATTGTCTTGGATCTTTTCTAGTTGAAATTTGAGTTTTTCAATTTCCTTATCTTTTAGAGATAAACCTCCCATGGTTCTAAAGAATCATTTTTCTTAATTTTGACCAGTATACTCTATTTCTACTGTGGACACTATTGTTTTAGATGTTCCTACTCCAATGTTGATTTGGAGCTCTCTATCCTTAATCAATTTTTCCATTTATGTCTCCATGTAATGAATCTATATATTATGTTGAAAAATAATTTGAAGCATGTTCTCCTTCTCTTTTTCTAGCTGACTCACTTCTTGTGTTTGTGGATGTTTAGTTTCTGGTAGTTTTAACTATTTCCTCAAAGTTGGATATCTGCATTTATGCTTTTGATTATTTCTTCTACTACCTTTACATATTTAGGATCCAATCCTAATTTTAAAATTAGGTCTTCAAGTCCCTTAATTTTGGTATCCTTATCTAGAGAAGACATATTTTCTAGCTTCAATTGAGAATGCATATTGTTCAATGATGCTTGCAGCTTAGAAGCTACCATGGAAGAACTTCTCAAAGATGTATACATCATCCCCCCTGCTTGCTTGTGAAGATCAATTTGATCTATGAGATGAATCGGTTTAGTATAAAAAGAAAATAAAGAAGATTTATAATCTTCAGTAGTTTTAGGCACAGAGACATATGGTTCCAAAAATGTTAATTGGAATTGTCCATTATCACCATCTAAGGTAGAAAGTAATTTGGTCTGTGTCGCAGAAGACTATTTCCATTTGTAGTACTTCATTCTTCTTTTTCATCTCTAAAAATATCAAAAATATACTTTTCTACCTTGAAGAAGGAGAAGAAGGAGAAGGAGAATCTATTCTAGTATCTTCAATCTGTTGTAATGAAAATGGAGATTCCCCTATATAATAATTGCAGAAGGTCCTTCATAAGTTTGAGCTTCTGAGGATTCTTCTTCATCATTGTTTGTTGTCTTTCTTCTCTTCACCACTTTGAATGTTGTTTGTTGTAAATCTAATTTCAATGGACACTAACTTTCTCTTGGACTTTTTAATTCTTTTTCTATGGTTTTTTGTGTCTCTAATACTATTTGATTGGATATTTCTTTCTCAACTTCCTGCAAAGTATTTTCCTCCCATTCTTCTTTATTGGCATATTGTTCAATTTATGGTTTTGCCACATGAACATAGGGTGTTGACTTTTGTGCAACTCTAATTGATGATATAATTCCTAGTGGATCATAAGACCAACTAAAACTCAATTTGAACTTCATTTGTTTCAATAAATCATTTACCACTCTCTCTGTAACTCTTGTGTTGGATATGAATGTGCCAACCTAAGCTTTTAGTTTGAATTGGGATTTTTGTTTTCTAGAAACAAAATGTACATCATCTACATTTATCATTTGCCTGATATATTCAAGTGCAACAAATCTCATAGGGAGAAAAATTGTCAATTTGTATGGTTGAATATCACGTCCATAAATTATAATTTATGTTAAATTCTAGTATAAATAACAGTATCCAACCTTGGACTATTCACTTAGATGTAGAATTATTTTAATCTCAGTCAAAATCCTAGAAATTTTATCACTCTTTAATAAACAATTTTCTCCATACAAGAACTAATTGACAAAATCACTAAAGGAGAATTCTTCAGAAGTTTTACTCACTAATGAGATCCAGTGAATAACTAATTATGGCATGCCTATAATATCCAATTTCTGTAAAGGAAAATTGAATCTCTCTGATTGATGATATAAGAATGAATAGACCAAATGTGACTAGTGCTTAAAAGAGCCTTCAACACTGAACTTTAAAAAATGATCATAAATTATGTATGAGAGGAATTGGCTATAATTGAACATAATTGAAGGATTTTTCCCAGAAGAAAACACTGATAAAAATCCTAAAATAGCTTCATCCACCCATTAATCAATGGGGTATCCTAACAGACAAGAAACTAGGCAAATGACCTGTCTAGACATCTCAGGGAACATTGCAGCAGAATAGGGAGGGTTGGTCCTTGGAAATTCAGATTTCTCTGGCATAAAATATTTGAATATATGGGCTCTTTATTAAAAGGAAAGATTCTGATAAATAACCATTAACAAATCCGTGGAAAAAGGGTGTAAGGATTCTTGAGAATTCAACTGAAGGGCTCAGAAAATTGACTCAGGAGTCATATAAAAAAAGGTTTCATTATTATAAGGAATGATAGCTCTCTTGCTTGGGAGATAATAAGCTTCACACAAAGTAACAAAATCTAGAAAATGATAAGTCTAAGGGAAAACAAACTGAGGTAGTAGGGATTCCCAGAATGGAAACTCATCACTAGTGTCATGATATTTCTAAAAAACCCAATTGTGAAGTTCATACAAGTTGAACTCACAATTGGTCTCTACAAATTTGAAATAGGTATCAACCAAAGTAGTTCATCCAAATTAATTACAGAGGGTAACACAGGACTTTCTATAGATATCTTTGATTTTCCCTTATGGGAAGCATTAGGGAAAAACATAATTGATGAGGATAATAGAAGGTAACAAAATTATCTAGAAATGAGATGATCATGAGCTGAAAATCATTGTCGTTTACTTGAAGGTTCGAGCTAGAAGCTTTGGTTGTAGGCAGAAAACAACAAAGAATGCATTTTGGATAAGGGATGGGCTTTTAGTAAAATACCAATAACAGAAAAAGAATGGGGTAACGGTTAATGGTGTGGGAGAATTAAATGATTAATGGATACCTGTTAAGTTTATTAGAGAAATGATCATGCCTAAGTATAAGGGAAACTCAATAGTGAGTGAGATTGGCAGAGAAATTGGCGGGAGGATTGAGAAGAGGAAGGAGTGGTTTGCGGGAGAGGGGAGGTATGGGGCTGGTTTATAGTTTTAGTGAGAGGGGCACTACAATATCTGTGGGGCTGTCACGTATCCGAAAGCGGGATCATGAAAACCGCTTTGTGGACCCCCCCCCAAAATTAATTCTCGACAATGCGGGGGGTCCCGCAATGCATCAGGGGTCGTTGATCTGGGAGGACCCAATGTCTTTTGTTGAGAAATGAATAATATTTAAACCCTTAGCAGATAACCAATCAAATAATTGTCTTATAATAAAATAATATATTTGAATATGCTGAGGACTATACAAAAATAAAATTGTGGCATTTAAATGTGCTCACTATTACTAGGGATATTATATTTTTTATTTTTTTATCCCTTTTATTTCCCTTTTTCTTATTTTTCTTGTTCTCTTTTTCTTTTTTTGAAAATGAAGGAAAAATATACAAAATATTACTGGGGTAAAAATAAGTTACAATAGTGATGGTTATACATGTATGGTAGGTTAAACATGCTTTGTGAGGTCATTGTATGTAGTTTATGTCATCATTATGATGTTAGCTGTTATGATTCTAATGTGGTGGCTCAGCTAGAGCAGGAGATGCAGATCATCAAAGTGAGGCTGCAGTAGTGGAGCTCGGGATAAGAGGAGATCATCATTCAGGTTTGTTTATTGGGCATGCTTGTATGTTGGTAAATGATTGTTATATTCATTAGGCTATATACATGTTTTTCATTCAATTTTTGTTGTGGTTACATGCATGATAGATGCTAGTGAATTAGTGTGGTCATATGAACTATCGTCGGATAGTCATGAATGATAGTAACCTATTTTTGTATGCTCATATGCTTGATGATTATAGTCATTGAATATGAGGTATTGATGTTATTATGTTTTGTGCTAATTTGGATTAACCTATGCAAATAATTATGGTTATGACATTCATGTATGATTTAATATATTGTGATATTATGTCATACTAATCTAGACTCACTGTGCATATGTGATTGTTAAGCATGAATGACAAGTGTTTATGATCTTATGAGGTGACCATGTTAGCTAGTTATTGTTATGGATATCATGACCTTATTTATGTTTGAATTGATGTGTTGTGAAGATAAATCATGCTAATCTAGATTGATTGTACATATAACATAGCCTACCTTGAGATACATTAAGGTATGAGTTTGATTATGTCGTCTATTTGGTGTTTGAGTGTTTCATTATGTCATATAGTTGATTTATTTAACATGGTATGTTTGCAAGTTGTTTGAATGTCTAAATAATTTCATGATATGAGTATGTGTCTGCAAGATTGCACGAATGAATGATCTTGTTTTAAGAAGGCCATAGATGGTCGTACTAACACATTATGTGCTTAAAAAACGGATATGTACTCGAGTATGAGTGTGTGCTAGTTGCAGTATTATGATTTTGACTATTATTGATTATGACATGGCTGATTAGTCTTGGTAAAGGTTGATTTCAAATTAATAGATATGATTTCTTGATATTTGGAACACGTGACTGAGATATGTGAACAATTGCAGGGAAACATGCTTGGTATTAGCGTGACAAGGTAATAGTTGATGTGTTTATATAACTAATAGTTGGATGATGTGATAGTACATAATAAGACTCGGTTGCAGCATGGTGAAAGTTAAAATAAAGGAATTGGGTGACAATTACCTTGGCTATGTTTGGAAACCATAATTCTGAATGAATGAGTGCTTTGAATACAGGAAGTCTTCTTAACCTAGATTTTGCATGATGTTATGTGGATATATGTTATATTCCTAAACATGTATTTGACAGATATATTAAGATGGTTTTCAGCTATGGCTAGATTCATCAAGGGAATGGAGTCCCTTGAGAGATGATATATGTACGAGTTCAGTTACAGGTCAGCGTGCTGAGTACAAAACGGTAAGGTAACTGGTGTATTGTTATATTTATTTATACACTGACAGTTATGTGTTTCTCGTTGTATGATGCAGGTATTGCATGGAAAAAGAGACTACCATGAAATATTGAAGAAATCTCAGGTTGAATTTCCCTTGGAGGGATTGGTAACTCATGGGGTTGAGTCATGGTGTTTGTTGGGAGTTTTGTGCTTTTGGTATTTGTGATTTAGTTGCGCTTGATTTGTAGTTTGTTTGTGTATGGTGCAAGGCCTTGCCACTTTGTTTGTGGTGTTCTATATCTATTGGTTTTTCATGTTTTTCTTCTTGTCTGTTTCTTGTTATTCCCTTTTTTCTTTTGAAGGTCTTGGGAATTGGTTGGGAAGGAGGAATTTCATGGAGCTCAAGGAGAGTTGAATGAAACCTAACAAGTGATGTAAGGCCCAGATGAAGCTCAGTGCATGTATAAGGGCAGTTGAAGGCAAGAGTATGACAACTAGTTGGATTGGTTGGGTCCATTGATGTAAATGGACGGTGGTAGGACAACCATGAGAAAAATAATCAGGAAAGGTAAATTAAATGGATTTGAGGTGTGAGATGCCTTAGGATATGTTGGGAACTTTTTTTCTCAATGTTGTGCATGTTGTGCACGGATAAAGGGAGTTCTCTTAACCTAAACCTTATGATATCTGGTAATTGTGTCATTTCTATGATTATGTTAATGTCGATATATGCATATATGTATGTATGTATGCATGCATGTATGTTGTTGACTAATGAGGTCATTAGGATTGTTCTGTGTTGGCGTTGACATGTATGTTGAGGGATAGATCAATAGGTTAAAAGAAATATTAATTGTTATTGAAATATTGCTAATTGAAGAATTGAATTGGGCTAAAGTAATTGAAATAGCATAGACTAGTGAAAAGTTAACATTCTTGAATTCTACCCACAAGATGAATTAAAACTCAACCCTTTTAGAGTCTTGTTCATAGTTCCTACATGGCTAGTTGATTTTCCATGAATAATGATTATGTATGTGGCATCGTCTCAAATTATAGTTGTCGATCACAATAGGTCAACTTTTGGGAGCTATAGATTTCACGTACAAGTTTCGATCGAGGAAATTTATGTGTTTTAGAAAGTTATCGAAGTGTAAATTATGGAATCTATGTCCATAGTAAGTTTATGACCACAAAAAGTCATCATTTAAGGCATCAAAATGACTCTTGAATCTTTTCTTCAGTAATTGTCCAAACTAGGACCATTGATAAAAACAACCGTAGAAGTTGTTCTTCCAAATATTCCACTCCAAAAGAATTGAGATGGATGAGAAATAAAATTGTCATCCAATCCATATCAAGATCATTGTTTCTATAAACCCTAATAGAAACTATAATTTCATCAATATTAACCTGGATAAAATATTGTAAGTCCCTAAAACACTTCTTTCTGCGCAGAAGTTGAAAGTGGGAATGTTCAATTTTCTCAAGCCCTGAAGATTAATATGGATAAATATTTGTTGCATTCAATTTTCATGCTATTATATATATATATATATATATATATATATATATATATATATATATATATATATATATATATATATATATGTTTTCAATATTATTCTTGTATCATTTGATGTAATTAATTGGCATGATTAATATTAGTGTGGAAAAGAAGTTTATAAGGATTTGGTGGAATAAAACAAAATCAAATTATGAAATATGCTTTTACTAAATAAGAAGGGCCTAAGGTTCCATGTGAGGAATTTTGTGTAAGGAGGCTAATTTTAGTAACTACAAACACAATAGATACAAAGGCTAAGGTTGAATTAGAGGAAGTCCCTACATAAGCATGTGAAGCAAATCTACAAAAATAACACAAATATGAAGAGGAATATAATGAGTTATATTATTCAAAGGAACGACATGTTCAAGATACAAATACCAACAACGAATAACAAAGGTTGCATATCAACATCGACAACAAATTGAGAAAAGAAATAATCAAGGAAATGTTGTGAGAATTAGAAAACTTACTTTGGACCCATATGGAACCAAAAACATGTCAACAACATGGAACCAAAGGATAAAGTATAATCAAGATTGAGGTGGAAAGAAAGTGGTTGAACTACATGTTGACATTTCATTAGGATGGATGGATGCTCATCCTTGATACCAATTGACTACATTACTTAGTGGATCACATTATATTGATTTTTCCCATATTTCAAGGATTAAATATGTCAAGGAAAATGAAATGTACAATACTTAGGGAGTAAATGTTAAGTACTTATCGAGGGATCCAAAGGCGTAATGATTGTAATGTCGTCATAATCTTGGAATATGCCCACTATGTAGTTAGAGGAAATAACGTAATAGTAAGAGGCTGTGAGAATAAATCCAAAAGCATACTTATGATAAACTAAATATACATCCAAAGGATAATAGCTTGAGTGGTAGCTAGCGAGTTTAATTCCATCTCCACCCAGGTTCTATTCTTAGAACATGTTAGCCTATGTGGTAAAAAGTTGAAAACATTGAAAATTGTGATGAGTAATTCCTATATGTTCGAAGCGGGAAAAATTGAATATCTCAATCCTCCAAAGTTAACAATTGATTATTATTTTATGGTTTCATTTTATATTTTTTAATTCAAAGATTTACATTTACTATGTTATAATAAGACTTATGCCCCATATAGACATAGAATCTTCCTTCCTCTATGCACATTTACAATTGGTTGTCAAAAATTGTAGACCCCTCCCTTATATACAAAATCTCTATAGCTACCATAATACCATATATTTTTTTAGAGAAATTACAATGGTCAAAATCACTAAACTCTCCCTTATATACAAAATCTCTACAACTACCATAATACCATATATTCTTTTACAGAAATTAGATGATGATTAAAGAGAGATAAAAGAGCTTTATGCTTGAATCATTTTATTCTCTAAGTCATGATCTAATAAGATATTAAATCAAAACATTATAAAAGATTAAAGAATATTAATTTTCACATCAAGTTATTTATCTTATTGTGTAATATTGAAAAATATTAAGCAACAACTACCATATTAACATGGTAGGTCATATATTTTTTTGGAGAAATTAGGTGATGACTAAAAAGAGATAAAAAAGCTTTATACTTCAATCAATTTTTTCTCTAAGTCATGATCTAATAAGATATTAAGTCAAAAAAATTATAAGAGATTAATAAATATTAATTTCCATAAAATTATTTATTTTTCTTTTTGCAATACTGAGTAATATTTAAACAACAACTACCATATTACCATCGAAGGTCATATATTATTTCTAGAGAAATTAGGTGAAAATTAAAGGGAGATAAAATAGCTTTATACTTCAACATTTTATTCTCTAAATCATGATCTAATAAAATATTAAATCAAAACCTTATAAAAATTAAAAAATATTAATTTTCATATAAATAATTTATTTTTCTTATTTGTAATATTGAAAAATATTTAAGCAAAATCACAAAATTTTTCTTAGCTTTTTGAACCCATCTGGTCAGCACTGCCCTCCTCTTCATTGGCGGAATCGATATTATGATCTGATTGGGTCTTCAACCCCATTTCGTTATCCAGAGAATTTATAACCGCCTTGATCCCTACGTCGCTCTCTTCCGAACTACAGATATTATCGATCTTCTCAAGAGAGCATGAGATCCGATGAGGTTAAGTCAATTGCAGATTCTCGGAACAGGAATCCGAAGGCCGCGGTCAAAAAATTATCCGAAAATCTGCAATCGACTTAAGGATGCGGCATGAGATCATTGTCATTTGCTAAGGTTAATCCGCTGTTAATTCGCTTCGCATCTGGCAAAGCCAACCCGCCATTCCAATACTCGTCTCTCCCTCGCTTGGAGACTGCCATCTTTTACAAAGAAATATTGTGATTAAAAAACAATCGATACAACAATACAGAGTCTTGTTTATATCATCTGACTTCCTTCTGGATTTGGGAGTTATTGAAAGAGCCAAGTTGTCAGCCTAAAACTGGTCTTACTATATATAGGTAGTTGAGAGAGGGAAAATCAGAAGAGATCCCGGCTGAGGTGGAAGCTTCCCCAGTAAATCCAACTTAAGCCAACGTTATGCGTTTAGAAGCATTTTCCTCTGTTGAAATGACATCCGTAAAAGCCGCGTAAAACCAATGCAGTGTCCAGTAGACTGAAGGTGAGGTAAAACGGAATTCGAAGGAGCCGCGTCGCACAAACGCGTGGCCAACATCACGACGGCTACCCAAATTCATTTTCATTCAAACTGACCTCTCTTTTCAGTCATGCAGATCTAAACCTCCACGATACGTTGCAAGACGCGGTGCGTTTGCCTTTCGCATGAACCTGCACAGAGCTGCCGCCAACTTTGGCACCGTTTGTATGTACTTCGTGGAAACGGCAAACCAACGCGTGGTCCAAATAACGGTGCGGAAGGCAATTAGAAAAGTAAAAATACAATGTGAATGCTCTCCGACACTTTTGTCGCGGTTTGTGACTGCGGTTTGTGCCGAGATCCAAATTTGAGTCATTTTTTATGGTATAACATGTGATCACAATTTTTTTTTTTGTGAATTTGCTAGCATTACATTTTCATTGCGTTTAAATTTCTCACTTGGGATGGTATAAAATTTGAATTTGAGATTTCTAATTGGATAAGACTTTATGTCAACTGCCATTACCAATTAAATTACCCAACAAACTTAAAACAAAATTTAAAATTCATCTACTTGTAAGAAATACCATTGAATTATAATTATTATGTTGGATTACCCAAACAAACTTTAAAAAAAAAAAAAAAAAAATCATCTACTTGTAAGAAATACTATTGAATTATCATTATTATGTTAATTGGTATTTTTCGATTGAATGTTAGTTGTTTAGTCTTTCTTTTTATAACAAGTTCGCGTTGCACACGGGTGGATTGAAGCGATAACAAAGGAAATTAACTCAGTTTACACGTGAAGCCCAGTTTACAGTTCATGGATATGGTGAAACCCAGCAGTAGCAGCCCACCGAGGCCTCTAATTCGATATCTACCCGCCAGCGAGACAGGCAAAATATATGAGAAATTTAACCTTATTATACCGTAGCAGGCATATAGCGATCGATATAGCGTTGAATTTGAATTAATTTTGTTGGACTTTTTAAATATCAAATGCCATTTAGTGCTTTAACCAAAGTTTTAAGCAAAAACTGATCATTCAAATTATTTAATTAATTGCGGCAGGTATATAGCGATCCATATCGCGTTGAATTTGAATTAATTTTGTTTGACTTTTTAAATATCAAATGCAATTTAGTGCTTTAGCCAAAGTTTTAAGTAAAAACTGATCATTCAAATTATTTAATTAGTTTTCCCAAGTTTTTTATTGAGGACTTATTTTTTTAGATTCAGTTTGTTGATTTGATCAAAACTCTGCAATCGCTTGCGTTACTTCTAACTAAAGTTTCGGTCACCTACACCTATGGTGTAGAGCAAATACACTTGCCCCAAAAATACACCTGCCACACCGCCGAAATACACCTGCCACCCTCCAAAAAATACACATGCCACCCCGCCACTTACACCTACCACCATATCCATCCATGGTAAACTCGCCAGATTCAGAGCTCCGCATTCCTCTGCGAGTGACCATGGAATGAACATTTGCAAAATTCATGGTAAGCAAATGCTGGAACTGGAGGGGAGGCCAAAATTCAGAAAAAAACCTGGAGAAGACCTGGAGATTTGAGTGTCTAATGTGAAGGTAGATGATCGTCATTTTTGTGACAACTGCCACACATCTATGGTAAGCTTCCACAGAAGCTGTGATGATTGTGAGTATGATCATTGTCTTTCTTGCTGCGGTGAGATTGTGAGTATGATCTTTGTCTTTCTTGCTGCGGTGAGCTTGGGGAAGAGTGTCTACGAAGACATTGTGTTGAATTTATCAGCGCCTTACCTTTCAAGGAGTACACCCATCCTAAATCTGGGATTCTAAATCTTGCCACAAAGCTTCCAAAGCACTCCTTGAAACCTAATTTGTGTCCCAAAACTTACATAGCCTATGGCACCAGGGAAGCCTATGGCACCAGGGAAGAGCATATTAGAAGAAGGGATTTACTCACTAAGCTGCACTTGGATGTGGCCGATGCTGTCAATATTATAACGCATACAGCCGAAGTCAAATTCACAGATTCCAAACAAAAAGTGATAGATAAATTGAGAGAAAAATACAGAATAAGTGATGGGCTGCCAGAGAGTTCAGGGAGGATTGAAAACAAAGACTCTAAATTTGGAGGTGCTCTTTGGGATATTTTTCGGAGAGAGGATATACCCAAGTTACAAGATTATTTGGTGAAACACGAGGGGGAATTCAGGCACCTTGAAAATAAGCATCTTACACACGTTACTCATCCAATTCATGATCAGACTGAATGAGTATCATAAGGGGTAACTGAAAGAAGAATATGGAGTAGAGGCATGGACATCCGAACAAAATCTTTACGAGGCAGTCTTCATTCCAGCTGGGTGTCCTCATCAAGTTCGGAATCTCAAGTCATGTATTAAAGTTGCCATGGAATGCACCTCAGTTTTTAAATGTTTATTCTAAATAAGTTGGAAAAATAGATGTTCGTTCTATTTTTAAATGATTTGTCTTGGAGTGAAAAGATATTGCAGAGACTTAGTTTTTGTTTGACCTTGTTTTTTATTATCCGCTTTATGAATGTGTTCTAATATCAACTTAATTGTAGCGAGTTCATTCTCCCGTAAAGATTCTTAATTCCAAGGTAAACTGTAGAAATATTCTGTGACAGTCCTTTGCAAACAATGCAGAAATTCTACTACATCAGTCATGGTTCAAAAATGCTTATGTTTATTTTCTCTAAGTTGGAAAATTAAGTTGGAAAATTCTTTGGAATCCGTTAGAACTATTTTATTCATCATCAACTAACTATTATTACAGGATCAATGGCAGAATCTATTATTGTAATGCCACTGAGCTTCTTCTGATCGCAGAACTAACAATAGTTTATCATCAACGAACTATCATTGCAGGAACAATGGCAGAAGCTATGAGTTTCTTCTGATGTCATTTCTGATGTCATTGTCCTGTAACAGGCCTCTTCAAACAATGTAGAATACTACCATATGACTCCAGATTTTTCATTTCTTATTATGTTTATTTTCTGTACTTTGGAAAGTTTTGTTAAATTTTTTAAGATAGGGTTAGAATGAGTTGGAACTATGTTAACAATACTCACTATTATTGCAGGCAATATGGAAGACTATTATTTTTACTACCAAGGAATGTTGTCTACAGATTTTCTTTGGTAAAGGCCAGATTTCTTTGATAAGTGCGGTTTTTTTAAACCACCTCGTCACTAATACCGTTTCGATGTCTGTATCAGCTTTACTAATGAATTGAAGATCCTATTATCATTTAAATTTTGCTGATCAACAGGACCTACGTTGTTTGCTGAATTCCTTATCAGGAGCTCCTTATCAGCAGCACAGGCAGACACTGGGGCGCGCTATGATTGAATTTAAGATTTCAAGCAACTGGTGGCTAATATATCATGTTGTTGATATCGAAAACAGTAGTTTTAAATATGGACATAATCCTTTTTTATTTCTCTGGGATTCTGTTTAAATCAAGCCTTGTGCGGGTAGTCATAGTTATCTTCTATACATACACGCATTGGAAACACGAATCTATCCTTTGGCTATGAATCCGAATCAGCAGAGAGGTGCAACACAGATTTCTACCAAAGGTGCTTCAAAAGAGTTTACATCATAGTTACCAAGTTCAACCGTACTGGAAAAAAGTTTCGCAAATTCGCCGATTCGGTTAGATATGGTGAATAATTCTCCCCATTCGAATTCGGTACGGTCTCCACCGGCGAGCTTGGTCTATTCGTCCACTTTCTCGCAGCCCGGTGTACATTTCATTCTGTGCACATATTATATAAGATATACCTGAGCATATAAGGCAGTGACGGAAGGTTTCAATGGCATGTTATTTGCATCATTACCAACAATGTGATGAAGAATCCACTAAAGAATGGCATGGCAGGAACTAAATAGCCCAGAACTGTTCCTAAATCGCCCAGAGCTCATGGGGACGAACAGGCAGTTGGTATCAAGCAAATATTTTCCATAAGTTTTTTTGAAGTGGTTTTGGGTAAACGAATAGAGGTATTCAATATATTCAATATTTTTATAAGCTTTTTTGTAGTGGTTTTGGGTAAACGATTAGAGGGATTCAATATACTCAATATTTTATAGACTTCCAGGGAGTTGTCATTTATACGGCAGGTATGCCGAATGCAATGCATCCTTGTTTAGGGGTTCAATTCCATTGTTGGTTTTATTGCATCATCGTTGTAATAAAAATAAATAAATGAGATGTTTTATGCTTTTTAAGAACCAAAGCATGGTTGCAATCAAAAAAATAGATGAGATATATGTTTTTTACACAATGGATGCAAAATCAGTTTTTTACTTCGTTTTTATTAAGTATTTAAATAAAAAATATGTTGATATACTTACCTTAGTTTTTTAGAAAAATAAACCATTTTAAATTACATCATATTTATTTATTTATTTATTTATTTATCACGAGGGAAAAATTTTAAATTTATTTGATTAATAATTAATTTTAAGTACATATGAAAAACTTTATTATAAAACCACAAGCGTTTACATGCTTAAAGCATGATGCAATTGATGTTCTTCTTACATAATGTATACCAATCAAGAACCAAAACATACATTCACTATCAATTTAGTATTTAAATAAGGAAAGATAATCATATACCAACCATGGCTTTTTAAAATAGCAAACAATTTTAAATTGCATTATATTTATTTATTCTTTTTCACTAAATTTTAAATTTATTTGATTACTAATTAGTCTTAATTACTTGTGGCTAACTATATTATTACTCCCTGAAACCACAAGTGAAGTGCTTATAAGCTTAAAGCATGATGCAATTGATGTATGACCTTTGACTTAAAACACTGGGTAATTAGAGCTTTGGTTTAACATAAAATAGGAATTCGTAGAAATTACATGATATTTCCTCACTGGTTTTGGTCCTACATGTACTCAATCAAAAATGAAGAGTCAAGGATGAATATAATATTGGTCCTACACATAGTCAATAAAAAATGATCAGTCGAGGATCAGCTTATTCTATTGATGTTCAAATAAACTTAAAACGTGAGTGTCCAAAACGAGGCATTCATGAATTTATATTGAATATTAAGTCTGCGAAAAGAGGATCCTTTTCAGTCCCATAATGAAAGGTTTGTCTTTGTCTGTTCGAAAAAACTGCCGATTTATTCATTCACCATCTCAATCTTTCAGATGCAAGCGAGAGGACTTCGTTAATGTCTGAATGACAAGGGAGCTTGATCAATAGAATATCGGTCCTACACATACTTAATCAAAAATTATCATTCAAGTCTCAACTTATTCTATTGATGTTCAAATAATAGTTTTTAGATGTAAGAGCTCATTTTTTAGAGGACCATCCTGCAATAATACAATCAATTTTCTTAGCTTCTCTCATGTTGGTTTAAATAACCATCCAAGTCATTTGTCTGAAAATCCTCTAAACGGTAAGAAATTGGGCTAGACTGGAGATTCCTATCATTTGGGAAAAGGAAGTGTTTGACAATTGTTGAGCAATATCAGTGAAACTTGCTTGCTGGATTGCAACAAATACATTGATGGAGGAAACAATGAAGAAATGTATGTTTCTAAGGGTAGAAATATGATGGGAAAAAAAAAAAAAAATCGTTTATTAGAGCCAGACAAGCATGCACTATTATGCACATACTCAAACTCCAAAGAATGCATTAAACATGAGGAATGGAAGTTTTTCTCCTTGAAGATTGTAGACTGCAGTTCTGTGTTGGAAGTGATGGTTGAATATGAGAGCTTCAACTCTTCTGCTAGTGCAATTGACAGCAAAGATGTTAACTCTAATAACATCACAATGAAGACTAAAGTAGAAGCAGTGTTTTATTTCATACATGGTGCATTACCACAAAGAACATCATATGACAATGTAATACGTGCAAGGAAGTCTGGCTTATCCATTCAGTCACCAAATCTTGGTTGGTGGTATATTGGTGTACATGTTTTAGAGCAAAAGCAGCAGAAAGATGAGCCATATCTTTGCTTTGTGTTGAAGTGGAGAATATATACTTGCAACAATGGAAACACTGGTGAAAATTGCACATGGAAAGTGCACCCACATCAGAGGGTTAAAGGGGTGGGAGCCAACCTACCATTTGAGTCTTACTATCTACCAATCAACAAAGGAGAATCAACAAAGTCTGAGAGTTTTTTTTTGGATCAATATTTCAGTAATTCTTCCATATTAAATGCCAGTCAAGGCACATAGACCTTTTTTCTTTTTGAAGTTCCTTTTGGTGCAGCTGGAGGAGTCATATCTGTTGAGCTCATATCACATGCTGCAATATATTTTCACATTTATGCCAGATTTGGAAGTTTTCCCACTCTTCACAATTGGGATTACATACAAACGTTTCCGTTGGTGTGGAAAGTTCATTTTTCACAACTGTAATTGGTAAAAGTAAGCAGACAAAGATGCACTTATATATCATCTACCCATGGGATGGGTGTTTGGCTCCTAGGCTTACGGCTCTCTGGAGGTTTCAATGCACATGCTTATGCTTGGAGCACAATTTCATGCACCGTATGATCTGGAAACGGTGTAATGTCTTTATTCTCTGCATGGAAAAGATGTAATAAGTTTATTCTCCGCATTGTGTTCAAATTGGAATATGTTATTATGATATTTATTAAATAGTCCATAACATGCTAGTATAATACCACAAGGGTCAACATAAGTAAGCCAAATAATGTAGCATCAACATAGGTAAGCCAAATCATGCAGCATCATACAATTTTAAAGAACAAAAAAGAAAGATAATAACACATTGTAAGTGTTCACAAAACATTTTATTTCTTTTAGTTTGAAGTTTACAGCTAAAAAAAACCATAAAAAAATATGGGCCAAATCATGCAGCATCATCATAGGTAAGCCAAATCACGTAGCATCATACAATTTTAAGGAATGAAAAAGAATGATAATAACACGTTGTAAGTGTTATTTGACAATTGTTTTCTAATGCCACTTCCAGATAGAGTGAAAATACCAAAAGCCATCATTAACGCTTCACGCCTTTCTACCTCTGTGTGTAGCTAGAAACCTCTTGCGCCCTTCACTTCTGCGAGTGAAAATACTAGCAGCCATCATTGACGCTTCACGCCCCTCAAATCTGTGTGCAGTTGGAACCTCCATGAATATAGTTCTCAGAAAGGTCACCATGATTAGTTGCTTGCAGCACAGGGATAATTATTTTATGGTTGAGGAGTTTGCAGATACAAAACCGAATGCAGAGGTTTTGGATAGCGTTTTGGCAAGGAAACACCCCAAAGTCAAAATAGAGCCTTTGTTAAAATGCCCTTACTGTAACAGGTTTTGCTTTCACTAAAATGCTCTTACAATAATAGGGTTTGCATTTGAATTCATGAAAAACAAATGTTTCCTTACTTTTGCAAATTTTTCACACTTCTATTTTTTTTAATTTTTAGGCGGGGATGAGAGTTAGAGTACACTCAGGAACAAAAAGTTCCTATTTAAAATTCATGGAAAAATAATAAGCTATCTAAAATAAAATGAAATGATGTTCTGAGAAGGAAAAATAAAAAATTTAGGAGGTTAACATGAACATTAACCTGGAGAAGGTGTCAGGGGGATTTGGGCAAAATCACGAGGTCGAAATGGTGCCATGAACCAATATGCAAGTGATATTCTTTTGTATTTTCCAGATTCACATATTATGTTAGCATTGAATTGTCATTAAAATGTTATGTTCAAACCCTTTTTCACATCGATTTACAATCACGAGATTCTCTGGGTGGACGTCGGTGCTTTTCTTGTAGTCAACCTATATTCCGTTTTTCTTGAGGCAGATTTACATGAGGCAGCTAAAAATTACTTGAGAAAATTGACTATTAAGAGAGGTATTACTATAAAACTAGATATACAACTTTCAAGCATAATTTTGAGGATATTCTACAATGTTGGAGCTAGCTCCCTAATTAGTGGTGACTTTCCTACCCCTAGGTTATAGGTCTGTGTTGAACCAGGTCTCCCTTCTCTCGACACGTTCGTTCAACACTCGCCTGCCTTAACCAGATTCTGAGCCCTAACCCACCACTGTTTAACAAATTAAATCTCTGGATACCTCAAGAAGTACAATTGGTCAGTTCCATAGAAGAGAACTGCACTCTATAAGTTTCAGCCTTTTCAATTGAATTTGTAGTGGACTGCCATACTTCCTTCTCTTCGAAATTCGAAAGGACTGAGCTGAGCCAGTAAGGTCCTTCGCCAGGCCTGAACCTCAACGTCTAGTAGAGTTTCCTACCTTACGAAGTCATTGTACGAGAAGACACCCTGTGTAGATGGTGCAGATTTTCCTACCTTATGAAGTCATTGGACGAGAAGACACCCTGTGTAGATGGTGCAGAGATTCCCAACTTACGAAGTCATTGGACAACAAGACACCCTGTGTAGATGGTGCAGATTTTCCTGCCTTGCGAAGTCATTGGATGAGAAGACACCCTGTGTAGATGGTGCAGAGTTTCCTGCCTTGCGAAGTCATTGGACAAGAAGACACCTTGTGTAGATGGTGCAAGAAAAGCCATATGGAGTCTCAAGAATAATATCAACTGATTTTCAAATAGGGATTAGTGGTTGGGAAGCCTAACAAATGGATTACATGCTAACGTCCAGTTACACGACACCATTAGTGAGATGATAGGAAAATAAACTGAAGGCTTTTTTAATGCAAAAAAAAGGCAACATTTGATGTTGTGGATTAATGCTAACTACAAAATTAGCATTAATGGATCTCGCTCTCCATTGTAATTTTATTACAAAATTTTATCACTATATGTGACATTAGTTAGCAATAAAACCTCAATATATATCAACCAATGAAATGTGCAATAATAAAAAAATAAAATAAATTTTAAAAATCATATCATTTGAAACTTTAGTTAAATGCATCTTCAATAATAAGTCAAAATAATTTAATGTCAGTCAAAGCAATATCGATTGCTATACATATGCATGCCTCTAGGTAGGTATAAAAAATGGTAGATGTTTGGCATATTTTCTTCGTCTAAATTTCAAATATGAAACCAATTTTATTTTTTTTATTTATGTTTATTTTTTTGATATTTTTGTAATACAAATATTACGATAAATGAAAGGTATTTGGTATATTTTCGTGGTCTAAATTTCAAAGACTAAGTAATTTATATTTTTTAATTTAGGTTTATTTTTTCATATTTATTTATTAAAATACTAAAATTATCATGCAAATGGATCTATGAAAAGAATGATTATGTTAAAATTATTAATTTTGAAAAGGAATTACATTTACTTATATAATAAAATTATTAATTTTGAAAAGGAATTACATTTACTTATATAATAGTTATGCTAATTCGATATTATTTTAATGTTAAAAATTATCTATTTTTTATATGGTAATTTATTTTTATATAATTGAATTACATTTACTTATATAATAGTTATGCTAATTCGATATTATTTTAATGTTAAAAATTATCTATTTTTTATATGGTAATTTATTTTTATATAATTGTTAATTTGGTGATTTTTTTCATATGCTATGTAATTTCAGTGATATTAAACTCATTTATACCGATTAATATTGTAAGAATATTTTAATTCCACTAAATTTAACCATAACTTAAATGTAAATTGCAATTCCAGAATATTTCCACAATAAGGATTAATGACATCATCAAGATTTGTTTGATGTTTGGAACGAACTAACGTGGTTCATCCTCCGGATCAATAATCAAACTAAAAATGAATCTCCATTAATCATATATTTATGTACTTATATGTATTTATATGTAATACAAATAAAATATGTTATAAACCTTGAGGTTAACTAGTTTTTAACTTTTGCTTCTTCATTCTCATACTTGACACGTTCCAAATTTAATTATTACATATTTGTATTTATATTACTTGGAAATAATGCTTACATTAGTAAATAAATAGATTCGTTTGTTGAGTGGATTGTGTTGTTCATATATTTTCTCAACAACAATCTCTTAGTTTAAAAATTGTTAGATCTCATTAGTACTATTTGTGTAGCCTGTATTTTGGTTTTGAGGTGTAATAAACCAATAATTTTGTGAGTAATTTATGTACCATGTCTTTTACTCCAATTTGTTTCATGGTATCAGAGCCAACCCTCTCTATACTCCCTTCACGGAGGGCAAGGAAGATGGGGGAATCATAAATTTTTTGAATCATGTACGGACAGGGTAGGAGAGTAGATTGAGTGAGAAGTTTTCTGTGTATGTTATGGGTTCCTTGCTGTCAAATAGTATTGAACTAGGACATTTTTGTTATCTGTGTGAAGAGATAAGTGGTATCTTCATTATCTGTTCCGGACCTGTTAGCTGATGGTTGATCCCATCATGAAAGTGAAGGAATTTACTTATTGAATCTTTCCCGGCCAAGAAGAAGCTTATCTGTTGATGGTGATGGCACTTATTTTCTTCAAAGACAGGTATAACGATAGCAACATCAACACTGAATATCCTTTGTCAGGAAGCCATCCTCGTTTCGCTCCCTCTTCGACCAATTCATACGCCTTCCTCCGAGAGAACCAATTGAACAATGACAATGACAACAACATTGTTTCTGTCAGGATAATGTTGAGAGTTTCGGATTCGACCAACGAGTTGTTGTGTCGATTTTGTGGACGCTTTGCCAGAATTCCTCCAACTCGTTATTCGTGGTGGAGGCTCTCCAGGCATACACCTTGCAAGATCTATTGATGTTAACTGTTATTGATCAGAATTGGATAAACGAGGGAATGGGAGCTTTTGTGCACACAATGAAACACGTTGGAAGATGAGGAATATCCATGATTTGCATTAATTCTTCCAAAGAGAGTTTCACTTTGTGGTGCAGTTGCTTAGCATATACAAATACAAAGTGGTTGTGCATAAGTTGTGAGAGTTGCGAGAGAGAGCAATGCAAAGAATAGCGACTGCAGCTGTGGAGTGGTTGCAAGACATAGATGTTGGGGATTTTTCTGTCAAAATCCCAAAAACACAATATAAAATCACACAGAGACAATGCTCGGTTTTTCTTTTTCTCTCCAGGATCTTAGCACAGGGAAGCTTTTAACAAATTGCTGTGAACAGAGTATTAAACACACATAAAAAAGGATTTATATTCATTTAAATAGAAACTGATACAAAATTCATCCTCTTCCACTCTGAGGGATTCACCAAAGAAAAACATAGTGCTACTCTATTCATTCAGTTCTGATTACATTCTACGCTACTGCGTATTGCTAACATTCATTCACTTGCGCTGCTGCACTTCTACACACACACTCTCTCTACAGACTACAACAACTTCAACAAAAAACAAAACTTGAATAAATTAATGAACAAGGATGGAGACCCATGCTGTGAACTGCTCGAGGCTATCGTTCTTGTCCTCGGCTGAAAAGAGCATTAACTGTGGTCGCTGGAAATTCAATGTGCAGGAGCTTGAACGCAACCTGCTTCCTTCTCGGCCATGCTGTAAATTGAAAGCTTCTGCCTACTATGCTGTACTGTTCCATGCTCACTTTAACTGCCTCCGCGCCAATTCTCTGTTTCTCCGTATATTTGAAAACATACATAAGTGCTGCAAAACACAAAAATTGCCTTTGGGTGGATTTCAATCATTATGCAGTTTGGCTTTGGAAACCCATCGGGTAGCGCACAAAAAATGAAAAGCCATGCCCCATTGGTTTCCCCGATTGCGATATGCCGATCGCAATATCCGCTGATCCTTTACTTTTCTTCATATTTCGTTATATAACGAAAATACATTGAAAATGCTCTGAGCGCGGACTTGTAAGTTTATCAAAAACTATTTATAATGTTGTCGGGTCCGCTCCATCGCATCGCAACATTACTCATGTTAAAAGGTCCCGACCCCATGACATTGCCGATAGCGATGTGCCGATGCGATATCGGCGATCACTCATCGCACAATAACAAAACCACTTTGTAAGTCCTCCGCTGCGACTTCGCCGATGCAATATTGGCGATCGCTCATCGGCGATATTTCATATCGCTGCCGCTGCCTGCCTCCGATGCTCCAACCCGCCGATACGCCGATACGATCTAGACCGTTGATCGGTTAGATCTGACGGCTGAGGTTAAAGCGGATCTTTAAGCCTGCAAATTTATTTTGAAGCGATTTTTTTTTATCCTTGGTGAAACGCACGGTTTATTGTCCTCATGCTGCCGCATGGCTCAATTGTTGCATAGTTGAAATTATATTTTCAACACTCCCCTTTAATTTCAATTGTTGGGCATTCAATCATACCCAAACACTTCCTCAAAAATTCAAAGCTTTTCTGATCCAAAGGCTTTGTCAAAATATCTGCTACCTGTTCCTGAGTCCTGCAATGTTGCAAACTAATTTCTCCATTGCTTACCAATTCTCTGATATAATGAAACCTTGTATCAATGTGTTTCGTTCGTTTGTGAAACACAGAATTCTTGGACAATGCAATAGCTGAGCTATTGTCACAAAAAATCACTGTCGCTCTTGCCTGCTCTTGGCCTAAGCTCCTCAACATTCTTCTCATCCACACCGCTTGACATGCCGCTGCTGTAGCTGCCACGTACTCTGCTTCTGCTGTAGACAATGCCACAATTGGCTGTTTCTTGGAAGCCCATGAAATGGCTCCTGAACCCATATGAAAAACATAACCGGAAGTGCTTTTCCGATCATCCACACTTCCAGCCCAATCGCTATCAGTATATCCAACTAAATCTGAGCTTTCTGAAAAAGTATATAAGATGCCAAATCTTTTTGTACCTTTGACATACCTCAGAATTCTCTTTGCTGCCTGCCAATGTGCCTCTTTTGGCCTCTCCATGAATCTGGAAATTAAACTAACAGCATACATAATGTCAGGCCTGGTAGCTGTTAAATACATAAGGCTGCCAACAATACTCTTGTACAAACTAGGATCAAAATCCTTGTTGCTGTCCTCTCTGCTGAGTTTTAATCCCATTACCGTGGGAGTGATTGCTGCTTTGCATTCTTGCATGTGGAATCTTTCCAATACTTCATTTACATATCTTGCTTGAGTGATAAAAATTCCTTTTTCATTTTGATCTACTTCTATTCCTAAGAAGTATCTCAACAAACCCATGTCAGTCATCTCAAATTCTTCTTTCATGACTGATTTAAAATTTTCAATGAGGTAGTCATCATTACCTGTAAAAATTACATCATCAACATACAAGACTACAATTAAAATTTTACCATCCTTTTCTTTGATGTAGACTGTGGGTTCTCCTTCACACTTGTCAAATTCATTTTCCAGTAGATAGGAATCTATTCTACTGTACCACGCTCTTGGCGCTTGCTTCAGCCCATAAAGTGCTTTCTTCAATCTGCAAACCTTGTGTTCTTGGCCTTTCTTCTCATACCCTAGAGGCTGCTCAATGTAGACATCTTCCTTTAACACTCCATTTAGGAATGCTGATTTCACGTCCATTTGGTAGACTTTCCATTTGTTTTGTGCTGCTATGGACAGCACTGCTCTCACGGTTTCCATTCTTGCAACCGGTGCGAAAGTCTCCTCATAATCTCTCCCATACTGCTGCTTGTATCCCTTGACAACAAGCCTTGCCTTGTGCCTTTCAATTTTGCCTTCAGCATTGCATTTGGTCTTATAGACCCATTTGACTCCAATAACTTCTTTACCTTTTGGTAGCTCAACCAAATCCCATGTCTTGTTTCTTTCTATGGCATTCATCTCCTCATCCATAGCTTCTATCCATTTCTTATCTTTTATAGCATCTTCGAAATGAATAGGATCATTCACATGACAATACAAGGCAAATAGGGAATTCATTCCTTCATTATAAATGTCACTTAAGTTTCTGAACTTCTTACCTCTTTCACTTGGTGTGCAAGTGCTTGAAGATGCACTTGAATCTCCTCCTTGTGGTGTGCTTGGAGAAGCACTCTCATTTCTCCTTGAGGGTGTCACTTGCTGTCCTTGTGTTGGCGCCGCTGTTTGGGGATGCATTTCAGCCACCTCCTCATCATCTTCATCATGAGACAAACAGTTTTTAACATTCACTGTTTTCTCTATGCTTCCATCCCAAGATTCCTCTTCAATGAACTGAACATCTCTGCTGACAAAAAACTTCTTGGTGGATGGGATATACAGCCTGTAAGCTTTGGATTCCTCACTGTATCCAATGAAGATACATTTCTCCCCTTTGCTGTCCAACTTCCTCCTTAGCTGATCTGGAATGTGTGCATAAGCCACACATCCAAAAACTTTCATGTGGGTGACTCCTTGCTTTCTCCCACTCCATGCTTCTTCCGGCACTTTGTTCATCACAGCTTTTGTAGGACACCTGTTCAAAATATATACAGCACAATTTACAGCTTCAGCCCAATAATCATTTGGCAAATGCTTTGCCTTCAACATGCTCCTTGCCATATCCATAATGGTCCTGTTCTTCCTTTCAGCAACTCCATTTTGCTGTGGGGTGTACCTTGCTGTAAACTGCTTGTGAATTCCACTTTCTCTGCAAAACCGTAGGAATTCCTTGGAGATATACTCACCTCCTCTGTCAGTTCTCAAAACTTTAATGTGCAGCCCGCTTTGGTTTTCCACAAATGCCTTGAAATTTTGGAATTTCTCAAACACTTCACTTTTGTTTTTAAGGAAATATACCCAAGTTTTTCTTGTAAAGTCATCAATGAATGTTAGGAAATATTGGCTGCCAGCTAAAGATGAACTTTGCATCGGTCCACATAAATCTGAGTGGACAATTTCTAAGGGTGCTTTTGCCCTTATGCTTTTCCCGCTTGGAAAACTTTCTCTGTGTTGTTTTCCCAATATGCAACCTTCACAAAGGCTGTCCGGTTTCTCTATCAACGGTAATCCTCTTACCATTCCTTTTCTGCTCAACAAGTTAAGACCTCCAAAGTTGAGATGTCCAAATCTCAAATGCCACAACCAATTTTCATCCTTTGGCACGCTTTGGAAAGCCTCTTGGGTGACTGCTGCAATTTCTTCTTTATTTTTCAGATCTGCTCTTAGTCTAAGAGGGAACATCCTGTTCCTTGTCATCTTCACTTCAGCAATGCATCTTTTGCTGGGTGCTATATCCATGATGGTGCATACATCATTCTCAAAGAAAACATTGTAACCCTTTTGAACAAGTTGTCCAATACTCAAGAGGTTACATCTCATTCCAGGAACATAATAGACATCTGCTATGGTTTTCTTTTCACCTTGCTTTGTAAATATTTTAACTTCTCCTTTACCCATAACAGAAATTTTGCTATCAGTCCCAAGTGTGACTTGTGACTTCACACTTTGATCTAAAGCAGAAAACAGGGCTAAGTTCCCTGTCATATGGTTGCTACAACCGGAATCTAGAAACCATATATCTTCACTATTTGTTTCAGCCATATTACAAGCTAACAGCACATTATCTTGGCTGACATTTTCTCTAGTAATATTTGCATTTGATCTATTACTCACATCATGCTGCTTCTTCCTACATTCACTGGCATAATGCCCATACTTTTTACAATAATAACATTGGACATTGGATTTTTCATACCTTTGTCCTTGAGCATGATGTTGTCCTCCTTGTTGGCTGCTGCCTTGACCTTGGTTCTGATTTGGATTGCAGCCTCTTCCTTGAGCATTTGCTGGACTGTTCCTTCCACCTCTGTTTTGGCTTCTGCCTCTTCCTCTCTTATTTCCTCTGCCTTGACCTCTTCCTCTTCCAAAGGACATCTGGGTCTTGAAGGCTTGCTCTAGAGATGAGTTTTCATTTCTACTCAACCTCTGTTCATGTGTAATCAGTGATGCATGAAGCTCATCAACTGAAAAGTTTGAGAGATCCTTTGTCTCTTCTATGGTGGTGACAATCACATGGAACCTTGAGGGTAAACACCTCAATAGTTTCTCCACAATCCTCCTTTCTTCAAGTGTCTCTCCATGAGATCTTATTTGTGTGACCAGGCCAATTACTTGAGTGAAGAATGAGTCAATATTGTCTGACTCTTTCATGTTCAGATTCTCAAAATCTTTCCTCAACAACTGTAGCTTTGCTGTCTTCACTCTCTCCATTCCTTGATAGGCTGTTTTAAGAGTTTGCCATGCATCTTTGGATGTCTTAGCTGCTGCTAACCTTGGAAACACGCTTCCATGCACTGCCTGATACAAGAAGAAAAGGGCTTTTGAGTCCTTCTTCTTGTGGCTCTTTAACAAATCTTTCTCTCCCTGAGTTAAAGCATTGAACTCATTTTCATCTGCTGGTTGTTCAAAACCATCCTCAACTATTTCCCATAAGTCTTGGGAAGCAAACAATGCTTTCATTGTTATTGCCCAATAATCATAATTTTTGCCATCAAATAATGGGAGCTGCATACCCATACTATTGCTGGTGCTGGTGCCAGCCATTCTTACAATACTTGACTATGTATTAAAAATCACTGGTAAATACCTTGGATTCTTTTGCTTGAGACTTCGCTCTGCTGGAGAAGATTTACTGCTGCAACAAACTCCTCCCTTCAGCTTCTTGAACACTTTCAAAGAGCCTAAGCCTACTCTGATACCACTGTTGGGGATTTTTCTGTCAAAATCCCAAAAACACAATATAAAATCACACAGAGACAATGCTCTGTTTTTCTTTTTCTCTCCAGGATCTTGGCACAGGGAAGCTTTTAACAAATTGCTGTGAACAGAGTATTAAACACACATAAAAAAGGATTTATATTCATTTAAATAGAAACTGATACAAAATTCATCCTCTTCCACTCTGAGGGATTCACCAAAGAAAAACACAGTGCTACTCTATTCATTCAGTTCTGATTACATTCTACGCTACTGCGTATTGCTAACATTCATTCACTTGCGCTGCTGCGCTTCTACACACACACTCTCTCTACAGACTACAACAACAACTTCAACAAAAAACAAAACTTGAATAAATTAATGAACGAGGATGGAGACCCATGCTGTGAACTGCTCGAGGCTGTCCTTCTTGTCCTCGGCTGAAAAGAGCATTAACTGTGGTCGCTGGAAATTCAATGTGCAGGAGCTTGAACGCAACCTGCTTCCTTCTCGGCCATGCTGTAAATTGAAAGCTTCTGCCTGCTATGCTGTACTGTTCCATGCTCACTTTAACTGCCTCCGCGCCAATTCTCTGTTTCTCCGTATATTTGAAAACATACATAAGTGCTGCAAAACACAAAAATTGCCTTTGGGTGGATTTCAATCATTATGCAGTTTGGCTTTGGAAACCCATCGGGTCCGATCCATCGGGTAGCGCACAAAATATGAAAAGCCATGCCCCATTGGTTTCCCCGATTGCGATATGCCGATCGCAATATCCGCCGATCCTTTACTTTTCTTCATATTTCGTTATATAACGAAAATACATTGAAAATGCTCTGAGCGCGGACTTGTAAGTTTATCAAAAACTATTTATAATGTTGTCGGGTCCGCTCCATCGCATCGCAACATTACTCATGTTAAAAGGTCCCGACCCCATGACATTGCCGATAGCGATGTGCCGATGCGATATCGGCGATCACTCATCGCACAATAACAAAACCACTTTGTAAGTCCTCCGCTGCGACTTCGCCGATGCAATATCGGCGATCGCTCATCGGCGATATTTCATATCGCTGCCGCTGCCTGCCTCCGATGCTCCAACCCGCCGATATGCCGATTTGCCGATACGCCGATACGATCTAGACCGTTGATCGGTTAGATCTGACGGCTGAGGTTAAAGCGGATCTTTAAGCCTGCAAATTTATTTTGAAGCGATTTTTTTTTATCCTTGGTGAAACGCACGGTTTATTGTCCTCATGCTGCCGCATGGCTCAACTGTTGCACAGTTGAAATTATATTTTCAACAATAGAGCAGTTGCCAGGGCCAAACATCTGGAATGACTCCTAAGTAGATTCACACCTTAGGAGAACTTACGAGACACAGTCACGCTTGTGGAGCAGTTGATAGACATAGCCATGCTTGTATTGTAGTTTATATATAGAACGACACCTGAGCAACAATTAACCATTTCAGAGGAACATATCGGTGAGGAACAATTGCATAACATAACCATTTTGGAGGAAGTTATCAATGGCGAGAATAATATCGGTAAAGTTGCCCAATTTAACATATAGATTTTTGAAATAGGAATAGAAGAGGATGGTTGCAACTATGGAGTTGTGAGAGCAAATGTGGGATTTGTCCACCTATGTTCACTACTACACCAAAGGCATTTTTGAGACATTTTTTTGAGACAAAACAAATCTTTTGTCAAAACTCATTTTTTATTTTACATCAAAAATTAATATTAATTGATTTGTCTCAAAAATATAAGGTTTAAGACAAAAATAGGTTGAGACAAAAATATTTTAAGACAAAACGTTGTGCTTAAGACAAAAATAGTTTAAGACAAAAATATTTTAAGACAAAAGTAGTTTGAGACAAAAATATTTTAAGACAAAACTTTATATTTAAGACAAAAATAATTTAAGACGAAAATATTTTGAGACAAAACTTTATATTTAAGACAAAAGTAGTTTGAAACAAAAATTTAAAGACAAAAATAGTTTAAGACAAAATTATTTTAAGACAAAAACAATTTAAGACAAAAACAATTTAAGACAAAATTAGTTTAAGACAAAACTTTATATTTAAGACAAAAGCATTTTGAGACAAAAATATTTTAAGACAAAACTTTATATTTAATACAATGACCACTTTAGATCAAACCTATGTTTATGCTTTTATCTTTACATAGAATGTGTCATCTTTGGGCATGGGGGTAATCAATATGTGCCCAATAGTATGCCATATGAAACCAATGGAAATACATTCAAGTGAGATTTCATAGGCATGCCACTAGGCTCAAATACACACAACCTTACCCAATGACAAATTTTCCTTTTTGTTCTAGTTACTAACTGAACCAACCATGGATCTTCATTCAATTCCCTAAGTAGATTTCATATACCAGCAATATTTAGGTTGACATAACTATAACTAGAACCTAGATCAACTAAAATGGAAATAACTTGGTCATGCAACTTACCTTCCCTCTTAATAATGGATGTCTACTGGTCTGCTTGATAGTTGTCCACTACTACATAAACTCTCGGCATGTTCTGAGCTATATCACCTATTGTCCAAGCTTCTTGAGCACTATAGATCTTTGGGCCAACATTTTGTTGATGTGGATAATCCCTTATTCTATGATGTTCACCAGAAATCCAACATTTTAGTGGCTCTCATCCCTCAAACTTTGTCTACTCTAGTGCTAGTTGTTGCACATTTTCCTTAACAACAACGTTATATTTTTTGTTGAAATTGGTTTACAGGGGTTGGTTGCTTACCTTCCCTATCTGTTGAGTTTTTCTTGGGCTAATTTCTCTTATTTCTGGCATTGTCCTTTTCCTACCATTTTCCCTCGATCTCTGGCCTACATTTTTCTTGCTCATAATAGTGCTTCAGCGTTTTTATGGCATCCTTCAAATTTAGTGGTTCCAGAAACTTAATTTTATCTTTGAATGCCATATGAAAGCCACTAATGAACCTTTGAATATATGCTTTCTCATGATTGAGATATGGTACATACCTCAATAGCGATAGGAACTTCGTGATGTATTCCTCATCTAATAATGGCCCCATCTTGAGTTCATAGAACTCCTTTTCATTTCCATCATAATAGTGTTCAGAAAGATATTGCTTTGTGAATAACTTTTCAAATTTTGTCCAAGTCAACTCCCTCTCAACAATCACTCTAACATTCTTCAGATCTTCCCACCATATATTTGTTTTTCCCTTCAAGTTGTAGGTGGAAACTCTAGCTTTCATATTTTTAGAATAGTTATGTATTCTAAAAAACTTCTTCATGCCCAACAACCAAGATTTTTCATCCTCTACCTTCGTCATATCGCCATCAAATGTGAGTGGCTTGGCTTTCTTAAACTCCTTAGGTGTGTAATCATTTTCCTTTCTTCCTAGATGATGATGATGATGGTGATGATTAGAACAATGATAGTTCCTCCTAGTAGTAGAACTAGATGGTTTTTTAGCATGATGCACATCAATGTTGGCTCCTCCTCTTGGGGTGTTCATTGGTGCATCTCCCTTGAAGGTGTCCTAGCTTTCAGGCTTAATCCTCTTCCTAGAACTTCCACCATCTGCCTCATTGGTATACTCCTCTCATCTCTGAGGGCTCCTTCTATCTCTATAACTCACCCTCATCTCGAATTACCTCTACCTCTACAAATCTAAAAGACTTTTCATAATGACTGCATTTATCTTAGCTTACTTCTCTTCAGCTCTCACTAGCCTTATTATCTTCCTTGAAGCTTCTAACTTTAGCCCTTAGGCTTCTTAGGGTATCCATCCAATCTAAAGAGTGAATCCCTGCCCTTTGGTTAACTAATATTTCCTCTTCATTGACCCTGACCTCTTCACTTCCATAATGAGACTACTAAGAACTATACTGGACCATTCCAGTCCTCATTTTTACTGTGGCTTTGTCTTATGCTACTTATGATGTGTTTTCAATCACACACGTTATTAGACAATGAAAATAGATAAATAAATACATAGTTATGGCCATGAATTTGATGCTCATGGAGTTGCCATGGTAATCCCTGTTGTAACAAGGAAACCAAATTAACTCATGATGTTCAATATCTCACATGCATCAATTACAATTCAAGTAATTTAAGTTGTTAGTGCATAATCATTAAAATAAATAACCAATTATATATAGGTTCCTACCCTTATAGAGTTGCCATAACAATATACCTACAACAAAATAACCATATTAGCACATAACTATACCAATTTACCATCTAAAGTTTGCAGGCCAGCCAAATTCATAATTTATTACAACTAGAAATATGTTTAGTCATGTTGATTGCTAAACTTTTTGTTGTTCCAACATGTCACATAGTGAATAATTCCCATTTAGGTATGTTATTAGTTTATCTAGACTATCTTTTAACACCTAACATCTCGCTTAGGTAATTTCTAAAAATCATCACTTTCTCATAATGATCCAGTCCAAGTGTTGAACCTGGATGTTCCAATACCACTTATGCAACCCCATCCTACCCTTTTCTCTAGTGGAACGGGTTGTTACTGAAAATCCAACCCCTCTGGTTCAACTAGAGGAGTGGGATATTGGTTTGATAGTATTCATTATTTTATTTTTGCATAGGAAAATGGGTGTGTGTGTGTGTGTATTTATCTAAACATTTATTTATCAACATATAAATAATATTTATGATTGTCACATCGCTTTTCACATCATGTCACTATTCACTACCAACTATCTCCCCGCTAATTTGACGGTTCTTGTTCATCGATGCCTTGTTCCATGTGTTGTGTCGATGCAACTTGAACAACCAATAATTCTAGCAGGGATCAATGCAATCAGGGTTCAAGATCATGGCTCTAACCCCCACATTGAGCAGCCCTCATCTCCTCTATCAGATCCAATGGATCAAGAGAATTGTTCCACCCCCACTTCCCTTCCCGGTGATGTCACAAGGGAGGGGTGTCGCAACATGTGGGTTGTGGGCCTTATCTTCACCCACCCTGCCACTGATTGGTCCATGAGGGATGGTCTAGGGTGCCTGTTTTGGTAAAGTCACCCTTCCCTTTCCCAATCATAATATGGTGTGATATGAGCATTCTAATTAGAATCCTCCATGTCTAGGTCTTTCCTCCTACCAAGGGAATCAACATGTCTAATTAATTTATATGTTGGTCCACTTTGTTGCAATTCTCTGCGCCAACCTGGCCCTTTAAGCATGGGTTCATTTTTTCATTTGTTTCATAGGTTCTGCAATCTAGGACATCCACACCAACATTTTTTCATGGCCTCTATGGGTCGTTATCCCTTACTAGTTCTACCCTTCCTGAGCTTACGATCAAACTTATCTTCCAAAGCCCACTGAATTAGTAAAATACCAAAAGGGGCTTGAGGAGATCAACACTCCTCAATGATCTATGGGCCAAGGCATACCCTCAGGGTTGTAATTCCATAACTAGAAGCACTATGAAGCTTGGCGAAGACCTCCATGACTATTGAAAATGTAAGGCTACAAGAGCCTCTAATCTAACGTCGACAGTTAATATGTGTTAAAGAGGATGACATCCTTGGCATCAACTCATGCCTCATAAATGCATGTAAATCCATTTATATGTATGCAAAGACCATGTCAACAATTTGTCTTCGATGTAACTGTTATTCTGTAATAAAAGGATTCGTATACTAAATATTATGATGGTAGAATTTGGTTCTTATGGGAAATTTATATGCCTTTACTCTGTGCACCATTTTATTGTTTATTATGTGATAATCTGGTTCAGTTGTATAGGTACTATTTCCAGTTCTTTAACCTTTTTCTTAGCAGGTTAATTAGTCATGTTTAGAAATGGTACTATCACATATTTCAAAGGTATAATAATTTAAATTAGAGAAGAAGTATACCATGTTCAACACAATCATGAGTACCATTCAGTCTAGAGCACAATACATATTCATTTCTCATATACATGTGATTTCAATCCAAGAGTGTAACACATGATTAATGGCATTGCAATGCATAAGAGCACTTATCTCATGATGATTTGGGAAATTGAGTTTGGGATGAGGACTCTCCACCCAACCTTAGCCAATTATAGCTAAGGTCACTTGCAACTATCATCCTTGAGCCAGATTTTAGAGACTGAGGGGCTTGGTTCAAGGATAAAACACCAACTTTCAGTTGAAACAGGGACTCTAGAGTACCTCCCTCCTACACCCACCAGCCACTCAGCAATCAAATGGAAACACAGGGATTTGAAATGCCCAATACCTTCACTCAAAACATATGAAGGGAATCTTGAGAGTAAATATCCACCCTTAAACAAAACATAGTGGTTCCACTCACTTAAGGGAATCCAGAGCCCAATGTAAATCAATAGCAAGAAGTTTTGAGAGTCTCTCCATCTAGGAATCGAAGGACACAATCCTCCATCTACACCACTGAGGGAATCCAGAGAAAGTCATCTCCATCCTATGGCTTTACAGGGGCTCGAGAGGCATTGTTCCTCACCAAGGACAACCACCTGTTCACCAATATTTCAAACCAAAAACATAGTTTGTTTCCATTCCTCCCTCTTCTTGTTCAATTTTGAATCTTATATGTTGAATGAGTGAGTGGATAATTCTGTCTCTTCCTAATTGAATGAGAGAGGGTGTATCTAAAAAATGAGATTGAACCCCTCTCATTTATCTGTTATCTTCTCTTCTGTGTTGGGATTGATTTTTTTCATTGCTACTAGCACAAACCACTTCATTAATTTAGTTCTTCTTTCCTTGTAAATGTTTCTCAAGGAAACATGGTCTGCCTACTTCCTTCCCACCCAAATTAATTTCTTGACTAGTCCATTAAGGCTCACCAGCTATCTATTTAATGAGTGTACCAAAAATAATTTAGATTTCTGCACAAGAAACCCATTGACATCCCAAGAAAGCAACCCCCTCTCAGCTCTTTAATCTATGTCCTTTACTCAGATCCATTTTTAATATTTAATTTTTTTAAACATGTATACAATGTCTTTTACGAGAGAACCATGGTTGGGGATGTCACAGGGTTTTCGAGAAAAATACTTTCAAATATGAAAGGATGATTCTTAGGGGTGGATTTTATGTATAACTCTATACATATTAGTTAATGATCTGACCCTACGTGTTAGGGTCCAACCCTAACCCCTTTATTTATGTAATAAACCCAATAGGGTCGAGTCATAATCATAGTTAGTTAAAGAGTCAATAAAGCCCGTATTAATAATTGTAAGTGGTTAACCCTCATTTAAGAAAGGGACCACAGTTAGTTTCAAACAGGCCATAATTAATAAATAAAGTGGTTAACCCATGTTATGCAAAGGACCACTAGTCGTTAGGTTGTTGAATGTCATTTAGCTATAAATAGTCATAGTTATAAGGGAAAGATCATTGAGTCTTATTTTGTAATCGAGCTATGCTCTGTTGGAGGTTGCCCCCTCGAAGAGGCAAGTGAACATTGCTTTTATCTCTGAATAATAAAATACTTGCTATATTTCTCATTTTATTATGTGTTCTGGGTTGTATTTCTTTGCATATTTGGTATTCTGGAATTTCTCGCAGGTCAAGAGCATAATAAGCGGTATCATAGCACTTTCTAGGTTCGTGGTACCGCCATTTTTGCAAAAAAAAAAATTAGGCCAGGGACGTGTTCTGGCATCTTTAAACCACGGGATTTGTCGTTGAGCACATAAACATGTGGATTTGGGGAGGCATGCACGTAGGAAATACAAGAGGTGGCCACGCTTGTTGGACTCCCTTGTAACCCCTGTGGGTACCCCTTCGAGTAGTACTACATTAGATAGAACCACGCATGGACTACACTTCCACGTACCCTCTGGGTATATCGAAAGCCCCCTAGGCTCAATTGAGACCTGGCCTTAGATAAGCCATCAATTGTCTTGCTGCTACAGTACATTGAGAAGAGTACTCGAGGAAATTACTTGTGCGTAAGATAACGTATTTAGGTAGTATGGCTAAGGGTACAGTTGATCCTGCGTAGTTGATTCCCTAAAATATTGGGCCGAGTATTATTGTTGGAACCTTATGTATATTGCGATCTATAGCACCCGACAATCCTTTGTGACCATAGTTCCCTCAACTCTCTGAAGATCGCCCATTATCTTATATGCCAGATCAATTCCACCAGTTGAGGTTCTACCATAGCAACACAATTCAGATCTAGGTCCTCCCTAGGATGCTTACAAGAGACTTAGCCCATAAGATTCAGGACAAGGAGCTGATCACAGTGGTTCCATTCACTAGTCAGCCTCATTTTTTGGGCGGTCCCAAATTTTTTCGGAGTGACTTCAAGTGACCAAGATTTGTGTATGGTAGAAACCAGAGCTCAAGTCATGGCCAATTAGAAGATCAAGTGCCTTGAATCAAGGTTAGATTCGTTCAAGGAACCACTGGAAGAAATTTCAAAATCGCTTCAACTAGTCACCAAGAGCATGACAGGGTATCATCAGGAGGTGCATAGTATTGATGAACACCTTGAAGGAGAATATAGCCATCATATTCACTTCCATGGAAATCACTAACATTCCCACCCTCGGCCACCCAAGTTGGACATGTATAAATTTGATGGCTCTAATCGGGCAATATGGGTAGCACAAATAGAACAATATTTCACCCTGAATGATATCCGCGATTATCAAACTAAACTATGTGTGGGAGCCCTTTACTTGGACCAAGAAAGATGGAAATGGTGGCAGTGGCATATGAAATGTTATCCTGGAAACATAACGTGGCAGGTGTTCTCATAATCCCTTTCTTAATTGTTTCGAGTTGTTTCAGAGTGGTTCCAACTTCATTCAATTTTGAGAAAGTCAAATTTTAGATCCCCTTCAAAAGTTAGTGGCTATTGATTGAACCGCTTCTTTATAATGAGTCCTAGACTTTGACTTCCAATTTTTTAGGTGCAGTTATTACATAATCATATTCCTCATGAGACTTTGCAGCAGAAGTTGATCTTTAATCCATTGCAAGCACTTGACCTAGCTTAGGGAACCATCAGCTACCCCTCCCAAGTTGCACCTCAACATTGAAATTTTCTTTTTCAGTAGATATTCATTTTATCCATTAGATCATTTCTTCCACTGTGACAGTCCAACAACAGCCCTGCCAGCATATGCTTGACAATCCATCTCATCTTTATTTCTATCTTATAAACACTCTTAAATCTTGTGTCTCCAATATAAAAGAGGAAGAACCAGAAAGGGCCTTCTTGGCCCTCTTCAGAACCCACAATATGTTTAGCTTCTCTCTTGTGCTTACACTCTAGTCTTCTCACAGCTTCAGAATGGTGAATCTTAAACATAGTCTCATGATGTCCATTCAGGGAAGCATAATTCACCCTTTGTTTGAATCAAGTTACCCCCCTAGCATTCACTTTACCTTTACATGCAGGCATATATTTTCCTTCTGGATGACTGTTAAGCTTCCCATCTCTATTTCGCCTCCCTCTCCTACCCTCATGAACCCTATAAGCTGAATTTAACCAATCTCAATGTATTTGAGATAAACAATCCATCCAACTTAGGAAAGGGCCTTCTGGAAGCAATCAAGATCAAAGTGTACCAATGGACCCATATTCAACAGCTGGAATACAAACAAATCCCGTTCAAATGTAAGGTATGCCATGAATATGATCATTTTGCTAATAGTTGTAGTAAACTAAAAGAAAATTAAATGAATGAAAATGTTGAAGCCAGTGAAGACACATGGGAACAAGTCAAAAAAAAGAAAGCAAACTCCAAAAAGTCTGGCCCAAAACCAAAGCCTCCCCCAGAAATCCAAGCTGCATCCTTCTCCTCCCCTCCCATCTTGACTCAGCCATTACCCTCTACATCAAACCCCTTCGAATCTTTGGAGGAAGAAGACCCCTCATCCCCCCACTCTCCTCCTGATCCCCAGGAGCCCCCTCTCCCTGAAAGCCAACGCCAAGACACTATTGAATCCTCATTGCCTCTTACTATTTCCTCTCAGCCTCTTCTTGATCCTCCCCTCAACAGAATCACCAGAAGCTCATCTAAAGATCACGGGGGTTCTAGTGAACCCTCCAAGAAACCTGGCCCAGGCAAGAAATCTGTTAAGCAACACAGGGATGAGAATGCACAAAAGGACATAGCAATGGGAATGTAGACACCCATAGAAACTTATATCCTAGGGCAGCATGACAAAAAAGCAATCAGCAAGGACCAAGGGGGGCGAGCACCTCCCTGCATACCGCATATCCAATGATGAAAATATTATCTTGGAACATTAGGGGACTTGGGCACCCCTCTAAGGTAGCAACCCTAAGGGATCTTATCATTTCTGAGACGCCAGGAATTATTATGTTACAAGAAACAAAACAAAACCACAAGGAAATGAATAAAGTCATTGAGCAGCAGAGACAATATAGAGGAAGCATTAGTGAGGCAAGAGGAGCCTTAGGAGGAATAGCAACAATTTGGAATCAAGGTATATGGAACTATATTTCGGAAACAATAAATCAACACTGGATCAAAACAACTCTGGAAAATAAAGCAGATCAGCAAGCCATTATGATCTACAACATCTATGTGTCGAATCACTGCAGAGATAAGGATAGTTGTTGGCATGATCTAAAAGATAGTCTGGACGCAGAAGAGAACACTAACATTCACTACAACAAAACCAGCGATTAGCGTCCCTTTTTACTTCTTTTTTTGCATCTAGAGCCCATTTTTGGTGCTATTTGCATCCATTTATCAAATATGGTGCAAAACTTGACACAAAATTTGCATAAAGTTTTGCACCAAATCTTACACCAAGTTTAGCACTAGGTATTGCAATAGGTTTTGCACCACGTTTTGCACCAAATTTTATGCCAAGTTTTGTGTCATCCTTTACACAAGGTTTTTTTCCAGGTTTTGCATCAAGTTTGGCACCTAATTTTGTTTGACATACTTTTGCATCCTCATTTGCATCCACTTTTTGCACCTACACTTGCATCAACTTTTGCATCGACTTTTGCATCCTTTTTTGCATCCTTTTTTAAATCATTTTTTGCATCCATTTTTTCATCCATTTGGTGCATCCCTTTTGCGCCAAGTTTTACATCGTGTTTTGTGTCTAGTTTTGCATAAAATTTTGCATCTACTTTTGTTGCATCCACTTTTCCCTCTTGTTTGGCATCCATATTTACATCCTCTTTTGCATCTATTATTGTACCCACTATTGCATCTAATATTTTTGTGCCACAATTAGCGCCTAGTTTGGCACCTCCTTTTGCACCCACTTTTGATTATAATTTTGCATCGACGTTTGCATCCTCATTTGTATCTAGGTTTTCATCAACTACTACATCTATTTTTGCATCCCTTTTTGTATCCAATTTTGGACCGGGATTTGCATCGGGTTTTGTGTCTCGTTTTGCATCTACTTTTGCATCGACTTCTATTGCATCCACTTTTGCACACAATTTTGCATCCACTGTTGCACCCATTTTAAATTTCACTTTTTGCATCCCTTTTTACATCTTCATTTGCATCATACTTTGATTCTTTTTTTGCATCTATCATTACATCCACTTTTGTTATGCCACAATTTGCACCATGTTTTGCACTCACTGTTGTATCCACGTTTGCTTCCAATTTTGCATCCATGTTCACATCCTCTTTTGCATCAACTATTGCATCTATTTTTGCATCCACTTTTATGTCAGGTTTATGCATTGGGTTTTGCATCTCGTTTTGTATCTACTTTTGCATCTACTTACATTATATCCATTTTTTGCATCCAATTTTGTTTTGCCTGTTGCATCAATGTTTGCTTCCAATTTTACATCCATTTTTGCATCTTATTTTGCATATTTTTTGTCTATTGTTACATCCACTTTTGTTGCACCATATCTTGCACCTACCATTGCAGCCACATTTGCTTCCACGTTTGCATCCCCTATTGCATCCACTTTTGTTTCATCCATTTTTGCATATACTTTTGTTTCCGTTGTTGCATCCACATTTGTTTCACCACAATTTGTGCCAAGTTTTACACCTACCATTGGACCCATGTTTGCTTCCACTTTTGCCTTCATGTTTGCATCCAAGTTTGCATTGACAACTGCATCTACTTTTGCATCCACTTTTGTGTCAGGTTTTTCATGTTGTTGTGCATCTACTTATGTTGTATCCACTTTTCATTCAATTTTACTTTATTGTTGCCCCCATTTCTATGTTCGCTTTTGCATCCCTTTTCCAACACTCATCATATTTTCTGCATTGATGATATTCCTTATGGCATTGACAATTATGAACAATTGATGACAATGTCAATAATATTGACAATGATGAAAATGAAGATGATGGCTATGACATGAATTGTGATTATGATGATAAAGACGATAGTGGTTACAATGACAATGATGATGATGGCAATGATTATGATGATGACGATGCTAATGACGTTGGCGAATCTTCCCAATTTTAGATGTTGTCATTGTCATAATCATAAGCATTATCTTTGGTGTCATGATCATCATTTTCATCTAGGTCATCATCAAAAACAATAATGGCATGAATGATGATGATGCATGATTACAACAATGTCGATAGAAATTACATTAATGATGATGATGGGGATGATAAAAATGACAATGACGATGATAATGGTGGTGATGATCATCATCATCGATCATCTTTCAAAAATAGAGTTGTTATTTCTCTTACGTATATCAATGTGTCCTAAACAACCCTTTTCTAGCACTGATCACATTTTTTGGGTTCATGATATTTCTTACAACATCTACAATTATGAGCAATTGCAAACAATGTCCATAATGATGATGATGATGGCATGAATGGTGATTATGATGATAATGTAATGATGGCAATAACAATGACAAGGATGATGGTGATGATGATGACAATGATTATGATAATGAGAATGACCTTACAATCTTATGGATTCGTGAACAATTACTAGTTTCAATACCATCTTCTGGATACGTATTACTATCATACTTTTTAAATTTTCTGTCTCTCTTGAGGTATCTTACTATAATGGTGTTGTCAACACTAGAAAGATATCTTGTTGTAATGGTGGTTCTAATGTTAGCACTAGCAAAGTTTAGTAGGGAGGATGCTACTACAAGAGGAATTCCTTCTAAGTGACTATGGCATTCAAAATGAGGCTTTATGGGCTGCTTGTTAACACATGTTCTCATGCTCATATAAAATTAATGTGAAAAGTTGCTTTAATTGGTTCCCATGCATAATTGATATTGATAATGGGGTGGTACAAAATTGTAATGGGCATATCCGTTAGTTTGTTATGATGGGTCAACAACATTGAAACCATCCAAGTGACATTTCACCTTGGAACAATCGTCGCTCGTGCGAAAACATGAAGTTTATGTAAATGAAAGTTGTGATTGTAGTGGAATTAAAACCATTGAGAAATATCAAAGAAGACGCTGCCTACCAGTTTTGAAAGACAACCAAGGCATTGAACAACTATTTGCATTAGGATGTAGTGAGGGAATAGAAGGAAATTTGGCAGCCCTAAGTTGCCATTACTATTGCCAATCACACATTCAATAGTAACCATAAAAGGTAGCCACATATAAACAGAACCTCGAGGTGTTGGCAATCAGAATCTATTGTAATAGCTTTGACGTATATATAGTTTTGTGTTTAGATGAGAATGAAGTGGGCTTCATCCAGGGTTCGGCTCAATCCTCGTCCATTCCATGCAGTGGTGTTTAATTCGCCAAGCAAGAGAATATTACGTGAGTGTTCAGAGTTAAATCAACAGAAATCAAGGACGTGTGATTGTCAAATTATTGCTCCTCCCTTATGATTGAGCGCTTGATGTGATGGTCATTATCCTTGGGTGATACTTTTATTCCCCATTTTCTATTGAAAAAGTAGCGTTTTTCTGTTCGATTATGATAGGATTGGATGAACGCCGGTTTGGGTGGATGTAGACCCATGTTTTTTTGTGGTGATCTTCAAATGTCTTGAGGATAAGAAAAAAATCCTTGACCAAGGTCCATGGTTGTGGGGATGAGTTGGTCTTCTAGTGAAGCCATGGTTTCCCAACTTCAATCCTCTCACTATGTTGCCGATGACTACTCTAGTATGGGTAAGATTCCCAGTTTTCCCATTCACTTTACCCATCTAGATCTCTTAGAAAAAGTGGGCAATTTTATTGGAAGATTCGTCAAAGTAGACAGGGAAAGACTTTTGAAAGGCATTTTCACCTATGTTTGCATATGTGTTTAGGTAGATCCCAATGAAGTTTTGCGAGATAAAATTGAGCTCAAGTGGATGGGAATTGTGTATTCCCAACCCCTGGACTATGAAAATACAACATTTCGATATAGGAATTACCAACAAGATAGACACCTTCAAACTGTCTGTCCCTTTCCAATAGGGGCTTCCTCCTTACAATCATCTAAGAACTCTAGCTGCAGTTGGAGGGATCTTAAGGAAAGAGAGGGATCCAAAATGTAACACCCCTCCCTTGTGTGTCAAACTTTGCAAACCTAAGCTGAGAAAAGCTAGGTATGATGTGTAATATAAAAAGTAAATACATTATTAATAAATTAATCACTTGGAAAAGCGAGACACTAAGAGATGAGATTCTTGCCAAATCACATTGGTGAATGGGAAAGGATAATTCTTTCATGGTAAAGCTTCTCGATTTAATTCTAGATAAGTTGGATGGATTGGAGATAAATATCCATTGAGAAAAACATAAAAGTTGTGCGGGAGAGAAAGGCAATCTTCTATGAGGAAAATCCTCATGGGAGAGAAAGGTGAGCTTTTATGAGATAAGCCTACGCAAATGGATAAAAAGATCCATAAAAGCGAGACACCGCTAATGGAAACCATATCATGAAAGAAGGTATTGCATAGATCAATTGGAGGCGGTTGATCCATGGCAAGAACCTCGACTCGGTGGTGAACTGAAGAGTCATTTCTAGGTTGGGTAGCGGTGCTTTGTTTTCCAAGTGTCGTTCTCTCTTTTGATCTAGTTTGACTAACTTGCGTGGATTGTTCTGTATGTTGGTTTCTTACCCTCTATGTTATAAATTCCTTAGCATATGAGAGAATTTGCTTGAGTTTTAAATGCACTGCATGTGGCGTTAATGAGATGATTTTATGGATGCACATAAATGAAATTCTAATTATAGTCACAGTATGTGGATCTTATGTAGAATTGGTGTTAACCTGTCTTTTGTTAAGATAGTGAATAGTCGTGCTTGAGCCGCTATGCAAATTTGTTAACTGTGGTTAAGGCTCGACTGTATAAACTATGGTACAAGTTATTTGTGCTATGCATCCAATGCTGCGCTTATGATTAATTGTGCATAATCCCTAAGATACACATGTTAACGTGTCATGCAACTGTGGCAGATGGATTATTGATTATGTATGATAAATGATTTTGTTTTGAAACGGTAGAGCCTATGGTTCGGGTTATCTAATATATGCATTATGCATTATAGGATGAATTGCATCCATTGAGGCGTTGTAATTATTTATTCGTATTGCATAAGATATATGTCGGTGGTACTTTCGGCCATGACAATAGGAATATGAACATGCTATATGGCAAAGCTAGTTATTGTAAATGGATGACCTGATCTCCATAAATGTTGGATTGAATCGTCAAAGGAGGGATACTTGAATGCGGGATATTGAATAATATTGATTGATTCATCCTCTGTGATGTGATGTAGGCATGGGTAGAAGTGCTTGTGTTAGCTTTGTTATGAGGTAGTTGTATATGAACGCGTGTGACAACCATTACATATAAATTTATTACAAGCTAAAATTAGTAAAGGAAACCAATATGTTGCCTTTAATACTGTGGCTAGGAGGTGTCTACTGAAAGAGGACCCAAAGTTGATCATAATTCATGGAACAAGGTACCAATCAACCTTAAGCACAATGCAAGAATAGGATGAAAACCTTAAGCATGACCACCAACTCATCGAATGGCCTTGAGGCTGCAATATGCAAGAAGAGGATGAAAAACATTGACTTTGAAAGCTTTTACAACCAGAGAACCTTAAAACCCCAACTCCCTCCTTAGGACAAGTGTATTTGAGTTTACCAAGAGTTGGCTTCCAACACACCCAACGCTCAATGCCAAACATGACATGGTACACTAAAACACAAAGACTGTAAAACCTTTCAACATATCAACAAAGTACACATTCTTCCTTGAAATACACATTCTAAGGAAACCCACAAATGACTTCTCCTCATTTTGAGGATGGTACCTAAGTTAAATTGGATTGCATAGGGATTTCTTAACACAGGGTTCAAAATTATTACAACAATATACTCATTAATCACTAAATATGTCATTTGTAGGAATTGCAGTTAGGTGGGGAGGATAACACTCCTATCCATTTTTAAAGCTACACCCAATTAATAAGTTCTCCGTGTGCCACAATAAATGCAATTTTTATGACTATAGTGACACATCCCTCGAGATTTCCTTCCACACCAACACTTTTATCCATGAACTAAAGAGTGACTATTTCATTATTATATTATACATACATGTTAATATAAGCATTAAAATTTGTATTCCTTTGTAAAAAATGCTAGTCCAAGAGATACATTTGATCACCTTGTCTTGTATCCAATATCCAATGTTGACCCCTATATCCTTAGATCTAGAGTGAAGGTTTCATTTCTAATGTTGTGTTTGAGCTTAAATTCTAATTAAATATTTGGGTTAGCCAAGGTCATTACTTAACTTAATGGCTTTGCAATATACAATGTATCATATTTTTTTTAAGTTCAATTGGTGAGATATGTCTGGGCGATTGAACTTTCGATCACTTGGATACACAAGGGCTTGCCAACATGCTTTTTTCCAATTGTGCTACTACCCTCAGAAAATATACAATGTATCATATTAACATCCACTTAAACCAAATTGACTTTTGGGACACATGTCTCTTTGATGATGAAGGGAATCCAATTATGTGATGTCAAACACATTCCCTCACAAACACTCACAAAGACCCTACACTTTTTAGGGTTCGAACCTAGGTTGTCTGTTATGAAACCAACTCACAAAAAGATAGAAAAGATAGATCAACAACTTAGAAATCAGCCTCTTCGAGGGGGCAACCTCCTTTACATTACACAAAAGAACAATTATTGGATGATACAAATGACAAAGCCTCATTTCTATATATAGGAGTCTAAGGGGTCACAATATAATCAAAGTCAACATAACAATAATAATATAAGGGCACAAAAATAACAATAGTGGGCTTCTATGGGGCACAATAATAACAATATGGGACAATAAGGGCACAACAATAACAGTAAGGGCCACAATGACACTAGTAATGGGGGAATCACTAGTGTTATAGGGACCTAACATTGTCTATATGGAAACACTGTATAATTTTGAATTTATTTATTGTAGATTTGTACATAGATGGATATTCCTTTCTTTGCATTTATCTTTTAGACTTCTTGCTTTCACCAATTGATTTAGAGCTTATGGAGTCTCAAGTAGCACCAATCCCCTTGCTTCTATTGGATTGAATAACATGATTTCTCTTTTGAAATCCATAATATCTCATTCACATGCTTCCTATTTCTCCCATAAGACTTTAGCACAGACTCCATGATCATGTTTGTGTCCCTCTTAATAACGCACTCCTTGGAAGGGGCCATAAAATCTTTTATTAGGACTAAACTTGGATGTCTCTTCTTTCTTGCCCTTTGATTCTTCATTCAATCATACCACCCATCAACTTGTTATTTTTCCATTTTTCTTATAATGACCTTTGTTGTTGGGAAGGTGCCTTTCAAGTATTTTGTCTTTGCATATAGATACACATAAAGTATCATTATTTTAATCTAATGGACGTGGTTGTTAAAATCACCAATATTTAATTAAATATGCATTGTTATACCTTTGCTCAAGTCAACTTCAATTCAAATTCTAACACATGTGTGTATACCCTTCCTTGCTTAGTTTGTATATTGTTGTAAGTCCCCAATATATTTATGTTGGCTTTTGAAAGATCATCTCATCCCAAAATAAGTAGGGGGGATTCAATATTCAAATCCGACAGAGTGGGGTTGAAGAAATGGATATTGAAGATGGATTCAATTATAGAAACTATCTTTTTAAAAAAGGTTAGTTTTACCCCAAAAAGAAAGGCCCTCCTTTGAGACCTTGCCACAACTTCCATAGTTGTGAAATTTTACAATAATAGAACCTCTAGAGTAGAGGTTTACCATATACTTAGAACTTAGGTTGGAATTGATTTGATTCTTGAACTCTTTAGATGATGACTAGAGATCATTAAATACATAGTTTGAAGCGTTTGCTTGTAGTTATTAATGAACTTGTTAACCATCCATAGATGAATACTTCCCTTGCACATGTGCTTGATTTTGTCAATAATGAAAGAATCCTACTATGTTTTTGGTATATTCGACAAGACTACATCTTTAAAATAAAGAAGATTCAATTCTTAATGCTTTGCAATCCTGTAAGAGGGAGGGACAATCGAAGTCACGCAGGAGGAGGTATTCCCTTTGTTTAGCGAAACTCTACAGAGATAAAGCACTAAATGCAAGATTAACCCCTTGTTTATGTGATAATTAGGGAATATATATCTATTCTCTCAAAGATTAGTCTTATATATTCAAAAAGAATTTCTCATTTATTCTAAATAACACTTAACACTGTTTATAGAATAATTTCTCACCATTACAATCACAATAATCATTTTTCAAGGCAAAAACTACATCAAAACTTTTTGAATATGCAAGTAGATAATCTCCACAAATGAAGATGAAAACATATTTTGAGCATGTTTAAAGTGGATTAAAATATAATAATAAAAGACACAACAAAAATCTTGATACAATAATAGCTCAAATAATTATCTTTAACAAAAATCTATTAAAAATTACTATAAAATTATAAAATGAAATTAACATTAATAAATAATCAATTAATTTATATAAAATCCCAATTTAATAATGAATAATTACTTAATTCTTTAAGTTCCACTTCAAAGAAAGCATTGACACATCAGCTAGAGAAGGGTGCATTATTGTTTCGGAGTTCTATGTCCGTCGCATCAATATTTTATTTGATGTGCCCAATTATTTTTCCAAAGTAAAACTATTATTCAGCTTAAATAATAGAATGTATAATATTTCAAATTCTATAAAATGTATAATATTTCAAATTCTTTGAAAATCCGTTTTACTGAAACACAAATATATGGCCGTGGATGACATGATCTGACGGTAGATATTCTATCCCGCCTTTAAATTCAAATCCTCTTGGTAGTTTGGCGCCATTGCGCGTATCCCTCTCAACGACCTCAGTAGCTCGCATATGAACAATCATGGTTTGCAATCACATAAACATTGCCCCAGAATCGATCCACGAGCCACCAGATCTCTCTCTGCATGACTTCCAACAGTTCATCTGCGTTTCTTCGTGGTCAAAACGATTTCAGAAAAGGTATTTTTCTGCAAGAGAGTGCTAAAATTGCAAAGCGCCATTATTTTCTTGTCGCCGTCATGAATCCTCTACGCCTTGTCCTAATGAAATTATTTAGAGTTCTTGATTGGAAAAATTTGCCATATTTCAACTTTCTGGAAATATTTCATTAAATAAGCTACCGTATTATCTAAAATAAATCTGAAGAAAGAGGTCGTGCTCAAAACAATGTTTTAAGCAGCAAATTTCACAAGGGTTATTTCTGGTTCAGTTATTCTAAGCTTTCAATGGAAAATTTTGACTCTATTTTGGCTTACAGGCAAGATTTCATAAACTAACGCTCTCTATAAATGGACTAGACAAGGTTGTGCTCAAAATTTTGTTTAAAAAATGGCAGAGTTTGGGAAGAAGTTCTTTAAGTTAATGGATCAGCATTCAGATGCATTTCGAGTGGTTTGATTGAATGATTTCTGTCTCAGTTCCGCACATTTAAAAGTTTTGGAGAATGGGAATTGATAATTCTGGTATTTGATGGTGTTCTATTCAAATTACATAGAAGAAGATAGAAAGCTAGGGATTTTAGAGACTAAGCGTACACAATGGCACAATCTTTACAGGTTTTCGTGAGATTTTTAAGACAGGCAAATAGGATAGAAAATTAGGGATTTCACTAAGCCAAGAAAGCTAATGCTACATTCTTTACAAATTTACTTCAGAGTTTTGAGACTGAACATTTTTTATGCTTTTAGACCCACTGCTTTATGTAATTGGATTTATAAGATAATGGCTAAGGTTTTGTCTGTGAGATTAAAATCACTACTTTCTAACTTCATCTAACCAGAACAGTTTGGTTTTCTAGAGGATTGTCAAATCTATGACACAATTGTTTCAGCACAAGAGGGCCTCTACACTATTCAAGTCAACAAAGTTCCAGCAATGGTGATCTGTCCAGAAAAGCACTTTTGAATGTGTTTGTCCACTTTCCATAAGGACAAGAGTCCCAATCCCTATGGGTGGACTGTGGAGTTCTACCTGGGATTTGTTGAAGTGTTGGGAGACAACTTACTTCAGGTAGTGGAAGAAATGAGAAGCTTTAGTAAGGCTCCCTGGCTCCTTCATCTGGACCTCTATTGCACTCATTCCAAAGGTGGATCAACCTGAGTCTTTTTATGCTTTTAGACCCACTTCTTTGTCTAATTGTATTTATAAGATAATGGCTAAGGTTTTGGCTGTCAAATTGAAAGCACTACTTTGTAAGTTCATATAACAGAACCGCTTGGTTCTCTAGAGGATCGTCAGATCCATGAAGCAATTGTTTCAGCACAAGAGGGCCTCCATATTATTCAAGTCAAAAATGTTACAATAATGGTGATCAAGTTGAACCTCTCCAAGGCTTATAAAGGGTGTCTTGGCTCTTTCCGATACTTCTTTTTATCCATATTAGTTTCAACTTACCACTGGTAAATTAGATTATGGGATGTGTAATTTAAGCTTCTTATGCATTTTTTATAAATGGTTCAGCCTCTAATTTCTTAAGACCATCAAGAGGGTTAAAACTTAAAACAAGGTTGTACCTTGTCTCCTTATTTATTTCTTCTAGTTGTTGAAGGACTAAGTAGGTCCATCCTAGAAGCAAAAAAAAAAAAAAACAAGATACATTCAAGGGATTAGCAGCGACTCTTGTAAAGAAGATCATGGCATTGCATAGAACCAATTATTCCCCTGTCCTTGCAACATATCCCTGTGGTTATCCTATTAAAAACCCAGGCCCTAGCAGCAGAAGAAGTGTGTGCCTCATTTAGGCCTTCCTCTCCCATTGGTCGCCCTAGATCCTCACCCCACTTGATTAGGACAAGCAATTCTTCCTCTTTAGATTTACTTTAGATAGAAAAGATACAGAGATAATACAAACAAGAATAGTATGATTAGTCTTCTTATTAGTTTAGTATCACTTGGAATAAAGAATAACTCCTTTGTTTATATTATCTAATCAGTAACTCGCAAAGGCATCAGAATAATAATTAGGAGTTATTGGTTTCTTTTTGTAGTATATGTGGTTGTAGTAATCTATTACAAGTAGGGAAATCTTGGACAAAGAAAGTATGTTTTGGATTACATACAGTTTAGTCTTGACTCCTGAAAAAAGATAGCGGAATGTCTTTGTTAGTAGGAGATTAGGAACTAACAATACGACCGAGACTTAAATTCCTTTTACTGTTTTACTCTTGAGGGATTAAGCTCCTTAGACTTCATAGGCAACAAGAACTACAAATTACATACATCGGAATCATCATCCTTCTTTTTATTATTGGTATTAATGGAATGCTTAAGACATGAGCTTTGAAAAGATGAACAATGCTTTATTTATATATGGGTCTTTGAGAAGAGGACGAGTTAATTTAAAAGGATATTAAAGTAAGTTGAAGAAACTCTTTAGAATACTTTATAGTAAAGATCCATTTATAGTTTATATAGATACAAGCAACTGGAAAACCACCTCACTATGACACCCTTCACCTTCGTTTTTAGAGGACTTTTATACCACTTTTTCTCACCCTGGAACCAGCAGCCCACAACAAAGAGGAGATATCAGATTCCAGATCCTTATGATATATATAGCATTGTCACATTCACCCCCAAGAAGCTACAAACAATAAAGTGAGAGTTATCTTTTAGTTTGTAGTATTATTAGCAGATCAGATTAGGTTGGTCACTACACTCCTCTCTTCTTGTTTCTCCTCCAGAGCCTTGGTTTATATTTGGGTCTTGTTGTGAGAAACGTATGAAGGTGGAAGTATGAAGATCCTTGGATATGCAGAAGTTGGATCTAGGATATGTTGGATTAGGATTTAGAAAGTACATAGAGAATAGAATAAGAATTAAGATTGTATAAATTAACATATAGAAAGTCGTGTCCTTTGATAACAAGGAGAAGGAACAGAGTCGTGTCTTTTGATAGTGCATGGGTATTGATAAAATGTGATGGAATGCATTTTTGATGAGATGCTTGACCATAAGATACTCAGGAGTCAGAACCTTATGACTGTTTGGCTTGAACAAACGCTGGACTTGGAATTTGCTCAGAAATGAATTCACTGTATTATATATTTACACTTGTAGTTTTGTTGTAATAGCTACAGGCCTATGAGCTTAAACCCTGAACATACATATGCATTGATGTGTGTAATTAAGGTGAACAACCTGTATACCTTTCAATACCAGGGCAGTGAACATAGCCCAAAACTTGTAATGACAACCTTGCTGAATTAGTTACAGGAAAGGTATGTGTCCTTCCAACTATACCTAAACATATATATGTGGCATGGGAGTGATGGGATATTGTTCTTTGGCTGCCTTAGTTTTTGTATGTTAAGTGATCTGGACTCTGGAGTATTAAGACTCCTCCAATCATTATTTAAATCATGGAGGTGATGTCAAGTAGATCTGAGTGAGATTCTCTAAATTGGATCTGCTCATCTAGCTGACTGTTCTATTAATTATTCTTGAACACCTGAGGATGTGCATTCTAATTGATAGAAATAATACCTTGTCAATTTTGAAAGATAGTCTCCCAGCCAGGCCTGTTTCTACTTTGGTTTTGGGTGAGGATATAGGTAACCTACCGGTGCCAAGAGGGCTGAAATCAGGAAAAGTGACAATACATCTTACCTGGATTATCATATTGATATTTACTGTGACTAGATTGATTCATTATCCTTTTGGCTGTACTTACCCATGGGTTTTATTTTTCTCTTATTACATTCCTGAAAGATTTGCGGAAGATCTCAAAGCGCTCTTCTTTGTTTAATCCGTCTGTAATGATTGTTTTCCAAAATATGCTTGCAAAAATATGCTTGAGCTATTTTGACATATTTAATGTTAATTTTAAGATATAGGAATGGTATTGGGTTTTTCCCTCATGGTACAGAAATGGAAAGAAGATGAAGTGGACAACAATAATTAGAATTATTCTTAGAAATTAGTTAATGGTTGGTATTGAAATAAAAATAGTTATTGTTTTAAAAAATGTGATTTTATAATAAATTAATAACAATGAAATAATAACTCTCTTGTTTATATTCAGCCTGTAGGCTATTCAATTCCATATCATTCCATTATTATTTACAACTCATTTAATTGTCAATCTCATGCTATGATATTGGCTTTATCCCCAATCCAACATGTACTGCAGATTTACCTTGATCTTCACTTGTGTTATTGTATGTTTTTGCAATTTCTTGGAAAGCTTTAATGCATTTGGTCTTTTATCGACTCCTTTGTAATGGTGAGATTGTACTGTGTAATAACTGTTCTCCTGTAGCTTTCGTATTTTGGATATGGGGCATTATATCTCGAGAAACACAGATAGACTAACACTCTCTTTATTTTCCTGTAAATAAAACAGAGAGTTTCAGGTGCTTGAATCAGGGGTGGAACACTATAATGCTAAAGAGGTTCAAATTTGAAAATTGTTGAATGCCTTTCCTCCATAACAACCGAACAACTCTAGCATAACAAGTGAAACAACTCTTTAACAAAATGGAGAGGGGAGGTGCAAGTAAAACAACTCTTTCAAAAAATGGAAGCTCTCTCAAATCGGGCAATGATGACTCCAAGGACTGCCTTTTGAGTTCTTTAATTTCCTTCGAACTCTCCTCTCCTTTTAGAAGACATTTCAAGGGCAAAGATAATTGCATTTCTAGCCTTCCCATTTTTTGTTCCTTTCTTGTGGTGGTTTTCCCAACAATTTCCACCCTAAGTAGCGTTGTTGTGGACGAAGTTTACTATTTTCTTATAAATGACATTTTGCTCCTTCCTTCGAACGTTTCGAACAACTTTAGGTACCATTGTTTCCTTTAGAAATGACAGTTCCATGTTTAATTCGTTGTTTCGTTATGATGTCCTCTCTTTAACCGTGGTGACCTACGTTGCGTTGTATTTGGTATAATGGTGTCTCCTAAAAATTGTACCTATCTCAGTTGTATCGACTCTGAAGGTCTGGGAAGTATTTGATTTGCTTGAAATTTCTGCTATATTTCAGTCTCACTCTCTCAAGCAACAATTGTCTTGAAAACAAGTTAGCAATTCTTTTGGTAGCTTTATATGGTTCAGTTTACAATCCCCTGCCACACTTCTCAGAGTACCAAGATAATTTATATGTTCTCTTTTTTGTTTTAACTGTCTTCTGTGTCTGTTGATGTATGACTAAATATAATAATATAGTTGAACTACTCATATTTTAATGTTCTCATGTAGTTTTTACTACACGATAGAGTTGAGGTCTCTCGGGTTTCCTCGTAATCTTACCCTTGGTAGTCTATCGACATCTTTGAGGTATGTTCATAGGTTCCAACCAAATCATGTTACAAACCACACATGATCAGAGTGACATGTGGACTAGCTGAAGAGGAAACCAGAGCAGGGTACTTCCTAACTGTTATTCTACCCCGGATTCAGAGGAGCAGCCAGGATTTTATCCATAGTTTCTTTCCTTCCAACTTTAGATGGGATCTCACCTCAACCTTCTGCCTTGGTGGTCAATCAACATCTTTGACGCCTGTTCGGGGTTGTGCCATATTAGGTTACAGATCATACATAATCAGACCGAGTTATGGACCAGCTCCAGACAGATCCAGAGTATGGCGCCTTCCACCCATTAGGGGTAAATCAGCTCCAGACTGATCCAGAGTATGACACCTTCCACCTATTAGACTAGGCCATACATAATCAGAGCGAGTTATGGACCAGCTCCAGACAGATCCAGAGTATGGCACCTTCCACCCATTAGGGGTAAACTAGCTCTAGACTGATCCAGAGTATGGCACCTTCCACCCATTAGGGGTAAACCAGCTCCAGACTGATCCAGAGTATGGCACCTTCCACCCATTAGGGGTAAAACAGCTCCAGACTGATCCAGAGTATGGCACCTTCCACCTATTAGACTAGCCCTACATTCAGCAGAGCAGAGATAATATTTTCAAGAGTTTCCTTGCTTGGACATTAGATGATAGGAGAGCCGAGCATCATCATTCCTATGCCTCCCGTAGGATCACACAACTGGATCCTTTCTTAAGCTTTTGGCAATTCCAACAGTGATCCAATAGCCTGGTTCCCACCACCATTGACATCATCCCATCCCTCTCTCCAGACTTTTAGTGTAGACACTCTGTTGTATCCCTACATTTATGCTACTATTAGATAGTTTGATAGTTTTTTTTTCTGCTTTGTGCAGACTATCATTGTGTGTGATATATATATATAAAATATCAGTTAGGTTGAGTTCAAGTCAGGGTCACTTTCAATGTTCGATGGAAGAATGGTTTATCCAATTGCAGGATGTTGTCACTAGGATTATGCACGGCTTGGATTAGCTAGGTGTATCTCGCAATTGACTTTTGCCCCCACATTCAGCAGAGTAGAGATGATATTATCAAAAGTTCATTAGATAAGAAAGCAGAGCATCCTCATTCGGGTGCCTCACATAGTATATCATACAATTGGATCCTTTCATGAGCTTGACAATTCCAACAATGAGCCAATAGCTTGTCCCTCCTCATCAGGGTTAGAGGACATTGACATCATCCCATCACTCTCTTTTGCTTAGCACCAAGCTTTCCAGATTACCAGTATAGACTCTCCAATTGTATCTCTATGTTTATGCTACTTTTAGATTTCCAGTGCATTATATATATATATATCTATATATATATATATATATATATATATATATATATATATATATATATATATATATATATATATATATATATATATATATATATATATATATATATATATATATATAATCAGTTAAACTGTGTTTAGGTTGAGATTAGCTCCAATGGTTGATGGAAGAATGATTTGTCTAATTGTAGGATGTTGTCAATAGGTTTGTGCAAGGCTCTGTCTCACTAAGTGCCTTACGGAATAATTTTTACCCTTCACAAGTGGCTCCCACTCTCAACCCCTCTCCATTAAATCGACCCCTCTCCATTAAATTTGAACATGACATTTCATGAATTAAATCCAACACAAACTACTTGATCCACACTAGATAGGTTTATTCTATTGTTAAATTTGAAAATGACATTTTATGGGCTAAATCCGACACAAACTGCTTGATCCACACTTGATAGGTTTATTCTATTGATATATATATATATATATATATATATATATATATATATATATATATATATATATATATATATATATATATTTGTTTTGGTTACACTTAAACTACACAATTGTCATTGTTATATTTTTTTAACTTTATTTTTTCTCACTTTAGGAGTTACTTTTAAAACAACGCATTTTATTTATTCTATTGTTGTATATATATTTTTGTTTTGGTTACACTTTAACTACACAATTGTCATTGTTATATTTTTTAACTTTATTTGTCTCACTTTAGGAGTTACTTTTAAAAAAACGCATTTTATTTATATTGGATATATTTTTTAATTCCATTGATTTGTTTGTATCATCATTGGTTGAAGATCAACGAAAGTAATGTGGTGTCCGTGGCAGAAGATGAGCTAATGCGCATTCTCATATTGATGCGAAACTTTGTGCCTGGATATAAGCAAATTGTTGAGGGTGATTGGAAAGTGGCAGCAATTTCTTACAGGTCATATGATCTAGAAGGGAAAACTATTGGTTCTATTGGTGCAGGGCGTATTGGCAAAGAACTACTTAAGCGTTTAAAGGTATTCATTCTTAGGATCTAGTACTACTTCATGATGTTGCAAACTTCTTTTCAAAAATCAGTGTTCCATAATTCTTACGCATGCATGTTGTTTGTTTCAAAATTTCAATCTAATAATAATAAACATTACATGATGTTGAATTGAATTGCGTTCCTTTGTATAGCCCTTCAATTGTAAGCTTCTTTACCACGACCGTCTTTCTATTGGACCCGAATTGGAAAAGGAAACTGGAGCAACATTGGAGACAAATCTTGACGAAATGCTACCTAAATGTGATGTACTTGTCATTAATATGCCTCTTTCTGACAAAACTAGGTGCGCCTTATCCCAATTTCATAAATAATCTCTCCCATTATTCACTCAAACATCAATAGCACCTATATATTTTGTACAACTTGTGAACAAAAACCTAATTATTTTTTCTCTTGCCCTTTCCTTTTGGTTACAGTAGGGGAATGTTTAACAAGGAAGGTGTTCTCTACCAAGCCTAACTTTTCTCTCAGAATCTTAACAGCCCCTTTGCAAAGGGTTTCATTAGAATGACAACAACCCGCATTTAAAGCATTTCTCCACCCATCCTAATTAGAAATACAATTTTGGGTTCTCTACTAATTTTCTCCACACCCATTTAATCTAACAATGGACATAGAGCATGTATATTTATACTTGTGTGTTGGAAATACCATTTTATACTTTAATGTTTATTATTTTTGTTTTATTGTTATTACTTGAATTTCTTCTTAACAAGTGGTTGTGTTTCTTTTGGTTTTAGTGAAAGTATGGGCTCCAATGTTGGCTCTCTTATTATGGAGTATAATTCATCTTTGAGAGTTTTTCAATTATTAAAGTAGGTTAGTCAATTGCTTAAAATATTAAATTTATTTCAAAAAGTTTTTGTTACTTTATAGGTTAGACACTGGCTTGAAATATTAAACTTATTTCAAAATGTTTTTGTTACTTTATAGATAAGGCGTAGATTTCTTGGCTCTATGATGAAAATAATGAAGGGAAAATACATGTTAATATGTTACTTGTGCTCTTTGACTGAAAAATACACAGTGAGAAAAAAATGTATATTATGCTAATTGAGGAATGTTTTTCACTTGTCGAACTTATAGTATTGAATTTAACACACTAACACTTTACAACAATGAACTAACAATATTCATGACAAAAATAGCAATATGGAAGATTTATCTGCATAATGAAAAAGGCAATATGGAAGATTCGGATCACGTTCCAAGGCATTTCTTAAAATGTGGATGTGACAAAAGGTTGTTGTGGAAGTTGTTGTTTGTATATGGAAAATTTCTTGATCATTGTGTATAATCCTAATGTTGATAGATATGTCTACTAAATGCTTCCAGTTAATGGGGCATTGATTTGAGCATTCAATATATTTTTATTCTTTATCAAAGTATTCTTTTGTTGTATTTATATTTTTCAATTTATGCCTTACGGCGTTTCCTTTGCAACATCTGGTGCAAATGCTAGTATATCTTACCTCATTTTATGGTTAACATTGTATAACAAAAACATGCGTTGTGTTATGTAATTAATACTAACATGTAATATTGATTTTTTTTGTCAGAATGCTATAGGTAATGATTGCCAAGACAATGATCCAAATTATGTTCAACATATATCAGGAGATGATGAGGATGAGGATGAGGATGATGGTGGTGAAGGAGGAGATGATGATGATAGTTGCGGTGTTGGTGATGATGTGGATCAGAGTAATGAGGATGGTCAAGATGATCATGAGGATGATCTTGGTGGTGGTAGCTAGGCATGCACATGCATTGTTTTTTATGAAGAAATTATTGTGTAGAATGACATTGTTATGTTTAGATGGGTGTTGTGAATTTACCCTATATCAATGAGACATTTTGATTTTGTAATCATACGATGAGTTTGATTTATGTATGTTGTTAATTTATCGTAGAATAACGATATTCATGAAATATTTTGATTTGTTAATCATATTTGAATTTTACTTGTTTTGATTAAAAATAATACTGATTTTATTAGTATTATGTTGCTATTTTATACATGTTTTGAAAATTGTTAATGACACATTGTTATTTTTTTGGATGGATGTTGTCAATTTCTCTTAAATTTCTTTACAAATGATTTTGAATTGTGATATCTGCTTTAATGATATTTAGAAACTATCATATATTTCACTATGAATCTATAAAGGGGGTCATATATGTAAAGAAAAATATACTCTATATAAGAAGTCAAATGCGGATGTAACCATGGATGCAAAATTGAAAGTAAAATTGGATGTTAAACTAGGAATTAATACAAAATGCAAACAATTGACATACAAAGTGTTTTAAATTAGAAGTGAAAAATTGTGCAATAGTTGACACAAAGAAGGGAACAAAACATGGCATACAAAAGGATATCAAATTGGGCAAAAACAAGGACACATAAATGGGCACCAAATTAGATGCGAAAAAAGACAACAACTAGATGTAAAATAAGATGCAAAGTTGAGCATTAAAAAGAAGCAAAAAACGTTACAAATTAATATGCCAAATGATGATGCAAATAATGGTGTAAATTTGGGATGCAAACTTGGGTGCAAAAAAGGAAAAAAAAAAGATGTAAGAAAAGACATAAAACAAGAGGCAAAATGGGGCTGAAAAAAGGTGAAACCAAGGATGCCATATTGGATGTAAAAAATGATTCCTAATCACATGAAAATTTAGGCTTGAACTCAGACACAAAATTATATGCAAATGTGGACATAAAATGAGGCAAAAAAAGATGCAAATTTGGATGGTGAAAATGATGTAAAACTAGACACCAAAAAAATGCAAAATTGGATGAAAAAGTCGGTGTAAATAATGGTGCAACATTGGACACAAGTAGACACAAAAAAATGGTGCAAAAAGGGGCATAAAATAGCTTAAAATTGGATGCAAAACTTGGTGCAAAAACAAATACAAAAGTAGACGTAAAAAATGGCTCTAAATTGAATGTACCATTAGACACAAAATAAGATGCAAAGGTGGACACAACACATGACTCAACATAAGATGCAAATATAAATGCAAATTTGGATGCTCAAAATGATGTAACATTAGATGCAAGAGATGGTGTTAAAAATGATGCAAAATTGGATGAAACAAATGACGCAAAATATGGTGCAAAATGAGATGGGAAAAATGGAGACAAATCAAATGTAAATGTGGATGTAAAAAATGGTCCAAAAAAAGATGCAAAAATGGGCACAAAAATGGATGCAAAATTTGGTGCTAAATCAAATTCAACACATGGTGCAAAGATAGGCACCAAAGCTGGTGCAAAAATAGAAGCAAAAACTAGTGTAAGACTAGATACAAAACCTGGCGTAAGACTAGATGCAAAAACTGACACAAAATGGATGCATAAAAAGACGTTAAATTGGATTCAAAATACAGTGTAAACTTGATGCAAATGATGGTGCAAAAATGGAAGCAAAGAATGACACAAAATAGGAAGCAAAAGAGAATGAAAAATAGATGCAAAAAATGACAGAAAACTAGAAGCAAAACCTGTCATAAAATAAGATGCAAATCTTGGTTCAAAATTTTACGCAAAAAATGATGCATAGTTTGGTGTAAAAAATGATGCAAAATATAGCGTGAAAAAGGATGCAAAATCAGGTGCAAAAAAGGACGCTTTAAAAATTGTACAATAGAGCCAGATTTAGCGCCAGGGTGCTCATCACAATTACAAAAAAAATGCACTAAAATCTGGCGCTAAATCTGGCACAAATCACTGGTTTTGTTGTAGTGATTATACTAGGAGGTGACTTTAATTTAATCATCCATGCCAATGAGAAAAGGGGAGGCAGTTTTATTCCTAATCCATATAGAATACAGTTGGAAAATATCATGCAGGAGCATGATCTTATGGATGTCCCTCCAAAAAACCGTAGATACACCTATAACAACCACAGGATGGGTGCTGGTAACATCATGGAGCGGTTGAACAGAATTCTCATCAATATTACACTTCTCTCTGCTTTCTCCATCAGATATGCTAACATTCTAACGTGCTCTACCTCCGACGACTTCCCAATAACTCTAATGCTGGAAAATCATAGGCCACTTGGGCCCATTCCATTCAAATACAGTTCTCTCTGGAATGATATACCAGCAGTTACAGGAATTGTTTACAGCTCTTAGATCCAACACGTGGAAGGCTTTCCCGGTTTCATTTGGGAAACAAAAATACGAAAAACAAAACAAGCCATCAAATAATGGGCTAAAACAAAGTATCAACAACCAGAGAAGGTAAAAAAAGAAATTAAGAACAATCTGGAGAGTATCCAAAGACCAATAGAGGATAATGGCCTTTCCCAAGAGAACAAACAACAGGAAAATGAACTCTACTTATAGCTATACCGAATTAACAGAGAAGAGGAAACAAAATGGAGGCTCAAGTCGAGACAATTATGGTTACAAGGGGGTGACAAGAACTCAGTTTTTTTTTACAATCAAACAACAGCCAGAAAGATAAGGAATAATGTTAGCTCCATCCTAGATGCAGAATGTGATAGACAAAGGACTCAGGAAGCCATTCAAAGAGCTGTTACAGATCACTATCGGGACTTGTTATAGATAGGCTTAGGATTTCTTTCATTTTGCTTGCATTTAGATTTAATTCTACATTCCTAGAAGTCCTCTTATCAAAGGGTCAAAATTTAGTTGTGGCTTGGCTGAGCCCCAAATCAGCTTAAGGATCACTTTCTTGTGTGATCAGTAAGAGCGTTGATCTGACGTCTCTTCTCTATTGGTAAGTAAAATGCATACTCTAAGCCATTAGCGATAGAAAGAAGGTAATTGGACCTAGTTTAACCAGTTAGAACCACCATTTCAACAGAAAATGAGCTGCTTTAAGTTCCCGGCTAGGTGGTCTCCATTATAATGTTGAGGTAGAGAATTTCGAGCCTTCAACAGGTACACAGACACAACTCACAACTATCGTGTGTACTCTCCTTGGGTTGGAAGTATGGAAAGGAGATGGGGAACTGTTTGTCTCTCAGGGAAAGTTGCTTTTCCTTAGATAAATCTTTGTGTATGTGTGTTGAATCTTGATGCGTGTTGATGATATGAGTTCTCGATCGTGAATTTACTTCTGCAAATTAGTAGAGTAGCTTCTAGTCTTGTGATTTAGAAAATTTCATGAGTAGTTATAATTTGCACATTAATTTCTACAATCCCCGCTTTTAAAAGTAGGTACAATAAAGCTTTGAGTCCAGGGTTTAGGGAAGTCTTGCTTGATTGTTAAATAAAAAAGGACATGCAAAGCAATTTTTAAGATTTTTGTTTGGTAGCTTTTGATGTTCTTAAATTTTCCCTTTACAAGTTTTTTAACCTCAAACTGTATGTTTTCTAAAGAAAAAAAACTTATTTCTTTATAGAAAAGGTTTGAATATTCCTTAGATTAAGGGAAGTGAGAATTGACTTCTTTAGCAATGGGGGCCAAAAGAGATTTAAGGTACCAATCCATATAGACATAGTCTTAGAATTCAGGAGCTTTACATATGTTCCTCCTTCTATGTCATTCTTGAACATGATCAGATAGGCCAATGGAAAAAGTTTGACGAAAAGAAGTGAAAATTTTGTTACTAGTGTCATAACAGAAAGGTAACTAGAAATAGGCTATAAAATCTTTGGAAAGAGTCACAAAAGTGGAATGAGTGGATTTGGTTTGATTGACATACCACTTAGCAGTAGCTCCAGTAAGAGTGCATTAGAAAAGGTGAAGACAAATGGAGTCTTATATGATAGAATTGGATGAACACCACATATGGAATGAGTGAACATGATTTGTGGGATCTTCTCTAGGATTACCTTCAAAATTGGGGATGTCAAAAGGAATCCTGGTAGGCATAACTGGCCAATTTGGGTCATGAAGAAGGGGGTCGTTGATGAGTTGGCTGAATTAGGGAGACTCAAACTAGCCATAAAAGGAGGCAATGGAGTAGGAGTGCCCATATTAGTGAAGGTTACGCTCATGGGGTTACCCTAGTTAGTACTTGGGTTACCACCTTGGTTTCCCACACCCGCATTGGTGCTTGACATGGTGATGGTATAACATTGAGAAGATGTGGAATGAAAGGAAGAATTGGAAGAATCAGTAGAACTAGAGTCAAAATGAGGACTCAATGGAGGACTCAAAAGATGTACTTTAACTTGATGAGGAGGAGTAATATGTCCTAATAGAAACTGAGGGTGAAGGCCTCAAATTCTCTGTGACAAATGCCTAGGGGGCATAATGATGTCAAGACAATGATGACCTTAAGGACTAAACAGTGATGATAGGAGAAAAAGAGCAAAAAATAGCAAGCAAACACCTAGTGCAGTGGTGCCAAGTGTAAACCAACTATATAATGATGCTACTCCTGCAACAGTCATTGCCCGCTGAAACTACACAATTATGTCTCTCAGGGGCCATGAAGAATGATGACATGATAGATGACTCTCAAGGAGCTAAGGAGAAAAATAAGAAGACCGAGAAACTGAAGGTATGAGAGAATATCAGTACTGCATGAAGAATCCATCTAATGCATAACCCTTTGGAGGCTAGGTATGGAAAACAAAGCACATCTTTTGAAATACACCTCTTAGTGTAGCTTAAAATGTTTCATATCATTGTCGAATCATTCTGTCTTCAATGACATGCATGGTTTAAAGAACTGAAAGTCATTCCATGTGTTTCCTCTTAATGTCTTGCTCCCTTTCACTTGTTTATTACATAACTTAGAAGATGAAGAGTATTAACATTTGTTTATTTAAGCTGTGGAGGTTGTGACCAACATGATCTTATGACTAACCAGGCATGATGCAAGGAATCCTAAGTGGGATGAAATATGTTTGATGATATGTATATAGTCAGTACACTCCTTTGCATTAATCCTTGCTTTGTATCTTACATGTACCCTCACTACTTGTCAGATTTGGCTACCTGCTGCCAGCAGTGTCTTAGCTCTTTCCTGACAAAGCAGGGGAAGGAATTTCCTTCAACCTGATTTATTCGAGGCTCTTCATAGAAAGTATAGAGATAAGAGAAGGAGATGTAGAATCTTACTATAAAACTCTTGAAAATACTTTGCATGTTCAAATCTCTCCAAACGATTACGCTGCCACTCAACAACATTGTCAATCTTGGAAGACTCAAGAAAGATCACATCTCTAGATATTATAAACTTCTTATTCACTTTATCATGGAGATGGTATTCTTTGGAGGTATGAGTATCCAAAGAAGATACATTTGTGATTCCTTGCACTAAGTTTTTTTATCTGTTCCTTATGTATCAAGGCATAACAGGAGGAACCAAAAACCCTGAGATACCTCACTGAAGGAATGTGGCCATACCACATTTCATAGGGAGCCTTGTTTCTAATAGCCCATGAGATGGACTACCAGCTTTATTTTTTCATTATGTTCCTTTCAATGTTATAATACATATTTCTACATGCCGAGGCATCCAATACCATGGACCGAAAACCATCGCGTCTAATACCATGGATCGAAAACCATCACGTCCAAAAACATGTGCGAAAATCATGCACAAAACCATAGGTGAGTCTGTCCATCCTAACATAGGGTCCAAAACCGAAATTTTCCGGGGCGCTACCCTGGACCCCATAAAGTGGGGTTACAGGTAGGCCTCAAAGCCCCGTGACTCCCCCCCCCCCCCCCCCCCCCCACTACACAATCGGTGCAATGAAGGCAGGCTCCTCCCTCCCTCTAACCCCCGGTTAACTACGTGGGCTAGTCGTTGAAAGAATATAACACAACCCAATAGTATGCAAAGGATGTACAATGCGGAAGTACATAAAATCCACGTTCCATGATCCTGACAACAAAGCACATGCAGTCCTAGAAAGGATCCACTGTCATGTTTATGGACTTTTCTTGACAACCTCCACTACCATATACAAATATTTTGTCATTTTTATTGATGACTTCTCACGGAAGTGTTGGATCTTCTTCATGTGGAAGAAATATGAAACATTATCCAAGTTCGTATAATTCAAGGCACTGGTTAAAAAAGAAGCTAGCAAGAAGGTGAAGGCTCTATTGTAGCAACTGCAACACCCTCCAAAATTTTGGCCTGCACTTAAATATCAGAACCTACTATGGATATTGTGATCGATTTTTTCTTAGTCAGTTATTGGTTAGTTTATGATCTCAAGCTCCCCTTTTCGATCTTAAGAGTCGTTCATGCTTTTATATTTACATAGAATGTGTCATCTTTGGGCATGGGAGTTATCGCTTGTCATGCAAAGGGAGGTTTGCTTTTCTTCAAGGGGAAATATTTATGAGAATGGGTTTTCCTCACCACATAGATGTGTTTCACACTCATTTTACACAGTCTTACACAAGTGTTGCCTTTATCCTCCCAAAGTCTATCATCAGAGTCACACTTATCGTAAGCTGCCACAAAGGTTGTTGCATTAAGAGAAGTATGCGTTATATGTTCTAGATGGTCTATGTTGTATCTCTAAGTTTTCAAGTGTGTGATTATAGTAAAGTTTTATCACTATTCACTTCAGTTTCATTAATCCCACACTTCGCCAAATTTTGGAGTTTCCTTAGCAACCTAGCCTCATCCAACTTTCCTGAACTCTGCACTTCACATATGTAACCCTCAAGACTTTCCCATGCTTGTTGGAACTGTGAAATGTGCAGAAATTCTAACCTCCCTTAGCATTCAAAACTACAAAGTGATTTCCTCCAATCTCCTTCCTTCAGTCGGAACCCACTGTCTCAAGAAATTGTGTAGTTTTGTCCCTTGACTACCCAGTCAACTCCCTCTCATCTTCCTTGTCACATTTTATAGGACTTGCGTATCCAACAAGAAATTTGGGATATGAATTCCATCAAGGTAGAAAATCAAGGGGTTTTCAAGTCATTTTTTAGGGTTACCACTAGCATAGTCTCACAATATGATCCACCCAGTCCCTAAATTGGGGTCTAGTGCCATTTCAATTAATTATTAGATGATCATGGTGGGCCATAATTCCAAGTTAAATGTTATGAATCTTCATAGGATATTATTGGAGATACTTGAGGAGACACCTCTTTGGCTAAAGGGTTAAATATTTTGACTTCAATATCGAACCATCAACCATATCCTCAACATTTTTCCCATCAACCATATCCTCAACATATCGAACCAACAACCAAGAAGATAATTGAGGTGAAGCATGGGCATCCTCTATCGCCCATGTTGTTTAGGATATATATAAATCTATGAATGCCTCTACACTCCACCAATTGTGCATAAATAAAATTTTGGGTTGCCCCACTATCCACCAAGATGGATACACATTGTCCCTACAATGTGCCTCTGATTCCCAAAATTGCAAAATTGGGATTTTCCATGTCAAAATTTTAATTCGAGACTGACCATGCATTGGAAGGAAATTAACACATTATTAAGACATTAAAAATGAATAATTGACACAATACCAAATACAATACATGCATTGACTTTTATCTCACAAGGTATTTAGACGCTAATTGAGCAAGTTCACACGAAGAGAGAAAGGAAATATCATGATACATTGTTCAATTTGTAATCAAGAGCATTATATTGGATAAGGGAGAAGTAACATTTAGTATCTTTCTCATATACAAAGGAAAAATTACGAAGCAATGTAAAATGCCTTTCATTAAGCAATGTTGTTGTAAAGGGTGGGGATTTTGGGTAGAGGGTTATAGTTTTTGTAGGTATTAAAATAAGTATTTGGTAAAACTAGGGGATATGTACTAAACTAGGCATGAAGTAGTATTGACTATTTAGTAATAGAAAGAAAAGGGTATTCTAAATCGTGAACACACTAATGGTTGTTTATCTCACCACTTGAAAGGATGTTATGAGTTCAATGAACCACATGAGGGAGAAGATTATACGCTAGTAGTACTTTTTTGCAACGTTCCAAATCAGATGTGAATGGAGAGGACTTTGCAAAGGTTTTTTTGCAAGGGTCAAGGTTTTCTAGTCTTTGATAGTTGATCAAAATGGTGGAATGAGGACGAGTTATCCAATGAAATGTGATCATAGGAGGTGGATTCAGTTGTATGTTTGGATTTCATGAAGGTGCTAAAGGTTGCGAGGTTCATTCTAGCAGGTGGAAAGGACAATGGCAATTGTTCTTTGCCAAGGAAGAGTAGATTAGACTCCTCTTCTTTGGAAAGAGATATACACAACAAGGGGTAACTAACAAATTCATTTGTGCATTTTGACATCATTGTCGATGACATTTATTGTGAATGGGTTGTCATGTTGGTTAGCTAGTGTTGGGGCATAATATGATGGAGACAATCAGGAAATCTACTTTCACTACAAAAAAGGGGCAAACAAGAAGTTAATTTTTTTTGCAAGGAAATTCTGAATACATTATCACATTAGTTTAGTGGTTGTCATTTATTAATATGATCATGGTGGGTCATACTTTCTAAGCTAAATGCTATGACTCTTCATAGGATATTTTTAGAGATACTAGAGGAGAGACCTCTTTGGCTCAAGGGTTCAGGAAGGATTTTGACTTCAATATCAAACCATCAACTATATCTTCAACACTTGTGCCATCATGGAGGGGAGACATTTCTCTTCAAAATTATTTCTCTACTTTGTAGATTTTTCGAAGTTGTTTGATGTTATCTTCAGGGAGGCATTGTTCCATGGATGAAATTTGCATTTCAAAGATTTTGTTTACTTTTATTATATGTCTACTAGTTTCTCTAGGAATTTTTTCTTCTTCCTTGTTCCCATTTAAAGTGGGCAAGTCTCCGCTTTAAAATTCCCTGATATTGTTTTGCAGTTACCCAAATCCACTTCCTTGTTGTGTTTGCTGAGGCAATTTTGACTTGGCCCAAATGATTTGTTTGCACAAAATATGAGATTTCCTTGCCATTTTTAACATTTACTATTGATTTGTTTTCCATTTTGGGATGAGGCCACTCACTAAATATCCTCAATGAAAATAACGCATGAACCTTGATGAAGCCCTAAAAGAACAATCCCTCGTTCATCCGTAAAAATCGTCGAATTTCGCTTTGAACAAAACAAAATATGCTCAATACTAAACTACCCACATAAATGGTATTGAGATTTAATAAAATTTACTCGAAGTCTAAGTTTTTGATTCCTTCTCGAGTCGGAAAAACCACTGGCGGTATCAAGTTGGTAAAAGAAAGTAGGATCTGTTATCCAAAATCCTAGCTTAGTGCCCTGAATCCCTAATGTGACTGATACTTTGATTAATTGAGTTGATGTATCGATCCTTTGTCTCATGGCTAGCTGTGACAACTCGATTTATTGATTTAGCTGATCTAATCTCAGGGTTAACTGTGGCAGCCGAATTTGAATCCATGATCCATTTGCCATTTGTAGAAAAACCACGAGTTCACTGAAACCATCAAGAGAACATGGACAATTCTTCATGTTCTTCCACTCCAACATAATTATATTATCAACATTATAAAACATATAAAATATGTATCAATTTGTACCAGGAAAATCTACTTGAAAGGATCATAACCTATAAGCTCGAGCATGAAGTCTTACTCCAATAACGTCAAGATAATTAAACAAGTGACCTTTTAATAGAAAATATTTTTTAACAATGGGAACTCAACTAACTAGGTTGACCCTTAAGACTATGTATTTGTACCATTCACTTTGAAATTTGAGAAAAATAATTTTAAATTTATAAAATTACTAGCATTATAAATGAAATATTTATAATAAACTCATTTTTGCATTAAAATAAAACTTTTATTAACTTAAAATTAGAAAAATTGTATTACCAAACTCTTCCAACAAAAAACAAACAAAAAAAAATATCAGAAATAATAGTACTCAAGGTGTAAAGAAGCAATAAATGTAAAAGACACTCATACCGATGAGAAAACAGTTAACAATATAATATTAATGGATCTTATGGTTAAAGACTTACGTAATTACATTAGCATAAGTCTTATGCCTCCCATCCTACCCTGCCTTTTCAGTTTAAAGAACAAATCTCTTTCTTCCGGAGCATTCCACGCATTCCAATAGTGAGCCTGCACATTCCACGGAGGGGGTCTTATGCCTCCCATCCTACCCTGCCTTTTCAGTTTCAAGAACAAATCTCTTTCTTCCGAAGCATTCCGCGCATTCCAATAGTGAGCAGACTTCCGAGGGATCGAATCCCATTACCACACTCCAATAGCGCGTAGACTTCAGAGGGATCGAATCCCATTACCTCAGTTCAAGGCAAGAATTCTTTGAATCAAAATTATCCTCCACTTCCTTGTCGGAGCTTGATTCTATTTCTCCTTCTGGCCTAGGTTTTAATGCTCTGAAAATTTATAAGTGTGCTCTGTTTTTTTGATATTTTGATATATGTCCCTGTATAGGTTTGGTGTATAAATTGGTGACCTTCTTTGCCAATCTATTTTATATCCTAGGCATTTTGTTCAAGTAAATCCTGTATTTGGTGTGTCAATCCCTACTGCTTCCCAGTATGCATAGGGTATCCAGGTTTTCGCCCTGTCTTTGCTACAGCTTTCAAAAGCTCTTGGATGTTGCTGATTGTGAATGTAATTTTACAAGCTCTAGGGTTTTTGGTGAGGGTTTATGGTTTTGGTGGTAATTTTGGAGAATAATGTTTACAAGCTCTAGGGTTTTTAGTGAGGGTTTATGGTTTTGGTGGTAATTTTGGAGAATAATGTTTATATCCTGTAGAGCATTATTAACGCCTTTGATTTGGCTTTAGCCGATGTTTGTTTTGTGCTCGTTTTGTATTTTTCCAAAACAGAAGATTGATAGTTAACACCACCCGCCTACCTAGGGTTCGAATCAGGGATCTTGGATGAGGATAAATCTAAATGATCAACGAACACCCGCATACCATGGGATTCGAATCCACACCCTACGATGATTTTTTTGAATTTTTCCCAAACTGGAAATTGATTGATAGACAACGACACCCGCCTAGCGTGGGGTTTGAACCCACTACACGAGATGATTGTTGTTTGTTAAACTTAGCGATGGTCATTTAGTATTTTTCCAAAACAAGGGCTTGAGAATAATATATCCTGACAGTTCTAACAAAAAGGAGCTCAGAGAATAAGAAATCCAGAGACACAAATATTTAATTTCAAAATATGCATTAAATTAACATAACACGCCAAACGTAGGGTTCGAACCCATGACTACAAGATTAGGAACCTTGGGCTTTAACTACTGAGCTAGATGGGTTACTCCTTTTGACTTCCCACTTAAATCAAACTCCAGAATTATTACCTTCAATGAATTTAGGTTAAATTCAACACAAGTAGTTTACTATTAATAATTCCACGTTGTGGACATGCTCTTGAATTGCAGTAACATCAACTTTCAGTTTGTTCTCGGTTTTGAGTGACAGGCATAACAAAAATCTGTTATCACCACTGTCAAGTGAAATTATAAATAGTAGAAGAGAACTTAATTTCTTCAGGTTCCATCCTCCAAAACCATAACATAGGAATGAACTTTACAATCTTGTTGACCTTAACTTTCTTACTTGTTAAACAATTACAATGTTTTTCCCATTTAATGGTAATGGTTTTTAAAAGAAAATGATCATGTTGTCTCACAATTATTTGATAGTAGGCTCTACCTGCAAAATGGAGAGTGTACTTAATAAAGTATGGACTATCTTCAGCCATAAACGATGACTAGGGTCTTTGAAAAAATTTTCTATAACTGACAACCTTTCCATTTGTTTCTGCGGTACATTTATCCATTGTGTACCGTCCTGTCCAAATGAATTGAAAAATACAAATTGAAACACCTAATACAAATTCCGTTGAAAATAAATCCTTTGGCTTCGAGATGGTCTTCGTTTGATGTTTTTTGTTTGCTGTTAAGATCCACCAAGATCACTAAACAATCCAATTCAGATGTCAATGAATGCAACAATTTATTCCTATAGCATAAGCAATGATCCTAACTAGTGTCCACAAACTTTTCTTTGCAGATTTCTATTACATTATTCTATACAAAATGGCAGACCAGGTATTTATGTTGCTTTTGGTATTTGTATTATTTATGTTGTTGATTTAGTTAGAGGTTGGATTTGTTTTTAGAAATAAATTTAAAATGATACTTCAAAAGTTTGTTTGTGACTAGTTAAATGCTTGTTGGAACACTCTGATAAGCTTGCCTCAAAGTGTTGGACAGATCTTCAATGCTCACTCAACACATTGGTAGAGTTTTGTTCAGGGTTTTGAACCTAGTTCTCAATTTTTTTTCATATCTAATTCCTACAGAAGCACTAAACACTACCTTGAAACAACAAAAAAAACAAAAGTACAAACAATCAAGTGATCAAAGAGCCAAAAAATGCATTGAAAAACTACATATTCATAGATTCACTCCCTATGTTTATTCATTGGTCATGTTCTCTTGAAAAATAAGTAATACCCAAGTTAAAAATTGCAGTCTTATTGTTTAAAAAATGTGGTGCATTTAGGGAAATAGCACATCGTCATCCGAATATTCAGATGAACAGGAAACAAGACCTACTCCAGGTACAGATGAATACTTCAATGAAATGATATATTGCAGTTGCAAAATGTGCCAAAATAGGAAACTAAAGAAGCGAAGGCTTGTTGGTATCCATAGATTGGAACATGGAGTTTATATAGAAGAGGTACATTATAAGTAACAAATTGTTATTCTTATAATAAATAAATATGCACATTATTTAATACATTATTATTGATCATTTCATTTGATTTTTTTATTTATGAAAAGCCACTTCTAGTTCCCAATATTCGTGAAGAACCAATGGATGATATTGATAATAGCGACTCTCAAGATGAAGGACAAGACACATTTATGGAAGAAGCCACTTCGCAGATAAATGAGGCTGGTGTCAATGAATTTATCCAAGACTTCTACACATCTTTTGAAGAAGTTGTTGATTCACCCCTAGCTCATTTGGCTAGGACACCTCTTTATGCAAATGCTGAATCTTCTATATTGGCGACACTTATGTTGTTGTTGAACTTGAAGGTTACACATGGACTGACAAACACATGCTTTACTGATATATTAAGGTTGGATTGATATTCCTATAAATTAATTCTCTAGATGTCTTAAAAGTTTTGAATATTGTGTATACTTATAAAAATCATTTGTTGCACTATGCAGACTTTTGGCAAACAAAATACTTCCAAAGGACAATAAGTTGCCTCATTCTCATAGAGAAGTATCTTCAATAATGAAAGACATTGGAATGGAGTACAAGACATATGATGCATGTCCAAATGACCATATATTGTACTATGGAAATAATGCAAATTTACAACAATGCCCAAAGTGTCACACAAATAGGTATCGTCAAGATCAATTATCCAAGAAGGTTCCTTATAAAGTATTACGACACATTCCACTAAAGCCAAGGTTTGAGAGAATGTTCAAATGCAAGGAGTTGGCAAAATATATGGATCATCATGCACAAGGGAGGAGCCAAGATGGTGTCATGCGTATGGTTGCGGATAGTAAATGTTGGAAAGATATTGAGGTAAAATGGCCACATTTCAAAAATGAGCCAAGGAATGCAAGAATTTCTCTAGCAATGGATGGCGTAAATCCTTTTGGAGATCTTAGAACAACATATTCTGTTTGGCCAGTGTTAATTATAAACAACAATCTCCCCCCTTGGATGGCAATGAAAAAGGAACATGCAATGTTAACTCTTATCATACCAGGTACTAGAACATGTGAATGCAATGTTTTCTTGAAGATTATATAAAAATATTTCAATTCAGTTAATCCTAATAAATAACTCTTTGTTCACTTAGGGAAATATCAGGTAAAGGATATGGATGTATACATGGAGCCCCTCATTGATGAGCTTCGTGAATTATGGGATGGTGTAAATATGTTTGATGTATCAAGACCTATCAATGATAGAAACTTCCTATTTCATGCGATTCTTATCTGGACAATTCATGATGCCCCGAGGCTCTCTATTTGTTGTGGTAATATAATATAAATTACATTTATAATTATTATGTTCATTTTAGCATTTACTAAATATGGGTTCCAATCTTATTTTAGGACTACAAACAAAGGGGAAACATGGTTGTCCATCATGTGGGCCAAAATTGTTGCATAGGCAGTCAAGGGATCTCAATAAAACTGTCTATGATGAGTATCGACAATTCTTACCAAAAAATCATCGCTATCGAGTGCGTGATAAACATATGTTCAATGGAAAGGAAGTGGAAATGAGGAAGCCAATAAAGATGAACCCTGCTAGGTGGAAAGTGATGTATGACAAAAAAGAAGGGACAGGGTTTCCCCTAGGAATGAAAAGACTCTCTATTTTCTACAAATTAGAATATTATGAGAGCTTGCCAATAGCCCACCTATTTGATACTATGCACATCGGGAAAAATGTGGCAAAGTGCTTGTGGAAACATCTAAATGGAAATAACATTGAAGCACAAATAAAGTTAAGAAAGGACCTTCGAGTTGCCAATATCATGCCGCACATGTGGTTGCACGAAGACAACTCATATGTTCATGCTCCATGGACATTTACATCAAATGAGAAAGAAAACATAATTTCTACTATGAAAAGCATAAGATTTCCTTCTGGATTTGGTGCGAAATTAAAAAAATTATTCACAAGAGATGGATCAGAGTTCTCAGGCCTAAAAACACATGATTGGCACAATTGGATAAAGGTAACGTTGTCACATGTTATATTTGTTGGAAACTTAATTATAAAATTGTATATCCTAGTGATAATATCAGTTCATGCATATTTGAACATAGTTATTTGTTAATAGACATGCTAGTATAATGATGAAATTAGTTCATGCATATTTGAACATGGTTATTTGTTAATGGTCATGCAGTATGTGTTGCCTGCAGCAATACCAAGTACTTTTGACCACACTGTCACTTTGACTATTTACAAATTATGTAAATATCTGAGGTATTTTTCAATCCATCATGCATACTCTTCCATTACTCTTATCATTTGAAGTGAAACATTGATTATGCCTTTATATGAGTTTCTACTTTTGGTTTACAAGAAATAACAAGTCTTTATTGTAATACTTGTAGGTGGGTCTCATCTAAAGAGATACATCAGGATGACTTGAAGTATTGGAAGAGGAATGTTTCACTTTTGATGTGTGATATTCAAATGTGCTTCCCTCCAAGCTTCTTTAATTCTCAAGAGCACTACCTTGTACACCTAGTAGAAGATATTGAACAGTGTGGTCCTATTCATATTCGAACAATGTGGCTCGTGGAGAGATATATGAAGGTCTTGAAACAATTTGTGAGGCAAAAGGCTCGACCAGAAGGGTCCATAGTTGAGGGGTACATGGTTTTCCAGGCCATGGTTCATTTGAGTGAGTACTTACCTCAATTGCATCTTGAAGCTCCGCGATTATGGAATTATAACCAATCTCAATCATTTGAAGGAGAAAAATTAGAGGGAGAAGGGACTTCAAATAGGATAAAAGGTATAAAAAAATGTTAGGAGTTATTTGTATCTTAAGTTTTATATTACATGGCTTTAAATAATTATTAATTCATTGAACAAAAAAAAAATTCATTGTAGATGCGAAGGAGTGGGAGGCATTACATTTGTATGTTGCATACAATTCTGACTTTATGTTGGAATGGATGGAGAAGTACGCTGAAAAAAAGAAATTAGAAGATGAAAATGCATGGGCCAATATATATAATAGACATGGTCAAAACACTACTCGAGCATTGCCTGCAAGCCATAAAAGAAAGTGGCCAAAGAGATGCTCGTGGAATTGGCTAAATGCCAATATTGAACATGAGGCAACAAAAGGGAATAATAGAGTAACACAACAACAATTGAATTTCATTAAAGGATCCATAAATGGGGAGGTGATAAATATTAATATATTGCATATATTTAATAAATGTTTTGTTAGATTTCATATCCTTGAATCTAATTAGTTGATATTTATATGAATTTAGGTAAGATATTACAAAGGAATGTGGAATTTTGGTCATCATTTTCGCATCAAAAAGTTGATGAAAAGAGAAAAACTTATGATTGTGGAGTTTCAGCATCATTTGAGGTGGAATGTCGTTCACGTGCAAATGATAGACAACCAATCACAAGAATACTTCGCTACTATGGAGTGTTGGAGGACATTATTGAGCTTGATTTTATGTCTTTCAAGAAAGTTATTTTTCGTGTTGAATGGTACAAGCTTATTGAAGTGGGAGAAGAAAAAACTATCTTGCTCCATGATAATGGATTCCACATGATCAATACATCTAGGTTTGAAGCCACTTCTGAACCTTATGTGTTTCCAAGTCAATTTGACCAAAATTTTCTCATTCCAAATTTAGAACAACTTGGTTGGTCATTTGTGATTGATTATGATCCAAGAGGACGAAGAGTAACATTTGTTCAAGATGTAGAGGACCATGATTTACTTGAAGATGCAGAAGTTCCCCTTGAAGACATAGATGGCCAAGATGGAGATGATGAAGAATTTATTGTCAATGATGCATATCACCAAGATGAAGACCAAGACGAGTTTATTGAAGTTTTTGAAGGACATGAGCAACCACATGGGCATCAAATCCATGAAGATGATGAATTCATTGATTTTAATTTACCTGTAGTTGAAGGTGATGAAGACTATGAAAATGATGGTATTAATTTATTTGTGGATTTAGGGTCTATTAATGATGGGGTATATATGCCATCAGATGAGGAGATTTCATCTGAGAATGACATTTTATGATCACTATGTATACTTTAAGATAGTTTTAAGGATTCACTACAATATAATTTTTCTTTACAAGTTAGACATATGAGTTTTTAATTGTAATGAACATTAAGTAATTTGAATGTTTAATGTTTTACATGTGAGGATGACATTTTTCGATCACTATGTTTACTTTAAGATGGTTATAAGGATTCACTACAATATAATTTTTCTTTACAAGTTAAGTATTGCGTTTTTAATTGTAATGAACATCAAGTAATTTGAATGTTTAAGGTTTTACTTGAAAGACATATATATTTGGTGTTACCGATTCTATTTTCTTATCGGTTTTTTGATTAAGGTTTTCTTATTTTTACCTGTTTCTTAATTCGAAACTAAGACTTCTTCTTGGCTGCCACGAAATGGATTTTGTCTGAGTGAATTATTTACCTAATCAACTACAAGGAAAATATTCTCATTGGACCTAATAGACACAGGATTCAAGACACAGATAGGAATAAAACACATAATAGCATAATAACATAAAAATAAGAATGGGGGATTCAATGATATTCACTACGTTTATGGAAATATTATAATGATATTTCCATAAAAGTAGTGAATATCATTGAATCCCCCATTCTTATTTTTATGTTATTATGTGTTTTCTTAAGAATGTACTCATGGGTGTTACTGATGCTACTATGGGGGATTCAATGATATTCACTACTTTTATGGAAATGTTAACAAATGCATGAGGGCAGGACGCTGCTATGATGATGCATGAGGTAAGCTTGAATATTGTCTTTTATATGTTCAATTATCTTATATTCCTTATCTAATTTATGTTTGTGGAATGCAGGCAATCGCTAAAGTCATTCCAACCCCTATAACACCTTATAATACATCTAAGGTAATGATAGTGGTAAAACTTGATCAATATTTTTGTGCATTTAGTTAACTTATTTCACTATATATATTTATTAATATTTGTGTTTTTACTAAGCGTGCATTTTGTTGGCATGCAGGATTCATTTATGCCCCTCAATACAACCAATGTTGGCATGCAGGGATCATTAATGCCCCCATATACATCTAATGTTATGCAAAATGTAATATTCAACCATTTATTTGTGTGAGTTTGATTATGGTATTTGTTGAGAAATCTAGGGCATATATTTAATAAAGTTTTTGCACAATGACTCCATGATTTATGAGGTGTTACGAAGAGCTACGTCATGCCTTCAAATGGATCACCCCATCCATTTTTTTCTTCTTGGAAATACAATACTATTTTAACAAGTAACCCAAGCAATATATTATTCCAAAACATGATGTCAAGTTACTTTTCTAGGGTTTTTATGTAATCAAGAGGCCTTTTTAGGGTTTCTTAAATTCAAACCTTAGATCATACTCTTTTCCCTTTATGTCATTCTAGAGTTTATCCCATGCCCGAGAAATCAAATCATATGGAACAAATACTTAATATTAAGGTTTCTAAATACTAAGGTATTTCTTAAAATATAAACCCATAAATTCAACCCTACTACATCTTATGATGGATCCTTTAAAAGAAAATTATTATACATACCTCATGGACACCTATCTATACTGATTAGTATTTAGTAAACAACACATGGTAAACAGCAGAGGCCCCTTCATAAAAACCACTTACAGCCAGTACTCCCCTCCGCTAATAGCTTGTTGTTTCAACATACAGCTGTTACAACTCAAGGAGGACAGGAAGTTGTAAATCCATGTGGTCAACCAGAAATAGCCCAACTTATTCATCGTGATCCTAAAAGGTGTGCAAGTGTTTAGCTAATCCGACATCAAGATGTTGATAACCGTAAGGTTGGAGGGCCATTGTTGCTCAAATTAATCAATGTAGATATGTTGATGAGGGTATGACCAAAGCTTACTTATATTGAAGCATGTGAAGGGATTCAAGGGAGAAATGGTGACCAAATCTTCCATAATGTTGGGTCTTGAAGAATCTGATAAAGAGATAAAGCAAACAATGAACGACACATGTGCTGTGGGTGTTGATATCCTTACAATGGAACAGTATTTGCAGCCCATGGCTTTCAAAGAACGAAATTTGTTTAGTATTGTTGATACAGGCTCTGGAAAAACAATGGCATATCCTTTACCTGCTATTGTTCATGTTAATATGAAACCTTATCTAGCTTCAGATTCTGAACCCTAAATGCGAGAATTCTTACATTCATAGTCGCTACATTATTATTTGCGGAAGCTTACACACACCTTTCATGAAGAAAAGATTATGGTGCTATTACTATTGAGGAAGCTAACTCCACGACAATCTCTTGATTGTTTTGATTCACATCGCTGATTCTTTGGGTGATAGTCAACAATTTGGATGAATTTCCTGGCGATAGATTAGAATCTGGATAAATATGATGCCAAAAAGAAACTGCTTTGAGCACATTGTAGCTAAACTCCAATTCATGTGTAAATCACACTAGTTCTGGATTGAGGATTGTGAAAGCAGGTTTACTATGGAATAGTTTCTGGTGTTGAATCATTAGGTCTCAAAAGATACAGGCCTGTAATATTGGTTAAGAGGTGCCTCAATTTCCACTATTTTGGCCCTGTAGCACTCAAAGGAAGACATAAATCATGCCAAGAATATTGTGGCCAATAACACTGGACAGGTGAGGAAAATCGCACAAGTATAAACTTGTAATGTCAATAGAGAAGGGATTAAAATATGTAGAGTGCCCCAATCTAGATCCACCGCATCTATTCAGCTACCACATCTTTATCACACAGGCTACTCAAAAGATCTCAAGTAAGTCTTCTAGTTCTCAAGGCACCATGCTTTTAATGAGTTTAACCTTCCAAAGGATACTTACTCCTAAATATCTTAGGAATTTCCATGAATTACGCAATCTATAGATTATATATCCAAAACCTAGTGGACCTACTACAACACTAATTTACTGGAAACTTGTCTGAAATTGTATATAATTCTACATATGGGAAAGATTGACAAATGTGCACATCAAACTGTCTGGGGTGTGTGCACATTTAGTTAACCCTGTGCGTTGTTAAGGAATAACATTTGATTTACTTGTTCCAGGGAATGTGCAAACTTCATGGTTGACTTCCACTTAAGTGCAGGAAGAAATGAGTTGAGATATGTTCATGAGAAGTATTCAAATCCATGTCATGGCTATGTTTCTTTTTTATGCCTTGCCAACTTACCCAATGATGACAGTTGCACCACCAGCAATGACGCTGTCATTTGTATTAGTGATAACATCGACTCAAGTGCACAAGAAGGGGGATTAGAAAGACCTAGCCAACTTAATCCTGTGGTTACTTCTGCATACTATGTTTTAATCCAGTTATTCTCGTTTTGTTATTCATTTCATGCAAGTGAGAAAGAAACTGGTTTCTTGTGGGGTATTTCTCAGATAGATGTAGGACTATATAGATAGTGTGCAGAGACCAATTGGCAATAAGCTAATGGTATGCTGCTTTGCCAAGGGTGGGGTTCATGGAATACTACGCCAACCAAGAGATTTGCCAATAGGTCTCTGGATTGATGTGATAGTCTCTCCCTCACTTCAGTACTAAAATTATTTGGTGGTGTTCATGTTTTTTCTAGGTTCCTTGGCTTCTGATCGTTGTCTTTATGATGCCTTCTTAAATGCAAACGTACTAAATCATAGTGCTGCATCCCTATTTGCAAACGTTCACATTAATATGGAAAACCTGCTAAATCACAGTGCCGTATCCCTATTTGAAGGAGAAGCAAAGAAGTTGTGGGACTTAGTGGAACCTTGTGCTAAAAGCAGTCATCCCCTGTTGTTTAGGACCATTTTTCGTAGCAGTTCAGCAGTTGTGGGTAATAGTTTTCCTAGTTTAATACATCAATAGATGGAAGCCACAACATGAGACCATAGCCTAACAAGTGGAGATCCATAATGTGATAGAATAGGGTAATAGAAAATTGAACTGAACCACAATGGAAAAGGCTTCATTGATACGAGTCACCTCATTTCAAATTGGATAGAATATATTTTGAGGATGCATAGCCCAAAGTTCAAAGATTGTGTTTCAATTTTAGACAAGTATCTCGAATTTGAATTTTAGACAAATAGCTCTGATCAAAAAGTTTACTAGTACTTGCTTTTATACCACTTCGGAGATTAAACTTTTGAGAATGCACAGTTAGTTGAAACTTCAGATAGAAACCGAGCATGCACATATTTAACATCGTGTTTGCGTTCAAGTACATAACCTTTATCAGGGAAATTTTTGGATGGACTAGAAGAATAAGGGCCATTGGTTATTGATTCTCCTTATATTCATCGAAAACCAGTGATTCCTTACAGTAGCTCCTAATTATAGGAAATTTATATAACCTTGCCTTAAATTATTCGGCCAGAACTTTTGTGATCTATAATTTCATTCTCTGTAAAATGGCTCTAAAAACTCAGTTGATTCAGAAGAAGCTAAGTTTTGACATACTATAATGTAGATCACATCCTGCCTTAAAAATTTCAAATTACTTCAATTTATTTTTCCACAAAATACATAATTGAAGCTAAACCTTTCTTGATTTGTAGTTTCAGTCTGTGTAAAATGGTTCTAGGATGAGAAACTCCGTTAGTCCAGAAGAAGCTCATTTGATGCAAATCTCTAACATAAGTCACAATTTGCTTTAAACAATTTCAAATTATTTCAATTTATTTTGCCACAAACTCATGATCAAAATTAGCTTACAATAGTATGAAATGGCCTTTTAAGAGATTACTAGCATTTGTTATATATAATTTTGCAATAAAATGTCTGAGCATTCAAGTTGTCTGTAAATTTCAGATATTAGCGAGAAGAAGCAAGAATTGAAGCTTGGATAAATCTCTAGACTGCTAAAGCTGAAGCTGAAACCAAAAAAATTGAGGTATGGGAGTGTGCCTATAAATACTTGTAAACATTTTCGAATATTTGCAAAATTTTGGTTCTTTACAGCATTTAGAAAAATTCCATTGGACAGTTTATTCAAAGTTTCTTCTGGCATGTTTTGTTGTATGTTACTGAGGAAAAAAGGTTAGAAAAGAAATTGTACATAAGCCCTACAATGAGGAAGAGGGCTAGCATATGTATGTGTAAGTCCCTTTCCTACTGTAAGCGGGAGACTTAGGATATCTGTACATTAGCCCCCTGACTGTTGTAAGCAAGAGGGCTAGCATATCTCTGTTGACTAGACATGAAGACTATCTACACCTCTAAAAATTACTCATAATGGATTTGTAATCTGACATTTATTTTATTGCAAAATTGCTATCTTGGCAAACTATTTAGGCATCTCTCTTTAACTTCTGAGTAGGATATATTTTCAACAGTGTTGATTTTATTGTCTAGAGTAGTACATTGTATAGTCCAGGTGGTTTGGGGATGTGTAATGCTGTGTTCGAAGAAAAAAAAAATTAACATAGATCCATTTTAACAATGTCTAATCTATCACGTCTCAAGATGATGAAAAACCTCAAGTTGCAAATTTGAAGTGCTTGCACCTTCAAACAAAAATGAACTTTGCATAATTTTTTTATTGGTTAAGAATCAAGATGAATCTAAGCTACTGAAATCAATTTGATGGATTCAGATCTCTGATCTCTATGGCTTTGGTTGTTTCTTCCCTGTGGTCTAAATAAAATTATAGATTCTTCCAAAGATGGAAAATTATGGTTTCGCTTAAAGCCTATACACTAACAAAATCATTGGGTTCACCTGAATGATGGAAAACTACAGAGAAACCAATGATGGAAAACTACAGAGCTAACACAAGTGATAATTGGGATTGATATTCAACACAGATCCTTTTTAACCTTAGATTTATTAAGCAGGAAGTACGATTTTCATTAATTTTTTAGGTTGTAAAGCATCTAAGTTCTCAATTTTTAATGTATCCATCTTATGAATAAGGAATCAGGATCTTAGTGTGCTGGCACCCAAAAAAGTTGTGTTTTGGTTTTTTTATATTTATTTAAATTAATTGTAATTTCATTATTTCTTTGACAAATTTACAAATTTACATTCTTCACATGCTTTTTGGACTTTTCTAAATTTACAAATTAATGCCAGAGACGTTGTATCTCACTGTGAACATCATTGACAGATACCTTCCTATTTAGAGTATTGCAAGGAAGAATTTTCCATTACTTGCTATCGCTGCAATGTTTATAGCTAGTAAATATGAAGAAGTTTGTCCTCCACATGTAGGATGACTTGCTGACATCTGTAAGAAAGGATGTGTTTATATCTAATTAAAAGAACACTTTGTTAGCTGTATAAAAGTACATACACCAACAATATCTACTCCTATGGAAGATTACGCTTTATGCTGGAATCAGCACAAAAATTATATTATAATAGGTAACAAAATATTGATAAGAGCTAGTTTATACTTGGCTACAGGTCAATGACTTCATCCGCATCTTCCCAAATGAATGCACGTCAGAACAGATAGTGGCCATGGTAATTAGCTCTAACTGATAATTCTTTGTCATTGATTGCAACATAGTCTCCAAACATTCAGATTTACTGATCAATTGATAATAACTCTTTGCAAGAGTCTACGATATTAAAGCAACTGAACTTCAAGCTTACAGTTCCCACTTGGCCATATGTATTCCTCCTCAGGTTTCTAAAGGCAGCTGATTCCAACAAAGTGGTAAAGTTTTGAATGACACCACTTTTTATATTGTTGAAAGCAGCCTGTGTGGCATTGATCAAATCTACTTTCGAAAATGCCTCATAAAATCTAGCATTCATGTTTTAAATTACTTTTCTTTATTGTATTCCTAATAATACCCTGTTGTACTGACAAGTCGTACTATCTATTATTCAGATGGAAAATCTAGCATTCTTCTTGGTTGAATTGTGTTTGCTTCAGTACATAATGAGCAAGTACAATCCATAAAATTTGTGTTAATGGCTTTCAACACTTATCCGCTATGGAAGGTTTGTTTGTTGATGTGGTTTTTGAAATATTCAATGTATTTTTTAAGTTGCTTGTGCAAGCATTTTCCATAATAGTAGTGAAGGCTTATCTGGATCTCAAAATATTGTGCATAGGTGATTCTTTTCCCTCCTCTAGTTAGTTCATTCTTTTTTATTGTGTGTTTTTACAAACATTTTGTAGTATGGTCAACTTTTTATCGTTTTTTATAATATATCTCATGTATTTTATGCTTGTAGGCCTTTAATCCATAAAAAAAACCCAAAAATCTTAGAAATAGACACCTATAAATATAAACTAGTCATCAAATTTCAAGGAACATTTTTTCATGGGGCTGAAATCCTATTAAAATTTGGAACTAAATGCATATTTTCATATTTATGAGATGTATACTTTGTTTACTGAACTAGATTTGTATGTGTTCATATTGAAATCTTGTTACTATGTTTTAAATTGCGAGAAGCTTGATGGCTAAATGTTGTTTGCTTTATGATCCTTAGTTACCATTTGTGAAGTGTTTTAAGTAACTGGTTACGACTGATCTTATGCTGAATCCTTTATCGAAGGTTCTTAATGTAGGTTCTGATTATAGCCGGTGTGATAACTTTCCAGGTACCAAAGGGATTGTCACATGCTTTGCATCATACTTGGTGTGCACCTCAATTTTCAATTCCATTATGGCATTAGCTGGGAATATCAATGTAAGACTTAAATTCTAAATACTGGGCAACCAAACATTATGTTTATTTTATCAGCATTTTGTATCTTAAAATGTAGTTTGTCATCGTTGTTTTGTATATGTTATGATATTAGTTTTCATTATTTTGTTTTATATTTTGCAGTACCATGATGTTCAGAAGGAATGTAATGGTGGCCTGTGCTATGATTTTTCAAATATGGAGAATTACTTAAACCAGGGTTCCATTAGGGATGCCCTGGGGGTTGGCAGCCAAAAATTTGTCTCCTGTAGCCCCTTGGTTTATGAAGCTATGCTTACTGACTGGATGCGGAATATGGAAGTTGGCATTCCACCACTCTTGGAGTATGGTGTTAAGTTGCTAGTTTATGCAGGAGAATATGATCTCATTTGCAATTGGTTAGGTAATGATAATGTATACATATAACATATTGTTTTTGTTTTGGACAATGACTTTATGATTTAGGTGTTAAGTCTGTTATTAACTTATTTGCAGTTGTGTTTTTTAGGCTTGTCAGTCTAATCTTCAAAATTGAAAAGTTAATTGTTCAAATTATGTGTCTTTCAGGCAATTCAAGATGGGTGAATTCCATGGATTGGTCTGGAAGTGAGAATTTCAAGAAGGCACCTACAAAATCCTTCCTTGTAGATGATAAGGAAGCAGGTTTAATAACCAGTTATGGACCACTCAGTTTTCTCAAGGTAAAAGGCACTCGATGATCATCTTTGATTTCGTTGTACAAGTAGATAATTTCTTCCTTACGGAATCTTCTATTTTGCTGCACCAGGTTCATGATGCAGGTCATATGGTCCCAATGGATCAGCCAAAAGCAGCCTTGGAGATGTTAAAACGCTGGACACAAGGAAGTATTACTGACGACAATTCTCAAATTTTAAAGATAGTGACAGAGATGCCAGAGAAGAATTTCGAGAGTTAGTTATCTGCTTAATTAGGAGAATTGCTCTCTTCAGCTAGATTAATGTAAATATTTCTAGATTTGTAGTAGTGTGCATCCCCAAAGATGTGTATTTTCTGATTTGGCAAAATAATTGTGCATTGGGACCATCAGTCTTGCTAACTTGTGTCAAATCATTTTATGGCCACTTTTTAACTGTATAGAAATAGTGCTTCTTATTTCTTACCAAGCCTTGTGGAATTATGATTATACATGGCGTTAAAGTTATATTCAAGAACATGAATAGTATGTCCTGTGTTCTTATTCCAGCATGTTCTGATGTCCTAATGGATGAAAGAAATTGTAAATTGGATGAAAGAAATTGTAAATTCAACAAAAATATTTGGTTGAGAGAGTCTCGGGGAATTCAAAGCATGATGCTCTTAGCCTACATTCAATTTTATTGACAATGACATGAAAACATTTATGTTGTTTGCAATCATACAACGGATTCCAGTATTGTCTACTTATATTTGAATTGGAGGCTATGTGGTTTGGCTGTGTTTCACTTCTCGTTCATTCTATTATTTTATTTTTGAATATGCCTGTTTCCTCTTTTTGCCTCTTATCCCTCTATAAGCCTCTTGGACATTAAGTGCTTGGCATGGCAAGATATGTCCATAAAGCGCATGGACTATCTACGGTCCATCAATGCTTGCTGCTGCTACTGTCTACACTACTCGATGCACTTTGAGGAAGGATCCATGTTGGAACAAAACACTTACCCTTCATACAGGCTACCCTGAAGCAGACCTGAAGTAAGCCTTACAATTTTTAAAGCATCATGCCTTTAGTGATTTTACCCTTATAAAGAAATCCTACTCCTAGACATTTTAGATTTCTTCATCAATTACAGGCAGGCATTGTTGATCAGCTACGACCAGAACATTGTGTCTTGATCAATTATATGTTGGATCTCAGCTACTAACACCCTCTCTGAATTGAATCTTTATCTAATACTAACGCGCATACTAAGTGTCTGGAGGTGTACGCACATTTTGTTAACTCTGTATTGTGTGGAAGATTCCTGCTTATTATCCTATGAATCTGTTCCAGGTGAGAATGATACGGGCCAACAGACATTCAAAATGATTTTATTTTATTTTTTTTAAATAATTTTTTATATTGTCTCTAGAGAGACAATATTTTCAATTATGGACATTCATTTTTTTTTAAATAATTTTTTATATTGTCTCTAGAGAGACAGTAGTTTGAATTATGGACATTTATTTTTTTTTAATAATTTTTTATATTGTCTCTAGAGAGACAATAGTTTGAATTATGGACATTTATTTTTTTTAAATAATTTTTTATATTGTCTCTAGAGAGAAATAGTTTGAATTATGGAATTGTCTCTAAAAACAAAAAAATGTAATTGTCTCTAAAGAGACGCAAATGAAATTGTCTCTAGAGAGACAAATCAAATTGTCTTTATAGAGACAATAATAATATGTGTTCTATATTGTCTTTATAGAGACAAATTTTTGAGACATTATATTTTGAGACACCCGCTTAGAGACAATATTTGAGTTTCTTTTTGTCTTAAGTTAAGAAAATTGACTCAAATATTGTCTTAAAACCCCCCTACATGTAGTAGTGGTTGCAGAATTCGAACAATTTATTGGTTATGCTGCACATGAATACGAAATAATGGGGGCTCCTGTCTATATGTTGCATTTAGGATTTATGTTGGTTATGAAATGAAGCAATCCAATATGTTGCATCTCAAAGTTACAGTTTAATTTATGAGATCTTTGTATATAGAAAGGTCAGTTGCATAATTGAATGCTAAATATTTCTAGTACTTATATAACTCAACTATACAACTATCAAAAGTGTAGTTCATTGAATTTTGATTTATGGGAGTTTGTCCATAGGGTGGTAGAGTATCAAGATTGTCATTCAGGAGATTGAGAAGCGGCAATTATACAAAGTTCATCAAAGATAGTCAGAGGCATTTATATTTTAAATGGAGTTCAAGTGACAACTCGAAGATGAGGTGGTGAAGAAATAGCAGTGTTTGCAAGATTCGAGAGTGGATATGAGTGTTGATGAAGAATAGTCAAACAAATGTGACTATTTGTGAACTATAATGTGTTTTTTGTATTAATCTTTGTAATAATGTAATGTAAGCATTAAAATGGGGACTTGGAAATAATGTTTACATTAGTAAATATGTAGATTGGCTTGTTGAGTGGATTGTGTTGTTGAGATATTTTCTCAACAACAATCTCTTAGTTTAGAAATTGTTGGATCTCATGAGCACTATTTATGTGGCTTGTATTTTGGTTTTGAGATGTAATAGACGAATAGTTTTGTGAGTAATTTATGCACCGTGTACACTCCTCCAATTTCTTTCAATATTTATCTTCACCCACACCATACAAACAATTTTAAAAATTTGTATTTTGAAAAATATGCTATATAGCATCGTGTTAACTTTTCAAGCTTCTTTATTTATTCTCACACTTTGGAATGTTAAGAACTTAATTGTAAATATTTAAGATATAAGAAATTTGAAGACATATAAAAATAGAAAGAGCCACTCGATTTTGAAGGATGAAATTAAAGGTTACAAAATTTTGTATATACAAATGTTTTAGTTAATGGAAGACAATGGATTTTAAAAGCTTTGAGTTGACATAATGTAACAATTTTTGGATTTATTTACATCTGCATTTATTTAGGCTTCAAGTAAGGGGATATCCAAAATAACTTGTATTTTGAATGTTTTTGCACCTCTAAAATAACTACTCATTGAAGGTTCCTTCACTGCTATTGGAAATATTCAAAGGATCTGTATGAAATTTTCCATCATCTCATTCCTCTATTGCATGAGTACTTCTTTGAGAAATAACTTGATAGGATCTCTTATTTCATCATATCTTTTTTCTTTTTCTATGGAAGGACACTTGGGTTTACAAGAGTGATCATTCCCATGTGAAACTAGCTCGAGACAAAAATATTTGTACTCTAACCTCATCAAGGACATGCACCAAGACATGACAAGTAACATATTTCTTCGATATCACAACTATATGTTGTATAAGGAACAAAGTGAAAATTAGGAAAGAAAATGAAACACACCCACAGAGAAATATAGAAGAGAGCATAGATATGTAGTGAAAACCCAACTTCTATTAATAAATAAAATAACATAATATTGTACAACATAACCTGGATTGAATGGTGGTAGTTATCGAGAGAGAGAGAGAGAGAGATATGCTAGTTACACACAATCAGAAATTGCTATCACAAGAGGATGAAAGAATGGCCTTTTAACATAAATAAAGAACCATAGGGGTCCAAAATTTTAACCCTATAAGATGAAGTGCCAAAATGTTTGTAGGTCCCAAGGTTGTAAATTGGTACATCAACTTCTTGGAGCTATAAATTTTGCATGCATTCTTCATTTAAGGCACAGAGAAACTCCTTGGAACGAACTATCCACGGGTGGCAACCTTTGGATGGGTCTAGGACATGCCATGGATCCCTTAGCCCCTTAAATGGTCAAGAAACATAATTTTGGGCCTCCAAATGATCCTATAAGTTTTGAAAAAAAAATAAGCAATAAAAAAATGTCCTAGAAGATACAAAATTGTTGGGGTAGTGAAATATGTGGTGGTCACGAATATCCACCTAGATCACTTGTGGAAAATGAGTCAATGAATAAAATTACGATGCTGAGGATAGATAATGGTGGAGAATTCTATGGGAATGAATATGATGAATCTGTAATAAGAATGATATAGCATGGTAGAAAACTACTCCATCCACACCTCAACATAATGGATATTTTGAAAGGATGAAGGAAACGTTGATAGAAAAAGAAAGGAGCATGCTCATAGGTGTTGAATTAGGACAAGGATTCTAGGAAGGGGTAGTGGATACTACATGTTATCTAGTTAATAGATCACCCTCATTAGTTTTAGATGATAAGACTTCAAATGAAGTATGGACTAGTAAGAAACCATCTCTTAAGCATATCAAAGTATTTAGATGTCATGCTTATGTACACATTCCAAAGGAAAATAGGAGTAAGCTAGATAATAAAGTTGATACGTGTATCTTTAGTGGATGTAAGAAGTTTTGAAAGGATATAAGCTTTGGAATCCATAAGTTAGGAAGTTTGTGTATAGCCAAGATGTTCTATTCAGAGAAATCAAAGATGTTCTCAAATAGGAATTCCCACCAAGGAAGAAATAACCAAAGAATGTAGAGTTTTAATTGATGTATGGTGAATCAAATTTGATAGAAAAACAAGAATTATAAGGAGCTCAGCCAAATAATTTTCTAATGAGCATATCAGTTCAAGAAATAATGCAACTAGAAAGGTATAATCCATTTGATTTCCTTTCAAATTCTTCCTTGTTTATCACTAATGATGACTTTAGAAATATTAAAGAGGAAGTGGGTTCACAAGATGGAAAATAATGGGAAAAGGCCATGGTTTAAGAAATGATAGCCTTTGATAAGAACTAGGCTTGGGATCTAGTAGAGTTGTTGTTAGGAAGAAATCTCATTTTCTTCAAACAAGTGTTTAAAAAGAAGTTGAATGCAAAAGGAAAAGTGGGAAAATACAAAGGTGTGATTGTAGTAAAAGGTTTCCTAGGTAGAGGGAATTGAATTTGGTAATATTTTTTCATTTATTTCCAAGTTTTCTTGTATTATATGTCGGTTATACATTGAGCTTCTATATTTGATTTTAAAGTATAATATATGCACATTAATACAACAATCCTACATGGGGTTCTATAAGAATAAATATACATGAAGTAGTAAGAAAGAGTTGCACTAAAGGGAAATAAAGAGATAGTATGGAGGCTAAGGAATTCCTTATATGGGCTAAAGTAATCACCAAGGATGCATTATAAAAGATTTGATACCTACATATTGGGACTTGACTTCACAAGGACCAAAGAAGATCATTGTGTGTATTTTAAATTAGTTGGTGATCAACTTATTTATTTGGTCTTGTATGTGGATGATATGTTTTTTACTAGAAATAGCAAGAAAATCATCCATGATGTGAAAGCCTAATAGTCCTCTTAATTTGACATCAAGGATCTTGGTGTTACAATTTTGTGCATGAAAATTAAAAGATATTTGGAAAACAAGAAAAAATGTTTAAATCAAAGGATGTATGTCTAGACAATGTTGTAGAGGTTTAATATGTACGAATGTAAACTTGTAAAGGTCTCTATTCCTATAGCTATAAATTTGTATACGAATCGCTACCCAAAGATGTAGGAAGAGGAAGAGAACATTTCCCATGTTCCATATGCTATTGTGGCTATCAATTTGATGTATGCAATGGTTTGTACTAACCTAGACATTATAAATTCATTGCGAGCATCAACTAGGTATATGTCAAAACCATGGAAGGAGCATTGGACAATAGTAAATATGGTTTTCAAATATTTATGTGGCAATATTGGTTATGGATCATGCTATCAAGGAAGACCAAGATTGGACAAAATGTTAGAAATACATGGCTTTGTTGATGTTGATAAGGTTAGAGATATGGACTTAAAAAATTTCTACGAGTGGATATGTTTTCAACTTTTTTGGATGAGAAAGAGCTAGTCTATAGTGACACTCTCAACTATAGAAGCTAAACACATGAAAACCAATCATACAATCAAGCAAGTAGTGAGGTTAAATATTGTTTTTAGGTATGGGTTCGTACAATAAGCTCTAAGGAAAGTTTGCAATAGTTAAAGTGTAATATTCATGACTAAGAAGCCAACTTATCATTCTAATACAAAACATATTGATATACAATATCACTTTATGAGAAATATGATTGAATATAAGAAGGTGTTGCTCATAAAGGTGGACATTTTGAAGAATGCTTTATATTCATTAAAAATATCTCTGAGCACTAATAACTTCTCTTGATATAGAGAAACAATCATGCTTATTGCCACAATTTATTGATCATGAACTATTATTCCCCCATTTATGAAAAGAAAAGAACAAGTTGGATACTTTTTGGTATTTGTTATATTAAATATTCCCATGGATGATTTATTGTGTTAGGTGCAATGCACCCAAAAAGAGGGACAATTCTTTGCATCCATTTTTGGTATTTTTGACACATGGTTTTTTTATTTTAGTAGTTTTGGGGTGTAGGGTTATTCAGTCCATGGTTTTTAAATTCGTTGATGAAATATTATTTTATCCTAACCTTGGGTTAAAAAAATGGGAGCTTAAGGATGCTATGTGTTGAAGCCCCGAAAATCGGGTCGACAACAAGGGGGATACCCTCCCGGTCCGGACCTTGGTTGGCAGCTCCTTATCCGTTTGGTATAGCGGGTCCGACTGGGGATAATGGGACCAGTTTCCCAATCTAAGGGTGTATGTGTGTGTGCGCAGAGTTGGATGTTGCTGATCTAAGAATACTTAAAGCTAATTTAATTCAAACTTTTAAACTAACTCTATGCTATTGTAATCTAATGAGAAACAACACATCTAAGCTATGCTAACCCGAGGTGTATTTCTTCTATTATGCGATCTAAAGAGATTTCAAACAATAACTGATAATAAAGATCATTCAGCTATCATAAGAATAGAAATCAATTAAGATAAACCACTTTGCATAAAAAGTTAGGCAAAACAGTTGTGAACAACATATCGCATAATAAGTTATTCATATATCAGACATAAATAAATGGCTCCACCGTACAGAAGTGCCAAATGGTAACTCATACATTCATGCAGTAACATATAAACAACTGAAAACTGTATATCACTTTAAGAATATAAGCAGAAATGGCCAAGAGATAAAAGTACCATTTATGACTAATCCTACTCATAAGCTTCAAGCAAAAACGATTTATCTCTACTTGTTCTAACATCTACTAAGAGTACAAAAGTGCAACATCAGTAGCAGACATCAAATGCAAACATTAATAAATCTCGATCCATCCATTCATCAAAACCTCCTCTGAGGGTGCAGAAGTGCATGTTCCGAGGACAAGTTTTTGACAAATTTCTGGACCCTTCTCCAAATGCAATGAGAAGGGCTAAAATACTACTTCCTAATTCTAATAATAGTGTATTTACAAAATTTAGGATGCGGTTTTCAAATGGCCGTCCTTTTTCTAATCTAATTTAAAAGAAAAAACAACATTCTAAAATAAGGCTACTTCTGAGTTTGGTCTTTAAAGCTGCAAGTGTTCATCATGGGCTTGAGGAGAGTCGGCTGGCTGACTTCTGCGTTGAGCCGGGCTACGAAAACAGAATCTATGAGAGCTGGCACTACTTTTTCGGCCGCGTTTATGATGCATTTCATAGTCATCCATTGACTCTGCGGCTTGACCAAGTATGCCCAGTAACACTCCCAATTTAACCTGTTTAATGCTTGGATCACTTTTCCCTTTTCCTGCGCCTTCTGCTTCCATTCTGCTTCCAGTCGTAGTTTATTTGGTAGGCACCCCGGGGTGGTCTCTTCGATTACATTGGCCCTGTGTAAATTCTCATTTACACAGTCGATAAGAATGCTTGCTTGCATGGCCGCTGTCTCCGCTGCTTGTTCCGCCTGCCTAATTTGATCGTCCCATTTATTAAAGAGCAATTCTTTATGATTCTCGTTTATTCTGGGTGCACTTGCTCTTTTCCCTTCGTCTTCATCCTGCCAAGCTAAGTATTCTATCACTCGTCTATCACTCTGATCATAGTCACTTCGCAAGTCTACCACTTGATTAGTGATTTTATCGCTCAACTCGCAATAGTGACTCCACTGTGATATCTTACGTCCCAACTCTTCCTATTGCTGCAGTAGTTGCTCATTTAAGCCAATAGATTCTGAAATAAATTCCGCAAGCTTAGGCTCATCTTTATGCATTTCTTGTAAAATTTGCAATTGTTTTCCTTTCTCGTCTAGACTTCTTTGATAGCCTATCTGCATCTGCTGAAAGTCTTCCTGCAACTTCTCGAGCTATTTGGAAGCTTCAATATTAGCATTGGCTTGTTGCAATTGTCGTTGTAGTAGCTGTATTTGATCTTCTTGTTCTTTCAACAATTGCTGAACTTCTGATGCCTTGTCAATAGTTGCAGAAGCATATGCTCCTGCGATCTGAGACAACTTAGTGAGATTTTCAGTTGGGTTATTGTTGGGGTCTTTCCATAAGACGTCCAAATGTTCAGCATCTTGTGACAGTGTATTTTCTAGTTTTCTTTTCTTCCTCTATCTCCTTACAACTGCTTTATGTTGGGGACTATAGAATACGTCCAGTGGGGGAATTTCTTCTACATTAAGTAGAAGCTCAGAAGGTGGAGCGATAGGAATGTGCTCCGTTTCTGTGACACTGCTGACTATGGTCAAAACCACTTCTTGCGCTACCTGTGTATTGTTCACAGGTGTTCTTGGGGCTTGCCCTTCAAGATTGATCAGCTCATTGAAGGTTTCCCATTCTTTGTCCAGTTCTGTTGTGACGGGTGGCGCTTCAATGACAAGAGGGGGGACATCTCTTGGCGGGGAGGCGATAACCTGCTGTTGCGACATTGCACTTGACTGAGCCGTATCCTTAGTTGTTTCTTCGTTCTTTCCTTGGTCGCTTCCAGACCCTTTAGAATGTTCAGGCACTCCTTGCGCAGTGTTAGATTTAGATCTGGAAGTGCTAGAGTTTCCACTGAGGCTAACGCTTGGAGTTGGTTCTCTGGCAGGCGCAGCTTCTCTAGAGGAACACTGGCCAGCCTTCTTTCCCTGTATAACATGAATCTTTGGAGGTCATCTGGAGACAACTTCGACTGAGCTTCCCACAAAATTTCCTGGAGTGAGCTTTTACTCTGAAATAAATCATCAAACAAATCTTTCTTTCCAACGAATACTTTTATTTTGACGTTCGTTGTGAAATCTTGGGCAACTTCATTTGGGTCAAATGGCCTTGCTGGGAATTTAAATAATTGTAGACACGTCACATTCTCCACTTCGGTGAAAGCGTGTCCTACATCGAATAATGAAAAGGCCCCACAAACTACAGGAAACTGAGGCCATATGGCCTTCTTTTTGTCTTTTAGGGCTTTGGTCAGGCCGCCTTTTGAACAGGTTTGATATGCAATTTCCCGAGCCAAAAGTTTATCGGGGATATACAGAGGCAGGACATGAGGAGGTACAGTGCTTTCAAACACTCTAATATAGGTGAACCATTCTTCCTCGAACCATCTTGCGATGGGGATGATATCTATCTGTGCCTCGGGTGAGCACCTCGGGGAGTATTCATCATACATCATTCTATACAAGGGTAAGATAAGCCCATGACAAATCTGGTAGAAGTGTGGGATGAACTGAGAATCCCATAACATCTTATGATAAACATGGATAGGTAATGGGTCCTGGGTAGTCCATTTCCAACCCATAGTGGGAAATTTAGACACATAACAAATAGAATCCATAACATATGCAGACAGATAAAAAGGAGGATAGATCCTTTGAGACAAGGATCTTTTAGACCGGTAATTGATAATAGCCGTGTATAGATTATCAGAAAAGATCTTGGCCCAATCCATAATATCGGCATTTGTAGCAGCATCTATTAATGGTAGCCATTCAGACGAAAACTTATTGATATCCGGCATCCAAAATAATCTACAAAGCATGGCCGCAGGAAAACAATACGGAGAGGTGAGGGAACGAGTGTTGTACATACCGTTTTTGTCTTTTTTGAGCGGCTCCTCTTTTCTGGACCAATCTTTGGTGGTCTCTGCTAGGTTTGGATTCTCTGCCACAAATTTCTTAACGAATTGTGCATTGTAAGTCGCCTGTGGTTCAGGAAGATGATACATAAGCTTTAAATCTTGTGCAGCGAATGATCCGATGAGCCCATGTCCTTGAATCTTGAATTATATGTTGTTCATCTCTGCATTGTCAAGTATCCACTTGATCATATCCGTATATGGTAGAATTTTGGGCCTTGCTGCTATCCGGTGAAGAAATGAACATGCTAGCTCCTCTAAGGACGCCTCAGAAGAGCATTGTGAGCCCGCGACAGCAGCAACCTTCATTATTCTGGGATTCTCTTCTTCAAGCAGTCTATACATGCTTTCCCATGTCGATATCCTTGCGTCTCTGTTACAGGCTGTGTCTGTATACAAAGGCGCCATCTCCTTCGTCTTTTCCTTCGCCTCAGAGCCTTGAGCTTTATTTTTCTTTCCCATTTCTTCCTGCGTTTGGCTTTGAATCGTCTTTAGTTCTTCTTTCCTGCAGCTTACCAGTGAAATGGAAATGACTGATCAAGAAAGGTGATGGGAGAGTTTTAAATGCAACAGATATATCAAATATGCCACCTTACGTGAAGTAATTCTTTGCAAAAGCACGCATCTTCATTTCATTTAATAGCTGACAACTAACTCCTTTACTATCATTAAAAGCGCATGATCTTGAGTCAGATTATGGTAAGTGGATTTTCTTTGAATAGCGTGCCCGAAGGATTCATGATGAAGTGATTTATGATTTGCTTACGTAACATCGCAGATCGCACCATCGCAAATCGCATCATCACAGATCGTGCAAACATACGAATATAATATCGCAGCGATCGCAACATCACAAGTCGCAGAAGTTTAATGTTTGCCGAATCTTGTCAGCTCATTTCTGCGATATGCGATATTGCGATCGATGTTATCGCAGATCGGTAAATCTTGAAGTTTTTTCCTTATGAGTATTACTTTATTGCGATGCGATATTATGCTTAACACGAGAGTCTTGCGCATACCGATATTAGAGAGAAATGGAGGCATTTCCTACCTTTTTTGCAACGTGGCTTTAAAGATATTTCCCTTATCATAGACTTAGTTTAAAAAATATTCAAAAGACCTTTCTAAGCTTACGATGGTAACCTTATTTTGAAGAAAGGAAACTCTTGCTTTTTTTCTAAAATTTAACTAAGGGTCCCCATTCATTTAGTATTTTGGACAACACTTAAATGAACAAGGCAGGGGGGGGGGGGTGTTGCTGGCCACAACACTATGGAATATTCATATTGTATTGTAGCATTTTAAAGGTATAGTACAGTGGAAAAAAAAATATGGTGTTCCCCATTTAGGTTTCTAGGGTAAAGTATCTGTGTTATTTTGTGTGTATGCCACATCATATTTTCTATATTTATTAAGAAACTATCTATAGTAATGAATTGTACAATGTTAAAACCAATAATACCTTTGTGGAGGAATAAGGTATCTTGTATTTGGGACAACTTGATGAAAACATTAGGATGCTATGTTGGTCAATGGGATAAGGATCAATATGATAAATTGATTCTCCCTCAAGTATTTGCAGAAGGATACTTTACTTTTCTCTATTATCAAGACCACAATAAGTTAGTAGTAGGAAATTTAGAACCCATGTGGTATGAAATATATATTGTTAAACATATGTGGCAAAAAGGGGCATACAAGATAGTGGATTATTATCGTAAATCCATTGTTTAAGTCTTGTAATGGGATCTATATTAAAAATTACTATGTGTAAGTCATAAATATATGCGGTGCTTTGTACCTATTGTATTATGGTGTGTTCACTTTTCTTTGTATGAATAGATTGCATAAATTATTTTCTTATTGTGCATAATATTTTATTTGAAAAGGTTATGGTACATAGTGGTTTGCATAGGCTTGATGGATGTTATGTTAGAATCCAAACTTCTGGAATCACAATTAAACCATTTCTCTCTCTCATGGGGAATATTGTGTTACTTCATCAATACTTGCAAGTAAATCTCCTTAAAAGATCATTTGATTACATTATATATCAACTCATACCAAGGGGATATTCTATGTTAACTAATTCCTTAGTCATTTATGTTTTAGGTTATCATTTATCTCATTAAATTAACATCATAAAAAATGCAAGCATGTATGTCAAATCATTTGCAACCATTGGTTCCTATGTGCCTTTGTCTTCAAGAGTACCTTCTTGAAAAACTGCTTCTATTAGATCTCCTCGACAACTTTTTTGAAGTTCAATATGAGTACCTATAGGTGGAGGTCACTCATGGCAAGAAAACATCAATCAGAAAATCTCCTACTCTACTTTGATTCATGTAATGAGACATCGAATGATCAACAATGCACAAGGTAGAGGAAGGAGGATCTTCTAAGCACAAAGCACACTTGCAAGAGATAGGGAGGTAGGGACCGGTCACTGAGAATGTGAAATGTGTAGTTCTGGAAGGGGATGAGGCAAGGGGAGAGCATGATGCAACTGTAAGATGAAAGGGTGCAAGGTATTATCACTGAGAGAGGTAAGGCTCCAAGGTCTACATACTTCTAAGTCACAAGGGGGGCATCACTACCCACTGGAAGTGCACAGTGCACAACATTGGGCAACCGGGTGCAGGGTTAGCATAGGGAGGATGAGCAAGTAACAAGGAGAGGGGTCATGTCGACTAGGATTGTGGAGTGAATAGGAGAGAGAGAGAAGGCTTCGGGTGACATAGAGCACATCTCCAACTCACAAAGAGGGTCACTACTAGGTTCTATAAGAACACAATGTGATATTCCTAGCACAGAGGGAATGTTGTAAGGTCAACAAAATGACTAAGTATGGAATAAAGAAACAGGGGGGAAAAACAATGAGTTAGGGTTATGATCAAGATTTACACATGCCAACTCATCGATAAAAAATAGATAGGATCCAAGCATATGAAATATACATCAAAATTCCAGTTTACAAATAATCTCCAAGTGCCACAAGCACAACATAAGTAGTTGTGACAGATAAGTGTCGTTTTGTGGCTTAAAAGTGTATTATGGCACAACAATGTTCTATATACGATCTCAACAATCTGATGACACTTAAGAAGGAAAATAGACACTAGAAACATGTGTAAGAACATAAAATGACACTTGAGGATCAAAAGTGACACTACACATGATAACATGTAGGATCCAAAATTTGAATATAGAAAAACATTTTGGAGGGTGATGTAGCACCGAAAACACACCCTTAATATCCTCCTCCAAGTCTCTCCTATTGGGTGCAATGTGATAGTGAAATAGTGATTATCTAGGAAATATGATACTAGCCACATATCTGGAACAATTAAACATTGGAAACATTACATAAACCAAAGAAAATTACAAATGAAAAAAATACCAAAAAAATATAAAATTTACAAACATCCAAAAAAAACTTCTTACTAAAGTCACTCCACTACTTATGAAGGGGTAGTGTTAGTTCTTGGTTGTAGTGGAAGTCAATCCCAAAATATCATGAATTTCAATCATAAAATATTGGTCATCAAAAAAATCAAATAAGTCCTAATCCAACTAATGGACCATTTATCCAACACTTATCTAAGCCATCAAGTTGGTCCATGGATTCATTCATGGCTTAGATGGGCCATTGAATATTGTTGATACTCATAGCCTCATAATTACTACTCACTTGACAAATAAAGATACTAGTATACTCTTCTAGTTCAATTGTTTCTATTTCCCTCTGTGATGTTTTGTTAGATGGAATTGTATGTTTTTAAATTGACTAACACTCCAATTGAAAATGGTATATTTAAGATATTGCACTACTATATCCACTTGAACCTTAGATTCCAAGTGGGGGTCTACAGATCCTACTACTTGGGTGATGGAAAACATTATTATATGGAGAGTCATGATTTGGAGCTCTCCAAATATTTTTTGAGCTCGTGGTTGATAATACTATATAATCTAAATATATTTAGTCTCCTCTCCCCATCCTTGGCAACCTAATACTTACTATCAAGGCCCCTTGCCTTGATATTCTAGTAAAGAAATAAATATCCTAAATATTGAGTGTCAATGTTTGATTTTACATTGTGAACTATTGGTTATTGGGATGCCACTTCCCAATTAGCCTCTACAATAAGGGCACTTTTCCATTCATGTTTTATGTGTGGAAAAAATTTAGAATTCCACAATCTCATAGCACATCTAGTGTTGGTATATGTCAAAGAGAAACTAGGTCATCCACTTCATGTTCCTTCTCCTTCCACTTGATTGTTTTGGTTGGTACTTCTACAAAAATAATGATCAAAAATATTACTCTATCCATTAAAGTCAAACATAAAATTTTTTGACAAAATTGCATGAGATCTAAGGGTTATGATAAAATATCTCTAGGTCTACCTTAATAGAGTGATCATCACTTTGTAATCTAAAACAGAGCAATGAACAACTCCTTAATAGCTATAGATAAACAACACAAGAGTAGTGAAGCTCTCAAAGGAAATTGATGTTCCCGCTAGAAAATGTTTTGGGTAAAACTAAAAAAAGAATACATGAAAATAAAGAGGAAGCATAATTCTACTACCTAGAATAGATGGTGTTGCAAATGATGTCTTGGATATCCTAGGATTTGTAGTTCAACACTTGGTAGGTTGGGATTTTTACTTCAACAAGGTTATAACTCTAAAATACAATGGGAAAAGGAACTCATTTTACCCCAAATTGGATTTTTACCATGGAAAGTCACTAAAGAATCCATGTTCATAGTTGAGTTTAGTATGTATCACTTTCTAATTCGTTCTTAATTCTTTGTTATCCACTTTTATGAGTTTCATGCATACTAACATCAAACTGGAAGATATAAATTGATTGTTCCATAGAGATATGTTTCAAAAGAATTAGTTATTGGTGACATCCACAAAAATTAACTACATACCTTCAACCTAAAGAAACACATTTCCACTAAAATATTTTATTGTGATGCAAAGGAATAATAGAAGCAACACAATCAATATCACATATTTCCATTAAAATATCCTATAAAGGATAGTATCAACAAAGGACCAATAGGCCTTGAAAGAGGAAATATAGGGTTAAGTAAAAAATAACTATAAATGGTTGAGTATGCATATGATAATAAATACCAAGACTTTGGGTGTAATTTTAAGGGTAAAATATTCAATTAATGCTAGATTCCACCTTTTGTTATGTAATTAAATGTAATCCCTTCAAATAGGGTAATAACATCTGGACATGAATTTTCTATTAAATGTAGACTTTAAGGTAATCCTAACCATATATACCATAGAATTAAATAAGAAAGATAAATTATAATTATAAACACCCACTAGACCAATGGCTTTATCTTGTTTGGAAATTGAGTCAATGAGGGAAAGGTCAATTATTGAGGGCTTGGATGATGATCCAAGTGGATATAGGTGGCCATCCAACTCTTCCACTGGCTCAGTGGTTATATATATTTTCGGTAGTTTTTTAATGCTTCTCTAGGTCCCAAACTCTCAAGAACATTTTGAGGTCCCAAATAATGTCTTTTGTTGATTTGGGGGTTGTGGCGTTGCATGGAATGCCTTGGTCCTAGCAAAAAATTATAATTCTTGGATAATTCTTTACATATGGACATTGTATGCAAAATTTGTGCCTTTGAGAAGATGATTTACAAACTAACCATGTTGGGGCCCAAAACACTTTTGGCACTTCATCTTCCAGGATTATGGTTTTATAGGCCTAGGTTCTCTCTTTTTTTTAAAGGCCATTTTTTTCCCTCTTATGATAGTTTTTTTGAATGCATCTAATGACCATTTATGTCCCTTAAAAGATAGTTGCCACCATTTTGACAATCTTTTTTCTATAATATTGTGTTATTTTACTATATTATTGTTCTCTCTGCTATTTTTCTCTAAGTGTGTTTCATTTCCTTTCCTTCCTTTCACTTCATTCCTTGTACAACCTATATTAGTTTTATTAGAGAAATCCACTCCTTGTTGTTTCTTAATGCATGTCCCAAATGGGATCATGTTACAAAGAGTCGGGTCTCGAGATAATATTTTTGTTCTAGAAAGTCTTTTCTTATCGTTAATGGTTAATGAAAGCACTAATTGAAACTTAGATTTACCTTGTTATTTCATTGACAACCTATCTGCCATTTTATTAAATTAAAGAATGTCATGGATGGAAAAGGAAAAACAATATATGATAGTGTTAATCAATTAATAAATGATAGAGAAATTAAGTATAATGATTTGATCGTTGTTTGTACAGATGGAGCTTCAAAAATGATTCGACATGAAAGTGGATTTGTTTCACTTTTTAAAAAGGACATTTCAAATGTTATTAAAATTAATTGTGTAGCTCATCGTGACTCGCTATTGGTAGTAGTTGCTTCTAAGAATGTACCTGGACTATTATATGTTGAAAAAATATGCTGACAAAGTGTATTCATGGGTTGAAAACTCACCAATGAGAAGTAATGAAATTAATTATTTGCTAAAAGTCATGACAATTGATTTTCTTTATGTTTTACAAATAGATAAAGTGAGACTCTTATCTAAGAGAGAAGTCATCATAAGGCTTGTGATTTTTATGCCAACAATTTTAACTTTTTCGAAAAATGAAAGGAAAACTTCTTCATAGTATGATAAGATATGAAGTTACTCCATTCAGTTTTGTTTTTAGATTTTCGATTTAGGTGCATTGAACAAATTGAAAAATAATTTTCAAGAAGTCAATGCAGACATTACAAATATTGGATTAGCTCTTGAAGTAACTATAAGTACATTCTCTAGATGGTTTTTGAGGAAAAGAAACATTTGCAAATTGAAAAAGATATATTTCAAAAATTTGAAGTGGTTCCCAATATGAATATATTGAAACTAAAAAACAAGGGGTATTCATAGGTAAAGAGGAGTTATAATACATATGTATCCTAGCTATAGAGATTGATTATATGGATGAAAGGAAATAAACTAGGAAATCTCGTATTCAAGGCACAAATGAGAGCTCCCAACAAATAATATAACATTATATTAAGTATCTCATAGACTCTTTGAATAAAATATTTCCATATTTTCATCATTTTAATGCGAAAAAATTGTTCATTCCTTGCTATTTTTCCAAAGAGCATCATATTCATGAGAAAAATTCAAAAGGTTGCCTTTTAAAAATGTAAAACTTTTTCAATATTTTCAACATACCATATCAAAGGATAATGGGTTTGTACCTTTATTTGATGATAAATGATGTATAAGAGAGACCACCCTTTTGTTGATTCATTAAATTTCACTTGTGAGAGTTTCTCCATAAAAAGAAGCATGGAAGGTGTTTCATAACATAAAATAATGGCACATAACTTATCTTGATACGATGAAATAATGGCAAGTTATACTCACTATTCCAATAAGTATAGTGGATTATGCAAGGGGATTTTTTAAGCAAAACATAATCAAGTAAATTAGAAAATCAATGCCACGATTTGATACACTAGATGCATTAATGAGAATATTTTTGAATAGACCTAAGTTATCTAATATTGATTGGAATGTAATATACGAGATATGGAGAAATACAAAGTAAAGAAGAAATTTTGAATTTTGAGACCTAATAAGTTACTCTTCTTAATCTTTTTATATGACTTGTGTTTCTCTTTCAGAGTAATTATAAATGTGTATGGAATAAGATCATACATTATGCATTTTAGGACCTATGCATCAAGATGTACTTATAGATGACGTTTTTGTAATATCTTTGAAAATGTTTAATCTCTGATGAAATATAATTTCAATATAAAAATGAAGACTCTCCTTATAAAAAGGTTGATCAAAATGAGACAATATTATTTAATTACTCAATACTTTCATTATTTTTTTCACTATAATCTTTAATGTATGAAAGTACAAAGTTTTAACTATCATATAAATTAAATATAAACAATGCATATGCTCATTAAACATGTTCATCACACATGTAAGATTTGGAGCAGAATGTGATGGAAACTGGGTTGGAAAGTTCTATGAAGCTTCAAAAAAATCTCTAAGTTTCATTCAACTCTATTGTAATGTATATGCTTCCATATTATATACGGCACAAATAAATACTTAGTAAATTTTAATTAACAATGCATTTATATTTCATATATTTTTTCGAATTAAATTTTTTCTTCTTACACAATATAAATTTTTAAGCTTGATCTTCGTGTGAAAAAAATTTGTTGGAGTTTGTCTTTTCAACGCTTCATTTCCTTGTGAGTTAAATATGATGAATTGTAATCTCTATGATTAAACAACACGACACTAAGGCCTTCTCCAATACTATATAATGGAAGTATTTGATGTACTTTGACACACCATTGTGAGTAATATAAAACTCTTGAAATTTCTTCCAGATCTACATATCTTAAACTTCCCGATCTACATATCTGTTTAAGAGATGATGATTTCGATCTAATGTGGATCTTGAATGGATTCTAGTTGTTGTCATGGGTTTGTGGTTTTCAGAGAGATAGATAAAGGTTATGTTTCAGATCGCATTCGGGCAATATGTTGAACTGCCTTTTGGTGATGGTCGGATCTGTTGCAAATCTCTGTAAACATATGTCGCTTGCTTCTTTGTTGAAGTTATCAAAGTTGCAGGCAGTTGAGGGTTTGCAGACCCCTGATCTGTGACCGCGCATTGATACTTTGATCCAACATTTTATTCGGAGAAGCGTGCCACCTACGTTTTTGGGGTGATAGAGGATCATGGTTTCTATCTCGAACTCATATGTAGCTTGCTTCTTTGTTGAAGTTATCAAAGTTGCAGGCAGTTGAGGGTTTGCAGACCCCTGATCTGTGACCCCGCATTGTGACCCCGCAAATAAATGCTATGATTAAAACACGATGCAGCAGGCGCTGCCCTTGCCTTCGGGATAAAGACAATGCTGACTCGCCGCAACATGTTTGGCATATATATCCAATCGAATCTATAATATTTTATGTTTATCTATATATAATCTAGTTAAAGATTTTTATTTAATAACGTTTTAAGTTTTAAATTTTAATTATAATTAATTATGATTGAAGGCGCTGCCCTTACCTTCGGGATAAAGGCAATCCTGACTCGCCCGACATATTTCCCGACATATTTGGCACATATATAAAATCGAATCTATAATGTTTTATATCTAGCAAGGTTTATATGTAATCTATTTTAAGGTTTTGATTTAATAAGGCTTTAAATTTTAAATTTTAATTATAGTTAATCACGATTGAGTAATTTTTCTCATTTAGTTTAATCAATTTTTTTATTAATTCGTGGTATTAAAAAATATACTAATTCTTAATATTAAAAACGTGGAAAATAATTTCAGCCGAAAAAACAGTTTATTAATATATTTCAACTATTTTATTAATGTAATTGTGCTACTATTACATTTATAATAATTGTATTAAAATGTTGAATAATTTTAAATTTTTTACTATATTTAATCATTATAGTTTGAATGTATTTAGGAGTTAAAAGTATATTCTTTCTCTTAATAATCAAATTACTGCAAGAAACATTAACTTTGAATTTTTTTTCTTCTGTTTGTAATTTTCACAATCTTCATGTCTGAAAGATTTAAAGGTTTTTGAAGAAACATCTCATGGTAAAACTGGACTCAATTCTAGACACCTCCCTCCCTGCTTATATGAAAATAATTATATTATTAAAAAACAATTAAAATAAATTTATTGATTTTTTTTCCAATATAACTCATTTACCATCCATCATAATATAACCTACGAAAAATTCCTATTCCGATCTTTCCGTTGACATATTCCATAGATAGACTTTCTATCTTTTCGCTCACACTCAGTCCCGGGTTCCATTCAGAGATCATGCGTATATTACATTCAAAAATCCAGATGCCGTGTCTGCCACCAACCGCCATTCACCGACCTTGATAACATGACATAGGAAGACAAATTCGGTCTGTTATTAGAACTTTTCCACATGGGCAATGTTTTCAATATGCCATGCGTAGTCATCACGGTTGGATTCCTTCATAATGTTCCCAGTTCTAGCATTAGTGGCCCTTGGCTCGTCCTCATCACAATCACTATTTTTTGAGACACATTTTTGAAGAATTACTACCAACTTTACTTAAGGCGAGAAAACTGGAGATTTAAAGTGGGCAAAGAATATTCATTCAACTCTTGGATTAGGCGTGGATGAATCCATATACTGAATTGTTATGCATATTCCGACCGTATCGGAGGCTATGTTACAGGAAGGGTATAGTGGGGCCTCGACCACGTAGCCCTTTATCTAGAATGCTGAGATTTTATCGGTCACAATCTTCCTTAAAATCGTTCCTGACTTTCCGCATAATTTTAATTTCGTGGTTATCCTCCTGAGTAACCTGCCACATAAAAGCAAGTGGTGCATATATTTGAAAAAACCAAGGAGACCGGGATGACGGAGAATAAAGTAGCGGTAACCAAGCAAAACACTTCCATTATTTTCTTTCCGACGCCCGTAGTCAAACTGTTATACGTTGCTTGCACGTTGTCTAGTTGAATTTGACTTAAATTTCGTTGGAATCTACTTTACACGTGTTTTTTATGGCGCTGAATCAGCTTATACACTCAAAAATAAATCTTAAATAACAAAAAAATAAATATTTAATAACAAAAATAGATTCCATCAAAAATTGTTGGGCCTAACTTTAACAAAAAAACTCCACAACTTAAGTCATTTCTTAAATTTATTAGCATTTAATCTGCTTAAAGTTGAATTTGTTTGGGGTTGAATTTTTAAATGTTCAACTTTTATAAAGATTGATGTTAACATGTAATTCTTTAATAGAGGTATTATATTGTAATTGGCCTTTTACAAATTTAGTTTTGTTTAAAAACAAAATAGGTAAATGGTAGAGATTCCATTTTTACCAAATATTCTCTGACATCCTTCAATACAGAAAATTAAAATTTATCTCAAACACACTAATTTTATACAATTCTTTTTTTAGAAAATCTAAAACATGTCTTTTCCTTTCATTCCTTTGTACCTCCTTTTCACATGTCCTTTCCTTTCATTTTATGTCCCTCCAATTCATTCTCCTTCACTTAGAGAATTAAAATTTATCTCGAACACACTAATCTTATACGATTCTCTTCTTAGAAAATCTAAAACATGTCTCTTCCTTTCATATTCTGTCCCTCCAATTCATTCTCCTTCACTTTGATTCCTTTTTCATTCTTCTAGAACCACCCTAATGAAATGATTTTAATCTTTGTACTTGTTTGAAATGATTATGTTGATTTTATATATGCATACATGTATGTATGTATGTATGTATGCATGTATGTTGTTGACTAGCGAGGTCATTAGGATTGTTTTGTCCTAATGTTCACATGTATGTTGAGAAATACATCAATAAAGTGAAAGAAATATTAATTGTCTCTTATTGTCGTTGCATTACTGTTCTATCTTCAGTTATTATTGGTTGATGAAAAGTATTAATTGTTATTGAAATATTGATAATTTAAGAATTGAATTGGGCTAAAGTAATTGAAAGAACATAGAGTAGTGAAAAGTTAGCATTCTTGAATTCAACCCACAAGATGAGTTAAAACTCAACCCTTTTAGAGTCTTCTTCATATTTCCTACATGGCTAGTTGATTTTCCATGAATAATGATGTTTTAAGTCAACTTCTGGGAGTTATAGATTTCATGTACAAGTTTTGATTAAGGAAATTTGTGTGTTTTAGAAAGGTATTGATGTGTTAATTATGGAATCTAGGTGCATAGTAAGTTTATGACGACAAAAGTCATCATTTAAGGCCTCAGAATCGCTCTTGAACCTTTCTTCCAAAAAATTTCAAACTAGGACAATTAATAAAAATGACCGTAGAAGTTGTTCCTCCAAATTTTCCACTCCAAAAGAATTGAGATGGATGAAAAATGACATCATCATCCAATCCATACAAGATCATTGTTTCTATAAACCCTAATAGCAACTATAATTTCATCAATATTAACTTGGATAAAATATTGTAAGTCCCTAAAACACTTCTTTTTGCGCAGAAGTTGAAAGTTAGAATGTTCAATTTTTTGAACACCTGAAGATTATTATGGATAAATATTTCTGGTATTCAATTTTCATGCTATATATATAGATGTTGTTAATATTATTCTTCTATCATTTGATGTAATTAATTGGTATGATTAATATTAATGTGCAAAATTAGTTTATAAGGATTTGGTGGAATAAAACAAAATAAAATTATGAAATATGTTTAGTTAAAAATAATGGAGAAATGGTTATATGGTTGTAACGCATCTCCTTAGTTTAGGATTTGTTCCTAGAGTTTAGGAGGTTGTTTACAACTACCTAATTTTCAGTGATGTATTTAATATTGTAATATTCATTTGATGTGATGTAGAGTGAACGAGAGAGAGAGTCTCCTCTTTGTTTGAGTGCAGTCTCCAGGTGCTATACACACCTGTGAGCTGCAACTCCTTCATTTAATTCAAAGTTTGATTTTTATCTTGGTATCAGAGCTTAGGGTAGAGATAGCCTCAAATTTTTTTTAGGGATGTATCATTAGTTACATATCTGTAGTGGTAGGAGAGCATGTAAATGTATTTGTGTGATCAGGTGGAACTGCAGTAACACCTGGAGCGAAGGGTCTCAGATGACTGATCATCTCTGAGCCGAAGAAAGGGTTGGAGCACATTTTTTTTCTCAGAAGAAGCAGCAGTTGGCGCGGATTTTTTGCAGACAGTCGCGCCAATACAGAACAGAACAGACGAGCGCGATTTTTTAAAGAACAGACGCGCCCATTGGCGTGGGTTTGAGGCTGATAAGAGCGCCAGGTAAAAAGTAACTGAATTGGCGCGGATCCGTGGCTGTTAATCGCACCAATTTCCATGCACATCGTGAATTTTTCTTTTCTGCAATTGGCGCGGATTCGTAGCTGTTCAGAGCGCCAAAGAGCCAACCTCTTTCTCTCTGGAAATCTGCAATTTTCGTTGCAGATCGGAGTTGCCCTGTGGTGGCACGTGGAGATTTCTGCTCAGTGGCAACATATTTGATTTGCCCGGTGGTGGCGAATTGAGGTTTTTTGCCTGGTGGTGGTGCAGTGCAGCTCCTTGATCTGTTCGGTGGAAGCAGATCGCCTTTGCCCGGTGGTGGTGCAGTGCAGCTCCTTGATCTGTTCGGTGGAAGCAGATCGCCTTTGCCCGGTGGTGGGTGTTGGAGCTTGTTTATTGATCAGTTCGGTGGTAGCAGATCGATTTTTCCCGGTGGTGGCATAGTGAAGTCCCTGATCTGTTCGGTGGTAGCAGATCGGACTTGCTCGGTGGTGGCACAGTGAAATTCCTGATCTGTTCGGTGGTAGCAGATCAGAGTTGCCTGATGGTGGCCGATTGGAGTGTTTAGTTGGGCAAAAATGAATAACAGTATAGAATCATATCTCCACGAGTCTGGCAAACTTGATGGATCGAACTTCTCCAACTGGAAATTCAAAATGCAAACTTTGCTGGAGAGCGTAAATGCATGGTCGATCGTTGAGGGAAATGAGCAGAGATCTAGAACAACGACCCAAGAACAAGATTGGGATAAAAGAGAAACGAAAGAAAAAGTTATACTGAAGATGTCCGTTAAGGACAATATTATCCCACATATCAGAGATTCTAAGTCAGCCGCTGATATATGGACAACGATCAAGAACTTGTACAAGACTCAGAATACAAATCGTGTTCTGGCACTCAAGGGAAAACTGTTTGCATTGAAGATGGACGAGAATGAGTCCGTTGCTGGATTCATGGCCAGAGTCAAGGATCTGAGTGACAAACTGGGAGCTATTGGAGAAAAGGTGTCCGACTCAGATCTAGTCACACTCACATTGAACAGAATGACTGATGAATATCAGATGTTCATCACAGGACTATCAACGAGGGAGAAAGCCCCTTCATTTGATGAGCTGACAGCGATTCTGCTCCAGGAGGAGGAGCGACGACAGAATCTGAAAACTCAGAGCAATGACCTTGCTCTGATGGCGAAGAGGCGACAGTACAGAGGAAAGCAGCACCAGCACCAGCACCAACACCAGCAACCGCAGCAGCAGCAGCAGAAAGGGGCCAACTCTTTTCAAAAGAGATCATTCAGAGGTATGACTGATAATTATGTTAAGAGATGTTTTTATTGTGGGAAACCTGGTCATCAGATTAAAGAATGTTATAAGCGGCAAGCGGATGAAAGAAGAGGCAAACAGAGGAAACATCAGGGGTGTTTTGCTGGAGAAGAGGAGGACCACAGCCATGATCTTCGACTATTCACACTCTACTGTGCTCTTTCAGCATCAAAGGGAGATGAGGAAGACATATGATATGTCGACTCTGGCGCATCCTCACATATGACCGGTAAGAAGGACTGTTTTGAATTTCTTGAAGAATCTGCATGTGGATCAAAAATTTATCTAGGAGATGACAGTGGGTATGAGATGAAAGGATATGGATATATTCCTGTGAAACTACCTAGTGGAGACATTAAACATCTTAAAAATGTATTATATGTTCCAAGAATTAAGAAAAACTTGATCTATGTCTCAATGATTACAGACCAGGACATGCAGGTGCAATTCTTTAAGAATGGTTGTGTCATTAAGGATAGCCAGATGGAAACAGTTGCAACAGGAGTACGCGTGGGGAATTTGTACAGATTGGATGCGAAGAGTATGCCAGGACAAGCAATGGTTGCAACTGGATCAATAGTCGAAAATCTCTGGCATCAGAGATTTGGACATCTCAGTTTGCAAGACCTCATCTTATTCCAGAAGAAAGGTATGGTCGATGGACTCCCTGTTTTTCAAAATGCCAAGCTGGAATGTGATGGATGTGAATTAGGGAAAATGTATAGAGAAGAGTTCCCTTTGCATGTCAACAGAAAGGAAAGAGACATCCTAGAACTAGTGCATACAGATATTTGTGGACCTATGCAAACTAGGTCCTTAGGAGGTGTATATTATTTTCTGTTGTTTACAGATAATTGCACTAGGTTTTCATGGGTGTATTTTTTAAGTAAAAAGAGTCAAGCCTTTTGGTACTTTAAAGAGTTCAAATCTATGATAGAGAACCAAACAGGAAAAAGGATAAAGATTCTCCGCTCGAACCAAGGGGGAGAATACAGGTTAGGAGAGTTCATGAACTTCTGCAAGCAGCATGGGATTATGCAACAATTCATAGTGCCACACTCCACAGCAGAATGGAGTAGCAGAATGCAAGAACAGAACTCTTGTGGAGTGCGTGAGAAGTATGCTTCAAGGTAAAGGTCTATCGAATGGTCTTTGGGCAGAAGCTATTAATATTGTTGTTTATTTAAAGAATAGGAGTCCTACTAAACGTCTAGGCTTCAAAACCCCCTTTGAAGCATTGTTTGGACTCAAACCAACAGTTAGTCATTTAAGAATATTTGGATCAAAAGCTTATGCTCATATACCGAAAGCAGATAGAAAGAAGTTAGACCCCAAAGACTTGAAATGTATATTTGTTGGATCTGGCATAGAGTATAAGGCATACAAGTTATATAATCCTGTGACTCATAAAGATTTTGCAAGCAGAGATGTTATTTTTCATGAACAAGCTGAAGATGGAAAGGAAGACTCTAACAGTGATAACCACATTCCATTGCTGATAGAAATGAACATTGACGAAGATGAAGAGCAGGAGCAAAAGCAGGAGCAGAAACAGGAAGAAGTAGTAACAGATAGTGTAATAAGTGATGATGCAGGCTCGGAAAGTGCTGAAACAGATGGACTTGAGTAAGTCCTCTACCTAGAAGATCAGGTAGGAAGACTAGACTACCTGTAAGATTGAAAGGATATGCTTTAATGTCCAAAATTTTAAACATTGTATAACCTTCAAACTATGAAGAAGCAAATAAATCAGATGAATGGAGGGCTGCAATGCATGAGGAAATTGAATCAATATATAGAAACCATACTTGGGATTTAGTTGAGTTGCCTAAAGGAAAAACCCCCATAGGATGTAAGTGGTTGTATAAACCTAATATAAATGCAGATGGGAGTGTAGAAAAATTCAAAGCTAGACTGGTAACAAAGGGTTACTCACAGCAAGAAGGAATAGATTTCGATGACACCTTTGCCCCTGTAGATAAATTAAATACAATTAGAATGTTAATTTCTTTAGAAACAAAACATAAATGGAAGCTACACTAGCTAGATGTTAAGTTTGCATTTCTGAATGGAGAATTAAAGGAAGAAATTTATTTAGTACAACCTCCTGGGTTTGTGAAAAAGGGGCAGGAGCATTTAGTGTGTAAATTGCATAAGGCACTTTATGGTTTGAAACAAGCACCCAGGTCATGGTATGAGAAAATTGATTCATTTTTTATACAGCATGGTTTTCATAGGAGCCTCAATGATCCAAACCTATATACCAAGATAAATAAACAGAGGCAAATCATTTTGATTTATTTGTATGTGGATGACATTATCATAACAGGAAATGCAAATAATTTGATCAAAGAAATCAAGCAGCAAATGTCACAGGTATTTGAAATGAAAGACCTTGGAGATCTTCATTATTGCCTAGGATTGGAGGTATGGAGAGATTCTGGTCAAACTTTTCTAACTCAAGGAAAGTATGCCAGAACCCTGTTGGAAAGTTTCAGAATGGAACAGTGCAAAATAGCAGCAACACCATTGCAGCAGAATCTCAAGTTAAGCAGTGACGATGGCACAAAACAGGTGGATGCCACTTTGTATAGACAGCTAGTGGGAAGTTTAATATATCTCACGACAACTAGACCTAATCTGGCATATTATGTTAGTGTGCTGAGCCAGTTTATGTCCAAACCACTTGAAAGTCATTGGATTGCAGCAAAATGTGTGTTGAGGTACCTTAGTGGTACTTGTAATTATGGTATTTTATACACTCACATTTTTTATGTTACTTTAGCAGGTTATTCAGATTCTGATTGGGCAAGTGACCTGGATGACCGTAGATCCATCATTTAGTATTGGATCCGGGGTTATTTTGTGGAGTAGCAAAAAGCAAAGTACTGTACCACCATTATCATCATGTGAAGCTGAGTACCAGGCATTGCGTGCAGCTACATGTGAAGCCATCTGGTTGAGGAGATTGCTTAGCAATGCAGGCGAAGGACAGAAAGAAGCAACTAGCATCAAAACTGACAACCAGAGCACAATAAAGCTTGCATACAATCCAGTTTTCCATAAAAATACTAAACATACTGACACTCAGTTTCACTTTGTTCGAGAAAAGATACAGTCTATAGAAATATGTGTGGATTATTATAACACTTGTGATAATTTAGCTTATATTTTTACTAAGCCTCTAGGGCGAGTAAAGTTTGAGTTATTTAGAGGGATGTTAGGAGTGCAGAATAACCCTTTCTCCATTAAGGGGGGGAGTTAAAAATAATGGAGAAATGGTTATATGGTTGTAACGCATCTCCTTAGTTTAGGATTTGTTCATAGAGTTTAGGAGGTTGTTTACAACTACCTAATTTTCAGTGATGTATTAAATATTGTAATATTCATTTGATGTGATGTAGAGTGAACGAGAGAGAGAGTCTCCTCTTTGTTTGAGTGCAGTCTCCAGGTGTTGTACACACCTATGAGCTGCAACTCCTTCATTTAATTCAAAGTGTGATTTTTATCTTGCTTTTACTAAATAAGAAGGGCGTTCTGAGTGAGGAATATTGTGTAGGGAAGCTAATTTTAGTAACTACAAACACATTAGATATAAAGGCTAAGGTTGAATTAGAGGAAGTCCCTACATAAGCATGTGAAGCAAATCTGCAAAAATAACATAAATATGAAGAATAATATAATGAGTTATATTATTCAAAGGAACCACATGTTCAAGATACAAATCCCAAAAACCAATAACAAAGGTTGTTGCATATCACCATCCACAACAACTTGAGAAAAAAATGATCAAGGAAATGTTGTGAGAATTAGAAAACTTACTTTAGACCCATATGGAACCAAAAATATGTCAATAACATGGAACCAAAGGAGAAACTATAATCAAGATTGAGGTGGCAAGAAAGTGGTTGGACTACATGTTAACATTTCGTTAGGATGGATGGATGCTCATCCTTGATACCAATTGACTACATTACTTAGTGGATCACATTATATTGATTTTTCCCCTATTTCAAGGATTAAATATGTCAAGGAAAATGAACTGTAAAATACTTAGGGAGTATAATATTGAGTACTTATCAAGGGATCCAAAGGCATAATAACTGTAATATTGCCATAATTATGGAATACGCCCACTGTGTAGTTAGACGAAATAACGTAATAATAAGAGGCAATGAGAATAAATCTAAAATCATACTTATGATAAACTAAATATACATCCAAGAGATAATTGCTTAAATGGTTGCTAGCGGGTTTAATTCCATCTCCACCCAAGTTCTATTCTTAGAACATGTTAGCCTATGTGACAAAAAGTTGGACACGTAGAAAATTGTGACGAGTAATTCCTATATGTTCAAAGTGGCAAGAAAATTTGAATATCTTAATATTGAGTTGAATAAAGGCAATTGTGGTGATTTGGTCTTGTGTCTTGCCTAGAATAATCCTCCAAAGTTACCAACTCACCGGGTACTATATATATATATATATATATATATATATATATATATATATATATTGAGATATTTTGAAAGTTAGGTGTTATGTTATTGTAGCAAGAATGAATTATCTAATAATTCACTATATAAGAAGTATGTGACCGTGTTACCCTACGTTAATGATTTATACAAAATGTCTACAACTACCATAATTTTTCTCTCTAAATCATGATCTAATTGGATATTAAATCAAAACATTATAAAAAATAAAAATAAAAATAATTTTTATATCAAATTATTTATTTTTCCCTTTTCTAATATTGAAAAATATTTAAACAAAATCACAAAATTCACCTAAAATAAACATTATAAAGTTCGTGAAAATCAATAGATATGGAATTAACCAATCCTATAAATTATATTTGATTTTAAAAATAAGCTTGGGAAATTCCTAATAATTAGTTTTCATATTATTTCTTATTTAATATACTTCGTTATAGTATTCATGATAGATAGTATTGTGCAAAAGTTAGTTTGATAGATAGTACCGTGCAAAAGTTAATTTAAAAGGAAGATAATTTTTTAAAAAATGCACTCGTAGTATAAAGTATTCTCAAATTTTCTATTGCCAATTTTTAGATTATTTAAATGGTTTATTGTTTTCTTTTTTCCCGTCTCTTTTTATTAATTATCTATACAGATATTTATACACGATACCATAAATAAATCTTAAATTTATGCTGAAGAACCCAAGAGACAACTTCTCAAGAGACCACTTCTCATTAAAAAAGATCATCGAGGACCACAAGAAGATTAGACAAAATCAAATAACTGGGATGATTGTTATGTTTAGCTAGTTGTAGTTGAGTAATCAACATATTCTTATCAACTTCGACCATATGGCTTGGGAAAGACCAATTTTGAACATTGGAGGGTTTGGTTAGCTTAAGATATTGATTTCATTAAGTATCATAGCCCTCTTTATAAGCCTATTTAATGATAATTGCACAGTATAATCAACCACCTTAGAAGACCCAATATTCTAAAACAGATCTGACTATTGGAGGAGTTAGTTCTTTTTTGGAGCGAAATGAGACGATCCTGTTCCGTCAGATTACTGACGGTCAAAGAAAAGTCCTTACGTTGCAGTTAAATATTTTATCGACGACATTTTGAGAAACTTCAGGTTTTGTGAATATTTAGATATTATTAAACAATGGGACATCATATGTTCAGCAGAATGAAAACGAAGGTTTACCGTCCGCCTTCGTCTTTTAAGATACAATTTTGAGTGACAACGGCTTCAAACCTAAAGCAGGTCAATGGACATAGCTTGGGACTGATCATGTTTTTAACTTGAAAAGAGACAATTTTTTTTCTCAATTACAATCGTTTCTAATTGGCGCTGACACGTCGAATTGTCTACTTCCAAACGTCATGAACCTCGATTCCCTTAAATTCAAATTTTCCTGGCTGTGGCAATGCAAAATAATTTTGAATGAATGGATGTTCATTCAACTGCCAAATATCATCCTCCCACATAGACCCATAGAAAACTTGCGTAGTCTCAACATAGCTATGCACAACATCCAAATACATAATTTCCGGAATTGAATCTCCATCGGCATAGCTCATGATGATTGCAAGTTCATCCGGAGTAAACTGATCTACGAACAAATCAAGCTCTGCGAGAGCATCTTCGTAACATGTGAAGTCTCCTATATCAGAAGTGACCGAGACCAAGGTCACTTGAGAGTTCCGGTCTGCAGTTAATACGCCTTACTTTTTTGAACCCATCTGGTCAGCACTGCCCTCCTCCTCATCGGTGGAGTCGATAGTATGATCTGATTGGATCTTCAACCCAATTTCGTTATTCAGAGAATTTATAACCGCCTTGATCCTTAGAGTCGCTACAGATATTATCGATCTTCTCGAGGGAAGGCATGAGATTATTGCCATTCGCTAAGGTTAATCCGCCATTAATTCGCTTCGCGTCTCGCAAAGCCAACGAACCATTCCAATACTCATCTCTCCCTCGCTTGGAGACTGCCATCAGGGTTGGAATTTGGTTTCCTTGTTACCCATTACATAATTTTTTTTTTGTAAGTTTTTGGTCAATAACACAATGGTATTTTTTTACGTATTTATCATAATAATAAAATGACCATAACCCAAAAATGACTTATTAGTCCCTGCCGGGGACTATAAGCGATCGATAGATCGCTGACTTTGGGTTGATCGACACGATTTTTGCAAATATTTGGCATATTTCCTAAGTCGAACTAAGGTTTACGGGGCGGAAAGGATTGGGGGTCTTATTATGCACTTCGCATGGTTCGAGGCGAATGGCACGTGGCGCGCGTGAGGGGCACGTGGTTGCATGCGCTCTGGTGGTCTGATCAGCGGCCAGGTGTCCCTCCTCGAGATGCTGGAATGTTCGGCTTGTGTTTTACTGTCTTCGCGGCATTTGGGTTGGTATTGTTACTTGCTTGTTTGGCTCTGCAGTCTGTGCGATGTTTCGTCTGCGGTAGAGTTCCTGCGTGCCCGGGTATTGTTACTTGCTTGTTTAGCTCTGCAGTCTGTGCGATTTTTCGTTGCTTGTTTAGCTCTGCAGTCTGTGCGATTTTTCGTCTACGGTGGAGTTCCTGCCTGCTCAGTGTGGATCTGGTAAGTTCGGCTACTGTGTGGCCTGCATGCAAGAGTCGATGGTTATTTGAGCATTATAAGATAATGGCATTCTGGTTGAATACTGAGGGTTTGTCTTCTGGTTAAATACTGAGGGTTTCTCTTACCTGCATGCAAGAGTTCATGGTTGTTTGAGCATTATAAGTTAATGGCATTCTGGTTGAACGCTGGGGGTTTGTCTTAGCTGTGGTCGGCATGCGCTGTGGTGGTCTCATCGGCGGCCAGCTGTTCCTCGTCGAGATGCTGGAAAGTTCGGCTTGGGTTTTACTGTCTTCGCGGCCTTTGGGTTGGTATTGTTACTTGCTTGTTTAGCTCTGCAGTCTGTGCGATTTTTCGTCTGCGGTGAAGTTCCTGCCTGCTCGAGTATTGTTACTTGCTTGTTTGGCTCTGCAGTCTGTGCGATTTTTCGTCTGCGGTGGGGTTCCTGTCTGCTCGGTGTGGCTTTGGTAAGTTCGGCTACTGTATGGCATTCTGGTTAAATACTGAGGGTTTCTGTTACCTGCATGCAAGAGTCCATGGTTATGTCGCTTCCGCAAGAAGCATTGCAGGTTATGGATGTGGTGCTTCGTCAAGCAGCTCTGAGAGTGTAAGCCTGCAATTTACCAAATAAATGATAACATTGTGGCTTTTTTTGCTTTTTGGATTTGCCATAAAATATGCTCTATAAATGCTTACAGTATTTAATGTTTGCAGTGGCAGTTTCGTTGAAAAAGGGAGATCGTTCTTTGGGAAACACTTTGGCGTTGAGAAGCTTCAGGGGGGTTTGGTGGCCTATCGGGGGTTTTATCAATCTATTCGGCCCGCGCAAGATAATCTTCTCACTTTAAATATAGGTACGGTGTTGTTCTGATAACCAGCTTGAGAAAAATTCTTAAATCTTCTTGAATTTTGATATACACAGTTGTAAGAGATAATAATTTTGTGCCGTAGACATTGCTGCGGCGCCCTTCTATGATTCTGTCGAGTTACCAAGCTTTATTAGTGAGGCCTTTCGAAAAGACGTGCGGGAGTTGGACCGCGAATTTTCTAGAAATGACTCCGTCGGTGACGGGATGCGATCCAGGGTATGAGGAGTTTGTTTGCGTTCTTCTTCACGCTGTTTTGGTTGCAAGGACATGATTTCTTTTTCTAGTTGGGGATTTCCTTTCCTTTTGCTAACTGGAACATAAATATGGCCAAGTGACTTGTAGCTTTTATATAATTTTTGTTTGTGCGGCAGTTGAAAAGGTTGCTTAAAGGTCTTCGTGTCGAAACTATTCATATCAGGCATAGTTATCGAATTAAAGGTTTGACTGATAGGCCTTTGGAGGTTTTAAGGTGTGTTAATTCTTAGGTTTAAGGGGCTTCCTGAAATTTATTGTTTTTATTTGGCTTTCTAGATATTGCTCAGATTTTTGTCTCTTCCTATTAGGAATTCAAAGCACGTGCATTGTTTTATTTGAACAGTTTTGATAGCAATGGAGTGCAACTCTCTATTGTCGACTATTTCGAGCAACAGTACAAGCTGACTCTCCAATTGTGGGGCTTTCCGGCGATCGAAGCCGGCAATAAAGAGAAAAAGAAATATATTCCCATCGAGGTAAACTCTTATCGTAGTTATGAAATATTGTGATGTGGTTGTTGTAGAATTATTGAGTTATTCTATTATGGCATCATCATGTCATTTATAAAATTATCGGATGCAGCTTTGTCGGATTCAAATGGATCAGCCTTATATCAAAGTTCTAACCGAACAACAACGAAGTGGTTTATTAAATCTAACTTGTTTACATCCCCAAGACCGAAGGGAGAGAACTAAAGTGGTAAGTCCATAGATCGTTCATCCGTGGCAATGTTGTTTCATACGTTCTTGCATTTTAGTATTAAACAGAAATAACGTTACCTTTTTCGTTTTATCTTCAAAAGTCAACACCAAGAGAGTGAACCAATATACTTGTGTGTATGTGTTTTAGATTGGAGGACAATTGAGAGATTCAACTGCCAAAGATGCTGCCGAATTTGGTATTCAAATCAACATGTTGATGACAGAAGTCCCCGGGAGGGTCTTACCTCCACCAAAGGTACCTGTGATCATATATTTGAGCATTATCTATTTCTAACATATTTATTGAATGCTTTTTGTGGATTCTGTATCGTTTGTTTCATTGCAGATAATGTACAAGGCTTATGAAGAAAATCCAAGAGAAGGTTCATGGAATATGAGAGGAAAGGTATGCAATATATTAATGCCCAATTGTAGAAACTATGGTTTAGTTGGATAAGGTACCCGACTTGTTTGACTCTCCCCAGCTTGTCTTTTAACATTTTGTACAGATTTGGGAGCATATGAATTTTCTTGCACAACATAACATCATTTTATCCTACTGCATGTGTGTACCGAGCTGTGCATATGATAAAATACCTTTCAGCAGCTTGATCTTATTAGTCCCTGCCGGGGACTATATGCGATCGATAGATCGCTGACTTTGGGTTGACCCACGCGATTTTTGATTATATTTGCGATATAACCTAAGTCGAACCAAGGTTTTGAGGGTGGAAAGGATTTGGGGTCTTATTACGTGCTTCGCATCGTTCGAGGAGAAGGGCACGTGGCGCAGGTGAAGGGCACGTGGTCGGCATGCGCTCTGGTGGTCTGATCGGCGGCCAGTTGTCCCTCCTCGAGATGCTGGAAAGTTCGTCTTGGGTTTTACTGTCTTCGCGGCATTTGGGTTGGTATTTTACTTGCTTGTTTAGCTCTGCAGTCTCTGCGATTTTTCGTCTGCGGTGGAGTTCCTGCCTGCTTGGGTATTGTTACTTGCTTGTTTAGCTGTGCAGTCTGTGCGATTTTTCGTCTGCGGTGGAGTTCCTACCTGCTCGGTGTGGCTTTGGTAAGTTCGGCTACTGTATGGCATTCTGGTTAAATACTGAGGGTATACTGAGGGTTTCTCTTACCTGCATGTAAGAGTCCATGGTTATTTGAGCATTATAAGTTAATGGCATTCTGGTTCAATACTGAGGGTTTGTCTTCTGGTTAAATACTGAGGGTTTCTCTTACCTGCATGCAAGAGTCCATGGTTATTTGAGCATTATAAGTTAATGGCATTCTGGTTGAATACTGAGGGTTTGTCTTAGCTGTGGTCGGCATGCGCTGTGGTGGTCTGATCGGCGGCCAGTTGTTCCTCCTCGAGATGCTGGAAAGTTCGGCTTGGGTTTTACTGTCTTCGCGGCCTTTGGGTTTTACTGTCTTCGCGGCCTTTGGGTTGGTATTGTTACTTGCTTGTTTAGCTCTGCAGTCTATGCGATTTTTCGTCTGCGGTGGAGTTCCTGCCTGCTCGGGTATTGTTACTTGCTTGTTTAGCTCTGCAGTCTGTGCGATTTTTCGTCTGCGGTGGAGTTGCTGCCTGCTCGGTGTGGCTTTGGTAAGTTCGGCAACACACCAACCTCGCTTTTACAAAACCATGCAGCCATTTAACACTTTTACCAACCATAACCCCTCTAACAACCTCAGGACATTTTAGACATACACACGACAAGAAAACGAAAACAAAGAGCACTTGGAACGTTCATGCAATTTCCTTAGATTCTCCAACTTATTTAACATTGAATCTCCTTCAGAGCCATTCAGTGGTAGCCAATTCGGCTTCAAAAGGCTTCAATGGCGACGGAGGAGCAAATTGAAGGACAATGCGAGGAAATGGACCGCGCCTGCTGCGTGGTTACAGGTGGCCGGGGTTTCGCAGCTCGCCATTTGGTAGTGAAGCTCATCCAATCCGATCTCTGGACTGTAAGAATTGCCGATTTGGCCCCCGAAATTGTATTGGACGAGGCCGAGGAGAATGGAACCCTGGGCCAGGCATTGCAATCGGGCCATGCAATATATTACACTGCAGATCTCAGGGATACGTCACAATTGCTCAAAGGTATTTAATCACTCAAAGAATTCCCCAATTTTGGGCAGGCTTAATGGTTTTTTTCTTTTCGAATTGATTTGCTTCCATATATATATATGATCTAGAGACATTAATTGCCGAATCGCGGTTAATGTCAAGACAATGCCTCGAACTTTGCTTTTTTTTCTTAAATCTGGTTATTTTAAATCTTATTTTCATTTTGTCTCTTTCCGAAAAAGTAGTAGAAATCTTGCAATTTTGTCAATATAATGCCTTAATGTTACGGTTACCGGATATCTTAATTGGAATCAATGGTCATTTTAAATCTTAGCTACTTCTATTGTTTTCCCTGAACTAATTTTGCTAGCAAATCAGCGAACGTACATTCCGAAAGATGCAGTAATCGGCAAAATTATTAGCTAAAACTGAGTCTTACTGATTTCACAAGACATTTTGTGGAAGTTTTGATTCAGCTCGTAAGCTCAGCAGTTCTTGTAGAGTTGTAGAGTCTTGTTTCTATCGGTTGGAACTCTTGTAGTATTGTGTATGAGAATCCTGGCAGTCCAGGAGAATTGATGACTGATCGTCTGTTGGGTGAAAGTGAAAAGTTGAAGCATTTAGAACGACTGTTGGTGGATTCCTCCAAGTGGACTTCGAATCCTGGGCCTGCCTCTGTTCTGCGAGGAAACCAGGCAAAGTCCTCTCGATTCCGAGTCTGGCTTGTTCTTGTGTCGTACTTGTGGGTTTGACTCAATGTCTCAAGTCAAACACGACTTGACGAATCGAATTCCTAAGTCTCGCGAGTCAGATTCTGCCGCACATCCATAAAACGATGAACTCTTGTTTTTATTTTTTTCTGATGGATTTCCAACTGCAAACATTTCATCTGTACAGAATCTATGGTGTTTCGTTGTATGTACTTTTATTTGTCTAGGTCGAAACGATTTATGAGTTAAAATTTGCATTACATGTTTATTTTAATCTTTCATATTAGTGGAAATATATTTTTTCATCAACTTTAGTGTATTTTTTAGCTGCGGAGTTCTCCCCCAGCTTTTCCTGAGCCCCTGTCAAACTCTTACTGTACGGCACCGTCAATTATATTGTTAAGACGAGTCTACTAATATTTTCAAAACCGAGTTTTGCATTAAATTGTCAAAGCATGAAGTATGAAATTTGAAAAGTGATAGTAAAACTACAAGGGACATTTAAACCAACCACATTTTGTCAATATTTGAAGCAGGATCACCCTTCCCAAATCAGTGAGAATGTGGGTGCCTGTTAAGCGTCGAGTTCCGTTTGAGTCCTAAGGTTTGCCATCTTAAAATATAAATAAAAACGAAGCATAACGTGGATACATTTCATTTTTCTACTGCTGCAGAGGTTAATGACTACTTGTATTGTTTTTTGGCATGTAAGATAATTTTTCGGTTCCAGTGGACACATAAGGTCACTGGCTGGAAAAAAGCCACCTTGAGCCCCCACAGTGACCTCATTTGTCTTGGAAGATTGAAATCAAACTTGATCTGCAGTTTTTTTGTGGTTTTTGTAGGCCTCTTCTTCTTGGTTAATCCAGCTGTTGCTGCATTCTTCTGGAGGATATTGGACATTTACTGTCATGTTCTCTATTCAAGTCGTGGCCAAGATTTTGAAGTGGAACCTCTATGAGAACATTGATGGCAATAAAATGAACTAATGGCCATTGCATTGAAAGAAAACATTCAACAAGCTTAATCAACGCAATCAGTTGCTTTGTTGTATTGGGATGTCAACACCATCTACTCATCCAATTTGATTTGAATTATTTTCCAACATTACTGACTTGTATATTAGCTTATGACCATGAATTCATTTGACTTGTAACATGTAAAGCAATAGCGTCAAAAACACAACTCCTAAATATAACTGAGCAACACGTTAAACAGTGAAATTAGAGCCGATTATATAAGTGATCTCATATGCAGAGTTCTTTCGTGTCTCAAAATCAAGTCATTAAACAAAATCATGACAAACTATTAGTCATACGGATAATTGACGGCAGGAACTGTCTCTGAAGATAATCTGTAAGTTATAACTAATATGAAAGACAGTTACCCTTGAATATGCCCTACACGTTTCTATTGAATACCGTGTTATGGGAATGCTAGAACTACAAACATATAATTCAGAAAACTTTGGACAACAAGTAGAATTTGCAGCTCTGAATCACATTACTTTTGATATCTTGAAAGAAATGATGTACAAAGCAACAAGCTCAAAACTCTATCTGTCTAACATGACATTGAAGTGCCACAATTCTCTTTTATAGAATAAGAGACAAAGGGGAAATACTGAAAGGGAGGTGAATCAGTATTTCCCTTTTCTTTCTACAATTAGATTAGTTTGTTAACTTAAAACATCTAGAGCATTAAAAGAAACCATAAAACCACATCACATGAAGATCAGTACACCAAAATAATGTCCAAACAAGTGTCGTGTTATGTTTGATGTACATACAACATTTACCAGACAAGCCTGGAAGGAATTTTGTATGCAGTTCTTGATCTCCCTCCGACATTTTCCAACATTTGCCAACAATTCGTCTACTGTCCCTTTGTTGCTACTTTTTGATTTTGATTTCTTAGAACAAAAGCAGATTCCTTGCTGCAATTAAATTTCTATTTAAGATAATTAACCATAAATCTGTCTGCAAACACCACCCCCTGTAGTACTAACTATATGCTTTGTTTCAAAATTCAATCAGATCGCAATATAAACAGTATTGGCAATTTCTCTGAGTTTGAGGACCCAATTCTTCGTCAACGGACTTCTGCCAGATTTGAAAGGTACACAACATTTGCAAAATTTTGTCAATTGCTGCTATCATGTTGGTTTTGCTGATCACTATTTCTGTACTAATGTCCTTGGTATTGTATATCACCTTTGGCAGTGTGACAGCAACTGGTCAGCTTATCACAAAAACTACAGTTGAAGTTGTAACATCTGAACGCACAGTTGCAGCCATTCTAGGAAAGTCTGGAAATGATCTTGTTAAAATTCAGCAGCTAAGCTGGTATAAAGAAGCATAAATTTCTGCAAATTCCATGGGATCCCCTTCAACTGAAATTTTTGAAACATGCAGACTTGGAATGAAGTGATGTCATTGCTATCAAAATGACATTGTATTGACAGAATGACAAAATGTTACAGCACAAATCCTATGTTCTTAAATGATCATCTTGTATCTGAACATTCATCTAGTGGAATGTTGCATTAATTATTAGTTGATAAAAATTGGCATTGGCAGTTTTTATTTTGTCTCTATGGCTCTTGATTCATTATGCTAATGTTTAATAAATTAGGCTCTTTATGTGTTATATATTTGATTTTATGTAGAAAATCAATGTTATAATTCAATTTGAACAAGTTTCATAAATATAAATTACTATCTACTATATTTAGTTACTTGAAATCATTTATCTAATATTTGGGTTTGTTTGTTTCTAATATTTGATAGCCATGTTGGTCATGCTTTACCATCATTCACCATTTTCTATCTACTATATTTAGTTACTTGAACTCATTTATTTAATAGTTGGGTTTGCTTATTTTTAATATTTGTTAACTACATTGCACACGCTTTACCATCATTCATCATTTTAATGATGATTGACCATTTTGACCATGGATTAGCGAGATGGCCATGCATTAGCATCACAACCATGTTAATTGTGATTAAACACTTTTTACTATTATTAATCATGATAAACATGCCAATTATAATTAAATTTAAAAATCTCTGATCCAATATAAAAATATTATTATTATTTGTTTTTATTTAATTATAATATCACACTCTATCTTTGATGTTTAAATAAATAATGCATTTTATGATTTAAATTACCCATATAATATTAAATACTGGTTATCCATTCATATTTAATTATAAGTATTAAATTATTTATAGTTTTAACTAAGTATAAATTTCCTATAATATTTTTATTATTCAGTATTCATAATGGAAAGATTACACTTCCAATCACAAAGAAATAAAATTCCTTGCATAAAAAGATTCCCACATTGAAATGAACTTTTATGTATTTTTTAAAACAGTGTTAATTGAATATGATTTTCATAATTTATAACATGTAATATCATTTCTACCAGTTGTATTAACCTGCAATAATTAGCTTATGTCAAGGTAAGCCTTTCTTGTCACCAGGTATAAAGTTTAATAACATAATAAGTTTTAAAAAATATAGCTGTCAAAACATTATTTCTAACTAATAAATAGAGTAATTTGAAGTGGTATAGTCAATCTCCATTCTTTTATTATTTTCAATTATCGCATTTTTCGTCATTCTATATGTCATCATACCTCCTATGCTTATGTTATGCCAAATAAATGAATTATATTAAACTATACTCCCTAATTAAGATAATCACAAAATAGAAAAACAACTATGTTTAATGGCATCTGTTTATCTGTGACGTAAGTCCTTTCATCATACTTCGAAAAAATTTCAATAAAAAACTAACTTAGTTAAATGGAACGCAGATATTGCAGAAAACAAGAGTATACAACACCAAAAAATAATGAATTTTTTCTTGCAGATCATGATCAATTTACATTTCAACTCGTAAAGTTTAAATGTTTTTTTTAATTTTAATCTGTTTATTTTAGTTTTTAATTTATAAAATAAACTTATCAAAATTACTTTGCTATTGTACTTAGATCCTATATTTACTAACCCAAAACTATAAAAAAGACCAAAAGTCATGTCCTTTTGCATCACAACAAATTATTAATTAAATGCAACAAATTACTAATTAGAAATTAGATGCAGGGTTTATTTTCTTTGCTAATTAGTAATTGGACAAATTTAAAGTTCACACTAAAGTTATGATAAACAATATTTTTAAATAAATATATCTAATCTTACTAGATATATCACTAAATAAATATATCACTTATGTCCAAACATGTTACTAGATATCTAATCTTTCAATCATGGGTTCAAGACTCCATAATTTTTAAATGCTTAAGTTCTTCTTTGACTTTCGAGAATCATTTATCTAAATATTGAACACTCTCCACCACGGATTTAATTAACAAATTTATATTCATAATAATGTTTATTTGCTCATTATCATTTTATGAATATTTCCATAATATTCAAATGTAAAAAAATAACAAAATTCTATCTTTTGTGCACCATGAATTCATTATTATGCATTTAAATATATTTTATACCCCATGCTTATTAAAATACATAACTTACTTTAACACTCTCTAATTCTTCATACATTATAATGCATTATTATTACCTTTTATAGTTTTTTTCCGTCAAGGTTTCCATGATTCACTCTTAAATTTTATTACATTTTAATTATTAATCTAAACATTTTCTAAATCATGACACATTGGAAAATTACATCTAAAACTAATCTTACATTTATCACAATTCTTACTTAACAAACGCAAAGTTCATTATATTTCACTCTTTGCATAAAGTCAAAAAGTCCATACAACAATTCGCTATCCAATTCACTAAATCTTAATACAAGTAAGCATGCCTACAACACACTAGTAATGCAAACCAGCTCTGATGATAATGCAAATTAAACACAAATTAAATCTCATTATAACAACTCACCAAACTGTTCTATTAACCGGCAGGGACTAGCGCCACAACAGTGGCTCCTTGTTGAATCATGAGGACACTCACAGTAAAATCTACATAACCCAGAAATCAAATTGTTTGTATGTGTTTGTTAGTACAACAACAATATTAATATTACTCTCATCTATGCGTTTATATTTTCATGCACATTTTTTTTCAATGGTTGTTTACCTAGAATTTGACCCAAAAAAAAATCAATAGACCTCCCAACCATATTTTATTCATAAAAAAACTCTTACCATCACTATTGGGGAATATCAATCCATCAAAGGAAGATCCTCATCATCTCCATGGAATGTAAAATATTTGTTGAAAATAAAGAGAGAGAGGTTCATGTCAAGTAGTGACCCCTATATAGGACAGTCAAGACCTCAGGAAAGGAGATTTAAAACTTGGTTAAGAGCTGGGGGAGGTGACCAAAGATTTTGTTAAGAATGATATAACTATCGAATGGAAAGGACCTTCAAAGAGAAGATCAAATAAAGTAAAGTTGTTGGATTTCATTTTCTTTAATTAGGTTTCCATAATAAATATTCTACCTTTTAATACAACATAATATAACTTCTTTCATCATTTAAGTCGAGGACTCTACATTAAGCTGAATGTGAATCATAGGAAAAGTACTTTTAATGACTCAATAGGTTTTTTTCCTCAACACAATCCAACGACTTTAGAGGAGTTGTTACACAATTTTTCTACACTTGCATATACATAAAATATTATTAAACAAATGAACTAAAATAAACACATAAACATAATTATTTATTAAAATAAAACCCAAAAGCAACAATGCATACATCTTTTACCCACTGCACATAATGTGGAATGTACATCAACCACCACTATAAGGTTTAATCAGTGAAATTATCACCTCCTCTCCCATAGGATACCAAATGTAAACAATAAACAAACGTTAAAAAACACCAATATCAAAGCCAAACAAAAAACCCAAATTCCACAAAAACATACAAGCAAGAACAAGAACAAAGAAACAACCACTGGCATAGAAAAAACATCAACAGAAGAAAGAAGCATAATAAGAAAAGGAAAGACAAATCAATAATGTACAATGGAATTGAGCTCAACTCAACAACCGACGAACCTCTAATCCTTGCTCTTTATTAATGTTCCTTTCTGCTCTACTATGTTTAAATAGAGAAGGGATTAGAAGTATACAAAATGGAAGAAGATAAGAAAATGTGAATTTTCAAGAATAGATTTAAACATTACATATAATGAGTAAAGGTAATCAATATACATACCTATGATGAACAAAGGGTATTTACATAAATTAAATCTAGTAGCCTCTTCTCAACAACTCCCATCCTGTGTCCCCCATCACTTGAGGGACTGAGCCACTACATCCTCTACTCCCGCTACCACAACGCTTATTCTCTAATGTTTATTGAGAAATGCATTTTGTTGCCTATTTTAGATAAGAAGGTCAGTGATGGATCCTTTGGCTTCTCTTCAAATGACTGGTCCTCTCTCTATGCTTCTCCCCTGAACATATTCAGATTTTTTCGAGCCCATTTCACATTTGGTGGTACCCATGAGGGTTAGAAGATTAAAGGGTCAAATTACCCAACAACTTTTTGATGTGAAGGGTTCAAATTTCCCTTGCACTATGCACACACCTTCTATTAGTTGAGGTGTCAAGGAATCTTGTACAATGTCCATTCACCTGGTCTTGTAGAGTATTGATGGCCTATTTCATTTCATGGTTGGGACCACCAAGTTCGACTCTACAACAACAACTGGAGAACTACCATCCCGCCCTCGATCTCCTAGAGGAAATGAACCAGCATCACCATGCTCCCACCCCGATTTAGAAAATGTGGTGTTCCATAAAATAAGGTTTATGAAAATTTCCATGGGCTTATAGTTCACCTCTTGGAAAACATATTCATCGACATTTTGTACCTTCACATTTGGAAACCCCATGATCTTCAATTTTGGTAGCCATGGTGTGCATGGGTTTGCATTATCCTTTCGGTTTAAGTGCCATCGCTTAGTCTAATGTGCTCCAATGAGCCTTTCTCTAGCTCATGTTGGTTTTGGTGGGTTGCGGGGGGGACAATTTAGGCAGCAAATTCAAAACAAATGAAGAAATTTCAACTTTCATCTATTAATATCCATGTAGTATTGTTAATTTTCTCCTAACTTCTATTTCAGTAATCTACATTTAGTTTTGGTGTGATGTTAGTGACTTTGAATTAATGGTGTGATAGATAGATCCATTTTAATTCAAGATCTACCAAGAACCCAGAGGAATCAAATCTCTTTGAAGTGCAAATCTTTCCTCAAGTTTTACACTTGCATTTTGAGAGATTTGAACTAGTGTTTTGAGATATTTGAACGACCTCAGTGCTTGGCGATCCAGACTTAAAATGGGTCTATACTAATTATAAACCAATTTTAAGCTATGAGTAAATTATAAATCCAAGATTGATTATTAACAAAATTAAATAACAATGAAAAATTAAATAATAAAATTGATTGTTTAAATTATAAACAAATTTAAATTTTTAACCGTAAATTAAACTTAAAAAAAAATGTATATTATTTATTGATTATTAACAAAATTGGATAAAACACACACTTTTAACTTTTTTAACTCTAGAAAAACTTCTAAGAAAATCATATATTTCCCATTAATTATTAGTAAAATCTAATAATTAAATAAAGCTTATAAGTAAATTTCTAAAACAATCATATGTGTCACGTAATTATTACTAAAATTGAAAAAATCTTAAGGATAAGATATTCTACGTTTTTCTCGAAATTTTAAGATAAACCTTATAGCTAATTATTCAACCGCTTAAAATAAAGTCTTAATAACGTTCTGGGTAAAAAACAGACTGTCAAAACAACATTTTATAAACTTTAATGCACGTCACAAAAGACTGTCACTTCAATTTTTCGAACGTTAAATAAGGGTAAAATCGCTCGTGACGGGCAAATTTTCCCCGCTGTGATTTAAAAACAATAGATACAACAATACAGAGCCTTGTTTATATCATCCGACTTTTCCTTTGGATTTAATGAAAGAGCCAAGTTGTCACCCTAAAACAGGTCTACTATATATAGGTAGTTGGGAGAGGGAAAATCAGAAGAGATCCCGGCTGAGATGGAAGCTTCCCCAATAAATCCAACCTGACCCAACGTTATACGTTCAGAAGCATTTTCCTTTTTCAGGCTTTGTTGAAATGGCATCCGTAAAAGCCGCGTAAAACCAATGCAGTAATGACTTTGATAAATGGATCTATGAAAGGAAGGTACATAAGTGGATTTATGAAAGGAATGATGGTATTAAAGTAATTAATTTAATATATATATATATATATATATATAAAATAAATACTTTAATTTAATGTTATTTTAATATTAAAATAAATATCTATTTTTTTATGGTAATTTCTTTTGTATAATTGTTTATATGGTGATTTCTTTGCATATGCTATCTAATTTGGGTGACGATGAACTTATTTATATATATCAATATTTAGAATATCTTAATTCTACTAAATCTAATTTTAACTTAATTGCAAATTCCAAAATATTTTTAAAATAAATAATTAAATTAAAAATGACTTTTTATTAATCATATATTTATAAATTTTTGGATGAGAAAATATGTTATAAACCTTGGGATTAACGAGTTGCGATGTTACAAATTTAATTTTTACATATTCATATTTATATTGATCTTTACCCACACCATCCAAACAATATTAAGAATTTGTATTTTGAATAAGATGTTATATGGCATTTTGTTAACTTTTCGGCCTTATATATTTAATTTCACACTTTGGAATGCTAGAAACTTAAATATTAAGGTTTATGTTAAATTGTGAAAATTGAAAATATAAGAAATTTGAACAATTATAAAAGAGAAAGAGTCATTATATTTTGAAAGATGAAATTAAAGGTTACAAAATTTTGTATATATAAATTTTTGAGTTAATGGAAGGTAATAAATTTTAAAAGTTTTGAGTTGACATAAAACAATGATTTTGGAATTATTCGCATATGTATTTATTTAGGCTTTAATCAAGGGGTATCTAAATTAACTTGTATTTTGAATATTGTTTGTTGAAAGTTCCTTCACTGTTATTGGTAATGTTCAAGGATTTCGGTGAAATTTTCCATCATTTCATTCCTCTATTACATGAGTACATCCTTGAGCAACAACTTGGTAGGATCTCCCACTTCATCATATCTCTTTTCTTTTTCTATGGGGAGACACTTGGGTTGACAAGAGTGATCATTCCCATTGGAAACTAGCTTGAGACCAAAATATTTGTACCCTAACCTCATTGAGGACATGCACCAAGAAATGACAAGCAACATATTTCTTCGATATCAGTGATATATGTTGTACAAGGGAAAAAGTGAAAATTGGGAAAGGAAATGAAACGCACCCATAGAGAAATATAGAAAAGAGCAGAGTAATGTAGTGAAAACCCAACTTCTATTAATAGTTAAAACTAACATAATATTGTAGACCATAAACTGGATAGAATGGTGGTAGTTATCTCTAGAGAGAGAGAGAGGGGGAGAGAGAGATGGAAGTTACACACAATCACAAAACATTATCACAGGACGATGAAAAAATGACCTTTTAACACAAAGAAAGAACCTTGGAGGTTCAAAATTTTAACCCTATAAGATGAAATGCTAGAAGGTTTGTAGGCCCCAAGGTTGTAACTTGGTACATCAACTTCTTGGAGCTATAAATTTTTCATACATTATTTTTATAAGGAATAGAACAACTCATTGGAAAGAACTATCCAAGGGTGACAACATTTGGATGGGTCTAGCATATGCCATGGGACCCCTAACCCCTTGAATGGCCAAGATGTAGGAATTTACAGGGTAAGTTCCTCAGACAGAACACCAAAGGACACCGCTCACAACCAGATCGCAGATCAATACACCAGTATTTTTGACGTGGTTAAAACCCTCAAAGAGGGAAACAGTCCACGGCCTGAGCCAACGCGGACACTTCAGGCAATTTATTAATAAAAGAATGAAAATTTACATATGTTTCTCTCATGCACGGATTACCATACAAATGACCCTCCATGCACTTTAAATAGAAATCATGGACCAATCGGGTGTTAAGCCACGGATCAAGTGTCGGTAACACCGAGGAGAGAATGAACCGTCGGATCACTACATATCGTGACCGTCGGATTGTAAGTTACAAAATGTACAACGGTAAATAAACACACTTTACCTAACTCTATACCTAACTCTATACTAGACCAAGTTGTACTTAACTATTTCCTATGTGTCGGAATATCCTAACATCCCCCCTTAAGAACAACTTGGGATAGGATTGAAGGATTTACAAATATGACACAATAGGAGAAGGAAGGAGGCACTAGAGCCTATCCCCCCTTAGTGACAACTTCCTGAACTCCAACCATAAATCGAAGTTTAGTGAACTTCGCCTCTGTGAGAACCTTTGTGAAGATGTCTGCAACTTGATCATCTGTTGGACAATATTGCACTTCAAGAACATGGTCGTGAATGAGCTTTCTGATGAAGTGCATGTGCAGTTCAATGTGTTTGCTGCGCTGATGTTGGACTGGATCTTTGCATAGCTGAATGGCACTTTGATTATCACACCAAAGTGTAGTCGGATGCTGCTGCTCAAAGCCAAACTCTGACAGGATCTGACGAAGCCACAAGGCTTCCTTACTAGCTTCTACGGCACCACGATACTCTGCTTCTGCTGATGAAAGAGAAATGGCACCTTGTTTCTTGCAAGCCCATGTAATAGGTCCTGAACCAAGAGTGAACACATAACCGGTAGTAGACTTCCAATCATCAGGGTCACCAGCCCAATCGGAATCAGTGAAACCAAACAATAGAGGAGATGCTTCGGCACTGTAATGAATCCTAAACTGAATTGTACCTCGAACATAATGAAGTATTCTTTTAGCTGCTTTCCAATGACTTTCACAGGGGTTTTGCATGAACCGAGCAACAAGGCCAACAACAAAGGAAAGGTCAGGACGAGTATGGGTTAGATACAAAAGTTTTCCTACAAGTTGACGGTATAAGGTAGCATCAACTTCAGGAGAAGTACAAGTGACTGAAAGTTTGACTCCAGACTGAAAGGGAGAAGGGGCTGGCTTACAGTCTTCCATGTGAAAATGGCGTAGAATATCACAAGCATACTTGGACTGGGAAAGAGAAATACCCTCCTTGGATTGCAAGACTTGAAGACCGAGAAAATAGTGTAAGTGTCCTAAGTCTGTCATTTCAAATTTCCTTTTAAGGCTAGACTTCACATGGTTTATAAGGTTGGGATCACTACCAGTAAGGATAAGATCATCAACATAAAGAACAAGGAGGATAAGAGAGTTGCCCACTTTCTTGGTGTAGACAGTATTGTCAGAATGACACCTAGAAAAGCCATATTCTAAAAGAAAGCTATCCATTTTGGCATACCAAGCCCGAGGAGCTTGCTTGAGACCATAAAGGGATCTCTTAAGTCGACTTACAAGGCTGGAGTCTGTTTGTATGAAGCCAATGGGTTGTTCCATATAGATTTCTTCATGCAAGTCCCCATGCAAGAAGGCAGATTTAACATCCATCTGATGGACTTCCCATTTGAAAGAGGCAGCAAGGGAAAGAACAAGGCGGATAGAGTTCATTTTGGCAATAGGGGAGAAGGTTTCAGTGTAGTCAATGCCTTCAACCTGTGAAAAACCTTTAGCAACAAGACGAGCTTTATGTTTATCAACTTTCCCATCTGGTCCATACTTGGTTCTGTAAACCCATTTGCGTCTAACAAGTTTTCGTCCCTTTGGTAGAGGAACAAGATCCCATGTATCATTTGCCAATAATGAATGATATTCTTCATTCATAGCTGCTTCCCAATCTGGATGGCCTGAAGCTTCTGCAAAGGTGTCAGGATCATAATTTACTGGAGCTTGAGCCAGTAAAGAAGAGGCTCTCTCGAACTGAGAACGTGTGCATCGCTGATCTGTAGGATCACCGGCAAGATCACCTGCTGCATCTCGAGTAGCACGAACCCATTTTGGAAGCTCAGGAGCTGAAGGAGGATCCTGAGATGGTGGGGGAGGATTGTCATCCTCACTTTCATCATCTGAAGAAGAAATGTTTTCAAAGGTAGAAGAGATAGGGAGAGGTGGCACATCCGCCGGACTAGGTTCGCAAGCCGATATATTTTCATCAAATTTTACATCTCTTCTAATGATAACATTTTTGGACTTAAATGGAATAAGTCTATAGCCTTTGACATCTTTAGAATATCCAACAAAAGTACATTTTTCACTCTTAGGTTCTAAATCTTTATGCTTTTCATCTGGAATATGGGCCCACGCTTCACTTCCAAAAACAAGAAAGTGACTTACATCTGGTTTGATTGAGTGCTTCTTCTGGAGTGATATTCTTTAAAGCCTTAGTAGGAGTGCGATTTATTATGTAATTTGCACAGTTAATTGCTTCTGCCCAAAAACTAAGACCAAGTCCTTTAGATTGTAGCATACAATTAGCCATTTCCTTTAAGGTGCGATTCTTCCTTTCAGCTACACCATTTTGTTGTGGAGTATATGGAACTGTATGTTGCATTTGAATTCCATTCTCAGTGCAATAGTTGATGAATGTGTTTTTAACATATTCTCCGCCATTATCAGATCTTAACTTAAGAATTTGATGTCCAGATTGTTTTTCAACAAAGGCCTTGAAGGCCAAAAAAGTGTTAAATACTTCACTCTTGAGTTTTAAGAGGTATACCCAAATGCGTCTGGAGAAATCATCAATGAAAGTTAAGAAATACTTGCAGCCAGAGAATGACACAACTAGAAGTGGACCACATAAATCACTATGCACAAGCTGTAAAGGGGCTGAGGCATGCCAAGAGGCACGTTTTTCAAAACTATCCCGATGATGTTTTCCGAGTACACATCCGGAACAAACACCATCTCTGCAAGATACCATAGGAAGACCTGTCACCATATTTTCTTTACATAGATGCTGAAGGGAGCGATAGTTTAAGTGACCAAATTGCTCATGCCAAAGTTTGCTCACTTCATCGTTATGAGCAACAAATACTGAGGGAAGATTTGATGACCCAAAGTTGTGAAACTTATACAACCTTGTAGAATCATCAGCAATGCCAGTAGCCAAAATCTGTTTAGGATCTCTTAAGTCCTTGATTACAACATCATGAGGTGAAAATTCAACGATTTTACCTTCACCTGAATGAGTTATCTGATATACAGATAGAAGGTTGCAGGATAAGGTTGGAACACATAATACATCATTAAACTGACCATTGTCTAGATGAACAGTTCCAGTCCCTACAACATTAAGAGATCTATCATCACCAACATATATATTTTTGGTGTTACAATCATTTAAAGAAGAAAACATGGCTTTGTTTTTGGCCGTGTGATAAGAAGCTCCAGAATCAATGAGCCACTCATGAGAATGAGAAGAAGAAGATACATTTAATGCATAGCCAGACCGAGATGCTTGACAACCACATGCAGAAAGTGCCATTCCTGAAGATGAAGTTGAAGTTGAAGTTGAAGATTGCCCCAAATGGATGTTATGCTTCTTCATTGCTGCTTCCAAGGCTTCCATCTTCTTAAAGCATTTTGATTCTAAGTGGCCATCTCGATTACAAAAATTGCAATGTCTATCAGTATTCTTCCCTTTGTTTTTATTTGTCTTATCATTTTGTTGAAATGATTTTTCATTTTGGGGCTGAAATTGCTTAGGACCCTTGTTTGGTTTAGGACCATTCTTTTTAGGATATGACTTCATAGGATTCTTTGAATTTGGTTGCTGTTGGGTGGCTAACGCTTTCTTGGAAGAGTTTCCAAGATTAAGAAGACCAAGGTGTAAGAGTTTTTCTTGTTCTCTTATTAAAGAATCACAAAAAGAGTCAAAGGAAGGGGACTTGTAGTCTGTTCCTTGAGAAATGAAGGCTTCTCTTGTAGAATGGAAGGTGGAAACAAACACAGAGTAGGCTGGTCCCAACTTTGTAAGAATGGAATAGATAAGGTTACTATATTCTTTCTTAACTTTAACACCTTCCAATAGATATCTAAGGGTCTTGAACTTGGACAAGAAATCTTCAATGCAAGAAAAATTATTAGGGTCCAATGTAAGCAACTCATTTTCAAGTTGATGGGCTCTAAGTTCATTTCTAATCCCAAAAACTTTATTGATTTGTTTCATTGCTTCATCAGGAGTATCAAGTTCTGCAATATGGAATCTAAGATCTGGAGAAATAGACATCCCTATCAATCCACGTGCTTGATCTTGCCTATTTTCCCATTTAGCAGCCTTATCTTCATCCTTCGGTTTCTTTTCTTGGCCTGAGGCTATTCTGTAGAGACCTTTACTTCTAGGTAAATCCTCAATGTAGGCCAACCATTGGAAGTAGTTGGTGCTGTCAAGGGTGACTTGGTATTGACTTTCCATTTCAATGGAAACTGAAGCTAGAGATGCTGAAACTAAGTGTTCCAATGGATAGATCTCGAAAAATTAGGCTGGTTTAAAAAAAACGGCTCTGAAAACGGCTTCCGGATGAAGAAGTTATGGCTTTTTGAAAAAAAGTTGTTGAAGTTGCCGACGAGGTGCGGGAATGTGCGGAAATGAAAAAGTCCGCCCCCACAAAATGGAGACTTGAACCCAAGACCTCTACTCTCTTAGAATAGCTTTGAACCAATTGAGCTATACAAAAAATTTGAGAGAGAGAGAGAGAGAGAGAGAGAGAGAGAGAGAGAGAGAGAGAGGGGGGGGTTGATGCTTTGGGTTGCGTGCTTGCTTTGAGAAGGCTCTTTTTCCCTACAAAACAAAAAACACAAAACCCAACACGGACATGCAAAGAAAATGAACCTTACGGCTTGAAGTTAGCTTTAGCCGAAAAACTAAATATTTTCAAAAATGAACCTTGCGGCTCAAAGTTAGCTTTGGCCGGAAACTAAATATTTTCCTCAATGTTTCTGATTTTCCGAGATCACCCTAAGGCACAGGGAAAAGAGCATACGCAGAAATGAAAGGTATAGATCCGGTAATAAAAAATCTAAATAAACCAAAACTGAAATAAACAGAGAGAAAATAACAATGAACTGCAAATAAACACTATATACCTCCAGATCTTAAAAATGACGCAGCTAGGGCTACCGGAAACCTTTTCGCGTGAAACGAAAGGGGTTCCTCACTGGAACAGATGCTCCCAACACAACAGAGCAGTCCTCTCGGCCCGAAAGCAGTCAGAAACAGCAGATCTAGGAAACAGCAGTCGGATGCAGTTCTACCGGCTTCAGATTTGGATCACCAACAGACGCGGCCCTCAAATAGCTCTGATACCATGTAGGAATTTACAGGGTAAGTTCCTCAGACAGAACACCGAAGGAAACCGCTCACAACCAGATCACAGATTAATACACCAGTATTTTTGACGTGGTTAAAACCCTCAAAGAGGGAAACAGTCCACGGGCTGAGCCAACGCGGCTACTTCAGGCAATTTATTAATAAAAGAATGAAAATTTACATATGTTTCTCTCATGCACGGATTACCCTACAAATGACCCTCCATGCGCTTTAAATAGAAATCATGGACCAATCAGGTGTCAAGCCACGGATCAAGTGTCGGTAATACCGAGGAGAGAATGAACCATCGGATTGTAAGTTACAAAATGTACAATGGTAAAGAAACACACTTTACCTAACTCTATACCTAACTCTATACTAGACCAAGTTGTACTTAACTATTTCCTATGTGTCAGAATATCCTAACATCATTTAGGGCCTAAAAATGACCATAGAAATTTGGGACAAAAAATAACCATAAACAACTTGCCTAGAAGATATAGAATTGGTTGATTAGTGAAATAGGTGGTGGTCACCAATATCCATCTAGATCACTTGTGGAAAATTAGTCATAGAATAAAATTATGATACAAAGGATGGATAATGGTGGACAATTCTATAGGAATGAATTTGATGAATTTGTGAGAAGAGTAATATAGAAAGGTAGAAAAATACTCCATACACAACTCAACGTAATGTATTTTTTCAAAGGATGAAGAAAACATTGATAGAAAAGGAAAGGAGCATGCTTAGTGGTGTTGAATTAGGACAAGGATTATGGGAAGGGGCAATGGATACTACGTGTTACTTGGTAAATAGATCACCCTCATTAGTGTTGGATGATAAGAATTCACATGAGGTATGTCCTAGTAAGAAACCATCTCTTAAACATATCAAAATATTTACATTTGATGCTTATCTACACACTCCAAAGCAAATTAGGAGCAAGTTGGATAATAAATCTGGTAAGTGTAACTTCATTGGTTGTAATGATGACTTGAAAGGATATAAGGTTTGGAACCCATAAATTAAAGGTTGTGTATAGTAAATATGTTATATTTATAGAAATCAAATATGTTCTCAAATATGATGTCCCACCAAGGAAGAAAGAACCAGAGAAGGATGGTGAATAAAAAATTATATAATAATAGGAATTATAAGGAGAAGAGCCACATTATTTGATATTGAGAAGATCAGTTCAGGAAAGAATGAAACTATAAAGGTATACTCCACTTGATTTCCTTTCAAAATTTTATTTTTTTTATCACTAATGATGGCTCTATAACTATTGGAGAGGAAGAAAATTCACCAGGATGGGAAAAAATGGAAAAATGACCATGGTTGAAGAAATGATAGCCTTTGACAAGAACTAGGCTTGGGATCTAGTAGAGTTATTGAAGGAAGAAATCCCATTGGCATCAAATTTTTGTTTATAAAGAAGTTGAATGCAAAAGGAAAAGTGGAGAAATACAAATTTTTTTGGTAGTAAAAGGTTTCCCAGAAAGAGGGAATTGAATTTCGTAAGATTTTTTGTCCTATTTCCAAGTTAACTTGTATTATATGTCTTTTATACATTGTTGATACCTTTGATTTTGTAGAATAGATGGACATGAAGACAACATTCCTACATGGGGTTCTATAAGAATAAATCTACATGAAATAGTAAGAAATATTTGCACTAAAGAGAAAGAAAGAGATGATATGGAGACTAACAAATTTTCCTATATGGGTTAAAGTAATCACCAAGGATGCATTATAAAAAAATTGAAACATACATATTCGGACTTGGATTCGCAAGGATGAAATCATATCATTGTGTACATTTGAAATTAGTTGGTGATCATCTTATTTATTTTGTCTTGTATGTAAATGATATGTTTTTTAATAGAAATAGCAAGGAAATCATCCATGATGTGAAAAAATAGTTGTCGTCTAAATTTGACATCAAGGATCTTGGTGTTACAAATTTCATTTTCGGCATGGAAATTAAAAGAGATTTGGAAAACAAGAAAAATTGTTTAAAGCAAAGGATGTATGTCTAGAGAATATTGTATAGGTTTAATATGTAGGAATGTAAACTGGTAAAGGTCCCTCTTACTACAGCTCTAATTTTATCTGCAAATCACTACCCCAAGATGTAGGAAGAGGAAGAGGACATTCCCGATGCTCCATATGCTACTATGGCTATTAGTTTGATGATGCAATGGTTTGGAGTAAACTAGACATTGCAAATGTAGTGGGAGTATAAGCTAGGTATTTGTCAAAACCATGGAAGGAGCATTGGACAATAGTAAAGACGGCTTTCAATTATTTATGTGGCACTATTGGTTATGGATGATACTATCAAGGAAGATCAAGATTGGAAAAAATGTTAGAAATACATGGATTTGTTAATGTCAACAAGGCGAAAGATATGGATTGCAAAAAAATTGCTAGTGGATATGTTTTCAACCTATTTGGGGGAGAAAATAGTTGGATGGGCAATAGGAAATCTATAGTGACACTATCAACTTTAAAAGTTGAACATATGAAAACCAATCATATAATCAAGGAATTTTTAAGGTTACAGAGATTGTGTTCAGGTATGGGTTCGTACAACAAGCTTTAAGGAAAGATTGCAATAGTTAAATTGCAATCTTCATGATGAAGAACCCAACTTATCATTCTAATACAAAACATATTGATGTACAATATCACTTTGTGAGAGATATAATTTAATATATGAAGGTGCTACTAGTAAAGGTGGACATTGTGAGGAATTTTTTATATTCATTACCAAAATCTCTGAGCACTAAGAACTTCTCTTTCTATAGAGAAACAATCACATGTATTGCCACAATTTGTTGACCATGAACTATTATGGCCCCCTTTATGAAAATAAAAGAACAACTGGGATATTTTTTTTTATTTCTTATATTCGTAGCATAATTATTCCCATGGATGATTTATTGTGCTAGGTGTAATGCACCCAAAAAGAGGGACACATTTTTCATCCATTTTTAGTATTTTAAATACATGGTTTTTTATTATAGTAGTTTTGGGGCATATGGTTGTTCAATCCATGGCTTTTAATTTTGCTAATGAAATATTATTGTATTATAATCATGGGTTAACAAATTGGGACTTTAAGGATGCTATGGAATATTAATATTATATTGTAGCATTTTAAAGATATAGTACAGTGAAAAAAAAAATCTATTGATCCCCATTTTGGTTTCTAGAGTAAAATATGTGTGTTAGTTTCTGCATATGCAACACCATATTTTCTATTTTTATTAAGCAATTATTTTTAGGGATCAATTGTACAATGCTAAAACCAATAATACCTTTGTTAGGGAATATTGTATCTTGTATTTTGGGACAACTTGATGAAAAAATTGGGGGTGCTATGTTGGCTAGTGAGATAAGGATCAATATGATAAATTTGTTCTCCCTCAAGTATTTGTAGAAAAATACTTGATTTTTCTCTATTATCAGGATCATAAAAAGTTAGTAGTAGGAAAAATATAATCAATGTGGCATGAAATATATATTGTTAAATATGTATTGCAAAAAGGGGTATATAAGATAGTGGATTATTATGGGAAATCCATTGTTGCAGTCTTCTAATGGAATCTATATTAAAAATCACTATGTGTAAGTCACAAAGATATGTGGTGCTTTGTGCATATTGTATTATGGTGTGGTATGATGTGTTCACTTTTATTTGTAGGCATAGATTGCATAAATGGTTTTCTTATCGTGCCTAATATTTCATTGGAAAACATTAGCATCCATAGTGGTTTGCATAGGCTTCATGGATGGAGTTAGCCATAGTACCCATAATGTTTCTTTCACCATTTGGGTGATATTCTCACCCACTAAAAAATTTGTGAGTTTTGGGGGAATAATCCTTGGCCCTACAACCAACACTTAATAATTAACAATTAGTCGTGAATCTCTTATTTGAGGCTATTTCCCTTGTAATATTCGATTTGGTTGTTATTCTAGACTCCAACCTTGTGTTACCACAATTGAACCATGTCTTTATCATGAGGAATCGTGTGTTACTTCATAGGTACTTGTGAGTGCATCTCCTTAAACAATCATTTGATCACATTATCTATCAACACATACGAAGGGGGTATTGTATGTTAGATAATTCCTTAGCCAATTATGTTTTAGGTTCACATTTATCTCATTAAATCAACATCATTAAAAGTACATGCATGAACATCAATAAACACATGGGTTAATAATCAAATCATTTGCAACCATAAGTAGCCACACACACACACACACAAACACACACACACACACACACACACACACACACACACACACACACACACACATATATATATACATACAGAGAGAGAGAGAGAGAGAGAGAGAGACATGTTACACCATATACCGAAATTAGTCCATTTCGAAGACTAGGCACTTAGGCCCAAGCTTCCAGCCCATACACAAGACACAAATACTATATCTCTCATTAAGCATACAAGAAAAAATTCTAGGAGGGGATAGAATGAGCATTAGTCATCATGCTAATAACAACATACAACAAATTAGGTTGCATGCCTTAAGAGGCAACCAAGACTACTAGATACATAAATTGTGTGTCACCGTAGGTATGAAGGAACCTTTTCCATCCACTATTGGGGTTACACCATGGTGAGGCCTTCTAACTTTCTCATCACCTCCCATAGTTCAGTTTTATTTTCACCCTTACCATCTTCCTCCAAGTCTCACTTAATGGGTGCAATGTGATGGTGTAATAATGATTATCTAGGAAATTTGATATTAGCCACATATGTGCAACAATTAAACATTGGAAACATTACATAAACCAAAATAGATTACATATGAAAAAAGCACCAAAAAGCTATAAAGTTTAAAAATATCCAAAAACATTTGCTTACTAAAGTCACCATACCACCCATAATGTTGAATTGCTAGTTCTTGGTTGAAGTGGAAGTGGATTCCAAAATATGCATGATTTTCAATCATAACATATTGGTCCTCAAACTAATAAAAAAAGTCCTAATTAAATTAATAGACCATTTCTCCAACACTCGTCTAAGCCATTAAGTTGGTCCATCAAGTCATGCATGGCTTAGATGGGCCATTGAATAGTGTTGATACTCATAGCCTCATAACTAGTACTCACTTGAAAAACAAAAATACTAGTATACTATTGTAGTTTAATTGCTTCTATTTCACTCTAAGATGTTTTGTTAGATGGAATTTCGTGTTTTTAAATTGATTGACACTCTAATTGAAAATGGTATATTTTAGATACTGCACTGTTATATCCACTTGAACCATAGATTCCATATGGGTGCCTCGAGATCCTACTACTTGGGTGATGGAAAACATGATGGTATGGAGAGTCACATCCATCACTTACTTGATTTATATCTCTCTAAATATTTTTTGAGCTTGTGTTTTACAATACTATATACCCTAATTATCTTTAGTCTCCTCTCCCCATCCTTGGACACCTGATTCTACTATCAAGACAAATTGCCTTGATAGTCTAGTAAAGAAATAAATATCCTCAATATTTAGTGTCAATGTTTTATTTTACATTGTGAACCATTGTTTATTGAGATCCCACATCCCAATTAGCCTTTGCAATAAGGGAACTTTCCCATTCACGTTTTTTGTGTGCAAAAAATTCAGAAGTTCACAATCCCAGAGCACATCTAGTGTTGGTCTATGTCAAAGATAAACTAGGTCATCCACTTCATGTTCCTTCTCCTTCCACTTGATTTTTTTGGTTTGAACTTCTAAAAAAATAATGATAAAAATTATTACTTCTATCCATTCAAGTCAAACATAATTTTTTTTTACAAAATTGCATGAGATCTAAGGGCTATGCTAAAATATCTCTTGGTCTACCGTAATAGAGTGATCATCACTTTGCTATTTAAAATAGAGCAATGAACAACTCCTTAATCACTTTAGATAAACAACACATGATTATTCAAGCTCTCAAGGGAAATTGATGTCCCCCCTATATAAAGTTGGGGGTAAAACTAAAAAAACTACATGAAAAGAAAGAGGAAGCATAGTTCTATTACCTAGAATAGATGGTGTTACAAATGATTTCCCATATATCCTAATATTTGTAGTTGAAAAACTGATAGGCAGGTGTTTTTTATTGCAACAAGGTTAGAACTCCAAAATTCAATGTGAAAATGAACTTGTTTTGCCCTAAATTGGATCTTTTCCATGGGAAGTCACTAAAGAAGCCACGTTCACAGTTGGGTTTTATATGTATCACTTTCGTATTCATTCTTAATGCTTTATTATGCCCTTTCTATGAGTTTTGTGTGCACTAACATCAAACTAGAAGATCTAAATTGATTGTTCCATAGAAATATGTTTCAAAAGAATTAGTTATTGGTGACATCCACTAAAATCAACTACATATATTGAAGCTAACGAAATGTATTTCCATTAAAATATTTCCTTTGATGCGAAGGGATAACAGAATCAACACAATGAATATCACATATTTCCACTAAAATAGCCTGTAAAGGATAAGATCAATGAAGCACCAATAGTACTTGAAAGAGGAAAGACAGGGTTAAGTAAAAAATAGTTGTAAATGGTTGAATATGCATATAACAATAAATACCAATATGTTGGCCCTAATTTTAAGGTTACAATATGAAATCAATGCTAGATTCCACCTTTTATTATGTAGTATAATGTAATCCCTTCAAATAGTGTGATAACACATGGGCATGAAATTTATATAAATGTAGACTTTAAGTTAATCTTGATTATTTACCATAAAATGAAAGATGAAAGATAAATTATAGTGATAAACATCCACTAGACTAGTTCCTTTATCTTGTTGGGCCATGGAGTCAATTAGGGAAAGGTTAATTATTGAGGACCTTGGATGATGATCTAGGTCGATATAGGTGGTGATCCAACTCTTCCTCTACCTCAGTGGTTATATATATTTTTGGTATTTTTTCTATGGTTCTTTGGGTCCACAACTTTCAAGGCCATTTGAGGCCCCAAATATTTCCTTTTGGTGATTTGGAGGATGAGAGGTTGCATGGCAATGCCTTGGTCCTAGCCAAAATTTATAATCATTGGATATTTCTTTCCAATTAGCTACTATGTGGCCCATATGGACATTGTATGAAAAATTTGTGCCTTTGAGAAGTTGATTTACTAACTAGCCATGTTGGGCCCAAAACGCTTTTGGCACTTCATCTTCTAAGATTATGGTTTTATAGGCATAGATTCTTTATTTATTTTAAAAGGTCATTATTTTTCCTCTTGTGATAGCTTTCTCAAATGCATGTAACCACCATCTATGTCCCTTTAGAGATAGCTACCACCATTCTAGCCAATTTTTGTTCTACAATATTATGTTATTTTACTTATTACTAGAAGTTGGTCTTTCACTATATTATTTTTCTCTATGCTATGCTTCTATATGTGTGTTTAATTTCATTTCCTTATTTTAGTTCATTCCTTGCACAACACATATTAGTGTTATTAGAGAAATATACTCCTTGTTGTTTCTTAGTGCATGTCCCAAATGAGGTCATGTTCTGGAGAGTTAGGTCTCGAGATAATTTTTTTCTTCCAGAAATTCCTTTGTTCTCATTAATGGTTAATGAAATCACTAATAGAATCTTATAGCAACACCTTGTTACTTATGAAACTTATTTAGACACAAAGGGTCTTTGGCCACCTATCTCACATTTTATGGAAGTTAAGAATGTCATGTATGGAAAAGGAAAAACAATTTAAGATAGTGTTAATCAATTAATAACTGATAGCAAACTTATGTATAATGATTTGATAGTTGTTTCTACATATGGAGCTTCAACAATGATTGGACATGAAAATGGCTTTGTTTCATTTTTTAAAAACAACATTCCAAATATTATTAAAATTCATTATGTAGCTCACCATGAGTCTCTATTAACAGTAGATGCTTCTAAGAAAGTATCCGAACTATTATATGTTGAAAAAAAATGCGAACAAAGTGTATTCATGGGTTGAAAACTCACCAAAGAGAAGTAATGAAATTAATGATTTGCTAAAAGTCATGAAAATTGATGTTCTTTATGTTTTATAAATAGATTAAGTAAGACGGTTATCTAGGGGAGAAGTCATTATAAGGCTTGTAACTCTTATGCCAACAAATTTATCTTTTTTCGAAAAATGAAAGGAAAAATTCATCATAGTATGATAAGATACAAAGTTACACCATTCAATTTTGTTTTCAGATGTTGGATTTAGGTGTATTGAACAAATTGAAAAATAATTTTCAAGAAGCCAATGTAGACATTATAAATAATTGATTAGCTCTTGAAGTAACTATAAGCACACTATCTAGATGGTTTTTAAGAAAAGAAACATTTGCAAAGTGCACAAGGTATATTTCAAAATTTTAAGTGGTTCTTAATATGAATATATTGAAATTAAATTCGAAGGGGTAGTCATAGGTAAAACTGAGTTATAATACATATGTATCCTAGCTATAAATATTGACTATATGGATGAAATGAAATAAACTATGAAACCTCATGTTTGAGACATAGAAGAGAGTTGCCAACAACCCATATAAGGTTATATTAAGTATCTCATAGGCTCTTTGAATAAAATATTTCCATATTTTCATCATTTTAATGCAACAAAATTGTTCACTCCTTGCTATTGTTGAGAATAGCATCATATTCAAGAGAAAATTTCAAAGGGTTGGCTTTCAAATTTAATTTTTTCTTGGTATTTTCAACATACCATATCAAAGGATGATGATTTTATCTTTATTTGATGATAAATAATATAAAAGATATATACACCCATGTGTTGATTCATTAAATTTGGCTTGCGAGGGTTTCTCCATAAAAAAAGCATGGAAGGTGTTTCGTGACATAAAATAATGGCACAAAACTTATCATGATATGATGAAATTATGGCAAGCTATAAATAAAATTCCTGTAAATATAGTGTATTATGCAAGGGGATATTTTAAACAAAACATAATCAAGGACATTAGAAAATCAAGACTAGGATTGGATACACTAGATGCATTAATGAGAATATCTCTGAATGGACCTAAATTATCGACTATTGATTGGAATGTAATATAAGGGATATGAAGAAATATAATGTAAAGAAGAATTCTTGAGTTTTGAGAGTTAATAAGTTACTCTTCCTAATCTTTTTATATGACTTGTGTTTCTCTTGCAAAGTAATTATAAATGTGTGTGGAATCTTCTTAGACATGTTGAGTGGTGGATTGAAGCCAAAATACCTTTAGTATGTTGAATTTTGACTTGAGAAGTTAAATTTCATATTTTCAAATCAAATCATATATGTGTTTTAGTGACCTATGCATCAAGAGGTACTTATAGATGAGGTTGTAATATCCTTGAAAATGTTTGATTGCAAATGAAATATAATTGCAACTTGAAGGTGAAGTCTCTAGATGAGGTTGTAATATCCTTGAAAATGTTTGATTGCGAATGAAATATAATTGCAACTTGAAGGTGAAGTCTCTCCTTATAAAAATGTTGATCAAAATGAGGCAACATTATTTAATTACTCAATACTTTCATTATATTTTTTCACTATAATCTTTAATGGTTGAGAATATAAAGTTTTAACTATCATATAAATTAGATATCAACAATGTGTATGCTCATTAGACATGTTGCTTCACACAGGTTAGATTTGAAGCAGAATGGAATGGAAATTGTTGGAGATTTTTTTGAAGCTTCAGAAAAATCTCCAATTTTCATTCTACTATGCCTTTAATGTGTATGTTGCCAGATATAAGACATATAAATACTTTGTAAATTGTAATTTTTTTTTTCTAAATAAGACTATTCTATTATTCACATTAAAAGTGTTAAATTACAACATGACGAGCAAAAAGAACCAACTGTCCAGAAGGGAAGGCAGCATGAAACAGAAAGTGTCCAGAGCATAGATGTTGGACAAGACCATGTTTTGCAGTCCCGCGCAGGGGATCCAGAGGAACACAATTTAGCCTTCCTGAGCTTACCAGATTTACAAAAAAACAAACATGATTGACCTCGACACAACAGCAGATACAAAAGATTGACAGTATTGACAAAAAGCCCTCGCTACTGGGCCGCATAACCTGAAAAGAAGCTGCAAAGCTTGGTTTAAACTTCAGGAGTCTCCTCCACGATCCTGCACCATCCAGAGTCAGCCAGGTCCTGGGCTTGGGCCTCCTCATTCGCAGTCGAAATCGGGGGCATAGGTGCCATCATTGTGTCATTGACGTTTCTGGCCGGCGTTTCCATGTCTCACGAGGAACCTGCAATTGGCATCAGAACTGTTCCCTGGTCCTCCCGAAGAACACTGGCTTTGCCCTCTTCTTGGGCTTCCTCGAGAAAGAGCATAGATACACGGGCAATAATCCGAGGACGGTTCAGGGAGCAGTTGAATGTGAAGATTGCAGAGCCGAAGGAGGGCGAAGACGAGGAACCTGGGGAGCTGGGTTCAAGAAATTGACTGGGCCTCAAAATGCTCCCTCTTCCACTGCGAGAGCGAGGGTGCTGACTCGAAGTAGCATCACCGGAAGAAGGGCGAGAAGGAGCACCCCGAGAGGTGCCTCTGCGGCTGAGCATTCTTTGGTGGAGCCGAGGCATGACAGCAGAGACAGCGCCTTTATGGATTACAGAACAGACCACCGGAGAGATATGTCTCAGACCAAACACACAGGCTATCGGACGGGAGCCCAAAGCAGCAGCGGGAGTCGGAGAAGTAGACGGAGGCTTCGAGCTAGCTGAGCCAGAGCCCAACCAACACAACACAAGGAACAACAGAATAAACCCATGGCGGAGTCTGGTTAATATGCACCTTTCCCTGCCTCGAGACCCTCCCGCCATAACTGTGGCATTCATGGGAGCCGAGAGCCGAAACAAGACAGCGCGTGCGGAGGTGAACGGAGTATTAATGTCACCAGCAAACATTCCCTTAAACCAAGTTAAACCCACCTGCTTGTGATCCTCCCTCCACATGGATCCGGCTCCGCTGTACAGGGCTGGCAGGTGGCGGCTCTGCTCAGCCCACTCCAGTCCCATCGCAATGAAAGCAGCCTTAGACACCCGCATCCAGGGTAGTAAATTGTAATTAACAATGCAAGCATATTTCATTTATTTTTTCTAATTAATTTGTTTCTTCTTACACAAAGGAAAATTTTTAAATTGGATCATCATGTAAAAACATTTGTCATTAGTCATGAAAGTTGAAACATTGATGGCCATTTCATGGAGAAATAAATGAGTAAGATCCTTAAATATAAGATATTTTGATAATTTGAAAATAATTTTTTGAAAGGAGTTCGTATCTATAACTTTTTTTTTCCTTCATATAATTTAATTGTTGTTTAGCTATGTTGCATGATGGGAACTTGGGTACGGGTGTCGGAAATGGTTAGAGGTTTCCCCAAAATTTATAGGAAATGGCTAATCGGGAGCGGTAATATTATATGATAAAAGAATAAAAAAATATTTTTTTTAATTCTATATTTTATATAATAATCAAAATTAATATTGAATCAAAATATCCGTTTATTAAAATCAACTTAAATATATAAATAATAAATATATAATCTCTCTTATATATAAATATATTCTTTGGGTGTCTCTCTCCGTGAGTCTCTCCCTTTTATATATATAAAATATTAAAAAGTCAAGTTCATTATGACAAGTCTTTGAAACAATCTCGGTTAAGTATACAAAGGAACAATTTTACATATGTTTCTCTAGTTATTCTTAAGGTAAAAAGTAAAGCAACTCTAATGTTTAAGCATTGCCTGCCACATTCAATATGCACACACAATCTTTTGCGATATATATACATAAACAACAAAAGAAATACTCATCAGCATGGCATCCCAGATATCGCCCTTACATCAACAACAAAAGAAATAAGTCGCCCTTACATCAACAACAAAAGAAATACTCATCAACATGACATCCCAGATATAGCCCTTACATTGAGGTGCCACACACTTCCTTAACCCATTAGGCGATTGCACCAGTTTCTCAATTAAGGGTATCGGTGTAAAGGATGTCTTCGGCCTTTCTTCCTGCGAAGGTTTCAACTTAAGCTCATGTTTTGTGGGCAATTCAACATATTTCTCTGCAGGCTTTTTATTGGGAATGTCGGAACTCCAAAAATAATAGTCTTCAAAGCTCCCGGAACTTTCCCAACCTCCCATTGGAGCTCCCGCTGAAAAAAGGAACGTTCAATTCCAAAGCTCCTGGTAGCGCTGAAACCATTGGAACGGGTTTCCCAACTCTTAGGAACATTGCTCATGTAACATAATTGTTTAGTTCTCGTGTAACAGAATTGTTTAGTGTTATTATCACCATTCATTTCAGCCCTTTGTAAAAGGAATTTATTGTGTTCATTCATGTTGTTTAAGGTTATTAAGGCTATTGACACATCAATTTTGAATTTGTTTTAAAAATAAAAGTATCAAACTGAGACGATCAGTGATCAATTCGACTACAAAAGTCTTTGAGAGGGCAAATAACGGTAACTACAAGTTCAGCTGATGGAAAACGAAGAAGTCGCATCGGTTTTCGTTTATTCAGATACAATTTTGAGTGACACGTTACAGAGAGCTTCAAAACCATGACAGGTCAAAGAAAATGGCTTCAAAACACTTCCGCTTAGAATATGCTTTTAACATACAGTCCTAGGCGACGGTTTCTTCTCAATACATTACAATTAGCACCCTTTCTCATTGGTGGTCTGAAGTTAGATTTGCTCCACTAATTCCAAATTCTTCTTGTTGTGGCGATGCAAGGTCATTTCTCATGACTGGATGTTCATTACCCCACAGAGACCGGTAGGAAGCCTCCCTACTGTCAATATAGCCATGCATGGTGTCCGAATACATGATATCTGGCACTGAATCTCGATCGAGATAGTTCTGCATCATCATTCCAAATTCATCCGGTGTAATGTGGTCTACGAATAATTCAGGGTCTGCAAGAACATCGTCGTGATAGGTGAAGTCTCCTAGATCTGACGTCAGCGAAGTCGTCCGTACCTCGACTGTTAATTTGCTTTGCTTAATTGAACCCATCTGATCAGTTCTCTGCTTTTCATGGGTGGACTCGAAATTATTGTCTGTTTTCATCTTCAACCCAATTTCAGAATTCGCCTCAACAGTTAATTCACCTTGCTTATTTGAACCCATCTGATCAGTGCTGCGCTTTCCATGGGTGGACTCGAAATTATTATCCATTTTCACCTTCAACCCAATTTGATCTTGCAGAGACCTTTTAACCCAATTGAGCATCATCTCGACCTTGACCTCATTCACAGCCTCTGTATCTTCATTGTTATCAATATTGTCAATCTTTCCCATAGAAGTTATGAGATCACTGTCATAACCCAATTTTCCCCTATTTTTTCGCTTCGCTTCTAGCGCAGCCAGTCCACCATTGGAATATTCATCTCTCCTTCGCTTGTTCTGAAAAACTTGTGAGCAGGCGTCCATCCCGGCAAATAAATGCTATGATTAAAACACAACATATACTTCAATAGAGAGCCTTTTTATATCAGAGATCCTTCTACCTTCAGGACCTTCAGAGTTAATGCAAATAATTAAGTTATTAATAAGCACCACATCATGGTCACCCCAAATCTGGTGTACATTATATATAGATAGTTGGCGAGGGATGGATCACAGGAAATCCCGGATGACGGTGGAAGCTTCCGCGGGGAACACAATCCAACGTGTTGTTTCTAAAAGTATTTTCGCTTTGTACACGTCGTTGGAAGGGCATTAAAAGCAAACTGGTCGCTTCCGTCGAGCTGAACCACTTTTCTCATTAAATCATATCTTGTACTTTCAACACGATGCAGCGGGCGCTGCCCTTGCCTTCGGGATAAAGACAATGCTGACCTAACGCAACATGTTTGGCATATACATCAAATCGAATCTATGATATTTTATGTTTAATAAGGTTTATATATAATATAGTGTAAGATTTTTATTTAATAACGTTTTAAGTTTTAAATTTCAATTATGGTTAATTATGATTGAAGGTTCGGGATAAAGGCAATGCTGACTCGCCCGACATATTTGGCACATATAAAATCGAATCTATAATGTTTTATATCTAACAAGGTTTTCACATAATATGGTTTAAGATTTTGAATTAATAAGGTTTTAAGTTTTAAATTTTAATCATAGCTTTCTCATGTAGCTTAATCACCTTCTTTATTAATTCGTGGTATTAAAAAATACACTAATTCTTAGTATTAGTATTAAAATATATATTAATTCTTAATATTAAAAATGAAAAAAGCTGCTTTTTTTGGTAAAAACCTAAATTTATTGGGCCTGGAGTATGCCCTAAAACTGCTTCTGCTTGGCTAAGAGCTCGTCTTCCTCGGACGTAAGGAAACAGGTTAACGACCCAAGATCCAGAGGCATCTGGCAGGAGTGAAAGCCTGCTCCCTTACGAACCACCAGCGGGTTATTTCAGGTGGCGTGGTTTTCCTTGATAACAGTGATGTGTCAACTGACATTCGCGGATAGCAGCCAGAGATGGCTGTCCTCACTGTTGGTTTTTCCACCTTTTGACAAAAAAAAAAAAAAAAAAAAAAAAAAAAAAACCTAAATTTATTAATATATTTTAACCATTTTATTAATGTGATTTTGCTAATTTTAAACTTATAATAATTATATCAAAATATTCTATTATAATAATTATCATACATATATTTTAACATTTTTATTACATGAATAGTTTTAATTTTATTATTATATTTATTTGAGTGTATATAACCGTTAAGAATATATAGTTTCTCTTAAAAATCAAAACTCAAATTACTGCCAAAAAAACTTTTGTAATTTTCACAATCTTCGTATCTTAAAGATTTAAAGGTTAAGAAACATCTTATAGACACGACACCTCCCTCCTTATATGAAAATAATTATATTATTAGAAATAATTAAAATAAATTTATTGATTATTTTTTTCCATTATAACTCATTTACTATCACAATATAACCTAAGAAAAATTCAAATTCCGATCTTTCCGTTAACATGTTCCATAGATAGATTTTCTATCTTTACGTCACACTCAATCCCGACTTCCAGATGCCGTGTTTGCAATCCAACCGCCATTCACCGACCTTGATAACGTTGACGGTAACCATGGCACAGGAATGAGCTTTTCCACATGGGCAATGTTTTCAATATGCCATGCGTAGTCATCACGGTTGGATTCGTTCAGAATGTTCCCAGTTCTGCCATTAGTCGCCCTTGGCCCGTCCTCATCACAATCACTAATTTTTGAGACACATTTGTTGAAGAATTACTACCAGCTTTACTAAAGGCGAGCAAATCTGACTTTGTTGTAAACATACAAAAAATCTATGATTCAAAGGTCCTCAAATTGACGAAATTTACGGTTCTATGGGGCCATTTACATTCTTGGCACACAACCCATTTTTTATGCATAATATAAGTGAATATTCAAGAAAATTGGAGAGTATTCATTCAACTCTTGGATTAGGCGTGGATGAATCCATATACTGAATTGTTATGCATATTCCGACCGTATCGGAGGAAATATTAGAGGACAGCAATTTGTACAAACCAACAAAGGTCGACGGTACAATTCTGTAAGGGAGGGAGGTATCGTGGCGCCTCGACCACGTCGCCTTTTATCTAGAATGCTGAGATTTTAGCGGTCACAATCGCCCTTAAAGTCGTCCTTCACTTTCCGCATAATTTTAATTTCGCTGTTATCCTGCTGCGTAGTTTGACCGTGCTACCGAAACGCCTGCCACATAAAAGCAAGTGGTGCATATATTTGAAAATATCAAGAAGAGGGGGATGACGGAGAATAAAGTAACGGTGACCGTAGTCAAGTTGTTATACGTTTCTTAGGCTTTTGGCACGTTCTCTAGTTGAATTTGACTTAAATTTGGTTGGAATGATAAGTTTGATCGATGTCTTGTACACAAAATTTTTGATATTTTTATTAGTGCTGAATCAATTTATACATTTAAAAATAACTCTTAAATAACAAAAAAAAAAAAAAAGCTAAACAAAAAATTGTTTGACCTAACTTTAACTAAAAACTCCAAAACTTAACTCATTTTATTAGCATATAATCTACCTAAAGTTGAATTTGTTTAGGTTGAATTAACTAATTAGAGTCCACCGTTTTTTAATTCTTCATCAATATTAAACTTCTATAAAGATTGGTGTTAACATGTAATTCTTTAATAAAGGTCTACATAAAGGTCCTATATTGCAATTGGCTTTCTACAAATTTAGTTTTGTTTTAAAAAAAATTAAGGAAATGGTAAAGATTTCACTTCCACCAAATACTTTTTAATGTCCTTCAATATAGAGAATTAAAATTTATCTCAAACACTAATCTTATACGATTCTTCTCTTAGAAAATCTAATCAGCGATTTAGAAAATCTAAAAAAAGTCTCTTCCTTTCATTCCTTTATACTTTCCTTTCCACATGCCCTTTACTTTCATTCTTTGTCCCTCTAATTCATTCTCCTTCACTTCTGTTCACTGTTTCATTCCTTTGGAACCACACTAATAAAATGAATTTAATCTTTATACTGGTTTGAGTCTCTCTTCATGATTTTCTGTTGGCTTTTTCCAAATGTGAAGGGCGACAACAATTTCTTAAAACTTGCGTATATCCATCTAAGTTTCGATCTATCATGCACCAAGAGCGATTAAAACCCCCGAAATGAAAACCCTCTTTTTGGAGTGTAGAACTTGAGGAAAGGATTGCACCTCAATGGATTTGATCCCTCTCAGTGCATGATAGATCCGAAGTTAGATGAATCTAACCTGGTTCCAGTTGAGGGCAACAATGTCACATTCTTAGATTATCATTATATTATATAAGTTTGAGATAAACTTCATACTTTGAAATTTACATTATGTTTTCTTTGCTTAACATGACCATACGATTCTCTTCTTTACTTTAGTCTATGTTGCTTATCTTGAATGGTTTGTACAGTTGAGGGCAACAAATGTCACATTCTTAGATTATCATTATATTGTATATGTTTGAGATAAACTTCATACTTTGAAATTTACATTATGATTTATTTGCTTGACATGACAATACGATTATCTTCTTTACTTTAGTTTATGTTGCTTCTCTTGAATGGTTTGTACGTCTGTGTTTGGATGCTTTGAGTTGTTTGTCTTTATGTGTTTGGATTTGGATGGTAATGTTTGTAAATGTTACAGTTGTTGTGTTATATTTCTATATGGATATGTAATTGTCTGTTAGTAATTAGTTGATGATGAAGAAGCGAGACAATCTTATTAACCATTTGTAGGAAGATTGATATTACACATCCATTTCATTTAATTTTAGCTATCACAACTTTTGATAACTAATTATTTCTTAATAGTGTCCCTCGAGGTACTATTAAATATATCTTGAAGAGTAGTTTTAATAATTTAATGCTTCAAAATTACTCTTGAAATAATTTGTTTCTTTGATAATGTTTGAAATAATTTATCCTTCAGGAATATTTTAATGATTGATTGATTTTTTTTTATTTTTTTTAATTTATAGTTTGTTTTGCAAATTCAAGAAATAATGTATTTCTTATTTTTTTAATAAGTGGCTAGATTTAAAAAATATTTATATTATTTGTTTCTCCAAACAACCATCACATCTTCGTTTCTATATATCTTAAAAATGGATCTTGAATAGAAAATTGATGAACCAACTTCTATATATATTAAAAATGGATATTGAATAGCAAACTGATGACTTTTTTTGGGAGATGATTTGTTTTGAATGTTGATAAATATATATTTTCCTCTAATAAATATTTTGATTACATTATTGTATGCAATTATCTATTAGTAATTTCTAATATATATGTAATTTTGAATATATGTATTGTCTACTAGTAATTAGTTGTTGTAACAACCCCACTTAAAAATTTATATAATATCCATACATACATACAGACATATATATAAGACCAAGGTCATGGGACACACATTCCAAGATGAATGTTGGGCAACACATGCTAGTCGGTGTTCATTTTTTGTTATAATGGCTAAAGGAAATTGGCAAAGGCAACGGAAAAGGCTTTGAAAAGACAAAGTGACATTAATTGACATTTTATTTACGAAAATAATGGAAATTAGGAGAAAAGAAAGGTGAAAGGTCATAGGTTGCATGTGAGGAGGAAAATAGAGGAAAATAATAGAAAATTGAGGCCTCATTAATAAAACTCCTTATGAGGATTAGTTCACAACCTTTTGTTAGTTCAGTTTTGGAGCTCTGTCTCTTCTCTCTACTCTCTCATACTCTTAAACATTTAGAGTATTCCTGTAGCACTTTAGCATTGGAGGAAGGAAGGTAAAGGAAGGAAAAGAAAGAAAAGGGAAACAAAGATCAAGAAAGGAAGAGTGGAATCAAGCACTTCAAATTTGGATCAAGGAAAGCAAAGAAGGTAAAGAGGAAGCAAATATCAAGCAAGGAAAAGTAGATCAAACAGCTACATCGAGATTATTTGCAGGTATCGATTTACATGTGTGATTTCCTTGCTATATTTGGCATGCATGGTACATGCATGTGTGTATTTGGTTCTCTTGATGTCATTGGCATGGCTTTTCCCAAGTGTGACATTGTTCTTCAACCTTGTATTTCCATTTCCAGATAGCTATGGTGTGATGGGTTCTCTTTTATTTGGTTAAGGTGGATTTCTAGATGGTTTCAAAACTAAGTGAAGTGGTCTCTGAAAGAAAGGACACATGGCCTAGGAATCCCTGAACTAGAATGGGATTGTGGTAAAGTTGGATTTTGTGTGCGTAGGAATCCTCGACTATTGTATGGCTAGATATATGGTAAATCCTAGAGGCATGTGCCCTCAACTAGGCCTAGGAATTCTTTTTTCCTGTGAATAGTGGGATATACAGTAAATCCTAGAAATCTTGATTAGGTCTAGGAATCCTTGATCATTGTATGGCGAGATATACAGTAAAGCCTAGAGACTAGGAGATAGGAAAATTCATCAAAGTGTAGGTGGAGAAATCTGGTGGCATCCATGCTTGTTTAGAGCCTAGTGATCTAGTGGGGATTGTGATAAGCAAGTGGAAACCTGGTTTGGTTTGATTTTGAGTCCCACATTCATGCTTGGAATATGGCATGGGGGTGATTGGCTAAGAGAAAGATTTGGTTCAACTAATCTATGGTCGGTTAGTTCATGGAAGTCTCATACCTAATTTGGTTTTGTATTCATTAATAAGAGCTCTTTCTCCTTGGTATATCGCATGTAAATTTATATGCTTATATGTGGATTTTATGGTTGTTATATTCTTGTATTTATATTGGTTACATGTTGGTTATGAGTATGTTCTATGACAGACTTGATGTATGGTTTCCATCATGTTTTAATTAGTGGTTGAAAATACAATGAGTATATGACCTAATAGATGAACATGCAACTATTTTCATAATTCAACAATGATTCTTTATGAATTTCAGAGAAGTAGGAGACCCTTATGCTCAAATTTTTCATTATGACTTGTAGTTGTGGCATGTTTGATGAAAATTCCTGTGATGGCTAGTAGGGGTCCAGTCAAGCCATTGATCAATTGTTTGCATTAGTACCTTTGTTTCAATATCATTTATAATTTCTAAAGGTTTCATGAAGTTTTGGGTAGTGACCTGATTCCTGGACCTGAAAATGTGGCCAATAATTCGGGGTTGCTAGCTCAAAACTAGCTGAAAACGTCCACAGTCGCTAGCATTCCCATGTTGTGGGAGAGACTGGAAGGCCTTAGTCACATGCATGTCTTGTCATGGGAGCATATAGGGGTCTAGATAAGTGAAATGTCAAGTTTCCTCAAGGGTTTGTCACTTGGAAGGGTTGGTTGGCTCCTGAAGGTTCTGTAGCATTTGTGGAAGGTCATTGTGGTTTTTTTTGTCAGTTCCACTTCCTTAAATGTACATTTGGAATTGAATCACATCATAACAGCCTATTGTCACATGTTTACCCCAACGGACTAGTTAACTTGGGTAAATGTGGGAGGAGGGTGTTACATAGTGGTATCAAAGTGAGTTCCATTCTCTTTAGGTGATGTCTGGTTTATGCTCTCTTTGGTGATATATGATACCACATAATGGTATGAGAGCTGGTTCCATTCTCTTTGGGTGATGTCTAGTTTATTTCCTTTTTGGGTGATATATGATACCATGGAGTGGTATTAGAGCATGGTTCAAGACTTGGACTAGATGGGAAAAATGTGTTTGTCATGCATGCATGTAGGTTGTATATGTACTTGTTATGTATGCATGGTAGTGTTCATTGTTATAATTGTGTTTCTATGTATGAGTTGGTGATGTTGTCGTTAGGATGCTTTAGTCGTGAATGCATGTGTCCGTTGAATATGCATTTGATATGCATGTCAATGTCTATATGCTGTTAAGCATGCATTGTCATGGACATTGTTGTATATTTATACACAGTTCAAGGCTGAGGAACTATGCCAAAGCATCTGAATAAGGTTTTTGATTTAATTGGACTACCAATGTATTAAACCATTAAAGAGTTGTAAATTCTAAGTATTTTTGAGAATATTAAAGGGTTGATTTTCATTCATAACATAAGTAATCGTTAAATTATTTGAAAAACAAAAATTAACAAGGTATATAATTCTTAAACATTCATAATGAATATGTAATTGATCATATAGAGTTTATGCATGCATAAACTTTCTGCATCCAAACAATACATGTTCAAGAGATAACAAAAGGCAATACTTAAAAGATTTAGACGAATTAACTAAGATCAATTGTTTAATTAATTAATCTATTTTAAGGATTATAACTTTGCACAGGGATGTCAGGGAGATTAATATTCAATCTAGCATTGCCTAAGCTCCTATGTTACCTTGAAAATGTGTAGAAATAAATATGAAAGAACATAAATGAATAGCAGGACAAACTCACATGAATACACAAGTTGTTAAGAATGAATCCATAATCCTTTAATTATCTTCAGAAATAGCTCAAAATATTACAATCATGTACTGGATCATTATAAGGGTTCAACCTTGTCTTCTTCGAATTACACAATACTTATATAGTGTAATTTCAAAATATCTATATCTAAAAATAAAATTTATTACAAAATGAAATATAAGCTAATTTTTTTTGAGTTTACAAAAATAGAACAAAAAAGTAGCTATTTTAAACTGATTTGAATAATCACCACACATTTTGAGGTTGTTGTTTGATGACTACTGCTAAAAATTGAATTTTATGTTTGTTATCCCTGCTATCTTGCTTTGTGCTCCTCATTTTCTACCTTCTCATGACTGAAATCTTGCATTATGTTCTATTCAATGAGCTCCAGTAACTTATCCCATTTTTTTCATCTAGGATAAAAAATTTTATTACCTTCCTATATGCCTCATTAACTTCTGTGTACATTTCAAAAGTTGGCCTAGTTAAAAATAAATGTTGAACTTTACGTTGAATAAGCAGATCATATTCTAGGCCTTCAACGAAAGCTTTACCACTGATCATCCCTTTGACTTTGGAAAAATTGGTTTTATCTACAATTATTTCATGTAACATGTGCACATAATTCTCCAGTGGAATCAATTGGCAAAGAATTAAAGTTTCTGTGAAATTTTCTGATTTGTATTTCTAAGTTTTGGCACTTGTTTTCTAACTGTAACATTAGATTTCTGTTTGTTAAAACTTTCCTTTTTTCTAGGACTGCATTAGTCCTGTCTTCAACTCCAAATTCTTCAAGTTCTTCTTTTGTTTTAGAATTCAGTACTCTGATTATTTTGGTATCTTCTTCTGGATTGTGATCTAAATCTCCTTTAATATTTGCCACTATTGCCTTTGACTTCTATAATAATTCCTCCTACTCAAAAATGATTTCAATTGATAACCATAATTTAGTTAAGGATGCTTTAATATCAATCCAAATTTTCTCTTTGGCTTGGGATAATGTCTGTGCAATTAAAGATGCATTCTCATATATCTCTAATTTCTTAGTCGATTGGTAATTTTTATGTATTTTAGCAAAATATGAATTATCAATTTTTATCTTGTTGTCTTGGATCTTTTCTAGTTGAAATTTGAGTTCTTCAATTTCCTTATCTTTTAGAGATAGATCTCCCATGGTTTTAGATAACTATTTTGCTGAATTTTGACCGGTAGACTCTGTTTCGGTTGTAACTTGTGGACACTGCTGTTGTAGATGTTCCTGCTCTAGTGTTAATTTGGAGCTCTCAATCCTTAATCATTTTTTCCATTTATGTCTCCATGTTATGAATTTGTATATTCTGCTCAATAATCATTCAAAGCATGTTCTCCTTCTTCTTTTCTAGCTAACTCACATCTTGTGCCTATGGATGTTTAGTTATTGGTAGTTTTAATTGTTTTCTCAAAGCTTGGATTTATGCATTCCTTCTTTTGATTATTTCTTTTGCCGCCTTTACATCCTTAGGAACCAATCCTAATTTCAAAATCACATCTTCAAGTCTATTAATTTTGGTATCCTTATCTATAGAAGACATATCTTCTAGCTTCAAGTGACACTGTATATTGTTCAATGATGCTTGTAGATTATAAGTTTCCTTGTCAAAGATGTCTAAATCATCTCTCCTTCTTGCTTGTGAAGATCAATCTGATCTATGGGATGAATTTGTTTAGTATCAAAAGAAAACAAAGAAGTTTTATAATCTTCAACAGTATTAGGCACATGGACCTTTGGTTCCAAAAATGCTAATGGGAATTGGCTCGTTTCACTATCTAGGGAAGAAAGTAATTTGGTCTGTTTTATAGAAGACTATTTCCAAAATTTGCATATGTCGAAGTTTTCAGTACTTCGTTCTTCTTTTTCATCTCTAAAATTCTCAAAAATATACTTTGCTTCCTTGAACAAAGAGAAGGAGAAGGATAATTTATTCTAGTATCTTCAATCTGCTGCAATGAAAATGAAGATTCTCCTGTAAGAATAACTATAGAAGGTCCTTAATACTTTAGAGCTTTTGAGGATTCTTCTTCATGATTATCTGTTGTCTTTGTTATCTTCATCACTTTGAATGTTGTTTGTTGTAAACCTGATTCCGATAGAGACTAAATTTCTCTTTGCCCTTTTAATTCTTTTTCTGTGGCTTTTGGAGTCTCTAATACTGTATGAATCAATATTACTTCCTCAACTTCTTGCAAAGTATTTTCCTCTCGTTATTCTTTATTGGCATATTGTTCATTTCTGGTTTTTCCACATGAACATAGGGTGTTGATTTTTGTGCAACTCTAATTGATGATAAAAATCCTATTGTATCATAAGACAGACTAAAACTAAATTTGAAATTCATATGTTTCAATAAATCATTTACCACTCCCTTTGTAGCTCTTGTGTTGGTTATGAATGGGCCAACCTATGCTTTTAGTTTGAATTGGGCTTTTTGTTTTCTAGAAACAAAATGAACATCATCTACATTCATCATTTGTTCGATATACTCACTTGCAAAAACTTTCATAGGGAGAAAATTTGGCAATTTTTATGGTTGAAGCTCACATCCATAAATTCAATTTTTGTTAAATTTTGGTATAAATACCAGTCTCTAACCTTTGATTGTTCACTTAGATGTAGAATTCTTCTAATCTTGGTCAAAATCCTAGAAACTACATCACCGTTTAACAAACAATTTGCTACATACATGAATTGATTGACAAAATCACTAAAAGAGAATTCTTCAGAAGTTTTCCTCACTAATGAGGCCCATTGAATAACTGATTATGGCCTTCCTGTAATATATAACTTTTGTAAAGGAAACTTGAGTCTCTCAGATTGATGATATAAGAATGAATATACCAAAACTCACTAGTGCTTGAAAGAGCCTTCAACATTGAACTTTAAAAATTGATCATGAATTATGTCTGAGAGGAACTAGCTATAATTGAACATAATTGAAGGATTTTAACTAGAGGAAAACACTGATAAAAATCCTAAAATAACTTCATCCACCCATTGATCACTAGGATATCCTAACAGACAAGAAACTAGGGAAATGACTTGTTTAGACATCTCAGGGAACATTATAGCAGAATAGGGAGGGTTGGTCATTTGCAATTCAGAGTTCTATGGCATAAAATATTCGAAGATATGGGCTCTTTATAAAAAGAAAAGTTGATGATAAATCTCCATTAATACATCAATGGAAAAAGGGTGTAAGGATTATTGAGAATTCAACTGAAGGGCTTGGAAAATTGACTCAGTAGTTATATAAAACAAGGTTTCACTATTATGAGCAATGACAACTCTCTTGTTGGGGAGATAATGAGCTTCACATGAAGTAACAAAATCTGGAAAATGCTAGGTCTAAGGGAAAGCAAACTAAGGTAGTAAGGATTCACAGAATGAAAAATCATCACTAGCGTCCTCATATTTCTTAAAAGCCCAATTGTGAAGTTCATATAGGTCAAACTCACAATTGGTCTCTACAACTTTGAAATGGGTATCAACCAAAGGTAATTCATCCAAATTAATTATAGAGGGTAATGCAGGACTGTCTACAAATATCTTTGATTTTCCTTATGGGAAGCCATTAGGGAAAAACATAATTGATGAGGATAATAGAAGGCAACAAATTTACTCGGAAATGAGATGATCATGAGCTAAAAATCGCTGGAGTTTACATGCAGGTTCCATTTGGAAGCTTTGGTTGTAGGCAGAAAACAACAAAGAATAAAATTTAGATAAGGGATGGGCTTTTAGCAAAATACTGATAACGGGAAAAAATTGGGGTAACAATTAATAACATTGGATAATTAAATGATTAATGATTACTGGCTATGTTTATTGGAGAAATGGTCATGGCTAAGTATAGGGGAAACTTAACAGTGAGTGAGATTGGCAGAGAAATTTGCTGGAGGAAGAAGCGATTTGTCGGGGGGATATGGAGGTGGTTTATGGTTTTAGGGAGAGGGGTACGACAATCTCTGCGGGGCCGCCATGTATCCGAAAGTGGGATCGAGAAAAAAAATTTGTGGAACCACAAACCCCCCCCCACACCACCACACCCCATTATCTCTTAACAACGCAGGGGATCTGATAATGGATCAGGTAGTCATTGATCTGGGAGGACCCGATGTCGTCCATTGGAAAATTAATAAAATTTAAACCCTTTGCGACTCAAATCACTTTATTACAATAAAATAATATATTTGAATATGCTAAGGATTATACAAAAACTAAAAATGTGGCATTTAAATGTGCTGACTATTACTAGGGATATTATATTTTTTATTCTTTTATCCCTTTTTATTTCTCTTTTTCTTATTTTTCTTTTTCTTTTTCTCTATTTTTATTTTTATTTTATTTTGAAAATGAAGGAAACTTATACAAAATATTATAGGAGTAAAAATAGGTTACAACAGTCATGGTTATGCATGTATGGTAGATTAAACATGCTTTGCATGGGCATTGTATGTAGTTTGTGTCATCATGGTGATGTTGGTTGTTATGATGCTAATGTGGTGGCTAAGATAGAGCAAGAGATGCAAATCATCAAAGTGAGGTTGCAGTAGTGGGCCTCGAGGCAATACCAGATTGTCATACGAGTTTGTTTGTTGGGCATGCATGTATGCTAGTTAATGAGTGTTATATGCATTAGGGTTATGTAAATGTTTGTCATTCTATTGTTATTGTAGTTACATGCATGATAGATGCTAATGAATCAGTGTGTTCATATGCACTTTTGTCGGATAGTCATGAATGATAGTAAGCTATTGGTCTATGTATTGTGGTCATAAGCCTGATGATTATGGTCATTGCAACTGAGGTCTTGATGTTATTATGTTTTGTGCTAATTTGGATTGACCTATGCAGATGATTATGGTTATGACATTTAGGTATGTTTTAATATATTGTGATATTATGTCATACTAATCTAGACTGATTATGCATAGGTGATTGTTATGCATGAATGACAAATTTTTATGAGCTTATGAGGTGAACATGTTACCTAGTTGTTGTTATGGATATCATGACCTTATTTATGTTTGAGTTGATGTGTTGTGAATTTAAATCATGCTAATCTAGATTGATTTTACAGACAAGATAGCCTCCCCTGAGATACATTAAGGTATGAGTTTGATTATGTCGTCTATTTGGCGTTTGAGTGTTTGATTATGTCATCTAGTTCACTTATTTAACATGGTATGTTTGCAAATTGTTTGAATGTTTGATTAATTGCATAATATGGGTATGCGTATGCAAGATTGCACGAATTAATGGTCTTGTTTTAATATGGCTATAATAATGTATTACATGCTGAAACAACTAATATGTACTTAAGTGTGAGTGTGTTCTAGTTGCAGTATTATATTTTTTAGTATTAGTTGATTAGGACATGGCTGATCAATCTTGGTAAAAGTTTATTTCAAATTAATATATATGATGTCTTTATATTTGGAACATATGACTAACATATGTGAACAGTTATAGGGAAACATTCTTAGTATTAGCATGACAAGGTAATAGTTGATGTGTTTATATAACTAACAGTTGGATGATGTGATAGTACATAATAAGATTCAGTCGCAGCAAGGTGAAAGTTAAAAAAAAGGAATTGGGTGAGAATTCACTTAGCTATGTTTGGAAACTGTAATTCCAAATGAATGAGTGTTTTGCATACAGGTTGTCTTCTTAAACTAGATTTTGTCTGACATTATGTGGATATATGTTATATTCCTAAACATGTATCTGACACATATATTAAGATGGTTTTCAACTATTAAGATGGTTTTCAACTATTGGGTGGAGCCCTTTGACAGATGATATATATACAAGTTTAGTTACAGGTCAACGCGCTGAGTACAACAAAGTAAGGTAATTGATGTACAATTATATTTATTTATACACTGGAAATTTTGTGCTTATGGAAGTATGATGTAGGGATTGCATGGAAAAAGAGACTGCCATGAAATATTGAAGAAGGCTTTGGTTGAATTTCCCTTAGAGGCATTGGGAACCCATGGGGTTGAGTCATGGTGTTTGTTGGGAGTTTTGTGCTTTTGGTATTTGTGATTTGGTTGCGACTGATTTGCAGTTTGTTTGTGTCTGGTGCAAGGCCTTGCCACTTTATTTATGGTGTCGTATTGCTATTGAGTTTTCATGGTTTTCTTCTTGTTTGTTTCTTGTTATTCCCTTTTGGGTTTTGGAGGTCTTAGGAATTGTTTGGGAAGGAGGAAGTTAATGGAGCTCAGGGAGAGTAGAATGAAACCTAACAGGTGATGTAAGGCCCAAATGAAGCTCAGTGCATGTATAAGGAAAGTTTAAGGCAAGAGTATGACAACTAGTTGGATTGGTTAGGTCCATTAATGTAAATGGACAGTGGTAGGACTGCCATTAGAAAAGTAATTAGGAAAGATAAAGTAAATGGATTTGAGGCATTAGATGCCTTGGCTATGTTGGGAACTATTGTTCTTAATGTTGTGCATGGATAAAGGGAGTTCTGTTAACCTAGACCTTATTATATCTGGTAATTGTGTTGTGACTATGATTATGTGGATTTTTATATATGCATACATGTATGTATGTATGCATTCATGTATGTTGTTGACTGATGAGGTCATTAGGATTGTTTTGTGCTAACTTTCACATGTATGTTGAGGAATACATGAATAAAGTGAAAGAAATATTAATTGTCTCCTATTGTCATTGCATTACTGTTCTATCTTCAATTATTATTGGTTGATGAAAAGTATTAATCGTTATTGAAATATTGCTAATTTAAGAATTGAATTGGGCTAAAGTAATTGAAAGAACATAGAGTAGTGAAAAGTTAACATTCTTGAATTCAACCCACAAGATGAGTTAAAAATCAACCCTTTTAGAGTCTTCTTCATATTTCCTACATGGCTAGTTGATTTTCCATGTATAATGATGTTTTATGTGGCATCCTCTCAAATCATGGCTGTCAATCACAATAGGTCAACTTCTGGGAGGTATAGATTTCATGTAGAAGTTTCGATTGAGGAAATTTGTGTGTTTTAGAAAGGTATTGATGTGTAAATTATGGAATCTAGGTCCATAGGAATTTTATGACCACAAAAGTCATCATTTAAGGCATCAAAAACGCTCTTGAATCTTTTCTTCCAAATAATTTTAAACTAGGACCATTCATAAAAATGACCGTAGAAGTTGTTCCTCCAAATTTTCCACTCCAAAAGAATTGAGATGGATGAAAAATAACATCATCATACAATCCATTACAAGATCATCGTTTCTATAAACCCTAATAGAAACTATAATTTCATCAATATTAACTTGGATAAATATTGTAAGTCCCTAAAACACTTCTTTTTGCGCAGAAGTCGAAAGTGAGAATGTTCAATTTTCTCAAGAACTGAAGATTATTATGGATAAATATTTCTTGTATTAAATTTTCATGCTATATATATAGATGTTGTCAATATTATTCTTCTATCGTTTGATGTAATTAATTGGTATGATTAATATTAATGTGCAAAATAAGTTTATAAGGATTTGGTGGAATAAAACAAAATGAGATTATGAAATATGTTTTTACTAAATAAGAAGGGCCTAAGGTTTTAAGTGAGGAATATTGTGTAGGGAAGCTAATTTTACTAACTACAAACACATTAGATACAAAGGCTAAGGTTGAATTAGAGGAAGTCCTTGCATAAGCATGTGAAGCAAGTCTGCAAAAATAACATAAATATGAAGAAGAATATAATGAGTTATATTATACAACACATTCAAGATACAAATCCAAAAAACCAATAACAAAGGTTGTTGCATATCACCATCAACAACAACTTGAGAAAAAAAATAATTAGGGAAATGTTGTGAGAATTAGAAAACTTACCTTGGACCCATATGGAACCAAAAACATGTCAATAACATGGAACCAAAGGAGAAACTATAATCAAGATTGAGGTGGAAAAAAAGTGGTTGGACTACATGTTAACATTTCATTAGGATGGATGGATGATCATCCTTATAACAATTGACTACATTACTTAGTGGATCACATTATATTGATTATTCCCATATTTCAAGGATTAAATATGTCAAGGAAAATGAACTATGTACAATACTTAGGGAGTATAATATTGATTACTTATTGAGGGATCCAAAGGCATAATAGCTATAATATCATCATAATTATGGAATACGACCACTATGTAGTTAGACGAAATAATGTAATAACAAGAGGCAGTGAGAATAAATCTAAAATCATACTTATGATAAACTAAATATACATCCAAAATATAATTGCTTAAATGGTCACTAGCGGGTTTAATTCCATCTCCACCCAGGTTCTATTCTTAGAATATGTTAGTCTATGTGACAAAAAGTTGAACACATTGAAAATTGTGACGAGTAATTCCTATATGTTCAAAGCAGCAAGAAAATTTGAATATCTTGATATTGAGGTGAATAATGGAAATTGTGGCAATTTGGTCCTCGGTCTTGCCTAGACTAATCCTCCAAAGTTACCAGCTCACCAGTTTAGATAGATATATATATATATATAATTGTATTGAGATATTTTGAAAATTAGGTGTTATGTTATTGTAGCAAGAATAGATTATCTAATAATTTGTTATATAAGAAGTATGTGATGATATTACCGTACTTTAATGATTTATACAAAATTTCTACAAATGCAATAATGTTTATCTCTAAATCATAATCTAATTGAATATTAAATCAAAACATTATAAAAAAATAAAAAATATTAATTTTTATATAAGTTATTTATTTTTTATTTTTCTCTTTTATAATATTGAAAAATATTTAAGCAAAACCACAAAATTCTCATGAAATAAACATTATAAAGTTCGTGAAAATCAATGGATATGGAGTTAAACAATCTTAATTTATAGTTGATTTTAAAAATAACCTTGGGAAATTCCTAATAATTAGTTTTCATGTTATTGCTTATTTAACATACTTCATTATAGTAATAGTACCGTGCAAAAGTTAGTGTGATAGATAGTACAGTGCAAAAGTTAGTTTAAAAGGAACATAATTTTTAAAAAAGAGATGCACTCGTATTATAAAGCATTCTCAAATTTTTTATTGCCAATTTTTAGATTATTTAAATATTTATTGTTTTCTTTTTACCTGTCTCTTTTTATTAATTATCTATACAGATATTTATACACAATACCATAAATAAATCTTAAATTTAACCTCAAGAACCAAGAGACAGGTTCTCATTAAAAAAAAAATTTCGACGACCACAAGAAGATCAGACAAAATCAAATAACTGGGATGATTGATATGTAGACTTGTAGTTGAGTAATCAACATATTCTTATCAACTTCGACCATATGGCTTGAGAATGACCAATTTTGAACATTGGAGGGTTTGGTTAGCATTAGATATTGATTTCTTTAAGTATCATAGTGGTCTTTACAAGCCTATTTAATGATAATTGCACATTGTAATCAACCACGTTAGAAGACCCAATATTCTAAAACAGATCTGACTATTGGAGGAGTTAGTTCTTTTTTGGAGCGAGATGAGACGATCCTGTTCCGTCAGATTACTGATGGTCAAAGAAAAGTCCTTACGTTGCAGTTAAATATTTTATCGACGACATTTTGAGAAACTTTAGGTTTTGTGAATAATTAGATATTATTAAACAATGGGACACCATACGTTCAGCAGAATGAAAACGAAGGTTTCCCGTCAGCCTTCGTCTTTTAAGATACAATTTTGAGTGTCAACGGCTTCAAACCTAAAACAGATCAATGGACATAGCTTGGCACTGATCATGTTTTTAACTTGAAAAGAGAGGCAATTTTTTTTCTCAATTACAATCGTCTCTAATTGGTGCTGACACGTCGAATGGTCTACTTCGGCTGTGGCAATGCAAAATCATTTTGAATGAATGGATGTTCATTCAACTGCCAAATATCATCCTCCCACAGAGACCCATAGAAAACTTCCGTAGTCTCAACATAGCTATGCACACCATCCAAATACATAATTTTCGGAATTGAATATCCATCGGCATAGCTCATGATGATTCCAATTTCATCCGGAGTAAACTGATCTACGAACAAATCAAGCTCTGCGCGAGCATCTTCATACCATGTGAAGTCTCCTATATCAAAAGTGACCGAAGTCGCTTGAGAGTTCCGGTCTGCAGTTAATACGCCTTGCTTTTTTGAACCCAATTTCGTTATCCAGAGAATTTATAACCGCCTTGATCCCTACGTCGTTAAGGTTAATCCGCCATTAATTCGCTTCGCGTCTGGCAAAGCCAACCAGCCATTCAAATACTCATCTCTCCCTCGCTTGGAGGCTTCCATCTTTCCCACTGTGATTAAAAAACAACAGATACAACAATACAGAGCCTTGTTTATATCATCCGACTTTTCCTTCTGGATTTAATGAAAGAGCCAAGTTGTAGTTGGGAGAGGGAAAGTCACAAGAGATCCCGGCTGAGGTGGAAGCTTCCCCAATAAATTCAACCTAACCCAACGTTTTTAGAAGCATTTTCCTCTTTCAGACATTCTTGAAATGGCATCCGTAAAAGCCGCGTAAAACGAATGCAGTGCCCAATAACTGAATCTGAGATAAAACAGCATTCGAAGGAGCCGCGTTGAACAAACGCGTGGCCAACATCACGACGGCTACCCAAGTTAGCAGATAAAAAGAAGGTAAAGAAAATCTCAATTTCATTCAAACTAACTACTCTTTTCAGTCATGGATATCTAAACGTCCTTCATACGTTACAATACGCGGTGCGTTTCTCTTTCGCAACTTTGCCCCGTTTGTATGTACTTCGTGTGGAAACGGCAACATATTTCTTCGATATCAGTGATATATGTTGTACAAGTAACGAAGTGAAAATTGGGAAAAGAAATAAAACACACTTAAAGGAAAATATAGAAAAGAGCATAGTAATGTAGTGAAAACCCAATTTTTTTAAATAAAATAGCATAATATTGTAAACCATAAATTAGATAAAATGGTGGTAGTTATCTTTAGAGAAAGATGGAAGTTACACGCAATCACAAAACATTATCACAAAAGGATTAAAGAATGACCTTTTAACATAAAGAAAGAACTCTAGAGGTTCAAAATTTTAACCCTATAAGATGAAATGCTAGGAGGTTTGTAGGCCCCAAGGTGGTAACTTGGTACATCAACATTTTGGAGCTATAAATTTTGCATAAATTATTTTTATAAGGAATAGAACAACTCATTGGAAAGAACCATCCAAGGGTGACAACTTTTGGATGGGTCTCGCATATGCCATGGGACACCTATGCCCTTGAATGGCCAAGAAACTTAATTTAGGGCCTAAAAATGACCCTAGAAATTTGGGACCCCAAAAAGCCATAAAGAATTTGCCAAGAAGATATAAAATTGTTGGATTAGTGAAATAGGTGGTGGTCACCAATATCCATCTAGATCACTTATGGAAAATTAGTCATAGAAGAAAATTACGATACTGAGGATGGATAATGGTGGACAATTCTATAGGAATGAATTTGATGAATTTGTGAGAAGAGTAACATAGAAAGATAGAACAATACTCCATACACAACTCAACATAATGGATTTGTTCAAAGGATGAAGAAAACATTGATAGAAAAAGAAAGGAGCATGCTTAGTGGTGTTGAATTAAGATAAGGATTCTGGGAAAGGGAAATGGATACTATGTGTTACTTGGGAAATATATCACCCTCATTAGTGTTGGATGATAAGACTTCACATGGGGTATGTCCTAGTAAGAAACCATCTCTTAAACATATCAAAATATTTACATGTGATGCTTATCTACACATGCCAAAGCAAATTAGGAGTGATTTGGATAATAAATCTGATAAGTGTATCTTTATTGGTTGTAATGATGACTTGAAAGGATATAAGGTTTGGAACCCATAAATTAAGAAGGTTGTGTATAGTAAATATGTTGTATTTAGAGACATCAAAGATGTTCTCAAATATGATGTCCCACCAAGGAAGAAAGAACTAGAGAATGTAGTGTTTGGATTGAAGGATGGTGAATAAAAAAATACATAATAATAGGAATTATAAGGAGAAGAGCCACATTATTTGATATTGAGAAGATTAGTTCAGGAAAGAATGAAACTATAAAGGTATCCTCCACTTGATTTCCTTTCAAAAGTTTATTTGTTTATCACTAATGTTGACTCTACAACTATTGGAGAGGAAGAAAATTCACAGGATGGAAAAATGGCCATGTTTGAAGAAATGATAGCCTTTGACAAGAACTAGGCTTGGGATCTAGTAGAGTTATTGAAGGAAGAAATCCCATTGGCATCAAACTTGTGTTTATCAAGAAGTTGAATACAGAAGGAAAAGTGGAGAAATACAAAGTTTTTTTAGTAGTAAAAGGTTTCCTAGACAGAGGGAATTGAATTTGGTATGATTTTTTTACCAATTTCCAAGTTAACTTGTATTATATGTCTTTTATATATTGTTGATACCTTTGATTTTGTAGAATATATGGATATGAAGACAACATTCCTACATAGGGTTCTCTAAGAATAAATCTACATGAAATAGTATGAAATATTTGCACTATAGAGAAAGAAAGAGATGATACAGAGACTAAAGAAGTCCCTATATGGGTTAAAGTAATCACTAAGGATGCATTATCAAAAAAAATGAAACCTACATATTGGGACTTGGATTCACAAGGACGGAATAATATCATTGTGTACATTTGAAATTAGTTGGTGATTTATTTGGTCTTGTATGTAAATGATAAGTTTTTTACTAGAAATAACAAGGAAATAATCCATGATGTGAAAAATTAGTTGTCCTCTAAATTTGACATCAAGGATCTTGGTGTTACAAATTTCATTTTGGGCATGGAAATTAAAAGATATTTGGAAAACAAGAAAAAATGTTTAAATGAAAGGATGTATGTCTAGAGAACGTTGTATAGGTTTAATATGTAGGAATGTAAACTAGTCAAGGTCCCTCTTCCTATAGCTATAATTTTATCTGCAGATCACTACCCGAAGATGCAGGAAGAGGAAGAGGACATTCCCCATGCTCCATATGCTACTATCGCTATTGGTTTGATGTATGCAATGGTTTGTAGTAAACTAGACATTGCAAATGTACTGGAAGTATCAGTTAGGTATTTGTCAAAACCATGGAATGAGTATTGGACAATAGTAAAGGTGGTTTTCAATTATTTATGTGGCACTATTGGTTATGGATGATGCTATAAAGGAAGATGAAGATTGGAAAAAATGTTAGAAACACATGTATTTGTTAATGTCGACAAGGCCAGAGATACAGATTGCAAAAATTTTGCTAGTGGATATGTTTTCAACCTATTTGTGGGAGAAATTAGTTGGATGAGCAATAGGAAGTCTATAGTGACACTCTCAACTATAGAAATTGAACATATGAAAACCAATCATACGATCAAGGAATTTTTAAGGTTACAGAGATTGTGTTCAGGTATGTGTTTGTACAACAAGCTTTAAGGAAAGGTTGAAATAGTTAAATTGCAATCTTCATGATGAAGAACCCAACTTATCATTCTAATACAAATAATATTGATGTACAATATCACTTTCTGAGAGATATAATTGAATATAGGAAGGTTCTACTGGTAAAGGCAGACATTTTGAAGAATGTTTTGTGTTCATTAAAAAAATCTCCGAGCACTAACAACTTATCTCTCTATAGAGAAACAATCACACGTATTGCCAAAATTTCTTGATCATGAACTATTATGACCCCCTTTATGAAAACAAAAGAACAACTAGGATAATTTTTTGTATTTGTTATATTTGTTGCATACTTATTCCCATGGATGATTTATTGTGCTAGGTGTAATGCACCCAAAAATATGGACACTTTTTTCATCCATTTTTAGTATTTTAAATACATGGTTTATTATAGTAGTTTTGGGGCATATGGTTGTTCAATCCATGGTTTTTAATTTTGTTAATGAAATATTATTGTATTACAATCATGGGTTAACAAATTGGGAGTTTAAGGATGCTATGGAATATACATATTATATTGTAGGATTTTAAAGATATAGTACAATGAAAAAATATCTATTGATCCCCATTTGGGTTTCTAGAGTAAAATATGTGTGTTAGTTTCTGCATATGCAACGCCATATTTTCTATTTTTATTAAGAAAATATTTTTAGCAATCAATTGTACAATGCTAAAACCAACAATACCTTTGTCAAGGAATATTGTATCTTGTATTTGGGACAACTTGATGAAAACATTGGGATGCTATGTTGACAAGTGAGATAAGGATCAATATGATAAATTTATTCTTCCTCAAGTATTTAAAGGAAGAATACTTGATTTTTCTCTATTGTAACGATGAGAAAAAGTTAGTAGTAGGAAAATTATAATCAATGTGGCATGAAATATATATTTTTAGATATGTGTTGCAAAAAGGGGTATACAAGAGAGTGGATTATTATGGGAAATCCATTGTTGAAGTCTTGTAATGGGATCTATATTAAAAATAATTGTGTGTAAGTCACAAAGATATGTGGTGCTTTGTGCATATTGTATTATGGTGTGTTCACTTTTATTTGTACGCATAGATTGCATAAATGATTTTCTTATCGGGCCTAATATTTGATTGGAAAACACTAGCATCCATAGTGGTTTGCATAGGCTTCATTGATGGAGTCAGCCATAGTACCCATAACGTTTCTTTCACCATTTTGGTGTTGTTCTCACCCACTAACAAATTTGTGAGTTTTGGGGGAATAATCCTTGGCCCTGCAACCAACAATTAATAATGGAATATAGTGCAGTCATGGATCTCTTACTTGAGGCTATTTCCCTTGTAATATTCCATTTGATTGTTATTCTAGACTCCAAACTTGTGGTACCACAACAGAACCATGTCTCTATCATGAGGAATCTTATGTTACTTCATAGGTACTTGTGAGTGCATCTCCTTAAACAATCATTTGATCACATTATCTATCAACACATACCAAGGGGGTATTGTATGTTAGTTAATTCCTTAGCCAATTATGTTTTAGGTTAGCGTTTATCTCATTAAATCAAAATCATTAAAAGTACATGCATGTACATCAATAAACACATGGGTCAATAATCAAATCATTTGCAACCATAAGTAGCCACAAATATATATATATATATATATATATATATATATATATATATAGAGAGAGAGAGAGAGAGAGAGAGAGAGAGAGAGAGAGAGAGAGAGAGAGAGAGAGAGAGAGAGAGAGAGAGAGAGATGTTACACCATATACCAAAATTAGTCCATTTTGAAGACTAGGCACTTATGCCCAAGCTTCTAGCCCATACAGAGGACACAAATACTATATCTCTCATTATCCATACAAGAAAAACGTCTAGGAGGGGATAGAATGAGCATTAGTCGTCATGGTAATAACAACATACAAAAAATTAGGCTGCATGCCTTAAGAAGCAACCAAGACTACTAGATACATCAATTGTGTGTCACTGTAGGTATCAAGGAACCTTGCCCATACACTATTGGGGTTACAACATGGTGAGGCCTTCTAACTTTCTCATCACTTCCCATAGTTAAGTTTTATTTTCACCCTTAACATCCTCCTCCAAGTCTCGCTTAATGGGTGCATTGTGACAGTGTAATAATGATTATCTATGAAAGTTGATATTAGCCACATATGTGCAACAATTAAAAATTGGAAACATTACGTAAAACAAAATAAATTACATATGGAAAAAACACCAAAAAGCTATAAAATTTAAAAATATCCAAAAAATTTGCTTACTAAAGCCACCACACCACTCATAATGTCACAGTGCTAGTTCTTGGTTGAAGTGGAAGTCAATTCCAAAATATGCATGATTTTCAATCATAACATATTGGTCATGAAACTAATCAAAGAAGTCCTAATTAAATTAATGGACCATTTCTACAACACTTGTCTAAGTCATTAAGTTGGACCAGCGAGTCATGCATGGCTTAGATGGGTCATTGAATAGTGTTGATACTCATAGCCTCATAACTATTACTCACTTGATAGAAAAAAAATACTAGTATTCTATTGTAGTTTAATTGCTTCTATTTCCTTCTAATATGTTTTGTTAGATGGCATTTCATGTTTTTAAATTTATTGACACTCTAATTGAAAATGGTCTATTTTAGATACTGCACTATTATATCCACTTGAACCTTAGATTCCAGATGGGTGCCTCGAGATCCTGTTACTTGGGTGATAGAAAACATTATGGTATGGAGAGTCACATCCATCACTCACTTGATTTATATCTCTATAAATATTTTTTGAGCTTGTGTTTTACAATACTATGTACTATAATTATCTTTAGCCTCCTCTCCCCATCCTTCGGAAGTTGAAGCATTCTTATGAGAAGTCAACTCACAAAGCTAAGCATAAGCGTGTTGAAATGAAACGAGAAATTTAAAGGGAAGTGGACACCGAAGCGGGGAAGACCTCAGTGTGCAGGTGAGAAAGAAAATGTTGTTCCTTACAATAATTTTAATGCAGTTGAGAATGGACATAGGTGACAATCTAGAGATTCGCAGACTAGAGGTGATGATATGAGATCGTTCTAGTGTTGGATATGTGGCAAAGATCATCGTAAGAAGGATTTTCCATTGTACCAGGGCGGTAGGCCTCAAATATATAATGCTAAGGAGGCACAGACAGTTGCGGATGTTGGGCAAAACATCCCTCATATTTATATAGTTGTAGGCAACAAGCATGCATATCACTAGGAATCCATTATTAAGATGGAATGTAAGATTTGTGGTTGAGTTATTTCTATTTTTATTTACTGTGGATCTAATTATAGTTATGTTAATCCTGACTTGGTGGATAAGTGTGGCTTGAGAAAATAAGTGCATGAAGAGTCTTGGTTGGTGTAGTTCACTACAGGTACTAAGGAGAGAGTTCATCATTGGGTAAGAGCTTGTGTATTTGAGCTCAATGGTTTACCTACAACAACACATCTAAATGTACTGCCATTAGGATGATATAGTATGATTTTGTGTATGGATTGGTTGTATCTTCACAGGACCAAAGTAGATTGTTATGACAAAACTATTGAGTGCTTGGATGATAATGGGGAATATTATGGGAATTTTGAGGTCTAAAATGGGCCTCCTAAACCCCCGATTAGGGTGCTACATAGAAGAAGAGGTGGGCGAGTGGCGATGGGAAGTGGAGATGTCAGGGACCATCCACTCGAGCACAAGGACAGAGAACACATCGAGATGCAGAGAAAGAGGACAATAGGAAGGGTAGGTGGAAGGACAGGGCAGGGAGGGAGAAACCCCCGAGAGAAGGCAGGTGGAGTTACGAAGGGGAGGCAGATAGGAAGGCATGGGAGCCAGCAAGAGAGTAGGCAGAGTGATGCTAGCAAGTGGCAGGAATATAGAGAAGAACCCATGGTAGGAGCAGCCAGAGGCACGAAGGATTTAATGAGTGTCAAAGCTGGAAGGGATAAAGGGCCATCATTCCGAGGTGTAGGAATGAGGAAAAGGGCGGTGAGAAAATTAGGAGGATGTAGGTGCGACGAAAGGTAGCAGGGACAGTGAGGTAAAACAAAAGGTAAGAGACATATAAGATAGTTGCATGCATAAAGACAGAGTGAGAGTAAGAGCATAGAAAGGTGGTGGGCACAGGACAAGGATGCAGGCCGGTGGTAGCTACGTCAACTCAGGTCGATGGTATGTATTCTTCCATTTCCTTAAGAACATAATGATAGTTATGTCAAATTCAATGGTATTAGGGAAAGAGACCTGGGAAAGCCTGGACTCAAAAAGAGTTGTAACCAGGGTCTCCTGGAACACCACATGGGTTAGGAATGAGGATGAAAGGGTGAGAGAAGAAATAGATAAAAATTTGCCCCTGAAGAAAGTGCACATAGAGATGGAGGGATACTGGGGAGAGAAGAGAGAACCCAGAAAGGGAGAAGGTCTGAGGAATTCAACTCTAGCCAGGTGGCTCTTGACGCACGGAGGATAATTTTTAGGTAGCTCAAATAGAGAGGAATCTGCCCTGGAGGCCTCAGTAGCTAAGACAAGGGACTTCTGTGTTGCTGAGAAACCTACTTGGAATCTCTTGAGTAAAACTGAGAGGATAAACAGGGGCTCAATTAGAGCGAAGACTATAGAGAGGTGTGCGAATGGAATGAAAATACCTCATGTAGTCTAGAACAAGGACATGGTCCCCCCTTGTAGTCTCCCCGATAGGTCTTCTATGTTAACCCTTATGTGTGAGGGCAAACAAGGAGAGATGAATCTGGGAGAAGAAGAATCGAGGGACTGAAAAAAGCTAACCCAAGAGCTGGCAGGGGGAAATTTGAGGGAAATGAAAAGCAAACTCAAGACGCCAGAACTCGAGTGAGAGAGTAATCATGAACAATGAAATATAAGACAGAATGGGAGGTATACCTACAGACTACTGATACTTCTTATGGTATTGTTTTAGGTTTAATCATAATCTACGTCTAGTACAGTGTGAAGGCAAGTAAGCACACAGAGGAAAGCGAACTGGGTGAAGACAATGACAACCGATACAATGCAAGAATGGGGAGAGGTAGAAAAGAAGTGGCTAAGAAGAGCAACAGAGGTGCAAGAAAAGCAGGGAAAAGGACTCGCAGGGGGGGGTGTGAACCTCCAACAGAGAACAAAGCAAGAGAGGTAGAAAGATGGGACAGGAGTATATGAAGACCCTCATTGATGCGTACATGGTAGGGAATCCACTCGAGGTTAAAGCGCAAATAGTGGGTTGGGAGCGAGAACTAAATGACAGTATTACCAACCAAGATATTCCCACAGAAGAATGGGAAGACATGGTACAAGACCCGAGAAACACATGAGGTCATCACACTCTATTCAGATAAATGATCCAGCAACATTGGGTCATGAATAATGTAGTGGCCCAAGCCATGAATCTCAACAAAGAACAGGCAGTAAACAAAGGACAAGAGGCACAGGAGGAAACCAAAGTGAAGGAACCAAGCAGAGCAAATCTCCTCAGAGAGATAGCAGCAATTCAGATTCAAAAATATCAAAACAACCTGGAACTAGGTAGGATAAAACAGAGTTTGTAGGGTATGAGGAGAAGTGAGATGCCAGGATCTAGTGCTAAAGCCCCGACCCCCGTGGAGTCCTCGGACGAGGAGTAAAACAGAGATCTAGATAAATTTTGTTTTTGTTTTTATGCCAATTAGCTTTTATTTTCCAAAGTTGATATTCAGTATAGACAAAATAGACAATGTTGTAAGGCTAATAGAAAAAGACACATATAAATTTTGGACAACTTTTAACGCTAACAGGTGGCTAACTTGGTTCCTACGGGCAGGTTGAGGCCACCTAATACTACTAGAAAAACTTGATTATGGTTAATTAATATCAATAGAGAAAGTAATACCAATTTTATAAAAAAAATGTGCCTCCTAAGGAAATTATAAAATAATAGTGGAAATAATAAAATAAGATTAGATTACATCATCAAATTTTAGAGGGAAAAAAGAAAAAAAAATTCAAATCGTATTTTCAACTTATCTCTATGGGTTTACTCAAATTTAGAGCAGAAACACTCATTGGATGAAAAATTTGATTCCTCACTCAAGGAGTACCCATGTTGCATACTTTTGATGGACCCTACTACACGAAAAATGAGAAATACATGAAAAATGTGATTGCAATCACGTTTTTTCATGTATTTCTCATTTTTCGTGTAGCAGGGTGCATCAAAAGTATCAAAAGTATGCAACATGGGTAGTGCTTGGATGAGGAATTAAATTTGTCATCGAACGAGTACTCTTGCTCAAAATTTGAGTAAAACTTTAGGGAGATAAGTTGAAAATACAAGTTAAAAATGTAGTTTTATTATTTTATTACTTTTTAATATTTTTACACTTTTACTCCAAAAATGGTGAATCATCCCCCATGGTTGACATCATCATATTGAATCCTATTGGTTCTTATAAAGTTTATTTTTGTTGTACATCTTTCTTAGGAGGCCCATTTTAGACCTCAAAATTCCCCTAATGAAGAGAATCTTGCAAGGAAAGACGAAGCCCACATCAGTGAGGATGGTCACTGCTACGTAGGCTAAGCACAATTCCACGAAAGGGTGTGTGATGTTTACAGTTCATATTTCTAGTGACAAGGCTAAGGATGTTGAGGATGCATAAATATTCAAGATATACCCTATAGTAAGGCACTTTCAGGATGTGTTTCTAGTAAATATTCTAGAGTTTCCTCCCCACAGGGAAGTGGAATTTTCTATTGAGTTGGTACCAGGAGAACATCGACATCAAAGGAACCTTACAGTATGAGCACACTAGAGTTAGTAGAGTTGAAGTTACAGCTGAAGGAAATGCTTGATAAGGGATATATTAGGCCAAGTGTATCGCCTTAGGGTACACTAGTGTTGTTCGTGAAGAAGAAGGATGCTACCCTAAGGTTGTGCATTGATTACAGATAGTTGAACAAGGTGACAATTAAGAACAAGTACCCATTTTCGAGGATTGATGACTTCTTTTTATTATTTGAATGGAGTAGCAATGTTCTCGAAGCTCATATAAGATCAGGATATCATCAAGTATGCATCAAGGCAGAGGACATCTACAAGACTTCTTTGAGGACCAAGTATGGGAATTATAAGTTTTTTGTAGTTCCTTTTGGCCTAACGAATGCGCCAGTTATTTTTATGAGCTTGATGAATAATGTGTTGCATCCTTATCTGGACAAGTTTTTTATTGTGTTCATTGATGATATATTGATATATTCTAAGAATGAGGAAGATCATGTCAAACACTTAGCAGTAGTATTGAGATTCCTAAGAGAGAACCAATTGTATGCCAAGCTTAGCATGTGTAGCTTCTTTTAGACAAAGGTACGTCACTTGGGACATGTTGTCTCCAAGGAAGGCATAGTTGTGGATCAAGAAAATATAAGGGCTATCATGGAGTGGGAAACTCTTAAGAATGTGGATGAAGCCATATCATTCATGGGGTTAGCAAGTTACTATAGGAGGTTCAACTCGAACTTCTCACGCATTTCATATCTTATTACATCATCACAAAGGAAAGGTAATAAATTTGAATGGACAAAGAAGTGTGGGACTAGTTTTGAGCAGTTGAAGCAGTTGTTGGAAAAATCTCTAGTTCTTAAAATTGCAAATCCAAACAAAGATTTTGCGGTGGGTACATATGCTTGCAAGAGAGGACTTGGCAGAGTCTTGATGCAGGAGAGACAGGCGGTGTGTTATGAGTTGAGGAATTTGAAAGAGCATGAAAAGAACTATGTGAATCATGATCTTGAGTTGGTAGCTATTATTCATGCCTCGAATATCTGGAGGCATTATCTTCTTGGCAAGAGGTTTGTATTGATGAGCGATCATAGTGGGTTGAGATATTTGTTTAGCCAACCGAATCTAAATGCCAGGTAGGCTAGGTGGCTGGACATAATCAGTGAGTTTTACTTCAAGATCATATACATTAAGGGTAAGGAGAACAAGGTTGCAGATGCTCTTAGTAGGAGAGTGTAGATGAACCATGTTGCAATGGTGAGCTCTTATGGGATAGATTTACAGGATCGGATCTTTCAAGAAGGCGAGTAGGATGACACGTAAATGGAGCTTAGGCACATGTTTCACCACAGTATAAGTGAAAAAGATGTGGATTATCGTCTTACAGTAGATTGTTTGATCAGATTCAGGGACAGGATCCATGTATCGAATGACAGTGGGCTCAAGAAGCTTATATTAAGGGAGTTTCATGTCAAACCATATTAAGGTCACCCAGGATATCATAATAAATTAACAACAGTGAAGAAGTTCTACTATTGGCCGAATATGAAGAAGTAAGTCACACATTTTGTGGCTAGATGTTTGGACTTTCATCAGGTGAAAGCAAAGTGTATGCATCTAGGTGGTTTGCTTCAGCCTATTTTGATTTTACAATGGAAATTGGAGGTCATTTCCATGGATTTCATTACAGGTCTTTTGAGGACATCGCGACAGCATGATTCCATCATGGTTGAGGTCGATAGGTTGAGAAAGGTAGCTCACTTCATTCTAGTAAAGACTACTTATTCAACTAGTGGGGTGGCGCATGCCTTCTTTAGGTAGATAGTGAGGTTGCATGGTGTTACGAAGAAGATTATGTCAGATAGGGATAATATGTCCACTTCCAAGTTTTGGAAGTAGTTGTTTATAGGTTTTGGGATAGAGTTGGCCTTTAGTACAACCTACCATCCACATACAGATGGATAGAAAAAGAGGGTCAACATGATTCTAGAGGATATGTTGAGGATGTATGCCGTGCACTAGCAGAGGAGATGAGAGGAGTACCTTCCATTGCTTGAGTTTTCTTAAAACAATGTTTATCAGGAGTTACTAAAGATGAGTCCTTTTTAGGCACTCTATGGGTGATGTTGTAATACTCCCATTAGGTGGAGTGATCCGGTGAACATGGTACTTATTGGATTAGATAAGTTGGCAGAAAGATGCAGGTTATAAAGAATAATCTAAAGGCAACATGGGACAGGAAGAAAAGTTATGAAGACTAGCAGAGGGCATTTAAGGAGTTTCAGGTTGGGGACCATGTGTATTTGTGAATCAAGCCGAAGAAGATATCCTTGATGATTGGATCATGTGTGAAGTTTTCACCTCGATGTTTTTGGAATTTTGAGATCCTTGAGAGGATTAAACCAGTAGCCTATAGACTTGCACTGCCTCCAACAATGAAAGTCCATGATGTTTTCCATGTTTCATTGCTTAAGAGATATGAAAAGGATTTTGATCATGTTATTGATTGGTCTATATGCAGGTGGAAAGAGAAGGAGAATTCTAGTTAGAACCTCAGTGGATATTGCAATGGAAACAACACATGCTCCAGACCAGAGAAATTGATGAAGTTAATGTGTAGTGTAAGCACTTGGGGCCCGATGAAGCTACATGGGAGATGGTTGATCAGATGTGAGTTATGTGTCCTTCATCATTTTCTACTTGAGGCAAAGAAGCTTTTGTATATGTATATATGTACATGGATGTAAACACCTCCATGAGATGTGTTATAAAGCTCCAATAAGAGGTATGGTTGTCATGATGTCATGATGGTTTTGCTTTTAAGCAGTTTGTTAATTGTAAATATTGCAATGAGGTGGGTTATAAAGCTCCATGGTAGTATGTTTTCTTTTTAATCTACTTTTCTCATTGTGGGTGTCATAGAACACTGAGGATGTTGTTACCCTAAGGGGGAAGGCTCTGTAATAGCCCTAGGTTCAAATTTCATGTAATAAAAATTAATAAAGGAAAAATAAGGCCAAGGTCAAGGGACACTTTTTGCAAGATGAATGTTGGGAAAAATATACTAGTGGACATCACTTGCTATGTATTATGGCTAAGGGGAAATTGGCAAAGGCAATGGCAAAGGCTTTGAAAAGTAAAAAAGGCATTATTTGTATTTTATTTATGAAAATAAAGGAAAATAGGAGAAAAGGGAGGTGAAAGGTCACAAGTGCATGTGACGAAGAAATTGAAGGAAAATAAGGAAAATGAAGAAATTAGAGGCCTTAATAATAAAAATACATCAGAGCATAAATTTATAGCCTTTTGTCAATTCATTCTTAGAATTGGTTCCAGAGAGGATGATCCAGGTGGATATTGGTGGTCACCTGCCAAGTCCACCTAGACCCCCACCATTGTCTTTCTCAGCATTTTCAGTTTCCTTAATTGTAGCACAACTTACTATTTTTAGCAGTTTTCCGGGTCCTGAACTTCCGAAGCCGTTTTGAGGCCCTAAACGACGTTTTTTGGGGAATCCAGGGGCAACACATGGACTGGTGTTGCCCGTTCCAACAATGATAGTGCTTGGATAGATCTTTCTAATGAGCTATTGTACGCGTCAAACGGAGATCATATGCCAAAGTTACGACCCCGGGAAGTTGATGTACCAACTTACCCCCAAACGGGGCCCACAGTTTGGCGTTTCATCTCCTAGGGTTAGGTTTTGGAATGTTAAGGATTTTTCCATTGTTTCTCAACAATAAATAGGCCTTCGAGCCTCATTGTAACACAGTTCAAAGACATGTAGCCATCACATCTCTTCTCAGAGATAAGCTACCATCGCCCTAGCTAGTTTATTTCCATTTCTGTTTGTAAGCATATTTCAGTAGTTTCCATTAATGAAATGAAGTATTATTTCCGCTGCATCTTTGTGTATAAGGTTATCTCTGTAATTTGTTGCATTCCTGTTTAAATCTGGATCAGTGGTATCAGAGCGGTCTGCTTTTTCTCTGTTTTTCTTTGCATGTCCCCAACAAGGTCAGGATATAAGGAGTTAGGGCTTGAACTGGTTGAACCTTTGCAAGACCAGCCTCGCAAATCCCGACGGCCTCCCATGGCGGACGAGAAGAAAGACGAGGGGGCAGGAGATCCCATCAAAATCTTGCTCGAAGAAGCGCTCGAGCGACAACGGAACGCGATGATGGACAGCTTTGCGCAGATCCTTCAGCGGCTACCCAGAAGCGGCGCATCGGCTTCCAACAGCTCCTCTGGAAACGCCACACCCTTTAAGGTACAAGTTAATTTTGAAATCCCCATATTTGAGGGTCAGATAGACGCCGATGCCGTAGATAAATGGTTAAATCTGCTAGAGGGTTATTTTTCTGTTCATGAATTTTCGAGTCGGGAAAAGATTGTTTTTGCTCTTCTCAAAGCAGCCCCCCACGTCAAGGACTGGTGGGAAACCTACTGCGAGCAGAAGGATGAAAGTACTGGCTCACTATTTTCAGCCGCACCCACCTGGGATTCGTTCTGGGATGCCATCGAGCAGTACTACCCTGTCGGAAGCTATGAGGATGAATACATAAAGTGGACCACGCTGCGGCAGGGAAGGGACCAAGATGTGCCGGAGTTCACCAATCTTTTCCATACCCTTCGCACAAAGTTGGGTATCAAGGATTCGGAGCAACATTTGATACTCAAATACCGTGGCTGCCTGCACAAGTACATCCAGGAAGAAATACAGTTCCTAAACATCCCCTCGCTCGGCGCAGCATACCGGTATGCCGTCAAGGTCGAGCAGAAGTTTAAACAAAAGAAGCGAGACTTTGGATCTACGAATCCAAAGCAGGGGAAAGGTGCCCCTAAACCACAGAACAAAGGACAAAGCCAAGGCGGGACAGCCCAAGACAACCAGCCGAAGCTGCAAGCAAAGAGCAACGCCGCGAAGCCGAGAAAGGACACTGGAAAATGGTGCGAGTTCCATAAGAGCTCCACTCACAACACAAGTGAGTGTCGGGCCAAGCAGTCACTGGTGGCTGAGCTAAAGGTTTCAGAATCAGATGCATGTTCCGACTCTGAGTCAAAACCCGATAAGGGGTATGAAAAAGGGAAGCAGATCATTGATGCGGATCCCAACGCCACTGTTGCTACCGCAAAGATCCAGAAAAATGAACCTGAAGATCCAGAGGAGGAGGAGCGTCTCTTCCACTCCCAGATGTGGGTAAAGGGCTCCCCGATACAGTTCATTGTTGATAGCGGGAGTCAAAAGAACCTCATTTCGGCAGAGGTCGTGAAGCGATTGGGCTTACTAACCACAGCACATCCACAACCATACACCATTGGGTGGCTTCACCAAGGGCGAGATCTTCACGTGAGCCAGCAGTGTCGCCTTCCATACAACATCAAGCCCTTCACGGATGAGGTATTGTGTGACATTGCTCCCCTTGAAGTTTGTGATGTATTACTAGGACAACCATACTTGTGGAAGCGACATGCTGTGTATGAATCAAGGCCCCGTGCTGTTATTATTACATTGGGAAATAAGTTGTTCAGGATACCAGAGGTAGCACCACCTGCCGCCATCTCTTTGATTACTGCAAAACAATGCAGTAAGATCATTTCCAAAACCAGGAAATTTGTTTTCCTGATGATACGCCCTCAAGGGAAGAAGAAGACAGTGGCCGCGGCCTCCAAACGGGGTCCCTCTGCATGGCAGCTACAGATGGACAAGATTGTGGAGGAGTACGAAGGCATCTTCACCTCCCCGGCAGGGGTTCCTCTGCAATGTCAAGTCAAGCACTCCATCGATCTGACACCAGGTGCGCCGCTACCCAATGGACCAATTTATCGGCGCTCCGTTCTGGAGAACAATGAAATCAAGAGGCAGATTCAGGAGCTCCTGCAGAAAGGTCACATCCATCCGAGTTCTTCGCCCTGTGGGAGCCCGATAGTGTTGGTACAGAAGAAGGATGGGATGTGGAGACTCTGTATTGACTCTCGGGCGCTGAACAAGATCACTGTCCATAATAGGTACCCAATCCCGCGGATTGATGACCTCCTAGACCAACTAAAGGGGGCGAAATATTTTAGCAAGATCGATCTGAAGTCAGGATATCACCAGGTACTAATTGAACCCTCAGATGTGTGGAAGACTGCCTTCAAATCCAAGGAGGGCCTCTTCGAATGGTTGGTCATGCCTTTCGGATTGACAAATGCTCCTGCAACCTTTATGAGGCTAATGGATGACATCTTGTGGCCATTCACCAACTCCTTTGTAGTAGTATACTTGGATGACATTCTGATCTTTAGCCAGAGTTGGGAAGAGCACCTCCAACACATCTGATAGGTTCTCCAAACACTGCGGCAACACAAGCTATGTGCCAATTTGGAGAAATGCACTTTTGGCATGACCGAGGTTCAGTATCTGGGATACATCATTGATGAACAGGGGGTGCATGTCGATCCAGCCAAGGTCCAAGTCATTCGGGATTGGCCCTCTCCAACCACTCTAACAGAGCTCCGCAGCTTTCTAGGTCTTGCCAACTTCTACCGCAGGTTTGTGTTGGGATTTTCTCATATTTCTTGGCCCTTGAGTCAAGTCACCAAGGGCGGGGCGAAAGCAAAATTCTTTTGGTCTGAATCTCAACAGAAGGCATTCAGGGAGTTGAAGGATCGCCTCTGCACGGCACCAGTGCTCGCGTTACCAGATTTACAACAACCATTTGAGGTCGAGACAGATGCCTCTGACTATGCTATTGGGGCAGTCCTTACTCAACATGGACATCCAGTGGCATATCACAGTGAAACACTTTCAGACACAGTCCGGAAGTACCCCACTTATGATAAAGAGATGTATTCCATTGTACAGGCCTGCCGACAGTGGAAGCATTACATTTTGGGGAAGGAAACGGTCATCCACACAGACCACCGACCTCTGCAGTTCATACAGACCCAAGGGAAATTGCAGAATGATCGCCATCAGAAGTGGTCTACATACCTGCAACAGTTTCACTTAAATATCAAGTATAAAAAGGGCAGCACCAATAATGTTGCAGATTGCCTCAGTCGACCACCGATCATGGCGGTAACCACCATGCTCAACTCTTGCGGGCACGAGACTTCTGATTGGCCACTTCTCTACAAAAGCGACCCAGAATTCGGCCACACATACCAGACACTCTTGGAGGGTCGGCAGGTTGCAGATTTTCACCTCCAAGATGCCCTATTATGCCACCTCGGTCACCTTTGTGTTCCTTCAAGCGAGCATGCCAAGATGATTTGGGAAGCACACTACAGTCGGGCTGCTGGGCATTTCGGGGTCGAGAAAACAGTGGCAGTACTACAAAACTATTTCTATTGGCCGAATCTTCGACAGGATGTTGGGAAGTACATCCGATCATGTACTGCCTGTGCCATTGCCAAACCGACCATTAAGAAGCAAGGCCTCTATACCCCGTTGCCTACCCCTAGTCGACCTTGGGAATCCATCTCCATGGATTACATGTCAGGCCTTCCTTCCACTAAGCATGGAAATGACTGTGTTTTTGTGGTCGTCGACAGGTTCTCAAAGATGGCCATTATGATGGCCTGCAAGAAGAATATCACAGCAGAAGCCACTGCTAAACTCTTCTTTGAACGAGTGTGGGTGCACTTTGGGATCCCACAGTCTATCATCTCAGATCGGGACAGTCGGTTTCTCAGCACCTTTTGGTCCAGTCTCAGGTCAATGCTGGACACCAAACTCACGAAGTCCACAGCCTTCCATCCTCAAACTGATGGCCAGACAGAGGTTGTCAATAGGATGATTGTGCACATTCTGCGCATGTATAACTCAAAGCATCCACGCACATGGGATGAGAGCCTCCCCTACGTTCAACACAGCTACAACCGAGCTCTTCACAGCTCCACTGGCCATAGCCCTTTTCAAGTGGGTTTGGGATTCCAGCCACTATGCCCCATTGATGTGGCCATGCCACTTGCAGCTACTCACATGAATTCAGCTCATGTCCAGTCCGAAACAGATAAGGCCACCAGCTTCATTGAGCGCATCCAACATATTCGCCAGCAGGTCCATGACATTCTTGAGAAATCAAATGCCAAGTACAAGCAGCGACATGATCAACATCGGGTGCCACACAAGTTTCAGGTGGGCGACAAAGTCTGGTTGCATTTGCAAAAGGAACGCCTTACAGGAGCCTATCGAAAATTGAGACCACTCCGATATGGTCCTTACACCATTACTAAGGCTATGGGAGACAATGCATTTGAGCTCAGAATTCCCCCATTCCTTGGCCTGCACCCAGTATTCAATGTGGACCGCCTTCGGCCATACTTTCCACCATTGCTAGACACATCCGACATTGCAGAACAGCTCAAACCCACAGAATTAAATCTAGATTGCATGGAACAAGCTGCAACTGATCGGATCATGGACACGCAGATCAAGAACACTCGCCAACAGAATATCCAACTGTATCGAGTTGTCAAAGCGGGCCAACTCCTTCAGCAGGGCAAGTGGCTCACCAGGGAACAAGTTCAGCAGAAGTTTCCTCATCTCATGGAGGAGCTCAATGCAATGGGGACCATTGCTTCCTAAGGGGGGAGGAATGATCCAGGTGGATATTGGTGGCCACCTACCAAGTCCACCTAGACCCCCACCATTGTCTTTCTCAGCATTTTCAGTTTCCTTAATTATAGCACAACTTACTATTTTTAGCAGTTTTTCGGGTCTTGAACTTCCGGAGTCGTTTTGAGGCCCTAAACGACGTTTTTTGGGGAATCCAGGGGCAACACGAGTCCATGGAATGGACTGGTGTTGCCCGTTCCAACAATGATAGTGCTCGGATAGATCTTTCTAATGAGCTATTGTATGCGTCAAACGGAGATCATATGCCAAAGTTACGACCCCGGGAAGTTGATGTACCAACTTACCCCCAAACGGGGCCCACAGTTTGGCGTTTCATCTCCTAGGGTTAGGTTTTGGAATGTTAAGGATTTTTCCATTGTTTCTAAACAATAAATAGGCCTTCGAGCCTCATTATAACACAGTTCAGAGGCATGTAGCCATCACATCTCTTCTCAGAGATAAGCTACCATCGCCCTAGCTAGTTTATTTCCATTTCTGTTTGTAAGCATATTTCAGTATTTTCCATTAATGAAATGAAGTATTATTTCCGCTGCATCTTTGTGTATATGGTTATCTCTGTAATTTGTTGCGTTCCTGTTTAAATCCGGATCAGAGGAGAAGAGCACCAAGAGGAGAAGGAAAGCAAGAAATCAAAGGAAGGACAAAGAAGGTTAAGGAAAACAAAGGAAAGCAAATATCAAGCAAGGAAAGGTTGGATCAAGAAACCTCAGTAGTAATACTTGTAGGTAACAGGTTGCATGCATGTTTTCCTAGCTGGTTTCAACCTGCATGGTAGGTGCATGTGTGTATTTGGTTTCATTTTTGTGAGTGACATGGATTTTTCTCAGTTTTGATAGTGGTTTTTAGCCTTCCCTTGTAATTTTCAGATAGCGATGGTGTGATGAGATCCTTTCTCAATCGATATTTGGATTGCCAGAGGGTTTTGAATCTAGGTGAGGTTGTCTTAGAAAAATCACAAGGGTTGCGGGTGGAGATGGTTTTCTTCGCGAAGCCCTCAACCGGTGGGTGGAGAGAGAAAAATTCCTCAAGGGATGGGCGGGAATTCTGAGGCATCCAAGCTTGGTTTGATTTTGTGATCTCAAAGCCGGTTTAGGTGAGATCATGGTATAGTGAGGGTGGAGGAGATTTAACCTCCGTATTTCTTTGGTTATTTATGGATTGGTTTATCCCGCAAGATCTAACATTCATGCTTGGAATATGGCATGGGGGTGATTGGATGAAAGAAAGATTTGGTTTAGCCCAACCTATGGTCAGTGGTACGTGGAAGTCCTTGAATTGGTTATCTTTTGCATATGGTTATTAAGAGTTAAGTTTCTCTCATCTCTAATAAGTAAATGTACTTGTTATTATTTGGCTTTAATGGTTGTTCTATCATTGTTATATATTTTTCTATATTTTGGTTATAAGCATGGTTATATGACAGATCTAACTATGACTCTCATCACATCTTATTCACTCAATGTGTGGTTAATGAATGCATGACCTAACTGGTGTTATGAAAGCTATTTCGAGAAGGAATTTTTCCTTCTTGTTAAACCTTAGATAATTTTTCAGATCCTTATGTTCAAGTATTCTTTCATGACATGTAGATTGCATGTTCATCATGTGTTTGACGGAATGTCATTCCTAGCTGGGAGAAGTCAGGTTAAGTCCTGGTTAAATTCTTTGTTTGGAAGCCTTGTTTCTATGTGATTCATCTTTTATGGAAGTTTCATTGAGTTCTGAGCAGCGACCTGATTCTTAGCCCTGAAAAAGTGGATCGGAATTCGGGGTTCCTAGCATAGAATTGACTGAAAGATCCACATTCGCTGGGAAGCAAGCCTATGGGAGCAATTGGAGGGTTATAGTCACTTGGAGGTCTTGGCAAGGGAGCGAATGAAGCTCTACGCCAGTGAAACGGAGAGAACTCAAAGGTTGGACACCTGGAGTGGTTGGGTTGCTCTTGGAGGTCCTATGGCACCTAAGGGAGGTCAATAAAGTCCTAAGTTGTCAACTCCATTTCCTTAAGGTCACATAAGAGGTTGCGTCTTATCAAGAGATATGGTTAATAATTTCTTTGATAGTGATTTCAAAGAGAGAAATATTATCCTTCTTGAAAGTTGAAAAGGATATCTAATATCAAGAGATATGGTTAATGATTCGAATGACTAATATATGCTTTTGTGCAAGTCATTGTGATATGTGGCTAGCTCTCAAACATCGACTATATGATAATAAGATAAAAATTATGCATGAGTCTTGGGGAACCAACATAATAATAAGTGTCTTCCTAGCTGAGACTTAGACTAGCATGCATCAATGTGCTCTTAGCTCATCTGTACAAAAGTAGTATGAGTTGATGATGTATTAAACCTCTTGCAGGATACTCCTTTTAAATACTTTAGGTAGATATTGGGAGTGATTACTCTCTCCTTTCTCATCTAATTCCTCTAATAAAAGAAGAAAGGAAGTTGTCCAAGAGAGTAAAGCGATAAATGTAATACAAAGGTCAACGTGAGAAGTAGATGACAAGTCCACATGATCAACATAATAAGGGGAGATTATTTATAGGGGTAATATAGTTTCCATTGATGTAAAAGGAGGATAATTAAGCAGAAGCATTCCAAGTTATATAGAAAGGTGGAAATTAAGAACAAACATTGCATAGTTATTCAAAAAGGGGGGGATTGGGAAAGCATTACATAATCGGTATAATATGTCTTGTGGTTATTGTAGGGGGAGTATAAGCAAACAATCATGAAAGGTGAGGTGTTTTTCATGCACAAAGGGGGGGAATAAACACTTCAACAAAGTGTTGTTGAGAGTGTTTCTCTATTTCCATCAATGAATCTTACACTACTTTCTTCCATGATTGGTAACAATGTTTAGTGTTTCCACGAATACCAAAGGGGGAGAATGTTAGAAATTATTTTCATTGATGCCAACGGTGTTACCAAAGATTATTGAAGTCAAAGGTGGTTTCAAGGAGATTGTTAGAATATCATTATCATTAATGACAAAGGTGATTTGGGATCCTAATCTTTGGAGCCATATTAGGTATAGAAGATCTACTCAAACTGCACATGCAAAGTGATCAAATGTTAGGGTACAAAATCTCTAGAAGTACCTATATTACCATTGAAGGTCATATATTTTCTTTAGAGAAAGTATTTGATGGTTAAAGGAAGACAAAGAAGTTTTATTTTACAATCGTTTTTTTATATCATGATCTGATAAAACAATATAAAAGATTAAAGGAAAAATAATTTCATATCAGGTTATTTATTTTTCTCTTCTATAATATTAAAAAACATTTCAGAAAAATCACAAAATTCTCATGAAATAAACATTGTAAAATTCACCAAAATCAATAGATGTTGAGTTAAACAACAAAATCACAAAATTCTCATGGAATAAACATTACAAAATTCGCCAAAATCAATGGACATTGAGCTAAACAATCACGTAGATTATAATTTATATTAAAAATAAGTTTGAGAAATTCCTAAAATATATATTTTCATGCTAATGCTTATTTAGCATACTTCATCATAGCATGCATGATAGATAGTAAGGTGCAAGAGATGCACTCTTGTTATAAAATATGAGCAAAATTTTCCATGGCCAATATTTAGATTATCAATTTTATATGAAAAAATTATAATTTTTATATATACCTTATTCATTTTTATTTTTATTAAATTATTTATATATTTTATTATTAAATTTTTTCCTCATCACGTTTTATTAATTATCTATACAGACATTTATACCCCATGCGTTTAAACAAATCTTAAATATAATATCAAGAACCTAAAATCTTACACAACCACAAGAAGATCAGATAACCTCGAAGATTAATAAAGATAAAATAACTAGTAGACAAAATCAAATAAATGGCAGGATTGATATGTTTAGCTAGTTGTAGTTGAGTAATCAACATATTCTTATCAACTTTGACTATATGTGTAAGGACCTCCGGTTGCGGGTGCGACGGGCGCTGGTGAAGTCGTGCACGAGGGCGTGCGAGCAGGCACGCGGGCGGGCGCACGAGCGAAGGCTGAACGACAATGCGACGTTTACACGAGCTTTGTGCGACGAAAGAGGAAACGACATGCGACACTTGGAAATGCAACTAAGTGTTGGACAAAACTTATACGATGGCTAAGGGAGCTTGCAAGCCAACTTTTAAAAGAGGCTTTGTGGGCGTATTATGGTGGCTTTGGGGGTCGGCCAAGGGGCTGCAACCCCATGTAAACCCATGCAGATATGGCTATATATATGTGAGAATGAGAGCTCATTAAGGCATCGAATTCTCTCATCTCTTCTACGCATAGAGTCAAGGGGTAAAACTAGAAGTGCGCAGATTTAAGTGGAGCTGCGCATATCTCATGCGCTCTACTTGAAGGTGCACTTGGAGGTTGTCTTGAGCCGGTCGAGGTGTGGGCAAGGTGTGCCGGGGGTTCGGTGGATGTGCAGAATTGTGCAGGACTTGGCAAGGGTATCTAGGTGGCTCGGGTGAGCACCGCCCTTCGTGCAAGAGGTGCACACGGTTGTAAAAGGCAGGGTTGCCTCTCTTTGTAATATTTGGCTAAGTGTGAGACTTGGTTTGGCAAGACACACTTGTATGTTGTAAATTGATATTCTTAATATATTGTCGGGCAGACTCACATTACGGGGAGTTGCCCCTCCCCTTTATACTTGTTGCAATTGTTGATGTTCTTGTTATAATTGCATGATGATAATGAATGAGTATGGGCTTCATTAAGTATAAAGGATAATTGTATGTTTACTTGGTTGCGAAACACAAGCTAAGTAATGTTAATGTGAAAGTAGGCGTAGTCCACGAATGTTAGTATTGGTGAGAAGAAAGTGTTCGGTGGTGCCGCACCTTGCTACAAGAGGTTGGAAGACTACCGCAGGTGTAGGGGCATGACAGGTGGTATCAGAGCAGCTTATTCCGGGTATTGAAGGGTGAAGCTGTTGAGCAAGGTTGCTCGTGACAGGTACTTGCAGGTGAAGGAAGCCGTTTCACACGAAGTGGAACAAGGGTTGGTTCAGGTTGCAGGTGACTTGGTAAAGATGTCTATCTTGCAGAAATTGGGTTTTGCAACCTTCGAAGAATTTGAAGGAAGTCTACTTGAAGAGTCAAAAGAAGTAAGACAAGGATTTGCAGAGTGTGGCAAAAGGTTGTTTGAAACAAAGGATGCTCTTCGTGCCTTGGTCAAGGAAGGGGTTTCTGACAGGAATAAGGAGGAAGCCTATCAACTTGCGAAGGAAGTGGACTTGCTTGAAGCAGAACTCAAGGGACTAGAGATAAGACAGAAATTGAACCAGAAAAAGTGGGATTGCCTAGCTCTTGAGGTAAGGCATCTCAAAGCCTTGAAAAAGAAGGTTGAATCTGATGGGAAGAATGAAGATGCTTCTGTGGGGATGATGCAGATACTTGGTGCTTCTGCTACTACGGAAGTGGCCTCTAGAAGGGATCCTGAAAGGAACAAGTTGGAGTATGTTCGAATGAAGGTTGGAGGTACTGATGTGCTCACTATGGTGGATAGTGGGGCTTCTCACAACTTCATGGGCGAAGATACTGCGAGAAGAATTGGGCTGAAATTTATACCGGAAAAGGCACAAATGAAGACAGTGAATTCTCCTCCTATTGAGATTCTTGGTATAGCTGAAAGGGTGGACACTACACTTGGTGAATGGACCGGGAAGGTGGACTTCACTGTAGTGCAGATTGATGACTGTGAGGCTGTATTGGGGATGGAGTTTATGAAACAATTTGATGCCATGATCGTTCCACATTTGAAGAAGCTCTACATTTATGATGGAAGGGAAGATGTACCCATTGGTGTTCCAACCATTGGTGTGACAAGGCCTGATTGTAAATTGGGAGTGATGCAAATGGAGGATAAGGAGAAGGTGAACAAGCGGTTGTATAATGTTGAGAGAAAGCTTGTGGAGCACTCATTGGTCATCAAGACACTTTCAGATAGCATCTTGGATTTGACAAGAAGGCTAGAGTTGGTGGAGGATGATGATGATGAGGAGGAGGTATATGTGAGGCCGGATGTCCAGAAGGAAGACCGGGTTGCTTATCTACAAAGGATGGAGATTGAGGATCCTAATAGGTGGATCGAGTTGATTAGTGAGGGAGAGCCTTCAGGCTCTACTCCCTCTACATCTTCTTAGATGGATGAAGAAGATGGGGCTCATTGTTAGCTGCTCATGGCAGTGAGTCCTTAAACATGTTTGAGCAGGTATGACTGATGGTGCAGGGATGGCTTGGCATCAAGCATCATGACATGTTGCAGATGAGATGGATGGAGTTTCCATGGACCTGAGCATGGATTATGGAGATAGATTCTTGATGAATCAAGGATGTGGAAGATGTTAGAGGAACAGCTGATGATGGCATGAGGATGTTCACTCTTATGGATTGAGCATGATGGTTGGATTAGCTACCCAACTAGTTCAGACATGGGGTTCGGAAGTGTGCAGAGATATGTTGGCATCGTGCTGGAGTATCATGGCAAAGGTTCACATGGGGACACATGATGAGGTCGACACGAGATGTTACAGTAGAGATTGTGGCAGAGAGGTCGATGATCATGGATCGAGATGATATCTGATGGACAGCATACCGTTGAGGTACATACCTTGGTATGGTGAGCTTGGTGGCAGTTGGTCACTAAGTCGAGATATGATGGAGATGGGACTCTACATATGTTGCAGGGATGTTTGCTTTGTGTAGAAAGGTCGACATCATGGATGATGATGATCTTGGTGGATGGCTACCGGGATGGTATGTTGTCGAGGATGACAACAATTTCAGGTGGAGGAGGATGTAAGGACCTCTGGTTGCGGGTGCGACGGGCGCCGGTGAAGTCGTGCACGAGGGTGCGCGCGCGGGCGAGCGCACAGGCGAAGGCTGAACAACAATGCGACGTTTACACGAGCTTTGTGCGACGAAAGAGGAAACGACATGCGACACTTGGAAATGCGACTAAGTGTTGGACAAAACTTATACGATGGCTAAGGGAGCTTGCAAGCCGACTTGTAAAGGAGGCTTTGTGGGCGTATTATGGTGGCTTTGGGGGTCGGCCAAGGGGCTGCCAACCCCATGTAAACCCACGCAGAGATGGCTATATATATGTGAGCATGAGAGCTCATTAAGGCATTGAATTCTCTCATCTCTTCTACGCATAGAGTCAAGGGGTAAAACCAGAAGTGCGCATATTTAAGTGGAGTTGCGCATATCTCATGCGCTCTACTTGAAGGTGCACTTGGAGGTTGTCTTGAGCCGGTTGAGGTGTGGGCAAGGTGTGCCCGGGGTTCAGTGGATGTGCAGAATTGTGCAGGACTTGGCAAGGGTATTTAGGTGGCTCGGGTGAGCACCGCCCTACGTGCAAGAGGTGCACACGGTTGTAAAAGGTAGGGTTGCCTCTCTTTGTAATATTTGGCTAAGTGTGAGACTTGGTTTGGCAAGACACACTTGTATGTTGTAAATTGATATTCTTAATATATTGTCGGGCAGACTCACATTACGGGGAGTTGCCCCTCCCCTTTATACTTGTTGCAATTGTTGATGTTCTTGTTATAATTGCATGATGATAATGAATGAGTATGGGCTTCATTAAGTATAAAGGATAATTGTATGTTTACTTGGTTGCGAAACACAAGCTAAGTAATGTTAATGTGAAAGTAGGCGTAGTCCACGAATGTTAGTATTGGTGAAAAGAAAGCGTTCGGTGGTGCCGCACCTTGCTACAAGCGGTTGGAAGACTACCGCAGGTGTAGGGGCGTGACAATATGCCTTGAGAAAAACCAATTTTGAACATTGGACGGTTTGAGATATTGACTTCGGTCTTTATAAGCTTATTTAATGATAATTGCATTAATGTAATTAACCACCTAAGAAAACCCAATATTCTAAAACAGATCTTATTTAATGATAATTGCAGTGTGTAATTAACCACCTAAGAAAACCCAATATTCTAAAACAGATCTGAGGATTGGAGGCGTTGGTGCTTTTCTTTTGGGAGAAAAATGAGACGATCCTATTCCGTTAGATTACTGATAGTAAAAAGAAGGTCATTACATTGCAGTTAAATATTTTATCGAAAACGAAAACGAAGGCTTCACGTCCGTCTTCGTCTTTTCAGATACAATTTTGAGTGACAACGGCTTCAAATCTAAGACAGATCAATCGAAAGAGCTTGGATTGATAATGTTTTTAACTTTCAAAGAGAGGCAAAGCTTTTTCTCAAATACAATCGTTTCTAATTGGCGTTGACACGTCGAATGGTCTAGTCCCAAACGTCATGAACCTCGATTCCATTAATTCCAATTTCTTCTGGCTGTGGCAATGCAAAATCATTTTGAATGACTGGATGTTCATTCAACTGCCAAATATCATCCTCCCACAGGGACCCATAGAAAACTTCACTGGTCTCATCATAGCTATGCACAGCATCCAAATACATAATTTCCGGAATTGAATCTCCATCGGCATAGCTCATGATGATTCCAAGTTCATCCGGACTAAACTGATCTACGAACAAATCAAGCTCTACGCGAGAATTTTCGTAACATGTGAAGTCTCCTATATCAGAAGTGACCGAGGTCACTTGAGATTTCTGGTCTGCAGTTAATTCGCCATGCTTTTTTGAACCCATCTGGTCAGCACTGCCCTCCTCTCCATCGGGTGACTCGATATTATGATCTGATTGGGTCTTCAACCCAATTTCGTTATCCAGAGAATTTATAACCGCCTTGATCCCTACGTCGCTCTCTTCTGTGACATCTTTGCCATTCGCAAAGGTTAATCCGCCATTAATTCGCTTCGCGTCTGGCAAAGCCAACCAGCCATTCCAATACTCATCTCTCCCTCGCTTGGAGACTGCCATACTTACCGCTGTGATTAAAAAACAATAGATACAACACTTCAGAGCCTTGTTTATACCATCCGACTTTTCCTTCTAGATTTAATGAAAGAACCAAGTTGTCAGCCTAAAACTGGTCTACTATATATAGGTAGTTGGGAGAGAGAAAATCAGAAGAGATCCCGGCTGAGGTGGAAGCTTCCCCAATAAATCCAACGTAACCCAACGTTATGCCTTTAGAAGCATTTTCTTTTTTCAGACTTTCTTGAAATGGCATCCGTAAAAGCCGCGTAAAACTAATGCAGTGCCCAATAACTGAATCTGAGATAAAACAGCATTCGAAGGAGCCGCGTCGAACAAACGCGTGGCCAACATCACGACGGCTACCCAAGTTCATTTTCATTCAAACTGACCACTCTTTTCAGTCATGCATATCTAAACCTCCTCGATACGTTGCAAGACGCGGTGCGTTTCTCTTTCGCATGAACGTGCACAAAATTACCCACAACTTTGGCACCGTTTGTATGTACTTCGCGGAAACAGCAAACCAACGCGTGGTCCAAATCACGGTGCGGAAAGCAGTTAGAAAAGTAAAAATACAATGTGAATGCTCTGGAATACTTTTGTAGCGATTTCTGACTTTTTCTGTAACTAGCGATATCCGAATTCGTGTCATTTTTATTATAAGATGTGATATTTAAAATTCACGTGCGTATAAGAAATATTATTGAAATATCGTTATGTTGATAGGTATTTTTCATGTGAAGGTTGGTTTTTAATCCCTCTTTCTCATCCAAATTTTATGATAAATGAATAATATTTGGTATATTTTCTTAGTCTAAATTTCAATTACAAGTATTTGTATTTTTAATTTATGTTTATTTTTTCATACTTATTTAATAAAATAATAAAATTATTATGTAAATGATCAAATAACCAAATTACATCATATAGATACGTGGATCTATGAAAGGAATATAGATAAATGGATCTATGAAAGGAATGATTATATTAAAGTAATTAATTTAAAAAAATTATATTTACTTGTATAAAAATTAAGCTAATTCAATATTTATTTTAATAAAAATAGTTATTTTTTAAGGTAATTCTTTTTGTATAATTGTTTAAATGGTAATTTTTTTTTGGTATAATTGTTTATGTTATGTAATTTGAGTGACAATGAATTATTTATATATATCAATATTTTAAGAATATTTTAACTTTATTAAATTTAATTTTAATTTGATTGCAAATTTCAAAATATTTCCAAAATAAATATTTAAACTAAAAATTTATTAATCATATATTTATACATTTATAAATGAGAAAATATGTTATAAACCTTGAGCTTAACTAGTTGTGATGTTAGAAATTTATTTTTTACATATTTGTATTTATATTGATCTACACCCACACTCTACAACTATATTAAGAATTTGTATATTGAAAAATATGCTATATCACATTGTGTTAACTTTTCAACCTTCTATATTTATTTCCACACTTTGGAATGCTAGGAACTTAAATCTTAAGGTTTATGATAAATTGTAAAAATTGAAAATATAAGAAATTTGAACATTTATAAAAGAGAAAGAGTCATTATATTTTGAAAGATGAAATTAAAGGTTACAAAATTTTCTATATACAAATGTTTGAGTTAATGGGAGGTAATGAATTTTAGAAGTTTTGCGTTTACAAAAAATAATGAATTTTTGGAGCTATTCATATATATATATATATATATTTATTTAGGCTTTAATCCACGGGATATCCAAACTAACTTGTATTTTGAATTTGTTGTACCTCTAAAAGTATTGCTTGTTGAAGGTTCCTTCGCTCCTATTGGCAATCTTCAAAGGATGTCCGTGAAATTTTTCATCATCTCATTTCTCTATTGCATGAGTACTTCCTTGAGCAACAACTTGATAGGATCTCCCACTTCATCATATCTCTTTTATTTTTGTATGAGAGGCCACTTGGGTTGATAAGAGTGATCATTCCCACGTGAAACTAGATCGAGACCAAAATAATTGTACCCTAATCTCATTGAGGACATGCACCAAGAAATGACAAGAAACATATTTCTTGGATATCACTGATATATGTTGTATAGGGAACAAAATGAAAATTGGGAAAGGAAATAAAACATACCCATAGGGAAATATAGAAAAGAGCATAGTAATGTAGTGAAAACCCAACTTCTATTAATAAATAAAATAGCATAATATTTTAGACCATAAACAGGATAGGATGGCAATAGTTATCTCTAACGAGAGAGAGAGAGAGAGAGAGAGAGAGAGAGAGAGAGAGAGAGATGGAAGTTACACACAATCACAAAACATTATCACAAGAGGATGAAATAATGACCTTTTAACATAAGTAAGAACCCTAGAGTTTCAAAATTTTAACCCTATAAGATGAAATGCTAGAAGGTTTATAGGCCCCAAGGTGGTAACTTGGTATATCAACTTCTTGGAGCTATAAATTTTGCATACATTATTTTTTTAAGGAATAAAACAACTCATTGGAAAGAACTATCCAAGGGTGACAACTTTTGGATGGGTCTAGCACATTCCATGGGACCCCTAGCCCTTGAATGGCCAAGAAACATCATTTAGGGCCTAAAAATGACCCTAAAAATTTGGGACCCAAAAAAACCATAAATAATTTGCCTAGAAGATATAAAATTGTTGGATTAGTGAAATAGGTGGTGGTCACCAATATCCATCTAGATCACTTGTGGAAAATAAGTCATAGAAGAAAATTATGATATTGAGGATGGATAATGCTGGATAATTCTATGGGAATGAATTTGATGAATTTGTGAGAAGAGTAAAATAGAAAGGTAGAACAATACTCCATACACAACTGAACATAATGGATTTGTTCAAAGGATGAAGAAAACATTGATAGAAAAAGAAAGGAACTTGCTCAGTGGTGTTGAATTAGGACAATGATTCTAGGAAGGGGCAATGGATACTACGTGTTACTTGGTAAATAGATCACCCTCATTAGTGTTGGATGATAAGACTTCACATGAGGTATGTCCTAGTAAGAAACCATCTCTTTAGCATATCAACATATTTACATATGATGCCTATCTACGCATTCCAAAGGAAATTAGGAGCAAGTTGGATAATAAAGATGATAAGTGTATCTTTATTGGTTGTGATGATAGTTTGAAAGGATATAAGGTTTGGAACCCATAAATTAGGAAGGTTGTGTATAGTAAATATGTTGTATTTAGAGAAATCAAAGATGTCCTCAAATAGGATGTCCCACCAAGGAAGAAATAACCAAAGAATGTAGAGTTTGGATTAAAGGATGGTGAATAAAAATTTATAGAATAATAGGAATTATAAGAAGAGCCACATTATTTGGTATTGAGAATATTAGTTCAGGAAATAATGAAACTATAAATTAATACTCCACTTGATTTCCTTCCAAAATTTAAATTTTTTATCACTAATGATGACTCTATAACTATTAGAGAGAAAGCAAATTCATAGGATGGAAAACAATGGAAAAATGGCCATGGTTGAAGAAATGATATCCTTTGACAAGAACTAGGCTTGGGATCTAGTAGAGATGTTGAAGGAAGAAATGCCATTGGCATCAAACTTCTGTTTATGAAGAAGTTAAATGCAAAAGGAAAAGTGGAGAAATACAAAGCTTTTTTAGTAGTAAAAGGTTTCCCAGATAGAGGGAATTGAATTTGGTAAAAAAAAATCACTTATTTCGAATTTAACTTTTATTATATGTCTTTTATACATTGTTTATCCTTTGATTTTGTAGAATAGATGGACATGAAGGCAACATTCTTACATGGGGTTCTATAAGAATAAATCCACATGGAATAATAAGAAATATTTGCACTAAAGAGAAATAAAGAGATGATATGGAGACTAAAGAAGTCCTGATATGGGTTAAAGTAATCACCAAGGATGCATTATCAAAAATTTGAAACCTACATATTTGGACTTGGACTCACAAGGACGAAATCGTATCATTGTGTACATTTGAAATTAGTTGGTGATCATCTTACTTATTTGGTCTTGTATGTAAATGATATGTTTTTTACTAGAAATAGCAAGGAAATCATCCATGATCTCAAAAAATAGTTGTCCTCTAAATTTGACATCAAGGATATTAGTGTTACAAATTTCATTTTGGGCATGGAAATTAAAAGATATTTGGAAAACAAGAAAAAATGTTTAAATCAAAGGATGTATGCCTAGAGAATATTTTATAGTTTTAATATGTAGGAACGTAAACTGGTAAAGATCCCTCTTCCTATAACTATAATTTTATTTGCATATCACTACCCCAAGATGTAGGAAGAGGAAGAGGACATTCCCCATGCTCCATATGCTACTACGACTACCAATTTGATGTATGCAATGATTTGTAGTAAACTAGACATTGCAAATGTAGTGGGAGTACCAGCTAGGTATTTGTCGAAACCACGGAAGTAGCATTAGAAAATAGTAAAGGTGGTTTTCAAGTATTTATGTGGCACTATTGGTTATGGATGATGCTATCAAGGAAGATCAAGATTGGAAAAAATGTTATAAATACATGGATTTTTTAATGTCGACAAGGCAAGAGATATGGATTGCAAAAATTTTGCTAGTGGATATGTTTTCGACTTATTTGGGGGAGAAATTAGTTGGATGAGAAATAAGCAATCTATAGTGACACTCTCAAATATAGAAGCTAAACACATGAAAACCAATCATACAATCAAGGAAGCTTTAAGGTTACAGAGATTGTGTTCAGGTATGGGTTTGTACAACAAGCTCTAAGGAAAGGTTGCAATAGTTAAAGTGCAATATTCATGACGAATAAAGCAACTTATCATTATAATACAAAACATATTGATGTACACTATCACTTTGTGAGAGATATAATTGAATATAGGAAGGTTGATTTAGGTGGATATTGGTGGCCACCCCCTATTCCAACTACAGCCCCCAATCAGTTTCATCTATTTCTTGGTTCATTTCAACATTTACTACTTTTAGTAGTTTTTTGGGTCCTGAAATTCTGGAGCAGTTTCGACCCCCTAAATGGCATTTTTTTGGGGTCCATGACATGCTAGTAGCCATAGGCAAGGGCATGCGGTGAAACCTATAGTACTTAGAGAGGCCTTTTGAACAAGGTATCATATGTGCCAAATGGAGATAATATGACCAAGTTACGACCCTAGGAAGTTGGCTGCCCAACTAACCCCAATGGGTTAGGATTTTGGTTGTTTAGGGTTTTCTCATGTTTTCCAATAATAAATAGGCCCTTGAGCCTCATTGTAACACAATTCAGAGGCATGTAGCCGCCACATATCTTCTAAGAGATAAGTTACCATCGAACGAGCTATCTTATTTCCATTATGTTTGTAAGCATAGTTAAGTATTTTTTTATTAATGAAATGAAGTGTTTTTATATTTCTTAAGTATTTTTTTATTAATGAAATGAAGTGTTTTTATATTTCTTCTTTGTGTTTATGATTATATCTATAAGTTGTTGCGTTCTTGTTTAAGTTATGATCAAAGGTGCTACTGGTAAAGGTGGACATTTTGAAGAATGTTTTATATTCATTAAAAAAATCTCTAAGCACTAACAACTTCTTTTGTTATAGAGAAACAATCACACGTATTGCGTATTGCCACAATTTATTTATCATGAACTATTATGCCCCCCTTTATGAAAAGAAAAGAACAATTGGGAGAATTTTTTATATTTGTTATATTTGGCACATAATTATTCTCATGGATGATTTATTGTGCTAGGTGGAATGCACCCAAAAAGAGTGTCAATTTTTTGCATCCATTTTTGGTGTTTTCAATACGTGGTTTTTTATTATGGTAGTTTTGGGGCATATGGTTGTTTAATCTATGGTTTTTAATTTTGTTAATGAAATATTATTGTATTATAATCCTCGGTTAACAAGTTGGGAGTTTAAGGATGCTATGGAATATACATATTGTATTGTAGCATTATAAAGATACAGTACAGTGAAAAAAAAAAATATTGATCCCCATTTGGGTTTCTAGGGTAAAATATTTGTGCTAGTTTGTGCATATGACATAGCATATTTTCTATTTTTAATAAGAAATTATTCGTAGCAATCAATTGTACAATGCTAAAACCAAAAATACCTTTGTCGGGGAATATTGTATCTTGTATTTGGGACAACTTGATGAAAACATTGGGAGGTTATCTTGGCCAATGAGATAAGGATCAATATGATAAATTTGTTCTCCCTCATGTTTTTGTAGAATAATACTTGATTTTTTCTCTATTATCACAATCACGAAGAGTTAGCAGTAGGAAAATTATAAACAATGTGGCATGAAATATATATTTTTAAACATGTGTTGCAAAAAGGGGCATACAAGATAGTGGATTATTATGGGAAATCCATTGTTGAAGTCTTGCAATGGGATCTTTGGTAAAAATCACTATGTGTAAGTCACAAATATAAGTGGTTCTTTGTGCATATTGTATTGTGGTATGGTATGGTGTTTTCACTTTTCTTTGTACGCATAGATTTCATAGATGATTTTCTTATTGTGCCTAATATTTGATTGGAAAACATTAGCATCCATAGTGGCTTGAATAGGCTTCATGGAAGGAGTCATCCATAGTACCTAGAATGTTTCTTTCACCATTTGGGTGATATTCTCACCCACTAACAAATTCATGAGTTATGGGGGAATAATCCTTGGTCCCGCAACCAATAATTAATAGTGGAATATAGTACAGTCATTGATCTCTTATTCGAGGTTATTTCCCTTTTGATATTCCATTCTATTGTTATTCTAGACTCCAAACTTGTGGAATCACAATTGAACCATGTCTCTCTCATGAGGAATCTTGTGTTACTTCATAGGTACTTGTGAGTGCATCTCCTTAAAAAATCATTTGATCACATTATCTATCAACACGTATGAAGGGGGTATTGTATGTTAGATAATTCCTTAGCCAATTATGTTTTAGGTTAGAATTTATCTCATTAAAAAAACATCATTAAAAGTACATGCATGTACATCAATAAAAAAATGGGTCAATAGTCAAATCATTTGCAGCCATAAGTATCCACACACACACACACACATATATATATAGAGAGAGAGATTACACCATATACCAAAATTAGTCCATTTCCAAGACTAGGCACTTAGACCCAAGCTTCTAGCCCATTCACAAGACACAAATACTATATCTCTCATTAGGCATACAAGAAAAACTTCTATGAGGAGATAGAATGAGCATTATTCATCATGCTAATAACAACATACAACAAATCAGACCGCATGCCTTAAGAGGCAACCAAGACTACTAGATACATCAATTATGTGTCACCGTAGGTATCAAGGAACATTTTCTATCCATTATTGGGGTTCACCCTTAGCATCCTCCTCCAAGTCGCGCCTAATGGGTGCAATATGACAATGTAATAATGATTGTCTAGGTAATTTGATACTAGCCACATATATGAAACAATTAAACATTGGAAACATTGCATAAACCAAAATAAATTACATATGAACAAAACACCAAAAAGTTATAAAATTCAAAAATAACAAAAAAAAATTGCTTAGTAAAGTGACCACACCACTCATGATGTTGCAGTGCCAGTTCTTGGTTGAAGCAGAAGTCAATCTCAAAATATGCATGATTTTCGATCATAACATATTGGTCCTCAAACCAATCAAAGAAGTCCTAATTAAATTAATGGACCATTTCTCCAACACTCATCTAAGCCATCAAGTTGGTCCAACGAGTCACGCATGGCTTAGATGGGTCATTAAATAGTGTTGATACTCATAGCCAACATAGATGGGTCATTGAATAATGTAGATACTCATAGCCTCATAACAAGGGAAAATTTTAAGGATGGAAAATTATTTTAAAATTTAGAAAACTTGGCAAATCTTATGAGTCCCTAATATGTAGAATGTAAAAAGTTTGGCGATATATTTTTAAAGGTATCCAAATTTCTAAAGACTTTATATAATCTCTATCAAATTTTGGCGATTTTTAGGATAACATAATTTTATACTATAAAATTTGGCCGAATCACTTTTAGAAAAAAATGGAGATTGGTGAATCTTTTTTTTGGAAAAACTATGGAAAATTAGCCCACCTACGAATACTATACCCTAATTTCCTTGCTCATCACTTGAAAAATAAAAATACTAGTATAAGATTGTAGTTGAATTTCCATTATTTCCCTATAAGATGTATTGTTAGATGGAATTTCATATTTTTCTATTGATTGACACTGTAATTGAAAATGGTTTATTTTAGATATTGCACTATTATATCCACTTGAACCTTGGATTCTAGGTGGGTGCCTCCAGATCTTGCTACTTGGGTGATGGAAAAAATGATCTTATGGAGAGTCAAATCCATCACACACTTGATTTATATCTCTCTAAATCTTTTTTGAGTTCATGTTCTACAATACTATATAATCTAATTATATTTAGCCTCCTCTCCCCATCCTTGGCCACCTAAGACTACTATCAAGGCCCCTTGCCTTGATAGTCTAATAAAGAAATAAATATCCTCAATATTTATTGTTATTGTTTGATTTTACATTGTGAACCATTGTTTATTGGGATCCCACATCCCAATTAGCCTTTGCAATAAGGGCACTTTTCCATTCACATTCTGGGTGCGAAAAAAATTTAGAAGTCCACAATCTCATAACACATCGAGTGTTGGTCTACGTCAAAGTGAAACTAGGTCATCCACTTCATGTTCCTTATCTTTCCACTTGATTTTTTTGGTTAGTACTTCTAAAAAAATAATGATAAAAATTATTACTTCTATCCATTCAAGCCAAACTTCAAAAATTTTTCCAAAATTGGATGAGATCTAAGGGCCATGATCAAATATATTTGGCTCTACCTTAATAGAGTTATCATGACTTTGATATTTAAAATAGAGTAATGAACAACTCCTTAATCACTTTAGATAAACAACACATGATTAGTGAAGCTGTAAAAGGAAATTGGTGTCCACCCTATATAAAGTTGGGGGTAAGAGTAAAAAAAATACATGAAAAGAAAGAGGAAGCATAGTTCTATTACCTAGAATAGATGGTGTTATAAATGATGTCCTATATATCCTAATATTTGCAGTTGAAAAATTGATAGGCGAGAGTTTTTACTGCAACAAGGTTAGAACTCAAAATCCAATGTGAAAATGAACTTGTTTTACCCCAAATTGGATTTTTACCATGGGAAGTCACTAAAGAAGCCATGTTCACACTTGGGTTTAGTATGTATCGCTTTCCAACTCATTCTTAATGCTTTATTATCCCCTTCTTTATGAGTTTCATGCGCACTAACATCAAACTGGAAGATCTAAATTGATTGTTCCATAGGGATATGTTTCAAAAGCACTAGTTATTGGTGACATCCACAAAAATCAAATACATATCTTGAATCTAATGAAATGTATGTCGAATAAAATATTTCCTTGTGATTCAAAGGGATAACAGAATCATCAAAATGAATATCGCGTATTTCCACTAAAATATCCTATAAAGGATAAGATCAACGAAGGACCAATAGTAATTGAAAGAGGAAAGACAGGGTTAACTAAAGAATAGTTGCAAATGGTTGAATATGCATATGACAATAAATACCAATATGTTGGACCTAATTTTAAGGTTAAAATATGCAATTAATGTTAGATCCCACCTTTTATTATGTAATTAAATATAATCCCTTCAAACAGTGTGATAACACATGGAAATGAAATTTCTATAAAATGTATACATTAAGTTAATCCTAATCATATTTACCATAAAATTAAAGAATAATGATAAATTATAATGATAAACACCCACTAGACTAGTGCCTTTATCTTGGTGGGCCATGGAGTCAATTAGGGAAAGGTTAATCATTGAGGGCCTTTGATGATGATCCAGGTGGATATAGGTGGCCATCCAACTCTTCCAATGCCTCAATGGTTATATATATTTTTGGTAATTTTTCTATGGTTCATTGGGTCCCAAACTTTCAAGGCCATTTTGAGGCCCCAAATAATGTCTATTGGTGATTTGGAAGATGAGAGGATGAATGGCATGCCTTGTTCCTAGCCAAAATTTATAATCATTGGATATTTCTTTCCAAGTAGCTAATATGTGACCCATATGGACATTGTATGCAAAATTTGTGCCTTTCAGAGGTTGATGTACCAACTAGCCATGTTGGGGCCCAAAAAGCTTTTGGCACTTCATCTTTTAGGATTATGGTTTTATTGGCCTAGGTTCTTTATTTATTTTAAGAGTCATTCTTTTTCCTCCTGTGATAGTATTCTTGACATGTAACCACAATCTATGTCCCTTCAGAGAGAGTTACCACCATTCTGACCAATTTTTGTTCTACAATATTAAGTTATTTTACTTATCAATAGAAGTTGGTCTTTCACTATATTATTGTTCTCTCTGCTATGCTTCTCTATGTGTGTTTAATTTCCTTTGCTTATTTCAGTTAATTCCTTGTACAACAAATATTAGTGTTATTAGAGAAATATACTCCTTGTTTTTTTTTAGTTCATGTCCCAAATGAGGTAATGTTATAGAGAGTTGGGTCTCGAGATAATTTTTTTCTTCTAGAAATTCCTTTGCTCTCATTAATGGTTAAGTAAATCACTAATCAAAGCTTAGGGCAACAACTTGTTACTTATGCAACCTATTTAGACTCAAAGGGTCTTTGGCCACGTATCTCACATTTTATGAAATTTAAGAATGTCATGTATGGAAAAGGAAAAACAATTTAAGATATTGTTAATCAAATAATAACTGATAGCAAACTTAAGTATAATGATTTGATATTTGTTTCTATAGATGGAGCTTCAACAATGATTGGACATGAAAATGGCTTTGTTTCATTTTTTAAAAACAACATTCCAAATATTAGTACAATTCATTGTGTAGCCCATCATGAGTCTCTACTAGCTGTAGCTGCTTCTAAGAAAGTACCTGAACTATCATATGTTGAAAAAAAATGTGAACAAAGTGTATTCATGGGTTGAAAACTCACCAAAAGAGAAGTAATGAAATTAATGATTTGCCAGAAGTCATGAAAATTGATGTTCTTGATGTTTTACAAATATATTAAGTGAGATGGTTATATAAGGGAGAAGTCATTATAAGGCTTGTAATTGTTATGCCAACAATTTTATCTTTTTTCAAGAAATGAAAGGAAAAATTCATCATAGTATGATAAGATACGAAGTTAATCCATTCAATTTTTTATATATATGTTGGATTTAGGTGTATTGAACAAATTGAAAAATAATTTTCAAGAAGCCAATGTAGACATTACAAAAAATGGATTAGCTCTTGAAGTAACTATCAGTACACTATCTAGATGGTTTTTTAGAAAAGAAAAATTTGCAAAGTGCACAAGATATATTTCAAAAATTTTAAGTGGTTCTTAATATGAATATATTGAAATTAAATTTGAAGGGTATTCATAAGCAAACATGAGTTATAATACGTATGTATCCTAGCTATAGAGATTGACTATAAGAATGAAAGGAAATAAACTATGAAACCTCATATTTGAGACATAAAAGAGAGTAGCCAACAACTCATATAAGGTTATATTAAGTATCTCATAGACTCTTTGAATAAAATATTTCCATATGTTCATCAAATTGTTCACTCCTTGCTATTGTTCAGAAGAGCATCATATTGATGAGAAAAATTCAAAGGGTTGGCTTTTAATTTTTTTTTGTTTTCAATATTTTCAACATACCATATCAAAGGATGATGAGTTTGTATATTTATTTGATGATAAATAATATAAAAGAGAGATACACCCTTTTGTTGATTCATTAAATTTGTCTTGCGAGGGTTTCTCCATAAAAGAAGCATGGAAGGTGTTTCGTGACATAAAATAATGGCACAAAACTTATCATGATATGATGAAATTATGGCAAGCTACAAATAATATTCCTATAAGAATAGTGGATTATGTAAGGGGTTTTTTTAAACAAAACATAATCAATGACTTTAGAAAGTCAAGGCTAGGATTGGATACACTAGATGCATTAATGAGAATATCTCTAAATGGACCTAAATTATCTAATATTTATTGGAATGTAATATAAGGGATATGGAGAAATACAATGTAAAGAATAATTATTGAGTTTTGAGGGTTAATAAGTTACTCTTCCTCACCTTTTGATATGACTTGTGCTTCTCTTGCAAAGTAATTAAATGTGGGGGGAATCTTCTTAGACATGTTGATTGGTGGATTGAAGCCAAAATACCTTTAATAGACATGTTGATTGGTGGATTGAAGCGAAAATACCTTTAATATGTTGAATTTTGACTTCAGAAGTTAAATTTCATATTTTCAAATCAAATTATACATGTGTTTTAGTGACCTATGCATGAAGATGTACTTATAGATGAAGATTTTGTAATATCCTTGAAAATGTTTGATTGCTAATGAAATATAATTGCAACTTGAAGATGAAGACTCTCCTTATAAAAAGGTTGATCAAAATGAGACAACATTATTTAATTACTCAATACTTACATTATCATTTTTCACTATAATCTTTAAGGTTTGAGAGTACAAATTTTTAACTATCATATAAATTAGATATAAATAATGTGTATGCTCGTTAAACATGTTGCTTCACACAGGTTAGATTTGGAGCAGAATGGAATGGAAACTGTGTTGGAGATTTTTTTGAAGCTTTAGAAAAATCTCCAATTTTCATTCTACTATGCCTTTAATGTGTATGTTGCCACATACTAAACATATAAATACTTAGTAAATTGTAATTAACAATGCAAGCATATTTAATTATTTTTTTCTAATTAATTTTTCTTCTTACACAAAGATAAATTTTTAAGTTTGATTTTTATATAAAAACATTTGTCAAGAGTCTTAGAAGTTGAAACATTGGTGGCCATTTCATGGGAAAATGCATGAATGAGATCCTTAAATAGAAAACATTTTGATGATTTGAGAATGATTTTGATGATTTGAGAATGATTTTTTGAAGGCAATTTGTATCTCTAATTTTTTTCCCTTCCTTCCTATAATGTAATTATTGTTTACTCTTATTGTCACAATTCATTTTAGCGTTTTGTAAGAAAAAATTATCCTTATTCATTCATATTGTTTAAGGTTATTAGCACATCAATTTTGAATTTGTTCTAAAAATAGTATCAAAATTTCATTTTATGAAAGCTTGATAACTTTTTAAAATCATATTCCTAAAACTTTACTTTGATAATATATAACAACATTATAGGATATAGCAACATTTATTATCATAAAATGTCTTTAATTTAAATTTTTTTAATTATATTTTTAAAATCTGTGTTGATAAAAAATATATATATACCGGTAACAACACAGATAATTGGATAATGATAAATTTATTTAAAGCCTAACATGATAAGAATGAAAAAACAAACGCCATGTCTTAATTTTTTTCTTTTATGCTGAACAGATATTTGAAATTCCAACCCTCGAAAGTGGTGATTTTGCTATTAGTAAGTTCCCGGGGAATCTTTTTAATTAAGGAAGGTTTTCAAACAGCGATTTCGTGGAAGAAGCAACATGTACAGGAAAAATGGTAACACCAGCATGTTTGAGTTGGAGTTCGCTAGCTTCATCTTTTCCAGAACGCGTGCTCGGAGTTCAGAAGCGAAGTCCACGGTAACTTGGCCATGTATTAATTTGGTGAGTTGTTTTTAAGTGGAGATATTTTTGGAGTGTTTGGTGGATTTATGGCTAGAATTTTGTGGAAAAAATTGCCTTAGAGACCGCCAGTGAGATTAATACGTTATCATAAATCCACCAGAATTTACAAATATTCACACTTTAAATAACTCCTTAATCTGATAGCCCGAACAGGTGTCCGTATTTCAATTCGACTACAAAAATCTTTGAGAGGGCGGTTAAATATTTTATCGACGACGTTTTAAAAAATGTAAGCAACACTGCGAGAACATTTTTGAAAAGGCTAAAAATAATAAAATAACGGGAAAGTTTCTTCTCAATACATTACAATTACCATCCTTTATCATTGGTGATCGGAAATTAGATTGCCTCCACTAATTCCAATTTATTTTTGTTGTGGCGATGCAAAATCATTTCTAATGACTGGAAGTTCATTCAACAGCAAAATAGCATCGCCCGTCAGAGACCCGTAGGAAGCCTTCGTAGAGTCCGAATATATGATATCTGGCATTGAATCTCGGTCGAGATAGTACTGCATCATGATTCCAAATTCATCGTGAGTCATATGGTCTACGAATAAATCAGGGTCTGCAAGAACACCGCCGTGATAGGTAAACTCTCCTACATCTGACGTCAGCAAAGTCGTCCGTTCGGAATTCACCTCAACGGTTAATTCGCCTTGCTTATTTGAACCCATCTGATCAGTGCTGTGCTTTTCATGGGTGGACTCGAAATTATTGCCTGCAGGGATGGAATTTGACGGGCATTTTGCCCGTCATAAGGCCTTTTGAACGTATTTGATGGTTACAAAATTTTGAAGCCCGTTTTTAAAAATGTGTTTGGAACCGTTCAAAACGTATTTTTGACGGTTAATATTTCGCTGAAAACGTCATTAATACCCATTCAAGAAAGCGGAAGCTAAAGTAGTAGACTGAGTTTCCAGGCGCTTGTTTTCCTGGATATGGCCACGTATCCGGCCTCCAGCAAGCCATACTGTCTCTAGCAACATTGGTATGTCTTTGTCATGGTCCTGGTGTAAGTGATAATTCTTATTTGTGGATAATTTTGCACTTCAAATTAAGTTCGCAGCAATGAAATTCTGAAATACTGGGAAAGGCATCCAGGAAAACCTAAAGTAAATCCGACCTTGCTTTTATCTTTGATTCTGCACATTACATTATTTTGTTAGCCAAATCGCAGAACGGACTTTCGGTGGATGTTTGTTTGCCGATTCTCTGCCATTTCTGAGGGTGTAAACTCCGAGTTGAGTCAAATAAATGATTTGCTGCCCGACGGTTAATTTAGTGGATCACTTGCAAATTTAAAGGTGGTTTGTTTTGTCGAGAAAGCCACCCTCTGGAATCATCTTCAATTTTATGGGAAGTGAATTCCAAGAGAGGCAATGCACTACCAACAATAGCACCAATGACGGGTTTTAGAAAATCTTTCCTCTGCGGTAAGGAATGGATACTTCCGAGGAGAACTACTTCAGAGACCCGGGGATAATTTTCAAGAGGTCATTGCAAAATGCATTGAGGTTCAGGGGAGAAAGGCGAGTGTCAGGCATGTGTCGGCCTTTACTTGAGAGATCAGACTTTTTCAAGTCATGGGAATAGAACCTGTTACATCCATTGGAAGGCCAATGACAAAACCTCAAGGGAAAAAGGTAAGAGTAAGTCTAACTAGATGTGAGCCTGGACAGATAAAGAAGGTTAGCTCTGAATTTATGGTCGGAGATAACATCCCTGTGATTAATTACAATAAGTTTTGGTGTTCTAAAAATGTCTTGCCTAAATGGGCAGACTCACATTATATATATATATATATATATATTTATTTATTTATATTTACTAGATAAATACGACTTTACAATGGCCCATGTAAACAATCCAAAATCAATTGGGTGTTTTTTCTTTTTCTTTTTCTTTTTTCTGTAAATTGTGTATCTTGGGTAAGATGAATGCCATTTATTTGAATATTGGTATTTGCAAGTGGTAATGAATAATTGATTGTGTGGCCATGCATTTGAAGCAAGATTTTCATGCTTGTGCTGCTAGGAAAGATTTGGAGCATAACACTATTTTTTAATACATTTAAACTAAAATATTTATATAAATAATGATGAGAATTAGTGTTTTTTAATTAGTATTATAAGATTTATTTGCTTTCATTTTGAAAATTTTAATATTTATATTAAAAAAATATGATTATAAATGAATTTATTATAAGAGAATTTATTTTCTTTTAAACTGTAGATAAAAAAAAACTTATTTTAATTTATATACAAAATAGCCTTTTTCACCATGTTATACAATTTCAAGCAAGATTATGATTTTTTGTTATTTAAAATAAATTTTGAATGTATAAATAGATTTGACACTCTACAAATTAAAAATCCCTGCCATATTTTGATTAAAATTAACCAAAATAAATAAAATAAATAAATTTCATGGACAAGAAATAATTTAATTTGTAATAATAAGCATCCTAACATATTTAGCTATACTTCCCTAAATTAAATAATCAATAAAAAAACATACATCAATGAAATGGGATATTTTTTTAATATTGTATTTGAATAATGATTTTTTCATTTAATAAATTTGTTTTGATGTAAATACTATTTTTTTTGTTAAAATGTATATTTTAAAACAATGAGGATTTCTTTCTTTTCTAAAATATTTGTGAGCAAACCACTCTCCAATATAGTAGAGATGTTGTAATTTCTTTTATAACATTTGACTCAGTCAAAATAAAATTAGAAAAATAAATCAATTAAATTAAAAAAAAATAATAATTATAATGATAATAATAATGATAATTATAATTAATAATTAAACTAACTTAGATCCATCTTAAATGTGGAACTACCAAGTGGCCAGAAAGATCAAATCTTTAAAATCTCTTATTAAAATATTTGAAAGGAAAATAATTCAATTATAAAAACTTAAACTTAATTTATAAAAAAAAGTTTAAGTCAGAGAATGTTATTTAATTTAACTTAGTCACATTATACTTAACCGAAATTTGAGTATATTGTAGAGTGCACCTTGCTTTGTTTAGGTGCAAACAAGAGTAAACAAAACTTTTCAAACCTTATCTCCCCGTCATTTTAAAAAGTAAATATTTATTTTAATCCCAAGCCTATTAAACATAGATAAGGATTAAAAATATAAAGAATCCAAAGCATAAACATGTTTAGGACAAAACAAAATTGAACTCCAACATGATATATTTTTATCCAGTATAATTAAGGTCAAAGTATTGCATTTTATGTCAAATTAATCTTAAAATAATAAAGTTCTATAATATTGAAGGCCCCACTACACCACCTATATTGGAGAATGAGATGTTTATTATATTTTTTGTCTATTTGCATTTCATATGCCTAGGTGTCCCACATCTTACCAACATTTTTAAAAATGCAATAAAAGATGTGACACGTTTAGATTGGAGCATTTTTCTACTATGGCATATCATCATTCCCTTATGTTTCTCAAGATGAATTTAAATATGAGGAGATTCTTTTGCACTTATATCCAATCTCCATCTTTAATTGGATTTAATGCATAGCTTCCATGCAACTTGACTCATTTCAATGAAATTTAGAGACTTGTAAGTTGTGACATCAGTTTGAAACAACTAATAATTTGTTGTAAAATGAATTTCTCTTATTAGATGGATATGAAAACTGGACGTTGGTGGTATGTTCTTGTGCCCTTTTAGGGTGTCATATATTTATGTTTTCTATCAAACCTTATATTAGATAATGTCAAAAATTATCTCCTAATTTTAATGGAACTTAGTTTTATAGGGAATCTAAACTTTCTAGTGGTATAATATAAATTATTGTTTTTAAATGACACTTGAAAGATATGCAACGGATAACCATCAAGTACTCTACCTAGGATTGATTATATACTTTCAATAAGAAAAATAAACATGTTTCAAATGTTCAATATTTTTTGTTGAAATCTCCACAATTGTAGTTGTCAAAGTATTATAATTTAAATATAGTTATTTTTTAGTTGATATGTCTACAAGTTATATTAAAGGGTATAGTCTCTAAATAATACACCAAGGTGAAAATTATTTTGAATTTTAAAATAAATTATTTTGTCTAAAAAATAAACTAACTAGTTAGTTAGAGTGAGTTTTTTATTATTTTATTTAATGTTACTTTAATACACAATGGTTTTTTGTTTATATATATTGATTTTACTACAATTTGGTGATAAATAGAAGGAAGGATTTGATGAGAGCACACTTTTACCACATTTAATACTTATAAGTGTTTGTTCTCTAAGAATGTAATAGTGGAGGAGTCATAACATAATCCTATAACATGATGTTAAGATATCTACAATGTCCATTTATTATAATTTTAGTCTTTTAATTTTTAAAATGTTCAAATACTATGCATTCATTGTTGTTAACATTAGTGTATATCTCATTATCCAAAGCAATGCTAAATAATAACATAAACCATATTGATTAATCTACTTTTGAGTTGCTATTGATAACAATCAATAGCTTTGCTATGTTGGTATATGACCTATAAGATATCCTTAGTTATATCTCATATATACAAATGCTATGGCATGTCCAAGGCAAGGACAATTGATTTCAAGTTTCAAAGACTTTATTGTGAAGGTTCCATGCAATTTCAAACCAAGATTCGAGATTTAATAAGTCATTTGTGTGATATGGGCATTTTTTTCCTTATGATAAATATGTGAAAATTTAACATAATTATGTTATTGAAAGGTAATTTTATAATCAAACATTTATTGGTGAAGGGTTAATTTATTGTAATAACATTACTCTTGAAGGGAAAAATTTTAAACATAACGTTTCTTGACGGGCAGCATAAAAACCCAAAACGTCAAAAAAAAATTATATGATGGGTAAAGAAAAATCCAAATTCCAACCCTGACGGGGATGACGGAGAATAAAGTAGCAGTAACCAAGCAAAACACTTCCTTTATTTTCTTTCCGACGACCGTAGTACGGTGCGCTTAAGTCTATTGCAGATTCCCAGAATATTTCGAGATTCAATGGACATGAGTGCACATGGTCAAAATATTGACCGCGACCATGTCTATCAGATCCCAGAATATTCCAGGAATCTGTAAATGGCCGCTGTAGTCAAACTGTTATAAGTTGCTTTCGACACATTGTCTAGTTGAATTTGACTTTGATCTGAATCTACTTTACACACGTGCTTTTTATGGTGCTGAATCAGCGTATGCATTCAAAAATAAATCTTAAATAACAAAAAATAAATATTTAATAACAAAAAAAATTCCATCAAAAATTGTTTGGCCTAACTATAACTAAAAACTCCACAACTTAAGTCATTTCTTCAATTTATTAGCATTTAATCGGCTTAAAGTTGCATTTGTTTGGGGTTGAATTTTTAATTCTGCATCATTGTTCAACTTTTATAAAGATTGATCTTATGTTGTAATTGGCCTTTTACAAATTTAGCTATGTTTAAAAACAAAATAGGTAAATGGTAGAGATTCCACTTTTACCAAATGTAATTGGCCTTTTACAAATTTAGCTATGTTTAAAAACAAAATAGGTAAATGGTAGAGATTCCACTTTCACCAAATATTCTTTGACGTTTTTCAATATAGAAAATTAAAATTTATCTCAAACACATTAACTCTATAAAATTCTCTTCTTAAAAAATCTAAAACATGTTTTTTCCTTTCATTGTACCTCCTTTCCACATGTCCCTTTCTTTCATTTTATGTCCCTCCAATTCATTCTCCTTCACTTAGAGAATTAAAATTTATCTCAAACACACTAATCTTATACGATTCTCTTCTTAGAAAATCTAAAACATGTCTCTTCCTTTCATTCCTTTGTACCTCCATTCCACATGTAGCTTGCTTTCATTTTCTGTCCCTCCAATTCATTCTCCTTCACTTCGATTCCCTGTTTCATTCTTCTAGAACCACCCTAATGAAACGATTTTAATCTTTATACTTGTCTGAAATGATTATGTTGATTTTATATATGCATAGATGTATGTATGTATGTATGTATGTATGCATGTATGTTGTTGACTAACGAGGTCATTAGGATTGTTTTGTGCTAACGTTCACATGTATGTTGAGAAATACATGAACAAAGTGAAAGAAATATTAATTCTCTCTTATTGTCATGGCATTACTGTTCTATCTTCAGTTATTATTGGTTGATGAAAAGTATTAATTGTTATTGAAATATTGATAATTTAAGAATTGAATTGGGCTAAAGGAAATGAAAGAACATAGAGTAGTGAAAAGTTAACATTCTTGAATTCAACCCACAAGATGAGTTAAAACTCAACCCTTTTAGATTCTTATTCATATTTCTTACATGGCTAGTTGATTTTCCATGAATAATGATGTTTTATGTGGCATCCTCTAAAATTTGGTTGTCAATCACAATAGGTCAACTTCTGGGAGTTATAGATTTCATGTACAAGTTTAGATTGAGGAAATTTGTGTGTTTTAGAAAGGTATTAATGTGTAAATTATGGAATCTAGGTGCATTGTAAGTTTATGACCACAAAAGTCATCATTTAAGGCCTCAAAATCACTCTTGAATCTTTTCTTCCAAAAAATTTCAAACTAGGACAATTGATAAAAATGACCGTAAAAGTTGTTGCTCCAAATTTTCCACTCCAGAAGAATTGAGATGGATGAAAAATGACATCATCATCCAATCAATTACAAGATCATTGTTTCTATAAACCCTAATAGCAACTATAGTTTCATCAATATTAACTTGGATAAAATATTATAAGTCCCTAAAACACTTCTTTCTGTGCAGAAGTTGAAAGTGAGAATGTTCAATTTTCTGAACACCTAAAGATTATTATGGATAAATATTACAAGTATTCAATTTTCATGCTATATATATAGATGTTGTCAATATTATTCTTCTATTGTTTGATGTAATTAATTGGTATGATTATTATTAATGTGCAAAATAAGTTTATAAGGATTTGGTGGAATAAAACAAAATCAAATTATGAAATATGATTTTACTAAATAAGAAGGGTGTTCTGAGTGAGGAATATTGTGTAGGGAAGCTAATTTTAGTAACTACAAACACATTAGATATAAAGGCTAAGGTTGAATTAGAGGAAGTCCCTACATAAGCATGTGAAGCAAATCTGCAAAAATAACATAAATATGAAGAAGAATATAATGAGTTATATTATTCAAAGGAACCACATGTTCAAGATACAAATTCCAAAAACCAGTAACAAAGGTTGTTGCATATCACCATCCACAACAACTTGAGAAAAAAATAATCAAGGAAATTTTGTGAGAATTAGAAAACTTACTTTGGACCCATATGGAACCAAAAATATGTCAATAACATGGAACCAAAGGAGAAACTATAATCAAGATTGAGGTGGCAAGAAAGTGGTTGGACTACATGTTAACATTTCATTGGGATGGATGGATGCTCATCCTTAGATACCAATTGACTACATTACTTAGTGGATCACATTATATTGATTTTTCCTGTATTTCAAGGATTAAATATGTCAAGGAGAATGAACTATAAAATACTTAGGGAGTATAATATTGAGTACTTATCGAGGGATCCAAAGGCATAATAACTATAATATTGCCATAATTATGGAATACACCCACTATGTAGTTAGATGAAATAACGTAATAATAAGAGGCAATGAGAATAAATCTAAAATCATACTTATGATAAACTAAATATACATCCAAAAGATAATTGCTTAAATGGTTGCTAGCGGGTTTAATTCCATCAGCACTCAGGTTCTATTCTTAGAACACGTTAGCCTATGTGAAAAAAATTTGGACACATAGAAAATTGTGACAAGAAATTCTATATGTTCAAAGTGGCAAGAAAATTTGAATATCTTAATATTGACGTGAATAAAGGCAAATGTAGTGATTTGGTCTTGTGTCTTTCCTAGAATAATCCTCCAAAGTTACCAACTCACATATAGATATATATATATATATATATAGAGAGAGAGAGAGAGAGAGAGAGAGATTTTGAACGTTGGGTGTTATGTTATTGTAGCAAGAATGAATTATGTAATGATTCATTATATAAGAAGTATGTGACGGTGTTACCCTACATTAATGATTTATATAAAATGTCTACAACTGCCATAATTATTCTCTCTAAATCATGATCTAATTGGATATTAAATCAAAACATTATAAAAAATTAAAAATATTAATTTTTATATCAAGTTATTTATTTTTCTCTTTTGTAATATTGAAAAATATTTAAACAAAATCACAAAATTCTCATGAAATAAACATTATAAAATTGGTGAAAATCAATGGATATGGAATTAACCAATCCTATAAATTATAGTTGATTTTAAAAATAAGCTTGAGAAATTTCTAATAATTAGTTTTCATATTATTGTTTATTTAACCTACTTCATTATAGTATTGATGATAGATAGTACCGTGCAAAAGTTAGTTTGATAGATAGTACAGTGCAAAAGTTAATTTAAAAGGAAGATAATTAAAAAAAAAAAGATGCACTCGTATTATAAAGTATTCTCAAATTTTCTATTGCCAATTTTTAGATTATTTAAATATTTTATTGTTTTCTTTTTTTCCTCGTCTCTTTTTATTAGTTATCTATACAGATATTTATACACCATACCATAAGCAAATCTTAAATTTAACCGCAAGAACCCCAGAGACAACTTCTCATTAAAAAAATATCATCGAGGACCACAAGAAGATCAGACAAAATCAAATAACTGGGATGATGATATGTTTAGCTAGTTGTAGTCGAGTAATCAACATATTCTTATCAACTTCGACCATATGGGTTGAGAAAGACCAATTTTGAACATGGGAGGGTTTGGCTAGCCTAAGATATTGATTTCTTTAAGTATCGTAGCCGTCTTTATAAGCCCATTTAATGATAATTGCACAGTGTAATCAACCACCTTAGAAGACCCAATATTCTAAGACAGATCTTACTATTGGAGGAGTTAGTTCTTTTTTGGAGTGAAATGAGACGATCCTGTTCCGTCAGATTACTGACGGTCAAAGAAAAGTCCTTACGTTGCAGTTAAATATTTTATCGACGACATTTTGAGAAACTTTAGGTTTTGTGAATATTTAGATATTATTAAACAATGGGACATCATATGTTCAGCAGAATGAAAACGAAGGTTTACCGTCCGCCTTCGTCTTTTAAGATACAATTTTGAGTGACAACGGCTTCAACCCTAAAGCAGATCAATGCACATAGCTTAGGACGGATCATGTTTTTAACTTGAAAAGAGACCATTTTTTTTCTCAATTACAATCGTTTCTAATTGGCGCTGACACGTCGAATTGTCTACTTCCAAACGTCATGAACCTCGATTCCCTTAATTCCAAATTTTCCTGGCTGTGGCAATGCAAAATCATTTTGAATGAATGGATGTTCATTCAACTGCCAAATAATATCCTCCCACATAGACCCATAGAAAACTTGCGTAGTCTCAACATAGCTATGCACAACATCCAAATACATAATTTCAGGAATTGAATCTCCATCGGCATAGCTCATGATGATTCCAAGTTCATCCGGAGTAAACTGATCTACGAACAAATCAAGCTCTGCGCGAGCATCTTCGTAACATGTGAAGTCTCCTATATCAGAAGTGACCGAGGTCACTTGAGAGTTCCAGTCTGCAGTTAATACGCCTTACCTTTTTGAACCCATCTGGTCAGCAGTGCCCTCCTGCTCATCGGTGGAGTCGATAGTATGATCTGATTGGATCTTCAACCCAATTTCGTTATCTAGAGAATTTATAACCGCCTTGATCCCTACGTCGCTACAGATATTATCGATCTTCTCGAGAGAGGGCATGAGATTATTGCCATTCGCTAAGGTTAATCCGCCATTAATTCGCTTCGCGTCTGGCAAAGCCAACCAGCCATTTCAATACTCATCTCTCCCTCACTTGGAGACTGAGACTGCCATCAGGGTTGGAATTTGGATTCCTTTGTACCGGTCACATAATTTTTTTTAAATTTTGGGTTTTTATACTTCTAGTCAATAAACCTTAGGTTTAAAATTTTATCCTTGGAGAATGATGTTTGGATAATAACTTAATCTTTCATCAATAAAGTTTGATTAAAAAATTACCCTTCAATAACACAATGATGTTATTTTTTTTACATATTTATCATAATAACAAAATGACCATAACGCAGAAATGACTTATTGAATCTTAAGAACACTCACAATAAAATCTCCATAACCCAGAAATCAAATTGTTTGTATGTGTTTGTTGGTGCAACAACAATATTAGTATTACTCTCATCCATGTGTTTATATTTTCATGCACATTTTTTTTTCAATGGTTGTTTACCTAGAATTTGACCCAAAAAAAAATCAATAGACATCCCAACCATATTTTATTCACAAACCAACTCTAACCATCACTATTGGGGAATATCAATCCATCAAAGGAAGATCCTCATCATCTCCATGGAATGTAACATATTTGTTGAAAATAAAGAGAGAGAGGTTCATGTCAAGTAGTGGCCCCTATAGAGGACAGGAAAGGAGATTTAAAACTTGGTTAAGAGCTGGGGGAGGTGACCTAAGATTTGGTTAAGAATGATATAACTATCCAATGGAAAGGACCTTCAAAGAGAAGATGAAATAAAGTAAAGTTGTTGGATTTCATTTTCTTCAATTAGGTTTCCATAATAAATATTCTACCTTTTAACAAAACATAATATAACTTCTTTCACCACTTTAAGTCGAGGACTCTATATTAAGTTGAATGTAAATCATAGGAAAAGTACTTTTAATGACTCAATAGGTTTTTCTCCTCAACACAACCCAACATATTTAGAGGAGTTGTTACACAATTTTTCTACACCTGCATATGCATAAAATACTATTAAACAAATGAACTAAATTAAACACATAAACACAATTATTTATTAAAATAAAACCCAAAAGAAACAATGCATACATCTTTTACCCACTGCACATAATGTGGAATGTACATAAACCACCACTATAAGGTTTAATCAGTGAAATTATCACCTCCTCTCCCATAGGATACCAAATGTAAACAATAAAAAGATGTTAAAAAACACCAATATCAAAGCCAAACAAAAAACCCAAATTCCACAAAAACATACAAGCAAGAACAAGAACAAAGAAACAACCACTAGCATAGCAAAAACATCGACAGAAGAAAGAAGCATAATAAGAAAAGGAAAGACAAATCAATAATGTACAATGGAATTGAGCTCAACTCAACAACGACGATTCCTTGCTCTGTAATAATGTTCCTTTCTGCTCTACTATGTTTAAATAGAGAAGGGATTAAAAGTATACAAAATGGAAGAATATAAGAAAATGTGAATTTTCAAGGATAGATTTAAACATTACATATAATGAACAAAGGTAATCTGTATACATACCTATGATGAACAAAGGGTATTTACATAAATTAAATCTAGTAGCCTCTTCTCAACAACTCCCATCCTATGTCCACCATCACTTGAGGGACTAAGCCACTAAATCCTCCTGCTCCCGCTACCACCACACTTATTCTCTAATGTTTATTGAGAAATGCATGTCGTTGCCTATTTTAGATAAGAAGGTCGGTGATGGTTCCTTTGGCTTCTCTTCAAATGATTGGTCCTCTCTCTATGCTTCTCCCCTGAACATATTCAGAGTTTGTCGAGCCCATTTCACATTTGGTGGCACCCATGAGGGTTAGAAGATTAAAGGGTCAAATTACCCAACACCTTTTTGATGTGAAGGGTTCAAATTTCCCTTGCACTATGCACACACCTTCTATTAGTTGAGGTGTCAAGGAATCTTGTACAATGTCTATTCACCTAGTCTTGTAGAGTATTGATGGCCTATTGCATTTCATGGTTGGGACCACCAGGTTCGGCTCTACAACAACAACTGGAGAACTACCATCCCGCCCTCGATCTCCTAGAAGAAATGAACCAACATCACCATGCTCCCACCCCCATTTAGAAAATGTGGTGTTCCACAAAATAAGATTTATGAAAGTTTCCATGGGCTTATTGTTCACCTCTTGGAAAACATCTTCATAGACATTTTGTACCTTCACATTTGGAAACCCCACGATCTTCAATTTTGGTAGCCATGGTGTCCATGGGTTTGCATTCTCCTTCCGATTTAAGCCCCATCGCTTAGTCTGATGTGAACCAATGCGCCTTTCTCTAACTCATGTTGGTTTTGGTGGGTCGTGGGGAGGGGGAGGGTGACAATTTAGGCAGAAAATTCAAAACAAATAAAGAAATTTCAACTTTTATCCCCATCGCTTAGTCTGATGTGCACCAATGAGCCTTTCTCTAGCTCATGTTGGTTTTGGTTGGTCGCCCGGGGGGTGACAATTTAGGCAGCAAATTCAAAACAAATGAAGAAATTTCAACTTTCATCTATTAATATCCATGTCGTATTGCTAATTTTCTCCTAACTTCTATTTTGGTAATCTACATTTAGTTTTGGTGTGATGTTAGTGACTTTGAATTAATGATGTGATAGATAGATCCATTTTAATTCAAGATCTACCAAGAACCCAGAAGAATCTCTTTGAAGTGCAAATCTTTCGTCAAGCTTTACACTTGCATTTTGAGAGATTTGAACCAACATATTGAGATATTTGAACCACCTCAGTGCTTGGCGATTCGGAATTAAAATGGATCTATGCTAATTATAAGCCAATTTTAAATTGAGTAAATCATAAATCCAAGATTGATTATTGAAAAAATTAAATAACAATGAAAAATTAGATAATAAAATTGATTGTTTAAACTATAAACAAATTTTAAATTTTTTAACTCTAAAATAAATTTAAAAAAAAATGTATATCATTTATTGATTATCAACAAAATTGAATAAAACACAAACTTTAACTTTTTTAACTATAAGTAAATTTAAGAAAATCATATATTTCCCATTAATTATTAGTAAAATTAAATAAAGCTTATAAGTAAATTTCTAAGACAATCATATGTGTCACGTAATTATTACTAAAATTGAATAAAGATTAAGCATAAGATATTCTACGTTTTTCTGGAAACCTTACATCTAATTATTCAACCGCTTAAAATAAAGTCTTAATAACGTTCTGGGTAAAAAACAGACTGTCAAAACAACGTTTTATAAACTTTAATGCACGTCACAAATGACTGTCACTTCAATTTTGCAAACGTTAAATAAGGGTAAAATCGCTAGTGACGGGCAAATTTTCCCGCTGTGATTAAAAAACAATAGATACAACAATACAGAGCCAAGTTGTCAGCCTAAAACAGGTCTACCATATATAGGTATTTGGGAGAGGGAAAATCAGAAGAGATCCCCAATAAATCCAACCTGACCCAACGTTATGCGTTGAGAAGCATTTTCCTTTTTCAGACTTTCTTGAAATGACACCGTAAAAGCCGCGTAAAACCAATGCAGTAATGACTTTGATAAATGGATCTATGAAAGGAAGGTAGATAAGTGGATTTATGAAAGCAATGATGGTATTAAATTAATTAATTTAAAAATATATATATATATATTTACTTATATAATAAATACTTTAATTTAATGTTATTTTAATATTAAAACAAATATCTATTTTTTTTATGGTAATTTCTTTTGTATAATGGTTTATATGGTGATTTCTTTGCATATGCTATCTAAGTTGGGTGACGATGAACTTATATATATCAATATTTAGAATATCTTAATTCTACTAAATTTAATTTTAACGTAATTGCAAATTCCAACATATTTCTAAAATAAATAATTAAATTAAAAATGACTTTTTATTAATCATATATTTATAAATTTTTGGATGAGAAAATATGTTATAAACCTTGGGATTAACGAGTTGCGATGTTGCAAATTTATTTACGTATTCGTATTTATATTGATCTTCACCCACACCATCCAAACAATATTAAGAATTTGTATATTGAATAACTATGGCATTGTGTTAACTTTTCAACCTTATAGGTTTATTTTCACACTTTGGAATGCTAGGAACTTAAATATTAAGGTTTATGTTAAATTGTAAAAATTGAAAATATAAGAAATTTGAATAATTATAAAAGAGAAAGAGCCATTATATTTTGAAAGATGAAATTAAAGGATACAAAATTTTGTACATATAAATTTTTTAGTTAATGGAAGGTAATGAATTTTAAAAGTTTTGAGTTGACATAGAACAATGATTTTGGAATTATTCGCATCTGTATTTATTTAGGCTTTAATCAAGGGGTATCCAAATTAACTTGTATTTTGAATATTGTTTGTTGAAGGTTCCTTCACTGTTATTGGCAATCTTCAAAGGATTTCGGTGAAATTTTCCATCATTTCATTCCTCTATTACATGAGTACTTCCTTGAGCAACAACTTGGTAGGATCTCCCACTTTATCATATCTCTTTTCTTTTTCTATGGGGAGCCACTTGGGTTGACAAGAGTGATCATTCCCACTTGAAACTAGCTCGAGACAAAAATATTTGTACCCTAACCTCATTGAGGACATGCACCAAGAAATGACAAGCAACATATTTCTAAGATATCAGTGATATATGTTGTACAAGGAACGAAGTGAAAATTAGGAAAGGAAATGAAACACACCCATAGAGAAATATAGAAAAGAGCAGAGTAATGTAGTGAAAACCCAACTTCTATTAATAGTTAAAAATAACATAATATTGTAGACCATAAACTGGATAGAATGGTGGTATTTATCTCTAGAGAGATAGAGAGAAAGGGAGAGAGAGATGGAAGTTACACACAATCACAAAACATTATCACAGGACGATGAAAAAATGACCTTTTAACATAAAGAAAGAACCCTAGAGGTTCAAAATTTTAACCCTATAAGATGAAATGCTAGAAGGGTTGTAGGCCCCAAGGTGGTAACTTGGTACATCAACTTCTTGGAGCTATAAATTTTTCATACATTATTTTTATAAGGAATAGAACAACTCATTGGAAAGAACTATCCAAGGGTGACGACATTTGGATGGGTCTAGCATATGCCATGGGACCCCTAACCCCTTGAATGGCCAAGAAACATGATTTAGGGCCTAAAAATGACCCTAAAAATTTGGGACCAAAAAAACCATAAAGAACTTGCCTAGAAGATATAAAATTGGTTGATTAGTGAAATAGGTGGTGGTCACCAATACCCATCTAGATCACTTATGGAAAATTAGTCATAGAATAAAATTATGATACTAAAGGATGGATAATGGTGGACAATTCTATAGGAATGAATTTGATGAATTTGTGAGAAGAGTAATATAGAAAGGTAGAAAAATACTCCATACACAACTCAACGTAATGGATTTTTTCAAAGGATGAAGAAAACATTGATAGAAAAAGAAAGGAGCATGCTTAGTGGTGTTGAATTAGGACAAGGATTATGGGAAGGGGCAATGGATACTATGTGTTACTAGGTAAATAGATCACCCTCATTAGTGTTGGATGATAAGACTTCACATGAGGTATGTCCTAGTAAGAAACCATCTCTTAAACATATCAAAATATTTACATGTGATGCTTATCTACACACTCCAAAGCAAATTAGGAGCAAGTTGGATAATAAATCTAACAAGTGTAACTTCATTGGTTGTAATGATGACTTGAAAGGATATAAAGTTTGGAACCCATAAATTAAAGGTTGTGTATAGTAAATATGTTATATTTATAGAAATCAAAGATGTTCTCAAATATGATGTCCCACCAAGGAAGAAAGAACCAGAGAAGGATGGTGAATAAAAAATTATATAATAATAGGAATTATAAGGAGAAGAGCCACATTATTTGATATTGAGAAGATCTGTTTAGGAAAGAATGAAACTAAAAGGTATAGTCCACTTGATTTCCTTTCAAAATTTTATTTGTTTATCACTAATGATGACTCTATAACTATTGGAGAGGAAGAAAATTCACAAGATGGAAAACAATGGAAAAATGGCCGTGGTTGAAGAAATGATAGCCTTTGACAAGAACTAGGCTTGGGATCTAGTAGAGTTATTGAAGGAAGAAATCCCATTGGCATCAAATTTGTGTTTATAAAGAAGTTGAATGCAAAAGGAAAAGTGGAGAAATACAAATTCTTTTAGCAGTGAAAGGTTTCCCAGATAGAGGGAATTGAATTTGGTAAGATTTTTTGACCTATTTCCAAGTTAACTTGTATTATATGTCTTTTATACATTGTTTTTTTTTCTAAGTTAAGTTAATCTATTAATATGTAACAAAAAATACATTGAGGCTCAGGCCTCAATAGCGCTTAACATAGTGCATCAGAGAATATCTTGACTGCCCCAACATTGGGGAAACCAGTCTGCAGAAACAAAAATACCTAGATGGGATATCAATCTTTAAGACCGGAAAAAACAAAAACCAGAGAAGTTTCTCCATGATAGAAAAAAAGATCCAAACAAAATCCAGTAGAACTAACATATCAAAAAAGTCCAGACAAATGACACCTGGCAGCCACGCAATATCATTTGAGCTCGTCTGGGATGGGCTCCTCTACAATCGGACAAGCATACTTCGTCCAGTCATCCTCCGTCGACGACGACGCTCCGCCGTGTGGCCCACCCGCAAGTTGGACGTCACCATGGCTGCTAGCCGCCGCCTTCGAATCCAACCCTTCAATCCCTGTTCCACCTGGGGAGCACGTGGCACCAGAACTACCACCCTCAGCATGCTGACCGCCACCCATGGTCTGGCCATGCAGAGCAATGTCTCCTTCATCCAGCGGATTCTTTCCTGCATCTCAGGCATTTCTGCATCTGTGAACCTCTGCTTGCCACAAATTAGAGTTTTCCACCTGGGTAGCTGGCTGCTCATTATCTTCAGTGAAGAGGATGGTGATTGTAGCAGTAATCACTGGTCTGTTCAGCATTTGAATTGGGTCAAGTGGGGAGTGGGGTGAAGAGGCAGAGGAAAATTAGCAGTGTGAACCATGAAATCTCTGCGACCTTCACCCGGAGACAGAGCACGACCCCGACCACTACGAGTATTGGGATATCTTCCTAAACCATAGCTATGGGGGTGATACAGATCAGGGGAGGGAGAGGAGGCAGCAGGCTCAGGATTCGGCTCCATCTGAGGGCGGGCACTACCTCCCCGAGTCCCTCCTCTTCGACTTCTCATGCGATGTCAAACCATTTCGGGATGCCTGGCTAAGAGTTCAGTGGAACCGATGGCGGAGGGATTGAGAAGGGGAACAAGGACCGGCTGGGCGGTGGTTAACTGGCAGAACCTGGAATGGGAATGGTGATGCCCATTACCGAAATCGACACAACTCGCTAACTAGCAGCGATGCCCAGTAACTGTGTGGGAGCTGGGTTCAGTAGCTTGGGGCGGACAGTTGCAGTGGAGCAGGGGAGAAGGAAACACAAAGTTACGAGGGGAATCCATGTTTGGGCAGAGGATAGATCTTTCTCGACCCAAGCCTGCATTAAATGCCGCCTGCGATCTGTCATGGGATCGGCTCAGAGTGGTATGGGGAGAGGCGCCATCAGCCAAGTGCCCTGTCCTCTCGCCGTCGTTCATCATATTCTTCATAAATTTCATTGAATGTCACCCACATATGGGTGGTCTTTTATACATTGTTAATACCTTTGATTTTGTAGAATAGATGGACATGGAGACAACATTCCTACATGGGGTTCTATAAGAATATATCTACATGAAATAGTAAGAAATATTTTCACTAAAGAGAAAGAAAGAGATGATATGGAGACTAACAAAGTCCCTATATGGGTTAAAGTAATCACCAAGGATGCATTATAAAAAAATTGAAACCTACATATTGGGACTTGGATTCACAAGGACGAAATCATATCATTGTGTACATTTGAAATTAGTTGGTGATCATCTTATTTATTTGGTCTTGTATGTAAATGATACGTTTTTAAATAGAAATAGCAAGGAAATCATCGATGATGTGAAAAAATAGTTGTCCTCTAAATTTGACATCAAGGATCTTGGTGTCACAAATTTCATTTTGGGCATGGAAATTAAAAGAGATTTGGAAAACAAGAAAAAATGTTTAAATCAAAGGATGTATGTCTAGAGAATATTGTATAGGTTTAATATGTAGGAATGTAAACTGGTAAAGGTCCCTCTTCCTATAGCTGTAATTTTATCTGTAGATCACTACCCCAAGATGTAGGAAGAGGAAGATGACATTCCCCATGCTCCATATGCTACTATGGCTATCAGTTTGATGTATGCAATGGTTTATAGTAAACTAGACATTGCAAATGTAGTGGGAGTATAAGCTAGGTATTTGTCAAAACCATGGAAGGAGCATTGGACAATAGTAAAGGTGGCTTTCAATTATTTATGTGGCACTATTGGTTATGGATGATGCTATCAAGGAAGATCAAGATTGGAAAAAATGTTAGAAATACATGGATTTGTTAGTGTCGACAAGGCGAGAGATATGGATTGCAAATTTTTTTCTAGTGGATATGTTTTCAACCTATTTGGGGGAGAAATTAGTTGGATGAGAAATAGGAAGTCTATAGTGACACTATCAACTATAGAAGTTGAACATATGAAAACCAATCATACAATCAAGGAATTTTTAAGGTTACAGAGATTGTGTTCAGGTATGGGTTCATACAACAAGCTTTAAGGAAAGGTTGCAATAGTTAAATTGCAATCTTCATGATGAAGAACCCAACTTATCATTCTAATACAAAACATATTGATGTGCAATATCACTTTGTGAGAGATATAATTGAATATATGAAGGTGCTACTGGTAAAGATGGACATTTTGATTTATTTTTTATATTCATTACAAACATCTCTGAGCACTAAGAACTTCTCTTTCTATAGAGAAACAATCACACGTATTGTCACAATTTGTTGATCATGAACTATTATGCCCCCCTTTGTGAAAATAAAAGAACAACTGGGATATTTTTTTGTATTTCTTATATTCGCAGCATAATTATTCCCATGGATGATTTATTGTGGTAGGTGTAATGCACCCAAAAAGATGGACACTTTTTTTCATCCATTTTAAGTATTTTAAATACATGGTTTTTTGATATAGTAGTTTTGGGGCATATGGTTGTTCAATCCATGGCTTTTAATTTTGCTAATGAAATATTATTGTATTATAATCATGGGTTAACAAATTGGGATTTTAAGGATGCTATGGAATATTAATATTATATTGTAGCATTTTAAATATATAGTACAGTGAAAAAAAATCTATTGATCCCCATTTTGGTTTATAGAGTAAAATATGTGTGTTAGTTTCTACGTATGCAACACCATATTTTCTATTTTTATTAAGCAATTAATTTTGGCGATCAATTGTACAATGCTAAAACCAATAATACCTTTGTCAGGGAATATTGTATCTTGTATTTTGGGATAACTTGATGAAAACATTGGGGTGCTATGTTGGCCAATGAGATAAGGATCAATATGATAAATTTGTTCTCCCTCAAGTATTTGTAGAAAAATACTTGATTTTTCTCTATTATCAGGATCATAAAAAGTTAGTAGTAGGAAAAATATAATCAATGTGGCATGAAATATATATTGTTAAATATGTATTGCAAAAAGGGGTATACAAGATAGTGGATTATTATGGGAAATCCACTGTTGCAGTCTTCTAATGGGATCTATATTAAAAATCACTATGTGTAAGTCACAAAGATACATGGTGCTTTGTGCATATTGTATTATGGTGTGTTCACTTTTATTTGTAGGCATAGATTGCATAAATGATTTTCTTATCGTGCCTAATATTTCATTGGAAAACATTAGCATCCATAGTGGTTTGCATAGGCTTCATGGATGGAGTTAGCCATAGTACCCATAATGTTTCTTTCACCATTTGGGTGATATTCTCATCCACTAACAAATTTGTGAGTTTTGGGGGAATAATCCTTGGCCCTACAACCAACAATTAATAATGGAATATAGTGTAGTCATGAATCTCTTATTTGAGGCTATTTCCCTTGTAATATTTGATTTGATTGTTATTCTAGACTCCAAACTTGTGGTACCACAATTGAACCATGTCTCTATCATGAGGAATCATGTGTTACTTCATAGGTACTTGTGAGTGCATCTCCTTAAACAATCATTTGATCACATTATCTATCAACACATACCAAGGGGGTATTGTATGTTAGATAATTCCTTAGCCAATTATGTTTTAGGTTAGCATTTATCTCATTAAATCAACATCATTAAAAGTACATGCATGTACATCAATAAACACATGGGTTAATAATCAAATCATTTGCAACCATAAGTAGCCACATCTATATATATATATATATATATGGATATATATATATATATATCTACAGAGAGAGAGAGAGAGAAATATATGTTACACCATATACCAAAATTAGTCCATTTTGAAGACTAGGCACTTAGGCCCAAGCTTCCAACCCATACACGAGACACAAATACTATATCTCTCATTAAGCATACAAGAAAAAATTATAGAAGGGGATAGAATGAGCATTAGTCGTCATGCTAATAACAACATACAACAAATTAGGTTGCATGCCTTAAGAGGCAACCAAGACTACTAGATACATAAATTATGTGTCACCATAGGTATGAAGGAACCTTTTCCATCCACTATTGGGGTTACACCATGGTGAGGCCTTCTAACTTTCTCATCACCTCCCATAGTTCAGTTTTATTTTCACCCTTACCATCTTCCTCCAAGTCTCACTTAATGGGTGCAATGTGACAGTGCAATAATGATTATCTAGGAAATTTGATATTAGCCACATATGTGCAACAATTAAACATTGGAGACATTACATAAACCAAAATAGATTACATATGAAAAAAGCACCAAAAAGCTATAAAATTTAAAAATATCCAAAAACATTTGCTTACTAAAGTCACCACACCACCCATAATGTCGAAGTGCTAGTTCTTGGTTGAAGTGGAAGTTGATTCCAAAATATGCATGATTTTCAATCATAACATATTGGTCCTCAAACTAATCAAAGAAGTCCTAATTAAGTTAATGGACCATTTCTCTAACACTCGTCTAAGCCATTAAGTTGGTCCATCGAGTCATGCATGGCTTAGATGGGTCATTGAATAGTGTTGATACTCATAGCCTCATAACTAGTACTCACTTGAAAAACAAAAATACTAGTATACTATTATAGTTTAATTGCTTCTGTTTCACTCTAAAATGTTTTGTTAGATGGAATTTCATGTTTTTAAATTGATTGACACTCTAATTGAAAATGGTCTATTTTAGATACTGCACTATTATATCCACTTGAACCATAGATTCCATATGGGTGCCTCGAGATCCTGCTACTTGGGTGATGGAAAACATGATGGTATGGAGTGTCACATCCATCACTCGATTTATATCTCTCTAAATATTTTTTGAGCTTGTGTTTTACAATACTATATACTCTAATTATCTTTAGTCTCCTCTCCCCATCCTTGGACACCTGATTCTACTATCAAGACAAATTGCCTTGATAGTCTAGTAAAGAAATAAATATCCTCAATATTTAGTGTCAATGTTTTATTTTACATTGTGAACCATTGTTTATTGAGATCCCACATCCCAATTAGCCTTTGCAATAAGGGAACTTTTCCATTCACATTTTGTGTGTGCAAAAAATTGAGGAGTCCACAATCCTAGAGCACATCTAGTGTTGGTCTATGTCAAAGATGAACTAGGTCATCCACTTCATGTTCCTTCTCCTTCCACTTTATTTTTTTGGTTTGAACTTCTAAAAGAATAATGATAAAAATTATTACTTCTATCCATTCAAGTCAAACATAATTTTTTTTGACAAAATTGCATGAGATCTAAGGGCTATGATAAAGTATCTCTGGGTCTACCTTAATAGAGTGATCATCACTTTGCTATTTAAAATAGAGAAATGAACAACTCCTTAATCACTTTAGATAAACAACACAAGATTAATGAAGCTCTCAAAGGAAATTGATGTCCCCCACATATAAAGTTGGGGGTAAAACTAAAAGAACTACATGAAAGTAAAGAGGAAGCATAGTTCTATTACCTAGAATAGATGGTGTTACAAATGATTTCCTATATATCCTAATATTTGTAGTTGAAAAATTGATAGGCAGGGGTTTTTTACTGCAACAAGGTTAGAACTCCAAAATTCAATGTGAAAATGAACTTGTTTTGCCCTAAATTGGATTTTTGCCATGAGAAGTCACTAAAGAAGCCACATTCACACTTGGGTTTAATATGTATCACTTGCGAATTCATTCTTAATGCTTTATTATGCCCTTTTTATGAGTTTCGTGCACACTAACATCAAATTGGAACATCTAAATTGATTGTTCCATAGAGATATGTTTCAAAAGAATTAGTTATTGGTGACATCCACTAAAATCAACTACATATCTTGAAGCTAACGAAATGTATTTCCACTAAAATATTTCCTTTGATGCAAAGGGATAATAGAATCAACACAATGAATATCATATATTTCCACTAAAATAGCCTGTAAAGGATAAGATCAACGAAGCACCAATAGGACTTGAAAGAGGAAAGACAGGGTTAAGTAAAAAATAGTTGTAAATGGTTGAATATGCATATAACAATAAATACCAATATGTTGGCCTTAATTTTAAGGTTAAAATATGAAATTAATGCTAGATTCCACCTTTTATTATGTAGTATAATGTAATCCCTTCAAATAGTGTGATAACATATGGGCATGAAATTTATATAAATGTAGACTTTAAGTTAATCCTGATCATATTTACCATAAAATGAAAGAAGAAATATAAATTATAGTGATAAACAACCACTAGACTAGTGTGTTTATCTTGTTGGGCCATGGAGTCAATTAGGTAAAGATTAATTATTGAGGGCCTTGGATGATGATCCAGGTGGATATAGGTGGCGATCCAACTCTTCCACTACCTCTGTGGTTATATATATTTTTGGTATTTTTTCTATGGTTCTTTGGGTCCCCAACTTTCAAGGCCATTTGAGGCCCCAAATATTTCCTTTTGGTGATTTTGAGGATGAGAGGTTGCATGGCAATGCCTTGGTCCTAGCCAAAATTTATAATCATTGGATATTTCTTTCCAATTAGATACTATGTGGCCCATATGGACATTATATGAAAAATTTGTGCCTTTGAGAAGTTGATTTACCAACTAGCTATGTTGGTGCCCAAAATGAAGGAGAACAATAGCACTAAAGACAAGGAGGAAGATGAAAAAAAAGGGAACAAAAGAGAAAAAACAAAAGCAACCTTGTAAACCTAAAGCTGAAATTACACCCAGAGTAGTTTTAAATGATCCTGCGATGCAAGCACACAGGGATCACATGCAAACCTACACAATCATCTGCAAATTCATGGGATTATGGCCCATCGAAAAAGCTTTACAAACATGGATCAAATACCACTGGAAACCTAAAGGGAGAATTGATCTACATCTTGGGTCAAAAGGATTCTTCACCGTTGTGTTCACGAGTATTGAGGATAATGATAGAGTGTTTGAAGGAGGGCCCTACTTCTACGCAGCAGCAGGTCTCTATATGCGGCCATGGAAGATGAACTTTGTCCTGGAACAAAAAACTTTTACTTCGGTCCCAGTCTAGGTAAGACTCTATTCACTACCTCTTGATTACTGGCAACCTAAATCGTTAGCTGCCATAGGCAATAAATTAGGTAGGTTTGTCAAATCATCTGAAGCAACTAGAAGGGGAAAATCTACTTCCTTTGCAAGGATATGCGTTGAGATGGATCTATCAGGAGCTCTTTCGGATGAGGTAATATTGGAAGTTTTTGATGAAGAATGGGTACAAACGGTGGACTACGAGCATATCCCATTCAGATGTCATAAATGTCATGAACATGGGCACCTTCTTAGAGACTGCCCTCTCAGTAAAGCAAAGAATAAAAGAAAAACTAATACAATGAAAGACCCGGACAACTTTCACAAGGTGGTACATAGAGGAAAAGGCGGCAAAAGAGGGCAAAAGCAACAGAAAAATGAGGGACAACAAGTTAGTCAAAACTAGTTCCAAGTTCTTGAAGAGGACGAAGAAAGAACAACAGAAGATCAAGCACAGGAAGGGAGTACGGGGGAGAAGGAGAAAGAAGGAAACCATGAACAAACACAGGAAAATGATAAATAGAAAGGGATTATGATGAGTGATACAGAACCAGAGATGGATCAGGAAATGACCCAGAGTGAGATGGAACTGGAGGAATGTGAGCTACAAGAGATTCTTGAAAGAGAACACCTAGATCTGGAAGGGTTCTTGATTCAGGGAACAACCGGTGGGGTAGAATCATTACCTCAAGAAGAGCTCAATAGAATACAGCAGTTGTATTTATGGAAAACTCAGGAAAAGGGTTCGGAGGGGGAAAAAACATGGACAGGCTGAGTAACGAAGGTGTGAAAACGATAAAAACTACTCTGGGATTAGCACCTAGAAACCCAGGAAAGAAAAGAGGCAGAAAAAAGCAAAACGAGCTATTGATGGAATGTGGAAAGCTCATGATAGATTCGGGTAAGATGAAAGATCTTACCAGCTACTCCTTTACAAATATTTAAATATGAAGTTCATATCTTGGAATATTAGAGGTCTAGGCAATAAAAGAAAATAGAGAATTCTTAGTAATAGATTGAAACATGCAACTCTTGATATAATTTTCATCCAGGAAACGAAATGTTCCATTCAAAAGTTAAGAAAAATACATGGTAAATGGCTCAGTAGGTTTGAGTTTCTATAAGTCATAGCAGAGAACACAACAGGAGGCATTCTCACTCTCTGGAACCCTCAAAGAATTGACATAATAGATGCTGAGGCTTCAAGGAATTATTTATCAGTAGTTATTCAGCCTGTAGGGGATAGGGGTACCTATCTAGTCACGAATGTGTATGGCCCTCAAAGGATAGATGAGAAACTCAGGCTTACAAATTCCCTAGCGAATATCAGGGAGAGACATGTGGGAATACCCTGGATCATGGGAGAGGACTTCAATATGATAAAATCACTTTTGGAAAAAAAAGGGGGAGCCAGAACATTAGTAAAGACTCTTTAGCATTTCAAATCTTTATAGATAATATGAAACTAGTGGACATTGAAACAAACAATGGCCTCTTTACATGGAACAATAAGAGAGGAGGAGAGTCTCATGTAGCCTCCAAGCTAGATAGATTCATTATCTCTTAGGACCTTATGCTTATAGATAAGGAAATAATAGCGAGTGTTCTTACCGTTGGAGGCTCAGATCACTGGCCAGTTCAAATGGAGATCCAGGGCATAGGTACCCCCCGGAATAGACCTTTCAGATTTGAGAATATTTGGCTTTCACACCCAGAATTCATCAGCAATATTGAAAAATGGTGGGCAGAAGATCTACAGATTCAGGGAACTAGAATGTTCCTTCTACATAAAAGATTAAAGCACATAAAGATGAGGCTCAAAGATTGGAATAAGAAGAATTTTGGCAATATTTTTGTAGGAAAGAAATTGGTGGAAAATAAAATGCAGGAACTCAACCAAGCTATGATCAAGGAAGGTTTTGATAAAGACAAAAATGATCTAGTGGAGAAACATCATCAAGAATGGGAGAACTTGTGTAAACAAGAGGAAATATTTTGGAGACAAAAATCTAGAGTCCAATGGCTAAAAGAGGGAGAGCATAATACTATATTTTTTTCACAGATCCACCATGGCGAACAGAGCTCACAACAGAATCTCTTCGATAAAAAATGAGGATGGATAGCTTCTACAATCCCATGAGGATATAGAGGCAGTGTTAGTTCAACACTTTCGAGAAATAGCTCAGGAAAATAATTCAGAAAGAGAACCAAGCATATACCTAAGCTGGTGTCTAGAGAGGACAATTTCAATCTTAACAGACCAGTGATTGAAGAGGAGGTTAGTGAGGTCCTCAAAGATATGCAGAATGGCAAAGCACCAGGCCCAGATGGCTTCAATGTGGATTTATTTAAAGCTTGCTGGAATATTGTTAAAGAGGACATTTTGAATGTTGTGGAGGATTCCAGGGTGAGCAGAACTATTTTCAAGGTGCTCAACACCTCCTTCATCTCCCTGATCCCTAAACAGGACAATGCACAAACACTAGAAAGGGATAGACCCATAGCCCTATGCAGCGTAGTATACAAGATAATATCAAAGGTAGTGGCCAACAGACTCAAACCTCTGCTTCCTACTCTGGTTTCAAGGGAACAATCAGGTTATGATGAAGGAAGACAAATATTGGATAACATCATTCAAGCTCAGGAAGTGGTTCACTTGCTAACTAGCAAGAGGAAAGCTGGAATGATCCTGCAACTGGACATAGCCAAAGCTTATGACAAAGTGAACTGGACCTACATCAGGAAAGTGCTAATGGCATTTGGTTTTGATCACAACTAGGTAAGATGGGTCATGGCCCTGTGACCTGTTCCAGCTTTTCAATACTGGTTGATGGCTCTCCCTCTGAGATTTTTCTTCCTTCAAGAGGTCTGAGGAAGGGAGATCCAATCTCTCCCTTTCTCTTCATACTCATGATGGAATGCCTTGGTCGGTCTATCAAGCATGCCAGAGTAACAGGAAAAATTCAGGGTCTTTAATTGAAGGAGAATGGACAGGCTTTGACTCATCAACAATTTGTAGATGATACCATGTTATAGGGAATCCCCACAGTCAAAGAGGCTCTAGCGTACAAACAAATACTGAACGAATTTGCCTTGGCTATAGGAATGGAAGTTAATCTCTCCAAATCCAAAATATTTTTCTTTAATACCAACATTGCTATTCAGAGAAATATCTCCAGAATTCTAGGCTTTCAAAGGGATTCCCTCCCTTCAAAGTATTTGGGAGTTCCTCTAACTGCAAAACCTTTGCACAAGAGCATTTGGGAACCGTTGATCAACAAAATGCAGGATAAAGTCAGAAAATGGATGAGCAGATCTTTAAATCTGGCTGGTAGACTGGTGCTAATGAAGGCGGTGCTCCAATCAATTCCAATTTTCACGCTATCAGCAGTCCCTGCCCCAAAAGGAGTCTTGCAGCAATTCAAAAACATCCAAAGAAACTTTCTCTGGGGTAGGGAGGAGACAAGGAAGAAATGGGCCTTGGTCTCATGGGAAAAGATCTATAAACCCAAGAATCAAGGGGGCCTAGGCTTGGATGACCAGGAGATTCTAAGCAATGTTTTAGGGGCCAAACTCTGGTGGCATTGGGTTAAAGATCCAAAGGCTCAATGGGCAAGCATCTGGAAAGAAAAATATGCTAGCTCTTGGCAATACAATGATCTCATAAGGATGTCTGAAAATATAAAGGGCTTTGCCATCTGGAACAAATCTTGGGAGAATAGAGGTTTAGTACAAAGAAACAGCTTCTGGGAAATCAGAGAGGGAGATCTAGCTCTATTCTGGGAGGATAAATGGCAAGAAGAACCAATACTGTTAAAAGAGGAATTTTTGGACCTTAAGCATGAGACAGATACCCAAGGATTGACAAGAGTAAAAGATTTTTGGGATTATACTCACAATACAGGAAAATGGAGGACATGGAAAAATATAGATTGTAGGAATGATAGAATTCTGAAAACAAAAGCAGAGGCTCTGGAGAAAATATTGGAACAAAGGATGATTTTGGTATTGGGAGGGCAGGACCAACTAAGATGGGGATACAACAACGAAGGCATATTTAATATTAAGGAAGCAAAAGGTATTCTCCTTGAGCTGGATTCCCAAGCTCCGAACAAGATCTGGCAGAACCTATGGAGACATCAAGGTTGGATGAAGATCAAACTCTTCATGTGGCTGGTTCATCACAAGAAAATCTTGACTTGGGACAACATTAGAAAGAGGGGTATGCTGGGGCCTTCCAGATGCCAGCTTTGTGAAGCCCAAGAGGAAACAATGGAACATCTTCTCAACAGCTGTATTTTCACATCCAGGTTATGGGATTCATTTGCCACCATTTTCCAACAGTCCGACAGGGACAAAGAGAGTATTACTAACACCCTAAGCAGATGGAGAAGAAATTTTTCGGATAATGAAGTTCTCAACTCTGCTTGGGCTCTTATGCCAAGCTTTATTATTTGGAATATTTGGAAAGAAAGGAATAAGAGAATCTTTAAAAATGAAAAGAATCCTGCTCTTCGCCTGTTTGGTCAGATCTTAAAACAGCTTAAGGAGACGGTCAGCTCTGCAGTAAGGAATCTCCCCAAATATCCTCCCTCAAAGGTCGATTTGAGAAATATTAGGCAGTCAGGTATGAAGGGGATCATCCCACAAGGCTTGGATAGAAAAGCAAGCAAAATGGAAATTGAAAAGGAGTTCTCGCATCCTCCTTCGAAAGGTTTTTTGAAATATAACATAGATGGAGCTTCTAAAGGTAAACCGAGAATTGCGGGCTTTGGCGGGGTTCTTCAAGATGAAGCAGGTAGCATCCTCTTCCTCTTCCATTGTCATTTAGGAAGAGCCACAAAAAATATGGCAGAATTAATGGCAATGGAGCAATGCTTAGATTTTCTGAAGCAGAAGAACTACCGAAATGTGATTATAGAAGCCGACTCTGAGTTAGTCGTCAACTCGGTAAAGAGAATTAGCTGCGGAACAGGGCTGGAGAAAGTCTCACAACACTAGAAGTTAATCTGGGTATTCTAGAGAATTCAGGGTCACCTTCAGGGACTAAACTCAGTCAGATTCAACCATGTGCACAGAAAGGCTAACAAACTGGCAGACATCTTGGCCAACCAAGGTGTGAGCTGCAAGGAACGCAGAGTTTCGACAGGGTGGCAAGTAATGCCTCAAGGCAACCTAAAAATTCTTTGTCATAACCAGGCGGAAGAGGATAGAGAAGTGTTTCGGGATAAAGCTAAAAAGGAAAGGTCTCAATGACCAATTCTCGGCTGGATTCTCTAATTTTGGTCAAACAGGTCATAGGTGGGAGGCAGATTACGGTCGGCTTTAGCAGCATTGACAATATCAACTTCAGAAATCACTAGTATAGGTTAGGTGGATGGCTCTATTCCAGAAAGATCAACACAAATCTAGGTTTCAGACTCAGTAGTAGCGATAAGGAGGAGTTGGACAGATTGCTCAGTATTCCAGAGGGAAAGATTAGCACAAACCATAGTTTCAGGTTAAGAAGTAGCGATAAGGAGGAGAAGGACGGGGTTCAGGATTTTTCCAGCAACCATTTTCCCATGGTTTCACCTTTTGGGAGGAAAAACTACCTCCTGAGCGGTTTGGAGGTGATCGCACCACTCTCAAACAAAAAGTGGTTTTTGTGAAACGGAAGCGATTCCATACAGCTTCTGACACGTGGCTGAGGGATGGTGCGGTAAACTGCCCTCATCGCACACTAAAGTTCAGTGCAAATGTACTGCGCGATATTGATCTCATCTGTTGGATTCCGCGGAGCAAATCAACGATCAGAAATGATCGTGCAGTTTGGTGGGGTCGGGGCGTTATCTAGTGTGCGGCTTCTCGGTGCGAAATCCTCCTCTGCCGTCGAATTGAGCACTTGGATTGCACGGTCACGATTCCGAGGCAAGTCTGGTGTTTGATGGTGGGGTAATTAGTGGGATATAGGTTTTCTAAAGGGTTAAGTGATAACTTTTGTTGGGTTGGGAATCTGGCCTTAAGTGGTAAGCACTCCCTTTTGCGGGGTCCACAGTGCCTGATAGACAGTTGTACACTATGTAACATATTTTTGGTTTAATGAATTTGAAGGAACATCTCTTGCTTTAGTGAAAAAAAAAAAGAAAAAAAATGCGAACAAAGTGTATTCATGGGTTGAAAACTCACCAAAGAGAAGTAATGAAATTAATGATTTGCTAAAAGTCATGAAAATTGATGTTCTTTATGTTTTATAAATAGATTAAGTGAGATGGTTATCTAGGGGAGAAGTCATTATAAGGCTTGTAACTCTTATGCCAACAATTTTATCTTCTTTTTTTTTCGAAAAATGAAAGGAAAAATTCATCATAGTATGATAAGATACAAAGTTACACCATTCAATTTTGTTTTTAGATGTTGGATTTAGGTGTATTGAACAAACTGAAAAATAATTTTCAAGAAGTAAATGTAGAAATTACAAATAATTGATTAGCTTTTGAAGTAACTATAAGTACACTATCTAGATGGTTTTTAAGAAAAGAAACATTTGCAAAGTGCACAAGTTATATTTCAAAATTTTAAGTGGTTCTCAATATGAATATATTGAAATTAAATTTGAAGGGGTAGTCATAGGTAAACATGAGTTATAATACGTATGTATCCTAGCTATAAATATTGACTATATGGATGAAATGAAATAAAATATGAAACCTCATGTTTGAGACATAGAAGAGAGTTCCCAACAACCCATATAAGGTTATATTAATTATCTCATAGGCTATTTGAATAAAATATTTCCATATTTTCATCATTTTAGTGCAACAAAATTGTTCACTCCTTGCTATTGTTGAGAATAGCATCATATTCACTAGAAAATTTCAAAGGGTTGGCTTTTAAATTTATTTTTTTCTCGATATTTTCAACATACCATATCAAAGGATGATGATTTTGAATCTTTATTTGATGATAAATAATATAAAAGATATATACACCCATGTGTTGATTCATTAAATTTGGCTTGCGAGGGTTTCTCCATAAAAAAAGCATGGAAGGTGTTTTGTGACATAAAATAATGGCACAAAACTTATTATGATATGATGAAATTATGGCAAGCTATAAATAATATTCCTGTAAATATAGTGTATTATGCAAGGGGATTTTTTAAACAAAACATAATCAAGGACATTAAAAAATCAAGACTAGGATTGGATACACTAGATGCATTAATGAGAATATCTTTGAATGGACCTAAATTATCAAATATTGATTGGAATGTAATATAAGGGATATGAAGAAATACAATGTAAAGAAGAATTCTTGAGTTTTGAGAGTTAATAAGTTACTCTTCCTAATCTTTTTATATAACTTGTGTTTCTCTTGCAAAGTAATTATAAATGTGTGTGGAATCTTCTTAGACATGTTGAGTGGTGGAATAAAGCCAAAATACGTTTAGTATGTTGAATTTTGACTTGAGAAGTTAAATTTCATATTCTCAAATCAAATCATATATGTGTTTTAGTGACCTATGCATCAAGAGGTACTTATAGATGAGGTTGTAATATCGTTGAAAACATTTGATTGCGAATGAGAAATTAATGCAACTTGAAGGTGAAGTCTCTCCTTATAAAAATGTTGATCAAAATGAGGCAACATTATTTAATTACTCAATACTTTCATTATCTTTTTTCACTATAATATTTAATGGTTGAGAATATAAAGTTTTAACTATCATATATATTAGATATCAACAATGTGTATGTTCATTAAACATGTTGCTTCACACAGGTTAGATTTGGAGCAGAATGGAATGGAAATTGTTGGAGATTTTTTTGAAGCTTCAAAAAAATTTCCAATTTTCATTCTACTCTGCCTTTAATGTGTATGTTGCTAGATATAAGACATATAAATACTTAGTAAATTGTAATTAACAATGCAAGCATATTTCATTTATTTTTTGTAATTAGATTTTTTCTTCTTACACAAAGATAAATGTTTAAATCGGATCATCATGTAAAAACATTTGTCATTAGTCATGAAAGTTGAAACATTGATGGCCATTTCATGGAGAAATAAATGAGTAAGATCCTTAAATATAAAATATTTTGATAATTTGAAAATAATATTTTGAAATGAGTTTGTATCAATAGTTTTTTTTTTTTTTTAATTAATTAATTAATTAATTAATATATTTATTATTATTATTATTTTTAGAATTTAATTGTTGTTTAGCTATGTTGCATGATGGGAACTTGGGTACTTGAGTACGAGTGTCGGGAACAGTTAGAGGTTTCCCCAAAATTTACAGGAAATGGCTAACGCGGAGCGGTAATATTATATAACAATATATATATATATATATATATATATATAATTCTATACTTTATATAATAATCAAAATTAATAATATCCATTTATTAAAATCAATTTAAATATATAAATAATAAATATATAATCTCTCTTATATATAAATATATTATTTGGGTGTCTCTCTCCGTGAGTCTCTCCCCTTTATATATATAAAATATTAAAATGTCAAGTTCATTATGACACATGACAGTCTTTGAAACAATCTAGCTTAAATATACAAAAGAACAATTTTACATATGTTTCTCTAGTTATTCTTAAGAGAAAAAGTAAAGAAACTCTAATGTTTAAGCATTGACTGCCACATTCAATATGCACACACAATCTTTTGCGATATATATACATAAACAACAAAAGAAATACTCATCAGCATGAGATCCTAGATATTGCCCTTACATCAATAACAAAAGAAATACGTGGCCCTTGCATCAACAACAAAAGAAATACTCATCAGCATGACATCCCAGATATAGCTCTTACATCGAGGTGCCACACACTTACTTAACCCATCAGGGGATTGCACCAGTTTCTCAATTAAGGATATCTGTGTGCGAAAGTTTCAACTTAAGCTCATGTTTTGTGGGAAGTTCAACATATTTCTCTGCATGCTTTGTATTCCCCAACCCTAGGGAACGCTCGAACTCCAAAAATAACAGTCTTCAAAGTTCCCGGAACTTTTCCAAGCTCTCATTGGAGCTCTCGCGTTCCAATACAGTTTCAAAGCTCCCGGAACACCAAAACCATTGGAACAGGTTTCCCAACTCTTAGGAACAGTTCTCGTGTAACAAAATTGTTAAGTTCTCGTGATCATCATTCATTTGAGCCTTTTGTAAAAAGAAATTATTGTTGTTCATTCATGTTGTTTAAGGTTATTAAGGCTGTTGACACATCAATTTTGAATTGTCTTAAAAATAAAAGTATCAAACTGAGACGATCAGTGATCAATTCGACTACAAAAGTCTTTGAGAGGGCGGTTAAATATTTTATCGACGACGTTTTCAAAAAATGTATGCAGTAGGGCGAGAACATTTTTTAAAAGGGTAATATTAAAAAAAAATAAAAAATAAAAAAAATTAACGGTAACTACAAGTTCAGCTGATGGAAAACGAAGAAGTCGCACCGGTTTTCGTCTATTCAGATACAATTTTGAGTGACACGTTACAGAGAGCTTCAAAACCATGACAGGTCAAAGAAAATGGCTTCAAAACACTTCCGCTTAGAATATGCTTTTAACATACAGTCCGAGGCGACGGTTTCTTCTCAATACATTACAATTAACACCCTTTCTCATTGGCGGTCTGAAGTTAGATTTGCTCCACTAATTCCAAATTCTTCTTGTTGTGGCGAAGCAAAGTCATTTCTAATGACTGGATGTCAATATAGCCATGCATGGTGTCGGAATACATGATATCTGGCACTGAATCTCGATCGAGATAGTTCTGCATCATCATTCCAAATTCATCGGGAGTAATATGGTCTACGAATAAATCAGGGTCTGCAAGAACATCGTCGTGATGGGTGAAATCTCCTAGATCTGACGTCAGAGAACTCGTCCGTACCTCGACTGTTAATTCGCGTTGCTTATTTGAACCCATCTGATCAGTGCTCTGCTTTTCATGGGTGGACTCAAAATTCTTGCCTGTTTTCATCTTCAACCCAATTTCAGAATTCGCCTCAACAGTTAATTCACCTTGCTTATTTGAACCCATCTGATCAGTGCTGCGCTTTTCGTGGGTGAACTCGAAATTATTATCCGTTTTCACCTTTAACCCAATTTCATCATCCAGAGACCTTTTAGCCCAATTGAGCATCATCTCGACCTCGACCTCATTCACAGCCTCTGTCTCTTCATTGTTATCAATATTCTCGATCTTTCCCATAGAAGTTATGAGATCACTGTCGTAACCCAATGTTCCCCTATTTGTTCGCTTCGCTTCTGGCGCAGCCAGTCCACCATTGGAATATTGATCTCTCCTTCGCTTGTTCTGAAAAACTTGTGAGCAGGCGTCCATCCCGGCAAATAAATGCTATGATTAAAACACAACATATACTTCAATAGAGAGCCTTTTTATATATCAGAGATCCTTCTTCCTTCAGGACCTTCAGAGTTAATGCAAAGAATTAAGTTATTAATGCGCACCACATCATGGTCACCCCAAATCTGGTGTACATTATATACAGATAGTCAGGCCTGGAATTTGACGTCCCACAGGACGTATTTTTGATTTCAAAACGTATTTGACGGCAGGGAAAAAATCTTCCACGTCAGATTAGACGTGTGGTATACGTTTCCAACCCGTCGTTTTGACGTCTAATTTCATGGAGAAAACGTAAAAATCTATAATATGTGTAATGGGAGTATGGGAGTCTGGGACCACCGGACCAGCAGTGCTGCAGTAGTACGCAGTTTAAAATAAAAGCCTTTAACTGCATCACCATCCCACTGCGTACTACAGGTACTTACCATTGATTATCTAGAGACAATCCGCCGCTCAAATTTAATAGGAGACTTGCAATTTGCAAATTGCAATCCACTGCAATCTGCTAGTCACTAGTGCCACAGTGCGTATTCCTCCAGGCTCTGGTGAAGGTCAGGTTCCAGTCTCGGAGGGTTCCTTGTTAAGGATTGCCAGCGATCTTGGATACCAATTACAGTGAGGAGTTCAGATGTGGATGTCAAGCTATAAACAAAAAACCAGCAAACAGGGTAAGTACATTCTGTTTTGTAAAAAGAATGCATGCCTCGACAGTTAATGTGATAAATTTAACAGGTAGGATTGTTCCATCTAAACATAAAGCAGGCATATCATCTGACCAAAAACAAATATTATAAAACCATTTTCTGGTAATCTTGTTTTTAAATTCCCTTACGTTGTAGAATATAAATTGTATTTGAGTACCCAAATACGAGTGCTCTGTTTCCTGAACTTCATCAATCTTATCCCAGTGCCAACCATTTCCAATCTCCAAGTAGGCTGCCATTGCACATTTAACTGAATACATTTCTTCAAACTCTGCTCGGATCTGAATGAATCAGAGCAAATTACTGGTATATATAGATACCAATATATTCTAATTGGTAATATTCATTTTGTTTTAATATAGACCAGGCTTTTGGGCATGCTGGGACTGTGTTCTCGCATAGGCAACAGTAGGCAGGGCTTTCATGGCCGATTTATCTAAACCATTACAGTGAGGCACTTCCTCTGCAACATCCCCTGAAGACCTTGATGCAATCATCTGACTACAGTGAAGTGCCCATTTAACAATGAAATTTATACATAGTGCGGCCCGTGGATATTTGTCCATTCAGTTTTCTATTCCACAGAAAAGATAAAGCTAATGCGTCCCCTCGGTATATAAAAAAATATACAAGCAGCCAAACATGTTAGGTGTTGGATAAGTGAAAGCCATGATGACTCACATTAAAAAATTATGCTCTTTGGTGTTGGATGATTGCAAGCCATGATGACTCACACTTAAAAAATATGCTCTTTTTGCGCTCACTACTTAAAGTTGATGTTTAATCAATTTTTAAATACAAATCAGGAGTTAAAGAAATAAGCTTTGCTTCTCACTGAAGGGACTTCGAAATTCGGAACCAGATTTGGTTGAAGCTTTTTGGACACCTGTGCCTGCCACATGGGGAGGCAAATTACCAGAGACAAAATTCTGTTATGGGTAGCCGCGTATTATAATTTATGACCTTTAAAGTTCCCAACTTCCCACACTCCCGTTCACTTTAATGTAGAGCGTGGAGCCTGTAAATTACCACCTTGGATTTTAGCAAGCGAATTCATTAACATGGCAACCATAGCAATTGACAAAATTAGGGTACAGTGGTTGCGGCATGTGTTAACTACGGATTAAATGGTCACCCTCCAGTGATAACTGCCGCTTAGATGATTACTTGCACTTGATGACTGAATGCAAGTTGCAACGCTATTAAACTGATAGGTTATAGGTTCTAATTTCCTACTCAACCTTCGAAAGAGGCACAAATTGATTAGCTTTTATCACAGGGGAGCACAAGTTCATGCCTAATCCTGTAGAGCCACCCGTCAATTTTCTCAATTAGGGTGACAATTCTTCCAGGCTCATTAATGGTAACACATCTTTTGAAAGTCACGGTATTTCTTCCTTACGATTCTTATCGTTCTCATCATTGCGTCTCTATTTCAAAGGATCCTTTTGAGCAGCGGTCATATGTATGCTCGGTACTAGGTTTTTTGAATAAACAGTAAACATGCCTAAAACGCTGAATGGAAATCACAGTAAACATGCTTGAAATGTCGAATGGAAATCACTTGAAATCTCTGTCTTCGCAATCCTTGGGATGTAGGGAGTCTCTTATCAATTCCTTTGGTCTAAGATAGCTCATAATTTGAATTTCCTTTTATCAATTCCTTTGGTCTAAGATATCTTTATTATGATATAAGACGCATAATTTAAATTGTCCTTTATCTTATTGGAACTGAAAGCCGCTAAATTCCTGCCGTCTAAGATGTTGTTTACTACGAATAATGTAAATTATTTATTAGTGTGGAGTAAAGGACATGAAGAAATTGATGCAATGTAAGGGGAAATTAACCGAACCTGGAAACATGGAAAATAATCAAGTCGAGCATTCGTTTGAATAGCTAAAGAAATTAAGGGAAAGAAAAGCGTTTGAATTGGCATCGGATCCCAATTGGCATGGTGGAAATTCCGAAAGATAATCTAGTTCTTTGCATAACAAATACCACTTATATTAAAAGTAGTGTGATAGAATCATGGAATAATTGTAATATAATTAATCGCTGTGTAACATGGACACTTAAGGTGTGCAACACTATATATGGTTGGAAAGTATGGTGGTTTCATTGAGGATATTGGGAGTATTTATGTCTAGGTCACATGTGGATGTTACATGAGAAACTTATAAGTTAACTTGGGGTAAGGTTGTAATTTTGGTTGTAGTGACTCAATTTTTTTGGTGAAAACGGTTATTTTTTGGTTCTCATATAAAATTGATTATTGGGCATTAAAAATTGTGATTGGTGTATCTGATGTCTTTCTTGTAATAAGATCTCCTTGGTAGAGTTATTACCCAGATGTTTTAATGTAGCTCATTTTCTATGTGGTGTCCCATTATTCTTCTTCTATTAATGGTTGAGAAAAGGTCAAATTAGAAAAATGTATAGTATTTGTTAGGCTTTTGCAGCTCGTTATATTTTCAATATGCTTGTTTAGCATGAAGGTATTTTATAGAAATATTGGTGTTTAGCTTGAAGGTATTTCATCTAAATATTGAATTTAACATGTTAGTCAACTAATTTCATTATATACACAATAGTTAGAAAGGACTTGATAAAGAATTTGAGAGATGATTTGTTTTAAGTATTAAAGTCATTGATGTATTAAAAAAGTCCCCTCCTTTATACATCTTACTAGAAACAAAATCAAAATATATATCAATTATTGCAACATGTATTATTTTTTTCCCAAAAAAAAAATCATTATATTTCATATTGAAATATATGTTGTGTTGACTCTTAGGTCCTAAAAAAAAAAAAACTAGTTCATTAGACCATATAATTAGGAAATCAAAACATACTCAGCTACCATTAGAGCAGACCATTAGAGCAGTTTAACTGTAACAAATAAACCTCATAATGTGTTATATCAAAAGTATGATTGTATGTTATATCGAAACAAATAAACCTCATACTGTGTCATATCAAAAGTATGGTTGTATGCTATATCGAAACACATATGCTAAGTTGGGAAAAAATAAGGCACTCTTTGAAGGAGATTAATGAAAGTTGAAATGCAAGAGTAGTTGACACCCACAAATTTGGGTAGAACGTAAAATGAAGGGCATGAAAAATGCAAAAACGTCATTAAATTTTCATTTGACGGGCATAGGGGATTTGAAATTCCAGGCCTGCAGATAGTTGGCGAGGGATGGATCACAGGAAATCCCGGATGACGGTGGAAGCTTCGGCGGGAAACACAATCCAAGGTGTTGTTTCTAAAAGTATTTTCCGTTTGTACACGTCGTTGGAAGGGCATTCATAGGACACAAGTTGACATAAACAATAAAAGCAAACTGGTCCATTCCGTCCTGCTGAACCACTTTTCTCATTAAATCGGATCTCGTACTTTCAATACGATGCAGCAGGCGCTGCCCTTGCCTTCGGGATAAAGAAAATGCTGACCTACCCCAACATATTTGGCATATACATCAAATCGAATCTATGATATTTTATGTCTAATAAGGTTTATATATAATATAGTGTAAGATTTTTATTTAATAACGTTTTAAGTTTTAAATTTTAATTATGATTGAAGGCGCTGCCCTTACCTTCGGGATAAAGGCAATGCTGACTCGCCCGACATATTTGGCACATATATAAAATCGAATCTATAATGTTTTATATCTAACAAGGTTTTTACATAATATAGTTTAAGATTTTGATTTAATAAGCTTTTAAGTTTTAAATTTTAATCATAGCTTCCTCATGTAGCTTAATCACCTTCTTTATTAATTCGTGGTATTAAAAAATACACTAATTCTTAGTATTAGTATTAAAATATATATTAATTCCTAGTATTAAAAATGAAAAAAAGCCTTTTTTTTTTTTGGTAAAAACCTAAATTTATTAATATATTTTAACCATTTTATTAATGTGATTTTGCTAATTTTAAACTTATAATAATTATATCAAAATATTCTATTATAATAATTATTATACATATATTTTAACATTTTTATTACAGGAATAGTTTTAATTTTATTAATTTTATTATTATATTTATTTGAGTGTATATAACCGTTAAGAATATATAGTTTCTCTTAAAAATCAAAACTCAAATTACTGCCAAAAAACAAAACTTTTGTAATTTTCACAATCTTCCTATCTTAAAGATTTAAAGGTTTTTGAAGAAACATCTTATAGACACGACACCTCCCTGCTTATATGAAAATAATTATATTATTAGAAATAATTAAAATAAATTTATTGATTATTTTTTTCCATTATAACTCATTTACTATCACAATATAACCTAAGAAAAATTCAAATTCCGATCTTTCCGTTAACATGTTCCATAGATAGATTTTCTATCTTTACGTCACACTCAATCCCGACTTCCAGATGCCGTTTTGCAATCCAACCGCCATTCACCGACCTTGATAACGTTGACGGTAACCATGGCATAGGAATGAGCTTTTCCACATGGGCAATGTTTTCAATATGCCATGCCTAGTCATCACGGTTGGATTCGTTCAGAATGTTCCCAGTTCTGCCATTAGTCGCCCTTGGCCCGTCCTCATCACAATCACTATTTTTTGAGACACATTTGTTGAAGAATTACTACCAGCTTTACTAAAGGCGAGCAAATCTGACTTTGTTGTAAACATACAAAAAATCTATGATTCAAAGGTCCTCAAATTGACGAAATTCACGGTTCTATGGGGTCGTTGCGAAGCTGGCCATTTACATTCTTCGCACACAACCGATTTTTTATGCAGAATATAACCGAATATTCAAGAAAATTGGAGAGTATTCATTCAACTCTTGGATTAGGAGGCGTGGATGAATCCATATACTGAATTGTTATGCATATTCCGACCGTATCGGAGGCAATATTAGAGGACAGCAATTTGTACAAACCAACAAAGGTCGACGGTACAATTCTGTAAGGGAGGTATCGTGGCGCCTCGACCACGTCGCCTTTTATCTAGAATGCTGAGATTTTATCGGTCACAATCGCCCTTAAAGTCGTCCCTCACTTTCCGCATTATTTTAATTTCGCTGTTATCCTGCTGCGTGGTTTGAACGTGCTACCGAAACGCCTGCCACATAAAAGCAAGTGGTGCATATATTTGAAAATATCAAGGAGAGGGGGATGACGGAGAATAAAGTAGCGGTGACCAACGAAAACACTTCCATTATTATTTTTCCGACGACCGTAGTCAAGTTGTTATGCGTTCCTTAGGCTTTTGGCACGTTCTCTAGTTGAACTTGACTTAAATAGGCCTTTGTCACGTTCTCTAGTTGGATTTGACTTAAATTTGGTTGGAATGATAAGTTTGCTCGGTGTCTTCTACACAAAAGTTTTGGTATTTTTAATAACGCTGAATCAATTTATACATTAAAAAATAACTCTTAAATAACCCAAAAAAAAAAATTAAATAACAAAAAAATTCTACTAACATTAACCAAAAACTCCAAAACTTAACTCATTTTATTAGCGTTTAATCTACTTAAAGTTGAATTTGTTTAGGTCAAGAATTCACTGATAGTTGTTTAATTCTTCATCAATGTTAAACTTTTATAAAGATTGATGTTAACATGTAATTCTTTAATAAAGGTCCTATATTGCAATTGGCTTTCTACAAATTTAGTTTTGTTTAAAAAAAATCTAGATAAATGGTAAAGATTTCATTTCCACCAAATATTTTTTAATGTTCTTCAATATAGAGGATTAAAATTTATCTCAAACACCAATCTTATACGATTCTTCTCTTAGAAAATCTAATCAGCAATTTAGAAAATCTAAAACAAGTCTCTTCCTTTCATTCCTTTGTACCTTCCTTTCCACATGCCCCTTACTTTCATTTTTTGTCCCTCTAATTCATTCTCCTTCACTTTGATTCACTGTTTCATTCCTCTGGAACCACACTAATAAAATGAATTTAATCTTTATACTAGTTTGAGTTTCTCTTCATGATTTTCTGTTGGCTTTTTCCAAATGTGAAGGGCGGCAACGATTTCTTAAAATCAGCGTAGATCCATCTAAGTTTCGATCTATCATGCACCAAGAGGGATTAAAACCCTCGAAATGAAAACCCTCTTTTTGGAGTGTAGAACTTGAGGAAATGATTGCACCTCAAGGGATTTGATCAACAATGTAAATTTTGAAACGGGAACTGATACTGTTACTCGTTTCGTAGAGATAGCAAAAAATTGATCCGATTTTGAAAAGGGGCGATGCAGAACACACATATTTGTTTTAGAACATAGTTTTTGGCACTTTAAATAACTGATACAATTACCCGTTTCGTAGGGGTAATAAAAACGTGACCCGATTTTGAAAAGTGGTGATGCAGAATACAATTCTTTTTTTTTTTTAAACATATTTTTGACAATTTAAATTTTCTTATGTATCAAATATAAATATTTGTTTTTAAATGTTAGTGATTTTCATGCTGATTTTGAAACGTGTTGATGCAACGCGTTGATACAACATACCTTTTTTTAGAGAATTTATTTTTCACACTTTAAAATTTATTATGTCCAATTTTTTTTTTTAAATTATAATTACTTAACGAATCTTCAAGTTGTTTTATTTTTCCTTTTTAAATGTTGATTAATTAAAAAAAAAAATATATCTATATATATATATATTTAAAAAAAACACACATACATATATATATATACACACAAAAAATAAATAAAAAAATGTTTAAAAAAAATTATCTCATAAACCATAAAAGAATTTGGAAAAAAAAACATAATTAAAATATATATATATAAATAAAATTAAGTAAGTCAAAATAGAAAAATTAAAAAAAACATTAATTAAAATTAACCAAAAAAAACAGTAAAATGAATATTAAAAACATTTAAAAAAACTAAAAAACAAAAATAAACTCATATATATATATATATATGAGTTTTAAAAATATATATGTGCTTTTAGGTTTGAAAAAAAAACAAAAAAAATTAAAAAACACTTAAAATTTATAAGTAAAGATGTATTTTTTATTTGGAATATATATATATATATATATATATATTGAACTTACATTTTTTATTTTAAAAACAAAAAAAAATAAAAAATTTTAAATTTTAATTTTAATTTTTTTTTAAAACAAATTGTTTTTTATTTGAAAAAATAAATATTAACAAAAAAAATTAAACTATTTAAGAAAAAAAAAAAAAAAAAAAAAAAAAAAAATTAAAAAATTGTATTTTTTTTTAAACAAGTCTTTATTTGGTCATTTAAAACAAAAATATAATTAAAAATTTAAACAAACTTTTTTTTTTATTTAAAAAAAAAATTATGAGCAGAAGGGCGATTCCGAGAATCGCACCTCCACCCGCCCGGCCACCCGTGGTGGCGCGGCCACGCAGGCCCCTCCGCCCATGGCCACACCACCACGGGCGGCCCGTGGGCAGAGAGGCGATTCTCCCCACCCACCGGTCACGCCACCACGGGCGAGCGGTGGGCAGGTAGGCGATTCTCGGAATCACCTACCCACCCACTGGCCACCCGTGGTGGCGCGGCCGGGGGGCAGGGAGACGATTCTCGGAATCGCCTCCCCGAGGGCAGGGAGACGATTCTCGGAATCGCCTCCCCGGGGGTAGGCCCTCCGCCCACAGCCGCGCCACCACGGGTGGACGGGGGGCAGTGAGGCGATTCCGTAATAGTTTTTTATAATTAAAAAAAAAAAAAAAAAAAACTTGATTAATTTTTATTTTTATTTTTTAAATAATTTTTGTGTTTTAAATAAAAAAAATGGTTTAATTTTTTTTTTTAATAAAAGCAAATGGTTTAAAAAACAAATTTATTTATTTTTTTTAAATTATATATATATATAGATATTATTTATTTTTTTTAATTATTTTTAAATAAAAAACGTAGGGTTAACAAAAAAAATTTGATTTTAGTAGCCTTTTTTTTCTTTTTTTTGCCGATTTTTTTTATGGTTTACAAGATTTTTTTTTTTTTTAAACCATTTTTTTTAAATATGTTTTTTTTTTTTACTATTTATTTGCTTATAATTTTTTAGTTTTTTAATGTTATTTTATTTTTACATTTTTCTGATTGATTTTTTTTTTTAACTATATAATTTATTTTATGTTTTGTTATTTTTTTAAACTTTTTTTTGTTTTGTGTTTTTTCATTGTTTTAATTTTTTATTTTATTTTATGTTTTCATTTTTTTTTTAAATTTTAATGTTTTTTAGGGTCATGATAAAATATTTGATGCCATTATTTTGAAATGTTGAAATATTACCCTTGAAAAAAAAAGTGTTATTCAAACGTCAACACTTTTCGTTTTGAGGGTGCTTTTTGGACAATTTTTGCACAAAGAATTGGTTTTCATTGCCATTTTTAAAACATGTTCAAAATTTACCCTAGAAAAAAAAGGTGTTATTCCAGCATCAACACTTTTCGTTTTTAGCACTGTTTTTGATGTTTTTTAGGGTTTTTTCGTGAGAGTTCCTGTTTTGAGTTTATAGTTCCCATTTCAAAGTTTACATTGTTGATCCCTCTCAGTGCATGATAGATCCGAAGTTAGATAGATCTAACCTGGTTCCAGTTGAGGGCAACAATGTCACATTCTTATATTATCATTATATTATATAAGTTTGAGATAAACTTCATACTTTGAAATTTACCTTATGTTTTCTTTGCTTAACATGACCATACGATTCTCTTCTTTACTTTAGTCTATGTTGCTTATCTTGAATGGTTTGTATAGTTGAGGGCAACAATGTCACATTCTTAGATTATCATTATATTGTATATGTTTGAGATAAATTTCATTCTTTGAAATTTACATTATGATTTCTTTGCTTGACATGACAATACGATTATCTCCTTTACTTTAGACTATGTTGCTTCTCTTGAATGGTTTGTACGTCTGTGTTTGGATGCTTTGAGTTGTTTTTCTTTGTGTTTGGATTTGGATGGTAATGTTTATAAATGTTACAGTTGTTGTGTTATATTTCTATATGTATATGTAATTGTCTGTTAGTAATTAGTTGGTGATGAAGAAGCGAGACAATCTTGTTAACTATTTGTAGGAAGATTGATATTACACATCTATTCCATTTAATTTTAGCTATCACAACTTTTGATAACTAATTATTTCTTAATAGTGTCCTTCAAGGTATTATAAAATATATCTTGAAGAGTAGTTTTAATAATTTAATGCTTCAAAATTACTCTTGATATAATTTGTTTCTTTGATAATGTTTGAAATAATTTATTTCCTTCAAGAATATTTTGATGATTTTTTTTATATATTTTTTAAAATATATAGTTTGTTTTGCAAATTCAAGAAATAATGTATTTTTGATTTTTTTTTTTTTTAAATAAGTGTCTAGATTTACAAAATATTTATATTATTTGTTTCTCCAAACAACCATCACATCTCTATTTCTATATATCTTAAAAAAGGATCTTCAATAGAAAATTGATGAACCAGGTTTAATATATCTTAAAAATGGATATTGAATTGCAAATTGATGACTTTTTTTGATAGATGATTTGTTTTGAATGTTTATAAAGATATATTTTCCTCTAGTAAATATTTTGATTACATTGTTGTATGCAATTATCTATTAGTAATTTCTAATATATATGTAATTTTGAATATATGTATTGTCTACTAGTAATTAGTTGTTGTAACAACCCCACTTAAAAATTTATGTAAAAGATATATATATATATATATATATATATATATATAAAAGACCAAGGTCATGGAACACACATTTCAAGATGAATGTTGGGAAACACATCCTAGTCGGTGTTCATTTTTGTTGTTATGGCTAAAGGAAATTGGAAGAGGCAATGGAAAAGGCTTTGAAAAGACAAAGTGGCATTAATTGACATTTTATTTACGAAAATAAAGGAAATTAGGAGAAAAGAAAGGTGAAAGGTCATAGGTTGCATGCGAGGAGGAAAATGAAGGAAAATAATGGAAAATTGAGGCCTCATTAATAAAAATCCTTATGAGGATTAGTTCACAACCTTTTGTTAGTTCAATTTTGGAGCTCTGTCTCTTATCTCTACTCTCTCATACTCTTAAACATTTAGAGTATTCTTGTAACACTCTAGCATTGGAGGAAGCAAGGTAAAGGAAGGAAAAGAAAGAAAAGGGAAACAAATATCAAGAAAGGAAGAGTGGAATCAAGCACTTCAAATTTGGATCAAGGAAACCAAAGAAGGTAAAGACGAAGCAAAGATCAAGCAAGGAAGAGCAGGATCAAACAGCTACATCGGGATTATTTGTGGGTATCGATTTACATGTGTGATTTCCTTGCTATATTTGGCATGCATGGTACATGCATGTGTGTATTTGGTTCTCTTGATGTCATTGGCATGGCTTTTTCCAAGTGTGACATTGTTCTTCAACCTTGTCTTTCCATTTCTAGATAGCTATGGTGTGATGGGTTCTCTTTTATTTGGTTAAGGTGGATTTCTAGATGGTTTCAAAACTAAGTGAAGTGGTCTCTGAAAGAGAAACATGGCCTAGGAATCCCTCAACTAGAATGTGATTGTGGTAAAGCCAGATTTTGTGTGCGTAGGAATCCTCAACTGTTGTATGGCTAGATATACGGTAAATCCTAGAGGCATGTTCCCTCAATTAGGCCTAGGAATTCTTTTTTCCAGTGAATGGTGGCATATATAGTAAATACTAGAGCGTGGAGTCTTGATTAGGTCTAGGAATCCTTGATCATTGTATGGCGAGATATACGGTAAAGCCTAGAGACTAGGAGACAGGAAAATTCATCAAAGTGTAGGTGGAGAAATCTAGTGGCATCCATGCTTGTTTAGAGCCTAGTGATCTGGTGGGGATTGTGGTAAGCATGTGGAAACCTAGTTTGGTTTGGTTTTGAGTCCCACATTCATGCTTGGAATATGGCATGGGGGTGATTGGCGAAGAGAAATATTTGGTTCAACTAATCTATGGTCAGGTAGTTCATGGAAGTCTCATACCTGATTGGATTTTGTATTCATTAATAAGAGTTCCTTCTCCTTGGTATATCACATGTAAATTTATTGGCTTATATGTGGATTTTATGGTTGTTACATTCTTGTATTTATAGTGGTTACATGTTGGTTATGAGTATGATCTATGACAGATTTGATGTATGGTTTCCATCATGTTTTAATTAGTGGTTGAAAGTACAATGAGTATATGACCTAATAGATGAGCATGCAACTATTTTGATAATTCAACGATGATTCTTTATGAATTTCAGAGAAGTATGAGACCCCTATGCTCAATTTTTTTGTTATGACCTGTAGTTGTGGCATGTTTGATGAAAATTCTTGTGATGGCTAGTAGGGGTCCAGTCAAGCCATTGATCAATTTTTTGCATTAGTACCTTTGTTTCAATATCATTTATCATTTCTGAAGGTTTCATGAAGTTTTGGGTAGTGGCTCAAAACTAGCTGAAAACGTTCACAGTCGCTAGCATTCCCATGTTGTGGGAGAGACTGGAAGGCCTTAGTCGCATGCATGTCTTGTCATGGGAGCATATAGGGGTCTAGATCAATGAAATATCAAGTTTCCTCAAGGGTTTGTCACTTGGAAGGGTTGGTTGGCTCCTGAAGGTTCTATAACATGTGTGGAAGGTCATTGTGGTTTTTTTTTGTCAATGCCACTTCCTTAAATATACATTGGGAGTTGAATCACATCATAATAGCCTCTTGTCACATGTTTACCCCAGCGGACTAGTTAACTCGGGTAAATTTGGAAGCAGGGTGTTACATAGTGGTATCAAAGTGGGTTCCATTCTCTTTGGGTGATGTCTGGTTTATGCTCTCTTTGGGTGATATATGATACCACAGAGTGGTATGAGAGCTGGTTCCATTCTCCTTGGGTGATGTTTGGTTTATTTTCTTTTTGGGTGATATATGATACCACAGAGTGGTATCAGAGCATGGTTCAAGACTTGGACTGGATGGGCAAAATGTTTTTGTGATGCATGCATGTAGGTTGTATATGTACTTGTTATGTATGCATGGTAGTGTTCATTGTTACAGTTGTGTTTCTATGTATGAGTTGGTGATGTTGTTGTTGGGATGCTTTAGTCATGAATGCATGTCGGTTGAATATGCATTTGATATGCATGTCATTGTCTATATGTTGTTAAGCATGCATTGTCATGGACATTGTTGTATATTTGTAGACAGTTCAAGGCTGAGGAACTATGCCAAAGAATCTGAATAAGGTTTTTGATTTAATTGGACTACCAATGTATTAAACCATTAAAGAGTTGTAAATTCGAAGTATTTCTGAGAAGATTAAAGGGTTGATTTTCATTCATAACAGAATTAATCATTAAATTATTTGAAAAAACAGAAATTAAGAAAGTATATAATTTTTAAACATTCATAATGAATATGTAATTGATCATATACAGTTGATGCATGCATAAACTTTCTACATCCAAACAATACATGTTCAAGAGATAACAAAAGGTAATACCTAAAAGATTTAGACGAATTAACTAAGATCATTTGTTTAATTAATTAATCTCTTTTAAGGATTATAATTTTGCACAGGGATGTTAGGGAGATTAATATTCAATCTAGCATTGCCTAAGCTCCTATGTTACCTTGAAAATGTGCAGAAATAAATATGAAAGAACATAAATGAATAGCAGGACAAGCTCACATGAATACACAAGTCGTTAAGAATGAATCCATAATCCTTTAATTATCTTCAAAAATAGCTCAAAATATTACAATCATGTACTGGATCATTACAAGGGTTCAACCTTGTCTTCTTCGAATTACACCATACTTATATAATGTAATTCCAAAATTTCTATATTTGAAAATAAAATTTATTACAAAATGAAATATAATCTAAAATTGTTTTGAGTTTACAAAAATAGAACAAAAAAGTAGCTATTTTAAACTGAATTGAATAATCACCACACATTTTGAGGTTGTTGTTTGATAACTACTACTAAAAGTTGAATTTTTTGTTTGTTGTCCCTACTATCTTTCTTTGTGCTCCTCTTTTTCTACCTTCTGATGACTGAAACCTTGTATTATGTTCTATTCAATGAGCTCAAGTAACTTATCCCATTTTTTTCATATGGGATAAAAAAATTGTTACCTTCCTATATGCTTCATTAACTTCTGCGTACATTTCAAAAGTTGGCCTAGTTAAAAATAAATGTTGAACATTATGTTGAATAAGCAAATCATATTTTAGGCCTTCCACGAAAGCTTTACCACTGATTATCCCTCTGACTTTGGAAAACTTGGTTTTATCTACTGTTATTTCATGTAGCATGTGCATATAATTCTCTAGTGGAATCAAATGGCAAAGAATTAAAGTTTCTATGAGATTTGTTGATTTGTATTTCTAAGTTTTGGCACTTGTTTTCTAACTGTAACATTAGATTTCTGTTTGTTAAAACTTTCCTTGTTTCTAGGACTGCATCAGTGCTGTCTTCAACTTCTTCTTTTGTTTTAGAATTCAGGACTTTGATTATTCTGGTAGCTTCTTCTGGATTGTGATCTAAATCTTCTTTAATATCTGCCACTATTGCCTTTGACTTCTATAATAATTCCTCCTACTCAAAAAATGATTTCAATTGATGGCCATAATTCAGTTAAGGATGCTTTAATATCAATCCAAATTTTCTCTTTGGCTTGGGATAATGTGTGTGCAATTAAAGATGCATTCTCATATATCTCTAATTTCTTAGTCAATTGGTAATTTTTATGTATTTTAGCCAAATATGAATTATCAATTTTTATCTTGTTGTCTTGGATCTTTTCTCGTTGAACTTTGAGTTCTTCAATTTCCTTATCTCTTAGAGATAAATATCCCATGGTTTTAGATAACTATTTTGCTGAATTTTGAGCAGTAGACTCTATTTCAGTTGTGGACACTGCTATTGTAGATGTTCCTACTCCAGTGTTGATTTGGAGCTCTCTATCCTTAATAATTTTTTCCATTTATGTCTCCATGTTATGAATTTGTATATTCTGCTCAACAATCATTCGAAGCATGTTCTCCTTCTCTTTTTCTAGTTGACTTACTTCTTGTGCCTGTGGATGTTTAGTTATTGGTAGTTTTAATTGTTTCCTCAAAGCTTGTATTTATGCATTTCTGCTTTTGATTATTTCTTCTGCTGCCTTTACATCCTTAGGATCCAATCCTAATTTCAAAATCACGTCTTCAAGTCCATTAATTTTGGTATCCTTATCTATAGAAGACATATCTTCTAGCTTCAATTGAGACTGTATATTGTTCAATGATGCTTGTAGATTAGAAGCTGCCTTGTCAAAGATGTATAAATCATCTCTCCTTCTTGCTTGTGAAGATCAATCTGATTTATGGGATGAATTTGTTTAGTATCAAAAGAAAACAAAGAAGTTTTATAATCTTCAATAGTATTAGGCACATGGACCTTTGGTTCCAAAAATGCTAATGGGAATTGTCCCTTTTCACTATCTAGGGAAGAAAGTAATTTGGTCTGTTTTATAGAACACTGTTCCCAAAATTATGCATATGTTGACGTTTTTAGTACTTCATTCTTATTTTTCATCTCTAAAAATCTCAAAAATATACTTTGCTTCCTTGAACAAGGAGAAAAAGGAGAAGGATAATTTATTCTAGAATCTTCAATTTGCTGTAATGAAAATGAAGATTCTCCTGTAAGAATAACTGTAGAAGGTCCTTAAGATTTTAGAGCTTCTGAGGATTCTTCTTCATTGTTATTTGTTGTCTTTCTTATCTTCATCACTTTGAATGTTGTTTGTTGTAAACCTGATTCCGATAGAGACTAAATTTCTCTTGGCCCTTTTAATTCATTTTCTGTGGCTTTTGGACTCTCTAATACTGTATGACTCAACATTACTTCCTCAACTTTCTGCAAAGTATTTTCCTCCCATTATTCTTTATTGGCATATTGTTCAATTTCTAGTTTTTCCACATGAACATAGGGTGTTGATTTTTGTGCAACTCTAATTGATGATATAAATCCTATTGTATCACAAGACCGACTAAAACTAAATTTGAACTTCATATGTTTCAATAAATCATTTACCACTCTCTTTGTTTCTCTTGTGTTGGTTATGAATGGGCCAACCTGTGCTTTTTGTTCGAACTGGGATTTTTGTTTTCTAGAAACAAAATGAGCATCATCTACATTCATCATTTGTTCGATATATTCACTTGCAAAAACTCTCATAGGGAGAAAATTTGGCAATTTTTATGGTTGAAGCTCACATCCATAAATTCTAATTTCTATTAAATTTTGGTATAAATACCAGTCTCAACCTTCTATTATTCACTTAGATGTAGAATTCTTCTGATCTTGTTCAAAATCCTAGAAACTACATCACCGTTTAACAAACAATTTGCTACATACATGAACTGATTGACAAAATCACTAAAAGAAAATTCTTCATAAGTTTTCCTCACTCATGAGGTCCATTGAATAACTGATTATGGCTTTCCTGTAATATATAACTTTTGTAAAGTAAACTTGAGTCTCTCTGATTAATGATATAAGAATGAATATACCAAAGCTCACTAGTGCTTAAAAGAGCCTTCAGCACTAAACTTTAAAAACTGATCATGAATTATGTCTGAGAGGAACTAGCTGTAATTGAACATAATTGAAGGATTTTTACTAGAGGAAAACACTGATAAAAATCCTAAAATAACTTCATCCACCCATTGATCACTAGGATATCCTAACAGACAAGAAACTAGGGAAATGACCTGTCTAGACATCTCAGGGAACATTGTAGTGGAATAGGGAGGGTTGGTCATTGGCAATTCAAAGTTCTCTGGCATAAAATATTCGAAGATATGGGCTCTTTATCAAAAGAAAAGTTTATGATAAATCTCCATTAATACATCAATGGAAAAAGGGTGTAAGGATTATTGAGAATTCAACTAAAGGGCTTGGAAAATTGACTCATCAGTTATATAAAACAAGGTTTCATTATTGTGAGCAATGACAACTCTCTCGCTTGGGAGATAATGAGCTTCACACGAAGTAACAAAATATGGAAAATTATAGGTCTAAGGGAAAGTAAACCGAGGTAGTAAGGATTCACAGAATGAAAAATCATCACTAGCATCCTCATATTTCTTAAAAACCCAATTGTGAAGTTCATATAGGTCGAACTCACAATTGGTGTCTATAACTTTGAAATGGGTATCAACCAAAGGTAATTCATCCAAATTAATTATAGAGGGTAATGTAGGACTTTCTACAAATATCTTTGATTTTACTTATGGGAAGCCATTAGGGAAAAACAAAAATGATGAGGATAATAGAAGGTAACAAATTTACTCAGAAATGAGATGATCATGAGTTGAAAATCACTGGAGTTTACTTGCAGGTTCCATCTGGAAGCTTTGGTTGTAGGCAGAAAACAACAAAGAATAAAATTTGGATAAGGGATGGGCTTTTAGCAAAATACTGATAACGGGAAAAAATTGGGGTAACAATTAATAACGTTGGAGAATTAAATGATTAACGATTACCTGCTAAGTTTATCAGAGAAATGATGATGGCTAAGTATAGGGGAAACTTAACAGTGAGTGAGATTGGTAGAGGAATTTGTGGGAGGAAGGAGCAATTTGTCGGGGGGTTATGGAGGTGGTTTATGGTTTTAGGGAGAAGGGTACCACAATCTTTGCGGGGCCACAATGTATCTAAAAGTGGGATCGAGCAAAACATTTTGTGGACCCCCCCCCCCCCCCACCCCCATTAACTCTCGACAACGTGGGGGGTCCGACAATGGATCAGGGGGTCGTTGGCCTGGGAGGACCCGATGTTGTCCGTTGAAAAATTAATAAAATTTAAACCCTTAGTGACAAATCAATCAAATCACTTTATTACAATAAAATAATATATTTGAATATGCTGAGGATTATACAAAAACTAAAGATGTGGCATTTAAATGTGCTCGCTATTACTAGGGATATTATATTTTTTATTCTTTTATCCCTTTTTATTTCTCTTTTTGTCATTTGAATCATCCAAGAATTGTTCATTTGTGTAATGTAAAGGAGATTGCCCCCTCGAAGAGGTTGAATTCTAAGGTGTTGATCTATCTTTTCCATATTTTTGTGAGCTGGTTTCATAACAAAATCACTCTTGAAATAATTTTTCTTTGATAATGTTTAAAATAATTTATTTCCTCCAAGAATATTTTGTTGATTTCTTTATCTATAGTTTGTTTTGCAAATTCAAGAAATAATGTAATTTTTCTTTAATAAGTAGCTAGATTTATAAAATATTTATATTATTTATTTCTCTAAACAATGCTCACATCTCTGGTTTCTATATATCTTAAAAATGGATCTTGAATAGCAAATTGATGAAATTTTTTGAGGCGATCTGTTTTGAATATTTAGAAATATATATTTTCCTCTAATGAATATTTTGATTACATTGTTGTATGCAATTGTCTATTAATTATTTCTGATATATGTAATTTTGAATATATGTATTGCCTATTAGTAATTTGTTGTTGTAACAACCCTGGTTAAAAATTTATGTAAAAAAATATAAGACCAAGGTCATGGGATACATATTCCAAGTTGAATGTTGGGAAAAGCATCCGGTGTTCATTTCGGTTATTATGGCTAAAGGGAATTAACAAAGGCAATGAAAAAGGATTTGAAAAGGCAAAGTGGCATTAATTGACATTTTATTTATGAAAATAATGAAAATTAGGAGAAAAGGAAGGTGAAAGGTCATAGGTTGCATGTGAGGAGGAAAATGAAGGAAAATAATGGAAAATTGAATAAAATATAGGTCTCACTAATAAAAAGGCTTATGAGGATCAATTTACAACATTTTGTCAGTTTAACCTTTTCTCTATTCAGTTTTGGAGCTCTCTCTATTCTCTCTACTCTCTCTACTCTCATACACTTAGAGTATTATTGGAGAACTCTAGCATTGGAGGAATGAAGGAAAAGGAAGAAAAAGAAAGAAAAGGGAAAAAAAGATCAAGCAAGGAAGAGTGGGATCAAGCACTTCAAATTTGGATGAAGGAAAGCAAAGAAAGTAAAGAGGAAGCAAAGATCAAGCAAGGAAGCCCAAGATCAAGTAGCTAAATCAGGATTATTTGTAGGTATCGATTTCCATGTGTGATTTCCTTGCTAGATTTGGCATGCATGGCACATGCATGTGTGTATTTGATTCTCTTGATGTCATTGGCATGGGTTTTGCTAGGTGTGACAATGTTCTTCAGTCTTGCCTTTCCATTTCCAGATAACAATGGTGTGATGGATTCTATTTTATTTGGTTAAGTTGGATTGTCAGATGGTTTAAAAACTAAATGGGTTGGTCCTCAAAAGAAAGAACGCATGGCCTAGAAATCCCTGAACCAAACTGGGATTGTGGTAAAGGTGGATTTTGTGTGCCTCGGTGGTCATAGGAATCCTCAACCGTTGTATGGCGGGATATATGGTAAATCCTAGAGGTGTGTGTCCTCGATCAGGACTAGGAATCCTTGGCCAGTGAATGGTGGGATATACAGTGTATACTGGAGGGTGGAGTCTTGATTAGGTATAGGAATCCTCGACCATTGTATGGCAGGATATAAATTCCTCACAGTGTAGGCGGAGAAATCCAGTGGCATCCATGCTTGTTTAGGGCCTAGTGATCTAGTGGGGATTGTGGTAAAGCATTTAGAAACCTAGTTTGGTTTGGTTTTGAGTCCCACATTCATGCTTGGAATATGGCACGGGGGTGATTAGCTGAAAGAAATATTTGATTCAGCCAATTTATGGTCGGGTGGTTCATGGAAGTCCCATACTTGGTTGGCTTTTGCATTCATTAATAAGAGCTCTTTCTCCATGGTATACCACGTGTAGATGTACTGACTTATATGTGGATTTTATTGACGTTACATTCTTGTGTTTTTGTTGGTTATATGTTGGTTATGAGTATGTTCTATGAAAAACTTAATGTAATGTTTTCATCTTGTTTTGATTAGTAGTTTAAATTACAATGAGTATATGACCTTACCTTGAATATATGTAAGGTCCCACTTTACGAACCATCAATAATATAGAGAAGTAGAGGTCACATTAATCATTAATACTCGATTAGTTTTTATTTTTTTGTAACATCACTGACTTAGTTATCATGTAATTATGTTCCTTCATCTATTTCAATATAATAATAACACATAAGAAGTCGGGGATAACTTTCCTTTAAAACCAATTCCAAAATGCATTTCTCCTCAATTTTAAAAGAAGCATGTGCTCTTTTCATACTTACATGTGAGCTCTAAGTAAGACTAGAAATAAATTGCACCATAATCTCTATGCGAGCATTAAGACAGATCAACCTATTTGATCTCCTAGATTATGCTAAATAATTTCTACTTATTGACTCTTGACATCATAAGCACAAAAGTATGCTACAAGAACCTCAAATATTATCCTTATATCACAAAAATCACATATAAGGGTATGAGTATTAACCTACTTGTAACAAGATAACTAAAAGAGAAATATTCCTATCTTCATCAGTAAATATAATAAATATGATATGTTTATTGATTCATCAATTAATAATTCCCAATAACATTTCTTCAATCATGAGACTCATATAATGAATGTTGCAGCAAGAGCAACTATTGTTACAAATTTAGAAGCATATTATTCTTCAAAAAGTGCCAAATAAACAATGTACTTAACAAAATTGGGCACACTAGTTTTTTGCTACATCCATTAAAACATAATATTGCACCCATGAATACATTGAGCTTAGACAAAACTCATTATGCTCACTTGCACAAAAACCTATAGAATTAGTCACTCTAAAATTGTTTCCAACAACAACTCTTTTTTAAATGAAAGCTTTAGATAACAAAAGTAACAACTATCCTATTTTATATTCACACTTCAACAAATTATTAAATTCATTTTCACATTCATAAAAAAACTTGCAGACATATGAAGCTACATCCATTAAATAATCTATTCATAAATTTTCTAGTACATAAAAGTTATAGTAAGTAGGACATTTACTCTAACAATTTATACACACAAAAGCTACATCCATTGAGGCCTTTTGAAAAACACTTTGCAAGCATGCAATATACAGGTTACAACTATTTAGTCCTTTTGAAAAACACTTTTCAAGCATGCAATCTACAGCCATTGATGATTTTTGACAAACACTTTTCAAGCATGCGATTTATAGCCATTGAGGCATTTTGTCAAACACTTGGAAGTCAAAATCTCTTAAGGAAATTTGACATGAATCTAAGATTCTTCCTCAACCTGTTTAGCTCATTAAATTTATAAATTAATTCTTCAAATAACAAAATATTAAAATAGGGACTAAATCCTTTAACCCAAAACTTGACAATAGGGGCACACAATTCGCAACAACAATATGAAAAATCACCTAGTTTTATGATTTGGGTTCTGAAAAGTGTCTGTTTGGAATCAAGTTGGGGGTTACGAGTCCATAGGTTACGAATACCCCCTGAAGTTAAGCTGGATCGCAATAGAAATGCTTAGGGATGCAATTTCTTAAAACAAAAACAACAAAAATTCCTACTACTTGATTTATCACTTTTGTCAAACACTTAGTGTGCAAAATTCAATTACAGGTGTACATGGAGAAAGAAAACCCAAATTTATGCTAATATGATATTTTCCTCAACTCATGACAACCTTCTATGGACAAAAATTCATTAAAACTGAACTTAAAAACTTTAATGACACATTCTTGTTTTAATCCCCCTACATGTACATTCTCAATTACATATGCCATTCATTATTGGTTAGCTTAGAATTAACTCTATAAATATCTCATAAATATTCACAAGTATAAAGTTCCCATAAATTGAAAGTTTTACAACACTGTAAACTAATAATAATTGGAATTTCAAGAATGCTTATGAACATACTTGGTTTTGTATTTATACAACTCCAAAAAGATGGGAATATGCAATAGCTCAAATGAGAGTATGCATATCCTTAACAACTCATTGTGAACCATCTGATTTTACACCCAACCATATCCAGGGAGAAATTCTCCCCGTGGAACCCCCGAGCTGTAGGAGCTCCAAAGAAGTACCAAACTATAGTAGTAGTGAGGTATATAAGGAAAACTGAGGAAGATAGTTTCACTTCCTCTCAATACCACTCATGGAAAACTCCACGGGCATAACTACTTAGTAATTTAATTTATGAATTTCAGATTCATTTCAATGGCATTTGGCTACTCTCCAAGACTCTCCCTCTTAAAATCCTCTTCAAGTCTCTCCAACTCTTCGTATTACAATTCACCTAACCGCTTTTTAAGTTATAATACATGAGACACATATATAGGAGGAGCAACAAATTCCTGTCATAAAGGAGGAGTAAAATGAATGCCTTGTGTTCCATTTAGAGGAGTGTAACTCATGCCATTAAGGAGAGGTATGCATATTTTAGTTAAGGAGATTGTAACTTATGCATTAATGAGAGTGTAAGAGGAATATTTTATGACATGTATTTAATGAGTGTAAGAGGAATATGTCATTCTTTTATGAGTGCATAAAAGATGGTGTAATGTATTATTAAAAGAGAGAGAGATTTACATAGAGCCTTGAGAGTCATCAAGGAGAGAGGTGTGAAGTGATTGAGGAGATGGAGGTGACTTGTTATTCCCTTTTAATAATAATATCATAGCCTCATAAAAGATAATAATAGTATTTATAATATTAATAATATTGAGGATTAAGTCGAGATTGAACTATTAGGATTGATTAATGATAAGTTAAGTGATTTTCTTTAAACTATAATTGAGTACCCATTGATTGAAGGTGATTTAATATTTTTGGAAAGACATACTTGAGGTGCTAGACATGACTTTCTATTTTTAGAAAGGCACTGCAGAATTGTTAGAAATGAGATTTTATTATGGAAGTTCATTCCAGAGCTTCCCATGAGTGGTATTTTTCTTCTAGAGAATAGGGATTCCACATCCCTATTGCATACATATCCATGCCTTAGTATATTGAAGACATCACACCCTGATCTACTCCAAGGAACCAAGATTCCACACCTTGATTTAAATATTTAGGACTTCGTGTCCCAACCCATTTATTATAGATCCAATAATCCTCGTATTTATCTTTCATGGATTTATGACTACGCGCCCTAATCCTTTTATTATGTATCCAAGACTTCGTGTCTTTATCTTTCATGGATTTTGGACTCTGCGCCCTAATTTCCATGGCTTATCATCTACTCTACATTGAAACTTTGTGATTCACCTTAAGGTACTAATTGTGAGCTCATACCCATATGATGGTTCATTGATAAGACCTTGTTCCAAGACTTTCACACTTCATAATCTGATAGATCAAAGGAATCAAATGAATTTCATAATTAACTTATTCACATTTTACCAAAGATTGTGCATGACTTCGACAATCATTTTGGTTTTCGAAAAATGACTTCCATATCCATTTATAATTTGAACATCCTTGTTTGCAAATAACCACATCCCCTATCACATCTTGCTCAATACAAGATTAAGCATATATAATAAAAAAAATCATGTATCATGACTTCCACAGTTGTTTGTAATTTGAGCATCCTTGTTTGCAAATAAACATGTCCCCTCCCACATCATGCTCAATACAATATTAATAATATACAATCATAAAAATCATGTATCATGACTCCTACAATCATTTATAATTTGAGCATCCTTTTTTTCAAATAACCATGTGCCCTCCCACATCTTGCTTAGTCAATATTATGCATATATAAACATACAAATCATATATCATCCATAAATAATAATTAATCATATGTTCCACATAACCATGATCATCCATGGATCTATGTGTCTCAATTTTGTAACCATCCATGTCATACACCTATGTCCAAACTAGGATACCAAAAGCGAAAACATTGATAATATGCTCTTAACCAAAATCAGTTCTTGTACAGCAACCATAGATGTTTTCATTAGCATAGAGAAATGAGGTGACCCAATCTAGGACTATAACATATAAGGATGTACATAAGTCTGTCATGCATAATCTTATATCATTACATCAAAATCGCCCTCTTTAAGTGTGACAGAACTAACCTTGACAAGGTGGGACACTACACATACCTCGTTGTGTTTTTCATTCATTAATAAGAGCTCTTTCTCCTTGATATATCACGTGAAAATGTATTGTCTTATAGGTGGATTTTATGGTTGTTATATTATTATATTTCTTTTGGTTATATGTTGGTTATGAGTATATTCTATGACAGACTTGATGTATGGTTTCCATCATGTTTTGATTAATGGTAGAAATTACAATTATATGTGACCTAATAGATGACCATGCAACTCTTGTGATAATGCGACAACTCTTCTTTATGGATTTCAGATAAGTATGAGACTCCTATGCTCAAAACTGTTGTTATGACCTGTATATTACATATTTGTGACATGTTTGACAAAATGCCTATCATGGCTAGTAGGGTTCCAGTCAAGTATGTGATCAATTGTTTGCATTAGTACCTTTGTTTCAATGCCATTTATAATTTCTAAAGGTTTCATGAAGTTCTGGGGAGTGACTTGAGTCCTGGCCCTGAAAATGTGGCACATAATCTGGGGTCACTAGCTAAGAACTAGTTGAAAACATCCATAGTCGCTAGCACACCCATGTTGTGGAAGAGACTGGAAGGCCTTTATTGCATGCATGGCTTGTCATGGGAGTGGCTGGGGGTCCAGATCAATAAAATGTCAAGTTACCTAAGGGGTTTGTCACCTGAAAGGGTTGGTTGGATGCTAAATGTTTTATAGCATGTGTGGAAGGTCATAATGGTTTTGTTTCATCAGTTCCACTTTATTAAATTTGGATTGGGATTTGAATCACATCATAGTAGCCTCTTTTCTTCCTGATTTTCTATTGGATTTTTCCAAATCTAAAGGACGACAATGATTTCTTAAAATAAGACTAGATCCATCTAAGTCTTGATCTATCATGCACCGAGAGGGATTAATCCCTTCAAATGCAAACTATCTTTTTGGAGTGTGGAACTTGAGGAAAGGTTTTCACCTCGAGGGATTTGATCCCTCTCATCGCATAATAGATCCGAAGTTAGATGGATCTAGCATGGTTCCACTTGAGGGCAACAATGTCACATTCTTATATTATCATTATATTGTATATGTTAGAGATAAACTTCATGCTTTGAAATTTACGTTATGTTTTCTTTGCTTGACATGACCATATCATTCTCTTATTTACTTTAGTATATTTTGCTTGTCTTGAATAGTTTGTACGTATGTGTTTGGATGATTTGAGTTGTTTGTCTTTATGTGTTTGGATTTGGATGGTAATGTTTGTAAATGTTACAGTTGTTGTGTTATATTTCTATATGTATATGTAATTGTCTATTGGTAATTAGTTGGTGATGAAGAAGCAAGACAATCTTGTTAACCATTTGAAGGAGGATTGATATTGCACATCTATTTCATTTAATTTTAGGTATCACAACTTTTGATAACTAACTAATTCTTAATAGTGTCCCTTGAGGTATTACTAAATATATCTTGAAGAGTAGTTTTAATAATTTAATGCTTCAAAATTACTCTTGAAATAATTTTCCTTTGATAATGTTTAAAATAATTTATTTCCTTCAAGAATATTTTGTTGATTTTTTTATCTATAATTTGTTTTGCAAATTCAAGAAATAATGTAATTTTTTTTAATAAGTGGCTAGATTTACAAAATATTTATATTATTTATTTCTCCAAAAAATGCTCACATCTCCAGTTTCTATATATCTTAAAAATGGATCTTGAATAGCAAATTGATGAAATTTTTTGAGGTGATCTATTTTGAATGTTTATAAATATATATTTTCATCTAATGAATATTTTGATTACATTGTTGTATGCAATTGTCTATTAATCATTTCTAATATATGTAATTTTGAATATATGTATTGCCTATTAGTAATTTGTTGTTGTAACAACCCTGGTTAAAAATTTATGTAAAAAAAAAAATGTAAGACCAAGGTCATGGGATACATATTCCAAGTTGAATGTTGGGAAAAGCATCCGGTGTTCATTTTAGTTAATATGGCTAAAGGGAATTGGCAAAGGCAATGAAAAGGGATTTGAAAAGGCAAAGTGGCATTAATTGACATTTTATTTATGAAAATAATGAAAATTAGGAGAAAAGGAAGGTGAAAGGTTACAGGTTGCATGTGAGGAGGAAAATGAAGGAAAATAATGGAAAATTGAATAAAATATACGTCTTACTAATAAAAAGACGTATGAGGATCAATTTACAACATTTTTTCAGTTTAACCTTTTGTCTGTTCAGTTTTGGAGCTCTCTCTATTCTCTCTACTCTCTCTACTCTCATACACTTAGAGTATTCTTGGAGAACTCTAGCATTGGAGGAATGAAGGAAGAGTGGGATCAAGCACTTCAAATTTGGATGAAGGAATGCAAAGAAAGTAAAGAGGAAGCAAAGATCAATCAAGGAAGCACAAGATCAAGTAGCTAATTTGGGATTATTTGTAGGTATCGATTTCCATGTGTGATTTCCTTGCTAGATTTGGCATGCATGGCACATGCATGTGTGTATTTGATTCTCTTGATGTCATTGGCATGAGTTTTGCTAGGTGTGACAATGTTCTTTAGCCTTGCCTTTCCATTTCCAGGTAACAATGGTGTGATAGATACTATTTTATTTGGTTAAGCTGGATTGTCAGATGGCTTAAAAACTAAAGGGGGTGGTCTTCAAAAGAAAGAACGCATGGCCTAGGAATCCCTGAACCAAACTGGGATTGTGGTAAAGGTGGATTTTGTGTGCCTCGGTGGTCATAGGAATCCTTGACCGTTGTATGGCGGGATATATGGTAAATCCTAGAGGTGTGTGTCCTCGATCAGGACTAGGAATCCTTCGCCGGTGAATGGTGGGATATACGGTATATACTAGAGGGTAGAGTCTTGATTAGGTATAGGAATCCTCGACCATTGTATGGCAGGATATAAATTCCTCATAATGTAGGCGGAGAAATCTGGTGGCATCCATGCTTGTTTAGGGCCTAGTGATCCAGTGGGGATTGTGGTAAAGCATGTGGAAACCTAGTTTGGTTTGGTTTTGAGTCCCACATTCATGCTTGGAATATGGAACGAGGGTGATTGGCTGAAAGAAATATTTGATTCAGCCAATCTATGGTCGGGTGGTTCATGGAAGTCCCATACTTGGTTGGCTTTTGCATTCATTAATAAGAGCTCTTTCTCCATGGTATATCACGTGTAAATGTACTGACTTATATGTGGATTTTATTGATGTTATATTCTTGTATTTTTGTTGGTTATATGTTGGTTATGAGTATGTTCTATGACAAACTTAATGTATTGTTTTCATCATGTTTTGAGTAGTGGTTTAAATTACAATGAATATATGACCTTACCTTGAATATATGTAAGGTCCCACCTTACGAACCATCAATAATATAGAGAAGTAGAGGTCACATTAATCACTAATACTCGATTTGTTTTCATTTTTTTGTAACATCACTGACTTAGTTATCATGTAATTATGTTCCTTCATCTATTTCAATATAATAATAAAACATAAGAAGTCGGGGATAACTTTCCCTTAATACCAATTCCAAAACGCATTTCTCCTCAAGTTTAAAAGAAGCATGTGCTCTTTTCATACTTACATGTGAGATCTAAGTAAGACTGGAAATAAATTGCACCATAATGTCTGTGCGAGCATTAAGATACATCAACCTATTTGATCTCGTAGATTATGCTAAATAATTTCTACTTATTGACTCTTGACATCATAAGCACAAAAGTATGCCACAAGAACCTCAAATATTATCCTTCTATCACAAAAATCACATATAAGGGTATGAGTATTAACCTACTTGTAACAAGATAACTAAAAGGGGAATATTCCTATCTTCATCAGTAAATATAATAAATATGATATGTTTATTGATTCATTAATTAATAATTCCCAATAACATTTCTTCAATCATGAGACTCGTATAATGAATGTTGTAGCAAGAGCAACCATTGTTACAAATTTAGAAGCATATTATTCTTCAAAAAGTGCCAAATAAACAATGTACTTAACAAAATTGGGCACACTAATTTTTTCTACATCAATTGAAACATAATATTGCACCATGAATACATTGAGCTTAGATGAAACTCATTATGCTCACTTGCACAAAATCCTATAGAATTAGTCAATCTAAAATTGTTTCCAACAACAACTCTTTTTTAAATGAAAGCTTTAGATAACAACAGTAACAACTATCCTATTTTATATTCACACTTCAACAACTTATTAAATTCATTTTCACATTCATAAAAAAACTTGCAGACATATGAAGCTACATCCATTAAATAATCTATTCATAAATTTTCTAGTACATAAAAGTTACAGTAAGTAGGACATTTACTCTAACAATTTATATACACAAAAGCTACATCCATTGAGGCCTTTTGAAAAACACTTTGCAAGCATGCAATATATAGGTTACAACTATTGAGGCCTTTTGACAAACACTTTGCAAGCATGCAATCTACAGCCATTGATGCTTTTTGACAAACACTTTGCAAGCATGCAATCTATAGCCATTGAGGCATTTTGTCAAACACTTGGAAGTCACAATATCTTAAGGAAATTTGACATGAATCTAAGATTCTTCCTCAACCTATTTAGCTCATAAAATTTATAAATTAATTCTTCAAATAACAAAATATTAAAACAGGGACTAAATCATCTTATTCTTTAACCCAAAACTTGACAATAGGGGCACACAATTGGCAACAACAATATGAAAAATCGCCCAGTTTTACAATCTGGGTTCTGAAAAGTGTTTGTTTGGAATCAAGTTGGGGGTTACGAGTCCATAAGTTACGAATACCCCCTAATGTTAAGCTGAATCACAACAGAAATGCTCAAGGATGCAATTTCTTAAAACAAAAACAACAAAAATTCCTACTACTTGATTTATCACTTTTGTCAAACACTTAGTGTGCAAAATTCAATTACAGGTGTACATGGAGAAAGAAAACCCAAATTTATGCTAATATGATATTTTCATAAACTCATGACAACCTTCTATGGACAAAAATTCATTATAAACTGAACTTAAAAACTTTAATGACACATTCTTGTTTTAATCCCCCTACATGTACATTCTCAATTACATATGCCATTCATTATTGGTTATATAAGAATTAACTCTGTAAATATCTCATAAATATTCACAAGTATAAAGTTCCCATAAATTGAAAGTTTTACAACACTTTAAACTAATAATAATTGGAATTTCAAGAATGCTTATGAACATACTTGGTTGTGTATTTATACAACTCCAAAAAGATGGGAATATGCAATAGCTCCAATGAGAGTATGCATATCCTTAACAACTCATTGTGAACCATTTGATTTTACACCCATCCATATCTAGGGAGAAATTCTCCCCCTGGAACCCTCGAGCTATAAGAGCTCCAAAGAAGTACCAAACTATAGTAGTAATGAGGTATACAAGGAAAACTGAGGAAGATAAGTTTCACTTCCTCTCAATACCACTCATGGACAACTCCACGGGCATAACTACTTAGTAATTTAATTTATGAATTTCATATTCATTTCAACGGCATTTGGCTACTCTCCAAGACTCTCCCTCTTAAATCCTCTTCAAGTCTCTCCAACTCTTCATATTACAATTCACCTAACCCCTTTCTAAGTTAGAATATATGAGACACATATATAGGAGGAGCAACAAATTCTTGTTATAAAGGATGAGTAAAATGAATGCCTTGTGTTCCATTTAGAGAAGTGTAACTCATGCCATTAAGGAGAAGTATGCATATTTTAGTTAAGGAGAGTGTAGCTTATGCATTAAAGAGAGTGTAACAGGAATATTTTATGACATGTATTTAATGTGTGTAAGAGGAATATGTCATTCTTTTATGAGTGCATAAGAGAGGGTGTAATGTATTATTAAAAGAGAGAGAGATTTACATAGAGCCTTGAGAGTCATCAAGGAGAGAGGTGTGAAGTGATTGAGGAGATGGAGGTGACTTGTTATTCCCTTTTAATAATAATATCATAGCCTCATAAAAGATACTAATAATATTAATAATATTAATAATATTCAGGATTAAGTCGAGATTGAACTATTAGGATTGATTAATGATAAGTTAAATGATTTTCCTTAAACTATAATTGAGTACCCATTGATTGAAGGTGATTTAATATTTTTGGAAAGTCATACTTGAGATGCTAGACATGACTTTCTATTTTTAGAAAGGCACTCCAAAATTGTCAGAAATGAGATTTTATTATGGAAGTTCATTCCCGAGCTTCCCATGAGTGGTATTTTTCTTCTAGAGAATAGGGATTCCACATTCCTATTGCATACATATCCGTGCCTTAGTATATTGAGGACATCACACCCTGATCTACTCCAAGGAACCAAGATTCCACACCTTGATATTTTAAATATTTAGAACTTCGCGTCCCAATCCATTTATTATAGATCCAAGAATCCACGTATTTATCTTTCATGGATTTACCACTCCACGCCCTAATCCCTTTATTATATATCCAAGACTCTGCGTCTTTATCTTTCATGGATTTAGGACTCTGCGCCCTAATTTCCATGGCTTATCATCTACTCTACATTGAAACTTTGTGATTCACCTTAAGGTACTAATTGTGAGCTCATACCCATATGATTGTTCGTTGATAAGACCTTGTTCCAAGACCTGCAGACTTCATAATCTCATAAATCAAAGGAATCAAATGAATTTCACAATTAACTTATTCACATTTTACCAAAGATTGTGCATAACTTCGACAATCATTTCGTTTCTCGAAAAACGACTTCCATATCCATTTATAATTTGAACATCCTTGTTTTCAAATAACCACGTCCCCTATCACATCTTGTTCAATACAAGATTAAGCATATATAATATAAAAAAAATCATGTATCATGACTTCCATAGTCATTTGTAATTTGAGCATCCTTGTTTGCAAATAACCATGTCCCCTACCACATCATATTCAATACAATATTAATAATATACAATCATAAAAATCATGTATCATGACTCCTACAGTCATTTATAATTTGAGCATCCTTTTTTTCAAATAACCATGTCCCCTCCCACATCCTACTTAGTCAATATTATGCATATATAAACATACAAATCATATATCATCCATAAATAATAATTAATCATATGTTCCACATAACCATGATGATCCATGGATCTACATGTCTCAGTTTTGTATCACCATCCATGTCATATACCTATGTCCAAACTAGGATACCAAAAACGAAAACATTGATAATATGCTCTTAACCAAAATCAGTTCTTGTACAACAACCATAGATATTTTCATAAGCACAGAGAAACCAGGTGACCCAATCTAGGACTATAACATGTAAGGATGTACATAAGTCTATCATGCATAATCTTATATCATTACATCAAAATCACCCTCTTTAAGTGTGACAGAAATAACCTTGACAAAGTGGGACACTACACATACCTGGTTGGGTTTTTCATTCATTAATAAGAGCTCTTTCTCCTTGATATATCACGTGAAAATGTATTGTCTTATATGTGGATTTTATGGTTGTTATATTATTATATTTCTATTGGTTATATGTTGGTTATGAGTATATTCTATGATAGACTTGATGTATGGTTTCAATCATGTTTTGAATAGTGGTAGGAATTACAATGAATATATGACCTAATAGATGATCATGCAACTCTTTTGATAATGCGACAATTCTTATTTATGGATTTCAGATAAATATGAGACCCCTATGCTCAAATCTGTTGTTATGACCTGTATATTACATATTTGTGACATGTTTGACGAAATGCCTATCATGGCTAGTAGGGGTCCAGTCAAGTCATTGATCAATTGTTTGCACTAGTACCTTTGTTTCAATGCCATTTATAATTTCTAAAGGTTTCAAGCTTTGGGGAGTGACCTGAGTCATGGCCCTGAAAATGTGGCACATAATCTGAGGTCACTAACTAAGAACTAGTTGAAAACATTCATAGTCGTTAGCATGCCCATGTTGTGGAAGAGACTAGAAGGCCTTGATTGCATGCATGGCTTGTCATGGGAGTGGTTGGGGGTCCAGATCACTGAAATGTTAAGTTACCTAGGTGGTTTGTCACCTGAAAGAGTTGGTTGGATCCTAAAGGTTTTATAGCATGTGTGGAAGGTCATAATGGTTTTGTTTCATCAGTTCCACTTTATTAAATTTAGATTGGGAGTTGAATCACATCATAGTAGCCTCTTCTCACATGTTTACCCTAGCGAACTGGTTAACTTTGGTAAATGTGGGAGGAGGGTGTTACATATTTGTATCAGAGTGGGTTCCATTCTCTTTGGGTGATGTCTAGTTTTTGTTCTCTTTGGGTCATATCTGATACCACGTAGTGGTATCAAAGCCGGTTATGTTCCCTTTAGGTGATGTATGGTTTATGTTCTCTTTGGGTGATATATGATACCATAGAGTGGTATCAGAGCATGGTTCAACACGTGGACTGGATGGGAAGAATGTGTTTGTCATGCATGCATGTAGCTTGTATATGTTTTTGTTATGTATGAATGGTATTGGTCATTGTTACAATTGTGTTTCCATGTAGGAGTTGATGATGTTGTTATTGGGATGCTTTAGTCATGAATGCATGTCAGTTGAATATGCATTTGATATGCATGTCAATGTTTATATGTTGTTATGCATGCATTGTCATGGTCATTGTTGTATCTTTGTAAACAATTCTAGGTTGAGGAACTATGCCAAAGCATTAAATAAGTTTTTTGATTCAATTGGATAGTCAATGTATTAAACCATTAAACAATTGTAAATTCTAAGTATTTTTGAGAAGATTAAAGGGCTAATTTTCATTTGTAAGAGAATTAATCTTTAAATTGATTTGAAAAAGCAGAAATTAAGAAGATATATAATTCTTAAACTTTCATAATGAATATCTAATTGATCATATACAATTGATGCGTGCATAAACTTCATACATCCAAACAATACACGTTCAACAGATGACATAAGGCAGTACTTAAAAGATTTAGAAAAATTAACTAAGACAAATTATTTAATTAATTAATCTCTTTTAATGGTTATAACTTTGTAGAGGGTTGTCAGGGAGATTGATATTCAATCTAGCTTTGCCCAAGCTCCTATGTTACCTTGAACATGTGCAGAAATAAATATGAAAGAACATAAATGAATAATAGGACAAACTCACATGAATACACATGCTGTTAAGAATGAAGCCAGAATCCTTCAATTATCTTCAAAAATAGCTCAAAATATTACAATCATGTCTTCGATAATTACAAGGGTTCAAGCTCGTTTTCTTCGAATTACACCATACTTATAGAGTGCAATTCCAAAATATCTAAATCTAAAAATAAAATTTATTACAAAATGAAATATCATCTCAAATTGTTTTGGATTTACAAAATAGAACAAAAAACTGTCTATTTTAAATTGATTTGAATAATCAACTCAAATTTTGAGGTTGTTGTTTAATGACTGCTGCTAGAAATTGAAATTTCTATTTCCTTCCCCTGCAATATTTATTTCTGCTCCTATTTTTCTGCCCTCTAATCACTAAAACCTTGCATTTTGTTCTATTCGATGAGCTCAAGTAGCTTATCCCATTTTTTATCATCTGGGATAGAAAATTTTGTTACCTTCCTATATGGCTAATAACCTTCTGTGTACTTTTCAAAAGTTGGCCTAGTTAAAAATAAATGTTGAACTTCATTTGGAATAAAAATATCATATTCTAGGACTTCCATGAAAGTTTACCACTGATTATCCCTCTGACTTTCGAAAACTTTGTTTTATCTACTGATATTTCATGTATCTTGTGCTCATAATTCTCTAGTGGAATCAATTGGCCACTAGAGTCTCACAGATTTGGGAGTCCTTTTTTGTGCAAAGAATTAAAGTTTCTATGAATTTTTTTGATTTGTACCTCTAAGTTTTGGCACTTTTTTCCAACTATAACATTAGATTTCTCTTTGCCAAAACTTTCGTTGTTTCTAGGAATGCATGAGTCCTGTCTTCAACTCCAAATTCTTCAACTTCTTATTTTGTTTTGGAATTTAGGACTTTGATTATTCTGGTAGCTTCTCTTGGCTTGTGATCTAAGTCTTCTTTAATCTCTACCACTGCTGCCTTCGATTTCTATAATAATTCCTCCTACTCAAAAATGATTTCAATTGATGGCTATAATTCAGTTAAGGCTGCATTAATATTAATCCATATTTTCTATTTTGCTTGGAATAATGTCTGTGCAATTAAAGATTCATTCTCATATATCTCTGATTGCTTAGTCAATTGGTAATTTTTTTGTATTTTAACAAAATATGCATTATTATTTTTTATCATATTGTCTTGGATCTTTTCTAGTTGAACTTTGACTTTTTCAATTTCCTTATCTTTTAGAGATAAACCTCCCATGGTTCTGAATAACCGTTTTGCTTAATTTTGACTAGTATACTATGTTTCTACTGTGGAAACTATTGTTTTAGATGTTCCTACTCCAGTGTTGATTTGGAGCTCTCTATCCTTAATCAATTTTTCCATTTATGTCTCCATGTTATGAATCTATATATTCTGCTCAAAAATCATTTGAAGCATGTTCTCCTTCTCTTTTTCTAGTTGACTCACTTCTTGTGTTTGTGGATGTTCAGTTGCTGGTAGTTTTAACTATTTCCTCAAAGCTTGGATATCTGCATTTATGCTTTTGATTATTTCTTCTACTACCTTTACATCTTTAGGATCCAATCCTAATTTTAAAATCAGGTCTTCAAGTCCCTTAATTTCGGTATCCTTATCTAGAGAAGACATATTTTCTAGCTTCAATTGAGAATGCATATTGTTCAATGATGCTTGCAGCTTAGAAGCTACCATGGAAGAACTTCTCAAAGATGTATACATCATCTCCCCTGCTTGCTTGTGAAGATCAATTTGATCTACGAGATGAATCTGTTTAGTATCAAAAGAAAACAAAGAAGTTTTATAATCTTCAGTAGTTTTAGGCACAAAGACGTATGGTTCCAAAAATGTTAATTGGAATTTTCCCTTTTCACTATCTAGGGTAGAAAGTAATTTGGTCTGTGTTTCGGAAGACTATTTCCATTTTTAGTACTTCATTCTTCTTTTTCATCTCTAAAAATATCGAAAATATACTTTTCTACCTTGAAGAAGGAGAAGAAGGAGAAGGAGAATCTATTCTAGTATCTTCAATCTGTTGTAATGAAAATGGAGATTCTCTTGTAATAATAATTGTAGAAGGTCCTTCAGAAGTTTGAGCTTCTGAGGATTCTTCTTCATCATTGTTTGTTGTCTTTCTTCTCTTCACCACTTTGAATGTTGTTTGTTGTAAATCGGATTTCAATGGACACTAACTTTCTCTTGGACTTTTTAATTCTTTTTCTATGGTTTTTTGTGTCTCTAATACTATCTGATTGGATATTTCTTTCTCAACTTCCTGCAAAGTATTTTCCTCCCGTTCTTCTTTATTGGCATATCGTTCAATTTTTGGTTTTGCCACATGAACATAGGGTGCTGACTTTTGTGCAACTCTAATTGATGATATAACTCCTAGTGGATCATAAGACCAACTAAAACTCAATCTGAACTTCATTTGTTTCAACAAATCATTTACCACTCTCTCTGTAACTCTTGTGTTGGATATGAATGTGCCAACCTAAGCTTTTAGTTTGAATTGGGATTTTTGTTTTCTAGAAACAAAATGTACATCATCTACATTTATCATTTGCCTGATATATTCAAGTGCAAAAAATCTCCTAGGGAGAAAAATTGGCAATTTGTATGGTTGAATATCACATCCATAAATTCTAATTTATGTTAAATTCTGGTATAAATAACATTATCCAACCTTGGACTGTTCACTTAGATGTAGAATTATTTTAATCTCAGTCAAAATCCTAGAAATTTCATCACTCTTTAATAAACAATTTTTTCCATACAAGAGCTAATTGACAAAATCACTAAAGGAGAATTCTTCAGAAGTTTTACTCACTAATGAGATCCAGTGAATAACTAATTATGGCATGCCTATAATATCCAATTTCTGTAGAGGAAAATTGAATCTCTCTGAATGATGATATAAGAATGAATAGACCAAAAGTGACTAGTGCTTGAAAGAGCCTTCAACATTGAACTTTAAAAAATGATCGTAAATTATGTATGAGAGGAAATGGCTATAATTGAACATAATTGAAGGATTTTGACCAGAAGAAAACACTGATAAAAATCCTAAAATAACTTCATCCACCCATTAATCAATGGGGTATGCTAACAAATAAGAAACTAAGGAAATGACCTGTCTAGACATCTCAGGGAACATTGCAGCGGAATAGGGAGGGTTTTTTCTTGGCAATTCAGAGTTCTCTGGCATAAAATATTTGAATATATGGGCTCTTTATGAAAAGGAAAGATTCTGATAAATAACCATTAACACATTAGTGGAAAAAGGGTGTAAGGATTCTTGAGAATTCAACTGAAGGGCTCAGAAAATTGACTCAGGAGTTATATAACAAAAAGGTTTCATTATTATGACGAATGATAGCTCTCTCGCTTGGGAGATAACAGGCTTCACATGAAGTAACAAAATCTAGAAAATGATAAGTCTAAGGGAAAACAAACTGAGGTAGTAGGGATTCCTAGAATGGAAGCTCATCACTAGCGTCCTGATATTTCTAAAAAACCCAATTGTGAAGTTCATACAAGTTGAACTCACAATTGATCTCTACAACTTTGAAATAGGTATCAACCAAAGTAGTTCATCCAAATTAATTACAGAGGGTAACACAGGACTTTCTACAGATATCTTTAATTTTCCCTTATGGGAAGCATTAAGGAAAAACATAATTAATGAGGATACTAGAAGGTAACAAAATTACCTAGAAACGAGATGATCATGAGTTGAAAATCATTGTCATTTACTTGAAGGTTTGAGCTAGAAGCTTTGGTTGTAGGTAGAAAACAACAAAGAATGCATTTTGGATAAGGGATGGGATTTTAGTAAAATACCAATAACAGAAAAAGATTGGGGTAATGGTTAATGGCGCAGGAGAATTAAATGATTAATGGTTACATGTTAAGTTTATCAGAGAAATGGTCATGCCTAAGTAAAAGGGAAACTCAATAGTGAGTGAGATTGGCAGAGAAATTGGTGGGAGGAGTGAGAAGAGGAAGGAGTGGTTTACGGGAGAGGGGGGGTATGGGGGTGGTTTATAGTTTTAGTGAGAGGGGCACTACAATCTTTGTGGGGCCTCCATGTATCCGAAAGTGGATCATGAAAACCACTTTGTGGACCCCCCATCCACTAATTCTTGACAATGCGGAGGGTCTTGCAATGCATCGGGGGTCATTGATCTGGGAGGACCCAATGTCTTTCATTGAGAAATGAATAATCTTTAAACCCTTAGCAGATAATCAATCAAATAATTGTCTTACAATAAAATAATATATTTGAATACGCTGAGGATTATACAAAAATAAAATTGTGGCATTTAAATGTGCTCACTATTACTAGGGATATTATATTTTTTATTATTTTATCCCTTCTATTTCCCTTTTTCTTATTTTTCTTTTTCTCTTTTTCTTTTTTTGAAAATGAAGGAAAAATATACAAAATATTACTGGGGTAAAAATAAGTTACAATAGTGATGGTTATACATGTATGGTAGGTTAAACATGCTTTGTGAGGTCATTGTATGTAGTTTATGTCATCATTATGATGTTGGTTGTTATGATTCTAATGTGGTGGATCATTTAGAGTAGGAGATGCAGATCATCAAAGCGAGGCTGCAGTAATGGAGCTCGGGGTAAGAGGAGATCGTCATACGAGTTTGTTTGTTGGGCATGCATGTATGTTGGTAAATGATTTTTATATTCATTAGGTTATATACATGTTTTTCATTCAATTTTTGTTGTGGTTACATGCATGATAGATGCTAGTGAATTAGTATGGTCATATGAACTATCGTCGGATAGTCATGAATGATAGTAACCTATTTTTGTATGCATTGTGGTCATATGCCTGATGATTATGGTCACTGAATCTGAGGTATTGATGTTATTATGTTTTGTGCTAATTTGGATTAACCTATGCAAATGATTATGGTTATGACATTCACACATGATATAATATATTGCGATATTATATCATACTAATCTAGACTCGCTGTGCATCTGTGATTGTTAAGCATGAATGACAATTGTTTATGATCTTATGAGGTGACCATGTTAGCTAGTTACTGTTATGGATATCATGACCTTATTTATGTTTGAGTTGATGTGTTGTGAAGTTAAATCATGCTAATCTAGATTGATTGTACATATAACATAGCCTACCTTGAGATACATTAAGGCATGAGTTTGATTATGTCGTCTATTTGGTGTTTGAGTGTTTGATTATGTCATCTAGTTGATTTATTTAACATGGTATGTTTGCAAGTTGTTCGAATGTCTGAATAATTTTATGATATGAGTATGTGTCTCCAAGATTGCATGAATGAATGATCTTGTTTTAAGATGATCGTACTAACACATTGTGTGCTTAAATAACAGATATGTACTCGAGTGTGAGTGTGTGCTAGTCGCAGTATTATGATTTTGACTATTATTGATTATGACATGGCTGATTAGTCTTGGTAAAGGTTGATTTCAAATTAATAGATATGATGTCTTGATATTTGGAACATGGGACTGAGATATGTGAACAATTGTAGGGAAACATGCTTGGTATTAGCGTGACAAGGTAATAGTTGATGTGTTTATATAACTAACAGTTGGATGATGTGATAGTACATAATAAGACTCGGTTGCAGCATGGTGAAAGCTAAAAAAAAGGAATTGGGTGACAATTACCTTGGCTATGTTTGGAAACTGTAATTTTGAATGAATGAGTGCTTTGCATACAGGAAGTCTTCTTAACCTAGATTTTGTATGACGTTATGTGGATATATGTTATATTCCTAAACATGTATTTAACAGATATATTAAGATGGTTTTCAGCTATGGCTGGATTCATCAAGGGAATGGAGTCCCTTGAGAGATGATATATGTACGAGTTCAGTTACAGGTCATTGTGCTGAGTACAACAAGGTAAGGTGACTGGTGTATTGTTATATTTATTTATACACTGACAGTTATGTGTTTATGGCTATATGATGCAGGTATTGCATGGAAAAAGAGACTACCATGAAATATTGAAGAAATCTCAGGTTGAATTTCCCTTGGAGGGATTGGTAACTCATGGGGTTGAGTCATGGTGTTTGTTGGGAGTTTTTTCCTTTTGGTATTTGTGATTTATTTGCACTTGATTTGTAGTTTGTTTGTGTATGGTGCAAGGCCTTTCCACTTCGTTTATGGTGTCCTATTCCTATTGGTTTTTCATGTTTTTCTTCTTGTTTGTTTCTTGTTATTCCCTTTTTTGTTTTGAAGGTCTTGGGAATTGGTTGGGAAGGAGGAATTTAATGGAGCTCAAGGAGAGTTGAATGAAACCTAACAAGTGATGTAAGGAACAGATGAAGCTCTGTGCATGTATAAGGGCAGTTGAAGGCAAGAGTATGACAACTAGTTGGATTGGTTGGGGCCATTGATGTAAATGGACAGTGGTAGGATATCCATGAGAAAAATAATCAGAAAATTTAAATTAAATGGATTTGAAGTGTGAGATGCCTTATGCTATGTTGGGAACTTTTGTTCTCAATGTTGTGCATGTTGTGCACAAATAAAGGGAGTTCTCTTAACCTAAACCTTATGATATCTAGTAATTGTGTCATTTCTATGATTATGTTAATGTCGATATATGCATATATGTATGTATGTATACATGCATGTATGTTGTTGACTAACGAGGCCATTAGGATTGTTCTGTGTTGGCGTTGACATGTATGTTGAGGGATACATCAATAGGTTGAAAGAAATATTAATTGTTATTGAAATATTGCTAATTGAAGAATTGAATTGGGCTAAAGTAATTGAAATAGCATAGAGTAGTGAAAAGTTAACATTCTTGAATTCTACCCACAAGATAAATTAAAACTCAACCCTTTTAGAGTCTTGTTCATAGTTCCTACATGGCTAGTTGATTTTCCATGAATAATGATTTTGTATGTGGCATCCTCTCAAATTATAGTTGTCGATCACAATAGGTCAACTTCTGGGAGCCATAGATTTCACGTACAAGTTTCGATCGAGGAAATTCGTGTGTTTTAGAAAGCTATTGATGTGTAAATTATGGAATCTATGTCCATTGTAAGTTTATGACCACAAAAAGTCATCATTTAAGGCATCAAAATGACTCTTGAATCGTTTCTTCAATAATTGTCCAAATGAGGACCATTGATAAAAACAGTCGTAGAAGTTGTTCCTCCAAATATTCCATTCCAAAAGAATTGAGATGGATGACAAATAAAATCATCATCCAATCCATATCAAGATCATTGTTTCTATAAACCCTAATAGAAACTATAATTTCATCAATATTAACTTGGATAAAATATTGTAAGTCCCTAAAACACTTCTTTTTGCGCAGAAGTTGAAAGTGAGAATGCTGAATTTTCTCAAGACCTGAAGATTAATATGGATAAATATTTGTTGCATTCAATTTTCATGCTATTATAGATATATATGTTTTCAATATTATTCTTGTATCGTTTAATGTAATTAATTGGTATGATTAATATTAGTGTGCAAAAGAAGTTTATAAGGATTTGGTGGAATAAAACAAAATCAAATTATGAAATATGCTTTTACTAAATAAGAAGGGCCTAAGGTTCCATGTGAGAAATTTTGTGTAGGGAAGCTAATTTTAGTAACTACAAACACAATAGATACAGAGGCTAAGGTTGAATTAGAGGAAGTCCCTACATAAGCATGTGAAGCAAATCTACAAAAATAACACAAATATGAAGAGGAATATAATGAGTTATATTATTCAAAGGAATGGCATGTTCAAGATACAAATACCAACAACCAATAACAAAGGTTACATATCAACATCGACAACAAATTGAGAAAAAAAATAATCAAGGAAATGTTGTGAGAATTAGAAAACTTACTTTGGACCCATATGGAACCAAAAACATGTCAACAACATGGAACCAAAGGATAAAGTATAATCAAGATTGAGGTGGAAAGAAGGTGGTTAAACTACATGTTGACATTTCATTAGGACGGATGGATGCTCATCCTTGATACTAATTGACTACATTACTTAGTGGATCACATTATATTGATTTTTCCCATATTTCAATGATTAAATATGTCAAGGAAAATGAAATGTACAATACTTAGGGAGTAAATATTGAGTACTTGTTGAGGGATCCAAAGGCATAATGACTATAATATCGTCATAATCTTGGAATATGCCCACTATGTAGTTAGAGGAAATAACGTAATAATAAGAGGCTATGAGAATAAATCCAAAAGCATACTTATGATAAAGTAAATATACATCCAAAGGATAATAGCTTGAGTGGTAGCTAGCGAGTTTAATTCCATCTCCACCCAGGTTTTATTCTTAGAACATGTTAGCCTATGTGGTACAAAGTTAAAAACATTGAAAATTGTGATAAGTAATTCCTATATGTTCAAAGCGGCAGGAAAATTTGAATATCTTAATATTGAGGTGAATAATGGCATTGTGGTGATTCGATCTTGGGTCAACAATCCTCCAAAGTTACCAAAGTTAACAATTCACGAGTTACCTTCTATATATATATATATTAAAGGTTGGGTGTTATGTTATTGTAGCAAGAATGAATTATCTAATGGTTTGTTATATAAGAAGTATGTGACGGTGTTACTCTACCTTAATGGTTTTCTCCACATCTTCTGATTATTATTTTATGGATTCATTTTATATTTTTTAATTCAAGGATTTACATTTACTATGTTATAGTGAGACTTATGCCCCATATAGTCATAGAATCTTCCTTCCTCTATGCACATTTACAATGGTAAAAAATCGTAGACCCCTCCCTTATATACAAAATCTCTACAACTACCATAATACCATATATTCTTTTTAGAGAAATTAGATGATGATTAAAGGGAGATAAAAGAGCTTTATACTTGAATCATTTTATTCTCTAAGTCATGATCTAATAAGATATTAAATCAGAACATTATAAGAGATTAAAGAATATTAATTTTCATATCAAGTTATTTTATTTTATTTTGTAATATTGAAAAATATTTAAGTAACAACTACCATATTATCATGGCAGGTCATATATTTTTTTAGAGAAATTAGGTGATGATTAAAAAGAGATAAAAAAGCTTTATACTTCAATCATTTTTTTTCTCTAAGTCATGATCTAATAAAATATTAAGTCAAGAGATTAAAAAATATTAATTTTCATAAAATTATTTATTTTTCTTTTTTGCCATATTAAAAAATATTTAAACAACAACTACCATATTACCATCGAAGGTCATATATTATTTTTAGGGAAATTAGGTGATAATTAAAAGGAGATAAAATAACTTTTTTTTTTTTTTTTTTTTTTCGAAGGTGGCAAAACCTATCAAACTCAGGTGTCAAACCAACAGTGAGGACAGCCATCTCTGGCTGCTATCCGCGAATGTCGGTTTGACTCATCACCGTTATCAAGGAAAACCACGCCACCTGTAATAACCCGCTGGTGGTCCGTAAGGGAGCAGGCTTTCACTCCTGCCAGATGCCTCTGGGTCTTGGGCCGTTAACCTGTTTCCTTACGTCCGAGGAAGACGAGCTCTTAGCCAAGCAGAAGCAGTTTTACGGCATACTCCAGGCCGAAGAGATAAAATAACTTTATACTTCAATCATTTTATTCTCTAAATCATGATCTAATAAAATATTAAATTAAAACCTTATAAAAATTAAAAAATATTAATTTTCATATAAATAATTTATTTTTCTTATTTGTAATATTGAAAAATATTTAAGCAAAATCACAAAATTTTTCTTAGCTTTTTTGAACCCATCTGGTCAGCACTGCCCTCCTCTTCATCTGTGGAATCGATATTATGACCTGATTAGGTCTTCAACCCAATTTCGTTATCCAGAGAATTTATAACGGCCTTGATCCCTACGTCGCTCTCTTCTGGATCACAGATATTATCGATCTTATTAGGAGTGCATGAGATTCGGTGAGCTTAAGTAGATTTCAGATTTCCAAAATATCTGGAATCGATATGGGCGCAGTCAAAAAATTGACCGCGCTCATGTCCGTCGGATTCCCCAATATTCCAACCATCTGCAATCAACTTAAACATGGCCGCATGAAATCATTGCCATTCGGTAAGGTTAATCCCCTATTCATTCGCTTCGCGTCTGGCAAAGCTAACCCGCCATTCCAATACTCGTCTCTCCCTCGCTTGGAGACTGCCATCTTTCACAAAGAAATATTGTGATTAAAAAACAATCGACACAACAATACAGAGCCTTGTTTATATCATCTGACTTCCCTCTGCATTTGGCAGTTATTGAAAGAGCCAAGTTGTCAGCCTAAAACTGGTCTTACTATATATAGGTAGTTGGGAGAGGGAAAATCAGAAGAGATCCCGGCTGAGGTGGAAGCTTCCCCAATAAATCCAACCTAAGCCAACGTTATGCGTTTCGAAGGATTTTCCTCTGTTGAAATGACATCCGTAAAAGCCGCGTAAAACCAATGCAGTGCCCAATAGACTGAAGGTGAGGTAAAACGGAATTCGAAGGAGCCGCGTCGAACAAACGCGTGGCCAACATCACGACGGCTACCCAAATTCATTTTCATTCAAACTGACCTCTCTTTTCAGTCATGCAGATCTAAACCTCCGCGATACGTTGCAAGAAGCGGTGCGTTTGCCTTTCGCATGAACGTGCACAAAGCTGCCGCCAACTTTGGCACCGTTTGTATGTACTTCGTGGAAACGGCAAACCAACGCGTGGTCCAAATAACGGTGCGGAAGGCAATTAGAAAAGTAAAAATACAATGTGAATCCTCTCCGACACTATTGTCACGGTTTGTGACTGCGGTTTGTGCCGAGATCCAAATTCGAGTCATTTTTTATGGTATAACATGTGATCACAATTTTTTTTTTGTGAATTTGCTAGTATTACATTTTCATTATGTTTAAATTTCTCACTTCTAGCGGGGATAGTATAAAATTTGAATTCAAGATTTCTAATTTGATAAAACTTTATTTCAAGTGCCATTATCAATTTTTTTTTAAGAGGGGAATTCTCTATGAAAGAAGCTTTTTATATGCATCATGGTACAATATTACACTGGAATGTGTGAATTTGCTAGTATTACATTTTTATTATGTTTAAATTTCTCACTTCTATCAGGGATAGTATAAAATTTGAATTCAAGATTTCTAATTTGATAAAACTTTATTTCAAGTGCCATTACCAATTTTTTTTAGAGGGGAATTCCCTATGAAATAAGCTTTTTATATACATCATGGTACAATATTACACTGGAATATATTGTACATATGTCGCATCCAACAACGACTTAGCAATTACATTAGCCGCACAGCAATGCGCGGGCATGTATCGTGGGTCGAACCCGGGTGGGGAGGTTGATAACTAGCCATCCCATCCACGCGGGATAACGACCGCATACAAACAAACTTTTAGAAAAAAAAAAAAAAAAAAAAAAAAAAAAAAACCAGTTACTTGTAAGAAATCATGTTGAATTATCATTATTATGTTGAATTACCCCCAAAAAAAAAAAAAAAATAAATAAATAAATAATCATCTAATTGTAAGAAATACTATTGAATTGTCATTATTATGTTAATTGGTATTTTTCGATGGAATGTTAGTTGTTTACTCTTTCTTTTTATAACAAGTTCGCACTGCACACGGGTGGATTAAAGCGATAACAAAAGGAAATTAACTCAGTTTACACGTGAAGCATATCATGGATATGGTGAAACCCAACAGTAGTAGCCCACCGAGGCCCCTAATTCGATATCTACCAGGCAGCGAGACAGGCATAATATATGAGAAATTTAACCTTATTATACCTGCATCATTTTACGCATTCATCACTTGTTTCAACGTTTCACACTCCCACGCTGTCTGCTCGGGCCCCCTCACAGCGACAATCCATGCAGTCATCACTTAATCCCACGCTGTATCAGTCATCACTTGATTCAACATTTCACACTCCCACGCTGTCTACTAGGGCCCCCTCACAGCAACACTCACCCCTCACTACTCACAACCTAGCCCCCTCCACGCAGCAGCAAAATATTCCTACGCACGCCCATATTACCACGCAGCCCCAAATATCACTTCATAACACCCCCCACATGAACTTAACCATACCCCAGCCCACGCAATCCCAACTGCTGTTAGGCACGCTCCAAACCACGTCTATAGTCCAACCTGCGCTGTCCCAACCTGTGAAAACAGCAACACAACAAAACTATAATAGTGAACCTATGTCAAAAAAAGATAAGCTGGTCATAAATTTATCCAACCTTCAACTAAATGAACACATCATAAACTTATTAAAAAAAGGATTAAATTTTTCCATCACACCACGCAAGATCCCAGTTGAAAACATTCTATGCAATATTGAATATGGCATAATGAACCTTCCTGATCACATAAAAGAACAAATCAGGCAAGACTGTTCCATCACCCTTAGGAAAGCAAAACTTCCCAAAAGCAATGTCAGCAAACAAGAATACCTAGCTCTCAAAACCTTAAACTCAAACCCTGATATTGTAGTGTTGAAAGTAGACAAAGGAGGAGCCATAGTAATCATGAAAAAAAGCGATTATAAAACAAAAAAGCTAGATCATCTGAATAATAGTGGCTGCTACAGAAAACTCAACAAAAACCCATTAAACAAGATCTCCAAATAAGTATGCAACCTAATAAAAACTAGCAAGATACAAGACAACAAAAATCTCATAGTCAACAATCCATACACACCGAGAATCTATGGAGGCCCCAAGATTCATAAAGAAGACATCCCTATTAGACCTATAGTAAACACGATTAATGGACCTACATACCATCTAGCAAAACACCTAGCCAAGAAACTAAAACCGCTAGTAGGAAATAAAGACTCTTTTGTCAAAGAATCAACCCAATTCATTGAAGAAATAAAGAACATCAAACTTGATCAAAATGACATTTTGGTTAGTTTTGATGTCACCTCTCTATACACCAATATCCCCACCAATGATGCCATGGAGGTCATCAGCAAACTAACAAATCCTAACACATCTAAGCTCATAGAAATTTGCCTTAGGTCAACCTCTTTTAGCGTCATAGAAGATATTTATGAACAGATATGTGGAGTTGCCATGGGGTCACCCCTGTCCCCTATTATTGCCAATTTATTTATGGAGGACTTTGAAAACAAGGCCCTGATGACTGCACCCCTAAAACCTAAACTATGGAAAATATATGTGGATGACACATTCATCATATGGCCACATGGAAGGGAAACCCTAGAAACTTTCGAACAACACCTAAATAGTTTATCCCCTTCCATAAAATTCACTATGGAAGTTGAGATCAACAAAAGCCTCCTCTTCCTCGATAAACTCATCACTAGGAATGATGATGGCTCTATATCCCACCAGGTATATAGAAAAAAGACTCACACCGAACATTATTTACATGCCTCCTCACATCATCACCCTACCCAAAAACTAGGAGTCTTTAACACATTAGCAACCAGAGCCCTCAGAATCTCTGACAAGGCACACCTAGAAAAAGAAATAGAACACCTCACTGAAGTTTCCCTAAAAAAAGGATACAAGAATCATCAAGTGATCAAAGCCATAAAGAAGGCTAACACTTGTCCAAACAGAAATAAAAACTTTGATAATATAAATGGAAAAGTCAACTTCCCTTACATACTAGGGACTACAGACAAAATTTCCCGTATCCTGAAAAATAATGGAATCCTAACCACCTTCAAACCCCTAAACACTATCCGCAACTACGTTAATCCGATCAAAGACAAAATTGATCCTAAATACCATAAAGGTGTCTGCTTAATTCCTTGTTCATGCGGCAAACCATATGTAGGTGAGACTGCGAGATCCTTTAACACAAGAATCCAAGAACACTCAGTTGACTTCAAACACAATCGATCCAAATCCTCAGCTCTTGCTGAACATTCTGAAACAAATAAGCACCATATATGGATAGAAGATACTCGAATCTTAGCTAGGAGTGATCACTACTTCATAAGGAAATTCAGAGAAGCCATAGAAATTAGCAAACACCCTAATAACCTCAATAGAGACGATGGATGGACCATAAGCAAAAACTGGATTCCAACCCTAGCATCCAAATCTACCCCTACCCAACGATAATCCCCCTCCAATTAACCTAAAAATATAATCCATTCTAACTAAATTAACACACTATGACCTTATTAAAATATAATTTTACAATAAACATCAATTGGAAATATCTTAACCTTAATAAATCCACAACCTAGAACATTATATGTGTAGCCTTAATATTCAATCAAAACACATAATTAAAAGTAATAAAATTAACATATAACATAGTAAAAACAATTACAATAATAACTAGAATCATAACAATTAAAATTAATAAACAATTAAAATGAATAATCAATTAAAATAATATAATAAATAAATAAAATGAAATAAATATAACCCTTACATATGTATTTTAATTTTAATTAATAAATTAACCAAGATACATATACATATTTAATTTTAACTAATAAATAAATATGTATATGTACATATACATGTTTAATTTTAATTATTAAATTAACATAGATATGTATTTTAATTTTAATTAATAAATTAATTAGAACTATAATGACTTTAATCAATAAATTAATTAGGATTAAAATAATTAAATAATAATTCATTAAAGATAATAACTATAGGGTAAATTAATAAATAAACATGGACAGGTATTTTAATTTTAATTAATAAACTAATTAAAATTAAAATAATTTGAATTAACTAAAGAATTAGTTAACCAGAATAGGGATATGTATTTTAATTTTAATTTATAAATTAATTGAAATTAAAATAATTAAAATAATAATTCATTAGAATAGGATTAGAGACATATTAAAATAAAAAATTAAAACATAAACTAATAAGGATCATAACAATTAAAATTAATAATTGAGTAAAATAATAAATTAATTAAATATAATGAAAAAAATATAAGCATAACCCATACATATGTATTTTATTTTTAATTAATAAATTAATTAAAATACATATACATATTTAATTTTAATTAATAAACTAATATGTATATGTACATATTAAATGTTAATTAATTAATTAATAAACATGAATATGTATTTTAATTTTAGTTAATAAATTAACTAAAATTAGAATAATTAAAAATAATAATTAATTTAAAAAACAAATATAATTAAATTAAGTAAAGCAAATACAATTAAAATAGATAGAATTAAAACATGAAATAAATTAATACTAATAAAATTAACAATAATACAATTAATTGGAACAATTAAAAATAACTTAAAGCTCTCTTGGCTAAGCATCTCTTGCATCCCTATATATATTTGACAAATAAGACCAGTCTTTCAATTATTTTTTTCACATCTTGAAGATGAACCACTGTTGTTGGTTCGAAATGTCGATCTAAAAAAGAATTGTCAATCTAAAAAAGAAATTGAAAGCGATGGATTCGGAAGAAAATCTACACAAACATGAGACTTGCAGAAACGTCAAAGACAAAGGATCAGATATATAGCGATCGATATAGCGTTGAATTTGAATTAATTTTGTTTGACTTTTTAAATATCAAATGCCATTTAGTGCTTTAACCAAAGTTTTAAGCAAAAACTGATCATTCAAATTATTTAATTAATTAAGGCAGGTATATAGCGATCGATATCACGTTGAATTTGAATTAATTTTGTTTAATTTTTTAAATATCAAATGCTATTTAGTGCTTTAGCCAAAGTTTTAAGCAAAAACTGAATATTCAAATTATTTAGTTAAATTTTAATTAATTTTCCCAAGTTTTTTATTGCAGACTTATTCTTTTTAGATTCAGTTTGTTGATTTTATCCGAACTCTGCAATCGCCTGTGTTACTTTTACCCAAAGTTTAATTCTCTCGGATTTTCGATTGCACTTAGTTAATTTTACCCAAAGTTTCGGTCACCTATGGTGGAGCGGGGCAGGAGCAAAATACACGTGCCGCCAAAAATACACCTGCCACCGCCAGGAGCTCCCAAAAATACACCTGCCACCCTCCAAAAAATACACATGCCACACCGCCACTTACACCTGCCACCATATCCATCCATGGTAAACTCGCCAGATTCAGAGCTCCGCATTCTTCTCCGAGTGACCATGGAATGAACATTTTGTCACCAAAATTCATGGTGAGCAAATGCTGGAACTGGAGGGGGAGGCCAAAATTCAGAAAAAAACCTGTAGAAGACCTAGAGATTTTAGTGTCTAATGTGAAGGTAGATGATCATCATTTTTGTGACAACTGCCACACATCTATGGTAAGTTTCCACAGAAGCTGTGATGATTGTGAGTATGATCTTTGTCTTTCTTGTTGCAGTGAGCTTGGGGAAGAGCGTCTACCAAGACATTGTGCTGAATTTATCAGCCCCTTACCTTTCAAGGAGTACACCCATCCTAAATCTGGGATTCTAAATGCTTCCAAAGCACTCCTTGAAACCTAATTTGGGTCCCAAAACTTACATAGCCTATGGCTTCAAGGAAGAGCATATTAGAAGAAGGGATTTAGTCACTAAGCTGCACTTGGATGTGGCCGATGCTGTCAATATTATAACGCATACAACCGAAGTCAAATTCACAGATTCCAAACAAAAAGCGATAGATAAATTGAGAGAAAAATACAGAATAAGTGATGGGCTGCCAGAGAGTTCAGGGAGGATTGAAAACAAAGACTCTGAATTTGGAGGTGCTCTTTGGGATATTTTTCGGAGAGAGGATATACCCAAGTTACAAGATTATTTGGTGAAACACAAGGGGGAATTCAGGCACCTTGAAAATAAGCATCTTACACAGGTTACTCATCCAATTCATGATCAGACTATTTACCTGAATGAGTATCATAAGGGGAAACTGAAAGAAGAATATGGAGTAGAGGCATGGACATTTGAACAAAATCTTTACGAGGCAGTCTTCATTCCAGCTGGGTGTCCTCATCAAGTTCGGAACCTCAAGTCATGTATTAAAGTTGCCATGGATTTTGTAATGTATTCAGTTGACTGAAGAGTTCCACTTGCTGCCCAAGGATCATAGGGCGAAAGAAGACAAGTTACAGGTGAAGAAGATGATTCTCCATGCAATCAAGTCCACCTCACAAGAGCTCGACAGTTTGACTTCAGTTGGGGAGAACAGAGAAAAGGGAGAGTGTCTAGCATTGTAGAGAATGTGAACACAATCTTGTTGCTGTTATGTTTCTCATCCTATGAGGGTGATTTTTTCATGTTTTTCCTCAATACTTTTCCACAAAGAGCATGATAAGTCTATTGTATCTTGTGGTTTAATAATATTTGCTAAATAGAGGTGTGAGGAATGCACCTCAGTTTTTTGAAAATATTTTTTCTTTATTAAGTTTATTCTTAAATAGAAGTGTGAGGGAATGCACTTCAATTTTTAAATGTTTATTCTTAATAAGTTGGAAAAATAGATGTTCGTTCTATTTTTAAATGATTTGTCTTGGAGTGAAAAGATATTGCAGAGACTTAGTTTTTATTTGGCCTTGTTTTTTATTATCCAGTACGCTATATGAATGTGTTCTAATATCAACTTAATTGTAGTGAGTTCATTCTCGCGTAAAGATTCTTAATTTCAAGGTAAATTGCATAAATATTCTGTGACAGTCCTTTGCAAACAATGTAGAAATTCTACTGCATCAGTCATGGTTCAAAAACTGCTTATGTTTATTTTCTTTAAGTTGGAAAATTATTTAGAATCCGTTAGAACTATTTTATTCATCATCAACTAACCATTATTGTAGGATCAATGGCAGAATCTATTATTGTAATTCCAGTGAGCTTCTTCTGATCACAGAACTAACAATAGTTTATCATCAAATAACTATCATTGCAGGAATAATGGCAGAAGCTATGAGTTTCTTCTGATGTCATTGTCCTGTAACAGGCCTCTACAAACAATGTGGAATACTAACATACGACTCCAGAGTTTTCATTGCTTATTATGTTTATTTTCTGTACTTTGGAAAGTTTTGTTAAATTTTTTAAGATAGGGTTAGAATCAGTTGGAACTATGTTAACAATACTCACTATTATTGCAGGCAATATGGCAGACTATTATTACTAGCAATTGTCCCAAAAGGTACAAAGAGAGGCCGATAGGATTAGTGAAAGGAAGAAAGTTCTATAGATAGTCAAGCATATATAAAGGTAAGTAGTGACGAAGGCAATAACCACGTTGGCATCGGCTGTTATGCTAACGTATGCCTTAATACTCTTTGGAAGATACACAAACTATCTAAATTATATCTGGGTGTTTACATAATAGCTTAGCCTGTTTTGACAAGTTTTGTTTTGTTCCACACCTAATTTTGCAGTTTGGAAATATGGTACATTGAAGTATTGGTGCTTGTATCGGGTTGGCTGCCAAATGCAGAGGTCGCTCTGGATTCCATTTCTGTTTGGTATGAGACTTTCCCATTTAAAGCTAACTAATTTAAAGCCAAATACAAGCTCCATGCCTATGCATTGTCCCAACTTTGTTAGATAGCTATGCCAGTTAATATATCTCTAACGTGCCAGGTTTTGAACATATATGCAGCATGAATTATTACAACTGGGAGTTGATGGAAATGTTGGGTCTCAGTAGTAATATATTGTTTTATTGGGGCATTTTTATGGCTATTGCAGATTTTGGGAATATCTTTAAATCTGACCATCGCCAGAGGGGTCAAACAATTGACCCCTCTCCTGAAGGTAGGATTCTCCAATATTGGGCAAAACTGCAATTCACATAAATTCAACGGTTTTATATAGCATGGTATACCTTTTTTTTCCCATTTGCTGTATCTAGAAATTGGTTTTCTTTATTGTGGTATTTATATTATTTGCAGTATAAGAGTGGGTAATGAGTTGGGAGCCAGGAGACCTAAAACTGCAAGATTTTCAGTTATAGTTGTGGTGGTCACTTGCTTCATAATAAGTGTCATACTTGCCATTGGGATTCTGATACTGAAGAAAGAACTCGCCATGGCCTTCACAAGCACCACTGTGGTTATACGCGCAGTCTATGCATTGATACCTCTACTTGCAATATCTGTTCTCTTGAATGGCACCCAACCTATTCTCTCAGGTTGGAATTTTCAGTATCAACAATTTATTTGCAGCAGAAAGCTGGTAGTTGATGTTTGCTATATTTAGGTTATATTTTCGTTGACATCATAAAGGTATTGTGATTGCAGGGGTGGCAATTGGATGTGGATGGCAAGCTGTGGTGGCATATGTGAATTTAGTGACATACTATCTTGTTGGCTTACCAGTTGGAATTGCTTTAGGATTGAAGACCAGTCTTGGAATCGATGTAATTATTTGAAATACATAGCTAACTTTTTCTACTTTTATTTGTTTTTTTCAATATAATTAGATTGTCCATGCTCAAAGATGCAAAATTAAAAGATAACAGAGGAATAATCTTATCCTGTTTCTGAGTATATTGTAGTATGTTTCTTTCTGACATTGGCAATGGCAGGGAATCTGGTGGGGATTAATCCTGGGAGTGGCACTGCAGACGTTAGTACTCATTATTCTTACAGCACGTACTAATTGGAACAAAGAGGTTTGTTGCATTTTCACTTCCTGAACATTTATAGAAAATAGATAAGAAAATGAATGAGCTAACGAGGTTTAGTTGCAGGTCCAATCGGCGTCGGAGAGAGTTGAGCGTTCCCAATACGGGGAGTCTGCAGATAACTCAAACGGAGTGGTGGTTCCATAAGTTGCATTATTGAAATTAAGAGTGAATCGCATTGCAAAGAAAAGGGCATGCCCAATTTGATGGCAAATCGTTTTGTATGATGCGAGGTACATCGATTGGGACAACGGAAATTGATTCTGGAAATTTCTGCAATCCCTACACATCCTTCCTTTAAAGGGCATTTTACAATTTGGCTTTCCAAAAATGGAAATAGTCTCAACCAAAACTTTCAGTTATACTTTAATCTGTGTCTCCAGATAACAACTCCCAATGATCGCCAGTTCACATAGAACATTGGTTCCACACCAATTGCCCCCACATAAAACTGCTTATGCATCACTCATTCGCAATAGGTTAACATGTTTCTTTGATATCCAATTCTAACAATAGTTTTAGACCATCTTTGTGTTTTGCTTCCTCACATAATCTGTGTTTCCAGATATTTTTCCTTCTACACTCCCATACTCCCATACACTCGTTTTCCTTCTACTCAGACCAATCATCTTCAACTTTGATTTCAAACCAAGAAAGGGGTTCAAGGTTTCTACAATTTCAAATTCAATTAAAATGATTTCAGTTTCTTGGAATTTTCTCTGGAGCAATCTTTGCTGCCCCAACACTGTTTATACCCTTTTCCATAAGTAGGATACATACGCAGCAACTTTTTTCACTCAAACCCTGAAAAAGAACAAGCCTTCAGGGAATTTCGTCTGGATCTTTTATCATTAATGTAAACAAAGAAACACAATCTATAAATTCCCACTGTTTTCTTGAAAAAGGAATCAGAAGAATTTACATTTTAAATGGAAAATATGAATACTTTCGAAATTGTGATGAGTTTCTTCTTCCGTATCTATCACATAAGTAGTTTTAGTGCCACCCCATTGTTGGCCACTCTTCGCCGCTACATCTGTAACCTGGACACTTTGCCTACTTCAATCGCCCTGCACAGTTCAGATCTCTCTTGCCACAGGATCTACGCATCAATTCTGCACTCAATGGCTCCACAATTATAGCCCCAAGCATAATTTTTCAGGGATTACCCTAGATTTGTCACGGTAACAATCTAGAAAGCAAATACTCAAAAGTAATTGATTGAATATATCTCAGTCCCAGATGAAACATATAAAATTAACATTAATGGTAAAACTTAACAACATTTGAATCCTGCAAGTACAGGTAGGGATTGCCTATAGTTACAGCCAAGAATAATGCCTTGTTCAGGATGATATACAATAGAAAAATTCATTATGGAATGAAACGGTTTCATTATGTCTCAAGGATCAAATATGTAGAAATTTTGCATTATGTAATGAAACGGCAGCATTTCATCTCAATGATCAAAGATCTCTTAATCAAAATAATGGTTTCCATTAAATGAATGTCATTACAAATTGCAGGAAGAATAGTTAGGAGCTCTTTAATGAAGAGCAGATCCCCATAATAATCACATGGTCCAGAGAGATATCCCGCAGGTATGTACAAGTAGTTTAGAGTATAAATGAACATAACATATGTACAGGTAGTCTAATAATCGGGACCCATGACCAAATCAAATGACTCACTAAAACAGAGACAACTCAGAAAGCTGTTGCTTCATCTGGATCAGTAAGTCCTTTGTGTTATGGAAACCAACGGAAGATAAATAAAATCAACTATACAGTTAGAAGAACATATTGTATTTCCAGGAGATGAATGAAGAAGCTTTATGGGCTTTCTAAAACAGTTGTTTTTCTGCCAATAGCAGGAACTTTATAGATAGCCCATAACAGTCAACATGGGATCAGTAATGGAGAGGCCATAATTGTTTGCAAGGCCGGACAATAGACACCTACACAGTCTATGATAAAATTTCATCAGGCATAAATGTTAATATGAGAGGAATAATCAAGGGTTCCAGCTCCTTCCCATCCCATCCATTCTTCCCGCTCGTCCCAATAAGTGTTATTGATTCCCATCATGCCCTCGACAGAGTAATCAGCAGAATAGCTTTGCTGCTTTGCCTTTGCTAAACTGGACATTAACGTCTGCTCATCTTAAACTGGACATTAACGTCTGCTCATTATCACAAAAGTAACAACAATCAGAAAATCGTGGGCATAATCTACTAGGTGGTAAATTCCCAAGTTAATGGGGTCAAGGAAATTTAAGTTTTAACACAATAAACTACCCTCAAGTTCAGAGAAGACCTTAATCATCCAAGGAGCACAGCTTATCATGTTTCCATTTCTAGGAGACCAACAATTTGCTTGTGGAGACAATGCCAGCTCAAAATAATGAGATTTGAAAGCAAATGCTTGAAGAGGAGTCAATTATGACACTGAAAATGGACTGGATGACGTATGGGGCAAATATGTACAATGCAGATAGAAAGAGAAGAATAATGAAGAGAAGAAAATAAAAATTTAATGTCATTTCTGATTCTTTGCATTACATATTAGGAGAACGCTGAAAAAGACCAGTTTGATGCATATTATACCAGGCGCTGGATGAAACAATTAGCGCAGGATAAGACAAAAAATCACAAGTTACTTTGATGTCTAAGAATTATGCAGCCAGGGAAGAATACTTACTTCCCAAGCAGACCTATTGTGAAGCCACAGAGGACTAAATAAGTTCCAAATGCCATAAAGGGAATATATAAGTCTGGAGCATTTATATCATAGATAGGTGGCTTGTGTGTGAGACCGCCTGGAATCTGCTCAGCTATCCTTGTCCAATGACCCTAAAAAAACACAGTGAAAACATACAAAAAAAAATTAAACTTATGTATGATTACAAACATTCTCAAGCAAAATGAAAATACTACCACTATGGGGAGATGAATTTTCAGTGGAGTCAGATACTTTGTGACTTACCCTGTGCAAAAAGGGAAACAGGATTACTTTCAGCTTGTTCTTCACATATCGGTTGTTCACTTGAAAATAATATTGTGGATCAGAAAAATATTTGCTGACCTGCTCATAAAAATCATCACCTCAGCTTATTAAGAGAAACTTTGTCAATCAGAAGAAATTAAAAAAGGAAACTATTCTTGCTGTAAACCCCTATCCATGGAATCAATTGACTCATCTCTCATTTTAAATGGAGACCTATTAGAAATTTCAAAGTGATTCAACCAGGATAAAAGTGCAACTCATACAATGCTTTGCACATTTTCTGTGCCACTTCCAAAAATTCTTTCCCCATATGCACCTAATCCATCTCGAATAAATCCTGAAGCAGCCCCATAAAATGCATTATTGAATGGATTTGGTGCTGTGTTTGATGGTGGTCTCTGCATGCCAGGCTGTCCTCCGAGGTATTCATACATGACTTTGGGTACCTGTAACAATCAACCAGGTAGAATAAAGTTAAAAAAACCACGTTACAACCCATAATTGAAAACTGTCCTCAAATAGAGATGAGATAGCCAGAACTCCACTTCTATGGAGAAAATACAGAGTAGAATTGGATCTGACTCCTTTTGATAACTGCCTAGCTGGAAAATATTCCATGGTTTACTTTATTGGTAAATTTAAGTTTATAAATGTTAAAATGAGGAAACATGTATGCATACATGTAGAGGCTAAGAGGAAGTTATGCACATTACATCAAATGCATTATTGAATCGATTTGGTGTTGTGTTCGATGGTGGTCTCTGCATGCTTCAAATAAAAACAGCAAGAAAGCAAAACCATTCTGAGGTTCAGCAAAACATTGACTGATGTAACAAACAAAATATAAATGCACAAGGACGTTCATAAACAGTTCCTGTCGATGATCAAGGTAACAGTTAAATGGGACAGCCAAGAATTTTACCAAAATCTAACTGACTAAATATTTAATATGAAAGGCTACTAACATGTCATTCACCATGAAAAGCATGACATTGCAGGCACCATCTGCCCAGTGTTAGTCATCAGTTCAAACAGCCAAAATCATCACGTACGTACACATGATATATTATAGACCCCAGTACCATCTGCAGTGCCTGCTACTATCATACCGTTTCAAAGGTTGGCTGATTGATGTTCATTGTGTTCAGTTACATTCCTTATAGATAGCCCATAACAGTCAACATGGGATCGGTAATGGAGAGGCCATAACTGTTTGCAAGGCCGGACAATAGACACCTACACAGTCTATGATAAAATTTCATCAGGCATAAATGTTAATATGAGAGGAATAATCAAGGGTTCCAGCTCCTTCCCATCCTATCCATTCTTCCCACTCGTCCCAATAAGCGTTATTGATTCCCATCATGCCCTCGACAGAGTAATCAACAGAATAGCTTTGCTGCTTTGCCTTTGCTAAACTGGACATTAACGTCTGCTCATTATCACAAAAGTAACAACAATCAGAAAACCGTGGGCCTGCATAAGAGTCCCATATTACAGAATGAAAATGCATATAGATAAAGATTACTCTTAGGCAGGCAATTTACCTCATAAGCCTGATTGATCTTGTGACAGTGAAGGAGATATCAGCAAAGCGTTTACCTGTAACAACATAGACTCGTTCACTTGTAACAATGAGGACGATGGTTCTCGAGCTCTCCGCCGATAACAACCCTCCGCCCATAATAGAAATGAAGGCCATGTTCCGCCGGTAACTGAAGGATGAAGGCCATGTTCCGCCCGTAACTTAATTCAAATACCATTAAATTTATTTCCCATACATCGCTGAACAATGTTAGCCAAAAAAAAATGAAGAACCCAACCTGATGTTGGAAGCCATTTCAATCTTTTAGAAAACTAATTCAACAATCACTGATCATTTCTTGTATATCTTCTAATCTATTACTCTGAACATCGGCAATCATCCACATATATAGTATTCACTTGAAGCAACAGGATACACATGGCCATCACCTATTCAATCTGAAAAGTTACTATACATTCTGCTCAAAGACATTCATCAATAACCCTTAAACGGACAAACCCTAACTCCGTGGAATGTCGCCCCCATTATAATAATCCAAGATTGTCCAAGAGAATTTTATTGGTTCAGAGAATATACAATAAATAAGAAAGGACCCTGAAAAGATCCCTTCATTTCCTAGATTAACTTGAAAAAAGGAAACAATGTACCAGATACAAAATACACTGCGTTAACTTGAAGAAAGAAAACAGTGTACCAGATACAAAATACACTGCCTCTACTCCGGAAAAGAATCGAAAAGAATAATATGACATAAATGAGAACTATATATATGAAGAAAATAGTAGCCGCCTCTGAAGGGCATCAGAAAAATGGAACTGAGAACAACCACAAGACATCTCAGTAAAATCGACATGCCAGAAAGGGAATGAAGGAAGCGACGAGGGCAGAGAATAGGGAGGGAAGGGCGCGCATTGAAGCAGCCCCTGCCTCCATTGTCGGACTGGGCGCAGCTGCCTTCACCTCTGCTGCTTCTGCTGCTCCCATCATCATCATGACAACGACCAACAGGGCTACAGATACGTATTTGCCTGCGCCTGCCATTCTTTCTCGCACTCACAAGAAACCTGCAACAACATAGACTCGTTTACTTGTAACAATGAGGACGATGGTTCTCGAGCTCTCTGCCGATAACAACCCTCCGCCCATAACAGAAATGAAGGCCATGTTCCGCCCGTAACTGAAGGATGAAGGCCATGTTCCGCCCGTAACTGAAGGATGAAGGCCATGACCAGTAACTGAAGGAGGAAAAGCGTGACGAATATCACGAAATGTGCACAGATGTCAGTAGAGAGCGGCCCTAAAAAAACTGTGCACAGATGTCAGATGTACATTCTCATCTGAAGAATGCCAGGTGTCAATCTCTCAAAGAAAAGAAGCACGGGAGACAAAGGGAAGGGAGAAACCCATTGATGGCATAACTGTCCACGTGTCAGCACGGGAGAAAAAGGAACGACGAAACTCTGTTCCAAAGGGAAGGCCTATCAGCCTAATTACTACCAAGGAATGTTGTCTACAGATTTTCTTTGGTAAAGGCTAGATTTTCTTTGGCGCGCTATTATTGCAGGCGCTATGGCAGAAAACTAACTATTATTGCAGTCACAATGGCAGACTATTATTATTACTACCAAGGAAGGTTGACTACAGATTTTCTTTGGTGAAGGCCAGATTTCTTTGATAAGTGTGTTTTTTTTAAACCACCTCGTCACTAACACCATTTCAATGTCTGTATCAGCTTTACTAATGAATTGAAGATCCTATTATCGTTTAAATTTTGCTGATCAACAGGACCTACGTTGTTTGCTGAATTCCTTATCAGCAGCACAGGCAGAGATTGGGGCGCGCTATTATTGAATTTAAGATTTCAAGCAACTGGTGGTTAATATATCATGTTGTTGATATCAAAAACAGTAGTTTTAAATGTGGACATAATCCTTTTTTATTTCTCTGGGACTCTGTTTAAATCAAGCCTTGTGTGGGTAGTCATAGTTATCTTCTATACATACACGCATTGGAAACACGAATCTATCCTTTGGCTAAGAATCCGAATCAGCAGAGAGGTGCAACACGGATTTCTACCAAAGGTGCTTCAAAAGAGTTTACATCATAGTTACCAAGTTCAACAGTACTGGAAAAAAATTCGAAAATTCACCAATTCGGTGAATAATTTCCCCATTCAAATTCGGTACGGTCTCCACCGGCCAGCTTGGTCTATTCGTCCGCTTTCTCGCAGCCCCGTGTACATTTCATTCTGTGCACATATTATATAAGATATACCTGAGTATATAAGGCAGTGACGGAAGGTTTCAATGGCATGTTATTTGCATCATTACCAACAATATGATGAAGAATCCACTAAAGAATGGCATGGCAGGAACTAAATAGCCCAGAACTGTTCCTAAACAGCCCAGAACTCATAGAGACGAACAGGCAATTGGTATCAAGCAAATATTTTCCATAAGCTTTTTTGAAGTGGTTTTGGGTAAACGAATAGAGGTATTCAATATATTCAATATTTTTATAAGCTTTTTTGTAGTGGTTTTGGGTAAACGAATAGAGGTATTCAATATATTCAATATTTTATAGACTTAAGAAACCAGGGAGCTATCATTTATACGGCAGGTATGCCAAATGCAATGCATCCTTGTTGTTAGGGGTTCAATTCCATTGTTGGTTTTATTGCATCATCATTGTAATAAAAATAAATAAATGAGATGTTTTATGCTTCTTAAGAAGCAAAGCGTTGTCGCAATCAAAAAAATAAATGAGATATATGTTTTTTACACAATGGATGCAAAAACAGTTTTTTACTTTGTTTTTATATGGTATTTAAATCAGTTTTTTGCATTGTTTTTATATGGTATTTAAATAAGAAAATATGTTGATATACTTACCTTGGGTTTTTAGAAAAATAAACAATCTTAAATTACATCATACTTATTTATTTATTTTTTACTGGTGAAATTTTTAAATTTATTTGATTAATAATTAATTTTAAGTACTTGTGGCTAACTATATTATAAAACCACAAGCGTTTACGAGCTTAAAGCATGATGCAATTGATGTTTTTCTTACATAATGTATACCAATCAAGAACCAAAAGATTCACTATCAATTTTTATTTTTGTTCCTTATTTAAATAAGGAAATACGGTCATATACCCACCATCGTTTTCTAAAATAGCAAACAATTTTAAATTGCATTATATATATATATATTTTTTTTCACTAAATTTTAAACTTATTTAATTACTAATTAGTCTTAAGTACTTGTAGCTAACTATATTATTACTCCCTAAAATCACAAGTGAAGTGCTTATGAGCTTAAAGCATGATGCAATTGATGTATGACCTTTGACTTAAAACACTAGGTAATTAGAGCTTTGGTTTAACATAAAATAGGAATTCGTAGAAATTACATGATATTTCCTCACTGGTTTTGGTCCTACATGTACTCAATCAAAAACGAAGAGTCGAATATTGGTCCTACACATAGTCAATAAAAAATGATCAGTCAAAGATCAACTTATTCTATTGATGTTCAAATAACTTAAAACGTGAGTGTCCAAAACAAGGAGGCATTCATGAATTTATATTGAATATTAAGTCTGCGAAAAGAAGATCCTTTTCAGTCCCATAATGAAAGGTTTGTCTTTGTCTGTTCGAAACAACTATCGATTTATTCATTCACCATCTCAATCTTTCATATGCAAGCGGGACAACTTTGTTGATGTGTGAATGACGAAGGAGCTTGATCAATAGAATATTGGTCCTACACATACTTAATCAAAAATGATCATTCAAGTCTCAACTTATTCTATTGATGTTCAAATAATAGTTTTTAGATGTAAGAGCAAATTTTTTAGAGGACCATCCTGCAATAATACAGTGAATTTTCATAGCTTCTCTCATGTTGGTTTAAATAACCATCCAAGTCATTTGTCTAAAAATCCTCTAAACGGTAAGAAATTGGGCCAGACTAGAGATTCCTATCATTTGGGGAAAGGAAGTGTTTGACAATTGTTGAGCAATATCATTGAAACTTTCTTGCTCAATTGCAACAAATACATTGATGGAGGAAACAATGAAGAAATGTATTTTTGTAAGGGTAGAAATATGATGGACAAAAAAATAAAAATTGTTTATTAGAGCCAGACAAGCATGCACTATTATGCAAATAATCAAACTCCAAAGAATGCATTAAACATGAGGGATGGAAGTTCTTCTCCTTGAAGATTGTAGACTGTAGTTCTGTGTTGGAAGTGATGGTTGGATATGAGAGCTTCAACTCTTTTGCTAGTGCAATTGACAACAAAGATGTTAAGTCTAATAACATCACAATGAAGACTAAAGTAGAAGCAATGTTTTATTTCATATATGGTGCATTAAAACAAAGAACATCATATGACAATGTAATACGTGCAAGGAAGTCTGGCTTATCCATTCAATCACAAAATCTTGGTTGGTGGTATATTGGTGTACATGTTTTAGAGGAAAATCAACAAAAAGTTGAGCCATATCTTTGCTTTGTGTTGAAGTGGAGAATATATACTTGCAACAATGGAAACACTAGTGAAAATTCCACATGGAAAGTGCACCCACATCAGAGGGTTAAAGGGGTGGGAGTCAACCTACCATTTGAGTCTTACTATCTACCAATCAACAAAGGAGAATCGACAAAGTCTGAGAGTCTTTTTTTGGAGCAATATTTCAGTAATTCTTCCATATTAAATTCCAGTCAAGGCACATGGAACTTTTTTCTTTTTGAAGTTCCTTTTGGTGCAGTTGGAGGAATCATATCTGTTGAGCTCATATCACATCCTGCAATATATTTTCACATTTATGCCAGATTTGGGAGTTTGCCCACTCTTCACAATTGGGATTACCATACAAACGTTTTCGTTGGTGTGGAAAGTTCATTTTTCACAACTGTAATTGGTAAAAGTAAGCAGACAAAGATGCACTTATATATCATCTACCCATGGGATGGGTGTTTGGTTCCTAGGCTTACGGCGCTTTGGAGGTTTCAATGCACATGCTTATGCTTGGAGCACAATTTCACGCTCCGTATGATCTGTAAATAGTGTAATGTCTTTATTCTCTGCATTGAAAAGGTGTAATAAGTTTATTCTCCACATTGTGTTCAAATTGGAATATGTTATTATTATATTTGTTAAATAGTCCATAACATGTTCGTATAATACCACAGGGGTCAACATAGGTAAGCCAAATCATGTAGCATCAACATAGGTAAGCCAAATCATGCAGCATCATACAATTTTAAAGAATAAAAAAGAACGATAATAACACGTTGTAAGTGTTCACAAAACATTTTATTTCTTTTAGTTTGAAGTTTACAGCTTAAAAAAACCATAAAAAAATATGGGCCAAATCATGCCGCATCAACATAGGTAAGCCAAATCATGTAGCATCAACATAGGTAAGTCGAATCACGTAGCATCATACAATTTTAAGGAATGAAAGAGAATGATAATAACACGTTGTAAGTGTTATCTGACAATGTTTTCTAATGCCACTTCTAGATAGAGTGAAAATACCAAATGCCATCATTGACGCTTCACGCCTTTCTACCTCTGTGTGTAGCTAGAAACCTCTTGCGCCCTTCACTTCTGTGAGTGAAAATACTAGCAGCCATCTTTGACACTTCACGCCCCTCACATTTGTGTGCAGCTAGAACCTCCGTGACTATAGTTCTCAGAAAGGCCGCCATGATTGGTTGCTCGCAGCATAGGGATAATTATTTTCTGGTTGAGGAGTTTGCAAATACAAAACCGAATGTAGAGGTTTTGGATAGTGTTTTGGCAAGGAAACGCCCCAAAGTCAAAATAGAGCCTTTGTTAAAATTCCCTTACTGTAACAGGTTTTTCTTTCACTAAAATGCTCTTATGATAACAGGGTTTGTATTTGAATTCATGAACAACAAATGTTTCCTTAGCTTTGCAAAGTTTTCACACTTCTATTTTATTTTATTTTTTTAGGCGTAGATGAGAGTTAGAGTACACTTAGGAACAGAAAGTTCCTCTTTAAAATTTCTGTAAAAACAATAAGCTATCAGAAATAAAATGAAATGATGTTCTGAGAAGGAAAAATAAAAAATTTAGGAGGTTAACATGAACATTAACCTAGAGAAGGTGTCGGACGGTTTGGGCAAAATCACGAGGTCAAAATGGTGCCATGAACCAATAATATGCAAGTGATATTATTTTTTATTTTCGAGATTCATAGATTATGTTCGCATTGAATTTGTCATTTTTTTTTTTTGTAAGCTGTGGTGTTTCTCATTCTATTACTCGTTCAAAAAACATTACATCATATCATAATCAGTCTTTGCCCGCCCACTAGGGGAAACCGGGCCCGAGTGCCATCGATAGTTTTTGAAAGCAGCCCAAAAATAGAAGGCTCTCAGTCTGTTAGTCTGAGCTAGATAAACTATACAATCATGAGCCTTACTAGAACTATGCCTAAAACTACTGTTCTGAACTGCATACTTTCTACTATCTATATCAGGTGCAAAGCTAAAACCACAAAAATTTCTATAGTTCTTAAACATATTTCATATCATTCGTTACCGCCAGGAGGTTGCTGAGCTGCTTCTTCCGCTGGGGCTGGGATGACGCGATTCAGCTGCTGCTGTATAGCTTCCAGCTTCTTATCCTGTTCAGTCATTGCTACACGCAGGAATGCTAGCTCACGGCGGATATCAGGACCCCCTTTAGCCAGATTGACCATTTCTTTCGCCACCTGCTCCAGCGCTTTAGCCAGGAGGCCCTTCATAACCCAGTAGATGTGGAGCGATTGTTTGAATAAGGACATGCGCCCACGCGTATGCCCCGGGTCAGGGTTAAGAAATTCCCAGTCTCCCATCTCCTCATCAGATTGTTCCTGGATCGAATCTTCTTCCAGGTGCTGCATGAGCTTGCGGACAGCAGGTTTAGCGTTCCGGTTAAAAGCCTTTTCCGCCCTGCGAATACGGTGGATGACGGTTTCTTTTTTCTGCCGTTTCTTCCCCTGATCACCTCTGGAGGTCTCCCCCTCCATCTTACCTTTACCCTTCTGGCTTTTCATCCGTTTGCCGTCTCGGTCTGGGTCCTTATCAGTTGGCGGGCTGCGCTTCCTCATGCCATAGCGCCGGACCTTCGAGCCTTGTAAACTATTCAAATCCGCTTCCCGGTGCTCCTTTCCTTCCCCCGGCGAGTTGTTTCCGTGGAATCTGCGGTCGCTGCCAGTATCTGGGGCTGGGTCATCGCCCGAATCATCCTCAATTTCCAGAACAGTAAAAGGAGGGTCCTGCTGCATAATGAATTTGTCTTTACGGCTTCGGCTGTCAACCCCGACACTCTGGTTTTCCTCCACCTGCCTACGCTGCTGTCTAGTTTCCATGGTAAACAACGGTCGGATGTTCCTTATTCTCTGGTTCCTTGGAACAGTCTCTGCTCTCTGATGATGCTTGACAGGAACCTCCCCCTTAACCCAATTTAGAAATATGCATGATGGTTTTTCATTCAGCCGATTTAGGGAATATATCCGGCTTCTTTCCTTCGAGAAACCGTTTGATCCGGTTGTCCTGTGCCGCCCGTAGCACTCCTGTAATCCCTTGTTCCCTGTCATCATATCGGTATTCCTCCCTTCTGCTGTGAGGTTAGGCGAGCCGCAGCCTGCACCTCTCATCGTTCGGCCATTAATTACCTCACCTGGAGTGTACTTCCGCCCACCCACTCCATCCGCCGTCACTGTACTATAGTCGAGGTCTCGATCCTTCGCTCTGCACCCTTTCATGATGATTTTTCCATGCCCCAACGGATTTCTTCCCTTTACTCGAGGCCTCCACCTCCCCGTATTAGTCCAGCTCACTGATTCATTCATTAACATTTGTGGCATGGTCATGATCGGATTTGATTAGGTTTGCCAGCTCTTCCCAATCCTGATTACCTTCCACCGCTCTCCATTGGCTATCCATGGTGTTGCCACGTCCTCGACAGCCCCAATTGGCTAGCCAATCCGCAGGCTGATTGCCTTTGCGCCGAACATGGCTGATGAGTCTATAGTTGATGCGCTTGATGAGGCCTGCAATTTCTTGAATAATGCCCGCGGTGCGCCAGCTTTTGGCCACTTTCTCCCATGCCTGCCCGTTGCTGAGCCTTCTCAGCATGTCAACCGCCATCTTCGAGTCCCCAGAAATTTCCAGGTTGTTATAGCCATTCCTAATGGCAATGCATAGACCTTGGTGCAGGGCCCAGAACTCTGCCTCATTATTAGTCATCTGCCCTCCCCAATCCGCAAAGATCCATCTTACCTGATGGTTGCAGTCTCTGAAAATTCCCCGCATTGAATTTGTCATTAAAATGTTATGTTCAAACCCTTTTTCACATCGATTTACAATCACGAGATTCTCTGTGTGTATGTCGATGCTTTGCTTGTAGTCAACCTATATTCTGTTTTTCTTGAGGCAGATTTACATGAGGCAGCTGAAAATTACTTGAGAAAATTGACTATTAAGAGAGGTATTACTATAAAACTAGATATACGACTTTCAAGCATAATTTTGAGGATATTTGACAAAGTTGCAGCTAGCTCCCTAATTAGTGGTGACTTTCTTGCCCCTAGGTTATAGGTCTGTGTTGAACCAGGTCTCCCTTCTCTCGACACGTTCGTTCAACACTCGCTTGCCTTAACCATATTCTGAGCCCTAACCCACCACTGTTTAACAAATTAAATCTCTGGATACCTGAAGAAGTACAATTGGTCGGTTCCATAGAAGAGAACTACACTCTATAAGTTTCGACCTTTTCAATTGAATTTGTAGTGGACTGCCATACTTCCTTCTCTTTGAAATTTGAAAGGACTGAGCTGAGCTAGTAAGGTCCTTCGCTAGGCCTGAACCTCAAAGTCTAGTAGAGTTTCCTACCTTACAAAGTCATTGTACGAGAAGACACCCTGTGTAGATGGTGCAGAGTTTCCTACCTTATGAAGTCATTGGACGAGAAGACACCCTGTGTAGATGGTGCAGAGTTTCCTACCTTATGAAGTGATTAGACGAGAAGACACCCTGTGTAGATGGTGCAGAGTTTCCTGTGTTACAAAGTCATTGGACGAGAAGACACCCTGTGTAGATGGTGCAAGCAAAGCCATGTGGAGCCTAGAGAATAATATCAGCTGATTTTCAAATAGGGATTAGTGGTTGGGAAGCCTGACAAATGGATTACATGCTAACATCCAATTACACGACACCATTAGTGAGATGATAGGAAAATAAACTGAAGGATTTTTTAATGCAAAAGGAGGCAACATTTTATGTTGTGGATTATTGTTAACTACAAAGTTAGCATTAATGGATGTCACTCTCCATTGTAATTTTATTATAAAATTTTATCAATATATGTGACATTAGCTGGCAATAAGACCTCAATGTATATCAACCAATGAAATGTGCAATAATAAAAAATAAAATAAATTTTAAAAATCATATTATTTGAAACTTTAGTTAAATGCATCTTCTACAAATAAGTCAAAATAATTTAATTTCAGTCAAAGCAATATCGATTGCTATACACCTGCATGCCTTTGGGTAGGTATAAAAAATGGTAGATGTTTGGTATATTTTCGTCGTCTAAATTTCAAATATGAAACCACTTTTATTTTTTTATTTATATTTATTTTTTTGATATTTTTTTTAATACAAATATTACGATAAATGAAAGGTATTTGGTATATTTTCTTGGTCTAAATTTCAAAGACTAAGTAATTTATATTTTTTAATTTAGATTTATTTTTTCATTTTTATTTATTAAAATAATAAAATTATCATGCAAATGGATCTATGAAAAGAATGATTATGTTAAAATTATTAATTTTGAAAAGGAATTACATTTACTTATACCATAGTTATGTTAATTCGATATTATTTTAATGTTAAATTTTTTTTTTTTATGGTAATTTATTTATTTATTTTTTAATTTGGTGATTTTTTTCATATGCCATGTAATTTCAGTGATACTAAATTCATTTATACATATTAATATTGTAAGAATATTTTCATTCCACTAAATTTAACCATAAATGTAAATTGCAATTCCAAAATATTTCCACAATAAGGATTAATGACATCATTAAGTTTTGGTTGATGTTTCGAATCAACTAATGTAGTTCATTCTCCGGATAAATAATCAAACTAATAAATCTCCATTAATCATATATTTATGTACTTATATGTATTTATATTTATTTATGTAATACAAATAAAATATGTTATAAACCTTGAGGTTAACTAATTTTTAACTTTTGTGTCTTTATTCTCACACTTAGACGTTCCAAATTTAATTATTACATACTTGTATTTATATTGCTTGGAAATAATACTTACATTAGTAAATAAATAGATTGGTTTGTTGAGTGGATTGTGTTGTTCATATATTTTCTCAATAACAATTTCTTAGTTTAAAAATTGTTAGATCTCATTAGTACTACTTATGTGGCCTGTATTTTGGTTTTGAGGTGTAATAGACCAATAATTTTATGAGTAATTTATGCACAATATCTTTTACTCCAATTTGTTTCATGGTATCAGAGCCATCTCTCTATACTCCCTTCACGGAGGGCGAAGAAGATGAGGGAATCTTCATGGTATCAGAGCCATCTCTCTATACTCCCTTCACGGAGGGCGAAGAAGATGAGGGAATCGTAATTTTTTTGAATCAATGTACGGACAGGGTAGGAGAGTAGTATGTTATGGGTTCCTTGCTGTCAAATAGTGTTGAACTAGGCCATTTTTGTTATGTGTGTGAAGAGATAAGTGGTATCTTCATTATCTGTTCCGGACCTGTTAGCTGATGGTTGATCCCATCATGAAAGTGAAGGACAATTTTACTTACTGAATCTTTCCTGGCCAAGAAGAAGCTTATCTGTTGATGGTGACGGCACTTATTGTCTTCAAAGACAAGTATAACGGTAGCAACATCAACACTGAATATCCTGTGTCAGGAAGCCGTCCTCGTTTCGCTCCATCTTCGACCAATTCATACGCCTTCCTCCGGGAGAACCAAGTGAACAATGACAACGACAACAACATTGTTTCTGTCAGGATAATGTTGAGAGTTTCGGATTGGGCCAACGAGTTGTTGTGTCGATTTTGTAGAATTCCTCCAACTCGTTATTCGTGGCGGAGGCTCTCCAGGCATACACCTTGCAAAATCTATTGATGTTAACTGTTATTGATCAGAATTGGATAAACGAGGGCATGTGAGCTTTTGTGCACACAATGGAACACGTTGGAAGATAAGGAATATCCATGATTTGCATTAATTCTTCCAAAGAGTTTCACTTTGTGGAGCAGTTGCTTAGCATATACAAATACAAAGTGGTTGTGCATAAGTTGTGAGAGTTGCGAGAGAGAGCAATGCAAAGAATAGCGACTGCAGCTGTGGAGTGATTGCAAGACATGGAGCAGTTGCCAGGGCCACACATCTGGAACGACTGCTAAGTAGATTCACACCTCAGGAGAACTTACGAGACACAGTCACGCTTGTGGAGCAGTTGATAGACATAGCCATGCTTGTATTGTAGTTTATATATAGAGCGACACCTGAGCAACAATTAACCATTTCAGAGGAACATATCGGTGAGGAACAATTGCATAACATAACCATTTTGGAGGAAGTTATCAATGACGAGAATAATATCGGTTAAGTTGCCCAATTTAACATATAGAATTTTGAAATAGGAATAGAAGAGGTTGCTTGCAACTGTGGAGTTGTGAGAGCAAATGTGGGATTTGTCCATCTATGTTGCAGAATTCGAACAATTTATTGGTTATGCTGCATATGAATACGGAATAATGGGGGCTCTTGTCTATATGTTGCATTTAGGATTTATGTAGGTTATGAAATGAAGCAATCCAATATATTGCATTTTAAAGTTATAGTTCAATTTATGAGATCCTTGTATATAGAAAGGTCAGTTGCATAATTAAATGTTGAATATTCCCAGTACTCATATAACTCACCTATACAACTATCAAAAGTGTAGTTCGTTGAATTTTGATAGATGCGAGTTTGTCCATAGCGTGGTCAAGTATCGAGATTGTTCAGGAGATTGAGAAGCGTCAATTATACAAAGTTCGTCAACGCTGGTCATAGGCATTTATATTTTAAATGGAGTTCAAGTGACAACTCAAAGATGAAGTGGTGAAGAAAGAGCAGTGTTCGCAAGATTCGAGAGTGGATATGAGTGCTGATGAAGAATAGTCAAAAAAATGTGACTATTTGTGAACTATAATGTGTCTTTTGTATTAATCTTTGTAATAATGTAATGTAAGCATTAAATTGGGGACTTGGAAATAATGTTTACATTAGTAAATATGTAGATTGGCTTGTTGAGTGGATTGTGTTGTTGAGATATTTTCTCAACAACAATCTCTTAGTTTAGAAATTGTTGGATCTCATGAGCATTATTTATGTGGCTTGTATTTTGGTTTTGAGATGTAATAGATAAATAGTTTTGTGAGTAATTTATGCACATGTATTCTCCTCCAATTTCTTTCAATATTTATCTTCACCCACGCCATACAAACAATTTTAAAATTTTGTATATTGAAAAATATGCTATATAGCATCGTGTTAACTTTTCAAGCTTCTTTATTTATTCTCACACTTTGGAATGTTGAGAACTTAATTGTAAATATTTAAGATATAAGAAATTTGAAGACATATAAAAATAGAAAGAGTCACTCGATTTTGAAGGATGAAATTAAAGGTTACAAAATTGTGTATATATAAATGTTTGAGTTAATGGAAGATAGCAGATTTTAAAAGTTTTGAGTTGACATAACGTAACAAATTTTGGATTTATTTACATCTGCATTTATTTAGGCTTCAAGTAAGGGGATATCCAAATTAACTTGTATTTTGAATGTTTTTGCACCTCTAAAATAATTGCTTATTGAAGGTTCCTTCATTGCTATTGGAAATATTCAAAGGATCTATATGAAATTTTCCATCATCTCATTCCTCTATTGCATGAGTACTTCTTTGAGAAATAACTTGGTAGGATCTCTTATTTCATCATATCTCTTTTCTTTTTTATGGAAGGACACTTGGGTTGACAAGAGTGATCATTCCCATGTGAAACTAGCTCGAGACAAAAATATTTGTACTCTAACCTCATTAAGGACATGCACCAAGACATGACAAGTAACATATTTCTTCGATATCACAGCGATATGTTTTATAAGGAACAAAGCGAAAACTAGGAAAGAAAATGAAACGCACCCACAAAGAAATATAGAAGAGAGCATAGATATGTAGTGAAAACCCAACTTCTATTAATAAATAAAATAACATAATATTGTACAACATAACCTAGATAGAATGGTGGTAGTTATCGAGAGAGAGAGAGAGAGAGAGAGAGACAAATAGACAAACAGACGGAGGGATGCTAGTTACACACAATCAGAAATTGCTATCACAAGAGGATGAAAGAATGGCCTTTTAACATAAAGAAAGAACCATAGGGGTCAAAAATTTTAACCCTATAAGATGAAGTGCCAAAATGTTTGTAGGTCCCAAGGTGGTAAATTGGTACATCAACTTCTTGGAGCTATAAATTTTGCATGCATTCTTCATTTAAGACACAGAGAAACTCCTTGGAAAGAACTATCCATGGATGGCAACCTTTGGATGGGTCTAGGACATGCCATGGATCCCCTAGCCCCTTGAATGGCCAAGAAACATAATTTTGGGCCTCCAAATGACCCTATAAGCCTTGAAAAAAAACAAACAATAAAAAAATGTCCTAAAAGATACAAACTTGTTGGAGTAGTGAAATATGTGGTGGTCACCAATATCCATCTAGATCACTTGTGGAAAATGAGTCAATGAATAAAATTACGATGCTGAGGATGGATAATGGTGGAGAATTCTATGGGAATGAATATGATGAATCTGTAATAAGAATGATATAGCATGGTAGAACACTACTCCATACACACCTCAACATAATAGATATTTTGAAAGGATGAAGGAAACTTTGATAGAAAAAGAAAGGAGCATGCTCGTAGGTGTTGAATTAGGACAAGGATTCTAGGAAGGGGTAGTGGATACTACATGTTATCTAGTTAATAGATTACACTCATTAGTTTTAGATGATAAGACTTCAAATGAGGTATGGACTAGTAAGAAACCATCTCTTAAGCATATCAAAGTATTTAGATGTCATGCTTATGTACACATTCCAAAGGAAAATAGGAGTAAGCTAGATAATAAAGTTGATACGTGTATCTTTAGTGGATGTAAGAAGTTTTGAAAGGATATAAGCTTTGGAATCCATAAATTAGGAAGTTTGTGTATAGCCAAGATGTTGTATTTATAGAAATCAAAGATGTTCTCAAATAGGAAGTCCCACCAAGGAAGAAATAACGAGAGAATGTAGAGTTTTAATTGAAGTATGGTGAATCAAATTTGATTAAAAAACAAGAATTATAAGGAGTTGAGCCAAATAATTTTCTAATGAGCATATCAGTTCAAGAAAGAATGCAACTAGAAAGGTATAATCCATTTGATTTCCTTTCAAATTCTTCTTTGTTTATCACTAATGATGACTCTAGAACTATTAAAGAGGAAGTGGGTTCACAAGATGGAAAATAATGGGAAAAGGCCATGGTTTAAGAAAAGAATGTAAACTTTGAAACGGGAACTATAAACTCAAAACGAGAACTCTGGCCAAAAAAACCCCAAAAAAACATCAAAAACAGTGCTCAAAACGAAAAGTGTGTATATTGGAACAATGTTTTTATTTTTTAGGTGTCAAAATTGAACATGTTTTAAAAATGGCAGTGACTACAAAATTTACTATGAAATTTTCGTGCAAAATATAGCTTCAAAATGAAAGTGATGACACTGGAACAATGATTTTTTTTTAGGGTCAATTTTCAAAATTTTAAAAAAATTCTAATAAAACCAAATTTTTATGTGTCAAACAAAGTTGTTTATGAGGGAAAAAACACACTAATGTTTTTAGTAGAATATCATTTTTCTTTCCTAAGTATAAATTTAACATGTTTTCAACCATAACATGCTAGATACAAAAAAAAATGAAATTTTTCAACTATAAAATTAAAAAACCATGACATTATGAACAAATTACATCACTAAATGCATTCAAAAGTCATTATTTGTATATTGAATAAAACATACATTATATCTCTAATTTAATATTGCATTGTAGATATTTTAAACAATAAAATTTATCATAATTAAGACATATAATCCAACAACATAAAAATGCCTCATAACTTCTCATTTAACACCATATGGAAAACATTAATTTTATTTGAAGATATGATGCATACATCAGTTATATAAACTGTCTTAAACCATTATTCAAAATCACTCATGTTTTCTGGCACACCATCAGAATTCACATCTTCATATGAGTGACTGGATGCTGACGAAGATGTTCCATATTCTTCTCTTTCATAAACTAGTGCCCCATCTGAGTCCACATGCATGCCCAACATTTCAGGTTTCAAAATTCTTCTAGATCTACGACTGGTTTCAGGTGACTCCCATGTCAACACTGTTCCTTCTGGTAACAACCTTTTCAGAATCTCTATCGTCTTGAAGCGAAGATTTCCTCTCTTTGTTAAACTAAAGTCATAAACAAGTATGTCGACATCCTCCAATTTTAATATGTCTGTGTGGCGGCGATTTACATTTGTACCCTTTCTTTTTCTTTTTTCGCCATTTTTTTTGTCAACTACCATCTCTGGCTTATACACACCATTGAATGGGTGTGTATTTGTGGCATACCAATGTACTTCAACACTTGTAACATCCTCATTTTCTATAAATAACTTTATAACTTTAGCAACCCAAAATGGATAGCCATTGGGATCTCCATCTGCTAGCACTGCAATCATGCAACCCTCCTTAATATCCTATACTGAACCCCTATAAAGGTCTTCCATGGCTTCACGTTGTGCACGAGATCTTCTGGAACCAATATACATCTCTCTTTCCGCTGCCTGTGAAGAATTAATAATACCTTGAGATTGTTGTTGTTCAACAATGTTTACTTCCTCATGTTCATTCAACACATTTTGTGGCCAAATAAATGGATTTTTCAAAGGTATATCTTCATTTGTTGTTGTCGAAATGATATCACTTTGATTATTAAAAAATGACTCCCACCAAACTGAATCAACAATGTCAAAGTACTCATATGTATATCTAATACATTTTTTAATTTCTTCCAGGCAATCAGAATAATTTATAGCCCTATTCTGTCTGCATGCATTCTGAACTTCACCAACTGATTGTAATAACAATATTTTTGATGCAAATATTGGATGATCTGGAATGAACTTCAAAAATTGCAAACCTGATGACGGTGCCCATTCTGTAGTAGTTGAATACTTCTTGCCCCATATTAGTGTTTTCCCATCAATTTTTTTGATACGAAATTGATGTTGGAAGCTAATGTCATTAAGTTGTTCAATGCATTTCTCCTCACCATATGATCCCAGAATAAACCTTCACATGTCAACAGTTTCTTCCAACACATCAAAAGTAGGCTCTGGCATGTATGATTTCTTAATACATTCAATTAGTGATGGCAAGCTCCCAACTTCCTTCCTCCTCAATGTGATTGAAAAACGACTGAACATTTGATCAATATGGTCATGAGTGTACCCAACAAGAAGGAAACCAACCTTTACCTTTTGAAAAATTCTCAATTCAACAAGCATGTTTAGATATCCAAAAACAACCTGATTTTTGTTTTCACGGCAAGTGTTGTCCAATTGTAGATACAAAACTTCAGGAAGATTACCAGACCAATGAGAAATCACATCATGAATTATGGTTATGGTCAGATTTGCATCATTATGAATATTTGGAGCTGTGAAGTACACCCTTGGCAACATTTTCCCATTGAAGAACATACAACCGACCAAGTGAAATTGAATAAAGTTTTCCTCCTGTAAATTTTTGGGTGTGCGAACAAAATGTGGTAAAAGTGTTTTCTTCTGGTCCATACCATCAATTATCAAACCCAAATATTTATTCGGATTATCATAACACTTCTTTCGATGCTTGTACAACTTCTTCCTTTCGTTTGTTTGTTGTTCGTGATGCTCCTGAAGTTGTTTGACAATTAAATCTACACAACATAAAAGAGATTCATTAAGAAATATGTTTTCATAGTTGATGACTATACAATTTTAAAAGTTAAAGTTATGAACGCTTACCTCTTTCTGAGCCTTCACATTTGTCCCTTTTTTATTTAAGAGAAGCACATGTACTGCAAATCCCCATCCTTGTCTTCTTAGGAATACGGACATTGTTGAATTCTTTCTTCCATACCTTCACAAAATATTGATATGTAATAAACTGGCCATGTCCCTCAGCACCTTCTGCATATTCTTTGTATAAGTTGTAGATTTCTCGTCTTGAAAAATTATCTGGAATATGTATTGTCTCTCTATTTGGCATACACTTTCCATGCTTTGAAAAGAAATCTTTCATCCATGACATTGCATTATTTGATAATGGACCAAACTGTCTTTTATGATGTACTTCTGAATAAAATGTGGGATCCTTTTCCAAATTTTCTTGAATTCTCGAGAGACGAAAATTCCCAATCGAATGAAACATTTTGAAACCTTTTCTACAGATAAAAAAAGTCCCAATATGATAATCATAACCTGACAGTGTAGATTGCATGCACCCAACTAAATATGAATTTTGCATGCTTTTATTCATTGAAAAATATCTCTTCCTGCTTTCTAATGCAAATTTGAAATCCATATGTTTCAAGAAATCTTTTTGGCAACATTCACTTGAAATGAGAGCACTGATAGAACTTCTTCTCGTCAGATATTCTGCTCTACCCCTTGTATAACTAGAACAACTTGCATTGATACGAAAAAGTCTACTCCTACTCCTTGATACAATATTTCTTGGCAACATCTCCATCATTTGATCATCATTTGTATAAGGCTTTTCATCATCATTAAGAGGAATGTTATCCACACTATGATCAGCTCTGCTTTTCAAATATTGACTTGGAGGATATTCTTCATCTTCCGCTTCTTCAGTGCTACTGTCGTAGTCCTTAGAATTCAGACTGAATGGAAAATCTAACTCGATGTTTAATGGATATTCTTCCTCATATGGATTGCCAGTGCTACTCTCATAGTCCATAGAATTAGGACTACGTTGAAAATGTGACTGTTTACTTATTGAAGATGCTACATCCCATCCTTTGTCACTGCTACCTTTATACTCATTAGAATTAGGACTAAGTGCATCATCCTGTCCTTCATCACTACTGCTCTCATAGTCCTTAGAATTAGGACTAAGAGGACACAGTGACACTCCATTCTTTTGAAATTCATCATCACGCTCTTCATAACTATTGCTCTCATAGTCCGCAGAATTAGGACTAAGTGGACACTGTGGTACTCCAATCTTTTGAAATTCATCATCCCACTCTTCATCATTGCTGCTCTCATAGTCCTTAGAATTAGGACTAACTGGACACCGTGACACTCCATACTTTTGAAAATCAACATCATGCTTTTCATCACTACTGCTCTCATAGTCCTTAGAATTAGGACTAAGTGGACACTTTGACACTCCATACTTTTGAAAATCAACATCATGCTTTTCATCACTGCTGCTCTCATAGTCTTCAGAATTAGGACTAAGTGGACACCGTGACACTCCATTCTTTTGAAATTTGCCATCATGCGCTTCAAAACTGCTGTTATCATAGTCCTCAGAATTAGGACTAAGTGGACACTGTGACACTCCATTCTTTTGAACTTCACCATCATGCTCTTCAAAACTGCCGCTCTCATAGTCCTCAGAATTAGGACACTCCATTCTTTTGAACTTCACCATCATGCTCTTCAAAACTGCTGCTCTCATAGTCCTCAGAATCAGGACTAAGTGGACACCGTGACCCTCCATTCTTTTGAACTTCACCATCATGCTCTTCAAAACTGCTGCTCTCATAGTCCTCTGAATTAGGACTAAGTGGACATCGTGGCACTCCGTTCTTTTGAACTTCACCATCATGCTCTTCATCACTGTGGCTTTCATAGTCCTTAGAAGTAGGACTAAATGGAATCTGTGACTCTTTATTTATTTGAAATTCTCCATCCCCTCTTTCATCAGTGCTGCTCTCATAGTCCTTAGAATCAGGACTAAGTGGAAGAATTGACTTTCTATTCATAGTGGAAGAATTACCGCTATATTCATCAATATGAATAGAGTTGTTACGCGATGAAGAAGTTGATGGTGTATAAATCGAAACTTCACTATTAGAACAATCCATCCCTTTCAAATAGAAAATGTTGAATGATACAAATCGAGAGTCTCCTAAAGATATTATATAGCTTAAAGAATGAAATTTTCCCTCCAAAAAGTTTCGCGAAAATATTTCCCTCCAAAAAGTCTGTTAAATTTATTTACCTTCATTATTTTGTTCTACAATTTATTGAAAAATCTAAACTAATTTTTTTTATGAAATCATAATTAAAATTGTACACTACAACTTCTACATTAATTATTTTAATAGTTAAACCATATAATATTTGCTTTCCAATACTACAATATTCACTTTATAATATTTTAAAACAAATTATCCCACATTCAACCCGTTGTAAAACAAATCTATAATATTCACTTTATAATATTGTAAATCAAATTATCCCATATTAACCGTATAGTAAAACATCTCCGTAACTTTACTTATATATTAAAATTTCATTATCACTATTACTCACATCACATCCAGGCTTTCTGAAAATCGTTGAAAGACTCGTGAATTTGAGGAGTATCTAAATCATTATCAACAACATATTCAACGAAGAATTCTCGCAATTAAAAGGTAAGTTAAATTTTTTTCCTTGAAAACTTTTATATTAAATTAGTTTAATGAAAAATATTTTTTTTTTTTAAATTAATAATTTTCCTAAGCCAAAATAACAATTACATCCATCGTGAGCATGGTGGGCCCGGTCAACCTCATTTGCTTAATACCCGTGGGTGCGCCCCACCCCCCTCACCCGCCCGCCCACCCGCCCGCCCCACCAGGCGCCCTCGCCCACCCGCCCCACCCCTCCGGGCGCCCTACCTACCCCCTCTCACCCGCCCGCCTGGCCCGGGCGCCCTCACCCACGCACCCCACCCCTCCCGGCGCCCTCACCCGCCCGCCCCACCCCTTCGGGCTTCCCCCCTCACCTGCCCACCCTCACTCGCCCCTGCCTCGTGTAGGCGCCACTCGGGCCGCCCGCGCCCCCGCCCTGCCGCCTGTCGGGTGGGGGCGCGGGCGACCCGGGTGGCGCCTGCCGAGGGCAGCCCTCTGCCGGCGCCACCCGGGCCGCCCATGCCCCCGCCCGGCAGGCGGCAGGGATGCAGGCGGCCTGAGTGGCGGGGCCGAGGGAGGGTGGGTGGGGCGCTCGGGCGGAGGGAGGGTGGGTGGGCGCCCGGGCGGAGGGGGGTTGGGGTGGGGCGAGCGGGTGGGTGAGGGCGCCGGGCGGGGGGGCGGGCGAGGGCGCCCGGAGGGGGTGGGGCGGGAAGGTGGGCGAGGGCGCCCGGAGGGTGGGTGAGGGCGTCGGGCGGGCGGGCGGGCAAGGGCGCCCGGAGGGGTGGGGCGGGCGAGGGCGCCTGGAGGGGTGGCGGGTGAGGGCGCCTGGGCTCGACGGAAGGGCGGGTTGGTGGGGAGGTAGGGAGGGCGCCCGGAGGGGTGGGGCAGGCGGGTGAGGGCGCCGGGAGGGTTTGGGTGGGCAAGTGAGGGGGGAGGTAGGGAGGGCGCCCGGAGGGGTGGGGCGGGCGGGTGGGTGAGGGTGCCGGGCGGGGTGGGGTGGGGCGGGCGGGCGGGTGGGTGAGGGCGCTGGGCGGGGTGGGGCGGGCGGGTCGGGTTGGGGGGGGTAGGGAGGGTTGGGGTGGGCGGGTGAGGGTGCTCGGGCCGGGGAGGGTTGTGGGGGTTGGGCCGGGGCGCCCGGGCGGTGGGGCGGGTGAGGGCGCCCGGGCCGCCGGGGGGGTTGGAATGCTTAGGGGGGCAGTGGGGTGGGTGAGGGCGCCCCTACTGTGCGGGGGGGTTGGGTAAGGGCTCCCGAGAAAAATGTTTTATTCGTGATTTACTTTTTGTACACTAGAATGTTAATGCATGTCCTTTTGGAATATGAGGGGCGGCGGGTGGGGCGATTGTTGATTAAAATTTATGATATATTTTCGTTGTTAATTTAAGTTAATATGTTTTTATTATTTACTGATGTATGTGTTTCTATTTTTCAGGAAAATGGCATCAAAGAGAATTTCAGTGAATCTTTCTGGACCAAAGACTCATAAAGGTGCATCTAAAAGAAACATTGGTGAACGAACTCCACCTGAGCTTATGACTACAAATCTTTCAAGTGCCTCAAGTGATAAGAAGATGATTTCAGACTGGAAGAATTTGAAAGAGGTTAAATTTCCATCAAGAATGTGGTATATGAAAGAAAGAGAAAGCACAAATGTGAATATATATCTATATATCGATATACCGAATGATAATGGAATTTTTGAGGTGATGGGAAGAGTCATAGATATGTGTTCGGTACCGGACACTGAAGTTGTTTATGTACTTACAAAAGCTCCCAAGTCACATGAAAGGGTTAAATACCAACTATCATATTCATTGTATGACACGAGAGAGGTATCTACAAAGTTGTGTAGTCAAATCGTAAATGAGATGACACAAAACATCGTAAGTATTGTTATTTATATTTGTATTTTGCGTTTTTGAAAGTGTCTCGCTATATTTTTTAACTTTGTTTTTTATTGACATATGATATTTTGTTTGGCAGAATTTCATTGAAAGTTGTTCAATTAGGTTGGGAGGCATTCATTTCATTGAGAATGATATCATGAAAGTTGTAAGTGGTTTTTACTCAGTGTCAGAAGAAGATATGGAAAATAGGCAAAATGAAGTAATTGATAATGCTACAAAACTACATCCAAAGAATCAGAAAAAAAGGTCTCTGGTGGATAAATCTAGCAAGGGTAAACAAGTTACTTTTGAGAACGATGAAGTTGAAATTGACAATGAAACATATGTTGTCATTACTGAAGATGACATTGGAACTGAGAAGAGCCATAAAAATCCAAAAGTAACAATGCCCAAGAATAACTCTGTTGGGAATGTTATGACCAAGAAAAGTAAAGTTGATGATTTTGAAGCAGTCATTACCAGCAGTCAAGAACCTAGTGAAACTTCAAAAGAAAGCAAAGAAATCATTACACCAGGAGCTGATTTAGAAGATGGCATTATCAAAACAAAACAAAATGTCATTCGAGAGAATTTGACAAAGAGAAACTTAATTGATGGTGGTCGCACATTTCAGCTTAATGTCAGGCAAACCTATAAAGCAAGTGAAGGACAATGTCAATATCAAGTTAGAAAGCCACATCATCTGCATGTTCACAACTTGAAGACATTGATGAGGTACAATCCATATGCTCATGTGGTTAGTTATGTGCTTCTTGTTGATCCACTTCAAGTTCCCAACAAAGAAGCATTTGATAAGTCAAAATGTTTTGAATACAATTATTATGTGCTTGGGGGGAACCATTCTGTAGAAGCTCAAAGACAATTGATGGAGGAATATCCTAATAACCCACGTTTTGAAACAATGAAATGTATCATTTACACTGGTTTATCTAATACAGAAGCAAAGTTAGTGGGATGGGATCATAATTCAGATAATGAATATAGGATGTCTATGACTTTCATCCAAAGGGTTAGATTTATTCATAGTGAATTTGAAGAAAAATGTGGTGGGGATAGGACAAATGTTACTGCAAATTTCCGAAAGGAATGTTGTATGGAAATAGGATATCAAATTGAAGAGAAAACCAATTCAAAAGGTGGAAAAGGCAGCAAACATAGTGATTTATTTAGAGGTGTTGATAACATTTTCCAATTGGCATTTAGAACTAGAGATGTTTGGAGGTTGATTGATGAGATTTTTAGCATGTGGGAAGACATTTCCATTAAAAACCAGAAGGTCAAAAAGTCTCAGCCATTGATATGTGGCAACAGTAAATTAGCTCCTGAAATGAAGCATCTTCCAAACGATATGACTATCACACCTTGGAGGGCGATGCAAGGAGTGAAAGATGAAAAAATTGTCAAAACAATATTATCTCATGTGAGGTCAGGGGAATTATCATTGGAGGAAATGTCTGAAGAATTTCAAAAGTAAGTTTGTTGAAATATTTTTATTTATTTCTAGATTATAATTATATTTTAAATAAAACATGTTGTTCTTGGTAGTATTTGTTCTACATATCATTATATTAACTTTTTGTTACTTTATCTATGCAGTCACAAAGTTTACATGAAAATTCAAGAACAAATGGTTAGATTGTTGAATGAAGATAGTTGGGATGATGTTGTACGCGACTATTCAGATTCAAGTTCTACTTCAACATTAAAAGCTTTTTATCTTGCATTTAAAAAGGTATCTTGATTTATAAATTTATTTTTATTCACCTGTGTACTATTTTTAATTTATAACTTACACATATATTTGTTTATTTTATAAAAGATGAGGAAGGATGATAATGGAGTGCCAAATAGTTTCAAAACCTTTATTGAAAAAATAAAGATCGAAAGACTGAGGAAGCAACGTATTAGGGATATTCAACTTGATCCAACTCTTAATCATTTCATTTGGAATGGGCTAGACACTATTCAATATCAAGTAATACAAGGCGATTGTGAAGACATTGCTAAACTCATACCTAAAAGGGATTATGCCCTAGTCATTGCAGATATTCCCCATGGTTTCAATATTCCAAACATTGACTATGATAGTGATCCTTATACTTATCAAGCTTTTAGTAAAGTGGTTGCGGGATTTGTAGAAGTCTCGTCATCACCATTATAGAGATTTGTGACATTTCATTCAGACACACAATTGGCAATGATATTGTCAAGCTTCAAGGGGAAAACAAATTCAAGGATGCAACTTACATGGTAAGACGTTTAAAATGTATATTTGATTAATGTTGAAAAATTTATTTATGTACAAGTTAATTGAACTTTTACTATTTCATGTTACAGGGAAAAGTCAAATCTTCTTTACAATGAAGATCAACAATTTATAAATGATTGTGAGTTCATTCATATTGATAGATGGGCAAAAGATGATAGCCATATGTCTATGATTTTTAATCGGGTAGACAGAAAGAGTCATAGCCAAATACTGACTTATGATGATGTTGTGAGAAAACTAACATATGAAGACAAAGAAGCAAAAGGAGAGATAGTTAACATTTATCAAAAACCATAATTATTGATTAACTATCTTATAGACATTTGTTCAAATGAAGGAGATTGGGTTCTGGATTTATTTTCTGGCTCAGGTAAGTTTTATTATATGGAATTTAATTTCAATATGTTATTTTTTTAATTAATATGTCATTGTACTAATTTAATTCATTTTTTTTTTGTGCTTGATAATTAGGTACAACACTAGCATGTTGCCTTCAAAAAGGAAGAAATTGCATTTCAATTGAAAAAGATCCAGTACAGTGCAATTTCATTCAGCAAAGAATTAATGCTCTTCAATTTCTTCCAGATGCAATGCAAGAAATTGGGTTGAAGAAAGGGGACTTTAGTGAATCACGTGTGGCAAAAAAGGGAAAGGAACCCCAACCACCATTACATGGAATGTTTGGAAAGACATACATTGAGAGATTCGCAGACATCAAAAACCCATTAGAAGAGGAAAATGAGCAAAATGAAACAGAAAATATTGTGGAAGAAGACAATGATGAAACTCTAGAGGACGAAGAGTTTGGATTACGTGACATTGTTGATTAAATTTAGGTTATGCTTGTAAATCAAGCTTTGCAATGTTTTGACTTTGACATTTTATGAGAAGAATAAACACTCAATTAGGGTTGTTATACATTCAAAATTGGTAATATGTGATTTTTGCATTGATTTTTAAGTTAATCATTATTTTTTGAAAAAAAAAGTGATTTTTATTATTTTTTTGACATGAAATTCATAGAAAAAGCTATTATTTAACCATTTTTAGTTAAAATTATAGTATAAAAATTGTGATTTTGACATGTCAATTCTAGCAAAAAATTATCAAAACGTGTAGTTTTTGACTTATATTTATGTTAAAAATGGTTATTTTTATGTCTATTGTTAAAAAATATTGTTTTTTAGAAACAATTATTTCACGTGGATTGAAAAATTAATTAAGGATGTATAAATATGTAGAATATCGAAAAGTATAAATATCAACCTTCTAATTTAAAAATGCAAAACAATAAAAACCTCACAAAAAAAATAAATAAATAAATTTAAATTAAAATAAAAAACAAGAAAATGTGAAGAAAACGACCACTTAAAAAATTATCAAATTTACAAAATAATTATTTACATTTTATACATTAAAAAATTTAAAGCCAAAAAACAGGGCTTTTTAAAAAAGGAGTGTGAGGCAGAATGCTCACTTTTTAAAATCAGCATGAAAATCACTACCATTCTAAAACGTGATGTACATAAAAAAAAATTAAAGTGCCAAAAACTATGCTCTAAAAAAACATGTGTGTTCTGCATCACCCCTTTTCAAAATCAGGTCACTTTTTTGCTCTCTACGAAACGGGTAACAGTATCAGTTCCCGTTTCAAAGTTTACATTGTTAGAAACGATAGCCTTTGATAAGAACTAGGCTTGGGATCTAGTAGAGTTGTTGTTAGGAAGAAATCTCATTTTCTTCAAACAAGCGTTTAAAAAGAAGTTGAATGCAAAAGGAAAAGTGAAGAAATACAAAGGTATGATTGTAGTAAAAGGTTTCCCAGGTAGAGGGAATTGAATTTGGTAATATTTTTTCATCTATCACCAATTTTTCTTGTATTATATGTCTGTTATACATTGAGCTTTTATATTTGATTTTAAAGTAGAATAGATGCACATGAAGACAACAATCCTACACGGGGTTTTATAGGAATAAATATACATGAAGTAGTAAGAAAGAGTTGCACTAAAGGGAGATAAAGAGATAGTATGGAGGCTAAAGAATTCCTTATATTGGCTAAAGTAATCACCAAGGATGCATTATAAAAGATTTTATACCTACATATTGGGACTTGAATTCACAAGGACCGAAGAAGATCATTGTGTGTATTTTAAATTAGTTGGTGATCAGCTTATTTATTTGGTCTTGTATGTGGATGATATGTTTTTTACTAGAAATAGTAAGAAAACCATCCATGATGTGAAAGCCTAATAGTCCTATTAATTTGACATCAAGGATCTTGGTGTTACAATTTTGTGCATGAAAATTAAAAGATAGTTGGAAAACCAAAAAAAATGTTTAAATCAAAGGATGTATGTCTAGACAATGTTGTAGAGGTTTAATATGTACGAATGTAAACTTGTAAAGGTATCTCTTCCTATAGTTATAAATTTGTATACGAATCGCTACCCCAAGATGTAGGAAGAGGAAGAGAACATTTCCCATGTTCCATATGTTATTGTGGCTATCAATTTGATGTATGCAATGGTTTGTACTAACCTAGACATTGCAAATTCAGTGGGAGCATCAACTAGGTATATGCAAAACCATGGAAGGAGCATTGGACAATAGTAAATATGGTTTTCAAATATTTATGTGGCACTATTGGTTATGGATCATGCTATCAAGGAAGACCAATATTGGACAAAATGTTACAATTACATGGCTTTGTTGATGTTGATAAGGTTAGAGATATGGACTTAAAAAAATCTACGAGTGGATATGTTTTCAACCTTTTTGGAGGAGAAATTAGTTGGATGAGAAAGAGCTAGTCTATAGTGACACTCTCGACTATAGAAGCTAAACACATGAAAACCAATCATACAATCAAGCAACTAGTGAGCTTAAATATTGTGTTTAGGTATGGGTTCGTACAATAAGCTCTAAGGAAAGGTCGCAATAGTTAAAGTGTAATATTCATGACTAAGAACCCAACTTATCATCCTAATACAAAACATATTGATATACAATATCACTTTATGAGAAATATGATTGAATATAAGAAGGTACTACTCATAAAGGTGGACATTTTGAAGAATGTTTTATATTCATTAAAAAGATCTCTGAGCACTAATAACTTCTCTTGATATAGAGAAACAATCATGCTTATTGCCACAATTTATTGATCATGAACTATTATTCCCCCATTTATGAGAAGAAAAGAACAAGTTAGATAATTTTTGGTATTTGTTATATTTGTTGCATAACTATTCGCATGGATGATTTATTGTGTTAGCTGCAATGCACCCAAAAAGAGGGACAATTTTTTGCATCCATTTTTGGTATTTTTGACACATGGTTTTTTTTAGTTTAGTAGTTTTGGGGTGTAGGGTTATTCAGTCCATGGTTTTTAATTTCGTTGATGAAATATTATTTTATTATAATCTTGGGTTAAAAAAATGGGAGCTTAAGGATGATATGGAATATTCATATTATATTGTAGCATTTTAAAGATATAGTACAGTGGAAAAAAAATCTGGTGTTCCCCATTTAGGTTTCTAGGGTAAAGTATCTGTGTTATTTTGTGTGTATGCCACATCATATTTTCTATATTTATTAAGAAACTATGTGTAGTAATGAATTGTATAATGTTAAAACCAATAATACCTTTGTCAAGGAATAAGGTATGTTGTATTTGGGACAACTTGATGAAAACATTAGGATGCTATGTTGGCCAATGGGATAAGGATCAATATGATAAATTGATTCTCCCTCCAGTATTTGCAGAAGGATACTTTACTTTTCTCTATTATCAAGACCATGATAAGTTAGTAGTAGGAAATATAGAACCCATGTGGTATGAAATATATATTGTTAAACATGTGTTGCAAAAAGGGGCATACAAGATAGTGGATTATTATGGTAAATCCATTGTTTAAGTCTTGTAATGAGATCTATATTAAAAATTACTATGTGTAAGTCATAAATGTATGTGGTGCTTTGTACCTATTGTATTATGGTGTGTTTGCTTTTCTCTGTATGAATAGATTGCATAAATTATTTTATTAACGTGCATAATATTTGATTTGAAAAGGTTATGCTACATAGTGGTTTGCATAGGCTTGATCGATGTTATGTTAGAATCCAAACTTGTGCAATCACAATTAAACCATTTCTCTGTCTCATGGGGAATATTGTGTTACTTCATCAATACTTGCAAGTAAATCTCCTTAAAATATCATTTGATTACATTATACATCAACTCATACCAAGGGGATATTCTATGTTAACTAATTCCTTAGTCATTTATGTTTTAGGTTATCATTTATCTCATTAAATTAACATCATAAAAAATGCAAGCATGTATGTCAAATCATTTGCAACCATAAGTAGCCACAAATATATATCTATATCTATATATATATATATATATATATATATATATATATATATATATATATATATAGAGAGAGAGAGAGAGAGAGAGAGAGAGAGAGAGAGAGAGTTGTTACACCATATACCAAAATTAGTCCATTTCCAAGACTGGGCACTTAGGCCCAAGCTTCTAGCCCATACACAAGAAAATTCTAGGAGAGGATAGAATGGCCATTAGTCCTCATGCTAATAATAACATACAACAAATCAGGCTACATGCCTTAAGAGGCAACCAAAACTCATAGATGCATCAATTGTGTGTCATCATAGGTATCAAGGAACCCTGTCTATCCAATATTGGGGTTACAAAATGGTGAGACCTTCTAATTTTCTCATCACCTCCCATAGTTAATTTTTCTTTTAACCCCATTGACAGTGCTGGAAGCTACCAACATACAGGTGGTCTCCTCGATATGAAGTCCCAATTAGACCTCACACATTTTGTTGTAGAGCTCGATCCAGAATATGGCCTGACTACCATTATCTTAAATATTTTCCTTAGTTGTGACAGTTAGCATAAGAGAGAAACACACACATACTTTTGAATGAGCAAGTAAGTCTTTTGAAATGTTTAATTGCAATGTGTATTAAGGTTCTTTCACTGAAAGGGAAGAAAAAGTGAGTCTTTCAAAGACAAGTAGTAGTATTATCCTAATAAAGACACATGCACATACATATGGAAGAATTTTTAACCATCTAGCGAAATAGTTCACATAGACATAATGATCGTTAAAGGAAATACAACACACATTCAACAAGATAAGAAACAAAGCCAATTAATTAGTTCAATTTCTTTAGTACGTAAGAATGTAAACACATACGAAAAACCTCTAAGGAGTAGTCTTACAACATTCATGATACATGCATGAAAGTGTATTGGCTCAACAAGCTTCTATTATTAAGCGAAAGTTCCAAGATCCATCGTTACAATGAAACACCACCAGCCCCAATAATGGAGCATTAAGCTACTACTTGATCCTCAAAAGAACAATCACTCTCTCAAATGTCTAGTTTGAAAAGCCAAGGTGAAAAGTTCTTTGCTTGCATAATGAGGCTTATTTTATAACAATAGGAATGACCTTTCATATCCCCTTGACTCTTGGACTACCCTCATGACCCTTGAACTTGTAATATGACCTCTGGACTTATACAAGACTTTTGGACTTCCCAAATATTTACATTTACAATATTTTCCAAAATACATATCATTTTCCACATCATATTGTGGAGACAACAACACAATCCATTGAAGTGGATGACTTGGAATTCAGTGACTTGTAACAAGAAACTCTATGAGAAGTGACGATACTACCAATATTTCTTGCATACATTGTACATATTTTTCATTATGATTTCTTTCTACCCTCCAAAGGGTCTAGGCATGTTATGGAGTCTTCATCGGTCACTTTGGTCATCAAAATTTGAAATTCCTTAAACTACCGCAACATGGTTCCTATGTGCCTTTGTCTTCAAGAGTACCTTCTTGAAAAACTACTTCTATTAGATCTCCTAGACAACTTTTTTGAAGTTCAGTATGAGTACCTATAGGTGGAGGTCACTCATGGCAAGAAAACATCAGTCAGAAAATCTCCTACTCTACTTTGATTCATGTAATGAGACATCGAATGATCAACAATGCAGAAGGTAGAGGAAGGAGGATCATCTAAGCACAAAGCACACTTGCAAGAGATAGGGAGGTAGGGACCGGTCACTGATAATGTGCAATGTGTAGTTCTGGAAGGGGATGAGGCAAGGGGAGAGCACGATGCAACTGTAAGATGAAAGGGTGCAAGGTATTATCACTGAGAGAGGCAAGGTTCCAAGGTCTACATAGTTCTAAGTCACAAGGGGGGCATCATTTCCCACTGGAAGCGCACAGTGCACAACATTGGGCAACCAAGTGCAAGGTTAGCATAGGGAGGATGAGTAAGCAATAAGGAGAGGGGTCATGCTGACTAGGATTGTGGAGTGAATAGGAGAGAGAGAGAAGGCTTTGAGTGACACAGAGCGCATCTCCAACTGACAAAGAGGGTCACTACTAGGTTCTATAAGTACACAATGTGATCTTCCTAGCACAAAGTGAATGTTGTAAGGTCAACAAAATGACTAAGTATGGAATAAAGAAACATGGGGGAAAAACAATGAGTTAGGGTTATGATGAAGATTTACACATGTCAACTCATCGATAAAAATTAGATAGGATCCAAGCGTATGAAATATACATCAAATTCCAGTTTACAAATAATCTCCAAGTGCCACAAGAACAACATAAGTAGTTTTGACACATAAGTGTAGTTTTGTGGCTTAAAAGTGTATTATGGCACAACAATGTGCTATATACGATCTCAACAATTTGATGACACTTAAGAAGGAAAATGGACACTAGAAACATGTGTAAGAACATAAAACGACACTTGAGGATCAAAAGTGACACTACACATGATAACATGTAGGCTCCAAATTTTGAATATAGCAAAACATTTTGGAGGGTGATGTAGCGCCAAAAACACACCCTTAGTATCCTCCTCCAAGTCTCTCCTATTGGGTGCAATGTGATAGTGAAATAGTGATTATCTAGGAAATATGATACTAGCCACATATGTGCAACAATTAAACATTGGGAACATTACATAAACCAAAGAAAAATACAAATGAAAAAAATACCAAAAAAATATAAAATTTACAAACATCCAAAAAAAACTTCTTACTAAATTCACCCCACTACTTAGGAAGGAGTAGTGTTAGTTCTTGGTTGTAGTGGAAGTCAATCCCAAATTATCATGAATTTCAATCATAAAATATTGGTCCTCAAACAAATCAAATAAGTCCTAATCCAACTAATGGACCATTTATCCAACACTTATCTAAGCCATCAAGTTGGTCCATGGAGTCAGGCATGGCTTAGATGGGCCATTGAATATTGTTGATACTCATAGCCTCATAATTAGTACTCACTTGACAAATAAAGATACTAGTATACTCTTCTAGTTCAATTGTTTCTATTTCCCTCTGTGATGTTTTGTTAGATGGAATTGCATGTTTTTAAATTGACTAACACTCCAATTGAAAATGGCTATTTTAGATATTGCACTACTATATCCACTTGAACCTTAGATTCCAAGTGGGGGTCTACAGATCCTGCTACTTGGGTGATGGAAAACATTATTATATGGAGAGTCATGATTTGGAGCTCTCCAAATATTTTTTGAGCTCGTGGTTGACAATACTATATAATCTAAGTATCTTTAGTCTCCTCTCCCCATCCTTGGCAACCTAATACTTACTATCGAGGCCCCTTTCCTTGATATTCTAGTAAATAAATAAATATCCTAACTATTGAGTGTCAATGTTTGATTTTACATTGTGAACAATTGGTTATTGGGATACCACTTCCCAATTAGCCTCTACAATAAGGGCACTTTTCCATTCATGTTTTTTGTGTGGAAAAAATTGAGAAGTCCACAATCTCATAGCACATCTAGTGTTGGTATATGTCAAGGAGAAACTAGGTCATACACTTCATGTTCCTTCTCCTTCCACTTGATTGTTTTGGTTGGCACTTCTACAAAAATAATGATAAAAAATATTACTCTATCCATTAAAGTCAAACATAATTTTTTTTGACAAATTGCATGAGATCTAAGGGCTATGATAAAATATCTCTGGGTCTACCTTAATAGAGTGATCATCACTTTGTAATCTAAAATAGAGAAATGAACAACTCCTTAATAGCTATAGATAAACAACACAAGAGTAGTGAAGCTCTCAAACGAAATTGATGTCCCCCCCAGAAAAAGTTTTGGGTAAAACTAAAAAAAGAATACATGAAAATAAAGAGGAAGCATAATTCTACTACCTGGAATAGATGGTGTTGCAAATGATGTCCTGGATATCTTAGGATTTGTAGTTCAACAATTGGTAGGTTGGGATCTTTACTTCAACAAGGTTATAACTCGAAAATACAATGGGAAAAGGAACTCATTTTACCCCAAATTGGATTTTTACCATGGAAAGTCACTAAAGAATCCATGTTCATAGTCGAGTTTAGTATGTATCACTTTCTAATTCATTCTTAAGTCTTTGTTATCCACTTTTATGAGTTTCATGCATACTAACATCAAACTGGAAGATATAAATTGATTATTCCATATAGATATGTTTCAAAAGCATTAGTTATTGGTGACATCCACAAAAATTAACTACATACCTTCAACCTAAAGAAACACATTTCCACTAAAATATTTTCTTGTGATGCAAAGGAATAATAGAAGCAACACAATCAATATCACATATTTCCACTAAAATATCCTATAAAGGATAGTATCAGCAAAGGACCAATATGCCTTGAAAGAGGAAATATAGGGTTAAGTAAAAAATAACTATAAATGGTTGAGTATGCATATCATAATAAATACCAAGACTTTGGGCCTAATTTTAAGGGTAAAATATTCAATTAATGCTAGATTCCGCCCTTTGTTATGTAATTAAATGTATTCCCTTCAATAGGGTAATAAAATATGGACATGAATTTTCTGTAAAATGTAGACTTTAAGGTAATCCCAACCATATATACCATAGAATTAAATAAGAAAGATAAATTATAATTATAAACACCCACTAGACCAATGGCTTTATCTTGTTTGGAAATTGATTCAATTAGGGAAAGGTCAATTATTGAGGGCTTAGATGATGATCCAAGTGGATATAGGTGGCCATCCAACTCTTCCACCGTCTCAGTGGTTATATATATTTTCGGTAGTTTTTTAATGCTTCTCTAGGTCCCAAATTCTCAAGAACATTTTGAGGTCCCAAATAATGTCTTTTGTTGATTTGGGGGTTGAGGCGTTGCATGGAATGACTTTGTCCTAGAAAAAATTTATAATTCTTGGATAATTCTTTACATATGGCATTATATGCAAAATTTATGCCTTTGAGAAGATGATTTACCAACTAACCATGTTGGGGCCCAAAACACTTTTGGCACTTCATCTTCTAGGATTATGGTTTTATAGGCCTAGGTTCTCTCTTTTTTTAAAGGCCATTATTTTCACTCTTATGATAGTTTTTTCGAATGCATCTAATGACCATTTATGTCCCTTAAAAGATAGCTGCCACCATTCTGACAATCTTTTTTTCTACAATATTGTGTTATTTTACATATTGATAGAAGTTGGTATTTCACTATATTATTGTTCTCTCTGCTATTTTTCTCTGAGTGTGTTTCATTTCCTTTCCTTCCTTTCACTTCATTCCTTGTACAACCTATATTAGTTTTATTAGAGAAATCTACTCCTTGTTGTTTCTTAGTGCATGTCCCAAATGAGATCATGTTACAAAGAGTCGGGTCTCAAGATAATATTTTTGTTCTAGAAAGTCGTTTCTTATCGTTAATGGTTAATGAAAGCACTAATTGAAACTTAGAGAAACACCTTGTTATTTATGCAACCTATTTAGACTTAAAAGATCATTGACAACCTATCTACCATTTTATTAAATTAAAGAATGTCATGGATGGAAAAAGAAAAACAATATATGATAGTGTTAATCAATTATAAATGATAGAGAAATTAAGTACAATGATTTGATGGTTGTTTGTACAAATGGAGCTTCAACAATGATTCGACATGAAAATGGATTTGTTTCACTTTTTAAAAAGGACATTTCAAATCTTATTAAAATTCATTGTGTAGCTCATCGTGACTCTCTATTGGTAGTAGTTGCTTCTAACAATGTACCTGGACTATTATATGTTGAAAAAATATGCTAACAAAGTGTATTCATGGGTTGAAAACTCACCAATGAGAAGTAATGAAATTAGTTATTTGCTAAAAGTCATGACAAATGATTTTCTTTATGTTTTACAAATAGATTAAGTGAGACTCTTATCTAGGAGAGAAGGCTTGTAATTTTTATGCCAACAATTTTAACTTTTTCGAAAAATGAAAGGAAAACTTCTTCATAGTATGATAAGATACGAAGTTACTCCATTCAGTTTTGTTTTTAGATTTTGGATTTAGGTGCATTGAACAAATTGAAAAATAATTTTCAAGAAGTCAATGCAGACATTACAAATATTGGATTAGCTCTTGAAGTAACTCTAAGTACATTCTCTAGATGGTTTTTGAGGAAAAGAAACATTTGCAAATTGAAAAGGATATATTTCAAAAATTTTAAGTGGTTCCCAATATGAATATATTGAAACTAAAAAACAAGGGGTAGTCATAGGTAAAGAGGAGTTATAATACATATGTATCCTAGCTATAGAGATTGATTATATGGATGAAAGGAAATAAACTAGGAAATCTCGTATTCAAGGCACAAATGAGAGCTCCCAACAAATAATATAACATTATATTAAGTATCTCATAGACTCTTTGAATAAAATATTTCCATATTTTCATCATTTTAATGCGACAAAATTGTTCAGTCCTTGCTATTTTTCCGAAGAGCATCATATTCATGAGAAAAATTCAAAAGGTTGCCTTTTAAAAATGTAAAATTTTTTCAATATTTTCAACATACCATATCAGAGGATGATGGGTTTGTACCTTTATTTGATGATAAATAATGTATAAGAGAGATCACCCTTTTTTTGATTCATTAAATTTCACTTGTGAGGGTTTCTCCATAAAAAGAAGCATGGAAGGTGTTTCATAACATAAAATAATGGCACATAACTTATCTTGATATGATGAAATTGTGGTAAGTTATACTCACTATTCCAATAAGTATAGTGGATTATGCAAGGGGATTTTTTAAGCAAAACATAATCAAGTAAATTAGAAAATCAAGGCCAGGATTTGATACACTAGATGCATTAATGAGAATATTTTTGAATATACCTAAATTATCTAATATTGCTTGGAATGTCATATATGGGATATGGAGAAATACAAAGTAAAGAAGAAATTTTGAAAGATGAAAGATGAGCCAAGACATCCTCTACAAAAGAAAACTTACACTGCTGTGTGTAAAATTCTCTCTTACATTCACGCTACTCTATTCTTCCCTTTTTCTACTTCGCATTGCTGTGTGTATTTTCACTTTCATTACATACGCAGAACAACAACAAAAAAACATTACATATGGTTTTTCTTCTACCCTAAAATAAGACTCCCGTGAAATAAAAAACTATAAAATTAAAATCTTTACCAAAACTTACCAACCGTAATAAATTCATTTATTGTTTCACTAACAAAGCTGGCAGTCAATAAAAATTCACTTCACGTCATGTAATAGTTAGCATGCTTGTACATCAACCGTTGAATTATGCGATTTACGATTTGATCGCATCGCAAAATCGCATTCGGCGCAAAACAGGGGGAGGCTTGACACATATGGGTGCGATCTGCGATATGGCGATTGAATCGCATCGCAACATCGCATCGGAAGAATTCAAGGGAACAGACGGAGGCAGCGGGCATGGATGCGATTTGCGATCTGTGATCAGATTGCATCGCAAGGGAAAAACAGGCGGTTTTCTAAAATAAACGACGCGGCAGTTGGAATTATAATTTCAACACTCCCCTTTAATTTCAACTGCTGGGTTATCAGTCATACCCAGACATTTCCTCAAAAATTCAAAACTTTTCTGCCCCAATGGTTTGGTCAGAATGTCTACAACCTGCTCCTATGTTCTGCGTGTTTCGTTCTCTTATGAAACACAACATTATTGGATAATGTAATAGCTGAGCTATTGTCACAAAAAATCACAGTTGCTTTTACTTGCTCTTGGCATAAACTCCTTAACATCCTTCTCATCCAGATTGCTTGACATGCTGCTACTGTAGCTGCCACATATTCTGCCTCTGCTGTAGATAATGCTACAATAGGTTGCTTTTTAGAAGCCCATGAAATGGCTCCTGAACCCATATGAAAAACATAACCGGATGTGCTTTTCCGATCATCTACACTTCCAGCCCAATCACTATCAGTGTATCCAATTAAATCTGAACATTCTGAAGCAATATATAAATGCCAAACCTTTTAGTACCTTTAGCATACCTCAGAATCCTTTTTGCTGCCTGCCAATGTGCTTCATTTGGCCTCTCCATGAATCTGGAAATTAAACTAGCAACATGCATTATATCCGGCCTAGTTGCAATCAAATACATGAGGCTGCCAACTATGCTCTTATACAAACTAGGATCAAAATCCTTGCTGCTTTCCTCTTCGCTGAATTTTAATCCCATCACTGTGGGAGTGATTGCTGCTTTTCTCTCCTGCATATTAAATCTTTCCAACACTTCATTAACATATTTCGCTTGTGAGATAAATATCCCATTTTCATTTTGTTCTACTTCTACTCCTAAGAAGTACCTCAGCAAACCCATGTCAGTCATTTCAAATTCTTCTTTCATGACTGTTTTGAAATTTTCAATAAGACAATCATCATTACCTGTGAAAATAACATCATCAACATATAACACAACAATTAGAATTTTACCATCCTTTTCTTTGATGTAGAGAGTGGGTTCTCCCTCACACTTTTCAAATCGGTTTTCCAGTAGATAGGAATCTATCCTACTGTACCGTGCTCTTGGTGCTTGCTTCCGTCCATAAAGAGCTTTCTTCAATCTGCACGCTTTGTGCTCTTGGCCTTTCTTTTCATAGGCTAGAGGTTGTTCAATGTAAACCTCTTCCATTAACACTCCATTTAGGAATGATGACTTCACGTCCATTTGGTAAACTTTCCACTTGTTTTGTGCTGCTATGGACAACACTGCTCTCACAATTTCTATTCTAGCAACAGGTGCGAAAATTTCCTCATAGTCTCTCCCATACTGCTGCTTATATCCTTTGACAACAAGTCTTGCCTTGTGTCTTTCTATTTTGCCTTCAGCATTACTCTTGGTCTTGTAGACCCATTTAACTCCAATGACTTCTTTTCCTTTTGGTAGTTCAACTAAATCCCATGTCTTGTTTCTTTCTATGGCATTGATCTCCTCATCCATAGCTTCTATCCATTTCCTATCCTTAATTGCTTCTTCGAAATGAATAGGGTCATCAACATGACAATATAAAGCAAACAAAGAGTTCATACCTTCATTTGCTGCCTCTTGTTCATAAATGTCACTTAAATTTCTGAACTTCTTACCTCTTTCATTTGGTGTACAAGTGCTTGAAGAAGCACTTGAATTTCCTCATTGTGGTGTGCTTGGAGAAGCATTTTCATTTCTCCTCAAGGGTGTCCCTTTCTGCCCTTGTGTTGGTGTTGCTATTTGGGGATGTATTTCAGCCATCTCCTCATCATCTTCATCATGAGACATAGAGTTTTTAACATTCACTGTTTTCTCTATGCTTCCATCCCAAGATTCCTCCTCAATGAACTGAACATCTCTAGTCACAATCAGCTTCTTGGTGGATGGGTTATACAACCTGTAAGCTTTGTATTCCTTATTGTATCCAATAAAAATACATTTCTCCCCTTTGCTGTCCAACTTCTTCCTTAGCTGATCTGTAATGTGTGCATAAGCCACACATCCAAAAACTTTCATGTGGGTGACTCCTTGCTTTGTCCCACTCCATGCTTCTTCCGGCACTCTGTTCATGACTGCTTTTGTAGGGCATCTATTCAAAATGTACACTGCACAGTGTACAGATTCAGCCCAATAATCATTTGGCAAATGTTTTGCCTTTAACATGCTCCTCGCCATATCCATGATTGTCCTATTCTTCCTTTTGGAAACTCCATTTTGCTGCGGAGTGTACCTAGTGATAAACTGCTTATGAATTCCATTTTCTCTACAAAAACATAGAAATTCTTTGGAGATATACTCACCTCCTCTATCAGTTCTTTGAACTTTGATATGTAGCCCACTTTGGTTTTCTACAAGTGCTTTGAAACTGCAAAATCTTTCAAACACTTCACTTTTTTTCTTCAGGAAATAAACCCAAGTTTTTCTAGTAAAATCATCAATGAATGTTAGTATATAATGGCTGCCTGCAAGTGATGGAGTTTGCATCAGTCCACATAAATCTGAGTGGACAATCTCTAAGGGTGCTTTGCCCTTATGCTTTTCCCATATGGAAAACTTTCTCTGTGCTGTTTTCCCAAGATGCAACCTTCACAAAGGCTGTCTGGTTTCTCTATCAATGGTAATCCTCTTACCATTCCTTTTCTACTCAACAAATTAAGACCTCCAAAGTTGAGATGTCCAAATCTCAAGTGCCACAACCAATTTTCATCTTTTGGTTCGCTTTGGAAAGCCTCTTGTGTCACTACTGCTATTTCTTCTCCATTTCTCAAATCTTCTTTGATTCTGAGAGCGAACATCTTGTTCCTTGTCATCTTGATTTCAACAATACATTGTTTGCTGGGTGATTTATCCATGATGGTGCATACATCATCCACAAAGAAAACATTGTACCCCTTTTGAACAGACTGTCCAATACTCAAGAGGTTACATTTCATTCCAGGAACATAATAAACATCTGCTATGGTTTTCCTTTCACCTTTCTTTGTTAGGACATTTACTTCTCCTTTTCCCATGACAGAAAATTTATTATCAGTCCCTAGTATGACTTGTGACTTCATACTTTGATCTAGCATAGAAAATAGGGCTATGTTTCTTGTCATATGGTTACTGCAACTGGAGTCTAGAAACCATACATCTTCACTCTTTTCTTCAGCCATATTACAAGCTAAAAACAAATTATTTTGGTTGATATTTTCTCTAGTGAGATTTGCACTAGTTTTATTACTCATATCATGCTGCTTCTTCCTACATTCATTTGCATAATGCCCATATTTTTTACAATAGTGACATTGGACATTGGATTTATCATACCTTTGTCCTTGAGCATGATGTTGTCCACCTTGTTGGCTGCTGCCTTGGCCTTGGTTCTGATTTGGATTGCTGCCTCTTCCTTGAGCATTTGTTGGACTGTTTCTTCCACCTTTGTTTTGGCTTCTGCCTCTTCCTCTCTTGTTTCCTCTGCCTTGACCTCTTCCTCTTCCAAAGAACATCTGGGTCCTAAAGGCATGTTCTAGAGATGAGCTTTCATTTCTACTCAATCTCTGCTCATGTGTTATCAGTGATGCATGTAGTTCATCAACTGAGAAGTTTGTGAGATCGTTTGTCTCTTCTATGGTGGTGACAATCACATCGAACCTTGAGGGTAAGATCCTCAATAGTTTTTCCACAATCCTCCTCTCTTCAAGAATCTCTCCATGAGACCTTATCTGTGTGACCAGACCAATCACTTGTGTGAAGAATGAGTCAATATTATCTGACTCCTTCATGCATAAATTCTCAAAATCTCTCCTTAGCAACTGTAGTTTTGCTGTCTTCACTTTCTCCATGCCTTGATAGGCTATCTTGAGGGTTTTCCATGCTTCTTTAGATGTCTTGGCTACTGCTATCCTTGTAAACACACTCTCATGCACTGCTTGATACAAAAAGTAGAGGGCTTTCGAATCCTTCTTCTTATAGCTCTTCAACAGCTCTTTCTTTGCCTGAGTTAAATTATTAAACTCATCTTCATCTGTTGGTTCTTCAAAACCATCCTCAACAAATTCCCATAAGTCTTGGGAAGCAAACAAAGCTTTCATAGTTATTGCCCAATAGTCATAGTTTTTCTCATTAAATTGTGGGAGTTGAGTATTATAGATACCCATGCTAGTGCTGGCTCCAGCCATTCTTGCACTCTTAACTATGCTTCAAAATACTTGACTGTGTATTTTAAAATAACTTATTGTCTTCAACAGTAACATAAAACTAGCTTGAGAAATACCTTGGATTTTTTCTTGACTGAGTCTTCACTCTGTTGGAGAAGCTGCTGCAACAAGAAATCCTTCCTTCAGCTTCTTTGACATCTTCAAAGAGCCTGGACAAGCTCTGATACCAAGTTGGGAATTTCTGGTAATTCCAAACAAATATACAGAAGAAAAATGCTCTGTTTTTGGCACAGTGGAACAAAAAAAATGTTTCTGGAGAACACAGACTTTTACTCATGCACACAAAAACTTTGTATTTATTAACAAAAGTTTTCAGTTACAAAAGATTCTTCCTCTATCAAAGGGATTTCACCAAGAACTCTTCAGAGCAGTAAAAAAAGATTCACTCTGTCTCTCACAAAATAAAATCAACACTGCTGTGTAATTTTCCTTCTCATTTACGCTGCTGCGTTTTTACATTTCATCACTTGAATGAAAGATGAGCCAAGACATCCTCTACAAAAGAAAACTTACACTGCTGTGTGTAAAATTCTCTCTTACATTCACGCTGCTCTGTTCTCCCCTTTTTTTACTTCGCACTGCTGTGCGTATTTTCACTTTCATTACATACTCAGAACAACAACAAAAAAACATTACATATTGTTTTTCTTCTACCCTAAAACAAGACTCCTGTGAAATAAAAAACTATAAAATTAAAATCTTTACCAAAACTTACCAACCGTAATAAATTCATTTATTGTTTCACTGACAAAGCCGACGGTCAATGAAAATTCACTTCACGTCACGTAATAGATAGCATGCCTGTACATCAACCGTTGAATTATGCGATTTGCGATTTGATCGCATCGCGAAATCGCATTCGGCAAAAAACAGGGGGAGGCATGACACATATGGGTGCGATATGCGAAATGGTGATCGAATCGCATCGCAACATTGCATCAGAAGAATTCAAGGGAACAGACGGAGGCAGTGGGCATGGATGCGATTTGCGATCTGCGATCAGATCACATCGCAAGGGATAAACATGCAGTTTTCTGAAATAAACGACGCGGCAGTTGGAATTATAATTTCAACATGGGGCAAGGCTTCCGTACTCAAGTTTGAGTATGGATATTCTTTTGTTGTGAAAGGAAGTATTTTATTATTATGACATTAAAAAAAGGGATATTAATTTCCAAGGATTTGTTTTAAAAGTATTAATAGCATTGGTAAATTGAAGAAGGGTGATATGTCTATTTTGTTGATGGTGGGTAGTTATGATATGCTTTTTTTTATTGACTAGTCATCCAAACTTAGTTGGATTGATCTGTTTTTTATCATGTTTTGAAGTATAAAGTAGTTTTTGTTGTTATCATTAGCTTTTTCGTGTAGTAATTTTTTGTTTTGCCAACTTGGTTTCTTCGAGATGGGTAAAATATTGCAAAAGCTTCGTGATAATAAGTTAGCAGATGAATTTTGTAAATAGGTCTTTCAATTGCAATCAATGGTAGTTCTTTCGCAAAAAGAGAATGAAACTCTTAAGAATAGGTTGCAAACTTCAATTGCTGAAAAAATCAACAAGGTTGAACATTTGGAATCAACCATGGGAAACTATTTCCATATGCTTGCAGATGAATTCCAAGAGAAGATTGACCTCCTTGAAGACTTGCAAGAGGAAATTGAGCCTTTTTCTCACTCAAGAAAAAAAATAAATCAAAGAAGCAATTGGAAGAGAAAAAAATCAGCGTGTTATGGAGATTAATTGTTTACAAGATTATAATGCATTATCTCAACGGTTGATTGAAAAGATGAGGTTATTCAAAAGATGCAAGATTCTAAGTAGGAACTTGAATTGGAAGTTAGTCGTCTTCATAAATTTGAGATGGAGATAGTTGATGTTAAGGTGCCAAGCTCTCCTTCTTCCACACTTGATGATGTTGAATGCCAAAAATATGATGTTTATGATCATGACTCATCACATGCCTTTGTCACACCCAGTTTTGAAAACCATACTACTGGTATTGGGTCTCAATTGCTAAGTAAAATGGGATATATTGGAGGAGGACTTGGGAAGAATGGGCAAGGAATTGTTGTTCCTATTAACCCTATAGTGCAAAGATCAAGAGAAGATCTTGGATATGATCCTGCTCCTACCTCATCACCTACACCCAACTATGAGGTGCTTGAAGAAAATGCTCATATTGATTATGATAAACAAATCAAACACAAGGCTATTGAGGTCATTCCAAATGATAGTATTGTTGCACTCAAGTACGAGTCTGTAGAGGCAAAAACTGAGCCATTTGCACATCCTCATCAGAAGAGATTACCCAAGCATCACCATTCTTGGTCAATTACTAGTCTTGCATTCATATCATTACAAAAGAGAAGTGAGAATGAATCATGGACTAGTGTCGACCATCATGATTGACTGTGGATGGATCGATGAATGGTTGTGGCATCATTTGAACCAATGCTTGAAGAATTCATATTATTGTGTTGCATCTGTTGCTCATTTTTTATTTCCATTGTTCCCTCAGTTGTGTTTTAGGGAGGGAAATTTGTTGACAATGGAGACTATCGATTCTCACTCCTTTCGTAGTTGTGTTTTAGGGGGGCAGTTAGATGGTGACAAATATTGTTGTCATTTTTTTTGTTTAATGAGTGATGGTGATGATGTTTAAACAAATTCAAGAGTGTTGTTGTATGACGTGTGAGCCGAGTTGCGATATTTGCATGCCTCATTGTTTGTTTGTTGGTTGATGGTGTTGCTTCCATTTGAAGCCCTTGTCATGGTTCTTTATCGACACCTAGTTTCTCTAAAAAAAATTGGAGAGGTTGACACTATTTGTCACTTCTGTGCCTTTGCAAAAATCCTACTTCATAGATCAACCGACCTCATTGAGGTTTCACAACTCTCATCTTCAGAGTTTTGATACTTCAACATTTCGTACTTCTTGATTGGAGCAAACGTATGTTCTTACCATTCAATGGATAGTTATGGGGCCTACCATTTCATCTCCATGATATTTTGAGCATTCAAGGCATCTTTCTCTCTTTTTTTTGGGGGCCGGGAGCGGGGAGAGTTTTTTCCTACAGTTTTTTCTTCCTTTTTCCGCTTATGAGGGTTTGTACATGGGTACTTAATCGGGGCTCTTTGTTGGGACTCATTCTTTGTTTTCTTTTTTGTTTAGTTACTCCCTATGTTTCTCTTAAGGGGGGGTTGTTGGAGTTTGTCTCTTCCAATGCTTCCTTTCCCTATGAGCTAAATATAATGAGTTGTAACCTCACATAGGGACTTGCATGTACCTAGTTGTCCTAGTTATCCTTAACTGACACTGGGCCTTCTCTATTGCTATATAATGGAGGTCTTTTATGTACTTTGACATACAATTGTGAGTAAGATAATACTCTTACACATTTGTCATGGAAGTTGAAACATTGGTGGTCATTTGATTGGGAAATAAATGAGTAATATCCTTAAATAAAAAATATTTCGATGATTTGAGAATATCTTTTTGGAAAGGAGTTAGTCTTTGTTGTTAAGTGTTATTGTTACCGTTCATTTCAGCCTTTGTAGGTAGAATTCATTATTGTTAATTCATGTTGTTTAATTGTTGTTAATTGTTATCGTTACCATTCATTTCAGCCTTTGTAGGTAGAATTCGTATTGTTAATTCATGTTGTTTGACATTATTAGCACACTTTGGAATGTCCCCATTTTGAATGTGTGGGAAGAATATAGACGTAAATATTTTATTTTATTTTTATAAAAATTTGATAATTTTTTAAAATCAAATTTCTAAAATTTACTATTGTTTTATAATACTTTGCTTTGATAATAAATGTGCGTTCAATACAAAATAAAATTACATATAACAAAACAAAATAGCAAATGTGCGTTCAATACAAAATAAAATTACATATAACAAGACAAAATAACAAACTCCCTTTCTTAAAATTTTGCTTTTATACCGAACAGATATTTGAAATTCCAAGCCTCGAAAGTTATAAATTTGTTATGAGTCAGTTCCCGGGGAAACTTTGAAATTAAGGAAGGTTTTCAAAAGGCGATTTCGTCGAAGAACATACACGATAGAATAGAATACAAGGGAGGATTCGAATAATGTTAATCCGAGAATCTTTGGCAAACTTATGATAATAAAAACCATTTGAAATTGACTCCACAGTAATTGATTCGAGTCCACAGTTATTGATTCGATTACATAAAAAGATCTCCAAAATAGAATTTTCCGCTGAACTTAATTTTATCGAATCATGACGAGAGGAGCGAAGTTCTTTTCAAAAAGAAAAAAACGCTTTCATTAATTTTGGAAAGAAATTGCATAGTTCAGAAAAATTGATCTTCTGGCTATCAACAGGGAGAAAAACATGACTTACATCTTTGAAACAGACCTCAACTATGAGCTGCACACCAAAAAAAAGTAATGTGCGACAGCCATCTTCTAAAAAAATAGAGGTCATGGACTAAAAAAACAGAGGAGACAGTGAGCCGTGCAATTAAAAAAAAAAAGGGTGAAGTGTTTTTTTTTTTCTGTAAGCTAAGGTAGAAATTCTATTACTTCAACATAGTAAAACATACAAACAAGCTATATACAAAGAGAGACAGGTGTACCTTCAAGATACAGACATTGTATACCATCGTTTTCAGAGGCGAGATGTTTATGGTGCTTGGGAGCAGTACCTTGGGTTGGAGCATTCTGACAATACATCGAAGAGAATTCACCAAGTCAGCCAGAATCGCCATTCATTTGAGAGGTCTGTGAAGATATACAATTGAAAAGCAGGGATTGCTTATCCCGTAGCAATTCTCTTTTTATGGATGGGACTTGAGGTTGATTCATCTGTAATATAAATCATATGATAGTTTGGATGGATGTCCACACTTTTCTATGCTATAGAGTATTGGAGTTTTGTAACAGAAGTATATTAGTTTCAGATCCGGCATGTGACAAAGATCAAGTTAAAATTGTGGTTCTATCCATCTCATTTTATGTTTGTGTAAAATGGAATTACAGGCTGCTTGTTGAGAAGGGTTTCAAATGGCATGTAATATTTATATCTTAGCTTCTAATATGTTCTATACCAGAGCGAGCAACTGTATAGATTTAATACGTTTTGGAGGGAAATCTCCAAGTGAGTTGGATATTGTAGATTATTCGGAGACTATCACAATGTATCTATAGTACATGGGGTATTCTGAACTACTGTCCTGTACTTTTCACCACGTCGGTATTACAACAGCAGCTTGCTCACGTAGGATTGATCATCTGTACCATTATTAATTTGTTTTCTTTTTGGACACGAATTCCTTTGGCAAAATTTAAGCGTTGGGCCTGTGTTGCAATACATGCGATTCCAGATGATTCTTCAGTCATATCTTATTTTGTGAACATCTACAGTTTGGTTTATGAGAGCATGTACTAAATCGAAATGTTATATGTACATATGTTGCAATTATTAGGGTGGAGAGCAGGAATCTGCGCTTCGTGGTTTGAACATATGCTTGTATTTGTTGCTTCCGGGGATAAAAGGGGTGAAGTGTTTAGTTAAATGGTTATTTATCAAATTTCGAAATATTTATCAAATGCCAAAATATTCATCCAAAGGGTAAGGATATCTAAATTTTTTTTATAATACAATATAATTCAAATTACAATATAAGTTATTAATTTTTTCTACTGCGCACCACTTCATGGTCACCCAAATCTGGTGTACATTATATATGGTTAGTTGGCGAGGGGTGGATCACAGGAAATCTGGGATGACGGTGGAAGCTTCCACAGGGAACACAATCAACGTGTTGTTTCTAAAAGTATTTTGCGTTTGTACACGTCGTGCGAAGGGCATTCATAGGACACAAGTTGAATAAACAATAAAAGCAAACTGGTCGATTCCGTCTCATTAAATCAGATCTCGTACTTTCAACACGATGCAGCAGGCGCTGCCCTTGCCTTCGGATAAAGACAATGCTGACTCGCCGCAACATATTTGGCATACATATCCAATCGAATCTATAATATTTTATGTTTAATAAGCTTTATATATAATCTAGTTAAACATTTTTATAACGTTTTAAGTTTTAATTATAGTTAATTATGATTGAAGGCGCTGCCCTCACCTTCGGGATAAAGGCAATCCTGACTCGCCCGACATATTTCCCGACATATTTGGCACATATATAAAATCGAATCTATAATGTTTTATATCTAGCAAGGTTTATATATAATATATTTTAAGGTTTTGATTTAATAAGTTTTTAAATTTTAAATTTTAATTATAATTACTCACGATTGAGTAATTTTTCTCATTTAGTTTAATCACTTTTTTTTATTAATTCGTGGTATTAAAAAATATACTAATTCTTAATATTAATAACGTGAAAAATAATTTCAGCCGAAAAACAAAGTTTATTAATATATTTCAACTATTTTATTAATGTAATTGTGCTACTATTACATTTATAATAATTATATTAAAATATTGAATAATTTTAATTTTTTTATTATATTTAATCATTATAGTTTGAATGTATTTAAGAGTTAAAAGTATATTTTTTTCTCTTAATAATCAAATTACCGCAAGAAACATGAACTTTGAATTTTTTTCCTTCTGTTTGTAATTTTCACAGTCTTCATGTCTGAAAGATTTAAAGGTTTTTGAAGAAACATCTCATGGTAAAACTGGACTCAATTCAAGACACCTGCCTCCCTGCTTATATGAAAATAATTATATTATTAAAAAATTAATTAAAATAAATTTATTGATTTTTGTTCCGATATAACTCATTTACTATCCATCATAATATAACCTACAAAAAATTCCATTTCCGATATTTCCGTTGACATATTCCATAGATAGATTTTCTAACTTTTCGCTCACACTCAGTCCCGAGTTTCATTCAGAGATCATGCGTATATTACATTCAAAAATCCAGATGCCGTGTCTGCCATCAACCGCCATTCACCGACCTTGATAACATGACATAGGAAAGACAGGTTCGGTCTGTTATTCGAACTTTTCCACATGGGCAATGTTTTCAACCTGCCATGCGTAGTCATCACGGTTGGATTCCTTCAGAATGTTCCCAGTTCTGCCGTTAGTCGCCCTTGGCTCGTCCTCATCACAATCACTATTTTTTGAGACACATTTTTTGAAGAATTACTACCAACTTTACTTAAGGCCAGAAAACTGGAGATTTAAAATGGGCAAAGAATATTCATTCAACTCTTGGATTAGGCGTGGACGAATCCATATACTGAATTGTTATGCATATTCCTACCGTATCGGAGGCTATCTTAGAGGACAGCAATTTGTACAAGCCTACAGAGCTGAACGGTATAATTCTGTAAGGGACGTATCATGGCGCCTCGACCACGTCACCCTTTATCTAGAATGCTGAGATTTTATCGGTCACAATATTCCTTAAAATCGTTCCTGACTTTTCCCATAATTGGAGTTGTCTTCAAAGAGATTTTTTGGAAGCTTTTCGGGTGGGTTTTTCCGGTCAAAATCCGGTCACAATTTATTGAAATCGTAAGTTTGATAGCTAATTTCTGCACAATTAAAGCGTCCAGGGGTTTTTCAGGGTGCTGAATCCAAATATACAGTTAAAAAACCATTTTAAATAATATAAATCAAGATTTAACCTCAATTTTTTCCGCCGGATTCCGTCACCAGAATCTCCAAAAAATAACACTAAAAACAACTCCATTTTAATTTCATTGTTATCCCCTAAAAGGAAGTGGTGAATATATTTGAAAAAATCAAGGAGACGGGGATGACGGAGTATAAAGTAGCGGTAACCAAGCAAAACACTTCCATTATTTTCTTTCCGACGTATATGTTGCTTTTGGCACGTTGCACGTTGTCTAGTTGAATTTGACTTTAATTTCGATGGAATGATAAGTTTGATCTGAATCAACTTTACACGTGTTTTTTATGGAGCTGAATCAGGTTATACACTCAAAAATAAATTCCTAACTTTAACTAAAAACTCCACAACTTAAGTCATTTCTTAAATTTATTAGCATTTAATCTGCTTAAATTCAATTTGTTTGGGTTTGAACTTTTAATTCTGCATCAATGTTCAACTTTTATAAAGATTGATGTTAACATGTAATTCTTTAATAGAGGTCTTATATAGTAATTGGCCTTTTACAAATTTAGTTTTGTTTAAAAACAAAATAGGTAAATGGTAGAGATTTCATTTTTACCAAATATTTTCTGACATCCTTCAATATAGAAAATTAAAATTTATCTCAAACACACTAATTTTATACAATTCTTTTCTTAGAAAATCTAAAACATGTCTTTTTTTTTTTCATTCTTTTGTACCTCCTTTCCACATGTAACTTCCTTTCATTTTATGTCCCTCCAATTCATTCTCCTTCACTTAGAGAATTAAAATTTATCTCAAACACACTAATCTTATACGATTATCTTCTTAGAAAATCTAAAACATGTCTCTTCCTTTCATTCCTTTGTACCTCCATTCCACATGTAGCTTGCTTTCATTTTCTATTCCTCTAATTCATTCTCCTTCACTTTGATTCCCTGTTTCATTCTTCTAAAACCACCCTAATGAAATGATTTTAATCTTTATACTTGTCTGAAATGATTATGTTGATTTTATATATGCATACATGTATGTATGTATATATGTATGCATGTGTGTTGTTGACTAACGAGGTCATTAGGATTGTTTTGTCATGTATGTTGAGAAATACATGAACAAAGTGAAAGAAATATTAATTGTCTCTTATTGTCGTTACATTACTGTTCTATTTTCAGTTATTATTCGTTGATGAAAAGTATTAATTGTTATTGAAATATTGATAATTTAAGAATTGAATTGGGCTAAAGTAATTGAAAGAACATAGAGTAGTGAAAAGTTAACATTCTTGAATTCAACCCACAAGATGAGTTAAAACTCAACCCTTTTAGAGTCTTCTTCATATTTCCTACATGGCTAGTTGATTTTCCATGAATAATGATGTTTTATGTGGCATCCTCTCAAATTTGGTTGTCAATCACAATAGGTAAACTTCTGGGAGTTATAGATTTCATGTACAAGTTTCGATTGAGGAAATTTGTGTGTTTTAGAAAGGTATTAATGTGTAAATTATGGAATCTAGGCACATTGTAAGTTTATGACCACAAAAGGCATCATTTAAGGCCTCAAAATCGCTCTTGAATCTTTTCTTCCAAAAAATTTCAAAATAGGACAATTGATAAAAATGACCGTAGAAGTTTTTCCTCCAAATTTTCCACTCCCAAAGAATTGAGATGGATGAAAAATGACATCATCATCCAATCCATTACAAGATCATTGTTCCTATAAAACCTAGTAGCAACTATAATTTCATCAATATTAACTTGGATAAAATATTGTAAGTCCTTAAAACACTTCTTTCTGAGCCGAAGTTGAAAGTGAGAGTGTTCAATTTTCTGAACACCTGAAGATTATTATGGATAAATATTTATGGTATTCAATTTTCATGCTATATATATAGATGTTGTCAATATTATTCTTCTATCATTTGATGTAATTAATTGGTATGATTGATATTAATGTGCAAAATAAGTTTAAAAGGATTTGGTGGAATAAAACAAAATCAAACTATGAAATACAATTTTACTAAATAAGAAGGGCGTTCTGAGTGAGGAATATTGTGTAGGGAAGCTAATTTTAGTAACTACAAACACATTAGATACAAAGGCTAAGGTTGAATTAGAGGAAGTCCCTACATAAGCATGTGAAGCAAATCTGCAAAAATAACATAAATATGAAGAATAATATAATGAGTTATACTATTCAAAGGAACCACATGCTCAAGATACAAATCCCAAAAACCAATAACAAAGGTTGTTGCATATCACCATCCACAACAACTTGAGAAAAAAAATAATCAAGGAAATGTTGTGAGAATTAGAAAACTTACTTTAGACCCATATGGAACCAAAAATATGTCAATAACATGGAATCAAAGGAGAAACTATAATCAAGATTGAGGTGGCAAGAAAGTGGTTGGACTACATGTTAACATTTCATTAAGATGGATGGATGCTCATCCTTAGATACCAATTGACTACATTACTTAGTGGATCACATTATATTGATTTTCCCCGTATTTCAAGGATTAAATATGTGAAGGAAAATGAAATATAAAATAATTAGGGAGTATAATATTGAGTACTTATCGAGAGATCCAAAGGCATAATAACTATAATATCACCATAATTATGGAATACGCCCACTATGTAGTTAGACGAAATAACGTAATAACAAGAGGCAATGAGAATAAATCTAAAATCATACTTATGATAAACTAAATATACATCCAAAATATAATTGCTTAAATGGTTGCTAGCGAGTTTAATTCCATCTCCACCCAAGTTCTATTCTTAGAACATGTTAGCCTATGTGACAAAAAGTAGGACACCTAGAAAATTGTGACGAGTAATTCTATATGTTCAAAGTGGCAAGGAAATTTGAATATCTTAATATTGAGGTGAATAAAGGCAATTCTGGTGATTTGGTCTTGTGTCTTTCCTAGAATAATCCTCCAAAGTTACCAACTCACATATATATATATATATATATATATATATATATATATATATATCATTGTATTGAGATATTTTGAAGGTTGGGTGTTATGTTATTGTAGCAAGAATGAATTATCTAATGATTCATTATATAAGAAGTATGTGACAGTGTTACCCTACGTTAATGATTTCTATAAAATGTTTACAACTACCATAATTTTTCTTTCTTAATCATGATCTAATTGGATATTAAATCAAAACATTATAAAAATATTAAAAATATTATTTTTTATATCAAATTGTTTATTTTTCTCTTTTGTAATATTGAAAATATTTAAACAAAATCACAAAATTCTCATAAAATAAACATTATAAAATTGGTGAAAATCAATGGATATGGAATTAACCAATCCTATAAATTATAGTTGATTTTAAAAATAAGCTTGAAAAATTCCTAATAATTGGTTTTCATATTATAGTTTATTTAACATACTTCATTATAGTATTCATGATAGATAATACCGTGCAAAAGTTAGTTTGATAGATAGTACAGTGCAAAAGTTAATTTAAAAGGAATATAATTAAAAAAAAAAATGCACTCGTATTATAAAGTATTCTCAAATTTTCTATTGCCAATTTTTAGATTATTTAAATATTTGATTGTTCTCTCTTTTCCTATCTCTTTTTATTAGTTATCTCTTTTTATTAGTTATCTATACAGATATTTATACACCATACCATAAATAAATCTTAACTTTAACCTCAAGAACCCAAGAGACAACTTCTCATTAAAAAAAATCATCGAGGACCACAAGAAGATCAGACAAAATCAAATAACTAGGATGATGATATGTTTAGCTAGTTGTAGTTGAGTAATCAACATATTCTTATCAACTTCGACCATGTGGCTTGAGAAAGACCAATTTTGAACACGGGAGGGTTTGGTTAGCCTAAGATATTGATTTCTTTAAGTATCATAGCCGTCTTTATAAGCCTATTTAATGATAATTGCACAGTGTAATCAACCACCTTAGAAGACCCAATATTCTAAAACAGATCTGACTATTGGAGGAGTTAGTTCTTTTTTGGAGAAAAGTCTTTACGTTGCAGTTAAATATTTTATCGACCACATTTTGAGAAACTTTAGGTTTTGTGAATATTTAGATATTATTAAACAATGGGACAGCATATGTTCAGCAGAATGAAAACGAAGGTTTACCGTCCGCCTTCGTGTTTTAAGATACAATTTTGAGTGACAACGGATTCAAACCTAAAGCAGATCAATGGACATAGCTTGGGACTGATCATGTTTTTAACTTGAAAAGAGAATTTTTTTTCTCAATTACAATCGTTTCTAATTGGCGCTGACACGTTGAATTGTCTACTTCCAAACGTCATGAACCTCGATTCCCTTAATTCCAATTTTTCCTGGCTGTGGCAATGCAAAATCATTTTGAATGAATGGATGTTCATTCAACTGCCAAATATCATCCTCCCACAGAGACCCAGAGAAAACTTGCGTAGTCTCAGCATAGCTATGCACAGCATCCAAATACATAATTTCCGGAATTGAATCTCCATCGGCATAGCTCATGATGATTCCAAGTTCATCCGGAGTAAACTGATCTACGAACAAATCAAGCTCTGCGCGAGCATCTTCGTAATATGTGAAGTCTCCTATATCAGAAGTGACCGAGGTCACTTGAGAGTTCCGTTCTGCAGTTAATACGCCTTACTTTTTTGAACCCATCTGGTCAGCACTGCCCTCCTCCTCATCAGTGGAGTCGATAGTATGATCTGATTGAACCTTCAACCCAATTTCGTTATCCAGAGAATTCATAACCGCCTTGATCCCTATGTCGTTACAGATATTATCGATCTTGTCAAGAGAGGGCATGAGATTATTGCCATTCGCTAAGGTTAATCCGCCATTAATTCGCTTAGAGTCTGGCAAAGCCAACCAGCCATTCCAATACTCATCTCTCCCTCGCTTGGAGACTGGCATCCAGGGTTGGAGTTTAGATTCCTTTGTATCTGTCACATATATTTTTTTAAAGTTTTAGTTCTTTATACTTCTGGTCAATTATGTTTAAAATTTTACTCTTCTACTAGAATGATGTTTTGATAATAATTTAACCTTTCATCAATAAAGTTTGATACAATGATGTTATTTTTTTTACATATTTATTCTAATAACAAAATGACCCTAACGCAAAAATGACTTATTGCATCCTGAGAGCACTTACAATAAAATCTCCATAATCCAGAAATCAAATTGTTTGTATGTGCTTGTTAGTACAACAACAATACTAGTATTACTCTCATCCATGCGTTTATATTTTCATGCACATTTTTTTTTCGATGGTTGTTTACCTAGAATTTAACCCCAAAAAAAATCAATAGACCTCCCAACCATATTTTATTCACAAACCAATTCTAGCCATCACTATTGGGGAATATCAATCCATCAAAGGAAGATCCTCATCATCTCCATGGAATGTAACATATTTGTTGAAAATAAAGGGAGAGAGGTTCATGTCAAGTAGTGGCCCCTATAGAGCATAGTCAAGACCTCTGGAAAGGAGATTTAAAACTTGGTTAAGAGCTGGGGGAGGTGACCTAAGATTTGGTTAAGAATGATATAACTATCCAACGAAAAGGACCTTCAAAGAGAAGATGAAATAAAGTAAATTTGTTGGATTTCATTTTCTTCAATTAGGTTTCCATAATAAATATTCTACCTTTTAATACAACATAATATAACTTCTTTCACCACTTCAAGTCGAGGACTCTACATTAAGCTGGATGTGAATCATAGGAAAAGTACTTTTAATGACTCAATAGGAAAAGTACTTTTAATGCACGTCACAAAAGACTGTCACGTCAAACGTTAAATACGGGTAAAATCGCTCGTGACGGGCAAATTTTCCCGCTGTGATTAAAAAACAATAGATACAACAATACAGAGCCTTGTTTATATTATCCGACTTTTCCTTCAGGACTTAATGAAAGAGCCAAGTTGTCAGCCTAAAACTGGTCTACTATATATGGGTAGTTGGGAGAGGGAAAATCAGAAGAGATCCCGGCTGAGGTGGAAGCTTCCCCAATAAATCCAACCTGACCCAACGTTATGCGTTTAGGAGCATTTTCCTTTTTCAGACTTTCTTGAAATGGCATCCATAAAAGCCGCGTAAAACCAATGCAGTGCCCAATAACTGAAGGTGAGGTAAAACGGCATTCGAAGGAGCCGCGTCGAACAAACGCGTGGCCAACATCACGACGGCTACCCAAGTTCATTTTCATTCAAACTGACCACTCTTTTCAGTCATGCATATCTAAACCTCCTCGATACGTTGCAAGACGCGGTGCGTTTCTCTTTCGCATGAACGTGCACAAAATTACCCACAACTTTGGCACCGTTTGTATGTACTTCGCGGAAACGGCAAACCAACGCGTGGTCCAAATGACGGTGCGGAAGGCAGTTAGAAAAGTAAAAATACAATATGAATGCTCTGGAATACTTTTGTAGCGATTTCTGACTTTTTCTGTAATTACCGATATCCAAATTCGAGTTATTTTTATTAAGATGTGATCTTTGCCAAAGATATTTAAAATTCATGAAGAAATATTATTAAGATGTGATCTTTGCCAAAGATATTTAAAATTCATGAAGAAATATTATTGAAATATCGTTGGGAGCAGTGGATTATATTAGCTATTAATTTTTGGGATTCAACTGAATGATTTATTTAACGCAGTTGAATCCCAAAGATTGATATTTGAAATATAATTATTATATTGATAGGTATTTTTATGTGAAAATTGGTTTTTAATTTTTTTTTCATCTAAATTTTATGATAAATGAAAAATATTTGATATATTTTCTTGGTCTAAATTTCAAATACTAAGCAATTTGTATTTTTTAATTTAAGTTTATTTTTTCATATTTCTTTAATAAAATAATAAAATTATTATGCAAATGATCAAATAGATAAATGGATCTATGAAAGGAAGGTAGATAAGTGGATTTATGAAAGGAAGGTAGATAAGTGGATTTATGAAAAGAATGATGGTATTAAAGTAATTAATTTAATATATATATACACGTTAATTTAATGTTATTTTAATATTAAAACAAATATCTATTTTTTTATGGTAATTTCCTTTGTATGATTGTTTATATGGTGATTTCTTTGCATATGCTATCTAATTTGGGTGAGGATGAACTTATTTATATATATCAATATTTAAAATATCTTAATTCTATTAATTTTAATTTTAATTTAATTGAAAAATTCCAAAATATTAAAAAAAAAAATAATTAAATTAAAAATAACTCTTTATTAATCCTATATTTATAAATTTTTAGATGAGAAAATATGTTATAAACCTTGGGATTAACGAGTTGCGATGTTACAAATTTAATTTTTACATATTTTTATTTATATTGATCTTCACCCACAACATCCAAACAATATTAAGAATTTGTACGTTGAATAATATGTTATATGGCATTGTGTTAACTTTTTAACATTATATATTTATTTTCACACTTTGGAATGCTAGGAACTTAAATATTAAGGTTGATGTTAAATGGTAAAAATTGAAAACATAAGAAATTTGAATAATTATAAAAGAGAAAGAGTCGTTATATTTTGAAAGATGAAATTAAAGGTTACAAAATTTTGTACATATAAATTTTTGAGTTAATGGAAGGTAATGAATTTTAAAAGTTTTGAGTTGATATAAAACAATGATTTTGGAATTATTCGCATCTGCATTTATTTAGGCTTTAATCAAGGGGTATCCAAATTAACTTGTATTTTGAATATTGTTTGTTGAAGGTTCCTTCACTATTATTGGCAATCTTCAAAGGATTTCGGTGAAATTTTCCATCATTTCATTCCTCTATTACATGAGTACTTCCTTGAGAAACAACTTGGTAGGATCTCCCACTTCATCATATCTCTTTTCTTTTTCTATGGGGAGCCACTTGGGTTGACAAGAGTGATAATTCCCACTTGAAACTAGCTCGAGACCAAAATATTTGTACCCTAACCTCATTGAGGACATGCACCAAGAAATGAAAAGCAACATATTTCTTCGATATCAGTGATATATGTTGTACAAGGAGTGAAGTGAAAATTAAGAAAGGAAATGAAACACACCCATAGAGAAATATAGAAAAGAGCAGAGTAATGTAGCGAAAACCCAACTTCTATTAATAGTCAAAAATAACATAATATTGTAGACCATAAACTGGATAGAATGATGGTAGTTATCTCTAGAGAGAGAGAGAGATGGAAGTTACACACAATCACAAAACATTATCATAGGACAATGAAAAAATGACCTTTTAACATAAAGAAAGAACCCTAGAGGTTCAAAATTTTAACCCTATAAGATGAAATGCTAGAAGGTTTGTAGGCCCCAAGGTGGTAACTTGGTACATCAACTTCTTGGAGCTATAAATTTTTCATACATTGTTTTTATAAGGAATAGAACAATTCATTGGAAAGAACTATCCAAGGGTGACAACATTTGGATGGGTCTAGCATATGCCATGGGACCCCTAACCCCTTGAATGGCCAAGAAACATAATTTAGGGCCTAAAAATGACCCTAGAAATTTGGGACCAAAAAAAACCATAAATAACTTGCCTAGAAGATATAAAATTGGTTGATTAGTGAAATAGGTGGTGGTCACCAATATCCATCTAGATCACTTATGGAAAATTAGTCATAGAATAAAATTATGATACTAAGGATGGATAATGGTGGACAATTCTATAGGAATGAATTTGATGAATTTGTGAGAAGAGTAATATAGAAACGTAGAACAATACTCCATACACAACTCAACGTAATGGATTTGTTCAAAGGATGAAGAAAACATTGATAGAAAAAGAAAGGAGCATGCTTAGTGGTGTTGAATTAGGACAAGGATTATGGGAAGGGGCAATGGATCCTACGTGTTACTTGGTAAATAGATCACCCTCCTTAGTGTTGGATGATAAGACTTCACATGAGGTATGTCCTAGTAAGAAACCATCTCTTAAACATATTAAAATATTTACATGTGATGCTTATCTACACACTCCAAAGCAAATTAGGAGCAAGTTGGATAATAAATCTGACAAGTGTAACTTCATTGGTTGTAATGATGACTTGAAAGGATATAAGGTTTGGAACCCATAAATTAAAGGTTGTGTATGGTAAATATGTTATATTTATAGAAATCAAAGATGTTCTCAAATATGATGTCCCACCAAGGAAGAAAGAACCAGAGAAGGATGGTGAATAAAAAATTATATAATAATAGGAATTATAAGGAGAAGAGCCACATTATTTGATATTGAGAAGATCAGTTCAGGAAAGAATGAAACTATAAAGGTATACTCCACTTGATTTCCTTTCAAAATTTTATTTGTTTATCACTAATGATGACTCTATAACTATTGGAGAGGAAGAAAATTCACAGGATGGAAAAAAATGGAAAAATGGCCATGGTTGAAGAAATGATAGCCTTTGACAAGAACTAGGCTTGGGATCTAGTAGAGTTGTTGAAGGAAGAAATCCCATTGGCATCAAATTTGTGTTTATAAAGAAGTTGAATGCAAAAGGGAAAGTGGAGAAATACAATTTTTTTTAGTAGTAAAAGGTTTCCCAGATAGAGGGAATTGAATTTGGTAAGATTTTTTGACCTATTTCCAAGTTAACTTGTATTATATGTCTTTTATACATTGTTGATACCTTTGATTTTGTAGAATAGATGGACATGAAGAAAACATTCATACATGGGGTTCTATAAGAATATATCTACATGAAACAGTAAGAAATATTTGCACTAAAGAGAAAGAAAGAGATGATATGGAGACTAACAAAGTCCCTATATGGGTTAAAGTAATCACCAAGGATGCATTATAAAAAAATTGAAACCTACATATTGGGACTTGGATTCACAAGGATGAAATCATATCATTGTGTACATTTGAAATTAGTTGGTGATCATCTTATTTATTTGGTCTTGTATGTAAATGATATGTTTTTAAATAGAAATAGCAAGGAAATCATCAATGATGTGAAAAAATAGTTTTCCTCTAAATTTGACATCAAGGATCTTGGTGTTACAAATTTCATTTTGGGCATGGAAATTAAAAGAGATTTGGAAAACAAGAAAAAATGTTTAAATCAAAGGATGTATGTCTAGAGAATATTGTATAGGTTTAATATGTAGGAATGTAAACAGGTAAAGGTCTCTCTTCCTATAGCTGTAATTTTATCTGCATATCACTACCCCAATATGCAGGAAGAGGAAGAGGACATTCCCCATGCTCCATATGCTACTATGGCTATCAGTTTGATGTATGCAATGGTTTGTAGTAAACTAGACATTGCAAATGTAGTGGGAGTATAAGCTAGGTATTTGTCAAAACCATGGAAGGAGCATTAGACAATAGTAAAGGTGGCTTTCAATTATTTATGTGGCACTATTGGTTATGGATGATGCTATCAAGGAAGATCAATATTGGAAAAAATGTTAGAAATACATGGATTTGTTAGTGTCGACAAGGCGAGAGATATGGATTGCAAATTTTTTTCTAGTGGATATGTTTTCAACCTATTTGGGGGAGAAATTAGTTGGATGAGCAATAGGAAGTCTATAGTGACACTATCAACTATAGAAGTTGAACATATGAAAACTAATCATACAATCAAGGAATTTTTAAGGTTACAGAGATTGTGTTCAGGTATGGGTTCGTACAACAAGCTTTAAGGAAAGGTTGCAATAGTTAAATTGCAATCTTCATGATGAAGAACCCAATTTATCATTCTAATACAAAACATATTGATGTAAAATATCACTTTGTGAGAGATATAATTGAATATATGAAGGTGCTACTGGTAAAGGTGGACATTTTGAGGAATTTTTCATATTCATTACAAAAATATCTAAGCACTAAGAACCTCTCTTTCTATAGAGAAACAATCACATGTATTGCCACAATTTGTTGATCATGAACTATTATGCCCCCTTTATGAAAATAAAAGAACAACTAGGATAATTTTTTGTATTTCTTATATTCGTGGCATAATTATTCCCATAGATGATTTATTGTGCTAGGTGTAATGCACCCAAAAAAAGGGATGCTTTTTTTCATCCATTTTAAGTATTTTAAATACATGGTTTTTTATTATAGTAGTTTTGGGGCATATGGTTGTTCAATCCATGGCTTTTAATTTTGCTAATGAAATATTATTGTATTATAATCATGGGTTAACAAAATTGGATTTTAAGGATGCTATGGAATATTAATGTTATATTGTAGCATTTTAAAGATATAGTATAGTGAAAAAAAAATCTATTGATCACCATTTTGGTTTCTAGAGTAAAATATGTGTGTTAGTTTCTGCGTATGAAACACCATATTTTCTATTTTTATTAAGCAATTATTTTTAGCGATTAATTGTATAATGCTAAAAACAATAATACCTTTGTCAGGGAATATTGTATCTTGTATTTTGGGATAACTTGATGAAAACATTGGGGTGCTATGTTGGCCAGTGAGATAAGGATCAATATGATAGATTTGCTCTCCCTCAAGTATTTGTAGAAAAATACTTGATTTTTCTCTATTATCAGGATCATAAAAAGTTAGTAGTAGGAAAAATATAATCAATGTGGCATGAAATATGTATTGTTAAATATGTATTGCAAAAAGGGGTATACAAGATAGTGGATTATTATGGGAAATCCATTGTTGCAGTCTTCTAATGGGATCTATATTAAAAATCACTATGTGTAAGTCACAAAGATATGTGGTGCTTTGTGCATATTGTATTATGGTGTGTTCACGTGTATTTGTAGGCATAGATTGCATAAATGATTTTCTTATCATGCCTAATATTTCATTGGAAAACATTAGCATCCATAGTGGTTTGCATAGGCTTCATGGATGGAGTTAGCCATAGTACCCATAATGTTTCTTTCACCATTTGGGTGATATTCTCACCCACTAACAAATTTGTGAGTTTTGGGGGAATAATCCTTGGCCCAGCAACCAACAATTAATAATGGAATATAGTGTAGTCATGAATCTCTTATTTGTGGCTATTTCCCTTTTAATATTCGATTTTATTATTATTCTAGACTCCAAACTTGTGGTACCACAATGGAACCATGTCTCTATCATGAGGAATCATGTGTTACTTCATAGGTACTTGTGAGTGCATCTCCTTAAACAATCATTTGATCAAATTATCTATCAACACATACCAAGGGGGTATTGTATGTTATATAATTCCTTAGCCAATTATCTTTCAGGTTAGCATTTATCTCATTAAATCAACATCATTAAAAGTACATGCATGTACATCAATAAACACATGGGTTAATAATCAAATCATTTGCAACCATAAGTAGCCACACACACACACACACACACACACACATACACACACACACACACACACACACACACACACACAGAGAGAGAGAGAGAGAGAGAGAGAGAGAGAGAGAGAGAGAGAGAGAGAGAGAGAGAGAGAGAGAGAGAGAGAGAGAGAAATATATGTTACACCATATACCAAAATTAGTCCATTTCAAAGACTAGGCACTTAGGCCTAAGCTTCCAACCCATACACGAGACACAAATACTATATCTCTCATTAAGCATACAAGAAAAGATTCTAGGAGGGGATAGAATGAGCATTAGTCGTCATGCTAATAACAACATACAACAAATTAGGTTGCATGCCTTAAGAGGCAACCAAGACTACTAGATACATAAATTGTGTGTCACCATAGGTATGAAGGAACCTTTTCCATCCACTATTGGGGTTACACCATGGTGAGGCCTTCTAACTTTCTCATCACCTCCCATAGTTCAGTTTTATTTTCACCCTTACCATCTTCCTCTAAGTCTCACTTGATGGGTGCAATGTGACGGTGTAATAATGATTATCTAGGAAATTTGATATTAGCCACATATGTGCAACAATTAAACATTGGAAACATTACATAAACCAAAATAGATTACATATGAAAAAAACACCAAAAAGCTATAAAATTTAAAAATATCCAAAAACATTTGCTTACTAAAGTCACCACACCACCCATAATGTTGAAGTGCTAGTTCTTGGTTGAAGTGGAAGTTGATTCCAAAATATGCATGATTTTCAATCATAACATATTGGTTCTCAAACTAATGAAAGAAGTCCTAATTAAGTTAATGGACCATTTCTCCAACACCCATCTAAGCCATTAATTTGGTCCATCGAGTCATGCATGGATTAGATGGGTCATTGAATAGTGTTGATACTCATAGCCTCATAACTAGTACTCACTTTAAAAACAAAAATACTAGTATACTATTATACTTTAATTCCTTCTATTTTGCTCTAAGATGTTTTGTTAGATGGAATTTCATGTTTTTAAATTGATTGACACTCTAATTGAAAATGGTCTATTTTAGATACTACACTATTATATCCACTTGAACCATAGATTCCATATGGGTGCCTCGAGATCCTGCTACTTAGGTGATGGAAAACATGATGGTATGGAGAGTCACATCCATCGCTCACTTGATTTATATCTCTCTAAATACTTTTTGAGCTTGCTTTTTACAATACTATATAATCTAATTATCTTTAGTCTCCTCTCCCCATCCTTGGACACCTGATTCTACTATCAAGACACATTGCCTTGATAGTCTAGTAAGGAAATAAATATCCTCAATATTTAGTGTCAATGTTTTATTTTACATTGTGAACCATTGTTTATTGAGATCCCACATCCCAATTTGCCTTTTCAATAACAGAACTTTTCCATTCATGTTTTGAGTGTGCAAAAAATTGAGAAGTCCACAATCCTAGAGCACATCTAGCATTGGTCTATGTCAAAGATAAACTAGGTCATCCACTTCATGTCCCTTCTCCTTCCACTTGATTTTTTTGGTTTGAACTTCTAAAAAAATAATGATAAAAATTATTACTTCTATCCATTCAAGTCAAACATAAAATTTTTTGACAAAATTGCATGAGATCTAAGGGCTATGATAAAATATCTCTGGGTCTACCTTAATAGAGTGATCACCACTTTGCTATTTAAAATAGAGCAATGAACAACTCCTTAATCACTTTAGATAAACAACACAGGATTAGTGAAGCTCTCAAAGGAAATTGATGTCCCCCCCATATAAAGTTGGGGGTAAAACTAAAAAAACTACATGAAAAGAAAGAGGAAGCATAGTTCTATTACCTAGAATAGATGGTGTTACAAATGATTTCCTATATATCCTAATATTTGTAGTTGAAAAATTGATAGACAGGGGTTTTTTACTACAACAAGGTTAGAACTCCAAAATTCAATGTGAAAATGAACTTGTTTTGCCCTAAATTGGATTTTTGCCATGGGAAGTCACTAAAGAAGCCACATTCACACTTGGGTTTAATATGTATCACTTGCGAATTCATTCTTAATGCTTTATTATGCCCTTTTTATGAGTTTCGTGCGAACTAACATCAAATTGGAAGATCTAAATTGATTGTTCCATAGAGATATGTTTCAAAAGAATTAGTTATTGGTGACATCCACTAAAATCAACTACTTATCTTGGAGCTAACGAAATGTATTTCCACTAAAATATTTCCTTTGATGCAAAGGGATAATAGAATCAACATAATGAATATCATGTATTTCCACTAAAATAGCCTGTAAAGGATAAGATCAACGAAGCACCAATAGGACTTGAAAGAGGAAAGATAGGGTTAAGTAAAAAATAGTTGTAAATGGTTGAATATGCATATAACAATAAATACCAATATGTTGGCCCTAATTTTAAGGTCAAAATATGAAATTAATGTTAGACTCCACCTTTTATTATGTAGTATAATGTAATCCCTTCAAATAGTGTGATAACATATGGGCATGAAATTTATATAAATGTAGACTTTAAGTTAATCCTGATCATATTTACCATAAAATGAAAGAAGAAAGATCAATTATAGTGATAAACAACCACTAGACTAGTGCCTTTATCTTGTTGGGCAATGGAGTCAATTAGGGAAAGGTTAATTATTGAGGGCCTTGGATGATGATCCAGGTGGATATCCACATCTTCCACTACCTCAGTGGTTATATATATTTTTGGTATTTTTTCTATGGTTCTTTGGGTCCCCAACTTTCAAGGCCATTTGAGGCCCCAAATATTTCCTTTTGGTGATTTGGAGGATGAGAGGTTGCATGGCAATGCCTTGGTCCTAGCCAAAATTTATAATGATTGGATATTTCTTTCCAGTTAGCTACTATGTGGTCCATATGGACATTGTATGCAAAATTTGTGCCTTTGAGAAGTTGATTTACCAACTAGCCATGTTGGCGCCCAGAACGCTTTTGGCACTTCATCTTCTAAGATTATGGTTTTATAGGCCTAGATTCTTTATTTATTTTAAAAGGTCATTATTTTTCCTCTTGTGATAGCTTTCTCAAATGCATGTAACCACCATCTATGTCCCTTCAGAGATAGCTATCACCATTTTGGCCAATTTTTGTTCTACAATATTATGTTATTTTACTTATCAATAGAAGTTGGTCTTTCACTATATTATTGTTCTCTATGCTATGCTTCTCTATGTGTGTTTAATTTCATTTCCTTATTTTAGTTAATTCCTTGCACAACACATATTAGTGTTATTAGAGAAATATACTCCTTGTTGTTTCTTAGTGCATGTCCCAAATGAGGTCATGTTCTGGAGAATTGGGACTCGAGATAAATTTTTTCTTCTAGAAATTCCTTTGTTCCCATTAATGGTTAATGAAATCACTAATAGAAGCTTATAGCAACACCTTGTTACTTATGAAACTTATTTAGACTCAAAGGGTCTTTGGCCACCTATCTCACATTTTATGGAAGCTAAGAATACCATGTATGGAAAAGGAAAAAAAAATTAAGATAGTGTTAATCAATTAATAATTGATAGCAAACTTATGTATAATGATTTGATAGTTGTTTCTACAGATGGAGCTTCAACAATGATTGGACATGAAAATGGCTTTGTTTCATTTTTTAAAAACAACATTCCAAATATTATTAAAATTCATTGTGTAGCTCACCATGAGTCTCTATTAGCAGTAGATGCTTCTAAGAAAGTACCCGAACTATTATATGTTGAAAAAAAAATGCAAACAAAGTGTATTCATGGGTTGAAAACTCACCAAAGAGAAGTAATGAAATTAATGATTTGCTAAAAGTCATGAAAATTGATGTTCTTTATGTTTTATAAATAGATTAAGTGAGATGGTTATCTAGGGGAGAAGTCATTATAAGGCTTGTAACTCTTATGCCAATAATTTTATCTTCTTTTTTTTTTCGAAAAATGAAAGGAAAAATTCATCATAGTATGATAAGATACAAAGTTACACCATTCAATTTTGTTTTCAGATGTTGGATTTAGGTGTATTGAACAAATTGAAAAATAATTTTCAAGAAGCCAATGTAGACATTACAAATAATTGATTAGCTCTTGAAGTAACTATAAGTATACTATCTAGATGGGTTTTAAGAAAAGAAACATTTGCAAAGTGCACAAGATATATTTCAAAATTTTAAGTGGTTCTTAATATGAATATATTGAAATTAAATTTGAAGGGGTAGTCATAGGTAAACATGAGTTATAATACATATGTATCCTAGCTATAAATATTGACTATATGGATGAAATGAAATAAACTATGAAACCTCATGTTTGAGACATAGAAGAGAGTTGGCAACAACCCATATATGGTTATATTAAGTATCTCATAGGCTCTTTGATTAAAATATTTCCATATTTTCATCATTTTAATGCAACAAAATTGTTCACTCCTTGCTATTGTTGAGAATAGCATCATATTCAAGAGAAAATTTCAAATGGTTGGCTTTAAAAAAAAATTCTCAATATTTCCAACATACCATATCAAAGGATGATGATTTTGTATCTTTATTTGATGATAAATAATATAAAAGCTATATACACCCATGTGTTCATTCATTAAATTTGGCTTGCGCGGGTTTCTCCATAAAAAATGCATGGAAGGTGTTTCGTGACATAAAATAATGGCACAAAACTTATCATGATATGATGAAATTATGGCAAGCTATAAATAATATTCCTGTAAATATAGTGTATTATTCAAGGGGATTTTTTAAACAAAACATAATCAAGGACATTAGAAAATCAAGACTAGGATTGGATACACTAGATGCATTAATGAGAATATTTCTAAATGGTCCTAAATTATTGAATATTGATTGGAATGTAATATAAGGGATATGAAGAAATACAATGTAAAGAAGAATTCTTGAGTTTTGAGAGTTAATAAGTTACTCTTTTTAATCTTTTTATATGACTTGTGTTTCTCTTGCAAAGTAATTATAAATGTGTGTGGAATCTTCTTAGACATGTTGAGTGGTGGATTGAAGCCAAAATACCTTTAGTATGTTGAATTTTGACTTGAGAAGTTAAATTTCATATTTTCAAATCAAATCATGTATGTGTTTTAGTGACCTATGCATCAAGAGGTACTTATAAATGAGGTTGTAATATCCTTGAAAATGTTTGATTGCGAATGAAATATAAATGCAACTTGAAGTTGAAGTCTCTATATGAGGTTGTAATATCCTTGAAAATGTTTGATTGCGAATGAGATATAATTGCAACTTGAAGGTGAAGTCTCTCCTTATAAAAATGTTGATCAAAATGAGGCAATATTATTTAATTACTCAATACTTTCATTATCTTTTTTCACTATAATCTTTAATGGTTGAGAATATAAAGTTTTAACTATCATATAAATTAGATATCAACAATGTGTATGTTCATTAAACATGTTGCTTCACACAGGTTAGATTTGGAGTAGAATGGAATGGAAATTGTTGGAGATTTTTTTGAAGCTTCAGAAAAATCTCCAATTTTCATTTTACTATGCCTTTAATGTGTATATTGCCAGATATAAGACATATAAATACTTGGTAAATTGTAATTAACAATGCAAGCATATTTCATTTATTTTTTGTAATCAGTTTTTTTCTTTTTACACAAAGATAAATTTTTAAATTGGATCATCATGTAAAACATTTGTCATTAGTCATGAAAGTTGAAACATTGATGGCCATTTCATGGAGAAATAAATGAGTAAGATGTTAAATATAAAATATTTTGATAATTTGAAAATATTTTTTTGAAAGGATAATTTGAAAATATTTTTTTGAAGAGGGAACGTTCCCATACAGTTCCAAAGCTCCTGGGAGCGCCGAAACCATTGGAATGGGTTTCCCAACTCTTAAGAACAGTTCTCACGTAACATAATTGTTTAGTTCTCGTGTAACAAAATTGTTTAGTGTTATTATCATCCTTCATTTCAGCCTTTTGTAAAAAGAATTTATTGTTGTTCATTCATGTTGTTTAAGGTTATTAAGGCTGTTGACACATCAATTTTGAATTCGTCTTAAAAATAGAAGTATCAAACTGAGAGGGCGGTTAAATATTTTTATCGACGACGTTTTCAAAAAATGTATGCAGGAGTGCGAGAACATTTTTTAAAAGGGGTAAAATAAAAAAAAAATAAAAAATAACGGTAACTACAAGTTCAGCTGACGGAAAACGAAGAAGTCGCATCGGTTTTCGTCTATTCAGATACAATTTTGAGTGACACGTTACAGAGAGCTTCAAAACCATGACAGGTCAAAGAAAATGGCTTCAAAACACTTCCGCTTAGAATATGCTTTTAACATACAGTCCGAGGCGACGGTTTCTTCTCAATACATTACAATTACCACCCTTTCTCATTGGTGGTCTGAAGTTAGATTTGCTCCACTAATTCCAAATTCTTCTTGTTGTGGCGATGCAAAGTCATTTCTAATGACCGGATGTTCATTCCCCCACAGAGTCCCGTAGGAAGCCTCCCTACTGTCAATATAGCCATGCATGGTGTCCGAATACATGATATCTGGCACTGAATCTCGATCGAGATAGTTCTGCATCATCATTCCAAATTCATCGGGAGTAATATGGTCTACGAATAAATCAGGGTCTGCAAGAACATCGTCGTGATAGGTGAAATCTCCTAGATCTGACGTCAGCGAACTCGTCCGTACCTCGACTGTTAATTCGCTTTGCTTATTTGAACCCATCTGATCAGTGCTCTGCTTTTCATGGGTGGACTCGAAATTATTGCCTGTTTTCATCTTCAACCCAATTTCAGAATTCGCCTCAACAGTTAATTCACCTTGCTTATTTGAACCCATCTGATCAGTGCTGCGCTTTTCATGGGTGGACTCGAAATTATTATCCGTTTTCACCTTTAACCCAATTTCATCTTCCAGAGACCTTTTAACCCAATTGAGCATCATCTCGACCTCGACCTCATTCACAGCCTCTGTCTCTTCATTGTTATCAATATTGTCTATCTTTCCCATAGAAGTTATGAGATCACTGTCATAACCCAATGTTCCCTTATTTGTTCGCTTAGCTTCAGGCGCAGCCAGTCCACCATTGGAATATTCATCTCTCCTTCGCTTGTTCTGAAAAACTTGTTCGCTTAGCTTCAGGCGCAGCCAGTCCACCATTGGAATATTCATCTCTCCTTCGCTTGTTCTGAAAAACTTGTGAGCAGGCATCCATCCCGGCAAATAAATGCTATGATTAAAACACAACATATACTTCAATAGAGAGCCTTTTTATATCAGAGATCCTTCTTCCTTCAGGACCTTCAGAGTTAATGCAAATAATTAAGTTATTAATGCGCACCAGATCATGGTCACCCCAAATCTGGTGTACATTATATATAGATAGTTGGCGAGGGATGGACCACAGGAAATCACGGATGACGGTGGAAGCTTCCGCGGGGAACACAATCCAACGTGTTGTTTCTAAAAGTATTTTCCGTTTGTACACGTCGTTGGAAGGGCATTAAAAGCAAACTGGTCGCTTCCGTCGAGCTGAATCACTTTTCTCATGAAATCATATCTCGTACTTTCAACACGATGCGGCGGGCGCTGCCCTTGCCTTCGGGATAAAGACAATGCTAACCTAACGCAACATGTTTGGCATATACATCAAATCGAATCTATGATATTTTATGTTTAATAAGGTTTATATATAATATAGTGTAAGATTTTTATTTAATAACGTTTTAAGTTTTAAATTTTAATTATGGTTAATTATGATTGAAGGCGCTGCCCTTACTTTCGGGATAAAGGCAATGCTGACTCGCCCGACATATTTGGCACACATATAAAATCGAATCTATAATGTTATATATCTAACAAGGTTTTTACATAATATGGTTTAAGATTTTGATTTAATAAGGTTTCAAGTTTTAAATTTTAATCATAGCTTCCTCATGTAGCTTAATCACCTTTTTTTATTAATTCGTGGTATTAAAAAATACACTAATTCTTAGTATTAGTATTAAAATATATATTAATTCCTAGTATTAAAAGTTAAAAAGAAGCCATTTTTTTTAAACCTAAATTTATTAATATATTTTAACCATTGTATTAATGTGATTTTGCTAATTTTAAACTTATAATAATTATATCAAAATATTCCAATATAATAATTATTATACATATATTTTAACATTTTTATTACATGCATAGTTTTAATTTTATTATTATATTTATTTGAGTGTATATAACCTTTAAGAACATATATTTTCTCTTAAAAATCAAAACTCAAATTACTGCCCAAAAAAGCAAAACTTTTGTAATTTTCACAATCTTCCTATCTTAAAGATTTAAAGGTTTTTGAAGAAACATCTTATAGTTAAACAAAACTCAATTCCAGACACGACCTCCCTGCTTATATGAAAATAATTATATTATTAAAAATAATTAAAATAAATTTATTGATTATTTTTTTCCATTATAACTCATTTACTATCACAATATAACCTAAGAAAAATTCAAATTCCGATCTTTCGGTTAACATATTCCATAGATAGATTTTCTATCTTTACGTCACACTCAATCCCGACTTCCAGATGCCGTGTTTGCAATCAAACCGCCATTCACCGACCTTGATAACGTTGACGTTAACCATGGCACAGGAAAGACAGATTCGGTCTGTTATTCGAACTTTTCCACATGGGCAATGTTTCCAATATGCCATGCGTAGTCATCACGGTTGGATTCGTTCAGAATGTTCCCAGTTCTGCCATTAGTCGCCCTTGGCCCGTCCTCATCACAATCACACTATTTTTTGAGACACATTTGTTGAAGAATTACTACTAGCTTTTTACTTACGGCGAGCAAATCTGACTTTGTTGTAAACATATAAAAAATCTATGATTCAAAGGTCCTCAAATTGACGAAATTCACATTTCTATGGGGTCGTTGCGAAGCTGGCCATTTACATTCTTCGCACACAACCGATTTTTTATGCAGAATATAACTGAATATTCAGGAAAATTGGAGAGTATTCATTCAACTCTGGGATTAGGCGTGGATGAATCCATATACTGAATTGTTATGCATATTCCAACCGTATCCGAGGCAATATTAGAGGACAGCAATTCTGTAAGGGAGGTATCGTGGCGCCTCGACCACGGCGCCTTTTATCTAGAATGCTGAGATTTTATCGGTCACAATCGCCCTTAAAGTCGTCCCTCACTTTCCGCATAATTTTAATTTCGCTGTTATCCTGCTGCGTAGTTTGACCGTGCTACCGAAACGCCTGCCACATAAAAGCAAGTGGTGCATATATTTGAAAATATCAAGGAGACGGGCATGACGGAGAATAAAGTAGCGGTGACCAACCAAAACACTTCCATTATTATTTTTCCGATGACCGTAGTCAAAGTTGTTATACGTTTCTTACGCTTTTGGCACGTTCTCTAGTTGAATTTGAATTAAATAGGCTTTTGGCACGTTCTCTCGTTAATGTTCTCTCGTTAATGTTTCTCGAGTTAGTTGTGTTATATTTATATATATATAATTCTCTGTTAGTAATTAGTTGGTGATGAAGAAGTGAGACAATCTTGTTAACCGTTTGTAGGAAGATTGATATTACACATTTATTTCATTTAATTTTAGCTATCACAACTTTTGATAACTAATTATTTCTTAATACTGTCCCTCGAGGTATTATTAAATATATCTTGAAGAGTAGTTTTAATAATTTAATGCTTCAAAATTACTCTTGAAATAATTTGTTTCTTTGATAATGTTTGAAATAATTTATTTCCTTCAAAAATATTTTGATGATTTTTATTTTTTTATTTTTTTTCAAATCTATAGTTTGTTTTGCAAATTCAAGAAATAATGTATTTTTTATTTTTCTTTTAATAAGTGGCTAGATTTACACAATATTTATATTGTTTGTTTCTCCAAACAACCATCACATCTTCGTTTCTATATATCTTAAAAATGGATCTTGAATAGAAAATTGATGAACCAGCTTCTATATATCTTAAAAATGGATATTGAATAGCAAATTGATGACTTTTTTTGAGAGATGATTTGTTTTGAATGTTTATAAATATATATTTTTCTCTAATAAATATTTTGATTACATTGTTGTATGAAATTATCTATTAGTAATTTCTAATATATATGTAATTTTGAATATATATATTGTCTACTAGTAATTAGTTGTTGTAACAACCCCACTTAAAAATTTATGTAAAATATATATATGTAAAATATATATATATATATATATATATATATGAGACCAAAGTCATGGGACACACATTCCAAGATGAATGTTGGGCAACACATCCTAGTCAGTGTTCATTTTTGTTATTATGGCTAAAGGAAATTGGAAAAGGCTTTGAAAAGACAAAGTGGCATTAATTGACAATTTATTTACGAAAATAAAGAAAATTAGGAGAAAAGAAAGGTGAAAGGTCATAGGTTGCATGTGAGGAGGAAAATGAAGGAAAAAAATGGAAAATTGAGGCCTCATTAATAAAAATCCTTATGAGATCTTTGTAATTGGAATTGCTTGAGAGCGACGGGTGAACAGCTAGGGTTACAGGTTTTTGCAAAGGTTGTTCTCCATGGAAGGATGCAAAGAAGGAAGCTCCACTCCCTCCTACAAGCAGGCTGTGGCCAGCAGGGGTAAAAAACCAATAGAAAATGATAGAGGTCCTTCAAAAGGAAGGAAAAGGAACAGTGAAGAGAAGTAAGATGGTACCAAATCAAGGGAGAATAATAGCACTAAGGAAGAAGACAAGGAATAGGGAACAAAAGACAAAGCACAAAGGGGACCATGTAAACCCAGAGCTGTGATCACACCCAGAGTAGTTTTAAATGATCTTGCTCTGCAGACGCATAGGGACCACATGTAGACATATGCAATCATTTGTAAATTCATGGTTTTATGGCCCACTAAAAAAGCTTTACAAACGTGGATTAAATACCACTGGAAACCAAAAGGAAGTATAGACCTTCATCTTGGGTCAAAGGGATTCTTCAATATAGTCTTTGCAAATATTCAAGATAAAGACAGAGTGTTTGAAGGAGGGCCCAACTTTTTTGCAGTAGCAGACTTCTATATGCGACCTTGGATTATGAATTTTGTCCTGGAGCATGAGACTTTTACTTCGGTCCCGGTTTGGGTAAGACTCTATTCTCTACCTCTTGATTACTGGCAGACAGACTCCTTATCTGCCATAGGAAATAAGTTAGGTCATTTTTTCAAAGCTTCTGAGGCCACTAGAAGGGGAAAATACACTTCCTTTTCTAGAATATGTGTGGAGATGGATCTCTCTGGAGTTCTACCGAATGAGGTAATCTTGGAAGCGTTTGATGAAGAATGGGTGAAAACAATAGACTATGAACATATTCCATTCAGATGTCGCAAATGCCATGAGCATGGGCACCTATTCAGAGACTGCCCTCTCAGTAAAATAGAGAACAAGAGCAAAACTATCACAATGAAAGATACTGAAAGCTTTCACAAAGTGGTACATAAAGGAAAAGGAGGCAAAAGGGGGCCAAAGCTACATCAAACAGAAGGGCAACAGGGCAGTTAGAATAGGTTCCAAGTACTCGAAGAAGAAGAAGTGATAACAAAAGCAGATCAGGCAAAGGGAGTAAGTCCAGGGGAGGAGGAGAAAGAAGAAGATGGTGAACAAACACAAGATACTAACAAACAGAAAGAAACTATGATGAGTGATGCAGAACTGGAGATGGACCGGGAAATGACCCAAAGTGAGATGGAAATGGAGGACCACGAACTACAGGAGATTCTTGACAAAGAAAACCTAGATCTGGAAGGATTCTTGAAACAAAGAACCAGGGAAGGGGTAGACTCGCTACCTCTAGAGGAATTCAATAGGGTTTAGCAACTGTTCATATGGAGAACTCAGACCAAAGGGTGGGAGAGGAAAAGAAACAATGAAAGGCAGGAAAAAGAAGGTGTGAAAACTATGAAAACCACACCAGGATTAGCACCCAAAAACCCAAGAAAGAAAAGAGGCCGGAAAAAGTAGAACAAGCTATTGATAGAATGTGGAAAACTAATGATAGATTCAGGTAAGATGAAAGACCTAACTAGCTACTCCTTTACAAATATTTAATAATGAAGTTCACTTCTTGGAATATCAGGGGTCTAGGTAGCAAAAGAAAACAAAGATTACTTAGTAATAGAATGAAACAAGCAGCTCCAAATGTGATCTTCATCCAGGAAACTAAATGTTCCATTCAAAAAATAAAAGAAATTCATAGTAAATGGCTCAATCGATTTGAGTTTCTGGAAGTCAAAGCAGAGAATACAGCAGGAGGCATACTCACTCTTTAGAACCCCCAAAAAATTGGCATAATAGATGCTGAGGCATCTAGGGATTATTTATTAGTGGTCATTCAGCCTGTAGGATATAAGGAAACCTACCTGGTCACGAATGTATATGGCCCCAAAAGAATGGATGATAAACTCAAGTTTCTAGATTCTCTAGAGGATCTTAGAGATAGACATTTAGGAATAACATGGATCTTGGGGGGTGATTTCAACATGATCAAATCACTTTCGGAGAAAAAATGGGGAACCAGAATTCTAAGCAAGGACTCTTTATCATTTCAAACCTTTATAGATAATTTGAAGCTAGTGGACATTGTAACGAGTAATGGTCTCTTTACTTGGAACAATAAAAGAGGAGGAGAGTCTCAGGTTGCCTCAAAATTAGATAGATTCATAATCTCAGAGGACCTTATGCTCATTGACAAGGAAATGATAGCAAGTGTTCTCCCCTTCGGAGGTTCATATCACTAGCCAGTTCAATTGGAGGTTTAGGGCATTGGTACCCCCAGGAATAGACCTTTTAGATTTGAGAATATCTAGCTCTCCCACCCAGATTTCATTAGCAACATTGCCAATTGCTGGTCAGAAGATTTGAATATTCATGGCTCGAGAATGTTCCTTATTCAAAAAATACTAAAACACATCAACTGCAGGCCCAAAGATTGGAACAAGAATGAATATGGAAATAGTTTTGAAGCAAAAAAAGCTGTTGAAGGTAAAATGCAGGAACTCAACCAAGCCCTTATCACGAAGGGATTTGATAAAGTCAGAAGTGATCAAGTTACCAAATATCATCGAGACTGGGAGAATTTATGTAAACAAGAGGAAATATTTTGGAAACAAAAATCTAGAGTTCAATGGCTAAAAGAAGGAGAGCGAAACACTAAATTTTTCCATATATCTACTATGGCGAATAGAGCTCATAACAGGATTTCTTCGATCAAGGACGAGGGAGGTAATCTTCTCAATTCTCAAGAATAAATAGAAGCTTGTGCTTGTTCAGCACTTTCGAGGTATAGCTAAGGAAACCATTTCAGAGAGAGAACAATCCATCAGGGACTTAACAAGACATATACCTAGGTTGGTGTCTAGAGAGGAGAATTTCAACCTTAACAGGCTAGTAACTGAAGCTGAGGTTAGTGAGGTCCTCAAAGAAATGCAGAATGGTAAGGCACTAGGCCCTGATGGTTTCAATGTGGATTTCATTAAATCTTGCTGGAATATAGTCAAACAGGATATTCTGAATGTAGTAGAAGATTCCAGGATGAATAGAACTATTTTGAAGGCGCTTAATACCTCCTTTATCTCCCTGATCCCTAAACAGGACTTGGCTCAAACTCCTGATAGGTTTAGACCCATAGCTTTGTGCAATGTGGTTTACAAGATAATATCCAAGGTTGTGGCCAATAGACTCAAACCTCTTCTACCTACATTAGTTTTTGTGGAACAGTCTGGATATGTGGAAGGTAGACAAATTCTCAATAACATCATTCAAGCGTATGAGGTTGTGCACTCTCTGACTAGCAATAGGAAGGTTGGAATGATCATATAATTGGACATAGCCAAAGCTTATGATAAGCTGAATTGGACCTATATCAGGAAAGTTCTTATTTCTTTTGGGTTTGATCACAATTGGGTTAGATGGGTCATGGCCCTAGTTACTTCTTCCAGCTTTTCAATTTCGTTAATGGTTCTCCCTCAGAGACTTTTATTCCTTCAAGAGGACTCAGGCAGGGAGACCCACTCTCTCCCTTTCTCTTCATCCTCATGATGGAAGGACTGGGACGGTCTATCAAGCATGCAAAAAAAGTTGGTAAGATTGAAGGTCTCCAACTTTCTGACAATGGACATGCCTTGACTCATTAGCAATTTGTTGATGATACCATGCTGCAGGGAATCTCCACAGTCAAAGAAGCTCTTGCGTATAAACAAATCCTGAGTGACTTTGCCACGGCTTCAGGTATGGAAGTTAATCTATCCAAATCTAAGATTTTTTTCTTTATACTATTCAGAGGAATATCTCTAGAATTCTGGGCTTTCAAAGGGATATCCTCCCATCAAAATATTTGGGAGTTCCTCTAATTGCCAAACCTTTGCACAAGAGCATTTGGGAGCCAATGATTAATAAGATGCAGCATAAAATCAGGAAATGGACCATTAGATCTTTAAACTTGGCTGGTAGGTTGGTGCTCACAAAATATGTTCTTTAATCAATCCCAGTCTTCCTGCTATCTGCTCGCCAAGCACCAAAAGGAGTCTTGCATCAATTCAGATCCATACAAAGATACTTTCTTTTGGGTGGGGGGGGGGGGGGGCGAAGAAAGAAGTGGGCCTTGGTTGCCTGGGATAAAATATGCAAACCTAAAAACCATGGGGGACTTGGATAGTATGATCTGGAGATTCTTAGCAGGGTTTTAGGGGCAAAATTATGGTGGCACTGGGTCAAAGATCCAAAGGCTCAGTGGGCTAGTATCTGGAAAGAAAAATATGCCAGCACTTGGCAAGATAGTGATCACATAAGAATGTCTGGAAGTATAAAGGGCTCACACATCTGGAATAAGGCCTGGGAGAACATAGGATTAGTACAAAAAAATAGCTTCTAGGAAATCAGAGAAGGAAATCTGGCTTTATTTTGGGAGGATAAATGGCAGCAAGAACCTATATTGTTAACAGAGGACTTTTTGGATCTCAAGAATGAGACAGAAACCAAAGGGCTATCTAAGGTAAAATATTTTTGGGATCAAACCAACAGTGCAGGAAAATGGAGAACCTGGAGGAACATTGATTACAGGGATGACAGCCCCTTGAAAGAAAAAGCAAATGAGCTTATGAAATTGTTGGAACAAAGGAAGATATTAGTGACAAGAGGGCATGACCAACTTAGATGGGGCAAAAATAATGAGGGTTCCTTTAATCTTAAGGAGGAAAAACACTTACTCCTTGAGCTGGATTCCCATGTTCCGGATAGGATTTGGATGAACCTATGGAGGCATCAAGGCTGGATGAAGATCAAAATTTTCACATGGCTGGTTTATCATAAGAAAATTTTGACTTGGGATAACATAAGGAAGAGGGGTGTTCTGGGGCCTTCCAGATGCCAGCTCTGTGAAGCCCAAGAGGAAACAATGGAGCACCTTCTCAATAATTGCAGTTTCACCTCCTGGTTGTGGGATACTTTTGCTTCTATTTTCCAACAGACCGACAAGGACCAAGTGAGCATTATCAATACCCTAACCAATTGGAGATGTAACTTTTCATATTATGAATTTCTGGGCATTGTGTGGGCTCTTACGCCAGGCTTCATTATATGGAATGTCTAGAAAGAAAGGAACAAAAGAATCTTCAAGAATGAAAAAAGTTCTTCCCAACGCCTTTTTGAGTAGATCTTAAAACAGCTTAAGGAGACGGTTGGCACCACAGTGTGTAATCCCCCTAAGAATCCACCCACAGAAACTGAAATGAGAATTCTCAATCAGGTGGGTATGCAGGGGCTTTTTTCTCTAGGCCTGGATAGGAAAGTAGTGAAAATGGATACTGAGAAGGATTCCTGGCATCCTCCCCCTCAGGTTTTTCTGGAATACAACATTGATGGGACTTCAAAAGGCAACTCGAGAACCACTGGCTTTGGAGGGGTTTTAAGGGATGAAGAAGGAAGTATTCTCTTCATCTTTCATTGCCATTTAGGAAGAGCCACTAACAACATGGCGGAATTAATGGCTCTGGAGCAATGCTTAGATTTTTTGAAGCAGGATAACTACCTAAATGTGATTATAGAAGCTGATTCTGAGTTAATCATTAACTCGGTCAAGAGAATTAGTTGTGGCACGGCGCCGGAAAAAGTCTCAAAACACTGGAGGCTGATCCAGGTTTTCCAAAGAATTCAGAGTCACCTCCAAGGCCTTCGCACAGTAAGTTTTAACCATGTGCACAGAATGGCCAATAAACTGGTGGATATTCTGGCCAATCAGGGAGTGAGTTGTACTGAATGTAGGGTTTCGATGGGTTGGCAAGAGTTTCCTCAGAGCAGACTAAAGGCACATTGTCACGACCAGGCGGATGAAGACAGGGAGGTGTTTCGAAATAGAGCCATGGAGGCCAGTTCTAAATGACTTGATTTCATCATGATTTGCTATTTTTTTCATAGTTTGGTCTTTGATTGGAAGCAGGCCACTGACGGCCTCAGCAGCCCTGGTAAATACAAACTCAGAAACCCACGGTGGATGCTGCTCAGATGTCTCAGTTTATCGGTTGGTCGACCAGAGGGAAGGAACAACACCTTCCATGGGTTCATGTACTAGTGTAGAGGAGATAGTGAGAGGGGCCGGAATCCCGGCTTTCCTGATGACCGTAATCTTCCAAATTTTCTTTTTCAAGAGCCAAATCCGCTCCCTTGGTGGTATTTGGTTTATCACAAGCCTCTCAAGCAGGAAGCGGTTTTCACGAATTGGCAGCGATTCCACTCACCTACCTACACGTGGCATGGGGGCGGGACCGAATACCGCCCTCATCGCACCCTAATGTTCAGGGCTTTAGGCCCGTGCGATATTATCCTCAGCCGTCGGATTTTGCTGGGTGGATCTACGGTCAGGAACGATCGTGCATGTTGGTGGGTCCTGGTCGTTAAGCGACGAGCGTCTTTGCATTGCGATATCTTCCTCTACCATTGGATCGAGCGAGGAGAATGGATGGTAGGGATTAAAGATGCAAGTCCGGTGGTTCAGATGCGTGGGAGGAATCATGGTTTTACGCATGTTCTTCTGACCGTACGACCCAAGCATTGTCTATCTTCTGAGGGTTTTGAGGTTATGTTTGTAAGGTTGGAGGTTCATGCCTTTGGCAGTTAGAGTTTAGATTTTCTATGGTCCACAGTGCCTTGTGGATGGCTATACTTTATGTAAAATATTTCCTGTTTTATTGAAATAGAAGGAACGACTCTTGCTTCAGCAAAAAAAATAAAAAAAAAATCCTTATGAGGATTAGTTCACAACCTTTTGTTAGTTCAGTTTTGGAGCTCTGTCTCTTCTCTCTACTCTCTCATACTCTTAAACATTTAGAGTATTCTTGTAGTACTCTAGCATTAGAGGAAGGAAGGTAAAGGAAGGAAAAGAAAGAAAAGGGAAACAAATATCAATAAAGGAAGAGTGGAGTCAAGCACTTCAAATTTGGATCAAGGAAACCAAAGAAGGTAAAGAGGAAGTAAAGATCAAGCAAGGAAGAGCAGGATCAAATAGCTACATCGGGATTATTTGCAGGTATTGATTTACATGTGTGTTTTCCTTGCTATATTTGGCATGCATGGTACATGCTTGTGTGTATTTGGTTCTCTTGATGTCATTGGCATGGATTTTTCCAAGTGTGACATTGTTCTTCAGCCTTGTCTTTCCATTTCTAGATAGCTATTGTGTGATGGGTTCTCTTTTATTTGGTTAAGGTGGATTTCTGGATGGTTTCAAAACTAAGTGAAGTGGTCTCTGAAAGAAAGGAAACATGGCCTAGGAATCCCTGAACTGGAATGGGATCGTGGTAAAGCCAGATTTTGTGTGTGTAGGAATCCTCGACTGTTGTATGGCTAGATATACGGTAAATCCTAGAGGCATGTGCCCTCAATTAGGCCTAGGAATTATTTTTGTCAGTGAATGGTGGGATATATAGTAAATCCTAGTGGGTGGAGTCTTGATTAGGTCTAGGAATCCTCGATCGTTGTATGGCGAGATATACGATAAAGCCTAGAGACTAGGAGACAGGAGAATTCATCAAAGTGTAGGTGGAGAAATCTGGTGGCACCCATGCTTGTTTAGAGCCTAGTGATCTAGTCGGGATTGTGGTAAGCATGTGGAAACCTAGTTTGGTTTGGTTTTGAGTCCCACATTCATGCTTGGAATATGCCATGGGGGTGATTGGCTGAGAGAAATATTTGGTTCAACTAATCTATGGTTAGGTAGTTTGTGGAAGTATCATACCTAGTTGGATTTTGTATTCATTAATAAGAGCTCTTTCTCATTGGTATATCACATGTAAATTTATTGGCTTATATGTGGATTTTATGGTTGTTATATAATTGTATTTATATTGGTTACATGTTGGTTATGAGTATGTTTTATGACAGACTTGATGTATGGTTTCCATCATGTTTTAATTAGTGGTTGAAAGTACAATGAGTATATGACATAATAGATGAGCATGCAACTATTTTGATAATTCAACGATGATTCTTTATGAATTTCATAGAAGTATGAGACCCCTATGCTCAAATTTTTTGTTATGACCTGTAGTTGTGGCATGTTTGATGAAAATTCTTGTGATGGCTAGTAGGGGTACAACCAAGCCATTGATCAATTGTTTGCAATAGTACCTTTGTTTCAATATCATTTATCGTTTTTTAAGGTTTCATGAAGTTTTGGGTAGTGGACTGAGACCTGGACCTGAAAATGTGGGCAATAATTCGGGGTCGCTAGCTCAAAACTAGCTAAAAACGTCCACAGTCGCTAGCATTCCCATGTTGTGGGAGAGACTAGAAGGCCTTAGTCGCATGCATGTCTTGTCATGGGAGCATATAGGGGTCCAAATCAGTGAAATGTCAAGTTTCCTCAAGGGTTCGTCACTTGGAAGGGTTGGTTGGCTCCTGAAGGTTCTGTAGCATGTGTGGAAGGTCATTGTGGTTTTTTCTTGTCAGTTCCACTTCCTTAAATGTACATTAGGAGCTGAATCACATCATAATAGCCTCTTGTCACATGTTTACCCCAGCGGACTAGTTAACTTGGGTAAATGTGGGAGGAGGGTGTTACATAGTGGTATCAAAGCGGGTTCCATTCTCTTTGGGTGATGTCTGGTTTATGCTCTCTTTGGGTGATATATGATACCACAAAATGGTATGAGAGCTAGTTCCATTCTTTTTGGGTGATGTCTAGTTTATTTTCTTTTTGGGTGATATATGATACCACGGAGTGGTATCAGAGCATGGTTCAAGACTTGGACTGGATGGGCAAAATGTGTTTGTCATGCATGCATGTAGGTTGTATATGTACTTGTTATGTATGCATGGTAGTGTTCATTGTTACAATTGTGTTTCTATGTATGAGTTCGTGATGTTGTTGTTGCGATGCTTTATTCATGAATGCATGTGAGTTGAATATGCATTTGATATGCATGTCAATGCCTATATGTTGTTAAGCATGCATTTTCATGCACATTGTTGTATATTTGTAGACAATTCAAGGCTGAGGAACTATGCCAAAGCATTTGAATAAGGTTTTTGATATAACTGGACTACCAATGTATTAAACCACTAAAGAGTTGTAAATTCTAAGTATTTTTGAGAAGATTAAAGGGTTGATTTTCATTCATAATAGAATTAATCGTTAAATTATTTGAAAAAATAGAAATTAAGAAGGTATATAATTCTTAAACATTCATAATGAATATGTAATTGATTATATACAGTTGATGCATGCATAAACTTTCTACATCCAAACAATACATGTTCAAGAGATAACAAAAGGCAATACTTAAAAGATTTAGACGAATTACCTAAGATCATTTGTTTAATTAATTAATCTCTTTTAAGGATTATAACTTTGCACAAGGATGTCAGGGACATTAATATTCAATCTAACATTGCCTAAGCTCTTATGTTACCTTGAAAATGTGCAGAAATAAATATGAACGAACATAAATGAATAGGAGGACAAACTCACATGAATACACAAGTTGTTAAGAATGAATCCATAATCCTTTAATTATCTCTAAAAATAGCTCAAAATATTACAACCATGTACTAGATCATTAAAAGGGTTCAGCCTTGTCTTCTTCGAATTACACCATACTTATATAGTGTAATTCCAAAATATCTATATCTGAAAATAAAATTTATTACAAAATGAAATATAATCTAAAATTGCTTTGAGTTTACAAAAACAGACAAATAAGTAGCTATTTTAAACTGATTTGAATAATCACCACACATTTTGAGGTTGTTGTTTGATGACTACTGCTAAAAATTGAATTTTTTGTTTGTTGTCCTTGCTGTCTTTCTTTGTGCTCCTCTTTTTCTGCCTTCTGATGACTGAAATCTTGCATTAAGTTCTATTCAATGAGCTCAAGTAACTTATCCCATTTTTTTCATCTGGGATAAAAAAAATTGTTACCTTCCTATATGCCTCATTAACTTCTGTGTACATTTCAAAAGTTGGCCTAGTTAAAAATAAATGTTGAACTTTATGTTGAATAAGCACATCATATTCTAGGCCTTCCACGAAAGCTTTACCACTGATTATCCCTCTGACTTTGGAAAAATTGGTTTTATCTACTGTTATTTCATGTAACATTTGCACATAATTCTCTAGTGGAATTAACTGGCAAAGAATTAAAACTTCTATGAAATTTTCTGATTTGTATTTCTAATTTTTGGCACTTGTTTTCTAACTGTAACATTAGATTTCTGTTTGTTAAAACTTTCCTTGTTTCTATGACTGCATCAGTCTTGTCTTCAACTCCAAATTCTTCAAGTTCTTCTTTTGTTTTAGAATTTAGGACTTTGATCATTCTGGTAGCTTCTTCTGGATTGTGATCTAAATCTTCTTTAATATCTACCACTATTGCCTTTGACTTCTATAATAATTCCTCCTACTCAAAAAATGATTTCAATTGATGGCCACAATTCAGTTAAGGATGCTTTAATAGCAATCCAAATTTTCTCTTTGTCTTGGGATAATGTCTGTGCAATTAAAGATGCATTCTCATATATCTCTAATTTCTTAGTCAATTGGTAATTTTTATGTATTTTAGCCAAATATGAATTATAAATTTTTATCTTGTTGTCTTCGATCTTTTCTAGTTGAACTTTGAGTTCTTCAATTTCCTTATCTTTTAGAGATAAATATCCCATGGTTTTAGATAACTATTTTACTGAATTTTGACCAGTAGACTCTGTTTCAATTGTGGACATTGCTGTTGTAGATGTTCCTACTCGAGTGTTGATTTGGAGCTCTCTATCCTTAATCATTTTTTCCATTTATGTCTCCATGTTATGAATTTGTATATTCTGCTCAACAATCATTTGAAGCATGTTCTCCTTCTGTTTTTCTAGTTGACTCACTTCTTGTGCCTATGGATGTTCAGTTATTGGTAGTTTTAATTGTTTCCTCAAAGCTTGGATTTATGCATTTCTGCTTTTGATTATTTCTTCTACTGCCTTTACATCCTTAGGATCCAATCCTAATTTCAAAATCACGTCTTCAAGTCCATTAATTTTGGTATCCTTGTCTATAGAAGACATATCTTCTAGCTTCAATTGAGACTGTATATTGTTCAATGATGCTTGTAGATTAGAAGTTGCCTTGTCAAAGATGTATAAATCATCTCTCCTTCTTGTTTGTGAAGATCAATCTGATCTATGGGATGAATTTGTTTAGTATCAAAAGAAAACAAAGAAGTTTTATAATATTCAATAGTATTAAGCACATGGACCTTTGGTTCCAAAAATGCTAATGGGAATTGTCCCTTTTCACTATCTAGGGAAGAAAGTAATTTGGTCTATTTTATAGAAGACTATTTCCAAAATTATGCATATGTTCAAGTTTTCAGTACTTCGTTCTTCTTTTTCATCTCTAAAAATCTCAAAAATATACTTTGCTTCCTTGAACAAGGAGAAGAAGGAGAAGGATAATTTATTCTAGTATCTTCAATCTGCTGCAATGAAAATGAACATTCTCCTATAAGAATAATTGTAGAAGGTTCTTAAGATTTTAGAGCTTTTGAGGATTCTTCTTCATCATTATTTGTTGTCTTTCTTATCTTCATCACTTTGAATGTTGTTTTTTGTAAACTTGATTCCGATAGAGACTAAATTTCTCTTGGCCCTTTTAATTCTTTTTCTGTGGATTTTGGAGTCTCTAATACTGTATGACTCAATATTACTTCCTCAACTTCCTGAAAAGTATTTTCCTCCCGTTATTCTTTATTGGCATATTGTTCAATTTCTAGTTTTTCCACATGAACATAGGGTGTTGATTTTTGTGCAACTCTAATTTATGATATAAATCCTATTGTATCACAAGGCCGACTAAAACTAAATTTGAACTTCATATCTTTCAATAAATCATTTACCACTCTCTTTGTAGCTCTTGTGTTGGTTATGAATGGGCCAACCTGTGCTTTTAGTTTGAACTGGGCTTTTTGTTTTCTAGAAACAAAATGAGCATCATCTACATTCATCATTTGTTCGATATATTCACTTGCAAAAACTCTCATAGGGAGAAAATTTGGCAATTTTTATGGTTGAAGCTCACATCCGTAAATTCTAATTTCTGCTAAATTTTGGTATAAATACCAGTCTCAACCTTTGATTGTTCACTTAGATGTATAATTCTTCTAATCTTGTTCAAAATCCTAGAAACTACATTACCATTTAACAAACAATTTGCTACATACATGAACTGATTGACAAAATCACTAAAAGAGAATTCTTCAGAAGTTTTCCTCACTAATGAGGTCCATTGAATCACTGATTATGACTTTCCTGTAATATATAACTTTTGTAAAGGAAACTTGATTCTCTCTGATTGATGATATAAGAATGAATATACCAAAACTCACTAGTGCTTGAAAGAGCCTTCAACACTGAACTTTAAAAATTGATCATGAATTATGTCTGAGAGGAACTAGCTGTAATTGAACATAATTGAAGGATTTTTACTAGAGGAAAACACTGATAAAAATCCTAAAATAACTTCATCCACCCATTGATCACTAGGATATCCTAATAGACAAGAAACTAGGGAAATGAACTATCTAGACATCTTAGGGAACATTGTAGAAAAATAGGGACGGTTGGTCATTGGCAATTCAGAGTTCTCTGGCATAAAATATTTGAAGATATGGGCTCTTTATCAAAAGAAAAGTTGATGATAAATCTCCATTAATACATCAATGGAAAAAGGGTGTAAGGATTATTGAGAATTCAACTGAAGGGCTTGGAAAATTGACTCAGTAGTTATATAAAACAAGGTTTCATTATTATGAGCAATGACAACTCTCTCACTTGGGAGATAATGAGCTTCACACGAAGTAACAAAATCTGGAAAATGATAGGTCTAAGGGAAAGCAAACTGAGGTAGTAACGATTCACAGAAGGAAAAATCATCACTAGCGTCCTCATATTTCTTAAAAGCCCAATTGTGAAGTTCATATAGGTCAAACTCACAATTGGTCTCTACAACTTTGAAATGGGTATCAACCAAAGGTAATTCATCCAAATTAATTATAGAGGGTAATGTAGGACTGTCTACAGATATATTTTATTTTACTTATGGGAAGCCATTAGGGAAAAACATAATTGATGAGGATAATAGAAGGTAACAAATTTACTTGGAAATGAGATGATCATGAGCTGAAAATTGTTGGAGTTTACTTGCAGGTTCCATCTGGAAGCTTTGGTTGTAGGTAGAAAACAACAAAGAATAAAATTTGGATAAGGGATGGGCTTTTAGCAAAATACTGATAACGGGAAAAAATTGGGGTAACAATTAATATTGTTGGAGAATTAAATGATTAACGATTACCTGCTAAGTTTATTGGAGAAATGGTGATGGCTAAGTATAGGGGAAACTTAACAGTGAGTGAGATTGGTAGAGAAATTTGCGGGAGGAAGGAGCGATTTGTCGGGGGGTATGGAGGTGGTTTATGGTTTTAGGGAGAGGGGTACAACAATCTCTACGGGGCCGCCATGTATCCGAAAGTGGGATCGAGCAAAACATTTTGTGGACACCCCCGCCCCTCCCCCCCCCCCCCCCCCCCCCCCCCCACCCCCCCCATTAACTCTCGACAACACAAGGGGTCCGACAATGGATCAGGGGGTCGTTGGTCTGGGAGGACCCGATGTCGTCCGTTGAAAAATTAATAAAATTTAAACCCTTAGCGACAAATCAATCAAATCACTTTATTACAATAAAATAATATATTTGTGCTGAGGATTATACAAAAACTAAAAATGTGGCATTTAAATGTGCTCGCTATTACTGGGGATATTATATTTTTTATTCTTTTATCCCTTTTTATTTCTCTTTTTCTTATTTTTCTTTTTATTTTTCTCTATTTTTATTTTTATTTTATTTTGAAAATGAAGGAAACTTATACAAAATATTATAGGAGTAAAAATAAGTTACAACAGTCATGGTTATGCATGTATGGTAGATTAAACATGCTTTGCAAGGTCATTGTTTGTAGTTTGTGTCATCATGGTGATGTTGGTTGTTATGATGCTAATGTGGTGGCTGAGATAGAGCAAGAGATGCAAATCATCAAAGTGAGGTTGCAGTAGTGGACCTCGAGGCAAGACCAGATTGTCATACGAGTTTGTTTGTTGGGCATGCATGTAACACTCATTAACCAATAATAGGAGTTTGATATATGACTGTACATATGCCACGCAGGGCATTTAAAACATAAATATAACCTGAAATAGTATATACAGAATTTGTCAAAATATATTGCTCAAGAAATTACAAAAAACCAGTGATCAAGGGCTCTCGGCCCTGTGGTAGTTTTGATCTATGTATGGCCGATGATAGTAGCAGTATTCATTTGTCCCTCGCTGTTCCTGGATCATCCACTCTCCTCTGGGAAGTGCCGTGGCCTCCTTGGATAGCCCGTCAGCACAACTGTTATGTTCCCTGTAAATGTGATTGCATGAGATGGTGTTAAATTGTGCTTTGAATATGTTTACTTCATCCAATATATTACTGAGTGTGTGTGTGTGATAGACAGTAATATTATTGAACCAATTCACAATGATCTTTGAGTCCCCAAAAATATTTAAACTCATGCAATTATGTCCCAAAGAGAAATGCAGGAGGTGACGTAGGGTAATGAGTTCTGCATAATTGTTAGTTCCAGCTCCTAGTCCCATCTTTACTTTAAAATAATGCTGATCATTTAAGTAAAAGATGAAACCACCACCACATCCATGCTGTTGTGCCGCGCCATCGAAGAATGCCCAAGGTATGTTTTTATCAATGGGTGTTGGGGCATGTGGCCTCCGGGGTCGAGGTTGATGAGGTTCAGGCATCTCATTATAAGCTGATATAATACAAGCAGTGATGTGAGGCCAACACACAGGTCTGTTGTCAAAAATAGAATGGTTCCGCGCCAGCCAAATATGCCAGCTGATGATCAGAGGAAGACTCTGTAACTTTGAACCCCGATGTTGATTGTACCAAACTTCCCATGCACTGTTGATATCTTCGCCTTCCCAATGCCCAAAAAAATGGATGGAAGTGGAGATATTTTGCCAGAGGTTAATCAGAGATGTGCATTTCAGAAATAGATGGTGGGTCGATTCAGATGAGTTTTTGCACAAAATACACCAGCTCGGTCCATGAAAGGATCGATGGGTGAGGGACTCTCCTGTGGGGACTTTGTCTCTGAGTATACACCAAAAGAACAATCTGGTCCGAGGAGGCGATGTTAATTTCCATATACTCTTCCACCAGAAAGTGGTCTGCTCCGGTTGCTTGTGGGAGATCAAGGTTAGATATCTAGTCTTTGGAGAGTATGTACCATTCTCCGCAAGACACCAGATGAGTTCGTCTGGTCCCTCTTTTATCCTGATGTGTGATTCGCATAATGCAGAAATGTATTCATGCCATTCCTGGTGCCAATGTGGTGGTAAGTCAAGCTGCAAGGCTGATTTCCATCCTTGGGAGAAGATGTTGGTGTTCTGAGGGTCCACGATATTTGCAATCACCTTGATCTCTTGGGAATGAAGATGCTGTATGAGGTCTCTAGACAGCTGATACCTACCACCACCTCCAGACCATGGATCCAAACCAATGCGGGCCAATGAACCATCGTTGATTCTCCAGACGAGATTGTCCCTGATGTGAGGCAGGGAATGTAAAAGTGCCTTCCAGACTGATGAAATGCCAGATTTGGGCCAGCTCGGCAATCGAACCCAGTCCATGATTTGTTGAGGCCATATATACTTATGATATGTGATAGTAGTCCATAGATTCTGTCCTGTCAGCAGAGTCCAGCCCATTTTTGCAGCAAGGGCTTGTGCAAATAGAGGAAGATCTTTTAGACCCCAGCCTCCCCATTTCTTTGGTAGAGCAATCTTGTTCCAGCTCACCCATGCAAAAATCTTTTTGTCTTGATTTCCATTCCAAAGATATCTGTTACAGAGTTGTTGTAGACAAGCCAAAATGTTCCTGGGGATCCATGCAAGTGCCATCCAAAAAACCGGTGTGGCCTCAAGAACAGATTTGATAAGAACAAGCCTGCCAGCTCTAGATAAGTATCTGAGACTCCAGATTGAAAGCCTTTTCTCTAGTTTGGTGACAAGCCAAACCCAATCTGCAATTTTCTGACTAAGAGGCTTTATCCAGAAACCCAAGTATTTGAAACCCCTGTCCAGGGGTATGATACAATAAGGGAAATGCTGGAGGGCAAGTTGAGACTCCTGGATGGAAGTTCGAGCTAAAGTTATGGTAGATTTTGTGTGATTTGCTAACATCCCAGTAGCCACCGAGAAAAGAGAGAGAATCTTGGAGAAAGTAAGAGAGTCCCGAATACTCCCATCCAGGAAGATGAGGACATCATCCACGAAAAGCAGATGGGTGAGGAAACAGGCCTCAGATATCTTGAGACCACAAAGACTTCCATCACGCTTAGCTGATGCAAGCAAGCGGCTAAGCCCATCCATGATGATCAAAAAGAGGAGGGGAGAGAGAGGGCAGCCTTGTCTAAGCCCCCTCTCAGAATGAAAGAAATGGGAGGCAGAACCATTAATGAGAACACTAAATGTAGGGGAGGTAATACAAGCCATAATCCAAGTGATGAATCCATGGGGAAAGCCTAGATGAATAAGAAGCATCTTAATGTAAAGCCAGCTGACACAGTCAAAAGCTTTTGCCAGATCAATCTTAAGAATAATGCCCTTATGATGTTTAGTCCAGATCGAATGAATTGCCTCCTGGGCCGAGCCAATGGCTTCATGAATCTGGCGATGTTCAAGAAAGGCAAATTGTTGGGGGGCAATATGACGAGATAGAATAGGGCGGAGTCGGTTTGCAATGATCTTGGAGATGATTTTGTACAAACAATTGCATAATGAAATGGGCCTATAGTCATTGAAGGAGGATGGGGAATCAGATTTTGGTATGAGGGCAATAAAATTCGAATTGATAGCATTGTACAGTGATCCGGACAATCTGCATTCTTCCACAACTTTCAATAGATCATGCCCCAGTAGGTCATAGAACGCAAGATAGAATTCTATGGTCCACCCATCCGGTCCCGGGCTCTTGTCCTTTTTGAACCATTTCAACGTTCCTTCGAGTTCTCCTGTAGTCACAGGTGCACATAATTCCTCAGCCTCATCCTCATTAACGAATCTGGGGAAATGTCCAGCCACATTGATGATATCAGCCAGATTTGAACCAGGTGGGTTTTTGTATAGATTCCTGAAATGTGTAGAGCCAAGATGGGAGAGTTTGTTGAAAGTATCAGCAACTCCACCCTCTGGTAGAGGTAAGTTCCATATGGTGTTTGTTACCTTCCTACCTTTTGCATAATTCTGAAAGAATCTAGTATTGTCATCACCTGCTTTCAACCATATGGCCCTACTTCTGAGTCTCAAAGATTCCTCTCGCTCCTTCAAGATCTTAGCCTTCTGATTCTCTAGCTCAATCAAATGTGATTTGTCCTCTGCTGATATAAACCCCAGGCTTCGCTCATCCAGCAGAGAGCTCAGCTCAGATTCGATGTGAGATAGTAGCGAATCCTCCCTCTGGTGTTTCTCTTTTGCCCAATTAATAGAAAGATGTTTGAGCTGAGACAGGTTATGGCAGAAGCCTTTAGCCAAGGAGTCATATCTATCAATCGGGTTTGCAGCCCAGAATTCTGAAACCATGTTAATGTATGCAGGGTCCTGTAACCACACATGGTTAAATTTGAAAGGGGCTTTAGGTTTAGGATGAGGACCAGACACCTCCAGATAAATGGGGGAGTGATCCGAAATGCCCCCTGAACCGACCCATTGCTTGTAGTGATGCAGATGCTGCATGAGGGGGACCTTCAATAGGAACCTATCTAATCTTCGAGCAAGTGCAGCCTCACCCACCCTTCTGTTCCGCCAAGTAGGAAGAGGTTTATTCATGGGGACATCCACTAAGTTGTGCTGCTCTAGGAGGTTTGACATGTACCCCGAAATAGAATCCACTTGAGCCATAGACCCCCAAGATTCACCAAAACCCAGGGAGAAATTGAAATCACCTCCTAGGATGATGTGATCAGGGGAGAAAATCGTGAGATCAAGCAGGTGCTGCCAGAAATGCTCCCTCTGTTGACAGGGGCCATATATGTTTACAACCCTTAGGTTAATGCCAAGCTCTACTGAAAAAAAAATCTAATCCAATGAATCTGTGGCCTCCCCAAGATGCTAAAGCTCTGATGGAATGGGGCTTATATCCAATGGCAAGGCCCCCTGATCTCCCTACTGCATCCATTGCCATAAAGTTCCATCCCGGTAAAATAGATTTTAGGGAGCTGGTAATGTGATCAGCCTCACCTAGGGTTTCTTGGAGCAGGATAATGTCAATAGGTTCAACCTCAAAGAGTCTGCGCAGGGCTAGTTTCTTGGAGGCACTAGCCATGCCTCTGCAATTGAATGATAGACACTTCATGGGGGAACCCTACCCGGGGTGTTCAATGCTCTAAGAACCCCGTCGAGAGTGGATTGACGGCCAGAGGCGACCTCAGCCCCTGCTCATTTGATGGCTTTGGAGAGGTCTGATTTCCTCCCCCGCGTAGTCAAAGACCGAGCTAGGTAGGGTGAGTCCCAAGCCAGCAAGATGTACCGGAGTACCGCTAGATAGGGTACGGGAGCGAAGATTATAGTGATGAGATGATGAAATCCTGTTGGAAGATGGAGAGGAGGAGGATGTGGATAACGATTGTAATGAGGGTGCAGCGGTGGCAATAGAGGGAGGAGTAGCCATAGTGTAGTGAGCCACAAAAGTGATAATGGAAGGTGGAACAAAAGATGTGCAAAATGCAATTGAAGGAGATAGAGAGGTCAGAGGAATACCCGATGCTTTTGCAGCTTCAGCAGCCGCCCGAGATCTGGTGAGTGGAGGTGAGTTTGATCTGTGCACTTCGTCCACCGACTTTGGGAGGGGGTTGCTGGCCGGGGGAAATGGGCCCGGAACAGGAGAGCGCTGCATGACCGGCGAGTCAATCCTGGAAGGAGCTGGTGATGCCTTTGGAGGGTCCTCTGATTTCTTGATGAGAGGGTAGTCTTTGAAGATGTGACCCACCCTGTGACATCGCCGACAACGGAAGGGAACTCCCTCGTAGTCCAGGATCTGGACCCTGGTGAATTTCCCCCATTGAAGTGTAATTTTCTCCTCCAATCCCTCGCGCGTATCCAAGTGGACCAAGATGCGAGCAAGGGTTCTATTCTTTGATTGCACAAAAGTTTGATCATGGTCCAGGTAGGTACCGAGGGCATTCCCGATCCTGATGAAGACCTCCTCGCACCAGTACTGTAATGGGAGCCCTGGCAAGCGCACCCAGAGTGGCCCAGCCCCAATTTGCTCTCTCTCTGGATCGAAGAGGGGGCTCCATCTCTTGAGAAGTACTGGCGCCATCTCAATGTGCCAGTACCTGGCGAGGACCAAATCCGTGTAATTTTCTTTCGCAAAATGTAGGGCAAACCAGCCCCTTCTATTGTTATGGTAGTTACATGCATGATAGATGCTAATGAATCAGTGTGTTCATATGCACTTTCATCGGATAGTCATGAATGATAGTAAGCTATTGGTCTATGTATTGTGGTCATAAGCCCGATGATTATGGTCATTGCAGTTGAGGCCTTGATGTTATTATGTTTTGTGCTAATTTGGATTGACATATGTAGATGATTATGGTTGTGAAATTCAGGTATGTTTTAATATATTGTGATATTATGTCATACTAATCTAGACTGATTATGCATAGGTGATTGTTATGCATGAATGACAAATTTTTAAGAGATTATGAGGTGAACATGTTACCTAGTTGTTGTTATGGATATCATGACCTTATTTATGTTTGAGTTGATGTGTTGTGAAGTTAAATCATGGTAATCTAGATTGATTTAATAGACAAGATAGCCTCCCTTGAGATACATTAAGGCATGAATTTGATTATGTTGTCTATTTGGTGTTTTAGTGTTTGATTATGTCATCTGGTTGATTTATTTAACATGGTATGTTTGCAAATTGTTTGAATGTTTGATTAATTGCATGATATGGGTATGTGTATGCAAGATTGCATGAATTAATGGTCTTGTTTTAAGATGGTTATAATAACGTATTACATGCTGAAAAAACTAATATGTACTTGAGTGTGAGTGTGTTCTAGTTGTAGTATTATATTTTTGACTATTAGTTGATTAGGACATGGCTGATCAGTCTTGGTAAAAGTTTATTTCAAATTAATATATATGATGTCTTTATCTTTGGAACATGTGACTAACATATGTGAACAGTTATAGGGAAACATTCTTGGTATTAGCATGACAAGGTAATAGTTGATGTGTTTATATAACTAACAGTTCGATGATGTGATAGTACATAATAAGACTCAGTTGCAGCAAGGTGAAAGTTAAAAGAAAGGAATTGGGTGAGAATTCACTTAGCTATGTTTGGAAACTGTAATTCCAAATGAATGAGTGCTTTGCATACAGGTTGTCTTCTTAAACTAGATTTTATCTGACATTATGTGGATATATGTTATATTCCTAAACATGTATTTCACACATATATTAAGATGGCTTTCAACTATTAAGGTGGTTTTCAACTATTGGGTGGAGTATCTTGATAGATGATATATGTACAAGTTCAGTTACAGGTCAGTGTGCTAAGTAAAACAAAGTAAGGTAACTGATGTATAGTTATATTTATTTATACACTGGCAATTATGTGCTTATGGAAGTATGATGTAGGGATTTCATGGAAAAAGAGACTTCCATGAACTATTTATGAAGGCTCTGGTTGAATTTCCCTTAGAGCCATTGGGAACCCATGGGGTTGAGTCATGGTGTTTGTTGGGAGTTTTGTGCTTTTGGTATTTGTGATTTGGTTGTGCTTGATTTGCAGTTTGTTTGTGTCTGATGCAAGGCCTTACCACTTTATTTATGGTGTCGTATTGCTATTGAGTTTTCATGGTTTTCTTCTTGTTTGTTTCTTCTTATTCCCGTTTTGGTTTTGAAGGTCTTGGGAATTGGTTGGGAAGGAGGAAGTTAATGGAGCTCAAGGAGAGTTGAATGAAACCTAACAGCTGATGTAAGGCCCAGATGAAGCTTGATGCATGTATAAGGGCAGTTGAAGGCAAGAGTATGACAACTAGTTGGATTGGTTAGGCCCATTGATGTAAATGGACGATGGTAGGACTATCATGAGAAAAGTAATCAGGAAAGATAAAGTAAATGGATTTGAGGCATTAGATGCCTTGGATATGTTGGGAACTATTGTTCTTAATGTTGTGCATGTCGTGCATGGATAAAGGGAGTGCTCTTAACCTAGACCTTATTATATCTGGTAATTGTGTTGTGACTATGATTATGTTGATTTTTATATATGCATACATGTATGTATGTATGCATTCATGTATGTTGTTGACCAATGAGGCCATTAGGATTGTTTTGTGCTAACTTTCACATGTATGTTGAGGAATATATGAATAAAGCGAAAGAAATATTAATTGTCTCCTATTGTCATTGCATTATTGTTATATCTTCAGTTATTATTGGTTGATGAAAAGTATTAATCGTTATTGAAATATTGCTAATTTAAGAATTGAATTGGGCTAAAGTGATTGAAAGAACATAGAGTAGTGAAAAGTTAACATTCTTGAATTCAACCCACAAGATGAGTTCAAAATCAACCCTTTTAGAGTCTTCTTCATATTTCCTACACGGCTAGTTGATTTTCCATTTATAATGATGTTTTATGTCGCATCCTCTCAAATTATGGCTGTTAATCACAAGAGGTCAACTTCTGGGAGGTATAGATTTCATGTACAAGTTTCGATTGAGGAAATTTGTGTGTTTTACAAAGGTATTGACGTGTAAATTATGGAATCTAGGTCCATAGTAATTTTATGACCACAAAAGTCATCATATAAGGCATCAAAATCACTCTTGAATCTTTTCTTCCAAATAATTTCAAACTAGGACCATTCATAAAAATGACCATAGAAGTTGTTCCTCCAAATTTTCCACTCCAAAAGAATTGAGATGGATGAAAAATAACATCATCATCCAATCCATTACAAGATCATCGTTTCTATAAACCCTAATAGAAACTATAATTTCATCAATATGAACTTGGATAAAAAATTGTAAGTCCCTAAAACACTTCTTTCCGCGGAGAAGTTGAAAGTGAGAATGTTCAATTTTCTCAAGACTTGAAGATTATTATGGATAAATATTTCCTGTATTAACTTTTAATGCTATATATATAGATGATGTCAATATTATTCTTCTATCGTTTGACGTAATTAATTGGTATGATTAATATTAATGTGCAAAATAAGTCTATAAGGATTTGGTGGAATGAAACAAAATCATATTATGAAATATGTTTTTACTAAATAAGAAGGGCCTAAGGTTCCGAGTGAGGAATATTGTGTAGGGAAGCTAATTTTACTAACTACAAACACATTAGATACAAAGGCTAAGGTTGAATTAGAGGAAGTCCCTTCATAAGCATGTGAAGCAAGTCTGCAAAAATAACATAAATATGAAGAAGAATATAATGAGTTATATTATACCACATGTTCAAGATACAAATCCAAAAAACCAATAACAAAGATTGTTGCATATCACCATCAACAACAACTTGAGAAAAAAAATAATCAAGGAAATGTTGTGAGAATTAGAAAACTTACTTTGGACCCATATGGAACCAAAAACATGTCAATAACATGGAACCAAAGGAGAAACTATAATCAAGATTGAGGTGGAAGAAATTGGTTGGACTACATGTGAACATTTCAGTAGGATGGATGGATGCTCATCCTTATAATAATTGATTACATTACTTAATGGATCACATTATATTGATTTTTTCCATATTTCAAGGATTAAATATGTCAAGGAAAATGAACTCTGTACAATACTTAGGGAGTATAATATTGATTACTTATCAAGGGATCCAAAGGCATAATAGCTATAATATCGTCATAATTATGGAATACGACCACTATGTAGTTAGACAAAATAACGTAATAACAAGAGGCAGTGAGAATAAATCTAAAATCATACTTATGATAAACTAAACATACATCCAAAATATAATTGCTTAAATGGTCACTAGCGGGTTTAATTCCATCTCCACCCAGGTTCTATTCTTAGAACATGTTAGCCTATGTGACAAAAAGTTGAACACATTGAAAACTGTGACGAGTAATTCCTATAGGTTCAAAGCAGCAAGAAAATTTGAATATCTTAATATTGAGGTGAATAATGGAAATTGTGGTGATTTGTTTCTCGGTCTTGCCTAGAATAATCCTCCAAAATTACCGGCTCACCAATTTATCTATATATATCATTGTATTGAGATATTTTGAAGGTTAGGTGTTATGTTATTGTCCTCCAAAGTTACCAGCTCACCATTATATATATCTATATATCTATATATATATATATATATATATATATATATATATATTTTGAAGGTTATGTGTTATGTTATTATAGCAAGAATGGATTATCTAATAATTCGTTATATAAAAAGTATGTGATGATATTACCCTACTTTAATGGTTTATACAAAATTTCTACAAATGCAATAATGTTTATCTCTAAATCATAATCTAATTGGATATTGAATCAAAACATTATAAAAAAATTAAAAAAATTAAAGAATATTAATTTTTATATAAGTGATTTATTTTTTGTTTTTCTCTTTTATAATATTGAAAAATATTTAAGCAAAACCACAAAATTCTCATGAAATAAACATTATAAAGTTCGTGAAAATCAATAGATATGGAGTTAAACCATCTTAATTTATAGTTGATTTTAAAATAACCTTGGAAAATTCCTAATAATTAGTTTTCATGTTATTGCTTATTTAACATACTTCATCATAGTAATAGTCGCGTGCAAAAGTTAGTGTGATATATAGTACAGTGCAAAAGTTAGTTTAAAAGGAAGATAATTTTAAAAAAAGAGATGCACTCGTATTATAAAGCATTCTCAAATTTTTTATTGCCAATTTTTAGATTATTTAAATATTTTAGTGTTTTCTTTTGTCCGTCTCTTTTTATTAATTATCTATACGGATATTTATACACAATACCATAAATAAATCTTAAATTTAACCTCAAGAACCCAAGAGACAACTTCTCATTTAAAAAAATCCGTCGACGACCACAAGAAGATGAGACAAAATCAAATAACTGGGATGATTGATATGTTTAGCTAGTTGTAATTGAGTAATCAACATATTCTTATCAACTTCGACCATATGGCTTGAGAAAGACCAATTTTGAACATTGGAGGGTTTGGTTAGAGGGTTTGGTTAGCCTTAGATATTGATTTCTTTAAGTATCATAACGGTCTTTACAAGCCTATTTAATGATAATTGCACAGTGTAATCAACCACGTTAGAAGACCCAATATTCTAAAACAGATCTGACTATTGGAGGAGTTCGTTCTTTTTTGGAGCGAGATGAGACGATCCTGTTCCGTCAGATCACTGATGGTCAAAGAAAAGTCCTTACGTTGCAGTTAAATATTTTATCGACGACATTTTGAGAAACTTTAGGTTTTGTGAATAATTAGATATTATTAAACAATGGGACACCATACGTTCAGCAGAATGAAAACGAAGGTTTCTCGTCCGCCTTCGTCTTTTAAGATACAATTTTCAGTGTTAACGGCTTCAAACCTAAAACAGATCAATGGACATAGCTTGGGACTGATCATGTTTTTAACTTGAAAAGAGAGGCAAATTTTTTTCTCAATTACAATCGTTTCTAATTGGTGCTGACACGTCGGATGTTCTACTTCCAAACGTCATGAACCTCAATTCCATAAATTCCAAATTCTTCTGGCTATGGCAATGCAAAATCATTTTGAATGAATGGATGTTCATTCAACTGCCAAATATCATCCTCCCACAGAGACCCATAGAAAACTTGCGTAGTCTCAACATAGCTATCCACACCATCCAAATACATAATTTCCGGAATTGAATATCCATCGGCATAGCTCATGATGATTCCAAGTTCACGCGGAGTAAACTGATCTACGAACAAATCAAGCTCTGCGCGAGCATCTTCATAACATGTGAAGTCTCCTATATCAAAAGTGACCGAAGTCGTTTGAGAGTTCCGGTCTGCAGTTAATACGCCTTGCTTTTTTGAACCCAATTTCGTTATCCAGAGAATTTATAACCGCCTTGATCCCTACTTCGCTAAGGTTAATCCGCCATTAATTCGCTTCGCGTCTGGCAAAGCCAACCAGCCATTCCAATACTCATCTCTCCCTCGCTTGGAGGCTTCCATCTTTCCCACTCTGATTAAAAAACAACAGATACAACAATACAGAGCCTTGTTTATATCATCCGACTTTTCCTTCTGGATTTAATGAAAGAGCCAAGTTGTAGTTCGGAGAGGGAAAATCAGAAGAGATCCCGGCTGAGGTGGAAGCTTCCCCAATAAATCCAACCTAACCCAACGTTTTTGGAAGCATTTTCCTTTTTCAGACTTTCTTGAAATGGCATCCGTTAAAGCCCCGTAAAACCAATGCAGTGCCCAATAACTGAATCTGAGATAAAACAACATTCGAAGGAGCCGCGTCGAACAAACGCGTGGCCAACATCACGACGGCTACCCAAGTTAGCAGATAAAAAGAAGGTAACGAAATCTCAATTTCATTCAAACTGACTACTCTTTTCAGTCATGGACATCTAAACCTCCTCGATACGTTGCAATACGCGGTGCGTTTCTCTGTCGCATGAACGTGCACAAAGCTACCAACTTTGCCCCGTTTGTATGTACTTCGTAGAAACGGCAACATATTTCTTCGATATCAGTGATATATGTTGTGCAAGGAACGAAGTGAAAATTGGAAAGAAATGAAACACGCTTATAGAAAAATATAGAAAAGGGCATAGTAATGTAGTGAAAATCTAATTTTTTTTAATAAATAAAATAACATAATATTGTAGACCATAAATTAGATAGAATGGTGGTAGTTATTTCTAGAGAGATGGAAGTTATAGGTAATCACAAAACATTATCACAAGAGGATGAAAGAATGACCTTTTAACATAAAGAAAGAACTCTAGAGGTTCAAAATTTTAACCCTATAAGATGAAATGCTAGAAGGTTTATAGGCCCCAAGGTGGTAACTTGGTACATCAACTTTTTGGAGCTATAAATTTTGCATAAATTATTTTTATAAGGAATAGAACAACTCATTGGACAAAACTATCCAAGGGTGACAACTTTTGGATGGGTCTAGCATATGCCATGGGACACCTATGCCCTTGAATGGCCAACAAACTTAATTTAGGACCTAAAAATGACCCTAGAAATTTGGGACCCCAAAAAACCATAAAAAACTTGCCAAGAAGATATAAAATTGTTGGATTAGTGAAATAGGTAGTGGTCACCAATATCCATCTTGATCACTTGTGGAAAATTAGTCATAGAAGAAAATTACGATACTGGGTAATGGTGGACAATTCTATAGGAATGAATTTGATGAATTTGTGAGAAGAGTAATATAGAAAGGTAGAACAATACTCCATACACAACTCAACGTAATGGATTTGTTCAAAGGATGAAGAAAACATTGATAGAACAAGAAGGGAACATGCTTAGTGGTGTTGAATTAGGACAAGGATTCTGGGAAAGGGCAATGGATACTACGCGTTACTTGGTAAATATATCACCCTCATTAGTGTTGGATGATAAGACTTCACATGGGGTATGTCCTAGTAAGAAACCATCTCTTAAGCATATCAAAATATTTACATGCGATGCTTATCTACACATTCCAAAGCAAATTAGGAGCAATTTGGATAATAAATTTGATAAGTGTATCTTTATTGGTTGTAATGATGACTTGAAAGGATATAAGGTTTGGAACCCATAAATTAAGAAGGTTGTGTATAGTAAATATGTTGTATTTAGAGAAATCGAAGATGTTCTCAAATATGATGTCCCACCAAGGAAGAAAGAACTAGAGAATGCAGCGTTTGGATTGAAGGATGGTGAATAAAAAAATATATAATAATAGGAATTATAAGGAGAAGAGCCACATTATTTGATATTGAGAAGATTAGTTCAGGAAAGAATGAAATTATAAAGGTATACTCCACTTGATTTCCTTTCAAAATTTTATTTGTTTATCACTAATGACAACTCTATAACTATTGGAGAGGAAGAAAATTCCCAGGATGGAAAACAATGGAAAAGTGGCCATGGTTGAAGAAATGATAGCCTTTGACAAGAACTAGGCTTGGGATCTAGTAGAGTTATTGAAGGAAGAAATCCCACTAACATCAAACTAGTCAAGCCGACCCTCCCTCAAGTCAAGTCGACCCAATGTAGAGACACCCATTCACAAAGGCAAAACAATATATAAAGAGCATTCGACCTCATCAAGGCAGTTTTCAGGTGCCATATTCTAGGGAGGCCCAAATTCTAGGCATATTATGGGAGGCCAAAATTCAGCCTAGGCAAGTAAAAAGGGGTCAAATATTGAAGGGAAAAAGTTTGACTTGACTATAGAGAGTTCTTTGACCAAGTTTGACCATAGCTTGTTGGACAATTTAATCTCATAGTTGACTAACTACATTAAATGTTGTTGGGTTTTTCCCCAAGTGAGATTTTTTAGGGTAAATGTGTTTTCTTTGTGCATTGTGATCTCTACTATCCTTGTGCTTTTATGGTTGAATTTCTAAAGTGTAATTGTTTTATAATAAATTGGAATTTGTTAAAAAAAAATCTACATCATAATACTCTTGCATTCTAATGTCATACAAAAATAAATCATAATATTATTTTCTAAAACTTATATGTAACAGCGACTTCATGCATATTTTGGATTTAGGGACTGAAATTCTACATCAACTACTTTTTTTTGGAAAAAAAAAGACAATTTTTATTTCAGAGAAAAAGAAAATCAGATATTGAATATACTCATTACTACATTTGATTATGGATTTTTGATATTTCAATATATATATATATATATATATATATATATATATATATATATTGAAAGTTAATGAAAATTGTAGCAATTTGTAAATTTTTACTGGTTATTGTGATTATTTTATTTTATTTAATTTTTTCCCTTCACAAATTTCACTTAATTGATATTTTAAGAAAAACATTAGTTAAGAGACATTTAATACATCTCTTAATAAACATTCAATGTTTATAATCACAATTTTAGCGTTTAATTTAATTTAATTTTTTCCCTTGACAAATTTCACTTAATTGATATTTTAAGAAAAACACTGGTTAAGAAACAATTAATACTTCTCTTAATCAATATTGAGTGTCTATAATCACAATTTTAGTGTGCTAATATGATTTCACCTATTAATAGATGTTTATGGAATTTTTTTTGGACAATGAGTAAATACTTTTAACATGTGCGTTGAAAAAGTTCATTTCCATGTTTTAAAATCCATTCACATCATTCAGTGTCTATAATCACAATTTTAGTGTGCTAATATGATTTCACACCTATTGATAGATGTTTATGGAATTTTTTTTGGACAATGAGTAAATACTTTTAACATGTGCATTGACAAATTTCATTCCATGTTTTAAAATCCATTCACATGAAAGAAAGCAATCCTAATTTTTTTATAAAGAGTTGGATTTAGGAGACATAATATTATAGGTAAATTTTGTTACCCATAGTTGAAATTTTAAGTGGTTTAAATTTGTAAATATCATTTAAATTCAGAATTTGTGAAATTCTTTGACTATATTCTTAATGTGTTTCAATCTTTGGTGAAATAGAAAATAATGTCAAATAACCCAAATTAAAATGTTGATGCTTCTCACTACTTGAGTCATACATAGAATGTAATTAAAGAAACATTGACTCTCACATTGAATGTTAATATTGTTGAATGTAATTATTTCGCACATAAAAGCTATTGTGAAAAAGCAATAACCTTTCTCTGTCATTAAAAAACCGTAATCAAAGTGTTGATGCTTCTCACTGCTTGAGTCCTACAAAGAATGTAATTAAAAAAACATTGACTCTCACCATGGATGCCAATATTGTTGAATGTAATTATTTTGCACGTAGAAATTATTGAGAAAAATCAATAACTGTACTTTTTTGCATGTCGTTAAAGAGAAAGCACATAATGTTGACATTATCTATTCCAGATATTTATTTTTACGAATGTTCATAATATTTTTTTGTCAAAAAAATATATTCAATATTTTAGTTGAAAAATGAACTCGTTAAGTGTTTGCATCACTATCTTAATTGAAAATGGAATACATTCTTTACCTCAAAAACCAACATACACACTATATCCATCACTAGATCAACGAGGAATTGTCAAAGCTACCAAAAAAAATTGAACTAGCTAAACAAGAGTAGAGACCAAAGTAGCACTCATTACATTTTTAGAAAATATAGTTGCATTCTCTTCGAGAGATTATTCCTCTAGTAGCAAATTCTTTTCTAACTAATTTATAAGAAAACTAATTATATATACCATGTGTAAAATCTTAAAACAAAAATAACTATATAACTAAAATTCAATGTGATTCACCATCTACTCAAGTAAAAATAATGTAACTAAATATTAAGAAAAAGTTCACGATAAAAAAGATATTTAATCTAATAATAAAAAAATAAATAAATGAATTGGAAATTTGAGCTTCACCATCTACTCAAGTAAAGACCAAAAAAAAAGACTAATTATAGTTTGTTTATCTCAACTTCTTGTTCCTCCAATGAGACTCTGCTCTCATCATCAAGAATCTTTCAAAAGTTTTGAAACTGATTACCGAGAATGATATTTTGTATTAACCATTGTTCCAAGGTCGATTTGGAACTATAAGCATTACCAATTGATGAAATATCTGAAGCCATTAAACAGCGGGAAAGGTGAAATTGGAACAAACGACGATATTGCAGATGGAACCCAGAATCTCTGGTTTCATAGACCAGCGTCTTATCCATTAATTAATTAGCCTAATAACCAAAAAATCTAATTTATTCCATTTGCCTCTGGCTTCCTCTCAGACGTTGTCTAATTCATTTCATCTATTGTTGGTGCTTCACTTTCGAGTGGGTTCTAACCTGCTAACTTTGATTCGGGAACCGGAATTGGTTCACTACTGGCATCGATCTAGATCTATCGCAATTGCCTGAACTGTAGATCGCAAAAGAACTTAACTCTTTGGAAAAGATGTATGTGACCCTGTAGAACGATGTGCGCCCCATATCCACGGCTCATTGCGTTCGTTGCTCTAGCCTTTGCTGCTCTATCAAAATATCTCGCTGGACGACAAAAAAATTAGTGAATAGGATTATTATAGGAAAATGAGAGAGAGAGTTAGCAACATATAATTCCAAAAAAATAAATGAGTAAAACTGATTTGATAAATCTGATTTGCTACCAGTTTTAATTGATGAGCAATTTGTAGAAGGGCCAAAGTTTGTCGCCTGGATTTGATCGTTCATCCACTACATAGTGAGATATAAGTCTCTCGAAACCTGCAAGTCAAGAAATTTTGAATTTTTTTTCATTGCACATTAAGGAGAGTAAACAGAGCTTTACACTCTTTCATTGTTTGATTCTTGTGAGTTTTGAAACCTGCCAAATGAATCCTACCACTCATGCGATCCCATCGTTGATAGGGGCTGTTGAAATAACAGGAGGGAACATTCCTGTTGATGTTGCCAATTCTATCTCACTAAAAATTTCAATGAGATGTGAGGATTTGCACAAGCAAAGCAAGGCCATCGTCCAGCAGCACCCAGCCCAAAAGAGGAAGAAACACACCAGGAAGCCAACCTCCGAGGCATGGGCATTCATGTACGCGCGCACAAAATCCAAATTCAAATTTCAAATAGAGACACTGAAGGGACGATAGGCCAGTGGCGCGGCAGGTTGAAAATTCAAAATTTAGATTTCACATGGGAGTATGCAATAATAAATTAGACGTATTGTAGTACTGTCATTGCATGCAAAAAATATCAAGGCGCAAGGAGCACGTCTCGTCAGTGGGTGGAGACTCGAGACCTTTCCCGGCCGAAGGACTGTCACGTTATATATGCCATGTATGTATGGTGAGGCTACTATCGGGTGCATTAAATGCCCTATAGTAGGCTGGTTAGCTCTTGCCAGATTCAAAGGTCCTCAAATTGAGGAAATTCATAGTTCTATGGGGTCGTTGTGAAGCTGGCCACTCGCGTGCTTCGCACACAATTGATTTTTTATGTAGAATATAACCGAGTATCCAAGAAAATTGGAGAATTAAAATGGGCAAAGAAGATTCATTCAAATCTCAGATTAGGCGTGGAAATTCTGGTCATATTTAGAGAAAATCCGGCAAGGATTTTTGTAAATCCAAGTTATAGTTGTTAAACTTCAAAATTTTAGGTGTCTTAAACGTTTTTGATGGTGCTGAATCTACTTCCACCATCAAAAACACGATTCAAACACTGCATTTACAAGATTTTTTGAAATTTTTTTACGCGGATTCCGACCACTTTTAGCCATCCGGGCAATTCCTCCGCTTCGTTAGACGACTCCTTTTCCGTTCGCATAGTCTAACGAGGCGAAGGAGTTGCTCAGAAAGTTATGGAAATTCCGGTCATATTTAGAGAAAATCCAACAAGGATTTTTGTAAATCCAAATTATAGTTGTTAAACTTCAAAATTTTAGGTGTTTTAGACGTTTTTGATGGTGCTGAATCCATTTCCACCATCAAAAACATGATTCAAACACTGCAAATACAAGATTTTTTGAAATTTTTTTACGCGGATTTTGACCACTTTTAACAGTCCAGACAATTCCTCCACCTCCTTATACAACTCCTTTTCCATTTTTACATGTCGTCCGAAGGGCATTCATAGGACACAAGTTGACATAAACAATAAAAGCAAACTGGTCTATTCCATCTCATTAAATCGGATCTCGTACTTTCAACACGATGCAGCAGGCGCTGCCCTTGCCTTCGGGATAAAGACAATGCTGACTAGCCGCAACATATTTGGAATATATATATATCCAATCGAATCTATAATATTTTACGTTTAATAAGCTTTATATATAATCTAGTTAAACATTTTTATTTAATAACGTTTTAAGTTTTAAATTTTAATTAGGTCGATAGGCCTTCCTTTGAAAGGGACTTTCATCGTCCCTTTGTTTCTCAGGCTGACACCTGGCGTTGGGCATAAACCCTCTAACCACCCACACCTTTTTCCGCAGAGTTCTGAAAGCGAGCAGTCATACTTGTCGTGTATTCATGGATATTCATGAAGGTGGTTCTGCGGCTACTTAATTTTTAGTTGGAGTTTGAGAAATTTGTGACGTTTTCTTCGGAAGCTTAAGCATTCATAAGCTCCAGTAGTAATGGCGACATAACTGCTCTAATCTGGTACATAGGAAGAGTTCCTTTATACGAATACAACTTTGGCATTCTAAATGTTGATTTTAACATGGAATCTGTAAGTGGTTTAGTTATATTGGAAACATCTGTGTCAAAACATTGCTAAACTTTTCTTTTTAAATGAGAAAGTTGTGTTTCTGTTACTCTGGCAGTCTGGACATGTGTGCTGGGATGATAACGATAGCAGAAGTTACTGTGCCTGACCCTGCAGCTATCTAATCGCCCAAATAGGAGAAGGGGTTTAAAAGCTTTTTGCAGTGAAGCTGAAATTCAGTTACAAGCTGGACGTGTTCTTCAGATGGCCCTGCCACAATTGTCCAAGTATTCGAATGCTCGAGGAATGGTAAATGCAGAATGAAAATTAGCCTTTATTTTCAAATAAGAAAGGTGGGTCAGGTCCCTGACAGAGAACCGCATAGTTTAAGGGAAGTTCTTGAAGTCATTCGGTTGAAAAACAATGACATTTGACATTCCACAAATCAGAACCCAAACCCAAACAAGAATGAATAAATTAGTACAAACCCATCTAAACCTGGGTTTGATAGGCACCTAGGGGTTGTGAAGTAGCATATCCAGAGTTACAATTTTTGATGGGTTGCCAGTTGGATTTTAGAATCTTGAAGCCATGTCGTTTACTGCTCGCAACCACCATTTATTCGTGAGCACTGCATTACTTTTTTAAACCATTAGCACACAATATTAATGAAAGAAGTTACAGATATAAATTGGCGAGCATAATGTGTAGTCTATTTTTATTTTTAAAATTCGAGGTATGACACAATGCTCAAACTGTGGTGCATGTAGAACACCCCCTTCATCTCAGGTAAATTGACGATTGTCTCTTTATAAGATCTAGGAATGTTTGCTCACAGCCTGTTGACCTTCTGACGTTCAATAAAATGCTTTTTCATCTGACAGAGCTTAATGCAGGCTGCAGTTGTTAATTGTGCATGCAAATTTAACTTATATTAAGCTAACCTTATTCTTACCACAAACCAGCTTTTTATACCCATATTTAATAGGCAAAATTGGAGCAAAACAGGCTGGACTATAAGTTGGAGGTTAAATTCAAGAGGAAATTACGTTTGCTGCAAGCACTTTTTGAAAGTGTGGAAGTGTTTCCCTCATTATGGCCCAGCCTGGTTGATTTTATTGCCTATATTAGCTTTTTATTCTGAGGATCCATGTTTATAGATTATTTAAATGAGTAATTATACAGAAGGAAAATGGCTGGCATACAGATCAAAAGACAAATTGCTCTGGCATACCAAAAAAATGCTGTCACTTTCATTTTCATTTTATTTGGAGTTATTGTACTTCAGAGCCAAGAACTTCCTTCAACAACATACCTTCTGCAACACGAGTTTCCTTCAACAACATGTCCTCAGATACCTTGATCTATCCAGCAATCAACTCAAGGGGAAAGTCCCTGCATCTTTAGCCAACCATACGTTTAGTTTCCTAAATCTATCAAACAATCAACTGTCTGGAACACTCCCCAATAGCCCCCCCATCCACCCTGTTTGATCGAGCAGTTTATAATGTCCAAACTGACGAGATGGAATTTTCGAGCTTGTTGTGTGCTGGCCCATATGAAACCTGTGATTATTGTATTAAGCTTGTGTAGAACTCCTTGAGGTAAATTGACAATGTGCATCCAGTATATAGGGATGCTATGCAGAACATATTTTACCAGAATAATACGCCCCCAGGGATACCCACCAGTGACACCACATACAAAGTCGTTTTCTGATTTTTCCAAACAAGGATTGTGTCATCCAAACTGTTAAAATCTGTACAAAACTGACACTACTTAAGAAATGTAGAAAATCTACAGCAGTTAAAGGACAACTTGCCCATGCCACTGTATTAGATGAAGCAAAGTATCCAATAATCATATTGAGAAACTAGATCATTTTCAGAATATATACTCTAGGCTAGCAGGCTCTCACGAAAAGTAGTTGCACTTCTATCAAAGTATCTGGTGCTTGTTAGTTGCAGGAAATGCAAATATGGTTCTTTATCGTTGCCAGCCTTTGGTGACCATAAACCAAATTCTCCTCATTCAAGGAAGGAATGCCTAAAAAAGAAATACGTCCTTTGTTTTGCCAACCTCACGCGCTTCCCTCCTTTCTAGGGTGTATTACACTTCCGAGGAGTTAAGTATCACCATACCCTTCAACATAAGACCCTGCACCAACTCTCCATCGTAGCTATCACAACATGTGTTTCAGTCACCCTTTTTGATAAATCTACATGCAGGTGGCTTCTTTTAAACAATTAATGTCCCTGTTAAGGGTTGTCACCTTAGCAATAACCACCACCAAATGAGTTGTAACCTTGGCTTCCACAACTAGTAGAGTCAAGACAATCCACCTGCTAGCGTGACATCTAATGCAACATCCTTCTCTTCAATTATGCTTTGTGTGCTATAGGCATTGAGGTCAATGTAGCAATGATATGTGCCAGTGAAGAAATTTGTGCTCAAGGTAAAGAAGTAGTTCTACACTTGGTTTATACCTGTTCTAGCTGTGTGTGTATGTATATATAAAGTTGGTTGGGTGAAGCTACATATTTATTAGAATCCATTTTGTTTCCACAAGGTTCTGCTATATACCTGCATGCTGGAAACCATGGCTGAAGTAATGTTGGGCTGCATTTTTACAACTAATTATGCACGCACTTACCATTCTATGAACAATGCATGATGTCTGAATTGGATATTAAAAGCACATGATTCTAGGCATTAATGAAGCACAGACTTATTGGAGTAGAACCATGCACAGTTTAGTTAATAACAATATACAAAATTAAACAGAAACTATAATATATAGACTAAAAAATTCAATTGAGACTTCTATGGAACATATCAGAGTAGATCCAGAATCTACCTTGCAGGCTGTAGGGTCTTACAGTGATGTGACTGCAGTCATCACTGCAGTGGAGGCTGAGCTTCATCTGATGACTTTGATTTATGGCTTTCTCCCTCAGGTTGTTGGAGTCCCATAGCACATTATGTAAAGAGTTCCTTTCAATCCATTCACAAATATCAGCTATTTCAACCAGTTTAGGCCTTATGCTTGATAGACTATTTGCCAGAATCTAATCCAGGTTATAAAATCTATGTTTCAATTTACCTGGCTTGCTTGAAGTTCCTCTGCACCAGGTTATAAAATCTATGTTTCAATTTACCTGGCTTGCTTGAAGTTCCTCTGCACGACTGAATATACCTTCGCATTTTAAATTCTTTCACGTTGACCTGCAAAGCTGCTTGGATTAGAAGTTCTACCTCCTCTCCGAGAAATCCATGAATTTGTTGAACCAGTGTCTTGTATCAAAAGAATTGGGGACAGATCTCTGATACCTTATTGAAAATGGTCAACAAGGCTAATATCCACAGATAGGTGTTTGTAGTATAGAACGCTGATTATCTTTGGTCTGCCTGTATATTCATTGAGCTTATTTCTGGGTTACGTCCTTCATCAGAGCCGCTGATTTATCATTCTTTCGAGATTGATCCACTTGAGTTGTACGTAATGGGCAATCTCTATTGTTCTCCAGTCTTCATTTATCGTAAAATGATCACTACCTCCGTTCCTATTCCAAATATTTGAGATCATAGGCCATGATCTTTTATAATGGCCTCAATATTCAAAAACTTGATTGCCTTTCGTAGTTGATACTGGCTGTTTGCCAGCGAATTGGCTACTTGATTGATAGATCTTCTGTTGTGGTTGAAGCATATTCCTTCAAGGTTTCCCAAGCCCTCTATTATCCATTCCATCTTGTTCCACAATTCTCATGAAGGATCATTATTCTTCTTGTTTAAGTTCTTGATCAAAATCTTTTACACTATGGCAAGCGAGAAGCTCTATAGCATGGTTGGGGGGAGATGTTCATTACTTTTGTGTGTAACACCTAAAAAAGGCTAGCTGGCATAAAAAAGGTTGACTTTATATGTAAAATAGTGCTGAGAGGTTAAGATCTAAGGTTAATATGGATCTATTGTAGTGCAATCCCCTTGATTTTAACTTGATTGTAAAATCATGTATGGAAAGTAGAATTCTCTCCATTCTACTAGGCCAGTCTTGTCCTCTAAGGCTATTACATTTCCCGTTTTTTAACCTAATGTAGGACCTACATAATTCTGATGGAAATTTTGTGTGAGATATACTTGAGTACTCTTCTATGAGACTTGGCTGGTGAAAGCTACCTAAAAAATTCGCAAACTTACTAATTTTTCCTCCTTGATTTCAACTTGATTGTAAACCAATGCAAGGAAAGTATATTTTCCTCTTCAAAAACTCCCTGCTACTTCTAGGCTAGGCTTGCCGTTTGATGCTCCATCAAAATATAAGATTGCTATTACATTCTCAGTTTTTGTGGCCTACTGTAGGACCTATTTAATTGTGATGGAAATTTTGTGTGATATAATTTAGTACTGTTCTATGAGACTTTTCTGGTTAAAGCTGCCAAAAAAATCCAAGCAGTTTGCCTTTTCCTTCTATCTATTTTAATTTGTATTTAAATCCTCTAATCTAATTGGAAGGCCAAATTACATCTTCGAAAACCTCTAAAATAATGGGGGTTATTCTATGGCATAGTTCGATACGATGTTAGAAAAAGGGCAATCTTGAGTGGATATGCTAGCTTTCATTGCTTATGTACGAAGGGGGATTTGGTGTGCATGCCCTTTGGCTCGTAGATGGGTCCTCATCTTGAATCTTGATGTGCATGATTGTTGATTTCTAATGTAATATATGTGGCAGTCTTAAAAAATGGGCAAACTTTCTTTCTTGCGATGATTGGCAATTCTTTGAAATTGACTTAAAATTTAAGCTATTCGATTTAATCTGCAGATCCATCATTGAAGTACGAAATGGCCTAACATTTCTGGACTTGATTGTAAAGCAAATAGAGATAAAGTGTCAATCTATTCGAGATTTACAAATATATGTACTTAAGAAATACTTAAGAGATCGCCTGTAAGTACTTGAATCATTCTAACATTAACCTGTTGCTCTGTTTTAGTTTTTTGCTGCTTGAAAGAGAAAAACTCGTTGCTCTGTTTTCTTTATTTGCTGTTTGACAGTTTGTTCGTAAAGAATCTGCAGGTAATAACCGAGGTGCGGGAATTAGGATGGTTCATGTCCTCAGTTATTTCTATCATGTTCAGGAACCAGAATCAGATGAAGAAGTCACACGGTTCAAAAATTGGTGTGATGAGGTTTTGGGACACTGTCTGAGGAAGTTGATCGACCCTAAACCATATCGTTTTAGGAAGTTACAACTTGTTGCAACTGAAGATCATCATTTAGAAAACATACTGAGGAGGGTAGAGTCACCAAACATGATGTGGCTACACTGGAACAACTGTCCCTTCTCTTGCCTGCCTCCTTGGATTCCGATGAAGAATATAAGGGTTTTAGAAGTGGTATGAACCAAATTGAAAAAACTGTGGCAAGCAGAATCTCAGGCTAGGGCTAAAGACAATTTTGTATTTATTCTTTTTTTTTTACTTCGCCGCCCTAATTTATGGTAGATTATTGCTGCAATTGCTATGGAGTTGCAGGAGCTACATTTTTATGCTCCTCTTTCAATGTTCCTAGGTTGAGGACATAAACTTTGGTGAGATTGTTTCCACAGTCGCTAAACTAATATCTATCAAATTCCCTATTTCTAAAGCAAGAGCTTTTTATTTAAATATTGAATAGATGAATGTGAAAACATTCTTCTTGCATGGTGGCTTGGAGGAGGAGATAGATTATATGACAATAATAGAGCACTATGTTGAAAAAGACAGAGTCATTGGTTTGCAAATTAAGAAATCTCTCTATGGTCTTGAATAGTGACCAAGAATCTATTACCAAAATTTTGATCCTTTTATGTCAATTTTGGGATTCTAACAGTTTAGTTAATAACAATATACAAAATTAAACAGAAACTATAATATATAGACTGAAAAATTCAATTGAGACTTCTATGGAACATATCAGAGTAGATCCAGAATCTACCTTGCAGGCTGTAGGGTCTTACAGTGATGTGACTGCAGTCATCACTGCAGTGGAGGCTGAGCTTCATCTGATGACTTTGATTTATGGCTTTCTCCCTCAGGTTGTTGGAGTCCCATAGCACATTATGTAAAGAGTTCCTTTCAATCCATTCGCAAATATCAGCTATTTCAACCAGTTTAGGCCTTATGCTTGATAGACTATTTGCCAGAATCTAATCCAGGTTATAAAATCTATGTTTCAATTTACCTGGCTTGCTTGAAGTTCCTCTGCACCAGGTTATAAAATCTATGTTTCAATTTACCTGGCTTGCTTGAAGTTCCTCTGCACGACTGATTATACCTTCGCATTTTAAATTCTTTCACGTTGACCTGCAAAGCTGCTTGGATTAGAAGTTCTACCTCCTCTCCGAGAAATCCATGAATTTGTTGAACCAGTGTCTTGTATCAAAAGAATTGGGGACAGATCTCTGATCCCTTATTGAAAATGGTCAACAAGGCTAATATCCACAGATAGGTGTTTGCAGTATAGAACGTTGATTATCTTTGGTCTGCCTGTATATTCATTGAGCTTATTTCTGGGTTACGCCCTTCATCATAGCCGCTGATTTATCATTCTTTCGAGATTGATCCACTTGAGTTGTATGTAATGGGCAATCTCTATTGTTCTCCAGTCTTCATTTATCGTAAAATGATCACTACCTTCGTTCCTATTCCAAATATTTGAGATCATAGGCCATGATCTTTTATAATGGAAAAGTGTTGACGATTGTTGATCCATACCCTTAAAAACTGATATCCATTGCCATGCATTGATAACATAATAGATAAACTTCAATGAACTAAGCAGTTTGGTAAGATTAATTCAAATTCACTTGTAAATAACGTGATTAGGGAAATTAGTTGTACAACAAATAACCAGTAATATAAAAGGAGATCTGCCTCATTGTATGCAATGGCCCCATTTGATATAAAGATCATATTTTACATCTCCCATGCATTGTGTATTTGGTCTTTCATATTGACAAACAATACCAAGAAGAAAGAGAAGAACCAAAGATCATCCTTAGTCGGTTAAAAAAAAATATTGGTATGTTAACAAAAATGATGACCCATCTAATGACACAGAAAGAGGAATGCTCAGTAAATTTCAAGAAAGAAGGAAATTCTCATCAAGAGGATACTAAGGGTAAACAACCTGAAACCTTCTGAATTTGAGGACTTCCTCGTTATCTTCCACCATGCTTTAAGGTGAGACAGCTATATGTAATCTTTGAAGCAGCAAAGGAGACCCTCGATAGTATCATGGGAGACATTCAAAATGCTGTTGAAGGATCAGGTCTACGATATTGGATATCAAGAAGATCCATTTAATTGTGATATTTTCACAAACACAAGAAAAATTGTACAGGACTACACCACTGAATATAAGAAATCAGCAATCTTGCTAAATCTCAAAGTAGAAGTTCCTCAAACGTCGATAAAAAATTGAGGAGAACTACATGGCTACATCAGAAAGGAATTTACCCCATTTGAAGTAAAGAACCTTAATGATGCTGGTAAGAACGCTCTATTTATTGAGTACAAGAACAGAAAATCGGCAGTAAGTGGGGAAATGGAAAACCAAGGAAAGGTACCTAACATCAAAAATCTCCTAAGGAAACGAACATAAATAGGACTTTCACCACTGCTCAGTGACTCGAAAGACAACACCAGGAATCACTGCAATCATTGCAGTGTTGATTTATGGGCACACTGAGAAATAATGCTGGAAATTACACCTGAAATTATATCCTACAATTTGGAAGAAAGCATCTACGAGAATGTTGAGGGACAAAACTGGAAAGTTTCCAGAAGAGAATATAGCTTATATGAGTGCAGATCGCCAACTAAAGAGGACACATTATTTAATCCATTGTCACATATTTAAAGGCATATGTCACCTTTTGAGGTGTTTTGGGATAAGGACACAATGTTGAGGTTTTCTCTACAGATTTAGAGGCTAGCTCTTTCCTTATGGAGATGACAAGTGGCATTGTGGGCCTATTTTATTCACTCAAAGGGAAAAAAGGAGGATACCAGGGTCTTTTGTAAAGAAATATTATTTTATTAATCAGGTTTTAATTTGAATGTTATAAATAGAAAAGAGGATTCACTTGCTAAAGTCACGGTTGGAGTTGTGGCAGTTCCTATACAAGCTTAGTTGAAAAACATTTGGGAGAATGCAATTAAGGTGCACACGCCCACATGAGAATCACAGGGGCTCATCAGAATCCCTACTTGGCTGCCAAGCTTGTTTATCTTTATTCTGCCTATGGAAGCATTGTCAATGTGCGGGCGGCATTCGATGAAGCCTTCGAGCGGACTATGTTTATGTGGAATGCTTTGCTCAGAGCTTATGTTAAGAATGGGTTCTGTGAAACCAAGGCTATGGAGATTTATAATCAGATGAAGTTATCTGGCACGGAGCTCGATAATTTTACGTTCTCAATCCTGTTGAAGGCATGCGGAAGCTTAATGGACTTGCAACAGGGGATGGAGATTCATGGGCAGGTTATCAAGACCGGTTATGAGCTTGATGTATTTGTGGGAGGTGTGCTTGTGGATATGTATTGCAGGTGCCGTTCTGTGGAGGATGCAACCTAAGTGTTTGAGGAAATGCGCCATCGAGATGTGGTCACATGGACAACTATGATTGCTGGACTTGTGCATAATGGGTTTCATGGCGAAGCATTGGAATGTTTCCAGCAGATACATGTGGAGGAACACAAGAATGTTTCACTAAGAAGCAGTGCTTCGATTTGGACCCCGGGGATATCTCTATACTCCTGCGCCTGATGTGCACAGGGTGTAGTATATCACGGATACTAAGTTTTTCATCAGATGGGATGGGCATTGGGATATATTTCTGGACGAGGATTTTCCCACAGCAGCCGATCACATTAAGGCGAATGCAGAGGAATTCAAATAGGTGTTTTTGCGTGTGCGTACAAGCTCATATGCAGGTGCAAGCAATAAGTTAATTTCGTGGTACTATGCTGTTTAAAGTTTCTGTAGTTTATTGTCTAGGGATGGATTCTGTATGCTATTTCCTGAAATTATGTTCAGGGCTTTTATATATATAATAATTAAACTATGTATTCAAAGTTTGCCTAATACTCTTTGTGATGTAAATAAATTTCAATGAACATCAAACTATTCTCATAATTTGCATGGATTCTTGCAACATATCATCGGCAGGTTTCTTTTCCCTTCAATTTTGTGATTCGTTCCTTCTGGTCGAGGAAGGTTCCGGACCTTCACGTCTTACCTGAGCTCAAAAAGATAGAACAATATCAAAGGTCAATGAGCAAGTAATTCAAATGACAAGTATAAGAGCGATACAGTGCACTATTGCAAGTAAGATGGAATGTTCACAAATCAATGGGAGAGCCTAGACACATTATAGGCAAGCCACTATCGTCAACACTTTCATTCTCGTTGAGACATCTAGCATGGTTTCCTACTCGACCTCTGGGTATAGTCCTGCTTGACATATGTGCACAGATTTTACGTCACCTTATAATATTTATTATTTTAAACCAAAATACAATTCTTTCAATTTAACATTTCTATCGGCCTCTCTTTGCACCTTTTGGGGCAATTGCTAGTTATAGTTAATTATGATTGAGGCGCTGCCCTTACCTTCGGGATAAAGGCAATCCTGACTTGCCCGACATATTTGGCACATATATAAAATCGAATCTATAATGTTTTATATCTAGCAAGGTTTATATATAATATATTTTAAGGTTTTCATTTAATAAGGTTTTAAACTTTAAATTTTAATTATAGTTAACCACGATTGAGTAATTTTTCTCATTTAGTTTAATCACTTTTTTTTATTAATTCGTGGTATTAAAAGATATACTAATTCTTAATATTAAAAACGTGAAAAATAATTTCAGCCGAAAAACAAAGTTTATTAATATATTTCAACTATTTTATTAATGTAATTGTGCTACTATTACATTTATGATAATTATATTAAAATGTTGAATAATTTTAATTTTTTTATTATATTTAATCATTATAGTTTGAATGTATTTAAGAGTTAAAAGTATATTTTTTTTCTTAATAATCAAATTACTGCAAGAAACATTAACTATGAATTTTTTTCTTCTGTTTTGTAATTTTCACAATCTTCACGTTTGAAAGATTTAAAGGTTTTTGAAGAAACATTCTTGGGGATTTTTTTGGTAAAATCCAAAAAACAAATAAAAACTGAACACAGAGACAATGCTCTGTTTTTCTCCAGGATCTTTAACACAGGGAAGCTTCAAAAAAAAAAAATCTGAGAACAGAGTATTACACACCCATGAAAAGATTTGTATTCATTAAAACAAAATTACTGATACAAGATTCATCCTCTTTCACTCAGAGGGATTCACCAAAAATACATTTCAACAACAAAATATTACTCTGTCTCCTCCTGAGATTTTACACTGCTGGTGTGTAAAAATCCCTTTTACATTTACTGGTGTAAAAATCTTTTACATATACTGCTGTAAAACAATTTTTACATATGCTGTAAAATTTTTACATTGCATTTCATTTTCAAAAATAAAAACTCACACAGTCATTCATGCTACTGTGTGTTCTTCCCTTTGTTTTAGCAACACACAACCATCACATTTCAACCCTTGGTTATTCATATGTTTTGCGCTGCTGTGCATTATGCTCCCCGCATCATTCACTGGTCTTCGTCTTCGTTCTGTTTTTCATTCACACGCGCACTGCTGTGCATTCTACTGCTTCATTACAGAATGGTCAACACCAAACAAAAACATAACATATACAATGTATATGCAATACAAAAAAATAACACGTAAATGCATATTTACCATGCCCATACCTCCGTAGGAAATAAAAACATTAAAATTAAAAGTTTCGACCAACCTTTTACCTTTCACAATAACTTTGCATTAAATACTTTTACGACAGTCAAACAAAAAAACTTTTACGGCACGTTAAATTAATTTGCTGCAGGTTTGGAAGTCCGACAACTGTTGATTTGCCCTCGTGGAATCGAACGACTGGTATGAATATCGGAAGGCCCTTTGTTACCGAACGTTACATTCCGATGGAGAGGTGGTTTTGCAAAAGGTACAAAGGACGCGTGGAGACATTTCATTGCATCGGAGTCGATTGCACAGAAACCCCCTTCACAGCAAAAGCGGTCCGATATGTGTCAGAGGTTTTCCAGAAGCGGTTTTGGCGAATTAAATGTTGCTTCATGGGTCAACTCATGCGCGATTGAAATTACATTTTCAACACTCCCCTTTAATTTCAACTGCTGGGTTATCAGTCATACCCAGACACTTCCTCAAAAGTTCAAAGCTTTTCTGATCCAATGGCTTTGTCAAAATGTCTACTACCTGTTCTTGAGTCCTGCAATGTTGTAAAGCAATTTCTCCATTGCTTACCAATTCTCTGATGTAATGAAACCTTGTGTCAATGTGTTTCGTTCTCTTATGAAACACTGAATTCTTTGATAATGCAATAGCTGAGTTATTGTCACAAAAAATCACCGTTGCTTTTGCCTGCTCTTGGCCTAAGCTCCTTAACATTTTTCTCATCCAAACTGCTTGACATGCTACTGCTGTAGCTGCCACATATTCAGCCTCTGCTGTAGACAATGCTACAATGGACTGCTTCTTAGAAGCCCATGAAATGGCTCCTGAACCCATGTGAAAAACATGACCGGAAGTGCTTTTCCGATCATCTACACTTCCAGCCCAATCACTATCAGTGTATCTAATTAAGTCTGAATGTTCTGAGACAGTATATAAATGCCAAACATTTTTGTACCTTTAACATACCTCAGAATTCTTTTTGCTGCCTGCCAATGTGCCTCTTTTGGCCTCTCCACGAATCTGGAAATTAAACTAACAACAAACATTATATCTGGCCTAGTTGTAGTTAAATACATTAGGCTGCCAACTATACTCTTGTACAAGCTAGGATAAAAATCCTTGCTGCTGTCCTCTTTGCTGAGTTTTAATCCCATTACTGTCGGAGTGATTGCTGCCTTGCACTCTTGCATGTTAAATCTGCCCAACACTTCATTTACATATTTTGTTTGTGAAATAAAAATCCCATTTTCATTTTGATCTACTTCTATTCCTAAGAAGTATCTCAGCAAACCCATGTCAGTCATTTCAAATTCTTCCTTCATGACTGATTTGAAATTCTCAATGAGATAAACATCATTGCCTGTAAAAATAACATCATCAACATATAGCACAACAATTAAAATTTTACCATCTTTTTCTTTGATGTAGAGGGTGGGTTCTCCCTCACACTTTGCAAATTCATTTTCCAGTAGATAGGAATCTATCCTACTGTACCATGCTCTTGGCGCTTACTTCAGCCCATAAAGAGCTTTCTTCAATCTGCACACTTTGTGCTCTTCACCTTTCTTCTCATAGCCTAGAGGTTGCTCAATATAAACCTCTTCCTTTAACACTCCATTTAGGAATGCTGACTTCACGTCCATTTGGTAAACTTTCCACTTGTTTTGTGCTGCTATGGACAGCACTGCTCTCACGGTTTCCATTCTTGCAACCGGTGCGAAAGTTTCCTCATAGTCTCTCCCATACTGCTGCTTGTATCCCTTGACAACCAGCCTTGCCTTGTGCCTTTCTATCTTGCCTTCAGCATTACTCTTGGTCTTGTAGACCCATTTGACTCCAATGACTTCTTTACCTTTTGGTAGCTCAACCAAATCCCATGTCTTGTTTCTCTCTATGGCATTCATCTCTTCATCCATAGCTTCTATCCATTTCTTATCTTTAATTGCATCTTCGAAATGAATAGGATCATCAACATGACAATACAAAGCAAACAATGAATTCATACCTTCATCATAAAAGTCACTTAGATTTCTAAACTTCTTACCTCTTTCATTTGGTGTGCAAGTGCTTGAAGATGCACTTGAATTTCCTCCTTGTGGTGTGCTTGGAGAAGCACTTTCATTTATCCTCAATGGTGTCCCTTGCTGTCCTTGTGTTGGCGCTGCTATTTGGGGATGTATTTCAGCCATCTCCTCATCATCTTCATCATGAGACAAACAGTTTTTAACATTCACTGTTTTCTCTATGCTTCCATCCCAAGCTTCCTCCTCAATGAATTGAACATCTCTGCTGACAAAAAACTTCTTGGTAGATGGGATATACAACCTGTAAGCTTTGGAATCCTCACTGTATCCAATGAAAATACATTTCTCCCCTTTGCTGTCCAACTTCCTCCTTAGCTGATCTGGAATGTGTGCATAGGCCACACATCCAAAAAATTTCAAGTGGGTGACACCTTGCTTTCTCCCACTCCATGCTTCTTCGGGCACTTTGTTCATGACTTCTTTTGTAGGACACCTGTTCAAAATATAAACTGCACAATTTACAGCTTTAGCCCAATAATCATTTGGCAAATGCTTTGCCTTTAGCATGCTCCTCGCCATATCCATGATGGTCCTATTCTTCCTTTCAGCAACTCCATTTTGCTGTGGGGTGTACCTAGCTGTAAATTGCTTATGAATCCCATTTTCTCTACAAAACCGTAGAAACTCCTTGGAGATATACTCACCTCCTCTATCAGTTCTCAAAACTTTGATATGCAGCCCGCTTTGGTTTTCCACAAGTTCTTTGAAATTTCGAAATTTTTCAAACACTTTACTTTTGTTTTTAAGGAAATAAGCCCAAGTCTTTCTGGTGAAATCATCAATGAATGTTAGAAAATATTGGCTGCCTGCAAGTGATGGAGTTTGCATTGGTCCACATAAGTCTGAGTGGACAATCTCTAAGAGTGCTTTTGCCCTTATGCTTTTCCCTCATGGAAAACTTTCTCTGTGTTGTTTTCCCAATATGCAACCTTCACAAAGGTTGTTCGGTTTCTCTATCAATGGTAATCCTCTTACCATTCCTTTTCTGCTCAACAAGTTAAGACCTCCAAAGTTGAGATGTCCAAATCTCAAGTGCCACAACCAATTTTCATCCTTTGGCACACTTTGGAAAGCCTCTTGGGTAACTGCTGCAATTACTTCTTTGTTTTTCAAATCTGCCCTTATTCTAAGAGGGAACATCCTGTTCCTTGTCATCTTTACTTCAGCAATACATCTTTTGCTGGGTGCTCTATCCATGATGGTGCATACATCATTCACAAAGAAAACATTGTACCCCTTTTGAACAAGTTGTCCAATACTCAAGAGGTTACATCTCATTCCAGGAACATAGTAGACATCTGCTATGGTTTTCCTTTCTCCTTTCTTTGTAAATATTTTTACCTCTCCTTTTCCCATAACAGAAATTTTGCTGTCAGTTCCTAATGTGACTTGTGATTTTACATTCTGATCTAAAGCAGAAAAGAGGGCTATGTTTCCTGTCATATGGTTGCTGCAACCTGAGTCTAAAAACCATATGTCTTCACTGTTTGTTTCAGCCATGTTACAAGCTAACAACACATTATCTTGACTGATGTTTTCTCTAGTGACATTTGCATTTGGTCTATTACTTATATCATGCTGCTTCTTTCTACATTCACTGGCATAATGCCCATATTTTTTACAATAATAACATTGGACATTTGATTTTTCATACCTTTGTCCTTGAGCATGATGTTGTCCTCTTTGTTGGCTGTTGCCTTGGCCTTGGTTCTGATTTGGATTGCTGCCCCTTCCTTGAGTATTTGCTGGACTGTTCCTTCCACCTCTGTTTTGACTTCTGCCTCTTCCTCTCTTGCTTCCTCTGCCTTGACCTCTTCCTCTTCCAAAGGACATCTGGGTCTTGAAGGCTTGCTCTAGAGATGAGTTTTCATTTCTACTCAACCTCTGCTCATGTGTTATCAGTGATGCATGAAGCTCATCAATTGAAAAGTTTGAGAGATCCTTTGTCTCTTCTATGGTGGTGACAATCACATCAAACTTTGAGGGTATGATCCTCAAAAGTTTCTCCACAATCCTCCTTTCTTCAAGGGTTTCTCCATGAGTCCTCATCTGTGTGACCAGACCAATCACATGTGTGAAGAATGAGTCAATATTGTTTGACTCTTTCATGTTCAGATTCTCAAAATCTTTCCTCAACAACTGTAGTTTTGCTGTCTTCACTTTCTCCATGCCTTGATAGGCTGTCTTGAGGGTTTGCCATGCTTCTTTGGATGTCTTAGCTGCTGCTATCCTTGGAAACACACTCTGGTCCACTGCTTGATACAACAACACACGGGCTTTTGAATCCTTCTTCCTATTGCTCTTCAACAGATCCTTCTCTGCCTGAGTTAATCTATTAAACACATTTTCATCTGCTGGTTCTTCAAAGCCATCTTCAACTAATTCCCATAAATCTTGAGAGACAAACAGGGCTCTCATGGTTATTGCCCAATAGTCATAGTTTTTCCCATTAAATTGTGGGAGCTGGGTATTAAACATACCCATGCTTGTGCTTGTGCTGGCCATTCCTTGCATTCTCAACTATGCTTTAAATTCTTGACTGCGTGTTTAAAAACACTGATTGTTTCTTCAGCAGTAACACAAAAAGCTAATATGAGAAATACCTGGATCCTTTTGCCTGAAACTTCACTTTGCTGGAGAAGATTTACTGCTGCAACAAAAAACTCCTCCCTTCAGCTTCTTTAACACCTTTAAAGAGCCTAAACCTGCTCTGATACCACTGTTGGGGATTTTTCTGGTAAAATCCCAAAAACAAATAAAAACTGAACACAGAGACAATGCTCTGTTTTTCTCCAGGATCTTTAACACACGGAAGCTTCAAATTTTTTTTTCTGAGAACAGAGTATTACACACCCATAAAAAGATTTGTATTCATTAAAACAAAATTCCTGATACAAAATTCATCCTCTTTCACTCAGAGGGATTCACCAAAAATACATTTCAACAACAAAAAATTACTCTGTCTCCTCCTGAGATTTTACACTGCTGGTGTGTAAAAATCCCTTTTACATTTACTGGTGTAAAAATCTTTTACATATACTGCTGTAAAACAATTTTTACATATGCTGTAAAATTTTTACATTGCATTTCATTTTCAAAAATAAAAACTCACACAGTCATTCATGCTACTGTGCGTTCTTCCCTTCGTTTTAGCAACACACAACCATTACATTTCAACCCTGGTTTTTCTTATGTTTCGCACTGCTGTGCGTTATATTCCCCACATCATTCTCTGGTCTTCGTCTTCGTTCTGTTTTTCATTCACACACGCACTGCTGTGCGTTCTGCTGCTTCATTACAGAATGGTCAACACCAAACAAAAACATAACATATACAATGTATATTCAATACAAAAAAATAACACGTAAATGCATATTTACCATGCCCATACCTCCGTAGGAAATAAAAACATTAAAATTAAAAGTTTCAACCAACATTTTACCTATCACAATAACTTTGCATTAAATACTTTTACGGCGGTCAAACAAAAAAACTTTTACGGCACGTTAAATTAATTTGCTGCAGGTTTGGAAGTCCGACAACCGTTGATTTGCCCTCGTGGAATCGAACGGCTGGTATGAATATCGGAAGGCCCTTTGTTATCGAACGTTACGTTCCGATGGAGAGGTGGTTTTGAAAAAGGTACAGAGGACGCGTGGAGACATTTCATTGCATCGGAGTCGATTGCACGGAAACCCCCTTCACAGCAAAAGTGGTCCGATATGTGTCAGAGGTTTTCTAGAGGCGGTTTTGGTGAATTAAATGCTGCTTCACGGGTCAACTCATGCGCGGTTGAAATTACATTTTCAACAAACATCTCATGGTAAAACTGGACTCAATTCTAGACACCTGCCTCCCTGCTTATATGAAAATAATTATATTATTAAAAAATAATTAAAATAAATTTATCGAATTTTTTTTCCAATATAACTCATTTACCATCCATCATAATATAACCTACAAAAAATTCCAATTCCGATATTTCTGTTGACATATTCCATAGATAGATTTTCTAACTTTTCGCTCACACTCAGTCCCGAGTTCCATTCAGAGATCATGCGTATATTACATTAAAAAATCCAGATGCTGTCTCTGCGATCAACCGCCATTTGCCGACCTTGATAACTTGACATAGGAAAGACAGATTCGGTCTGTTATTCAAACTTTTCCACATGGGCAATGTTTTCAACCTGCGATGCGTAGTCATCACGGTTGGATTCCTTCAGAATGTTCCCAGTTCTGCCATTAGTCGCCCTTGGCTCGTCCTCATCACAATCACTAATTTTTGAGACACAATTTTTGAAGAATTACTACCAACTTTACTTAAGGCGAGAAAATTGGAGATTTAAAATGGGCAAAGAATATTCATTCAACTCTTGGATTAGGCGTGGATGAATCCATATACTGAATTGTTATGCATATTCCGACCGTATCGGAGGCTCTGTTAGAGGACAGCAATTTGTACAAGCCTACAGAGGTGAACGGTACAATTCTGTAAGGAAGGTATCGTGGCGCGTTGACCACGCCACCCTTTATCTAGAATGTGAGATTTTATCGGTCACAATTTTCCATAAAATCGTTCCTGACTTTCCGCAAAATTTTAATTTCGTTGTCATGCTTCCACATAAAAGCAAAGTGGTGCCTATATTTCAAAAAATCAAGGAGACGGGGATGACGGAGAATAAAGTAGCGGTAACCAAGCAAAACACTTCCTTTATTTTCTTTTCGATGGCCGTAGTCCGGTGCGCTTAAGTCCATTGCAAATTCCCAGAATATTCTGAGATCCAATGGACATGGGCATGCACGGTCGAGACCATGTCTGTCAGATCCCAGAATATTCCAAGAATCTGCAAATGGCTGTCGTAGTCAAACTGTTATACGTTGCTTTCGGCACGTTGTCTAGTTGAATTTAACTTAAATTTTGTTGAAATGATAAGCTTGATATGAATCTACTTTACACGTGCTTTTTATGGCACTGAATCAGATTATACATTCAAAAATAAATCTTAAATAACAAAAAAAAATTAATAACAAAAAAAATTCCATCAAAAATTGTTTGGCCTAACTATAACTAAAAACTCCACAACTTAAGTCATTTCTTCAATTTATTAGCATTTAATCTGCTTAAAGTTGCATTTGTTTGGAGTTGAATTTTTAATTCTGCATCATTGTTCAACTTTTATAAAGATTGATGTTAACATGTAATTCTTTAATAGAGGTCTTATGCTGTAATTGGCCTTTTACAAATTTAGCTATGTTTAAAAACAAAATAGGCAAATGGTAGAGATTCCACTTTTACCAAATATTCTTTGAGGTTTTTCAATATAGAAAATTAAAATTGATCTAAAACAAATTAATTCTATAAAATTCTCTTCTTAAAAAATCTAAAACATGTCTTTTCCTTTCATTCCTTTGTACCTCCTTTCCACATGTCCCTTTCTTTCATTTTATGTCTCTCCAATTCATTCTCCTTCACTTAGAGAATTAAAATTTATCTCAAACACACTAATCTTCTACGATTCTCTTCTTAGAAATCTAAAACATGTCTCTTCCTTTCATTCCTTTGTACCTCCATTCCACATGTAGCTTGCTTTCATTTTCTGTCCCTCCAATTCATTCTCCTTCATTTCGATTCCTTGTTTCATTCTTCTAGAACCACCCTAATGAAACAATTTTAATCTTTATGCTTGTCCGAAACGATTATGTTGATTTTATATATGCATACATGTATGTATATATGTATGTATGTATGTATGCATGTATGTTGTTGACTAATGAGGTCATTAGGATTGTTTTGTGCTAACGTTCACATGTATGTTGAGAAATACATGAACAAAGTGAAAGAAATATTAATTGTCTCTTATTGTCGTTGCATTATTGTTCTATCTTCAGTTATTATTGGTTGATGAAAAGTATTAATTGTTATTGAAATATTGATAATTTAAGAATTGAATTAGGCTAAAGTAATTGAAAGAACATAGAGTAGTGAAAAGTTAACATTCTTGAATTCAACCCACAAGATGAGTTAAAACTCAACCCTTTTAGAGTCTTCTTCATATGTCCTACATGGCTAGTTGATTTTCCATGAATAATGATGTTTTATGTCGCATCCTCTCAAATTTGGTTGTCAATCACAATAGGTCAACTTCTAGGAGTTATAGATTTCATGTACAAGTTTCGATTGAGGAAATTTGTGTGTTTTAATAAGGTATTAATGTGTAAATTATGGAATCTAGGTGCATTGTAAGTTTATGACCACAAAAGTCATCATTTAAGGCCTCAAAATCGCTCTTGAATATTTTCTTCAAAAAATTTCAAGCTAGGACAATTGATAAAAATGACCGTAGAAGTTGTTCCTCCAAATTTTCCACTCCAAAAGAATTGAGATGGATGAAAAATGACATCATCATCCAATCCATTACAAGATCATTGTTTCTATAAACCCTAATAACAACTATAATTTCATCAATAATAACTTGGATAAAATATTGTAAGTCCTTAAAACACTTCTTTCTGCGCAGAAGTTGAAAGTGAGAATGTTCAATTTTCTAAACACCTGAAGATTATTATGGATAAATATTTCTAGTATTCAATTTTCATGCTATATATATAGATGTTGTCAATATTATTCTTCTATCGTTTGATGTAATTAATTGGTACGATTAATATTAATGTGCAAAATAAGTTTATAAGGATTTGGTGGAATAAAACAAAATCAAATTATGAAATATGGTTTTACTAAATAAGAAGGGCGTTCTGAGTGAGGAATATTGTGTAGGGAAGCTAATTTTAGTAACTACAAACACATTAGATACAAAGGATAATGTTGAATTAGAGGAAGTCCCTACATAAGCATGTGAAGCAAATATGCAAAAATAACATAAATATGAAGAAGAATATAATGAGTTATATTATTCAAAGGAACCACATGTTCAAGATACAAATCCCAAAAACTAATAACAAAGGTTGTTGCATATCACCATCCACAACAACTTGAGAAAAAAATAAACAAGGAAATGTTGTGAGAATTAGAAAACTTACTTTGGATCCATATGGAACCAAAAATATGTCAATAACATGGAACCAAAGGAGAAACTATAATCAAGATTGAGGTGGCAAGAAGGTGGTTGGACTACACATTAACATTTCATTAGGATGGATGGATGCTCATCCCTAGATACCAATTGACTACATTACTTAGTGGATCACATTATATTGATTTTTCCCGTATTTCAAGGATTAAATATGTCAAGGAAAATGAACTATAAAATACTTAGGGAGCATAGTATTGAGTACTTATCGAGGGATCCAAAGGCATAATAACTATAATATCGCCATAATTATGGAATATGCCCACTATGTAGTTAGACGAAATAACATAATAATAAGAGGCAATGAGAATAAATCTAAATTCATACTTATGATAAGCTAAATATACATCCAAAAGATAATTGCTTAAATGATTGCTAGCAGGTTTAATTCCATCTCCACCCAGGTTCTATTCTTAGAACATGTTAGCCTATGTGACAAAAAGTTGGACACGTAGAAAATTGTGACAAGTAATTCTATATGTTCGAAGTGGCAAGAAAATTTGAATATCTTAATATTGAGGTGAATAAAGACAATTGTGGTGATTTGGTCTTGTGTCTTGCCTAGAATAATCCTCCAAAATTACCAACTCTCTCACACACACACACATATATAAAATTGTATTGAGATATTTTGAAGGTTGGGTGTTATGTTATTGTAGCAAGAATGAATTATCTAATGATTCATTATATAAGAAGTATGTGACGGTGTTACCCTACGTTAATGATTTATATAAAATGTCTACAACTACCATAATTTTTCTCTATAAATCGTGATCTAATTAGATATTAAATCAAAACATTATAAAAAATTAGAAGTATTATTTTTTATATCAAGTTATTTATTTTTCTCTTTTGTAATATAGAAAAATATTTAAACAAAATCACAAAATTCTCATGAAATAAACATTATAAAATTGGTGAAAATCAATGAATATAGAATTAACCAATCCTATAAATTATAGTTGATTTTAAAAATAAGCTTCAGAAATTCATAATAACTAGTTTTCATATTATTGCTTATTTAACATACTTCATTATAGTATTCATGATAGATAGTACCGTGCAAAAGTTAGTTTGATAGATAGTACAGTGCAAAAGTTAATTTAAAAGGAAGATAATTAAAAAAAAAAATGCATTTGTATTATAAAGTATTCTCAAATTTTCTATTGCCAATTTTTAGATTATTTAAATATTTTATTGTTTTCTTTTTTCCTTGTCTCTTTTTATTAGTTATCTATATTTTATTGTTTTCTTTTTTCCTTGTCTCTTTTTATTAGTTATCTATACAGATATTTATACACCATACCATAAATAAATCTTAAATTTAACCTCAAGAACCCAAGAGAGAACTTCTCATTAAAAAAAAATCATCGAGGACGACAAGATGATCAGACAAAATCAAATAACTGGGATGATGATATGTTTAGCTAGTTGTAGTTGAGTAATCAACATATTCTTATCAACTTCGACCATATGGCTTGAGAAATACCAATTTTGAACCTGTGAGGGTTTGGTTAGCCTAAGATGTCGATTTCTTTAAGTATCATAGCCGTCTTTATAAGCCTATTTAATGATAATTGCACAGTGTAATCAACCACCTTAGAAGACCCAATATTCTAGAACAGATCTGACTATTGGAGGAGTTAGTTCTTTGTTGGAGCGAAATGAGACGATCCTGTTCCGTCAGATTACTGACGGTCAAAGAAAAGTCCTTACGTTGCAGTTAAATATTTTATCGACGACATTTTGAGAAACTTTAGGTTTTGTGAATATTTAGATATTATTAAACAATGGGACACCATATGTTCAGCAGAATGAAAACGAAGGTTTACCGTCCGCCTTCGTGTTTTAAGATACAATTTTGAGTGACAACGGATTCAAACCTAAAGCAGATCAATGGACATCGCTTGGGACTGATCATGTTTTTAACTTGAAAAGAGACAATTTTTTTTCTCAATTACAATCGTTTCTAATTGGCGCTGACACGTTGAATTGTCTACTTCCAAACGTCATGAACCTCGATTCCCTTAATGAATGGATGTTCATTCAATTGCCAAATATCATCCTCCCAAAGAGACCCATAGAAAACTTGCGTAGTTTCAACATAGTTATGCACAACATCCAAATACATAATTTCCGGAATTGAATCTCCATCGGCATAGCTCATGATGATTCCAAGTTCATCCGGAGTAAACTGATCTACGAACAAATCAAGCTCTGCGCGAGCATCTTCGTAACATGTGAAGTCTCCTATATCAGAAGTGACCGAGGTCACTTGAGAGTTCCGGTCTGCAGTTAATACGCCTTACTTTTTTGAACCCATCTGGTCAGCACTGCCCTCCTCCTCATCGGTGGAGTCGATAGTATGATCTGATTGCATCTTCAACCCAATTTCGTTATCCAGAGAATTTATAACCGCCTTGATCCCTACGTCGCTACAGATATTATCGATCTTCTCGAGAGAGGGCATGAGATTATTGCCATTCGCTAAGGTTAATCCGCCATTAATTCGCTTCGCGTCTGGCAAAGCCAACCAGCCATTCCAATACTCATCTTTCTTTAGCTTGGAGAATGCCATCAGGTTGGAATTTGGATTCTTTTGTATCTGTCACATAATTTTTTTTAAAGTTTTGGGTCTTTATGCTTCTTGTCAATAAACATTATGTTCAAAATTTTGCCCTTCCAAAATGATGTTTTGATAATAACTTAATCTTTTATCAATAAAGTTTTATTAAAAAATTACCTTTCAATAACACAATGATGTTATTTTTTTTACATATTTATCATAATAACAAAATGACCATAACTCAAAAATGACTTATTAAATCGTAAGAACACTCAAAATAAAATCTACATAACCCAGAAATCAAATTGTTTGTATGTGTTTGTTAGTACAACAACAATATTAGTATTACTCTCATCTATGTGTTTATATTTTCATGCACATTTTTTTTTCAATGGTTGTTTTTCTAGAATTTGACCCAAAAAAAAAATCAATAGACCTCCCAACCATATTTTATTCACAAACCAACTCTAACCATCACTATTGGGGAATATCAATCCATCAAAGGAAGATCCTCATCATCTCCATGGAATGTAACATATTTGTTGAAAATAAAAAGAGAGAGGTTCATGTCAAATAGTGGCCCCTATAGAGGACACTAAAGAAAGGAGATTTAAAACTTGGTTAAGAGCTGGGGGAGGTGACCAAAGATTCGGTTAAGAATGATATAACTATCCAACGGAAAGGACCTTGAAAGAGAAGATCAAATAAAGTAAAGTTGTTGAATTTCATTGTTTTCAATTAGGTTTCCATAATAAATATTCTACCTTTTCATACAACATAATATAACTTCTTTCATCATTTAAGTCGAGGACTTTACATTACGCTGAATGTGAATCATAGGAAAAGTACTTTTAATGATGTAATAGGCTTTTTCCCTCAACACAATCCAACATCTTTAGAGGAGTTGTTACACAATTTTTCTACACTTGCATATGCATAAAATATTATTAAACAAATGAACTAAAATAAACACAAACATAATTTTTTATTAAAATAAAACCCAAAAGCAGCAATGCATACATCTTTTACCCACTGCACATAATGTGGAATGTACATCAACCACTACTAGGATACCAAATGTAAACAATAAACAAACGTTAAAAAACACCAATATCAAAGCCAAACAAAAAACCCAAATTCCACAAAAACATATAAGCAAGAACAAGAACATAGAAACAACCACTGACACAGCAAAAACATCGACAAAAAAAAAACATAATAAGAAAAAGAAAAACAAATCAATAATGTACAATGGAATGGAATTGAGCTCAACTCAACAACCGACGAACCTTTAATCCTTGCTCTGTATATAAGTAGTTGGGAGAGAGAAAATCAGAAGAGATCCCGGCTGAGATGGAAGCTTCCCCAATAAATCCAACCTGACCCAACGTTATGCGTTGAGAAGCATTTTCCTTTTTCAGACTATGTTGAAATGGCATCCGTAAAAGCCGCGTAAAACCAATGCAGTAATGACTTTGATAAATGGATCTATGAAAGGAAGTTAGATAAGTGGATTTATGAAAGGAATGATGGTATTAAAGTAATTAATTTAATATATATATATATATATATATATAATAATATTTACTTTAATTTAATATATATATATATAAATACTTTAATTTAATGTTATTTTAATATGAAAACAAATATCTATTTTTTTAATGGTAATTTCTTTTGTATAATTGTTTATATGGTGATTTCTTTTCATATGCTATCTACTTTGGGTGACGATGAACTTATTTATATATATCAATACTTAGAATATTTTAATTCTACTAAATTTAATTTTGACTTAATTGCAAATTCCAAAATATTTCTAAAATAAATAATTAAATTAAAAATGACTTTTTATAAATCATATATTTATAAATTTTTGGATGAGAAAATATGTTATAAACCTTGGGATTAACGAGTTGCGATGTTACAAATTTAATTTTTACATATTCATATTTATATTGATCTTTACCCACCCCATCCAAACAATATTAAGAATTTTGTATATTGAATAATATGTTATATGGCATTGTGTTAACTTTTCAACCTTATATATTTATTTTCACACTTTGCAATGCTAGCAACTTAAATATTAAGGTTTATGTTAAATTGTAAAAATTGAAAATATAAGAAATTTGAACAATTATAAAAGAGAAAGAGTCATTATATTTTGAAAGATGAAATTAAAGGTTATAAAATTTTGTACATATAAATTTTTGAGTTAATGGAAGGTAATGAATTTTAAAAGTTTTGAGTTGACATAAAACAATGATTTTGGAATTATTCGCATCTGTATTTATTTAGGCTTTAATAAAGGGGTATCCAAATTAACTTGTATTTTGAATATTGTTTGTTGAAGGTTCCTTCACTGTTATTGGCAATCTTCAAAGGATTTTGGTGAAATTTTCCATCATTTCATTCCTCTATTACATGAGTACTTCCTTGAGCAACAACTTGGTAGGATCTCCCACTTCATCATATCTCTTTTCTTTTTCTATGGGGAGCCACTTGGCTTTACAAGAGTGATCATTCCCACTTGAAACTAGATCGAGAGTAGAATATTTGTACCCTAACCTCATTGAGGACATGCACTAAGAAATGACAAGCAACATATTTCTTCGATATCAATGATATATGTTGTACAAGGAATGAAGTGAAAATTGGGAAAGGAAATGAAACACACCCATAGAGAAATATAGAAAAGAGAAGAGTAATGTAGTGAAAACCCAATTTCTATTAATATTTAAAAATAACATAAAATTGTAGACCATAAACTGGATAGAATGGTGGTAGTTATCTCTAGAGAGAGACAGAGAGGGAGAGAGAGAGATCGAAGTTACACACAATCACAAAACATTATCATAGGACGATGAAAAAATGACCTTTTAACATAAAGAAAGAAGCCTAGAGGTTCAAAATTTTAACCCTATAAGATGAAATGCTAGAATGTTTGTAGGCCCCAAGGTTGTAACTTGGTACATCAACTTCTTGGAGCAATAAATTTTTCATACATTATTTTTATAAGGAATAGAACAACTCATTGGAAAGAACTATCCAAAGGTGACAACATTTGGATGGGTCTAGCATATGCCATGGGACCCCTAACCCCTTGAATGGCCAAGAAACTCAATTTAGGGCCTAAAAATGACCCTAGAAATTTGGGACCAAAAAAGAACATAAAGAACTTGCCTAGAAGATATAAAATTGGTTGATTAGTGGAATAGGTGGTGGTCACCAATATCCATCTTGATCACTTGTGCAAAATTAGTCATAGAATAAAATTATGAAACTAAGGATGGATAATGGTGGACAATTCTATAGGAATGAATTTGATGAATTCGTGAGAAGAGTAATATAGAAAGGTAGAAAAATATTCCATAAACAACTCAACGTAATGGATTTGTTCAAAGGATGAAGAAAACATTGATAGAAAAAGAAAGGAGCATGCTTAGTGGTGTTGAATTAGGACAAGGATTATGGGAAGGGGCAATGGATACTACGTGTTGCTAAATAGATCACCCTCATTAGTGTTGGATGATAAGACTTCACATGATGTATGTCCTAGTAAGAAACCATCTCTTAAACATATCAAAATATTTACATGTGATGCTTATCTACACACTCCAAAGCAAATTAGGAGCAAGTTGGATAATAAATTTGATAAGTGTAACTTCATTGGTTGTAATGATGACTTGAAAGGATATAAGGTTTGAAACCCATAAATTAAAGGTTGTGTATAGTAAATATGTTATATTTATAGAAATCAAAGATGTTCTCAAATATGATGTCCTACCAAGGAAGAAAGAACCAGAGAAGGATGGTGAATAATTTTTTTTATAATAATAGGAATTATAAGGAGAAGAGCCGCATTATTTGATATTGAGAAGATCAGTTCAGGAAAGAATGAAACTATAAAGGTATACTCCACTTGATTTCCTTTCAAAATTTTATTTATTTATCACTAATGACGACTCTATAACTATTGGAGAGGAAGAAAATTCACAGGATGGAAAACAATGGAAAAATGGCCATGGTTGAAGAAATGATACCCTTTGACAAGAACTAGGCTTGGGATCTAGTAGAGTTATTGAAGGAAGAAATCCCATTGGCATCAAATTTGTGTTTATAAAGAAGTTGAATGCAAAAGGAAAAGTGGAGAAATACAATTTTTTTTAGTAGTAAAAGTTTTCCCAGATAGAGGGAATTGAATTTGGTAAGATTTTTTGACCTGTTTCTAGGTTAACTTGTATTATATGTCTTTTATACATTGTTGATACCTTTGATTTTGTAGAATAGATGGACATGAAGACAACATTCCTACATGGGGTTCTATAAGAATAAATCTACATGAAATAGTAAGAAATATTTGCACTAAAGAGAAGGAAAGAGATGATATGGAGACTAACAAAGTCCCTATATGGGTTAAAGTAATCACCAAGGATGCATTATAAAAAAATTGAAACCTACATATTAGGACTTGGATTCACAAGGACGAAATCATATCAATGTGTACATTTGAAATTAGTTGGTGATCATCTTATTTATTTGGTATTGTATGTAAATGATATGTTTTTTAATGGAAATAGCAAGGAAATCATCCATGATGTGAAAAATTAGTTGTCCTCTAAATTTGACATCAAGGATCTTGCTGTTACAAATTTCATTTTGGGCATGGAAATTAAAAGAGATTTGGAAAACAAGAAAAAATGTTTAAATCAAAGGATGTATGTCTAGAGAATATTGTATAGGTTTAATATGTAGGAATGTAAACTGGTAAAGGTCCCTCTTCCTATAGTTGTAATTTTATCTGCAGATCACTACCCCAAGATGTAGGAAGAGGAAGAGGACATTCCCCATGCTCCCTATACTACTATGGCTATCAGTTTGATGTATGCAATGGTTTGTAGTAAACTAGACATTGCAAATGTAGTGGGAGTATAAGCTAGGTATATGTCAAAACCATGGAAGGAGCATTGGACAATAGTAAAGGTGGCTTTCAATTATTTATGTGGCATTATTGGTTATGGATGATGCTATCAAGGAAGATCAAGATTGGAAAAAATGTTAGAAATACACAGATTTGTTAATGTCGACAAGGTGAGAGATATGGATTGCAAAAAAATTGCTAGTGGATATGTTTTCAACCTATTTGGGGAGAAATTAGTTGGATGAGCAATAGGAAGTCTATAGTGACACTATCAACTATAGAAGTTGAACATATGAAAACCAATCATACAATCAAGGAATTTTTAAGGTTAAAGAGATTGTGTTTAGGTATGGGTTTGTACAACAAGCTTTAAGGAAAGGTTGCAAAGTTAAATTGCAACCTTCATGATGAAGAACCCAACTTATCGTTCTAATACAAAACGTATTGATGTACAATATCACTTTGTGAGAGATATAATTGAATATATGAAGGTGCTACTGGTAAAGGTGGACATTTTGAGGAATTTTTTATATTCATTACAAGAATATCTAAGCACTAAGAACTTCTCTTTCTATAGAGAAACAATCACACGTATTGCCACAATTTGTTGATCATGAACTATTATGCCCCCCTTTATGAAAATAAAAGAACAACTCGTATAATTTTTTGTATTTCTTATATTCGTAGCATAATTATTCCCATGAATGATTTACTGTGCTAGGTGTAATGCACCCAAAAAGAGGGACACTATTTTTCATCCATTTTTAGTATTTTAAATACATGGTTTTTTATTATAGTAGTTTTGGGGCATATGGTTGTTCAATCCATGGCTTTTAATTTTGCTAATGAAATATTATTGTATTATAGTCATGGGTTAACAAATTGGGATTTTAAGGATGCTATGGAATATTAATATTATATTGTAGCATTTAAAAGATATAGTACAGTGAAAAAAAAATCTATTGATCCCCATTTTGGTTTCTAGAGTAAAATATGTGTGTTAGTTTCTGCATATGCAACACCATATTTTCTATTTTTATTAAGCAATTATTTTTAGCGATCAATTGTACAATGCTAAAACCAATAATACCTTTGTCAGGGAATATTGTATCTTGTATTTTGGGACAACTTGATGAAAACATTGGGGTGCTATGTTGGCTAGTGAGATACGGATCAATATGATAAATTTGTTCTCCCTCAAGTATTTGTGGAAAAATACCTGATTTTTCTCTATTATCAGGATCATAAAAAGTTAGTAGTAGGAAAAATATAATCAATGTGGCATGAAATATATATTGTTAAATATGTATTGGAAAAAGGGGTATACAAGATAGTGGATTATTATGGGAAATCCATTGTTGCAGTCTTCTAATGGGATCTATATTAAAAATCACTATGTGTAAGTCACAAAGATATGTGGTTCTTTGTGCATATTGTATTATGGTGTGGTATGGTGTGTTCACTTTTATTTGTAGGCATAGATTGCATAAATGAATTTCTTATCGTGCCTAATATTTCAATGGAAAACATTAGCATCCATAGTGCTTTGCATAGGCTTCAAGGATGAAGTTAGCCATAGTACCCATAATGTTTCTTTCACCATTTGGGTGATATTCTCACCCACTAACAAATTTGTGAGTTTTGGGGGAATAATCCTTGGCCTTGCAACCAACAATTAATAATGGAATATAGTGCAGTCATGAATCTCTTATTTGAGGCTATTTCCCTTGTAATATTCGATTTTATTGTTATTCTAGACTCCAAACTTGTGGTACCACAATTGAACCATGTCTCTATCATGAGGAATTATGTGTTACTTCATAGGTACTTGTGAGTGCATCTCCTGAAACAATCATTTGATCACATTATCTATCAACACATACCAAGGGGGTATTGTATGTTAGATAATTCCATAGCCAATTATGTTTTAGGTTTGCATTTATCTCATTAAATCAACATCATTAAAAGAACATGCATGTACATCAATAAACACATGGGTTAGTAATCAAATCATTTGCAACCATAAGTAGTCACACACACACACACACACACACATATATATATATATATATATACACAAAGGGAGAGGGAGAGAGAGAGAGAGAGAAATATATGTTATATCATATACCAAAATTAGTCCATTTCGAAGGCTAGGCACATAGGCCCAAGCTTCCAACCCATACGCAAGACACAAATACTATATCTCTCATTAAGCAGACAAGAAAATATTCTAGGAGGGGATAGAATGAGCATTAGTCGTCATGCTAATAACAACATACAACAAATTAGGTTGCATGCCTTAAGAGGCAACCAAGACTACTAGATACATAAATTGTGTGTCACCGTAGGCATGAAGGAACCTTTTCCATCCACTATTGGGGTTACACCATGGTGAGGCCTTCTAACTTTCTCATCACCTCCCATAGTTTGGTTTTATTTTCACCCTTACCATCTTCCTACAAGTCTCACTTAATGGGTGCAATGTGACGGTGTAATAATGATTATCTAGGAAATTTGATATTAGCCACATATGTGCAACAATTGAACATTGGAAACATTACATAAACCAAAATAGATTACATATGAAAAAAGCACCAAAAAGTTATAAAATTTAAAAATATCCAAAAACATTTACTTACTAAAGTCACCACACCACCCATAATGTTGAAGTGCTAGTTCTTGGTTGAAGTGGAAGTCGATTCCAAAATATGCATGATTTTCAATCATAACATATTGGTCCTCAAACTAATCAAAGAAGTCCTAATTAAATTAATGGACCATTTCTCCAACACTCTTCTAAGCCATTAAGTTGGTCCATCGAGTCATGCATGGCTTAGATGGATCATTGAATAGTGTTGATACTCATAGCCTCATAACTAGTACTCACTTGAGAAACAAACATACTAGTATACTATTGTAGTTTAATTGCTTCTATTTCGCTCTAAGATGTTTTATTAGATGGAATTTCGTGTTTTTAAATTGATTTACACTCTAATTGAAAATGGTATATTTTAGATACTGCACTATTAGATCCACTTGAACCATAGATTCCATATGGGTGCCTCGAGATCCTGCTACTTGGGTGATGGAAAACATGATGGTATGGAGAGTCACATCCATCACTCACTTGATATATATCCCTCTAAATATTTTTTGAGCTTGTGTTTTACAATACTATATACTCTAATTATCTTTAGTCTCCTCTCCCCATCCTTGGACACTTGATTCTACTATTAAGACAAACTGCCTCGATAGTCTAGTAAAGAAATAAATATCCTCAATATTTAGTGTCAATGTTTTATTTTACATTGTGAACCATTGTCTATCTAGATCCCACATCCCAATTAGCCTTTGCAATAAGGGAACTTTTCCATTCACATTTTGTGTGTGCAAAAAATTGAGAAGTCCACAATCCTAGAGCACATCTAGTGTTGGTCTACGTCAAAGATAAACTAGGTCATCCACTTCATTTTCCTTCTCCTTCCACTTGATTTTTTTGGTTTGAACTTCTAAAAAAATAATGATAAAAATTATTGCTTCTATCAATTCAAGTCAAACATAATTTTTTTTTACAAAATTGCATGAGATCTAAGGGCTATGATAAAATATCTCTGGGTCTACCTTAATAGAGTGATCATCACTTTGCTATTTAAAATAGAGCAATGAACAACTCCTTGATCACTTTTGATAAACAACACAGGATTAGTGAAGCTCTCAAGGGAAATTGATGTCCGCCCCAATATAAAGTTGGGGGTAAAACTAAAAAAACTACATGAAAAGAAAGAGGAAGCATAGTTCTATTACCTAGAATAGATGATGTTACAAATTATTTCCTATATATCCTAATATTTGTAGTTGAAAAATTGATAGGCAGGGGTTTTTTACTGCAACAAGGTTAGAACTCCAAAATTCAATGTGAAAATTAACTTGTTTTGCCCTAAATTGGATTTTTTCCATGGGAAGTCACTAAAGAAGCCACGTTCGCACTTGGGTTTTATATGTATCACTTGCGAATTCATTCTTAATGCTTTATTATGCCCTTTTTTATAAGTTTTGTGCGCACTAACATCAAACTGGAAAATCTAAATTGATTGTTCCATAGAGATATGTTTCAGAAGAATTAGTTATTGGTGACGTCCACTAAAATCAACTACATATCTTGAAGCTAACGAAATGTATTTCCACTAAAATATTTCCTTTGATGTAAAGGGATAATAGAATCAACACAATGAATATCACATATTTCCACTAAAATAGCCTGTAAAGGATAAGATCAACGAAGCACCAATAGGACTTGAAAGAGGAAAGACATGGTTAAGTAAAAAATAGTTGTAAATAGTTGAATATACATATAACAATAAATACCAATATGTTGGCCCTAATTTTAAGGTTAAGATATGAAATTAATGTTAGATTCCACCTTTTATTATGTAGTATAATGTAATCCCTTCAAATAGTGTGATAACATATGGGAATGAAATTTATATAAATGTAGACTTTAAGTTAATCTTGATCATATTTACCATAAAATGAAAGATGAAAGATAAATTATAGTGATAAACACCCACTAGACTAGTGCCTTTATCTTGTTGGGCCATGGAGTCAATTAGGGAAAGGTTAATTATTGAGGGCCTTGGATGACGATTCAGGTGGATATAGGTGGCGATCCAACTCTTGCACTACCTCAGTGGTTATATATATTTTTGGTATTTTTTCTATGGTTCTTTGGGTCCCCAACTTTCAAGGCCATTTGAGGACCCAAATATTTCCTTTTGGTGATTTGGAGGATGAGAGGTTGCATGGCAATGCCTTGGTCCTAGCCAAAATTTATAATCATTGGATATTTCTTTCCAATTAGCTACTATGTAGCCCATATGGACATTGTATGCAAAATTTGTGCCTTTGAGAAGTTGATTTACCAACTATCCATGTTGGGGCCCAAAACGCTTTTGGCACTTCATCTTCTAAGATGATGGTTTTATAGGCCTAGATTCTTTATTTATTTTAAAAGGTCATTATTTTTCCTCTTGTGATAGCTTTCTCAAATGCATGTAACCACCATCTATGTCCCTTCAGAGATAGCTACCACCATTCTGGCCAGTTTTTGTTCTACAATATTATGTTATTTTACTTATCAATAGAAGTTGGTCTTTCACTATATTATTGTTCTCTATGCTATGCTTCTCTATGTGTGTTTAATTTCCATTCCTTATTTTAGTTTATTCCTTGCACAACACATATTAGTGTTATTAGAGAAATATACTCCTCGTTGTTTCTTAGTGCATGTCCCAAATGAGGTCATGTTCTGGAGAGTTGGGTCTCGAGATAAATTTTTTCTTCTAGAAATTCCTTTGTTCTCATTAATGGTTAATGAAATCACTAATAGAAGCTTATAGCAACACTTTGTTTCTTATGAAACTTATTTAGACTCAAAGGGTCTTTGGCCACCTATCTCACATTTTATGGAAGTTAAGAATGTCATGTATGGAAAAGGAAAAACAATTTAAGATAGTGTTAATCAATTAATAACTGATAGCAAACTTATGTATAATGATTTGATAGTTGTTTCTACAGATGGAGCTTCAACAATGATTGGACATGAAAATGGATTTGTTTCATTTTTTAAAAACAACATTCCAAATATTATTAAAATTCATTGTGTAGCTCGCCATGAGTCTCTATTCGCAGTAGATGCTTCTAAGAAAGTACCCTAACTATTATATGTTGAAAAAAAAATGTGAACAAAGTGTATTCATGGGTCGAAAACTCACCAAAGAGAAGTAATGAAATTAATGATTTGCTAAAAGTCATGAAAATTGATGTTCTTTATGTTTTATAAATAGATTAAGTGAGATGGTCATCTAGGGGAGAAGTCATTATAAGGCTTGTAACTCTTATGCCAACAATTTTATCTTTTTTCAAAAAATGAAAGGAAAAATTCATCATAGTATGATAAGATACAAAGTTACACCATTCGATTTTGTTTTCAGATGTTGGATTTAGGTGTATTGAACAAATTGAAAAATAATTTTCAAGAAGCCAATGTAGACATTACAAATAATTGATTAGCTCTTGAAGTAACTATAAGTACACTATCTAGATGGTTTTTAAGAAAAGAAACATTTGCAAAGTGCACAAGATATATTTCAAAATTTTAAGTGGTTCTTAATATGAATATATTGAAATTAAATTTGAAGGGGTAGTCATAGGTAAACATGCGTTATAATACATATGTATCCTAGCTATAAATATTGACTATATGGATGAAATGAAATAAACTATGAAACCTCATGTTTGAGACATAGAAGAGTGTTGCCAGCAACCCATATAAGGTTATATTAAGTATCTCATAGGCTTTTTGAATAAAATATTTCCATATTTTCATCATTTTAATGCAACAAAATTGTTCACTCATTGCTGTTGTTGAGAATATGATCATCTTCAAGAGAAAAGTTCAAAGGGTTGGCTTTTAAATCTATTTTTTTCTCAATATTTTCAACATACCATATCAAAGGATGATGATTTTGTATCTTTATTTGATGATAAATAATATAAAAGATATATACACCCATGTGTTGATTCATTAAATTTGGCTTGCGAGGGTTTCTCCATAAAAGAAGCATGGAAGGTGTTTCATGACATAAAATAATGGCACAAAACTTATCATGATATGATGAAATTATGGCAAGCTATAAATAATATTCCTGTAAATATAGTGCATTATGCAAGGGGATTTTTTAAACAAAACATAATCAAGGACATTAGAAAATCAAGACTAGGATTGGATACACTAGATGCATTAATGAGAATATCTCTGAATGGACCTAAATTATTGAATATTGATTGGAATGTAATATAAGGGATATGAAGAAATACAATGTAAAGAAGAATTCTTGAGTTTTGAGAGTTAATAAGTTACTCTTCCTAATCTTTTTATATGACTTGTGTTTCTCTTGCAAAGTAATTATAAATGTGTGTGGAATCTTCTTAGACATGTTGAGTGGTGGATTGAAGCCAAAATACCTTTAGTATGTTGAATTTTGACTTGAGAAGTTAAATTTCATATTTTCAAATCAAATCATATATGTGTTTTAGTGACCTATGCATCAAGAGGTACTCATAGATGAGGTTGTAATTTCCTTGAAAATGTTTGATTGTGAATGAAATATAATTGCAACTTGAAGGTGAAGTCTCTAGATGAGGTTGTAATATCCTTGAAAATGTTTGATTGTGAATGAAATATAAATGGAACTTGAAGGTGAAGTCTGTCCTTATAAAAATGTTGATCAAAATGAGGCAACATTATTTAATTACTCAATACTTTCATTATCCTTTTTCACTATAATCTTTAATGGTTGGGAATATGAAGTTTTAACTATCATATAAATCAGATATCAACAATGTGTATTCTCATTAAACATGTTGCTTCACACAGGTTAGATTTGGAGAAGAATGGAATGGAAATTGTTGGTGATTTTTTTGAAGCTTCAAAAAAATATCCAATTTTCATTCTACTATCCCTTTAATGTGTATGTTGCTAGATATAAGACATATAAATACTTAGTAAATTGTAATTAACAATGCAAGAATATTTCATTTATTTTTTCTAATTAATTTTTTTCTTCTTACACAAAGATAAATTTTTAAATTGGATCATCATGTCAAAACATTTGTCATTAGTCATGAAAGTTGAAACATTGATGGCCATTTCATGGAGAAATAAATGAGTAAGATCCTTAAATATAAAATATTTTGATAATTTGAAAATAAGTTTTTGAAAGGAGTTCGTATCTATAACTTTTTTTTTTCTTTCTTATAATTTAATTGTTGTTTAGCTATGTTGCATGATGGGAAATTGGGTACTTGGGTACAGGTGTCAGGAACGGTTAGAGGTTTCCCCAAAATTTACAAGAAACAGCTAATTGGGAGCAGTAATATTATATAATAAAAAGTCAAAAAATATTTTTTTAATTCTATACTTTATATAATAATCAAAATTAATATTGAATCAAAATATTTGTTTATTAAAATCAATTTAAATATATAAATAATAAATATATAATCTCTCTTATATATAAATATATTCTTTGGGTGTCTCTCTCTGTGAGTCTCTCCCTTTTATATATATAAAATATTAAAATGTCAAGTTCATTATGACACATGACGAGTCTTTGAAACAATCTGGCTTAAATATACAAAGGAACAATTTTACATATGTTTCTCTAGTTATTCTTAAGAGAAAAAGTAAAGCAACTCTAATGTTTAAGCATTGACTGCCACATTCAATATGCACACACAATCTTTTGGGATATATATACATAAACAACAAAAGAAATACTCATCAGCATGACATCCCAGATATTGCCCTTACATCAACAACAAAAGAAATAAGTCGCCTTTACATCAACAACAAAAGAAATACTCATCAGCATGACATCCCAAATATAGCCCTTATATCGAGGTGCCACACACTTCCTTAACCTATCAAGGGATTGCACCAATTTCTCAATTAAAGATATCGGTGTAAAGGACGTCTTCGGCCTTTCTTCCTGCAAAGGTTCCAACTTAAGCTCATGTTTTGTGGGCAATTCAACATATTTCTCTACACGCTTTGTATTCCCCAACCCCAGGGAACGCAGGAACTCCAAAAATAACAGTCTTCCAAGCTCCTAGAACTTTCCCAAGCTCCCATTGAAGCTCCTGCTGAAAAGGGAACGTTCCCATACAGTTCCAAAGCTCCGGGGAGCGCCGAAACCATTGGAACGGGTTTCCCAACTCTTAGGAACAGTGCTTGTGTAACAGAATTGTTTAGTGTTATTATCACCATTCATTTCAGCCTTTTGTAAAAAGAATTTATTGTTGTTCATTCATGTTGTTTAAGGTTATTAAGGCTATTGACACATCAATTTTGAATTTGTCTTAAAAATAAAAGTATCAAACTGAGACGATCAGTGATCAATTCGACTACAAAAGTCTTTGAGAGGGCGGTTAAATATTTTATCGACGACGTTTTCAAAAAATGTATGCAGTAGTGCGAGAACATTTTTTAAAAGGGTAAAACAAAAAAAATTAAATAACGGTAACTACAAGTTCAGCTGATGGAAAACGAAGAAGTCGCATCGGTTTTCGTCTACTCAGATACAATTTTGAATGACACGTTACAGAGAGCTTCAAAACCATGACAGGTCAAAGAAAATGGCTTCAAAACACTTCCGCTTAGAATATGCTTTTAACATACAGTCCGAGGCGACGGTTTCTTCTCAATACATTACAATTACCACCCTTTCTCATTGGTGGTCTGAAGTTAGATTTGCTCCACTAATTCCAAATTCTTCTTGTTGTGGCTATGCAAAGTCATTTCTAATGACTGGATGTTCAATCCCCCACAGAGACCCGTAGGAAGCCTCCCCGCTGTCAATATAGCCATGCATGGTGTCCGAATACATGATATCTAGCACTGAATCTCGATCGAGATAGTTCTCCATCATCATTCCAAATTCATCGGGAGTAATATGGTCTACGAATAAATCAGGGTCGGCAAGAACATCGTCGTGATAGGTGAAATCTCCTAGATCTGACGTCAGCGAACTCGTCCGTACCTCGACTGTTAATTCGCTTTGGTTATTTGAACCCATCTGATCAGTGCTCTGCTTTTCATGGGTGGACTCGAAGCTATTGCCTGTTTTCATCTTCAACCCAATTTCAGAATTCGCCTCAACAGTTAATTCACCTTGCTTATTTGAACCCATCTGATCAGTGCTGCGCTTTTCATGGGTGGACTCGAAATTATTATCCGTTTTCACCTTTAACCCAATTTCATCTTCCATAGACCTTTTAACCCAATTGAGCATCATCTCGACCAGGGATCAAAATTGAACACATCAGAGCCCTTCAAAGGGGCATGTCAGAGAAGTAGGGAGAAAATTTTATGAGTCAAAAAAAATTTAAAAATTGATTTTTGTCATTTAAAAAAAAAATTGGAATAATATCTTAAAATTTTTTAAGAAGTGCTCTCAAATTGTCAACCTTTTTTTTAAATTTCATTTTTTCTTAAATTAGAATTTTAGGAATGTTGAATTTGTAAATTTCTTTTCATGTCAAAACTTAAATCCCATTTCAGAAACTCCCATTTCAAAAACAACAATGTCCTTTTGAGTTGTTTTTTCTAATTGTGCATACGATGCAAGTTCTTATTAATTATTATGTCACAATTACCTTTTGATACCATTACATTTGGCAGTTTCTGAGTTGCTCCCATTTCAAAAACAACAGTTTTTTTTTGAGTTGTTTTTTCTAATTGTGCATATGATGGAAGTTCTTATTAATTATTATGTCACAATTACCCTTTGATACCATTACATTTGGTAGTTTCAATTGACAGCGACTAGATGTCAATATGGGCCATGTATTAGGTCTGTAATTTCACTAGGTTGTACCTGAAGGCTGCCCAAAGCAAGATTTGACGACGATTTACGCTGGAAAGGAGCATAGATTCATCATTCAGCAAACGCCTGTCAAGTAAGGTTTAAGCACGATTTATGCTTGGAGAGGAGCGCATTCAACAGGCTTCCTAATATATTGGATTTGATTTGTTTGTGGATTCCCAATTCCTGGTATGTTTTCATATTAAAAAAGGAGATACCAAAAACATATACACCTTTGTACACTCTTTTGTTGAATCCTAAACTTGTTTAGAATTTTACTGAATTTTTTCATTCATGCAATAAACTTAAATTTGATTGAGCTACTTGTATATTGGCTTGAACGTTCTGGTCACAAAAATTTCCTACAAAATTAATCCTTATCTGAACTGGAGCAGGAATATAGGTCTCCTGTTTATCCATTAATGGTAAATGCATCTAATATATTAGTTGCGGCTCATATCAGACCTGTATTATACACAACATCCATGGGGTTGTTGTTCCACCATTCTCCTATGAAAAAATAAAAAGAAATTTGAAAATAATTTACTATTGTCAATTGAATTGCTCTTTTTTTTATGCTTTTCATTAGAGAAGTGCGACCTGAATATGCGCCCTTCTAAATGAAATTAGAACCTGCGCTTCAAATTTGATCACTGATCTCGACCTCGACCTCATTCACAGCCTCTGTCTCTTCATTGTTATCAATATTGTCAATCTTTCCCATAGAAGTTATGAGATCACTGTCATAACCCAATGTTCCCCTATTTGTTCGCTTCGCTTCTGGCGCAGGCAGTCCACCATTGGAATATTCATCTCTCCTTCGCTTGTTCTGAAAAACTTGTGAGCAGGCGTCCATCCCGGCAAATAAATGCTATGATTAAAACACAACATATACTTCAATAGAGAGCCTTTTTATATCAGAGATCCTTCTTCCTTCAGGACCTTCAGAGTTAATGCAAAGAATTAAGTTATTAATGCGCACGACATCATGGTCACCCCAAATCTGGTGTACACTATATATAGATAGTTGGCGAGGGATGGATCACAGGAAATCCAGGATGACGGTGGAAGCTTCCGCGGGGAACACAATCCAACGTGTTGTTTGTAAAAGTATTTTCCGTTTGTACACGTCGTTGGAAGGGCACTCATAGGACACAAGTTGACATAAACAATAAAAAAAAACTGGTCGATTCCGTCCAGCTGAACCACTTTTCTCATTAAATCATATCTCGTACTTTCAACACGATGCAGCAGGCGCTGCCCTTGCCTTCGGGATAAAGAAAATGCTGACCTACCCCAACATATTTGGCATATACATCAAATCGAATCTATGATATTTTATGTCTAATAAGGTTTATATATAATATAGTGTAAGATTTTTATTTAATAACGTTTTAAGTTTTAAATTTTAATTATGATTGAAGGCGCTGCCCTTACCTTCGGGATAAAGGCAATGCTGACTCGGCCGACATATTTGGCACATATATAAAATCGAATCTATAATGTTTTATATCTAACAAGGTTTTTACATAATATGGTTTAAGATTTTGATTTAATAAGATTTTAAGTTTTAAATCGAATCTATAATGTTTTATATCTAACAAGGTTTTCACATAATATGGTTTAAGATTTTGATTTAATAAGGTTTTAAGTTTTAAATTTTAATCATAGCTTCCTCATGTAGCTTAATCACCTCTTTATTAATTCGTGGTATTAAAAAATACACTAATTCTTAGTATTAGTATTAAAATATATATTAATTCCTAGTATTAAAAATGAAAAAAAGCTCTTTTTTTGGTAAATTTATTAATATATTTTAACTAATTTATTAATGTGATTTTGCTAGTTTTAAACTTATAATAATTATATCAAAATATTCCATTATAATAATTATTATACATATATTTTAACATTTTTATTACATGAATAGTTTTAATTTTATTATTATATTTATTTGAGTGTATATAACCGTTAAGAATATATAGTTTCTCTTAAAAATCAAAACTCAAATTACTGCCCAAAAACACACAACTTTTGTAATTTTCACAATCTTCCTATCTTAAAGATTTTAAGGTTTTTGAAGAAGCATCTTATAGTTAAACAAGACTCAATACCAGACACGACAGCTCCCTGTTTATATGAAAATAATTATATTATTAAAATAATTAAAATAAATTAATTGATTATTTTTTTCCATTATAACTCATTTACTATCACAATATAACCTAAGAAAAATTCAAATTCCGATCTTTCAGTTAACGTATTCCATAGATAGATTTTCTATCTTTACGTCACACTCAATCCCGACTTCCAGATGCCGTGTTTGCAATCCAACCGCCATTCACCGACCTTGATAACGTTGACGGTAACCATGGCATAGGAATGAGCTTTTCCACATGGGCAATGTTTTCAATATGCCATGCGTAGTCATCACGGTTGGATTCGTTCAGAATGTTCCCAGTTCTGCCATTAGTCGCCCTTGGCCCGTCCTCATCACAATCACTATTTTTTGAGACACATTTGTTGAAGAATTACTACCAGCTTTACTAAAGGCGAGCAAATCTGACTTTGTTGTAAACATACAAAAAATCTATGATTCAAAGGTCCTCAAATTGACGAAATTCACGGTTGTATGGGGTCGTTGCGAAGCTGGCCATTTACATTCTTCGCACACAACCGATTTTTTATGCAGAATATAACCGAATATTCAAGAAAATTGGAGAGTATTCATTCAACTCTTGGATTAGGAGGCGTGGATGAATCCATATACTGAATTGTTATGCATATTCCGACCGTATCGGAGGCAATATTAGAGGACAGCAATTTGTACAAATCTACAAAGGTGGACGGTACAATTCTGTAAGGGAGGTATCGTGGCGCCTCGACCACGTCGCCTTTTATCTAGACTGCTGAGATTTTATCGGTCACAATCGCCCTTAAAGTCGTCCCTCACTTTCCGCATAATTTTAATTTCGCTGTTATCCTGCTGCGTAGTTTGACCGTGCTACCGAAACGCCTGCCACATAAAGGCAAGTGGTGCATATATTTGAAAATATCAAGGAGAGGGGAATGACGGAGAATAAAGTAGCGGTGACCCACGAAAACACTTCCATTATTATTTTTCCGACGACCGTAGTCAAGTTGTTATGCGTTCCTTAGGCTTTTGGCACGTTCTCTAGTTGAATTTGAATTAAATAGGCTTTTGGCAACTTCTCTAGTTAATGTGTGTATTGTTGGGTTATATTTCTATATATTGTTGGGTTATATTTCTATATGTGTATGTAATTGTTTATTAGTAATTAGTTGGTGATGAAGAAGTGAGACAATCTTGTTAACCGTTTGTAGGGAGATTAATATTACACATCTATTTCATTTAATTTTAGCTATCACACCTTTTGATAACTAATTATTTCTTGATAGTGTCCCTCGGGGTACTATTAAATATATCTTGAAGAGTAGTTTTAATAATTTAATGCTTCAAAATTACTCTTGAAATAATTTGTTTCTTTGATAATGTTTGAAATAATTTATCCTTCAAGAATATTTTGATGATTTTTTTTTTTTTTTTAAATCTATAGTTTGTTTTGCAAATTCAAGAAATAATGTATATTTGATTTTATTTTTTTAATAAGTGGCTAGATTTACAACATATTTATATTATTTGTTTCTCCAAACAACCATCACATCTCCATTTCTATATATCTTAAAAATGGATCTTGAATAGAAAATTGATGAACCAACTTCTATATATCTTAAAAATGGATATTGAATAGCAAACTTATGACTTTTTTTGAGAGATGATTTGTTTTGAATGTTTATAAATATATGTTTTCCTCTAATAAATATTTTGTTTACATTGTTGTATGCAATTATCTATTAGTAATTTCTAATATATATGTAATTTTGAATATATGTATTGTTTACTAGTAATTAGTTGTTGTAACAACCCCACTTAAAAATTTATGTAATATATATATATATATATATATATATATATATATAGATATATAAGACCAAGGTCATGGGACACACATTCCAAGATGACTGTTGGGCAACACATCCTAGTGGGTGTTCATATTTGTTATAATGGCTAAAGGAAATTGGCAAAGGCAATGGAAAAGGCTTTTAAAAGACAAAGTGGCATTAATCGACATTTTATTTACGAAAATAATGGAAATTAGGAGAAAAGAAAGGTGAAAGGTCATAGGTTGCATGTGAAGAGGAAAATAGAGGAAAATAATAGAAAATTGAGGCCTCATTAATAAAAATCCTTATGAGGATTAGTTCACAACCTTTTGATAGTTCAGTTTTGGAGCTCTGTCTCTTCTCTCTACTCTCTCATACTCTTAAACATTTAGAGTATTCTTGTAGCACTCTAGCATTGGAGGAAGGAAGGTAAAGGAAGGAAAAGAAATAAAAGGGAAACAAAGATCAAGAAAGGAAGAGTGGAATCAAGCACTTCAAATTTGGATCAAGGAAAGCAAAGAAGGTAAAGAGGAAGCAAAGATCAAGCAAGGAAGAGCAGATCAAACAGCTACATTGAGATTATTTGCAGGTATCGATTTACATGTGTGATTTCCTTGCTATATTTGGCATGCATGGTACATGCATGTGTGTATTTGGTTCTCTTGATGTCATTGACATGGCTTTTTCCAAGTGTGACATTGTTCTTCAACCTTGTATTTCCATTTCCAGATAGCTATGGTGTGATGGGTTCTCTTTTATTTGGTTAAGGTGGATTTTTGGATGGTTTCAAAACTAAGTGAAGTGGTCTCTAAAAGAAAGGACACATGGCCTAGGAATCCCTGAACTGGAATGGGATTGTGGTAAAGTCGGATTTTGTGTGCGTAGGAATCCTCGACTGTTGTATGGCTAGATATACGGTAAATCCTAGAGGCATGTGCCCTCAATTAGGCCTAGGAATTCTTTTTTCTAGTGAATGGTGGGATATACAGTAAATCCTAGAGGGTGGAGTCTTGATTAGGTCTAGGAATCCTCGATCATTGTATGGCGAGATATACAGTAAAGCCTAGAGACTAGGAGATAGGAAAATTCATCAAAGTGTAGGTGGAGAAATCTGGTGGCATCCATGCTTGTTTAGAGCCTAGTGATCTGGTGGGGATTGTGGTAAGCATGTGGAAACCTAGTTTGGTTTGGTTTTGAGTCCCACATTCATTCTTGGAATATGGCATGGGGGTGATTGGCTAAGAGAAATATTTGGTTCAACTAATCTATGGTTGGTTAGTTCATGGAAGTCTCATACCTAATTGGGTTTTGTATTCATTAATAAGAGCACTTTCTCCTTGGTATATCACATGTAAATTTATTGGCTTATATGTGGATTTTATGGTTGTTATATTCTTGTATTTATATTGGTTACATGTTGGTTGTGAGTATGTTCTATGACAAACTTGATGTATGGTTTCCATCATGTTTTAATTTGTGGTTGAAAGTACAATGAGTATATGACCTAATAGATGAGCATGCAACTATTTTCATAATTAAACGATGATTCTTTATGAATTTCAGAGAAGTATGAGACCCCTATGCTCAAATGTTTCGTTATGACCTGTAGTTGTGGCATGTTTGATGAAAATTCCTGTGATGGCTAGTAGGGGTCCAGTCAAGCCATTTATCAATTGTTTGCATTAGTACCTTTGTTTCAATATCATTTATCATTTCTGAAGGTTTCATGAAGTTTTGGGTAGTGGCTTGAGTCCTGGACCTGAAAATGTGGCCAATAATTCGGGGTCGCTATCTCAAAACTAGCTGAAAACGTCCACAGTCACTAGCATTCCCATGTGGTGGGAGAGACTCGAACGCCTTAGTCGCATGCATGTCTTGTCACGGGAGCATATAGGGGTCCCGATCAGTGAAATGTCAAGTTTCCTCAAGGGTTTGTCACTTGGAAGGGTTGGTTGGCTCCCGAAGGTTCTGTAGCATTTGTGGAAGGTCATTGTGGTTTTTTTTTGTCAATTCCACTTCCTTAAATGTACATTGGGAGTTGAATCACATCATAATAGCTTCTTGTCACATGTTTACCCCAACGGAATAATTAACTTGGGTAAATGTGGGAGGAGGGTGTTACATAGTGGTATCAAAGCGAGTTCCATTCTCTTTGGGTGATGTTTGGTTTATGCTCTCTTTGGGTGATATATGATACCACAGAGTGGTATGAGAGCTGGTTCCATTCTCTTTGGGTGATGTCTAGTTTATTTCCTTTTTGGGTGATATATGATACCACAGAGTGGTATCAGAGCATGGTTCAAGACTTGGACTGGATGGGCAAAATGTGTTTGTCATGCATGCATGTAGGTTGTATATGTACTTGTTATGTATGCATGGTAGTGTTCATTGTTACAATTGTGTTTCTATGTATGAGTTGGTGATGTTGTTGTTGGGATGCTTTAGTCATGAATGCATGTCGGTTGAATATGCATTTGATATGCATGTCAATGTCTATATGTTGTTAAGCATGCATTGTCATGGACATTGTTGTATATTTGTAGACAATTCAAAGCTGAGGAACTATGCCAAAGCATCTGAATAAGGTTTTTGATTTAATTGGACTACCAATGTATTAAACCATTAAAGAGTTGTAAATTCTAAGTATTTCTGAGAAGATTAAAGGGTTGATTTTCATTCATAACAGAATTAATCGTTAAATTATTTGAAAAAACAGAAATTAACAAGGTATATAATTCTTAAACATTCATAATGAATATGTAATTGATCATATAGATTTGATGCATGCATAAACTTTCTACATCCAAACAATACATGTTCAAGAGATAACAAAAGGCAATACTTAAAAGATTTAGATGAATTAACTAAGATCAATTGTTTAATTAATTAATCTCTTTTAAGGATTATAACTTTGCACAGGGATGTTAGGGAGATTAATATTCAATCTAGCATTGCCTAAGCTCCTATGTTACCTTGAAAATGTGTAGAAATAAAAATGAAAGAACATAAATGAATAGCAGGACAAACTCACATGAATACACAAGTTGTTAAGAATGAATCCATAATACTTTAATTATCTTCAGAAATAGCTCAAAATATTACAATCATGTACTAGATCATTACAAGGGTTCAGTCTTTTCTTCAAATTACACCATACTTATATAGTGTAATTCCAAAATATCTATACCTGAAAATCAAATTTATTACAAAATGAAATATAATTTAAAAAAAAAATTGAGTTTACAAAAATAGAACAAAAAAGTAGCTATTTTAAACTGATTTGAATAATCACCACACATTTTGAGGTTGTTGTTTGATGACTACTGCTAAAAATTGAATTTTATGTTTGTTGTCCCTGCTATCTTGCTTTGTGCTCCTCATTTTCTACCTTCTGATGACTGAAATCTTACATTATGTTCTATTCAATGAGCTCTAGTAACTTATCCCATTTTTCTCATCTCGGATAAAAAAATTTGTTACCTTCCTATATGCTTCATTAACTTCTGTGTACATTTCAAAAGTTGGCCTAGTTAAAAATAAATGTTGAACTTTATGTTGAATAAGCAGATCATATTCTAGGCCTTCCACGAAAGCTTTACCATTGATCATCCCTCTGACTTTGGAAAACTTGGTTTTATCTACTGTTATTTCATGTAACATGTGCACATCATTCTCTAGTGGAATCAATTGGCAAAGAATTAAAGTTTCTGTGAAATTTTCTGATTTGTATTTCTAAGTTTTGGCACTTGTTTTCTAACTGTAACATTAGATTTCTGTTTGTTAACACTTTCCTTGTTTCTAGGACTGCATTAGTCCTGTCTTCAACTCCAAATTCTTCAAGTTCTTCTTTTGTTTTAGAATTCAGTACTTTGATTATTCTGGTAGCTTCTTCTGGATTGTGATCTAAATCTTCTTTAATATTTGCCACTATTGCCTTTGACTTGAATAATAATTCCTCCTACTCAAAAATGATTTCAATTGATGACCATAATTCAGTTAAGGATTCTTTAATATCAATCCAAATTTTCTCTTTGGCTTGGGATAATGTCTGTGCAATTAAAGATGCATTCTCATATATCTCTAATTTCTTAGTCAATTGGTAATTTTTATGTATTTTAGCCAAATATGAATTATCAATTTTTATCTTGTTGTCTTGGATCTTTTCTAGTTGAACTTTGAGATCTTCAATTTCCTTATCTTTTAGAGATAAATCTCCCATGGTTTTAGATAACTATTTGCTGAATTTTGACCAGTAGACTCTGTTTCGGTTGTAACTTGTGGACACTGTTGTTGTAGATGTTCCTACTCCAGTGTTGATTTGGAGCTCTCTATCCTTAATCATTTTTTCCATTTATGTCTCCATGTTATGAGTTTGTATATTTTGCTCAGCAATCATTCAAAGCATGTTCTCCTTCTCTTTTTCTAGCTGACTCACTTCTTGTGCCTATGGATGTTTAATTATTGGTAGTTTTAATTGTTTCCTCAAAGCTTGGATTTATGCATTTCTGCTTTTGAATATTTCTTCTGCTGCCTTTACATCCTTAGGATCCAATCCTAATTTCAAAATCACGTCTTCAAGTCCATTAATTTTGGTAACCTTATCTATAGAAGACATATCTTCTAGCTTCAATTGAGATTGTATATTGTTCAATGATGCTTGTAGATTAGAAGCTGCCTTGTCAAAGATGTATAAATCATCTCTCCTTCTTTCTTGTGAAGATCAATATAATCTATGTGATGAATTTGTTTAGTATCAAAAGAAAACAAGGAAGTTTTATAATCTTCAATAGTATTAGGCACATGGACCTTTGGTTCCAAAAATGCTAATGGGAATTGTCCCTTTTCACTATCTAGGGAAGAAAGTAATTTGGTCTGTTTTATAGAAGACTCTTTCCAAAATTATGCATATGTTGAAGTTTTCAGTACTTCATTCTTCTTTTTCATCTCTAAAAATCTCAAAAATATACTTTGCTTCCTTGAACAAGGAGAAGAAGGAGAAGGATAATTTATTCTAGTATCTTCAATCTGCTGCAATGAAAATGAAGATTCTCCTGTAAGAATAACTGTAGAAGGTCCTTAAGATTTTAGAGCTTTTGAGGATTCTTCTTCATGATTATCTGTTGTCTTTCTTATCTTCATCACTTTGAATGTTGTTTGTTGTAAACCTGATTCCGATAGAGACTAAATTTCTCTTCGCCATTTTAATTCTTTTTCTGTGGCTTTTGGAGTCTCTAATACTGTATGACTCAATATTACTTCCTCAACTTCCTGCAAAGTATTTTCCTCCCGTTATTATTTATTGGCATATTGTTCAATTTCTAGTTTTTCCACTTGAACATAGGGTGTTGATTTTTGTGCAACTCTAATTGATGATAAAAATCCTATTATATCATAAGACCGACTAAAACTAAATTTGAACTTCATATGTTTCAATAAATCATTTACCACTCTTTTTGTAGCTCTTGTGTTGGTTATGAATGGGTCAACCTGTGCTTTTAGTTTGAACTGGGCTTTTTGTTTTCTAGAAACAAAATGAACATCATCTACATTCATCATTTGTCTGATATATTCACTTGCAAAAACTCTCATAGGGAGAAAATTTGGCAATTTTTATGGTTGAAGCTCACATCCATAAATTCAATTTCTGTTAAATTTTGGTATAAATACTAGTCTCCAACCTTCGATTGTTCACTTAGATGTAGAATTCTTCTAATCTTGGTCAAAATCCTAGAAACTACATCACCGTTTAACAAACAATTTGCTACATACATGAACTGATTGACAAAATCACTAAAAGAGAATTCTTCAGAAGTTTTCCTCACTAATGAGGTCCATTGAATAACTGATTATGGCCTTCTTGTAATATATAACTTTTGTAAAGGAAACTTGAGTCTCTCAGATTGATGATATAAGAATGAATATACCAAAACTCACTAGTTCTTGAAAGAGCCTTCAGCATTGAACTTTAAAAACTGATCATGAATATGTTTGAGAGGAACTAGCTATTATTGAACATAATTGAAGGATTTTTACTAGAGGAAAACACTAATAAAAATCCTAAAATAACTTCATCCACCCATTGATCACTAGGATATCCTAACAGACAAGAAACTAGGGAAATGACCTGTCTAGACATCTCAGGGAACATTGTAGCAGAATAGGGAGGGTTGGTCATTGGAAATTCAAAGTTCTCTAGCATAAAATATTCGAAGATATGGGCTCTTTATCAAAATAAAAGTTGATGATAAATCTCCATTAATACATCAATGGAAAAAGGGTGTAAGGATTATTGAGAATTCAACTGAAGGGCTTGGAAAATTGACTCAGTAGTTATATAAAACACGGTTTCATTATTAAAAACAATGACAACTCTCTCACTTGGGAGATAATGAGCTTCACATGAAGTAACAAAATCTGGAAAATGATAGGTCTAAGGGAAAGCAAACTGAGGTAGTAAGGATTCACAGAATGAAAAATCATCACTAGCGTCCTCATATTTCTTAAAAGCCCAATTATGAAGTTCATATAGGTCAAACTCACAATTGGTCTCTGCAACTTTGAAATGGGTATCAACCAAAGGTAATTCATCCAAATTAATTATAGAGGGTAATGTAGGACTGTCTACAAATATCTTTGATTTTCCTTATGGGAAGCCATTAGGGAAAAACATAATTGATGAGGATAATAGAAGGTAACAATTTTACTCGGAAATGAGATGATCATGAGCTGAAAATTGCTAGAGTTTACTTGTAGGTTCCATCTGGAAGCTTTGGTTGTAGGCAGAAAACAACAAAGAATAAAATTTGGATAAGGGATGGGCTTTTAGCAAAATACTAATAACGAGAAAAAATTGGGGTAACAATTAATAACATTCGATAATTAAATGATTAACGATTACAGGCTAAGTTTATCGGAGAAATGGTGATGGCTAAGTATAGGGGAAACTTAACAGTGAGTGAGACTAGCAGAGAAATTTGCGGGAGGAAGGAGCGATTTGTCGGGGGGATATGGAGGTGGTTTATGGTTTTAGGGAGAGGGGTACCACAATCTCTGTCGGGCCTTCGAAAGTGGGATTGAGAAAAACATTTTGTGGACCCCCCCCGCCCCATTATCTCTCGACAATGCGGGGGGTCCGACAATGGATCAGGGGGTTGTTGATCTGGGAGGACCCGATGTCGTTCATTGAAAAATTAATAAAATTTAAACCCTTAGTAACAAATAAATCAAATCACTTTATTACAATAAAATAATATATTTGAATATGTTGAGGATTATACAAAAACTAAAAATGTGGCATTTAAATGTGCTCGCTATTACTAGGGATATTATATTTTTTATTCTTTTATCCCTTTTTATTTCTCTTTTTCTTATTTTTCTTTTTCTTTTTCTCTATTTTTATTTTTATTTTATTTTGAAAATGAAGGAAACTTATACAAAATATTATATTAGTAAAAATAAGTTACAACAGCCATGGTTATGCATGTATGGTAGATTAAACATGCTTTGCAAGGTCATTGTATGTAGTTTGTGTCATCATGGTGATGTTGGTTGTTATGATGCTAATGTGGTGGCTGAGATAGAGCAAGAGATGCAAATCATCAAGACCAGATTGTCATACGAGTTTGTTTGTTGGGCATGCATGTATGCTGGTTAATGAGTGTTATATGCATTAGGGTTATGTAAATATTTATCATTCTATTGTTATTGTAGTTACATGCATGATAGATGCTAATGAATCAATGTGTTCATATGCACTTTCGTCGAATAGTCATGAATGATAGTAAGCTATTGGTCTATGTATTGTGGTCATAATCCCGATGATTATGGTCATTACAGCTGAGGTCTTGATGTTATTATGTTTTGTGCTAATTTGGATTGACCTATGCAGATGATTATGGTTATGACATTCAGTTGTGTTTTAATATATTGTGATATTATGTCATACTAATCTAGATTGATTATGCATAGGTGATTGATATGCATGAATGACAAATTTTTATGAGCTTATGAGGTGAACATGTTACCTAGTTGTTGTTATGGATATCATGACCTTATTTATGTTTGAGTCGATGTGTTGTGAATTTAAATCATGCTAATCTAGATTGATTTTATAGACAAGATAGCCTCCCCTGAGATACGTTAAGGTATGAGTTTGATTATGTCATCTATTTGGCGTTTGAGTGTTTGATTATGTCATCTAGCTGATTTATTTAACATGGCATGTTTGCAAATTGTTTGAATGTTTGATTAATTGCATGATATGGGTATGTGTATGCAAGATTGCACGAATTAATGGTCTTGTTTTAATATGGTTGTAATAATGTATTACATGCTGAAACAACTAATATGTACTTGAGTGTGAGTGTGTTCTAGTTGTAGTATTATATTTTTGACTATTAGTTGATTAGGACATGGCTGATCAATCTTGGTAAAAGTTTATTTCAAATTAATATATATGATGTCTTTATCTTTGGAACATGTGACTAACATACGTGAACAGTTATAGGGAAACATTCTTAGTATTAGCGTGACAAGGTAATAGTTGATGTGTTTATATAACTAACAGTTGGATGATGTGATAGTACATAATAAGACTCAGTCGCAGCAAGGTGAAAGTTAAAAAAAAGGAATTGGGTGAGAATTCACTTAGCTATGTTTGGAAACTGTAATTCCAAATGAATGAGTGCTTTGCATACAGGTTGTCTTCTTAAACTAGATTATATCTGACATTATGTGGATATATGTTATATTCCTAAACATGTATTTGACACATATATTAAGATGGTTTTCAACTATTAAGGTGGTTTTCAACTATTGGGTGGAGTCCTTTGACAGATGATATATGTACGAGTTCAGTTACAGGTCAACGCGTTGAGTACAACAAAGTAAGGTAACTGATGTACAGTTATATTTAGTTATACACTAGAAATTATGTGTTTATGGAAGTATGATGTAGGGATTGCATGGAAAAAGAGTCTGCCATGAAATATTGAAGAAGGCTCTGGTTGAATTTCCCTTAGAGGCATTGGGAACCATGGGGTTGAGTCATGGTGTTTGTTGGGAGTTTTGAGCTTTTGGTATTTGTGATTTGGTTGCGATTGATTTGCAGTTTGTTTGTGTCTGGTGCAAGGCCTTGCCACTTTATTTATGGTGTCGTATTGCTATTGAGTTTCCCTGGTTTTCTTCTTGTTTGTTTCTTCTTATTCCCTTTTGGGTTTTGAAGGTCTTAGGAATTGGTTGGGAAGGAGGATGGTAATGGAGCTCAGGGAGAGCTGAATGAAACCTAATAGGTGATGTAAGGCCCAAATGAAGCTCGGTGCATGTATAAGGGCAGTTGAAGGCAAGAGTATGACAACTAGTTGGATTTGTTGGGTCCATTGATGTAAATGGACGGTGGTAGGACTGTCATGAGAAAAGTAATCAGGAAAGATAAAGTAAATGGATTTGAGGCATTAGATGCCTTGGCTATGTTGGGAACTATTGTTCTTAATGTTGTGCATGTTGTGCATGGATAAAGGGAGTTCTGTAAATCTAGACCTTATTATATTTGGTAATTGTGTTGTGACTATAATTATGTGGATTTTTATATATGCATACATGTATGTATGTATGCATTCATGTATGTTGTTGACTAATGAGGTCATTAGGATTGTTTTGTGCTAACTTTCACATGTATGTTGAGGAATACATGAATAAAGTGAAAGAAATATTAATTGTCTCCTATTATCATTGCATTACTGTTGTATCTTCAGTTATTATTGGTTGATGAAAAGTATTAATTGCTATTGAAATATTGCTAATTTAAGAATTGAATTGGGCTAAAGTAATTGAAAGAACATAGAGTAGTGAAAAGTTAACATTCTTCAATTCAACCCACAAGATGAGTTAAAACTCAACCCTTTTAGAGTCTTCTTCATATTTCCTACATGGCTAGTTGATTTTCCATGTATAATGATGTTTTATGTGGCATCCTCTCAAATTATGGCTGTCAATCACAATAGGTCAACTTCTGGGAGGTATAGATTTCATGTAGAAGTTTCGATTGAGGAAATTTGTGTGTTGTAGAAAGGTATTGATGTGTAAATTATGGAATCTAGGTCCATAGTAATTTTATGACCACAAAAGTCATCATTTAAGGCATCAAAATCGCTCTTGAATCTTTTCTTCCAAATAATTTTAAACTAGGACCATTCATAAAAATGACCGTAGAAGTTGTTCCTCCAAATTTTCCGCTCCAAAAGAATTGAGATGGATGAAAAATAACATCATCATCCAATCCATTACAAGATCATTGTTTCTATAAACCCTAATAGAAACTATAATTTCATCAATATTAACTTGGATAAAATATTGTAAGTCCCTAAAACACTTCTTTTTGCGCACAAGTTGAAAATGAGAATGTTCAATTTTCTCAAGACCTGAAGATTATTATGGATAAATATTTCTTGTATTAAATTTTCATGCTATATATATAGATGTTGTCAATATTATTCTTCTATCATTTGATGTAATTAATTGGTATGATTAATATTAATGTGCAAAATAAGTTTATAAGGATTTGGTGGAATAAAACAAAATGAGATTATGAAATATGTTTTTACTAAATAAGAAGGGCCTAAGGTTCTGAGTGAGGAATATTGTGTAGGGAAGCTAATTTTACTAACTACAAACACATTAGATACAAAGGCTAAGGTTGAATTAGAGGAATTCCTTTCATAAGCATGTGAAGCAAGTCTGCAAAAGTAACATAAATATGAAGAAGAATATAATGAGTTATATTATACCACACGTTCAAGATACAAATCCAAAAAACCAATAACAAAGGTTGTTGCATATCGTCATCGACAACAACTTGAGAAAAAAAAAAATCAAGGAAATGTTGTGAGAATTAGAAAACTTACTTTGGACCCATATGGAACTAAAATAATGTCAATAACATGGAACCAAAGGAGAAACTATAATCAAGATTGAGGTGGAAAGAAAGTGGTTGGACTACATGTTAACATTTCATTAGGATGGATGGATGCTCATCCTTATAACAATTGACTACATTACTTAGTGGATCACATTATATTGATTTTTCCCATATTTCAAGGATTAAATATGTCAAGGAAAATGAACTCTGTACAATACTTAGGGAGTATAATATTGATTACTTATCGAGGGATCCAAAGGCATAATAGCTATAATATCGTCATAATTATGGAATACAACCACTATGTAGTTAGACGAAATAACGTAATAACAAGAGGCAGTGAGAATAAATCTAAAATCATACTTATGATAAACTAAATATACATCCAAAATATAATTGCTTAAATGGTCACTAGCGGGTTTAATTCCATCTCCACCCAGGTTCTATTCTTAGAATATGTTAGCCTATGTGACAAAATGTTGAACACCTTGAAAATTGTGACAAGTAATTCCTATATGTTCAAAGCAGCAAGAAAATTTGAATATCTTAATATTGAGGTGAATAATGGAAATTGTGGTGATTTGGTCCTCGGTCTTGCCTAGAATAATCCTCCAACGTTACCAGCTCACTAGTTTATATATATATATATATATATCATTGTATTGAGATATTTTGAAGGTTAGGTGTTATGTTATTGTCCTCCAAAGTTACCAGCTCACCAGTTTATATATATATATATATAAAATTGTATTGAGATATTTTGAAGGTGAGGTGTTATGTTATTGTAGCAAGAATGAATTATCTAATAATTTGTTATATAAGAAGTATGTGACGGTATTACCTTACTTTAATAGTTTATACAAAATTTCTACAAATGCAATAATATTTATCTCCAAATCATAATGTAATTGGATATTAAATCAAAACATTATAAAAAATTAAAAAATATTAATTTTTATATAAGTTATTTATTTTTTATTTTTCTCTTTTGTAATATTGAAAATTATTTAAGCAAAACCACAAAATTCTCATGAAATAAACATTATAAAATTCGTGAAAATCAATAGATATGGAGTGAAACAATCTTAATTTATAGTTGATTTTAAAAATAACCTTGGGAAATTCCTAATAATTAGTTTTCATGTTATTGCTTATTTAACATACTTCATTATAGTAATAGTACCGTGCAAAAGTCAGTGTATGGTTAGCATTAGATATTTCAACTTCGACCATAGGGCTTGAGAAAGACCAATTTTGAACATTGGAGGGTTTGGTTAGCATTAGATATTGATTTCTTTAAGTATCATAGTGGTCTTTACAAGCCTATTTAATGATAATTGCACATTGTAATCAACCACCTTAGAAGACCCAATATTCTAAAACAGATCTGACTATTGGAGGAGTTAGTTATTTTTTTGGAGCGAGATGAGACGATCCTGTTCCGTCAGATTGCTGATGGTCAAAGAAACTTTAGGTTTTGTGAATAATTAGATATTATTAAACAATGGGACACCATACGTTCAGCAGAATGAAAACGAAGGTTTCCCGTCCTCCTTCGTCTTTTAAGATACAATTTTGAGTGTCAACGGCTTCAAACCTAAAACAGATCAATGGACATAGGTTGGGACTGATCATGTTTTTAACTTGAAAAGAGAGAGCAACTTTTTTTCTCAATTACAATCGTTTCTAATTGGTGCTGACACGTCGAATGGTCTACTTCCAAACGTCATGAACCTCGATTCCATTAATTCCAAATTCTTCTGGCTGTGGCAATGCAAAATCATTTTGAATGAATGGATGTTCATTCAACTGCCAAATATCATCCTCCCACAGAGACCCATAGAAAACTTCCGTAATCTCAACATAGCTATGCACACTATCCAAATATATAATCTCATCATAGCTCATGATGATTCCAATTTCATCCGGAGTAAACTGATCTACGAACAAATCAAGCTCTGCGCGAGCATCTTCATAACATCTGAAGTCTCCTATATCAAAAGTGACCGAAGTCGCTTGAGAGTTCCGGTCTGCAGTTAATACGCCTTGCTTTTTTGAACCCAATTTCGTTATCCAGAGAATTTATAACCGCCTTGATCCCTACGTCGCTAAGGTTAATCCGCCATTAATTCGCTTCGCGTCTGGCAAAGCCAACCAGCCATTCCAATACTCATCTCTCCCTCGCTTGGAGGCTTCCATCTTTCCCTCTGTGATTAAAAAACAACAGATACAACAATACAGAGCCTTGTTTATATCATCCGACCTTTCCTTCTGGATTTAATGAAAGAGCCAAGTTGTAGTTGGGAGAGGGAAAATCACAATAGATCCCGGCTGAGGTGGAAGCTTCCCCAGTAAATCCAACCTAACCCAACGTTTTTAAAACCAATGCAGTGCCCAATAACTGAATCTAAGATAAAACAGCATTCGAAGGAGCCGCGTTGAACAAACGCGTGGCCAACATCACGACGGCTACCCAAGTTAGCAGATAAAAAGAAGGTAAAGAAATCTCAATTTCATTCAAACTGACTATTCTTTTCAGTCATGGATATCTAAACCTCCTCGATACGTTACAATACGCGGTGTGTTTCTCTTTCGCATGAACGTGCACGAAGCTACCAACTTTGCCCCGTTTGTATGTACTTCGTGGAAACGGCAACATATTTCTTCGATATCAGTGATATATGTTGTACAAGGAACGAAGTGAAAATTGGGAAAAGAAATGAAACACACAGGAAAATATAGAAAAGAGCATAGTAATGTAGTGAAAACCCAATTTTTTTTAATAAATAAAATAGCATAATATTGTAGACCATAAATTAGATAGAATGGTGGTAGTTATCTCTAGAGAGATGGAAGTTACACGCAATCACAAAACATTATCACAAGAGGATGAAAGAATGACCTTTTAACATAAAGAAAGAACTCTAGAGGCTCAAAATTTTAACCCTATAAGATGAAATGCTAGAAGGTTTGTAGGCCCCAAGGTGGTAACTTGGTACATCAACTTTTTGGAGCTATAAATTTTGCATAAATTATTTTTATAAGGAATAGAACAACTCATTGGAAAGAACCATCCAAGGGTGACAACTTTTGGATGGGTCTAGCATATGCCATGGGACACCTATGCCCTTGAATGGGCAAGAAACTTAATTTAGGGCCTAAAAATGACCCTAGAAATTTGGGACCCCAAAAAACCATAAAGAACTTGCCAAGAAGATATAAAATTGTTGGATTAGTGAAATAGGTGGTGGTCACCAATAGCCATCTAGATCACTTATGGAAAATTAGTCATAGAAGAAAATTACGATACTGAGGATGGATAATGGTGGACAATTCTATAGGAATGAATTTGATGAATTTGTGAGAAGAGTAATATAGAAAGGTAGAACAATACTCCATACACAACTCAACGTAATGGATTTGTTCAAAGGATGAAGAAAACATTGATAGAAAAAGAAAGGAGCATGCTTAGTGGTGTTGAATTAGGACAAGGATTCTAGGAAACGGAAATGGATACTACGTGTTACTTGGTAAATATATCACCCTCATTAGTGTTGGATGATAAGACTTCACATGGGGTAGTCCTAGTAAGAAACCATCTCTTAAACATATCAAAATATTTAGATGTGATGCTTATCTACACATTCCAAAGAAAATTAGGAGCAATTTGGATAATAAATCTGATAAGTGTATCTTTATTGGTTGTAATGATGACTTGAAAGGATATAAGGTTTGGAACCCCTAAATTAAGAAGGTTGTGTAGAGTAAATATGTTGTATTTAGAGAAATCAAAGATGTTCTCAAATATGATGTCCCACCAAGGAAGAAAGAACTAGAGAATGTAGCATTTGGATTGAAGGATGGTGAATAAAAAAATATATAATAATAGGAATTATAAGGAGAAGAACCACATTATTTGATACTGAGAAGATTAGTTCAGGAAAGAATGAAACTATAAAGGTATACTCCATCTGATTTCCTTTCAAAATTTTATTTGTTTATCACTAATGATGACTCTATAACTATTGGAGAGGAAGAAAATCCATAGGATGGAAAACAATGGAAAAATGGCCATGGTTGAAGAAATGATAGCCTTTGACAAGAACTAGGCTTGGGATCTAGTAGAGTTATTGAAGGAAGAAATCCCATTGGCATCAAACTTGTGTTTATCAAGAAGTTGAATACAAAAGGAAAAGTGGAGAAATACAAAGTTTTTTTTAGTAGTAAAAGGTTCCCAAGACAGAGGGAATTGAATTTGGTATGATTTTTTTACCTATTTCCAAGTTAACTTGTATTATATGTCTTTTATACATTTTTGATACCTTTGATTTTGTAGAATATATGGATATGAAGACAACATTCCTACATGGGGTTCTATGATCCAGGTGGATGTTGGTGGCCACCCACCTATCCCATCTGGACCCCCACAACTGTCCCTTTCAATTTTTCAGTTTCCTTAATTATAGCGTAGTTTACTATTTTTAGCAGTTTTTCGGGTCCTAAACTTCCGGAGCCGTTTTGAGGCCCTAAACGACGTTTTTTGGGAAATCTACCGCTAGCGATTTTTCTATCAAAAAATCGTCTTTTTCTGTCGTAGTCCTTGGAGAGATCTTTCCAACGGGCTATCATGCGCGTCAAACGGAGATAATACGACCAATTCGCGACCCCGGGAAGTTGATGTACCAACTTACCCAAAAACGGGGCCCACAATTTGGCGTTTCATCTTCTAGGGTTAGGTTTTGGAATGTGAAGGGTTTTCCATTGTTTCTCAACAATAAATAGGCCTTCGAGCCTCATTGTAACACAATTCAAAACAGTTCAGAGGCATGTAGCCACCACATCTCTTCTCAGAGATAAGCTACCATCGCCCTAGCTGGGTTATTTCCATTACTGTTTGTAAGCATATTTCAGTATTTTACATTAATGAAGTGAAGTATTATTTCCATTGCATATCTATGTTTATGGTTATCTCTGTGTTTTATTGCGTTCCTGTTTAAATCCGGATCATTCTATAAGAATAAATCTACATGAAATAGTACGAAATATTTGCAATCTAGAGAAATAAAGAGATGATACGGAGATTAAAGAAGTCCCTATATGGGTTAAAGTAATCATTAAGGATGCATTATCAAAAAAATTGAAACCTACATATTGGGACTTGGATTCACAAGGATGGAATAATATCATTGTTTACATTTGAAATTAGTTGGTGATTTATTTAGTATTGTATGTAAATGATATGTTTTTTACTAGAAATAACAAGGAAATAATCCATGATGTGAAAAATTAGTTGTCCTCTAAATTTGGCATCAAGGATCTTGGTGTTACAAATTTCATTTTGGGCATGGAAATTAAAAGATATTTGAAAAACAAGAAAAAATGTTTAAATGAAAGGATGTATGTCTAGATAATGTTGTATAGGTTTAATATGTAGGAATGTAAACTAGTCAAGGTCCCTCTTCCTATAGCTGTAATTTTATATGTAGATCACTACCCCAAGATGCAGGAAGAGGAAGAGGACATTCCCCATGCTCCATATGCTACTATGGCTATTGGTTTGAGGTATGCAATGGTTTGTAGTAAACTAGACATTGCAAATGTAGTGGGAGTATCAGCTAGGTATTTGTGAAAACCATGGAAGGAGCATTGGACAATAGTAAAGGTGGTTTTCAATTATTTATGTGGAACTATTGGTTATGGATGATGCTATCTAGGAAGATGAAGATTGGAAAAAATGTTAGAAACACATGGATTTGTTAATGTCAACAAGGCCAGAGATACGGATTGCAAAAATTTTGCTAGTGGATATGTTTTCAACCTATTTGGGGGAGAAATTAGTTGGATGAGCAATAGGAAGTCTATAGTGACACTCTCAACTATAGAAGTTGAACATATGAAAACCAATCATACGATCAAGGAATTTTTAAGGTTACTGTTACACTAAAAAATGTCACCTTGACTACTTACAGTTAGTATGGCTCAAATCAACAGTCATGCTACCCTCTTAGGCAAGTCTCATGCCTCTGTTATCCATCTCAAACTCAAAGAAGAGAGAAAGTCTTGTAAAAACTATGTTTATCTCTGGGGTCGCAGGTTCTCTCTAGCCTTACCTGCAGGGACGCTGCCCATGTTCACAAAATCTGCGTCCATGGACGCTCTGTATGTTAAGGGGCAGGTGCGTCCCTCTGTAAAAGGCAAAATGCGCGAGTTTTATCTTGAAAAAGTTACTTGTGGTTACTTCTAGAACATTCTAGAGGTCGGTTTGATGAAATGGATGCGCCTCCAGTTGGTTCATGTATCTCTATAAAGGGGGAACTTATCCCATCAATAAGGGAGCTATCCCACCCAAAGAGGGGGATGATCCCATTGATAGTGGACCTGAATAACCTCTTTACAGCACTATAAATAAAGGCATTGAGGCAGAAGGAGAAGAGGTTGGAGCTATACATTTTCTTTGGGTAAATGCTGCAGGATTTAGGTCTTCCATTAGAGCCTTTGTGAGGAGAGATTGTCTTCACTTGATTCTACTTGGGAGAGGGTGAGCTTTGTCAAAGTAGAGGAAAACCCTTGATGGACCCTGGGAGGAACTTGCACAACACCAAGGCCAGGTTGTAAGAGTTTCTTTGTTTCGTTATTAATACAAACTGGTTTATTTTTCTCAATAGCTTTTGTTAATGAGTTATTTCATGTGTTCCTTGGTCTGCATGTTGAATATATGTTTTATTATATGAAATGCAAGTGCTTGGTAATTGTTTGATTGTTTGTGGTTGCAGGAATTGACTTGAAGGAGGAGCTCATCCGGATCGTCAAGAACGGACTTCAACAACAACGTTTTGGAATAAGGTAAGCCTAAACACTTGTAGTTTTCATGTTGTAAAAGGTGTATTTAGAGAAAGATCACTCCATTTTGTCTTGTTTGTCATTAGAATGTCTTAGACTTCTAGGAAGGTCAGTCGTGTCCGCACCCTTGACAAATTCCGTGTGACAGTTACAGAGATTGTGTTCAGGTATGTGTTCATACAACAAGCTTTAAGGAAAGGCTGAAATAGTTAAATTGCAATCTTCATGATGAAGAACCCAACTTATCATTCTAATACAAAACATATTGATGTACAATATCACTTTGTGAGAGATATAATTGAATATAGGAAGGTTCTACTGGTAAAGGCAGACATTTTGAAGAATGTTTTATATTCATTAAAAAATTCTCCGAGCACTAACAACTTATGTTTCTATAGAGAAACAATCACACGTATTTCCACAATTTCTTGATCATGAAATATTATGCCCCCCTTTATGAAAACAAAAGAACAAATGGGAGAATTTTTTGTATTTGTTATATTTGTTACATAATTATTCCCATCGATGATTTATTGTGCTAGGTGTAATGCACCCAAAAAGATGGACACTTTTTTTCATCCATTTTTAGTATTTTAAATACATGGTTTATTATAGTAGTTTTGGGGCATATGGTTGTTCAATCCACAGTTTTTAATTTTGTTAATGAAATATTATTGTATTACAATCATGGGTTAATAAATTGTGAGTTTAAGGATGCTATGGAATATACATATTATATTGTAGGATTTTAAAGATATTGTACAATGAAAAAGAATCTATTGATCCCCATTTGGGTTTCTAGAGTAAAATATGTGTGTTAGTTTCTACGTATGCAATGTCATATTTTCTATTTTTATTAAGCAATTATTTTTAGCAATCAATTGTACAATGCTAAAACCAATAATACCTTTGTCAAGGAATATTGTATCTTGTATTTGGGACAACTTGATGAAAACATTGGGATGCTATGTTGACCAGTGAGATAAGGATCAATATGATAAATTTGTTCTCCCTCAAGTATTTAAAGGAAGAATACTTGATTTTTCTCTATTGTCAGGATGAAAAAAAGTTAGTAGTAGGAAAATTATAATCAATGTGGCATCAAATATATATTGTTAGATATGTGTTGCAAAAAGGGGTATACAAGATAGTGGATTATTATGGGAAATCCATTGTTGAAGTCTTGTAATGGGATCTATATAAAAATCATTGTGTGTAAGTCACAAAGATATGTGGTGCTTTGTGCATATTGTATTATGGGGTGTTCACTTTTATTTGTATGCATAGATTGCATGAATGATTTTTCTATCGTGCCTAATATTTGATTGGAAAACACTAACATCCATAGTGGTTTGCATAGGCTCCATTAATGGAGTCAACCATAGTACCCATAATGTTTCTTTCACCATTTTGGTGTTGTTCTTACCCACTAACAAATTTGTGAGTTTTGGGGGAATAATCCTTGGCCCTGCAACCAACAATTAATAATGGAATCTAGTGCAGTCATGGATCTCTTATTTGAGGTTATTTCCCTTTTAATATTCCATTTGATTGTTATTCTAGACTCCAAACTTGTAGTACCACAATTGAACCATGTCTCTATCATGAGGAATCTTGTGCTACTTCATAGGTACTTGTGAGTGCAACTCCTTAAACAATCATTTGATCACATTATCTATCAACACATACCAAGGGGGTGTTGTATGTTAGTTAATTCCTTAGCCAATTATGTTTTAGGTTACCATTTATCTCATTAAATCAAAATCATTAAAAGTACATGCATGTACATCAATAAACACATGGGTCAATAATCAAATCATTTGCAACCACAAGTAGCCACAAATATATATATATATATATATATATATATATAGAGAGAGAGAGAGAGAGAGAGAGAGAGAGAGAGAGAGATGTTACACCATATACCAAAATTAGTCCATTTCGAAGACTAGGCACTTAGGCCCAAGCTTCCAGCCCATACAGAAGACACAAATACTATATCTCTCATTATCCATACAAGAAAAACTTCTAGGAGGGGATAGAATGAGCATTAGTCATCATGGTAATAACAACATACAACAAATTAGGCTGCATGCCTTAACAGGCAACCAAGACTACTAGATACATAAATTGTGTGTCACTATAGGTATCAAGGAACCTTGCCCATACACTATTGGGGTTACAACATGTTGAGGCCTTCTAACTTTCTCATCACCTCCCATAGTTAAGTTTTATTTTCACCCTTAACATCCTCCTCCAAGTCTCGCTTAATGGGTGCAATGTGACAGTGTAATAATGATATGCTAGGAAATGTGATATTAGCCACATATGTGCAACAATTAAACATTGGAAACATTACATAAAACAAAATAAATTACATATGGAAAAAACACCAAAAAGCTATAAAATTTAAAAATATCCAAAAACGTTTTCTTACTAAAGCCACCACACCACTCATAATGTTGCAGTGCTAGTTCTTGGTTGAAGTGGAAGTCAATTCCAAAATATGCGTGATTTTCAATCATAACATATTGGTTGTGAAACTAATCAAAGAAGTCCTAATTAAATTAATGGACCATTTCTCCAATACTTGTCTAAGTCATTAAGTTTGTCCATCGAGTCATGCATGGCTTAGATGGGTCATTGAATAGTGTTGATACTCATAGCCTCATAACTAGTACTCACTTGATAAAAAAAAATACTAGTATACTATTGTAGTTTAATTGCTTCTACTTCCTTCTAATATTTTTTGTTAGATGGCATTTCATTCTTTTAAATTTATTGACACTCTAATTGAAAATGGTCTATTTTAGATACTACACTATTATATCCACTTGAACCTTAGATTCCAGATGGGTGCCTCGATATCCTGCTACTTGGGTGATGGAAAACATTATGGTATGGAGAGTCACATCCATCACTCACTTGATTTATATCTCTATAAATATTTTTTGAGCTTGTGTTTTACAATACTATGTACTATAATTATCTTTAGCCTCCTCTCCCCATCCTTGGACCCCTGATTCTACTATCAAGGCAAATTGCCTTGATAGTCTAGTAAAGAAATAAATATCCTCAATATCTAGTGTCAATGTTTGATTTTACATTGTGAACCTTTGTTTATTGAGATCCCACATCCCAATTAGCCTTTGCAATAAGGGAACTTTTCCATTTTCTTTTTGTGTGTGCAAAAAATTGAGAAGTCCACAATCTCAGAGCACATCTAGTATTTGTCTATGTCAAAGATAAACTAGGTCATCCACTTCATCTTCCTTCTCCTTCCACTTGATTTCTTTGGTTGGCACTTCTGAAAAACTAATGATAAAAATTATTACTTCTATCCATTCAAGTCAAACATCAAAAGTTTTGACAAAATTGCATGAGATCTAAGGGCTATGATAAAATATCTCTGGGTCTACCTTAATAGAGTGATCATCACTTTGCTATTTAAAATATAACAATGAACAACTCCTTAATCACTTTAGATAAACAACATAGAATTAGTGAAGATCTCAAATGAAATTGATGCCCCCCCCCAATATAAAGTTGGGGGTAAAACCAAAAAAACTGCATGAAAAGAAAGAGGAAGCATAGTTCTATTACCTAGAATAGACGGTGTTACAAATGATTTCCTATATATCCTAATATTTGTAGTTGAAAAATTGATAGGCAGGGTTTTTTCACTGAGACAAGGTTAGAAGTCTAAAATCTAATGTGAAAATGAACTTGTTTTCCCCTAAATTGGAATTTTACCATGGGAAGGCACTAAAGAAGCCATGTTGACACTTTGGTTTAATATGTATCAAATTCCAATTCGTTCTTAATGCTTTATTATCCCCTTTTTATGAGTTTCATGTGCACTAACATCAAACTGGAAGATCTAAATTGATTGTTCCATAGAGATATGTTTCAAAAGAATTAGTTATTGGTGACATCCACTAAAATCAACTACATATCTTGAAGCTAACGAAATATATGTCCACTAAAATATTTCCTTTTGATGCAAAGGGATAATATAATCAACACAATGAATATCAACTACTTCCATTAAAATAGCCTGTAAAGGATCAGATCAACTAAGCACCAATAGCACTTGAAAGAGGCTAGATAGGGTTAAGTAAAAAATAATTGTAAATGGTTGAATATGAAATAACAATAAATACCAATATGTTTGCCCTAATTCTAAGGTTAAAATATGAAATTAATTCTAGATTCCACCTTTTATTATGTAGTTAAATGTAATCCCTTCAAGTAGTGTGATAACATATGGGAATGAAATTTCTATAAATGTAGACTTTAAGTTAATCCTGATCATATTTACCATAAATTGAAAGAATAAATATAAATTATAATGATAAACACCCACTAGACTAGTGCCTTTATCTTGTTGGGCCATGGAGTCAATTAGGGAAAGGTTAATTATTGAGGGCCTTGGATGATGATCCTAGTAGACATTACAAATAATTGATTAGCTCTTGAAATAACTATAAGTACATTGTCTAGATGGTTTTTGAGAAAAGAAACATTTGCAAAGTGCACAAGGCATATCTCAAAAATTTTAAGTGGTTCTTAATATGAATATATTGAAATTAAATTTGAAGGGGTAGTCATAGGTAAACATGAGTTATAATACATATGTATCGTAGCTATAGATATTGACTATATGGATGAAATGAAATAAACTATTAAACCTCATGTTTGAGACATAGAAGAGAGCTGTCAACAACCCATATAAGTTATATTAAGTATCTCATAGGCTCTTTGCATAAAATATTTCCATATGTTCATCATTTTAATGCAACAAAATTGTTCACTCCTTGCTATTGTTGAGAGGAGCATCATATTCAAGAGAAAATTTCAAAGGGTTGGCTTTTAATTTTTTATTTTATTTTTTCAATATTTTCAACTTACCATATCAAAGGATGATGAGTTTGTATCTTTATTTCATGATAAATAATATAAAAGAGAGATACAACCTTTTGTTGATTCATTAAATGTGGCTTGCGAGGGTTTCTCCATAAAAGAAGCATGGAAGGTGTTACATGACATAAAATAATGGCACAAAACTTATCATGATATGATGAAATTATGGCAAGCTATAAATAATGTTCCTGTAAGTATAATGTATTATGCAAGGGGATTTAAAAAAAAAACATAATTAAGGACATTAGAAAATCAAGGCTAGGATTGGATACACTAGATGCATTAATGAGAATATCTCTAAATGGACCTAAATTATCGAAATTTGATTGGAATGTAATATAAGGTATATGAAGAAATACAATGTAAAGAAGAATTCTTGAGTTTTGAGAGATAATATGTTACTCTTCCTAATCTTTTGATATGACTTGTGTTTCTCTTGCAAAGTAATTATAAATGTGTGTGGTATCTTCTTAGACATGTTGAGTGGTGGATTGAAGCCAAAATACATTTAGTATGTTGAATTTTGACTTGAGAAGTTAAATTTCATATTTTCAAATCAAATTGTGACCTATGCATGAAGAGGTACTTATAGATGAGGTTGTAATATATTATATCCTTGAAAATGTTTTATTGTCAATGAAATATAATTGCAACTTGAAGATGAAGTCTCTCCTTATAAAAATATTGATAAAAATGAGACAACATTATTTAATTACTCAATACTTTCATTATCTTTTTTCACTATAATCTTTAATGGTTGAGAGTACAAAGTTTTAACTATCATATAAATTAGATATAAAAACATATTGCTTCGCATATGTTAGATTTGGAGTAAAATGGAAAGGAAACTGTAGGAGATTTTTTTGAAGGTTCAGAAAAATCTCCAATTTTCATTTTACTATGCGTTTAATGTGTATGTTGCCAAATATAAAAAATATAAATACTTAGTAAATTGTAATTAACAATGCAAACATATTTCATTTATTTTTTCTAATTAATTTTTTCTCTTACACAAAGATAAATTTTTAAATTGGATCATCATGTAAAAACATTTGTCATTAGTCATGAAAGTTGAAAAGAAATAAATGAGTAAAATCCTTAAATATAAAATATTTTGATAATTTGAAAATAATTTTGTTCGTATCTATAACCCTTTTATTTTTTCCGTATAATTTAATGGTTCTTTAGTGTTATTGTCACCATTCATTTCAGCCATGTGTAAAAAGAATTTATTGTTGTTCATTCATGTTGTTTAAGGTTATTAAGGCTATTGACAATGCTGACTCGCCGCAACATATTTGGGATATATATCAAATCGAATCTATAATATTTTATGTTTAATAAGGTTTAATTACAGTTAATTATTATCGAAGGCGCTGCCCTTATCTTCGGGATGAAGGTAATGCTGACTCACCCGACATATTTGGCACATATATAAAATCGAATCTATAATGTTTTATATCTAACAAGGTTTTTACATAATATGGTTTAAGATTTTGATTTAATAAGGTTTTAAGTTTTAAATTTTAATTATAGCTTCCTCAGGTTGTTTAATGACCTTTTTTATTAATTCGTGGTATTAAAAAAAAAACACTAATTTTTAGTATTAATATGAAAAAATAGATTAATTTTTAGTATTCCTAGTATTAAAACTTGAAAAATGAGATTATTTTCAAGTAAAAAACTAAATTCATTAATGTATTTTTACTATTTTATTAAGGTACTTCTGTTAGTATTAAATTTACAATAATTATATTAAAATATTTTCATTATAATAATTATTATACATATATTTTAACATTTTTTATTACTTTTAATTTTATTATTATATTTAATTATTATAGTTTGAGTATATTTAATAGTTAAAAGTATATATTTTATCTTATGAATCGAAACTCAAATTCTTTTCACAATCTTCCTATCTTAAAAATTTAAAGGTTTTTGGAGAAACATCTCATGGTTAAACTGGACTCAATTCTAGACACGACACCTCAGGAAAATAATTATATTATTAAAAATAATTAAAATAAATTTATTAATTATTTTTGTCCAATATAACTCATTTACCATCACAATATAACCTAAGAAATATTCAAATTCTGATCTTTCCTTCAGAATGTTCCCAGTTCTGCCATTAGTCGCCCTTGGCCCGTCCTCATCACAATCACTATTTTTTGAGACACATTTGTTGAAGAATTACTACCATCTTTACTTAAGGCGAGCAAATCTGACATTGTTGTAAACATAAAAAATTCTAAGATTCAAAGGTCCTCAAATTGAGGAAATTCATAGTACTATGGGGTCGTTGCGAAGCTGGCCACTCACATGCTTCGCACACAACCGATTTTTTTATGCAGAATATAACTGATGGAGTCGTCTATGCAGAATATAACTGATGGAGTCGTCTAACGAGGCGGAAGAATTGGTTGGATGGCCAAAAGTGTCCGGAATTCAGGTAAAAAAATTTCAAAAGATCTTGTAGAGATAGTGTTTGAATCGTGTTTTTGATGGTGGAAATGGATTCAGCACCATCAAAAACGTCTAGGACACCTAAGATTTTGAAGTTTAACAGCTATAACTTGGATTTACAAAAATCCTTACTGAATTTTCTCTAAATATGCCCAGAATTTCCATAACTTTGAGGGCAATTCCTCCAGCTAGTTAGACTACGGCATAACGCACTGTTCAAGAAAATTTGGAGAATTAAAATGGGCAAAGAAGATTCATTCAACTGTCGTATTAGGCGTGGATGAATCCGTATCGGTGGCAATGTTACAGGACATCAATTTGTACGAGCCGACAGAGGTGGGCGGTTCGATTCTGGAAGTTCTCATCGCGCCTTGACCACATCGCCTTTTATCTAAAATGCTGAGATTTTATCGGTCCCTTAAAGTGGTCCCTCACTTTCCGCATAATTTTAATTTCGCTGTTATCCTGCTTCGTAGTTTGACCGTGCTACGGAAACACCTGCCACATAAAAGCAAGTAAGTGGTGCATATATTTGAAAAAATCGAGAAGAGGGGGAATGACATAGAATAAAGTAGCGGTGACTATGTCGTAGTCAAATTGTTGAATTGTCTGGTTAAAAGTGGCCGGAATCCACGTAATTTTTTTTTTTAATTTTCTAGAGGTAGTGCTTGAATCATGTTTTTGATGGTGGAAATGGATTCAGCACCATCAAAAACATCCAGTACACCTAAAATTTTGAAGTTTACAACTATAACTTGGATTTACAAAAATCTTTGCCGGATTTTCTCTAAATATGACTGGAATTTCCATAACTTTCCGAGAAACTCCTCCGCCTCTTTAGACTACGCAAATTGTCGATGTACTCTGCACAAAGTTTTTGATATTTTTTTTATTGTACTGAAGCGATTTATATATTCAAAAAAAATTTAAATAACAAAAAAAATCTTATCAAAAATTGCTTTAAACCAAAAACTCCAAAACTTAATTCATTTCTTAAATTTATTAACATTTAATATATTTAAAGTTGAATTTGTTTGGATTGAATTAACTGGTTAGAGTCCACCGTTTTTTAATTCTTCATCAATGTTCAACTTTTATAAAGATAAGATTGATGTTAACATATGATTCTTAAATAAAAGTCTTATATTGTAATGAGCCTTCTACAAATTTCGTTTTGTTTTAAAAAAATTAAATAAATAGTAAAGATTTCACTTCCACCAAATATTCTTTAACCTCCTTCAATATAAAGAATTAAAATTTATCTCAAACACTAATCTTATACTATTCTCCTCTTAGAAAATCAAAACAGCCATTTAGAAAATCTAAAACAGGTCTCTTCCTTAGTACCTTCCTTTCATTCTATGTCCCTATTCACTATTTCATTCCTCTGGAACCACACTAATAAAACGATTTAAATCATTATACTTGTTTGAGGCTCATGAAATCACACTAATAAAACGATTTTAATCTTTATACTTGTTTGAGGCTCTTTTCATGATGTTTTGTTGGATTTTTGTTTGGGGCTCTTTTCATGATGTTTTGTTGGATTTTTCTAAGGATAACAATGATTTCTTAAAACCAATTTAGATCTATGTAACTCTTGATTTATTATGGATAGAGAGGGATTAAATCTCTCGAAATGAAAAAACCATTTTTTTGAGTGTTGAACTTTAGAAAAAGTTTGCACCTCCAGGGATTTGATCCCTCTCAGCCTATGGTAAATCCCAGGTTAGATGGATCTAGCGCGGTTCTAGTTGAGGGCAACAATGTCACATTCTTAGATTATTATTATATTATATATGTTTGAGATAAACTTCATACTTTGAAATTTATATTATGTTTTCTTTGTTTGACATGACCATATCATTCTCTCCTTTACTTTAGTCTATGTTGCTTGTCTTCAATGGTTTGTACGTATGTGTTTGGCTACTTTGAGTTGTTTGTCTTCATGTGTTTGTATTTGGATGGTAATATTTGTAAATGTTAAAGTTGTTGTGTGATATTTATATATGTATATGCAATTGTCTGTAGGTAATTAGTTGGTTGTTAACGAGGATTGATATTGCAAATCTATTTCATTTAATTTTAGGTATCACAACTTGTGATAACTAATAAATTCTTAATAATGTCCCTCGAAGTAATACTAACAACCGTTTCCAAGAGGATTGATATTACAATTCTATTTCATTTAATTTTAGGTATCACAACATTTGATAACTAATTAATTCTTAATAACGTCACTCAAAGTAATACTAACAACCATTTCAAGGAGGCTTGATATTACAAATCTATTTCATTTAATTTTAGGTATCACAACTTGTGATAACTAATTAATTCTTAATAATGTCCCTCGAGGTAATACTAACAACCACCGTTTCCAGGAGGATTGGTATCACAAATCTATTTGTATCACAAATCTATTTCATTTAATTTTAGTATCACAACTTGTGATAATTAATTAATTCTTAATAATGTCCCTTGAGGTAATACTAACAGTCGTTTCCATGAGGATTGATATTGCAAATCTATTTCATAGGTATCACAACTTGTGATAACGAATTAATTCTTAATAATGTCCCTCGAGGTAATACGAATAGGAGGATTGATATTACAAATCTATTTCATTTAATTTTAGGTATCACAACTTTTGATAGCTAATTAATTCTTAATAATGTCCCTCCATGTAATACTAACAACCGATTTCCAGGAGGATTGATATTGAAACTCTGTTTCATTTAATTTTAGGTATCACAACTTTTGATAACTAATCAATTCTTAATAATGTCCCTTGAGGTAATAGTAAATATATCTTGAAGATTAATTTTAATAATTTATTGAGTATTACTCTTGAAATAATATATATCTTGAACAGTAGATTTAATAATTTTATGCTTCAAAATTACTCTTGAAATAATTTGTTTCTTTGATCATTTTGAAATAGTTTATTTCCTCAAAGAATATTTTGATGATTTCTTTTTATGTATAGTTTCTTTTTGCAAATTTAGGGAATAATGTATTTTTTTATTTTTTTTAATAAGTGGCTAGATTTACAAAATCTTTATATTATTTGTTTCTCCAAACAATTATCACATCTCTAGCTTCTATATATCTTAAAAATGGACCTTGAATAACAAATTGATGAACCAATTTCTATATATCTTAAAAATGGATCATGAATATCAAATTGATGAATTTTTTTTACAGAGGATATGTTTTGAATGTTTATAAATATATATTTTCCTCTAATAAATATTTTGATTATATTGTTGTATGCAGTTATATATTAGTAATTTCTAGTATATGTATTGTTTATTAGTAATTACTTCTTGTAATAACCTCGATTAAAAATTCATGTAAAAAATATATATAAGACAAAGGTCATGTGACAGTATTCCAAGCCAGATGTTGGGAAAAACATCCTAGTGGGTGTTTACTTTTGTTATTAATTAACATTTTATTTATGAAAATAATGGAAATTAGGAGAAGAGGAAGTTGAAAGGTCACAAGTTGCATGTGAGGAGGAAAACGAAGGAAAATAATGGAAAATTGAAGAAAATAGAGGCGTCATTAATAAAAAGGCTTATGGGGATTAGTTCACGACCTTTTGTCAATTCATTTTTGGATCTCTCTCTATTGTCTTTACTCTCTTATACTCTCATACACTTAGAGTATTCTTGGAGCACTCTAGCATTGGAGGAAGGAAGGCAAAGGAAGGAAAAGAAAGAAAAGGGAAGTAAAGATCAAGCAAAGAAGAGTGGGATCAAGCACTTCAAATTTGGATCAAGGAAAGAAAATAACTTAAAGAGGAAGCAAAGATCAAGCAAGGAAGAGCAAGATCAAGCAATTACATTGGGATTATTTGCAGGTATTGATTTGCATGAGTGATTTCCTTACTAGATTTGGCATGCATGGTATATGCATTTGTGTATTTGGTTATCTTATTGTCATTGACAAGGGTTTTTCCAGGTGTGACATTGTTCTTCAACCTTTCCTTTTGTAACAACCCTAGTTAATAATCCATGTAAAAATATATAAGACCATGGTTGATGGGACACATATTCCATGCTGAATGGTGGGAGAAAAAATCCTCGTGGGGTGTCACTTCAAGTTATTATGGCTAAGGAAATTGGAAATGGAAAATGCTTTGAAAAGGAAAAATGACATTTTTGGCACTTTTATTTATGAAAATAATGGAAATTAGGAGAAAATTTAGGTGAAAGGTCACAGGTTTCATGTGAGGAGGAAAATGAAGGAAAATAAATGAAATTGAAGAAAATAGAGGCCTCATTAATAAAAAGGCTTTTGAGGATCAATGGGAAAGCTTGGTTAGTGTAACCTTTTGTCAGTTTAGTTTTGGAGCTCTCTCATTATTCTCTCTCTCTCTCTCACTCTTAGACATTAGAGTTTTCTTGGAGAACTCTTGGAGGGTGTGGCATACTTGGACTTTTGGAGCAAGAAGGCAAAGGAAAAGAAGGAAAGCACAAGAGGCCATCGGGATCAACAACTACAACGGGTTTTGCTTGCAAGTATCGAGTGGCATGTATATTTTCCTCACTAGTTTTGGCATGCATGGCTCATGCATGTGGTTTATTGGTCATGATTTGTCATTGGCATGGAGGATTGCCTAGATTGACATTAGATTTTCCTAGAATTTCCATTTCCTGGATAGCCATGGTGTTGTGGGTTCATTTCTTTATTTTCTAGTTGGTGTTCATGTTTCCTTAGATTGGGTTAAGTTACTAGTATTAGGAAGCCCAGGTTAGAAAAATGCTCTAGAAGCCCTGTAACAGCTTGGGTTGAGTTATAGTCCTAGAAGCCTTGGTTGCACAAACTCTCTGGAGGCCCTAGGTGGGTAGGAGTTACTAGACCTGGAAGCTCTGGTTGGAAAAATGCTCTGGAATCTAAGAATAAGTTGTGGGCTAAGTTACTAGTCCTCGAAGCCTTGGTTGGAACAAACAAGCTAGCGCACTTGAAGGCTTCGGTAGAGACCAATCTGATGATGGTTTTGTGATTTGTGAGTGTGAGGTGGAATCACTCTTTCACGGGTTGAGGTGGATGGTCTCTGGAAGCCCTGAATGGTTTTGGATTGATGTGTTCTATGAGATCCCACATTCATGCTTGGAATATGGCATGGGGGTGAATGGCTAGAGAAAGATTTGGCTTAGCCACTCTATGGTCGGGTGGAACGTGATAGTCCCATCTCAGGTTTGGATTTTGCATCATCAATATGAGGTTATTTATCCTTGTATTTCTATGAGTATTATAGTGGTTTATATGTGGATCATACGGTTGTGATTTCCTTGGTATTTCTGTTGCTATCATCTTGGTTATGTACATGTTTTATGACACTAGGTATTTATGGCTCTCATCATGTTTTTACTTGTAAATGAATGAACAATGTATTTATGACCTAAGTGATGAAATGACAGCTAATGTGTTGAGCCATCAATGCTTCTTAGCGATTCTCAAATGAGTATGGGACCCCTATGCTTAGATATGTTATTCACACCTGTAGATTACATATTCATGGTATGTTTGACGAAATGCATGTCATAGCTAGTAGGGGTCCAGTCAAGGGCTTGTTTAATTATTTTAATTTTCCTTATTGTTTCCTTGTTATCTTGATGTTTCGAAGGTGTCATTCAATTTTGGGCAGTGACCTGGGCTCTGGGCCTGAAAAAGTTTCTCAAATTTTAGGGGCGTTGGCATAGCACTGAGAAAAATTGTCCTTGGACACTAGCATGCCTTGTCATGAGAGCGCCCAGAGCCTCCTAAACGGTGTCACACGAGCATCGAGAGGTCAAGAGGTTTAAAACCTCAATGGGGCCTAGGGGTTGGTTACCAGAAGTGTTGGGATGGTTCTCAGGGGTACCGTAGCTAATGTGGAAGGTTTGTATGATGTCTTTCCATTGATTTCATTTCCTTAAGGTCACCTAGGAGGTTGAATCCAACCATAGTGGCCTCGCGTCACATGTTTACCCTGGTTGGTCAGTTACTTGGGTAGATGTGGGAGGAGGCTATTACAATGTGGTATTAGATAATGGTTCAACCATTGGACTTTATTGGCGATATGTTGGTCATGCATTGATGTCAGTTATGTATGTGTTACTTATGCTTGTAGTCCACATGCTTGTTACATTTGCATTGTGTTGATCATGGTTGTAGTGATGTCTCCAAGTGATGTTTGATGGTGTTGTTGTAGGATGGGTCGTCATGAGTTTATGGGTGTGTATGCATTGTTATGCGTGTCAGTGTCTATATGCATGCATTGTCATGGTTATGGTTATGCATGTATGGCAGGTTAGACATGCATTGTGAGGTCATTGTATGCAATTAGTTCATCATGATGCTATTGGTATGGTATGATGCTAATGTGTTGGCTGAGATAGAGCAAGAGATGCAGATCATTAGAATGAGGTTGCAGCATTAGACTTTGGGGTAAGAGAATATCGTCATACAACTTTGTATGTTGGGCATGTAGGTATGTAGGTTAAGGATTGTTATATGCATTACAATTATGTGTATGTCTTTCATTCTATTGATGTTATGGGTACATACATGATAGATGCTAGTTGATTAGTGTATTCATATGCATATGCGTCAGATAGTCATGAGTGATAGTAACTTGTTGTTATATGCATTTTTGTTGTTGTTTTATGATAGTTAGCTTGATGATTAGGTTATATGTTTTTGATGAGGATGATATATAATGTTTTGGTTTTAGATGCTAGTAACTTGATGATTAAGGTTATTAAATTAAGATCTTGATGTTCTGTTTACCATACTAATTTGGATTGCTCTATACAAAGGGTTAGGGTTATGACATTCAGGTATGAGTTAATATGTTGTGATATTTTGTTGTGCTAATCCAGATTGAACTTGCATATGTGATTGTTATCCGTTAACAAAAAATGTTTATGAGTTGTGATGTGAACATGTTAGTTGGTGACTATTATGGATATCATGATATTATTTGTGTTTGAGCCGATGTGCTGTGAAGATATATCATGCTAACTAGATTGACTGTGTAGATAAGATAGCCTCCCCTGAGATACATTAAGGTATGAGCTTTCTTATGTCATCTACTTTGTGCTTGAATGTTTGATTATGTCGTCTATTTGGTGTTTGAGCATTGGTGTCTATTACATCATCTATCTATTGTTGAATGTTTGATTAATCGAATGATATGAGTATGTGTATATAAGATTGCATCAAGAAATGATCTTGTTTTAAGATGGTTTTACTCACGCATATGTGTTGAGACAGTTGATATGTACTTTAGTGTAGTAGGTGACAGTTGTAGCATTATGTATTATGACTAATGAATGTGAGTTGACTATGGATTATTACATGGTTGTTAGGCTTGGTAAATATTGATTTCAAATTAATATACATTATTGTCTTGATATTTGGAACATGTGGCTAACATGTGTGAGCAGTTTCAGGAAACATGCTTCGTATTAACATGACAAGGTAATAACTGGTTTGTTTACATGACTATCCATTGGGTGATGTGAAAGTACATAGTAAGATTTAGTTGCAACAAGGTAAATGGTAAAAGAAGGAATTGCGCAAGAATTCCTTTGGCTATGTTTGGAAACCCTAATTCCAAACAAACAAGTGCTTTGCATACAGGAAGTCTTCTTAACCTTGATTGCATCTGACATTATGTAGGTATGCTCTAGATTCATGAACATGTATTTGATAGGTATATTAGCTAGTCTCTAGTTACAGGTGGATATGTCAAGGGAATTGGGGTTCCTTGAGAGATGGCATGGATGTGTTCAGTTGCAAGGAAGCATGCTTGGCATAATAAGATAAGGTAAATGGTGTATTGTTATGTTTATTTAAGAACTGACATTTATGTGTTTATGGTAGTATGATGCAAGGGATTGCATGGAAACAGAGATTGCCTTGAAATCTTGAAGAAGGCTTGGGTTGCACTTTCCTTGGGAAACATGGGGATTGGGTCATGGCTTTTGTTTAGAGTCTTGTGATTTTGACTCTTTATGCTCCTTTTGAAATTTATTTGCAACTTTGTTTATTTCTAGTGTATGGCCATACCACCTTGTTTGTGATGTCATATTTCTATTAGTTTTCATGGTTTTCTCTTGTTTTCTTCTTATTCTTGCCTTTTATGTTTTGATTCTTGGGAATTGGTTGGGAAAGAGGAAAGTTAATGGAGCTCGGGGAGAGATGTGTGGTACCTAACAAGTAAAGTAAGACCTAGATGAAGCTTGGTGCATGAGTAAGGGAAGTTGAAGGTAAGAATATGACAATCTATTAGTTTGGTTCAATCCATTAGTATAAATTGATAGTGGCAATACAATCATGAGGAAGGTAACATGAAAAGTGAAGTAAATGGATCTGTGGTGTCATATGCCTTGACTATGTTAGGAATGATTGTTCTCAATGTTGTGCATGGTGTGCACAGATAAAGGGAGTTCTCTTAACCTTGACCTTATGCTATCTGGTAATTATGTTATGATCATGTTTATGTTGATGTTTATATATGTATACACGTATGTATGTATGTATGTCATGTCTAACAGGGTCGTCATGGATCATTTTTGTTGTGTACATGTTGTACAAGTGGTGTCGTGTACATGTGGCATTGTGTACACATTGTGCAAGTGGTGTCGTGTACATGTGATGTTGTGTACATGAAGTGCAAGAGGTGTTGTGTATAGATGGTATTGTGTACATGTGGTATTGGTGTACATGCTGTATTATGTGCATGTCGTACATTCTCCGTTGTGGGCATGTATTACTATGTATGCGTATTGTGTAGTCATGGTATCGTGACATGTGTATTCGTTGTGTTTAACTCTGTGTACGTATATGTATTGTGTTGTACATCAGTTGTAGGTGTATGTATTGTGTGGTGGTGTACATAGGATGTAGCTGTATGTATTATGTTGCGTTGTACACTGGGTGTAGGTGTATGTGTTGTATGTTAGGTGTAGATGCATGTATTACATGGTGTTGTATGTCGTGTGTGGTTGTATGTGTGTGATGGGCACTATTTGTACGTGCACATGGTTGAGGAGAAGGCACTGGGTCTTTGTCAAGTATGGAAACCGATCCTGTGTGTATGGAATAAGGACAAAGGTAGAAGCTAAGGATTGATTAAATGATAAGTATCAATATTTTATTTCAGTTTTGTTATGCATGTGATGTATGATTTTGATCTATGATGATTACATGTGATTTATGATTCTAGTTTATGATGGTTACATGTGATTTATGATTTTGATCTATGATGGTTGTGTTTTGAGCTAACCTAATGTGATATTTTTATACATATTGATTTGGTCAAAGATGCTAGTCTGTCTTGTTGTGATAGGAAGTAAATAGGATCGCAAATGTACCTTATTGACGTGCCACCAATGAGGTATGATTTGAAGTCATTTCAATTTATTTTGCATCTATTGGAAATTATGTGCTTGGAACAAGAAAACATGAAATTCCCGGTTGGGTGGTCGAAACAAATGGCAATCATTAGTAGAAACAACAAAGGAATTGGAAAATGAAGCAGTATGCTTATAAAGCACTTCAGGAGTAGGGCCATTGTGGGACACTGGTAACCAATAGTGTCCATTGATTTCCATGAGCATGCTATGACCGGTATGATGGTTTTAAGTTAGGGATATGCCTTGGTTTTTGTATCTTCCAATGCAAGGAAGCCTTGCTAAGGCATGGGCTGCTCGGGATGGGGGTGCCAGCGAAACTTGGAAGGTGTGTGACTGTATGGAAGGGGGTGACCGGATTGCCCAAGGAACTATGTAGAACAGAAGGGAAGGTTAGAGATGATTTTTTTTTTGTTATTAGCATTTCCAGATGGAATCATATGCACACTAGGAGTGTGAGCTGGAAAAATGACCCGATAACTGTTCGCTGAGAGGACAAGTGGCGCAGGATTATAGTGTTAGACATTAGATGTAGATTTGACTTTGACAATGCATTCTAGACTTCCTAGGAAGGAGGTGAATCCTGGTATTACTTTGAGGGTGGAGGCGTGAGCCTCTGGATTCTCGTGTTGCGAATGCAGGCATCGTATCATTTATTTTCAAGTTGAACAAATGTGCAAATGTGTATATGTGTGTATTATTGTAAATAATGTATCGAGCTAGATTTATAAAGCTCCATAGAAAGTATGATTATTTGTTGATTGAAGAAAATGTGTATGTGTGTATATGTGGTTATTACTGTAAATAACATTATGAGTTGTGTTATAAATCTCCAATAAATAGTATGTTTGTCATGTTTTAGCATATGTTCATTGTAAATATTGTGACGCGCTATTGTACAAAGTGCCATGGAAAATATGTTTTGTTTTTGTTTTTGTTTGTTTGTTTTTTTTGTTTTTTTGTTTGTTTTTTTTTGTTTTTAGTCTTGTTGGTTACAGTTTTCATTGAACACTAAGGATGGTGTTCCCCAAAGGGGTAGGGTTCTGTAATAGCCCTAGTTCAAAATCCATGTAAAAATATATAAGACCACGATAGATGGGACACACTGAAACACCCTTCTCCCACATCCACCCAAGTAACCATGCCAACCAAGGTAAATATGACATGAGAGGCTACAATGATCAAATTTGAACTCCTATGTGACCTTAATGAAGTGGAATCGATGGAAACATCACACACAATCATAGAACATCAGCTTCAAAATCCCCAGGAGACACGTGAGCCACTCAGACAAATTGTCCTTAGCCTTTAGGTCTTATTAATGTTTTGGATCTCTTAGGCCATAGTCGCTCTCATGCTATGGGAAAGGGAGTGACCAGAAACCCAAAGTCACTCTCACAGGCTTGCCTACCAGCAACTAGAGACCAAAGTTGCCAGTTTTGTGCCAGCGACCTTGATATTTAAGCCCATTTTTCAGGCCCAGAGCCCAGGTCACTTCCATGAATGGATTCATAGCTTGGAATAAGTAAAATTACAAGGAAACAATGATGCAAAAGCAATAAGATGAACAAGTCCATAAGCAGATCCCTACTAGCCATTATAGAAATTTCGTCAAACATATCATCAACATGTAACCTACATGTGTAAACAACAAAATTAAGTGTAGGGATCTCATATTTATCTGAGAATCGCTATGAAACGTTGTTCCCTCATAATTTTTTGCATTATCATCGATTAGGTCATAGACACATTATCCATTCATGTACAAGTAAAAACATGCTGAGAGCCATACATAGTTGTTGCCATAAAATATACATATAACCAACATAATAGGAACATAATTACAATAAACATATCATCCATCAAAATCCACATATACATCAATAGATTTACACATGAAAATTAAGGGAATGAATTTTCTCATTAATGAATGCAATGAACCAAGAAAAGATGGGAGTACCAGATTACACCTGACCATAGATTGGCGGATCCAAGTCTTTCTTCATCCAATCACCCTCGTTCCATATTCCAAGCATGAATGTGGGACTCATAGAACACACCAAAAATAATGGACGACACTGAAGTTCTCCACCTACACCATCAGGAATTTGAGTGCCTTCTAGTCTCTCAGGCTTTACCACAATCCATAGTCTGATCCAGGGATCAGTAGGAACTACACCAAGACATACTCTCCAGTATTTACCCTACATTCCATCTTGGGACTACTAGGTCCAAAGGAGAGAATCCACCTCTTGGCTTTACCGTATATCCCGTCATTCACCGGAAAGGATTCCTAGGCCCACTGAGGCACACAATATAGCTTTACCATAACCCATAGCCTAGTTTAGAGGTTACTAGGCCAGTGGCTTGACCGTGATCCACAGTGGTTTTTAGGGACCACTAGGCCATGTGTTTGTCAGGAGGGAGATCCACCCCAGCCGGCTTTGAATCCAATTTGGCCAGCCACATTAACCGAATGTGAGAACCCATCTCATCAAAGTTATCAGGAAATGACAAGGCTAGGCTGAAGAACACTACCACACCTAGAAAAACCCATGCCATGATGGAAAAGAACCACATGCAATCCCATGCATGCCAAATCTAGCAAGGAAAATACACATGCAAGTCGATATCTATAATGAAGCCTACTATAGCTGCTTATCCTACCTTTCCCTGCCTAATCCTTGCTTCCTCTTGCCTTCTTTTCCTTTCTTGATCCAATGCCAAAGTTATCTAAGAAAACTCTAAGTGTCGAAGAGTATGAGAGAAAGAGATAACAATGAGAGAACTCTAAAACTCAACTGACAAAAGGGTACACTGACCAATCTTTCCCATTGATCCCCAGAAGCCTTTTTATCAATGAGGCCTCTATTTTCTTCAATTACCATTATTTTCCTTCATTTTCCTCCTCACATGAAACCTGTGACCTTTCACCTTCCTTTTCTCCTAATTTCCATTTATTTCATAAATAAATGTGCGAAAAATGCCATTTTTCCTTTCCAAAGTCTTAGCCCTTGCCTTTTATAATTTCATTAGCCATAATAAATTGAATCAACACCCACTAGGATGTCTTACCCACAATTCAACATGGAATACGTGTCCCATCACTGTGGCCTTATATATATTTACATGGATTTTTAACCAGGGTTGTTACAAAACCTTCCCCCTTGGGGAAACATCATCCTCAGTGTTCAATGACACCTATAACCAACAAGACCACTAAGAAAAACATACTACCCATGGAACTTTATAACACAGCTCATTGGAGTATTTACAATGACTGACCTACTAAAAAGCAAAACATCATGACAACATGACCAAATAATAACCATACCACATACTAGAGCTTTATAACACAACTCATTATGGTATTTACAATAACCACATATACACATATGCACATTTTCTAAATCAACAAATAAAAGGATACGATGCCCATATTAATCAACAAAGGAGTCTAGAGGATCCAACCTCCACCCCCAAAAGTAGTACCAGGATTTATCTCCTTCCAATGAAGTCCAGAACCCACAACAAAGTGAAATTTGCATCCAACATCAAACGTTATAATCATGTGCCACTTGTCCTCTCATTGAACATTTATCAGCTCATTGTTCCAGGGTACACTGCCAATGTGCATCTAATTCCATCTGGAAATGCTAATGACCAAAACAAATCCATCCACGACCTTCCCTTCTCTACTACACAATCTCTCGGGTAATCCAGTCAATCCCTTTTGTGCAGTCACTCATCCTCCAAGTTCCGCTGGCACCCCCATCTTGGGCAGTCAATCCCTTGGCAAGGCTTCCTCACATCGGAATATACAAAAACCAAGGCATATCCCTACCTCAAAACCATCATACCGGTCATAGGATTCTCATGGAAATCAATGGACACTTTTGGGTACTTGTGTCCCATAATGGTCGTGCTCCTGAATGCTTTACCATCATACTATTTCCTGTCATAATTTCTTTCACTACTTCTGCTAATTCTTGTAGTCAATTTCAACCACCCAACTGGGCATGTTCATGCATTCTTGTTCAAGGAAAATAAATTACATTAGATTTAAACTAAATTGAAATAAATTCACATCATACCTCATTGGTAGCTCGTTAATAAGGTACATTCGCAATCCTGTTCACTTCCTATCACAACAAGTTAAACTAACTTTCTGATCAAAACATCATGCATAAACATATCACATCTGGTTAGCTCAAACACAACCATCATAGATCAACATCATAAATCACATGTAACCATCATAAAACATAACCATAGATCACAGATAATCATCATATACCATAATCATAAATCACATGCATGATAAAACTAAATAAAATGTTGATACTTATCCTTTCATCAATCCTTAAGTTCTACCTCTGTCTTTAGTTTGTACACACTCTAGATTGGTTTCCACACCAAACAAACACCAAATGCCTTCTCCTAAATGATGTGCATGTACACATAGTGTGCATCACACAGATACAATCACACACTGCATACAACACGATGCAATACATGCACCTACACATGACATACAACACATACATCTACACCCAATGTATGACATGGCACATTACATGTGCCTACACCCAATGTACAACATTAAGAATGCACAGATCATAATACCATGACTATACAATGCGCATACATAGTACCGCATCCCTACAACATAGCATGTACGACCTGCACTTAATCCCACATGTACAAAGCACCACCTTCACAATGTGTGCACAACATCACATGTACACGACACCACCTGCACAACATGTACACACCGCCTCATGTACATTGCACCATTGTACAACGTGTACACAATACCACATGTACACAGTACCACACGCACGATCAGTACACGACACCACATTTACACAACGCCACATGTACACCGCACCACATGCACACAGTGCTACTTGTACAACATGTACCCAACACCACATGCACACAACACGACTTGTACAATCATACACACAAAACCATATGTACGTAGCACCACATGTACAACATGCATGCAACACCACCTGTACATAGCACTGCATATCCAACATGTCCATAGGATCATCTATACACAACACTTCATATCCAATCATGCACACAACACCATATGAAATATTCGCACAACACTATATTTACCATCCTGTACATAACATTACATAAACAACATGTACACACACTATATATACACAACACCGCATGTGCACACATCATAGATGCAACATGTACATCATATACAACATTTCCACAACAATAGTACCACACATCCAAAACCACACTATCCTTACCAAGAAACCTTGCTTCCAGTGCCTTATCCATGCTCATCCTAGCATGTCGCAGACCACAATGGTTTCACTTTTTTGATGTATCCCTCAGTATAGCCTGTCCATAACATAAGAATAGGCATAATACAAGCATACAATATAAATTCATATTAACATGATACTGACCTCATATATTTTTCATGACTACTCTTCCCACTTGATTCCTCTTAACCAGGAACCTCTTCATGTCATTAGTGTGTGTAAGAAATCATTCCTCCACAAGAATGATTCCTGATGAGCCTGCCAGACAGTGACATAGATACATGGACACATACATACATATACATAAACATTAGTATAAACAATTATGAACATGTCAGACAATGATATGCATACATAAATATATCTACACATAAATGTTAGCATTAATAATCATGATCCATGACAGCGTTACCAAACTTGACATACATACACACCTACATGCATACATATATAGACTTCAGCATAATCATGATCATAACATAATTACTTGATATCAAGGTCAAGGTTGAAGAGAAATTCCTTTATTCAAGCAACATATGCGCAACATTAAGAACAATTGTTCGCAACATAGGCAAGGCATCTGATGCCTTAGATCCATTTACTTTACCTTTTTGGTTACATCTCTCATGACTTTACTACCACCGTCCATTTATCACAATGGACCCATCCAGTCCAACTAGTTTTCATAGTCTTACCTTCCACTACGCTTCCTTATGCACCAAGCTTCATCTGTGTCTTACATTACTTGTTGGGTACCACATAGCTCTCCCCGAGTTCCATTAACTTTCCTCTTTCCAACCAATTCTAAGACTCAAAACAATAAAATGAAATACTAAGAAGAATAAAACCATGAAAATTGATAACAACACAACACCGCAATAAAGTGGCATAGCTATGCACCAGACACAATCAAAATTTCAAATCAAGTGCAAAAATCTAAAAATACCAAAAGAAAAAGACTAACAACAGACACCATGACTTAATCCCCATGGTTCCCAAGGAAAACTCGACCTAGGCCTTCTTCAAGATTCATGGCAATCTCTTTGCCATGCAATCCCCTACATCATACCGCCATAAGCACATTACTGTGAGTGCATAAATAAATATAACAATACACAAGATACCTTATCTTGTTGTGCCAAGCACATTGGCTTGTAACTGAACATGTCCATGTCATCTCTCACAAGACTCCAATTCCCTTGACAAATCCACCTATAACTAGAGACTAATTAATATACCTGTCAATTACATGTCCATGAATATAACACATATCCACATAATTTCAGACAAATCAAGGTTAAGAAGACTTCTTGCATGCAAAGTACTCATTCGTTTAGAATTAGGGTTTCCAAACATAGCTAAAGGAATTCTTTCCCAATTCTTTTCTTTTACCTTTTTTACTTTGCTACAATTGAGTCTTACAATGTACTATCACATCACCCAACTGTTAGTAATATAAACACATCAACTATTACTTTGTCACACTAATACCAAGCATGTTTCCTACAATTGCTCACACATGTCAACCACATGTTCCAAATATCAAGACAATAGTATCTATCAATTTGAAATAAACCTTTACCAAGACTAACAATCATGTCATAATCCATAATCAACTCATAGTCATTAGACATAATGCTACAACTGTCACCTACTACACTCAAGTACATATCAAATGTCTCAACACATATGTATAAGTACAACCATCTTAAAACAATATCATTTCTTCATGCAACCCTATAGACTCATACCCATATCATGAAATTAATCAAACATTTAAGCAAGCTATGAACACACCATGTTACATAAATCAACTAGACAACATAATCAAACAACCAAGTACCAAATATGTGACATAAGAAAACTCATGCCTTAATGTATCTCAAGGGAGGCTATCTTGTCTGCATGATCAATCTAGTTAGCATGATATAACTTCACAAGGTATCAAAACAAGCATGAATAAGATCATGATATCCATAATAGTCACTAACTAGCATGTTCACATCATAAGCTCATAAATATTTTTCGTTCATGCATAACAATCACATATGCAAAGTCAATCCAAATTAGTACAACACCATATCACAAATATGTCAGCTCATACCTGGATTTCGTCACCACAACCATCTGCATAGGCCAAACCAGGTAAACACAATGCATATAACATCAAGATCTTTAATGCAATCAACATAACCATCACACATATGACCAATCCAAATTACAACGTCAAGATCTCAATGAAATATCCCTTATCATCAAGTTAATAACATATAACAAAACATAAGCTATATATCATGCTCATCAACAACATATAACATAATCATAAAGTTATCTAACATAAAACAACAATAGCAATGCATACAACCACATGTTACATCATTCTTGACTACCTGACTCATGTACATATGACTATGCTAGTCAACTATCATCTATCATGTACATCACCATAACATCAAAAGACGTATACAGAAAGCTAATGTATATAACGCTAATGCATATAACAATCCTTAACCTACATACCTACATGCCAAACATACAATACTTGTATGTTTCTCTTATCTTACCCCAAGGTCTAATGCCACAAACTCATTATGATGATCTGCATCTACTACTCTATCTCAGCCAACACATTAGCGTCATGACAACCAATAGCACCATGATGACCTAAATTGCATACCATAACTTCACAAGGCATGTTTGACATACTATTCATGCATAACTATAACCAAGACCATACATGCATAATGACTGCATATAGACATATAACACATCAGTACAAAACCATATACACATCCTTTTTAGCTAGAGTCTAGTCATCAATGCATGAGCATATCAACTTCACAAACCATGACCTCATGTATGAAAATAACCATTACTACATTGTACGCATTGCCACATGCAACCATAAACATGCATAAGAAATTCATAATCAACTACGCATATGCATGAATGCTTGTAGTCGAGCATAATCGATCAATTCTTGTAACCAACCTACAAGACTGATACATGTAATCAAGCATGCAAGAAGGCAACCTACCATACAAAGATGTGATCAAGCGACATACAACAACATGTAACCAGTCATAACTCATGATGATGCATTCCAAAAAATCAACATCAAGTTCCTCATGACAACCTTACTACAACCATGATCAACATTATGCAATGAAACAAGCACATGGAATGAAAGTGTAAGAGACACAGATGCAACTGACATGCATTCATGACCAACACACACCACCCATCTAGTCCGAGGGGTGAACCATGCTCTGATACCACTCTATAACGCCCTCCTCCCACATCCACCTAAGTAATCATGCCAACCAGGGTAAACATGAGGTGAGAGGCTACTATGATCATATTCAACCTCCTATGTGACCTTAAGGAAGTGGAATCGACAGAAAAATCACACACAATCATCCAACATCAACTTCAAAATCATCAAGAGACATGTCAACCACTCAGACAACCTGTCCCTGGGTCCCACTGATGTTATGGATCTCTTAGGCCACAGTCGCTCTCATGCTATGGGCAAGGGAGTGACCAGAAACCCAAAGTCTCTTTCATAGGCTTGTCTGCTAGTGAGAAGAGACCAAATTTGTTAGTTCTATGCCAACAACCCTAAGATTTAAACCCCTTTTTCAGGCCCAAATCCTAAGTCACTGCCCATGATGGAGTGATAGCTTAGAATGAGTAAAATTACAGGGAAACAATGATGCAGAAGAAATAATTTGAGCAAGACCATAACTAGACCCCTACTAGCCGTGACAGGCATTTCGTCAAACATATCATCAACATGTAACATACATGTATAAAAAACAAAATTAAGTGTAGGGATCTCATACTTATCTCAAAATCGCTATGAACCATTGTTCCCTCATGTCATTTTCTCGATTATCATCTATTAGGTAATAGACACATTATCCAATCATGTATAAGTAAAAACATGCTTAGAGCCATACATAACTGTTGTCATAAAATATAAATATAACCAACATAATAGGAACATAATTACCATAAACATATCAACCATCAAAACCCAAATATACATTAATACATTTACACATGAAAATCAAGGGAATGAATTTTCTCATTAATGAATGCAATGAACCAACCAAAGATGGGACTACCATGTTCCACCCAACCATAGATTGGCTGACCCAAGTCTCTCTTCAGCCAATCATCCCCGTGCCATCTTCCAAGCATGAATTTGGGACTCATAGAACACACCAAAAACACAAACAAGCATGGATTCCACCTGAGTTCTCCACCTACACTGTGAGGAATTTGAGTGCCTCCTAGTTTCTCAGGCTTTACCGCAATTCACAGTCTGATCCAAGTATCACTAGGCCCTACACTTAGACATACTCTCCAGGCTTTATCATACATCCCATCCCGGGACTAATAGGCCGAATGGAGAGAAAATCCACCTCTTGGCTTTACCGTATAGCCTACCATTCACCGAAAAGGATTCCTAGGCCCACCGAGGTGCACAATTTGGCTTTACTGCAATGCATAGTCTGGTTCATAGGTTACTAGTCTAGTGGCTTTATCGTGCTCCATAGTATGGTTTAGGGATCACTAGGATATGTGTTTGTCAGCTTAGAGATCCACCCCACTCAACTTCAGATCCAATCCGGCCATCCCAGATTAACTAAATGTGAGAACCCATCTTATCAAAGCTATTAGGAAATCGAAAGTCTAGGTTGAAGAACACTACTACACCTAGAAAAACCCATGCCATCATGGTAAAGAACCACATGCAATCCCATGCATGCCAAATCTAGCAAGGAAAATACACACTCAAGTCAATACCTGTAATGAAACTGTTGTAGCTGCTTGATCCTACCTTTGCTTACCTGATATTTGCTTCCTCTTGCCTTCTTTTCCTTTCTTGATCCAATTCCAAAGTGCTCTAAGAAAACTCTAAGTGTCCAAGAGTATGAGAGAAAGAGAGAATAATGAGAGAGCTCCAAAACTCAGCTGACAAAAGGTTACACTAACCAAGCTTGCCCACTGATTCACAGAAGCCTTTTTATCAATGAGGCCTCTATTTTATTCAATTTCCATTATTTTCCTTCATTTTCCTCCTCACATGCAACCTGTGATCTTTCACCTTCATATTCTCCTAATTTTAATTATTTTCATAAATAAATATGCCAAAAATGCCATTTTGCCTTTCTAGAGCCTTAGCCCTTGGCTTTGCCAATTTACTTAAGCATAGTAAACCGAATCAACACCCACTAGGATGTCTTTCCCACCATTAAGCATGGAATATGTGTCCCATCACTGTGGTCTTATATATGTTTACATGGATTTTTAATCAAGGTTTTTACACACGTATTCCAAGTTGAATGGTGTGAAAAAACATCCTAGTGAGGTGTGACTTTGGTTTATTATGGCTAAGGGAATTTTCAAAGGCAATGGAAAAGGCTTTGAAAATGAAAAATGGCATTTTTAGCACATTTATTTATGAAAATAATGTAAATTAGGAGAAAAGGGAGGTGAAAGGTCACAGGTTGCATGTGAGGAGGAAAATGAAGGAAATTGAATAAAATAGAGACCTCATTGATAAAAAGGTTTCTGAGAATCAGTGGACAAGCTTGGTTAGTGTAACATTTTATCAGTTCACTTTTGGAGCTCTCTCAGTATTATCTCTCTCTCTCTCACTCTTGGGCACTCAGAGTTTTCTTGGAGCACTCTTGGAGTGTGTGGCATACTTGGAGTTTTGGAGCAAGAAGGCAAAGGAAGAGAAGGAAAGCACAACAGGACATTGGGATCAACAACTACAATGGTTTATTCTTGCAAGTACTGAGTTTCATGTATATCTTCCTCACTAATTTTTGCATGTATGGCACATGCATGTGGTTTATGGGTCATGATATTTCATCGGCATGGAGGATTTCCTAGATTGATAGTGGATTTTCCTAGTATTTCCATTTCCTGGATAGCCATGGTATTGTGGGTTCCTTTCTTTGTTTTCTAGTTAGTTCTCATGTTTCCTTATCTTGGTTTGAGTTACTATTTTCTGGAAGCCCTGGTTGGACAAACACTCTAGAGGTCCTGTAACAGCTTTGGTTGAGTTATAGTCCTAGAAGACGTGGTTAGAAAAACACACTAGAAGCCCTAGGTGGGTAGGCATTACTAGCCCTGGAAGCCCTGATTGGACAAACGCTCCGGAATCTCAGAATAAGTTGTGGGTTGAGTTACTAGTCCTTGAAGCCTTGGTTGGAACAAACACTCTAGGGCACTCGAAGGCTTGGGTAGAGACCAATCTGATGATGGTTTTGTGATTTCCGACAGTGAGGTGGAATCATTGTTTGATGGGTTGAGGTGGATGGCCTTTGGAAGCCCTGAATGGTTTTGGATTGATTTTTTTTATGAGATCCCACATTCATGCTCAGAATATGGAACAAGGGTGAATGGATGAAGAGAGATTTGGCTCAGGTACTCTATGGTCGGGTGGAACATGGTAGTCCCATCTCAGGTTTCGACTTTGCATGATCAATATGACGTTATTTATCCTTGTATTTCTATGAGTATTATACTGGTTTATATGTGGATCATATGGTTGTGATTTCCTTGGTATTTTTAATGCTATCATCTTGGTTATGTACATGTTTTATGACATTAGCCATTTATGGCTCTCATCATGTTTTTATTTGTAAATAAATGAACGATCTATTTATGACCTATGGGACGAAATGATAGTTAATGTGTTGAGGCATCAATGCTTCTTAGTGATTCTCACGTGAGTATGAGACCCCTATGCCTAGATCTACTATTTACACCTCTAGATTACATATTCATGGTATGTTTGATGAAATGCCTGTCATGGCTAGTAGCAGTCAAGTCAAGGGCTTGTTCAAGTATTTTCATTTTCCTCATTTTTTCCTTGTTATCTTTCTGTTATGAAGGTGTCATTCAATTTTGGGCAGTGACCTAGGCTTTGGGCCTGGAAAAGTGGCTCAAATCCTAGATAAGCTAGCACAAAACCGAGAAAAATGGTTCGTGGATGTTGGCATGCCTTGTCATGAGAGCGTCCAGAGCCTCCTGGACCCTATCAGGCCCATAGCATGGGAGTGTCCATAGGTCAAGAGGTCTAAAACCTCAGTGGGACCGAGGGATTGGTTACTAGATGTGTTGGGATGGTTCTTAGGGGTCTTGTAGCTGATGCAGAAGGTTTGTATGATGTGTTTCCATCCATTCCATTTCCTTAAGGTCACCTAGGAGGTTGAATCCAATTATTATAGCCTCTTGTCACATGTTTACCCTAGTGAGCTTATTACTTGGGTAGATGTGGGAGGAGGGTGTTACACCTTTCCATTTATGGATAGCGATGGTGTGATTGGTTCTCTTTTAGTTGATTAAGATGGATTGTTGGATGGTGTCAAAACTAAGTGAGGTGGTCTTTGAAAGAAAGAACACATGGCCTAGGAATCCCTTAACCAAACTGGGATTGTGCTAAAGCCAAATTTTGTGTGCCTCGATGGGCCTAGGAATCCTTGACCGTTGTATGGAGGGATATATAGTAAAGCCTAGATGTGTGTGCCCTTGATCAAGCTTAACAATCCTTGGCTAATAGATGGAAATATATATAGTAAATCTAGGAGGCTGGAGTCTTGATTAGGTCTAGGAATCCTCGACCATTGTATGACGTGATATACGGTAAAGCCTAGAGACTAGGAGACAGGAAAATTCCTCATAGTGTAGGTGGAGAAATCCGGTGGCATCCATGCTTGTTTAGGGCCTAATGATCTAGTGGGTATTGTGGTAAAGCATGTGGAAACCTAGTTTGGTTTGGTTTTTAGTCCCACACTTACTCTTGGAATATGGCACAGGGGTGATTGGCTGAAAGAAAGATTTGGTTCAACCAATCTATGGTTGGCTGGTTCATGGAAGTCCCATAACTGGATGGCTTTAGAATTCATTAATAAGAGATCTTTTTCCTTAGTATATCATGTGTAAATGTACTAACTTATATGTGGATTTTATGGTTGTTATATTCTTGTATTTATGTTGGCAATATGTTGGTTATAAGTATGTTCTATGACATACTTGATGTATGGTTTCCATCATGTTTTGATTATTGGTTGAAAGTAAAATGAATATATGACCTAATATATGATCATGTAACTATTGTGATAATGCAAAAATGATTCTTTATGAATTTTAGATAAGTATGAGACCCCTATGTTGATCTATGTTGTTATGACCTGTAGATTACATATTTGTGACGTGTTTGACATAATGCTTGTCATGGCTAATAGGAGTCGAGTCAATTCATTGATCAAGTCTTTACATTAGTACCTTTGTTTCAATTTCATTTATCATTTCTGAAGATTTCACGAAGTTCTCAGCAGTGACGTGAGTCTTGACCTTGAAAATGTGGCACAAAATTTGGGGTCACTAGCTCAGAACTAGCTGAAAACATCCACAGTTGTTGGCATGCCCATGTTGTGGGAGTTATTGGAATGCCTCAGTCGCATGCATGTCTTGTCATGGGAGTGATTGGGGGTCCAGATCAGTGAAATGTCAAGCTTCCTCAGGGGTTTGTCACCTGGAAGGGTTTTTTGGCTCCTGAAGGTTTTGTAGCATGTGTGGAAGGTCAGAATGGTTTTGTTTCATCAGTTCCAGTTCCTTACCTATACATTTGGAGTTGAATCACATCATAATAGCCTCTTGTCACATGTTTACCCTAGTGGATTGGTTAACTTGGGTAAATGTGGGAGGGGGGTGTTACAGAGTGGTATCAGGGCGAGTTCCATTCTCTTTAGGTGATGTCTAGTTTTTGTTATCTTTCGGTGATATCTGATACCATAGAGTGGAATCAGAGCTGGTTCCATTCTCTTTCGGTGATGTTTGGTTTCTGTTCTCTTTGGGTGAATATGATACCACAGAGTGGTATCAGAGCATGGTTCAACACTTGGAATGGATGGGAATAATGTGTTTTCCATGCATGCATGTAGGTTGTACACGTGCTTCTTATGTATGAATGGTAGTGGTCACTGTTACAGCTTTGTTTCCATGTAGGAGTTGATGATGTTGTCATTGGGATGCTTTAGTCATGAATGGATGTCAGTTGAATATGCATTTGATATGCATATCAATGTCTATATGTTGTTATGCATGCATTGTCATGGTCATTGTTTTATCTTTGTAGACATTTCTAGGCTGAGGAGCTGTGCCAAAGAATCTAAATAAGGATTTTGATTTAACTGGATGACTGGTGTATTAAACCAATAAATATTTGTAAATTATAAGTATTTCTAAGAAGATTAAAGGGTCGATTTTCATTCATAACAGAATTAATCCTTAAATTGATTTGAGAAGGAAAAAATTAAGGTATATAATTATTAAACATTCATAATGAATATCTAAATGATCATATATAGTTGATGTGTGCAAAAACTTTCTACATCCAAACAATACATGCTCAAGAGATGACAAAAGGCAATACTTGAAAGATTTAGAGGAATTAACTAAGACAAATTGTTTAATAATCTCTTTTAATGATTATAACTTTGTAGAGGGTTCTCAAGGATATTGATTTTCAATATAGCCTTGCCCAAGCTCCTATGTTACCTTGAACATGTGTAGAAATAAATATGAAAGAACATAAATGAATAAGATGACAAACTCACATGAATACACAAGTTATTAAGAATGAAACTAGAATCGTTCAATTATCTTCAGAAATAGCTCAAAATATTACAATCATGTCCTGGATCATTACAAGGGTTCAACTTTTTCTTCTTCGAATTACACCATACTTATAGAGTGTAATTCCAAAATATCTAGGTCTGAAAATAAAATTTATTACAAAAATAAATATAATCTAAAATTGTTTTGGATTTACAAAAAATAGAATAGAGAAGTAGCTATTTCAAGTTGATTTGAATAATCAACACACATTTCAAGGTTGTTATTTGATGATTGTTGTTGGAAATTAAATTTTATGTTCGCTGCCCCTACTATCTTTCATTATGCTCCTATTTTTCTGCCTTCTAATCACTTAAATATTGCATTGTGTTCTATTCGATGAGCTCAAGTAACTTGTCCCATTTTTTATTGTTTGGGATAGAAAATTATGTTACCATCCTATATGCCTCATCAACTTCTGTGTACTTTTCAAAAGTTGGCCTAGCTAAAAATAAATGATGAACTTCGTGTTGAATAAACAGATCATATTCTAGGCCTTCCATGAAAGCTTTACCACTCATTATCCCTCTTATTTTGGAAAAATTGGTTTTATCTAATGTTATTTCATGTAACTTGTGCTCATAATTCTCTAGTGGAATCAATTGGCCACTAGAGTCTCGCAGATTTGGGAGTCCTTTTTGGCACAAAGAATTAAACTTTCTATGAAATTTTCTGATTTGTACTTCTAAGTTTTGGCACTTGTTTTCTAACTGTAACATTAGATTTCTCCTTGTCAACACTTTCCTTGTTTGTAGGACTGCACCAGCTCTGTTTTCAACTCCAAATTTTTCAAGATCTTCTTTTATTTTGGAATCCAAGACTTTGATTATTCTGGTAGCTTCTCCTACCTTGTGATCAAAATATTCTTTAATCTTTGCCACTGCTACCTTTGACTTCTGTAATAATTCCTCCTACAAAAAAATGATTTCAATTGATGACCATAATTCAATTAAGGATGCATTAATATCAATCCAAATTTTTTCTTGGACTTGGGATAATGTTTATGCAATTAAAGATTCATTCTCATATATCTCTAATTTCTTAGTCAATTGGTAATTTTTCTTTATTTTAGCCAAATATGCATTATTAATTTTTATCTTTTTGTCTCAGATATTTTCTAGTTGAACTTTGAGTTTTTCAATTTCCTTATCTTTTAGAGATAAATCTCTCATGGTTCTGGATAACTATTTTGTTGAATTTTGACTAGTAGACTTTATTTCCGTTTTGGACATTGTTGTTGTAGATGTTCCCGCTGTAGATTTCCCTACTCCAGTGTTGATTTGGACCTCTCTATCCTTAATCAATTTTTCCATTTCTGTCTCCATTTTCTGAATCTGTATATTATGCTCAACAATCATTTGAAGCATGGTCTCCTTCTCTTTTTCTAGCTTACTCACTTCTTGTGCCCGTGGATGTTCCTTTCTTGGAAGTTCTAATTGTTTCCTCAAATCTTGGATATCTACATTTATGCTTTTGACTATTTCTTCTGTTTCCTTTACATCTTTAGGATCCAATCCTAATTTCAAAATCAGGTCTTCAAGTCCCTTAATCTTGGTATCCTTAGCTAGAGAAGACATATTTTCTAGCTTCAATTGAGAATGGATATTGTTCAATGATGCTTGCATCTTAGAAGCTTCCATGGCAGAAATTGTCAAATATGTATAAATCATCTCCCCTACTTGCTTGTGAAGATCAATATGATCTATGGGATGAATTTTTTTAGTATCAAAAGAAAACAAAGAAGTTTTATAATCTTTAGCAGTTTTAGGCACAAGGACCTTTGGTTCCAAAAATGCTAATTGGAACTGTCCCTTTTCACTATCCAGGGAAGAAAGTAATCTGGTCTGTGTTGTAGAAGATTGTTTCCAAAATTATGCATATGTTGAAGTTTTTAGTACTTCATTCTTCTTTTTCATCTCTAAAAATATTGAAAATATACTTTGTTGCCTTGAAGAAGGAGAAGAAGGAGAAGGAGAATCTATTCTAATATCTTCAATTTGCTGCAATGAAAATGGAGATTCTCCTGTAAGAATAATTGTAGAAGGTCCTTCTAGAAGTTTGAGCTTCCGAGGATTCTTCTTCATCATTATTTGTTGTCTTTCTTCTCTTCATCACTTTGAATGTTGTTTGTTGTAAATCTGATTCAATGGAGACTGACTTTCTCTTGGCCTTTTTAATTCTTTTTCTGTGGTTTTTGGAGTCTCTAATACTGTCTGATTGGATATTACTTCCTCAACTTCCTACAAAGTATTTTCCTCCCATTCTTCTTTATTGCCATATTGTTCAATTTTTGGTTTTTCCACATGAACATAGGATGCTAACTTTTGTGCAACTCTAATTGATTATATAACTCCTAGTGGATCATAAGACCAACGAAAACTCAATTTGAACTTCAACTATTTCAATAAATCAATTAGCACTCTCTCTACAGCTCTTATGTTGACTATGAATGGGCCAACTTATGCTTTTAGTTTGAACTGGGCTTTTTATTTTCTAGAAACAAAATGAACATCATCTACATTCATCTTTTGCCTAATATATTCATGTGCAAAAACTCTCATAGGGAGAAAAATTGGCAATTTGTATGGTTGAAGCTCACATCCATAAATTATAATTTCTATTACATTTTGGTATAAATACTAGTCTCCAACCTTGGATTGTTCACTTAGATGTAGAACTCTTTTAATATGAGTTGAAATCCCAGAAACTACATCATTGTTTAACAAACAATTTTCTACATACAAGAACTGATTCACAAAATAACTAAAGGAGAATTTTTCAGAAAGTTTCCTCACTAATGAGGTCCAGTGAATAACTGATTGTGGCCTACCTATAATATCCAACTTTTGTAAATTGACTAGTGCTTGAAAGAACCTTCAACACTGAACTTTAAAAATTGATCATGAATTATGTCTGAGAGGAAGTGGATGTAATTGAACATAATAGAAGGCTTTTTACCAGAGGAAAATACTAATAAAAAACCTAAAATAACTTCATCCACCTATTGATCAGTGGGATATCGTAACAGACAAGAAACTAGATAAATGACCTGTCTAGACATCTCTATGAACATTGCAGCAAAATTAGGAGGGTTGGTCCTTGGTAATTCAAATTTCTATGGCATAAAAGATTCGAAGATATGGGCTCTTTCTGAAAAGGAAAGTTTCTGATAAATCTCCATTAATATATTAGTGGGAAAATGGTGTAAGGATTCTTGAGAATTCAACTGAAGGGTTGAAAAATTGACTCATGAGTTATATAAAACAAGGTTTCATTATTCTGAGCAATGACAACTCTCTAGCTTGGGAGATAATGAGATTCACACAAAGTAAAAAAATCTGGAAAATGATAATTCTGAGGGAAAACAAACTGAGGTAATAGGGATTCCCATAATGAAAACTCATCACTAGCATCCTGATATTTATGAAAAGCCCATTTGTGAAGTTCATATAGGTCGAACTCATGATTTGTCTCTACAAATTTGAAATGGGTGCCAACTAAAGGTAATTCATCCAAATTAATTACAAAGGGTAATACAAGACTGTCTACAGATATCTTTGATTTTCCCTTATGGGAATCCATTAGGGAAAAACATAAATAATGAGGATAATAGAAGGTAACAAAATTACCGAGAAATGAGATTATCATGAGCTAAAAATCGTTGGAGTTTACTTGCAAGTTCGAGCTAGAAGCCTTAGTTGTAGGTAGAAAATAACAAAGAATGCATTTTGGATAAGGGATGGGCTTTTAGCAAATTAATATTGATAACGAGAAAAAATTGGGGTAATGGTTAATGGCATGGGAGAATCAAATGATGATGGCTATGTATAAGGGAAACATAACAGTGAGGGAGATTGACCGAGAAATTGGAGGGAGGAGTGAGCGGAGGAAGGAGCGGTTTGCGTGGGGGGGGGGGAGTGGGGGGAGTGGTATGGAGGTGATTTACGATTTTAGGAAGATGGTTACCACAATTTCTATGGGGCTGCCACGTATTTGAAAGCAGGATCAGGAAAAATACTTTGCGGAAACACCACCCCCCCCCCCCCCCCCCCCCCCATTAACTCTCAACAACGCAAGGGGTTCGGTAATACATCGGGGGTCATTGATCTGGGAAGACTCGATGTTGTTTATTGAAAAATGAATAAACTTGAAACCCTTAGTGGTAAATCAATCAGATCACTTTATTACAATAAAATAATATATTTGAATATGCTGAGGATTATACAAAAATAAAAATGTGGCATTTAAATGTGCTCGCTATTACTAGGGATAATATATTTTTTATTCTTTCATCCCTCTTTATGTCTCTTTTTCTTATTTTTCTTTTTCTCTATTTTTTTTTTAAATCAAGGAAAAATATACAAAATATTACGGGGGTAAAAATAAGTTACAATAGTCATGGTTATGCATGTATGGTGGGTTAAACATGCTTTATGAGGTCATTATATGTAGTTTGTGTCATCATGATCATGTTGGTTGTTATGATGCTAATGTGGTGGCTCAAATAGAGAAGGAGATGCAGATCATCAAAGAGAGGTTGTAGGGGTGGACCTCGGGGTAAGAGAATATCGTCATATGGGTTTATTTGTTGGGAATGCTTGTATGATGGTTAATGATTTTATATGCACTAGGGTTATATATATGTTTTTTAGTCTATTGTTGTTGTGGTTACGTGCATGATAAATTCTAGTGAAAGAGTGTGACCATATGCACTTTTGTCGGATAGTCATGAATGATAATAACCTATTGTTGTATGAAATGTGGTCATATGCCTGATGATTATGGTCATTGCAGCTGAGGTCTTGATGTTATTATGTTTTGTGCTAATTTGGATTGACATATGCAGAGGATTATGGTTATGACAATCAGGTATGATTTAATATATTTTGATATTATGTGATACTAATCTAGACTAATTGTGCATAAGTGATTGTGATGCATGAATGGAAATTTTTTATAAGCTTATGAGGTGAACATGTTATCTAGTTACTGTTATGGATATCATGACCTTATTTATGTTTGAGTCGATATGTTGTGAAGTTAAATCATGCTAATCTAGATTGATTGTACAGACAAGATAGCCTCCCTTAAGATACATTAAGGTATGAGTTTGATTATGTCGTCTATTTGGTGTTTGAGTGTTTTATTATGTCATTTAGTTGATTTATTTAACATGATATGTTTGAAAGTGATTTGAATGTTTGTTTAATTGCATGATATGAGTATGTTTCTGCAAGATTGCAAAAATGAATGGTCTTGTCTTAGGATGGTTGTACTAACAGATTATGTTATGAAAAATTGATATGTACTTGAGTGTGAGTGTGTTCTAGTTGTAGTATTATGATTTTGACTATTAGTTGATTAGGACATGGCTGATTAGTCTTGGTAAAGGTTGATTTCAAATTAATAGATATGATGTCTTGATCTTTCGAACATGTGACTGACATATTTGAAAAGTTGCAGGGAAACATGCTTTGTATTAGCATGACAAGGTAATAGTTGATGTTTTTATATAACTAATAGTTGGATGATGTGATAGTACATAATGGGACTCAATTACAACAAGGTGAAAATTAAAAGAAAGGAACTGGGTGAGAATTCCCTTGTCTATGTTTGGAAACCATAATTCCAAATGAATGAGTGCTTTGCATACAAGAAGTATTCTTAACCTATAATTTGTATGACATTATGTGGATATATGTTATATTCGTAAACATGTATTTGACAAATATATTAAGATGGTTTTCATCTATGGATGGATTTGTCAAGGGAATGGAGTCCCTTGGGAGATTATATATGTACGAGTTTAGTTACATGTTAGCGTGTTGAGTACAACAAGGTAAGTTAATTGGTGTATTGTTATATTTATTTATACAGTGACAGTTATGTGTTTATTGCAATATGTATGATGCATGGATTGCATGACAAAAGAGACTGCCATGAAATATTGAAAAAGGCTCAAGTTGAATTTCCCTTGGAGGCATTGGGAACCCATGGGGTTGAGTCATGGTGTTTGTTGGGAGTTTTTTTCTTTTATTATTTGTGATTTGGTTGCGCTAGATTTGCAATTTGTTTTTGTCTAGTGCAAGGCCTCACCACTTTGTTTGTGGTATTGTATTGTTATTTATTTTTCATGGGTTTCTTCTTGTTTGTTTCTTGTTATTCCGTTTTGTGTTTTGAAGGTCTCGGGAATTGATTGGGAAGGAGGAAGTTAATGGAGCTCAAGGAGAGCTGAATGAAACTTAACAGGTGATGTAAGGCCCAAATGAAGCTCGGTGCATGTATAACGGTAGTTGAAGGAAAGAGTATGACAACTAGTTGGATTGGTTGGGTCCATTGATGTAAATGGATTGTGGTAGGGCAGTCATGAGAAAATTAATCAGGAAAGGTAAATTAAATAGATTTGAGGTGTCAAATGCGTTGGCTATGCTGGGAATTGTTGTTCTCAATCTTGTGCATGTTGTGCATGGATAAAGGGACTTCTCTTAACCTAGACCTTATGATATCTGGTAATTTTGTTGTGACTATGATTATGTTAATGTTTATATATGCATATATGCATGTATGTATGTATGTATGTATGTTGTTGACTAACAAGGTCATTAGGATTGTTTTGTGATAGTGTTCACGTGTATGTTAAGGGATACATCAACATAGTGAAAGCAGTATTAATTCTCTCCTCTTGTCATTGCATTATTGTTTTATCTTCAATTATTATTGGTTGATGAAAAGTATTAATTGTTATTGAAATATTTCTAATTTAAGAATTGAATTGGGCTAAAGAAATTGAAACACCATAGAGTAGTGAAAAGTTAACATTCTTGAATTCATCCCACAAGACGAGTTAAAAATCAAACCTTTTAGAGTCCTCATCATAGTTCCTACATGGCTAGGTTAATTTCTATGAATAATGATGTTTTATGTGGCATCCTCTCAAATTATAGTTGTCAATCACAATAGGTCAACTTTTGGGAGGCATAAAATTCACGTACAAGTTTCGATTTAGGAAATTTGTGTGTCTTAGGAAGGTATTGATCTGTAAATTATAGAATATAGGTCCATAGTAAGTTTATGACCGCAAAAAATCATCATTTAAGGCCTCAAAATGGCTCTCGAATCTTTTCTTCCAAAACTGTCCAAACTAAGACCATTGATAAAAATGACAGTAGAAGTTGTTCCTCCAAATTTTCCACTCTAAAAGAATGGATATGGGTTACAAATAACATCATCATCGAATACATATCAAGATCATTATTTCTATAAACCCTAATAACAACTATAATTTCATCAATATTAACTTGGATAAAATATTGTAATTCCCTAAAAGACTTCTTTCTGCGCAGAATTTAAATGTGAGAATGTTCAGTTTTCTCAAGACCTAAAGATTATTATGGATAAATATTTGTTGCATTCAATTTAAATGGTATAGATATAGATGTTGACAATATTATTCTTGTATTGTTTGATGTAATTAACTGGTATGATTAATATTAGTGTGCAAAAGAAGTTCATAAGGATTTCATGGAATAAAACAAAATCAAATTATGAAATATTATTTTACTAAATAAGAAGGGCCTAAGGTTCCATGTGAGGAATTATTTGTAGGGAAGTTATTTTAGTAACTACAAACACATTAAATACAAAGGCTAAGCTTGAATTAGAGGAAGTCCCTACATAAGGATGTGAAGCAAATATGCAAAAATAACAAAATTATGAAACAGAATATAATGAGTTATATTATTCAAAGGAACCACATTTTCAAGATACAAATCCCAAAAACCAATAACAAAGGTTGTTTCATATCACCATCGACAACAACTTGAGAAAAAAAATAACTAGGGAAATGTTGTGAGAATTAGAAAACTTACTTTGAACCCATATACAACCAAAAACATGTCAACAACATGGAACTAAAGGAGAAACTGTAATCAAGATTGAGGTGGCAAGAATGTGGTTGGACTACATGTTGACATTTCACTAGGATGGATGGATGCTCATCCTTGATACGTATTGACTACATTACTTAGTGGATCACATTATATTGATTTTTCCCATATTTCAAGGATTAAATATGTCAAGGAAAATGAAATGTAAAATACTTAGAGAGTATAATATTCAGTGCTTATCGAGGGATCAAAAAACATAATGACTATAATATCATCATAATCATGGAATATGCCAACTATGTAGTTAGAGGAAATAACATAATAATAAGAGGCAATGAGAATAAACCCAAAATCATACTTATGATAAACTAAATATACATCCAAATGATAATAGCTTGAGTGGTAGCTAGTGGGTTTAATTCCATCTCCACCCAGGTTCTATTCTTAGAACATGTTAGCCTATATGGAAAAAAGTTGAACATGTTGAAAATTGTGACGAGTAATTCCTATGTGTTCAAAGTGACAAGAAACTTTGAATATCTTAATATTGAGGTGAATAATGGTAGTTGTGGTGATTTGATCCTAGGTCTTGTCAGAGAGAGAGAGATTTTGAAGGTTGGGTATTATATTATTGTAGCAAGAATGAATTATCTAATAATTCATTATATAAGAAGTATGTGACGGTGTTACCCTACCCTAATGATTTTCTCCACATCTTGTATTTGTTCTTGTATGGATGCATTTTATATTTTTCAATTCAATGATATATCTTTTATCTATCAACATTTACTATGTTAGAGTGAAACTTAAACCCATTTAATGGTAAAATCTTCCTCCCTCTATATACGTTTACAATGGTCAAAATCCCTGGGACCCTTCCCTTATATACAAAATGTCTACAACTATCATATTACCATTGAAAGTCATATATTCTCTTTAGAGAAATTAAGTGATGGTTAAAGGGAGACCAAAGAACTTTATACTACCATCATTTGTTTTTTCTAAATCATGATTTAATTGAATATTAAATCAAAACATTATAAGAAATTAAAAAATATTTATTTTCATATCAAGTTATTTATTTTTTTATAAAAATTAATTTAAACCAAATCACAAAATTATGAAATAAACATTGTAAAGTTCATGAAAATCAATGGATATGGAACTAAACAATCATGTAGATTATAGTTGAACTTAAAAATAGAGAAATTCCTAAAATATTTGTTTTCATGTTCATGCTTATTTAACATACTTTATCATAATATACATGATAGATAATACAGTGCAAAGGCTAGTTTAAAAGGAAGATGATTTTAAAAAAAAAGGATGCGCTCATATTATAAAGCATTCTCAAATTTCCAATTACTAATTTTTAGATTATGAATTTTTTATAAAAAAATCTAATTTATATATTTCCAATTACTAATTTTTAGATTATGAATTTTTTATAAAAAAATCTAATTTATATATATAATGTATATTTTTATTTTTATTAAATTATTTAAATAATTTATTATTTATTTATTTTTCTGTCTTTTTATTAATTATCTATACATACATTTATACAGAATATCATAAATAGATCTTAAATATAGCATCAAGAACCCAAGAGACAACTTCTCATCTTGATTTCTTGAAGTGTCATAGCAGAGCGATCTTTATAAGCTTATTTAATGATAATTGCAGTCTAATCAGCCACATTAGAAGACCCAATATTCTAAAACAGATCTGACTATGGGAGGAGTTAGTGCTTTTTTGGAGCGAAATGAGACGATCCTGTTCCGTCAGATTCGGTCAAAGAAAAGTCCTTACGTTGCAGTTAAATATTTTATCGACGACATTTTGAGAAACTTTAGGTTTTGTGAATATTTAGATATTATTAAACAACCGGACATCATATGTTCAGAAGAATGAAAACGAAGGTTTCCCGTCCGCCTTCGTCCTTTAATATACAATTTTGAGTGACAACAGCTTCAAACCTAACACAGATCAATGGAAATAGCTTGGCCTGATAGAGAGCCAAAGTTTTTTCTCAATTACAATCGACTCTAATTGGCGTTTTTTTTTCAATTACAATCGTCTCTAATTGGCGTTGACACGTAGAATGGTCTAGTCCCAAACGTCATGAACCTCGATTCCATTAATTCCAAATTCTTCTAGCTGTGGAAATGCAAAATCATTTTGAATGACTGGATGTTCATTCAACTGCCAAATATCATCCTCCCATAGAGAGCCGTAGAAAACTTCACTGTTCTCATCATCATAGCTATGCACAGCATCCAAATACATAATTTCTGGAATTGAATCTCCATCGGCATAGTTCATGATGATTCCAAGTTCATCCGGACTAAACTGATCTACGAACAAATCAAGCTCTACGCGAGCATTTTCGTAACATGTGAAGTCTCCTATATCAGAAGTGACCGAGGTCACTTGAGAGTTCCCGTCTGCAGTTAATTCGCCCTGCTTTTTTGAACCCATCTGGTCAGCACTGCCCTCCACTTCATAGGTGGAGTCGATATTATGATCTGATTGGGTCTTCAACCCAATTTCGTTATACAGAGAATCTATAACCGCCTTGATCCCTACGTCGCTACAGATATTATCGATCTTCTCGAGAGAGGGCATGAGATCATTGCCATTCGCTAAGGTTAATCCGCCATTAATTCGCTTCGCGTCTGGCAAAGCCACCCAGCCATTCCAATACTCATCTCTCCGTCGCTTGGAGACTGCCATCTTTCCCACTGTGATTAAAAAACAATAGATACAACAATACAGAGCCTTGTTTATATAATCCGACTTTTCCTTCTGGATTTAATGAAAGAACCAAGTTGTCAGCCTAAAAAACTGGTCTACTGTATATAGGTAGTTGGGAGAGGGAAAATCAGAAGAGATCCCTGCTGAGGTGGAAGCTTCCTCAATAAATCCAACCTAACCCAAGCATTTTCCTTTTTCAGACTTTGTTGATATGGCATCCGTAAAAGCCGCGTAAAACCAATGCAGTGCCCAATAACTGAAGCTGAGGTAAAACGGAATTCGAAGAAGCCGCGTCGAACAAACGCGTGGCCAACATGACGACGGCTACCCAAGGTAAAGAAATCTCAATTTCATTCAAACTGACCACTCTTTTCAGTCATGCATATCTAAAACTCCTCGATACGTTGCAAGACACGGCGCGTTTCTCTTTCGCATGAACGTGCACAAAGCTACCAACAACTTTGGCACCGTTTGTATGTACTTCGCGGAAACGGCAAATCAACGCGTGGTCCAAATCACGGTGCGGAAGCGAGTTAGAAAAGTAAAAATACCATGCGAATGCTCTGCAATACTTTTGTAGGGATTTCTGACTTTTTCCGTAATTACCGTTATCCAAATTCGAGTCATTTTTATTATAAGATGTGATATTTGCCAAAGATATTTAAAATTCATGTGGGAATAAGAAATATTATTGAAATATCGTTGTTTTTTAGTACGAAAAAAACAAGATTATATATTAATAGTTCAGAAATAGGAATTTACAATGATATTCAAAAAGTCCCATATCATAAAAGTTTCATCAGTGGAGATGCCATTATAACAATTTATCTAAATACAGCGCAATACAAACATAAAGGGAGTAATGAACAATCCATGTTCTCATACAAACCTAGAGTAATAAATTAGTATGTAGTTCAGTATCAAAAGGAAAATAAAAAGCATTTAGCATGTCGACTGCTTCTTCTGGCTGATTGTACAACGTGAAATAACAACATGTCCATCCTTCCGAGTGAAAAAAGCAAAAACAGTTATGAGACAAGTAGAGTTACAAAAAATTATACAAAAAAGAAGAGGGGATGTAGAAACTAGCCAGGTAATGGGAAGTCTCCCATGTCAATGACTTGTTGATCTAGGATAATTTCTAAGTGCATTCTTCCAGTGTTACCATTCAAGCCCTTCTTCGATAGTTCATCTGCATCCATATTCTGTTCCCTGCCAATATGCCTGATAGTGGAGTTTCTGCGTTGATTCCATAGTAGTTTAATTCTTCCCAGCCAACCCTATAATAATGGGTTGGTGATGTTTGCATTGCCCATTAATTGATCAATTATAATTTTTGAATCCCCATGGATATGAATAGAAGGGATATCAAGGAAATTTGAAAACCATAAGAGGCCCCATAAGGCCATTGCTTTAGCCTTTGTGTTAGTGCCCCTACCTCCATGCCAGAATGTTCTGTATGTCAGTGTCTCTGAGATAGAAAGCCAAAAACCACAGCCACATGTGTGTCGTTGAGCAACACCATCAGAAACACCCACAGGGTATTCCATCTTAAGTCCAGTGCTCTTTTGACAAGGTGTTTTGGAGCAGATTTCATTGGATGTATGCAGTGAGTGGCTGATTAAAAGATTTTCAATGATCTTATTGAAATTTTCAGTGCAGTTCTGAAAGATACATATCTTTCTCCACTTCCAAATTTCCCCAAAGAGAATGGGCAAAATGATCCTCCAAACAAACTTTAGAGAGCTCCACCATCGTAAACAATCTACATTGCTTTCATGTTGAATGTATGGAAAACCAATATATGAAGAAAGTCTTTTCCATACCTGAATTGTATGTTGGCATGTAAGGAAAATATGACTGTTATTTTCTAATTTTTCTTTGCAGATAAGACAGATGTCAGGTCCTTGCCATTATCGCTTTTGCAAGTTTTCCCAAGTAAGATTTTTATTATGGAAAACTAACCAGGTAAATAGAATGATTTTGTTTGGGATATTAGTTTTCCAAAATGTAAATAAAACATGTTTCTCAATCAGTTGTGTATCCTCGGAACAGAGAGAGAGGTATATATCTACAACTTTGATGTTCTCATTCTTCATCTTCCCTGACCAGATTAGTTTATCATGATTGCCAGCACAGAAAATCCCGAGTTGTTTCATCTTAGCAACAATGCGGTCCCAAACCAGGACCCAGTGCCTAGATAGGCCCAATTCCTGCATGTTCTTCCAGACTGGGTAAGGACCCCTCCATAGTGAAATAGCTTGACACCAGAAGAATATGCCTCTTCTATTGAGAGCAATTAAGAGCTGCTCCGGGATCATATCCATATTTCCAGTACCCAGAATGTGGTCAATGCCAATGAGAATGTTGTGGCTAGAGCCAATGTTCCAAGCCAGATGTTGTAGGAAGATGTTTGTGACTTTTTTGAAACTGAGCCAGATAGTCGATCCATTGGAGACCCCAATGGAGCCTCTACGGAACCAGTATATAAAATCCAAATTCTTTAAATATTTTTGTCTGATGACCAGACTCCATGTTCCCGTCCCAAATATACCTCTCCAAAGTGACTTGATTAATAATTCCCATCCAAAACGATGGAGGTCAAGAACACCCCATCCCCCCATGGCCTTTGGCAGAGTGATTCTAGATAATTTGGACAAGTGAAATTTCTTATGTTCATGACTACCCCCCCAAATAAAATTAGCCATAACACGGTTGAGAGAGTGAATGATGGCAGCATGAATGTGATACAGATGGGCCCAGTATACTGTAGTTGATTAAGGACAACTTGTGTAAGGATGACATGGCCCCCCATGGATAGATTCCTATATTCCCACCCAAAGATCTTCTTGGAAAATCTATCTATAAGCCAAAGCCAATCGAGATTCCTATAATTGCATGGTTTGATATGGTATCCCAAGTACTTCATGCCATGACTCATCAACTCAGCTTCAATTCCAAACATATTTTTTATATATGCGATTATGTCTAATTCACAATTCCCATGATAAATAATAGATTTGTGAGCATTCATATACAGACCAGTAGCATTTGCAAATTTCCTGAAAATATGGAAAAGGCATAACCATGTAAAATGATTCAACATACCCATAATGAGCACATCATCGACAAAGAAACCATGTGATATGCTGATGTCGCAGCCCATCTTCAGAGCCTGGAAATGATCTCGTTCCACGGCTTTTGAAATATGCAGGCTCAAGACATCCATAGGCAGGATAAATAACAACAGTGACAAAGAACAACCCTGTCTCAGACCATGCCCTACCCGGAAGAAATTTGTGGGGTATCAATTAATGATCACAGAGTAATAAAAATTTATCACACACGCCATAATCCATTCCACACATTTTAGATGTAGACCTATTTTGAATAGGATCAGTCTCAGGTAACCCCAATCCAAGCAGTCGAAAGCCTTAATCAGATCGACTTGCAGGATGGCTACATTTAGACTTTTTGTATGTATCGAATGCAAGAATTCTTGTGCATTTGCAATGGCATCATGTATTTGTCTACCTTGTAGAAACCCGTGTTGTTCAGGAGATATATGGCGCAAAAGAGTACTTCGCAGACGCCTGGCAATGGTTTTTGAGATAACCTTATAGATGAGATTGCACAATGAAATAGGCCTGTAGTCCTCAAAACAGGTAGGAGGATATCGCTCAAGGATAAGGGCAATATAAGTATATTTTATGCGATGGTGTACATACCCAGAAAGTCTAGACTCCTCCACCATTTGCAGAAGTTCTTTTTTGAAAAGATAAAAAAAATGCGTGAACAACTCCATGGTCCACCCATCCGGTCCTAGGCTTTTATCGCCCTTGAAAGATTTGAGGACAGTGAGTAATTCTTCCTTAGTGATGCTTCTGTATAGAGCATCATTTGATTCTTGGTCAAACATATTCAGGTAGTGCTCAATCCCCCATATGAGATCTTTAGCATCAATGTTATCGCTGCGCTCATATGCCACTTTGAAATGTGTGGTCACAGCTTTAGAGATTTCCTCCTGTGACTGGATATGATTTCCTTCAGCATCTTGAATCCCCCATATAGAATTTGTGTTGCGTCTATGGTTTGCATAACGATGGAAAATTTTTGTATTTTTGTCTCCCTCTTTTATCCAGATAGCCCGGCTCTTAAGGCGCCATGTGGCTTCTTCAAAGTCTAAGAGTCGTTTCCTTTTTTATTCTAACTCTAGTATGTGCGAGCGGGTAGCATCTGGAAGATTGTTCGTGGCCATCAATGGGAGGAGGAGGTCCAACTCACCTTGAATGTCCTTAATCTCTTTTTTCATGGATTGATTTTTTCTCTTTTGCCAGCTTTTCACTTCCCTGTGGAGAGTCTCTAGTTTGTCTATTATATGATCCATAGGGGAGGATTCAATATCCCCCACGCGGCGCCATGTATCCCTCACCAGTGTATTAAATTAGATCATCCAGCCATGTTTTGTTAAATTTAAATGGCATACCCAGGCGCACCATCGACTTCTTCCAAACAAGTGTAATAGGCCTGTGATCTGATAAGAAATTGTTGATGATTTCCATCTGCACATCCCCAAAGCGAGCAATCAACTATTCATGCATTAAAAAATGATCCAGTCTCTTGGTGACATATGCCTCACCAGCGCATCCATTGTCCCAAGTGGGAGCCATTTCCTCTGGGAAAATGTCCACAAAATTGTGTGCTAGAAGAGCATCACGAAACATCCCTGCCAAGGGGTCAATCCTTCTGGACCATCCCCAAACTTCTTCCAAAGCAATGGTATAGTTTAGATCACCAGCAATGATGAGGGAGGCCAACTCCATTATACTAGAAGAAAACAAACGGTTCCAGAAAATAGTCCTATCTTTGTAAGGAGCATAGGTATTTAGAATATGAATGTGACCATCCATTCCTCAGACATGTCCTTCAAGGAGAATGCCTATGAAACATCTGTATGCTTTAAAAATGACCCATCTAGGGTCCCAAATTGCCACTAGACCACCAGAGAGACCCACAGCTGTAGTAGCAGATATATGCCATTCTGGGAGCATTTTCCTGAAATATTGTACAACCTGTGGAACAAAGTGCATGGATTCTTGCAGAAGAATGATGTAAGGGTGAAGAGAGTAGAAGAGACTCTTGAGGGCCCGATATTTCGAGGCAGCCCCCAAACCCCATATGTTTAGTGACAGAATGAAAGTCATGGAGACACTTGCTCGGGCTGTCGTGCTCTAAGGGCCCATGAGGGGGAAATGTCAGCAATAGGCACATCAACCAAAAAATGGTCCATAGGGGAGGAAAGAGGATTAGGCCTAGGACGTCCTCTGAAATGCCGGCTTCCACGATTTTGTTTCTACCGGACAGTGATATTACCGGTAGAAGTAGGGCTGATGTGGGGGGTAGGAGAGCCAGATGGCTTGTGGATGGTAAGGGTCCACAGGTCCAAAGATTTTTTGTTGAGCAGAAAGTCCAAGTCACTGCCCACTGAGTTGGTAGGTGAGTCCAGTGGCGAGTTGGTCGGAGTGACACTTGTCCTAGGTCCCTTGTTCCAGTTAGCGAAAATGGAAGGTGACGAAGATGGAACGTACGTGATTTGGGTGGTGGAGGGTAAGTCGTGGGATGGGAATGGAGCTGAGAAAGGTGGCGGGGCTTCCGGGCTAGGGTGGATTGTTCCCAGAGAGGGTTTTCGAGAGTGTATTATAGGACTAGAAGGAGCCGGATAATCAGACTTTAGTGAAGATAAAGGAGAGGAAGGAACCAAAATGGGCGATGAACCATTTAGAGAAGAGTCTAAAGTATGAGAGTGGGGAGGATAGGAGCCAAGAGGAATACCTGAATGCTGACGAGTAGAATTTCCATGTCGAAAAATATGTGCCGGCCGACCTCCCCCATGATGAGACTTCGAAAATGCGCCAGAGAAAGGCCTGTCATGTAGACGTCCTCCCGACCGACGTGGGCATTGTGCTAATAGATGTCCAGTGTGGTGGCAGAGTGAACACCGGAAAGGAACTCCCCAGAAGTCGAGTCTCTGAGAAAGCTGAGTCTCACCCCAGAATAAATCTATATGGTCTGGAAAGCTGCCACGGTATTCCTTTTCTATCAGGATCCATGCCACCCACTTGTCCAGAGCTCCCAAGCATCGAGGGTCTACATAAACAAATTTTCCAATTGCGTTACCAATATCCATAAGGACTTGTTTCATCCAAAGCTCAATTGGCAAACCCGGTAATTTCACCCAGATGAGCTTGTTTTGTGAAGTGTTATGGAGAGAATTGTATCCGATGTACTAGCAGTGTAGTGCAAGGAAGCTCTTCCCATTAATCCATGGCACGGATTTAATTTTTTCCAAGTCTTCCTGACTTAGAAAATGGAAACTATACCAGCCTTTCAAGAGCCGCACGATAGTCGACATGTACCCAAGCATTGATTTCCACTTCTTCTCTACCCAGTCCCTCATGTCTGGGTCAGAAATTTCTGAGAAGTACCACCTTCCAACTAGAGCGCGCTTCTGTAGACTGGTAATCCTGTCAGATAGAACAACATTGTCCAAAGATAATGCAGGTGGTAGGGAGATGGTTTTAATTGAATGCTGCTTGTGCTTGGTACGTCATCGCCATGCAACATGTTCGCCACCCTATGAAAAGAGGGATGCATGGTCACCATCTGGAAGATGGGCATCACCCAATATATTGTGCCAAGTGTCCAGTGAACATGGGCCACCCTGGTGGTTAGCATCAGTAGATTGAAGAAGGAGTGACTCAGCATCCATCGTGGCCCAAATAAGGGCCTCATTGGTAGATGAGTCGGAGTAGTGACCCGCCATAATGCCCAGAGCATGAAAAGACAGCAACCGGATCCCAAAGCGTCGACTAACGACAATAAATGAGGATGTACAGGCAGGTAGCTGAGAAAAGAAATAAAACGGGTCCAGAAATAACTGCGATCCCCTCGGGGACCAGGAGGAATGTTTACGAGGGAGAGGACATGAGCGGAGAATAAACCCGCATACCACCAAGATTGAAGTACGTCATTAGGAGATCATCCAAATCGGGAAAAAAGGCCGATGTTGACACGAGGAATAATACCGAATTTAAAGGGGCGATGTACGAGGATCCCAGAGCACATGGGAAAGTGTCTGGTAGATAGGTGTTGGTAGTGGGATGTGATCTCAGAAGTAAATGCCACCTACACTCGTCAGAATAATCGCTCGTCAGAGAGAGGGACAATTCCAGTACCAGAAAAGGAATCCGGCAAGAGACCAGAGCCGAGAGATTAGTTCAGGCAAGAGCAGACCAGAGGATGGTGGAGATTAACAGGATCCTAGCTACAACAACAACAATAACAACCGTAGCAGGACATCCAGTAGTTACATATCTTGAAGCCAAATTTTTTGCAAGGTCGGGTGATATAGCAAATGCAGGGCCAACGATCCCAGATGGTAGAAAAAACGTTAAAGAGCAGGCAAGGTTCTTCCTTAGCGAAAAAGGCCGACCAAGAGTCTCCAAAAGAGTTAGACCCGGATGGCATGTGGATGATGACGCAGAGGGTGGAAATGGGTAATATATATACATATGAGAATATAGAGAGCAATAGCAAAGATAAGTAAAATATGACAGAGTACAGAGTGCATGAGGCGATATATAAACATGCTATCAAACCCAACAACCCAACATTCGAAGACAGAGACTAAATAGGAAGGAGCCGAGCTAGTACGAGACACCCACAGTGATCGAAAACCTCCACAGGATATCTGAATACATACCTTGAAGGTTGTAGGGTGGAGCAGTTGGTTTGCAGATGAAACTTCTGGCCTTTGATTGAGCCGATTAGTGTATCCTCCAAACCAATTCTGTCCGACCTCCAAACTTTCTAATCCTGTGCCAGAGGCACCTCACGAGCCACCAAACCACCCAGCCGACCTCTGGTTATTCTTCCCCGTAGAGCCAAAATATTGGGGTTATCCTCTTGATAAGAGGAGGAAAAAATCCCTTATTTATGGTCACGAATATGGAGAGTGCCCAGTCCTTGAACAAAAGTCATTCAATATTTTCAATGAAATTCTGACAACAACAACAATGTCAGCTACTTGAATAGCTCAAAGACTCAACCCTTGAAATATTGTTGTTATGTTGATAGGTATTTTTCATGTGAATGTTGGCTTTTAATCTTTCTTTCTCATCCAAATTTTATGATAAATAAAAAATATTTGGTATATTTTCTTGGTCTAAATTTCAAGTACAAGTAATTTGTATTTTTAATTTATGTTTATTTTTTTATATTTATTTAATAAAATAATAAAATTATTATGCAAATGACCAAATAACAAAATTAAAATATATAAATAAGTGGATGTATGTAAGGAATATAGATATATGGTTCTATGAAAGGAATGATTATATTAAAGTAATTAATTTTAAAAAAATTATATATTATTTTAATATTAAAACAAATATCTATTCTTTTATGGTAAATTTTTTTGTATAATTGTTTATATGGTGATTTCTTTTCCTATGCTATATAATTTGGGTGACGATGAACTTTTTTTTTTTTCCGAAGGTGGTAAAACCTATCAACTCAGGTGTCAAACCAACAGTGAGGACAGCCATCTCTGGCTGCTATCCGCGAATGCTGGGTTTGACTCATCACTGTTAAATAGGAAAACCATGCCACCTGGCATAACCCTGCTGGTGGTCCGTAATCGGGAGCAGGCTGTCACTCCTGCCAGATGCCTCTAGGTCTTGGGCCATTAACCTGTTTCCTTACGTCCGAGGAAGACGAGCTCTTAGCCAAGCAGAAGCAGTTTTACGGCATACTCCAGGCCGAGGGTGACGATGAACTTATTTATATATATCAATATTTTAAGAATATCGTAACTCCACTAAATTCGATTTTAACTTCATTGAAAATTCCAAAATATTTCCAAAATAAATCATCAAACTAAAAATGACTCTTAATTTGGGTGACGATGAACTCATTTACATATATCAATATTTTAAGAATATCCTAACTTCACTAAATTTAATTTTAACTTCATTGCAAATTTCAAAATATTTCCAAAATAAATAATCAAACTAAAAATGATGGTTGGTTAATCATATATTTATAAATTTATAAATGAGAAAATATGTTATAAGCCTTGAGGTTAACTAGTTACGATGTTAGAAATTTAATTTTTACATATTCATATTTATATTAATCTTCACCCACGTCATACAAACAATATTAAGAATTTGTATATTGAAAAATATGTTATATGGCATTGTGTTAACTTTTCAACCTTCTATATTTATTTTCACACTTTGGAATGCTAGTAACTTAAATCTTAAGGTTTATGATAAATTGTAAAAATTGTAAATATAAGAAATTTGAACATTTATAAAAGAGAAAGAGTCATTATATTTTGAAAGATGACATTAAAGGTTACAAAATTTTGTATATTTAAATGTTTGAGTTAATCGAAGGTAATGAATTTTAAAAGTTTCGAGTTGACATAAAACAATGAATTTTGGAGTTATTCACATCTGTATTTATTTCAGCGTTAATCATATCCAAATTAACTTGTATTTTGAATATTTTTGCACCTCCAAAAGTATTGCTTGTTGAAGGTTCCTTCGCTGCTATTGGCAATTTTCAAAGGATCGCGATGAAATTTTCCATCATTTCATTCCTCTATTGCATGAGTACTTATTTGAGAAATGACTTGGTAGGATCTCCCACTTCAGCATATCTCTTTTCTTTTGCTATGGGAGGCCACTTGGGTTGACAAGAGTGATCATTCCCACACTAAACTAGCTAGAGACGAAAATATTTGTACCCTAACCTCATTGAGGACATGCACCAAGAAATGACAAGCAACATATTTCTTCGATATCATTGATATATGTTGTACAAGGAACAAAGTGAAAATTGGGAAAGGAAATGAAACACACCCATAGATAAATATAGAAAAGAGCATGGTAATTTAGTGAAAACCCAACTTCTATTAATAAATAAAATAGCATAATATTGTAGACCATAAACTGGATGGAATAGCAGAGTTATCTCTAGAGAGAGAAAGAGAGAGAGATGGAAGTTACTCACAATCACAAAACATTATCACAAGAGGATGAAAGAATGACCTTTTAACATAATGAAATAACCCTAGAGGTTCAAAATTTTAACCCTATAAGATGAAATGCTAGAAGATTTGTAGGCCCCAAGGTGGTAACTTGGTACATCAACTTCTTGGAGCTATAAATTTTGCATACATTATTTTTTTAAGGAATATAACAACTCATTGGAAAGAACTATCTGAGGGTGACAACTTTTGGATGTGTCTATCATATGCCATGGGACCTCTAGCCCCTTGAATGGCCAAGAAACATAATTTAGGGCCTAAAAATGACCCTAGAAATTTGGGGCCAAAAAAACCATAAAGAACTTTCCTAGAAGATATAAAAGTGTTGGATTAGTGAAATAGGTGGTGGTCACCAATATCCATCTAGATCACTTGTGGAAAATTAGTCATAGAAGAAAATTACAATACTGAGGATGGATAATGGTGGACAATTCTATGGGAATGAATTTGATGAATTTGTGAGAAGAGTAATATAGAAAGGTAGAACAATACTCAATACACAACTCAACATGATGGATTTGTTGAAAGGATGAAGAAAACATTGATAGAAAAATAAAGGAGCATGCTCAATGGTGTTGAATTAGGAAAAGGATTATGGGAAGGGGCAATGGATACTACGTGTTACTTGGTAAATAGATAACCCTCATTAGTGTTGGATGATAAGACTTCACATGAGGTATGTCCTAGTAAGAAACCATATCTTAAACATATGAAAATATTTACATGTGATGCTTATTTACTTATTCCAAAGGAAAATAGGAGCAAGTTGGATAATAAAGATGATAAGTGTATCTTTATTGGTTGTAATGTTGACCTGAAAGGATATAAGGTTTGGAACCCATAAATTAGGAAGGTTGTGTATAGTAAAGATGTTGTGTTTAGGGAAATCAAAGATGTTCTCAAATAGGATATCCTACCAAGGAAGAGAGAACCAGAGAATGTAAAGTTTGGATTGAAGGATGGTAAATAAAAAATTATAGAATAATACGAATTATAAGGAGAAGAGTCACATTATTTGATATTGAGAAGATCGATTCAGGAAAGAATGAAACTATAAAGGTATACTCCACTTGATTTCCTTTCAAAATTTATTTGTTTATCGATAATGATCACTCTATAACTATTGGAGAGGAAGCAAATTGATAGGATGGAAAACAATGGAAAAATGGCCATGGTTGAAGAAATGATAGCCTTTGACAAGAACTAGGCTTGGGATCTAGTAGAATTGTTGAAGGAAGAAATCCCATCGGCATCAAACTTGTGTTTATGAAGAAGTTGAATGAAAAAGGAAAAGTGGAGAAATACAAAGTTTTTTTAATAGTAAAAGGTTTCCCAGATAGATGTTATTGAATTTTGTAAGATTTTTTCACCTATTTCCAAGTTAACTTGTATTATATGTCTTTTATACATTGTTGATACCTTTAATTTTGTAGAATAGATGGACATGAAGACAACATTCCTACATGGGGTTCTATAAGAACAAATATACATGAAATAGTAAGAAATATTTTCACTAAAGAGAAAGAAAGAGATGATATGGAGACTAAAGAAGTCCCTATATGGGTTAAAGTAATTACCAAGGATGCATTATCAAAAATTTGAAACCTACATATTGGGACTTGGATTCACAAGGACGAAATCATATTATTGTGTACATTTGAAAGTAGTTAGTGATCATCTTATTTATTTGGTATTGTATATAAATGATATGTTTTTGACTAGAAATAGTAAGGAAACCATCCATGATGTGAAAAATTAGTCGTCTTCTAAATTTGACATTAAGGATCTTGGTGTTACAAATTTCATTTTGGGCATGGAAATTAAAAGAGATTTGGAAAACAAGAAAAAATGTTTAAATCAAAGGATGTATGTCTAGAGAATATTGTACAGGTTTAATATGTAGGAATGTAAACTGGTAAAGGTCCCTCTTCCTATAGCTATAATTTTATCTACAGATCACTACCCCAAGATGTAGGAAGAGGAAGAGGACATTCCCCATGCTCCATATGCTATTATGGTTATCATTTTGATGTATGCAATGGTTTGCAGTGAACTAGACATTGCAAATGTAGTGAGAGTATTAGCTAGGTATTTGTCAAAACCATGGAAGGAGCATTGGACAATAGTAAAGGCAATTTTCAATTATTTATGTGGCACTATTAGTTATGGATGATGATATCAAGGAAGATCAAGATTGGAAAAAATGTTAGAAATACATGGATTTGTTAATGTCGACAAGGCTAGAGATATGGATTGCAAAAGTTTTGCTAGTGGATATGTTTTCAAACTATTTGGGGGAGAAATTAGTTGAATGACCAATAGGAAGTCTATAGTGACACTCTCAACTATAGAAGTTGAACATATGAAAACCAATCATACAATGAAGGAATTTTTAAGGTTACGAAGATTGTGTTCAGGTATGGGTTCGTACAACAAGCTTTAAGGAAAGGTTGCAATAGTTAAAGTGAAATCTTCATGATGAAGAACCCAACTTATCATTCTAATACGAAGCATACTGATGTACAATATCACTTTGTGAGAGATATAATTGAATATAGGAAGGCGCTACTGGTAAAGGTTGACATTTTGAAGAATGTTTTATATTCATTAAAAAAATATTTGAGCACTAAGAACTTCTCTTGCTATAGAGAAACAATCACACGTATTGCCACAATTTGTTGATCTTGAACTATTATGTCCTGCTTTATGAAAAGAAAATAACGACTAGGAGAATTTTTTGTATTTGTTATATTCGTTGCATAATTATTCCCATGGATGATTTATTGTGCTAGGTGTAATGCACCCAAAAAGAGGAGCAATTTTTTGCATCAATTTTTGGTATTTTAAATACATGGTTTTTTATTATAGTAGTTTTGGGGCATATGGGTGTTTAATCCATGGCTTTTAATTTTGTTAATGAAATGTTATTGTATTATAATCCTCGGTTAACAAATTGTGAGTTTAAGGATGATAAGGAATATACATATTCTATTATAGCATTTTAAAGATATAGTACAGTGAAAAAAAAATCTATTGATCACCATTTGGGTTTCTAGGGTAAAATATTTGTGTTAGTTTTTGCGTATTCTACGCCATTCTATTTTTATTAAACAATTATTTTTAGCAATCAATTCTACAATGCTAAAACCAATAATGCCTTTGTCAAGGAATATTGTATCTTGTATTTGGGACAACTTGATGAAAACATTGGGATTCTATGTTGGCCAGTGAGATAAGGATCAATATGATAAATTTGTTCTTCTCCCTCAAGTATTTGTAGAAGAATACTTGATTTTTCTCTATTATCATGATCACAAAAAGTTAGTAGTAGGAAAATCATAATCAATTGGGCATAAAATATATATTGTTAAAAATGTGTTGCAAAAAGGGGTATACAAGATAGTGGACTATTATGGGAAATCCATTTTTGAAGTCTTGTAATGGGATCTATATTAAAAATCACTATGTGTAAGTCACAAATATATGTGGTTCTTTGTGAATATTGTATTATGGTGTGGTATGGTGTGTTCACTTTTGCATAAATGATTTTCTTATGGTGCCTAATATTTGATTGGAAAACATTAGCATCCATAGTGGGTTGCATAGGCTTCATGGATGGAGTCAGCCATAGTACCCATAATGTTTCTTTCACCATTTGGGTGAATTTCTCACCCACTAACAAATTCGTGAGTTTTGGGGGAATAATCCTTGGCCCTGCAACCAAAAATTAATAGTGGAATATAGTGCAGTCATGAATCTCTTATTCGAGGCTACTTCCCTTGTAATATTCCATTCGATTGTTATTCTAGACTCAAAACTTTTGGTACCACAATTGAACCATGTCTCTATCATGAGGAATATTGTGTTACTTCATAGGTACTTGTGAGTAAATCTCCTTAAACAACCACTTGATCACATTATCTATCAACACATACCAAGGGGGTATTGTATGTTAGATAATTCCTTAGCCAATTATGTTTTAGGTTAGCATTTATCTCATCAAATCAACATCATTAAAATTACATGCACATGCATCAATAAACACTTGGGTCAATAATAAAATCATTTGCAACCATAAGTAGCCACACACACACACACACACATAGAGAAATATATGTTACACCATATACCAAAATTAGTCATTTCCAAGACTAGGCACTTAGGCCCAAGCTTCCAACCCATACACAAGACACAAATACTATATCTCTCATTAGGCATAATAGAAAAACTTCTAGGAGGGGATAGAATGAGCATTAGTCCTCATGCTAATAACAACATACAACAAATTAGGTTGCATGCCTTAAGAGGAAACCAAGACTAAGATACATAAATTGTGTGTCACTGTAGGTATCAAGGAACCTTGTCCATCCATTATTGGGGTTGCACAATGGTGAGACATTCTAACTTTCTCATCACCTCCCATAGTTAAATTTTATTTTCACCCTTAGCATCGTCCTCCAAGTCTTGCTTAATGGGTGCAACGTGACGGTGTAATAATGATTATTTAGGAAATTTGATATTAGCCACATATGTGCAACAATTAAACATCGGAAACATTACATAAACCAAAATAAATTACATATTAAAAAAACACCAAAAAGCTATAAAATTTTAAAATACCCAAAAACATTTGCTTGCTAAAGTCACCACACCACTCATAATGTCATAGTGCTAGTGCTTGGTTGAAGTGGAAGTCAATTCCAAAATATGCATGATTTTCAATCATAACATATTGGTACTCAAACCAATAAAAAAAGTCTTAATTAAATTAATATGCCATTTCTCCAACACTCGTCTAAGCCATTAAGTTGGTCCATCAAGTCAAGCATGCTTAGATGGGTCATTGAATAGTGTTGATACTCATAGCCTCATAACTAGTACTCACTTGAAAAACAAAAATACTAGTATACATTGTAGTTTAATTGCTTCTATTTCCCTCTAAGATGTTTTGTTGGATGGAATTTCATGTTTTGAAATTGATTGACACTCTAATTGAAAATGGTCTATTTTAGATACTACACTATTATATCCACTTAAACCTTAGATTCTAGATGGGTGTCTGAAGACCCTGCTACTTGGGTGATGGAACACATGATGGTATGGAGAGTCACATCCATCACTCACTTGATTTATATCTCTCTAAATATTTTTTGAGCTCATGTTTTACAATACTATATACTCTAATTATCTTTATTGTCCTCTCTCCATCCTTGGCCACCTCATACTACTATCAAGGCAAATTGCCTTGATAGTCTAGTAAAGAAATAAATATCGTCAATATTTATTGTAAATGTTTGATTTTACATTGTGAACCATTGTTTATTGGGATCCCACATCCCAATTAGCCTTTGCAATAAGGGAACTTTTTCATTCACATTTCGTGTGTGAAAAAAATTGAGAAGTCCACAATCTCAGAGCACATCTAGTGTTGGTCTATGTCAAAGAGAAACTAGGTCATCCACTTCATGTTCCTTCTCATTCCACTTGATTTTTTTGGTTGGAACTTCTAAAAAAATAATGATATAAATTATTACTTCTATCCATTCACGTCAAACATCAAAATTTTTGACAAAATTGCATGAGATCTAAGGGATATGATAAAATATCTTTGGGTCTACCTTAATAGAGTGATCATCACTTTCCTATTTAAAATAGATCAATTAACAACTCGTTAATCACTTTAGATAAACGACATAGGATTAGTGAAGCTCTAAAAGGAAACTGATGTCTCCCTATATAAAGTTAGCGGTAAAACTAAAAACAACTACATGAAAAAAAATAGGAAGCATAGTTCTATTACCTAGAATAGATGGTGTTACAAATGATGTCCTATATATCCTAATATTTGTAGTTGAAAAATTGATAGGCAAGATTTTTTTACTGCAACAAGGTTAGAACTCCAAAATCCAATGTGAAAATGAACTTGTTTTGCCCCAAATTGGATTTTTACCATGGGAAGTCACTAAAGAAGCCATGTTCACACTTGGGCTTAATATGTATCACTTTCCAATTCATTCTTAATGCTTTATTATCTCCTTTTTATGAGTTTCATGCGCACTAACATCAAACTAGAAGATCTAAATTGATTGTTCCATAGAGATATGTTTCAAAAGCATTAGTTATTGGTGACATCCAGTAAAATCAACTACATATCTTGAAGCTAACGAAATGTATGTCCACTAAAATATTTCCTTGTGATGCAAAGGGATAATAGAATCAACACAATGAATATCACATATTTCCACTAAAATAGCTTGTCAAGGATAAGATCAACGAAGCATCAATAGGACTTGAAAGAGGCAAGATAGGGTTAAGTAAAAAATAGTTGTAAATGGTTGAATATGTGTATGACAATAAATACCAATATTTTAGCCCTAATTTTAAGGTTAAAATATGCAATTAATGCTAGATTCCACATTTTATTATGTAGCTAAATGTAATCCCTTCAAATAGTGTGATAACATATGGGCATGAAATTTCTATAAATGTAGACTTCAAGTCAATCCTGATCATATTTACCATAAAATTAAAGAAGAAAGATAAATTATAATGATAAATTAAAGAAGAAAGATAAATTATAATGATAAACACCCACTAAACTAGTGCCTTTATCTTGTTGGGCCATGGAGTCAATTAGGGAAAGGTTAATTATCGAGGGTCTTGGATGATGATCCAGTGGATATAGGTGGCCATCCATCTCTTCCACTGCCTCAGTGGTTATATATATTTTTGGTAATTTTTATATGGTTGTTTGGGTCCCAAACATTCAAGGCCATTTTGAGGCCCCAAATATTGCCTTTTGGTGATTTGGAGGATGAGAGGTTGCAGCCAAAATATATAATCATTGGATATTTCTTTCCAATTAGCTACTATGTGCCCCATATGGACATTGTATGCAAAATTTGTGCCTTTGAGAAGTTGATGTACCAACAAGCTATGTTAGGGCCCAAAACGCTTTTGGCACTTCATCTTCTAGGATTATGGTTTTATAGGCCTATGTTCTTTCTTTATTTTAAAATATCACTATTTTCCTCTTGTGATAGCTTTCTCGAATTCATGTAACCACCATCTATGTCCCTTCAGATATAGCTACAACCATTCTGACCAATTTTTGCTCTACAATATTCTGTTATTTTACTTATCAACAAAAGTTGCTCTTTCACTATATTATTGTTCTCTATGCTATGCTTCTCTATGTATGTTTAATTTCCTTTCCTTATTTCAATTAATACCTTGTACAACACATATTAGTGTTATTAGAGAAATATACTTCTTGTTGTTTCTTAGTGCATGTCTCAAATGAGGTCATGTTATAGAGAGTTGGGTCTCGAGATAATTTTTTTCTTCTAGAAATTCCTTTGTTCTCATTAATGGTTAATGAAATCTCTAATAGAAGCTTAGAGCAACACCTTGTTACTTATGCAACCTATTTAGACTCAAAGGGTCTTTGGCCACCTACCTCACAAGTTATGAAATTTAAGAATGTCATGTATGGAAAAGCAAAAACAATTTAAGATAGTGTTAATCAATTAATAATTAATAGCAAACTTAAGTATAATGATTTGATATTTGTTTCTACAAATGGAGCTTCAGCAATGATTGGACATGAAAATGGCTTTGTTTCATTTTTTAAAAACAATATTCCAAATATTATTATAATTCATTGTGTAGCTCATCATAAGTTTCTATTAGCAGTAGATACTTCTAATAAAGTACCTGAACTATTATATGTTGAAAAAAAAATGTGAACAAAGTGTATTCATGGGTTGAAAACTCACCAAAGAGAAGTAATGAAAATAATGATTTTCTAAAAGTCATGAAAATTGATGTTCTTGATCTTTTACAAATAGATTAAGTGAGATGGTTATCTAGGGGAGAAGTCATTACAAGGCTTGTAACTCTTATGCCAACAATTTTATTTTTCTCAAAAAATTAAAGGAAAAATTCATCATAGTATGATAAGATACAAAGTTACTCCATTCAATTTTGTTTTTATATGTTGGATTTAGGTGTATTGAACAAATGGAAAAATAATTTTCAAGAAGCAAATGTAGACATTGCAAATAATTGATTAGCTCTTGAAGTAACTACAAGTACACTGTCTAGATGGGTTCTAAGAAAAGAAACATTTGCAAAGTGCACATGATATATTTCAAAAAAATTGAGTGGTTCTTAATATGAATATATTGAAATTAAATTTGAAGGGGTATTCATAGGTAAACATGAGTTATAATACATATGTATCCCAGCTATAGATATTGACTATATGGATGAAAGGAAATAAACTATGAAACCTCATGTTTGAGACATAGATGAGAGTTGCCAACAACCCATATAAGGTTATATTAAGTATCTCATAGACAATTTGCATAAAATATTTCCATATGTTCATCATCTTAATGCAACAAGGTTGTTCACTCCTTGCTATTGTTGAGAAGGGCATCATATTCAGGAGAAAAATTCAAAGGGTTGGCTTTTAAAAATTTATTTATTTTTCAATACTTTCAGCATACCATATCAAAGGATTATGAGTTTGTATCTTTGTGTGATGATAAATAATATAAAAGAGAGATACACCCTTTTGTTGATTCATTAAATTTGGCTTGCAAGGGTTTCTCCATAAAATAATGGCACAAAACTTATCATGATATGATGAAATTATGACAAGCTATAAATATTATTCCTGCAAGTATAGTGGATTATGCGAGGGGATTTTTTAAACAAAACATAATCAAGGATATTAGAAAATGAAGGCTAGGATTGGATACACCGGATGCATTAATTAGAATATCTCTGAATGGACCTAAATTATTGAATATTGATTCGAATGTAATATAAGGGATATGGAGAAATACAATGCAAAGAAGAATGCTTGAGTTTTGAGAGTTAATAAGTTACTCTTCCTAATATTTTGATATGACCTGTGTTTCTCTTGCAAGGTAATTATAAATGTGTGTAGAATCTTCTTAGACATGTTGAGTGGTGGACTGAAGCCAAAATACCTTTAGTATGTTGAATTTTGACTTGAGAAGTTAAATTTCATATTTTCAAATAAAATCATATTTGTGTTTTAGTGACCTATGCATCAAGAGGTACTTATAGAGGAGGTTTTTGTAATATCCTTGAAAAAATTTGATTGCCAATGAAATATAATTGCATCTTGAAGATGGAGACTCTCCTTATAAAAATGTTGATCAAAATGAGGCAACATTATTTAATTACTCAATACTTTCATTATCTTTTTTCACTATAATCTTTAATGGTTGAAAGCACAAAGTTTTAACTATCATATAAATTAGATATAAACAATGCCTATGCTCATTAAACATGTTGCTTCACACAGGTTAGATTTGGAGCAGAATGGAATAGAAACTGAGTTGGAAAATTTTTTAAAGCTTCAGAAAAATCTCCAATTTTCATTCTACGGTGCCTTTAATGTGTATGTTGCCAAATATAGGACATATAAATACTTAGTAAATTGTAATTAACAATGCAAGCATATATAATTAATTTTTTTCTTCTTATACAGACAATTTTTTAAGTTTGATCTTCATGTGAAAACATTCGTCATCAGTCATGGAAGTTGAAATATTGGTAGCCATTTCATGGAGAAATAAATAAGTAAGATCCTTAAATATAAAATATTTTGATGATTTGAAAATGATTTTTTGAAGGGAGTTGATATCTATAATTTTTTTATTTTATTTTCCTTCCTATAATTTTAATTTAATGGTTGTTTAGTGTTATTATCATAATTCATTTAAGCCTTTTGTAAAAAGAATTTATTGTTGTTCATTCATGTTATTTAAGGTTATTAAGATTATTAGCACATCAATTTTGAATTTGTCCCAAAAATAGAAATGTCAAAATTTCACTTTATGAAAATTAGATAACTTTTTAAAATCATATTCCTAAAATTCACTTCTATATTATAGTACTTTACTTTAATAATATAAGATATAACCATCCCGGATGCGGGTGTATGTCAAGATTAATATGCTGGCAGCAGAATGGGATGGCAAGTGGTCTGGTCACATGACCCTCCGTAATCCCCCACACCAAACCATAAAACGACTTAACAATGACCATAAATGGCAATTACGCTGGCACTATAATCAATCAACTACGTCTACCCGCCTCGGTTTGGCTTAATAGTGGCCTCTGGTAATTTTAATTCCACCGCGATTGTCTCTAATCCCTCGCCTCTGCAATGCCATTGCCCACTGGCCGCAGCGGAACCGAGCTCACGCACTGCTATGGGCAGGCGTTGCAGCATTCTATGCTGCATTGAAATTGGCCTAGGCAATCATTTTACACAGAGCTTGATCTGCAATTTTATTCTCCACCCCGCGTCTGCTGTTATTCCTTCCTCTGAGCCGACCTCTGAACCTGCTACACCCTCTCATCACCTTGAGCCATCTCCCAGCAGAAATTCCCCTCCCCCCAGCATCAAAATGCCTAGGATTCGCCATAGAATGCGAAGTAGAAGAGGGAACAACAGAGATAGATTACCTCACTCTCCACAATCTCTTGCCTCAAATGCCTCCTCCCCATCGACTCAATTGACCACAGGCCGATATCCAAATACTCGCAGAGGTAGAGGCTGCTCACGAGCTCTCCGCCTCCAACTGATGCATTCTGACTCTCCGCCCACTGAAATCCCCTCCATTCCATAGCAGCCCCTCCGCTTAGCCCAATTCACCTACCGCTGCTCCCTGAACCAACCCATCATAACTTCCACCATCTCCATTACCTTCCACAAGGAGCCAGCTATCGGAGGTGGATGCCCTACCAGCGAGGAGCCAGCCAGGGTCGAGGGAAGATCACACTGCGCAGGGGCGAAGCAAGACACTCCTTAGGACAAGGAAACTGTGGAGGATAAGGACCAAGACCATCAGGGGGAAGATGACACGGGAGAAACACAGCAGGAAGAAGACGACATGGATGCACACAGGGGTTTCATCATTGAGGAACCCCGTCGCTACAACATGACACTTGACTTGCCAACGTGACACTTGACCGGCCACACAACATGCCACGTGTCTTTGAGTCTCAGGTTCCGGGAATTATGTTATCTGGTTTTTTAGGGGCTTTTTTGGAAAACTTGTTGTCATTTGGTTTCTTTGATGATTTTTTGAAAAACTGGTTAGATACTGTGCTTAATTGTTGGTTTCCCCTGCGTAGGCAGCAAGATAATATTGAACTGGATTGGTTTCCCGTTATGAGCAGTGACAATTCTATTTTGCTGTTATATGTCTTAAACTATGGCAAGGACATGCAAAGGCCAAAGCCTCAGTGTATCAATATGTTAAAGTAATAGAATTTAGCATAATTTAGAAGGAAAAAAATATAAGATATAACTACATTTATAAGAAATAAAGACATTCATTATCATTAAATGTTTATTATTATTATTATTTAATTTTATTTTTTAACATAGAAAGAAAGAAATAAATAAATATGCCGGTAACAACACAGAAATTTGATAATGATAAATTTATTTAAAGCCTAACATGATAAGTATGAAAAATCAAACGCCATTTCTTAAAATTTTGATTTTATACTGAACAGATATTTGAAATTCCAACCCTCGTAAGTCATAATTTTGCTATTAGTAAGTTCCTGGGTACACTTTTTAATGAAGGGTTTAAAACGGCGATTTCGTTGAAGAAGCAACATGTACAGCAAAAAAATGTAACAATAGCATGTTTGAGTTGGAATTCGCTAGCTTCATCTTCGTCAGAACGCGTGCTCGGAGATTGGAAGCGAAGCCCAAGGTGAGTGAGCCATGTATTAATTTGACGGGTTGTTTTTAAGTGAGATTTTTTTTGGAGTGTTGGCTGGATTTCTGGACAAAATTTTGTGGAAAAAATTATGGTGAAATTTTGATTTGTTTAATTTAAATTGATTTTTCCGCTATATGAATTAGTACTGGGAAAACATCTCAAGACACTTTGATTATGCATAATTCACCATCAATAAATAGATTTTAAAGCAATTAAATCTAAAACTAAATGAAAAACTTTTTAAAAAATATCACTTATAGACCACCAGTAAGAGATCAATACGTTGTGATAAACCCACCAGAATTTACAAATATTCACACTTTAAACAACTCCTATATCTGATAGCCCGAACAAATATTCACACTTTAAACAACTCAATCTGATAGCCCGAACAGGTGCCCGTATTTAAATTCGACTACAAAAGTCTTTGAGAGGGCGGTTAAATATTTTATCGATGACGTTTTAAAAATTGTAAGCAGCACTGCGAGAACATTTTTTAAAAGGATAAAAATAACGGGAAACTACAAGTTTAGCTTAGGGAAAACGAATAATCCGCATCGGCCTTCGTCTTGTAAGATACAATTTGGAGTGACACGTTACAGAGAGCTTCAAAACTATGCTAGTTCAAAGAAAACGGCTACAAAACGCTTCCGCTTGGAATATGCTTTGAACATACAATCCGAGGCAAAGTTTGTTCTCAATACATTACAATTACCATCCTTTCTTATTGGCGGTCTGAAGTTAGATTTGCTCCACTAATTCCAAATTCTTCTTGTTGTGGCGATGCAACATCATTTGTAATGACTGGATGTTCATTCAACAGCCAAATATCATCCCCCCACAGAGACCCGTAGGAAGCCTCCCTACTCTCAATATGGTCATGCAGGGTGTCCGAATATATGATATCTGGCACTGAATCTCGATCGAGATAGTTCTGCATCATCATTCCAAATTCATCGGGAGTCATATGGTCTACGAATAAATCAGGGTTTGCAAGAACATCGTCGTGATAGGTGAAGTCTCCTAGATCTGACGTCATGGAAGTCATCCGTTCAGAATTCGCCTCGACTGTTAATTCGCCTTGCTTATTTGAACCCATCTGATCACTGCTGTGCTTTTCATGGGTGGACTCGAAATTATTTCCTGTTTTCACCTTCAACCCAATTTCAGAATTCGCCTATACAGTTAATTCGCCTTTCTTATTTGAATCCTTCTGATTAGTGCTGCGCTTTTCAGGGGTGGACTCAAAATTATTGTCTGTTTTCACCTTCAACCCAATTTCATCTTCCAGAGACCTTTCAACCCAATTGAGCATCATCTCGACCTCGACCTCATTCACAGCATCTGTCTTTTCATTGTTGTCAATATTGTCGATCTTTTCAATAACAGCTACGAGATCACTGTCATAACCCAATGTTCCCCTATTTATTCGCTTCGCTTCTGGCGCAGCCTATGTTACAAGAAACGGTACGAGACCATTCGTTTCCGAAAAAAACGCAAAGAAAACCGAACGGAAAGGAAAACGCCGTTTTGTACTGTCGTTTTCTTTTTTCAATACATAGAAACCGGTTTCTCGAGAAACGAATGGTTTTTTGACACGGTTTTATGAGAAAGACGTTGTTGTGGTTCATTTGTAATGCTGGTCTCATTCCAATTGGACATTGAGTCGAATAAGAAAAGGCAGAGGTTGTTTTCCGAGAAACGTTGCTCTGGTTTGTTTGTAAACATTGAGTCGAATAAGAAAAGGCAAAGGTCGGTTTTCCGAGAAACGTTGTTCTGGTGTTGAGCGGAATTAAAAAAATTGAAGATTGGTTTTGTGGATAGTTTTCAGAGGTGGTTTTGCTTTTAAAATTTCTTAACAACATTGTTTATTTAGAGATTTTGTTTGTTAAAATTATATTATTTGGATGTGTATGTTTTAATTAGTTTTTCTTAATTTTTGTATTAGTTTTATTTAAAAGTGTATTTAATGTAGAGTTTCTTCTATAGTTTCATTGTATTTAATATTTAAAAATTATTTTTTAATACAAAATTTTAAATTTAAATACACACAGTTACATTATATATTATTTTTATTATTTAATAAAGATTAATTACTATTATAATGGATTAATGATAAAGTTTTGAAAGTTTGATGGTAATTTTTTTTAGGTTTTGTCTAGTTGTAGTATTTCTGGTTTTCAACTCTTCCACTTTCTGCGTTTTTTTTTATGCAAAATGTCAGTCGAGGGAGCAACACTTCTTCCTATAGTAAGATAGTTGAAGTTAGTAGTAGTTCTAAACAACCCTCTACTTTTGGCTCTATTCCCAATGGAGATCAATTCAATCTTCACCATCCTATTACCCAACTAGGGAAACTAGAGCCTAGTAGTTGCTTGCCAAATACTACAATAGAGCCCAAATTTGAGGTCCGCTCAAATCACATGAGAGAATATATAGTGATATGCCAGAGCATGTACTCATCCGAAAATTTCTAGGGATATGGCCTTCAAAAAAAATCCCACTCTCACTAGGTCTAAATCAAAGTGGAAATGGAAAGGTCAAATCAAGCTTGAGTTCAATGCCAAAGGTTTCTTCACTATTAGAGGATCAAGTATGGATATTTGAGAATGACCTATGTAAGCAACACAAGCTTTGTTTCTCACTATGAATATTCGAGAATGGTCTATGTGAGCAACAAAACCTATGAGCAACTAAGTATGAACCACGTTATTGAAAAATGAGAATGATGTATGCGAAACTTCCAAACTCCATTTCTTGTCCTGTTGTCGTTTCTCGTTCCGTTCCCGTTTTTCATAACATAGGGCGCAGCCAGTGCACCATTCCAATATTCATCTCTCCTTAGCTTGTTTTGAAAAATTTGTGAGCAGGCGACCATCCCGGCAAATAAATGCTATGACTAGCAATTGTCCCAAAAGGTACAAAGAGAGGCCAATAGGATTATTAAATTAGAATTGTTGAATTTCTCTAGAAGAGATGTTGGTTCAAGCCTAACGGATGAGTAATTTGAGCTGGCTAAACGCCTTCTAATTGTTTTTTTATTATGGTAAAATTATATTGATAATTCATTGGTTTTGCTTTCAAAAGCTTGAAGGAATTTGAAGAGCAGGTATAGAATTGCTTTGTGGGATTTGATCCCAAAATCACTGATTTGTAGATATATACTCAATGAAATGTTAATTGGTTGAAACCCTGCACAAATGTTTGATATAAGCAAATAAGCCGAAAATGTTGAAAGGCTTAATTGGTTTGTGGAAAACCTTGTTTTCTTGGACTAGATCATTGTGCAATTACTTTTCTTTAGATGTTTTGTTTATATCTATATTACACGGAACACATTGAATGTCTTATTTCATTTTAGAGTAAGTTAATTACCCAAAATTAAGAAACCTCTATAGATGGCCAAGCATCTACGAAGCTTTCTAGTGACCAAGGCAATAACCACCATGACTATCCCCTACCATTTGACAATGTTTCTCTACCCAACCAGATTGAATACTTAGGGAGGGAGAAGCAAGCCAATTACACAAACAAATTTCCTTTGGAAAGAATTATGCACATACATAGAGCAAAATCCAAATACTCTACCAAGAAGAAAGAAAGTTGTCCACACAAATTTGTTAAATGGATCCACTTTGTATGCTCGTTAAAAGTGAAAATAATGAAGAGTGGTTTATATAGTTCATTGATAGACACATAGTTATATGCTGTTGTTTAATAATATATGTTGTGTTAAAAGTAACACACTTGTCTTGTCTTAATTTATGATGGTTATGAGCCTCATATACAAAAGTAACAATGAAGTGTATTCTTGCTGATCTGGGATATAGAAATCCCAATAGTGAGAAACTCAGAGGTGGATCTTAGCTAGAACGTCTTAGGCATCCTATAAGAGTCCTGATGTCCCTCTTATAAAAACACTATAAAGGAAGCAAAATTGATGCAGGGTATTATCATAGCAAGAAAGAAAAATTGATGGATAGTTTCGTGTGGACTCCGTTTAGGAATCCCACTGGACACATCATGTAATACTAACGCGCATCCTGTGAGGTCACCTCACATTAGGGTGAGGTATGGTCGTGGGCTCAACCAAAGACCTTACATTCGTAAAACCCCTAAAGCTTGTCTTCTCCACGGTTAGTAATGACTAACTGAATAATAAATAGGGAGATGGGATGGTCGCACCCCGGAAATGATTATACCAATAGTTGGGCCCTCTCTGCATTGTTGTTATAAACACTTAACCCTTGTTAGAGGGGGGATGGGTTTAAACCCAAGGTTGTTAAAACCTATGGTAAGGAAACGAGCCTTCCATCCAGGGTATGGCGAGGGGAGGAGGCCAACCACCTAACCTGAGCTCGCCTCTAGTTTTACCCGATAGGGTTGGTAGCTAGAGCCGGCCTTGTAGCTGCTACGGGTTGGTAGCCATGAACCAACATGGTACTGAACTCACCTCCGTAGCTAGAGACGAGAGGTAGCTAGGGATATAAAAAACAATTAGAAGGCCTTTAGCCAGCTCAAATTGCTCATCCGTTAGGCTTGAACCAACATTTCTTGTAGAGAAATTCAACAATTCTAATTTAATAATCCTATGGGCCTCTCTTTGTACCTTTTGGGACAATTTCTAGTTAATAGAGAGGAAAAATAGTCTTAAGAATAATTTAAATTAAAAAAATCACATAAATAAAATATATTAATTTTTTTTTTAAATAATAATAATAATAATAATAAAATAAAAATACTCCCATCCCGCCTTTCAAAAGATTCAAAATGAGGAAGAGCCAGATATTTAGATCCTCCTGAATTTGTTATTTATATAGTATATTTTGTTAAGAATTTGACCCAATACTACCAGTGTTTTAGGTGGGTCCAGCCAAGGTCAACAAGTAAGCTTCATTTTCAGTAACAGTTGTGCAGGAGCCGTGCAGGCCATTGCAGCGAGGAGCTTCATTGTATTATTTCGTATTGGGCAGACATGGTTTGGAAATAATTATTAAATGTCCAGTAAAATCCCCATTCAGAATCGATGCTATGTTTTGAATGATTTATTGTATCTAGAATATTTTTATTTGGTATCTAGGGTTTATCGCAGTGAATTATTTTCAGTGAATGGTATTATGGAATATTGGACATAATTTTTTTATGAAATTTCTGAAATAAATTCGTTTATGACAAGGTTTCACTGCGTAAATTGTTTCTTGCAAGTTTCAAGTTTTAATTCCAGATTATTCTACAACGACATTACATAAATTCTGGAAATTTTCCTATTGAGATATATACCGTATAAGATTTAAATTCTAAATTGTCTTATTAAGAGTAAAATGTCCAGCGAGAATACTACATCAAGATTTGAGATTGAAAACTAAAGGGTGAAGTTTGCAGGTGGGGAAAATAACTATAACTACAGTTGGAGATTGAAGATTTCAGTATGTGGGAAACTAAATGAAGTGCATTTGGTGGGTTGTAGATCTATTTAATATTGGAAATAGAAGACAACCGGAATAATGATTTTTCTTCCTTGAGCAACAAAGGATTGAGTTTCCATCCAGATAAAACAGAAAAATGTGAAAAGGGAGTTCACGACGTTGCTGTAAGGGACTCTAGATCCTCCATATGCAATCAGTGTAGCCTAATGCACCGTTAATATGAAACAGAGCACTCTGTCATACTTATTTTCGTATGCTAAAACAGAGTATCATGTATGGTGGAGTTTTTATACCACTAGAAAATTTTCTTGACAAAAGGCCATGTGTTATTGTGTGCATTCTTTTTTATTTGTTCATTTTCAGATCATTTATATTTAGACCTTGAATGTAAGCATTAGTGTTAGCTGTAACTTCTGATTTTAGTTGTTATCGAAAATTAGAATTATTTATTAACAGTAACAAAGAAGTATATTCTGAGAACAATAAAATACAAACAGAGTTTACAAATAGAGAACAATAAAATACAAATAGAGTTTACAAATAGAGAATGAATATCACACCTCTGTGTATCATTTAGCAACAAACAAAGAACTTTAGTGGAAGCCTAGATTTCACATATGATATATAGCTAGATTATTTGAAAAACAGTGTTAGAAATGAATTATAGGGTATGGTGACTTTGGGTCAACTTCTATATTCAGAGGCAAGACAGTGAACACAGATTTTCAAAAAAATAAAGATGATTTTTCACAAATTCAGAATTTGCTAGAGAAGGGCCAGTAATGCAACTAATTTTATGTAAAAAACGATGCCTTAACCATGGTCTACCAACAAAATACGTATGTTTACCATTACAGGGAATCCATCTCGATGACGAATTCCATGATAATGAGAAATGGAAATTAATCTTTCAATGAATGCTCGTTTTACCCTATGAAATTCCCAACAAACAACATGATCCTGACTCATTTCTGGTTAAATTTGGTTAATCTGAGACTTAGTTGACTCATTGACCTTTGTATTATCACTAATAACTAACTGATAACAAACCTAAGTGAAAACAAACTTGAGTAGCTTCTTTAAGTGCAATTCCTGAGATTTCGGGTTTTTCTAGAATAAATTGCGACCTCCAAGAAAAGGTCTGTGGTCTTTGTTTTTCCCAACCATGAACATGTAAGTTTCTTTTGAAAATAAATTTCATCAAGGTAAAAGGTGGCCGCAATTATGTGAGAATCTAGAGCAGAGGAATCTTGCAGAAGCAAAGGGAGTGGAGTAGTCTTTGTTGGATTATTGGGAAGCTTAATTTCACAAATGCAAGGGGCACATGTTGAGTGAATTTATGAACTTGCTGGCCTCAAAGCCAATGCACTAAGCAAAGGTGGAAGGATCCATTAAAAAAAATATGTTCTTTTATAACAAAATATTACCAAATTGTGTACTTTTATAAGAATGTGAAAATATATTCTTCTAGAAAGAAGGGAACTGAACATGGACAATAAACTTTGGATGACTGGGAAACAATTTTACATAGTAATTACAAGCAACAATCCTCCTTTTAAACTGAGATCTTTATTAAGCATAAAACTGGAGAAAATAACTCAAAGAGAAAAAGAACTTCAATATATTACCCATCATTTAATTTTCCTATTTAAAAGTCTGAAAGATCTCAAGATGAGAGGGGACATGTAAATTAAAGTTCCAAAAGTTTCCTATAGTTAACTTTGGCATAAGCTTGATCAGGGTATCAGATCTGTGTCTCCTCTGTAATTTCTTGCCCGGATTTTTCCAGGGACAGTATGGCCACGTGTTGAGCAAGATTAACTAATGGATTTTTGTGGTTTCTTGCTGGAATTTTCATAAATTGCAGAGGAAAATAAGTGTATTGTGCCGTCAAAGAAAGATGAACCGCAGAAATGACATTCAAGACGGGAGGCTTGAGTGTAAGTAAATCTTTTCACGGCCCTGAAGTTAAATCGTTCACAGGAATGCTCATTTAGAAGATCAATTTAAGGGCCGCGAGCTCATTGGCTTTCAGGACAAGATCTCAAAGCGAATGAGAACTTCGGACTAATTGGAGCTCAGAGATTACATTCCAGTGCAGTTTCTAAAGTCTTGAGGTCGAAAACTTGGCGAGATAATTTGAAGTTTCGAAGGATGCTACATAATTATGTGTCAAGATGTGCCACATAACCTCCCGACCATTTCCAGACGGTCCATTCCATGCCAAAACAAGGAAACAATTTCTTGACATGAAAGTATTCTGCATCAGAATGAATACTTCTGCAATAAGCGAAAGCGTACTGATTCCCGAATCTTTAACCCTCCATTTTTTACCTCGCAGCAATCCTACGGCTCTGGAGATCAACGGGCGCCAATTCAATCCGTGTTCAAGCGCATTTCTCGCGCTCCAACGGAATCGCGCTGATGAAATTTCTGAAGGCGAAATCACGTATGTCGGCACCGACATCATTCGGTCGAGTGACAACCTCTGTTTTGAGGTCTACCTCAGAGACAAGCCTCTTATCTTTGGAACGCTGGAGAAAAGGCAAGAATTAATCGAAGATCTCATGCCCAAAACGACATGGACCGTGGAGTGCAGTAGCCGGCTGGAGTATTCGTCAAAATGGTCCTTGGACGCCATGTCCATCCCGACCTTAGACCTATACGTCGCTGGTCCGATCTCTGGCTTCCCTATAATTCTTACTCACACTCTACAACTCCTTCCCAAAAAGGAACGCGTCCGACATTGCACTTTGGATGCTATTCCGAAAGAAAACGAGATTGTAGAAAGCTGGTTGGACTTAAGTAAACCCGATTCGAATGATTCTGAAAGCAGTTTCCTTGAATCGAACTGTGGCTGTGACTCTGACTCTGATTGGGAATCCTGCGTGGACGTAGAGAAGCTAGAGGAATCGTCGATGGATTCGGGGTTAAGGTTTGGTATTGGATTTGGTCTTGGGATTTGTCTTGAGGTTAGAATAGGTGGTCTGTCTCTATGCTGATCGGGATCATTTAGGACTGTTTTTAGCAGAAATGGTAGCCATTTATGTTATCTCCGCAGTTGAAGTGCTTGGCTTTTGAGAGAGAAGGGCAGTTTACCATCTCTGCATTGAGAGGAAGGCATCAAGTGGAAGACATCCATCGGTTGTTGGCGCCCATAACAAAAATGCCTACCATTCCACCTGAAGGATGTAGACTATAACAGAAATGTCTAACATTTCGCTGAAGGACGAAAACCATGAACAATTTCCCGCTGAATGCCCATTGAATGTGGACGCCGGGTGTCAACGTTAGAAAGAAAAAGAGGACAAAAGTCTCTTTCAAAAGAAAGCCTATCGGCCTAATTAAAATACGACATATACTTCAATAGAAAGCCTTTTTATATGAGAGATCCTTCTTCCTTCAGGGCCTTGAGAGTTAATGCAAAGAATTAAGTTATTAATTGAGAGTTAATGCGCACCACATCATGGTCACCCCAAATCTGGTCTACATCATATATAGATATCATAGCATGTACGCGTGCTCGGACGTCGGACGCGAAGTCCAAAGTTGCTTATCCACGTGTTAATGTAATAGCCCGAGCAGGTGCCGGCATTTCACGAGAGAAACTGGCGTATTCGTGAATGAATAAAGTCGATATGAACTTTGAACTTGGAGCCCTAATCTAATTACCGATAGTAGGGAATCTGTATTTAATGTCATTTGATGTCAGCGAATTTTGGATAATTACGGATAGTAGGGAATCTGTATTTGATGTCAGCGAATTTTGAATTTTAGACGATAGAATACAAGGGAGGATTCGAATAATGTTAATCTGAGAATCTTTGGCAAACTTATGATAATATCAACCATTTGAAATTGACTCCACAGTAATTGATTCGAGTCCACAGTTATTGATTCGATTACATAATAAGATCTCCAAAATAGAATTTTCCGCTGAACTTAATCATGGCGAGAGGAGCGAAGTTCTTTTCAAAAAGAAAAAAACGCTTTCGTTAATTTTGGAAAGAAATTACATAGTTCAGAAAAATTGATCTTCTGGCTATCAACACGGAGAAAAACATGACTTACATCTTTGAAACAGACCTCAACTATGAGCTGCCCACCCTAAAAAAGAAATGTGCGACAGCCATCTTCTAAAAAAATAGAGGTCATGGACAAAGAAAAACAGAGGAGACAGTGAGCCGTGCAATTGAAAAAAAAAAGTTAGTGTTTAGTTAAACGGTTATTTATCAAATTTCGAAATGTTTTTCAAATTCCAAAATATTCATCCAAAAGATAAGGATATCTAATTTTTTCTATAATACAATATAATTCAAATTACAAAATATTTTCAAAATCCATATTCAAAACAAGGTCTGCAAGCAGCGGCAGTCCCTGCCGGGTCTGGAATCCTTACTTCGTTGTAAGCGTGTGCCATCCTTAATCAATCCTTAAGAGACTTATAAATATACAATTAATTTTGAATCAGCTGCCGACCAAGCATAACATGTGACTCATTTCGTCATTCCAAACTGAAATCTCGTCGATACAATTATCATAATATATAAAAATATCAACACGATTTTGAGGAGGTCTTCCATTTTGGAGTCCATTAGTCGGCCAGACTTACGATATGCGGACCACGGATTTATGTTTTATTCAGCGACATCTCATCTCCTCCCCACTTTGAAGTCAATGAGTTGGCGATATTCAAGATCTGCAGTTTATTTCGAGCGACTCAAAAGGAATTGCAAGTGGGAACAATTCAAACGCTCTCGTTTACTGCTCGTTTATGGAAACAGAGCGTTCCTTGTGTCAGGGTTGAACATCGTCGCTTTCTGGAATATGGAATATTGATTTGTTGTGTTTAAATTTTTTTTGGCCCTTCGAATTTTTTAATTTTATACTAGTTTAAAACCAAAAATTATCATCTTATTGGCTTAATCTTATATTAGTTTAAAACTAAAAATTATCATAGTGATCATCCTGCTATTGGCGTGTACAAATTACTTATTTGAAACAAGTACAATACAATTAATCGTCCTAGTCAACATTATAGCATGTACAAAACATATATTTGATGCTTGATGCATATGGTTGATGGTTTACTAATTTGACACGACATTTGTAATGCAACGTGCGACATGTAAAATTTATAAACACACGTACATAAATGTGGGCATCTGAATAATCTCAAAGTTAAATATCACTTGGCGTAGACACACGCCCTCATGCATGCAACGCTTGGTTTTCAAATTAATTAATGCCACCAACATCCATCATTGACACTTCGCACCCTTCACCTGTATGTGCAAAACCGCCATGAAAATACCAGCAATCATCATTGACGCTTTGCGCTACTACAGGTTGCTTTAGCGCATGAACCACATCCATTTAATCTCTACCCTGTTACTTAAATGTGCCGTAGTCCAGGCCCTTGATCCAGCATACCACTTGGAGATGAAGATGGTGATGGCCCTCCGGGCTACAGGGTTTGAATGTTGTTGTTGCTTGAAATGGATGAGGGGAGATTTAGGGGAGATTTTCTTTAATGGATGCTAGCAGTGGAAATCCTTCAAGGCTTTTCAAAGGTAAGCAAATCCCTATTCCCTAGCTGAACTGAGTTATTTGGTTTTCTTTGTGATGAGGCGAGATAGTCGCTCTACTCTGCGTCACACCCAAATGTTCTATTGACCATTTGCTTTGTGCTTCGAGGTATTACGCTCAACGCTCGCAGCATTATCATTCTGGCATAGAATGAGGTATAAATGTTGATGCCTTGAAAGTATAGCAAATTTCAACGTATTTTTTCTTCTTGTGTTCATACTGTAACCCCAAAGGCTTTAGTGTATCAGGGAGTCGAACTTCCCTTTTTCAACTATCGGCTACAGAAATTACCTATCCATACGTTTCATTCAAGGATATCTAAACATGTGTTGCAGTTTCCTTTGCTTTGTGTGCTAGGGTTTCTATTTCCATACATGAACTTGAAGCTCAAGATTCCTCTTTTTCCCTATTTTTTTGAATTGTGTTTGAAATAAATTTAATGGAATTTTTGAATAAACAGTTGTTCCCTTCGAGGAATTAGTAACATGTTTGCCATCAAATGAGCTTATTGCTTACATCTAACTACTGCTTGAATTGTTCTTTGTATGTGAGTACAGTTTTTCCTGTGAATTTGCAAGCTTTCAGTTTACCTTTTTGGTTTGTCTTTTTTGTCTTGTCTGCAATGCAATTCCTTAGATGCTTCTATCTAACCAAGGCCTCTATATTATAAATATAATCAAGGTTTCTGCAGCCTAGCTCGCCATATTCGGGTTTGTGGTCTACGTTAAACCCTAGAGTGCCATAGCCGTAACCACACAGTTTCTAGATTCATGATTGTACGTTAAAACCAGAGCTCCATGGTCGCAACCATACAGTGGCATGATTCAAGATTGTTGTATGTGTTAAACCCTAGTGTGCCATGGATGTAACCATACAGTGGCTAGATTCAGGCTTGTCGTCTTCGTTAAACCCCAAAGCACCCGAGAGCTCCATGGTTGTAACCATATAGTTTAAACCCTAGAGGGTCATGGTCTAAAGAATGATGACTGTAGCATAACACATGTGGACCAGGTGGCCGAGACTGACCTGCCCACCGGTGGATGAAGATGGCATGCAGCAATCTTAACAAGGCTTTCAAACTAGTATAAAATAGTAAAATCAAAGTGAACCGATATAGTAAGATTGTTTTCATGGTTTTAAAGTATTTTTCTTATTTTATGATATGGTAAGATTGTTTTGATAGTTTTAAAAAAATACCGTAATGTATTTTTCCTATTTTTAAAAACTCAAAGTGAACCGATATAGTAAGAAAACTTGTACTTATATATCTACCTCTATTGTCTATTTTTATTACATCTTCAAGTATAATTTTTTGAGTTTTCTTGTTTCTTTTACCTCTTCAAGTTGGTCCACTTATAGGGGAAAGTTGCAGCTTCTTTCATAGTTGCGGCAAAGTTGTAGTTTCTTTTATCGTTCTGGAAAGGGCAAGCTGTAGCTGCGTTCATCGTTGTGGCAGGGGAGGAAAGAAGTTACACTTGCTTTCATCATTGCGGTAGGGCGAGGAAAGAGGTTGACACCAGGAAGTTATTCCACTCACAAGGACAAACAACTCTTCATTAGCATCAGTCACAGGAATTGATAAACTAGCTAAATAAACGCATATGGTACCGGGATGATGAAGCTTATGAGTTCAGAAACAAGCAGGCAGAGATGTGTACCTTTAATTGACGTGACTACTGCAAATGGTTTCTTTGCTTGGACCTGAGGTGACTACTGCAAATGGTTTCTTTGCTTGGAATGTGAGACATCCTTACTACCTGCAACCTGCTATGTGAGACATCTTACTATCTGCAACTTGCTATCAAAGTCTCTCAGCACAAATTGAAAATGAAATGAGTCATATCTGCAACTAAAAATTGAATGCCTAGCTCCAAATGTATATTTATCTCTGAATGTAAACCTATGGCGAGTTTAAGATGGATGAGCATGTGTGGCAGGTGTAAGCAAGCTGTGTGGCGTGTGGCAAGTGTAAGTGTCAAGTGTAAGCAGGACGAATTACTATAAATGTTCAAGTATTTTTCGAAACTGTTTACATAACATTTTATGCGGTGGGTGGAAATGAGCCATCCAAACTTTGCCTAAAATTCACAAAGCGAAATGAGCCATCCAAACTTTGGTCTAAAATTCACAAAGCGAAACAAGCCATCCAAACTTTGGTTAAATTTTTTTTTTGGATTTGGAAATTCAGCAACCCGGCAATAAGACCTCCAATATAAAACTTTGGATAAAAAGCAAGAAACATCAAGGCTCTAAAATAAAACTTTGGGTAAAAGCGAAAAACATCAATTAAATGCTCTGGTCAACCCAAATTAATAGGGAGTCAACGGCGGATCGAACGCTATAGTCCCTGCTATGCCGGAGGCAGGGACTAATAAGATCAGATAATGATAGTTGAATGTCCCTGTGATGCACTAAGGTATATATTAAAATTTATACGGCCTTCATAAGTTTTCTATCCAAATCTTAGTTGTAATATAATATAATTCAAATTCTAAAATATTTTCAAATTTTATAATGAAAATAAAATAACTGAATATCCCTGTGATACACCGTATATATTATTAAAGTTTAACCCGACTATATTTTTGTTTGTAAAATAGTGGAATTTCAATCAAGATTCTGATATAAATTTTGGGAAATCTGAATTAAAGTTTCTGAGTTTCAAGATTTTAGGTGACCAAATATTTTTGATAACACTGAATTTATTTCCACCATAAAAAATAATTTAAATATTTTTATAATTAGATTTTTTATTAAAAAAATAACTAAATTCTAGCAAAATCCAGCAAAATAAATTAACTTTCAAAAATTAAGTCTCTTATATCAGAGATCCTTCTTCCTTCTTCCTTCTTCCTTCAGGACCTTGAGAATTAGGTTCTTAATTTTTTCTACTGCTGACCAGATTATGGTCACCCCAAATCTGGTGTACATTATATATAGATAGTTGGCGAGGGATGGATCACAGAAAATACCGGATGACGGCGGAAGCTTCCGCGGGGAACACAATCCAAGGTGTTGTTTCTAAAAGTATTTTCCGTTTGTACACGTCGTTGGAAGGGCATTCATAGGACACAAGTTGGCATAAACAATAAAAGCAAACTGGTCCATTCCGTCCTGCTGAACGACTTTTCTCATTAAATCGGATCTCGTACTTTCAACACGATGCAGCAAGCGCTGCCCTTGCCTTCGGGATAAAGACAATGCTGAATCGCCGCGACATATTTGGCCTATATATAAAGAATTCGAATCTATAATATTTTATGTTTAATAAGCTTTATATATAATATAGTTTAAGATTTTTATTTAATAACGTTTTCAAGTTTTAAATTTTAATTATAGTTAATTATGATTGAAGGCGCTGCCCTTACCTTCGGGGACAAGGTTTATATAATGTTTATATAAGGAATATATAATGTTTTATATCCAGCAAGGTTTATATATAATATAGTTTAAGATTTTGATTTAATAAGGTTTTAAGTTTTAAATGTAGTTGGGCTAATATTACACATAATAATTAAATTAAAATTTTCTTATTATTATATTTAATCATCATAATTGGATATATTTAGGAGTTAAAAATATATGTTTTCTTCTGTTTTGTAATTTTCACCATCTTCATGTCTCAAAGATTTAAAGGTTTTTGCAAAAATATCTCATGGTTAAACTAGATTCAATTCTAGACAACTCCTTCCAAGCTTAAGCTTATATGAAAATAATTATATTATTAAAAAAAAATTAAAATAAATTTATTGATTATTTTTTCCAATATAACTCATTTACCATTGTAATATAACCCAAGAAAAATTCAAATTTCGATCTTTCCATTAACATATTCCATAGAAGATTTTCTATCTTTTCGTCAGACTCAGTCCCGAGTTCCATTCAGAGATCATGCGTATATTACATTCAAAAATCCAGAGGCCGTGTTTGCAATCAACGGCCATTCACCGACCTTGATAACGTTGACGGTAACCATGACATAGGGAAGACAGATTCGGTCTGTTATTCGAACTTTTCCACATGGGTAATGTTTTCAATATGCCATGCGTAGCCATCACGGTTGGATTCGTTCAGAATGTTCCCAGTTCTGCCATTAGTCACCCTTGGCCCGTCCTCATCACAATCACTATTATTTGAGACACATTTTTTGAAGAATTACTACCAGCTTTACTTAAGGTCAGGGAAATCTGACGAAATTCACAGTTCTATGGGGTCGTTGCGAAAATTGGAGAATATAACTGACTACTCAAGAAAATTGGATAATTAAAATGGGCAAAGAAGATTCATTCAACTATTGGATTAGGCGGCGATGAATCCATACATTGAATTTTTATTTATTTATTATTATTTTTTTAATATATTTTTAATTTTGGATTATTCCTAACAGCTAGTTTTCAACCGAATTTATTTTAATAAGTCAAATTATATTATATAAATTAACTATTACCATATAAATTGTTATCATTAAATTATTATTTTATAATATCGAAATTAAATAATTAATTATCACATAACAACTAGTTTTTAACTAAATTTTGAATTATTAAACAGATAATCCCTTACCACTTTTTCTTAAAATAATATTTTACCAACGGCTAGTTTCCAATGGCTAACTCTGGGCAATGATGCATCCATGCTATTTATTCCTTTAGACTGATTGATTTCTCACCTTGTCCTGAGGATGAACCACATTAATTGGTTCGAAACGTCGACCAAATCCTAACGATGTGATTAATCCGAAAGGCTTATATCTACAATATGGATTACAAAAGTCTTAGATCAAAAATCTTTATACTTGTTTGAGTCTCTTTTCATGATTTTCTGTTGGTTTTTTCCAACTCTGAAGGACGACAACGATTGCTTAAAACTAGCCTAGATCCATCTAAGTCTCAATCAATCATGCGGCGAGAGGGATTAAATCCCTCCAAGTGCAAACCCTCTTTGTGGAGGGTAGAACTTAGGAAAGGATTGCACCTCTAGGGATTTGATCCCTCACAGCGCATAATAGATCCGAAGTTAGATGGATCTAGCCTGGTTCCAGTTGAGGGCAACAATGTCACATTCTTAAATTATCATTATATTGTATATGTTTGAGATAAATTTCATACTTTGAAATTTACATTATGTTTTCTTTGCTTGACATGAACATATCATTCTCTTATTTACTTTAGTCTATCTAGCTTGTCTTGAATAGTTTGTACGTTTGTGATTGGATACTTTGAGTTGTTTGTCTTTATGTGTTTGGAATTGGATGGTAATGATTGTAAATTTTACAGTTGTTGTGTTATTTTTCTATATGTATATGAAATTGTCTGTCGGTAATTAGTTGGTGATGAAGAAGCAAGACAATCTTGTTAACCATTTGAAAGAAGATTGATATTGCACATCTATTTCATTTAATTTTAAGTATCACAACTTTTGATAACTAATTATTCTTAATAGTGTCCCTCGAGGTGTTACTAAATATATCTTGAAGAGTAGTTTTAATAATTTAATGCTTCAAAATTACTCTCAAATAATTTCTTTCTTTTATAATGTTTGAAATAATTTATTTCCTTTAATAATATTTTGATGACTTTTTTTATCTATAGTTTGTTTTGCAAATTCAAGAAATAAAGTATTTTTGAATTTTTTTTAATAAGTGGCTAGATTTACAAAATCTATATATTATTTGTTTTTCCAAACAATTATTACATCTCCAGTTTTTATATATCTTAAAAATGGATCTTGAATAGAATATTTTGCAAATTCAAGAAATAATGTATTTTTAAATTTTTTTTTAATAAGTGGCTAGATTTACAAAATCTATATATTATTTGTTTTTCCATACAATTATTACATCTCCAGTTTTTACATATCTTAAAAATGGATCTTGAATAGAAAATTGATGAACCAACTTCTATATATCCTAAAAATGGATATTTAATAGAAAATTGATGTCTTTTTAGAGATGATATGTTTTGAATGTTTATAAATGTATATTTTCCTCTAATAAATATTTTGATTACATTGTTGTATGCAATTATCTATTAGTAATTTCTAATATATATGTAATTTTGAATATATGTATTGTCTACTCGTAATTATTGTAACAGTTAAAAATTTATGTAATATATATATATATATATATATATATATATATATCAAGGTCATGGGACATGCATTTCAAGATGAACGTTGGGCAAAACATGCTAGTGGGTGTTCATTTTGGTTATTATGGCTAAAAGAAATTGACAAAGACAATGGAAAAGGCTTTGAAAAGACAAAGTGGAATTAATTGACATTTTATTTATGAAATAATGGAAATTAGGAGAAAAGAAAGGTGAAAGGTCACAGGTTGCATGTGAGGAGGAAAATGAAGGAAAATAATGGAAAATTTAAGAAAATGGAGGCCTCATTAATAAAAATGCTTATGAAGATTAGTTCACAACCTTTTGTTAGTTCAGTTTTGGAGCTCTGTCACTTCTCTCTACTCTCTCGTACTCTCATACATTTAGAGTATTCTTGGAGCACTCTAGCATTGGACGAAGGAAGGTAAAGAAAGGAAAAGAAAGCAAAGGGAAACAAAGATCAAGAAAGAAAGAGTGGAATCAAGCACTTCAAATTTGGATCAAGGAAAGCAAATAAGGTAAAGAGAAAGCAAAGATCAAGCAACAAAGAGCAGGATCAAGCAACTACATTAGGATTATTTGCAGGTATTAATTTTCATGTGTGATTTCCTTGCTAGATTTGGCATGCATGGTACATGCATGTGTGTATTTGGTTATCTTGTTGTCATTGGCATAGGCTTTTCCAAGTGTGACAATATTCTTCAGCCTTGCCTTTCCATTTCTAGATAGCCATGGTGTGATGGGTTCTCCTTTATTTGGTTAATCTGGATTGTTGGATGGTTTCAAAACTAAGTGAAGTGGTCTCTGAAAGAAAGGACACATGGCCTAGGAATCCCTGAATTGGAATGGGATTGTGGTAAAGCCAGATTTTGTGTGCCTACGAATCCTCAACTATTGTATGTCTAGATATACGGTAAATCCTAGAGGCATGTGCCCTCAATTAGGCCTAGGAATTCTTTTCTGATGAATGGTGGGATATCCAGTAAATCCTAGAGGGAGGAGTATTTATTAGGTCTAGGAAGCTTCGACTGTTGTATGGCGAGATATATGGCAAAGCCTAAAGACTAGGAGATAGGAAAATTCCTCACAGTGTAGGTGGAGAAATTCGGTGGCATCCATCCTTGTTTAGGGCCTAGTGATCTAGTGGGGATTGTAGTAAGCATGTGGAAACCTAGTTTGGTTTGGTTTTGAGTTCCACATTCATGCTAGGAATATGGCACGGGGGTGATTAGCTGAGAGAAAGATTTGGCTCAATTAATCTATGGTCAGGTGGTTCGTAGAAGTTTCATACCTGATTGGATTTTTCTTTCATTAATAAGAGCTCTTTCTCCTTGGTATATCATTTGTAAATGTATTGGCTTATATATGGATTTTATGGCTATTATATTCTTGTATTTATATTGGTTATATGTTGGTTATGAGTATGTTCTTTGACAGACTTGATGTATGGTTTCCATTATGTTTTAATTAGTGGTTGAAAGTACAATGAGTATATGACCTAATAGATGATCATGCAACTATTTTGATAATTCAATAATGATTCTTTACTAATTTCAGAGAAGTATGAGACCCCTATGCTCAAATTTGTTGTTATGACCCGCAGTTGTGGCATGTTTGACGAAATTCCTATCATGGCTAGTAGGGGTCCAGTAAATTCATTGATCAAGTGTTTGCATTAGTACCTTTGTTTCAATATCATTTATCATTTATGAAGGTTTCATGAATTTTTGGGTAGTGTTCCGAGTCTTGGACCTCAAACTGTGGCACAAAATCCATGCTGTGGGAGAGACTGGAAGGCCTTACTCACATGCATGTCTTGTCATGGGAGCAGGTAGGGGTCTAGATCAGTGAAATGTCGAGTTGCCTCAAGGGTTTTCCACTTGGAAGGATTGGTTGGCACCTGAAGGTTCTGTAGCATGTGTGGAAGGTCATTGCGGTTTTTTTTTGTGAGTTCCACTTCCTTAAATGTACATTGGGAGTTGAATCACATCATAGTAGCCTCTTGTCACATGTTTACCCCAGCAGACCAGTTAACTTTGGTAAATGTGGGAGGAGGGTGTTCATAGTGGTATCAAAGCGAGTTCCATTCTCTTTGGGTGATGTATGGCTTCTGCTCTCTTTGGGTGATATATGATACCATAGAGTGGTATTAGAGCTCGTTCCATTCTCTTTGGGTGATGTCTGGTTTAATTTCTTTTTGGGTGATATATGATACCACAGAGTGGTATCAGAGCATGGTTCAAGACTTGGACTAGATGGGCAGAATGTGTTTGGCATGCATGCATGTAGGTTGTATATGTAATTGTTATGTATGCATGGTAGTGTTCATTATTACAATTGTGTTTCTATGTATGTGTTGGTGATGTTTTTGTTGGGATGCTTTAGTCATGAATGCATGTTGGTTGAATATGCATTTGATATGCATGTCAATGTCTATATGTTGTTAAGCATGCATTGTCATGGTCATTGTTGTATATCTGTAGAAAATTCAAGGTTGAGGAACTGTGCCAAAGCATATAAATAAGGTTTTTGATTTTCATTAATAAGCAAGGTTTTTGATTTTCATTCATAATAGAATTAATCTTTAAATTATTTGAAAAAATAGAAATTAAGAAGGTATATAATTCTTAAACATTCATAATTAATATCTAATTGATCATATACAGTTGATGCATGCACAAAATTTCTACATCCAAACAATACATGTTCAAGAGATAAAAAAAGGCAATACTTAAAAGATTTAGACGAATTAACTAAGATCAATTGTTTAATTAATTAATCTCTTTTAATGATTATAGCTTTGCATAGGGATGTGAGGGAGATTAATATTCAATCTAGCCTTGCCTAAGTTCCTATGTTACCTTGAACATGTGCAGAAATAAAGATGAAAGAACATAAATGAATAGCAGGACACACTCACATGAATACACAATTTGTTAAGAATGAATCCATAATCCTTCAATTATCTTCAGAAATAGCTCAGAATATTACAATCATGTATTGGATCATTACAAGGGTTCAACCTTGTCTTCTTCGAATTACACCATACTTATATAGTGTAATTCCAAAATATCTATATCTGAAAATAAAACTTATTACAAAATGAAATATAATCTAAAATTGTTTTGAGTTTATAAAAATAGAACAAAAAAGTAGCTATTTTAAACTGATTTGAATAATCAACACACATTTCGAGGCTATTGTTTGATGACTGCTGCTAGAAATTGAATTTTATGTTTGTTGTCCCTGCTATCTTGCTTTGTGCTCCTCTTTTTCTACCTTCTGATGACTAAAATCTTGCATTATGTTCTATTCAATGAGCTCAAGTAAATTATCCCATTTTTTATCATCTGGGATAGAAAATTTTGTTACCTTCCTATATGCCTCATCAACTTCTGTGTACTTTTCAAAAGTTGGCCTAGTTAAAAATAAATGTTGAACTTCATGTTGAATAAGCAGATCATATTCTAGGCCTTCCATGAAAGCTTTACCATTGATTATCCCTCTCACTTTGGAAAACTTGGTTTTATCTACTGCTATTTCATGGAACATGTGCACATCTTTAGTGGAATCAATTGGCCACTAGAATCTCGCAGATTTGGGAGTCCTTTTTGGTGCAAAGAATTAAAGTTTCTATGAAATTTTCTGATTTGTACTTCTAAGTTTTGGAACTTGTTTTCTAAATGTAACTTTAGATTTCTATTTGTTAAAACTTTCCTTGGTTCTAGGAATACATGAGTCCTGTCTTCAACTCCAAATTCTTCAAGTTCTTCTTTTGTTTTAGAATTCAAGACTTTGATTATTCTAGTAGCTTCTTCTAGATTGTGATCTAAATATTCTTTAATCTCTGCCACTATTGCCTTTGACTTCTATAATAATTCCTCCCACTCAAAAATTATTTCAATTGATGGCCATAATTCAGTTAAGGATTCTTTAATATCAATCCAAATTTTCTCTTTGGCTTGGGATAATGTCTGTGCAATTAAAGATTCATTCTCATATATCTCTAATTTCTTAGTCAATTGGTAATTTTTCTGTATTTTAGCCAGATATGAATTATCAATTTTTATCTTGTTGTCTTGGTTCTTTTCTAGTTGAACTTTGAGTTTTTCAATTTCCTTATGTTTTAGAGATAAATCTCCCATGGTTTTAGATAACTATTTTGTTGAATTTTGACCATTAGACTCTGTTTCAGTTGTGGACACCACTGTTGTAGATGTTCCTATTCCAGTGTTCATTTGGAGCTCTCTATCCTTAATCAATTTTTCCATTTGTCTCCATGTTATGAATTTGTATATTCTGCTCAATAATGATTCGAAGCATGTTCTCCTTCTCTTTTTCTAGCTGACTCACTTCTTGTGCTTATGGATGTTCAGTTGTTGGTAGTTTTAATTGTTTCATCAAAGCTTGGATATATGCATTTCTTCTTTTGATTATTTCTTCTGCTGCCTTTACATCTTTAGGATCCAATCCTAATTTCAAAATCACGTCTTCAAGTCCATTAATTTTGGTATCCTTATCTATAGAAGACATTTCCTATCTTCAATTGATACTGTATATGGTTGAATGATGCTTGTAGATTAGAAGCTGCCACTGCAGAACTTGTCAGAGATGTATAAATCATCTCTCCTTCTTGCTTGTGAAGATCAATCTGATCTGGGATGAATTTGTTTAGTATCAAAAGAAAACAAATAAGTTTTATAATCTTCAACAGTATTAGGCACATGGACCTTTGGTTCCAAAAATACTAATTGGAATCGTCCCTTTTCACTGTCTAGGGAAGAAAGTAGTTTGGTCTGTTTTATAGAAGATTGTTTCCAAAACTATGCATATGTTGAAGTTTTTAGTACTTCGTTCTTCTTTTTCATCTCTAAAAATCTCAAAAATATACTTTGCTTCCTTGGAGAAGGAGAAGAAGGAGAATGATAATCTATTCTAGTATCTTCAATCTGCTACAATGAAAATTAAGATTCTCCTGCAAGAATAATTGTAGAAGGTCCTTAAGATTTTTGAGCCTTTGAGGATTCTTCTTCATCATTATTTGTTGTCTTTCTTATCTTCATCAATTTGAATGTTGTTTATTGTAAACCTAATTCCGATAGAGACTGAATTTCTCTTGGCCCTTTTAATTATTTTTCTGTGGCTTTTGGAGTCTCTAACACTGTTTGACTGGATATTACTTCCTCAACTTCCTGCAAAGTATTATCCTCTTATTCTTCTTTATTGGCATACTGTTCAATTTCTAGTTTTTCCACATGAACATAGGGTGTTGATTTTTGTGCAACTCTAATTGATGATATAAATCCTAGTGTATTATAAGACCAACTAAAACTAAATTCAAACTTCATCTGTTTCAATAAATCATTTACCACTCTCTTTGTAGCTCTTGTGTTGGTTATGAATGGGCCAACCTGTTCTTTTAGTTGGAACTGGGATTTTTGTTTTCTAGAAACAAAATGAACATCATCTACATTCATCATTTGTATGATATTCTCACGTGCAAAAACTCTTATAGGGAGAAAATTTGGCAATTTGTATGGTTGAAGCTCACATCCATAAATTCTAATTTCTATTAAATTCTAGTATAAATACCAGTCTCCAACCTTCGATTGTTCACTTAGATGTAGAATTCTTTTAATCTTAGTTGAAATCCTAGAAACTACATCAGTGTTTAACAAACAATTTGCTACATACATGAATTGATTGGCAAAATCACTAAAAGAGAATTCTTCAGAAGTTTTTCTCACTAATGAGGTCCAGTGAATCACTGATTGTGGCCTTCCTGTAATATATAACTTTTTTAAAGGAAATTTGAGTCTCTCTGATTGATGATATAAGAATGAATAGACCAAAACTCAATAGTTCTCGAAAGAGCCTTCATCACTGAACTTTAAAAATTGATCATGAATTATGTCTAAGAGGAACTTGCTGTAATTGAACATAATTGAAGGATTTTTAACAGAGGAAAAGACTGATAAAAATCCTAAAATAACTTCATCCACCCATTGATCACTAGGATATCTTAACAGACAAGAAACTAGGGAAATGACCTGTCTAGACATCTCAGGGAAATTGTAGCAGAATAGGGAGGGTTGGTCATTGGAAATTCAAAGTTCTTTGGCGTAAAAGATTCGAAGATATGGGCTATTTATCAAATGAAAATTTTCTGATAAATATCCATTAATACATCAGTAGAAAAAGGGTGTAAGGATTATTGAGAATTCAAATGAAGGGCTTGGAAAATTGACTTAGTATTTATATAAAACAAGGTTTCATTATTATAAGCAATGACAACTGTCTGGATTGGGAGATAATGAGCTTCACATGAAGTAACAAAATCTAGAAAATGATAAGTCTAATGGAAAGCAAATTGAGGTAGTAAGGATTCCCAAAATGAAAAATCATCACTAGCATCCTCATATTTTTGAAAAGCCCAATTGTGAAGTTCATACAGGTCAAACTCACAATTGGTCTCTACAAATTTGAAATGGGTATCAACCAAAGGTAATTCATCTAAATTAATTATAGACGGTAATACATGAATGCCTACAGATATCTTTGATTTTCCTTATGGGAAGCCATTATGGAAAAATATAATAGATGAGGATAATAGAAGGTAACAAATTTACCCAGAAATGAGATGATCATGAGCTGAAAATTGCTAGAGTTTACTTGTAGGTTCCATCTGGAAGCTTTGGTTATATACAAAAAACAACAAAGAAAGAAATTTGGATAAGGGATGGGCTTTTATCAAAATACTAAAAACAGAAAAAAAATTGTGCTAACAATTAATGGCGTTGGAGAATTAAATGATTAACGATTACCTATTATGTTTATCGGAGAAATGGTGATGGCTAAGTATAGGGGAAACTTAACAATGAGTGAGATTGGTAGAGAAATTTGCAGGAGGAAGGAGCTGTTTTTCGGGAGAGTGTGCAGGTGGTTTACGGTTTTAGGAAGAGGGGTACCACAATATTTGCGGGACCACCATGTATTCGAAAGTGGGATCGAGAAAACCGCTTTGTGGACCCCCCTCATTAACTCTCGACAACACGAGGGGTCCGACAATGCATCAGGTGGTCGTTGATCTGGGAGGACTCGATGTTGTCCATTGAAAAATGAATAAACTTTAAACCTTTAATGACAAATCAATCAATCACTTTAGTACAATAAAATAATATATTTGAATATGTCAAGGATTATATAAAAAAAAAATGTGGTATTTAAATGTGCTTGCTATTACTAGGGATATTATATTTTTTATTCTTTTATCCCTTTTTATTTCTATTTTTCTTACTTTTCTTTTTATTTTTCTCTATTTTTATTTTTATTTTATTTTGAAAATTAAGGAAAATTATAGAAAATATTATAGGGGTAAAAATAAGTTACAACAGTCGTGGTTATGGATGTATGGTAGGTCAAACATTCTTTGCAAGGTCATTGTATGTAGTTTGTGTCATCATGGTGATGTTGGTTGTTATGATGCTAATGTGGTGCTTGAGATAGAGCAAGAGATGCAGATCAACAAAGTGAGGTTGTAGCAGTGGACCTCGGGGTAAGACCAGATTGTCATACGAGTTTGTTTGTTGGGCATGGATGTATGCTGGTTAATGAGTGTTATATGCATTTGGTTATGTAAATGTTTGTCATTCTATTGTTTTTGTGGTTACATGCATGATAGATGTTAGTGAATCAGTGTGGTCATATGCACTTCCGTCAGATAGTCATGAATGATAGTAAGCTATTGGTGTATGCATTGTGGTCATAAGCCCGATGATCATGGTCATTGCAGTCGAGGTCTTGATGTTATTATGTTTTGTGTTAATTTGGATTGACCCATGCAGAGGACTATGGTTATGACATTCAGGTATGTTTTAATATATTGTGATATTATGTCATACTAATCTAGACTGATTGTGCATATGTGATTGTTATGCATGAATGACAATTTTTTATGAGCTTATGAGGTGAACATGTTAGCTAGTTGTTTTTATGGATATCATGACCTTATTTATTTTTGAGTTGATGTGCTGTGAAGTTAAATCATGATAATCTAGATTGATTTTATAGACAAGATAGCCTTCCCTGAGATACATTAAGGTATGAGTTTGATTATGTCGTCTATTTGGCATTTGAGTGTTTGATTATGTCATCTAGTTGATTTATTTAACATGGTATGTTTGCAAGTTGTTTTAATGTTTGATTAATTGCATGATATGGGTATGTGTATGCAAGATTGCACGAATTAATGATCTTGTTTTAAGATGGTTGTAATAACGCATTATGTGCTAAAACAACTAATATGTACTTGAGTGTGAGTGTGTGTTGGTTGTAGTATTATGATTTTGACTATTAGTTGATTAGGACATGGTTGATCAGTCTTCGTAAAAGTTGATTTCAAATTAATATATATGATGTCCTTATCTTTGGAACATGTGACTGACATATGTAAACAGTTACAATGAAACATTCTTGGTATTAGCGTAACAAGGTAATAGTTGATGTGTTTATATAACTAACAGTTGGATGATGTGATAGTACATAATAAGACTCAGTTGTAGCAATGTGAAAGTTAAAATAAAGGAATTGGGTGAGAATTCGCTTAGCTATGTTTGGAAACCGTAATTCAAAATGAATGAGTGCTTTGCATATAGGTTGTCTTCTTGAACAAGATTTTATTTGACATTATGTGGATATATGTTATATTCCTAAACATGTATTTGACATATATATTAAGATGGTTTTCAGATATGGGTGGATTCATAAAGGGAATGGAGTCCCTTGACATATGATATATGTACGAGTTCGGTTACAGGTTAGCGTGCTGAGTACAACAAGGTAAGGTAACTGGTGTATTTTTATATTTATTTATACACTGACAATTATGTGCTTATGACACTATGATGCAGGGATTGCATGGAAAAAGAGACTGGCATGAAATATTTAAGAAGGCTCAGGCTGAATTTCCCTTGGAGGCATTGGGAACCCATGGGGTTGAGTCATGGTGTTTTTTGGGAGTTTTGTGCTTTTGGTATTTGTTATTTGGTTGTGCTTGATTTGCAGTTTGTTTGTTTGGTGCAAGGCCTTGCCAATTTATTTGTGGTGTCGTATTGCTATTGAGTTTTCATGGTTTTCTTCTTGTTTGTTTCTTGTTATTCCCTTTTGGGTTTTGAAGGTCTTGGGAATTGGTTGGGAAGGAGGAATTTAATGGAGCTCAGGGATAGCTGAATGAAACCTAACAGGTGATGTAAGCCCCAGATAAAGCTCAGTGCATGTATAAGGGCAGTTGAAGGCAAGAGTATGACAACCAGTTGGATTGGTTGGGTCCATTGATGTAAATGGATGGTGGTAGGACTGTCATGAGAAAAGTAATCAGGAAAGATAAAGTAAATGGATTTGAGGCATTAGATGCCTTGGCTATGTTGGGAACTATTGTTCTCAATGTTGTGCATGGATAAAGGGAGTTCTCTTAACCTATACCTTATTATATCTGGTAATTTTTTGTGACTATGATTATGTTGATTTTATATATGCATACATACATGTATGTATGTATGCATGCATGTATGTTGTTGACTAATGAGGTCATTAGGATTGTTTTGTGCTAATGTTCACATGTATGTTGAGGAATACATGAACAAAGTGAAGGAAATATTAATTGTCTCCTATTGTCATTGCATTGCTGTTCTATCTTCAGTTATTATTGGTTGATGAAAAGTATTAATTGTTATTGAAATATTGCTAATTTAAGAATTGAATTGGGCTAAAGTAGTTGAAAGAACATAGAGTAGTGAAAAGTTAACATTCTTGAATTCAACCCACAAGATGAGTTAAAACTCAACCCTTTTAGAGTCTTCTTCATATTTCCTACATGGCTAGTTGATTTTCCATGAATAATGATGTTTTATGTGGCATCCTCTCAAATTATGGTTGTCAATCACAATAGGTCAACTTCTCGGAGGTATAGATTTCATATACAAGTTTCGATTCAGGAAATTTGTGTGTTTTAGAAAGGTATTGATGTGTAGATTATGGAATCTAGGTCCATAGTAGGTTTATGACCACAAAAGTCATCATTTAAGGCCCCAAAATCACTCTTGAATCTTTTCTTCCGAAAAAATTCAAACTAGGACCATTGATAAAAATGACCGTAGAAGTTGTTCCTCCAAATTTTCCACTCCAAAAGAATTGAGATGGATGAAAAATAACATCATCATCCAATCCATTACAATATCACTGTTTCTATAAACCTTAATAGCAACTATAATTTCATCAATATTAACTTGGATAAAATATTGTAAGTCCCTAAAACACTTCTTTTTGCGCAGAAGTTGAAAGTGAGAATGTTTAATTTTCTCAAGGCCTGAAGATTATTACCGATAAATATTTATTGTATTCAATTTTCATGCTATATATATATATATATATATATATATATATATATATATATATATATATATATATATATATATGTTGTCAATATTACTCTTGCATCGTTTGATGTAATTAATTGGTATGATTAATATTAATGTGCAAAATAAGTGTATAAGGATTTGGTGGAATAAAACAAAATCAAATTATGAAATATGCTTTTACTAAATAAGAAGGGCCTAAGGTTCCGAGTGAGGAATTTTGTGGAGGGAAGCTAATTTTAGTAACTACAAACACATTAGATACAAAGGCTAAGGTTGAATTAGAGGAAGTCTCTACATAAGCTTGTGAAGAAAATCTACAAAAATAACATAAATACGAAGAAGAATATAATGAAAAAGAACATAAATTTGAAGGAGCTGTGTTGAACAAATGTGTGGCCAACATCACGATAGCTACCCAAGTTAGCAGATAAAAAAAGGTAAAGAAATCTCAATTTCATTCAAACTGACTACTCTTTTTAGTCATGCATATCTAAACCTCCTCGATACATGCAATACGTGGTGCGTTTCGCTTTCGCATGAACGTGCACAAAGCTACCAACTTTGCCTCGTTTGTATGTAGTTTGTGGAAACGGCAACATACTTCTTCGATATTAGTGATATACGTTGTACAAGGAATGAAGTGAAAATTGGGAAAGGAAATGAAACACACCCATAGAGAAATATAGAAAAGAGCATAGTAATGTAATGAAAACCCAACTTCTATTAATAAATAAAATAACATAATATTGTAGACCATAAACTGGATAGAATGGCGGTAATTATCTCTAGAGAGAGAGAGAGAGAGATGGAGAGAGAGAGATGGAAGTTACACACAATCACAAAACATTATTACAAGAGGATGAAAGAATGACCTTTTAACATAAAGAATGAACCCTAGAGGTTTAAATTTTAACCCTATAAGATGAAATGCTAGAAGGTTTGTAGGCCCCAATGTGGTAACTTGGTACATAAACTTCTTGGAGCTATAAATTTTGCATACATTATTTTTATAATGAATAGAACAACTCATTGGAAAGAACTATCCAAGGGTGACAACTTTTGGATGGGTCTATCATATGCCATGGGACCCCTAGCCCCTTAAATGGCCAAGAAACATAATTTAGGGCCTAAAAATGACCCTAGAAATTTGGGACCCAAAAAAACCATAAAGAACTTGCCTAGAAGATATAAAATTGTTGGATTAGTGAAATAGGTGGTGGTCACCAATATCCATCTAGATCAATTGTGGAAAATTAGTCATAGAAGAAAATTATGATACCGAGGATGGATAATGGTAGACAATTCTATAGGAATGAATTTGATGAACTTGTGAGAAGAGTAATACAGAAATGTAGAACAATTCTCCATACACAACTCAACGTAATGGATTTGTTCAAAGGATGAAGAAAATATTGATAGAAAAATAAAGGAGCATGCTTAGTGGTGTTGAATTAGGACACAGATTCTCGGAAAGGGCAATGGATACTACGTGTTACATGGTAAATAGATCACACTCATTAATATTGGATGATAAGACTTCACATGAGGTATGTCATAGTAAGAAACCATCTCTTAAACATATCAAAATATTTACATGTGATGCTTATCTACACATTCCAAAGAAAATTAGGAGAAAGTTGGATAATAATTCTGATAAGTGTATCTTTATTGGTTGTAATGATGACTTGAAAGGATATAAGGTTTGGAACCCATAAATTAGGAAGGTTGTGTATAGTAATTATGTTGTATTTAGAGAAATCAAAGATGTTCTCAAATATGATGTCCCACCAAGGAAGAAAGAACCAGAGAATGCAACGTTTGCATGGAAGGATGGTGAATAAGAAATTATATAATAATAGGAATTATATGGAGAAGAGCTACATTATTTGATATTGAGAAGATCAGTTTAGGAAAGAATGAAACTATAAAGGTATACTCCACTTGATTTCCTTTCAAAATTTTATTTGTTTATCACTAACGATGACTCTATAACTATTGGAGAGGAAGAAAAATCACAAGATGGAAAACAATGGAAAAATGGCCATGGTTGAAGAAATGATATCCTTTGACAAGAACTAGGCTTGGGATCTAGTAGAGTTATTGAAGGAAGAAATCCCATTGGAATCAAACTTGTGTTTATCAAGTAGTTGAATGCAAAAGGAAAAGTGGAGAAATACAAAGTTTTTTTAGTAGTAAAGGTTTCCAAGATAGAGGGAATTGAATTTTGTAATATTTTTTGATCTATTTCTAGGTTAACTTGTATTATATGTCTTTTACACATTGTTGATACCTTTGATTTTGTAGAATAGATGGACTTGAAGACAACATTCCTACATGGGGCTCTATAAGAATAAATCTACATGAAATAGTCAGAAATATTTGCACTAATGAAGTCCCATATATGGGTTAAAGTAATCACCAAGGATGCATTATAAAAGATTTGAAACCTACATATTGGGACTTGGATTCACAAGGACGAAATAATTTCGTTGTGTACATTTGAAATTAGTTGGTGATCAACTTATTTATTTGGTCTTGTATGTAAATGATATGTTTTTTACTAGAAATAGCAAGGAAATCATCCATGATGTGAAAAATTAGTTTTCCTCTAAATTTGACATCAAGGATCTTGGTGTTACAAATTTCATTTTGGGCATGGAAATTATAAGAGACTTGGAAAACAAGAAAAAATGTTTAAATCAAAGCATGCATGTCTAGAGAATATTGTACAAGTTTAACATGTAGGAATGTTAACTGGTAAAGGTCCCTCCTATAGTTGTAATTTTATCTGCAAATCACTACCCCAAGATGTAGGAAGAGGAAGAGGACATTCCCCATGCTCCATATGCTACTATGGCTATCAGTTTGACGTATGAAATGGTTTGTAGTAAACTAGACATTGCAAATACAATGGGAGTATTAGCTAGGTATTTGTCAAAACCATGGAAGGAGCATTGGGCAATAGTAAAGGTGGTTTTCAATTATTTATGTGTCGCTATTGGTTATGGATGATTTTATCAAGGAAGATCAAGATTGGAAAAAATGTTAGAAATACATTGATATGTTAATGTCAACAAGGCTAGAGATATGGATTGCAAAAATTTTGCTAGTGGATATGTTTTCAACCTATTTGGGGGAGAAATTAGTTGGATGAGCAATAGGAAGTCTATAGTGACACTATTAACTATAGAAGTTGAACATATGAAAACCAATCGCACAATCAAGGAATTTTTAAGGTTACAGAGATTGTGTTCATGTATGGGTTCGTACAACAAGCTTTCAGGAAAGGTTGTAATAGTTAAATTGCAATTTTCATGATGAAAAACCCAACTTATCATTCTAATACAAAACATATTGATGTACAATATCACTTTGTGAGAGATATAATTGAATATAGGAAGGTGCTACTAGTAAAAGTGGACATTTTGAAGAATGTTTTATATTCATTAAAAAAATCTCTAAGCACTAAGAACTTCTCTTTCTATAGAAAAACAATCACACGTATTTCCACAATTTGTTGATCATGAACTACTATGCCTCCCTTTATGAAAAGAAAAGAACAACTGGGATAATTTTTTGTATTTGTTATATTCGTTACATAATTATTCCCATGGATGATTTATTGTGCTAGGTGTAATGCACCCAAAAAGAGGGACACTTTTTTTCATCCATTTTTTGTATTTTAAATACATGGTTTTTTATTATAGTAGTTTTGGGGCATATGGTTATTCAATCCATGGTTTTTAATTTTTTTAATGAAATATTATTGTATTATAATCATGGGTTAACAAAATGGGAGTTTAAGGATGCTATGGAATATACATATTATATTGTAGCATTTTAAATATATAGTACAGTGAAAAAAAATTCTATTGATCCCCATTTGGGTTTCTAGAGTAAAATATGTGTGTTAGTTTCTGTGTATGCAAGACCATATTTTCTATTTTTATTGAGCAATTATTTTTAGCAATCAATTGTACAATGCTAAAACCAATAATACTTTTGGCATGGAATATTGTATCTTGTATTTGAGACAACTTGATGAAAACATTGGGATGCTATGTTGGCCAGTGAGATAAGGATCAATATGATAAATTTGTTCTCCCTCAAGTATTTGTAGAAGAATACTTAATTTTTCTATATTATCAGGATCATAAAAAGTTAGTAGTAGGAAAATTATAATCAATGTGGCATGAAATATATATTGTTAAATATGTGTTGCAAAAAGGGGTATACAAGATAGTGGATTATTATGGGAAATCCATTGTTGAAGTCTTGTAATGGGATCTGTATTAAAAATCACTATGTGTAAGTCACAAATATATGTGGTGCTTTGAGCATATTGAATTATGGTGTGGTATGGTGTGTTCACTTTTATTTGTAAGCATAGATTGCATAAATGATTTTCTTATCATGCCTAATATTTGATTGGAAAACATTAGCATCCATAGTTGTTTGCATAGGCTTCATGGATGGAGTTAGCCATAGTATCCATAATGTTTCTTTCACCATTTGGGTGATATTGTCACCCACTAACAAATTTGTGAGTTTTGGGGAATAATCCTTGGCCCTGCAACCAACAATTAATAATGGAATATAGTGCAGTCATGAAGCTCTTATTTGAGGCTATTTCCCTTGTAGTATTTCATTTGATTGTTATTCTAGACTCCAAACTTGTGGTACCACAATTGAACCATGTCTCTATCATGAGGAATCTTGTGTTACTTGATAGGTACTTGTGAGTGAATCTCCTTAAACAATCATTTGATCACATTATCTATCAACACATACCAACGGGGTATTGTATGTTAGATAATTCCTTAGTCAATTATGTTTTAGGTAAGAATTTATCTCTTTAAGTCAACATCATTAAAAGTACATGCATGTACCTCAATAAACAAATGGGTCAATAATCAAATCATTTGTAGCCATAAGAAGCCACAAATATATATATATATATATATATATATATATATATATATATATATATATATATATATATATATATATATATATATATATATATATATATATATATATCGAGAGTGAGAGAGAGAGAGAGAGAGAAATATATGCTACACCATATACCAAAATTAGTCCATTTCGAAGACTAGGCACTTAGGCCCAAGCTTTCATCCCATACACAAGACACAAATAATATATCTCTCATTAGGCATACAAGAAAAACTTCTAGGAGGGGATAGAATGAGCATTATTCATCATGCTAATAACAACATACAACAAATTAGGCTACATGCCTTAAAAGGCAACCAAGGCTACTAGATACATAAATTATGTGTCACCGTAGGTATCAAGGAACCTTGTCCATCCACTATTGGGGTTACACCATGGTAAGGCCTTCTAGCTTTCTCATCACCTCCCATAGTTCAGTTTTATTTTCACCCTTAGCATCCTCCTCCAAGTCTCGCTTAATGGGTACGATGTGACAGTGTAATAATGATTATCTAGGAATTTTGATATTAGCCACATATGTGCAACAATTAAACATTGGAAACATTACATAAACCAAAACATATGAAAAAAAACACCAAAATGCTATAAAATTTAAAAATATCCAAAAACGTTTGCTTACTAAAGTCACCACACCACTCATAATGTCGTAGTGCTAGTTCTTGGTTGAAGTGGAAGTCAATTCCAAAATATGCATGATTTTCAATCATAACATATTGGTCCTCAAACTAATCAAAGAAGTCCTAATTAAATTAATGGACCATTTCTCCAACACTCGTCTAAGGCATTAAGTTGGTCCATCGAGTCATGCATGGTTTAGATGGGTTATTGAATAGTGTTGATACTCATAGCCTCATAACTAGTACTCACTTGAAAAACACAAATACTAGTATACTATTGTAGTTTAATTGCTTCTATTTCCCTCTAAGATGTTTTGTTAGATGACATTTCATGTTTTTAAATTGATTTACACTCTAATTGAAAATGGTATATTTTAGATATTACACTATTATATCCACTTGAATCTTAGATTCCAGATGGGTGCCTCGAGATCCTGCTACTTGGGTGATGGAAAACATGATGGTATGGAGAGTCACATCCATCACTCAATTTATATCTCTCTAAATATTTTTTGAGCTCATGTTTTACAATATGATATACTCTAATTATCTTTAGTCTCCTCTCCCCATCCTTGGACACCTGATTCTACTATCAAGGCAAATTGCCTTGATAGTCTAGCAAAGAAATAAATATCCTCAATATTTAGTGTCAATGTTTGATTTTACATTGTGAACCATTGTTTATTGAGATCCCACATCCTAATTAGCCTTTGCAATAAGGGAACTTTTCCATTTACGTTTTGTGTGGGCAAAAAATTGAGAAGTCCATAATCTCAGAGCACATCTATTGTTGGTCTATGTCAAAGATAAACCAGGTCATCCACTTCATGTTCCTTCTCCTTCCACTTGACTTTTTTTGGTTGGCACTTCTAAGAAAATAATGATAAAAATTATTACTTCTATCTATTCAAGTCAAACATAATTTTTTTTGACAAAATTGCATGAGATCTAAGGGCTATGATAAAATATCTCTGGGTCTACCTTAATAGAGTGATCATCACTTTGCTATTTAAAATAGAGCAATGAACAGCTCCTTAATCATTTTAGATAAACAACACAGGATTAGTGAAGCTCTCAAAGGAAATTGATGTCCCCCCTATATAAAGTTGGGGTAAAACTAAAAACACTAAATGAAAAGAAAGAGGAAGCATAGTTCTATTACCTAGAATAAATGGTGTTGCAAATGGTTTACTATATATCCTAATATTTCTAGTTGGAAAATTGATAGGGAGGGTTTTTTTACTGCAACAAGGTTAGAACTCCAAAATCCAATGTGAAAATGAACTTGTTTTGCCCCAAATTGGATTTTTTCCATGGGAAGTCACTAAAGAAGCCATGTTCACACTTGGGTTTAATATGTATCACTTGCCAATTCATTCTTAATGCTTTATTATCCCCTTTTTATGAGTTTCATGCGCACTAACATCAAACTGGAAGATCTAAATTGATTGTTCCATAGAGATATGTCTCAAAAGCATTAGTTATTGGTGACATCCACTAAAATCAACTACATATCTTGAAGCTAACGAAATGTATTTCCACTAAAATATTTCCTTTTGATGCAAAGGGATAATAGAATCAACAGAATGAATATCACATATTTCCACTAAAATAGCCTGTAAAGGATAAGATCAACGAAGCACCAATAGGAGTTGAAAGAGGAAAGATAGGTTTAAGTAAAAAATAGTTTAAATGGTTGAATATGCATATAAAAATAAATACCAATATGGTGGCCCTAATTTTAAGGTTATAATATGAAATTAATGCTAGATTCCACATTTTATTATGTAGTATAATGTAATCCCTTCAAATAGTGTGATAACATATGGGCATGAAATTTCTATAAATGTATACTTTAAGTTAATCCTGATCATATTTACCATAAAATGAGAGAAGAAAGATAAATTATAATGATAAACACCCACTAGACTAGTGTCTTTATCTTGTTGGGGCATGGAGTCAATTAGGGAGAGGTTAATTATTGAGGGCCTTAGATAATGATTGAGGTGGATATAGGTCACCATCCAACTCTTCCACTACCTCAGTGGTTATATATATTTTTGGTAATTGTTCTATCATTCTTTGGGTCCCAAACTTTCAAGTCCATTTTGAGGCCCCAAAGATTGCCTTTTGGTGATTTGGAGGATGAGAGGTTGTATGGCATGCCTTGGTCCTAGCCAAAATTTATGATCATTGGATATTTCTTTCCAATTAGCTACTATGTGCCCCATATGGACATTGTATGCAAAATTTGTTCCTTTGAAAAGTTGATTTACCAACTAGCCATGTTGGGGCCCAAAATGCTTTTGGTACCTCATCTTCTAGGATTATGATTTTATAGGCCTAGGTTCTTTATTTATTTTAAAAGGTCATTATTTTTCCTCTTATGATAGCTTTCTCAAATGCATGTAACCACCATCTATGTCCCTTCAGAGATAACTACCACCATTCTGACCAACTTTTTTTCTACAATATTCTGTTATTTTACTTATCAATAGAAGTTGGTCTTTCACTATATTCTTGTTCTCTATGCTATGCTTCTCTATGTGTGTTTAATTTCCTTCCCTTATTTTAGTTAATTCCTTGTATAACACATATTAGTGTTATTAGAGAAATATACTCCTTGTTGTTTCTTACTTATGCAACCTACTTAGACTTGAAGGGTCTTTGGCCACCTATCTCACATTTTATGGAATTTAAGAATGTCATGTATGGAAAAGGAAAAACAATTTAAGATAGTGTTAATCAATTAATAACTAATAGCAAACTTAAGTATAGTTATTTGATAGTTGTTTATACAGATGGAGCTTCAACAATGATTGGACATGAAAATGGCTTTGTTTCAATTTTTTAAAAACAACATTCCAAATATTATTAAAATTCATTGTGTAGCTCACCATGAGTCTCTATTAGCAATAGATGCTTCTAAGAAAGTACCACAACTATTATATGTTGAAAAAAAAATGCGAAAAAAGTGTATTGATGGGTTGAAAACTCACCAAAGAGAAGTAATGAAAATAATTATTTGCTAAAAGTCATGAAAATTGATGTTCTTTATGTTTTATAAATAGATTAAGTGAGATGGTTATCTAGGGGAGAAGTCATTATAAGGCTTGTAACTCTTATGCCAACAATTTTATCTTTTTTCGAAAAATGAAAGGAAAAATTCATCATAGTATGATAAGATACAAAGTTACACCATTCAATTTTGTTTTCATATGTTGGATTTAGGTGTATTGAAAAAATTGAAAAATAAATTTCAAGAAGCCAATGCAGACATTACAAATAATTGATTAGCTCTTGAAGGCTCTTGAAGTAACTATAAGTACACTGTCTAGATGGTTTTTGAGAAAAGAAACATTTGCAGAGTGCACACGATATATTTCAAAAATTTTAAGTGGTTCTTAATATGAATATACTGAAATTAAATTTGAAGCGATAGTCATAAGTAAACATGAGTTATAATACATATGTATCCTAGCTATAGATATTGACTATATGGATGAAATGAAATAAACTATGAAACTTCATGTTTGAGACATAGAAGAGAGTTGCCAACAACCCATATAAGGTTATATTAAGTATCTCATAGGCTCTTTGCATAAAATATTTCCATATTTTCATCATTTTAATGCAACAAAATTATTCACTCCTTGTTATTGTTGAGAAGAGCATCATATTCAAGAGAAATTTCAAAGGGTTGGATTTTAAAAAACTATTATTTTTTCAATATTTTCAACGTACCATATCAAAGGATGATGCATTTGTATCTTTATTTGATGATAAATAATATAAAAGAGAGATACACCCTTTTGTTGATTCATTAAATTTGGCTGGCGAGGGTTTCTCCATAAAAGAAGCATGGAAGGTGTTTCATGACATAAAATAATGGCACAAAACTTTTCATGATATGATGAAATTATGGCAAGCTATAAATAATATTCCTGTAAGTATAGTGTATTATGCAAGGGTATTTTTTAAACAAAACATAATCAAGGACATTAGAAAATCAAGGCTAGGATTGGATACACTAGATGCATTAATGAGAATATCTTTGAATGGACCTAAATTATCGAATATTGATTGGAATGTAATATAAGGGATATGAAGAAATACAATGTAAAGAAGAATTCTTGAGTTTTGAGATTTAATAAGTTACTCCCTAATATTTTGATATGACTTGTGTTTCTCTTGCATAGTAATTATAAATGTGTGTGGAATCTTCTTAGACCTGTTGAGTGGTGGATTGAAGCCAAAATACCTTTAGTATGTTGAATTTTGACTTGAGAAGTTAAATTTCATATTTTCAAATCAAATCATATATGTGTTTTGGTGACCTATGTATCAAGAGGTACTTATAGATGAGATTGTAATATCCTTGAAAATGTTTGATTGGCAATGAAATATAATTGCAACGTAAAATCTCTCCTTATAAAAATGTTGATCAAAATGAGACAAGATTATTTAATTACTCAATACTTTCATTATCTTTTATCACTATAATCTTTAATGGTTGAGAGTACAAATTTATAACTATCGTATAAATTAGATATCAACAATGTGTATGCTCGTTAAACATGTTGCTTCACACAAGTTAGATTTGGAATGGAACGGAAACTATTGTGATTTTTTTGAAGCTTCAAAAATCTCCAATTTTCATTCTACTATGCCTTTAATGTGTATGTTGCCGGATATAAGACATATAAATACTTAGTAAATTGTAATTAACAATGCAAACATATTTCATTTATTTTTTCTAATTAATTTTTTTCTTGTTACACAAAGTTAAGTTTTTAAATTGGATCATGATGTGGAAACATTTGTCATTGGTCATGAAGATTGAAACAATGGTGGCCATTTCATGGAGAAATAAATGAATAAGATCCTTAAATATAAAATATTTTGATAATTTGAGAATGATTTTTTGAAAAAAGTTTGTATCTATAACTTTTTTATTTTATTTTTTCCTTTATTGTTTAGTGTTATTGTCACCATTCATTTCAGCCTTTTGTGAAAATAATTTATTGTTGTTCATTCATATTGTTTAAGGTTGTTAAGGCTATTGACACATCAATTTTGAATTTGTCTTAAAAATAAAAATATCAAAATTTCATTTTATGAAAACTTGACAAATTTTTAAAATCATATTTTTAAAATTGACTACTATATTATAGTGCTTTACTTTAACAATATAAGATATAACCACATTTATAAGATAAAGACATTTATTATCATAAAATGTCTATTATTATTAATATTTAATTTATTTTTTTAACATCAAAATAAATAAATAAATATTATCATAAAATGTCTATTATTATTAATATTTAATTTATTTTTTTAACATAAAAATAAATAAATAAATATGCCAGTAACAAAGCAGATAATTTGATAATGATAAATTTATTTAAATCCTAACATAATAAGAATGAAAAAACAAACGCCATTTCTTAAAATTTGAAATTCCATCCCTCGGAAGTGATAATTTTTCCATTACTAAGTTCCCGGGGAAACTTGTTAATTAAGGAAGGTTTTCAAACGGCGATTTCGTGGGAGAAGCAACACGTACAGCAAAAAAATGTAAAAATAGCATGTTTGAGTTGGAATTCGCTAGCTTCATCTTCGCCAGAACGCGTGCTCGGAGATCGGAAGCGAAGTCCAAGGCGACTTAGCCCTGTATTAATTTGATCATTTGTTTTTAAGTTAAATTTTTTGGAGTGTTGGGTGGAATTTTATGGAAAAAATTGTGATGAAATTTTGATTGGTTTAATTTAAATTATTTTTTTTAATAAATAATTAATTTTAAATAAATCAAATCGGAAAATAAGTCGAAAATTTTTCAAAAATTTTCACTTATAAACAACTAATAAGATTAAAATTAATATGTTGTCATAAATCCACCAGAATTTATAAATATTCACACATTAAACAACCCCTTAATCTGATAGCCCGTATTTCTGGAGAGAAACTGGCGTATTGATGAATGAATAAAAGTCGATATGAACTTTAAACTTGGAGCCCCAAGCGAATTACGGATTCTGGGGAATCTGTATTTGATGTTAATCCGAGAATCTTAAGGCAAACTTAGCATAGTACGATATCAAACATTTGACACTGACTCGACAGCAATTGATTCGAGTCCACAGTTATTGAATAGATAAAGAGATCTCTAAAATAGAATTTTCCGCTGAACTTAATTTTATTGAATCTGGCGAGAGGAGGGAAGTTAAGTGTTTAGTTCGGTCGCTGTTTATCAAATTTCAAAATATCCATTAAAATATAAAGAAATCTAAATCTTCTTTTTAACATCGTATAAGTTAAATTCTAAATTCCAAAATATTTTCAAAATCTAAAATGAAAATGGGATAAAATAAAAATAACTGAATCTCCCCCGTGATACCCCGTGATACATTAGGGGTATTTATTAAAATTTACGCGGCCTTTATAAACTTTCCTAAATGGTCTTGGAACGGTAATTAAACACATACGAAGTGACCGCAATATTTTAAAACACATCTATTAACTGATTAGTAGATTGAAGCGTTCGAAATCCACAGTGATTTCATATTATCTTCCCGAAATAAAACTATGTCAAACTGAGACGATCAGTAATCAATTCGACTACAAAAGTCGAGGGCCGTTAAATATTTTATCGACGACGTTTTCAAAAAATGAATGAAATCCTGTGAGAACATTTTTTAAAAGGGTAAAATAAAAAAAATTAAATAACGGTAACATCAAGTTCACCTGATGGAAAACGAAGAAGTCGCATCGATTTTCGTCTTTTCAGATACAATTTTGAGTGACACGTTACAGAGAGCTTCAAAAGTATGACAGGTCAAAGAAAATGGCTTCAAAACACTTCCGTTTGGAATATGCCTTTAACATACAGTCCGAGGCGACGGTCTCTTCTCAATACATTACAATTACCACCCTTTCTCATTGGCGGTCTGAAGTTAGATTTGCTCCACTAATTCCAAATTCTTGTTGTTTTGGCGATGCAAAGTCATTTGTAATGACTGGATGTTCATTCAACAGCCAAATTTCATTCCCCCACAGAGACCCGTAGGAAGCCTCCCTACTGTCAATATAGCCACGCATGGTGTCCGAATACATGATATCTGGCACTGAATCTCGATCGAGATAGTTCTGCATCATCATTCCAAATTCATCGGGAGTAATATTGTCTACGAATAAATCAGGGTCTGCAAGAACATCGTCGTGATAGGTGAAGTCTCCTAGATCTGACGTCACCGAACTCGTCCGTACCTCGACTGTTAATTCGCTTTGCTTATTTGAACCCATCTGATCAGTGCTGTGCTTTTCATGGGTGGACTCGAAATTATTGCATGTTTTCATCTTCAACCCAATTTGAGAATTCGCCTCAGCAGTTAATTCACCTTGCTTATTTGAACCCATCTGATCAGTGCTGCGCTTTTCATGGGTGGACTCGAAATTATTATCCGTTTTCACCTTTAACCCAATTTCATCTTCCAGAGACCTTTTAACCCAATTGAGCATCATCTCGACCTTGACCTCATTCACACCATCTGTCTCTTCATTGTTATCAATATTGTCTATCTTTTGAATAACAGCTACGAGATCACTGTCATAACCCAATGTTCCCCTATTTGTTCGCTTCGCGTCTGGCGCAGCCAGTCCACCATTCGAATATTCATCTCTACTTCGCTTGTTCTGAAAAACTTGTAAGCAGGCGTCCATCCTGGCAACTAAATGCTATGATTAAAACACAACATATACTTCAATAAAGAGCCTTTTTATATCAGGACCTTGAGATTTAATGCAAAGAATTAAGTTATTGATTTTTTCTACTGCGCACCGCATCATGGTCACCCCAAATCTGGTGTACGTTATATATAGATAGTTGGCAAGGGATGGATCACAGGAAATCTCCGATGACGGTGGAAGCTTCCGCGGGGAACACAATCCAACGTGTTATTTCTAAAAGTATTTTCCGTTTTTACACGTCGTTCGAAGGGCATCCATAGGACACAAGTTGACATAAACAATAAAAGCAAACTGGTCGATTCCGTCTCATTAAATCGGATCTCGTACTTTCAACACGATGCAGCAGGCGCTGCCCTTGCCTTCGGGATAAAGACAATGCTTACTGGCCGCGACATCTTTGGCCTATATATAAAAAAACCGAATCTATAATACTTTATGTTTAATGAGCTTTATATATAATATAGTTTAAGATTTTTATTTAATAACGTTTCAAGTTTTAAATTTTAATTATAGTTAATTATGATCGAAGGCGCTGCCCTTGCCTTCGGGATAAAGGCAATGCTGACTTGCCCGACATATTTGGCACATATATAAATAAGTAAATGGTAAAGATTTCACTTCCACCAAATATTGTTTATTGTTTAAGGTCATTCAATTTAGAGAATTAAAATTTATCTCGTATACTAAAATTTATCTTAAACACTAATTTTATATGATTCTTCTCTTACAAAATCTAATCAGCAATTTAGAAAATTTAAAACAGGTTTCTTTAGTTAATCGTTAGAGTCCATAGTTTTTTAATTCTTCATCAATGTTCTACTTTTATAAAGATTGATGTTAACATGTAATTCTTTAATAGAGGTCAAAAAAAAATAAGTAAATGGTAAAGATTTCACTTCTACCAAATATTGTTTAAGGTTATTTAATATAGAGGATTAAAATTTATTTCATATACTAAACTTGATCTCAAACACTAATTTCATATGATTTTTCTCTTAGAAAATCTAATCAGCAATAAACAGGGCTTTTTTTTTCATTCCTTTGTACCTTCCTTTCCATATGTCCCTTCTTTTCATTCTTTGTCCCTCTAATTCATTCTCGTTCACTTCAGTTCATTGTTATTTTAATAAAACGATCTTAATCTTTATACTTGTTTGAGTCTCTCTTCATGATTTTTTGTTGGTTTTTTCCAAATTTGAAGGACGACAACGATTTCTTAAAACCAGCCTAGATCCATCTATGTCTTGATCTATCATGCGCCGAGAGGGATAAATCCCTCGAAATGTAAACCCTCTTTTTGTAGTGTAGAACTTGAGGAAAGGATTGCACCTTGAGGGATTTGATTCCTCTCAATACATGACAGATCCGAGGTTAGATGGATCTAGCCTGGTTCCAGTTGAGGGCAACAATGTCACATTCTTAGATTATCATTATATTAAATATGCTTGAGATAAACTTCATACTTTGAAATTTACATTATGCTTTCTTTTCTTAATAGGACCATATGATTCTCTTCTTTAGTTTAGTGTATGTTGCTTGTCTTGAATGGTTTGTACAGTTGAGGGCAACAATGTCACAATTTTAGATTATCATTATATTGTATATGTTTGGTATAAACTTCATACTTTGAAATTTACATTATGATTTCTTTGCTTGAGATGACCATACATTTTTTTTTTAACTTTAGTCTATGTTGCTTGTCTTGAATGGTTTGTATGTCTGTGTTTGGATGCTTTGAGTTGTTTGTCTTTATGTGTTTGGATTTGGATGGTAATGTTTGTACATGTTACAATTGTTGTTTTGTATTTCTATATGTATATGTAATTGTTTGTTGGTAAGTAGTTGGTGATGAAGAAGCGAGACAAAGGAGGATTGATATTGCACGTCTATTTCATTTAATTTTAGATATCACAACTTTTGATAACTAATTAATTCTTAATAGTGTCCCTCAAGGTATGACTAAATATATCTTGAAGAGTAGTTTTAATAATTTAATGCTTCAAAATTACTCTTGAAATAATTTGTTTCTTTGATAATGTTTGAAATAATTTATTTCCTTCAAGAATATTTTGATGTTTTTTTTATTATCTATAGTTTCTTTTGCAAATTCAAGAAATCATGTGTTTTTTTATTTTTATTTTTAATAAGTGGCTAGATTTATAAAATATTTATATTATTTGTTTCTCCAAACAATTATCACATCTTCAGTTTCTATATATCTTAAAAATGGATCTTGAATAGCAAATTGATGAACCAATTTTTATATATCTTTAAAATGGATATTGAAAAGAAAACTGATGAATTTTTTTGAGAGATGATTTGTTTTGAATGTTTATAAATATATCTTTTCCTCTAATAAATATTTTGATTACATTCTTGTATGAAATTATCTATTAGTAATCCTAATATATGTAATTTTGAATATATGTATTGTCTACTTGTAATTAGTTGTTGTAACAACCCCGGTTAAAAAATTATTTAAAAAAATATATAAGACCAAGGTCGTGGGACATGTATTCCAAGATGAATGTTGGGCAAAACATCCTAGTGGGTGTTCATTTTGGTTATTATGGATAAAGGAAATATGCAAAGGGAATGGAAAAGGCTTTGAAAAGGTAAAGTGGCATTAATTGACATTTTATTTATGAAAATAATGTAAATTAAGAGAAAAGGAAGGTGAAAGGTCACATGTTGAATGTGAGGAGGAAAATGAAGGAAAATAATGGAAAATTGAAGAGAATAAAGGCATCATTACTAAAAAGGCTTATGAGGGTCAGTTCACAACCTTTTGTCAGTTTAACCTTTTGTTAGTTCAGTTTTGGAGCTCTGTCTCTTCTCTCTACTCTCTCATACTCTCATACATTTAGAGTATTCTTGGAGCGCTCTAGCATTGGAGGAAGGAAGGTAAAGGAAGGAAAATAAAGCAAAAGGAAACAAAGATCAAGAAATGAAGAGTGGGATCAAGCACTTCAACTTTGGATCAACGAAAGCAAAGAAGGTAAACATGAAGCAAAGATCAAGCAAGGAAGAGCAGGATCAAGTAGCTACAATGGGATTATTTGTAGGTATCGATTTGCATGTGTGATTTCCTTGCTAGATTTGGCATGCATGGTACATGCATGTGTGTATTTGGTTCTCTTGTTGTCATTGGCATGGGTTTTTCCAAGTGTGACAATGTTCTTTAGCCTTGCCTTTCCATTTCCGGATAGCCATGGTGTGATGGGTTCTCTTTTATTTGGTTAAGCTAGATTGCTAGATGGTTTCAAAACTAAGTGAGGTGGTCTCTGAAAGAAAGAACACATGGCCTAGGAATCCCTGAACTAGAATGGGATTGTGGTAAAGACGAATTTTTTGTATCTAGGAATCCTCGACTCTTGTATGGATAGATATAGAGTAAAGCCTAGAGGTGTGTGCCCTCAATCAAGCCTAGTAATTATTTTTTGGTGAATGGTAGGATATACAGTAAATCATAAAGGGTGGAGTCTTGAATAGGTCTAGGAATCCTCAACCATTATATGGCAAGATATATGGTAAAGCTTAGAGACTAGGAGATAGGAAAATTCCTAATAGCGTAGGTTGAGAAATATGGTGGTATCCGTGATTTTTTAGGGCCTAGTGATTCGGTTAGGATTGTGGTAAGCATGTGCAAACCTAGTTTGGCTTGGTTTTGAGTCCCAAATTCATGCTTAGAATATGGTACGAGGGTGATTGGCTGAGAGAAAGATTTGGTTCAACTAATCTATAGTTGGGTGGTTCGTGGAAGCCTCATACTTGATTGGATTTTGCATTCATTAATAAGAGATCTTTCTTCTTGGTATATCACGTGTAAATGTACTGGCTTATATGTGGATTTTATGGCTGTTATATTCTTGTATTTATATTGGTTATATGTTGGTTATGAGTATGTTCTATGACAAAATTGATGTATGGTTTCCATCATGTTTTGATTAGTGGTTGAAAGTACAATGCATATATGACCTAATAGATGATTATGCAACTATTTTGATAATGCAACAATGATTCTTTACGAATTTCGGCTAGGTATGAAACCCATATGCTCAAATATGTTGTTATGACCTATAGTTGTGGCATGATTGATGAAATTCCTATCATGGACAATAGGGGTCCAATCAAGTCATTGATCAAGTGTTTGCATTAGTACCTTTGTTTCAATATCATTTATCATTTATGAAGGTTTCATGAAGTTCCGGGTAGTGACCTGAGTCTTGGCCCTGAAAATGTGGCACAAAATCTGGGGTCACTAGCTCAGAACTAGCTAAAAAGGTCCACAATTGCTGGCATGCCCATGATGTGGGAGAGACTGGAAGGCCTTAGTCACATGCATGGCTTGTCATGGGAGTGACTATGAGTCCATATCAGTGAAATGTCAACTTGCCTCAAGGGTTTGTCACTTGGAAGGGTTGGTTGGCTCGTGAAGGTTCTAAAACATGTGTGGAAGGTCATTATGGTTTCGTTTTGTCAGTTCCAGTTCCTTATTTGTACATTGGGAGTTGAATCACATCATAGTAGCCTCTTGTCACATGTTTACCCCAGTGGATGAGTTAACTTCAGTAAATGTGGGAGGAGTGTGTTACAGAGTGGTATCAAAGCTGGCTTCATTCTCTTTGGGTGATGTCTTTCTTTTGTTCTCCTTAGGTGATATCTGATACCACAGAGGGGTATCAGAGCTACTTCCGTTCTCTTTGGGTGATGTCTGGTTTATGTTCTTTTTGGGTGATATATGATACCATAGAGTGGTATCAGAGCATGGTTCAACACTTGGATTGGATGGGCGGAATGTGTTTGTCATGCATGCATGTAGGTTGTATATGTACTTGTTATGTATGCATGGTAGTGGTCATTGTTACAATTGTGTTTCCATGTATGAGTTGATGATGATGTTGTTAGGATGCCTTAGTCATGAATGCATCTCGGTTAAATATGCATTTGATATGCATGTCAATGTATATATGTTGTTAAGCATGCATTTTCATGTTCATTGTTGTATATCTGTAGAGAGTTTAAGGCCAAGGAATTGTGCCAAAGCATCTAAATAAGGTTTTTGATTTAATTGGATGACCAATGTATTAAACCATTAAACAGTTGTAAATTCTAAGTATTTTAGAGAAGATTAAAGGGTTGCTTTTCATTCATAACAGAATTAATATTTAAATTATTTGAAAAGGAAGAAATTAAGAAGGTATATAAATCTTGATCATATACAGTTGATGTGTGCATAAACTTTCTTCATCCAAACAATACATGTTCAAGAGATAACAAAAGGAAATACTTAAAAGATTTAGGTGAACTAACTAAGATAAATTGTTTAATTAATTAATCTCTTTTAATTATTATAACTTTGCAAAGCATTGTCAGGGAGATTAATATTCAATCTAGCCTTTCCTAAGCTCCTATGTTACCTTGAACATGTGCAGAAATAAATATGAAAGAACATAAATGAATACCAGGACAAAATCACATGAATACACAAGTTGTTAAGAATGAATCCATAATCCTTCAATTATCTTCAGAAATAGCTTAGAATATTACAGTCATGTACTATATCATTATAGTGGTTCAACCTCTTCTTCGAATTACACCATACTTTTATAATATAATTCCAAAATATCTAGATCTGAAAATAAAATTTATTACAAAATGAAATATAATCTAAAATTGTTTGAGTTTACAAAAATAGAATAGAAAAGTAGCTATTTTAAACTGATTTGAATAATCAACACACATTTCGAGGCTTCTGTTTGATGACCACTGCTAGAAATTTAATTTTATGTTTGGTGCCCCTACTATATTTCTTTTTGCTCCTGTTTTTCTGCCTTCTGATCACTAAAATTTTGCATTATGTTCTATTTAATGAGCTCAAGTAACTTATCCCATTTTTTATCATCTAGGATAGAAAATTTTGTTACCTTGCTATATGCCTCATCAACTTTTGTGTACTTTTCAAAAGTTGGCCTAGTTAAAAATAAATGTTGAACTTCATGTTGAATAAACAGATCATATTCTAGGCCTTCCATGAAAGATTTACCACTGATTATCCCTCTGACTTTGGAAAACTTGGTTTTATCTACTGCTATTTCATGTAACATGTGCTCATAATTCTCTAGTGGAATCAATTGGCCACTAGAATCTCGCAGATTTGGGAGTCCTTTTTGGCGCAACGAATTAAAGTTTTTATGAAATTTTATAATTTGTACTTCTAAGTTTTGGCACTTGTTTTCTAACTATAACATTAGATTTCTCTTTGTCAAAGCTTTCCTTGTTTCTAGGACTGCATCAGTCCTGTCTTCAACTCCAAATTCTTCAAGTTCTTCTTTTGTTTTGGAATTCAGGACTTTGATTATTTTGGTAGCTTCTCCTGGATTGTGATCTAAATCTTCTTTAATATTTTCTATTGTTTCCATTGACTTCTATAATAATTCCTCCTACTAAAAAATGATTTCAATTTATGGCCATAATTCAGTTAAGATTGCTTTAATATCAATCCAGATTTTCTCTTTGGCTTGCGATAATGTTTATGCAATTAAAGATTCATTCTCATATATCTCTAATTTCTTAGTCAATTGGTAGTTTTTCTGTATTTTAGACAAATATGCATTATCAATTTTTATCTTGTTTCCTTGGATCTTTTCTAGCTGAACTTTGAGTTTTTCAAATTCCTTATCTTTTAGAGATAAATCTCCCATGGTTTTAGATAATTATTTTGTTGAATTTTGAACAATTGACTCTATTTTTGCTGTGGACACTGGTATTGTAGATTTTCATGCTGTAGATGTTCCTATTCCAGTGTTGATTTGGAGCTCTCTATCCTTAATCATTTTTTCCATTTATGTCTCCATGTTATGAATCTGTATATTATTCTCAACAATCATTCGAAGCATGTTCTCCTTTTCTTTTGCTAGTTGAATCACTTCTTGTGCCTGTTGATGTTCAGTTGTTGGCAGTTTTAACTGTTTCCTCAAAGCCTAGATATATGCATTTCTACTTTTGCTTATTTCTTTTGCTGTCTTTACATCCTTAGGATCCAATCCTAATTTCAAAATCATGTCTTCAAGTCCATTAATTTTGGTATCCTTATCTATAAAAGCCATATTTTCTAGCTTCAATTGAGAATGTATATTGTTCAATGATGCTTGCAGCTTAGAAGTTGTCATGGCAGAACTTGTCAAATATCTATAAATCATATCCTTCTTGCTTATGAAGATCAATTTGATATATGGGATGAATCTATTTAGTATCAAAAGAAAACAAAGAAGTTTTATAATCTTCAACAATTTTAGGCACATCGACCTTTGGTTCCAAAAATGCTAATTGGAATTGTCCCTTTTCACTATCTAGGGTAGAAGGTAATTTGGTCTATATTATAGAAGATTGTTTCCAAAATTGTGCATACGTTGAAGTTTTTAGTACTTTGTTCTTCTTTTTTATCTCTAAAAATATCGAAAATATACTTTGCTACCTTGAATAAGGCGGAGAAGGAGAAGGAGAATCTACTCAAGTATCTACAATCTGCTGCAATGAAAATAGACATTCTCCTGTAAGAATAATTATAGAACGTCCTTCAAAATTTTCAGCTTCTGAGGATTCTTCTTCATCATTATTTGTTTTCCTTCTTCTCTTCATCACTTTGAATGTTGTTTACTATAAACATGATTCCAATAGAGACTGACTCTCTCTTGGCCCTTTTAATTCTTTTTTTGTGGATTTTGGAGTCTCTATACTGCTTGAATGGATAGTACTTCCTTAGCTTCCTACAAAGTATTTTCCTCCCATTCTTCTCTATTGGCATATTGTTCAATTTCTAGTTTTACCACATGAACATAGGGTGTTGTCTTTTGTGCAACTCTAATTAATGATATATATCCTAGTATATCATAAGACCAACTAAAGCTAAATTTGAACTTCATCTGTTTCAACAAATAATTTACCACTCTCTTTGTAGCTCTTGTGTTGGTTATTGTTATCACCCCAAGAAACTCTCCTAGGTTGTATATCAGAGATGCTCGGGAACATTACAAACTCAACAAAAATGTTGGATAAATGGTGGATGAATGAAAGAAATGCTGCATATTCAAGCCAGATAACCACTTCTACTATGCTTGACCACAGACATGGGTGAATACCCCCAGACTACAAGGATTTAGACCACCAATTACTCACAGTTTAAGGAAATTGTGATGATGGAGAACACTGATCACGCCAGCGGATGCACAGGACCCTGTGATGGCCAGCTGCAACGAGTTTAAAGGTCTGTAAATCTATTTATTAATGCACAGACAGGATGACAACTCTCTGGCATTAAGAACAATAGAAACCTGCATACAAATTCAACAATACTAACTAGATTCTAACATGGAGGTAGGATGACAGCCCCTCTACTGCTAAACATCAAGAGCATGTAAAAAATGCATGCAGACACAGCCTGGAACAAAGAAGAAGAAGTGGGAAGTGAGCAATTGACAACAAAAGAAGCTTGTATTAGCTGGAAATAAAGACCAAAAGCTGCAGGTGTCACAATAGTTGCAGTCTCCAGAAGTTGAAGTTTACACCAGAATAACATTCATCAACCTCAATCTCTATTTTTCTGGGTATATATAGAGGTTGGTTACAAAATATCTCTGCTAGGCTATGCATGGAGGGGTCATAACTGGCCACCAACCGCATTTACAATTAGATATGGTCTTTGATATGATCTGCTGATTTTAATGGACAAAATCACCTTTTCTACTGTTCTGTGGTCCTTCTCTGAGCAGGTGCAATAAAATATAAATGAAACCCATAATATTTCAATGCCTTTAACTGCTTGAGAGTGATCCTTTCCTTCTCTGGCCATTCTATCTTTTAAATGCGGTTATTGAGGATTTATTTGTGCCGGGTACAGGATTCTGATGGCTTTGTCCTTCAGGAGCTCAAAATAGTCAAAGGAGTGAAGACAGTATGGTGGAGGCTGGCACAGGAGGAGACCAAAGCTCAACCATTAGATCGCATGGATCAACGGCAAGGATGAATTGCAGGGGCTATCGGGAGAAGTGAGTAGAGCGCATCGTGAGTCGTCGGATCGTATAAATCAACGGCTTAGATCGCATCAGAAGCAGCTATCGGGAGGAAGCGGACAGGCGAATGTGGGCCATCGGATCACATAGATGAATGGTGGAGATTGATTTGCAGGAGAGGCGATGTGCGATTGCGATCAGATCGCATCGCAATATCGCATCAGCGGAAGACAAAGGGTAGAGCCTTAACACACATGGGTGCGATTTGCGATAGCGATCAGATTGCATCGCAATATCACATCAGCGGAAAACAAAGGGCGGAGCCTTAACACACATGGATGCGATATACGATAGCGATCAGATCGCATCGCAATATCACATCAGCGAAAGACAAAGGGCAGAGCCTTATCACACATGGATTCGATATGCGATAGCGATCAGATCGCATCGCAATATCGCAACAGCGGAAGACAAGGGGAAAAATGGAGGCAGCAGGGTGAAAGGGAGTAAGCGAGGTGAAGGAGAAGGAGGAGGATAACCGGTGTAGATCTCTTCTGAGCAAGAAACCAAGGACCGAGCTTACTTCTGTTATTTGAAAATCAGCAACATGTAGCAGAGCTAACACTGGCTCCTTCTGGGGATGAGATCCTCCGTGTGAGGTCTCAAGAACTACAGACCAATGCCTTCATACAAAACAAGCTTACAAACATTGCCTAGTATCCATTGGGCATGGAGTCAAGTAAGCCTACAATAGAAACTTGAAAAAGAAACTGCTTACAATCGTTAAGGCCAGAGGACCTTAGACAACATAATTATTCAAAAATTGGTCAACTGATGGGCCACCAAAATTACTTCTTGTCAGTCGATTCATCATAGAGAAGCAAAACATGGTTTATTTGATCATCTACCTCAAACATTTTAGGACATTTGACTCTGTTGGGTATGGATGATCTGAACTTCATTCCCTCTCTGTGTATTCTTCTCCTTGGATGTTCTTGATGGGAGCCTTTGTACACCTGATGAATAATCATGGCTGTGTACTTGTCTGTGTTTTCTGCAGTTTACACAACTAATATGAAAGATGCACCATTGTATTCTTGTGCAGGGGACACATAGGCATTTTCTGCTCCTGAATCTTTCTTTGAACAATTCTCATCCAAGGAGGAATCCCACAATTGTACATTCTCTTCCTCTGTCATCTGATAAGCTGCCCCTTCATTCTGTGTGGAGGCCACTTGAGCAGGCTTCAGAATATCAAGACTGAGATGATCAGCTTCAGCCTTGAGCATTGAATTTTGTCCTGCCTCAGTGTTTAAGGGGCAACTATGAGGAATTGTCACTTGAGTAGACAGAGGGACAAAATATGATGGGGATATTTCTTCTCCCTTCTTGATTACTGGGCCGGGGATGATAATAGGCTGGCTAATTTGCAGATTTGCATAGCCATGTGAAGATGAGCTGGCTACAAACACAAATTCTTGGAGGATGAAGGTGCCTTCTACTGATTGTTGCTGCTGATAAGCTTGTTGTTCTGCAGATACAACAAATTGACAAGTAGCGCCTCTTGATAATTTTTTTCATATGCAGCTCTGGTTAGGAAAGGAGCACCTTCCAAACCATAGACCTCCTCCTCTTTTTCAAGCTTCTCTTCTTCCATGACTATATTCTGTAAAAGGGGCCTCACCCCTTTGTCTTCATTTGTAACTTTATTTCTTTGCAAAACCTACAACTACTCCTTTGCCCCTTTATATGGATTTGGCTTTGGATTTGCGAATGTATAAGGAGCTTGTCCTACGTCTTCAAAATACTGCTCAGCCTTTAATTTGGAAACTTCAAAGGCCAAGAACTCAATCATCCTAGCTAATTCATCAATCTCAGGTTCTGAGGATGATGAGGATTCACCTCCCTGTCTTCTCCTTTCAGCATCACCTTCAAGTCTTTCTGCAGCAAGAATGTTTGATTCAACTTCAAAAGCTGCATCTTGCATATCAGCTAGAGAAGCTCATCTCCTTTCTCTTAACAGTAGGCAGAACTAAGAATCGAAGGCGTTGGCATAAGTAATCATAGCAGAAGAAGGGGTAGGTCTTATTTCAGTTGAAATTCTGCTGTACATATGATTGAATCTGATGTTGAAATCAGACAGCAGCTCACCATCTTCTCTCTGCAAGTTCCCAAATTCAGTATGATAAAAGAGCAGATCTTTATTATTTCCCTAGTGCTTTAAAAATACATCATTTAAGGCCTCAATATCTACAATAAACCTAGAGGGTAAATCTCTAAACCATTTTCTAGCCTGCCCATCTAGGCTTTGCACAAAAACCCTCATCGAGACATCCTCTTCATTGATATCCAGGTTATCAGCGTAGCTATAAAAGGCCTCTAAATGCTCTTCTGTTGTTACTCTTTCTGCACTAGTAAACTTTGGCATAAACTCTTGATAATCTCCTGTAGGCATGTCATTCAAAGGGGTAGGCAAGACTAAGGGTCCATACCTAGCAGCAACTATTCGTTCTATCTTTGTGAGGGCTTGCTGACTTGCCATGACTGAGGTAAGGTAAAAGGATACTGGTAGACTAAGTGGAATGAATCAATGAAGAGAATGACAAAAATAGAGGAATACGATGGACAACATGGATGCTTGTTTCAATTGAGGTCCGAAAGGGAAATGACTAACAACGAGCTAAATGAATCTCTAAAGGTGATATTCACTAATAGAGATACATGGAACTTTTAAGTCTTACCCGATCCTAGTGCTCCTTATTGTGATATTTTCTTCTTCTGAACGATCTTCTCAGGATCAGGCACTGATTCAGTTGATGGTTTCTACGGATTTCTTGGAACATCCCTCACCAACTGCACTAGAACTGTAATGTGGAGTCGCCAAATAATGGTCTTCCACCAGTGGAGTCACCAGATAGATGATTATAACCCAAAATGTGTCCAAACCTTGTCTATCATCAAAATATGGAACTGTGTCATTTTCCCAGCGAAGCTGAGCTTCAATCTCGATCCTTGGCAACGATGCCAATTAATGTTATCACCCCAAGAAACTCTCCTAGGTTGTATATCATATATGCTCGTGAACATTACAAACTCAACAAAAATGTTGGATAAATGGTGGATGAATGAAAGAAATGTTGCATATTCAAGCCAGATAACCACTTCTACTATGCTTGACCCTAGACATGGGTGAATACCCCCAGACTACAAGGCTTTAGACCACCAATTACTCACATTTTAAGGAAATTGTGATGATGGAGAACACTGATCACACCAGCGGATGCACAGGACCCTGTGATGGCCAGTTGCAACCAGTTTAAAGGTTTGTAAATCTATTTCTTAATGCACAGACAGGATGACAGCTCTCTGGCATTAAGAACAACAGAAACCTTCATACAAATTCAATAATACTAACTAGATTCTAACAGGGAGGTGGGATGACAGCCCCTCTATTGCTAAACATCAAGAGCAAGTAAAAAATGCATGCAGACATAGCCTGGAACAAAGAAGAAGAAGTGGAAAGTGAGCAATTGATAGCAAAAGAAGCTTGTATTAGCTGGAAATAAAGACTAGAAGCTACAGGTGTCACAATAGTTGCAGTCTCAAGAAGTTGAAGTTTACACCAGAATAACATTCATCAGCCTCAATCTCTATTTTTCTGGGTATATATAGAGGTTGGTTACAAAATATCTCTGCTAGGCTATGCGTGGAGGGGTCATAACTAGCCACCAACCACATTTACAATCAGATATGGTCTTTGATACAATCTACTGATTTTAATGGACAAAATCACATTTTCTGCTGTTTTGCGGTCCTTCTCTGAGCAGGTGCAGTAAAATATAAATGAAACCCATAATCTTTCAATGCCTTTAATTGCTCGGGAGTGATCCTTTCCTTCTTTGGCCATTCTGTCTTTTAAATGTGGTTGCTGAGGATTTAATTGTGCCGGGTACAGGATTCTGATGGCTTTGTCCTTCAGGAGCTCAAAACAGTCAAAGGAGTGAAGACAGTATGGCAGAGGCGAGCACAAGAGGAGAACAAAGCTCGACTGTTAGATCGTGTGGATCAACGGTGAGGATGAATTGCAGGGGCTATCGGGAGAAGCGGGCGGAGCGCATCGTGAGCCGTCAGATCGTATAAATCAATGGCTTAGATCGCATCGGAAGCAACTATCGGGAGGAAGCGGATGGGCGAATGTGGGCCGTCGGATCGCACAGATGAACGACGAAGATTGATCTGCAGGAGAGGCGATGAGCGATTGTGATCAGATCGCATCGCAATATTGCATCGGCAAAAGACAAAGGGTGGAGCCTTAACACACATGGGTGCGATTTGCGATAGCGATCAGATTGCATCGCAATATCGTAGCAGCGGAAGACAAAGGGCGGAGCCTTAACACACATGGATGCGATATGCGATATCGATCAGATCGCATCGCAATATTGCATCGGCGGAAGACAAAGGGTGGAGCCTTATCACACATGGATGCGATATGCGATAACGATCAGATCACATTGCAATATCACAGCAGTGGAAGACAAGGGGAAAAACAAAGACAGCAGGGTGAAAGGGAGTAAGCGAGGTGAAGGAGAAGGAGGAGGATAATCAGTGTAGACCTCTTCTGAGCAGGAAACCAAGGACCAAGCTTACTTCCGTTCTTTGAAAATCAGCAATATGTAGAGGAGCTAATAGTTATGAATGGGCCAACCTGTGGTTTTAGTTTGAACTAGGCTTTTTGTTTTCTAGAAACAAAATGAAAATCATCTACATTCATCATTTGTCTGATATATTCACGTGCAAAAATTATCATAGGGAGAAAAATTGGCAATTTGTATGGTTGAAGCTCACATACATAAATTATAATTTATGTTAAATTCTCGTATAATTACCAATCTCCAACCTTGGATTGTTCAGTTACATGTAAAATTATTTTAATCTTAGTCGAAATCCTAGAAACTACATCACTGTTTACCAAAGAATTTCCTACATACATGAACTGATTGACAAAATCACTAAAGGAGAATTCTTCAGAAGCTCTCCTCACTAATGAGGTTGAGTGAATAATTGATTGTGGCCTATGTGTAATATCTAACTTCTGTAAAGGAAACTTGAGTCTCTTTTATTGATGACATAAGAATGAATAGACCAAAACTGAATAGTGCTTGAAAGAGCCTTCAACAGTGAACTTTAAAAACTGATCATGAATTATGTCTTAGAGGAACTAGTTGTAATCAAACATAATTGAAGGATTTTTACTAGAGGAAAAGATTGATAAAATTCCTAAAATAACTTCATCCACCCATTGATCACTAGGATATCCTAACAGACAAGAAACTAGGGAAATGACCCATGTAGACATCTTAGGGAACAATGTAGTTGAATAGGAAGGGTTGTTCTTTAGAAATTCATAGTTATCTCACATAAAATATTCGAAGAGATGGGCTATTTATAAAAAGGAAAGTTTTTGATAAATATCCATTAATACATCAACAGAAAAAGGGTGTAAGGATTATTGAGAATTCAACTGAAGGGCTTGGAAAATTGACTCAGGAGTTATATAAAACAAGGTTTCATTATTATGGATTTAAGACATCTGTGGTTTATATCTTTTGACTTAGTTACCGAAGAATCCACAGTAAAAACCATTTTCCGTCAATGTTTCAAATCCCAACCGGGATCCATCATCAGGACTTCTTGAATGTTGATAGTATAAGAGCTTAAATGAGGGATATGAAGGTCTGCAGCTCTTCTTGCTATCTTCAGTCTAAATATTTCGAGTAAAATGATTTCACTCCATGTATCCCTTCTGTATAGTGAAATGATTATGGATTTAAGACATCTATGGTTTATATATTTTGATTTAGTTACCGGAGAATCCACAATAAAAACCATTTTCCATCAGCGTTTCATGATTAAGACTTCTTTAATGTTGATAGTAGAAGAGCTTAAATGAGGGATATGAAGGTCTGCAGCTCTTCTCGCTATCTTCACTCTAAATTTTTCGAGTAAAATGATTTCACTCCATGTATCCCCTCCATATAGGGAAATGATTATGGATTTAAGACATCTGTGGTTTATATCTTTTGACTTAGTTACTGGAGAATCCATAGTAAAAACCATTTTCCGTCAACGTTTCAAATCCCAACCAGGATCCATCATCAAGACTTCTTGAATGTTGATAGTAGAAGAGCTTAAATGAGGGATATGAAGGTCTACAGCTCTTCTTGCTATCTTCACTCTAAATATTTCGAGTAAAATGATTTCACTCCATGTATCCCTTCTGTATAGGGAAATGATTCTGGATTTAAGACATCTGTGGTTTATATATTTTGACTTAGTTACCGGAGAATCCACAATAAAAACCATTTTCCATCAGCGTTTCAAATCCCAACCAGGATTCATGATTAAGACTTCTTGAATGTTGATAGTAGAAGAGCTTAAATGAGGGATATGAAGGTCTGCAGCTCTTCTCACTATCTTCACTCTAAATTTTTCGAGTAAAATGATTTCACTCCATGTATCTCCCTCCATATAGGGAAATGATTATGGATTTACGACATCTGTGGTTTATATCTTTTGACTTAGTTACTGGAGAATCCATAGTAAAAACCATTTTCCGTCAACGTTTCAAATCCCAACCAGGATCCATCATCAAGACTTCTTGAATGTTGATAGTAGAAGAGCTTAAATGAGGGATATGAAGGTCTACATCTCTTCTTGCTATCTTCACTCTAAATTTTTCGAGTAAAATGATTTCACTCCATGTATCCCCTCCGTATAGGTTTCATTATTCTGAGCAATGATAGCTCTCTCGATTGGGAGATAATGAGCTTCACACGAAGTAACAAAATATGGAAAATGATAAGTCTGAGGGAAAGTAAACTGAGGTAGTAAGGATTCCCAGAATAAAAAATCATCACTAGCGTCCTCATATTTCTGGAAAGCCCAATTGTGAAGTTCATATAGGTCGAACTCACAACTGGTCTCTACAACTTTGAAATGGGTATCAACCAAAGGTAATTCATCCAAATTAATTACAAAGGGTAATACAACATTGTCTATAGATATATTTGATTTTCCCTTGTTAGGTGCAGGAATTGTGGTTAGGCAGACTCCTTCAATACTTAATTTTCAACCCAAAGTTTTTGTAAACTTAGAGACAAAGCATAGGAAATGCCAGAAATGATATGAAATTTTCCAAACTCTATTCCTACTTCCTTAATTGTAATATTGCAGAATCAAAAAGAAAATATCACCCCGCAATTTACACCAAAGGTATTCTAGTGCTGAAATGTGAAAGAAAGTACTCTTGTGGGAAAATAAATGAAAGGAACTCTCAAACTTCTTGCAAACGATCTTGACTAATGAAAATGTAAATCTATGTTTATCTTCAGTATAGTTGTATGCCAGGTTAATAATTGGACCCTTGAAGATATCTGACTTCTTATAGATCTTTATCCCTGCACTAAGTTATTATTCATGTACTTCTGCAACGTGCTTGCACTAGTACCAGAACAAATTTTAGGTGTTGGAAGTATATTTTACACCTATACTGAAGATTTATGTCTTCATGTAGGAGCTCTAAGCCTCAGGACTAGAGCACTCTATTCCTGTATCAGGATATCGATTCTTATACCGGAACAAAGATTCTTGCACCAAGTTTTCCAATCCTTGTTATAAGAAAATAAAGAATGTGTTAACTTAAGGAAAGAACTTGCAAAGGTGAATAGACTTCAAAATAAATTCCTTAAACCAAAAGGTGCTTCAATCAATCTTAATATCTAAAATAAGAATTAATTTCCAAAGTCAAAGCGCACTCTTCTTTAGTCAAGGAAATTCTTCATGCAATCTAAAGAGATCATCTAATTGTGACAGCAGGCTTCAATCCTATAATAATTATCCACACAAACCCAATCTGTATTCATGACCTTCTTAACTCAGAAAGATTCTCTTTGAAAATGATTAAACATAAAATCTTATCTTTCCTTAAACAATACAGGTACAGGTTAATGTGTCACAATGGCGTTCATTCTCGAATTACCAAAGCGTATTTAATTCAAAATATCAAGGATACTTCGGAATGAAAATCACACACTGCAGAAATGCATTAAGGTTCATAAACAATGTAAGAATAACTATACTATTATTTTAATGAAACAAAGGAATAAATCTGTGAAACTATAAATGTAATAGTACAGGAATGCGTGCTTGCACGATCCAGGCAAAAACGAGATTAAACTTCGAAGAAAAGAAATCACAAAATTAAACTCAGTCAAGCATGCACACCACAGATCTATCACACAGTGATGAAATCAGATCTAAACTTTGCAGAAGAATAAAAGCATCTATTTACTCAACACTCTGCATTAAACGAAATTAACACACCTTAGTCGAAAAAGAAGAACACGAGGGAAAATGACCTCGGTTGGATTGGACCTAGCCAATCAGCTCGTTTCCTTGTTTAGGAAACGTAAAGATTCAACTCTTAATCAACGCATCAACACAGAATTACAATGCAAGATTGAGAAATCATGGCGTAGTCCCTTTCTATTAATAATCAGCAAATGTACATCATGAGTTCAAATCCAGCCCAGAACGAGGGCGATACTAGCAAAATTATAGAAGAACGAAATTATAATATCCTTGCTATAGCTATCGCTCACTACCATTTTCTATCTGAATCCTATATTTTATACATTTGTTCAGGCCTGCACCCATAACCAAATTACATCAAGCATTCCAATTTGAGCCTTTCGGCTATAACAAAATAACAATAATAGTTCATACTAAGCCTTTCAGCTATAACAAAATGCTAATCTAAGTATTCGGTCGACGACCCAATCTCCACCATATCCCTGAATTTTCTCTCCACTCTGAGCCCAACTCGAGTTGACTGTTCTGGAACATGGTGTCTGCATGAGGTGGTGATCTGTCACGGTAGTTAAGGATTCGCTAGTGGTGTAGGAATCTTACCTGCACTCGACCATGCTAATGAGATGATCAATACATTACCTATCAAATACTTTAGGAAAAGAAATATTAGTTGCAAAGATTATTAAAGGTACAAAATCTATGAAAATGATTAATTAAGCACATCCGTAACCCTTAAACATGAAATATAAAGCTAGTGCAGGAAAAGAAATGATTCTTGCACTAGTGTAGGAATAGGGAAGTTTGCAAGGTTAAAACAAAGGTCTAAGGTTATGGTTTTGAAGGGAAAAGGGATTAAAAATGAGGCAATTTAGCCTACCAACATCCCTTATGGGAAGCCATTAGGGAAAAACATAATTGATGAGGATAATAAAAGGTAACATATTTTCCCAGAAATGAGATGATTGTGAGCTAGAAATCACTAGAGTTTACTTGCAGGTTCCATCTAGAAGCTTTGGTTGTAGGTAGAAAACAAAAAAGAATGAATTTTGGATAAGGGATGGGCTTTTAGCAAAATACTGATAACGGGAAAAAATTGGGGTAACTATTAATGGTGGAGAAGAATTAAATGATTAACAATTACCCACTAATTTTATTAGAGAAATGGTGATGGCTAAGTATAGGGGAAACTTAACAGTGAGTGAGATTGGCAGAGAAATTGGTGGGAGGAGTGAGCAGAGGAAGGAGCGGTTTGCTGGGGGGTTATGGAGGTGCTTTAAAGTTTTAGGGAGAGGCGTATCACAATCTTTGCAAGGTTGCCACATATTTGAAAGTCGGATAAGGAAAACCTTTTTGTGGACCCCCGCCATTAAATCTCGATAATGCGGGTGTCCGAGAATGCATCAGGAATCGTTGATCTAGGAGGACCCGATGTTGTCCGTTGAAAAATGGATAAACTTTACACCCTTAGCGACAAATCAATCAAATCACTTTATTACGATAAAATAATATATTTGAATATGCTTAGGATTATACAAAAATAAAAATGCGACATTTAAATATGCTCACTATTACTAGGGATAATATATTTTTTATTCTTTTATCCCTTTTTATTTCTCTTTTTCTTATTCTTATTTTTCTTTATTTTTATTTTTATTTTATTTTGAAAAGGAAGGAAAAATATACAAAATATTATAGGGGTAAAAATAAGTTACAACAGTCATGGTTATGCATGTATGGTAGGTTAAACATGCTTTGTGAGGTCATTGTATGTAGTTTGTGTCATTATGATGATGATGGTTGTTATGATGCTAATGTGGTGGCTCAGATAGAGCAGGAGATGCAGATCATCAAAGCGAGGTTGTAGCAGTGGACCTTGAGGTAAGAGAAGATCATCATATGAGTTTCTTTGTTGGGCATGCATGTACGTTGGTTAATTATTGTTATATGCATTAGGGTTATATAAATGTTTGTCATTCTACTATTGTTGTGGTTACATGCATGATAGCTACTAGTGAATCAGTGTGGTCATATGCACTTTCGTCGGATAGGCATGAATGATAGTAACAAGCCTTATTATTATGGTCATTACAGCTAAGGTCTTGATGTTATTATGCTTTGGGCTAATTTGGATTGACCTATGCAGATGATTATGGTTATGACATTCAGGTATGTTTTATTATATTGTGATATTATGTCATACTACTCTAGACTGATTGTGCATATGTGATATGCATGAATGACAAATTTTTATGAGCTTATGAGGTGAAAATGTTAGCTAGTTGATGTTATGGATATCATGACCTTATTTATGTTTGAGTTGATGTGTTGTGAAGTTAAATCATGCTAATCTAGATTGATTGTACAGACAAGATAGCCTCCCCTAAGATACATTAAGGTATGAGTTTGATTATGTCATCTAATTGGTGTTTGAATGTTTGATTATGTCATCTAGTTGACTTATTTAACATGGTATATTTGTAAGTTTTTTGGATGTTTGATTAATTGCATGATATGAGTATGTGTATGAAAGATTGCACGAATTAATGGTCTTGTTTTAAGATGGTTGTACTAATGCATTATGTGCTTAAACAACTAATATGTACTTATGTGTGAGTGTGTGCTAGTTGTAGTATTATGATTTTGACTATTAGTTGATGAGGACATGGCTGATCAGTCTTGGTAAAAGTTGATTTCAAATTAAAATATATGATGTCTTGATATTTTGAACATTTGACTGACATATGTGAACAGTTGTAGGGCAACATGCTTGGTATTAGCGTGACAAGGTAATAGTTGATGTGTTTATATAACTAAAAGTTGGATGATGTGAGAGTACATAATAAGACTTAGTTGCAACAAGGTGAAAGTTAAAAGAAAGGGATTGGGTGAGAATTCACTTAGCTATGTTTGGGAACCGTAATTCCAAATGAATGAGTGCTTTGCATACAAGAACTCTTCTTAAACTATATTTTGTCTGAGATTATGTGGATGTATGTTATATTCATAAATGTGTATTTGACATATACATTAAGATGGTTTTAAGGCATGGTTGGATTCGTTAAGGGAATGCAGTCCCTTGACAGATGATATATGTACAAGTTCAATTACATGTCAATTTGGTGAGCACAACAAGGTAAGGTAACTTGTGTATTGTTATATTTATTTATACACTAATAGTTATGTGCTTATGGAAGTATGTTGCAGGGATTGCATGGAAAAATAGACTGCCATGAAATATTGAAGAAGCCTCGGGTTGAATTTCCTTTGGAGGCATTAGGAACCCATGGGGTTGAGTCATGGTGTTTTTGGGAGTTTTTTGCTTTTGGTATTTGTGATTTGGTTGTGCTTGATTTGCATTTTGTTTGTGTCTTGTGCAAGGCCTTGCCACTTTGTTTGTGGTGTCGTATTGCTATTGATTTTTCATGGTTTTCTTCTTGTTTGTTTCTTGTTATTCCCTTTTGCATTTTGAAGGTCTTGGGAATTGGTTGGGAAGGATGAAGCTAATGGAGCTCAGGGAGAGCTGAATGAAACCTAACAGGTGATGTAAGGCCTAAATGAAGCTCGGTGCATGTATAAGGGCAATTGAAGGCAAGAGTATGACAACTAGTTGGATTGGTTGGGTCCATTGATGTAAATGGAAAGTGGTAGGACTGCCATGAGAAAAGTAATCAAGAAAGGTAAAGTAAATGGATTTGAGGCATCAAATGCATTGGCTATGTTGGGAACTGTTGCTCTCAATGTTGTGCATGGGTAAATGGAGTTCTCTTAACCTAGGCCTTATGATATCTGGTAATTGTGTTGTGACTATGATTATGTTGATTTTTATATATGCATATATGTATGTATGTATGCATGAATGTATGTTGTTGACTAACGAGGTCATTAGGATTGTTTTGTGCTAGCGTTCACACGTATTTTGAGGGATATATGAACAAAGTTAAAGGAATATTAATTGTCTCCTATTGTCATTGCATTATTGTTCTATCTTTAGTTATTATTGGTTGACGAAAAGTATTAATTGTTATTGAAATATTTCTAATTGAATTGGACTAAAGTAATTGAAATGACATAGAGTAATGAAAAGTTAACATTCTTGCATTCAACCCACAAGATGAGTTAAAATTCAACCCTTTTAAAGTCTTCTTCATAGTTCCTATATGGATAGTTTATTTTCCATGAATAATGATGTTTTATGTGGCATCCTCTTAAATTATAGTTTTCAATCACAATATGTCAACTTCTGGGAGGTATAGATTTCATGTACAAGTTTCGATTGAGGAAATTTGTGTGTTTTAGAAAGGTATTGATGTGTAAATTATGTAATCTAGGTCCATAGTAAGTTTATGACCACACAAAGTCACCATTTAAGGCCCTAAAATGGCTCTTGAATCTTTTATTCCAAAAAATTTCAAACTAGGGCCATTGATAAAAATTACCATAGAAGTTGTTACTCCAAATTTTCCACTCCAAAAGAATTGAGATAGATGACAAATAACATCATCATCCAATCCATATCAATATCATTGTTTCTATAAACCCTAATAGAAACTATAATCTCATCAATATTAACTTGGATAAAATATTCTAAGTCCCTAAAACATTTCTTTCTGCACAAAAGTTGAAAGTGAGAATGTTCAATTTTCTCAAGACCTGAAGATTATTATGGATAAATATTTCTTATATTGAATTTTCATGCTATATATCTAGATGTTGTGAATATTATTCTTGTATAGTTTGATGTAATTAATTGGTATGATTAATATTAATGTGCAAAATAAGTTTCTAGGATTTGATGGAATAAAACAAAATCAAATTATGAATATGCTTTTACTAAATAAGAAGGGCCTAAGGTTCTCGCGGCAATATGAGCATAAACTTTATGCTTCTTCAATTTGCATGATTTCCCCGCTCAATGCATCTAATGATAGGTAAATTGACCTCTTCTTCTCCGATATAGATCTTACTCTCCGAAGCCCAATACATGTATCATAAATTTTGACCGAATGTGCCATTGGATCTCCATTAGTTAGTAAAAAGTTTTAATTTGATAAGATCATATATAGCCAAATCTTCTAATATATGCCCAATAAAGATGGCTAATAACGGGATATTATGAATATAAAACGAATCAATAATTGTAATCTCCATTATATTTGGAACCGATCTGTATTTTTTGGATCATTTCGATCCCCCCAGATCACCCCGAATATGGTCCAATCATGACAGGTAATTTTCCTAATGATTTTTATATGGATCAATCATGTTTTTGATCGACTGTAATACTATAGAGATTTTGATAGATTCTGGTCATATAGAATAGATATATCTTCTGAGATATACCTTATTTTTTGATAAGGTATAGATATACCGATATACGATACTTCATCACCATTTCGACAAATGAAATTGATCGATACGAATTGATTATATGATACGATGTCAGTAGCTGATAAAATAGCTGTTTCAGCGTCTACAATAGCTATAACAAAGATCGATAAGATGCCCCTGGCCGGCTATATTTTAAGATAATCCGAATATGCTATTGAATTTGAATCGACCGTATGCAGTATTGGCGACACATAAGTGCTCTAACCATGTTTCGACTCGTAATACCAATAGATAATGAAGAAAGCACCTCGAACTCGAATAAGTGTATGCTCGAGCATAATAGATCAACCCCTTATACCTTTATCTTCTCAGATACAAAAGTTATATTTAGTTTTTTATTTTCCATTATCTAATGATCTTCTATTATAAGATCAGGAATAGAATTATACTTCTCATCATACTTATTAGACGAAAAAGATATCCAGGTGGATTCATTATGTGCGCGAGAATTCCATGCGAGGAATGTTGTGTAGGGAAGCTAATTTTAGTAAGTACAAACACATTAGATACAAAGGCTAAGGTTGAATTAGAGGAAGTCCCTACATAATCATGTGAAGCAAATATGCAAAAATAACATAAATATGAAGAAGAATGTAATGAGTTATATTATTCAAAGGAACCACATGTTCAAGATACAAATGCCAAAAACCAATAACAAAGGTTGTTGCATATCACCATTGACAACAACTTGAGAAGAAAAATAATCAAGGAAATGTTGTGAGAATTAGAAAACTTACTTTGGACCCATATGGAACCAAGAACATGTGAATAACATGGAACCGAAGGAGAAACTATAATCAAGATTGAGGTGGCAAGGAAGTGGTTGGACTACATGTTAACATTTTATTAGGATGGATGGATGCTCATCCTTGATACCAATTGACTACATTACTTAGTGGATCACATTATATTGATTTTTCCCATATTTTAAGGATTAAATATGTCAAGGAATATGAAATGTAAAATACTTGGGGAGTATAATATTGAGTACTTATCGAGGGATCCAAAGGCATAATAACTATAATATCATCATAATCATGGAATATGCCCTCTATATAGTTAGAGTAAATAACGTAATAATAAAAGTATGTGAGAATAAATCCAAAATCGTACTTATGATAAACTAAATATACATCCAAAAGATAATAGTTTCAGTGGTAGCTAGCAGGTTTAATTCCATCTCAACCCAGGTTATATTCTTAGAACATGTTAGCCTATGTGGCAAAAAGTTGAACATGTTGAAAATTGTGACGAGTAATTCTTATATGTTCAAAGTGGCAAGAAAATTTGAATATCTTAATATTGATGTGAATAATGGAAATTATGGTGATTTGGTCCTGGGTCTTGCCTAGAATAATCCTCCAAAGTTACTAATTCATCTGTTACCCCCCCCCCCCCCCCCCCCCCCTGCCCCGCAACACACACACACACACATATATATATATATATCATTGTATTGAGTTATTTTGAAGGTTGTGTGTTATGTTATTGTGGTAAGAATGAATTATCTAATGATTCATTATATAAGAAGTATGTGACAACGTTATCCTACCTTAATGGTTTTCTCTGATAAAAATGCAATGTTGTATATTAAATGAAATGAAACCGACTGGTTAGCACTACAAAAGAGAGTCTAAACCAAGAGAGTCTGGCACTGTAGAATGCTCTGCATTTCTCATGTACATTACACAATATATAGTAATCACAGATTTAGGGAATTTAGAACCATAACCTAAAAAATAGAAACTAATTCCTATCTTTTGGTCTTGTGAACCAACTCACTATTCTAAGATATTCTCCATTATCTCTAACACTCCCCCTTAATGGAGAAGGGTTTCAAAAATATGCCTAACATCTCCTTAAACATTTCAAACTTGATTTTTCCAAGAGGCTTAGTGAAAATGTCTGCAACATTATCACATGTATTACAATATACCAAATGGATTTCTTTGGATTGCACTTTCTCCTTGACGAAGTGGAATTTTGTATCAATATGTTTAGTGTTTTTGTGAAACACCGGATTTTTAGCAAGTTTGATTGAAATCTGATTGTCACATCTGATTGTTTTTGTGTCTATCTGTTCTTCCCCAACATCATGGAGAAGTCTCCACAACCAAACTGCCTCACACGTTGCTGCACACATGGCTTGACACTCTGCTTCCACTGAGGACAAGGAAACTGTGTTATGTTTCTTGCTGCTCCATGTAATCACCCTGGATCCAATGCTGAATGCATATCTTGTTATGGATCTGTGATCGTCTACATTTCCAGCCCAATCTGAATTTGCAAATCTTGTCAATCTAACATGAGAAGAATCAACATAAATAATACCATAATCTATAGCACCTTGTAGATACCTCAAAACACTTTTCGTTGCATTCCAATGGATTTCAAGTGGCTTGGACATATATTGGCTTAGCACACTGACTGCATAAGCCAAATCTGGTCTAGTGGTGGTTAGGTAGATTAGACTCCCAACCAGCTGTCTGTAAAGTGTCGCATCTGCCTCCTTTGAGCCATCTTCACTCTACAGTTTGATGTTCTGTTGTAATGGTACTGCTGTAGGCTTACACTAATCCATCCTAAATCTCTCTAACAGGCCTTTGACATATTTTCCCTGAGACAAAAATGTTTTTCCTGAATCTCTCCAAATTTCAAGACCCAAACATCATCTTAATTCACCAAGGTGTTTCATTTTGAATACCTGTGACATCTGTTACTTGATTTCTTTGATCAAATTTGTAGCATCACCTATAATGATCAAATCGTCTACATACAAAGAAATCATCACTATGCACCCTTGTTCATCTTGCATGGTGTAAATATTAGGGTCATTTTTGCTTCTGTTGTAGCCAAATTGTAGAAAAAATGAATCAATTTTTTCATACCAAGACCTGGGTGCTTGCTTTAGTCCATAAAGTGCTTTCTTCAATCTACAGACTAAATGTTCTTTCCCTTTCTAGACAAACCCTTCAGGTTGCTCTAAATAAACCTCCTCTTTTAGTTCTCCATTTAAAAATGCAGACTTTACATCTAGTTGGTGTATCATCCAATGTTTCTTAATAGTTAAAGCAATTAACATTCTGATAGTGTTTAGTTTAGCTACAGGGGCGAAGGTTTCTTCATAGTCTATACCTTCTTTTTGTGAATACCCCTTTGCTACCAATCTAGCTTTTAATTTTTTTATGGTTCCATCTGCATTAATCTTTGGTTTGTATAACCATTTACAACCTATGGTTTGTTTTCCTTTAGGAAGTTCAACTAGTTCCCAAGTGTTGTTCCTGATTATTGATTCATATTCCTGTTCCATGGTTTTTTTCCATTCTCTACATTAATTTGCTTCTTTATGACTAGAAGGTTCAACCACATTCATCATACTAGTTATAAAAGCATTTTCCCTATATCTTGCAGGCAATTGAGTTTTCCTACCTGATCTCCTGAGAGGTGGGGTAGCCTCAAACCTTGTCTGATCATCATTCTCTTTTTCTTCCCGCTGCTGCTGCTGTTGCTATTGTATCTGCTGCTGTTGCTGTTGTTGTTCATCTTCTACCTTTGTCTGCTACTAATCCTGATTGTTTCCTATTTCTTCTTCCACCAAGTATGGAATATCCCATTCCTCATTGTGCTCATCAGATTCTTCATGATCCTGTTCATGGAATATGACATCTCTACTAACAAAAATTTTGTGAGTAGAGGGATTAAATAATCTATAAGCTTTATATTGTGAACAATACCCTATAAAGGTACATCTGATGGCTTTCGAATCTAGTTTTCTTCTATCTTCCTTTGGAATATGGGAAAATGCTTTAGATCCAAATACTCTTAAGTGTTTTACTACAGGCTTAAATCCATATAATGCTTCATAAGGAGTTTTAAACTCAAGACTCTTTGTAGGACTCCTATTTTTCAAATAAACTATAGTATTCAATGCTTCAACCCAAAAACCATTCGAAAGATTCTTACCTTTCAACATGCTCCTAGCACATTCCACCAGTGTTCTGTTCTTTCTTTCAGTTACTCCATTTTGCTGTGGAGTATGGGGTACTATGAACTGCTGCAATATTCCATGGTCTTTACAATACTTGATAAGCTCATCTTTCCTGTATTCTCCCCCTTGATCGGACCGGAGAATTTTTATCTGTTTCCCTGTTTGCCTTTCAATCATGTTTTTGAACTACTTAAAGTATTCAAATGTGTGACTCTTCTTACTCAAGAAATATACCCAAGAAAACTTTGTGTAGTCATCAATAAATAGTAAAAAATAAAGTGCACCTCCTAATGATTTTGTTTGCATGGGTCCACACAAGTCTGTATGCACTAACTCAAGTATATCCCTCTATTTCTTTTCTACTGAACAGGGAATTCTTCTCTATGCATTTTTCCTAATGTACACGCATCACAATCATTATGTACTTGCTTTAGCATAGGAAGATCTCTTACCATTTCCTTCTTTTATAGTAAAAGCAAATCATTGTAATTGATATGATCAAATCTCTGATGCCATAGCTCTTCTGTAGTCAAACTCGCAACTGTCAAGGCTTGAACTAGTGCAGGTCTTATATCCAACTTGTACAGACCTCTTGTTTGGATTCCTGTAGCAATTGTCTTCATGCCATCTAGCAGATCTTTAATATAACAATTATATTTAAAAAATTCAACTTTAAGTTCTTGATTTGTAATCATGGATACAGAAATCAAGTTCTTTGTTATACCAGGCACATACATAACATTATAAATTTGTCGTATATTACCATTAGGTAAAATGACAGAAATTTTCCCACATCCTTTGATCTGATGACTTCTATCATCACCTAGGTAGATTTGTGCTCCGTCGTTGATTTCTTTAAAATCTTCAAACCATTGCTTGTTCCCTGTCATATGTGTTGATGCTCCCGAATCTACATATCGGATGTCTGCATCAACATTCTTATCATGATCTACCATGAATAATCTGAAATTTTGCTCATGATTTTCATTCGCGAGATGACCTGCATGTCGTTTCTGCTTCTGTTGTTCTTCATGATATTTCTTCTTCCCGCACTCTCTAGCTATATGACCCAATTTTCTACAATAAAAACACTTAATTACAAAGTTGTTTCTATTTAGATTCATACCTTGGGTCAGATTTGGTCTTTTCTATGAGCTTCCTTTGTTTTATTGTTGCAGATTTCTTTTTCCTTTGTAGAAGTTCTTTTTCACCATCAATGTAAGATCGACACTCTGGGGCTTTAGAGTCGATCTTCTTTCTTCTTCTTGCATCAATATTCCTGTCAGTTATTCAAACTTCGGGATTTTCTCTCTCGCATTTATCTTAGTGATGAACATTTGGTAGTCATCGGTCACACCATTCATGGTAATTGTTACAAGATCTGTATCGTCAACTATATGACCAATGTCTGCTAATTTGTTCTTCAGATCTTTGATCCTTTCTTTGAAGGAAACAACTGTTTCATTCTCCTCCATCTTCAGGGATAAGATCTTGCTCTTTAGAAACAAAAGACGATTTGTAATCCTGATCTCATACAGATCCTTCAAAATTCCCCCAATTTCTTTTGCTGATTTACATTCTCTAATATGTGGTATGATGCAGTCTTTCACTGACATCTTCAGCAGCGTCCTTGCTTTACCCTCACACTTCTCCCAATTTGGGACTGTTGTGGATCCAGCTATTGGCTTCTGTTCATCCCCATTTGCAATCGTCCAAGCACTCTGCACTTCTAGCAGAGTCTACATCTTGAATTTCCAATTTGCATAATTGGAGCCATCGAGCTTGTTATGCTCATTCAAGCATGCTTCAAACATCTGATTATTCATCTTGGCGATTAAAACAAATTTGACAGGTAAAAAAAAGTTATATTTACCCCAGATCTATGACAAAGATAGATCATTGATCTTCAATGTTGTTTGATCTCGCAACACACCTGCAGATCACCGTGGCTTCCTTCACAGCCTCCAAACAACCTTCTGTTTTTAGCCTCTGTAGCCTTCTCCAGGATGCAACCTTCTCTCGGCCTCCACAGAGCCTTTTTGTTGTTTACACGATCGTCGCAGATGTACACCACTTATCTGAGACGTCGTCGCAGATGTACACCACTTATCTGAGACGTCGTCGCAACTATACACCTAATATCTGAGACGGTGATGTTAAGTATGATTTCGCAATCGTCGCATTTATTCTCCTGAAACTTGCGATGATTTCGGTTTAGTTGCACCCTCCTCTCAGCGTACAGGTTCCTCAACCCTGACACTCTGATACCATGATAAAATTGCAATGTTGTATATTAAATGAAATGAAACCCACTGGTCAGCTCTACGAAAGAGAGTTTGAACAAAGAGAGTCTGACATTGCAGAACGCTCTACATTTCTCATGTACATTACACAATATATGGTAATCACAGATTTAGGGAAGTTAGAACCATAACCTAAAAAATAGAAACTAATTCCTATCGTGAGGTCTTGTGAACCAACTCACTATTCTAAGATATTCTCCATTATCTCTAACATTCTCGACATCCTAGAATAATCCTCCAAAGTTACCAATTCACCTGTTACCAGGGACACACACCCACACATATCATTGTATTAAGTTATTTTAAAGGTTGGCTTGAGCAAGAATGAATTATCTGATTTGTTATATAAGAAGTATGTGACAGTGTTACCCTACCTTAATGGTTTTCTCCACAGCTCATGATTATTATTCTATGGATGCATTTTATAAAGGATTTATCTTTTATCTATCAACATTTACTATGTTATAGTGAGACATATAGCTCATTTAGTGGTAGAATCTTCTTTCCTCTATGCACATTTACAATGGTCAAAATCTGTGGGACCCCTCCCTTATATACAAAATCTCTGCAACTACCATATTACATTGAAGATCATATATTGTTTTTAGAGAAATTAGATGATGGTTAAAGGGAGACAAAATAAATTTCTACTACAATAATTTTTCTCTCTAAATCATGATTTAATTGGATATTAAATCAAAACATTATAAGAAATTAAAAAATATTAATATTCATATCAAGTTATTTATTTTTCTCTTTCGTAATATTGGAAAATATTTAAGCAAAATCACAAAATTATCATAAAATAAAAATTGTAAAGTTGGTGAAAATCATTGGATATGGAGTTAAAAAATCATGTAAATTATAGTTGATGTTAAAAATAAGCTTGGGAAATTCCTAATAATTAGTTATCATGTTAATGCTTATTGAGAATACTTCATTATAGTATGCATGATAGATAATACAGTGCAAAAGTTAGTTTAAAAGGAAGATGAGGAGACTCATATTGTAAAGCATTCTCAAATTTTCTATTGCCAATTTTTATGTTATCAAACATTTTTATTTTTATTGAATTATTTAAACATTTTATTGTTTATCTTTTTCATGTGACTTTTTATTAATTATCTATACAGATATTTATACACAATACCATAAATAAATCTTAAATATAACATCAAGAACCCAAGAGACAACTTGTCATTCTTTAAAAAAAAATTCATACACGACCACAAGAAGATCAGACAAAATCAAATAACCTGGATGATTGATATGTTTAGCTAGTCGCAATTGAGTAATCAACATATTCTTATCGACTTCGACTCTATGGCTTGAGAAAGGCCAATTTTGAACATTGGAGGGTTTGATTAGCCTATTGATTTCTTTAAGTATCATAGCGGTCTTTATAAGCTTATTTAATGATAATTGGACAGTGTAATCAACCACCTCAGAAAACTCAATATTCTAAAACAGATCTGACTATTGGAGGAGTTAGTGCTTTTTTGGAGCGAAATGAGACAATCCTGTTCCGTCAGATTACTGACCGTCAAAAAAAATCAATGGACATAGCTTGGGACTGATCATGTTTTTAACTTGAAAAGAGAGGCAAAGTTTTTTCTCAATTACAATCGTTTCTAATTGGTCTACTTCCAAACGTCATGAACCTCGATTCCCTTAATTCCAAATTCTTCTGGCTGTGGCAATCCAAAATCATTTTGAATGAATGGATGTTCATTCAACTGCCAAATATCATCAGACCCATATAAAACTTCCGTGGTCTCAACATAGCTATGCACAACATCAAAATACATAATTTCGGGAATTGAATCTCCATTGGCATAGTTCATGATGATTCCAAGTTCATCCGTACTAAACTGATCTACGAAACAAATCAAGCTCTGCGCGAGCATCTTCGTAAAATGTGAAGTCTCCTATATCAGAAGTTACCGAAGTCACTTGAGAGTTCCATTCTGCAGTTAATACGCCTCGCTTTTTGAACCATCTGGTCAGAACTGCCCTCCTCTTCATCGGTGGAGTCGATATTATGATTTGATTGGGTCTTCAACCCAATTTCGTTATCCAGAGAATTTATAACCGCCTTGATCCCTACGTCGCTCTCTTCTGGACTACAGATATTATCGATCTTCTCGAGAGAGGGCATGAGATCATTGCCATTCGCTAAGGTTAATCCGCTGTTAATCCGCTTCGCGTCTGGCAAAGCGAACCCGTCATTCCAATACTCGTCTCTCCCACGCTTGGAGACATATTTAGTATTATTTGAATATTAAAAGTTTTTTTTGGGAGGCATATCGTGATTTCTTTGTATATGCTATTTAACTTGGGTGACAATGAACTCATTTAAATATATCAATATTTTAAGAATATTCCAATTTCATTAAATTAACTTTTAATTTAATTGCAAAATCCAAAATATTTTCAAAATATATAATCAAATTAAAAATGACTCTTTAATAATCATATATTTATGAATTTGTAAATGAAAAAATATTTTATAAATATTGAGGTTAACTAAAGTGTTAGAAATTTAATTATTACATGTTTCTATTTATATTTATCCTCACCCGCACCATACAAACAATATTAAGAATTTGTATATTGAAAAATATGCTATATAGCATTCTGTTAACTTTTCAACTTTCTTTATTAATTCTCACAGTTTGGAATGCTAGAAACTTAGTTCTTAAAGTTTATGATAAATTGTAAAAATCTAAAACACAAGAAGTTTGAACACTTGTAAAATAGAAAGAGTCATTATATTTTGAAAGATGAAATTAAAGGTTACAAAATGTTGTAACCAAGAAACATTTATATATACAACATTTTGTAACCAAGAAACATCATTTAGGGTCTCAAATGACCCTATTAGTTTGGGACCCAAAAAAACCATAAAGAAATTACCTAGAAGATATAGAATTGTTGGATTAGTGAAATAGGTGGTGGTCACCAATATCTATCTAGATCACTTATGGAAATTAGTCATAGAAGAAAATTACGATATTGAGGATGGATAATTGTGTACAATTATATGGGAATGAATTTCATGAATTTATGAGAAGAGTTATATAGAAAGGCAGAACAACATTGCATACACACCTCAACATAATGGATTTGTTGAAAGTATGAACAAAACATTAATAGAAAAGGAAAGGAGCATGCTTAGTGGTGTTGAATTAGGACAAGGATTCTAGGAAGGGGCAATGGATACTACGTGTTACTTGGTGAATAGACCACCCTAATTAGTGTTGGATGATAAGACTTCAAATGAGGTATGGCCTAGTAAGAAATCATCTCTTAAACATATCAAAGTATTTACATGTGATTCTTATCTACTCATTCCAAAGGGAATTAGGAGTAAGTTAGATACTAAACCTGATAAGTGTATCTTTATTGGATGTAAAGATGGTTTGAAAGGATATAAGGTTTGGAACCCATACATTTGGAAGGTTGTGTATAGACAAGATGTTGTATTTAGAGAAATAAAATATGTTCTCAAATAGGAAGTCCCACCAAGGAAGAAAGAACCAGAGAATGTAGAGTTTGAATTGAAGGATGGTGAATCAAAATTTATAGAGTAATAGGAATTATAAGGAGAAGAGCCACATAATTTGTTATTGAGCAGATCGGTTCAGGAAATAATGGAACTAGAAAGGTATACTTCACTTGATTTCCTTTCAAAATTTTATTTGTTTATCACTAATGATGACTCTACAACTATTAGAGAGGAAGCAGATTTAGAGGACACAAAACAATGGAAAAATGGCCATGATTGAAGAAATGATAGCCTTTCACTAGAACTAGGCTTGGGATCTATAGAGTCGCTGAAGGAAGTAATCCCATTGGCATCAAACAAGTGTTTATGAAGAAGTTGAATGCAAAAGGAAAATTGGAGAAATACAAAGCTTTGTCGGTAGTAAAAGGTTTCCTAGATAGACATAATTGAATTTGGTAGTATTTTTTCACCTATTTCCAAGTTAACTTGTATAATATGTCTTTTGTACATTTTTTCTACCTTTGATTTTGAAGTAGAATAGATGGAGATGAAGACAACATTTCTACATGGGGTTCTATAAGAATAATTCTACATGAAATAGTAAGAAATATTTACAGTAAAGGTAAAGAAGGAGATGATATGGATACTAAAGAAGCCCCTATATGGGTTAAAGTAATCACCAAGGATGCATTATCAAAAATTTGATACCTACATATCAAGATTTGGCTTCACAACAACGAAAGAAGGTAATTGTGTACATTTGAAATGAGTTGGTGATCATATTATTTATTTAGTATTTTATGTGGATGACATGGTTTTTACTAGAAATAGCAAGGTGATGCAGGAGCATCTGGTCGACAGGGAGAAGACCGAGAGAGGGTGAACACAGTTTCGGAAGAAGATTGGGGATGATGGATATTTCATTAAACTGGACAGCAAGCCTGTCAGAGTTATTGTGTTTTTTTTTAATTTCTTTCAGGGTCAATTACAGCATCAAACTCTGTTGTCTTAATTTATGTTTATTTTGTCTTAATTATTGTAACAGGTTTTGAGATTGGGGACGAAGTCCTTGCACATTTGCGCCGGGAACGGTTTCCTAAGGGTACGTATAATAAACTGAAGTTCAAAAAAATCGGCCCATGCAAAATTCTGCGCAAATTCTCAGCAAATGCGTATGAAATTCAGCTGCCACCTAATATAGGTATATCACCCATATTCAACGTGGCAGACCTGTTTCCATATCATGCCCAGACAGAAGATGAAAGAATGGTATAGCCACAACGGGACACCCAGTTCGAGGACAGTCTTTGGAAGAAACAGTTACCGTCGGTCAAGACCCATGAAATAGAAGGAATCATCAACACACAGGTGGCCAAGAAGACACGCAGAAAAGAGTATCTGCGTTATCTCGTTAAGTGGAAGGACCGTCCAATGGAGGACAGTTCCTGGCTCGACGAGGTACAAATTCGGAAGGCGGGCTACTCGGTGGAGGAACTCATGGAATGGAGCCATGAGAACTCTCTTTTACCCCGGCAGCCTGATGCAGGAGCATCTGGTCGATAGGGAGAAGACCGAGAGAGGGTGAACACAGTTTTGGAAGAAGATTGGGGATGATGGATATTTCATTAAACTGGACAGCAAGCCTGTCAGAGTTATTGTGTTTTTTTTTAATTTCTTTCAGGGTCAATTACAGCATCAAACTCTGTTGTCTTAATTTATGTTTATTTTGTCTTAATTATTGTAACAGGTTTTAGTTAGCAGTGTTAAATATATAATAGTGTCAATAAGTATGTAAACAAACAAATAGTAAAGGAAACGTGTGCCTGAGCAACTGTACAAACTGAAAGAGCATAACTACCAGGCAGTTAACTAACTGCCCAAACTATTGTACAAAAGGGCAAACGAAACAACCTAGAGGGGTTCAGCAGCAGAGCATGCAAAAGTGAATAATAGAAATACATTTTCTTCTTTCATCAATACTGTGCACAATTAAACATACAATTCTATGATTTAAGTCCTCTGTAATAAAATGTACATGCATATTGTGTTTTCAATTCATTTCAGATAAACCAAATAACAGAGTTCTTTACATTCCCAAAAAGCCGTCGACTAGCTAAGGCCGAGAGCAAGCACCAGACGGGAAGGCGCAAACCAACAAGCAAGAACGTAACAGACCACGGTCTAAACCGGGTAAGTAACGAAATCCATTACAATAAGTTCATATACCATCAAATATTACATTGTACACCTGTGTAAAACGGCCACATATAAAAACTGTGCAACGAGGGTTCGAAGAACCGAACTATCAAGAGTTCACGGTAAACCCCAAGCCACGGTCACGGGTTGGAGGTAAACCGACACACACACAGACTTGACGAAGATACAGTAGACAAACAGCAAGCAAGCAAATGCAACCAAGAATCAATGTGAGGAAGTAAAACGGAGACAGAGCTACCCGAAAAAGGCGTGATTGTAACCCTTGCGAAACCACGGGAACCGGCCACACCTGCCAAGACAGAATAAAGCGAAGGGTCAGGGTTTGAAGATAGGTAATAACCCTGCATGGAAGGGTTATGATATAAAACTGCAAGTAAATCAACAAGATTCGTATACAATGGTGACAGAGGAGTCATACCTGTGGTAAGCCGAGATCCAGGCCAGCAGAACCAAGAACTATCCCTGAACACGAAAGAGCTGCGGAACGTTAGTTCCAGAATAAACAGTGGACAGAGACATAAAACACGAAACGAGGCCATACCTATGTTATACAGCCGAGCGCCGGAGAGAAGCCGAGTTGGGAAGCATTCGAACTGTATAATCGACAGTTGAGCAGAACCGTAGCCATTATCACCATCATTCACCACGAAGTAAATACATCAATGCCCACGGCAACGAATTGACGGAGTGGAATAACATTGTTTCACCATAAGTAACTAGCGGGAGTTCAACAGGATTCACCCACAGGCAGAGTAACCAGAGGCGGAGCCGAGACCAAAACAACAGCAAAGTGCAAAATGACCAAACAGGCGCGAAGTGGCGGAGTAAAAACGCGTTAAGGGATTAGGGTTTGTCAACCCTGAGGCAGGGCAGGTGTCACAAGGAGGAGCCGAGCAAGGTACCGAAACATTGAATGTCAATCAACCACCATAAAATCATTTACAATCAGCCATAAATCAACCAAGAATTAGTGTGAGTCCACGTAGACAGAGTTAAGCGTGGGACCACGTGGGCTGGCCCCATCAATTGGTATCAGAGCAGTTTTTTATATATATATATATATATAGAGGAAGATGGCAGAAGGGCAAGTGCCAAGACGAGGACGTGGAAGAGGTGCACGTAGAGGAGCAGATGAAGGATTGAGGGAACAAATTAGAGTTCTTACAGCTCGCTTGGAAGCAGTGGAAGCGGGTAGACGAAGAGACCCAGAACTGGGAGATACCAGTGAGGAGGAAGTGGTGACTGCTGCAGAAGGGTCGGATGAGGAAGCTCCGGAATTGAAGTTGCTGCGACAGGTTTTAATGGCCAGCAGCAAACCAAAAACAGAAATCTCTAATTATGATGGCAGTCTGTCTGCGGAAGTCCTATTGGACTGGATAAGCGAACTGGACAAATATTTTGAAAATGAAGAAGTCAGTGAGGATAAAAGGGTTAAGTTCGCTGCCACTAAGCTGAAGGGACACGCACTACTATGGTGGGACAGTGTCCAAGCGGACAGAAAGAGAATGAACAAGTCGCCGATACGACTATGGTCCAGGATGATAGCGAAATTGAAAGGCAGATTTCTGCCAAAAGATTACCAGGTGGAATTATATCGGCGAGTGCAGAGTTTAAAGCAAAGAGGAATGACAGTTAGGGAGTACACAGAAGAATTTTACAGAGTAAATTTACGTGCTGGTTATACTGATGATAACCCAGAAAAGACAGCAAGGTACGTAAATGGATTGAGGATGGAGATATTAGATGAAATCAGTATTCTTTCTCCCCGGAATATTGAAGAAGCCTTTCAGAGTGCTGTAAAGGCTGAGGAAAAGATTAACAGAAAACAGAACAGCAGAAGAGGGAGAGGAAATAGCAGAGGACGGGGACAATCCTACGGTAGAGGAAAGAGTGCTGCGAACAGCGAAGAAGGCAGCAGTTCAAAAACTTCAGGGACAACAGAAAAAGGGGATAGCACCAGAGGAGGTCGGTCATACCAAAGAGGACGAGGGAATGGCCGCGGAAGAGGGACTGGAGTCCAGTGCTACAGGTGCCATAAATGGGGGCACAGATCCTTTGAATGCCCAGAAGTTGAACAGGCCGGTCAGAGGGGAACGCTGATGGCACAGCCTGAAGAAGCTGAAGCACAACCCCGGGAGGTGGAAGACATGGCGGAGACGGGGGAAGCTTTGATTTTGAACAAAGTATTGTTAAAGCCAACCAAGGAAGTGGCTGAAACAACACAGCGGAAGGCACTGTTCCGGACAGTCTGTAAATCGCATGGAAAGTGCTGTAAGGTGATAATAGACAGCGGGAGTACAGATAACTTGGTTGCCACAGAGATGGTGGAAAAACTGGGGTTGAAGCGATTGAAGCACCCCACACCTTACAAGGTGTCGTGGCTGCAGAAAGGCCACCAGCTGTTGGTTGATGAACAATGCGAGGTGGAGTTTCGCATTGGCAAGTACCACGATACAGTGGTCTGCGATATTATGCCAATGGATGTGTGCCACATACTGCTCGGAAGACCATGGCAGTATGACAGGAAGGTGACACACGATGGGAAAACAAATTGTTATAAGTTTACGAAGGATGGGGTCAAACACACACTTGTACCCATCAAGGAGGAAGATTCAGCAGAATCAAGCGGAACAAAGGCGCTATTACTTGGAGGAAAACAGTTCATAAAGCAGATTGAAGAAAATGAGATTAATTTTGCAGTGGTGAGGAGGATGAAGCCAGTATTACTGAGCTTGGAGAAATCAGAATTGCCCAAAGAGGTACAAGAGTTGTTAGAAGAATTTCAAGATATTGCGGCTGATGAACTACCTGATAAGTTGCCTCCCAAGAGGAGCATCAGCCACCATATTGATTTTATACCAGGATCAAGTTTACTGAACAAGGCAGCGTACAAAATGAGTCCCAAGGACAATGAGGAAGTATGCAAACAAGTGCAGGAATTGTTAGATAAGGGACTGATCAGAGAGAGTTTAAGCCCTTGTGCGGTACCTACAGTCCTTGCACCCAAGAAAGGTGGAGAGTGGCGGATGTGCACAGATTCGCGGGCTATAAACAAGATCACCATTCGATACAGGTTTCCCTTGCCTAGAATGGATGACATGATGGATTGTCTTAGTGGGGCAGCATATTTTACAAAGATAGATCTGAAAAGTGGGTACCATCAGATCAGGATTAGAGAGGGAGATGAGTGGAAGACAGCCTTCAAGACCAACGAAGGACTGTACGAATGGCTGGTCATGCCATTTGGATTGAGTAATGCTCCAAGTACTTTTATGAGATTAATGAACGAGATGTTAAAGGAGTTTATTGGAAAGTTCGTGATAGTCTATCTGGATGATATTTTAATTTTTAGCAGGACGAAAAGAGAACACCTTCAGCATATTCGAAGGGTATTCGAGAAGCTGCAGCAGAACAAACTGCTGATAAATTTAAAAAAATGCACTTTCTTGCAGAAGGAGTTGATTTATCTGGGATTTGTAGTGGCAGAGAATGAGTTAAAGATGGACCCGGAGAAGATTGAAGCGATCATGAGTTGGCCGTCACCTAAGAGTTTATTCGAGGTACGTAGTTTTCACGGTTTAGCAAGTTTTTATCGGAAGTTCATCAGGAATTTTAGTGAAATCTGCGCGCCCATGCTAGAGACCATCAAAAAGGCCAGCCAACCTTTTTGCTGGACTAAGGCGGCAGAAAACAACTTCCAACTTCTGAAGCGTAAAATAACAGAAAGGCCAATCTTGAGACTGCCCGATTTCAGCAAACCTTTTCAGGTTCGGTGTGATGCCAGCGGGACAGCTATTGGCGCTGTACTCAGTCAAGAGGACAGACCAGTGGCATTCTTTAGTGAGAAGATAAATGAAAGTCGGCAGAAATACTCGTCATATGACAAAGAATTCTATGCAGTGGTTCAAGCCTTGAAACATTGGAGGCACTACTTACTGGGAAATGAGTTCGTTTTGTTCTCTGATAATTCTGCGTTATAGTACATAACTCAGCAGCACAAACTGAACCATAAACATGCCAAGTGGGTGGAGTACCTGCAAAGTTTCACTTTTGTGTTGAAACAGATAAGTGGGCAAGCCAACAAAGTGGCAGACGCTTTAAGCAGAAGAGCCCTGCTCTTACAAGAAAGTGGCATACAGGTGATGGGATTTGAGTATTTGAAAGACTTGTACCAGATGGACGCGGATTTCAAAGAAGCTTTTGAAGCATGCCAGAATCCCGTATTGAGGAATACAAGCCCATGGCTAAATTTCAATTTACAGGAAGGATTATTGTTTCGAGGAGGACAGCTATGTGTTCCAGATTGTTCGATGAGGGAAAATCTGGTGAGGGAGAAACACAGTGGCGGATTAGCGGGACATTTTGGCATCGATAAGACATTGGAGCAGCTCGGGCATTTTTTATTACTGGCCAAGGATGAGCCGGGATGTACAGAGGTATGTAACCAGGTGTAAAATCTACCAACTGGCGAAAGGACACAGCCAGAACACGGGGCTGCACACACCCCTACCTGTTCCAAGCAGGCCGTGGGATTCGGTCAGCATTGACTTTGTCCTAGGATTGCCTAGAACGCAGCGGGGGTATGATTTAGTGATGGTGGTGGTGGATAGGTTCTCAAAAATGGCTCATTTCATTCCTTGCCGGAAGACAAGCGACGCCACAGCGACGGCACATCTTTTCTTTACAGAAGTAGTTCGATTACATCGCTTACCAAAAACTATAGTTTCAGACAGGGATGTGAAATTTACAGGACATTTTTGGCGCACCCTGTGGAAAAAGCTGGGCACAAAATTAAATTTCAGTTCTGCGTATCATCCGCAGACTGACGGACAGACAGAGGTGGTGAACAGGAGTTTGGGCAACTTGTTACAGAGCTTGACGGGAGAAAACTCGCGATTGTGGGATCGAGCTCTTGCCCAGGCAGAATTCGCTTATAACGATTCGCCTAATAGGAGCACCGGTCTTAGCCCATTTCAAATCTTGTATGGTATGCATCCACGAGGAGTACATGAATTATGAGATTTGGGACAGCTAGAAAGGAGAAGTGCAGACGGAGAAGATTTTGCAGAAGCGATGAGTGAGCTGCATGAAAAAGTTAAGTCAAGATTACAAGACAGCACGTAGAAATATAAGCAACATGCAGACACAAAATGGCGAGAGGTAAATTTTGAGATTGGGGACGAAGTCCTTGCACATTTGCACCGGGAACGGTTTCCTAAGGGTACGTATAACAAACTGAAGTTCAAAAAAATCGGCCCATGCAAAATTCTGCGCAAATTCTCAGCAAATGCGTATGAAATTCAGCTGCCACCTGATATAGGTATATCACCCATATTCAACGTGGCAGACCTGTTTCCATATCATGCCCAGGCAGAAGATGAAAGAATGGTACAGCCACAACGGGACACCCAGTTCGAGGACAGTCTTTGGAAGAAACAGTTACCGTCGGTCAAGACCCATGAAATAGAAGGAATCATCAGCACACAGGTGGCCAAGAAGACACGCAGAAAAGAGTATCTGCGTTATCTCGTTAAGTGGAAGGACCGTCCAATGGAGGACAGTTCCTGGCTCGACGAGGTACAGATTCGGAAGGCGGGCTACTCGGTGGAGGAACTCATGGAACGGAGCCATGAGAACTCTCTTTTACCCCGGCAGCCTGATGCAGGAGCATCTGGTCGACAGGGAGAAGACCGAGAGAGGGTGAACACAGTTTCGGAAGAAGATTGGGGATGATGGATATTTCATTAAACTGGACAGCAAGCCTGTCAGAGTTATTGTGTTTTTTTTTAATTTCTTTCAGGGTCAATTATAGCATCAAACTCTGTTGTCTTAATTTATGTTTATTTTGTCTTAATTATTGTAACAGGTTTTAGTTAGCAGTGTTAAATATAGAATAGTGTCAATAAGTATGTAAACAAACAAATAGTAAAGGAAATGTGTGCCTGAGCAACTGTACAAACTGAAAGAGCATAACTACCAGGCAGTTAACTAACTGCCCAAACTATTGTACAAAAGGGCAAACGAAACAACCCAGAGGGGTTCAGCAGCAGAGCATGCAAAAGTGAATAATAGAAATACATTTTCTTCCTTCATCAATACTGTGCACAATTAAACATACAATTCTATGATTTAAGTCCTCTGTAATAAAATGTACATGCATACTGTGTTTTCAATTCATTTCAGATAAACCAAATAACAGAGTTCTTTACATTCCCAAAAATCCGTCGACTAGCTAAGGCCGAGAGTAAGCACCAGACGGGAAGGCGCAAACCAACAAGCAAGAACGTAACAGACCACAGTCTAAACCGGGTAAGTAACAAAATCCATTACAATAAGTTCATATACCATCAAATATTACATTGTACACCTGTGTAAAACCGCCACATATAAAAACTGTGCAATGAGGGTTCGAAGAACCGAACTATCAAGAGTTCACGGTAAACCCCAAGCCACGGTCACGGGTTGGAGGTAAACCGACACACACACAGACTTGACGAAGATACAGTAGACAAATAGCAAGCAAGCAAATGCAACCAAGAATCACTGTGAGGAAGTAAAACGGAGACAGAGCTACCCGAAAAAGGCGTGATTGTAACCCTTGCGAAACCACGGGAACCGGCCACACCTGCCAAGACAGAATAAAGTGAAGGGTCAGGGTTTGAAGATAGGTAATAACCCTGCACGGAAGGGTTATGATATAAAACTGCAAGTAAATCAACAAGATTCGTATACAATGGTGACAGAGGAGTCATACCTGTGGTAAGCCGAGATCCAGGCCAGCAGAACCAAGAACTATCCCTGAACACGAAAGAGCTGCGGAACGTTAGTTCCAAAATAAACAGTGGACAGAGACATAAAACACGAAACGAGGCCATACCTGTGTTATACAGCCGAGCGCCGGAGAGAAGCCGAGTTGGGAAGCATTCGAACTGTGTAATCGACAGCTGAGCAGAACCGTAGCCATTATCACCAGCATTCACCACGAAGTAAATACATCAATGCCCACGGCAACGAATTGACGGAGTGGAATAACATTGTTTCACCATAAGTAACCAGCGGGAGTTCAACAGGATTCACCCACAGGCAGAGTAACCAGAGGCGGAGCCGAGACCAAAACAACAGCAAAGTGCAAAATGACCAAACAGGCGCGAAGTGGCGGAGTAAAAACGCGTTAAGGGATTAGGGTTTGTCAACCTCGAGGCAGGGCAGGTGTCACAAGGAGGAGCCGAGCAAGGTACCGAAACATTGAATGTCAATCAACCACCATAAAATCATTTACAATTAGCCATAAATCAACCAAGAATTAGTGTGAGTCCATGTAGACAGAGTTAAGCGTGGGACCACGTGGGCTGGCCCCATCACAAGGAAATAATCCATGATGTGAAAACTTGGTTGTACTATAAATTTCACATTAAGGATCTTCGTGTTATAAATTTCATTTTGGGCATGGAAATTAAAAGAGATTTGGAAAACAAGAAAAAAATGCTTAAATCAAAGGATGCATGTCTAGACAATATTGTATAGGTTTAGTATGTAGGAATGTAAACTGGTAAATGTCCCTCTTCCTATAGTTGTAAGCTTATCTGCATATCACTACCCCAAGATGTAAGAAGAGGAAGAGGACATTCCTCATGTCCCATGCGCTAATATGGCTATGAGTTTGATGTAAGCAATGGTTTGTAGTAAACTAGACATTGCAAATGTAGTGGGAGTATCAACATGGTATTTGCCAAAACCATGGAAGGGGCATTGGGCAATAGTAAAGATGGTTTTGAAGTATTTATGTGGCATTATTGGTTATGGATCATTCTATCAAGGAATATTAGGATTGGAAAAAATGTTAGGAATACATGGATTTGTTGACGTCGACAAGGTGAGAGATATGGATTGCAAACTATCTACAAGTGGATATGTTTTCAACTTATTTTGGGGAGAAATTAGTTTGATGAGAAATAGGAAGTCTATAGTGACGCTCTCAACTATAGAAGCTAAACACATGAAAACCAATCATAAAATCATGGTACTAGTAAGGTTACAAAGATTGTGTTCACGTGTGGGTTTGTACAACAATCTCTAAGGAAATGTTGCAATAGTTAAAGTGCAATCTTCATGATGGAGAACCCAACTTGTCATTGTAATACAAAACATATTGATGTACAATATCACTTTGTGAGAGATATAATTGAATATTAGGAAGGCGCTACTAGTAAAGGTGGACATTTTGAAGAATGCTTTATATTCATTAAAAAAATCTGTGAGCACTAGGAATTTCTCTTGCTATAGAGAAACAATTGCACTTATTGCCACAATTTGTTGATCATGAACTATTATGCCCCCCTTTATGAAAAGAAAAGAACAAGTGGGAGGAATTTTTATATTTGTTATATTCGTTGCATAACTATTCCCATGGATGATTTATTGTGCTAGGTGCAATGGACCCAAAAATAGGGACAAATTTTTGCATCCATTTTTGGTATTCTCAATACATGGTTTTTTATTATAGTAGTTTTGGTGCATAGGGTTGTTCAGTCCATGATTTAATTTCATTAATGAAATATTATTGTATTATAATCACGGGTTAACAAATTGGGAGTTTAAGGATGTTATGGAATATACATATTGTATTGTAGCATTTTAAAGATTTAGTACAGTGAAAAAAAAAATCTATTGTTCCCCATTTGGGTTTCTAGGGTAAAATATATGTGGTAATTTGTGTATATTCCATGCCATATTTTCTATTTTTATTAAGAAATTATTTGTAGCAATAAATTGTAGAATGCTAAAACTATTAACACCTCTTTCGAGGAATACTCTTTCTTGTATATGTGACAACTTGATGAAAACATTGGGATGCTATGCTGGCCAATGAGATAAGGATCAATATGATAAATTTGTTCTCCCTCAAGTATTTGTAGAAGGATGCCTGATTTTTCTCCATTATTAGGATTAGGACAAGTTAGTAGTAGGAAAATTATAAAACATGTGGCATGAAATATATATTGTTAAACATGTGTTGCAAAAATGGGTATACAAGATAGTGGATTATTGTGAGAAATCAATTGTCGAAGTCTTGTAATGGGATCTATATTAAAAAGAACAATGTGTATGTCACAAAGATATGTGGTGATTTTTGCATATTATATTATGGTGTGGTATGGTATGTTCATTTTTCTTTGTATGCTTATATTGTGTAGATTATTTTCTTACCGTGCCTAATATTTGATTAGAAAATGTTAGTGTCCATAGTGGTTTGCATAGGCTTCATGCATGGATTCAGTCATAGTACCCAAAATGTTTCTTTCAACACTTGGGTGATATAGTGGAATATAGTGCAATTATGAATCTCTTAGTCGAGGTTATTTCCCTTGTAATATTCCATTTTATTGTTATGACAGACTCAAAATTTGTGGTATCACAATTGAACCATTTCTCTTTCATGAGGAATTTTGTGTTACTTCATCGATAATTGTGAGTACATCTCCATAAAAAATCATTTGATTATCTTATCTATAAACACATACCAAGGGGTATTGTATGTCGAATAATTCCTTAGGCAATTATCTTTTAGGTTAACATTTATCTCATTAAATAGAAATCATCAAAAGTACATGCATGTACATCAATAAACACTTGGGTCAATAATCAAATAATTTTCAACCATAAGTAGCCATAAAAATATATATATATATATATATATATATATATATATATATATATATATATATATATATGTTAGGATATTTCGACACATAGGAAATAGTTAAGTATAACATGGTCTAGTGTAGAGTTAGGTAAAGTGTGTTTCGTTACTATGTACTTTTGTAACTTACAATCCGACGGTTCATTCTCTCCTTGGTATTATCGACACTTGATCTGTGGCTTAATACTCGATTGGTCCATGATCTCTATTTAAAGAGCATGGAGGGTCATTTGTAGGGTAACCGTTCATGAGAGAAGCTTATGTAAATTTTCATTCTTTGATTAATAAATTGCCTGAAGTGGCCGCATTGGCTCAGGCTGTGGACTGTTTCCCTCTTTGAGGGTTTTAACCACGTCAAAAATATGGGTGTTTTGATATGTGATCTGTTTGTGAGAGGTGTCCTTTGGTGTTCTGTCTGAGGAACTTACCCTGTAAATTCCTACATGGTATCAGTGCTATTTGAGGGCCGCATCCATTGGTGATCCAAATCTGAAGCAAGTAGAACTGCATCCGACTGTTGTTTCCTAGATCTATTGTTACTGACTGCTTTCAGACCGAGAGGACTACTCTATTGTGTTAGAAGCATTTGTTCTAGTGAGGAACCCCTTTCGTTTGACACGAAAAGGTTTCCGGTAGCCATATCTACGTCATTTTTAAGATCTGGAGGTATATAGTGTTTATTTGCAGTTTTTAGTTATTTTCTCTTTGTTTATTTCAGTTTATTTAGCTCTTTGTTTTTTTTTATTATTGGATCTATACCTTTGATTTCTACGTATGCTCTTTGCCCCGCGACTTTGTGCGATCTGGGAAAATCAGAAACAGAAAGGAAGGATTTTTCTCATGCGTATGCTCCTTTCCGCAACGCCTTAGTGTGATCTTAGAAAATCAGAAACATTGAGGAAAATATTTAGTTTCTGGCTAAAGCTAACCTCAAGCCGTAAGGTTTATTTTTTTTTTGTATGTCCGTATTAGGTTTTGTGTTGTTTGTTTTGTAGGCAAAAAAAGAGCTTTCGCTAGTAAGCACGCACCCCAAACCTTTAGTGACTAAAAAAAGAAAAAAAAACCCCTTCCTCTTTTCCAAAAATTATTAACCTTTTAATCTAGCTCACTTGGTCCAAAGCTACTTTATGAGAATAGAGGTCTTGAGTTCAAGTCTTTCTTTTTGTTGAGCTAATTAGATTAAGTTTGGAAAGGGGGCAATTTTTTTTTTAAATATAACATTATCATTCATTTGCGCACATTCCCGCACTTCGTCGGCATCTTCAACAACTTTTCTTCAAAAAGCCATAACTTTTTCATCCGGGAGCCATTTTCAGAGCCTTTTTTTTTTTAATCAGCCCAATTTTTTGAGACCTTTGCATTGGAACACTTAGTTTCAACATCTATAGCTTCTGTTTCTATTAAAATGGAAGTCCATGCCAAGTTATTCTTGACATCACCAACTACTTCAAATGGTGGTCCTACATTGTGGATTTACTTAGAAGTAAAGGACTTTACAAAATAGCCTCATGCCAAGAAACCTAATCGAAAGATGAAGATAAGGCAGCCAAATGGGAAAATAGGCAAGATCAAGCACGTGGGTTGATAGGGATGTTTATTTCTCTAGACCTTAGATTCCATATTGTAAAACTTGATACTCCTAATGAAGCAATGAAACAAATCACTAAAGTTTTTGGAATTAAAAATGAACTTAGAGCCCATCAACTTGAAAATGAGTTGCTTACATTGGACCCCAATAATTTTTCTTCCATTGAAGATTTTTTGTCCAAGTTCAAGACCCTTAGACTTCTCTTGGAAGGTGTTAAGGTTAAGATAGAAGATGATAACCTTATCTATTCCATTCTTACTAAGTTGGGACTAGCCTGCTGTGTGTTTGTTTCCACCTTCCATTCTACAAGACAAGCCTTCATTTCTCAAGGACAAGACTACACGTCCCCTTCCTTTGATTCCTTTTGATTCTTTAATAAGAGAACAAGAAAAACTCTTACATCTTGGTCTTCTTAATCTTGGAAACTCTTCTAAGAAAGCCTTAGCCACCCAACAACAACCAAACTCAAAGAATCCTAAGAAGCAGTATCCTAAAAACAATGGTCCTAAGCCATTTCAGTCTCAAAATGAAAAATCATTTCAAAAAAATGATAAGGCAAATAAAAATAAAGGGAAGAAGACTGATAGACATTGCCACTTTTGTAATCGAAATGGCCACTTAGAATCCAAATGCTTTAAGAAGATGGAAGCCTTGGAAGCAACAATGAAGAAGCATAACATCCATTTGGAGTACTCAACAACTTCAACTTCATATTCAGGAATAACACTTTCCGCATGTGGTTGTTAAGCATCTCGGTTTGGATATGCACTAAATGTATCTTATTCTCATTCTCATGAGTGGCTCATTAATTTTGGAGCTTCTTATCACATGGCCAAAAACAAAGCCATGTTTTCTTCTTTAAATGATTGTAACACCAAAAATATATATGTTGGTGATGATAGATCTCTTAGTGTTGTAGGAACTGGAACTGTTCATAAAGACAATGGTCAATTCAATGATGTATTATGTGTTCCAGCCTTATCCTACAACCTTCTATCTATATATCAGATAACTCATTCAGGTGAAGGTAAAATCATTGAATTTTCACCTCACAATGTTGTAATTAAGGACCTAAGAGATCCTAGACAGATTTTAGCTACTGGCATTGTTGATGATTCTACAAGGTTGTATAAGTTTAACAAATTTGGGTCATCAAATCTTCCCTTGATATTTGTTGCTCATAATGATGAAGTGAGCAAACTTTGGCATGAGTGATTTGGTCACTTAAACTATCGCTCCCTTCAGAATCTATGTAAAGAAAATATGGTGACAGGTCTTCCAATGGTATCTTGCAAAGATGGTGTTTGTTCCGGATGTGTACTCAAAAAACATCATCGAGATAGTTTTGAAAAACATGCCTCTTGGCACACCTCAGCCCCTTTACAGTGTGTGCATAGTGATTTATGTGGTCCACTTGTAGTTGTTTCATTCTCTGGCTACAAGTATTTCTTAACTTTCATTGATGATTTCTCCAAACGCACTTGGGTATACTTCTTAAAATTCAAGAATGAAGTATTTAACATGCTCTTGGCCTTTAAGGCCTTTGCTGAAAAACAATCTGGACATCAAATTCTTAAGCTAAGATCTGATAATGTCGAAGAATATGTTAACAACAAATTCATCAACTTTTGCACTGAGAATGGAATTCAAATGCAACATATTGTTCCATATACTCCATAACAAAATGGTGTAGCTGAAGGGAAGAATCACACCTTAAAGGAAATGGCTAATTGTATGCTTCAATCTAAAGGACTTAGTCTTAATTTTTGGGCAGACGCAATTAACTGTGAAAATTACATAATAAATCACACTCCTACTAAGGTTTTAAAGAATATCACTCCAGAAGAAGCATGGAGCTCAATTAAACCAGATGTAAGTCACTTTCGTGTTTTTGGAAGTGAAGCATGGGCCCATATTCTAGATGAGAAACATAAAGCTTAGGAACCTAAGAGTGAAAAATGTATTTTTGTTGGATATTTTGAAGATGTCAAAGGATACAGACTTATTCCACTGAAGTCCAAAAATGTTATCATTAGAAGAGATGTAAAGTTTGCTGAAAATATATCGGCCTATGAGCCTAGTTCAACGGATGTGCCACCTCTCTCTATCCCTTCTACTTTTGAAAATATTTCTTCTCCAGATGATGACATTGAGGATGACAATCCTGCCCCACCTTCTCAGGATCCTCCTTCAGCTCCTCAACTTCAAAATGTTGGAAATAATACTGAGCGGGGGGGGGGGGGGGTTGAATCAGTATTAGCAAATCAATAACTTTTTCATTTCCATAATTAGATTCATATACGCTACTTCAGTTAAGGGAACTCGCGTGTACACGCAACTGTGTTTAATGCAACTAGCGTATATCCAACAAACTTATGATTCAATTAATTCATCATATGTTGATCTTTAATTAGTGCATTAGAACATCGTTAACCATATAAACAGTAACCAGGTGCAGTAAAAACAGAACAAATCATCACACATAAGAGACACACATGAATACCATGATATAAGGTGGAAACCCAATGTGGGACAAAAACCACCTGTTGTTGTTTTCTTTAAGATAAGAAAAACCTGTTTACAATCTTGTACTGGCACAGACTCATACCAGTACGCAGGCACCCACCTGCAGAAGGCTACAACCTTCTCTCATTCTCTAGCTTCTACTAGAAGGGAGCCACAACGCCCTAGCTCTTGTACTAACTGATATATTTACTAGTACGTAGGTGTCGGCCTATAGAAGGCTACAACCTTCTCTTTTCTTCCAAGGACCACATTTCATAAATTTTCAGACTGGATCCATCAATACAAAATCAAGCACCAGTGCAATACAACCATCAACTATATCTGCATCATCAATCTCTGAATCACCCAACAAATGAATCACTAAAACCCTGTCATCAAAACACAGTCACCAAAACATAGAGCAGAACCTAGAACTCTGCAACAACCAGTAGAACCAACAACAACCTCAAATATCAAATCTCATAATGTATATGCTACATGGCTGTGTCGAACAAGCGTGTATATGCCCTTTCACCAAAGGGAACCAGTGTACAGATATGAAAATAATTACTTATACCTTCGCTACAATTTTCTACTTCAGATATACCTAGATCATCAGATATAAAGGATAAGACATGCGTCAGTATTCAGATCTGAACTATTCATGATCATACCATATAATGATATTACATTTTAGTCTTCATGATCCCAGTTCATCAACTTTCATTCGCAACATAGGTGCATCCTTAGGAAAGCATCACATACCCATAACCTGCATACTAGATCTCACACTTCATCAGATATTCATCACTTGCACACTTACACTTTGGCCTAATGATTTTCTTCTCCCTATATAGGTTTAGGCCTCTCTCAATACCATGGTCCAAAACCACATAGGACCGATACCTTGGACCCAATACCTGGGGTCAATACCTCGGACCAAATACCATGGATCAATACCAAAATACCATGGACCAAATACCACAGACGAAAACTTAGTTTTCCAATATGTACGCGCCTTTCCTTCTGTGAAAGTGTGTCTGTACGTTATACACGCCTTTGTATATAATGAACTTGCGTGTATAGATGACTTGGTCAATGGTGAACCTGCGTATACATTTTCTTTCTTCATTCTTGATGTTTACCTGCTATACTACGATCTTTCATCTGAGAGAGTTGCCATCAAGGAAAACACTTGTGTCATACCTGTATCATAATGCGAACAATCTCCCCCTTTGGACTTGATGGCAACAACCACACCAATCACTCTCCCCCTTTGACATCAAGGGAAAAGGGCGAACCAAGATATTCTCTCCCTTGATATACATTCTTTTGTCCATACTCCCCCTGAATACATGCTAAAATCTCTGATTGAGCTCCCCCTTTATACATGCTAAGATGTATCAATCCGTCCATGCTCCCCCTAAGCACATGCCGAGTCTGCAAAAATGTTTTTCAAAAGAATAACATGACTCTACAACTCAACTAAGTGAGTATGACCTTCCTATCACCAATGACTCATACATACATCAATCTCCCAACTAAGTGGGGATACACCACTTTGACTCATCCACCCAACCAAGTGGGGGTATACCAAATGTTTATACATGACTGAAAATAGAAATTATTACATCATCCTTCCCATGCATAGTGGGGGTACAAATTAGGTCTTTGCAAGACCTTTACACCAAATGATATTCATGACTTTTATAACAAAGACCAGCAATCTAAACAAGACCATGATAGTCATCAGCAACTATCGTACACCATAAGCATCTGTCACCAACATCCAGACCTGTAACCTGCAATACCATTCTCTTGGCCAACCAACAATAAGTAGCAAGATGTATCATTTAGCCACATAAGCATCATCACCAAAGACTTCTAACCATAATGCCAACAATGCATTATTCGAAGCATATGCTCCCCTTGAACCTGTGCCAACCAACATATACCATGACCGAACCATATCAAACTTCTTTTCTTGAGTCTGTTCTGCTACTTTTTCTTCAGAGCTCCATATACATGACTCTGCAGCCTTAAACTTGCATATATATGCGACTTCTCTTCATAATAGCTGCGTATGCAAATTGGAATACTGAAGGTTTACACTTTTAGCTTCCCTTGGGTCTGTTATGTCTGCTAACTGAGTTATGCCACATCTTTCTGACACTAATTCTATCTTCTTCAATACCTGGGATTGAGAAGATGTATGCTCCTTTTACTTTGGTGTCTGAATTTTTCTCCTGCATTCCTTCACTTTATATCCAAACTTGTTACATGCATAACATCTTACATGTTTCATATTCCTTTTATTGCAATCAATAGCTTTGTGACCAAACATATTGCAAGAAAAACAATATCCCTTAAAGTACCTGGAACGTGATGATCTTTCTGTGTGATGGTTTTGAACCATTCTACTTCTGCATCTGGCTGCAACATGTCCAAGATTATGACATTCATAACATTCAACATTATTCATTGGAGGAAATAACCGTCTATCACTTCCACAGTTAGGAGAAAAAGATTTTCTTTGAAGATTTTCTTTCCTTAGTTATTGCTAGGGTTGAACTTTTGTCTCCTTGTTGAGCATTTCAGGTTTTGCATTAGAGTTCCTTGCCTCACCCTATGAGCTAGATTCACCTTCAACAGTTTCATAAAAACCAAGACCAGTTTTGATAGTAGGGGATCTTTGACTACTAAGAATATCATCCAAAATCTTAGTACTGTCTTGAAATCATAACAGTTTATCCTTTTCTTCTAATTTACCTTTTAAGATATTTACCTCAACCTAATGTTGTTCTTCCTTTTCCAAATATTGCTTCTTTATGTTTTCTTCATCTTTTCTTCCTTTTTCCACTTGTTGCCTTAATTCGAGCACTTCATGTTCTTGTTCTTCAAGAGCTTCTTCATTCTACTTCTTTGATTCTTCAAGATCTTCTTTTAGAGAGAGGATATTAGATTCAAGTCTCTGGATTGTTATGCTCTAATCTTTTACTACATCCTGCAACTGCTCCCTTACTTTGGTTACTATCTCCAGCTGAACTTTTAATCTGGTAACTTCTTCTTTTTCTACGTCATTATTTTCATATGTCATGAGAAGTTTAATTTCTTGATTATCTTCATCACTATTGGATGAGTCATCACTATTATCATGAGTATAATAACTTCTATTACCTTCTTCAAACATCTTTCCTTTGTTATGAGGCAGGGAAAATTTTAAGAACACCCCCTAAATTTACATGTATAATAAATGGGCAAATCTCCATGGTATATAGGAAAAATGGAAGGCGATTTTATCAATAATATGATATGTATATATAATTTTTTGGCGAATCTCTCACCAGGCATGGCGAATATTTTACTCAATTATAAAATCTTGTGTTTATTGAATACACAAATGAAATCATTGCATTTCTTTAAAATATCTTTTGAAATCAAAATTACCGAAATTACATATCGATAACCTAGTGGGTGTAGGATAAAATTCACCCGTGCCATTCACAGAAAGCATGAGAAAAAACCTAATACTGTATATAAAACCAAGAAAAATTCAAATTCATCACTTCTAGGGACCTCGTAACCACCCTGCCAATACACAAGTATGTTCCTGTTTGCAATTAGAAAAATTACCCAAATTACAATTTGTTTACTCCAGCATATGTTGGAAAGTTATAGAAGGATGACTAGTGCAATCAATCCATTCCTTTTAGCCCTGGATTTGTTTCAGTTTAAAACAGAAGTATACAAATATACTTGTCCAATGTCTATGCTTTAACCATTCACCTTAAGATGTTTTTACAATATAATTTACTAAGTCTATTTAATATCTTCATTATCATAAAAACCAACCTATATCCATCTTAACTCCACATCTACCACTCTTAGGGGGATGAAATCTATTTATCCCTCTGAGCACTTGGTAAACCTAGAATTAAGATGGATCTAAGATGATAGAATTTCCCCTTTAAATAGTCTATGCTCACATGAATACTATGGTATTACCATGGGTCAATACCTTGGGTTAAACCTGGAGCTTAAAAATTACTATTAGTAATTTATAAAAATTAATAAAATTAATAGTTGATTTTTATTTTATTTTTTATTTTAACCAAGCTAAATTGTTTAACATACATTAAATTACAACATCCATTTTTAGTCTTGATCGGATCAAATATTTTTTCACTCTATGCTAGTTTGCATATCACGATATTTGATACCTCTCTGGGGTTAGTAGATCCAGAGTAAAGATGGATCTATGCTAGTTTAATTCCCCCATTTAAATAGGCTACATTCCAGGTGAATACCATGGGTCAATACCATGTGCCATTTTGGTGAATACCATGGGTCAATACCATGTGCCATTTTTATTTTTATTAATACTGATATTAGGGTTAATAATGTTTTTTTGCATGGTATTAATAACAATCTAGTCCATGGTATTTGTCCCATAGTATTTTTCCCATAGGTTTCACCTAAATATAACACATTTTTTTGAGTGTTCGTAAATATAAGGTGACTTATGGAGCAAATATAAAAAAATGTTTTATTTGTTTACCATACCTCTTGTTTATTTATATTTTTATTAATTTACCATACCTCTTTTACAAATATGGTATTTGGCCCATAGGATTCACTTAAATAAAACCTCTTTCTTGAGCCTTCATAAATAGAACGAGGGTTATGGACTAAATATAAAAAGAGGTTTTATTTATTTACCATGCGTCTAGTTTATTTATATTTTTATTTATTTACCATACCTTTTGAGTAAGTATAAAAAGACGTTTTATTTATTTAGCATACCTCCACTTTACTTATATTTTTATTTGTTTACACCCTTGCATGTATATAAGGTGACTTATGGAGTAAATATAAAAAATGTTTTATTTATTTATCATACCTCTCATTTATTTATATTTTTATTAATTTACCATACCTCTTTTATAAATATGGTATTTGGGCCTTTGGCCCATAGGATTCACTTAAATAAAACCTATTCTTGAAAATGGGCGAATGGATTCACTTAAATAAAACCTATTCTTGAAAATGGGCGAACGGAAGGTTGTAACTCCTAATTTCAAGGGCTAAATTTACCTTTTTTACCCTCTCCCTTAAAATAAGGTGGACTATTTGAGGTGATTTGTAAAAATTTACTATGATACAAAATATTCGCCCACTAAAAATTTAAAACCCCTTAATTTCGCCAAAGGGCGAACATTCGCCCCTAAAATTTTCTATGTTATGAGGGCATCTAGCATCGTAATGACCAACTCTACTACAAGAAAAACATTTGAAAGGTAGCTTACCGTTGAACCTTCCAGATCCCCGTTGAAGCTTCTTGACAAAATTTACCTCATATTCTTCTTCTGAAATGTATCCTGATTCATTGAGTTTTTCTTTTCCCTTTGTTGATACTTTAAATGCGGCTTCTCTCATATCCAATGGTCCTCCTTTTCTCATTTCAAAAGCAGTTAAGATTCGGTGAAGCTACGTCATAGTGATATTTTGAAGATCTTGCTTTTCTTCTATGGCAGACACTTTGGGTTCAAATTTAGCAGACAAGGATCTCAAAACTTTCTCAACTAAGACAAGTTCCTTAATTTCTTCACCTAGATTCTTCATGCAATTAATAACCTCATCTATACGTAGGAAGTAACTAGCTATGCTTTCATCACTATGCATCTTAAGAGTTTCATACTGTATTCTGAGAGTTTGAAGCTTAGCACATTTTACCTGAGAGTCTCCTTCATAGCTCAGAATGATTTTGTCCCATATTTCTTTGGCTGATTTGAGCTGCATGACCTTGACAAACTCTGATTTTGACAAACTTCCCAATAAGATAGTAACAACTTTGGCATTGATTTCATATTGCTTTCTACCTGCCGTATCTATAGGAATTGTTGATGGAAATGTATATCCTCCTTCCACGATTTCCCAAATATCCATTCCAAGCGATTGTAGATAGGCTGTGGTTCTTATCTTCCAGTAAACAAAATTGCTCCCATCGAAGATTGGTGGTCTGATGGATCCCTCTCTTTCTTGATTACTCATGATGATGGATCTTCCTTCAAGTGATCAAGCTTCTTCTGAAGGACCTGCTCTGATACCAATTGTTGGAAATAATACTGTTGGGGGGGGGGGGGGGGGGTGGGGGGTGAATTAGTATTAGCAAATCAATAACTTTTTCATTTCCATAATTAGATTCATATACGCTACTTCAGTTAAGGGAACTCGCGTGTACACGCAACTGTGTTTAATGCAACTAGCGTATATCCAACAAACTTATGATTCAGTTAATTCATCATATTTTGATCTTTAATCAGTGCATCAGAACATCATTAACCATATAAACAGTAACTAGGTGTAGTAAAAACAGAATAGATCATCACACATAAGAGACACACATGAACACCATGATATAAGGTGGAAACCCAATGCGGGACAAAAACCACCTGCTGTTATTTTCCTTAAGATAAGAAAAACCTGTTTACAATCTTGTACTAGAGCAGACTCATACCATTACGCAGGCACCCACCTGCAGAAGGCTACAACCTTCTCTCGTTTTCCAGCTTCTACTGGAAGGGAGCCACGACCCCCTAGCTCTTGTACTAGTCGATATATTTACTAGTACATAGGTGCCAGCCTACAGAGGTCTACGACCTTCTCTTTTCTTCCATGGATCACGTTTCATAAATTTTTAGACTGGATCCATCAATACAAAATCAATCACCACTGCAATACAACCATCAACTATATCTGCATCATCAATCTCTGAATCACCCAACAACTGAGTCACTGAAACCCTGTCATCAAAACACAATCACCAGAACACAGAGCAGAACCGAAAACGTTGCAATAACCACTTGAACCAACAGCAACCTCAAATATCAAATCTCATAATGTATATGCTACTTGGCCGTGTCGAACTAGTGTGTATACGCCCTTTCACCAAAGGGAACCAGCGTACAGATATGAAAATAATTACTTATACCTTCGCTGCAATTTTTTACTTCAAATATACCCAGATCATTAGATATAAAGGATAAGACATGCATCTGTATTCAGATTTGAACTATTCATGATCATACCATATAATGGTAATGCATTTTAGTATTCATGATCCCGGTCCATCAACTTTCATTTGCCACATAGGTGCATCCTTAGCAAAGCATCACATACCCATAACCTGCATACTAGATCTCACACTTCATCAGATATTTATCACTTGCACACTTGCACTTTGGCCTAATGATCTTCTTCTTCTTATGTAGGTTTAGACCTCTCTCAATACCATGGTCCAAAACCACGTAGGACCGATACCTTGGACCCAATACCTGGGGTCAATACCTCGGACCAAATACCATGGATCAATACCAAAATACCATGGACCAAATACCACAAACCAAAACTTTGTTTTCCAATATGTACACACCTTTCCTTCTGTGAAAGTGCGTGTGTACGTTATACGCGCCATTGAATATACTGAACCTGCTTGTATATGTGACTTGGTAAATGGTGAACCTGCATATACATTTTCTTTCTTCATTCTTGTTGTTTACCTGCTATACTGTGATCTTTCATCTGAGAGAGTTGCCATCAAGGACAACACTTGTGTCATACCTGTATCATAATGCCAACACAAAAATGGGTCTGTGCTACTCGGGATGCAGCAGGTGCTCTTGCCGGTGATCCTACAGATCAGCGATTGCTTTCAGGCCGAGATAGGAAGGGTTTTTAACTACAACAAGGTCAGAACTCCAAAATCCAATGTGAAAATGAACTCATTTTACCCCAAATTGGATTTACCATGGGAAGTCACTAAAGAATCCATGTTCACACTTGGTTTTAGTATGAATCACTTTCCAATTCATTCTTAATGCTTTATTATCCTACTTTTTATGAGTTTCATGTGCACTAACATCAAACTAGAAGATCTAAACTGATTATTCCATAGGGATATTTTTCAAAAGCATTAGTTATTGGTGACATCCACTAAAATCAACTAAATATCTTCAATATAATGAAATGTATGTCCAATAAAGTATTTCCTTGTGGTGCAAAGGAATAATAGAAGCAAGACAATGATATCACATATTTTCATTAAAATAGCCTATAAAGGATAATATCAGCAAAGGATCAATAAGACTTGAAAGAGGCAAGATAGGGTTAAGTAAAAAATAGTTGTAAATGGTTGAATATGAAAATAACAATAAATACCAATATGTTGGCCCTAATTTTAAGGTTAAAATATGCAAGTAATGCTACATTCCACCTTTTATTATGTAATTAAATGCAATCCCTTCAAATAGGGTGATAACATATGAACATGAAATTTCTCTAAAATTTAGACTCTAAGTTAATCCTAACCATATTTACCATAAAATCTCCAATTTTCTTTCCACTATACCATTCTACTGTACTCTAATGTGTATGTTGTCATATTAGATATAGGACAATAAAAGCTTCGTAAATTGTAATTAACAATGGAGACATATTTCATTTATTTTTTCTAATTCAATTTTTTTTTTTTTTTTTTTCTGACACAAATAAATTTTTATGTTTGATCTTCATGTGGAAATATGTGACATTAGTCATGGAAGTTGACACATTGGTGGCCATTTCATGGAGAAATAAATGAGTAAGATCCTTGAACATAAAATATTTTGATGATTTGAGAGTGATTTATTGAAAAGGAGTTTGTATCTATAACCTTTTTTTTTCTTCCTATAATTTAATTGTTGTTTAGTATTATTATCACAATTCATTTCAGCTTTTTGTAGGAAAAAATCGTTGTTGTTCATTGATGTTGTTTGAGATTATTAGCACATTTTGGAATTTCCCAATTTTGAATTTGTCCTAGAAATTTAAGTGTCAAAATTACAATTACTTTGCTTTGATAATACAAAATATAACAACATTTATTATTATAAAAGGTCTATTATTATTAATATTTAATTTAATTTTTTAATTATATTTTAAAAATTTGTATTCATAAAATATAAAAATAAATAAATATACCCATAACAATCCAGATAATTAGATAATGATAAATTTATTAAAGCTTAAATGATAAGAATGAAAAAACAAACGCCCTTTCTTAAAATTTTGATTTTATTAACAGATATTTGAAAATAAATATACCCATAACAACCCAGATAATGATAAACTTATTAAAGCCTAAATGATAAGAACGAAAAAACAAATGCCCTTTTTTAAAATTTTGATTTTATTCTGAACAGATATTTGAAATTGCAACCCTCGAAAGTGATGATTTTGGTGTGAGTAAGTTCTTGGGAAACTTGGAAATTAAGGAAGGTCTTCAAACGGCGATTTCGCAGAAGAAGACCTTGTAACGATAGCATGTTTGAGTTGGAATTCGCTAGCTTCATCTTCGATAGAATGCCTGTTCGGACATCGGAAGCCAAGTCCAAAATGATTTAGCCACTTTAGTCATGCATTAATTTGAAGAGTTGTTCTTAACCTAGACTTTTTTTGGATTTTTGGTAAATTTTTCACAAGAATTTTAGGAAAAAATTTGTGGTGAAATTTTAATTTATTTTATTTAAATTAATATTTTTATTATATTTAAATCAGTACCATAAAAAATCTTTAAGAATTTTGATTGTACATAAATCAATGAATATCTATTTAATTATACCAAAATTAAATTGGAGAAAAAAAAAAAAAAAAAAACACTTGACAACAAATAAGTAACCATAAATCCACCGAAATGTACAAATAGTCACACTTTAAACAACTCCTTAATCTGATAGCCCGAGCAAGTGCCGGTGTTTCACGAGAGAAACTAGCGTATTCATGAATGAATAAAAGTCGATATGAACTTTAAACTTGGAGACCTAAGCTAATTACTGATGCCAGCGAATCTGTATTTGATGTCAGCGAATTTTCGATTTAGACGATAGAATATAAGGGAGGATTCGAATAAAGATAAATTCAAAAATATCCATCTAAAAGATAAAAGGCATCCCAATCTTCATTATAAGATTCTAAAATATTTTCAAAATTTAAAATAAAGTAAAGTAAAGTTAAAGATAGCTGAATCTCCCCGTGATACACTGTGGGTATATATATAAAACAATGTTCTACATTCCATTCACACTAACCACTTTTTTCATTAATTCTGATCTCATAAGTTCAACCTGATGCAGCAGGCATTGACCTTGCCTTGGTCATAAAAGAAATGATGACTAGCCGCGACATATTTGGCATCCATATAATGTTTTATATTTAATAAATTGTATATATTATGGTTTAATATTTATATTTAATAAGGTTTAGGTTGTAAATTTTAATTATAGTTAATTATGATGGAACAATTTTCCTCACTTGAAAAAGTAGTTGAAATATGTCCACCTTCCATACACCCAGCAGCCTCATTAAAAGAGGTGTAAAGTGAGGCCCACCTTCCATATACCAATCCATGACATTAAAAATTGGAAAATGAGGTCTATTATGTATTTCAACCATTTTAATAACCATGTTGTGCTAGTATTAAATTTATGACAATTATATTAAAATGTTTTCATTATAATAATTATTATATATACATTTTATTAAGTTATTTTAATTTTATTATTAAATTTAATGATTAAGAGTGTGCATTTTTTTAAATAACATATTTGAGTTTAAAATAGGATAGAATAAAAGATAATATGTATATTTCTATCCATTTTAGAGAAAAAGACTAATTTTATTTTATTTTTTATTTTTTATTTTATAATTTGCATGCTTTTTTATTAATCATTTAATGCTTAAATTGATCTCAATTCTAAACACCAAACCGCATCTCTGTTTATTTGAAAATAATTGTTTTGTTATAAAATAATTAAAACAAATCAAGTGTCTATTTTTTCCTCTTTTAACATCACAATATAAACTAGAAAAATTCCTAACTTTGCGTTGACATATTCCACAGGTAGATTTTCCATCTTTTCGTCAGACTCAGTACCCAGTTCCCCCTCCGAGATCATGCGATATTACATTCAAAAATCGAGATGCAATCTCTGTAATCAGTCGCCTTTAACCAACTCGATAACGTTGACCGTAACCATGACATAAGAAAGCTGAGGTGCGGTCTGTTATTCGAACCATCCCACATGGGCAATGTCTTCAATATGCCATTCGTAGTCATAATGGTTAGATTCGTTCCGAACGTCTGCCACTCATCGCCCATGGCCATCCTCATCATATTCAATACTTTTGGGACACATTTGTTGAAGAATTACTACCAAATTTACTTGAGGTGAGCAAATCTGACTTTCTTGTAAACTTAAAATATCTAAGATTCAAAGTTCGTCAAATTGGCGAAATTCACACACAACTGATTTTCTATGCAGGATTTTCAAGAAAATGGGAGAATTAAAATGGTTAAAGAAGAATCATTCAACTCTTGGGTCAGGTTTCAGATATTGAACTGCTATGCATATTTTGATAAAAATGGCAATGTTTGTATTAATAAAATAAAACCCACTGGTCAGCTCTAAGAAAGAGAGTCTGAACCAGGAGAGTCTGGCTCTATTGAACGTTCTACATTGTTCATGCATATTACACATTAAATAGAAAACATGGTTTTAGGGAAGTTAGAATAGCATCCTAAGAAATAGAAACTAATTCCTATCCTAAGGTTACGTGAACCAATTCTACCTATTCTAAGATATTCTCCATTGTCTTCAACACTCCCCCTTAATGGAGAATGGGTTTACAAATATGCCTAACATCTTCTTAAACATTTGAAACTTAACCTTTCCAAGAGGCTTGGTGAAAATGTCTGCAACATTATCACATGTATTACAATATTCCAAATGGATTTCTTTAGATTGCACTTTCTCCCTGACAAAGTGGAATTGTGTATCAATATGTTTAGTGTTTTTGTGAAAACACCAGATTATTGGCAAGCTTGATTGAACTTTGATTATCGCATCTGGTTGTTGTTGCATCCCTCTGTTCTTCCCCAACATCCTGGAGAAGTCTTCGCAACCAAACTGCCTCACACGTTGCTGAACACATGGCTTGATACTCTGCTTTCGTTGAGGACAAGGAGACTGTGTTTTGCTTCTTGCTGCTCCATGTAATCACCCTGGATCCAAGGTTAAATGCATAACCTGTTATAGATCTGCGATCATCTACATTTCCAGCCCAATCTGAATCTACAAATCCTCCCAATCTAACATTAGAAGAGTCAGTGTAAATAACACAGTAATCTACAGTACCCTGTAGATACCTCAAAACACTTTTCGTTGCATTCCAGTGGCTTTCAAGTGTCTTAGATATAAATTGGCTTAGCACACTGACTACATAAGCCAAATCAGGTGTAGTGGTAGTTAGGTAGATTAGATTCCCAACTAGTTGTCTATAAAGTGTTGCATCCACTGCTTTTGAGCCATCCTCACACTGCAATTTGATGTTCTGCTATAGTGATACCAGTACAGGCTTACACTAATACATCCTAAACTTTTCTAACAGGCCTTTAACATACTTTGCTTGGGACAGAAATGTTTGACTTGAATCTCTCCAGAGCTCAAGACCTAAATAGTATCTGAGTTCACCGAGGTGCTTCATTTCAGACACCTGTGACATATGTTGTTTGATTTCATCGATTAGATATGTAGCATCCCCTGTAATGATCAAATCATCTACATACAACGAAATCAACACTACACACCCTTGTTCATCTTTCATGGTGTAATTATTAGGGTCATTCTTACTTCTATTATAACCAGCTTGTAGAAAAAATGAATCAATTTTTCAATGCCATGACTTGGGAGCTTGTTTTAGTCCATAAAGTGCTTTCTTCAATCTACAGACTAAATGTTCTTTTCCTTTCTGGACAAACCCTTCTGGTTGCTCTAGATAAACCTCTTTTTTTAGTTCTCCATTCAAAAATGTAAACTTTACATCTAGTTGGTGCATCATCCAATGTTTCTTAGTAGCTAAAGCGATTAACATTCTGATTGTGTTCAATTTAGCTACAGGGGCGAAGGTTTCTTCATAGTCTATCCCTTTTTTTGTGAGTACCCCTTTGCTACCAATCTAGCTTTCAGTTTTTCTATAGTCCCATCTACATTAATCTTCGGTTTATATAACCATTTACAACCTGTGGTCTATTTTTCTCTAGGAATTTCAACCAATTCCCAGGTGTTATTTCTAATTATTGAATCATATTCCTATTCCATGGCTGTTTTCCATTCAATACATTCATTTACTTCTTTATAAATAGATGGTCCAACCACATTCATCATACTAGTTATAAAAGCATTTTCCCTATATCTTGCAGGCATTTGAGCTTTCCTACCTCATCTACTGAGTGGTGGGGTGGTGGTTTCAAACCTTATTTGATCATCATTTATTTCTTTCTGCTGTTGTTGTTGTTCATCCTCTGCCTTTGTCTGTCCCTGACCCTGATTGTTCTCTGCTTCTTCTTTCACAAAGTATGAATGTCCCATTACTCATAGTGCTCATTAGGTTCTTCATGATCCTGCTCAAGGAATTTAACATCTCTACTAACAAAAATCTTGTGAGTAGAGGGATTAAATAATCTGTATGCTTTATATGACGAACAATACCCTATAAAAGTACATCTGATGGCTTTTGAGTCTAATTTTCTTCTATCTTCCTTTGGAATGTGGGCAAATGCTTTAGATCCAAATATTCTTAAGTGTTTTACTGAATGCTTATATCCATATAATACTTCAAAAAGAGTTTTAGACTCAAGACTTTTTGTAGGACTCCTATTTTTCAAATAAATTGCAGTATTCACTGCTTCAGCCCAAAAACCATTCGAAAGATTCTTACCTTTTAGCATACTTCTAGCACATTCCACCAGTGTTCTGTTCTTTCTTTCTGTTACTCCATTCTGCTGTGGAGTATGGGGTACTGTGAACTGCTGCAAAATTCCATGATCTTTACAATATCTGATAAGCTCATCCTTCCTGTATTCTCCCTCTTGATCAAAGCGGAGAATTTTTATCTGTTTCCCTGTTTGTCTTTCAATCATATTTTTACACTGCTTAAAGTATTCGAATGTATGGATCTTCTTACTTAAGAAATACACCTAAGAAAACTTCGTACAATCATCAATAAATAGTAGGAAATATAGTGCACCTCCTAATGATTTTGTTTGTATGGGTCCACAAAGGTCTGTGTGCACTAATTCAAGTATATCCTTCTGTTTCTTTTCTACTTGAACAGGGAATTATTCTCTATGCATTTTTCCTAATGTGCAGGCATCACAATCATTGTGTACTTGATTTAGCATAGGGAGATCTCTTATCATTTCCTTCTTTTGTAGTAACAACAAATCATTGTAGTTGATGTGGCCAAATCTTTGATGCCAAAGCTCTTTCGTAGTCAGGCTCGCTGTTGTCAATGCTCGAACTGGTGCACGAATCACATCCAACTTGTACGGACCTCCTGTTCGGATTCTTGTAGCAATTGTCTTCATGCCATCTAGCAAAGATTTAATATAACAGTTAGATTTAAAGAATTCAACTTTCAGATCTTGATCTTTAATCATGGATACAAAAATCAAGTTCTTTGTTATACCAGGCACATACATAATATTATAAATTTGCTTAATATTACCATTAGGTAGAATGTCAGAAACTTTCCCACATCCTTTGATTTGATGACTTCTGTCATCACATAGGTAAATCTAGACGCCTTCGTTGATTTCTTTGAAATCTTTGAGCCAGTGCTTATTCCCTATCATGTGTGTTGACACTTTTGAATCTACATACTAGATGTCTGTATCAACATTTTCATCACGATCTGCCATGAACAATCTGAAATTCTACACTTGATCACCATTCGCGAGATGACTTGCATTTCTTTTCTACTTCTGTTATTCTTCATGATATTTCTTTTTCCTGAAGTCACTGACAATATGACCCAACTTTCCGCAATAAAAACATTTAGTTTTAGAGTAGTTCTTATTCGGATGCATACCTTGGGTCTAATTTGGTCTTTTGTGTGAGTTTGCTCTGTTTTGCTGTTGTGGATTTCCTTTCCCTTTCAATAATTTTTTTCTTCGCCATCAATGCAAGATCGACACTCTGGGGCTTCAGAGTCGATCTCCTCTCTTCTTCCTGCATCAGTATACCTATCAGCTCTTCAAAATGTGGGATCTTCTTTTTGGCATTTATCCTAGTGATGAACATTTGATAATCATCAGTGACACCATTCATTGTAATGGTTACAAGATCTGTATCGTCAACTGTATGACCAATGTCTGCTAGTTTGTTCTTCAAATCTTTGAGCCTTGCTATGAATGAAGCAATTGTTTCATTCTCCTCCATATTCAAGGACAGGATCTTACTCTTGAGGAACAGAAGAAGATTTGAATTCCTGATCTCATACAATTCCTTAAGAATTCCCCAAATCTCGTTAGCTGACATACCTTCTTTGATGTGCGGTATAATGCAGTCTTTCACTGACATCTTTAACATTGTCATTTCTCTACTTTCTCGTTTCTCCCAATCTGGGATTGATGTTGATCTAGCTGCGGGCTTCGGCTCATCCCTATTCACAATCGTCCAATCACTCTACGCTTCTAGCAGAGTCTGCATCTTAAACTTCCAATTTGCATAATTGGAACCATCGAGCTTGTTATGCTCGTTCATGCATGCTTCAAATATATTGTTATTCATCTTGGGGATTTAGAAAAGAAACAATTTTGACAAGTAAAAGATGTTAAATTTACGCCAGATCTGTGACAGAGACAGATCACTGTTTTTCAATGTTGTTTGATCTCGCAGCACACCCGCTGATCACCGTGACTTCCTTCTCAGCCTCCAAACAACCTTATGTTGTCAGCTACAACCTTGTTCTTGGCTTCCTCACGCAACTTATTTGATAGCTACAACCTTGTTCTTGGCTTCCCCACACAACTTCTCTGATATCTACAGCCTTATTCTTGGCTTCCCTATGCAGCTTCTCTGATTTACACGATCATCACAGATATGCCTATCTTTTCTACGACGTCGTCGCAGCTGTACACAATTAATCTGCGACGAAAAAAAATAATATGTGTGAAGGCACTACAATGCCCTCGTTGCAGAGGTACACTCATAACCATTGACAATTTCATATTCGTCGTAGCTATCCTCCTCACAACTGCGATGATCTCGGTTCAAAGAACCACCCACCAGCCAGCGTACAGGTTCCTCAACCTTGATGCTCTGATACCATGATAAAAATGGCAATGTTTGTATTAATAAAATAAAACCCACTAGTCAACTCTATGAAAGAGAGTCTGAACCAGGAGAGTCTGGCTTTGTAGAACGCTCTACATTGTTCATGCACATTACACATTAAATAGAAAACATGGTTTTAGGGAAGTTAGAACAACATCCTAAGAAATAGAAACTAATTTCTATCCTGAGGTTACGTGAACCAATTCTACCTATTCTAGGATATTCTCCATTATCTTCAACATATTTCAACTGTATCGGAGGCAATGTTATAGGACAGCAATTTGTACAAGCCAACAGAGGTGGACGGTTCAATTCTGGAAGGTCTCGTGGTGCCTCGACCACGTTGCCTTTAATCTAGAATGTGGGAATTTTATCGATCACAATCTCCCTTAAAGTCTAAACATAAAAACAACATCGATCATAAAACCCATATTACACAGATATCACTTTAAACATATAGGGTGCAAAACCGCTCAACATTCTTGCACTATCACCTAGGAGGAAAAAAACATAGGAGAAATAAAAAACATTCTTCCATTGTCACTCGAGAGAAACAAAAAACTATTTAGAATAAAGTACATATGCATCTCAATTCTTCCATTGTAATTCTTCCTTTCATCTCCTGCTTTGGACTTGAGATTGTGAGTTTCCTTGTGCATTTTAGATGGAACTATGTTAAAATATGTGATCGTCGAGTCATGGGAAAAGAGTCTTCTCTCGTTGCCCAAATTGAGCCCTTCCGCTTCTCATCCTTTTCTTAGGCGACATCATTGAGTCTTCGGGAGGAGACTTAATATCTATGAAAGGATTTCCTCTATCCGCAAAAGAGAAAAAATACCGACACGACCCACCATTTGTAATACCTAGGAACCACCATACCAACTCATCACAATAATACCAAACAAAATACTCAACGTTAGATGAAGGTCCACCATTGAGGGAAAAGGATAAAAATCTGTCATCCAAAGACCGTTCAACCTTGACCATTGAACAGGAAAGGAACAACCTTGGGCCTAAGTGGATTCAACACCTAGTTGAATGCAACCAACCACCAAGTTCCCACACCTACCACATGACTTGCCACACGAATAAACCTACATAGGCAGGCCCTTGTAGAATGTTCCAACTACAACATGCAAAAGCCACCTTGCATCGAAGAAGATGGATCCAAGGTAAATCCTAACATCAAACTAAACCAACATTCCCAATGTTATCCCCAAACCAAAGAAAAATATTTAAACACAAAAGATTTGACGCAAAACTCTTGAGACAAAAACCTCCAAAACGTCTAAATAGGAGAAAAACGAAGGAAAAAAAGGCGAGACTTGAAAATGCAAAAAACAATGTAAACTTTGAAACGGGAACTGATACTGTTACCCGTTTTGTAGAGATAGCAAAAAAGTGACCCGATTTTGAAAAGGGGCGATGCAGAACACACATATTTTTTTTAGAGCATAGTTTTTGGCGCTTTAATTTTTTTTTATGTATATTACGTTTTAGAATGTTAATGATTTTCATGCTCATTTAAAAAAATGGTGATTCTGCATCAGGCCCTTTTTTAAAAGACCTATCTTTTGACTTTAATTTTTTTAATGTATGAAATGTAAATAATTATTTTTCTAAATTTAACAATTTTTAACACTTTAAATTTTTTAATGTATTAAGTGTGGATATTTTTTTTAAATGTTACATTTTTTTACACTTTAAAATTTTTTTATGTCAAATTTTTTTTGACATAAAAAAGCAATTATAAAACTATATATTTTATAAAGACAAAAAAAAATTGTAAAATTTTTTTATCTCGTAAACCATAAAAATAATTGGAAAAAAAATAAATAAAAAATAAAAACTAAGTAACTAAAAATAGAAAAATTTAAAAAAGTATTAACAAACAACTACTATAAAAAAAGAAAAAAACAAACTAGATTAAAAAAAAAAAAAAACTAACAACGACCAATAAAAATCTAAAAAACTGTTAAAATCAAGATTAAAAACATAAAAAAAAACCAAATATAGTCAAAACAATATATATATATATATAAAACCTAAAACATTTATATATATATTTTGGATTTTTTTTTTTAAAACCATTTAAAAATTAAGAAAAACATATATTTTCGATTTTTAAAAATTAAAAAGCATTTCAAACTTTAAAAAACATATATTTACGATTAAAGATTTAAAAAACATATATGCATGTAGCTTCGCCGCCTAGGGCCACACCCCGACGGTAGCCGCGCGGTGGTTATCCGATTCGAAGAATCGGATAGCCACCTCGACAGGCAGTCAGGCGGTGGCTATCCTATTCTCAGAATCAGATAGCGACCGCCCAACTGCCCGTGGGTGTCGCTATCCGATTCTCAGAATCGGATAGTCACCAACCGAATGCATGTGGGGGTGGCTATCCGATTCTCGGAATCGGATAGCCACAGCACGGCCGCCGTGGGGATGACTATCTGATTCCGAGAATCGAATAGCCATCATCGAGTCGCCCGTGGGGGCGCAACCTTGGGTGGCGAAGCTGCACGCATGCAACTACGCCACCTAGGGTGACGCCCCACGGGCGGTGGCTAATAAAATTGTTTATTCTTAAATAAAAATTAAATTTTGTTAAATATGTTAATTGATTTTTTCTTTAATTAAATTTTAAATGGTTTTTTCATTTTATATATATTTTACTTTTTAATTTTATATATTTTTGTAAAATATATTTTTTAAATATTTTAGATATTATTTAAATATATATATATATATAACTTTTTTTAATTTTAAATGTTTTATTAATTTTTATTTTTTTTTAAATCGAAATTTTAGATCAATGTCAAATCCAAATTTTAAATTTTAAATTTTGTAATATAAGAGTTGAAATGTTTTTTTTTTTAAATAAGAAATATAATATATTTTTTTTTAATTTTAAATGTTTTTTAATTTTTTTTTTTAATTTGAATATATATATATATATATATATTTTTTTTTTTTTCTCAAGCATACTTTTGTTTTTTTAGGGTTTTTTAAAAATGTTTTTAATCTTAATTTTAGTAGTTTTTTTTTTGGTTAATTTTCTATTAGTTTTTAATCTAGTTTATTTTTAATTTTAATTTTATTTTTAGTTTTTGTTAATGTTTTTTAAAAAATTGCTATTTTCACTTACTTAGTTTTATAGTTTTTTTAAATTTTGTTTTTTTTTTTTCTTTGCCAATTTTTTTTATGTTTTATATATATATATATATTTTTTTTTAATTCTTTTAAACAAAGCCTTTCTGTAGAAATTACATGAGAGAATTTTTGGCTGACGTGTTTCAAACCAACAAGTGTGGTTCATCATCAAGACCAGATGAAGAGGCAGACTATGGCAAAGACTTAAATAGAGAGCAATGTAGAGACATAACTTCAAGTAATGACTATATTTGAACAATAATGTTTAAATTATAATATTAATTTATTAATATATTAAAAACAAATATTGTTAAGTAACAGTTATATTAAACGGCTAGTTTTTAAAAAATAATATTTAAATTAATTTATTAAAACCAAATATTACTAGTTTTTGAAAAATAATATTTAAACTGTGATATTAGTTTATTAATTTATTAAAAACAAATATTAATAGGTAACTGCTATATTAAACAACTAGTTTTTGAAATAAATAAATAAATAATCAAAGTCAAACTTTAAAGGAGGGGAGTAAAAAATTATAAAAATGAGTTAATCGAGACAAGATCATTTGATAAATAAGATAACTAATGGAAATAAAATAAAATTAATTAAAATTAATTAAGGATAAATAAATAAAGCAAAACAAAATATACACAAGTCAAAATATATATATATATATATATATATATATATATATATATATATATATATATAAAACAAAAATAAATAAATAGAAATAAATAATAAGTAAATAAGCAGAAACACACACACACACATATATATCCAAAGAAAAATAATCAATAAATAAAATGGGGTCAACAATAAAATATGGGGCTTAGGCCCATTAAGCAAATAACAAAAATACTAAAAGGAGTTAAGAACGAATAGGATGATAAAATACATTAAAAACATGAAGAATTAAGAAAATAAACTCTAATGGAAAATAAATCAATAACAAATACTATAAAAATGATGCCAATATCTACATAGATTTAAAAAAAAAAAAAAAACTAGGAAGACAAGAGAGGGACCCAACTTCTACTAATATTCCAACCATCATCTCTATTCAAATTATTGGGTTTCTTTTTCAATTTCTAGGGCCTCCCTCAATTTACGATGATGAAAATGACTAACCCTAGCAATGACTTAGGCCTCCTCAATGCAGATGTGATGCTTAGATTTATCTGCATGCTCTGCCAAAGTAGCAGAGTGGGTCCTATGTTTGATATCAGCAGCATGCTCACGAATCTTTTGATTAATCGAACGACCAATCTCACCAATGTAGGGAGTCCCACAAGAGCATGGGATAACGTAAACACCCTTCATATTCTTGGGGTCCACTAGGTCCTTTACAGATCTAAGGGAGCTCTGTATGGTATTATAGGTTTATTTTATTTTATTTTTTTACATTTTTTGTGATTGATTTTTTATTTTTATTTTATTTAATGTTTTGTTTTTAATATATATTTTTATTTATGTTTTGCTAATTTTTTTTAACTTTTTTATTTTTATTTCTTTCATTGTTTTAATTTTTGGTTTTATTCAGGGAAAATTTTAAGAACCCCATTAAATTTATATGTATAATAAATGGGCGAATCTCCATGGTATATAGGAAAAATGGAAGGCGATTTTATCAATAATATAATATGTATATATAATTTTTTGGCGAATCTCTCACCAGGGATGGCGAATATTTTACTCAATTATAAAATCTTGTAAGATCGTGGCAAGTCTTTCACTAAATAATAAAACTTTGTAAAGTCCTAGTGAATCTTAGCATTGTGAACTCTTAGAGAATTTTTTGAAAAAGTATAAAACCATACATGACAAGAGCCACATGGTGGCAATATCACTGTTTTTTTTTCACATTCCCACGACATGGAACTTGTTTATAAAATTATAAAAAAGCCAACCAAGTCCCTTATAATATGCAGGTAAGCTTATAACAGAGTCTGATACCTCTACTATGCTTATATTCATTCAAGTGTAATAGCTGCTATGCTTAACACTGTGAATCACAACTCTCTCAGAACTCAACTCTATAGTGTAATTAAAACCTTTGGAAATTGAATCTGACAACTCTATAAAAAGGATTAGTGAAATAGAAGCTTTTGTGAATGAGCCCACTAACTATCACTGCTAAGCAATCAATCTAGACTATGAAGTCTTCCATCTTGATCACAATCGTGCTCACGATCAAGGGAGTGCAACCACCTGGCGTGACATAATGGCCATCATAGCTTCCAATAATCATCAACCACCTTGCCAGGACATCCTAGCTCATGTCTCATGAATTTTATTCATCAATCTTAACTGATATAAATCTTATAAAGATAATATTAGAATCCTCTCCAGATTCACTATTAATACAAGGGTAAAGGAAATTTTCTAGCTCAAGGCACTAGCCAATACCAACTTTGGTATTTGTGACCCCTTTGTGGGGATGCACCTACCCTGCCCCGTTGGGTTTCTGCATTGTAACATAGTTCAAGGATCACAAGACTTTCCAATCTTCCTACTCCATTAGACACACCTTATATGCTATACATAGTGAATGGAAAAGAAGCATTATAGAACACACAATTTCACAGAAGGAAGAAAAATCTTAGCCAGTTCAATATCAAAATCTTAACCACTGATTAATAAAGAATAACAAGTAGTGTAATGAATTGTTCCAAGTTGTTTATTTACAAGCTGTAAAGAATGTAGTGGAATGGAAAATATTACTTAGGTAACCATTCAATATTTTCTACTAATATGTTTGTGCATGTACATATGAAATTAAGAGCATTGTTGAATACAAAGTTTCCTTTTCTCTTGCCTCCATTTTGAAAAATCAGTGTCACATTGAATCTCCTTTCCTGTGTGGATGTTTTGACAAATCAATGTGAAATCAAAGTCACTTTGAATTTCCTTTCCTGCGAGGGACCACATCCACAGTTGATTAGTAAAAGATAATCTACTATATATTATGTTCAAGAAATTGACTACAATCTACAGTGGAAACGAGACTTCAATTCTTATTCTGAATTTGAATATCTCAGAACAACATAAGAGATAAAAATACATATGGCCTTAGTAGCTAGAAAACAATCACTCCATCATTACAAGACCACCTAGATTTCGGCACTTAATCTAAATAATGGCACTAGTTGCAGTGCTTATTTGCATTAACACCATGGAAAAGCAACAACAATGTTTCAAAGCACACTTACTGGAAAAGTTGTAACATTCCAAGAATATTTAATGATAGCATCTAAACCCCGTAGCTATGGTGGGGAAACTAGGGAACCCAAATCTTGGAAGATATCTCATACCAAATCTGAGAAAAAAATAAAAAAGGGAAAAAATCAAAATCTATAAATCAAGCAATGAATTGTTTACAAATCAAATACAATTCCTTTAACTAACAGTTAAATTGTGGTGATATATTTAAATATTTATTAAGAGGGGAAATTCAAACCATGGAATATTACCTTTGTAATTACTGTCATCCCTCAATGATTGAGATTACAAATCAATACTTATGGAAAGATTGTAAGAAATTCTGTGAAATAGTAAAGCATAACCTCTATTTTCAAGCAACAAAATCAAGACATTGTTACATCAAAAGCCATAATTGATACATAGTCAATGAATCAAGTCCTTGTATGGCACAGGCTTGTTTCACAACCTATATTTTCTCAATAACAAAATCAAGACATTGTATGTCGTTATTGCCAAAAGGAAACTGTGTTCTAATTTGGAAGAGGATCTTATCAAAAGACATGGATTTATTCAAAGCTACAAAGCCTAATGGGTTACTGAAAAATAAGTTGGAATATGGGATCATGATACTTAAATTGAAAAAATATGCTTTCCTTTTAGAAACATTATAGTTATACAATGCTTTTTGAAAGCATTAGAATTTGAAATTGGGCCTTTCTATCAAGACAAATTTTCATTAACAGAATGTACTTTCCTACCTGAAACGTTGTAGATATCCAAGAAAAACTTGAAAAGCATAAGAGAACTTAGCATAATGTACTTTCTTTCCTTCCTTAACATTCTTAAAGAGTTGAGGTTCCCCAAGTCATTAGGTAACTTTTGAAGGAAATGACAGTTAGTAATAGTCCAATTCACAATTGAAGATGTGTCACAAATACGAGGGGGCATCTCCTCCAAATCACAAAAGTGCTCTAGGTTAAAATCTAGCATTATTGGAAGCTTAATGCTTGACTGGGTGTTATTGAACCCAGACATTTTTCCAATATTCACTAAAAGCTTAAAGATAGCTTCTCTAAGTTGTACATGACTTTACTATGCTCTTGAAGTGGGGGCACATGCAGCCTCTCCAAGTGAATAGTCTTAAACTAAGTGAAGATAAGGCCGATAGATCATTCAGTGTGGATCTTTTTAACCCATAATTGAATGCTATGTCTCTCTTGAACCCATAATTGAATACTATTAGGACTTTCAAATTTTTCAGGGAACTCAAAAATGTTGGAAGAAAGTATTTGCTTCAGAAAAGAGTAAAACTAAAGCCTCTACTTGAGGACAATTGATGTCACACCACTAATACTTCTCCATGGAATCTGTATAGGTAAACCACAAATGCAGAATTCCATTAGAATATTGTGTTTATTGAATACAAAAATGAAATCATTGCATTTCTTTAAAATATCTTTTGAAATCAAAATTACCGAAATTACATATCGATAACCTAGTGGGTGTAGGATAAAATTCACCTGTGTCATTCACAGAAAGCATGAGAAAAAACCTAATAATATATAGAAAACCAAGAAAAATTCAAATTCATCACTTCTAGGGACCTCGTAACCACCTTGCCAATACACAAGTATGTTCCTGTTTGCAGTTAGAAAAATTACCCAAATTACAGTCTGTTTACTCCAGCCTATGTTGGAAAGTTATAGAATGATGACTAGTGGAATCAATCCATTCCTTTTAGCCCTGGATTTGTTTCAGTTTAAAACAGAAGTATACAAATATACTTGTCCAATGTCTATGCTTTAACTATTCACCTTAAGATGTTTTTACAATATAATTTCCTAAGTCTATTTAATATCTTCATTATCATAAAAACCAACTTATATTCATCTTAACTCCACATCTACCACTCTTAGGGGCATGAAATCTATTTATCCCTCTGAGCACTTGGTAGACCCAGAAAATTAAGATGGATCTAAGATGATAGAATTTCCCCTTTAAATAGTCTATCATAAACCTAGAGCTTAAAAATTACTATTAGTAATTTATAAAAATTAATAAAATTAATAGTTGATTTTTATTTTATTTTTTTATTTTAACCAAGCTAAAATGTTTAACATACATTAAATTACAACATCCATTTTTACTCTTGATCCACCAAGCCCCGAGAGGGATCAAATATTTTTTCACTCTATGCTAGTTTGCATATCACGATATTTGATACCTCTCGGGGGTTAGTAGATCCAGAGTAAAGATGGATCTATGCTGGTTTAATTCCCCCATTTAAATAGGCTACATTCCAGGTGAATACCATGGGTCAATACCATGTGCCATTTTTATTTTTATTAATACTAATATTAGGGTTAATAATGTTTTTTTGCATGGTATTAATAATAATCTAGCCCATGGTATTTGTCCCATAGTATTTTTCCCATAGGTTTCACCTAAATATAAAGCATTTTTGGAGTGTTCGTAAATATAAGGTGGCTTATGGAGTAAATATAAAAAAATGTTTTATTTGTTTACCATACCTCTCATTTATTTATATTTTTATTAATTTACCATACCTCTTTTACAAATATGGTATTTGGCCCATAGGATTCACTTAAATAAAACCTCTTTTTTGAGCCTTCAAAAATAGAACGAGGGTTATGGACTAAATATAAAAAGAGGTTTTATTTATTTACCATATGTCTAGTTTATTTATATTTTTATTTATTTACCATAACTTTTGAGTAAGTATAAAAAGATGTTTTATTTATTTACCATACCTCCACTTTACTTATATTTTTATTTGTTTACATCTTTGGATGTATATAAGGTGACTTATGGAGTAAATACAAAAAATGTTTTATTTATTTACCATACCTCTCATTTATTTATATTTTTATTAATTTACCATACCTCTTTTATAAATATGGTATTTGGCCCATAGGATTCACTTAAATAAAACCTATTCTTGAAAATTAGGGCGAATGGAAGGTTGTAACTCCTAATTTCAAGGGCTAAATTTACCTTTTTTACCCTCTCCCTTAAAATAAGGTGGGCTATTTGAGGTGATTTGTAAAAATGTACTATGATACAAAATATTCGCCCACTAAAAATTTAAAACCCCTTAATTTTGCCGAAGGGCAAACATTCACCCCTAAAATTTTCCATGTTTTTATTGTTAGTTTTATGTTTTCATTATTTGAAATTTTAATGTTTTTCAGAGTCATGATAAAAACTTTTATACCATTATTTTAAAATGTTGAAAATTTACTCTAGAAAAAAAGAAGTGTTATTCCATCATTAACACTTTTTATTTTTGCACAATTTTTGCACAAAAAATTGGTTTTCACTGCCATTTTTAAAACATGTTGAAAATTTACCCTAGAAAAAAAAGTGTTATTGCCACATCAACACTTTTTGTTTTGAGGGTGTTTCTTGCACAATTTTTGTACAAAAAAATTGTTTTCACTGGCATTTTTAAAACACGTTGAAAACTTACCCTAGAAAAAAAAAGTGTTATTCCAGCATCAACACTTTTCGTTTTTAGCACTGTTTTTCATGTTTTTTTGAGGTTTTTGGGCTAGAGTTCCTGTTTTGAGTTTATAGTTCCTGTTTAAAAGTTTACATTTTTAAAATATACTTGCAATTTAATGACCTCAATATGGTCTTTAAATTAGAGACATCCACCAGCTAATGACACCAAGCTCCACAAACATTCATAACAACCACAAACCATATAAAATGAAGTGCCTAAATTCCTTGCTGACTAACAACACTCACTACTACCCTCCACATTAGGACCTTTACACACATGAAATTCAAAAAGAAATTAGCTTAGGAGGTGAAGGACCTTACCTCAGCTCCTTTCCTCACACTACAAATGAATTCGCTGACCATCCAAACCCCTAAGTAAACCATCAGCTAATTGTAGCACTGAATGCTCATGCATGATATAGACAAAGTTGCATCCTCCCAACATTAACGAGGTACTAAGAACTCAAGGGTGGTGGGCGCATTGCCCAAGCACCCATTCCATCTATCATTACACCCCCATCAAGGTTCAACGTGTTTCTTTCCAGTAATGTCTTCAGGTCCCTTGACCAATCATGCACTGCTAGAGTGGCCTATAAACCCAATATTATAAACCCTATATATTATACACCCTATATTATAAATATAATATTATAAATCCCAATATTATAGACCATATATGTTAAACCCTAATATTACGAACCTTAATACTAAAGCATAATATAAAAAACCATATATATTAAATACCCTATGTTATAAACCCTAATATTATAAACCCAAATATTAAGCCTAAATATTAAAAATTTCAATATTAAAAATCTTAATATCATAAAACCGAAATGTTATAAACCATGGCACAACCACATTAGTAAATGTGGTTTATATATGTTAATTGACGCATATTAAGAAGATGCACAACCACATTATTAAATGCAATTGGATAACTTTTATAATGTCGTATTGCGACGTTGGAGAAATTGCATTGTAATGTAACATTACGACGATCTTTATCACATTGTGACGTTGGATAGATTTATGTAGCATTCCAATGTCACAACATTTTTTTTATTACTAATATTAATTAATAATATTCGTAGGTGATTAAGTTTGACTGAAGTTTAAGAGTGTCAACTATCAAGCATAGTCAAACATATTCAACCCCATTAGTAAATATGGTCGACTAATTTTGTAATGTCACATTGAGACGTTGATCATTCTAACCATGTTGATGTTGGACAAACTTGGTTGACCATGGTTGGCCATGGTTAACCATGGTTGATCATGCTTGGCCATGGTTAGCCATGGTTGATCATGGTTGACCATGGCTCATCATGGTTGATTATGTTTGACTAATGGTCGACTTTCTTTAACTATGTTTTCTATGTTTGACTAATGTGGTTGACTATGTTTGATTATTAATGTTAATTAATAATATTAAAACGATATAGTTTTTTACCAAAGTTGAAGTGTTGACTATCAAACATAGTCGAACATAGTCAACAATATTAGTAAATGTGGTTGACTAATTTTATAATAGCACATTATGACATTGCATAAACTGTAATGTAATATGACATTATGACATTGTTCGTCACATTTAGACAATTTTTTTTGCATTGCGACTTTGATAAATTGCAATGTAATATCACATTGAGATGTTGGATAGATTTATGCACCATGCTGACGTCACAACATGTTTGATTATTAATATTAGTCAATAATATTAATAGGTGATTATGTTTGACTAAAGTTGAAGAGTGTTAACTGTAAAAAATAGTTGAACATAATCCACCATGTTACTAAATTTGGTTGATTGATTTTCTAATGTCGTGTTGTGACATTAGACAAATTACAATGTATTGTAACATTGTGACAATGTTTGTCATGTTGCGACAATATTTGCCACATTACAACATTGGTTAGATTTTGCACCATTATGATGTTAGAATATTAATAATTTTTTTATTATTCTTATTATTATTTTTATTAGTCAACTTTATTAATATTAAACCCTATTAAAAACCCTAATATAAACCTAATTTTAAAACCCCTAATATATATAGAAACTAATATTATAAACCCTAATCATAAATCTAAATATTAAAAACCGCATATTAATATATAGTCAACCTTAATAGTAATATTATTATTATTATAAGTCAACTTTATAAATATTAATGTTATAGGGTTTACCAAGCATCATCATGGTCAACTATTCATATTATATTCAATAAATAAAATATAAATGACTATAAATCAATAATATTAATAGGAAATTATGTTTGACCATGGTTGACCTTGTTTGACAATGGTTGATAATGATCAACCTTGGTTGAACATGATTGATCATGGTTGGCCTAATATTACTAACCTAATATTGTAAACCCTATATTAAAAGCCCCATATATTAAGCCCTATATATTAAAAACCTCTCGAAGGGTAATAAAGACTTCAATTTTGAACCTCAAAATAAAATCATGTTTCCTTTGTTAATGCAAGATCCTACACAATCAATGTGTTAAGACTGCAACTTCCTTGTCATAACTTCATAGCAGATGGCATAAAAGTGATAATCGATCTCCATATTAAGGAAATCACTATGTTGTCCCTTAGAGCTCAACAATGACATTCAATTAAATATGAACAACCAATGCATCTTCCCATTCCAAAGAGACTATTCTACATCTCCAAATCTTGTGGAAGTTATATAATATTTATAAAGTAACATGGTATTATGAGCTTTGTTTAGATATTTTTTGTTCTCCCACTGCAAGGATATTAGAGGAGATGCATATTAATCATAGGTTTACTAACCTGAGTAGCCTGGACATGTACACAGATTAGAAACTATGAGTGTCTCTAGTCATTAGAGGAAATTTCTGCCTAAAAGTGATCTTCCAAGGAAAAATAGTAAAATAATAGTTAAAATAATAAAATAAGAGTTATGAATTTTGGAGGGAAAAGTAGAAAAATAATATTTTTAATTTCATTTTTGTCTTATATCCTTATAGGTTTACTCAAATTTCACATGTAGACACTCGTTGGATGCAAAATTAGATTCGACATCCAATGAGTGCCCATTATGCATACTTTTGAGAAGACCTAAATTGATCAAAATTGAAGATATATTAAAAAATGTGTTCAATATTTTCAGTTTTTATCAATGTGGGTCTTCTTAAAAGTATGCATAATGGGAACTCGTTGGATGTGGAATTTAATTCCACATCCAACGAGTGTTTAGACTTGAAATTTGAGTAAACCTATATAAAGATAAGCAAAAAATACAATTTAAAAAAATAGTTTTTTTGTTTTTGTTTTCCCTCCAATATATTTACATATACCTCTTTTTAAATTTAAAGGATTTTGATTAATTTACATATTATCACATGGAAATTACCTCTAATGCATTTCATATTGGATGAGATTTGTGCATTATCCCATGTTGCATACAATTTTGTTGGGAAAGGATAAAAGTTATATGAGATCAGGTTGATGAGAGTAATCTAGATTTCACTTGTTAATAATGGTGGAAAGAATTGTGAGGTTAGCGAGGATAGGACTAACAAAGGGAAAACAACCAAAATTTTATTCAAGTCCTACTGGATTTCATGTGGCAAAGGACGCCTCAATACTGGAGCCTAGAATTGAGGAGAGGGATGGATATTAGGTTCTTGAAGATGAGTTCAGGGTTGGAACAAATTCTCATAAGATAAGAATATTAATTGAGATCTTTCTTGTTTTGTCAATAAATGGTATTCTAGCTTATTTATTTGAATTGATCAGGAAACATATCACTATCTTGCAAATAAAACTTAATGATTGTTTTTTTGTATCGGCCACCCAGCCAAGCATGTATGGAAGAAAATTCCTATCAATTTTAATCTATTCAAACCAATAACTATGGTATTCCCAATATCAAGGAGACTTTGTATAATTGAAATTAAGTAATCATAAGTTATGTATTCAAACATAGTGCATATAAATGAAAATAAGTGATTATGTTTCAATTAACATTGAAACCTTATATTTTTATTCTTGCAACTAGTTGTCGCTACAATAAATACTCACTAAAATTTTGCTCACACTTGAATTTTGGAGCCTACCAAGGATCTTACAATCTGTCATCTCATGGTTATTCCATGATTGTTTGATGTTTTGTAAAGTGATTAAGTCTTCTTCCTAGTTTTAATCTGTCAAGTAACTTACATTCGCATGCAGTCTTTGATGAGTTCATGAGAACACTTCCTTTATGCAAGCTTGAACAGGCATAACACCGTCCATCAAGACAGTTCCTGTACAATGTTCAACTAATGATGACAATCAATTTTCACTTTCATCGACAGTCTCCCTCACTTTGGTTGTGTTGTACTTTTATTATGGAGAGCTTTCTTAACTATCACTTTTGCACAGTTTCACTTTCACAAGTGTCACTTTCACATTCGCGACTGTCGATTTTTCTTGTTTTCACTTTAATAAGTGTCATCTTCATGTTATCTTCTCTCTAGCATGTGATTTTTTGAAGTTTTTTTGCATTTTGCAAGTGTTGTCTTATGTTTTCCTCAAGTCACATGCATCGTTCTTATGATTTTCACACGTACATGTGTCACGCCTTTGAACATCAGCAAAGTTAGTTCTTGTGAACTCTTATGGATTAGATGGTGTTACATATAATTAGAATGTGTTCCAAACACATTCCTATAGCTTAGCGTAGCTTTTGGTCACAGTGATCATAATTGTCGTAACTTGTGTTCTAAGTGTCGTAACATGCCATTTCAACTGTTGCACTTAGAAATAAGTTTCAATTTGTTTTCATTTCGAGTTTTGATTTTTATTTACAAGTCTTGTGTTTTATTCTTTCTTTCATTGATGGTTTTAGGTGTGTGATCCAAGTTTGAGTCATGTTTGGATGCATTTCCCTCTTTCACTCGGTCGATCCCACACGTAGCCATTTTGGAGCCCTTCTTGGTCCATCAGGCCAGTGCAAGTTGTGGATCCATTAGCCCTCTTACCAAGTGTGGAATTTAACCTATGCCTAAGCTTCATCAATGAAATACTACTCCCAAGGATTGGTGCATTAAGTCCTCCTCGAGATCCTCAAAGTTACTACACATTATGATCCTCCCAAGGTTAGTCACTCAATTCTTCTTGCTTATACTATCTCACTGCACTGAGCTTCAATTACCTGTACCTTGCATGACACATTGAGCACTCCTAGCTAGTAGCATGGACCTCTTTCACCCTTTTTCATGGAAAATTTTAAGGGCGAATTTACGCCCTCTGGAAAAAATAAGGGGTTTTAAATTTTTATTGGGAGAATATTTTGTATCATAGTACATTGTTAAAAATCGCCTCACATTTATTTTATAAAAAATTAGGTATGGAGGTTATCCCACCTTATTTTAAGGGAGAGGGTAACAAGTAAATTTATCCCTTGAAATTATGAGTTACAGCCTTCAATTCGCCCTAATTTTCAAGAATAGGTATTTATGGCTTGTTGTTAAGTAGATATTAGTCTAGCAAGTTGCAAGTGTACTTTTATACTGACTGGTCACATTTCTGGCTTCCTTATAAGGGCAATAATAATGATATCTAAGTTGAGAGTGAACCGTTCATGAAGCATATTGTCACAACGCTTGAAGCTCCTAATGATCCTATTAGTTACGTGTAAGTAATTTTTACAAATTTATTTTTAGATATTGATCATGGGTGTTATCTTGTGCATCCATCCCCTGTACCACCTAATACACAATTGAATCTCCTTCTTTGCAATCCAACTGGTGAAAATGACTTTTGTAATATAGATGTAAATATTACTAGTATAGTGCTAGGTCCCCATAATACTAGTGTATCCCCTTATCGTTATTGTTAGTGTGTCCCCCTTATTTTTATTGTTGTGCCCATGTAGTCCCCATATTGTTATTATTGTGCCCCATAGAAGCCCACTATTTTCATTGTTGTTCCCTTTCATTATTATTGTTATGTAGGCTCTGATTATATTGTGACCCATTAGATTCCTATTATATATAGAAAGGAGGCCTTGTCATTTGTATCATCCAAGAATTGTTCATTTATGTGATGTAAAGTAGGTTACCCCCTTGAAGAGGCTAATTTTCAATTTGTTGATCTAAGTTTTCTTCTATTTTATGAGTTGGTTGCATAACATTTAGTATCAGCGCTTTGGATTTTAGGGTTTCATTGCTTCAAACAGGTGACTCATCTTGGTATGTTCGCTATAACTTTCTTTCTACGAAGCTTCAGAATCTAAAACTTTGACCACGTGGAGATGAGATCATGGTTAACTTATTGTAAACATTTAAAATCTTGGTTCACTATAGTTTGGAGATATGATTTAAGGATGTTATGGTTTTTGGAGGCTCCTGAATTCAATCTCAAACAGGTGACCTAGGGAAAATCATCATAACTTTCTCTCAGAGCATTAGATTTTAATTTCGTAAAAAGTGACTAAAATCGCATAGACTCTAGTTTATTACGTATCATTTGAAGGTGGAAATAGGGACACATGGCACTCTATACAATTTCTTTCCACAGAACCAGCATATAATCAGCTCATCGTGGGAGATCGGGAATAACTCTTTCTAGAAGAATCCAATCTTAGTCTGACTTGTGGGGTTAAAAAGAAGAAGCATAGGTATACCATAGGAAAAAATGTTAGACCTTGGAGATCTAAAATTACAGAGATAAAATAAATTCAATATCAAGCTCCTAAAAAGCAAGAAAAATGTGTTTATTTTTTTAAATTTACATAACTTTTGTTTGAAAACTCTGTTTGAAGTGATTCCAAGGGCATATTGAAGCATATTTATCAGTATTAAGCTCTCAAAAATATCTAATATGGCACATGAAGAGGACTAATTACAACATGATATATCAAAATTATGGGACCAAGTGCAACAAATTTCACTCTCACAAAGAGCAACTAAAGATGAACTAAAAGCGGATATGGATGGGTTAAAAGGGGGCATGGAAGGTTTAAAATTAGACATGGAAGGTTTGAAGTTTGGATTGAAAGAAGACATGGAAGGTTTTAAGGATGGACTAAAAGCAGACATGGATGCTAATATGGAAGTTTTGAAGGAAGGTTTGACAAAATTGCTACAAGAAATATTTCCTAATGGAAAAAAGGTATTTGATGAAACTCATGTTGACAAAAAAATGAATGTTAATCATGATTTCAGAGACTCTAACTTTGGATTGAAAACCCACCATATTCCAAAGATTGATATGAGGAAGTTTGATGGCAAGGATCCAGAAACATGGATACTACAGATGGAGCAATATTTTGATCTCCATAATGTGTAACACACACAAAAGGTACACATTGCAACTTTAAATTTAGAACCCAAGCAATTTTTATGGTATTGATGGCTTTATTCTCGTAAACCACTTTTCACTGGGTCAATTTTTATGGAGGAAATGATAGCACAATATGAGGTTACAAAGAACAACACCTTTAGCCAATTGATAAATATCAAACAAAAGGGTTGAATGGAGGAGCACTTTGAGGACTTCCAAAAATTGAATAGAAGGGTAAATGACATTCTAGAGGATCATATGATTGATTTCCTGATAGGGACTTTAAAGGATAACATCTAACATTAGGTTCTCCTTTGGGAACCTAATTCATTGGAGAAGGCATTCAGGGTGGGAAGAAAAGTTGAAAGAAAAATTATGGCAACAAGGAAGTATACTCACAACTATAAATATAGAAGTGTTCTTAATCCTAGCTTTCCACAACCTAAAATATTGACACCACAAGAATTAGAAGAGAAAAGAGAAAAATGGCTTTGTTACATTGGTGATAGAAAATACACTAAAGGTCATAAGTGTGTTGAGAAGAAATTATTTTACATAGATCATGAAGAGGAGGAAGAAAAGGAACAATAAATATCAAAAGAAGAGAATATACATCAGGAACCAACCCCAAAGAAAGAAGAAATGAATATGACCATATCTTGTAATGCATTGGTAGAAATTACCACTCCTCAAACTCTCAAGATATAAGGACTTATGAAGAAGAAAAAGATAATAGTGCTGATTGATTTAGGTAGTACCCATAATTTTATTCATTGTAAGATATCCAAGGAATTGAATTGCTTCCTCTATCCATCACCATAGTGTCAAGTGATGGTTGTGAATGGAGGAACTATAAATTAGTCTATAAAGTGCCATAATATCAAGCTAATCATGTGGGTATATGTATTGAATAGTCCAATGATTTCCTTTCCAATGGGTGGTGTTGATGGTCTACTAGGAGTCTAATGGTTACAATATTTGGGTAAAATAACTTTTAATTTTCAAGAACTTTTCTTGAATTTTTTTAAGGAAGGAAAGGAAGTTGAATTAATCAGTATCGCAGGGAAAATAGGAAATATAATCAGCTCTAATGGCATGACAAAGCTTCTAAAGAAATAAAAATGGGGCGTAATTATACAATTATGCTCACTAGAGGGTCAAACATTGAAATCAACTATTTCTCCAGATCTCCAAAAAGTATTGTACAATCATTATAAGGTATTTGAGACTCCGAAAGGCCTCCCACCTATTCGTGATCATGATCATGTTATTCATTTGATCCTAGGAAGTGTTCCTCCAAACATCAGTCCTTATAGATATCCCTATGCCCAAAAGAGTGAAATTGAATGTATGATTCCGAAGATGTTAGAGGCTAGTATAATTCAACTTAGTCAAAGTTCTTTTTCTGCTCCAGTAGTATTGGTGCATAAGAAGGATGCATCATGGCACATGTGTTTAGATTATAGGGATCTCAACAAGATCACTATTAAATATAAATTTCCTATTGCTATCATTAATGAATTGTTGGATGCATTACATGGAGAAATTTACTTCACCAAGTTGGATCTTTGTTCAAGATATCGTAAAATTAGAATGAAGATTGAAGACATTCTGAAAATAACATTTAGAACTCATGAGGGTCATTATGAAATTTTGGTCATGCCTTTTGGCCTTACTAATGCACCATTCCACATTTCAAGGTTTGATGAATTCCATTTTAAAACCCTTAGAAAAATTGTGTTTGTATTTTTTGATGATATACTAATCTACAATGACTCTTGGAAGGATTATGTTCAACATGTTGACAGGGTGATCAAACTATTGGAGGATAAACAATTATATGCAAAAACCTCCAAATGTTTCTTTGGAGTATAGAAGGTGGAATATCTGGGTTATATTATATCTCATGAGGGTGTCAAGGTAGACCCTAACAAAATTAAAGCCATTAAGGAATAGAAAATCCCCACAACTATAAAGCATCTGAACAAGGATTTCTTAGGTTGACAGGGTATTATCACAAATTTGTTAAGAATTATGGGAGAATAACAATCCCTATAACAACATTACTGAAGAAAGATGCATTTTCTTGGACTCTAAAAGCAACTAAGGCCTTTGAACATATTAAAGAGTTAACGTTCCAAGCACTAGTCTTAGCTATGCCAAACTTCACAAAAACCTCTATTGTGGAATGAGATACCTCAGGAAATGGAATTGGTGTCGTTTAATGAAAGAAGGAAGAACCATTGCTTTTGAAAGGCATCCAATCAAAGGAAAGTATTTACACAAACCTATTTATGAGAAATAAATCTTGGCAATACTACATGCACTAAAGAAATGACAACCTTACCTAATGGGAAGACATTTCAAGGTAAAGACACTATTGGGAAAAATACTAAGAGGGGGAGTGAATTAGTATTTTCAAATCATTAAACTTTTCAATTTCATATTCATATTTTTGTACATGAGTTTTCTAAAGGGAACCCGCATATGTACATGATTGTTCTTTAGACAACTAGTGTATATCTAGTAAACTTATATTTCAGTTAATTCATCATATTTTTATCTTGAGCTAGTGCATCAGTACTTCATTAAACATTAACTAAATAGTAACCATTTGAAATAATAACAAAATAAAATGTCACACATAATAAACATATCAACACATATGAACACCAGGATTTTTAGGTGGAAAACCAATGTGGGAAAAAAACCATCGTTGTTGTCGTCTTTGTCTTTATCTTATTATAAATAAAAACTTCTTACAATATTGTACTGTTGCAAACTCATACCAGCACCTAGGCACCCACCTATTGAAGGCTAAAACCTTCTCTCATTCTTCAGCATCGACTAGAAGGGAGCTCCAAACCCCTGATCGCGTTTACCAACACCCATTGGAAGGGAGCTCCAACCCCCTTATCAAATTTACCATATACCACTAGAAGGAAGATTCAACTCCCTCACTGAAGGCTCCAACCCTCAACACCTTTGTTGAACATGTTTCATAAATTTTCATACTGGATCCACCTGATATAAGACATCACAAATCTTGGCCACATTTCATCAAATTTTTAGACTGGACCCACTATCATCATTAAGCCCATAACCAAATATCAAATCTGAAATTGATCATTGCAACAAATCACTCAATCATCAACTGAAACGCCTAATCTCTTACCCAAATTAATCAACCAATCACCAAATCAACTGAAATGCAAATCAATCAACTTATTCTCAAACAACCAGAACAGTTAAATCACTCTAACCAAAATTCTAATACTAAACCAAAACATTGCATCAACTTACAGAATCAACTAAAAGCCCTGATCAATAAACTATCAGAATATATATGCTACTTTGTTGTAGAAAAGTCGCGTGTATACGTTACTTCCTTGAAGCATACTCATGTATAGATCTCAAAACATTGAACAATGAAACTTAACAACTATCACTTTGAAATAAATACTGAATCATACACATATCCATTGCATGATTATGAAATAATCACTGAAGCATCACTAATATTCAATCATAAACAACTAGTCGAATCATCATTCTTCAACATATCAATCCTCAATCAAAATGTCACTATTAAGCCCAGATCATCAAGTAAGACTTCATTAACAGAAAGTAGAAACACAACAAGACTGATTAAACTGATCAAACATATTTTTAAGGAAAACCCTAGTTTATATACGTGCTTTCCTCAAAACATTTCCACGTTTATACACGCTTCTCGAGAATTAAACCCACATATAGATCTAAATATATACATGAATTACCAATATTAAACTCACGTGTGTACGGGATTTTTGGTTTATAAAGCCCAAGTACAAATCTGCAATTATTGGCACAAACCTTTGTTACATCACAAAATATCAGACATACCCAGGTCTCGGCACTCACAGAAAAATAATACGTCAAGATAAAATAAACCCATAATCAACATTGTCATTTCAGACCTATTGGATCTGATCTATCATCAAATTTTTGGGTGAAATAATAGTTCTAGATCAAGCAAGTCATTAATAGCCCCATTACATGCATACTTGCTTTAAATCTAACTATTCATGAAATATTCATCACTTGCACACTTCTACCACTTTGATCTTCATGTCCTTATATAACTTAGCCCTTATTCAATTCCATAGGTGAAAACCATGCTAATGCCGATGGTACTCTTAGACGGGATCGAATATTCATTACTAGGCTTAATACCATAGGTTAATACCATGTTAAAGAACCTTGGTATTTAGAATACTATGGTGCGAAAACTATACGTTCCTTTTCTTCTTCATACTTGCATGTGTACCCGACTTTTATTTACAAAACCCGCATATACTCTACTTTTCTTCACCAAACCTGAGTGTGTACACGAATTTTCTTCACAGAACCTACATATACTCAACTTTGCTTCACCAAACCTACGTGTACTTCTTCATACTTCTTATTTATCATTCTATTGTCTCTTAACTCATAATCTTTTTATGTCACATGTAGACATATCCTATTGTCATCTGCATCAAGTAGGTTTCCATCAAAAGACAACACATCAAGTAAGTTTCCATCAAGGACAACACATTAGTCATAATTCCAACAATCTCCCCCTTTGGAATTGATGGAAACTACTTTGGTGTTTGGTCACCATAACCTGTAAATACCTATAAAACACATCAAGCTAAGCAACAAGCTTTTCAAACACCATGTTACTCTCCCCCTTTGACTTCAACGGAAAAGGGTGAACAATGCTTGAATGAAGGATTCTTTCTTGAGCATTGTAGATCTAAACTACTGAGTATGATCACTGAATGCTAACCATGCTCCTCCTGAGCACATGTTGAAACTTCTGAAGGATGTGCAATGAAGTACATGACTTTATGACTTAACTGAATATGATTTTTCCTATCGCCAAGGAATCAAACTTACATCAATCACCCAATCACAGTGGGTTTACATATTTGACATCATTATTACGTCAACCACCCAGTCATAGTGGGGTTACAAATTACATCACATGCCCAAAAATTCTTGACCATAATATGCCATACATGAGTGAATTTCACAATGATTACATTATAGGTCCTTACATGAGCCTTACATCAACTGACAAATATGACATGTATAACTAAGAACAAAGACCACTATACTGAGGTAGCAAGACCAAGATAGTCTTCAATAACCATAATATATTATGTAGGATCTACACCATAAGAATATGTCAGCAACAACTCATCTTCAATATGCAAGATAGGACAATGTAGCTTCAATATCATCAACCTGTGACTAGGTATGCAGCAACAACATAAGTGAGGACCAATCATATCACCATAAACTAAGGTAGGATAGTGTAAAACAATTCTTCAATATCATCAAAATATTCCATGTTCCCAGGTATCATCAAGCAGATGTAGTAGTAGTATATCAATAACCATGTCTTTGTGAAAGTTGTAGCAACATCATACTCTTGGCCCAAATTCTTCATAAATCAAAAACTATGAAACTCAACCACTCATCCCATAGAGTTGATCCATGATAGTAACATTATCATCAAATAATCATAGCATGAGATAACAAGATCTACATGTTCTTTCCACAACTGATAAGAATCAACCATAATTAACAACTCATGCATCGTCATTCAATAACATAAGAAACATCACCATTGATAAGCATCATTAAGTATCAAGGAATTATAAAGAAAACATAGTGCCAACAATGTATTATTATAAGTATATAAAATTCTCCCCCTGAACCTCGACCAACTATTCAATGTCAGATCTGATCATATCATCTCATATATCATTAAGAACAACAAAGTATCTTCATTAATCAGTTATCCATCAGGGCATCAACAAGTTATATAAACTACTTCTAAATAACATCAACACACTATAACCATCAACCATCAGAACAAGAAAGCTAAATAATAACTGACTAAAGCATATCATAGCCATTTCCTAAGTCTGTCTCACTATTTCTTCATCACAACAAAATATACGTGTCTGTTTATGTCAGAACTTGTGTATATACGTGACTTGTCTTCATAGGATCCGCGTATAGGAAGTGAGATACTGAAACTTCACAACTTCATCTCCCCCTAAGCCTGTACTATATGTAAATGTTCATTTTTACTACACCACATGCACCGCTAGTAGTATAAGCAATGTGAATATCAAAACAATCATAGGAATCATCATCAAGACAAAACATGTATTACTCACCCTGAGATTACTGATCCCGTGGAACTGATAATAAACTTATGTTCTTATGAGGTCAAGTACCTCACATCACTTCTGCAGTGACTGTTAGAAGTATTCACTTAAAAATAATGGACTATAATGGGAACCATCTTCTTTTATTCTGAGTCTAAATCCTGATATCTGCAAGAATTCCATTTTTCAAGAACATATAAGTTGTGTAGGTTTCGATATCCTCTTGCTATGACTTTTCTAGTTTCTTCATCCATAACCTTGCACTTGGTTGATGTAAACACAATTATATTTACTTTATCTTCCATTTGACCTACACTTGGAATATTCTTCTTTAGTCCTTAAACTAATAAAGCATCAATTGCTCCTCTATGTTTATTAACTTTGGCTTTACCCTTTCCCAAAAATTTTGTTGGAACATTAGTTCCAATAATAACATTACCATATTAGTTTTTTTCGAGAGACTCCATCTTACTCTATGTACCATTCATCTTCTTCATTAAATGAGTAGAGGGAAAGACCACACCTTATCTATTCATCTTCTTTTTGATTATTATGAGAAATTTTGGCGGATCCATCCTTTTCAGGTCTTCTGACATCAATATTCTTATTTGGTTTCTTACCATGTTGTCTATGGCGATCCATCGAATTGTTCCTGCATTCTTTTGCTACATGCCCAAACTTGCTACAAGCATAACATCTTATATGACTAGAGGAATCATAATATTTATTTTCCATATTCCTTCTATTACAATCAATGTCTTTGTGACCAAGTATATTGCAAGAAAAACAATATCCCTTAAAGTGCCTGTAAGCTGATGATTTTCTGTGAGGTGATTATTAGCTTGAAACAATTTACTTTTGCAATTGGATACAACATGTCCATAATTATGACATATATAAAATTCAACATTATTGATTGGATGATAGAATTGATTAACATTTCTATAATTATGAGTAAATAATTTTCTCTGGAGGATCACTTTCCTTGGTTGTTGATAAGGTTGACTTCTTATCTCAGGTTTTGCGTTGTTACTCTTTAAATTCCTTGCCTCTGCTTGTGAACTAGATTCTCCTTTAACAGTTTCATGAAAACCAAGACCAGATTTGATGGAGGGAGACCTTTGACTACTAAGAATATTATCAAAACTCTTATTATTATCTTGAAATCGCAAATGTTTATATTTTTCTTCTAATTTTACTTTTATGATGTTTACCTCAACCTGAGATTACTTTTCCTTTTCTATATAGTTCTTCTTCAAAACTTATTCAACCCTTCTTCCTTCTTCCACTTTCTCCTTTAATTTGAGAATCTCATCTTTCATCCCATTTTCTTGTTCTTCAAATGCTTGAAGTAGTTCGTCATTCCAATTATCTGATTGTTCAATATTTTCTCTTAGAGAGATGATCTCATCTTCAAGACCTTCACAATATTGTTTATATTCCATAGTAGCATTTACTAATTCAATATGATCCTTATTGCCATATGTCTGCAACTTATCTTTAAGATTAACAATCCTTTTCAAATCAAGATCAGTTTTGTTCTAATACCAAAAATCTTGTCTAACCTGTTTTCTTTGGAATCAACAACTCCATTTGACATAACAAAGGTTGACACATTGTTAAGGATATTATTACCCGGTAGTTCCCTTGATGAGGAATATTCCTTTGGGATTTATTCATGGATTTCTTGTAGCTTATCCAACACTTGTTTTGCAGTTGTATAATACATAACTATTAGGCCCCTATACTACTAGTGTAACCCCTTATTGTTATTAGTACAACTCCCTTATTATATTGTTTTACCCATATAGTCCCCATATTGTTATTATTGTGCCCCATAGAAGCCCACTATTGTTATTATTGTGCCCTTACATTATTATTGTTATGTCGGCTCTGATTATATTATGACCCCTTAGACTCCTATATATAGAAAGGAGGTCTTGTCATTTGTATCATCTAAGAATTGTTCATTTGTGTAATGTAAAGGAGGTTGCCCCCTTGAAGAGGTTGAATTCTAAGCCATTCAACTATCTTTTCTGTCTTTTTGTGAGTTGGTTTCATAACATTTGGTATCAGAGCTTTGGATTCTAGGGTTTCGCTACTCCAAATAGGTCATCGTGGCATTTTCGCTATAAATTTTTTTCTGTGCCATTTCGGAAGCTAAAAAAAAACCCATTTGAGAAGAAATCGTGCTTAACCTTGGGTCCAAATTTGAGAGCTTGTGTCGCTATATTTTCGGAGATATGATCTGAGGAAGTTAGGGATTTTCCAAGCTCCAGAATTTAAGCTAAAATATGTCATCGTGGGATTTTCACTATAACTATTTTGCTACAAAGTTTCAGAAGCTAAGAAAAAAACACATTTGAGAAGAAATCGGTCTGAATCTTCACTCCGAATTGCAGATCCTGTCTTGCTATATTTTCGGAGATATAGTCTGAGGAATTTAGGTTTTTTGCAGATCCTCGAATTACATTCCAAACATGCCACCTTGGGAAAATCATCATAATTGTCTCTCTGAGTATCAGATTGAAATTTCATAAGAAGTTACAGAAAGAGGACGGACTGTAGTTTCTTGTACATATTTTTTAGATCCAAAGGTCAAAATAGGGACATGTGGCACTTCATAAAAGTTCTTTCTTCTGAAAAGGTATATAATCCAGTCATCTTGGGAGATTGTGCATAACTCTTTCTTGGAGAATCTAAATTTGATCAGACTGGTGGCATTGGAAAGAGGACATAGAGGGCTACTGCAGGTCGCAATTTCAAAACTTAAAGATCCAAAAGTTCAGAGTTACAATAATTTCAAGATCGAGCTCCTAAAATCAAGAAAAAGCGAGATGAGGAAGTTTGATGGCAAGGATCTGGTAAATTGGATACTACAGATGGAGAAATATTTCGATCTACATGAGGTGCAGCTATTAAAAAAGGTAAAAGGTACGTATTGCATCTTCATATTTAGAACCAAATCAATTTTTATGGTATAAAGGGTTTTCTTCTCGCAAACCACTTGTTACGTGGTCAATTTTCACGGAGGAAATGATAGCACATTATGAGGATCCAAAGAGAAACTCCTTCTTTAGCCAATTGATAATTCTCAAACAAAAGGGTTCAATGGAAGAGAATATTGAGGATTTTCAAAAATTGAATAGAATGGTAAATTATATTCCATAGAAGCAAAGGATTGATGTCTTCATAGGGACTTTAAAGGATAACATTGGACATGAGGTTCGTTTTTGGGAACCTGATTCATTGGAGGAGGCATTCGAGTTGGCAAAAAAAATTGAAAGTGAAATTATGGAAACAAGGAATCCCACCACTCATGGCTATAATTATGGAAGTTTTTCTTCTCCTAGCCTTCCACAACCTACAAGGCTTACACCACAACAATTGGAAGAAAAAAGAGAAAAAGGGCTTTGTTACAATTGTGATAGCAAATGCACTATAGGTCATAAGTGTGCTCAGAAGAAATTATTTTACATAGAGTATGAAGAGGAGGAAGAAAAGAATCAAGAAACATCAAAAGAATAGGATATACACCAGGACCCAACCCCGGAGAAAGAAGAAATGAATCTGACCATATTTTGTAAAGCATTGGAAAGAATTACCACTCCTCAAAATATCAAGATAGAAGGACATATCAAGAAGAAAAATGTTCAAGAAGTGAAAGATCACATCGAACATCAAGAAATGAATCCGACCATATCTTGTAAAACATTGGCGAGAATTACCACTCCTAAAACTCTCAAGGTAGATGGACATATCAAGAAGAAAAAGGTTCAAGAAGTGAAAGATCACATCGAGAAAGAAGAAATGAATCCAACCATATCTTGTATTGCATTGGCCGGAATTACCACTCCTCAAACTATCAAGATAGAAAGACATATCAAGAAGAAAAATGTTCAAGAAGTGAAAGATCACATCGAGCATCAAGAAATGATTCCAACCATATCTTGTAAAGCAATGGAAGAAATTACCACTCCTCAAACTCTAAAGATAGAAGGACATATCAAGAAGAAAAAGGTTCAAGCAGTGAAAGATCATATCGAGCATCAACAACAAGTTCTCCAAATTTTAAAGTATAATGCCACTTTGGTACAAAATCAAATGAAACAACAGGTAGATCAACATCACAGTGATAAATGTTTTGATGTTGGTGATTGGGTATTTTTATGATTACATCTCAAGCAAGCTATTTACGAGAAGGAAATCTTGGCAATACTACATGCACTTAAGAAATGGCGACCTTACCCATTGGGAAGACATTCCAAGGTAAAAATGGATCATGCTAGTCTTAAATACTTTTTAGAACAAATATTATATTTAGAAGAACAGAAAAAATGGGTCACAAATATGTTGGGTTATGACTTTGACATCATCTATAGAAAAGGGAAGCGAAATTTTTTTGCAGATGCACTCTTAAGAAAGGATGAGGATGTGGAAGCATTGTTTTGTGTTATTTCTATTATCCAACCAAATTGGATACACGAAGAAAGGGATGAATGGAAAAAGGATGAAGAAGTGTGGCCACTCATTCAAAAGTTGCAGAAGATCCCAATTCAAACAATATTGCTAGAACTTGAAGAGGAAGGAAAAATCATACTAGAACATGGAGCAATCACAAAAACAAGAACTAACAGCTACAAAATCGATCAATTTCAGAGTATCTCATCAAGTGGAAGAACTTACCCGCTGAAGATTCCAATTGGGAGGAAATTTTTTTTATACATAAGCATCAAGAACTACTCAAGCGTTGAGGACAACACTTTTTGAAGGAGAGGGGCATGTTAGGCCCCTATACTACTGGTGTAACCCCTTATTGTTATTAGTACAACCCCCTTATTATATTGTTGTACCGATGTAGTCCCCATATTGTTACTATTATGCCCCATAGAAGCCCACTATTGTTATTATTGTGCCCTTACATTATTATTGTTATGTCGGCTCTGATTATATTATGACCCCTTAGACTCCCATATATAGATAGGAGGTCTTGTCATTTGTATCATCCAAGAATTGTTCATTTGTGTAATGTAAAGGAGGTTGTCCCCTCTAAGAGGCTTATTTCTAAGGCGTTCATCTATCTTTTCTATATTTTTGTGAGCTCGTTTCATAACAATAACCTTATTTAATTTTGAATCATATATGCTACAAAATATGTCACTCAAAGCCTTACTTTTCTTTTTCACTTCCTTGTCTGATGGAGGAATCTTGGTGTAGCCATTGCACACTAGATACCAGACATCAATATTCATTAGATTATACTTCATCTTTTCTTTCAATTGTTGATAATTGTGTTTTCTCAGCATAGGCACATCTGCATTGTCCATTGTTTATGACTTTCCTTGATCTTCTGCTTCTAGAGGCATCATTCTTGAATTTGTTTTCTCTTTAGAGTGCTTACTTTCACTTTTACCCATAAGTGCAAGTTCAGTTGTTTTACTGTCATCATCACCATCATTATTTCATAGACAAGGAAATGGATCATGGTTAGAACAAAATCTCATACCTGATATTTCTTTTTTACTGTCTTCTTCATTCTTGATCATTAAAAAATGGGTTTCTCCCAAACTTTAATATTTTTTGACATCTGTAACTCTCCCTACATCTATTATATCCCTATCAAATTTTTCAATAAAAATATCCTTTTCTTCTAGGCCATCAAACTAATTACTTCTTCTATCTTCAAATTCCAAGTAATTGAAGTTCTTGATGAGACTCACCTTCTTCACCATTTTAAAGACCATCATTATCTTCATGTGTATTAAAACTTCTCTTGTTTTCAAACCTTCTCCTTTTTATTTTTGCAACTTATTTCCCTTTCTCATGATTTTCTCTATAGGTAAACTTAGCAGCATAATGACCATCTCTACTAGAAGGAAAAAAATTGAAGGGTAGCTTACCTTTGAATCTTCCAATACCCACTTGGAGTTTCTTTACGAAGTTTTCCTCTTATTATTCTGATACATAACCTGATTCTTCCTTGTCCTTTCATTTTGCAGTAGATTTGAAGGATGCTTCTTTTATGTATGAAGTATCATCTTTCCTAATCTCAAATGTTGTTAGTATTCCATGGAGTTGATCAAGTATGAGACTTTTCAGAACCTAAATTTCCTCAATAACAGAGACTTTGGAATCGAACTTCGGAGTTAGTGATCTCAAAATTTTTTCAAAAACAGTAGAATACTTTATTTCTTCACCAATATTTATCATGTAATTAACGATTTCATCTACTCTAAGAAAAATGTTGCAGTTCTTTTCATGCATTTTCAGTGTCTCATACTATATTCAGAATGTTTGAAGTTTAGCACTTTTTACCTTGGTGTCGCCCTCATAAATTTGGATAATCTTATCCCACATTCCCTTTATTGTGTTCAACTATATTACCTTCACAAACTTAGACTTGGCTAGCCTTCCCAAGATGGAATTTACAAATTTTGCATTGATTTCATACAGTTTCTTTCCTGTAGTATCCATGGGAACGAAGGCTCGATATTGACATCCACTTTCAATGATTTCCCATACATCAACTCATAATGCCTGTAAGTATCTTCTCATCCTAACTTTCCAAAATACGAAATTAGTTCCATTAAATATAGGTGGCCTGATAGAAAATACTCCTTATTGAATACCCATCTTGATAGATCTCCTTCAAGTGATCAAGCTTCTACTAAAGGACCTACTCTAATTCCAATTGTTGGGAAAAATACTAAGGGGGGGTGAATCAGTATTTTCAAATCATTAAACTTTTCAATTTCATATTCATATTTCTATACACGAATTTACTGAAGGGAACCCATGTATGTATGCGAATGTTCTTAAGACAGCTATCGTATATCCATTAAAATTATTTTTTAGTTAATTCATCATTTGTTTATCTTGAGCCAGTGCATCAGTGCTTCATTAAAAAATAACGAAATAGTAATGATTAGCAATAAGGAAAAAATAAACCATAACACATAAGGAACACATCAACACACATGAACACCAAGGATTTTATATGGAAACCTAATGTGGGAAAAAACCACCGTTGTTTCCATCTTTGTCTTTATCTTATTATAAAGGAAAAATTCTTACAATCTTGTATTGGTGCAAACTCATACCCGCACGTAGGCACCCACGTACTGAAGGCTACAACCTTCTCATGTTCTCCAGCACCCACTGGAAGGGAGCTCCAACCCCTTGATCTATTTTACTAGCACCCACTAGAAGGGAGATCCAACCCCTTGATCAGATTTACCAGCTACCACTGGAAGGAAGCTTCAACTCCCTCACCGAAGGCTCCAACACTCAATACCTTCGTGGACCACATTTCATAAATTTTCATATTGGATCCACCTAATACAATACATCACAACTATAGGGCATGTTTCATCATTAAAGCCCAAAACCAAATATCAAAATTAAAATTGATCACCGCAACAAATCACTCAATCATCAATTGAAACATCCAATCTCTAAACCAAATGAATCAACCAATCATTGAATCAATTGAAACCCAAATCAATAAACTTATTCTCAAACAAATAGAAAAGTTAGATCACTGTAACCAGAACACTAATCTAAACCCAAGCATTGCATCAACATATTGAATCAACTGAAATCCCTCATCAATAAACTAGCAAAATATATACGCTAATTTGTTGTAGCAAACCCATGTGTATACATTACTTCCTTGAAGCATACTCATGTACAAATCTAAAAACATTTAACCCTGAAATTGAATGACTGTCAGTCTGAAATAAATACTGAATCATACACAGGTCCACTTCATCATTCTGAAATAATCACAAAACCATCATTGATCTTCAATCACAAAAAACTAGTAGCATAGTCATTCTTCAGCATATCAATCCTCAATCAAAACATCACTATTAAGACCAGATCATCAAGTAAGACTTCATTGAAAGACAATAGAAACACAACAAGACTGATTAAACTGATCAAACATCTTTTTTAGCAAAACCCTAGTTTATATATGTGCTTTCCTCAAAACATTTACACGTGTATACGTGCTTCTCTAGAATCAAACCCGCGTATAGTTCTAAATATATATAGGACTTACCAGTATTAAATCAGCGTGTGTATGTGCCTTTCAGTTTATAAAACCCACGTACGGATCTGCAATTACTAGCACAGACCTTCACTGCATCACACAATTTCAGACATACCTAGATCTCGACATACACAGAAAAATCACACGTTAAGATAAAATCAACCCATAATCAACATTGTCATTCTAAATCTATTGGATCTAATCCATCATCAAATTTTCTAGTGCAATCATAGTTTCATATCAAGCAAGTCATTAATAGCCCCATTATGTGTATACTTTATTTAGATCTAACTATTCATGAAATATTTTCACACTTCTACCACTTTGATCTTCATCTCCTTGTATAGCTTAGCCCTTATCCAATACAATAGGTCAAACCCATACTAATGTCGATGGTATTCTTAGACGGGATAAAATATCCATTATTGGGCTTAATACCATGGTAAAGACCCTTGGTATTGAGAATACAATGGTGCAGAAACTGTATGCACCTTTTCTTCTTCATACCTATGTGTGTACGTGACTTTTCTTTACAGAATCCATGTATACTCTACTTTGCTTCACCAAACCTGAGTGTGTACACAACTTTGCTTCATAGAACCTATGTATACTCGACTTTGCTTCACCAAACCTGCGTATACTTCTTCAAACTTCATCTTTATCATTATTCTGTCTCTGAACTAATAATCATTTTCTATCACATGTAGACATATCCTATTGACATATGCATCATGTAGGTTGCCATAAAAATGAAACACATCAAGTAGGTTTCCATCAAGGACAACACATTAGTCATAATGGAAACAAACATATCATGATAGTCTTAAATACTTTTTGAAACAAATATTATCTTCATAAAAGCAACAAAAATAGGTTACAAAGATGTTGCATTGTGACTTTGAGATCATCTACAAAAAAGGGAAGAAAAATATTGTTGCAGATGAACTGTCAAGAAAGGACAAGGATGTGGAAGAATTTCTTTGTGCCATTTCTATTATCTAACCAGATTAGATAATCGAAGCAAGGGATGAATGGAAAAATGACGAAGAAGTGTGGACACTCATTCAAAAGTTGTAGCAAGATCCCAATATATCTGATACATTTAGTTGGAAAGATGATTCATTATGGTACAAATATCGCTTATATATTTGTAATAATTCCCAACACAAACAAAGTATTCCTTTGGAATTGCACACCTCTCCCTTAGGAGGGAACTCAGGGTTTTTAAGAACTTACCACAGGGTCAAGAAGTAATTTTTTTAGGATGGACTTAATTTTATATTCAAACTTTTGTCGCAGAATGTTTGTTTTTCCACCAAAATAAAGTTGAGATAATTAAGACCTTGGGTCTGTTACAACCTTTAGTCATTCCAAGTCAACATTAGGGGGAGGTCTCAATGGATTTTATCACAGGTTTACCCAAGTTCGAAGGAAAGTGTGTCATCATGGTGGTAGTTGATAGACTTACCAAGTATGTGCACTTTTGTGCATTATCTCATCCATTTAAAGCTAGTACAATTGCTATTGCATTTATGGAAATAATTCAAAAGCTACATGGAAACTCAAATATTATTGTAAGCGACGGAGATCCCATTTTCACTAGAAATTTTTGGATGGAATTATTTTCTTGTCTGGGTACTCAATTAGCTCATAGCTCATCTTATCATCCTCAATCTGATGGGAAAAATAGATAGTGAACAAATGTTTGGAAGGATATCTTCGTTGTTTTGTATCTGATAAACAAACATAATGGGTCAAGTGGTTACCTCTAGCTGAATGGTGGTATAACTCTTCCTTCCATACAACAACAAAAATGACCCCATTTATGGATGTGATCCACTATCCATCACATCATATTTAATAGAAAATTATAAGGTGAAAGAAGTAGAAGATCACATAGAGCATCAAAAACAAGTTCTCCAACTGTTAAAGGATAACCTCACATTGCCACATAATCGAATGAAACAATAGGAAGATCAACATCACACTGAAAGAAATTTTGATGTAGGAAACTCGGTATTTTTATAACTACAACCATACACACAAATGTCCCTCAAGAAAGCTAAGAAGGATAATAAATTATTGCCAAGTACTATGGTCCTTACAAAGTGTTGCAAAATATTGGTAGTATGGCATACAAATTGGATCTTCCTGCATCTTCCCAAGTGCACCTAGTTTTCCATGTTTCATGCTTAAAGAAGGTTATAGGTGACAAGCTCTGAGTTCAAACAATATTTCCAGAACTTGACGAGGAAGGAAAAATCATATTGGAACCCAAGGTAATCACAGAAACAAGAACCTGATAGCCACGAAATCGATCAAATTCAGAGTATCTCATCAAGTGGAAGAACTTACGCACTAAAGATTCCACATGGGAGGTGTTAGAAAATTATATATTATAGAGAAATGGAACAAAAAATATTGCAGAAATATAAACACAGAAAATGCATAAAACGAGAGAGACACAGATATATGTGGTTCACCCAGTTCGGGCTATGTCCACAAAGAAACAACCAATCCTTATTTTTATATTATCCAGCAAACCTAAGAGATACAACCTATAACAGATCCGCTGTAACTCCCTCTTCACTCTCAATCTCCTCTCTCTTCCTCACTCAAAATATAGATATACATAGATGCAATACAATTCCCTCATATATAGCGAGGGGTTGCCTTCTAGGGCAGAAAACCCTAAATTAAACATAACTTCTATGGTCAGATCTCTGCCTAATGAATGGCCCAGATTGACTATGAAATTACAACATTTTACAAGGCAATTTTACATCTATTCTTAGCTTTAGGGGCACTGCCCCTGAGCCCCCCGCTAGAGGGGGCTCCCAAAAGGTCGCAACCCCCCCCCTGCAGCGAATATTTTACGAGTGGCGTTGCCGTCCCATTTTGAACTGGGGTCCAATGCGACGATACCTTTGAATACAGAAGATAATCAGGCTCCACACCTAACAGGAGGATTAGTATTTTATATAGAAGCATCCATAACTACTCAAGCATTGAGGAAAGAACTTTTTTGAAGGAGAGGGACATGTTAGTTCCATATAATAATAGTGTAGCCCATTATTTTTATTGTTAGTGTAAACCCTTGATTGTTATTGTTGTGCCCATGCAGTCCCCATATTGTTATTATTGTTCCCCATAGAAGCCCACTATTGTTATTGTTGTGCCCTTACATTATTATTATTATGTAGGCTATGATTATATTGTGACCCCTGTTAGAGTCGGTCTGGTCATCCCTCCGTCAGAGATCATTTCTCTTATTGCATTTCATTTTTAGGTGTCTCATTCAGCTCGATTATCTGCATTCCACTAGGGGCATGCCATAATCTAACGGAAGGGTCTTATCATTCATTACCCCTCATGCCTTATCATTGCTGGCTTAGGTCTGTTCATCAAAATCAAGTTTTAAAGTCACTTACAGTCCTGTTTTAGTCTATTGATCAGCAAAGGTCATTTCAGTCATTAGGTCTAGGGTTAGTCAATTTGGTCTTCAACAATGTCTAATAATGCTAGCAGACTAATGAGGGAGGTCCTTAATAGGTTTTCATTTCCAATATTTTCATCATCATATGCTCGACTATGACTTTTCTTCAAAACTCTGTTTTGAAGAAAATTCGTCATTTTGCTTTGTAATAAATTGTCATGTAATTTTCAAAAAGCTTTTCAGTTGTTGAAATCTCCAGGTGCAGCCCTGGTCTTCCTTTGTCAAGACATGCCACTATCCCTGCAAAAAATTGACAAAAGACTCATCACTCAAGCCAAAAAATCAAAAGGGAAACAAAAATACAGAGTTTTATTAATTGTGGAAAAAGTGCCAAGTCGAAACATTGCAAAGTGGGTTTGTGAGAAGCAAAAATCAAATCCATCACTATAAGATGTTCTCAAGGTTTTAAAACATTCATTTGCATCTAAGAGGTCAAAGAGAGTTGAAGTTTAGTGTTGAGATGGCAAACTTGCAAAGTTTCAAGCCAAAGTTGCGTTCAAAGCCGGCGTGGCGCAGCGCACTAGGGAGGCGCGGCGCACTAGGGAGGCGCGGCGCATTGGGCGTCATCAGCCAGTGTAAATTAACACGGGCACGGCGCACTGGGATGGCGCGGTGCGTTGGGTAAGCTACATGGTGCACTCAGCTGACTAGCCCGAAAAATGCCATAACGGTCTCCAAACACCAAAATCGTGCCAATTTCCTTTGTTTCAAGTAGGTGGAGCTCCATTTCTCTTGTGCATTAAAGTTTGGTAGTTATGCTATGATGGTTGATGTGTTGAGCTTCCAAACAAACGATCAAACCCTATCATTTTGAATTCCTCAAATATAAGCTACTGCCTAGGGTTTCAAAAATTGTTGGCCACCAAGCTTTTTCTTTTTACATCATTTCTTTTCTCCTTAATTTCATTTGTTCCTTAACTTCATTGTTCCCTATCCCCTAAAATTACTAAACCCCTATCCCAAATTCCCTTTCCCAAACTTTTAATTGTGAAACCCTAAACCCTATTCCCACACATAAATCCTAAACCCTCTCCCATATTTCCCTAACAAATCTGTCCCAAAAGTCCCTAATCCCTTAAAATTATTTCCTCCTTCCTAACAGTCCCTATTTCATTTGTTTTCCCTTTGGTAGCAGAAATTAAACTCATCACAAAAGAGCAGTCCAACACAGTTTATATACAGCAGCATCTTTTTCTTCAAGGTATTTTGTACAACAGTCATGGCATCTGAGCATTCATCTAATTATGAAATGGAAACCCAAAGTGACTCACCCATGGAGGAACATGCACCCCGGAGGCCTCATAGAGGAGGTAGACATATCAGAGAAGAGCCAGTCACCCTCACTGAATTACAGGCTTTCCCTCTTGCCATGTTTTGTTTCCAGCATCAGTCATGCTATGAGTTTTGTGAAAAGGTGGCTAATGTTAAATTTCATCATGAGTTGGCTCGTCTATTTGTGCTGCATTTACATGGAGATCAGGCTACCTTAGCTGGTGTCACCTTCACACTTACACCAAAATCTGTCTCACTGGCAACTCGCATACCAAACATTGGGGAACCATGGACCAAGAGGAAGAAGATTGACCGGTAGCATTATGAGCCATATATTAAAACTGGTTTCTTGAGGCAGCTCAAGAGAGTCTTTCCATTCCGATATCTTAAAGATGAATATGCTCCACTAATGAAATTAATCATGAAATATTTCAGCTGTGAGGGACGGTTCTCTCGTTTATATGCTTATCGCATCAGGTTGCTCATGCATTTCACCAAGGTACGGACGATGAACATTCCATATTTCATTTGCCAGAACATAGAGAGGATGACCACCCTTGTGTAGTGCAAAACCCCTCAGCAGCAACTTAACAATGTTTATCATTTTGCTTTTATTAAGATTTTGGTGGTTCATCAACTTGGATTACAGGGCATCACTTGGGATGATTTCATCTCTCGTGACTTCTTCATTGCTTCACGGGGATTATCAGAGGTTAAGCATGAGACAGGTGGACCTTCTCATCAGTATGAGCTCCATGAGACCGCTAGTGTGCTGGTATTCATCACATACCAGAGGGGCACTAGACATTTGTTTGCAGCAATGAAGCGAGTGTTATCTCCACCCGGTGTGGAAGGGGCCTCGCTTCTGACATCAACACTACAGGTATAGGATAGAGGCAAGGAGCCAATACATGATGAGGGGCCTTCAAATGAGTGAGAGACTGACTTCATTCTCGTTCAGGATGATGACACAGATATGTGCCCGCAAAATGCACAACTTAGAGAAATCATAAAGGAGCAGCGGGCAAACATTGAGGACTTGACTCACAACTTGGAGAAAGCTGAGTGGGTCATAAAATACTTGGAGCAAAAGAACAAGCAGCTGGAAGACTGACAGGAGATCATGGAGTTACAAAACATTAGGGAGAACTGCCAAGCTGCCCAAAGGAGGAGGATTGAGTCCACTTCATTGGAGCAAGAGATTAATGATGATCGAGAGTCTAATCTTGAGAGAGTTAACATCCACTTAGAGAGATTGCTGGACAAGGCTGATAGGGAAAATGCATTGCTGAGACAAATGGCTTTCAACTACATGGTGCGGAACAAGGTTTGCGAGGCACGAATAAGGAATCTAAAGGCAAAATTAAAGAAGGCAATAAGGAAGCAAAAGAGGCAAAAGGAGCTTGATTGTCTTCAGATATTGGCCGAAGCCTCTTTAGCCCAGCATGACACTTAATGGAGAAGCTCCAACCCAAATTTCAAGAAATTTGGGGCATTTTTGGCATTTTGACAAATTTTGGCACAAAAAACAGGGTTTTTCTCCCTATGCGCCGCGCCACGTGGCGCACGCTTTTTCTAGGGAGCTCCAAATCACAAAAAGTTTACATTTCTGGATTTTTCATGAAAAATCATGGTTTCTGGTGCATGGCCAAGAAATTTTGGCAAGTTTTGAGTCCTCAGGAGGTCAAAAACACTCAAAAAATGACCTCACTGCCCCTATTTTGACACACAGGAAGCAGTCTTGGGAGATTGAAGTTTTGGAGGGGAAAATGACATCCAAATTCAGAAATTCCACTTGGGTTGGAAAGTAGACAGGCAAGGCTTTCCAACAAGCACACTTGGGCTTAATTTGGACTTCAGGAAGTGCCTCAAAATCAGCTCCAAATTGGCGCGACGCATAGAGAATCAGGGGCGGCGCATAGAGGATTTTTGCCTATTTTTCACTGTTTAGCTCAGCAATTCACCCAGTTTTGACCAGTTTTTCTTCTTGATGTTATTCTTCAATTTTCATGATGTAATTTGATAACTATCATGTAATATTGGCACATTTTTACTTGTTCTAGAGGATTCATTCACTAAAAAGTGAAAATTGAATGAATGAATCAGTTTCCTAGCATATAGGGGTAAGTTGTTTGACTATCTAGATTTCAGTTCCATGTTTAGAATTAGTTAAAACAGCTCCTAGAATGATGAGCTCGACCCCTAGAGGCAAGGGAATAGGTTTGGCTTGTCTATATTATGTAATTTCTAAGTCATTTTCAGGGTTGGACGCTTGGGATTGCTTGGCACTCTATTGTACATCTCATTTCTGCATTTTTGGCAAAGGAAAGACTAGGGTTTTGCAGCACTTGCTGGGATCCTTGTGGCTCTGTGTTTTGATGGTGTGTTTCTTCATGTAATTGTAAGTTCATTGATGTTTTATGTATGCCATTTCCCTTCTCTTTGCTTCTGAATTAAACAAGTTAAGTGATAAAGGTAGAATCCATGAGTTTGTTGTGCTCTACCTGTAGTTTTGTTTAATTCTCAATGTTTTCTTCAGTTTGAGGAGGATTCTTGATACCCTCACGCCCTCTTCAGCTCCTCAGCGGTCTTTTCCATCCATTCATTCAATCTGAAAGCATCAAAACTACTGCCTACCTCGCCCCAATCAGAACTCTGCAAAATCTGGCCTCATCCCCGGACCCAAAATTTGCCTTTCCCTTTTTCCAACAAAACTCCCAAAAACTCAAATTAAATCCTTGCACTTAATACCTAGCCTAAGATTAGTTGTTTAAACAGTCATCTCAAGCCCCATCAATTATCTTTCGCTGAGATTGACCTGGAGAGAGCCCTCTCCTGTCCTCGTAGGGCTAGCTACGAGGCTGAGTGTGGTTTGATGTGGACCTAGAAGCTTACCTTTTTAGCCTGAGGTAAATCTAGGCTCTAACAACCCCTTAGACTCTTATATATAGAAAGGAGGTATTGTCATTTGTTTCATCGAAGAATTATTCATTTATGTGATGTAAAGGAGGTTTCCCCCCTTGAAGAGATTAATTCTCAAGTCATTGGTCTAACTTTACTTCTATTTTATTAGCTAGTTGCATAACATGTAGGAACAAACCTTGTTTCTACTAACATTTGGACATTATATTTTGATGTTTTGAAAACATAGGATGCTCCTAGCACTGGTTGTATTTTTATAGAACCACGAAAGAATAAGTATTTGATCTCATGTTGATTGGAATTTGAGTGCACGACCAACACTGATGAATACAAAGAACTCATATTGGGATTAAATAAATTTATAGACCTTAAGGTGGAAGCGTTGAAGGTATTTTGTGACTCAAATATTGTCACATGATAGGTACAAAACACTATTCATTGTGTGTCACCTAAACAGAAAAGCTACCAGCAAGAGGTATGGTGTTTTTTTTTTTTTTCAAGATTTCAATATCAATTATATTCCCAAAGTTCATAACATAGTCGCAAACACATTAACTAATGTTTCTGATACGATATCAACACTAAGAGAATATCTATAAGCTATATGTGCCCAATAATGTTACTAACTTTCATGAGCTCAATGATCACCAATAGATACTAAATTTTGTGGCTAATGCTAACATTTTTAAAGATGTAGCAATAGATGAAGATGAGAAAGAGAAGGCTTTGCAGGAATAAGCTAAAGTGCATAAAGGGAACCCCATGCCCAAGTGTGTGGTATCTCTAGAGAAGCTTTATGACATGCATAACCACTTTATGGGACCAAACAATTCTAATACCAACAATTCTACATTACCGCATGAACAACTAAATCTAGGTACCAAAGAAGATCTGAAATATGTGAATCTCAGTACATGTTCTCCTCAAGAGAAAACATATTTTATCCATATTTTCAAAAAATACAAAGATGTCTTCACATGGAAATAGGATGATTAAAATAATTATGACATGCAAATTATCTAACATGTTATACCCATTAAGGAGGGGGTGAAGTCAGTTCAATAGAAGTTAAGAAAAGTTCATCCTATTCTTGAACCCCTTATTCAAAAAGAACTAAGAAAACTACTAGATTCTCAAATCATATTCAAAGTTAAAAATTCTACTTAGGTTTCAAACTTCATTCCTATTAGAAAGAAGACTGAAGAGATACATTGATGTGTTGATTTCCATAACCTAAACCAAGCTTTAGATAACAATAATTTTCTCATGTCATCTATAGAGCAGATACTCTAGATGGTATCTAGGTTAAATATTTTCTTTCTATTAGTTTTATATATATATATAAAATCAAGTTCTAGTAGGGGAACTCAGCAGATTAAAAACTACTTTCAGGACTAAATGGGTTACATTCACATTTCGACAGATGCGTTTTGGACTCACCAATGTCGGTGCTACTTTTTAGTGGGTTGTGGACATTTGGTTTCAATGTTTGATTGGACAAAGTGTTATTATGTACTTTGATGATGTTACAATATTTCCAAAGATGAGATCTGATCACTTTCTTCATCTGAGGCAATTTTTTTATTGATGTTGGAAATATGGTATATCTTTAAATCCTAGGAAGAACATCTTCAAAGTGTCCAAGGGAAACCTCTTGGGATACATTATAGCTAAGAGAGAATTTAAAGTGAACCTAGAGTGGGTCAGGTCCATTTCTCATATTCCCTTTCCGTTGAATAAGAAATCCATGCAATCTTTCTTGGGGAAAATTAAATTCCTTCGAAAAATCATCTTAGATTATGCACAGATAGTTAAGAAATTACAAGATATGTTTAAGAAGGATGCAACCTACATGTGGGACCAAAGGGATAACGATTCCTTCGCCTGGATTAAACAATTGATTGTTGATGCTCTAGCATTACATAGTCCAAATTTTAACAAAGATTTATTGTTGTATACTTTTGCTTCTAACACATCTCTTGCAGTTGTTCTTACTTAGAAGGACAATCAAGGAAATGAGTTGCCCATATATTTTATGAGTGTTATCTTACATGGATCTAAATTGAATTATCCCACTATAGATAAACTTATGCAGTATATAAGGTGTTGAATACCTTTAGGCATTATCTCTTCAAAATTCATATTATTATCTTTGTACCTCACCCAGTGGTTAGATCACTCTTTGCACATCAAGAGTTGGGTGAGAGGAATGTGAACTAGATGACAAAGGTTCAAGAATATGATCTAGGATGCAACACAATTCATTCAATAAAAGGCCATGGTCTCTGTTGGCTTGCAGCAAAAGAAGTAAATTCGCCAGAAGAGGATTCTTCTAGATGGGAACAAGAAATCAAAATGTACAATGTTGAAAAGGTTACCCCTATAGATGTAGCCACATCTTGGAACACTAACATCTGCCACTATCTAGATCATGGAACCTTTCCATATCAGTCAAAGATAAGAGGTCTATTCTAATTAAAGCTTTGTCTTATCATCTTGTGCATGGTGTTCTACTGAGATGCCTGGAACACAACATTCAGAGAGGGTGTTGAAAGACCTTCATGATCGACCAGCTAGTGGACAATATGCAGGTGACACCACTACTCACAAAGTCAAGTGGGATGGTTATTATTCACCCACATTATTCAACGATGCACATGCCTACGCCCATAAGTGTTTTGTATGTCAAATATGTGTTGGTCAAGATAAGAAGTCAACTACCGCATTGCAAGCCATTGTTGTTGAGGAGACTTTTCAACTAATAGGATTACATGTTATTGGTGAATTTTTTCCACATTCATCAAAGTAGCACTGATATATCTTAACTGCTACAAATTGTTTTAATCATTGAGTAGAAGCAGTTCCATTAAAACAAGTGAATGAGAAGAAATTCATCCACTTCCTCAAGCAAAATATATTCATCAGGTTCAATGTTCCTACATCACTTGTTTTCAATAATGCAATGTACCTTTGATCACCCAAACTTTATGATTTTGCATTAGAGAATGGTATTTTTGTAAAGAACTCATCTAATTTCTACCCTTAGGGAAACGTTTTAGTCAAGTCTACTAATAATAATTTAATTTGTATCATTAAGAAAACTATTTACTCTAAGAAAAGGAAATGTCATAATGTATTGAAGAATTCTTTGTGGGATGACTTTGTCAAAACAAAACTCTCTTTGAAGACTTACCCTTACATTCTAACCTATGGAAAAGAAGTTATCCTTCCTCCAAGCATATACCTCCCAACCCTTCATGTCTCTCAAGAATCTCGAGGTAAAACACGTCTCGTCATTCAGAGTAGGATAAACACCCTTCTTAAGTTACATGAATAAGGGCAAAAACGAAAATAAAATTTTGATGTGCATCAAATCCATATTAAGCACTGATTTGACAAGAAATATGTGGGGAAAAATGAATTTGGTGTTGGAGATATTGAAATGGGAGAAAGCCCATGAAGAGAAAGGTAAACACACCAAATTTCAACCCATGTGGATTAGACCCGTTGTTTTGCACGATAAGCTTGGCCACCATACTTATTGTCTTCAATCCTTATATGGGAAGATGGATTATCTTCTCATCAATGGCCAATATATGAAGCGTTATTTTCAATAGTAGCATAGGATTGTGTTCCCACCTATGTACAGATTGATTTATTTGTTTTTTTTGGTTCATGTCATTTGTTGCCCTTCCTTTCATTATTTCGTTTCATCATGTCTATAAGACCTTGTGTGAAGGTGTTTTGTTTAGTTGCAATTGATGTGGTGAAATTTTTAAAGTGATTTGTGACATCCATTAACACTCGATTAACTCAATAGATTAAAAACTACTTTCAGGACTAAATGGGTTACATTTGCATTTCGACGGATGCATTTGGACTCATCAATGTTGGTGCTATTTTTTAGTGGGTTGTGGATATTTTTTTTCAATGTTTGATTGGACAAAGTGTGGTTATGTACTTTGATGATGTTACAATATTTCCAAAGATGAGATCTGATCACTTTCATTATCTAAGGAAAATTTTTGAGCGATGTTGGAAATATGGTATAGATAAGAGTCGATTTAAAGTGGAGATAGAGTGGGTTAAGGCCATTTCTCAGATTCCCTTTCCGTTGAATAAGAAATCCATGCATTGCTTCTTGGGGAAAATTAACTTCCTCCGAAAATTCATCTTAGATACACACAGATAGTTAAGCAATTACAAGAGATGATTAAGAAGGATGCAACCTACATGTGGGACCAAAGGGAGAAATATGCCTTCGCCTGGATTAAACAAGTGATTTTCGATGCTTTACATTATATAGTCCAAATTTTAACAAATATTTCTTGTTTTATAAATTTTCTTCTAACACATCTCTTGCAATCGTTCTTACTTAGAAGGAAAATCAAGGAAATGACTGGCCCATATATTTTATAAGTGCCAGCTCACAAGGATCTAAATTGAATTATCCCACTATAGATAACAAATATTATGCAGTATATAAGGTGTTGAAGACCTTTAGGAATTATCTCTTGAAAATTCACGTTATTATCTTTGTGCCTCACGCAATGGTTAGATCACTCTTTGTACAACAAGAGTTGGGTGAGAGGAGGGTGAACTATATGACAATATTTTAAGAGTATTATCTAGAATGAAAACCAATTCATACAATAAAAGGCCATGGTCTCTGTCAGCTTGCAGTAAGAGAAGTAAATTTGTTAGAAGAGGATTCTTCTAGATGGGAACAAGAAATCAAAATATACAATGTTGAAAAAGTTACCCCTATAGATGAATCCACGCCTTGGTACACTGACATATGCCATTATCTAGATCATGGCACCTTTCTATATCATTCAAACATAAGAGGTATATTTGACCTAAAGATTTGTCTTATAATCTTGTGCATGGTGTTCGACTCAGATTCCTGGAAACATAATATTTAGAAAGGGTGTTGAAAGACCTTCATGATTGGCCAACTAGTGGACACTATGCATGTGACACCACTACTCACAAAATCAAGTGGGATGGTTATTATCGGCCCACATTATTCAACGATGCACATGCCTATGCCCATAAGTGTTTTGTATGTCAAATATGTGTTGGTCAAGATAAGAAGTCAACCGTCACATTGCAAGCCATTATTATTGAGGAGCCTTTTCAACTATGAGGATTGCATGTTATTGGTGGATTTTTTCCACATTCATCAAAGCAGCATTGATATATCTTAACTGCTACATATTATTTTAATCAGTGAGTAGAATCAGTTCCATTAAAACAAGTGAATGAGAAGAAAATCATCCACTTCCTCAAGCAAAATATATGCGTCAGGTTTAATGTTCCTACATCACTTGTTTTTGATAATGCAACATACTTTTGATCGCTCAAACTTTATAATTTTTCACCAGAGAATGGTGTTTTTGTAAAGCACTCATCTAATTTCTACCCTCAGGGAAACATTTTAGTAAAGTCCACTAATAGGAATTTAAATTGTATCATTAAGAAAACTATTTACTCTGAGAAAAGGAAATGGCATAATGTATTGAAGAATTCTTTGTGGGATGAATCTGTCACACCAAAACCCTTCTTGAAGACTTCTTCTTACATTCTCACCTATGGAAAAGAAGTCATCCTTCCTATGAACATATACTTCCCGACCTTGCATCTCTCTCAAGAATCCCGAGGTAAACCATGTCTTGTCATTTAGGGCAGGATAAACACCCTTATTAAGTTACATGAATAAAGGGAGAAAGAAAAAGAAAATTTTGTTGTGCATCAAATCCATATCAAGTGCTGATTTGACAAGAAATATGTGGGGAAAAAGGAATTCAGTGTTAGAGACATAGTATTTAAATGGGATAAAGGCCATGAAGAGAAAGGTAAACACAACAAATTTCAATCCCTGTGGATCAAACCTATTTTTGTGCATGATAAGCTTGGCCATGATACTTATCGTCTTCAATCCTTATATGGGAAGATGGATTCTCTTCTCATCAATGGCCAATATCGGTAGCGTTATTTTCAATAGTATCCTAGGATTATGTTCCCACCTATGTACATATTTATTTACTTTTTCATTCTATTTATTCTTTTGGTTCATGTCATGTCTCATCCTTCCTTTCATTATTTTGTTGTATCATGTCTATAAGACCTTGTGTGTAGGTGTTTTGTTTAGTTGTAACTGACGTGACCAAAGTTTTAAAGGGCTTTGTGGCATCCATTAACACTTGGTTAACTTTTGTCCTATCTTCTTTGCTTTGATTTGAAACCTTTAAGGTTAATGGTGTTTGAATGGACAATACAATCCATTTGCATGGAAAGATTTAAGCAGAGCCATGATTCCCATTTCTATTTTCTTCATTCCTTGACTCGATATTATAATTGAATGGTGCTTTTCATACCAATCCAATCAGGTAGAGAAGGGGAGGGAGAAAAATAAAGGTGAGTATATTAATTACGGAGGTATATGACAGTCTATGAAGGAATAACCTCTTTTTCTCTCAATAAGTCAGGATCCCTATAACACCCTAGTGATGTAAACATTGATAAAATTACAATGAGCATATTGAAAATAAGTAAGGAGTGAAAGAAGAGAAAGGATTCACATGCAGAGATGTGAATCAAGCAACTTTGTCATGGTAATGAACATACTCACTCACAGCGAAGCAATACTTGTGTTTCTTGTAGTGACTCCACCAGGGTACTGAATAGGCTCATTGGCAATGAAGAAATTCTTATGTTTCCTATAGTAACTCCACCGGGGTATTGAACAGGCTTATCGGTAGTGGACAAACATAGGAGATGAAGAAAAAGCTATGATCATTTTAAATATGTGAATATATACTATCCTTTTCCCGAACCAAAACAATTGTGAGTTGATAATATTTGTAATTTTGTTTGGCCAAGAAAAGAAATGTGAGATGTTAGCACTTCATAATTTCTCCAAGCTGACTAGAGGAACCCAAAGGTAACCAAAAACCACATTAAAATTGGAATATAGCCCTTCTAGATCTAGAGAAGGCTCTCTTTGTATTATCTTTTAGTCACTTAGCTCTTAGGATAAGTATTGAGATCAAATAGGAATAAGTTTAAAAATTTGAAGGAAGGGAAGAGAGAAAATCCATTGGGCATACCATCATATGGAGCTGGTGATTTTCAGTGATATGATGGAGAAAAATAGGAAACCTTAGATAAGGGAAAGATATGTAATCCATATGGCATTTTTTATCAAATTCATTATAGAGGTAGTGAGCAGAGGAGTAATGAAAATAATAACATCTAAAACATCTAACTGAGGATGAATTCTAGATGTCACAATTGAAGAAAAACATTAAATGTTCAATACACTATAACAGAGCACTTAATAGTGAATTCTGAAATAAATCTCAGCTTAACAAAAAATGAAGACATAACATTTAAAGCTTGATTGTAACAAAAGAGAAACTCACATATAGAGGAGAAAACATCACCATAATAAATTGACACATGAATCCCTGTAAAAGTTGACTTAAGCCTTCATCATTCACTGAAAATTTTCTGAAGATATACAATGCACAATGTTTTCTTTCTCTAACCCTGACCAACCATTTCTTAATAAAAAATACATCATATATACATCAAATAAAATTAGTTCCTTCCTTTAGGAACCAAATTCCCCAAAAATATTTTAGTTTCTCCCTATAATAGCGAAAATATAACTAATTTCTAGAAATAAGGAATTTGTTTTGACCAAAAGAATCTTCAACAAATTACATTAAATTCCTGCACAAAGATGGATCTCGAACCTCCAATGTACTTCAAGACATTTTCCATGACCACAAAAATTGGTTTGGTGAAGTTTATACTCAAAATGCAAAGTCAAATCGTTGACTGTGTGGTAGCACAAAGCAGGTGTTGTGTTACTCCCTTCTTCAGTAGAAACGAAACAACAAAAGCACAACGAGTTGATGGTTTTTCTACTTATGATCATTTTTTGAGCCTCTGAATGAGTCATGCATCTGAAAAATTACTTGAACATCATCAACTACCCTTTGAAAAGCCTCTTTTCATACTACAAACCTTCCATCCTTCAAAAACATCCCTACAATAAAAGCGTCATTCCTATGTGAAAGCGCAATGAAATTTTACCTTCAAAATTCTAACTAGTGTTGAGGTCTATGAGCATGTAAAACAACCATATGATGGTGATGAAAAACTTGTAAGCCCTTTTTAAGTTCTCACATATAGAAAAGATTCCAAAACCTCAAATTTTTATCAAACCCTAATGTTCTTGATAACAGTGCAACATTACTGTGTAGGCTACTTCCTTTGAAAACCCTCTCAATTGAAATACAAACCATCTCAATTTCCTTATCCATCTTCATTCAACTGGTGTACTCTGGAAAAAAGGACAAAAAAAAACTTCTTTGATTACCTGTTCAAATTCATACTTTAGCTACTTCAGCTAATAGATCAAGCTTTCCTCTTTATTTTTCTTGTATTTCCTGCAATGCCTCCTCCAACCTTTGTTTAGAAACCCTTAGCTCTCTCTTCAAGGTAAGATTTCTTTTACAATTTCTATTGAGTTGGTTGTGTAGGTGTAAAGTTCTTTTCAATATATACTTAACATTTAACAATGTTGGTTCACAGATGTTCAAGTGGTCATGTATTTTCCTTTTGGCCCTTTCATCTTGCTTTCTAATCTTAGTGATTTTACTTAGAGTTTTTTTCAACTAATTCCTCAACCTATGGAAAGTGTGTTTCTTTCCATTAAACTCATCCTTCTCCCCTTCTTTCCTTAACTTTTCTTTGTGTAGCTGCAACTTCCTGGCTGAACACCTAGTTACAGTAATCCTTACTAATGAATCCTGTAACTCTTGAATGTTGTTTGTTACTACCTTCTCCTTATCGTTGGAGTTAGTGAAAGATGGAGTTGTCCTCATCACTGGTTCTATTTCACCAATCTTAGGTTTCTTTCATAAAACAATATTCTTCAACTCCTTATTGTCATGTTGTAGTTGGGAAATGACTAAGTGAGCCTTTTTCAGTTGTTCCTACAGTTCTAAGATCTCTTTATCCTTATCATATGAAACAACATCCTCTGGTATGATATCTAGAAATTCAGTTGACTGTTCAAGTGTTTTCTCCATGGGAAATTTTTTCATAACATCTCTTGTGAGTGGCTTCTTAGGAACCTCCACCACCTTAGGAGAAAAATGAAGTTTCTTACCTTTTTTCTTTTCTAATGGGTCAACTGAAATTGATGGCCTTTTCACTGAGCTTTCCACTACTGGTTGAACATCCCTCACCACAGATGAAGGTGTATCCTTTCTACTCCAGGGGCTAGTTGGAAATTCAACTGTCAACTTCGATGAATCTTTGAATGCTTGCCATGTCTGATTTTTATTTTTCAATTCTTCCACCACTAACAATTTAGTTAGAGAGAAATGAAAGAGATTAGCTTCTACTTGAATTTTCTTACGTTAAACCTTATCTTCCATCTTACTAAGGCTTATAAACAAATAGAAAGGCAGATTGAAAGGGTTTTGTCCTATGAAATGCATAAATAGCCTAAAATGATACTGATAATTCTCCCAAATATAGCTTCACAAGTGAAATATCTCTGGATGGCCTTAAGAAGTTTGTTGTAGGGTTCTAGCATATATTCTCTAGGCACAATAGCTCCATATTCCTTGTTTTTGTATTTTGGCTTTAGGAAATCCTTGTAGTTGGCTATGTTTAGAGGCATGCCCTTGAACCATTGTTCTCCTTGTAGAGGAATCTTTGTAGTAGTTGAAATGGTGACATATGACACTAGAAAAATCAACTCTCCAATCTTAACATCTACCCTGGTGAAATTCAAAGCAAACTCTTTGGTCAACTGAACACTATAACCATGTATCTTCTCACAAAACCTAATGCATCCTGTTTGTTCAAAAGCAACCCTAATTGCTAGGTATGAGTATATCAAGGCCAGATCCTGAGGCTCGAACCTACCTGTATCCACCCTTTTATGCTTCCTCCTATTTGGAGTTGTCATGCCTCACAATGAAGAAAAATTATAGGGTTTTAAAATGTAATTATAGTGTTTTAAAACTTGCGCAACAGGAAAGCGCAACAACTGTAGCAGTTATGGAATTAGGGTTTTAAATGAGTGCTTGTGGACATCTTCAAAATAAAATCCCTACATTAACAAGTTTAGGCAACAAAACTCAATCTCTAGACCCAAATTTAGTATTTTGCTTCTTTTATCTATAGTGGAAATTCAAATACACAGGTGCAACAAGAAATCACAACACATGACAAAAATAGTTTCTTGTTGTTTTAGAAAAGAAGCAACAAGTTTGTGAGACTCCAGACCACTTATATCGAATTTTTAGGCTGCAAGATATAGATGGAAAGAAAAATTTTGAATGTTTAACACAGGTAAAATAGAAAATGAAGCGACTATGTGAAAGCACAATGAATTCTTTGCGAATGACAAAGAAAACACAACAAGCTATGAATTCAAGGATTGCAAGGTCATTTGAGCATTTTCTTCGATAGGTAAGGGAAAATTGAACAACATACAAGATGAATCATTCAAGAAAATGAATATTTGAAACTTGGAAGTGGCGATAACCTCTCGACTTGAAGAAGTGCAACGACTGTGCCTAAGCGCAGAAACTCCCCTGTAGACTTGGCGCAAGGACTTCCTTTGGATGTTTAGAACACTTACAGTAGAAGAATGAATAAAGCACTATTCTCTTGGATATTAAAACAAGTTTTTAAACTCTCCAGTTGGTTCAAACCTTCCTTTAGGGGTCATCATTTCGATTTGAAACTTGAATGATGAAAGCGCACCAAAGGAGGATGTGCAACATGTCTCATATTCGATGCACTTAAGGGTGATGTCACAACATCATACTTGATTTGACAATAAAACTGACTAGACTAACATCACTATTTTGTCTCAATGATGGAATATAAGGACTCAATGCAATCTTTTTTACTCATGACCTAAACTTTAAAAACCCAAACCCCCTTTTTAAACCATTGACAGCATAATTTTATTTTCCACTCAAACAAACAATGAGACTTGATCCGTATGACATCATAGTAAATATTTACAAATTTACCAAATAATAGAAAATTAAGCTTTCTTTTGACTACTATAATATATGACAATAACATTGGCTTCAATGGGGATGACATCCTCCCTATGAGGTGCCAAGAACACCATATACTAGTATCCTGGAAATTGGGCTTTATTGACTCTTGAATTTACACATAACTGACTCATGACTTATTACATTCTGAAAATTTGGAAGCAGTTCATCAAAATATTAGGGCCTTCTCCTCGGGCTTCAAATTCTACTGACAACTTCCCACACTTGCAACACTAGAAATTGGATGGCTATATACAACTAAGTGATAAAAATTAATTGATTTTGAGTAAAATAATGCTTGATAAACCTTTCATTTACATGACCTCCAACAAGAAATTCTCCTGTAAAGTCATGCAAAAAATATGCATTACTCCCATGGAGCTGCAATCTTGAATGGTCATTTCCAAAGATTTTCAAACTTTCCATCTTTACCTTTATATTCATTCCTAGCATCCCAGTTTAGAACCAAGTTGTCACAATCCTAAAAATATTCATCCTTTATCCTCCGATCAAAAATGTTCCATATTTTATCTTGGATTTCTTGGGTATTGTTATACACTTCCTCTCTTGTTTGCTGTAATTGAATCATTTGATTTTTTTTTCTTTTCAAGTCATTTGGTTCTGCATCTACTTCCTTCAACAAATTCATTACTGGAATTCCCAAGGAAGAAGGAAAAAGAACATATTTTCCATACACCAGTTGAAAGGGTGACATACCAATTCACTTTTTAGTGTTCACTCTATTAGACCACAGTGCATAGATCATCTTCTTATGCCATGTTTTTTTATTTTCTTGCAACAAATTATTTATAATATTCACCAGAATCTTATTTGAAGACTCAACTAAACCATTACCCTATGGGTAATATGCAGTAGAGTGACTGAGTACAATATGATATTTATGACAAAATTCAATCATTTTCTTGGACTTGAAAGCAACAACATTATTAGTGATTATTCTATGAGGACAACCAAATATTGAGAGGATATTACCTTCTATAAATTGAATGATGATTGTGTTTGTTTCCTTCCTGGTTGATATTGCTTCTATCCACTTTGTAAAATAATCAGTGGCTGTCATAATCCATTTGTGCTGGACTGAAGATGATGGATGGATTTACCAAATAAAATTTAGACCCCACTACTAGAATGGTGCTTCAAATGCAATTGGTTTCAGGGGTAAAGGAAAAAGCTTCCTTTTTCCTTCAAAATTTTAACATTCATAGTAGCTTGAAAACCTTTTATAAACATCAACAAATAAGGTTGAAAAATAAAAAGCAGCCCTCAAAATCTTGTTAGTTGTGGCTTTCCAAAAATGTTGGCCTCCACAATCCCCTCTGCGAAATTCTTTCATAACCTTCTATGCATCATCCTTTAGTAAACAATTCAATAAGACACCTGCTGAGTCTTTCCAATACACAAAATTGATTCAAAATGAAAAATTTCACAGCCTTTAGTTTTAGAAACCTTGCCTTTGTTTTTCTCATCCCTGGAGGAGCCTGTAAGTGTTGTAAAACATATACTATATCAACATACAATGGAGAGGAGATAAAATTTTCAGATACCTACCGATAAGGTTTTGAATCATTGCCATCTGAAAAACCAAACATAAAATTTATATCCAATACATTCAGATTTGAATCAACCATTAATTTTTCCAATCTTTGACCCTTTACCAGCTTGGTAGGCTTAATCTCCAAATCATACTCAAGAATAGCTGCTATCCATCTTCCTCATATACCTTTAGGATGTATTTTACAATAGAATTTGGCACATAAGAAATCACATGTGAATGAAGTACATAAACTCTAAATTATTTCAAGGCTTTAATCAATTCATAAACCTACTTCTCCATAATATTGTAACTAAGAGAATAATCTCTCAAACCCATGCTAAATAAGGCTATTGGTTGTTCATTACTTCACTGATTTGTCTGCATTAGCACTGATGCAATGGTGTGTTCTAATGCAAAAGAAAAGAGGATAAAGTTTTTAGTATAATCTGGACTAGCTAAATAGGAGCACTAGCCAAGGCATGTTTTACCTCATCAAAAGACTTCTTTATTTCAACTTCCCATCTTATTTCACTTTCTTTTCTTAGCATGTTGGTAAAAAACCTTATAATTTCTACTAAATTAGGAATGAACCCTCTCAAAAAATTAACTCTCCCCAAAAATGTCTGAGCCTCCTTCTTATTCCTTGGAATATCAATTTTATGAATTGTATCAACCCTGTTTGGATTAATATTAATACCATCTATTGAGATTATATGCCCCAACAATTTGCCTTCCTCCATTGCAAAATTTGACTTCTTTCGATTTAAATATAGGCCAAACCTTCTACACTTGTCAAAACCCTATTTTAGATGCTGCAAATGATCATTATCATATTTTAAAAATACAGTTGTATCATCAAGGTAAAATGCAATCAGTTTATCCTTTTCATCAACAAATGCAATATCCATGGCCCTTTGAAATTTGGCCCCTCCATTCATGAGCCCAAAGGGAATTTTGTCATACCTAAAGGTTCCCCATGGTTTGATGAAAGTTATCTTTTCCTGGTCATCAGGATGCACCAAAATCTGATTGTAACCTAAGAAACCAGAAGGCATATACATCCTCTTATAGCCTTCCACCTTTTGAAATATATGGTCCATATTAGGTAAAGGATAATTATCTTTAAGAGACACCTTGTTGAGGTTTCTGAAATCAACACAAAGTCTTATTTCACCCGTCTTATTTCATACATGGGCCATATGGATTGGATTTCATTCATCAAAAAATTTTCTCACTTCTTTTTCAATAAGAGGAAGCAACAATGGATTGGCTCTTCTCAAATTTTGTTTAAAATGTTTTTGATCTTGCTTGATTGAATTGTATGTTGAATAATTCTCTTATCATACACTTTTAGGTCTTCATATCTCAAAGAAAAAATATCTGAGTATTTCTTCAAAAGATCACAATATTTTTGTCCATCCTCATGAGTCAAAGATCTGGAAAGCTTGACCTCATTCCATATATTGCAGTCCTCTACTATAGTCTCTATGGGAACTAATTTTCGGTTCTTAGCTACATAATTATGATCAAAAAACTTCTCAAGAGGGACTAAACCCTTTGGTATCACATTATTCTTCAAATGTATGACCTCAAGATAGAACCTTGATTTTCAAATTCATCTGAAAATGAATCAAAAACCTGTTATTCATCCTCATCACAATAGTTTCGTAATCTATGCACAAGATGGAAAATTCCTCAGACATTTGCAAAAATATTTAAGCTCATTTTCATCTTTAAACACCAGCCAATATTTTACATTGTCTGGGATTTTTGGTGTATGTTTGACTTCAATTTCATACTTCTTATTGGGATAAATAAGAATCTTAAACACACTAGATGAGGTATCCAATTCATCAACTATCATATTCTATCCTCTAGGAATCAAAGACAAATTATATTCTAGAAAAGGATGTAGCATTTCTAGGACAACAGTCCTATAGGATCTCATTCTGGGGTGCTTAGTCTGATACTCACCTTTGATTCGATTAATAGTCAACTCTAAATTCCTATGGACTGAAATCCTTTTTGGCCCGAAATCCTTCAAAACATGTAAACCCAAAATCAACGCTTCATACTTGGCCACATTGCTTGTACTATCACAGGCTAACTTGAAAGAACAGAGTTTTGAATTGCCCATCTCTAGGCTAACTATCATCACACCAGCTATAATGCCTTCTTTGCTAACTGCTCCATCAAAATACATGTTCCAAAGGCCATCATCTTCATCTTTTTTCTTTGATTTCATTTCTTGCAATTCAACTCCTTTCTCCTCCGATAGGTTGTCCCTATTTTGACTGTCTTCCTCCAAACATAAGTTAATATAAAATATAAAATAATCCATATCAGAATGCATTGAGTAAATAGGATGATTATTAGGCCTTTCCTTGCCACTTACCTTGAATTTCATTAAAGTCTCTTGGTACAACCTCCTTAGTTGTCCCAAAATATGAATTCTAGCATAGGACATATCCATTTGTAAAGTACCTTTCAATTTTGCATCCTATGACCTTGAACAAACCACCCCGAACTTCAAAGGAATATCAGCAACAACTATATCCATAACTATACTTTTTGCTGGAATTTGAGTGAGAGAGACACCCAAATCCTTGATTAAACCAAAACATTTCACCTTACTTGAATCAAAGTAAAAGAGGTCTTTATATGGCCATGTTATGTCCAAACCAAGTTTATCCAGAATAAACTTTGTCATTATGTTATATTATGCACCTAAATCTAACATTTCGTTATGTAGAATCAAATGATGTACATTCAAACTAACATAGAAAGGTGGGACACCTCCATCTTGAGAATCCACTTTTGGACCAAATAAAAGTTATGGATGATCATCATTCAAATTATAAATATCTGAAACATCTCCTATATTTAGTGCTTTGACAATTTTACCTTTATATTTCTCATTCTTCATCAATTCATTAAATGGAATGGATATTTTTATTTTAGATATTTAATTTTCTAAATTGAAAGGAGATTGAGTTTTCTCTACCCCCTTGATGGTTGTGTCTTTGTTTTTGCAAATTCCTTTATAGGATCAACTTTCTTCTGGCTGGACGTAGGAGCATTAGTTTGGCCTTTCTTTGGAGGATTTACTAGAACCTTCCCGTTTCTCAAGTTATATTGGCTTTGTACCTCCATAATTGCATTTTGGTACCCTTTCTTGTAATATTCTAATTCCATATGCATGATATCTTCCTGTGGCTAAAAGAACAAGTCTTTCTCTTCTTTTGTCAAAAATATTATGTCCTCTTCTTCACCAAAATAATGTATTTGATCTTGATCTTCTAATGTTTCTTCATCTTCTACAAAAATCTCTTGGAAAGGAGGCCTGGTTTTCTACTGATCTCCATGATTTCTCTGTTCTCGTTGTTTTAATTTAACTTGTGGCCTCCAAAAGTTTGGATTTCTCACTTGAGGAGGTGCCTGATGTTCTCTAACAACAACTTTATTTTCAAAAATCAGCCTTTCCACCAATTTCTCCACTGTTTTCACCATGACATCCATCTTGTTATCTGATGAAGATGAAGGCTCCTCTTCAACCCCTCCCCTCTTTTCAGCTTTCATTTTGTCCTTTTTGTTCAACAAATTTGCTTCTACTCTAACACAATTTCTCTGCATATCCTCCAAAGTGGTTGGATTCCTTTCTCTGAGCTGATAGGAAAGCTCAACATCAAATCCAACCCTAGAGAGTGTTTTATCTCATCAGGTTTTGAATTATATAGTTTATTAAATCTTCCTGAAAAAGCCTGAACTGATTCTCCTAGATCTCTCTTTAAGTTTTCATACTTAGCTAATATCTAGAGAGGGTTCTAAAACATGCAGCTGGAAGACTTCTAAACCATTTCTTGACCTCTCCCAAAAAATTCTAGGAAAAAAGTATCAATTTAGCATCCTCATGGTCTACCTCTTCTATTTATATGAAATATTATCAAGGTTTTATTGCAATGTAATAACTCCTGTACCATCGAACTGAGGCAAGTGCTAACCATAATTTAGTGGAAAATCATGTAATGGACATTATAGATTTAAGCGAGCATAGCGAGAAGCCATGACTATGTGAGATGGACTTGTACTAACTTTTGGGATCTGAGATTATCATGAGGAAGGTAAGGAGATTTCTGTTTGAACAACTGATGTGGAAGGAGGAGTAAAAAAAATAGAAACAATAAGAGAAAAACAAAATAGAATATTAAGTGGAGAAGAATCTATTGGGGAAGAAACTATTGGAACCTAATGCTAAAATTTGGAGGGCTTAGAGGTATCTTCTTGCAACTGATACACAAGATGTTCTAGTTTATTAAACTGTGTCGAAATATCCCTATTTGCTTCTGATACACTCTCTTTCTGAAAACGAATATGGGCTTTTAACTTAACCTAATCAAAGACTGTCTCTATTAGGTTGTTTTCTAATTTAGATCTAAATAAAATATCTTTCAAACATCAAATCAAACTGAACCTCATCGACTAATTTTACTCTTTCAGGGAGGGACAAGGATATTTCTATGAAATTGGTGTCTGTTTCTTTTGCAGGATTCTTCTTCCTAAATAAATTCTATGGACTGGTCAAGACCTTAGGTGGATTAGGATCTGGATGATGCCTAGTATGTATTCTTCTTTAAGCCATAATTTACTATAGAAAATGATTGCAGCTAGTTTTAGAATCACTAACAGTTGGGTAAATATCTAGCCTATCAGTCTTTAGTTCCCTGTCACCCTCATGAAATAGATTTGTCTCTAATAACATATTTTTCCTAGGAAATTTTCAACTCTCATTTCCCCGACAATGGAGCCATTATGTTAGCACTTCGTAATTCCTCCAAGCTAAGAAGAGGAACCCAAAGGTAAGTACAAACCACCTTAAAACTAGACTCTAGCCCTTCCAACTTCAAAGAGGCCTCTCTCTATATCATCTTTCAGTCACTTAGGTCTCAGGTTTGGTATTAAGATCAGAGAGGAATAATTTTAGCATTTTCAAGGTAGGGAAGAGAGAAAATGCATTGGGCATATGGTCATATGTAGTTGATGATATTTAGTGATATGATGGGGAAAATTAGGAAACCTTAGAGAGGGGCAAGGTAGGAAATCATTGTGGTGTTTTTTAATCAAATTCTTTATAGAGGTGGTGAGAAAAGGAGTAATGGAAATAATAACATCTAAAGCATCTAACTGAGGATGAATTGTAGATGTCACAATCGAAGAAAAACATTAAATGTTTAGTAAGTTATAATAGAGCACTTAACAGGGAATTCTGAAATAAATCTTGGCTTATCTAAACATGAAGAAATTACATTTAATGCTTGATTATAACAAAAGAGAAACCCACATATACAGGATAAAACATCACCATAAGAAATTGGCACATGAATCCTTGTAAAAGCTGACTTAAGCCTTCATCATTCATTGGAAATTTTCTGAAGATATACCATGCACAATGTTTTCTTTCTCTAACCCTAACCAACCATTTATTAATAAAAAATACATCATATATACATAAAACAAAATTATTTCCTTCCTTTATGAACTGAATTCCCCAAAAATATTTTAGTTTCTCTCTATAACAACGAAAATAGAATTAATTTCTAGAAACAAGGAAGTTGTTTTGACCAAAATAATCTTCAACAAATTACATTAAATTCCTACACAAAGATGGAGCTCGAACCTCCAATGTACTTCAAGACATTTTTCATGACCAAAAAAATTGGTTTGGTGAAGTTTAGACTCGAAATGAAAAGTCAAATCATTGACTATGTGGAAGCATAGCCCAGGCGCTACACCACTCCCTTCTTCAACAAAAATGCAACAATAGAATCATAATGAGTATATGGTTCGTCTACTTTTGATCATTTTATGAGCCTCTAAATTAGTAATGTATATGAAAAATTACCTAAAAAACATCAAATACCATTTGAAAAGCATCTTTTCATACCGCAAACCCTGCATACTTCAAAAACATCCCTACAGTAAAAGCACATCGCCTATGTGAAAGCGCAACGAAATTTACATTCAAAATTATGACTAGTGTTGAGGTCTTTGAGCATGGAAACCAACTAGCTGATGGTGTTGATAGTCTTATAAGCCTTTCTTAAGTTCCCACACACAAAAACGATGCCAAAACCTCAAATTTCTATTAGACCCTAATTTGTTGTTGATAGTAATGGAGCAATAATATGTACACTACTTCCTTTTCAAACCATCTCAATTGAAATACAAACCATCTCAATTTCCTTATCCATCTTTATTCAATTAGTGTACTCAGGAAAAAAGACAATAGGAAACAAAACTTCTTTAATTACATGTTAAGATTCAGAATTTAGCTACTTCAGCCAATAGATCAAGCTTTACTCTTTCTTTTTCTTGTATTTCCTGCAATGCCTCTTGCAACTATTATTTAGCAACCCTTAGCTCTTTCTTCAAGGTGAGATTTTGTTTGCAGATGTTCTTGAGTTTTCTGTGTAGGGGCAAAGTTCTTTTCAGCATATACTTAACATTTAACAATGTTGGCTCACAGATGTTCAAGTGGTCATGTATTTTCTTTTTGGCCCTTTCATCCTGCTTTCTAAGCTTAGTGATTTCACTTTGAGATTTTTTCAACTTCTTCCTTAGCCTATGGAAAGTGTGTTTCCCTTCATTCAACTCATCCTTCTTCCCTTCTTTCCTTGACTCTTCTTTGTGTAGCTGCAACTTCCTGGCTGAAGACCTAGTTACATGAATTCTTACTAATGAAGCCTCTAACTCTTGAATGTTCTCTGTTACTACCTTCTCTTTACCTTTGGACTTAGTTATAGATGGAGTTGTCTTCATCACTAGTTCTATTTCACCAATCTTAGGTGTATTTCCTAAAACAGTCTTCTTCAACTCCCTATTGTCATTTTATAGCTAGGAATTGACTAAGCGAGCTTTTTTGCAGTTGTTCCTGCAGTTTTGATATGTCTTTATCCTTATCATATGAAGCAACATCCTCTGGCATGATATCTAGAAATTTAGTTTCTTATTCAAGTATTTTCTCCATGTGAAATTTCTTCATAGTAGCTGTTTTGAGTGGCTTCTTAGGAGTGTCCAGCACCCCAGGAGAAAAATGAAGTTTCTTAGCTTTTTCTTGTCTGATGGGTAAACTAAAATTGATGGCCTTTTCACTAAGATTTCCACTTCTGGTTGAACATCCCTCTCCACAGATGAAGGTGTATCCTTTCTACTCCAAGGGCTAGTTGGAAATTCAGTTGTCAACTTGGATGAATCTATGAATTCCTACCATGTCTGATTTTTCTTTTTCAATTCTTCCACCACTAAAAATTTAGTTAGAGAGAAATGAAAGAGACTAGGCTCTACTTGAATTTTCTTACCTTGAACCTTATCTTCCATCTTACTAAGGCTTCTAAACAAATAGAAAGGCAAATTCAAAGGGATTTTTCCTGTGAAATGCATCAATAGCCTAAAATGATACTGATAAATTCTCCCAAATCTGCCTTCACAAGTGAAATATCTCTGGATGACCTTAAGAAGTTTGTTGTAGGGTTCTAGCAGATATTATCTAGGCACAATAGCTCCATATTCCTTGTTTTTGTATTTTAGCTTTAAGAAATCCATGTAGTTGGCTATGTCTAGAGGCATGCCCTTGAACCATTGTTCTCCTTGTAGAGGAATCTATGTAGTAGCTAAAATGGTGACATCTAACACTGGAAAACTCAACTCTCCAATATTAACATCTACCCCAGTGAAATTCAAAGCAAACTCTTTGGTCAGTTGAACACTATAACCTTGTATCTTCTCACAAAACCTGATGCAACCAGTCTGTTCAAAATAAACCCTAATTGTTGGATCTAATTTTATCAAGGACAAATATTGAGGTTCAAACCTAAATATGTCTCCCCCTTTATGCTTCTTCCTATATGCAGTTATCATGGCTCATAATGAAGGTAAATTATAAGGTTTTAAAATGCAATTATAATTTTTGACAACTTGCGTAGTAGGAAAGCACAACAACTATAGCAATTATGGAATTAGGATTTTAGATGAGTTCTCGTGGAAAAATTTGAAATAAAATCCCTACATTAACAAGTCTAGGAAGAAAAATCAACATCCAAACCCCAAATGAAATAGTTTGTTTCTTTTATTTACAATGGAAATTCAAATACACAAGCGCAAAAAGAAAGCACGACACATGAGGGAAACAATTTTCTTGATGTTTTAGAATAGCAACAACAATGTTGCGAGACTATAGACCACTTATAAGTAAATTTCAGGCCCTAGGATATAGGCAGTAAGAGAAATTTTGAATGTTTGACACAGGTAAAAAATAAAATGTAGCAACTGTGTGAAAGCACAGTAAATTCCCTAGGCAGAACAATGAAAACACAACGAGCTGTGAATTCGAGGTTTGCAAGGTCATATAAGCATTTTCTTTGATAGGTAAAGGAAAATTGAAAAACATACAAGATGAATAATTCAAGAAAATGAAGATTTGAAACCTGGAAGTGGTGATAACCTCTTAACCTTAAGAAGCACAACGATTGTGCCTGAGGGCAACAACTCCCCTAAAAACTTAGCGCAACAACTTCCTTTGGTTGTTCAGAATTATTTCAGTAGAAGAATGAATAAATCACCAGTCTTTTAGATACTAAAACAAGTTCTTAAAATCTCCAGTTGCTTCAAACCCGCCTTTAGGGGTCATCATTGCGATTTGAAACTTAAATGATGAAAGCATAGCAAAAGAGGATGTGCAACATGTCTCATATTCGATGCACTGAAGGGTGATGTCATAACATAATACTTGATTTGAAAATAAAAATGATTGGTTTGACATCACTATTTTGTGTCAATTATGAATGATAATGACCCACTACAATATTTGTTACTCATGACCTAAAATTTAGAAACCCAAACCCCTTTTTCAAACCATTGACAACTTAATTTTATTTTCCACTCAAACTGACACTAAGACTTGACCCCTATAACATCATAGGAAATATTTTACAAATTTACCAAATAATAGAAAATACTAAGCATACTTTTGACTACTATAATGTGGGACACTAACATGAGAGACTATTCCTATAACCACGATAATTGGGGAACCTGAGGCAATCTACATGATGAATCAATACCTCCTAAAAGACTAGACATTGCACATAAAGTTAGATCCAAACAGAGAAGTTGGGAACTCTTCTAGTGAATCACCAAGTGTTGTCACTGTTAAAAACACCCTTCAAATTTTGACCTATTTAAAATTTTGGAGCCTCCCTTTCGTCATGTAAGCTTTCATTTCTTGTTGTGAGAGTCATTCCATGCTTTCTTCCTAAGTTTCTAGGTTCCCTTTTGAAGGAATTCCAAGTATCATATTTTATTAAGGGAAGTGTCACTTTTTATGAAAGGAAGTTATCACACATTTTTAAGAGGCAACTATAGTGCTCTTTCTTGTACTAATGGATTCTATGTGTCATAGGGATATCCATTGGAATCATTTCCAAAATATTGTGCACTTTTTTATCGCATTCGACACTTGTGTCGCAAAGTGTATCTTAAGTGTCGCAATTGGAGGCAAGTGTCATTTTACTATCATTTCCATGGATACATGTTGAATTTTAGTGTTAAGAGTTCCATTTTCATGCTATTGATTATCTATGAGTGTGTGATCATGTTTAAGCCTTCATACATGTTCTGATCTCACCTTTCTGTCTAACTAATCCCACACTTAGTTAATTTATGAAGTGTTCTTGTATTCATAACTTTCTTGACCAACCATCCATCCTATTGCCTTCTTGAACTGTGCACTACATAATCATAAGCCCCAGTCAGCCCCTATAATTGAACCCCTTATTCATAGATAACTAAGAAAACTATTGGACACTCAGATCATATTCAAAGTTCATCATTCTACCTGGGTTTCAACTTTCATTTCTTTTAGAAAGAAGTCTGAAGAGATATGCTTATGTGTTGATTTCCATAACCTAAATCAAGCTTTAGAGACTTATAATTATCTCATACCATCTATGGAGAAGATACTGTATAGAGTATCTGGGTTAGAGTTGTTATCACTATTAGATGGTTTTTCTGGATACAATCAAGTTCTAGTAGGGGAACTCAACAAATTAAAAACTAGTTTAAGAAATAAATGGGGTACATTCGAGTTTTTGGCAGATGCGTTTTTTACTCATCAATTTTAGTGCTAATTTCATGTGCACTATGGACATCATGTTTTGATTTTTGATTGGAAAAAGTGTGGTTATATACTTATATGATGTTACAGTATTTTCAAAGACGAGATATGATCACTCTCACCATCTAAGCCAAATTTTTGAGCGATGTTGGAAATACTATATATATTTAAATCCTAGGAAGAGCATCTTCAAAGTGTCCTAGGGTAACCTCTTGGGACACATTATATACAAGGGCATAATTAAAGTGGACCCAAAGTTGGTCAAGGTTATTACTTGGATTCACTTTCCGTTGAGTAAGAAATCCATGCAATCCTTCTTGGGGAAAATTAACTTCCTTCATAAATTCATCTTAGATTATGTACAAATAACTAAGCCATTACAAGAGATGATTAAGAAGGATGTATCCAAAATTTGGGATGAAAGAGAGAAATATTCCTTCACATAGATTAAGCAAGTGATTTTAAATGCTCTAGAATTATATAATCCATATTTTAACAAATATTTATTGTTGTATAATTTTACTTCTAACACATTTCTTGTCGTCATTCTTACGCATAAGTACAATCAAGGAAATGAGTAGCCCATATATTTTATGAGTGCTAGCTTACATGGATCCAAATTTCATTATCCCGCTATATATAAGAAAGTTTATGTAATATATAAGTTGTTGAAGCCCTTTAGGCCTTATATCTTTAAAATTCATGTTATCATATTTGAGCCTCACCCAGTGGTTAGATCTCTCTTTGTTCAAAATCAGTTGGGTGAGAGGAGCGTGAAATGGATGACAAGATTTCAAGAGTATGATCTATACTTTAATCCAGTTCATACAATTAAATTCCATGGTCTTTGTCAGCTTTCAGCATAATAAGTTAATTCGCCAGAAGAAGATTCTTCTAGATGGGAATAAGAAATCGAAATGTACAATGTTGAAAAAGTTACCCTTATAGATGCAACCCCATCTTTGTACACTGACTTATGCCAGTACCTAGATCATGGAACCTTTCTCTATCAATGAAACATAAGTGGTCTATTTGACTTAAATCTCTATCTTATCAGCTTGTGCATGGTGTTCTTTACTGAAAACACCATAATGGTGTTCTTCTTAGATGGCTGGAAACATAAGATTCAGAAATGATGTTGAAAGACCTTCATGATGGGCCAACTATTAGAGACTATGCAGGTGACACTACTCCTCATAAAGTCAAGTGGGATGGTTATTATTGGGCCACATTATTCAACAATGCACATTCCTAGGTCCATAACTATTTTGTATGTCAAAGATGTGTTGGTCGAGATAAGAAGTGAGACGCCCTATTGCAGCCCATTGTTGTTGAAGAACCTTTTCAATAATGAGGATAGCACGTTATTGGTGAAATTTTTCCACATTCATCAAAGTAATACCAATATATCATAACTGCTACATATTATTTCACTCAGTGGGTTGAAGTATTTTCATTGAAACAAGTGAAAAAGAAGGAATTCATCCAATTCCTCAAGCAAAATATCATCGTCAGGTTCGATGTTCCTACGCCACTTATTTTCAATAATTCAACGTACTTTCCATCACTCAAGCTTTATGATTTTCCATTAGAGAATGGTATTGTTTTAAAGTTCTCATCTAAATGCTTCCCTCACGAAAACGATTTAGTCGAGTCTATTAATAAGAATTTAATTTGTTTCATTAAGAAAAATGTTATAGGCCATTTTATTGCATCTAATCAATAGGCCTACAAACTAGATCATCATAATCCCTACAAAAATCCCTAAGAATGAATCTCACAAATCCATAAGTCTATGGGCTTAACTGCTTCATTTCAATGCTTTTAACGCCAAGCACACCCTGGCCCTTTAGGGACTTGTAGTTAGCAATAGGTTGTCCATTTCTGTACCTACTTTGATCAGTAGTAGGTTGTCCCTTATTGGGGGAGCGCTGATTCTAGAAATTCAAAAAAAAAAAATTGCTAAGCTTCCTCTTTGAGAAGCTTCCAAGAGTTGTTACAACCATTTACCTTGGATAAGAACTTCGAAACCTATCTAATCCTAATTTGGATATTTCACCTTTTATCCCTTGAGCTCATCCTCCCCTCCTAAGTGTATCTTAAGCCTATATAGGTAAATGGATACGAATTACTTAACTACCACACTCTCCTATAACTATACAACCATCTATAACATCAGGGTTGGATTTTGGAGACTTATCACACCCTCATGTTGTTGCTTTGATCCTAAGAGAGTTATCATTTCCATGCATTAGGGTGACATTGAGGTGTGCCTTGTGACAAGGAAGGACAAGAAATCTTGGGGAGATCTCTACAAGATCAACTTTCACTTTCAGTTATAAACTTTGTCCCTTTCATATTAATACAAAGAGTATATAATTTTCTTATATGTGATATGTTATGTTTACATTCATATATTTCAATGCTATGTTGATCCATTCAATAGAGTGATTCTATAATTCTACATAGATGTCATAGATCTTTGGCTTGCATTGATTATTTGTGAAATTTCTAATTATAGCAATCAGAGATAGGATTGGAGCTTACAAGCCAAGAAGAGAGAGGGTCTTGCGACGGTTCATAGGTAAGCATCTTTCCATTCTCCAATTTCTCTATGGAAAACTTCATAGTTGTTTATTTTTTTTGTTCTAGATCAGGCCACTAGGTCTAGGGAAGATACATCTATTAGCAATCATAGAGTTCGTATAATAAATTGATGACTCCATTGGGGATCGATTCATTCCCTTAGTGGTTTAATTATCCCTTGTACTTGTTTCACCTCTCAAACAAGCTTCGATTTCCTCACTCAGTATGAATTGACCCTAGGATGACCTTTCATTGAGCTACATTTGATTTTTTGTGTCAAAAACTAGCTTTTCCTTAATAAACACTCCCCTTGGTCTGCTAATAGAGCGTTGCAATGCTCCCTATCCTTCTCTTCACCTGAGTTACAAAGCACTGGTAGCCTATCTACCCCTGCACTAACCCATGTTTCATGCAAAAAATTGCCCTTTTGTGCCTTGCTCTCTAATTTTCTTTGGTCCAAATTGTTTTCCTTGTGTCTCTGAGTGTGTCCCTGTCTCTTTGAATCTAATACAACACTTGATTTTTGTGAAATTGAGTGAATTTTCCCTTGGTCATTATTCAAAGGTTTTCTTTAGTTTTTTAACAATTTTTGAGTTTTTCTACTTTTAGTTTTGCAAAATAAATTCCCTCTCAATTGTTGAGGGGGTCTATATTGGGTATGAATGTTAATTGCCTCTCAGTGTCATCACCTTTTTTTATAAGATTTTGTTTCTTTCTTTCTTTCTTCTTGTCAATTTAGGTTTATATGCATAGATTAATTGTTGAATTTGAAATGTGACTTTTACATTACAGTTAAAGTATGTGTGGTTATTTTCATCAACAATCAAGTTTCATTCATATGTTTCTTTGAATTTGAGACATTAAAATAAAATAAAATAAAAATAATTATTTGGATTGCATATAGGGCTTTGATTTTTGTTGGAATATTGAATTTGATAAGATCTATTATTGCATCATTTGTTTGTTTCCCTATTGATTGATTTCTTCTTCCCCTGCTTAGTTAGGCCTTTAATTGTTAAAAGGAAAATGAAAAGAGTTATTTCCTTCATATTAGTTGCATCATAGGTGTGTTCAAGTGACATCGAGTTTTGAGCCCTGAAAGCAAAACATAATTCAAGATCAACTCTAAAATTCACTCAATTAACCCAAGTATCATTTGAAACTTAACATAAAAATATAGAGGTCTAGGCTAGATATGTGCTCAGGCATCTATAAACATACGAGTTGTCTTTTTTTTCCAGTGTTGCATCAGACCATTCTCCACGTACCTACGGGTATATTGGATGATTCCCCATGCATGAAAAGTATATGGGAATGCTTTAATCATACGGTTACGCATTAGATAACACTACCATAGATTGCACTTCCATGTACCATAAAGTATATTTTGGAGTCCACCATGTGTTGTTATCCATCCATACAAAACCTAGTAGACTTCCTTGTACATTGTGATATATAGAACACAACATTAAGGGAGATTGCATTCCTGTACGTAAATTCTTGGTTCACCAAGTTGGTATATTGCAGTTCACAGTTACTTGGTAAACCCTTTTGCCAAGTTACCCCTGTTTTGTTTTATTTTGTGTCTTTAATTTCTAAAATCAATTAATTGATTGTGGAACAACATCCTTATCGTAGAAAAACTCCTTAGTAGATATTAGGTTGAGACTAATGGAAACAGTACCTGAGTCTACCAATGAAGGAAACTGCTCTGATAAGAATCCTGGTTCTTTTCATTCTTTTGAAAATACAGGTGCTCCTTATATGGCAACATTTTCCCTTCTTGGATTTACAATTGGTTTGCCAGTTTGGTTATTTTCGACCTCTTTGGTTTCGAATGTCCAAACTGCTTCTCTACCAAGTAGACTTCCACATGAATAACTTCAAGCTTAAGTTGATCCTAAATTTATCCCTTCAGCTTCTTCAGTTGTTGTTTCTTCATCCCTTTCTTCCTCCTTGCCTCGTGAAATTTTTGATTCTAGTAACCAGGAGGATAAGAAGAAGAAGACGCAAAATAAGTAGTGGGGAAACCAAACAACCATTGTTACGGATGAAACTAGTATGGAGGAACCTTCTAATCAACCCCACAAAGCTAAATTCCCTTGAAAGTTATGTAAGGGTGACCACCTTCTTAGAGAATGTATTGGTAGTCCCAAGGTATTAGAAGTGTGGTCCACCAACTCACATCGGCCTTTGTCATCAACCTCCGGAGATCGTGTTGGTGACAAACCATCCACTAGTGAAAGTAAGGTCCAGGGAAGAAGGGGAAAGTCAAGTTCCCCTGTATATTATGTGAAGGGAATCATCCTATTCACCTTTTTCCTTATATGAATGAAGCCTCAAACATGTTAGAAAACCTTACAGCTTCTCAAACTCAATTTCCAGATGGTTACCGAAATGTTTCCCCTAATTCGCCACAAGTTGATGAAGGGATTGATCAAAAGCTGTCTCCAATAAATCCCACTCTCTCTGAGCATGCATCCCATGAGTCTATTCCCGACCAACCATTGGTTAATAAAATGGTTGACTCGATTCCACCTTCAGTTGATTGTACCATTCCCTTAGAGAGTGAGTCTCATACCTCTCAAGTTCTTCTTGTTTCTTCATATTCAAAAAAACATGGGGGAAATCCTCCCTTTCCAATGAAACAGGGGGAAGCTCCTCCCATTCCCATGACATAAGGGGGAGTTATTCAATTCCCATCATACAGGGGAGCAATTATTACATTCCCATAACATAAGGGGCCAGTTCTCCCATTCCCACAACATCCCCTCCAAGTAGTATGGTCACTTCCTTTAATTAGATTCGACTGGCAGGATATCTTCTTCATCCTTATGTGCCCTAGTATAGGCTTATAATATTCCCATATCTAGCATATTCATAGAAAAAGGTATTGACCAATAATGGTTGGGGAAATTGGGAAAATGGGATACTCCAGCTACTATGGCAGTGAGTCACTCTTGAACATGACACTCTTCCATTTTATCTTTGTGTTTGTTGGATTGGTAAATCTCCTTGTATCTTGGTTCATCACACCATTTAAAAGCCTTCATTTTTGGTTTTGGGTCAATGCTGCCAACTCCATTCAATGTCAATGATATGTTCGATAAAATTCATTTAGTTGATATCTACTACAATACTCTAAACCATCATTCCATGTCTTTCGTTCATGTACTAGTTCCACATCAACATCATTCTGTCTGAAATCACGATACCATTTAATGTTACTGATGGGGGATACATCAAGGTCCTCATGCACTGTGTCACTTCCCGTCAACGTCAACTATTTATCTAGGAAGCTGACTTATAAAATCTTCCTTCATTACCTTGGAACTTGTGTACATCAATGACAAGTTTCCTTGCTCTCAGCGATAGGCTTCCATCATTAGCCTTTGATCAACAGATCTTGTGTGGTGTTCGAATTCCACTCATTCATTCACACCATACGTGATCTGAAAACTTGAGAGCACTTAAACACTTATAAAGAATGTATTTTGAATAACCATATCTGCTTGTAAAATTAAGTTATAATTAATCCATAAACAAGTTCATTTCATCATAAACTTTTAATTTAAAATGCATGTAAAATAAATTCATCAAACCATGAATAAACAAAATATGGAAAACATCAAGGTTGATAATGGATTTCACCCCCTCCACTGGGCTACGCATCTGGATTTACCTCCAACAAGTCAAATCTTTTTTATTCTCTTTCTGAAATGAGGAAGATGTCCAATGCTCTTTTACAAAAGGTTAGCCAAACCTAGAGTTGTATTCTACACAAAGGAGTTCAAGACTTGTACATACCAACAAATCCTATGAAATATCTTTTCGCTCACCAAGCTCTCGAAAGAAAATGAAGCCTTCAAAGACTTCTCAAAAACTCTCTGAATATTTCTTCTCCAAAACTCTCATACCAGATAAAGTACATAGGAGGGTTTTATATAGATTTTAAGACCCTAAAACAAAGGAGAGAATATCTCCTTAGATCCCCTACTCCAAGGGGAAAATAACTCCATAAATTCCTTAAAACATTCTCCATGAGATTTATGTGGAGTTGTTATCACTCCAGGAAAATCTCCTAGGTTGTAGCTCGAAGATGCCTGGTAACATATAAATCTTCAGTATTGTTCTCTGAACTATTGGAATGGATTAAGGTTTGGATCAAGTTAGATGACTATTTCAACTCTTTCTTCACTCTAGACATGCATTAACACCTTCAGCTTGACAAGGCATTAGACCACTAATGCTCAATAGTTTATAGATTGAATGGATAGATGGAGAATACTGATTGTATCAGCAGATGCATATATAAACATATATGAATGGCTAGCTACAAAAAGTAAATGAAACTTGCAAATCTAATTTATCAACATAAAGATAAGATGACAGTTATTTGGCATTAGACACAGAAGAAAACATGAATAACCTATTCAAGTGAAAGCTTAGAACAGAGGAGAAGATGGAAATTGAACATGTAACGTCAAAAGAAGCTTGTATTACTGGAATGAAGACGAGATGCTGAGAGGAACAGAGTATCCACAGTCTCCAAAAGTTGAACCCCTATTCCTTCTAACTTTCAGCCATTTATAGGCTTTTTACAATGCTCTTAGGCTCTCTAGGGCTCGAGATGTCTTAATCTTTCCCCTCTGGCTTCTAACTACATGATGCCATAATTAGACAAGCATGAACACAGGGGATCTATTTCTAACAAACACAGTAACCAAATTCTAGTCATTTTGCCATGTTGTCAGGTGGCTCACACATGCTGTGATGTTCCATGATCATTTCTATTAATTCGACTGCATCGTGCTGCTGTTTTTTCCCCTTTCGGCCATGGATTCTGTTATTTCAGTTCAACTATCCGACTATCACAAACACTGACAGAGCCAACAACTTTCCTCCCCGGGTGACTGATGGGAAGCGGGGTACGAGGGCATATGGGCCGTTGGATGGGATGGATCGATAGTCAGGATGGTGGTCAGGTGGCGGAGGATGAACTATGGTGATGGTGAACAAGGGCCATTTGATCGAGAGAAATGGACAGAGGAGATCTAACGCAAGAGGCCTGAAGTCGTGGCGAGAGCGGAATAAGTCCGAGCCGTCGAGTCTCAGATGAGAAAATCAAACGACTATCGGGTGGAGGAGGTGCTCGAAAGATAACGCCCGAGAGCAGTTTTACCCAAGCGGGAAATGGTTTACATCGGGCGGTCATCGAGTGGTAAGCGGTAAAGGTCAGAGCCCGCCCGATTCCATTCATCAGACACCATGTAGCAGTGGAGGAGAGAGAGGAAACTGCCTTTATTGGGTGGGTATCCCTCTCGCTTGTTGCCCACGCAATATGCATGATAGTCATTAGATGTGGCAGGAATGATCTAACGGTGATGATTGATCGAGCATGTCTCGTCAATCGAGTGAAGTGCGGACCGTTCGATCAGTGGGAAGATCGACGACGGGGGGCGCAAAGGTATAGGATGTCCTTGAGCAATGTGCAAAGGGCGCGTGTGGGCGAAAAGGTAAGGTTTTTGGGCAAAAAAATGGGCTAATTTTCACAAGGCCAAGGTGAAAGTGGGTTTTGTTAGGATGTGAGGGTTAGGTTAGGATATGAATGGACGTGAATGGGAGTGGAAGAGTGAGGAAAGTGGGGTGATGAACCATGTGGGAACCTTTCCACGACAGCAAAATAGACCATTTCCTTCCTTTAGCCTTAAAAATAGCAGTGCTGCACCTTAGGGCTAACACTGGCTCCTTCTGGGGATGAAAGCCTCCCTATGAGGTTTCAAGAACTACAGACTACTGTCTTTCCAGTAAAAACCAAAACAAACTTATCTCCTAGTGTTCCATTGGTCATGGAGTTTATTTTCATAAAAACAAAAACTGAAAAACCTATTACAATATTAAGGCCTCAAAGCCTCATATGAAGTAAATTTTCAAAAACTGCCCATTGACTAGGCCATCAAAAACACCTTCCCCCTCCAAATTGTGCAGAATGAAAGTATTGTTCATCTGAACTTGAGAAATGAAAAATGGTCTTGTCCATAAGGCATCGAATTTACCATGGTTTCCCTTCTTTTCCTTCAATGCATCCCATTTGAGAACCCAGTCACCAACCTGAAAACTGTCCACCTTTTCCTTTCTATCAAAGTTTTCTTTGATCTTCTTTTGATGAATTCTTGATTTCTTAACCAGTTGTTCTCTGATCTGCTGTAATTTAACCAAGTTACTCATTCTCCTTGCCATGTCATTCTCTTCATCCTACTCTTCTTGCAAGAATTTGGCCACAGGGAGAATCAGCTGGATAGGAAAAATAGCATCAGTGCCATAAAAAAGCTTGAATGGGGAATTTCCTATGGACTTCTTGTTGGTAACCCTACCAGCCCACAGTGCAAACTTCAACTTGGAATCCTAGCTCTTTTTGTTGTCCTCCAACATTTTTTTGATTATCCTTACAAAACTCTTGTTAGATGATTCTACCAGGCCATTGCCTTGAGGATAATATTAGGTAGAATGCACCAACTGAATGCCCATGTATTCACACATGTCTACCAATTCTTTTTCCCTGAAAGTTGTTGCATTATTAGTGACTAGTTTGGTTGCGCAACCAAATCTAGTGAAAATATTCTCATTCAAGAATTTCACGATAGCTTGATGATTAGCATTCTTTGTGGGTATAGCCTCAATCCACTTGGTGAAATAATCAGTGGCTACCAAGATCCATTTATGCTGGCCACTGGAATGTGGATTAATCTCACCTATGAAGTCCAAGCCCCACTGCTGGAAGGGACCATTGGTGTGTACTGGCTTCAAGGGCAGATATTTTAGTTCTTGTCTTCCTGCAAACCTCTGGCATTTGTCACAAGACCTCACAAAAGAAAACGCATTAGAGAACAGAGTAGGCCAATAATACCCAGCTCTTAGGATCTTGTGGGCTGTGGTTTTCCAATAATTATGTCCTCCACAGATGCTAGAATGGAACTGGTGCATGACTTCCACAGATTGTCCCTTGTCTAGACATCTCAAGAGGATCCCTGATGGGTCTCTCCAATAAAGCAGGTTTTTATTAATGCAGAATTTCGCTTATCTGAGCTTAATGGCCCAGGCTTGACTTGAGCTATGCCCTGGAGGGACTTCTAGCTTCTGCAAAAAATGAACTATACTGGAATATCATTTACAAGTGGCTAGATTTTCAGCCAAAGACTGATTCTACTCTTGCTCTTCTATTGCTTCCTCTATCTGCTCACCACCTGAATTTGAACTCATGCAATTTATGTCTAGCAAACTGCAGTTTTCCTCAGCCATGAGCTTAGCCAAGCCCTGTCCTTTGAGCAGCTTGGTGGGCTTCACCTTTATGTTGAACTCTATGAATTTTGCAATTCATTTAGCTCTCTTTCCATCAATATCTGGCTGAGTCAGGACATCTTTTACTGATGCTGAAGGTACATATGCAACCACCTTGGAATGCAGAATATAAATTTTGAATAGAACTGCTGCAAGTGTATCATAAGAGGAAAAAGAGAAGATATAAAACTCCTTGGTGTAATTTGGACTGATTAGAGTGGGAACTTCCATTATATATTGTTTGATGGATTCAAAAGAGCTTCTTGCAGCATCTGTCCATTTTATTTCTGATCCTTTCTTTAGCATGGAGGTGATGTGCTCCACTAGCTTTGCAAAGTTTGGAATGAACCTCCTTACAAAGTTAATCTTAACCAGGAAAAATTGAGTGTCCCTTTTTGACCTTGGGATGGACAATGTCTGAATTACTTGAACCCTTGCTGGATCGATCTTCACAACTTTGGTAGAAACAATATGTCCCAGAAGTTTTCCTTATTCTAGAGAAAATTGTGACTTCTTTGGGTTCACAGAAATTCCAAACTATTTGCTCTTTAGAAACGCCTTCATCAAATGCTACAAATGGTCCTTGTGACTGCTTGAAAAGACTGTTATGTCATCAAGGTAAATAAGGACAAACTTGTCCTTCTCTCCTACAAAGGATATGTCCATGGCCCTCTGAAAAGTAGCCCAAGCATTCATCAGTCCAAAAGGCATCTTGGAGTACATGAAAGTGCCCCAAGGAGTAGTGAAGGCGGTCTTTTTGTGATCTTTTGGATGTACAGCAATTTGATTGTAACCTGAAAATCCACCTAAGAAAGACATGCCTCTAGCCCCTGAAACTTTTTGCAGCAAGTGTTCCATCTTAGGCAAGGGGTACTTGTCTTTTCTAGAGCATTTGTTCAGATTCCTGAAGTCAACACAAAGTCTGATTTCTCCATTCTTCTTTCTCACTACCACAAGGTTAGCTATCCACTTTGAATACCTTAGGGGAACTATGATCTTGGCATCCAACAGCTTCTTGATTTCCTTTTCAATCAAAGGAAATAAGAGAGGGCTGATAGGTCTTAATTTTTGCTTACAAGGGATGGTGTTCTTCTCCAGTGGAATCTTATGATGAATGATAAGGTCTGCATCTCCAAACACCTTTAGACCTTTGATGCCCATTTCTTTAGCAACGTTTAAGCCCAATACCAAGGCTTCGTACTCTGCTATGTTGTTTGTGACCTGAAAAGTTAACTTGAAAGATAAATGAATGCATTCTTGCGTGGAGGACACAAGGACTACACTTGCCCCTGCAGCTTCCTTAGAGAAAGCTCTATCAAAGAACATGTCCCAAATCTATGGGCCTTCTTCCTCTGTGATCTGGCAAGCCGGTTTCCTAAGCTGCATGGAGGCCAACTGGGATTCTTCAATCTGAAGAATACAGACTCCAAAATCAGTGTCGAAAACATAGATGGGATGATTAGTGGGATTCTTTTCATCACTGATGATATAAGCCAACTGAGCTTCTCTGTATAAACTCCTACTCTCACCTCCAAAAACTGGGACAGTAGCAAAGGACAAATCATTTTGCAATGTTCCACCTAATCTCTTGATCCAACCTCTGGAAAGAAACATGCCAAACTTGGGGGGTACATATGCTACCAAAACATCCATCATCATGCTCTTCATAGGTAGTTGAGACAAGGTGATGGCTAGGTCTTTGATTAATCCCAAACATTTCACTTTTCTACTGTCAAAAGAAAATAGGTCATGATAAGGCTTGGTAATGTCAAGACCCAATTCATCCATGACAGCCTTGGGCATTACATTATGGCTGGCTCCTGTGTCCAGAAGGCAATTGTGAAGGATTTTGTCATGAATAGTCAAAGAGACATAGAATGATGGGGAGCTATCATCATAATTTTCAATCATTGGGCTGAGAACAACAGCTGGTTTGTCATCTTGCAGATTTACATAGTCAGTGGAGGCTTGGATGGAATTAGGCTCAAGGGCCTCGAGGATAGATCTTTTGAAGGACTCATTCTTCACTAGTTCATTTAGAGGTATAAGTATTCTTAGCTTCTGAATTTCCGATTGAAAACTGAAAGGAGAAGGAGACTTGTCAAGGCCTCTTACCTCGTGAGCTAGAGCTTTGAGGATGATGAGATCAACTGCCAATCGTTTCTGCTTATTAGCTTGTTGTATCGCAGGGACAGAAGCTCTCTGAACAGGAGTTTCCTTGACATTATTCATCTTTGACTACAAATCATATCGGTGCTGATCATCAGTTTGTAGAACAGCTCCACCATCCCACTCTTGGCTGATCTGGTCATTGAATAATGACTTTTCATAGGCAGCTAAGGTCAAAAAGGAGGCACTGCCTTTGTCTTCCATACAATGGATCTCATCATCTTCATCAAACTTCTCCTCTTCCATGACTACATTTTGAAAAGGGGTCTTCACCCTTTGGTCTTCATTAGCATCTTTGCTTCTTTGCAAAATCTGCAACTGCTCATTAGCTCTTCTATATGAATTTGGATTTCTAGGAGAAAAGGTATTAGGAACTCTTCCTTTCCCAGGGTGCTACTCAACCTTTAATTTGGAGATTTCAGAGGCTAATGACTCTATCATCTTTGTCATTTTATCTATCCTGGGATCTGAAGATGATGAAGATTCGCCCCTATGTCTCCTTCTATCAACATTCCCCTTGAGCTTCTCTGTAGCCATGATGTTTGATTCTACTTCCAAGGCTACATTCTGCATATCAGCCAAGGTAGCACATCATCTCTCCCTCAATAGTAGACAGAAGTCAAAATCAAAGGCATTGGGATAGGTGAGTTTATCAAGTAGTGGTGGGTTTTACTTCAGCTGGTATCTTGCTATACATGAAATTAAACCTCTTATTAAAATCAGACAACAACTCATCATTTTCCCTCTTTAAGTTCCCAAACTCGGTGTGGTAGTAGAGTAGATCCTTCTTATCCACCCAATGCTTTAGGAATACATCATCTAAAGCCTCAATATCTGCTATAGACCTTGGGGTCAGTTCTATGAACCATTTTCTAGCCTCTCCATCTAGGCTTTGGACAAAGACTCTCATCCACACATTATCTTCACTAATGTCTAGGTTATCAGCATAGCTATAGAATGATTCAAGATGTTCCTCAGCTCTAACACCTTTAGTCCCCGTGAACTTAGGCATATACTTCTGATATTCTCTAGTAGGCATGGCATTCATAGGAGTGGATAGTACTAAAGGTCCACACCTAGCCGCTATGATTCTTTCCATTTTGGTAGGTGCTTGTGGTCCTACCATAGTTGTGGTGGCTACAAGGGTACTAGAAGTCTGAATGACAGAGGGTTGAGGAGTGACTGATAAGATTAAAGGAGTATGATGAATAGAGGAGAGGTTTCCTTTAGGCTTACAATAAAGGAAGAACCTAAAGAATAAGGAGCTCTATGACTCTCTGAGATTTTTTATTTACTGCTAGTATTAGATGTTATACTCTCAACATGTATTTGCTCTATTATAGGATTTTCTTGAAGAGATATAGAATATTGTTTAGAACTACTTGAACCTGATGCTCCTTTCTGCAACGCATTTCTTTCTTTGATGATTCTTTCAGGGTCAGGTACTAGGTCAACTTGTGTATTCTGAGGATTTCTCCGAGTATGCCTCCCAAACTAAGCCAGAACTATGGAGTGGAGTCACCAAGAGGTTCGTCCTCCAGTAGAGTCGCCAGATAGATGATTACAACCCAAATAGTGTCCAGACTTTGTCTATCATCAAAGCTGGATCTATGTAGCCCCACAAGGAAGTTGAGCTTCAATATCCTCTCCCCAGCAACGGCGCCAATTATGTTATCACTCCAGGAAACTCTCCTAGGTTGTAGCTTGGAGATGCCTGGTAACATATAAATATTCAATATTGTTCTTTGAACTATTGTAATGGATTAAAGTTTGGATCAAGTCATATGACTGTTTCAACTCTGTTTTCACTCCAGACATGCATGAACACCGTTAGCTTGACAAGGCTTTAGACCACTAATGCTCAATAGTTTATAGATTGAATGGATAGATGGAGAATAATGACTATACCAATAGATGCATACATAAACATATATTAATGGCTAGCTATAGAAAGTAAATGAAGCTTGCAAATCTAATTTATCAATGCAAAGATAAGATAACAGTTATCTGGCATTAGACACAAAAGAATACATGAATAACCTATTCAAGTGCAAGCTTAGAACAGAGGAGAAGATGGCAATTGAACATGTAACGGTGAAAGAAGCTTGTATTACTGGAATGAAGATGAGACGCTGAGAGGAACATATTATCCATAGTCTCCAAAAGTTGAACCCCTATTCCTTCTAACTTTTAACCATTTATAGGATTTTTACAATTCTCTTGGGCTCTCTAGGGCTCGAGATGTCTTAATCTATCCCCTCTGGCTTCTAACTACTTGATGCCATAATTAGACAAGCATGAGCACAGAGGCTCTATTTCTAACAAACACAGTAACCAAATTATGGTCATTTCGCCACGTTGTCAAGTGGCTTGCACGTGCTGTGATGTTCCATGATCATTTTTGTTAATTTGGTTGCATCGTGCTACTATTTTTTCCCCTTTTAGCCATGGATTCCGTTATTTCAATTCAATTGTTCGACTATCACAAACACTGACAGAGCCAAGAACTTTCCTCCCCGTGTGACTGATGGGAAGCGGGGTACGGGGGTATATGGGTCTCTGGATGGGATGGATCGACGGTCAAGATGGTGGTTATGCGGCGGAGGGTGAACTACAGTGATGATGAATGAGGGCTGTTGGATCGAGAGAAATGGATGGAGGAGATCGAATGTAGGAGGCTTGAAGTTGTGGCAGGAGCGGAACAAGTCTGAGTGAGATCTTAGATGAGCAGATCGAATGGCTATCAGGTGGAGGAGGTGCTCGAAAGATAACACCCGGGAGCGGTTTTACCCAAGCGGGAAATGGTTTACATCGGGTGGTTATCGGGTGATAAGTGGTAAAGGTTAGAGCCCACCCGATTCCATTCTTCGGGCACCATGTAGCAACAGAGGAGAGAGAGGAAACCACATTTATTGAGCGGGATCCCTCTCGCTTGTTGCCCGCGCGATATGTGCGACAACTGTTAGATCTGGCAGGAATGATCTAACGATGATGATTGATCGAGCATGTCTTGTCGGTCGGGTGAAGTGCGAACCGTCCAATTAGTGGGAAGATCAACGGTGAGGGGCGTGGAGGTATGAGATGTCCTCGAGCAATGTGCAAAGGGCACGTATGGGCGAAAAGGTAAGGTTTTCGAGGCAAAAATGGGTTAATTTTCATAAGGCCAAGGCGAAAGTGGGTTTTGTTAGGATGTGAGGGTTGGGTTAGGATATGAATGGACATGAATGGGAGTGGAAGAGTGAGGAAAGTGGGGTGATGGACCGTGTGGGAACCTTTCCACGACAGTGAAACAGACCATTTCCTTCCTTTAGCCTTCAAAAATAGCAGTGTTGCACCTTAGGGTTAACAGGAGTGAATCCCTCAAATCCACCTATCAAGGACCTTATCCAAAACTCAAGGGATGAGAGAAATCCGATAAGAATCTCAGCATCAACATAAATTTATAAATTGATTTTTGAGTAAAATCCTCTCATAATTTCAATTTTTATTTTACAAATTTTAAAAATTAAACTATGAGCACTTCCATATGAAGCTCAAAAGCCCATTACCTAGGATTAAATGAATTTTTCCTTTTCCATGGTACTCATTGGAAAATGTGTCATGGTCCTCCTAGATCATACCTCCCCGCGGAGGAAAGATTTTGGTCCACCAAAAGCTCAAGAAGTTGAAGTTAATTCTGATTTCAGGGTATTGATTTTCTGCAAAATTAGATAAATTTCATAGAATCTGCTCGTGCAACTTTGCCTCTGTCTACAATTTCCTGCATATATCTACAATTGAATTGAATCCATTTATATCATAACTCCCTAGATAAAAATATAGTGGATAATTCTGAGCTGCATTAGTAGACTTCTACGTAGCCTTTACAACTATGTGTAGTCTAGAACTCTGGCCTCATTTGGCATGTATAATGTGCAGCATATAATAACATGCACCATGAGAATGAGAAAAGTTGTGGCCTTAACCATAGAAATGACATTTTTTTCATCTCACTCGATCCTGTCATATTTTGTTATGAAACTATTGGCACCATAGGAAATTGCAATAGTTTATGGGCCATTTTATCATATAAAAATATGCTCATCTCTTCAATAGTGGCATCCAAAAATTTTTTATCTCCTTATTTTGGCCTTCAGCACTCTTCAAGTTCTTGAGAATTTTCATTGTGACCTCTTGTTCAAATGAAAGATCAACTCATGATATGTCAAAACCTCCGTCTTGATGATTCGACGATCGATCTGAACATAAAATCATTTAGCATGATTGTGTTCTAGCCTTAGTTGATCACGACTCTTGACTTTTATATTCCGTACAATGAAATAAAATCCACATCCACCAAGGAATTGCCAAAGGCCAAATGACTATGAGGAGTATTTCCTTTAGATTGAATCTTTATTCATCAATTTAATGGCATTCAACTGAGTTGGTGATGATGCTACACTTTAAAGAAGACCAATATATCTTGACATTCCAGAAGCCTAGAGAAGCCATTTCTACTTTTAATTCATAAATAATGGAAAAATGTTTTGTTCATATGAATCTTTAATATGCTAATATAATTACCAAGGATATCATAGTTGCATGTCATGATGGTGTCACTAGTATTACAGATGGCCCTTGCATAGTCGAGTCTGAGAAACATTATCCACACTATTTGAGAGTAGTGTCCACACTTCTCAGTGCTATCGCACAAATGAGTTTTATGGTTGAATGTTTTTTTATCGTTGATGCATGCAATGTTTGCTTCCAGTGGTTGCCAGCTGCTTCCATTACCCCAGAAGTTTTTTTTTTTTTTTTTTTCCATATGGGCCTCCTTATTCCATCCTGTGCAAAACACAACAAGAGCCAAAGATGCAATCATTGCCCTTATGTGGAGTAATAAAGTTTCAAAATATGCACAGTAGTATGCCAATCAGAGAGAGGATGACTGTGTTTTGAAGCACTCACAATAAGCAAGAACATAAAAGCCTACAACACAAACTGATTAGTGTAGCTCTTCTTCATGTGAATTCAACCATAAATTCAACACAACTATTTTCAACGCATAACTTCTCAAATCCCCACGCAATTCTTCTTTACTTCATGAAGGTACATAAGCATGTAAGTACTGAAGAAAACATATGCAGGCATGTCCACATTTAAAGAAACAATGCAGGTTCATATGAAATATTTTCACACTCATAGCTCCAACATATCTAAACAATTCCAATTGTGTTAATTTGATAATAACGTGGGGTGTGGGCCATGGACATGTTGACCATCGTTGATTTGGCTCTGAAATTTTTTCTGTGGATCATGATTTACATGGAGAACAAGGTAACATAGGATTTATGCTAGCAAAAATTCCATGTGCCACAGGTATTCTCATAAGAATGGTTGTCGTGGATTATTATATATATCCACCCTCCTTTTGGAACCTATATCGAAACTGTGCTAGAACTGTGACTCCTATCCACTGCCAATTATGGATCCACCATGACTTGGCTAGCAAAGCTCCACCAGAAACAGGGGCCAATCCCACTGCAATGTACGTGTTGTGCCTCTGAAGATAATTCTAATTTCTAGGTAAGGAATTATGCTAGAGAATTTATAATTTTTTGTTGGTTTTTAAATTTTTTGGATGACCAAAGCTCTAAATTGTTTAAACATGTGAAATTTTTTAATTACTTATGATTTATTAGAAGGGTATTTTCTTCACCTCTAACAGTGATTTAGTTTTGATGAGATATGCAAGGTTGAAACTTTAGAAACTATATGATTTCCTAAACATCAAACAAATTATTTAACGAGTCATATATAGTGGATGCGTGTAAAATACTTTTACAACTAAACAATATATGTTTGAAACTTAAGGGAAGATGACAATTTAGTGATGTAGAGGAGTTAAATCAAACAAATAGTTTAATTAACTAATCTATGTAAAGAATTATAATTTCAAGGGGGATTTCAGATAAATTGAAAATCAATATTATCATACCCATAATTCCCACAAACTTCAAGCATATGCAGATTAAACAAAGTGAAAAATAATAACAAAGAAGAACTTACAAGGACACAAGCTGTTTTGAAATGAATCTAGAATCCTTTTATTATTTCAGAAATAACTTCGAAGGATACAAGTCTTCTCAAAGTCTATCACAATGGTTCAACCATTTCTAAGTCTCTATTCTAAGTATTTATAGAAACTTTTACATCTCATATCAGACTTCAAAATAAAATACATTTACAAAATAATATCTGTTTAAAAACACAAATATTTTAGATATGTAGGAAAAATAGGAAAATTTGTTGAAAGTTTGTTGCTCTGTTGAGGTTATGTAGGAGTCTGGTGATGACTATTTCTACTTTGCTAGAAATGTTGTTCCTTTGGTCATTCTTCATTCGACCAATTCTCGGAATCAGTCCCACCTTTCTTCACTTGGGATAAAAAAGATAACCATATTTCTGAACCTTTCATCCACCTCTGTGTAAGTGTCAAAAGTTGGTTTATTTATAAAAAGGTGGTGGACCTCATGTTGGATATTTAAATCAAACTGAATTCCCTATATGAATGCTTCCCCACTGATAATTCCTTTAGCTTTTGTAAACTTGGAAGCAACAACGCCTATGTTGCACAGTTGTTCTTTATAATTTTCTAATGGGATCAATTGGCCATTAGAAGTTCGAAGAGTAGGAAAGCCTTTTTCCTGCAGCAATGTAAAGTTTTTGTTTAACCTTTTGACTTGCAACTCAAGATATTTGCATTTATTTTCCAATTGTATCACCAACTTCTTATTGGTCAAGATCCTCTTAAGCTCGATGACTATTGCTGTTATGTTTGGAATGTTCAAGTCTTCTAGTTCCTCCTTGGTTTTGGAATTCATTAGCTTGATGATATTTTTTGCTTCTTCTGGCCTGTGCTCCAAATCTACCTTTGCATTTTCTATTGTTTCCTTAACTCTGTGAACAAGTTCTTCTTGGTCAAAAATTATCTGTATTGAAGGCCACAAGTCTATTATGTTGGCATTTATATTTTTCCAAATGTTTTTCTTAGCCTCTGGTAACATTTGAATAACAAAGGAATGGTATTCATACTTTTGTAGTTGTTGCATGAGTTTGTAGTTTTTCTGAAGTTCTGACAAATATGCATTGTCAGTTTTAAGTTTACTCTCCTCCATCTTAGCCAATTTTGCTGACAATTTTTCTTTTTCTGATTGAACTGCTAATAATTCATCTAGAGCTCTAGTAAAATCTTCTGTAGATTATGAAATTGTAGGCCTCTCTAAAATTTCTGCCACTATGCCTGTGCTTGATGTAGATACTCGTACTTCTTCCCGCTATTCTTTTTATTTCAACAATGCTTCCATGCTCTGATCCATCTTTTGTCTCTAAGCATTTTTCTCAACCACTATAGTAAATTTTTTTCCTTCTCCATTTCTATATTGGAAACCTCTTTAGCTTGAGGATGCTTTATGGAGGGTAGCTTCAATTTCTTCCTCAATGCTTGAATGCATGATTCCTTGTTTTTACAAGCTCTTTTGTTGCTTTGATATCCTTAGGATCATGTCCTAGCTTTATGATCATATCGTCCAGTGATTTGATCCTGTTATCCTTAGCAAAAGATGACAATTTTTTCAATTTTAAACTGAGAATATATGTTATTCAAAGATGACTATAATTCGGAAACAGTCATTTTTGAACTAGTAAGTGATGAAAATATCAACTCCCCTGTTTGTTTATGTAAATTGATTTGATCGATTTCATGTATTTTCTTGGTATCAACTAAAAATATGGAGTCTTTATAGTCTTCATCACTCTTGGGGGCTGGCACTAGAGGTTCCATGAAGGCCATATGGAATTGTCCTTTTTCTTAATCAAATCAGTATGTGTTGAGTTTTAGTTGTTTGCTTCCAAAAATCAGAGTAGGTGGAAGCCTTTAAAGCTTCATTCTTTAATTTTATTTCTCTATATCTTGAAAAGATATTTTGCTAAGTAGAAACCTGTGAACTGGATGATACTGCATATTGGAATGTTTCTTCTAGAGTCGGTGATTGTACTATTTCCTCCACTTCAATAGGAGTGATAGGGGTCCTTGATAAAATCACTATGGCTTGTTGTTGTGTGTCTCCTTCCTCTGGAGTTTCATCTTGAATAGTTATTATTTGAGGCCTAAATAGAGGATTAATTGGAGAATCTGATTTTTGAGTAGTATTAGGGTCCTTCTTCTTCCTTTTAAAAACAATAAACTTTGCATCTGGATTATCAGAATCTATAGGGGACATATGTTCTCTTTCTCTTTTCTTCTCCTTCTCTTTGGGAATTGGTGTTTGCATTGATGATTGGCTGACAAATTGTTATTTAGCATCTTGTAGAGTACCCTCTGTAAATTCTTCCTAATTGGCATATTGTTCGATCTCAGGCCTTGGTGTGTGTGCATAGGGAGTACTTTTCTGTTCCAATTTGAGCTTGGAAATGATGCCCTGAGGATCATAAGACCAAGAAAAACTGAGTTTAAACTTTGTATGACTCAAGATTGCTTCCATTTCCTTTGTTGCAGCTCTGGTGTTGATGATGAAGGTCCCTATGTGATTTTTCAGCTTGAATTGTTCTTTCTCCTTATAACAGACAAAATTCACTACATCCATATTTAACATTTTCCTAGAGTATTCCAATGCAAAGATATTAATAGGTACAAAAACTAGCAACCTATAAGGAGACAATTGTGATCCATAAACTCTAATCTCAAGGAAGTTCTAGTATAGATACTAGTCTCCAACTTTGGTTTGCTCTAACAAGTGTAAAAAAATTCTTTATCTCTAGAGAGATTCTTTGGATTACATCACTCCTTAACAAACATAGTAAGGTATATAAAAGTTTATTAACATAATCAGTGTAAGAGTACTCCTCTAAGTTATTTCTAACCAAATAAGTCTAGTGAATGACTGACCAGGGGTTACCTTCGCTATATATCTTCTGTAAAGGGAGTTTAGATTTGCCTAACTGGTAAAATAGCATAAGGTAAACTAGGAGTGACTCGTACTTAAATACACCTTATGCTTTAAAATTTACAAACTCATCATGGATTGAATTGGCCAAAAACTTACTGTAATTGAAAAGGAGGGAGGGTTGTTGGCAAACTGCAAAAGTAGATAGAAATCACAACACTACCTCATATACCCATTGATCCCTATGGTATCTAAGTAGTTGGGTTACCATAGAAATTAACTGCTTGGAAATTTCAGAGAAAATTGAAGCTGGATATGGGTGACTGGTCCTAGTCAATTCAACATTTTCAGGAAGAAAATACTAAAAAATATGGGCTCTTTGAGGGAATGTCAGTTTCTTATATAATTCTATTAAAGTATCAACAGAAAAAAGGATGATGAGAGGCCTGATATTCAATTTGCAAGGCTTTGCAAATACTTTTAGGGGAGATAGGAAAAATGACATCATTGCTCTGAGAAATGACTACCCTTTGACGCAGAAAGTATCTAAGGTGGAACCAGACAGAAAAATCAGGAAATAAGTGAGTCTGAGGGAAGAAAAATTGTGGGAGAAAGGATTCTCAGACACTTAACTCATCACTTTTATCCAGGTACTTTTTTTTTGCCCAATTATGGAGCTCGTAGAGATCAAATTCAGACAGGGTTTCTGCAATTTTGTATAGGGTATCTATTAAGGGAGCCTTGTCAAAGTCTAGCACTGGGGGAATGAGTGGATTTGATTTTGTAGCCTTTCCCTTTCCCTTATGGTTTGACATCATGAAAGTACAGGAGGGTATATAGAAAAATAATACTAGAGAAAAGCCTAACAGAAGAATTCTGAGGAACAAGATTACCCATAGAAACTATTGGTTGTGCACAGGAAGATTATTGTCGAAGGCTGGCAGTTTATGGCAATTTTTTTTCTCCTGTGAAATCAATGGCAAGAAAAAGGAAAAGAACTAGTGGCATCAAAATATTTTATAACAATTGAATTAGTTTGATAACGACTAGATTAACGTCTATGGAGCGGGAGGTTTTATTGGCAAATAGATATATAGACTCGAGAATTTAATGAGCTAATGTTCATAAGAGATTTCGCGATGGATTTTGAATGTTAATGGATATGTGACGTGATGAGACGGGTGGTAGAAGCAAAGTGGCAAGGGGTAACAGTTCTATGGTGAGGAAGGAGTGGTGAAGGGGAAGGCATGTGGTGGGAGGCAAGTGACGGATGGAAGAGTCATTGGCAGGAGAGTGGAGGTGGTATTTCAGGGGTGGGGTGCCAACGGTAAGAGGATTTGGGAACTGACCCCCTGAAATAGCCCAGGGGCTACCACATCCTCGTCGATGGTTTCGGGAGAAACTACTTTTTGGGTGCCCCCCTCATGTTAATTGTCGGGAGCACGGGGGGAGGGAATGGCTTGTATGTCATAGATCTGGGTGAATAAAAACAACATCATTGGTTTCAGCACGTTGTTTATTTACAAATGACAAAATATTTTGTCGTATTATAACTTTATCAAATACATATAAAACGATAATCAAGTAAAGAGTAATACTAAGGTTTTTAAACCTTAATATAATTTTCATTTTTCCAAATTAAAGTGCCATTTCAATTTGCTCACTAATTTTATTTTTCTAGGGATTCATTTCGTTTTGATATTTTTGTGATAGTCATTTTTAATCCCTTTTTATTTTTCATTTTCTTTTTCTTTATATATTTTTTTATATAATTTTTTTATTTGTTCTTTCCTTTTTGACATGTAAATGTAAAATACAAAACAATGTGACAACAATACCACCGAAACCCTTGAGAAACTCCATCGTTAATTGGGTCGTGGATCATATATTGTGGTCTAGACTATGGGAACATTGACCTCATGTTGTATCATGAACCAAATCCACCATTTTAATGTATGGATGGATATAATTCATATCGCCCATGCAGTTTAGCGTAAGCCACACAACAATATTATCCATCGTGGAATCAATATCATCGACATTGTTCACTTTCTATATGTCACAGATCTCCTATCCAACCACCTTGCAACCAACTCTTGGGCCATTATAAACTCCCCGTCTCATCCATTGTACATCTGGTTTTGATGTCATAGATATCAGATTCAAACTGCTGCATAGTCTCTTGACTGGCTACTAGCGTTGGAAAGTTATCATTGATTGTGGCATATGGCCATGTTATTATGTGGCCCATGCCACAAAATCACTACCAAATCTGCATTTTCTAAGTTAAAAAGAATATCCCAACAGTGAATGCATCAAACTCATCGAATATCCAAATTTAACGTGATAAATGTATCTACCATCGGCCATGAAATGTGTCTTTTCCCTCAAATATACATTGCAATAAATATTAACATAACATTCGTGCATTCGATGCAAACAAATCTCATAAACTTTGTAACTACTGTGCCATTAATGTAAACAACTAATCTTGGCAATATCATTAATGATAAATTGTGAATGCCATTACTACCATCATAGATCTGTAATACAACTCTAATGCCAACATACTTAAGATCACAACATTAACATCGATTTTTCACAATAATGAAATAGTGATATAAGTTATCAACGATGATTGCGCTAAGCATCGTTTCCATCAAGCTATGTGAAAAATGTTACCATGTCTTTCAGTTTCCGTCACCTAGTAACAACATCAATATTAGATGACGTCGTACCTGAAAAATGCAATCTTATGCCAAAATTTACTAATGACATTACCAGTAGGTTTTAACCCCGTACAGAAATTACCTGCATATGAATTCTAAAACACAAAAAATAAACAATACGAGAGCATAACACATAAAACACATATACACGAAGATTTTTCCATGGATCCCAAAATCGGAACTACCAGATTGATTTTTTTTTTTTTGTTCCTTTCAATGTTACAATACATATATATACATGCCGAAGCATCCAATACCATGGACTAAAATCCATCACGCCCAAACCATGTGCAAAAACCATGCACAAAACCATAGGTAGGTTCGCCCCACCTAATATAGGGTCCAAAAAAAATTTTCCCCTGGGCGCTGCCCTGGATCCCGTAGAGGGGGGCTACCCATCCCCCTCAAACCACCTAGATAGGGGGGTTCCCCCCCGCCCCCATTGCACAATCAACACAAAAAAGGGATGGCTTCTCCCCCGCTTTAACCCCCCGGTTAACTAGAGTGGCTAGTCATGGAAAGAATATAACACAACCCAACATTCTACCACTTGTTGTTTTCTTTCCACAGGGGGCCACAAGAGAGCTTAGTAATTTATCTAGCCCTGCAATGCCCATTGTTTCTCTACACCAAGAGAACTTCTCAGAGCTCACAGATTTTGTCAATGCATCTGCAGTATTCTTCAAAGTGTCCACCTTAACAGCAACAATTTTTTGTCTTCTATCATATCCTTCACAAACTGATACTAAACATCAATGTGATTTGTCTTTGAATGGTAAGTAGGGTTCTTTGCCAAGAAAATTTTGCTTTGGCTGTCACAGTCTATCCTTATAGCTCCCTGTACTAACTCCATACTTGAATAGAATCTCTGCAACCAAACTGCTTCCTTGCTTGCATGAGTGGCTTCCATGTATTCTGCCTCTGTAGTTGATAGTGTCACTACAGCTTGTTTCTTACTCATCCAACTGACTGCACCTCCAAATAGGTTAAACACATACCCACTTGTAGATCTTCTCTGATCCAGATCTCTACCCTACTCTACATCAACAAATCCACGAATATCCAAAACTCTGACCAATCCTGATCTTTCTTGGTAGCACAAACCATAATCACTAGTTCCACGCAAATACTTGAAAACCTACTTCGCTGCCATCCAATGATCCTTCCCTGGTTTTGACATAAACCTACTCAATACTCCCACTGCATGTGCAATGTCTGGTCTAGTACAAACCATTGCATACATCAGGCTACTGACTGCACTTGCATATGGAACATGGGACATGTCCTCTTCCTCTTGTTGTTTCTTGGGACACTGTTCAGCAGATAACTTTACACCTACATGAATAGGAACCTTCACCGGTTTACTATCCTCCATATTAAACCCCTGCAATATTGTCTCGACATACTTCCTCTAGTTTAACCAGATCTTCCTCTTTGCATGATCTCTTTTAATTTCCATGCTCAAAATATAGTTTGCAGCACCAAGATCTTTCATGTCAAATTTGGAAGACAAATGGGTCTTCAAATCCTAGATAATTTCTTTTTCATTTCCAATGAGCAACATCTCATCCACATACAAGACTAGATAAATAAAACGGTCACCAATTAATTTGAAATACACACAGTGATCTGCTTTGATTCTGGTGAAGCGAAGTCCCCATATAAATGTATCAAATTTTTGATATCACATCCTTGGTGACTATTTTAGGGCATACAAAGACTTCTTTAACTTGCATACCAGTTCTTTCTCACCCTTCGCCGCAAAGCCTTCAGGTTGCTTCATGTAGATCTCCTCTTCTAGATCCCCATGGAGAAATGTTTTCTTCACATCCATCTGTTCTACCTCAAAATCAAAAGCAGCAACAACAGATAAAAGTAATCTAATAGAAGCTAACTTGGAAACAGGAGCAAATATATCACCAAAATAATTCCCAGCTCCCGGGAATAACCTTTTTCTACCAATCGAGCTTTGTATTTCTCCACCTTTCATTCTACATTTGTCTTCTTCTTGAACAGCCATTTTCTACCAATGGGTTTCCTTCCAGCGGCAACTCCACCAGATCCCAAGCCTCATTTTTGTGCAAAGATGCTATTTCATCAACCATAGCATCTTTCCAGAGTTTTCCATCTTCTGAATCTACTGCTTCATTCACAATTATGGGATCATCATCAGTAATAGATAAAGCAAAATTTGAACAGAAAGCAGATGCACTAAACCTTTCTGGCTGCCTTCTTTCTCGAACTGATCTTCTCATAACCAGAGTTTGTGGCTCTTCATATTTTGATTCCCTTCTGCTATAGAGTCTGATTCTTCCTCCTTTAACTCAAACTCTATCTTCTTATGTTCCTTTTATGGGCCTTCATGTTTAATAACATTCTTCACCTCTCTGAACACCACATCTCGGTTGTACACAACCTTCCTTGTTACTGGGTTCCAAAGCTTATAACCCTTTAAACCATCCTTATCCCCTATAAAGATGCACTTTCAGATTTACTATCCAACTTTGTTCTTTTCTCCTTTAGAACATGTACATATGCATCACATTCAAATACCCTCAGATGTGAAAGAGAGGGTTTCTTACCAGTCCATACCTCTTGTGGAGTCTTATCCTCCAACGTTAATGAAGATGATCTATTGACTAGGTAACATGGTGGCTCCACCGCCTCTACCCAGAATTCTTGTCCTAACCTGGCACCACTGAGCATAATTCTTGCCCTTTCCATCAATGTCTTGTTCATTCTTTCTGCAACTCCATTTTGCTCAGGTGTGTATGGAGTAGTCTTCTACCGTGCTATACCACACTTCTTACAGAATTCTTCAAATTCCTTGCTGCAAAACTCTCCACCATTATCTGTCCTCAACACCTTTATCTTCTTCTCTATCTCATTTTCCACCAAAGCCTTAAATTCTTTAAACCTGTCAAAGACTTCAAATTTCTTCTTGAGGAAATATATCCATGTATTCCTTGAGAAGACATCTATAAATGATACATAGTATACAAACTTACCCAGTGATGTAACCTTCACAGGTCCAAACACATCACTGTGCACAAGCTCTAATATTTGCTTCTCCCTCTTACCACCAAAGGGGAAACTCACCCGATTCTTTTTCCCATATACACAATTTTCAGAGAAATCAAAATCCAGAGAGCTATTAGTGATACCTTTTACCATACCTTTACCATGAAGTATTTGAAGGCCCTTCTCTCCAATATGTCCAAGCCTTTGATGCCATAGCATGGTCTTTTCTCCAGAGACCACTAGATTTTCTGCTCCACTTTTAGGAACCACATAATTGTTGCACCAATCGATAATAGTGCTACCTTGTAGCTTGTACAGAGTTCCAATCCGAACTCCCTACATCAATACCAGTGCTCCCCAAACCATCTTGCAGGCATCTTTCTCGAACACTGTTTTTACACCTGCATCATCCAGCTTGCTTACAGAAATCATATTTTTGTCCAATGTAGGAATATGCAAAACACCCGAAAGTGTTCTAACCCTTCTACCTTGTAACTTCAACTTTAGTTTTCCACGACCAACGATTCTAGCGTTCCTATCATCCCCTAAGAAGACATCACCACCATCATATTTATCATACTCGCAGAACCACTCTCTATGGGGAGTGAAGTGAAAGGATGCACTTGAGTCAATCAACCATGCCTCATGATCTACATGTGTACTTGAAGAAGCCAAGCATACATCCCCACCTTCATCTGAGGTGGTTTTCGCCTCTACAGAAGGAGCATCATCAGATCCATTTCCTTTGTCATGAGGTTTAGATTTACAGTCTCTTTTGTAGTGCCCTTCCTTTCCACATTTCCATCACACCTTTGCATGTTCTCCTGGAGATTTAGATCTCCCTCTAGATTTAGATCTCCCACAAGATGACTTATTTTTGTTTTTTTTTTTGGACCATCCTCGTACAAACAAGGCATCACCATTCTGGCTCTCTATATTTTTCTGTCTCATCTCCTCCATCAGCAATGATGAGACTATTTCATCAAATTTCAAGGCAATTGCATTGCTACCTATTTCAATAACCAGACTATCCCATGAATCTGGTAGAGAACACAACAAACTGATGCACTTATCTTCTTTTAAAATTTTAATATCAACAAATAATAATTGACTTACCACAATATTAAATGCATTCAGATGCTCTGTGACCGAGTCTCCATCTTTCATCCTCGGGTTATACAAATTTTTCCATAGGAATAGTTTTTTCACCAGAGACTTAGATTGGTACAAAGTCCCTAACTTGACCCACAAAGCCTTAGTTGTAGCTTCCACCGATACATTCAGAAATACTAAATCTAAGACACATAATTGTATCATGCTCTTTGCCTTCCGATCCAACTTCTTCCATTCTTCATCGGACACTCTCGTTGGTTTAGTATCCAGATCTACCGCGATCCACTGATCTTTATCTACCAATAGATCCTCCATCTTGAGTTTCCATAACTCAAAACTCTGACCATTAAATTTATTGATCTCTATCTTTCCACTGCTCGCCATCTTCTTTCACCACCAGAATCGATCCCGTAGATCTCCTACTGAACAGGGTCTACCACAGGCCTGAGCGAAATCCATCAACAAAAAAGGTGTCCCCATGAAGCCAAAACAACTCCGATACCAAATGTAGGTTTTAACCCCGTACAGAAATTACCTGCATAAGAATTATGAAACACAAAAAATAAACAATGCGAGAGCATAACACATAAAACACATATACATAGAGATTTTCCCCTGGATCACAAAATAGGGACTACCATATTGATTTTTCTTTTTTTGTTCCTTTCAATGCTGCAATGCATATATATACATGCCGAAGCATCCAATACCATGGACCGAAAACCATCATGCCCAAAACCATGTGCGAAAACCATGCACAAAACCATAGGTAGGTTTGCCCCACCTAATATAAGGTCTAAAAACATTTTCCCCAGGGCGCTACCCTGGAAGCTGCCCACCCCGCTCAAATTCCCAATGAGCCCCCCATTGCGCAATCAGAGCAACAAAGGGGGGGCTTCGCCCCTCCTCTAACCCCCCGATTAACTAGTGTGTCTAATCGTGGAAATAATATAACACAACCCAACATTACCATGCTTCTTATAATAAAAATAATAATTTGTATAATCAGGCCTATACCTTTGATGATCACCTTAGTCACAACTATGATGGGGTGAACTTGATGATGCAAAAGTTCCTTTCGAAACATCAATTGCCTAAAAATTATTGGAACTCTCTTGAACTCCTTCTCTGTCATATCCAATTCCAGCATATCGAGGGTGATCTTAAACCATAATGGGTTCTATCATACCTTGGGAATGGATTCCCAAGCCTTTTCCTTCGTAACCCATTTTCAATAATAGTTTTGACCCAATTCCTCGAGTATGTTTCTCGAAGGAACCAAAACAACCATATTCTTGAGAGGAAACTGAATGTGAACAATTGTTTCTTACCTCATTTACCTTAGCATTCTGAAACTTTGTTAGGGCCTCTTCTGAAGCTTGTAATTGCAACTCCATTGCTTGAAGTCTATCTTGAAGCTCTTGCTTCTCATCTTCCAATGCTTTCAACTATTTCCGAAACTTAGTGCTTTCTTTATCATCCACTTAAAACTCCTCTACCATTTTCTTCATGGTTAAGAATTCTTTAAACATCTCTGAATCTTGATAAATATTAGTTAAAAAGGGATAAAAAAAGACTCATTTTTTGAGTTCAAAATTTCAAAACTCAAGAAATTAGCTTCTTAAGGGATTTCCTTCTTCTTGCTTGAATTAAACCTAACAAATACACCCACTAAGCCAAACAATGAACTTCTCTAATACCAAGTGATCTGAAAACTTGAGAGCACTTAAACACTTATAAAGAATATATTTTGAATGACCAGATGGGCTTGTAAGATTAAGTTACAATTAATCCATAAACATGTTCATTTCATCATAAACTTGTAACTTAAAATGCATGTAAAAGAACTTAATCAAACCATGAATAAACAAAATATGAAAACATCAAGGTTGATAATAGAGTTCACCCCCTCCACTGGGCTATGTCTCTGGATTCAACTCCAACAGGGGGAATCATTTTTATTATCTTTCTGAAATGAGGAAGATGTACAATGCTCTTTTACAAAAGGGTGGCCAAACCTAGATCTGTCTTCTACATAAAGGGGTTCAAGACTTGTACATAACAACAAATCCTCTAAAATACCTTTTGAGCTCTCAAAACACTCCAAATAAAATGAAGCCCTCAAATACTTCTCAAAAACTCTCTTAGGCTCTCTTCTCCAAATCCGTCATACCACATAAAGTACATAGGAGGTTTTTAAGCGACTATAAAGACTGCATAACAAAGGAGAGAATATCTCCTTAGATCCCCTACTCCAATTGGAAAATAACTCTATAAATCCCTTAAAATATCCTCCATGAGATTTATGTGGATTAAATCAATAAAATCCACATATCAATGACCTTATCCAAACTCAAGGGATGAGAGGAATTCCCTAAGAATCTTAACTTCAACAGGAATTTAGAAATTGATTTCTGAGGAAAATCCTGTCATAATTTCAATGTCTATTTTACAAATTGTAAAAATTAAACTATGAGCACATCATATGAAGCTCAAAAACTCATTACCTAGGATTTAATGAACTTTTCCTTTGACATGGTACTCATTGGAAAATGTATCATGATCCTCTTAGATCAATACGGATTGTACTCATGTACCTTGAAAGACACTAACATCATCGGTGGTTTTTCTCATGTGTGTTAACGACTTACATCATTGGCCTATAATCAAATGGTGTCTGCCATGTTCAACTCCAACTCCTTTATTCACATGGTTAGACTCGTACATTGGATGATCAAGTGAATGAGATAGAAGACCCCCAATCTATTTCCATCCATCCAAGTTGCAATTTCAGGATTAATACAAGATTACAAAGAATGATGGCTATGATCATACAAGCAGTCATCCAAGCATGGATCCACAATTTTTCATTAATGGACATGTCTTCTCAATCATTGTACAGATAATGTTAGCTTATTTGTTGAGTATGGGGAAATATGTTATAATCAATTTTGTCGCATATGGTCAATAGGCCTATAAACTGGATCAATCAACATCCATGAACACCTTGTCATCATTCCTACACAAATCTCTAAGCATGATTCTCCAAAATCCCTAAGATTCTATGCTTAACTGCTTCATTTCAATTCTTTTAAGGACCAACACATCCAAGCCCTTTAGGGAGTTTCCTTTAGGAGCAAGTTTCTAAATTTTGTACCTGCTCTAATTAGCAACAAGTTGTCCCTTGTTGGAGGTGTGTTAATTCTAAAAATTTGGAAAAAATAAAAAGAATCCTAAAACTTCCTCTTCAAGAAGCTTCCAGGAGTTATTATAACCATTTACCTTAGACAAGAACTTTGAATCCTATCTGATCCTACATTGGAGATTTCACCTCTTATCCCTTGAGCTCATCCTCCCCTCTTAAGTGGATCTCAATCATAGATTGGTGAATGGATAAGAATTTTTTAACTACCACACTCTCCTATAAATATACAAACATCTACAACATCAGGATTGGATTTTGGAGACTAATCATACCCTCATGTTATTGCTTTGATCCTAAGAGAGTTATCATTTCCATGCATTAGGGTGACATTGAGGTGTGCCTTGTGATGAGGAAGGACAAGACATCTTGGGGACATATCTACAAGATCAGCCTCCACTTTTTGTTGTAAACTCTCTCCCTTTCATATTAACAAAAAGAGTATACCATTTACATATATGTGCTATGTTATGTTTACATTCATATATTTCAATGCTATGCTCATCCATTAGATAGAATTATAGGATAATGCTACATAGATGTCGTAGATCTTTGGCTTATGTTGATTATTTGTGAAAGTTCTAATTATAGCGACCGAAGCTACAATTGGAGCTTACAAGCCAAGAGGAGAGAACATGTTATGACATATCACAAGTAATCATCTTTCCATTATCGAATTTCTCTAAGGAGAACTTTATAGTTTTTTCTTTCTGTTGTTCTAGATCATGCCACTAGGTCTAAGGAAGATACCTTTGTATGTAGTCTTAGATTTCGTATAACAAAAACTATTTACTTTGAGCAAGGAAATGGCATAATGAATTGAAAAATCCTTTGTGGGATGAATGTGTCACACCAAAACCAACTCTGAAGACTTCCCCTTACATTCTTGCCTATGGAAAAGAAGTTATCCTTCCTCTAAACATATACCTCCCGACCCTTCATCTCTCTCAAGAATCTAGAGGTAAACCATATATTATCATTTAGAGCAGGATAGTCACCCTTCTTAAGTAATATGAATAAAAGAGGAAATCAAAAGAAAACTTTGTTGTGCATAACATCTATATATATCAATGACTTGACAAGAAATATGTGTGAAACAAGGAATTTAGTGTGGGAGACCTAGTATTAAAAGGTGATAAATCCCATGAAGAGAAAGGTAAACACACCAAATTGCAATCCCTATGGATCAAACCCATTATTGTGCATGCTAATGTTGGGCACCATACTTATCATCTTCAATCCTTAGGTGGGAAGATGGATTCTCATCCTATCAGTGGCTAAGATCTCAAGCATTATTTTCAATAGAAGCCTAAGGTTGTGTTCCCACCTATGTACATATTTATTTCCTTGTTCATTTTTGTCCTTTTTGTTTGGTTCATGTCATGCCTTGTCCTTCCTTTCATTGTTTTGTTTCATCATGTCTATAAGACATTGTGTGAAGGTATTTTGTTTGGTTCCAATTGATGTGGAAAATTTTTTAAAGGGCTTTGTGACATCCATTAACACTTGGTTAACTTTTGGTCCCTCTTCTTTGATTGGATCTAATATCTTTAAGTCCAATGATGTCTGAATGGAAAATACAACCCATTTGCATGGAAATATTTAAGCAGAGCCATTATACCCATTTATATTTTCTTCATTCCTTAACTCGGTATTATAATTGAATGGTGTTTTCCCCACCAATCCAATCAAGTAGAGAAGGAGAGAGAGAAAAATAAAGGAAAGTATATTAATTACAAAGGTATATGATAGTGTATGAAGGAATGACCTCTTTTTATCTCAATAAGTCGAGATCCCTATTCCACCCTGGTGATGTAAACAATGATAAAATTTCATCGCGAATATTGAAAATAAATAAGGGGTGAAAGAAAATAAAGGCTTCTAATGTAGAGAGGTGAACTAAGGACCTTCGTCGAGGTACTGAACAGACTCACTGGTAGCAAAGCAATTCTTGTGTTTCCTGTAGTGACTCCACCAAGGTTCTGAATAGGCTCATTGGAAGTGAAGCAGTGCTTGCGTTTCCTGTAGTCACTCCACCGGGGTACTGAACAGACTTTTTGGCAGTGAAGCAACATCAAAGATGAAACTAAAACTCTAATCATTTCAAACTCATGAATATATACTATCCTTGTCCCAAATTGAAACAATTGTGATTTGGTAATCTTTGTAAGAAAATTTGTTCGAGAAAAGGGATGAGAGAGACTATTACTATAACTGGGATAATTGGGGAATATGAACTAATCTACATGATGAATAAAAACTTCTATGAAAGACTAGACCTTGTGCATAAAGTTAGATCCAAATAGAAAAGTTGTGGGTTCTTCTAATGAATCTCCAAGTGTTGTTACTGATACAACACGCTCTAAATTATGGCCTATTTGAAATTTTGGAGCCTCCCTTTCATCAGGTAAGATGTCATTTCTAGTTGTTAGAGTCATTCCATGCTTGCTTCCCAAGATTCTAAGTTCCATTTTGAAGGAATTCCAAGTACGTCTTTTGTTGAGGGAAGAGTCACTCTTTGTGAAAGGAATTTATTACACATTCTTAAGAGGAAAATCCAATGCTCTTTCTTGTACTAAGGGATTTTATCTATCATAGTGATATGCATTGGACTCATTTCCAAATTATTTTTCCCTTTCTTATCACATTCGACACTTGTGTCACAAAGTGTATCGTAAGTGTCACACTTGGAGGTGACTGCAATTTTACTATCGTCTTAATGGATGCATGTTGATTTTTTTTGTTAAGTATTCCATTATCATGAGACTTATCATTTATGAGTGTGTGATCATGTTTAAGTCTTGTTACATGTTCTGGTGTCACCTTTCTGTCTTACGGATCTCACACTTAGTCAATTTCTAAAGTGTTCTTGTCTTCACAACTTGCTTGATCAACCACCCATCCTCTTGTCTTCTTGAACTATGCACTACGCATTAATAAGCCCCAATCATCCATCCCTACCTCCAAGAATTATGTATTACACAATCTTAGTGCCAAGTCCTTGCCTCTTGCACTTTCTCACTACACAATCTTTGCCAAGTCATGCCCCCACTTCAAATTGTACATTCTTAGTAAGCAGTCAAGCCCTATCTCAATCCTTGACTTGCTCAATTGTATAATTAATGGATCTTCTCTTTCCATAATTGTGCACTACGCAACCATAGTGACTACTCTTCCTCACTTCATCCCTAACTACCACAACCACACAATCCTTCGTTCCTGTCCCTCAATCACCCTCATATATAAATGAATTATAAAACCTTGGAATAAAAGAGAATATAGGTACTGAGGTTTTTTTTGTAATTTATAAGATAATTGTCAACAAGGGTAATTTTTTTCCCTTAAATCATCCTTACAATACATATAAATAAGAAGTAGCATGACTAAAGCTAGTCTGGGGCCTACAACTTTTAACCCTAACTTGTAATATTAATAATTCTGGAGTAATCCTAAGGGCTACAATGGCATGAAGCACATGGAAATAAGTAAATACGAAAATGAGCACATATAGCCATGAGGTGTGATGAGAAACCTTAAAAGATAGAGATGCCACTAAAATTTAAAATTTCAATGCCATGGGTGCATACCTACAAGACTGTAGAGTGGAATTAGTGCCTATTGAAAACCCTCTTGCAAAATTCATTAAAGAAAAGAGCTTGCATTTCATGGGTTTGATTATTTTCTTTTTATTATAAATTTTTGGATAGATTATCCATGTATCTACAAGAGTAAGAGGAAGAATAAAACAGGTTAGACTACCCTAGCGAGGTACAGGAAAAAAAATACATATCAAATTCTTGAATAAGATAACACTAGAACAGAGTTATGGAGATTTATCCTAAGGATTTTTCCTTATTGCATATCCTGGAATGACCAGAGACCAAATGAACCCTAAACCAAATTGGATTTTGTGGCCATAAAAACCCTTGATGTCGAGCCATGGTACTTATAGGAAGTGTTAGTTAATGTGGAATGTGGAAATGACATCAAAATAAATTAATAATCCCCATAACAAAAGTGTAAGAAAAGAAAGGATATGGGTAGAAATTACTAAGTAGGCAATCCAAAGCCACACTAAGGCATGAATGTGAATATATCAAGACTTGGATGCTCATCTGAGAAAGGCTAAGTGATTTTTGTTAAGAGTTTTCTCATTGGAAGGATAAAAATCTCTATAGTTACAATAGGGTTACACAGAACATCCAGAGCTTAATTCACTATCGGTGTAGCAACATAATGAACTAGTGATGAGTTATATATCTAATTTGTGATTCAAACCATGATGTAATAATTCTGATGAGTGCATGAAACACCAAGAGAACCCCATAATACTATCATAAATACAAAGTTTTGATCTAGTGAAATATGCAATAATTAAATAGAATTAAAATGATGTGCTAACGTTGATAAAGTTAGTGGAAAACAAAATTGCACTGAGAACAAGTGATCAGATATATGGGTAAATAATTAATTAAAATCACAACTATATAAGTGTTTTTATGTATATATATATGGGAGGAGGTATATAAATATAAAAAAAAGTTCTTGATGTCATAACTAAAGAACAAGGGGTCTCAAGTCTTGATTCACTGAGACTTAGTTTTTCACCCCAAAAATTAAGTAGAGAATTTTGAGAGTGGGTATGCATGCAATAAATATTTGTAAGGAAAAATATGGGAACTGAATAATGTTTATAGATGCTAATGATATCTTGAAAGGTTTGGATTTTGAAACTCATGAGGTATCTAAATGCAATGATAATTATGTATTGTGGAAGTCATTTCCCTTTGTAAATAAATAAAAAATCACTATGATGAATCTCTAGGATATTTATACATTTTTATTCCATGTAAATGTGGGAGAGATGCTACATATGGTATCAGAGAAAAAAAAGTTATAATACTGTGACCTTTGAGCTGATTACACGTTTATTAAGTAAAGGAAATACTTTTGTTTATATACAATAGGAAAAGAACTGTATAGGACATGTAGAATGGTTGAACCACAAGGGGGTCCAAATGTTGGAGAATAATATATTTATGTGCACTTGGGACAACAAGCACAAGTACCCACTAGGGATCTATTATACATTATGAAAAAACTTGTAGACATAGCTGATTAGTCTGCATGCAAGACATGAATAGTTATTGAAATGAAATGCTGAACAAGAGAAACTTATCAAGAATCTAACTAATAAATAAAATCTCAAAATGGTAAAACAATGGAAAGTCAGGGTGAAACATCTAAGCAAAAAACTTGTAAGGAGATAGCAAAAACCAAGGAGCGAAAGTCTAGGGAAGAGGAGGGGCATGGTTTGTCAAAAAATTATGCAAAATTATGGAAGATGCCCAAAATGGAACTCCGGGGAGAGTTTTAAAATATCATACCCCCAACTTATGATGGGAAAATGGAAGAAACAATTGAAGTACAAATACTCAATATTAATAGGCACTTTCAAGTGTATGACTATTCTACAGAGTTAAAAGCCAAGTTTCCTACTTATCGACTGCAAGGAAAACCCTTCCCGTGGTGGGAAGGAATGAGAATAATTCATAACATAGAAGGGAGAGAGGTTTTCTAGGAGGAATTCTAGCGATTGTTTAAAGGAAAGCATTTTCCTGAACATTATTTTGATGATAGGGATAATGAATTCCATGATCTCAAACTAGGCCATATGTCGATGGATGAATTAGTAACCAAATTTACTCATCCATTATGCTATGTGCCATACCTAAAAGAAGAAAAAGAAAAATTACAATGGTGTTGACAGTTCTGGACCCGCCAACATTCAGGGGATCTCACCGATAAGAAGTCCCAACTAGACCTCAAACAATTTGGAGTAGGAGTCCTAGTAGTGGGTGGTAATATAATGCCTTGACCGCTATAGCACGTAGAGATAAATATGATAAATTTGGGTTGAAGAAAGTGTGTGAACTTGTGGCGAGTCAAGTGAGATGCATGGGGGTTCTAACACATGGAGGGGAAAAGGAAGTGTGCCCCTTAGAAGCCTGTAATAGTACACAGCTTGAAAGGAACACACGAGCGGAATGACATCACAAGCTAAAATGCAAAATAGTCCACAAATTAAAGTGACAGGTTAATCCAACAATATGCATTCAACAATATTCATACAATTTCATACAAAGTAGTTCATAAGAAAATGCGTAAGTTAAACAATATACATTGCTAAAGCAACCAGAATAGTCCAACTACAATAACAACATATGCATGAAAGTGTGTTGGCTCTATTATTATTATTATTAATGAAATTTCCATCCATATATACACCATTTACAACCACTAGCCCTAATTATGGAACATTATAGTCAAGAACGCTTGCTCCTACAAGGAAGTATACTCGCTCTACGTTGTGGAGAAGCCAAGGCTCATCACAATACTCCGAAGCCTTTTCTAAGCCTAAGCCTAGCCAAAAGCTTGGCTCCCAAAAGCCTCTTCTATGAGTTATGAGGTTCTATTTATAAAAAAGGGTGGGGTGACCCTTGACATTCCCCTTTGCAACTCTTTTACTACCATCATGACTCTTCAACTTCTTTACAAATAAATCATTACATAACATGATGACCTTTCACATTCCATTAATGACACTTGGAATTTCACTTACAACATATTTACAAATAATATTACATTTTCCACATGTACCTATGTGAGACAAAATAGGCTAGAGATAGCTTAACAAGACAAAACACTATGACTCTGAAGTTTGAGGAAAGACCAACTCATAACCTTCACTTGGTGCTTCTCGATCACATACTTATGCCAAGATTGGTACTATGTGATGATGCTCCAAAACTGCTTGATGGTGTCTTTCTGATAGTGGACTCTTGCCTCCATAACATCTGGGTATATGGTCTTGGAACCTGTATCCAACTCATCCTGAAGCATGTGCAACATGGTGTTGACCATGAAGAGACCACCAATGTACTTCTGCATGTTATGTGCACTGAGCTCCAAGTCATCCCTGGTGGCCTCTCACCTTAGCTAGTCCATGTAAATGTTGATCTATAGTCAAACTTGGATCTTGTGTTTAGCCTCGGTGAGGTAATTGATTGAAGGGATCCTGTGCATTCTAACCATGACATCCAAACTCTTGTACAACCGTGCATATGAGGCCTGTATGTTGGTGATGAATGGAACAAGTTGCAAATAGTTTTGGATCAACATCCAAACCTTTTCTTTCTACATCTATGTCTAAGGCTTCATCATCTTTGGCAAGTGAAGTGGGGCCCCTTTATACCGCATTCTCCACTCTTTCACATGGGCGATGGCAGTATGTATGTTCCTGAGAGTTTGAACAAAATCTTTGCTTCACTGCTCTAAGTCATGCACATGGACAACTTATTTATGCACAGTGACGAATCCATCATCGAGCTTCTGCATGGTAGTCTCAAGTGTTGATACTTCATCAAGTATCGCTTTCCTCATCTCTGTGATTGCATAAAATGCACTCCACTCTCTTAGTTCTTTTGCCTCTTGCCTCATAGCCTACAATTTCTTTTCCATTTGTTCATTCTTGGCCAACAGGAATTTAACATTTGAGCTTGTGGCTTCTGCATATTCCAAGGTGGCATCGGCAAGGGTAGTTGGATGCTTTCTGACATCTGACACTATCACCCTTTATTTCATGAATGTAGGTGATGCGTGATCATCTAGGAATTGCTTCCTCCACGCCTATATAATCTTCTTTTGCAACTCATCAAATGAAAGATTGTACACATCCATAACTAGATGATCATCAATGAGAACAAGCTCTCCTTGCTTGCTTGGGACTCGTTCTAGCACTAGAGATGGTGGAGACTCAGAGGTGACCTCAGGTGCTCTTGGCATAAGGTAAGTGTCTTCATTATGTGGCTCATCCCCCAACTCCATGTCCATCACTTCAATTAGTTGGTCAATTTTTTGAGCAAGCTCCTGATCCTACATCTATTCACCCTCTTCTTCAAATATTGGTTATTTTGACTCCTCAACCTGTATGGGTGATGTTTTATCTGTCATCGTTCCTTGCCTTTATTATTCCTCCTATTTATGCCTCTCCTCCCTTTCTCTCTTTCTCTTTCTTCAACTTCTTCCTTGTTTCTACAACTTTCATTCTGCTTTCTCCTGCCTTTGCTTTTCCTTCTTCCTTCACTCCACCCTCTTTAACCACTACTCCCTCTTTGCCTCTGCTATCAAAGCTACTTTCCCAGTGATATGATTTTCTCTAATCATGTAACTTTTCTCTGCCTCTAGGTTCTTGAAAATCTTCCTCCTGTCCTCATCCTGCGTCAGATTGTTGCATATTTTTGTTGTTGTTGTTGCTTCCTACACTGTTGTTGCCTATAGAGAAGCCTTCCAAGATGTGGTTGTATTAACCAACTCGTCGAGCTTGGAGGAATTGTAGTAGTATCTCCAAGGGTCCTCCTTGTGCCAATCAAAAGTGTCATGGATCCATGGATAGTACACCTTCACACAGTGGCTCTTGCAAATTCCTTATGGATCATACAGTTTAAAGTCCTTAGTGCCAAACTTGAACTTCAATATCTTCATAGATTCGACATCTGCATCTTTCAATATCTTAATCTCATATAACATGCTATGGAAAGGAAGAGTAGGCCATGTTCCCTTCTTCTCCTTGTCTAGTCCTACTAATAACCGTGTGGAGAGGTGATATGAGACCTCTTGCATGACTAGCTTGTCTATGGGATACCTTGGTAGAACATGTGAAGGCTTCTCTCCGCTAAACACACTGATCAAGGTGCCACTGGGTGAGGCATACCAATCTGCAATGTTAAGTATCGCCTCCATCACTTCCTGGGACATGCAAGGTGGATCCTACTCAAATATAAGCTTATACAATGGGAATGAAATGGTCGGTCAGCCTTTCCATTACTCCTTGGTAGCTGCATTTGGAAAGAAAGTTGCAACAAATGTTGAAGACAGTGACTTTTGGTGTCCATGTCCAGCTCATGCCAGGAAACTGTTGCTAGGCACAGATTGCATCCAGTAATTATGCAGACATGTAGAATCTTTCTTGCTAATCCTTGGGCGGATTCTGGGCATTAGTCACATGGACTTTCAACTAATAAGTCAACAAGTCCAACCAGTTGAATGGCCTTCCATCACTCACCAACTGGTCCAATACAACTACCCAAACTTCAGGAAAGGTCTCTGTGATTTCTTGACCTTATATTTGGCATGCAAAGATGATCAATAACTGGTATGTATTCCTAAGGGACTTTGTCTTATAAAAATAATTGGGTGTCTGCTTGAAATTTGATGTCTCATTCACTCAGTTCTTGACTATATCTCTCGTGTTCACCTAGTTGTGGGTGGCATAAAATAGTGTGTCCATGTGCCTTAACAGTTGAGGTAAATGATACATATAGTGATAGTTCTATGCCCTTAAGGTGGCAATCTCTATCCCGCTAGAACTGCTCAATGTCATATCCTCTAGATTTGTGTGTGAGACAATCTAGCTGATAATGTCCACACAATAGAAGGTGGGGTACCTACATGCAACCTTGTACAATCCTGACCGCTAGATACTGATATAAACTTGCCGGTCCTCTAAGTCTTCCTTGAATTCTTTTACAAAAGTATCCTTGATTTGCTGCCATGTCAACTTTGTGCCCTTCTCAATGAATTGTTGAGTGTTCGCATAAACTAGCAAGTTAACTGACACCTGCTAAACTGATTCCCCAATACTACTCTTGACAATTTCCTTTGATGAAACTCTCTTGGAGGCCATGTTAACTGTAACTTCTAGAGAGATTCTCAACAATTATTGTACTTGGAGATAAAGAGGACATTCATAGCATGCATATGTTAGCTTCAAACCAAAAGCAAATTCAAGACAATATCAAGCAGCAAACCGAGCTAATGCTGGGAGATATTGTGCAATCTTGGTTCACAGAGGTGATTGGCTTCCTATTGGAAGTGTGCACTACGCAGTCCTAATAGTCAGTGAGGGAGGCTGCTAACTGGAACTGTGCAATGCATAGTTTAGTCTGGGCATAGGGTAGGAGAGACTACGCATTGTGCGGTCTCAGTTGCCATGAATGGGACAGAGGCTCCTAGAACTGTGCAGTGTGTACTTGGAGTTGGGCCAAGGTAGCCTCTATGCAATTCCAAAAGCCTAAGTAGAGGCCTTAACCTTCAAAAATGCATAGTTCATGCAAGGGAAAGCGATATCCGGGCAAGGGAGGCTCAAATCTACCTAATGGGATTGTGAAATTGAGAAGATCTGAAGGATTTTGAGATGTTGAGTGCATATCTGACTAAGTGATGATGCATGCAAGTGAAACAAGTGCAGGAATCAATCAAACTGAAGGAAAACGAAGCAAGTGGAGACAGTTGCCACAACGACGATTGTTAGTACAAAAAAGACGTAATGCATGTGACGCTTGGGAAAGGCAATGAAAAACTTAAAACATTACTTCTACAAGCTAAAACAAGTTAAAACACAAACAGTCATTCAACAAAACAATTCAAACAACACTCTCACAAATTAAACGATAAAAAGCGGCAGAAAAAGCAGCAAAAGTCTAGAAAGGGAAGATTTACCTAGAAAAGTAACAATGATCACACCGAAGGTTCCTTGATCTCCTCGAGAATGGTAGAGCTCCAAGATAGAGCTTGAAAATAAGATCTTTCAACATCAATTAAATAGATTTGTCCAATTTAGGGTTTATGACGCGAAGGCCAAAAATCAAGGAAAGAGCAACACTTGGTGGCAGTCTCCAAAATAAGTCAAGTGCCTCCTTCAAACTACTAGGAAAATATCCCCATTTTCTAGGGATGATTTTTCACTTTTTTCTTTTTTCTTTTTCAGTGAAAAGATGTCATGCATTGCCCAGAGAAATTGCACAGTTTTTGGAAGGACTGGGCAACTTACTGGCTCATGCACTAAGTAGCTTCTGAGCAAGACTCTTCTACACAAATTCTAGGCTGAGTGGCTCTGGGCTACCTCTCATGCTTTGTGCAATTTTCCAGGTGAAGGTTGGCTATCAACTAGATCTGTACAATTTTTGAATTCAAGGCTCATTGTGAGCTTAAACTGCATAATTCCCAAGAGCAAGGTTGGTTTCCCTCAAGGATTGCACAATTCTCTAAGGCAAGCCCGAAACTGGGTGGAAACCAAGTCAAGAGATTGGCTTGTGTGTTAGACATTAAACCAAGTGAGAAAACACAAGCTGTGATGCAAAGGATGAGGCTAAATCAAATCACAAGTCCTGGGTCAGTGGGTGATGAGTTGTTGTACTGTAGAAGGGAGTCTCCAAAACAAAGCATAGGCAACATTTTGCAGGCTGGTTGTAGCCACTACAACATTAGTGACACACTGCTAGAACTCGAGCTCTCGTATGGACCTTGTCTCTTGTAAAGAGAGTCTAACTCTTTAGGAAGCATTTTTTGATTCTTTGATTGTCATAGCTTCTTCACTAGCTTGAGTTAAAGATGTAGTCCCTACCATTCTCTTTATCTGCAACATAAATACCAAGCCAAGTCAAACCAAGTTGTTTCAATTAGGGATGAGGGCTATATTAATACACAAGTAATGTATATTTTCATAGTTTTAGTTTCATAGTTGGTGTTGCTATGTTGCTAATAGGCCTGGACAATACCCCAATGGAGTCACTTCAGGAGCACAAGAATTTCTCCGCTACCAGTGAGCCTAGACAGTACCCTGGTGGAGTTACTTGCTTCACCTCTCTATGCAGGAAGCCTTTCTTATATTTTTCCTTTATTTTATTTTTTCATTTTTTCATGTTTATACCAAGCCAAGTCAAACAGAGTTGTTCCAATTAGGGATGAGGGGTATATAAATACACAAGTAATGTAGATTTTCAAAGTTTTAGTTTCATCATTGGTGTTCCTCATTGCCAACAGGCCTTGACAGTACCCCGATGAAGTCACTTCAGGAACACAAGAATTTATCCGCTACGAGCGACCCTGGATAGTACCCCGGTGGAGTTACTTGCTTCACTTCACTGTATCGGAAGCCTTTCTTATATTTTGCCTTTATTTAATTTTTTCATTTTTTCATTTTTCAAAGAACTATGCATAGACACTTATTTATTTCATAAGGCAGAAGAGGGAACCCAACGTATTGAGAGTAGAAGAGGTTGTCCCTTTAGAGAAGGTTTTTTATATATTCCTCTGGAATACTTTTTAAGGTTTTCCCCCTTTCATTACCCTACTTGACTGAGTTGACAAGGGTTATCCGAATATAGAAAACTGATTAGAGTAGGTGGTACTAGAATGCAAGCATTGTGATTTCACCATGATTTTCTCTCAAAGGAACATATTTTCCATCAGGGTATCATTGACTAAAATAAATGCAAGATCCTCATAAATATACGGAATAGACAAATAACCGAGTGTTGATAGCTGTACAAGTTTCTCTTGGATTTGACCCTGCTTGTCTAAGAATCCAAACATAGTTTTATGTGGAAACTAACCTACTGGTGCAAAAACAAACAAGCAAAGGAAATAATCAATACAAATCAAAACAAAGTAAGAAAATAAAAAACAACAAGAAAGAAAACACTACTCCTACTCCTATGCTAAGCAGAGCATGGGCCCACTCACATGAAGTGATAATTCCAATGCAACCACTAGCGCATTGGATGGCCCATGTAGGTGACAACATGATTGACAAGAAATATATTCAAGCATACCAATAGACAACAAAGATAAAACAATCCAAACCAAATGGTTCGATGCTTGAAAGCATCCACAGAAAAGGAAAAATTGAAAGCACATGAAAGGCACTCTGTTGATGTATCATGGTGTCCTATCACATTGCGCATGGAAGACAAGCATGTACACACCTTCGAACTTGGAAAATGAGCAAACATAAAGAAACAGGTAAACTTCAATTTCAAAATAGTGCTCGCTATGTATGACTCCTCCAATGCATGAGCAATAGGATTGTGTAATTCTGGTGGAGGATGCGAAAACTATGAAATGGGTGGATTTTTAGTGTGAACAAGAGAGTGATGAGGAGCTTGGGGAGATTCAATATATTTCTGATCTGAGGTGGAACTAACCTGAAGGCTACGAGAACCCAACATAACCATCATCTCGGGCTGAAGTGCTTCGATAGTTTGAGGCGTTTCCACTTCCTCAAATGATGGATCGTCAAAGATAGGTGGCTTAGAAAGATCAACAATAGGTGAATCATAATTGTGATTAGATGAGTGAGCGAAAATATCATGATAGACAAGATGAAAAAATTCAAGATGAACAACGACATCCTCATGATCTGACAAATCGTAAAGAGGGAGTGATGGAAAACAAGAATTTTCTCCCTCTAAATTTTTGGAAATGTAAGATGAGAGATTGGGTTGATCTAGGAAGATAGATTTGTCCTCTCCATAATCAAATGAAAGACTAAAATCCCACATCTTCTATGAATGATTGGAAGTGGAAACATCCAGAGATGAATTTTCACAAGAGGAATCAGAAATGGTAGAATCGCAGAGGATGTCAAGATAAAGTGGACGAGGTGCAGACAGAACAAGGGCGTCCTTCACCACAGATTCTTGTTCAGAATCCCACACATACTCATAAAAAATGAGAGCGCGGGTTGGTTGTTCAACACCAACTTCATCCAAAACTTAATCCTCATGAAAATCACATGTGGAATCTGGAATGGATGAACACAACACACCAAAATCTAGAGGACGAAGGCTGAGAAGATGAGAACACATGAAAACCATCAAGCTTGTAGTCCAAATTTGTGCAGAAATCCTGACCAAGTGGGGTAGGAGGTGATGGTGACGGTTTAACAGGTGGATTCACAACTTCTCCCACCTTGTCCTGCAGAGATAGAGTTGTTTTATGAGAAGGGGACAACAGGTCAGTTGGGACAAAAACCTTGTCTGTCTCATATTTTAAAGCTCTAACACTGAGGTATCTTGGGAGAGAGTAAGAAGTTTCTAACTTGTGTAGATTCTTAGAGATGTGAACAAGATATTGAAATATTCCCTCCAAAAATTTCTAGTCAACTTCATCTTCAATGAATTCAAGATATTAATGAAGAAAACGATCATAAAAGTGCTCAAGAGATTCATTAGGTGCTTTTCTCAATTTTAACCTTTTTTGATGAAGTGCTTTATGGTCATAAAAAAAACCATGCCATAATTCTATGATCATGGGACCAAAAGAGTGTATAGAGGCTGTAGGCAATCTGTGACACCATTACTTTGCGCACCCTTCAAACGTGAAAGAGAACAACCCATAAGCAGTGTCATTCGAGGGGATATGATACTTGTCACAAAATCCAGCAAAGGAAATTGTGTGCCTGAACAGGGGTGGTCCATTATCACCACTGAACTTATATTTCGACAAGTCAACTATAACATCCGCTGACACATCAAATTCAACATCGTGATAAAAACATGTCGGGATTGTGATTTGGACATAATAATGAAATATGTGTAGAAATTCAAAACAAATTTCAATGGCTCATCTTGTAATCTGGCCCTCCTTCTAGCACTGGAAATGTTGATGGTGATGGAACAACCAACATTCAAGAGATCTCCTTGATAAGAATTCCCAACTAAACCTCAAACTGTTTGGATTAGGAGTCCCAACGGTGGGTGGTAATGTAATGCCTTGACTGCAGTAGCGCGTAGAGATAAGTATGATAACTTTGGGCTGAAGAAAGTGTCTGACCTTGCAGCAAGTCAAGTGAGATGCATGGGGGTTCTAACACACAGAGAAAAGGAAGTGTGCCCCTCAAAATCCTATAATATTATGCAACTTGGAAGGAAGACATGAGCGGAATGACATCACAAGATAAAAAGTGAAATAGTCCATAAATTAAAGTGACAGGTTACCCCAACAACACATGTTCAACATGATTCATACAATTCCATACAAAGTAGTTGATAAGAAAATGCCTAAGTTAAACAACAAACATTTCTAAAGCAACCATAATAGTCCAACTACAATAACAACATATGCATGAAATCATGTTGGCTATGTTACTATTATTATAAGTGAAAGTTCCATCCATACATACAGCATTGGTGGCCACTAGCCCCAATAGTGGAACATTACAATCAAGAACACCTTCTCCTCCAAAGAACCATACTCGCTCTACAGTATGGAGAAGCCAAGGCTCGTCACAATACTCCCAAGATTTTTCTAAGCCTAATCCCAACCAAAAGCTTAGTTCCCAAAAGCCTCTTCTATGAGTTATGAGGTTTTATTTATAACAAAGAGTAGAGTGACCCTTGACATTCCCCTTTGTAACTTTTTGACTGCCCTCATGACTCTTCAACTTATTTAAAAATAATTCATTACATAACATGATGACCTTTCACATTCCACTAATGACACTTGGAATTTCACTTACAACATATTTACAAATAATATTATGTTTTCCACATGTACCCATGTGAGAAAAAATAAGCTAGAGACATCCTATCAAGAAAAAACACTATGACCCTGAAGTTTGGGGAAAGACCAACTCAGAAACCTTCACTTGGTGCTTGTCGGTCACGTACGCATGCCAAGCATGGTACTGTGTAATGATGTCCCCAAATCGTTTGATGGTTTCTTTCTGATAGCAGACTCTTACCTCCATAGCATCTGAGTATCTTGTCTTGGAACATGTATCTAACTCATCCTCAAGCATGTGCAACATGTTGTTGACCTTTATGGGACCATCAATGTAATTCTGCAGGTTATGTGCACTAAGATCCAAGTCATCCTTTGTGGTATCTCACCTTAGTTGTTCCATGTACCTTCAGATCTCTATCCACACTTGGTTCTTATGTTTAGGCTCGGTGAGGGAACTGATTGAAGGGATCCTGTGCATTCTCACCATGACATCCAAACTCTTGTACAACCATGCATATGAGGCTTGTATGCAGGTGACGAATGGGGTGAGTTTCTCATAGTTTTGGATCAACATCAAGACCCTTAGTTTCTCCAGCTCTGACTGAGGCTTCATCATCTTTGAAAAGTGAAGAGGGGCCCCTTTATGCTGCATTTTCATCTCTTATACATGGCCGATGGTAGCATGTATGTTCTTGAGAGTTTGAACAAACTCTTTGCTCCATTGTTGTAAGCCATGCATATGGAAAATTTCTTTATGCATGATGAAGAATCCATCATAGAGCTTTCGCATGGTAGTCTCAAGTGTTGATACTTCATCAAGTATTACTTTCCTCATCTCTGCCATTGCGAAAACTGTGCTATGCTCTCTGAGTTGTTTTACCTCTTTCCTAGCAGCCTATAAGTTATTTTCCATTTGTTCATTCTCGGCCAATGGGAACTTAACATTTGAGCCTGTGTCTCCTGTATAGGCCAAGGTGGCATTGGCAAGGGCAGTTGGATGCTTTCTGACATCTAACACTATCACCCTTTCTTTCATGAATGCAGATATAACACCCTCCTCCCACATCTACCCAAGCAATCGGCTAGCCAGGGTAAACATGTGATTAGAAGCCACTGTGATAAGACTCAAACTCCTTGTAACCTTAAGGAAATGGAGTTGATAAAACAAGACCTTACAGACCTCCCTCAGGTTCTGTGGGACCCCCAAGAGCTAATCCACCACTCCAGGTGCCCAACCACTAACTTAAGATAACATTTCAATGAACTAAACCAAATATCACTCCCATGACAAGGCATTCATGTGACGGGAACCCTATAGTCGCTCCCGCAATGCCTGCAAGGGAGATACTATAGTCTTTTTCATCCAGTTCTATGCTAGAGACTCCGCAATCTAAGCCACTTTTTCAGGGATAATCTCCAAACCGATGCCTAGAAATTTATGAGACTTTCCAATACAATAAATGACATCAAGGAAAAGGATCTAACACAAACTTAATGAAGGGCTTGACCTAACCAACCCTAACCATGATAGAAATTTTGTCAAACACTTAGTAAATATGCAACCTATAGGTGTAAATAACATATCTGAGCATAGGTGTCATCTACTTATCTGAGATTCACCGTGAAGCATTATTTCCTTATCACTTTAACTTCCATTCCATCCATTAGTTCATAGATACATCGTTCATTAATTTACAAGTAAAAACATGATGAGAGACATACATAGTTGTTGTCATAAAACATATACATAACCAACATAATAGGGACATAAATATCAACGAAATCACAACCATATATACCACATATAATCCACCATAATACTCATAGAAATACAACAAGAAATAACCTTTGATTAATGACGAAAAATCCAAACCTGGGATGGGACTTCCATGTTCCACCTAACTGTAGAATGGCTGAGAAAAAACTCTCTTCAACCATTCACCCCCATGCCATATTCCAAGCATGAATCTGGGATCTCATAGAACACATCAATAAAAACTCATCCAAGGCCATCCACCTCAATCCATCAAAAATGTATTCCTGCTCATCGCCAGAAATCACAAAACCATCATCAAATCGTTCTATGTCCAAGCCTTCCAGGGCTCCAGATCGTTTGTCTAACCAAGGCTCCAGGACTAGTAACTCAAGCCACAAGAGAATTTGTCCAACCAAGGCTCCAGGACTAGTAACTCAACCCATCAAGGGCTCCAGAGAATTTTTCTAGCCAAGGCTTTAGGACTAGTAACTCAACCCAAGTTGTTCCAGGGCTCCAGAGTGTTTGTCCAACCAAGGATCCAAGACTAGTAACTCAACCCAAGCTAAGGAAACATGAGAATCAACCAAAAACACAATAGTGAAAATAAATCCACAATCACCATGGCTATCCAAGAAATGGCAAGGATAGGAAATCCACTATAAATCTTGGCCATCCTCCATGCCAATGAAACATCGCAACCAATAAACCACATGCATATGCCATGCATGCCAAAACTAGTGAAGGAAACATACATGCAACTTGGTACCTGCAAGAAAATTTGATGTAGCTGTTGATCCCAATGCTTGCTTGCACTTTCCTTCTCTTCCTTTGCCTTCTTGCTCCAAAATCCAACTACTCCACACCCTCCAAGATTGCTCCAAGAAAACTCTAATTCTCTAAGAGTATATGAGAGAGAGAGAATAATGGTTTAGCTCCAAAACTGAACTAGAAAAAGGTTACCAAATGATCCTCAGAAGCCTTTTTATGAATGAGGCCTGTATTTTCTTCATTTTCTATTATTTTCCTTCATTTTCCTACTCACATGAAACTTGTGGCCTTTCACCTTACTTTTCTCCTAATTTCCATTATTTTCATAGATAAACCTGCAAAAATTCCATTTTCCTTTCCAAATCCTTAGTCATTTCCTTTTCCAATTTCCTTCAACTATAATAAACCGAATCAACACCCACTAGAATGTTTCCCTTACCATTCAGCTCGGAATACATGTCCCATCATCCGTGGTCTTATATATTTTTACATGAGTTTTTAACCAGGGCTATTAAAAAACCCTCTCCCTTGGGGGAAAACCATCATCATTGTTCAATGACACCTATAACCAACAAGACTACTGAAAACAAAACATACTCACCATGGAGCTTTATAACACAACTCATTGCTATTTTTACAATGACCACTATTGAAACATGACAATCATGCAGTTTACTGGAGCTTTATAACACAACTCATTAAGGTATTTACAATCCACATATACACATACACATTTTCTTCAACTAGCGAAAAACCATACTGTCTATGGAGCTTTATAAATACAGCTCGATACAGTATTTACAGCGATATACACATTTACACATTTTCTCAAACAATAAATAAAAGGATATGATGCCTGCATCCACAACAAGGGAATCCAGAGGCTCACACCTCCACCCTCAAAGTAATACCAGAATTCACCTCCTTCCTAGGAAGTCCAGAATCCACTGCAAAGTCAAATTTACATCTAATGTCCAGTGCTACAATCTCGCGCCACTTGTCCTCTCAGTGAATAGTTACTGGCCCATTGTTCCAGGGCGCATTCCCAATGTGCATTTAACTCCATCTCCCAATGCTAATGACCAAACCAAATCCATCTGTGACCTTCCCTTCTCTGCTATACATTCCATCAGGAAATTCAGTCATCCCCTTATGTGCAGTCACTCACCTTCTAAGTTCTACTGGCACCCCCATCTCGGGTAGTCCATCCCTTGGCAAGGCTTCCTCTCAACATAAGATGCAAAACGATGGCATATACCTACCTCAAACCATCATACTGGTCATAGCATGCTCATGGAAATCAATGGACACTATTGGGTACCAGTGTTCCACAATGGCCCTGCTCCTGAAGTGTCTTACCAGCATACTGCTTCATGTTCCAATTTCTTTCACTACTGCTGCAAATTCTTTGTCATTGATTTCGGCCACTCAAGCGGGCATGTTCATGCTTCCTGTACGAAACACATAATTTCCATTAGATTCAAAATAAATTGAAATAACTTCAAATCATACCTCATTGGTAGCTCGTCGAAAAGGTACTTTTGCAAGTTTGTTCACTTCTTGTCACAACAACTCAAACTAACGCCTTTGATCCAATCATCATGTATAACATATCACATCAGGTTAGCTTGAAACACAACCAACATAGATGAAAATAATAAATCACACGTAACCATCATAAACTAGAATCATAGATCACATGTAATCATCATAGACCAAAATCATAAATCACATGCATAACAAAACTAAAATAAAATATTGGTATTTAAAATTTAATCAATCATTGGCTTCCACCATTGTCCTTATTTCATATGCACACTGGATTGGTTGCCACACCCATCAAACACCTAGTTCATTTTCCTTAACTGTGGGCACACACACATAATGTATATACCACACATACAACCACACAAAGCATAACACACCATGCAATACATGCATATACACATGACATACAACACATACACCTACACCCAGTCTACAATGCCACACAATACATCCCTGCACCCGTTGTACAACACAACACAACACGTATACGTATACAATGTACATCACAAGACATGCATCCACACACAACGTGAAACACCATGAATGCATACACATACACCCGATATACAACACAACTCATACATATATACATGATGTATAACACCACACAATACATGTACATACACCTGACATAAAACACAACAAAATATATGTACTGCATAGAGTAAAACACAATGAGTATGCATGTCCTGATACCACAACTACACAATCCACATACATAGTACCGAATGTACACAACACAACATGTATGACACACACACAATAACACATGTACACCAATATCATATGTACAACACGTACACAATACCACCTGTACAAAGCACCACCTGCAGAACATGTGCTCAGAATCACATGTACACGACACCACCTGCACAACATGTACACAATGCCACATGTACATTGTACCACTATTGGGCCTCCAAAATGTCTTCAAAATGACATCCACTTTCACCTTTATCGCCACCATTTCACTCACATGTCGCAACTCCATAACCTTTCATTAGCCACCATTTTCATAAATATATGGGTTAGGATCCTTATTTACCAAAGTTATTTATTTTATGTGTTTAAAGTGAATTTATGATTAAAAACTAGGAAATTAACATGGTTTCATGTATCTATATATGTGGCTTGAGTCTCATGACATGTGTAGGTCATTTGGAAGCTTCCAAGGCACCCTTATGTGGCCTCCAATGCTCAAATTCTAATTCCCTTCAAAGGAGATTTGGATAAAGGTCAAAGAAGGATATGTGTCCTATTTGGATTGTAACTCTATGAGGTGTCTCATCATTTCTTATTTGGATTAGAACTCTATGAGACACTTTGGGGATATGTGTCTCATTATGAGCTATTTGGTTGTAACTATATGAGATTTTTATGGATCCTCATTAAATAGGGTAGCTTCTTATGTTTTTGTATAAATAGGAGAGCCTTCTCTTTTGAAAGGCATGTGTAAAGTTGGAGAAATGCTCATGTTTTTAATAGAGAATTTGGAGCTTATACTTGGATATTTGAATATTTACTTTTGCTTGCATATGGAGCTTCTCCACTTGCCATCCTCATACACCATTGGAATGGCCATCTAATGATTGTGAGACTTAATTGCTTTTATAGATTAAAGATTATTTCCTTTGTTAGTATTAGTTTTAGAATGATTGTGTAATTTTTTCTTTTCTAAAAACATTTCAACACAGAAGATTTATGTATTTTCTAATTGGATTAAGTTTGAGGCAAGGGCTCATAGTTATTTAGTTTCCTATCATGTTCTGTTATTTACTTTCTTAGATTAAACCATCAATTCATTGTATAATTGAATAAAAGATCAGGCCAAGAAGGTGACTTCAAATTGGGTGATTGAAAGTTCAACCTATGCAATCATTGAGCTTTACTTTTTTGTGCTTTTATATTTTCTTTTAAGATCCTCATCTAATTGCATTAATTGATATTCCTAAAGATCATTCTAAGAAATTGATTTAATCATATTTCAAGATTGAATGGTTGAATATTTGATACATGCAATTACTGAGTTATTTTCTGCACACTTTAGTTGCTTTTCTAGGACATTAGAAGTTAAAGTATAAATAGTTTCTTACACATCATCTCAAGAAGGTAACACTTTATAATTGAATGTTGGAGTAACTAAGCATACATTAGTTGTTTTTTATTTCATAGGTTAGTTGAATTTCATTTTCATTATTTGATTTCATAGATTAGATGAATTGGTTTTCGTTATTTTGTAGTTAGATTGATCTAAATTGAAAGACAGTTTCTAGCACATACAGTGCATGTATGCTTCACAAATTTACGAAATTCTCGGGTTGACAAATTAAATGACAAGAAATCATTTTGCCCCAACATTTTGGCGTTGTTTCCAGGGAAGTGTGCATAGGAACTAACTTCCAATTTAGATTGTATTTTATTTGATTTTGTTTTTACTAACCATTTATGGACAAAGGATCTAGAATGCAGCCCAAAGACTACATTGAGGGATGGTATCAAGAAGCGATTACGCCACAATATTCATCAATTCTTCAAGAGATCCTTGTGGCAAATCGAAAGGTCAAGTCGATTTCGCATATCCTTACAAACAATCAGGTACATTTTTCAAGTTGGGATATGAGCATTTCAAAAATTCTAATCCGTAAATGGCTTCACTAGAAGCATGAATATACTTAAAAAATAAAAAATAAAATAGTTTTTAGATAAATAGGAAAAATAAAAATAAATTTTTATAGTTTTTAGGATAAATTTGATGTTTTATGGTGTAGTAAGAACCACCCATCTACTAACCCTTTGTAGGAAAAATTTGCAATAAAACAAATGGTTGAGAACAAGGAGTGCAAGTGAAGATTACGAATGATAATTTAAGGTATGAGATCAATCCTTTTCATTTTATTTTTGCAAAATTTACAGAAGAATCGATTGATAAAATCTTGACTATGCTAACAAAATAAATCTCTCAAGTATGCTCTCCTTCTGCACTCTATGTGACTTGGAGGATCAGAGAAAGAAATTGTTTTGTTAGTATATCATAAAAATTATTTAGCTACAGAGTGCAATTCTGCACCTAATTTCTGTTTTCGTGCTTTGATTTAATTCAATTCGATTTTTCAATAAACTTTAAAAAAATCAAAAAATAAAAAATCAAAGGCATTTTCTTTATTAATAAATTGTTTTGTTTTAAATGAAATATATATGTATATATTTTTAATTCAAAAAAAAATGTAACATATATAATTTAAAGAAAAACAAAACATAAAAAATTTTATAAAACAACCAATGCAATGGCCCATGGGCTTTGAATAACTTTGATCTCCACAAAGATATCAGTCTTTAGAATGGCTACCTCTATCCTCAGTATAGACAATGAAGCTGAGAATACAGAGATTTACCAAGAGGAACGAGAAGCTAAGCTTCGCGCTAAGTGTCAAAGCCAAGGCTCTGAATATTCAGCCAGGGGCATCAGTGAGAACTCATGAGTTGTTGTTTTGGCGTGATGGACAACACGTTGTACAGAACCCAATTTTAGTCACTGTAGAAAACAGTGCATCGAAGTTTCCTACCTCTATGTACTTGCAAGAATAATTTTGATCTGGCCGGCCGAAGGGGTGTAATGAATTTTCTCCACAGCATATCATGGGTGTGGTATCTTAACCTCTAGGGCTCGGAGTGTCTCAACCTGCACATTCCGCACAACATATTGGATCACCATTGCCAAAAAACATAGAACTTAAAAACGTCAATTTTAAAATGTGATTTTCGGCAAAACGAAAATGAATTTCAAAAAACCGAGACATGGGTTTTTCTTAGGATAGGCCGAGTTAAATAACCCAGAAACGGTTTCCTCAATTTCACAATCGTTTGAGATAAATTTGAGATTCTCCGGGACATTATTTCACTAATTGCGTGAGAAAAAACGGATTTAGAATTTAATGCACAGATAGAAGTTGCGCCCATGCAGAAAGAATCAAATCTGATTTTGGATGCTATGGTTGTTTGAGAAATCAAGATTGTGATTTTCTGTCACTGAAATCCATGGATTTGTTGTCACATAAGAAAAACGTGTAAAAAGGAGCGACAAAAGAGGTTTGGGGATTTGCCTTGAGATTGCACTGAGGAAGCTACTTGACAATGGTTGAATAGTCTACATTCGATTTGGCTCTTTGAGAAGGTTATGGAACTAAATAAAAGAAGAGCATAGGCACCATGAATAGGACACAACATTGAGGCTGATTAGTAGTTTGTTAAAACAAAAGATGGAAATAAAGCCTAATGTTTTGCTAGGAAAGTATGAAATAATCACGTTATTATTTTTCATATATGGAAACATTATATATATATATATATGGGATTTTTTATTTTCTTTTATTATGTTGTTTGTTTTAATGATTACAGGTTTGTAGTGTTTTGTTATATGTTATGATTTGTTATGTGTTTTAATGTTTTATTATGTTATTTTTTTTAATAACATTTGTACATATAATGCTTGTAATGTTTGATTTTTGTTATGTTTTGTTATTTTTTTTATTAATGGAATATAATGTTTGTGTATATATTTTAAGTTTGTACATGTGTTTTTATTATTATTTTTTTTAATACATATGTTATGTTTTGTGATCAGTTCGTTTAATGTTTTATTTTTCTAATTCATTTTTTAAAAATTTTGTAAATATTTCATTAGTTTTTTTTTTAAGAAAATTGCCATAAAAAAATTGTCATAAAAATTTTGACGTGAAAATTCATTTCATGATTGGAGAAAATTGAGAAAAGAGTTGTTGTGATGGTCCACTCAAACACACCTGTCGAAGCAAGAAAAAAAAAATGCTAATTTTTTGAAATAGGCATTGGAATTATCACTGGATTTTGGCTTTAGTAAACAACAACGTTGTTTCTTGCTCTTTGAATTCATTTTTGGTTATTTACTGACTTGGGTTGTTTGTTCAGGATTTTAGCTACAGAAACTATGCACATTCCGCAACTGAAAAATGATTCTACAGCTAATCGACAATTCTGCAGTGGTACAACGATTCTACAACTAATTAACAATTCTGCAACTGGAAAACAATTCTGCAGCTATGCATTTAACTCAATGATTTATTTTTCAAACAATGCATTCTAACCAAAAATTCATGATCAACATGCCATTTCATCTATTTAGATCATCATTCACTGTAGCATCATGTTCCCATGCCACATTTTACACGACAATTTTCACTCTTTCATAAAAATTTCAAAACAATCTAACTTTCTCATACAACATCGGAATTCGATGATTCAAGCATTGTTGGAAAGATCTCGACGAGATCTAAAAAAGGAGGAAGCTATTATCAGATTTTGAAACAATAAAGGATAAAGAAATTTCTGAATAGAAACAACAGGTAACTTGAGGCACTACTTTCAACACAAGTATAAAATCTCTTTGTTTTCTTTCATGAACTTGTTTAATAGTACCGATTCTTTTTTTTTTATGTAAATGTCATTAACAGAGAAATTGATCACCTCTCTATTTTGATAACTTTACAATTCATTGGAGAAGAAGTACTAGTTTTTTGCAAGTTCCAAGAGGAAGAATAGATAACCATAAGCAAATAGTGTCTCTCAAATACCACATCTATTTCACAAGAAAATGATTAGGGCAGCATCAAAGATGAAACATCAGTGCATGAGCACATGCTAATGCATATCAAATCCAGCAATTGCAAGCCTTTCAGATGCCAGTATTTCCATTGCATCCACACTCCTTCAGTCAATAAAACCTTCATCTCATTTCCTTTGCAGTCACATTGCATTTCACTTAGTCAGTCAATAAAATTCTCATCTCATTTTCCTTCACTGCTCATTTTATTCATAGAAACTATATTTTCATGCCTTGCTTTCACTAACTCATAACCCATTTTCATTAAGACATTCAACTCGCTTACACGCTGATTTGTCCTTTTACTTTCCATTCACTTGTCATTTTCCTTCACGTTAAATAAACCTTGATCCACTGCAAAATTTTCCATTCATAGTCCTTCAAAATCATGGTTTCATGCTCGTGTTAGACGATGGAGGATTCCTTAAGGCCTTCCTTCTAACAAGCCTTGGCCTATCGACATCGACACATTATCTAGGTTCAGGGCTAGAGTCCTCATTAGTACCTTGAGGCTTGTATGCCTTAATGACAGGCTCTCTCGCCAACAATCATGGAAATACATCAATGACCCTTGATCATTAGATCTTGCAAGTGGCTCAACATCGGCTCATTTATTTGCCCTTCGCAAGATGTACTTAGGTACCTTGGCACTTGTTGACATTAATGGCGAGTTTGCCTCGCATTGGTTAACGACATTCATAAATGGTCGGTAATCCAATGACCTCTCTTCATGCTCGACACTGACACATATATTTGCATGAATAGAGTTGTACCATCAGTTTTATAGCGATTGAAGACTATATCATTTCAGCATTTTGCAGTAAATACAACAGATTTAGCAGCAAAAATAAAGAATCCACTTCACAACGTCATCCACCATTTATGCAACCAAGAAGTAGATGGATTCTACATTTCATTCCATGATCTAGAAGCAGCCACACTCTTCAATTTCCAGAACTCATGCACATTGAAGGTAAGTGAAGGTATGTGGTTTCCTAATTTTTAGTCATGCAATTCCTTAAAATACTAAAATTGTAACTTTGGGAAATTCCTCACTTCCTCTTTCACATTGTCATATCTTTAGTTGGGGGGAAGGGACATCATTTCATATTCATATATCATACACCATCACACATTTTCATTTCATCCTAACATACTTGTCCCAATCAATTATTATGGTTCGAAAAGTTATATGATTTGCAAATAATGTCTAAATCAAGAGCACACTATATGGTTGATTTTAAAGATGCATTCTTAAATATGTTCAATGAATCTTGCTGCAACAAAAAGAAACAAGGTATTGAAACAGAAGAACCAATACCAATTAGAATTTGGTTGAAACACAAGAACCAATCAAACATGTTGCAATTCAATGTATGATAAGGAATACTTTGCAAAAATAAATAAAATTGTCAAATGCAAAGTTTAAGGACATATGATATAAGTCAAGCTCATTCAAAAGAAAAGACATTGTGAGCAAATCAAAGGAATTAATGAAATATTTGCATGAGGACATGCAATTACTCTAGTTGGGGGGTATGTTGGGCCTCCAAAATGTCTTCAAAATGACATCCACTTTCACCTTTATTGCCACCATTTCACTCACATGTCGCAACTCCATAACTTTTCATTAACCACCATTTTCATAAATATATGTGTTAGGATCCTTATTTACCAAAGTTATTTATTTTATGTGTTTAAAGTGAATTTATGATTAAAAACTAGGAAATTAACATGGTTTCATGTATCTATATATGTGGCTTGAGTCTCATGACATGTGTAGGTCATTTGGAAGCTTCTAAGGCACCCTTATGTGGCCTCCAATGCTTAAATTCTAATTCCCTTCAAAGGAGATTTGGATAAAGGTCAAAAAAGGATATGTGTCCTATTTGGATTGTAACTCTATGAGGTGTCTCATCATTTCTTATTTGGATTAGAACTCTATGAGACACTTAGGGGATATGTGTCTCATTATGAGCTATTTGGTTGTAACCATATGAGATTTTAGTGAATCCTCATTAAATAGGATAGCTTCTTATGTTTTTGTATAAATAGGAGAGCCTTCTCTTTTGAAATGCATGTGCAAATTTGGAGAAATGCTCATGTTTTTAATAGATAATTTGGAGCTTATACTTAGAGATTTGAAGATTTAGTTTTGCTTTCATATGGAGCTTCTTCACTTGCCATCCTCATACACCATTGGAATGACCATCTAATGATTATGAGATTTAATTTCTTTTATAGTTTAAAGTTTATTTTCTTTCTTAGTATTAGTTTTAGAATGACTGTGTAATCTTTGCTTTTCTAAAAACATTTCAATAGAGAAGATTTATGTATTTTCTAATTGGATTAAGTTTGAAGCAAGGGCTCATAGTTATTTAGTTTCCTTTCATGTTCTGTTATTTACTTTCTTAGATTAAACCATCAATTAATTGTATAATTGAATAAAGGATCAGGCCAAGAAGGTGACTTCAAATTGAGTGATTGAATGTTCAACCTATGAAATCATTGAGCTTTACTTTTTCGTGCTTTTATATTTGCTTTTAAGATCCTCATTTAATTGCATTAACTGATATTCCTAAAGATCATTCTAAGAAATTGATTTAATCATATTTCAAGATTGAATGGTTGAATATTTGATACATGAAATTACTGAGTTATTTTTTGTACACTTTACTTGCTTTTCTAGGACATTAGAAGTTAAATTATAAATAGTTGCTTACACATCATATCAATAAGATAACACTTCATAATTGAATGCTGGAGTAACTAAGCATACATTAGTTGTTTTTTATTTCACAGGTTAGTTGAATTTCATTTTCATTATTTGATTTCATAGATCAGATGAATTGGTTTTCATTATTTTGTGGTTAGATTGATCTAAACTGAAAGACAATTTCTAGCACATACAGTGCACGCATGCTTCACAAGTTTATGAAACCCCAGGTTGACAAATTAAATGACAGACAATCACTTTGCTCCAACAACCATCTGTACAACATGTACACAATACCACACGTACACAATACCATGTGAACAACATGTAGACGAAAACACATGTACACATTGCCACATGCACAACATGTACATGACACCACCTGCCTACAACGCCACTTGTACCATATATACATGACACCACATGCTAACAGTACCACTTGTACAATCATGCACACAACACCATATGTACAACATGCACACAATTCTATATGTACATAATGCTGCATATACAGCATGTACATAGCACCATACACAAAACTACATATCCAACATGTGCAGAACACCATATGCACATAACACCGCATATCCATGATGTATATAGTACCGTCTATACCCAATACTGCATATGCAACATTCACACAACAATATCTGTACCATCCTATACATAACATTTCATAAACAACATGTACACACACTATATATACACAACACAACATGCGCACAACATCATATATGAAACATGTACAACATATACAACATATACACAACAGTAGTACCACAAATCTAAAACCATATTGTCTTTACCAAGAAACTTAGCTTCTAGTGCCTTACCCATGCTTATCTAGTATGTCGCAGACCACATTGCTTTCATTTTGCTGGTGTCCCTCAGGTTACCTATCCACAGAATAGACATAATATCATCTCATAGCCACATGCTACTACCTCATATATTTGTCATGACTACTCTTCCGAGTTGATTCCCATAAGACTAGGAACCTCATCATGCCATTCACCTGCTTAAGCAATCATTCCTCCACAAGAATGATCCCTAGCAATCCTGTCGAGCAATGAAATAGATACATAGATACATACATATCTATAAAAATAAGCATAAATAATCATGATCCTGTTATACAACGACATACATACACGCATACATACAAACATGTACACATATATAAACATCAGCATAATCATGATCACAACATAATTACCAGATAGTGTAAGGTCTAGGTTAAGAGAACTTGCTTTATTCATGCACAACATTGAGAACCACATTTACCAACTTAGTCAAGACATCTGACACCTCAAGTCCATTTACTTTACCTTTTTTGGTTACCTTCCTCATGTCTATACTGCCACCATCTATTTACCACAATGGACCCAACGAGTCCAACCGACTGTTATAGTCTTACCTTCTGCACCGCTTGCTCGTACAATGATCTTTATCCATGCCTTACAATGCTTGTTTGGTACCACACATCTCTCACCGAGCTCCATTAACTTTCTTCTTTCCCAACCAATTCCCAAGGCTCAACACATAAAAGGAATGCCAAATAAAAAACAAGAAGAAAATCATGAAAACCAATAACAACAATACGACACCACAACCAAAGTGGCAAGGCCTTGCACGAGACATAAGAAAACAACAAATAAAACAAATCACGAAAATACCAAAAGCACAAAACTAACAACAGACACCATGACTCAATTCCCATGGTTCCTAGGGAAGACTCAACCTTAGCCTTCCTCGAGATTTCATGGCATTCTCTTTGCCATGAAATCCCTTGCATCATATTGCCATAAACACAAAATATCAGTGCAGAAATAAACATAACAACGCATCGGTTACCTTACCCTATTGTTCTTAGCATGTTGCTTGCAACTGAACACATCCATGCCATCCCTCAAGGGACTCCAATTCCCTTGAAAGATCCACCCGTAACTAGAGACTAGCTAATATACCTATCAAATACATTTTCATGAATCTATCACATATCCACATAATGTCAAACAAAATGAAGGTTAAGAAGTCTTCCTGTATGCAAGACACCCATTCGTTTGGAATTAGGTTTTCCAAGCATAGCCAGAGGAATTCTTGTCCAATTCTTTTCTTTTACCGTTTTTTACCTTGTTGCAATCGAGGCTTACTATGTACTGCCAGATCACCCAACTCTTAATTATATAAACATATCAACTATTACCTTGTCATACTAATACCAAGTATGCTTCCTACAACTGTCTACCCATGTCAATCACATGTTCCAAATATCAAGACAATCATATCTATCAATTTGAAATCAACCTTTACAAATAATCATGTCATAATACGTAGTCAACTCATAGTCATTAGACATAATGCTACAACTATCACCTACTATACTCAAGTACATATCAATTGTTTCAACACATGTGTTAGTACAATGATCTCAAAATAAGATCATTGGAACACATACTCGTATTATGTAACTCACCAAACATTCAACCAACTTGCAAACATACCATGTTAAATAAATCAACTAGATGGCATGATAGACACCAAACACTCAACATCAAATAGATGGCATAATTGAGAATGAAGCACCAAGTATAATACATAAGCAAACTCCTACCTTAGTGTACCTTAGGGGAGGCTATCTTGTCTACACAATCAATCTAGTTAGCAAGATATAGCTTTACTACATGTCAACTCAAACATAAATAAGACCACGATATCCATAACACTAGCTAACTAACATGTTCACATCATAAAATCATAAGCATTTATCATTCATGCATAACAACCATATGTGAAAAGTCATCAAAAATATGTCGGATCATACCTAAATATCGTAACAATAACCATCTTCATAGTCCAATCTAATTTAGCATGATACACATAACATCAATATCTTAAATGCAATAACCATAATCATAAATCTAACTATCATATAACAATGACAAGTTAACTCATCAATAACTTATAACATAATCATCAAGTTATCTAACATAAAACAACAATAGAAATGCATACAGCCACAGGTTATTATCATTCTTGATTATACAACAGGATGATGAAATGGTCAACCAACCTTGTCATTAATCCTCAGTAGATGTAGTCAGAAAGAAACTTGCAATAAATGTTGATGGTAGTCTCTTTCGGTGTCCATATCCATCTCATGCCATGAAACTATTGTTGTGCGCAAATTGCATCCAATAAGTATGCAGACATGTAGAATCTCACTTGTTCATCCTTGGGCGAATTATGGGCGTTAGTCACATGGAATTTCAACTGATAAGACAACATGTCTGACCAGTTGATTGGATGTCCATCACTCACCAACTAGTCCAATACAACTACCCAACCTTCAAGAAAGGTCGTTGTGCTTTCTTGACCATATATTCGACATGCAAAGATGATCAAAAACTAGTAGGCCTTCCTGAGGGACTTTGTCTTATAAACATGATTGAGTGTCTCTATAATACTTGATGGCTCTTTCACCCAGAGCTTGACTATTTCTCTCGTGTTCACCTAGATGTGGGTGGCATAGAACAACGCGTCCATACACCTCGCCGGCTGAGGTAAATGATACATTTGATGATAGTTCTTTTCCCTGAAGATGGCAAGCTCTATCCTGCTAGAACTTCTTAATGTCATATTCATTAGATCTTTGTGTGAGACAATCCAACTTATAATTTCCACACATGGGAAGGTGGGGTACCTGAAGGAAACCTTGTACAATCCTTATCGTTGGATACTAATATAAACCTACTAATCCTCTAAGTCTTCCTTGAAGTCCTCTGCAAAAGTATCCTTGATTTTCTTCCATGTCAACTTTGTTCCCTTCTCGATGAACAAATGAGTGTCTCCATAAACTCGCAAGTTAAGTGAAACTTGCTCAACTGCTTCCCCAATACTACTCTTGACAGTTTCCTTTGATGTAGCTCTCTTGGAGGCCATGTTAACTATAACTTCTAGAGATATTCTCAACAATTGATGTACCTAAAGAGAGAGAGGACACTCATGGCATGAAAATGTTAGTTTAAAACCAAAAGAAACTTCAAGAAAAGATCAAGAAACAAGTCGGGCCAATGCTAGGAGATATTGTGGAATCCTAGTTTACAAAGATGACAGGCTACCTATTGGAATTGTGCACTACACAGTCCCAACAATCAGTGGGGGAGGCTTAATGATTGGAAGTGCGTAATGCACAGTTCAGTACGAGCATAGGCCAGGAGATACTGTGCTTTGCGTAGTATCAGGGGCTAGGACTCGGAGACTGGCTCTTGGAACTACATAGTGCGCAATTGGAGCTAGGCCATGGAAGCCTCTCCACAGCTCCCGAAGCCAAGGCAGAGGCCTTAAGCTCCCAAAATGTGCAGTGCATGCAATGGAAAGCAAGATCCAGGCAAGCGAAGCTCAGATATTCCCAAGGGGAGTGTTAAATTGAGAAGATCTAAAGGATGGTGAGATGTTGAGTGTATATCTGACTATGTGATGAAGCATGCAAGTGAAACAAGTACATGAATATATCAAACTAAAGGAAAATGAAGCAAGTGGAGGGAGTCATTGCAATGACGACTGTTAGTGAAAAAATGGGTTAACATAATGAAAAACTTAAAACAACACTTCTACAAGCTAAAACAAGTTAAAATGCCAACATTCTCTCAACAAAATGAGTGAAACATCATTCTCACAAGCTAAACGATAAAAAGCGACATAAAAAGTAGCAAAAAACTAGAAAATAAATACTTACCTGGAAAAATGACGACGATCGCACTGAAGGTTCCTTGATCTCCTCGAGAATGCCAAAGATCTAGGATCAAATATGAAAATGAGATTTGATAGTATTGATTAAATAGATTTGTCCAATTTAGGGTTTATGATGTTGTTGAATGTTGGAACTTGACTGCATCAACATCAAGGAACACCACCCAGTCGGGAGCTTAAAGCAACTCCGTTTCCATTGAAATTGGTGGGTCTAACTCGAGACAAAGCGACCCGTTTCCCATTTTAAGGAGATTTAATATAGTAACAGAATGAAAACTCATGAAATGATTTTATAGCTAATGGTAAATTTACTAAATAAACTGATTCTACTTATTTCACGAGTTAATACATCTTTGTATGTGATTCAAAGAAAGATTTCACAAAGTAAATAACAATATAAATCATTCAATACTTTAATGAAAAGAAAGCATATATGTTAAATGAAATTAATTAAATAGTTAATTAATTTAGTTAGTTAAAACTCAACCACATAAAAAGATCTCGTTATCTCATACATAATCACAAATCATTCAATCTTGCACATCAATAATGATCATCATTGATTATTTTCAAAGCATTTATATAACGAAATAACGCATAAGAGATTCACTATCTAATTCAATAATACATAAAGATATCACAAATATAATAGTTCCTGATTCACTAGCACTCTGGTTATGAAAAATATAGCTTTCAAGCTCAAATTCTTAATTAGATAACTTTGGATCAAAAAATAGTGCAAGTTCAAAGTTGTCTTCTCAAAATTTTAGACCCCTTTCTAAATGCATGAAAGTGGTTTAAATAACCTATTAATATTACAAAAATAGTAAACTTAAAATAAAAAATTTCAAAAAGCTTCAACAAACTAAGCTAAGATAAAGGACAGCTAATGAGTGATCTGTTGCAACAAGAACTCATGATTGTGCTCCATATTGATTCTTCATCTTCTCTCTGAGATTGTATATGTCTATGAGTGGCTTCAGCTGGGGGCTATGTATTGGTTGCATGCACATTTTCCTAGTAAACACTGCATGACTAAACGCTAGAGGAAATTGTACTGTTGCATTCAAGAGACACCTCAGCACAAGCCACTCACTATGAGGCTTCACTAGAAAATGGAAATAACTTTGAAGGTTCACTTGGGATAAACTCTAAATGTCTTGAACCTTCTTTTTAGATGTTTCCTGCCAAGATTGTTTTAAATATTTAACATATGGCAAGGTCTCCTTTGGGCATTCCTGAATTAGATTGGCTTGCAATAAGATATCTATAATGTATTCGGTGAAATTTGAGGCAAGATTTTTGTATCTCATAATAGTCATTTCTACCCATTTCATTTTGATGTCCCAGTCACCAAACACGATATCCTTCTATGATTCTTCAATCCGAGGAATATCAGATCATCTTCCTTGAGCATTGTCTTGTCAATCTATATACTCAGAAATTTTCATGTCAATATCCTCATAAAATGTCCTCAAATTAGAGAATTGATTTACTAAAGAATTTCTGGTCTTTGACAAGTCATGAAGTAAAGCTAATTTGTGGCAAAAGATAGCCTATTGCTTTGTTAGGAGTATGTCCAGTTTTGACGCTTCGTTGTGGACTTCATTTATATCTGAATTTTCTCTCAACTGGTCTATCCTTCGTTGCAACTACAATATTTGTTCATCCTTGTCCTTCACTTCAGATTCAAATTGTATCTTTAAATCATTAAATATTTTCTGCAACTTGGTAAGATTTGCTTTCCATTGTTTCTCAATTACTTGGTTTTCAATTTGGAAATTTTGTTAAAATTGAAAAATCCTTTGATCCCTTTCTTTCATTAGTATTTGTATTACTGCAGCTTTATCAATCATAGCACTAGCGTAAGCTCCTGTGAGTTGAGATAATCTGTTCAATTTCTCGTCAGAGCATGTTTGAGTTCCTTTCCAAAGAACTTGGAAAGGAGTCTCATTTGTAGCTAGCACTTTTGATTTTACTAGATTTCTTTTATTCCTTGACCTTCTCATTACTGCTTTATGCTTTGGACTATAAAATACCTTAAAAGGCAGGATTTCTTCAATCTTGAGGACTATCTCGACAGTAGGAAATGCAAGAATTATCTCCATATCATGGGCAACAGTTGACTGATTGACAATATTAGCATTAATGTTATTCTCAGGAGTTTTAAGAATAGTATTCCCTTGGGAAGCCTGAACAGTAAACAAAGTTGACCCTGTAGTTTCTGGAACTTATTCTATCTCTCTACTCACTGTACTTTTCTCTACTTATATATCAGTTGAGATACTTGTAACCCAAGTTTTTTCTATTGTAAAAACATCGTTGAACTCTTCCCATACTTCATCCAATTTGTTCTCCTCTTTAATTTTGCTTGTTTTCTCAACAATTATAGTAGTTGTTTCGGAGACTTGGGTGATAATTGGAGCTTTTGAAGAGGAAGCTGATGCATCTGAAGCTTCTAAGTTCTATCAAAATTTCTTTAACATGGATTCTAGCAAATGGGTTATTCTTCGCTGATGATATTGATTGAATCTAATCAATTTGTCAGGACTTAGATGATCTACTGCTAATTTCTCTACCATATAATACTCTGGAACCATTTCAAACAAATCATCAAACTTGTCAGGCTCGCTTGAAAATGGTTTGAGCTTAGCCTGTGTTGTAACATCTTTCGTTACACCATGAGGGTCATATGGTTTATTTAGTATGGTTGGAAAACTAAAGGCTTTTAATTGTTCAATTTCAATTAAGGAATGCTTGAAATTATCTAAGGCATAGGTACCACAAGAGATGGGAAAACATGGCCAGGTGAATTTCTTGGCATCTTTAAGTACTTTAGTTAAGCCCTTACCAACTGTTTGATAAGTGACTTCCTTGGCCATCAATTTATTTGGGACAAAAAAGGGAAAAACATGAGGATATGCAAGGCTACCAAAAACTTGAATGTAGGTAAATGACTCTTTGTTAAACCACTTTCCTATAGGCTTTAGGTATTTATTGGCTTTTACATTAAGTCTAGGGATTTTCTACCAAAGAATTCTTGGTGGATAGGGAGCATGACTTCATGATAGATTTTGTAGAAGTGAGCATGGTATTTGGTTTCCCAAAGGATATCGAGATAAATAGATATAGGACCAGGAATTTGGTCTATCCATTTGCATCCTAGAGATGGAAAATCATAAGAAAAACAAATCGCGTGCATGACATAGGTGCTCATAAAGAAGGGAGTAGCCGTTCTTTCAAGAAAATTGTGCTTTTGTTTGTAATTGCAGATTTGGGAGGTCAAATTGTTGGATAATATAGTTTCCCAATCCATGGTATAGCCATCAGTAGAGGTTTCTATCAATGACACCCATTCTTTAGAGAATTTTTGCATATTTGGATAACCATAGAGGCGACATAACATAACAACAATATGAGAGAAAGAGCCAACAATAGAGGCTAATGAATACATACCCATGTCCTGTCTCTTGTGTTAGTCGGGTCCCTTCTCCATTCTCTGATCAGGTCTGCAGGCTTCAGACTACCTTGCATGAATTTATGGATGAATTGTGTCTCATACCTCTTCTGAGGTTGAGGTAGATCATACATTTTCCTTAAATCCTCAACTTTAAAAGATCCATTAACTATATTCTTCGAAGTTATAAACATTCTATCTGTAATGTCTAGCTGGTCGACAACCCATCTCACCATATTTTTATATGGTAGAATTTTAGGGAAGGCGAAAATTCAATCAAGAAATGAATTGGCCACATCATTCTATGTGACGCTGTTACTTGGAGGAGAATCATCAGAAGTAGCAGTCTATTTCACAGTTATTCTCGGATTTTCATTCTCGAATAGTTTGTATATCACCTCCCAGGAGGTAGAACCTACATCCGGAGTGCATGTAGTATCTGTAAACAATGGAGACATCTCAGACACTTCTTTAGCAGGAAATACTATTTCTTGTTGTATTACGGACTTCCTCCTTGCTTTAATTATTATCGACATGTCCTTTAACTACTCTTTATTAGAATTTACATGTAAATAAACAGACCAAGATAAGCAGCAAAATCTTCGAAGGATGCAAATAGTCATATCAATTCAATAAGAGTTTTATGGAAATCCTTTCATGTTAACTCAAAATTATTACAAATCATCAAAAAACCTCAAAATTAGAACTACACAGAGTGGTCAATTAATTTCCAAACATTTTTTCATGTTCCACTGAAACTGGTCATTATATTGGAAAATATTTTTATCAGAGTTTGGTATCGAGTGATATTATATAGCTCAACAATCTGCGATTTCTGAAAAGTATATAGACACAAGATCTATATTACGGAAATACCGAAGTTTAATAGAGTGCGATATCGACATCTGTCAATTGACGGAATGGGATATTGGCTCTTAACAAATTGCGATATTCACTCAACATTTCACATTTCGCATTTCACATTTTAGCTTTTTGTCAACTTTTCGCAATCGACCTTTTTCATTTCAGCTTTTCACAATTTCACATTTCGCTATTCTTCGAAACCGCCAATACCATGCATTCATTTTAGTAAGACAAATTATTTTATGGTTTTTTTCAATTATTTGTTATGATTTCAGGATTTGTTACACTTGTAATTTATCTTTTAGAACTACAAAAGGATTGATGAAAGGTTTTATGCCCTTTTCATAAACTTTCTTGTTTTATTCAAAAATTAAAGAGTAGAAATAAAACTTATCCTATTTTATTTAAACAGAGAAGGATTATATTCTAAAATTTTTAAAGGGTCCCCATTATTATTTCTCCTAAATCTAAAGATAATGGGGGTTTATTGAGTATGACAACAATTAGCGACACATTTGACAAAACAATTAATCTTTGTAAGATGCCAATATTTATCAAGAAATTTCTTTAGAAAGTTTTAAAATGATTAAAATCTAGATCGATATAGATAACTTTGAAATGAAATAATTCTTTTTATCGTAAAGTTTCTCAACGTTTGTGATAGATGATCATAATTTTTGTATAAATCAATCGCTAATAGGTTGAAAAGATAAACTAAAAACTATTAGAAGCTTAGCGTACTGAATAAACTTATTAGTCATTGGTATAGCCATTGCTTCCAGTAGGCATCCATAGCCTTGACAGGTTTACCATTTAACCAAAATGAAACAGTATCCCATCAATATTATAATAACATTCTTTAGAGGTAATGAATTTCCTTTTTTTTCTTTTTTATATTTTTATTTTTTTTCTTTAAAGTCATTATTCTGGTTTGGTAGCCAGAAAATGATAATGTCATTCACAAGTTGTAATAAAATTGAACAAGACAACTCGTGATGAGATCTCTTGCCTCAAAGTCTGGTGACTAAGAGCCTCTATCTTGGTTTGGTTGCCGATAGCGATAATGTTAATTTTATTAGTTTCCCTATGATCATGGTAAGCATGCTCATGATGAGACCTCTTAACTTTTAATTTTATTTTTTTTTATATTTTTGAATTACACTCTGATTTTTTTTTTAAAAGAAATGAATGGGGAGGTTTCATTTACTATTTATGAGTCTTGGATGACCTCTTTAAGTAAAATATGCTAAAAAATTCATAATAATTTATGCTTTTATAAAGATAAATTTTTAAAAACAATTCACAACAAATATATTTTTTAAAGAGTTTCAAACCAAAAGATTTCACAACCAAATGATTATTTATTTTAGAGCTTTAAAATAGATGCAATACTTAGATTCCAATTTAAAGTTTTGTTTTCTAAATTTTTCCCTAAATAAGTTTAACAATTCAAAAATAAAGAGAAACTTCCAATTTGTTTTTCAAAAGCGTATTATTTTTTTTTTTGTTAAGCTTGGCAAGTCCTCTTTTTTCCATTCATTTATACAAAAATTTACGACATGTAGATTGGCTAGGTGGCCTCAACATTCCCATTGGGAAATCAAGTCTATTGGCCACCTATCCACATTGTATGCCATCCAAAAATAGAAAAGTTTTAGTCTCTCTATCCAAGCTATATATGTCTTTGTTACATGACCATACTCTAGATTTCTACCTATACATATTCTTGCATAATGAAAAGTAAAAGTTATCCGCATAGAAAACAAAATTAAACAAGGGAGATTATCAAGTCATTTTCTTCATCTGAGGCTAATTCCACTGGCGCAGGGTCTTTGACATTTGATCTAGGCATCTCAGACAGTTCCAAGATACATGGGACATGTTTGTCAATTCTTCCTAGCCCGATATCCTGCTTGTGAAGTTGAAATTGAATTTTCTAGAATTCTTTTTTGTAGCTCAACATACCTTGGATAGAAATGACCATACCCACCAAGATCTACTCCATAGCCTTGCCCAGGAGGCTTTTCATCATCCAATAAAGGCATAAGGTATGCTTAAATTGTGTTATCCTGCTTCTAGTGGTACCCGGGTCTGGGACTAGGGTCCTCCAGTCATCCATGTCCTCCTCTGTCTTGCTTCCCTTCTTACCTTCCTCTTCCCATTGCTCTAAAATATTCTGAATGCCTTCATCAGTGCCCTCACAATATGCCTTGGAACCTTCACTGATAATCTTTTCTGTCAATTTTCTCCCCCTGCAAGGCTCAAACGTACTCATTTCCTTTTCATTTATGGGCACCTGGGCTCGTCTACCATGACCATGACTGTTCACAGGTCAAGCCATGTTGGAGATGCCTAAGACCTATTCAGAGCATCAATTCGTTAACCAAAAATAATTCAATATGATATGGAAATGCTCTCATCCCTGAGTTGAATTATCAATGCTAACCATCACACCTTACTCCTCCCCTTTCCCTTTGGTATCAGTACCAGGGCCTTCGTGGTCATAGGTCCATTCCCTAGGAGGGGCCAACCTCCAGCTACCAACATTGCACCCTCATCGCCACACCCATCTCCTCGCAACTGCGGTTAGATTATCTTCCCCTTAGCAAGACCCAACTATTGAGCTCTACCGCTTACGAACATTATGCCAACCATGATTTGCAGACCCTTTCCCCTCTACCCAAGATACAAGCGCATAGCCTGTGGCATTTTCTTACCCTTCTTCCCACCTGAGAGTCCTAGAAATTCCCTCACTGCAATAGTTTCTATCTATTTCCCAGTAGTTGCATTGGCATCGACAACAGGGGACCGTTCTTAGGCAACAACATAGATGACACCCACTCCCCTTAGCACCTGGCTCACAACCTCTACCCGTATGAAACCTCTCGATGTCTCCACTCAGTTCTCGGCCAACAATTCCTAGAAGCCCCATGCAAGACAGCATAAGTTCGACACAGAGGGAGATTGAATCAATACTTGGAAGTGGCAGAACATAGAGTCAGAATTGAGTCAACACAAATAGGAACCACCCCCAATTCCACCGGCAATTATCAACTTCCCAATTAACATTCCTAATTTCCCCCCACTCCCACCAGCAGAAACCCAACCAGGTCAACATTGCAATGGAAGAGATGAGCCGAAAAACATACCCGTGGAAACATGCTGGCCTTCTACAAGCTTCAGGCTGAGAGTGGCATCGTGTGACCCTTCTAGAGCTCTAGCTCCCTTGTTTGCACACAAACACAACAACAACACCCACCTATCTACCCTTTCCTCCGTTAAGACCTGCTCCTTCTCCACCTTCACTGCCACCTTTCCCACCTCCCTTGCATGCAATCATGCCAAGGGCCACTGCACCCATCACCTCGAGCGTGTGGGGGGTGGTGGTACAATACTCAAAGGTACTTGTCATTAATCCCGTCTATTGTCACAACCATTGGCTCGCACCCTGATCAGGGTAAAAGCGTAGTATTTTTAGTAACAAAAGGAAATAATATATAAAAAATATTTACATATGCTACAAAAGAACTCATGTTCTTTCAAGAAAAATATATTTTGAGTATAAGTCCATTAACAGGAAGAAATTCCTTCTTCCCTTGTAAATCTTGCAAGATGAAAATTGATGGACCTATCTTCTCAAAAATTTGAAAGGGGCCAAGCCAGATTTTTTGATATTTTGTATGTTTTCCTTTCTCCTCATGTAGTTTATCCCATTTCAAAACTGTCTCTGATTTCAAATTTTTTATCTTTAACTGAATTGACATCAAATGAAGCTTTGACCAATTGTTTATGGTGAGCATGGACTAGCTTAGATTTATTTCTTTCTTCTTATAGCTTTAGGATTTGAGACATTCGTAACTGTAAACCAGAAGAAGGTTGTTCTTCAATGAATTGAACTAGTGTTATTTGAGGGGAGAGCTAGATTTGGAGGTAGGATAGCTTCTTTCCTGTATACCAAATGAAAAGGAGAAGTGACTATTGAGTTTTTTTGAGTTATTATATCATCCCATAAAGAAAATATTAAAGCTTTGTGCCAGTTCTTTTGATTTTGGTCAATAGTTCATTTGATGATCCTTATAAGATTTTTATTAGTGGATTCTGCTAAGCCATTTCCCTAAGGGTAATAATTTGCAGAATACTTAAGTTTAAATCCTCTCTTTAAAGAAAATCCAGTCATTGCATTTCTAGAAAAATAAGAAGCATTGTCAAAAATAAGAGCATGAGGGATACCAAACCTGGTAATAATAAATTGATCAATGAATTCAATGATGCTCTTAGAATTGGCTAGCTTCATAGGTATTGCCTCTACCCATTTCGTAAAATAATCTGTTGCAGTCAAAATGTACCTATGTTGTTTGGAAGAATGAGGAACAATCTCACCTATTATGTCCAGTCCCCATTGCTCAAAAGGTTGTTCGATGTTGACTGGTTGCAAGGGCATGGAAGGTTTCCTCTGTCTTCCTGAAGCGGTTTGAAAAATTTTGCATCTTCTTACATACATGTGGGTATCTTTGAATAAAGTTGGTCAGTAATATCTAGCATGCAAAATTTTGTGATTTTTTGTATCTCCACTCTAATTTCCACCTGCCAGTCCATCATGCAGTTCCTGTAAGACCTTTTCTACTTCATTTTTTTCAAGACATCTTAATAAAATAGAATCACAATTTTTCCTGAATAACACATCATTGATTAGTTGATATTGATTGGATTTCAATCTCAAGGCTCTCTTTTTCTTAACATCTAGTTCAAATGGAGCATAACCATTTTTCAAATAAAATATTAAGTCAACATATTGAGACTGAGTAGTAACAGGAAGTACCTCTGTGATTTGTTAAATATATCTGTTACTTAATATATTGATGTATCATTCATTCTTGTGACTAACCTGCAAAAACCTTAACCTTTTACAATTTTAGCAGGTTTGATTTCTAGATCATATTCTTGCAATGCAGTTACCTAGTTAGCTCTCTTTTCTCCTAACTCCTTTTGAATAAGCAATTTCCTGATTGCTAAGAAAGGAACAATAACTTTAACATGAGTTTTTAGAAGAAAAGGTCTAAAATATTTGATAGCTTTGTAAACTGCAAAGGCTTGCTTTTCTACTCTTAAATAATTTAATTCAACTCCTTGAAAATTTGAGTTGAAAAAATCAATAAGAGCTTCAACTTTTTGTTCATTTGTTTATGTTAAGACCATTGCATATGATAATTCATAGGACGTATATAAAACAAATTGATCAGAAAAATTGGGGGTTGATAGAGAAGGGGCATCAATTACTGCTTGTTTGATTGCTTTAAATACTTCTCTTTCATAATCACCCCATTTAAAAAGTGAATATTTTTTTATCATTGTTTGTAATGGTAGGACAATTTGAGAAAATTCGGGGACAAATCTCTTAACAAAATTGATTTGGCCAAGAAAAGATTGCATTGATTTTTTGGTATGTGGTAATGGAATTTCTGAAATTGTTTTAATTCTTTCTGGATCAATACAAATTCCATGTTTGGATACTATAAAACAAAGGAGTTTACCTTCACTAAGAGAAAAAAATGATTTCTTGGGGTTTAGAGAAATTCCATACGTTCTGTTTCTTTCAAAGATCTGCTTTAAATCGTGTAAATGATTATTTCTCTTATTTGAATATATGTTAATATCATCAAGATATACCACAACAGTTTTATTAATCAACCCTTTGAAAGCAATGACCATCCCTCTCTAGAACATATCTCCTCCATTCATTAATCCAAAAGTCATTTTCTGATATGCATGTGTTCTCCACTTTGTTATGAATGTAGTTTTTAATCAATCTTCTAGATGAACTAGGATCTGATTATATCCTAAAAATCTAATCTAAAAAATACATTAGTTCAAAACCAACAACTGATTGCAGAACTTGTTCCATTGATGGCAAGGGAAAATTGTCTTTTTGACATGCCTAATTTAAATCCTGAAATCAATACAAATGTGAATATCGCCACTCTTCTTTCTAACCGGTACAAGATTGGGAACCCATTTGGAATGCCTCACTAGAAAGATGATTTTAGCTTTTAAATGTTTATTCAACTTGCTTTTAATATGAGTTTCCAAATTCGGATGTATCTTCCTGAGTTTTTGCTAAATGGGTTTAACATATGGTACCATTGGGATGATGTGTTGAATGATGGAGGCATCATATGTTTTTAGATCTTGATAATTCCAAGCAAAGGTATCGTTATATTTCTTCAATAGATGAATAAATGCATTTCTTTCTTCAAATGAGAGACCAATACCTAAGTTAATATTTTGGGGTTTTATATCGGATCCTAGGTTAACTAATTCAAATCTCAAATTTGAACTCTAAAGTTTGTAGTTGTTGACATTTTCAAATATGTCTTTAAGATCATAAAGATCCTCAAGCTTAACTACAGGTTTTGTCAGAGCATTTTTTTCTTTTGATTTATTCAATTGAGAATTATGTTCATCCTCATCAATTACTTGGTCAATATAAGATTCTTCGGATGTTAAAAAGTTTAGGATATCTCTATCATCATTGAATACTCGCCAATTGGTGACATTATCGGGAATGGATGGGCAAGAAATAAACTCTCTATAAAAATTTTCTAGATTAAAATCTTCAGATGGGATTAATTTAGATGCATTGTTGGCCAAAAGATCAACACTGGCATTCTCTATTCTTGGTATTGGAGAAATATTAATGGCTACAAAATGTGAAGTAAGATTTTGAATTAAGGATTGATAATGCCTAAGGTGAATTGCAACACAATGGGTATTGTTTCTGACTATTTTATAACAATTTTAGAATCACCAAAGACTTGAAGATATTCAACACCAAGATTTATTTCTTTATACAATCCTTGTACTAATGCTTCATATTCTGAAATACTATCAGTACATTAAAATTCTAGCCTACATGCTAGCATATTTTTTTCACCAGTAGGGCTTATTAATATACATCCAACTCTTGCACGTTCACTAGATTTAGAACCATCAAAATAAAGCATCCAAAATAAATATTCATGTTTTTCTACAACAATATATACAACATTAATACACTTAGTTAAATATGTTTGCGAATAATTTTCAATTTGAGAAGAAACAAAGTTTTCTAAAAAAGGAGATTCCTGAACTGTAAAACTTCCAAAGAATATTCTGAAGAATAATTGCCAAGGATGTTATTCGTAAAAACTACAGGCTCATTCTCTTCATCCAAATTAGTAATCAAGTGTTTCATATGCTTTTCTCTGTCTACCCGAATCTGATTTGGTTTGTCGTTATAAGGAAGCCATATATGCGACCAATCTGTGGCGAAATAACCATGTAATTTCTCAGACCAATCCATGCTTAAGATAAGACCATAGAATTTAGGAATATCAGAAATCAATATATCAATAATCTGACAAACCCTTGAATTTGAGGATAATATTATTAAAACATAATTTAATTCTCCTAAGACCTTGACTTTGGTTCTATCTAATTTCACAATTTGCACAACAAATTTTTCAGGTGTTATGTTCAGTTTGAGACAGACCGAATATGGAATTATATTTGAACAAGCATCTGAGTCTATAAGGAAATTGTTAACATTTTCATTGAAAATCTCAAAGGTCAATAAGAAAGGAGGGGTATGATAATTGGACCAATCTCCAATTAGAATTTCATTTGAGGCATCAATCTTGTTAGGAGTATCATCTGGAGGCTTTCCTTTTCCTAATGAGGCTTTTGTGGTTGGAAAAGGAGATGTAAGGACAACATTTAATTCTTTGAGAAAAAAAATTTGTTGTTGCTTAAGTTTACTTACCTCATACATGGAAATATTAGCTTTTACTTTCTTCATATCTTCCACAATATTATACTCTATATCTTTATCAAAAACAATAAGAGTTTTTGATGTAGAAGGAGAATTAGAAGAGGATGGGATGGATTCAGTAGATTTGGGAGGAGATTTCTTCATTGTGTTTTTATCCTTATTGACAGGAGTAACTGGTCTTTGTTTTGCACTTGAAGAAGGTGAATCAATGGATTTTTTACTTCTAGTCTCTACAAGTAAGGCTTCTTCTTCTTCCTCATTTTCTGATGTAGTGAGGATGAAATCCCATAATCCATGTGCTTTGACTAGCTCTTCTTCTTCTTGGAATTTGTCAGCAGATAATATTGTTTATTCATCTTCCTCCTCTTGATCAAATTGAACATTTGATATGACATTACGAGGTTGAGGGTTCTCTGTCTGGGATCTCCTAAAGATCGGAAAGGATTTTTAGAAGACTTAGCTACCTATTTTTTGATATCTACCATGTCATTTGACATAGATTTAAGAACTTTTTGTAATTCTTCAAGATCTAAAGGATATTTAGGAGTTTTCTTCTTTGGTTCCTCTTTGAAAGTCACTTTCTTAGATTTCCTCTCTTATTGAGAATTTTTCTTTTCTAAGGCAAGAATCCTTTTTTCTACAACTATTGACTCTTTCATATTATCACCTAAAGTGGCTCTATTAGCCATGTCTATAGAAATTGTGATATTAGAAGGAAGAGCAGAAATATGCCATTCAATTTGAACATCAACACCAGGTTTAGAGGTATCTGGAATTTTATTAACAATTTATTAAACCTAGAATAGAAGTCTTTGATTTTCTCATTGGAGTTGGCTTTAAGATTGGATATATCATTGATTAGAGTAAAAGTTGTGCTATCATGACCAAACTTTGTCAAAAATTGTTCTTCAAATATATCCCAAATAGTGGTGGTGATGAGAAGTACCACAAACTTGCAGATCCTTCAAGGATATATTGGAATAATATCACTACACAGTCTTCTGCTACTACTCCATTAATATTAATGGCGAGCAAAAAATTATGGAGATTCTCTTCAGTAGGAAGTCCATCGTAAGGATTGAAATTTGGTAACCATCTTGTAGGATGCTTAGGTAGAGGATGGATAGGTGATGCCATCTAAACAGCTACAGGACTAGTCCATGGTCTAGATGCTTGTGGGTTTTGTTGCCTACCTGCCATTATGGGAATTTGAATAGAAGAAGTTGTACTCACATAAGAGGTTGACTGTGTGGAAAAGGTAGCCCCTGCACTAGTACTACTTGAACTAGCACCTATTGGTTGGGAATGGGAAATAAGGATGAATGGATCGGTTGGATGAGAAGAAGCTAATGAGGTGGAATGAAATAAAGGTGTTTTTGGTGGAGATAAAGATAAAATCTTACTAGTGGATGATTGGAATTTAGAATTTTTGGTCCTTCTTCTGTGGGAAGATAAGAGAAATTTAAATGGAGTTATCCCAAATTTCTCACTTTGAGAACGAGTCAAAGTACGTGAAGTGGGAAAAGATGAGGATATGCTACCTTCAGATAACTCAGAATGAAGATTCTTTTCCTGGGAAATAGAGATTCCTTCTAATTTATCAATTAAAGTTTGAAATTCAGGTAACTCCTGCAAAGGAGGTTGATTGGTTGTCTTAGGGCATGTATTAGGAGATTTGGTTATAACTTCCAGTCTAGGGGTTGGAGATTTCAAGTGAGATTTGGAAGTCGAGGGAGATTTTGAGGGCGAATGACTCTTCAGATGACCTTTTGATTTTGGATTAGACTTTGTTTCCATTGATAGTCGGGGACCCTCCTTCTAGTGCCAAAAATGAAGGCTAGAATTTGACTTCCTCAACATCAGGTAACATCACCCGGTCGGGAGCTTAATGAAATCTTGTTTCCATTGAAATTGGTGGGTCCAACTCGATATAAAGGGACCAATTTCTTGTTTTAAGGAGATTTAATATAGTAATAGAATTAAAACTGATGAAATGATTTTATAGCTAATTTTAAAATTAATAAATAAACTTACTTTAGTTATTTCTCGGGATAGTACATCTTTGTATGTGATTCGAAGAAAGATTTCACAAAGTAAATAACAATATAGATCATTCAATACTTTAATGAAAAGAAAGCATATATGATAAACTAAATTAATTAAATAGTTAATTAATTTAGTTAGTTAAAACTCAACCACATAAAAAAATCTTGGTATCTCATACATAATCACAAATAATTCAATCCTGCACATCAATAGTGATAATGACTGATTATTTTCAAAGCATTTATATAACGAAATAACACATAAGAGATTCACTATCTAATTCAATAATACATAATGATATCACAAACATAATAGTAACCAATGCATTAGCGCTCTGCTAATGAAAAAGATAGCTTTCAGGCTCAACTTCTTAATTAGATAAATTTGGATCAAACAATAGTGCAAGTTCAAAGTTGTCTTCTCAAAATTCTGGACCCCTTTCTAAATGCATGAAAGGGGTTTAAATAACCTATTAATATTACAAAAATAGTAAGCTTAAAATAAAAAATTTCAAAAAGCTTCAACAAACTATGTTTTGATAAAGGAAATCTAAATTAGCGATATCTTTCAACAAGAACTCATGACCATGCTCCAAATTGATTCTTCATATGCTCTCTGAGATAGTATATGTCCATGAGCGACTTCAGTTGGGGGGGATTTACTAGTTTCATGTGCATTTGTCCTGTAAACACTGAATCACTAAGCACTAGAAGAAACTGTATTGTTGCATTCAAGAGACACCTCAGCACAAGCCACCAACTATGAGGCTTCACTAGAAAATTCCAATAACTTTCAAGGTTCGCCTTTGATAAATTCTAAATGTCTTGAACCTTCTTTTTAGATGTTTCCTACCAAGATTGTTTTAAAGCTTTGGCATATGGAAAGGTGTCCTTTGGGCATTACTGAACTAGATTGGCTTGTAGTAAGGTATCTATAATGTTAGGTCCCTATAATACTAGTGATTACCCCATTACTGTTGTAGTTGTATCCCTTATTAATATTGTTGTGCCCCTATTGTCCCCATATTTTTATTACTGTGCCCATAGAATCCCTCTATTGTTATTTTTGTGGCTTTATATTATAATTGTTAGGTCGACTGGGTTATATTGTGACTCCTTAGACTCCTATATATAGAGAGGAGGTTTTGTCATTTGAATCATCCAAGAATTGTTCATTTGTGTAATGTAAAGGAGGTTGCCCCCTCGAGGATGCTGAATTCTAAGGCGTTCAACTATCTTTTCTATCTTTTTGTGAGCTGGTTTCATAACATTTGGTATCAAAGCTTTGGATTCTAGGGTTTCGCTGCTCCAAATAGGTCATCGTGGCATTTTTTTCTATAACTTTTTTTCTGTGACGTTTCAGAAGTGAAAAAAAAAACCCATTTGAGAAGAAATCGCACTGAACCTCGGATTCGAATTTCAGAGCTTTTCGCGCTATATTTGCGGGGATATAATCTGAGGAAGTTGATCTTTTTGCAGACTCTTGAATTACAATCCAAACAGGTGACCTAGGGAAAATTGTCATAACTCTCGCTTTGAGCATCGGATTCAAGTTTCGTAAGAAGCTACAGAAAGAGCACGGACTATAGCTTCTTTTATATTTTTCAGAGCCAAAGGTCAAAACAGGGACACATGGGATGTCGTACAAGTTCACTCTACTGAAGTAGTCTATAATCAGGTCACTGTGGGAGATTTGGCATAACTCTTCCTTGGAGAATCCAATTTGGATCAGACTAGTGGCATTGGAAAGAGGACACAGAGGGCTACTGCAGGTCATAATTTCAGAACTGGATGATTCGAAATTATAGAGATACATCAAAGGCAATATCAAGCTCCTTCAAAGTGAAAAAAGGTGTGTAGATTTTTTTTAAATTTTTTCTTAAGCTTGGTTTGAAAAATTATTTTGAAGAATTCAAAAGGCATAGTAGAGCATTATTATCAGTAATTGATGCCCCGAGGAAAGAAAATGCAAACACCTAGTAAGCAACTTGAAAGCGCTAGCATGACTCATGAAGAAGAGGAAGAAATGCTACATGATATATCAAAATTACAAGACCAAGTGCAACAAATGTCACTCTCACAAAAGCTAACAGAAGCTAAGATAAATGGCATGGAATCTAAGATAAAGGGTGTGGAAGCTAAGATGAATGGCATGGAAGCTAAGATGGATGATTTGAAGACAGATTTGAAGACAGACATGGAAGAATTGAAGATAAATATGAATAAGTTGCTACAAGAAATGGTCACTAATGGTGAAAGGGTAGTAAAGGAAACTCATGATGAGAGCAAAAGAAATGTTAATCATGATTCCATAGACTCTAATGTTGGATCGAAGACCCACCATATTCCAAAAATTGATATGAGGAAGTTTGATGGCAAGGACCCTGCAACATGAATATTACAGATAGAGCAATTTTTCGATCTCAATAATGTGCAAAACACACAAAAGGTACGTATTGCAACTTTATATTTGGAACCAAATCAGTTCATATGGTATCAATGGCTTTGGTCTCATAAACAAATTATCACTTGGGTAATTTTTACGGAAGAATTGACAGCACATTATGAGGACACAAAAAGCAACACTTTTTTTAGCCAATTGATAAGTCTCAAACAAAAGGATTCAATAATGGAGCACCATGAGGGGTTCCAAAAATTGAACATAATAGTAAAAAATATTCCAAAGGAGCATAGGATTGATGTGTTGATAGGGACTTTAAAGGATAATATCCAACATAATGTTCACCTTTGGGAACCTGATTCATTAGAGAAGGCATTTAGGTTAGCAAGAAAAATGGAAAGAAAAATTATGGCAACCAGGGAGCATACCAGTCACAACTATAAAGATGGAAGTGTTGTTACCCCTAGCCTCCCACAACCTATAAGGTTGACACCACAACAATTGGAAGAAAAAAGAGCAAAAGGGCTTTGTTATAGTTGTGATAGCAAATACACTAAAGGTCGTAAGTGTGCTGAGAAGAAATTATTCTACATAGATTGTGAAGAGGAAGAAAAAAAGGAGAAAGAAAGGTTAAAAGAAGAGGATATACTCTAGGAACAAAGCCTAGATAAAGAAGAAATGAATCCGACCATATCTTATAATGCATTGGCTGGAATTACCACTCCTCAAACCATCAAGTTAGAAGGACAAATCAAGAAGAAAAAGGTAATAGTGTTGATTGATTCAGGAAGTACCCATAATTTTATTCATTGTAAGGTAGCAAAAGAATTGAATTGCTTCCTATATCCAGCACCAGAGTTTCAAGTGATGGTTGCAAATGGAGGAACGATAAATTGCTCTAGAAAGTGCCATAATATCAAGCTATCCATGGGAGAATATGTATTGATGAGCCCAATGCTTTCCATTCCAATGGGAGGTGCTGATGTTGTACTAGGAGTCCAATGGGTACAGTCCTTGGGTACAATAGTTTTTAATTTTCAAGAACTTTTCATGAAATTTTCTACGGAAGGAAAGGAAGTTGAATTAAGGGGTATTGCAGGGAAACCGGGAAAGATAATCAGCTCTAACGGTATGACAAATCTTCTAAAAAAGGAACAAAGAGGTGTAATTGCACAATTATGCTCGCTAGACGTTTCCACATCAGAATCATCTATTTCTCCAGATCTCCAAAAAGTCTTGGGCAATCATTCCAAGATATTTGACATTCCCAAAGGTCTCCCACCTATTCGTGATCATGATCATGCTATTCATCTGATTCCAAGAAGTGTTCCTCCAAACATCAGGCCGTACAGATATCTCTATGCCGAAAAGAGTGAAATTGAACGTATGGTTGCAGAAATGATAGACGCTGGTATAATTCAACCTAGTCAAAATTCTTTCTCTTCTCCAGTAGTATTGGTGCACAAGAAGGATGGATCATGGCGGATGTGTCCGGATTATAGGGAGCTCAACAAGCTCACTGTTAAAAATAAGTTTCCCATTCCTGTCATTGATGAATTACTGGATGAATTGCATAGATCAATTTACTTCACGAAGTTGGATCTTCATTCAGGACATCATCAAATCAGAATGAAGACTGAAGAAATTCCGAAAACAACATTTAGAACTCATGAGGGTCATTATGAATTTTTGGTCATGCCTTTTGGCCTTACCAATGCACCTTCTACATTTCAAGGTTTGATGAATTCCATTTTCAAACCCTTCCTTAGAAAATTTGTGTTAGTATTCTTTGATGATATACTAATCTATAGCAAGTCTTGGAAGGATCATGTTGAACATGTTGACAGGGTGCTACAACTATTGGAGGAGAAACAATTATATGCGAAAAGATCCAAATGTTTCTTTGGAGTACAAGAGGTGGAATATCTGGGTGATATTGTATCTCATGAAGGAGTTAAGGTAGAGCCTAGCAAAATTAAAGCCATTAAGGAATGGAAAATCCCCACATCCATAAAGCATCTGCGAGGATTTCTCGGGTTGACAGGGTATTATCGCAAGTTTGTAAAGAATTATGGGAGAATAGCATCACCTCTAACAACATTATTGAAGAAAGATGCATTTTCATGGACTCCAGAAGCAACAAAGGCCTTCGAACATCTTAAAGAGGCAATGTGCCAAGCACCGGTCTTAGCTATACCAGACTTCACAAAAACCTTTATTGTGTAATGTGATGCTTCAGGAAATGGAATTGGTGCTGTTTTAATGCAATATGAAAGACCCATTGCTTTTGAAAGTCGTCCAATCAAGAGAAAGTTTTTACACAAAGCTATTTATGAGAAGGAAATGTTGGCAATACTACATGCACTTAAGAAATGGCGACCCTACCTAATGGGAAGACACTTCAAGGTAAAAACGGATCATGATAACCTTAAATACTTTTTAGAACAAAGATTATCCTCTGAAGAGCAACAAAATTGTGTCACAAAGATGTTGGGTTATGACTTTGAAATCATCTACAAAAAAGGGAAGCAAAATGTGGTGGCAGATGCACTCTCAAGAAAGGATGAGGATGTGGAAGCATTGTTGTGTGCCATTTCTATTATCCAACCAGATTGGATAAACGAAGCAAGGGAGGAATGGAAGAATGATGAAGAAGTGTGGGCACTTATTTGAAAGTTACAACAAGATTCCAGTACATCTGATACATTTATCTGGCAAAATGATTCATTGTGGTACAAATATCACTTATACCTTTGTAAGAATTCGCAACTCAAACAAAAGATTCTTATGGAATTGCACACTTCTCCCTTAGGAGGGCACTCAGGATTTTTAAAAACTTACCACAGGGTTAAGAAGGAATTTTTTTGGGATGGCCTTAAATCGGATATTCAAAAGTTTGTGGCGGAATTCTTGGTTTGACAACAAAATAAAGTTGAAACAATTAAGACCCCGGGTCTATTACAACCTTTATCCATCCCAAGCCAATGTTGGGAGGAGGTTTCAATGGATTTTATCACAGGTTTACCCAGGTCTAAGGGAAATAGTGTCATCATGGTGGTAGTTGACAGACTTACCAAGTATGCACACTTTTGTGCATTATCACATCCATTTAAAGCTAGTACAATTTCTACTGCATTTATGGAAACAATTCAAAAGCTACATGGAAACCCAAAGATTATTGTAAGTGACAGAGATCCCATTTTCACTGGAAATTTTTGGACAGAATTATTTTCTTGTCTTGGTACTCAGTTAGCTCATAGCTCATCTTATCATTCTCAATCTGATGGGAAAACTGAGATAGTAAACAAATGTTTGGAAGGATATCTTCGTTGCTTTGTGTCTGATAAACAGACACAATGGGTCAAATGGTTGCCTCTGGCTGAATGGTGGTATAACACTTCCTTCCATACAGCAACAAAAATGACCCCATTTATGGCACTTTATGGATATCAGCCACCATCCATCACATCATATCCAGCAACAAGTCCTCCAACTCTTAAAGGATAACCTTGTGTTGGCACAGAATGGAATGAAACAACAGGCAGATCAACATCGCAGCGAAAGAAGTTTTGATGTAGGTGATTGGGTATTCCTACGGCTACAACCATATAAACAAATGTCCCTTAAGCAAGCTAAGAAGGATAATAAATTATCACCAAAATATTATGGTCTGTACAAGGTGTTGCAAAAGATTGGTACTATGGCATACAAATTGGAACTTCCTGCAGCGTCTCGAGTGCACCCAATTTTCCATGTTTCATGTTTAAAGAAGGTTATAGGCGACAAGCTCCCAATTCAAACAATATTGCCAGAATTTGACGAGGAAGGAAAAATTATATTGGAACCGAAAGCAGTCACAGAAAAAAGAACTCGACAACTATGAAATCGATCAATTTCGGAGTATCTCATCAAGTGGAAGAACTTATCCGCTGAAGATTCCACATGGGAGGATGAGAATTTTATACAGAAGCATCCAGAACTAATCAAGCATTGAGAACAACACGTTTTTGAAGGAGAGGGGCATGTTAGGTCCCTATAATAGTGATTACGCCATTACTATTGTAGTTGTATCCCTTATTAATATTGTTGCACCCCTATTGTCCCCATATTTTTATTACTGTGCCCCATAGAATCCCTCTATTGTTATTTTTGTGGCTTTATATTATTATTGTTAGGTCGGCTGGGTTATATTGTGACTCCTTAGACTCCTATATATAGAAAGGAGGTTTTTTCATTTGAATCATCGAAGAATTGTTCGTTTGTGTAATATAAAGGAGGTTGCCCCCTCGAAGAGGCTGAATTCTAAGGCATTCAACTATCTTTTCTATCTTTTTGTGAGCTGGTTTCATAACATATAATGTATTCAGTGAACTTTGAGGCAAGATTTATGGCTCTGATAATAGCCATTTCTGCCCATTTCATTTTTATGTCCCAGTCACCAGACACGATATCCTTCTATGATTCTTCTATCTGAGGAATTTCAGATGATCTTCCCTGAGCACTGTCTTGCCAATCTATATAATAATAAAAAATTCTCATCGATATCCTCATAAAATGCCCTCAAATAAAACAGTTGATTTACTAAAGAATCGTTGGTCTTTGAGAAGTCATGAATTATAACTAATTTATGACAGAAGATAGCATGTTGCTTTTTTAGGAGTATGTCTACTTCTTATGCTTCCTTGTGGACTTCATTTACATCTAGATTTTCTCTCAGCTAGTCTATCCTTTGTTGCAACTGCAATATCTAATCATCATTTTCCTTCACTTCAAATTCAAATTGTATCGTTAAATCATTAAATATTTTCTCCAACTCGGTAAGATTTTCTTGCCATTGTTGCTCAATCACTTGCTTTTCAATCTGGAAAGTCTGTTCTAATTGAAAAATCCTTTCATCCTTTTCTTTCATTATTAGTTGTATTTCTACATCTTTATCAATGGTAGCACTAACGTAAGCTCCTACGAACTGAGATAATATGTTCAATTCCTTGTCAGGGGTTGCTTGAGTTCCTTTCCAAAGAACTTGAAAAGGAGTCTCATTTGTAACTAGCGCTTTCAATTGTTCTAGCTTTCTTTTATTCCTTGACCTGCTCATTACTACATTATGCTTTGGACTATAAAATATGTTCAAAAGTAGGATTTCTTCAATCTTGAGGACTATCTCGGCAATAAGAAATGCATGGATTATTTTCATATCATCGGCAATAGTTGATTGATTGACAATCTTAGTATTAGCGTTATTCTCAGGAGTTTTGGGAATAGTATTCTTTTGGGAAGCCTTAAAAGTAAACGATGTTGTCCCTATAGTTTTTAGAACCTGTTTTATCTGAAGTGAATTAGAACCTGAAATTAGAACCTCGAAATTAGAACTACGCAGAGTGGTCATTTAATTTCCAAACATTTCTTCATGTAATGCTGAAACTTGTCATTATATCGGAAAATATTTTGATTGGCATTTGGTATCGAGTGATATTACATACCTCAATGATCTGTGATTTCTAAAAAGTATATAGGCGTAGGCTCTATATTAGCGAAATATGAGAGTTTAACAGAATGTGATATCAACATCCATCAATTGATGGAATGGGATATTGGCTCTTAATGGATTGCGATATCGACTTGGAACTTCGCATTTCTCATTTCAGATTTCAGCTTTGTGTAATTAGCTTTTCGCTATTAGATTATTGACTTTATGCATTTCAGCTTTTCACAATTTCGCATTTCGGCTTTTAAGAATTTCACATTCCGCTATTCTTTGAAACCTTTGATACCATCCGTACCTTTTAGTAAGACCAATTCTTTTATTTGCTATGATTTCGGGATTGGTTACACTTGTAATTTATCTTCTAAAACTACAAAAGGATTCCTAAAAGGTTTTATGCCATTTTCATAAACTTTCATGTTTTATTCAAAAATCAAAGAGTAAAAATAAAACTTATCCTATTTTATTTAAACAGAGAAGGATTCTATCCTAAAACTTTCAAAGGGTCCCCATTATTCTTTCTCCTAAGTCTAAAGATAATGGGGGGTTGTTGAGTACCACAATAGACACGAAGGCCAAAAATCAAGAAAAAAGGGACACTTGGCGTAGTTTCCAAAACAAGTCAAGTGCCTCCTTCGGACTGCTAAAAGTATATCACTATTTTCTAGGGATGCTTTTTCTCTTTTTGATTTTTGATTTTTTAGGGAAAAGTTGTCATGCATTACCCAGAGAGATTGTGTAGTTCTGGGAAGTATTGGGCAACTCACTCGCTCATGCACTGAATAGCTTCTAAGCAATTGGTTTCTATGCAATTTCTGGGTTGAGTGGCTTTGGGCTGCCTCTCATGCTTTGTGCAATTTCCTAGCTTAAGGCTGGTTGTTAACTAGCTCTATGTAATTTTGGAGTTGAGGATTCATTGTGAACTTGAACTGCGCAATTCCTGAGAGCAAGGCTAGTTTCCCTCAAGGATTGCATAGTTCTCTAAGTCAAGGCTGGAACTGGGTGGAAACAAAGTCAAGAGATCGGCTTGTGGGTTAGATAGTAAACCGAGTGATAAAACACAAACCATGATGCAAAGAATGAGGCTCAATGAAAGCACAAGAACCTAGGTAAGTGCGAGATGAGTTGTTGTAGTTTATAAGGGAGGCTCCAAAATGAAGCATAGGAAAACATTTTGGAGGGTGGTTGTAGCTGCTACAACAAATAGTTTCTAAACTACATTCCACTCTCTTTTAAACAGGGAATCGAGTAAGACAATTCAATGACTATGGACGAAGCCATTAGAAACGCTAGAATTTGCTACCAACACGCCAAGCAAACAAATGAAAAACTAAAAACTTGATCGAACAAAAAGAATGAAAAAATGGGATAGGGTGGAAAGGGTGGAAAATCAAGGCCATATAAATAGCATGGTAAAAATAGTCAGAACTGGAACTTTAGGAGAAATAGCAACCAAGTATCAAGAAAAAAAATCCATCCCCAAGCAAGGTCCAAATAGGTAGAAGTCAATAGTAAGTGTGATAATGGTAAAGATATGGATCCTTTAAAGTGTTTGGGTTGTGGAGAAACCCATCCATTGTTTGGGTTGTGGAGAAACCTGCAAAGCATCCAAGAGGCCTCCATTTTCAAGGATGTGGATTGAAATAGAACAAGCATCAATGCAACTTTGGAAGGATGCGAAGCAAAGCATCAGTCCACAATTGATGAGATAGAATGTACTATTTTTAATCAATCTATTTCTATATTAATATACCCTGGTGCTATCTTGAGTTATGTTAGCCCTTAGGTTGTAGAAAATTGTAAGTTGAAGTTTGAAAAATATAGAAATTTGTGGTTGGCTCAACTAGCCATGAGAACTAAAAGAAAGGTTACTAATTGGGTGAAAGAATGTCTAGTGATGCTAAATGAATAATAGATTGCTATGAATTTAAATATACTACCATTAGGCTCATATGATGTTATTGTGGGGATGGATTGGCTAAAGGGACATAAGGAAATTGTTAATTTCCTTGATAAAATTGTCACCTACACATCAAAAAATGGTGAAACTCAAATTATCAAGGCCATACCCAAGCCAATTTTTGTATGCTAGATATCAACATTAAAGTCAAAGAGGGTTGCAAGGAAGGGATGCCAAATTTTTTCCATTCAGGTAGAGGACCACTTCTCGAACAAATTAGCTAAACTTATAAGTGAGTTGGAAGTTGTCCAAGATTACCAGGATGTGTTTCCTCATGAAATTCTAATTCTTCCACCAAAAATGGAGATATATTTTTCCATAGAGTTGATAGCAAGGGTAGCACCAATATCGAAGGCTCCTTATTGAATGAGTGTACCAGAGTTGATGGAGTTGAAGATGCAGTTGTAAAAATTACTAAATAAATGGTACATCAGATGTACTATGCCACCATGGGGTCCACCAATCTTTTTGTTAAGAAAAAAAGATATAACCTTTATGCCTTTTATTTATTATCATCAACTGAAAAATTTGACTATTAAAAATAAATATCCCTTAATGAGAGTAGATAATTTGTTTAACCAAGTCAAGTGAGAAATAATGTTCTCTTAGAACAATCAAACTATTATTCAAGTCATAAAATTATGGAATATTAAAATTAGGAACCTAGAGGTATGATCACTAAACTCTTAAAAGAAAATACAATGACCATATTTTATTGAGCAATGAGTTAAGAATATGAGACAATAGTTTTTAAAGTATATAAATATTTTTATATATTCATTCTATAAGTGTGCAAAGAAAAACCAATTTTGCGGCCATATGCTTTCAGCTAATTGAGGGAAGGAAACCATAATATATAAATGAATTATAAAACCCTCGCATAAAAGAGAATACATGTATTGATTTTATTTTATTTTCGTTAATTACAAGATAATTGTCTACAAGGGTTAGGACCTTTCCCTTAAACAATCCTTACAATACATATAAATAAGAAGTAGCATGACTACATCCAGTCTAGGGACAATTTTTTTTAATTAACATGTAATCTCAAAAAGTCTGGAGTAAGCTAAAGGGTTGTGACAACATGAAAAACTTGGAAATAAGTAAAGAAATAAATGAGAACATGTAACCCCAGTGTGGGATGAGAAACCTTAAAATATAGAGATGCCTCCAACATTCAACATTTCGATACCATAGGTGCATACCTAAAATATTGTAGAGTGCAATTAGTGCATATCTAAAACCCTCATGTGGAATTCATTAAAGAAAAGAGATTGTATATCAAGGTGTTTGCTCTACAATTAACACCATCAAAAAAATTTCCTACACTTGAATTTTGGAGCCGACTAAGGATATTATGATTCGTCATCAATGGTCACTTCATTGCTGATTGATGTTGTGCTAAGTGTTTAAGTATTCTTCCTAGTTTTAACTGTCGAAGCCACTTGCTCATGCATGCTTAGTCAGTAATGAATTAATAAGTGCACTTTATTTATGCAATATTGAACTAGCATGGCACAGTTCTTGTGTGATGTTCAACCCATTTCGATAGTGTGTGTGCACTTTCATTGACAACCTCTCTCACTTTGGCTGGAATTCTACTTCTATTTCAACGAGTTTTCCCAACTTTTGCTATTGCACACCTTTGTGTTCACAAGTGTGACTTTCACTTTTGAGTTTGTCACTCTTGCTTGATTTCACTTTAGCAAGTCTCATTTTCATGTTATCTTTACTCTACCATGTTTCACCTCCAATTTCCTTAGCTTTTTCAAGTGTTGTTTGGACATTTTCTTACTATCGCAAGTGTCACTTCTTACTATTTTCTCTCATGTATGTGTCACACCTTTGTACATTACTAAAGGTAGGTATAGCACACTCTTTATCATTATATGGTCCTGTATATCATTAGGATATCTGTTGGACACATTCCTGCAACTTAGCACAACTTTTGGCCAGAGTCGACACTTCTATCACAACTTGTGTTTTAAGTGTCGCAATGTGTCGCCTTAAGTGTTGCACTTAGAAATAAGTGTCACTTTACTGTTGTTTCAAGTTATGATTTTTCTTAATGTTGAAAAGTGTGCAACAAGAAATGCTAAATTTAGAATGTGCTAAAAATAGAACTCCTAAAAATAGGACTTCTAAAAATAGTAGTTTGGCCAATAAGCATTTTGGCCACCTTAGGTGAGACGTAAAACTGCTAAAAATAGAATCTTCTAAAAATAGCATTTATGGGTCCCTTCCTATTTTTAGTAGTCCCTGGTCTAACTATAGGAAGTAAAAATGAATTTGGTCTTAACAGCAGTTTAAAATATTAATTAATTAATCTCCATAAGTTAATTAATTATGGAAAATTAAACTTGAATTCTTTGTGAGATCATGCAATTATTTTCTCCCTTGATTTAGGAATTTATCCCTTGATTAAAGGAGATAACGTTCATTTCTATAATGAGAGAATCAATTGACATACTTTAACTTAGTCTAGTCCAGTTAGATTATTTTAACAAGTTGTTAGAATAATGAAATATAGTTTGTTAATGCTTGCATGCATGTGACAACTATTATTTCAGATAACTAAGAATTCCCTCATGGATAACTGATGCATGTCAATTTAGACAGAGACCCAGTTGAGATCAGATGAGGGACAGTGTACTATCAGATGCTTGGATATTTCTAGTAAGTATTCATTGCATGAAGAAGGATCTATTTCCAAGAGAAATACATGTTATAGGATATTGGAAGACTTGTGGCCTATATATTGAGGCCTAGGCAGTCTATGATCTTCATCTTCTGATTACAGAGAGAGCAGAGTAGCTATTGAGCTTATTCTTTTTGTATGTTGTTGAGAATCTCCACTTGATTGATAATACAGAGTTGGGGATTTATGCTGGTGCTTTCCCTAGTGATATATTTTGTGTTACGTGTGATTGATTCCTTCTGATCAATTATATGTGTTCATGCTTGATGTTGCTCATGGTTGATTAGCTTCCGCAAAGTTTATGGTAGATGTAGATCTAGTATTATGCTTTAGTACATTGCATATATCAGTTGGATCTGAAAGTGAAATTTCTACATGATATCAATGAGCTAGATGATTTGTAGAGAAAATTCTACATTGTATCAGAGCACAGGTGATCAAAGGAGAGAACAATATACTGAGAGGAGATTTAAAAGCTTTGATTTTTGGGCCAAGATTTTGCAGAGCAGATCTGAAAATTTCTGTACAAAATTTTGAGAAATAAATTGCAGATTTGGATTCCTTGCGGGAAAATACCCAAAAAAATAAATAAATAAATAAATAATCTGCTGAATCGGAGTTCGGATGAGGGAGATATTGCTGATTTAAAATCAATTTTTTTTCTAGAAAATTTTGTGAAGACGGGAAAGTGGAAATAGATTGGTGTGCTGGCTAAGAACTTGTATGCACTTGAGGTACAAGATGCATGCAAAGCCTTGAGGAGCAAGGCAAAGGTTAGATACTTGGTGGTTGAGAGGGAGAGTAAATTACCTCTCAACATGCAGAGCCAGAAGAAGTCTCAGACAATTGTGGAGGAGCCACGATTGGTGCAGCAGCTTCAGGAGGTTGTGGAGCAGCCACAATAGGGGAAGCTGAGAGGAGATTGAGTAGAGACATATACTCATGCAGAGACCTCCAGTAGGGGAAAACTTAGAGCCAAGTGGGCTAAGGGATCACATGCAGCCATACCTCCAGGTAGGAGGTGGGGCGATGTGGAGTGATCATCCCAAGGAGGAGGGGCAAGATCGTTGAGGTACCCAACCTCTTTGATTCGACTTTTGAGGAGTAGCAGGAACTGACTGATTGAGTAGAGACAGATGCGGATAGAGCGGCAGAGAGAGCTACAGTGCAAGGAATCCCACAATAGTGCATAGCATGCAAGCTATAGCAATGCGAGAGGCACAAGTGTGTTTCACAATGCTAGATGGCATAGAGAGGTGTGCAATGGTGCGAGATGCATGGAGATGTTGCAGTAGCACAGATGTCAGAGAGGGAGCACTTGTGAGCAGCAAGTAGAGCTTCAGCATCAGAGTATGTTTCTAGCCCAAAAGAGTGGTCAATTCGAAGTGAGTTTTGTTCCAAGAGTTGTTGGAGCAAGTGGACCTGGTGGATGTGTTGCATGCAAAACATTCCAGAGTTACAGGATCGAGTTCGAGAGGAATAATTTCTTGTTGAGAGGGAGTGTTGAAAAGTGTGCAACAAGAAATGCTAAATTTAGAATGTGCTAAAAATAGAACTCCTAAAAATAGCACTTCTAAAAATAGCAGTTTGGCCAATGAGCATTTTGGCCACCTTGGGTGAGAGGTGAAACTGCTAAAAATAGAATCTTCTAAAAATAGCATTTCTGGGTCCCTTCCTATTTTTAGCAGTCCCTGGTCTAACTATAGGAAGTAAAAATGAATTTGGTCTTAACAGTAGTTTAAAATATTAATTAATTAATCTCCATGAGTTAATTAATTATGGAAAATTAAACTTGAAGTCTTTGTGAGATCATGCAATTATTTTCTCCCTTGATTAAAGGAGATAAGGTTCAGTTCGATAATGAGAGAATCAATTGACATACTTTAACATAGTCAAGTCTAGTTAGATTATTTTAACAAGTTGTTAAAATAATGAGATATAGTTTGTTAATGATTGCATGCATGTGACAACTATTATTTCAGATAACTGAGCATTCCCTCATGGATAACTGATGCATGTCAGTTCAGACAAAGACCCAATTGAGATCAGATGAGGGAGAGTGTACTATCAAATGCTTGGATATTTCTAGTAAGTATTCCTTGCATGGAGAAGGATCTATTTCCAAGAGAAATACATATTATAGGAGATTGGAGGACTTGTGGCCTATATATTGAGGCGTAGGTAGTCTATGATCTTCATCTTCTGATTACAGAGAGAGCAGGATAGGTATTGAGCTTATTCTTTTTGTATGTTGTTGAGGATCTCCACTTGATTGATAATACCAAGTTGGGGTTTTATGCTGGTGCTTTCCCCAGTAATATATTCTATGTTATGTGTGATTGATTCCTTCTTATCAGTTATATGTGTTCATGCTTGATGTTGCTCATGGTTGATTAGCTTCCACAAAGTTTATTATAGATGTAGATCTAGTATTATGCTTTAGTACATTGCATATATCAGTTGGATCTGCAAGTGAAATTTCTACATGATATCAGTGAGCTAGTTGATTTGTAGAGAAAATTCTACAGTTAATGACTCCTGTGCATTTCCATGGCTAGTATTGATGCCATTCATGTGTGTGATCCATGTTTGGGTTTTCTTTGGATTCTTTTCCCTCTCTCACTCTAATTTTCCAACACTTAGCCATTTTGGAGTCCTTCTAGGTCCTACTGCCCAAAGCAAGTTATGAAAGATTTAATCCTTCACCAGGTGATGAGGATAGCCTATTCGTGAGCCTTGTCAATCAGATATATCCCTCCTAGATTTTTTCATTGAGTATTTTCATGGTCATATCCTATGGCTACACATTCAGAACCTTCAAAGCATATTCATCCAACCCTTCTTGCTTGTACTGTCTCACTGCACTGAGTTTTGAGAAAATCTACCTTGTATAGCACATGAAGCACTTCTAGTGACTCTCTCCAAAATCAAACTGCACCATACAAGGTCTCTCCCATATCACAGTGCATGAAGCTTCTCCCTGGGAAAATTGACATGATCTTTGTTACTTCCCTTAGCCAACTACACAATATTCTCTTCTAGTGAGCCCTCTAACACACAAAGTGCATCTTTAGGCAACAGTAAACCACGGTTGGAGAAAATTGTGCCTATAAGAATTTTGTCCCTTCAAAAGTGTACTTCAGAAGAACAAGGACGTTCTCTACCTTCAAAAGCACACTTTGAAAGAACATGGACCTTCTCTCCATTCAAAAGTGCACTTTGGAAGAACAAGGACCTTCTCTCCCTTCAAAAGTACACTTCGGGAAAACAAGGTGCACTTTCAAAGAAAATGGTGTCATTGAGTGCACTTTGGGAAAGAAAGGTGCACTTTGGAAGAACAAGGACCCTTTGAGCACACTTCAGGAAAACAAGCACCCTTTGTCCCCTCAAAAGCACACTTTTGGGAAACAAGGAACCCTTGAGCGTGCTTTAGGAAAACAAGGCCTTTCAAAGAACACTTTGGGAAAAAAATCCCTCACTTCCCCTTCAAAAGAACATAATACATTCTCAAGAAAAAGGTGAGGCATCCTTATACATTGTCCTTATGCCCTACATTGTCATTGAGCCTCTCTGGTGCATGGCACACTATCAAGAAAAAGTGGTCCCTCCTTGTCCCTTGTAACCGTAGCTTGTGCCCAAGAAATTTCCTTCTCTCTCCCTAAGTGCATGGTACACTTTTAGTAAATAGTGACATCATTCCTTGCTCACTGTCTGGCCCAACTATGCTTTCATTGTCTCCTACTCCTTTGAGCCTAGCCCATGGCATCATTTTAGTTAACAAGCTCATCACACTATCCCTTCACTTTCCCACTGTGTTGGACCTTGAAGAACCCATCCTCAAAATGCATGGAGCAGTCTTAGTGAATAATTTTGCCTTCCATAGCCAATGTTAAGTTAAACTACACTCTTCTCATGAAGACCTTCCTTCTAATTCCTTTCATAAGCATTTATAAGCAACTTCATCCATGAGTAAGGTAGAGTTAGGATAGATTATTTCAAGACATATTTTTCCTTATCATCAGTAATGTTCATTGGTACGTGTACCTTCTCACCATGACAAGGTGATTCTCAAGGAATATGTAAAGGATAAGAAGTAAATAAGCACTTGCAGAGAAGAACACCCACGAAGACATAAAGTAGATATTGGACCATGATAGAATGAAGATATTTTATGTTACCTATGAATGTCCCAACATGGATCCAAGACCCTTTGGAAGGTAAGGATGAAGGACAAATTTGATCTTTCATGAAGATTGAAGACAAAGAAACATATAGAAGAACTTGGCATTTCCACCTCATCATGAGCCCCATGTCATCATGTTCAAGTTGTCACTTGTAGAATTGTCATCTTTATGTCAAATGTGTCCATGTGTTATGCCAGATCATCATGTGGAATGCAATGATGTATTCTAAAGAAAAGGAAAAAATGTAATGTGTGGAAGTCCAAGTGTCATCTATGGAATATAAAAATTCACATAGTCATATAGGGACAAAAGAGGATTTAGGAGAAATTCAAGAGTTGTTTAGAAGTCCAAAGGACATATTAGAAGTCTAAGAGTCATGAGGATAATTCAAGAGTCAAGGGGAGATGAAAGGTTATTCCTCTCATTATAAATACAACCTCATAACTCAAGAAAAATGGTTTTGGAGGCTCAGGATTTGGAGAGCTAGTCTTGGCTTCTCTAACTTGGTGTAGGAGAGAAAATTATTCTCTGGAGAAGCAAGAAGTCACTTAATGTTCCACTACTGGAACTAGTTTCTCACTATTGTAACTATGTAATTGGATCTTTCACCTAATATTGAAGTTCATTGAGCCAACATACTTCAATGCATGTATCCTAGATGTTTTAAGACTATTATTTGGATGTTTGCAATGTGTTATATTCATATGTACTAAGGAAATTGAACTACTTCATTGGCTTTGGTACTTATCTTGTTGAATGTATGTTGCATTTTCTTTAATGATCGTTGTGTCTATGTGAACTATTTCGCTAAATGACTAAAAAATATTTTCATTCTCTCATGTGTCTCTCTTATGTTAGTAATACTACTTCCTTTTAGAGACTAACTCTTGTCTCCCACTTTTGAATGCCTCCTTTTACACATTACAATTGGTGTATCACAATGTAAACTTGATTGTTGATTTCAAAGACTATGCATTAATACCTTATGTTATCCATGGAAACAAAGACAAAACTTTGGGTTATGGTGGTTGGGCTGATACTATGGATATGGCTCCTACTTCAAATGGTGTGAGGTCTAATTGGGACTTCACAATGTGGATACCCCATGTATGTTGGCAGTATAAATCACTGTCAACATTCTAGTGCTAGAAGGATGGCTAGATGAGAATTTGTCCCCATCGACTCTATTTTCAATCTCAATCTTAAATGGCTCATCCCAAAAACATAATCTTGGAGTGTTTTTCTAACCTATCCCATGGTAAACTTTTCATCTACGAGGAACAAATTTATGACTTGTCTCAATTGAAGTTTGATGGTGAGGGTGATATATCCACAGTCGAGCATTTCTTTCATTATTTCAAGTTTTATGAATCTCACAAAATCAAAGATGAAGATATTTCTTATTTTATTTTCTTCCTCACACTTGAAGGTTGAATAAATCAATGGTGTTATACCCTACCATTTACTCCCATCCATTCATTTGATCAATTCCCTAAGGAGGTTCATCAAGCTTTTGATAGGCATGATTGTTGAGATGTTCTTAGGATGATCAATCAACTAAGAATGTACCCCAATGAATCAATTGAGGATTTTTCTAATCGATTCCTTTATTTATGTTATGAATTTCCTGGAGAAGATACAAATTGGGATTTCCTTAAAAGGAAGTTTGAAGGTTTGGCTCAAATTTCTTTACGTGATGAATCTAAACCCACTTATGTTTCTACTCTCCCGCCTTCTTTAAAACATGAGACACCTTTAATATCATAAGAGGAACCTACTATTCGTTGTGTTCCATGTCCTCCTCATTTTCCATTACTAATCAGGGTGCCTCTATGTATCAATGATCAAGTTGGGAAATATATAAATCAAGTTCCTAATCCATCTTCTCAACCTCCACCCACTATTCATGATCCATAGCCAATGGAGGAAACTTTGGAATGGCTCATGGAGCCTAAGGTGAAGGCTAATCCCTTGATTTCTCAAGATGATATTAATGATCATAAATCCAGCCTTGAATCTGTTTGGGATGTTTGTCCTCCTCTATAATCTCATTTTAATGACCCCTTGCCCTGTGAAATGCTCGATCAATCTCTTTCAAACTCTTTTGATTTTGATTTTACCAATCCACGTAGTGATCAGGTGCAAGGTTGTCACTTTTCATATGTAAAGGAGAAAAAAAGGTGAAGATTACTTCAATGTTTCATTTCTCTTTCAAATTCTTCCTTGTCAAAATGGTATTCCTCCATCCTTAGATGATTTTGTGTCTATTAAGCTCGGTAGACAATCGAATGAAATTAATTTTCCTAAACATTTAAAAAATATTTGGTAATCATCATTCTAATAATGATGATTCCATTGATGTATATGATGGTGAGTGCCCAAATGCATCTATTGTTCTTTCACCTTCTCAAGAAGACTTTGATTTAAAAGATCCAAAATCTCATTCAGTAAAAGAAGATTGTCTTATGGAAACTACTTCTTCAACTCACCATCCCTTGTGACCTATTATTTGTAATGCACTAACTTGTGATGAAGGTACTCCATGCTCTTCAATTTCATAATCTAATGATTTGGATTTTGAATTCACACAAGGTAGTGAGGTTATCCATGATGAGGAATAAGGTAAGAAACTCATCAAGTATCCATTCCATTCATTATCATTTCAAGTCTTGCATGAAGAAAAATCTTCAATTCAGGTTACTCATGAGATTTGTCCAGTCTATCCATCCTTAGGGGTGCAATTACAAGAATAATTTTACTTGAGTAATCTATTTGTTGACGTTGAAAAATATAATCAAATTAGTTACATAAATAACTTCCATCTAGATAGTAATGATCTTATTGAAATTACTGGTAGTAGTTGTCCATACCCCATGCATGATCTGATCCAATCATCAAAATGCATTTCTGTAATTCTTGAAAGCTCTAATAATTTTCAAGGAGTTAAGGCATGCCAACTTCCATCGATGGTTATGTCAGGTTCCCGTGACGCTGGTAAGGTCCCCGAACTAAGTCATATCTAGATTTTCTCGCCAAATAATTTTTTTTGCACAGTTTCATTGAATGTAAATTCTTTCTCGAAAGCTTTTTGGTGTTTCAGACATATATTTTCTAACTTTCAATATTTGGTTTTTGATTGGATTGAAGATTTTGTTTCAGATAGTTCATCTCCATGCAAAACTCTTGTATGAAATTTGGGTTTGAAGTGTATACCTTTCATTGATGGATAGAACTATCAATTTTATCATTATAAATATTATCATTGGTCGAAGGATTCATACTTGTAAGATTATTTTGAAGATAATTAGCTCCCAGTTTTTCTTGTGAATGTTATAATTCTAATCATGTTCTTCATGGCATCATATACCCTCTTGGGTGTTGGTGAATGCTTAAATTATCTCGTGAGTCAAATTCCTCTATCTAATGTACATGTGTTTCATGTGTTTTCTATACTAGAATTCATTTTAAATTCTTTTGATTATTGTAACAAGTTACAAGGAAATGATTTGTCACATTCAATATATGAGGAAGATGATCCTATTGTTCCAAACATTTGTAAATTTGTTCAAATTGGTCTATCTTTATTGTCTACTAACCGAGAATCTTATGGCTTAGTTAATTCATCTAATCATAATTATGGTTCTAGCAACTGTCATCTGACTAATCATTTTCCCATCAATGTATCTCATGATAGTTTTTTTGCATCCACTGATCGTTATGGTTTATCATATTACTATTTGGATCCTTGTCAAGAATTTGAGGCACTTTAGCCTTCATTGATTATTATCTCACGACCTCACTATCTTGATAGGCCTTATGGACATGATCACATTCGTTTTCCCTTACAAGATTCTCATCTTGATTCCATGTCATCAACAATAAAATCATTTTTTCAAGGATTTTAGGTTTTTCAAGAGGATTTTTTTTTAGTTTCATGATCCAATTTATGATTGGTTGCAATTGTATTACTTAGCAAGCCCTTATGCTAAAAATATACTTCAATCTTTTCTGATGTTTGCTAAGGAGTGCAACACAGATGCAGGTACATTAACAAGATGTTTTTGAGGTTTGTTTGATTGTGGTTCCAATCGAAAATGTAAGGTGGCAGGTTGGTTAAGGTTACTTTCTATGGCACATCTTTCTTATTTTAGAAAATACCTTCAACCTTTTGTGCAAGTTACTCAAGTTCTTATCTTCTCTTTTGCACATTATTTTATATCAGTTTTTAATTTCTTGTATCTTTGTGATTGCAAGTTGGGAGCAGTTACGATGGTTACACTAGAAATTTAATTACACTTAGCCTTGATCTTCTAGCCATTTAGGCCAAGAGTAGCTCTAGTTGCATTATAGTTTCCTTTTCACTCATCTTGCACTTATTCTCCATATAGTCTATGAATTTATTTTGTTCGTGTTTTCTATTATGCATGTTTCCTTCTAGTTGAGGAGTGAAACATGTTGTAAGAATGTATTTGTGTGTAACTAACTATGTAAGTGTAATAGGTAAAATTGTATTATAAAATTAGAATGGTGTACAATACCTTCATGGTGGTTTGCCGATATAGGCATTGACTAGTCATGAAGGATGAATAGTCATGTCTTTCGACTACTACCTCTTCATAAAGAATAATATTTTTAATAAATTAATAATTATTTTAATATTATTTATTTTATGAATATTTCATTCATAACATTGCCACCCCCTTTATATATGCTTTTTCCTCAAAGCATAACCAGAAGGGTTTCATCTAGTTGAAAATGTTGTTATGGAGTGACGTCCTTACATTGACTGGTGAAGTCCTCATGGGTATTTGTACCTTCCTTGATGTTGGGATTGTTAATACCATATAATTTATAATGTCATCCTTTCCAGTTAAACTCCATGAATTTTTCTTCAAGGTTTTTAATATAGTTTCCTAGTTGTATTAACCATTTTTCACCTAGAACCATGTCCATTTCTTTGAGTGGTAGGTAAAATAGATCTGTTTGTAGCTCTAGTTCTTGTATCTAGATTTAAACCTCTAGGAATTAGTGACACACATAGTTAGGTCCTCGATTGGCCATATACAAAGATCAAGTTGTTTAGCAAGATCAATGTCTATACAATTGTGAGTACTACTAGAATCTACAAGTATGTTGACATTTATGCCTCTTATGAGCCCTTTAAGCTTAAGGTTTTAGGGCGTAATCCCCTTTTCATGTGTGTTGGTAAAGTATTAAGCTTTATTTCATATTGGAGACCGATTTCTCTGCTTTCGAAGGTGTAGCAGAACATATTTTGCAGTGACTAGTTGTTTTTGACTTTTTGAAGAATTTCTTTCTTCACCCTAATTTTGTTGGACACATGAGATTATGGCTAATGATGGTTTCTTAGAATCTGAATCTTAATTGTGTATAATAATGATTTATTCATCATGTTTTTGTACTTCAAATTTCTTTCCATCTACTATTTTTTAGTAGCATAAGGATGTGTCTTCACATTTATGTCTTGACACCCAATTTTCTCCACACTTGTGACAATTATTTTTCTTTTCTATCCTTTTCTCTAACTCACTACTTGAAGAGTATGATTATTTATCAACCTCATAAGTATACAATTTCTTGTAAAGGTATCTGAGTTCTGATGTCCATTTGTCTCCACAATACCTACATTTTTTTGTTCCCTTTTTTTTTTCTAAGTATTGTTGTTGGTCTTCATAAACTTCCTTAAATGATGAAATTCTGAACTTATGTTTTTGCTCAATAACCTTAGCAACATGTCTAGCTTCTTCGATATTTTAGGTTTCTATAATTTCAATTATGCACGGATATACTCGATAAGTCTACATTTATATATTTTTAACAGTTCTTCATTTGTAAATCCCCGTTGTATTATAGCTAATACTTTCCATTCATGGGTGTATTCACTTAGCGATCCTTTTTTCTTGAGATGAACAATTTTTTTCGTAGATATCATCTTCTTCCTCATCATGAAACCCTTTTAGCAAGGTGTCCACAAAACTTTTCCAAAGCAATGAATGGGTTTCACATTTCTTGGACCACCATAGGAACCAATCATATGCCTCAATTTCCAAATTGTTGGATGCGGTCATAATTTTGTCTCCTTCAGCTATTGGCGGGTTTGACTAAAAAATGGACTCCATTTTATTAACCCAAACAATAGTGCCTGTATGGTATTTACCATAATATTTTGGGATCTCCCTATTAATTAAGTATATATATATATAATTAACTCTTTTAATTTAATATATAAAACTTTATGATTATGTAACTTATGTTATATGTTAATATATATAACATAAGGTATAGCCGAGTAAAAATAAGCTACAAGTCAACTTATGTTTCAAACAATGTGATGGTCAAGGCCTAAGGTAAGAAACAATGATTTATTTTGCTATGGAAGTGGGGAACAATGATGTCAGGAGAAAGCGGTGGTCAGAATGTCAGGATGAGCTAGTCAGAAAAAATAAGAGAGTGGTAGTTTGGGTTGCGACAGGGGACAGAGCAGTGTAAGGTAAGGAAATGTGCAACTTCAGGTTCACCTCAATGCAAGGATGTGATCGGGATGAGAGTTCCTACATGGTGACAGAACACAAAAAATGACAACGTATCAAGGTAACCAGTGGCAAGGGTGTCGATGACATAGGGTAAGGGTACATGTGGAGACGAACGGGAGAAGGATGGCTCGTTATCTTTTGGCTGTGCATAATGTTGATGATGTAGAAACACACATGCGGAAAAATGAAATAGACGTAGCAGTGTTTGGAGGTCGTTTGACTCATGTATCAAATAGGGCAAAAGACTAAACTGAAGGTTGAGGAGTGAAAACTTTTTTAAGAATGTATTTGAGTCTAATTGTATATGTAAGTGTAATAAGCAAAATTGTATTAATGATAAAATCTAAATGATGTATGATATATTCGTGGTATTTTCTTTATATAGGCATTGACTGGCCACGAAGGATGACTAGGCATGTCTTTTGATTATTACCTCTTCATAAATAATAATGTTTTTAATAAATTAATTATTATTTTAATATTATTTATTTTATGAATATTTCATTCATAACACTAGCCAAATAGGCCAGGAGTAGCTCTAGTTGCATTCTGGATTCCTTTTCACTCATGCTACACTTGCTCTCCATCTAGTCTCTGCATTTGTTTTGTTTTCTTATTTTATGTTCTCCATGTTTCCTTCAAGTTCAGCCTCCATTTTCTTTACTCTTTTGGCATTGTTTCTTTGTTGCGTTGTGTCTTGTATTTTCTCTTATGTTGTTTTTAATAAGACTCTGCATGAAAGATGCTCTTGTTTAGCTCAAAAGACAATGTGGAAAAACTTGAAAAGGAAAATTGTGAGGACAAACAATGCTTGTATAATATATTACCTCTTCTCTATTTAGGTTTATATATATTTAAATTCAATGATGGTTGAATAGAAAATATGATTCCTTCTAGATGCAAAGCCTTTGGTTGAACTATGAAGCATGTATCTTTATTAGGATCTTCCATTTTGACTCATCCTTGTATTATATGGTGTTTTGGCCTGTCGACTCAATCAAGCAGAGAAGGGAAAGGAGAAAAACTTTAAAATGACCATATTAACTTCCGTTATCTTTCAAATCCCTTAAAAAAGGAACAAGATCTCATGCTCTCAATAATCCAAGATCCCTCTTCCACCTGTGCTACAAAATCTCAATAAATGCTTCAATCATATCTTTAAGAAAACAATATAGAGGTGAAGAAGAGAGAGTCTTCCTACACAGAGAGGCGAAGTAAGCAACCTTGTTGGGGAGCTGAACAGGCTTGCTGGAAATGAAGTGATGCTTGTGTCTCCTTAAGTTGACTCCACTAGGGTACTAAATAGGCTCTTTGGAAGTAGAGAAACATTGGGGAATGTGCTTAAAAATCTCGGTATACTTATTATCCATCTCACCTATTGAAAAGGTTGAGGTATGAGTAGTATATGTTAATATGTTTAAAGTTGAGAAAGGAAAATAAGAGGCTATATTTTCAACTAGGATAACCGACAAATCTAGGGTAATCTACATGGTGAATCAATACTTTTTGAAGGATTGAGACCTTGCACTTAAAGGTAAAACATGAACTAAGAAGTTGGAGTTCTACTAGTGTTTCAGTAAGTGTTGATGTTGAGATAAACACCCTCGAAAATTTTACCTACCCGTGAATTTTGGAGCCTATTAATGGTCTTACGATCTTTCATCTATAGTCACTTCATTATTGATTGACGTTGTACAAATTGTTTAAGCCTTATTCCTAGTTTTAATTGTCGAAGTCACTTGCTCACACATGCTTAGTATGTAATGAATTCATAAGCACACTTCCCTTATGCAATATTGAGTAAGCATGGAATAGTGCTTGTGCAAAATTCAATGCATCTTAACAGTCTATGCGTACTTTCATTGACAGTCTCCCTCACTTTGGTTGCAATTGTACTTCTATTTCGGTGATTTTTCCCAACTGTCACTTTTGCATACCTCTCTATTCACAAGTGTCGTTTTCACTTGCTTTTGCTTTAAAATTTTCATTTTCATTTATATTTTCTCTGGAATGTCTCACCTTCAATTTCATTAGCTTTTGAAAGTGTCATTTGCACATTTTCCTACTATTGCAAGTGTCACTTCTTACTATTTTCTCTCTTGTACCTATCGCACCTTTGCACATCACTAGAGGTAGTTCTAGCATACTATTCTACATTACATGGTCTTGCATATCATTAGAATATTCATTAGACACATTCCTACAACTTAGTGCACTTTTTATTTATAGTTGATACTTCTATCACAACTTTTGTTCTAAGTGTCACAATGTGTCACCTTAATTGTTGCACTTAGAAATAAGTGTCGCTTTGTTGTTTTTTGAAGGTGTGATTGTTTTTCATGAGTCATATGCATTTTCATGGCTTTTATTGATGTCATTCATGTGTTTGATCCATGTTTTGGTTTCGTTTGGACTATTTTCCCACTCTCACTCTACTGTTCCCACACTTAGCCATTTTGGAGTCCTTATAGGTCCCACTGCCCAGTGTAAGTTATGAAAGCTTCAATCCTTCACCAGGTGATGAGAATAGATTATTCGTGATCCTAATCAATCAAATATCTCCCTCGTAAATTTGTTCATTGATTATTTTCATGGTCATCTCCCATGGTTGCACCTTCAAAACCTTCAAAGCATAGTCACTTAAACCTTCTTGCTTGTACCAACTCACTACACTGAGTTTTTAGGAACTTTACCTTGTATAGCACATGAAGCACTTCTAGTGGCTCTCTACAAAAGAAAACTATGCCATACAAGGTCAATCCCCTCTCACAGTGCATTAAGACTCTCCCTAGGAAAAGTTACTCGATATTTTTTACTTTCCTTAGCCAAGTGCACCATCTTCTCTTCTGGTGAACCCTCCTTGGAACATAGTGCATATTTAGTGAACAATCAGCCATTGCTGGAGAAAAATGTTCCTAGTAGAAGTTTGTGCCTTAAAAAGTTAAATTTAAAAGAACAAGGACCTTCCCTCCCTTCAAAAGAGAACTTCGAAATAACAAGTACCATCTCTCCCTTCAAAAGCACACTTTGGAAGTACAAGGACCTTCTCTCCCTTCAAAAGCGTGCTTCATGAAAGCAAGGCATACTTTGGAAGAACAAGGAATATTTGAGTGAAATTTAGGTAAATAAGGCACACTTTGGAAGAACAAGGACCCTTTAAGTGCACTTCGGGAAAATAAGGACCATTTAAGCACACTTCGGGAAAGCAAGGCCTTTGAAAGCTCACTTCGGGAAAACAATCCCTCACTGCCCCTTCAAAAGCACATAGTGCACTCTCAAGCAATAGTGAGGCATCCATATCCACTGTCTCCATGCCCTATGCTCTCACTGAACCTCTCCAATACATGGTGCACTACCAAACAACAGTGGCCCCTCCTTATCCCTTGTAATCGCGTCGTGCGCCGAAGTAGTCTATTTCTATCTCCCTGAGCACATGGCATGCTTTTATTAAATAGTGAGGTCATCCCTTGCTCATTTTCTAGCTCAAATACTCTTTCACTATCTCCTACTCCTTTGATCCTATTGCATGGCACAATTTTATTAAACAAGCCCATCACACTAATAGGAAAATGTTAGGGGCAAAATCTTGCAAATGGTTTATTTTTGGACATTTTCTAAAAAAACTATTCTCCAGTTTAGTTCAAAATTCGCCTAATTTTTACACATATATGATTAAATGGATGATATTTGCCAATAATTTACTAATTTTAATAGTAAAGTAAATTATTTTTATTGAATATTTTCCTACATTCTATATGTATGAATTTTCAAACCAGAATAGTTGCCCACCATACTTTATATAGCAAAATATTTAAATCCTTAAAAAATAACTTGACCACATTGTCCCTTGAACTAGCCCAATATGTTTGAGCTTAAAGAATCCCTCCTCATAGTTCATGACACATTCTTAGTGAACATTGGTGCCTTTTTCCACCATTGTTAAGTTCAACTACGCTCTTCTCATCCGCTCTTCTCATCAATCCCTTCCTTCTCTAGTCTTTTCACTGGCCTTCACAAGAAACTCCTTCCATGAGAAAGGTAGAGATAAGATATATGATTTCAAGAATTATTTTCCATTTTCATGAGTGATATTCATTGGCAATTGTACCTTCTTAGCATGAAAAGGTGATTCTCAAGGAAGATTTCAAGGATAAGAAGTAAAGAAGCACTTTCAAAGAAGAAGCACAAAGAACAACAACCATGAAGACATGAAGTAGATCTTGAACCATGACAGAATGAAGATATTTCATATTACCTTAGAAGGTCCCAACATAGATCTAAAACTCTTTGGAGTTTAAGGAAGAAGGACAGATCAAATCTTTCACGAAGATTGAAGATAAAGCAACAAAGAGAACACCTTGGCATTACCACCTCAACATAAGCCCCATGTCATCATTGTCAAGTTGTAACTTGAACAAGTGTCATATCTATCTCAAATGTGTTCATGTGTCATGCCATGTCATCATGTGGAATGTAATGATGTATTTTGAAGAAAAGGACAAAACGTAATGTGTGAAATTTCAAGAGTCATGAGCGTAATTCAAGAATCAAGGGGAGATGAAAGGTCATTCCTCTTATTATAAATACAACCTCATAACTCAAACAAAAGGAATTTGGAGGCTTATGCTTTGGAGATATAGTGTTGTCTTCTATAGCTTTGCATAGGAGAGAAAATTATTCTTTGTAGAAGTAAGAAGTCACTTAATGTTCCACTATTGGAACTAGTGTCTCACTATTTTAGCTTTGTACTTGAATATTTCACCTAATATTGAAGCTCATTGAACTAACATACTTCCATGCATGTATCGCATATTTTTTGAGACTATTCTTTGGATGTTTTTGGTATGTGTTATATTTATATGTACTAAGGAAATTTAACTACTTCATTGGCTTTGGCACTTATCTTGTTGAATGTATGTTGTATTTTCTTTAATGATCTTTGTGATTATGTGAACTATTTCACTAGATGACTAATGAATTTTTTCATGATCTCATATGTCTCTCTTAGGTTAGTACCACTACTTCCTTTTAGACATTCACTCTTGTCTCCCACTTGTGAAGGCTTTCTTTTACACATTACAATTGTTGTATCACAATGTCAACTTCCTTGCTTATTTTCAAGGCTATGTGTTAATCTCTTATGTTATCCATGGAAACTAAGACAAACCTTTGTGTTGTGGTGGTCAAGATGATACTTCGGATGTGGCTCCTACTCCAAATGGCGTGAGGTCTAATTGGGACTTCACATCAGGGAGACCCCCTGTACGTTGGGGGTATCCACCACCATCAACATAAGGGTTTTAGTAACTTTGGTTTACCTATAAATGTTTGGAGAGAGTTTCCATATATTTGCAAGAGTAAGAGGAAGAGTAAAATATTTTATACTACCTTAATGTGTTGTAGGAATGAAAAATATGTATAGAATTCTTGAATAAGATAACAGCATAATTTACCACGAGGATTTTTCCTTATTGCATCCCCTAGAACTGTAAGAGATGAAAAGAATCCTAGACCAAATTAATTGTCTTGGACATAAAAAATATTGACATGGAGCCATGATACTTGTAGGAACACAGGGTGTTGGTTAATGCAAAATGCGGAAATAACATCAAAGTAAATTAAAAAACCCTGCAACAAAAGAGAAATTAAGGTAAGGATATGGGTAGAAATTTACCAAGTAGAAAAACCAAAGCCATGTTAAGGCTTGAATTTGACTATATTAAGACATGGATGATCATCCAAGAAAGACTAAGTGATTTTTGTTTTCTTGTTGGAAGTGTAAAATTCTCCATAGTTATAGTAGGGTTACACTGAACATATCAAGCTTAATTAACTACTAGTGTAGCACCACAATTAATAAATGATGGGAGGGCTTGGTAGGGTAGTTACCCTAACCATCACATAAGCTACTTACATTATCGATCATCTTAGGCCAGATCTCCAATGTCGAAATGTTACTTTTGGATACAGTTTGTGTATGAACCATGACGTAATAATTGTGATGAGTATGTGAAACACTAAGAGAACCCAATAATATTATTATAAACATATAAGTGTTGCGCTAGTGGGTGGACAACTTATGATCACGGGATGGAGGAGGATGGAACCGGCGCGCTCTGTAGCTAACCGCGAGGGTTTCGGTTAGGGCACTCTGAAACCCTACCTCTTCAACCTGCAGACCACTCTCAGCAACTGTTTCGACCTGCTTACCTGGCCCGACTTTTCAGGTTACATCTGTCGTTTTCAACATGGATCCGGTTACTGTCGGTGATGTTATGGACACGGAGGAGGAAATTGATTTTACCGAAGACCCGCTCTCCTCTCAGGTTATTTTCGACCGCCCATCCTTCGCATCATCGTCTGCTGGTACTGGCCCTCTGCAATCCGAGTCGCACCTTTCCCCGGTGGTCTCTATCCCGGTCCCCCCCCCCCCTTCTTGTTTACCTGAAGGCGCTGTCCCCTCTGAATCCACTGGTCTGGACCTTCCCCCTCTATCTCCGGGGACTCTCCGCTTCTTATCATCCGTTATCCCTCCATCGCCTCCCTTTGATTCACGTCCCCTATCATCCTCCATCCCGGATCCACCCTCATCGGGACCGCCTCTTCCATCGACGGCAGGTTTTTCTGCGCTTCTCCATTCTCCCTCGGGATGTTTTGAAACCCCCGCTGTCAAAGTCAGCTCTTCCAGGTCGAACCCTCTAGACTGCTCCCCGGACCCCTTGGTAAATCATCCTTCTGCGCCGCGCACGGGTAAAAAAAGAACAAAGTGTGTCAAATCTACTTCCAAGGACATCACTATTCGGTTCGGAGAGACCACGGCCATAGGAGAGGCAGCTAATATGGCAAATACTATCCTTGTGGGACATGTCCGAGGGCGAGCTTACTCTGCGACCCGGCTCACTCAGTGGGTGAAAGAGATCTGGGGTGGGGTTCTGAAAGAACTCCCTGAAGTTCATGTACTCCCTCGCGGCTGGTTTGCTCTTCATTTTGCCAAGGAAAATTACACGGATCTTGTCTTGGCCAAATTCTGGCATATAGAGATGGCACCGGTGTTGCTCAAGCGATGGAGTCCTCTGTTTGATCCCGAGCGAGAACAGATTGGGGCTGGGCCATTATGGGTGCGACTTCCTGGTCTCCCCCTCCAATACTGGAACGAAGAAGTTTTCATCCGCATTGGAAATGCTCTGGGAACATATCTCGACCACGATCGCACTTTCGTGGAATCTAGGAATAGAATGCTCGCTCGGATCCTGGTTCACCTAGATACCCGCGAAGGCCTGGAGGAAAAGATCACTCTTCAATGGGGCAGATTCACTCGAGTTCAGATTCTTGATTACGAAGGCGTTCCTTTCAGATGCCGACGTTGCCATAGGGTAGGGCATGTCTTCAAGGATTGTCCGCTCAACCAGAGGCACGCTGATGCACCAGAGTCCACCATCTTTACTCCGAGATCCATCTCTCCGGCTGCTCAACACGCTCCGGCCACGAGCATTCCCACATGTGCTACTCCTCAGGCACCGGGCGTTACTCTTGGTCGTGCTTCAGCTCCGGTCACCAGATCTCGGGCAGCCTCAGCATCCGCATCTGCAGCCCCTCCGGGTAAATCTCTCTACCCTCCTTTGTCTAATTTCTCTTCGACTTCATCATTTACTCCATCCTTGTCTGCTGCATTTTGTTCGATGCCATCCTCCTCGGTCATTGCCCCTGCTGTTACATCCACTCAACCGCTCCTATCACCAGCATCTTCCCCCTCATCTTCCAGGGGCTCAAAACACTCATACTTCCTGCACCCTCGCACTCACTCTCAGGGATCTCACCCTATTATTGCCGGCCTGGGTATCTTAACACCTGGGCTGACCTCTCTGCCTACTCGAGGGAGAAAATCTGATCTTACTAAGGCTATCAGAAGAGCGGGGGCAGAGGTGGCCACTGGGCGTCAATCTACTATTGATGGGGTACTTAGAGCAAAGAACACCCCTGGCCATCCTCCCCCATGAAGTGCCTCTCTTTCAACTGCAGAGGCCTGGCTAGTGCCTCAAAGAAACTAGCCCTCAAAAGATTGATTGAATCATCTCCTGTCGATATTATTCTTCTCCAAGAAACTCTTGGCCCTGCGGACTCCATATCGGCCTCTCTATCATCTATCATCCCCGGTTGGCAATTCTCGGCCATGGACTCCTCTGGTAGATCGGGTGGCTTAGCGATAGGATATAATCCTGTAACCATAAGGGCCCAAGGTACTTGGGGGGGCCCAGGCTTTCTGGGGCTCGATCTATTCTCTGCAGACTTGGGCACCACCCTCAGGGTTATCAACATTTATGGGCCATGTCACCAGCGTGAAACTTTCTGGAGCCACCTCCTGGGCCTATCCATTCTATCAGCAGAGAACTTAATTATTGGGGGGGATCTAAACTTTTCATTGGGCTTCGGTGAATCATGGGGAGCCTCGGCACAAATTGACTCTATTACAGCATACATGACTGACCTTTTGGAACGTCATGACCTGAGTGATGTCCCCATGATTAAACCTCTTCCCACCTGGAGAAACAGAAGAATCGGTGATGCTGCCCTGGCTCGTAGACTTGATAGATTCATGATGAAAGGATCTCTGCTTCAAAGGCTTCATCACTACAAGCAATGGGTGGGATCTGGCGGCATATCAGATCACCATCCTATCTATCTGGAAATAAATGGCCCCAATAAAAAACCTAAAGCACCTTACAAGTTCAATCATGGCTGGTTACAGGATCCCTCCTACATCAAACTTGTAAAGGACTTCTGGCCTCTCAACCCGATAGATAGAGCTGACTCTCTGGCTAAGGGCTTTTGCACGAATCTATCGCAACTCAAGGATCTCACTATCGAATGGGCCAGAAATAAGCACAGGCAGGAGAACTCAGCTCTCATGCACATTGAAGCTGAGCTTACCTCTCTCACAGATGAAAGGGGTTTGGGTTTCTCATCGGAGGCAGATAAATCTCATTTAGTGGAGCTGGAAAATCAGAAGCAAAAAATCCTTAGGGAGAGGGAAGAATCTACTCGACTGCGCAGTAGAGCAATCTGGCTTAAGGCTGGAGATGACAACTCTCGCTTCTTTCACAATTATGCCAAGGGCAGAAAGGTCAGCAATACTATATGGAATCTCCCTATGCCCGATGGTGGAGTGGCTGATACATTCAATAAGCTCTCTCAGATGGGATCATCCCACTTCAGGAATCTATATAAGCAACCTCCGGGTTTCAACATTGCTGGACATTTCCCTAGGTTTGTAAACGAGGAAGAAGCAGAGAATCTTTTCAATTCGGTGACCCCTGAAGAACTGGAATCCACCATTAAATGGTTTAAGAAGGAGCGTAGCCCGGGGCCGGATGGATGGACCATCGAATTCTACATTGCATTTTATGAGACGATCAATCAGGACCTTCTTCGGGTAGTAGAGGAATGTAGGATGACGGGATCCCTGTATAATGCTATCAACTCCACTTTCATTGCTCTGATCCCTAAAACTGATTCTCCCTCCTCTTTTGATGAATATCGTCCCATCTCTCTCTGCAATGTTCTCTACAAGATCATCTCAAAAATCATTGCAAACCGCATCCGCCCCATACTGTCTCGCCACATAGCCCCTCAACAATTTGCCTTCCTGGAACATCGCCAGATTCATGAAGCTATTGGGGTTGCTCATGAGGCTTTTCACTCTATCTGGACAAAACACCATAAAGCCATCATCTTAAAAATTGACCTAGCTAAAGCATTTGATCGGGTCAGCTGGCTCTATATCAAAATGCTCCTTATTCATTTGGGCTTCCCTCACCGATTTATCACTTGGATCATGGCTTGCATTACCACTCCCTCCTTCAGTGTGCTGATTAATGGATCTGCATCCCAGTTCTTCCACTCTGAACGTGGCCTCAGACAGGGGTGCCCTCTGTCTCCCCTTCTCTTCCTCATTGTCATGGATGGCCTCAGTCGTCTTATTGCCTCAGCCAAGAGAAATGGAGATATTTGTGGTCTCAAGATAACAGAGGACTGTTACCTCACCCACCTTCTATTTGTGGATGACGTTATGATCTTCCTTGATGGTAGTATCCGGGACTCCCGTTCTTTCTCAAATATTATCTCCCTCTTCTCATCTGCCACTGGGATGCTGGCCAACCATTCAAAATCATCTATTATCCTATCCAGAACCACTGTCCATGAATCTCAACTGGCACTTCAGCTTTTTCCTTACAGCATTCACCCCCTGGATCAGGGCCTTAAATACTTGGGATATTGGATCAAGCCTATTAGCCCAAAAATAGCGGACTGGATCTGGCTAGTTGCTAAATTGGAGAAGAGGCTCAATATCTGGAGCCATCGATACCTCTCTCGAGCAGGTAGACTTGTCCTGATAAAATCAGTCTTGGAAGCTACCCCAGTCTTCTGGATGGCATTGGCCTGGATCCCGCGCAGCATCCTAACCAGATTACAGCAAACCTGCAATAGGTACTTATGGAATGGGGCAAAAGAGAAACGCATTTTTGCATGGATTGGATGGAAGAGGATTGCCATTCCAAAGAAATGGGGTGGCTGGGGGCTCAAAGATCTCCCTTCCTTCGCTCAGGCTCTGGCAGCAAAGATGGGATGGACCTTAATCACTGGAGATAACCTATGGACTCATATGGTATACCACAAATATATTTGGCCCCATCAATTAATGGATTGGATTCGTCTTCCGACCTGGCCCAAAGCAGGAATATCATCAGTTTGGAAAGCACTACTTCATGCTATACCACTTATCAGAGATAACTTGATATGGAAAATCAATGATGGCACACAGGCCAGGATCGGCCTGGATCCTTGGAATGGAAGCGGAGGAAGGCATATATTGCCTGAAGCTCTCATCCGGCACCTGCACTCACAAGGGATCAAATATATAGCTGATATAGCTGATCCACAGCGCACCACCATCTTCGAACAGCGATGGAAAACTGTAGACCAGATCAACATCCCACCTCTTTGGCACCAAGATTGGCTGTCTTATATCAGTGCCTTATCTGAATCGCACATTAGGATCAAGCAGGGACCTGATGAGCTTATTTGGCATCCTTCGGAGCACGGCATTTACACCCCTAAATCTGGGTACCTATCTCTGATTTCACATAAGGTCCCGGATTTAATATCTTTCTGGTGGAACTCCATTTGGAAACTAACATCACCACCCATGCAGAAGCTATTCTTTCGGTGCATCCTTAAGGGTGTAGTTCCCACGGGGGAATTCCTCATGAGACGTGCGGTCCATGGACCATCTTGGTGCATCCTGTGTAAATAGTCAGCCGAATCATGCACGCACCTATTTCTACAATGCTCTGTTCTGTCGCACATTTGGCAAGCAATTTCCTCTGATATACAATACTCTGGTAAATGGGAGGGTGTTGATATAAATCAAACTTGGGAGACTTGGTTCCATCAGCACAGGAACTCAAAGCTGCAAAGCTTGCCCATCATCACCTGTTGGTACCTCTGGCTGGCCCGAAACCGTTTGACTTTCGAGGATAAACTGGTTCACTGGCCGCACCTAATTGCTAAGATCATATCAGCCTACAATGAAACTCCTGAGCCTCCGCAGCCAAAGGTCCGCCGACCCCGTGACCCTCCACAAATCAATCACAACAGCCCATGGGCTTATTTCGATGGTGCTGCCCAACAGCAGGGATGTGGAGGGGGCTTTCTCCTCTTCATAAACGAATAGCACTTCTATAAAGCAAAGCTGGGTTTGGGAGCTGGTTCAAACAACTTCGCTGAGCTCATCACCCTCCGTCATCTTCTTCATTTTGCATTGAGCCATAATTGCTTGCATTTAAACATATATGGGGATTCAAAGATTGTCATAGATTGGTTCAATAATAATTCTGCTTGTCATTCACACACACTCAGCAGCATATTGGATGAAATTAATTTACTGAAGGAACAGTTTAATGATATCACTTGCAATCATATCTACAGGGAACACAACAACAGTGCCGACCAACTATCCAAGGAGGCTACGACACTTCCCAGAGGCGAGTGGATGATACAGGAGCAGCGAGGCACAAATGCATATCAGTACTACCACCGCCTGTACATAGATGCACAGTATCATAGGGCAGCCAGCCCATGAAAAACTGATATGAACAGATATTTTTTGAACAATTTTGTATATAGCTGATAAATATTAAAACTGATAGCCCTGCGTGGCAATATGTATATATGACAATATAGAACATCCTGCGAGATGATTTTTGCTTTTTGATAGACAGTAATAGAATCTACAGCTACCCACATGCATGGTGGAAGAACATACAGCATATGCAAAACGCATCTACAACATGTAATTTTTCCAAATCAATGAAAGATTACGATTTTTCCAGTGGAAAAAAAAGTGTTGCGCTAGTGACACATGAAATAATTTAATAGACTTAAAACGAGGTGCTGACATTGTTAAAGTCAGTTGCAAACAAAATTGCATGAAGAACAAATGATAGGATGTATGGGTAAATAATTAATTAAACCTCAAACGATATAAGTGTTTATATGTATAGACTTATATATATGCATACGGGAGGAGCTATATAAATATAAAGAACATTTCTTGATGTCATAACTAAAGAACAAGGTGTCTTAAGTCTTCATTCACCGAGACTTATTTTTTGACCCCAAAAATCAAGTAGAGAATTTCCATAGTGGGTATGTACGCAATAAATATTTGAAAGGAACATTATGGGAACTAATTAACGTTTATAAATGTTAATGATATCTTGAAAAGTGCAGAATTTGGAAACTCACAAGGTATCTAAATGCAATGATAATTATGTATTGTGAAAGTCATTTAACTTTAAAAAAATATTTTGCTCTGATGAATTTGTACGACATTTATACATTTTTGTTCCGCATAAAGATGGGAGAGATGTTATAGTTGCATTGCGGCATTGGATATATTATAATGTAATGTAACATTGTGACAATGTTTGTCACATTCCAACGTTGGATAGATTTTTGTACGATTCGCACATCACATTATTATTATTATTATTATTATTATTATTATTATTATTATTATTATTATTCGTCAACTTTATCAATATTAATATTTTTATTATTAATCATTTTTAAATTTTGATTTTGACTAATCAAGGATAACCTTAGTTGACTAGGGTTGACAATGTTTGCCTTTGGTCAAACATGGATGATTATAATTGAATATTGTTGAGTTACATTGACTGAGGGCAACTATGAGTGAATAAGGTTGACTATTCTTAAATATGGTAAACATAGGGTTGACCAAGTTTGATCATGACCATTTATTTAAATAATGACTATAAATGTTGAATTTGTTTAACTATGTTGACTAATGTGGTTGTCTATGTTTGACTACTAATATTAATGAAAATAGTGATAGGAAATTATGTTTGATTAAAATTGAAGAGTGTTGACTGTCAAACATACACAAACATAGTTGAACATGGTCAACCACATAAGTATCTTTAACTAATTTTGTAATGTCATAATGTGACATTGGAGAAATTGTAATGTAATGTAACATTGTGGCAATCATTGTCACATTGCAACAATGTTGCATAGCTGGACATTAGATAGATTTTTGTAACATTCCAATATCACAACATGTTTGATTATTAATATTAATCAATAATATTAATAGGCGATTATGTTCAACCAATGTTGAAGAATGTTGACTATCAAACATAGTCAAATATAGTTGAACATAGTCAACAACATTAATAAATGTGGTTGATTAATTTTGTAATGTCACTTTGCGACGTTCGATAAATTGCAATGTAATGTAACATTGTGACAATGTTTGTCATATTGCGATGTTCAATAGATTCCATTTCAATGTCACAATATTATTATTATTATCAGTAAACTTTATTAATATTAATATAGTTATTATTGAACATTTTTAAATCCTTATTTTGACCAACCAAGGATGACCTTAGTTGGCTAAGGTTGACCAAATTTGATTATGGTCAACTATTTAAACAATGCCTATAAAGATTAACTTTGTTTGAATATGTTGAGTAATTTAGTTGACTGTGTTTGACTATTAATATTAATCAATAATAATAATAGGCGATTATATTTGACCAAATTTGAAGAGTATTAACTCTCAAACATAATCAAATATAGTCCAACATAGTCAATCATATTAGTAAACCATTGTGTTTTAAACCATATTATTATTAAAATTATTAATCATTTTTAAAAATTGACTATGATTGACCATGGTTTGACTATGTCATCATCTTGACTCTAGGTATTTCAAGCATGATGTCATGATTTCTATGCATGTGTGGAGCATGATTGTTCAGAGGCCTTTGTTTCAGCCGGATGTACACCCCAGGAAGTTTGTACACCCCTCCACGCGGGGGGGTGCGGGGGGAACTTGTCCCCCTTGCAGGGGTCTGGGGGGGCTGATCCCCCCCGGCTGGGGGGTCTGGGGGCCAACGGTCCCTCGGCGAGGGCTCAAGGGCAGCGCCCCCGAAGCTAAAAACAGATGTAAAATTTCCTTGTAAAAGTATAGTAATTTCTAGTCAATCTGAGCCATTCATTAGGCGGATGATTTGACGGTAGATCTTATGTTTAGTTTAGGGTTTTTTTTGTCTTAGAAGGCAACCCCTCTCTTTGTATGAGGGCATTGTATTGAGTCTGTGTAATATATGTGTATTCTCTGAGTGAGAAGCAGAGAGGTGAGACTGTGAGAGAAAACAGAGGATATTACAGCAGATCTGCTGTAGGTTGTGTCTCTTCATTTTGCTGGATAATAGAAAGGAAGGACTGGTTGTTCGGGGTGGACGTAGCCCAAACTGGGTGAACCACGTATATCTGTGTCTCTCTTGTTTTATGTGTTTTCTATGTTTATATTTCTACAATATTTTATGTGTTCCACTGCTCCGTAATATATAATTTTCTAACAGTTCGATAGATTCCATTTCGATGTCACAATATTATTATTATTATTATTATTAGTCAACTTTATTAATATTAATATAGTTATTATTAAACATTTTTAAATCTTTATTTTGACCAACCAAGGATGACATTAGTTGGCTAAGGTTGACCAAATTTGATCATGGTCAACTATTTAAACAATCCCTATAAAGATTAACTTTGTTTGAATATGTTGAGTAAGTTAGTTGACTATGTTTGACTATTAATATTAATCAATAATAATAATAGGCAATTATATTTGACCAAAGTTGAAGAGTATTAACTCTCAAACATAATCAAATATAGTCCAACATAGTCAATCATATTAGTAAACCATTGTGTATTAAACCATATTATTATTAAAATTATTAATCATTTTTAAAAATTGACTATGATTGACCATGGTTTGACTATGTCATCATCTTGACTCTAGGTATTTCAAGCATGATGTCTATGGTTAACTATAGGCATGTGTAACATAATGCCTATATGTAATCATGGTTGAACATGATATTAATTTTTAGACTAATTTATAAAACATTTTTACTTTATTAATGTTAGTAAATGCGAGTTGTAAATGATATTAATATCTAAAGATTTTTTCGGAAGAAATCACATTGAAGATTTTGGTCGACCGTTTCGAACCAATGAGTGTGGTTCATCTTCAGGACACGATGAAGAAACAGATCTAAGAAGAGGGTTAAATAAAGAGATAGGTCAGCCTAACAGCTAGAAGATAACAACTATATTTTACTGGGGAAGGGAAAGAGAGGGAATGTTAAACTTTTTTTTTTGTTAATAAAAATATATATATTTTTTTATTAATTTATTAATTTTTTATATATATATATATATATATATATATATAGATATATATAGATATATATTCTTTCTTATTAACTTACTAACGGCTATATTTGATGATAATTGACTCATTTATATTATAACCGAATGTAATAATCAAAGATTAAAAATAATAACTAATCTTTTTTTTTATTATGTTATATTCAATTGAATTATAATATATTAATATTTATATTATATATATTTAAATATATAAATATTTTATAGTAACTAATAACAATATATATATGAATATGTAATATGGTTATTTATATTGAAATATTTAATATTTAATAATAGGTTAAGCCATTGAAATTGAGAGGACTTCCCGTAATATTAATAGGGACGACGGGTGGAAAATTAATAGCTGTTGAATTCCTGCCCTCTCTTTTTAGTTTTTTCCATCTTTATCTAGGCCCCCTTTTTTTTCGGATTATTATTATTATGAACGATATTTTATGAACATTATTATTATTTATACTATAGTTATAATATAATATAGATATTAATCTCTTTTTTTTATTTTTTAATCTTTAATATAATATAGATATATTATACATTTAATCTTTATTGGTAGTTTAATCTTTGATTATACTGTTATCTATATAAATAAAATAAAATGAATCAGATAGTTCTAAAACCCTAATCTTTAGTTTCTTTGTATATTTAGATTGTTATAAATAGTTAATTTTGATTCTTTATATTAACCTATTATTAAATATTACATATTTCAATATAAATAACTATAATACATATTCACATATATATTGATATTAGTTACTATATAATATTTATATAATTAAATATATATAATATAAATATTATAATTTAATTGAATATAACATAATAATAATAATAATAAAATAAAAAAATAGTTATTATTATTAATCTTTGATTATTACATTCTGTTATAATATAAATGAGTCAATTATCAGCAAATATAGCCGTTAGTAATTTAATAAGAATATATATATATATATATATATATATATATATATATATATATATATATATATATATATAGATATATATATATATATATATATATTAATTAAAATAAACAATTAATAAATTAATAAAAATAAAAATATAATTTTATTAAAAAAAAATAGCATTCCCCCTCGTTCTCTGCCCTAGTGAAATATAGCATTCCCCCTCGTTCTCTGCCCTAGTGAAATATAGTTGTTATCTTCTAGCTGTTAGGTTGACCTGTCTCCCTATTTAACCCTCTTCCTAGATCTGTTTCTTCATCATGTCCTAAAGATGAACCACACTTGTTGGTTCGAAACGCGTCGACCAAAATCTTCAATGTGATTTCTTCTGAAAAATTCTTTATACATTATGATATGGATCACAGAAGCTTGAATTCAGATATTAATATCATTAAACATTTTTAAGCCTTGACTATGTTTGAGTAAAGTTGACCATGTTTGACCACAATTGACTATGGTTTCCTACAATTCAAAATCGTCGACCAAGGTTGACTAAGGATGCCTATGAGCAAACAAGATTAACTATCTTTGAATATGGTAAACATATGGTTAATTAAGGTTGACAATGGTTGACTATTTAAACATTGACTATGAAGTTTGACTACAAATGTTAAATATGTTTGACTATGTCATCATGTTGACTTTGGATACATGTCTATGGTTAATTATAGATATGTTAAACATAATCCCTATCATTAATCATGGTTGAACATGATGTTCATATTGACTATGTTTGACCAAGTCAATCATGATTATGAAGTATTAATGTTTAGATTAATATATTATTAATGTGTTAATTTATAGATTAATATATTAATGTATAATTATTATTATATTATTATAAATTTATTAAGGTTTAAATAATATTATTAAGTTATTAATATTATTAATAAAATTATTAAACTTTAATATTATTAATATAAATATATATATATTAATATGAAATTTATTAATATTAACATTAGTCATAAAAATTAAAATTATTATACTTATTAATATTAATATCAATATGGTTCATGAGGCACAATACTTTCTAAGGTTTTGCAAATGGGGTAGCAAGCTAAGTGGGCTTGATTGTGGGGACAACTCCACAGTGAAGCACGCTTGAGCTAGAGGCAATCTAGGATGGGTGACCTCCCGAGAAGTCCTGGTTATCGAGTGCAAGCCCCAGAAGTGATGATTGACACTATGTGATTCATTTCACTAGTTTCAATCCCACTTCTTCACCCCTGTGAGCATCACCCGATGCAATTAGTGTTAAGTGAACTATTCAAAAATCATGAGAAATTAGTCAATTACGACTACCTCTCATGGAAATGGTCATACGTGAATCACTTACTTAACGTAGTTGAATCCCAAAAATGATATCTAATATAATGCACTGCGTAAACCCCCTAATACTTAAATTCAAAAAAGAGTGAAGGGATCTCTACTTGAATGGTTCATGAGGCATAATACTTGCTAAGGTTTTGTAAATCGGGTTGCAAGCTAAGTGGGCTTGATTGTGGGGAAAACTCCACAGTTAAGCACACTTGAGCCAGAGGCGATTTGGGATGGGTGACTTCGCGGGAAGTCCTAGTTACTGGGTGCAAGCCCCGAAAGTGATGATTGATGCTATGTGATTCATTTCACTAGTTTCAATCCCACTTCTTCACCCCTGTGAGCATCACCCGATGCAATGAGTGCTAAGTGAACTATTCAAAAATCATGAGAAATTAGTGAGTTATGACTACCTCTCATGGAAATGGTCATACATGAATGACTTACTTAACGCAGTTGAATCCTAAAAATGATATCTAATCAATATTATTGTTAATGTTAATACTTATATTAGTATAAATATTAGTATCAAGATTAATATTAACATGTGAAGCCCTGAAACATCAATATATTTAATATTAACGTTAATACTAATATTAATACTATAATAATAATATTAATAACAAGACTATTGGACTCTGAGATGACTGTGCTATTATACCGTTAAACATACAGCCTTGCCTAAAAAAATTGAATGTTTAGAATGAAATATTGGCACCTTGGTCAAAAAGCTTTCCTTAAAGCCAACAAGAATTCATTGATCAAGAAAAACCCTAAAGATCGAATCTCAGGGGTTCATCTCTCTTTCATCCAAGGGACCACTGATAAGATTACAAGGATTCTTAGGAAGCATAATGTTCCCTCTATCTTTAGACCCCTTAACAGAATCTGTAGCTCCCTCCGGTCAGTAAAAGACCCGGTTGACCCCAAGGACATGAAAGGTGTCTATGTTATTCCCTGTTCCTGTGGGACCCCCTACATTGGTGAGACGGGTCATTCTATTAATCAAAGGATTAATGAGCACTCATCTAGCTTAAAACATGGGAGGACCCAGTTGTTCGCCTTAGCAAAGCATGCTGAAAAGACGAAGCATCATGTATGTATTGAGGAGGCTCATGTTATTGCTAGGGTTGCTCAGTTTCATCACCGAAAATTTAGGGAAGCCATTGAGATTGAAAAAAGGCCAAACAATCTCAATAGAGATGACGGCTAGAAAATTAGCAGTTGTTGGATCCTTTCCCTCTCTTCTTAGCAGTTCCCCCCTTCCCCTGCTCCTTTTGTTGTTCTTCCCCCTCGTTTTTTGGATTGTCATTTTTTCCTTTGTATCGGGCCTTTTTTTTTTCGTCTGTTCTCTTTCCCTTCCTCTCGATTAATATCGAAAGCTTTATTGTTTGCTTAAGCAATAAAAATCCTTTTATAAAAACTTTCTTTTCCTAATGAGTGATGAAAGATTTTTATGATGAACTAACCTTCTTTAAAACAAGCATTCTTTATCCATATTGGTTTAGTTAATTTTTTTTTTTCAACTACCTTAATAAGTTATCCTTTAAGAATTATTCTTATTATATTAGATAAGGCTTAAGATAATTTATTTTAATAGCTTTATGAATAAGATCGATTAATAGATTTAACAACAGTTGTGGTTACGTAATAAATATAACAATACTAACTTACAATTAGATTTTTAATTTTTATTAACCCCTTTGATTAAAGGCAGAGGAAAAGGAAAAAATGAAGATCACTGCTCAGAAGGAAGAGGTTCAGTCCAAGGAGGCCGAAGTCCTGGCAAATGTCCAGGAGTTAGGGCCGGAGCCTATGGAGGGCATTGGAATATTTCAGTCTGAGGTGACAGCGAGTGCGTTTGTTTCAACTCAGCTCTCTGCAGCTGGTTTCTCAGCAGTCATTGCAATGGAAGAATTGAATCAGGCTTGTCCTCCTCCCCCTCAATACTCCTCCCCTCTCTTATCAAGCGCATTGCATGTGTCGTGTAGTGGTGAGTTAGATCGTTTATGCCAACTCTCAAACGATATGACAGATATGAATAAGGGACTAAACACAACTGACAGTGTTCTAATGTCGGTTCCATCCCCCCCTTCTCTCGCTTCTACGCATTCTGGAGATGGAGGATGTGAATCTCATTACAATCTAAGGCCTCTAGCTACCAGAAAAGGAAAAGGGCCGGTAGTAGGCGGTTTGGCAATGGATGAGGTGTCCATAGGTCCAAAGAAGTTAAGAGGGAGGAAGTCGGATTTATCGAAAGCAAAGCTGAAGGCTATCATTGATATTGCTGGAGGAAAGCAGTTGTCACTGCCAGGGGTGCTTAGAGCAAAGCAATCACCCCCCGAGGTTTTTAAATGATCATTTTATCTTATAACTGCAGGGGTCTTGCTAGTACCCCCAAAAAACTAGCTCTTAAGGATCTGGTCAGGGCTAACAAACCTGATATCCTTTTTCTCCAGGAAACGCTGGGGAAAGGAGATGATATTATAGGCTGTCTGCATAAGCTTTTGCCGGGTTGGTGTTTTCATGCAGTGGATGCAAATGGGCATTCTGGAGGTGTGGTTTTGGGGTTTAATGTGAAGGTAGCACGTGAAATCTCATCATGGGGAGCAGAAAACGTTTTGGCGGTGGAACTCTATTCCAACGAACTCTGTATTCCTTTTCTTTTTCTGAATATCTATGGTCCTAATTCGGAGCGGGAGAAGTTCTGGAACTCTTTCTTCGCGAAGTCCTTTTTGGCGCATCCAAATCTTATTATTGGTGGAGACTTCAATTTTTCTTTGGGCCTGACTGAATCCTGGGGGGTTAATGCTAGAGCGGATCCCCTCTCTGCTTTCTTTCATCAGAAATTGGCCTCGTCGCCTCTTGTTGATGTTAACCCATCAAAGATGCGCCCCTCTTGGAGGAATCGCAGAATTGGCGATGACTGGATTGGGAAGAAATTAGACCGCTTCTTAATAAGCGATATGCTGGCTGAGAAACTACAGGCGTTCAGGCATTGGGTTGGAGATGGTGGCCTCTCTGATCACTTCCCGGTTCTTCTGGAGGTGAAAGGAGATTTATCTAAGCCAGGTATCCCTTTCAAGTTTAACTCTTCTTGGCTTTTGGATGCATCTTACATTAGTCTTTTTCATAAAACTTGGAGGAAAGCCGTGGTTAATGAGAATGAGAACCGAAGTCAGTTGTTCATGGAAAACCTATTAAGGATGAAGGCCGCTTCAAAACGCTGGGCTCTTCAAAAGAAGCTAAAGGAGGAAGAATTAATGCAAGCGGTGAACTCAGAACTTGCCCTACTCGAGGATCCAGACAGTCAGGGCTATGGCTCAGGTGCATCTCGATCGAGGATCCATGAGTTGGAAATGGAAAGAAGGAGAATTCTGCAGCTCAGGGAGCAAAGTTGGCGCCTTAAAAGCAGAGCGATCTGGTTACAGGCAGGGGACGAAAATTCCAAGTTTTTCCAGAATTATGCCAAAGGGAGAAAAAACTCAAATACAATATGGGAAATGAAGAAAGCAAATGGTGATTTAGCGCTCTCTTTCGAAGATTTGGCTTCTGAAGGGGTAAATTATTTTAAACACCTCTTTAAAGCTCCAGGTGAAGCTTCAATTGCAGAAGTTATAAGGGTTGCCCAGATTTTCCCTCGGTTCATAGAGGAGGAAGACAATGAATTTCTCATGGCACCTATTTCTAAAGAGGAGGTTGCAAGCGTCCTCAAATCGATGCAAAAAGAAAAAAGCCCCGGCCCGGATGGCTGGACTGTTGAATTCTTCCAGCATTTCTTTGAATTCATTGGTGATGAGTTAGTGGAGGTAGTGGAAGAATCCAGACTTTCAGGTTCTATCTATCAACCCTTTAATGCTACATTTTTAACTCTCATTCCCAAGTCTGATCTCCCAGGTTCTTTTGCCGATTTCAGGCCCATTTCTTTGTGCACCTGTGTTTACAAACTTATTGCTAAAATCATTGCTGTCAGGATAAAACCCTTCCTTTCTAAAAATGTTTCCCCGGAGCAGTTTGGCTTTTTAGATGGCAGGCAAATACATGAAGCAGTGGGAGTTGCTCAAGAAACGCTCCACAGTCTCAAAGTTGGAAAGAAAAAAGGAGTCGTTGTGAAAATAGATTTATCTAAGGCTTACGATAGAATCAGCTGGATGTACCTGAGACTCTTATTAACTCATCTGGGCTTTAGTTTTGAACTTGTAAGATGGATTATGAGTTGTGTCTCGTCTTCTTCCATAGCTGTTCTGATCAATGGAGCAGCCTCCAGTTTCTTCAGTCCTGAACGTGGCCTGCGCCAAGGCTGCCCTCTCTCTCCCCTCTTGTTTTTGCTGGCAGCAGACGGAATCAGTCGTTTGATCCATGAAGCAAAAAGTCAAGGTTTGTTGAAAGGAATAGAAGTTGCTCCAAATTTCTGGGTCACTCACCTTCTCTTCGTGGATGATATAATCCTCTTCAGCAATGGCAGCCTTGATGACTGCAGGATGCTTAAGAGGATCTTGGACCTCTTTCTGAAAGCGACTGGCCTCTGCATAAACGAGAGAAAATCTACTATTACCTGCTCTGGTCTGGCTAGAGAGGAGGTGCGTAGAGTGACCTTGGTTCTGAACTTTGAAGTTAAATCGCTTGAGGATTCTTTCAAATATCTGGGGTTCTATCTGAAACCAGATAATTACAGGATAAAAGATTGGCAGTGGATCCTTGTAAAATTGGAATCGAAACTGAAACATTGGAGCCACAAGTGGCTCTCCCGGGCAGGTAGGCTTGTTTTAATAAAATCTGTTTTGATGGCAATTCCAGTCTATTGGGCGAGCTTGACTTGGGTGCCCAAAGGTATTATAAACTCTATTGAGAAACTATGCAGCAGCTTTCTGTGGGCGGGGTCCAAGTCTGAGAGAGTTACCCCGTGGATCGCATGGGACAAAATTGCTCGCCCTAAAGAGTGGGGGGGCTGGGGTATAAAAAACCTTGCTAGTTTCTCCCAATCCCTTGCAGCAAAGTTGGCTTGGAGGATCATTACAACGGAAAATCTATGGACTGCAGTGACTAAAAGGAAATATATAGATCCATTATCAACGCTAGATTGGATCAGACTGCCGCAAAAGTCGTCCAAAAATTCCTCGGTGGTCTGGAAAGCAGTGGTCGCATCCGTTCACATCATTGAGAAGGGGTTGGCATGGTATGTAGGAGATGGAACACAGATCCGCTTGGGGCGAGATCCTTGGATTGGATGTTCAGAGGGGTTTAATCTATCCCAAGGTTTGGTTGCAGCTTTAAAAGATAGAGGTCTATACACTCTAAACCAGGTAGCTGATCCCAGGGCCTCTTCCATTTGGAATCAAGGGTGGCTTCAAGGGCGAGACTTAGATTTGACCGAAGACAGGTTGGAGGAATGGGACAGGTACACAAGGGATCTTCTCAACTCTTCGGTGCGGCTATCTGACTCTCCGGATGAGCTAAAATGGGTTTTTGCTCAAAATGGCTTTTATTCCCCAAAGGCAGGTTACAAATGGATGATGTCTCAAAACGGATGGGAAAATCCGGACTGGTGGACTCAACCGTTATGGAAGTTAAAAGGACCAGCTAAATCAAAATTGTTTTTCTGGTGTGTCCTTTTCCAGAAAGTTCCTACGTGGGATTTCCTTCAAAGAAGAGGTAGAATTGGTCCGGGTAGATGTCCATTGTGTAAAGACAGTGCTGAAACAGTTCAGCATTTATTTCTCCTTTGCCCTTTCAATTCTAGTCTTTGGGCAGCAATGCTAAGCTTAATAAATGTTCCTCATAGATGGGAAGGGCAGGGGCTCTTAGAGGCCTGGCAGAGTTGGTGGAACATTTCTTTAAACGAAAGGGAACGAACCATTCCTTTGCTCATTACATGGGGGACCTGGCTTGCCAGAAATCAAGCTATTTTCAAGGACTCTGCTTTCCCTATTGGAAGACTTGCCGCTGAAGGAGCTGCCATCTATGAAAGCATTCCTATCCCTCAAGCTCCTAATTCCTCCAGAGCTGTTAGTCAAGAAGTCATTAGACACTCTATGCCGTGGGCATATTTTGATGGGGCTTCGGATATTAATGGTCGATGTGGGGCTGGCTTGATCATACATTTTTCAGAGGAAAAGGTTGTTAAAGCCTCAGTAGGTCTGGGACAGGGTTCAAATAATTTTGCTGAATTGAAAGCCCTTCATCTCCTCCTCTGCTGGCTTATTCTTCGTAATGTGAGAGAAGCTCAGCTTTTCGGGGATTCCATGAATGTGGTGCAATGGTTCAACGGGGCTCATCGCTGCAGCAATCTAACTCTGCTTCCTCTGTTTAGAGAAGTTTCTCGGCTCAGGAATCGTTTTATGGAGATCTCTCTTAGTCATATATACCGGGAAAGGAATTCTGAAGCGGACCGTCTTTCTAAAGAAGGAGTAGATCTTGAGATGGGGTCGTGGGCTGTCTCGGAGGTTGATAATGGGGTTGTTCGACCTGTTGAACAACCCATCTTCGCTTAATTTTTCTTCTCGTTTCCTCTGTTCCTGTAAATATTTGTGTGTTGCTCTGTCTCTTTTTCCATGTTTTTCATCTCTCTTTTTTCTCCCCTGCCGGTTTTCTTGGGCTGTTTTCCCTATTTGTGGATGCCCGGGCAGAGGTTCCAGTCTCTTTGCAGCGGATTCAGAATCCTCAATGTTTATTGTGGATGTTTATTGTGGATCCGCGTGGTCTTTTTTCCAACGTTTCGGTTGGCTCTGGAGGTTTTATTCCCCTTGCGGTGGCTTTCCTTTGATATAGCTGCGGGCCGTTTGGGCTGTGTTCAAATGATTTGAGTGGTTTGGGAGGAGTTCCTCCTTCTTGCGATGGCGTGCTCTGGCAGCGAGCAGTTCTGGTAGTTGAGACTCGCCCCGATTGCTGGCGGTTGCAGTCTTGGCGTTCCGCTTACATAGATTATGTAACCCTTTTTATTAATAAAAGGTTGGACTTTTTCTGTGGAAAAAAAAATTAACTAACTATTTAATTATATAATTTTAGTAAAATATGAAATATTTAATTATATAACTCTTATGTGTATTTAATGTAAACCATTTTGATTCATGTTAATTAAATATGTTACCTTATTTATATATGTTTTAAACTAACTTTCCATTAACTATTTAATTATATGTAAATTTAAACCCCTTTTAATTTAATAATAGTAAAACTAACTTACTATTAATTTACTAATTATTTAATCTATTACCTAGTTTTTATTTGATACTAAACTAACTTTTAATTAACTAACTAAATATTTATTTATCTTACTTAAATAAATGTCATTTCAAGTAAATAATTAATTCCTATTGATTAATTTTTATTTAAATAGAGTTATGTTCTCCTGTCCCTGTCCCTTAGTCCAATTTACTAGTCGTTTCCTAGTTAAATATAGCCGTTAGCCAGTCTAGGCTACCAGTTCAATATAGCCATTGCCTAGTCAAATATAGTCGTTGGATGTTCTGCTCTGACTATTTAACATGCAGCCTGGATCTGATTCTTCAACTTGTTTTGATGATGAGCCATACTCGTTGGTTCGAAACGCGTCGACAAATGCATTCGAATGTGATTTACGCTGAAAATTCTTCTCAAAAAAACCTCTCTTATCCAACCAGTGAATCCATATTTTAGTATATTTTAGACATTAGTACAAAGTAAAAACATAAAAGAAAGTGAGGGTCAAGGTTAGGGTTTCATGCTTACAGAATGAGCATTCAAGATCATAAGATCACCATTGAATGCAAGAGGCATTTCATTGTATTTTTATGTTTTTCATATTAGAGGGTCACTGAGTTTCTTCTAAAACCCATGCGCTACTACAAAATTAAAACCCCTCTGTGCTGATCTTTCTCTATCCAACCTCATCTATTCTACTATACCATGGAACAAAATGCACCCGAATAGAATGAAACAATTTTGTTTTCCTGGTGACCCAATTTTAACTTATCCTAATAACCAACTAAGGGTTAAATTCGACCCCTTCTTGATTTCAACCCTAAATATGAGTTGATTTTTCAACCCTTTTAGAGTCTTCTTCATAGTTCCTACATGGCTAGTTCATTTTCCATGAGTAATTATGTTTTATGTGGCATCCTCTCAAATTATAGCTTTCAATCACAATAGGTCAACTTCTAGGAGACATAGATTTCATAGACAAGTTTTGATTGGGGAAATTTGTATGTTTTGGAAAGGTATTGATCTGTATCTTGTGGAATCTTGGTACATAGTAACTTTATAACCACAAAAAGTCATCATTTAAGGCCTCAAAATGGCTCTTGAAGCTTTTCTTCCAAGATTTTCCAAACTAGGACGACTCATAAAAATCACCTACAAGTTGATTCCTCAAAATTTTCCTCTCCAAAAGAATTTAGGTGGATATAAATAATATAATCATCCAATCAATATCAAGATCATTGTTTCTATTAACCCTAATAGCAACCATAATTTTATCATTGTTAAATTGGATGATTGTAAGTCTCTAAAACATATATTTAATACACAAAGAAAGTGCAAATGTTCAATTTTCTTAAGACCTAAAAGTTACTATAGATAAGTATTTGTTGCATTCAAGTTTCATGCTATAGATATAGATGTTGTCAATATTATTCTTGTATTGTTTGATGTAATCAATTGGTATTATTAATATTAGTGTGCAAAATATGTTTATAAGATATGGTAGAAGAAAAAAAAATCAAATTATGAAATATGTTTTTACTAAATAAGAAGGCCGTAAGGCTTCACATGAGTAATTCTTTGTAGGGAAGCCAATTTTAGTAACTACAAACACTTTAGATACAAACTATAAGGTTGAATTAGAGGAAGACCCTACATAAGCATGTGAAGAAAATCTGCAAAAATAGGACAAATATGAAGAAAAATATAATTAGTTCTATTATTCAAAGGAACCACATGTTCAAGATACAAATCGCCAAAACTAATAGCAAAGGTTGTTACATATGACCATCTACAACAAGTTGAGAAAAAAAATAATCAAGGAAATGTTGTGAGAATTAGAAAACTTACTTTCGACCCATATGGAACCAAAGGACAAATTATATTCAAGATTCAGGTGGCAAGAAATTGGTTGGACTGCGTGTTGACATTTCGCTAGGATGGATGGATGCTCATTCTTGATACCAATTGACTACATTGCTTAGTGGATCACACTATATTGATTTTTCTCATATTTCAAGGATTAAATATGTAAGGAAAATGAAATGTAAAATACTTAGGGAGTATAATATTGAGTACTTATCGAGGGACCCAAAGGCATAATTACTATAATATTGTCATAATCGTGGAATATGCCCTCTATGTAGTTAGAGGAAATAGCGTAATAATAAGAGGCAATGAGAATAAATTCAAAATCATACTTATGATAAACTAAATATACATCCAAAGGAACATAGCTTGAGTGGTAGCTAGTGGGTTTAATTATGTCTCCACCGAGGTTCTATTCCTAGAACATGTTAGCGTATGTGGCAAAAATTTGAACATGTTGAAAATTGTGATGAGTAATTCCTGTATGTTGAAAGCGTTAAGAAAAAATGAATATCTTAATATTGAGATGAATAATGGCAATTGTGGTGATTTAATCTTGGGCGTTGCCTAGAACAATCCTCGAAAGTTACTGATTCACGAGTTACCATATATATGTATGGGTGTATGTATGTATGTATATATGTGTGTGTGTGTGCGGGAGAGAGAGAGAGAGAGAGAGAGAGAATTATTAAATGTTGGGTGGTATGATATTGTAGCAAGAATGAATTATCTAATGATTACTTATATAAGAAGTATGTGACAGTGTTACCCTACCTTAATGGTTTTCTCCACATCTTGTGATTATTCTTTTATGGATGCATTTTATATTTTTTAATTCAAAAATTTATCTTTTATCTATCAACATTTAGTATGTTATAGTTAGACTTATACCCCATTTAGTAGTAGAAGCTTCCTTCCTCTATGCACATTTACAATGGTCAAAATCCCTGGGACCCCTCCCATATATACAAAATCTCTACAACTACCATATTACCATTAAAGGTCATATACTCTTTTTAGAGAAATTAGGTAATGGTTAAAGGGAGACAAAAGAACTTTATATTATAATAACTTTTTTTCTCTAAGTCATGATCTAATCGGATATTAAATCAAAACATTATAAGAAATTAAAAAATATTAATTTTCATATCAAATTATTTATTTTTTGCTTTTATAATATTGAAAAATATTTAAGCAAAATCACAAAATTCTTATGAAATAAACATTAAGCTCGTGAAAATCAATACATATGAAACTAAACAATAATATAGATTATTTCTAATGTTCAAAATAAACCTGGGAAATTCCAAAAATATTTGTTTTCAGGTTAATGTTAATGCTAATGCTTATTTAGCATACTTCGTCATAGTATGCATGACAGATAGTACCGTGCAAAGGCTAGTTTAAAAGGGAGATGATTTTTAAAGAAGAGACACAGTCATATTATAAAGCATTCTCAAAATTTCCATTGTTAATTTGGAAATTATCAATTTTATATAAAAAAACAAATCTAATTTTTATATATAGTGTATTTTTATTAGATTATTTAGATATTTTATTATTTATTTTTTTTCAATTTATTTTATTAATTATCTATACAAACATTTATACACAATACCATAAAGAAATTGTTACACGACCACAAGAAGATCAATAACCTCGAAAATTAATACAGATAAAATAACTAGTAGACAAAATCAAATAACTGCGGGGATTGATATGTTTAGCTAGTTGTAGTTGAGTATTCAACATAATCTTATCAACTTCGACTATATGCCTTGAGAAAGACTAATTTTGAACATCGGAGGGTATTGACTTCTTTAAGTATCATAGCGGTCTTTATAAGCTTATTTAATGATAGTTGCAGACTGTAATCAACCACCTAAGAAGACCCAATATTCTAAAACAGATCTGACGATTGGAGGCGTTGGCGGTTTTTTTGGATCAAAATGAGACGATCGTGTTCCGTTAGATTACTGATAGTCAATGAAAAGTCCTTACGTTGCAGTTAAATATTTTATCGAACATCTTGATAAACTTGTTTTGTGAAATTTTAGATATTATTAAACAACGCGAAACCATATGTTCAGGAGAATGAAAACGAACGTTTCCGCGCGCTAAGATACAATTTTGAGTGACAACGGCTTCAAACCTAAGACAGATCAATGCAAGTAGCTTGGGACTGATGATGTTTTTAACTTGCAAAGAGAGGCAAAGTTTTTTCTCAATTACAATCGTTTCTAATTGGCGTTGACACGTCGAATGGTCTACTTCCAAACGTCATGAACCTCGATTCCATTAATTCCAAATTCTTCTGGCTGTGGCAATGCAAAATCATTTTGAATGACTGGATGTTCATTCAACTGCCAAATATCATCCTCCCACAGAGACCCATAGAAAACTTCCGTGGTCTCAACATAGCTATGCACGGCATCCAAATACATAATATCGGGAATTGAATCTCCATCGGCATAGTTCATGATGATTCCAAGTTCTTCCGGAGTAAACTGGTCTATGAAAAAATCAAACTCTGCGCGACCATCGTCGTAACATGGGAAGTCTCCTATATCAGAAGTCACCAAGGTCACTTGAGAGCTCCCGTCTGCAGTTAATTCGCCTTGCTTTCTTGAACCCATCTGATCAGCACTGCCCTCCTCCTCAACGCTGGAGTTGATATTATGATCTGATTGGGTCTTCAACCCAATATCATTTTCCAGAAAATTTATATCCCCAATGATACCAACGTTCCTCTCTTCTGGACTACAAATATTGGCATCCAGACTATCGATCTTGTCGGGCAACGGCATGAGATCACTGCGATTCGCTAAGGTTAATCCGCCATTGATTCGCTTCGCGCCTGTGAAAGCCAAATCCCCATTCCAATACTCATCTCTCCCTCTCTTGGAGGCTGCCATATTTTGCAAAGAAATACTGTGATTAAAAAACAACAGATACAACAATAGAGAGTCTTGTTTATATCATCTCAATTCCTTAGGGATTTGGTAGCTGTTGAAAGAGCCAATTTGTGAGCCCAAAACTGGTCCACGATATATAGCTCGCTGGCAGCGGAAGAATCACAAGAGATCCCGCCTGAGGTGAAAGCTTCACCAACAAATCCAACCTAACCCAACGCTCTGTGTTTAAAAGCATTTCCCTTTTTCCGACTTTGTTGAAATGGCATCCGTAGAAGCCGCGTAAAGCCAATGCAGTGCCCAAAGGACTGAAGCTGAGGTAAAACGGCATTCGTAGGAGCCGCGTCGACAAACGCGTGGCCAACATCACGACGGCTAGCCAGGTTACTGGATAAAACAAAAAAGCAATTCGCACTTTTATTCAAACTGACCACTCTTTTCAGTCATGCAGATCTAAACCTCCTCGATACGATGCAAGACGCGGTGCGTTTCCCTTTCGCATGAACCTGCACAAAGATGGCGACAACTTTGGCGTCCTTTTTATGTACTTCGTGGAAACTGCAATCCAACGCGTGGTCCAAATGACGGTGCGCAAGCGAGTTCAGAAAAGTAAAAGTACAATGTCAATGCTGTCATATACTTTTGTCGTGATTTCTGACTTTTTCTGTAATTACCGATATCCATACTCGAGTGCTTTTTAAAATTAATGTGGGTATAAGAAATATTATCGAAATATCGTTGTTAGGTTGATAGGTATTTTTCATTTGAATGTAATGTTGGTGGTTTAATCTTTCTTTTTAATCCAAATTTTATGATAAACGAAGGATGTTTGATAAAAAAAATTGTTTTAAATTTCAAATACTAAATCACTTTTATTTTTTAAATTTATGTTTATTTTTCATATTTATTCAGTAAAATAATAAAATTATTATACAAATTATCAAATAACAAAAATTATAATTATATAAATAAATAAATTTATAAAAAATAACAAATAAACTTAAATTAATAATAATAATAAATATCTCAACCAAATTTATATGGCATAACAATATAAATTTAGAATTATTTTTCTACTTAACTTTTAAGTCTAATTTGATTTAGTTTATGAGGGCTTCTTTTTTAAGAAGTTAATCATCCCTCAACCACATTTATATGGCATAACAGTATAAAATTTATAGTATTATTTTTCTAGTTAGCTTTTAAGTCTAATTTAATTTAATTTATCAGGGCTTTTTTTTTAAGAACTTAATCATTTTTCTATCGAATAATATAAACTTGATTTTATTAAATTAATAGTTATGAGATTATATTGGGATAAAAAATTTAAATTCAAAAGAGCTAGTTTTCTAATAAGTCAACCTCTAACAAATAAGATGATATAAATTATTAATATATAACTACTTTACATTAATTCCATAATATTAAAATTCAACATTTTATTTTTAATTATTCCTTAGCAACTATTCTCAACTAAACATAGAATATTTTAATGAAATAACTCCTTACCAGTAATTCCATGACAATTAATTTCTTTACCTATTAACTAATTCACCAACAGCTAGTTTTTAACGACTAACTTTGGGCAATGTTGCATGCTTACTGTTTATTCCTTATGATCAATTGATTTCTCACCTAGTTCTCAGGATAAACAATATTGGTTGGTTCAAAACGTGGACCAAATCTTAACAATGTGATTAATCCGAAAAACTTTCTTCTACACTATAAATCACAAAAATCTTAAATCTAACATATTTACTTATATAATAATTATACCAATTTAATAATATTTCAATATTAAAATATAACCATCAATTTCTTTTTTATAATTACTCATATCCTTATTTCTTTGAATATGCCATCTAATTTCTTAGATAATGAATTCATTTATACACATCAATATTGTAAAAATATCCCTAAGTCCACTGAATTTAACTTTACTGCAAATTCCAAAATATTTTGAAAATAGATAATCAAACTAAAAATGGCACTCCAATAGTAACATGTACCCTGGAAATAAAAAGAATACTTTATGTATTTAAATTTATCTTCACTCGAGCCATACAAACAATATTAACAATTTATATGTACCCTGTAAATAAAAATAATATTTCATGTATTTATATTTATCTTCACCCGAGCCATACAAACAATATTAACAATTTATATGTACCCCGTAAATAAAAAGAATACTTTATGTATTTATACTTATCTTCACCCGAGCCATACAAACAATATTAACAATTTATAGATTGAAAAATATGTTATAAACCTTGAGGTTAACTGGTTTTTAACTTCTGTTTCATTGTTCTCACATTTACGAAGTTAGAAATTTAATTACTGCATATTTGTATTTATATTTATCTTCACCCACACCCTACCAACAATCTTAAGAATTTGTATATTGAAAAATATGCTATATAGCATTGTTTTAACTTTTTAATTTATTCTTACACTTTGGAATGTTAGGAATCTAATTCTTAAAACTTATGATAAACGGTAAATATTTAAGATATAAGAAATTTAAATATTTATAAAAATAGAAAGATTCATTACACTTTGGAATGTTAGGAATCTAATTCTTAAAATTTATGATAAATTGTAAATATTTAAGATATAAGAAATTTGAGTACTTATAAAAATAGAAAGGGTTATTAAATTTTGAAGGATTAGATATCGAAGGTTATACAATTTTATTTATAATGAATTTTAAAAGTTTTGGGTTGACGGAAAGCAATGAATTATGGAGTTATTCATTTCTGCATTTATTTAGGTTTCAATTAAGGGGATTTCTACATTAACTTGTATTTTGAATAATTTTGTACCTCTAAAACTATCACTTGTTGAAAGTTCTTTCACCGTTATTAGCAATGTTCAAGATAAAAATCAGACTTGAATTGAAAAAGAAAGAGTTACAGCTCACAGGTGAGTACTGCACTTGGAGACTGCACTCAAACAAAGAGAACTCTCTCCGTACACTCTCCCCATTCATCAAATAAGCAATTACATCATTAAGTACATTACTAGAGATCAGGAAGTTGCAACCAAACTCCTAAACTCTAGGAACAAATCCTAAACTAAGGAGATACGTTACAACTGGTGTAACCATTTATCCATTAATACAAAATAATATTAATTATTTTCAACTCCCCCCCCCTTAATGGAGAAAGGATTATCCTGAACTCCTACAATCCCTCTAAACAATTCAAACTTTACACGCCCAAGAGGCTTAGTAAAAATATCAGCTATGTTATCACAAGTTTTACAATATTTATCGCATATCTCTTTTGACAGTAGTTTCTCTCAATGAAGCAGAGCTACAGTGCTCTGCTTTTTGCTGCTCCATGCTATGACCCTGGATCCAATGCTGAATGCGTAACCTATGATAGATCTTCGATCATCCAAGTTACTTACCCAATCGGAATTTTTTGCTGCAACCCAGTGACTTTCGAGTGGTTTTGACATGAACTAGCTCAACACACTAACAGAATATGCCAAAGCTGGTCTAGTTGTAGTCAGATATATCAAACTGCCAACTAGCTGTCTGTACATGGTTGCATCCACCTCTTTAGTACCATCGTCACTGCTCAACTTTAAGTTTTGGTGTAATGGTGTCGCTGTTGATCTGCACTGCTCCATTCTGAACCTTTCCAGCAAGCTTCTGGCATAGTTCCCTTAAGTGAGAAAGGTTTGTCCAGAGTCTTTCCATCTCATACACTTGTGACATCTGATTTCTTTGATCAGATTGTTAGCATTCCCTGTTACAATCATATCATCTACATACAAAGAAATCAAAATAATTTTCCTCTGTTTATTAAACTTGGTATACAGATTTGGATCATTCAAGTTCCTATGAAAGTCGTGTTGTACAAAAAATGAGTCAATTTTCTCATACCACAACCTAGGTGCCTGTTTTAAACCATAAAGTACCTTTTTCAATTTACACACAAGATGTTCCTGCCCCTTTTTCACAAAACCTTCAGGCTATACTAAATAAATTTCTTCCTTCAAGTCACCATTCAGAAATGCAGACTTAACATCTAGCTGGTGTAGCTGCCATTTGTGTTTTGTTGCTAAGGAAATTAGCATTCTAATGGTGTTTAATTTGGCTACAGGAGAAAAGGTGTCATCGAAATCTATTCCCTCTTTCTGTGAGTAACCCTTTGCTACCAGTCTAGCTTTAAGTTTCTCTATACTCCCATCTGCATTTATTTTTGGTTTATACAGCCATTTGCATCCTATGGGGGTTTTACCTTCAGGAAATTCAACCAAATCCCAAGTATGGTTTCTGTTTATTGATTCTATTTCCTCATACATTGCAGCCCTCCATGCATCAGATTTACTTGCTTCCTCATAATTTGCAGGTTCTACAATGTTTAAAAACTTTGACATTAATGCATAGTCTTTCAATTTAGAAGGTAATCTAGTATTCCTACTTGATCTCCTTGGTAGGGGACTTACCTCAAATCTGTCTATTTCAGCCTTTTCTGGGCTTGCATTATTGATTACATTTCCTGTTACTTCTTCTTCTTGTTTCTGCTCCTGCTCTTCATCTTCCTTACTGTTTTCTTCCATTAGCAATGGAATGTCCCAATCATTGTTAGAGTCATCCTTTCCTTCTTCAACCTGTTCTAGTTCTAACATTGTAAATTCCCCAAGATTCCCAAGATTGAAAGGACCAACATGATCGCCCTCCATAAGTCGCATAAGGCCTTCAACCAGATCAAAAACGAACTAGAAGCTCCATGTCTGTTTCCCATTTCCATAGACTGTCAAAGGATCCTTGCGCAAAGCCTAAGCAACAAAATTACTTGCAACCCGACCATCATCAAGGCACATTCGCGGACCGTATGTATTGAAAATTCGAGCAATCCGAACCTCAACATTCGCTCCCCTATGATAATCCATAGTCAGAGTTTCGACTGTTCTCTTACCCTCATCATAGCAACTATGGACTCCGATGGGATTAACATTACCAAAATGATGCAAAACATTCTCCTTCCTTCCTGTGAAGAAATTGTCGACAACAATAACACTATCGCCTCTTGCCATGAGCCTGTCAACTACACCAGTCACGAAAATTCGCAGGGACTTTCTCTTCAAACCTAGAGGCACTTTAGCCCCCGAATTCACCATCGAACCCGAATCATACTGAGCAAACCGAGAAACAGGCGTCTCATAAACAACCCAATGAGGTTTTTCGGGCACAAACCTTCCATTTTCATTAACATTAGAAGCAAAAAAACCAGGCTGAAGGATAAAGAAAATCGATGTGATGGCGATTCCTATCAAAATAAACAACAGTCGTTGCTCCCTGAGTAAATAATCTACTGGCTTGATAATAGACCACGTCTTTTCTGGCTTAAGAGAGTACTCATCACTGTTATTCATATTGGACTGATAAAATTTCTGATCCTCTGATTAATAAGTCTTCAATGAGCCACCACCGGGCAAGTCCGATCTGCTGCCACCGAACAGATCAGGAACTCCAATGCACCACCACCGGGCAAATCCGATCTGCTGCCACCGAACAGATCAGGAACTCCAATGCGCCACCACCGGGCAAGTCCGATCTGCTACCACCGAACAAATCAGGAACTCCAATGCGCCACCACTGGGCAAATCCGATCTGCTGCCACCGAGTAGATCAAGAACTTCAATGCGCCACCACCGAGCAAGTCCGATCTGCTGCCACCGAGTAGATCAGGAACTTCAATGCGCCACCACCAGGCAAGTCCGATCTGCTGCCACCGAGTAGATCAGGAACTCCAATGCGCCACCACCAGGCAAATCTGATTTGCTGCCACCGAGTAGATTAGAAATTTCAAAGTGCCACCACTGGGCAAGGCCGATCTCCAAAAAATTGTAGATTTTCCAAAGAGAAAGAGGCGGCGCTTCTCTACGGCGAAATACCCGCGCCGTAAACAAAATTGACGCGTCTCACGAAATTGGCGCGATTAAGGCTTGATTTTTCGCGCCAATAGCACTTTCTGGCACGCTGGCGCCACTATCTCTCTCAAAAGCACGCCAAATGGCGCGACTGTTTCTTAATAAACAGCGCCAACCCTTCTTTCGCTAAAAAATGGCGCACCTGTTCACGACGAAACCGTGCCAACCCTATTTTCCGCTCAGAGATGATTAGTCATTTGAGAGTTGTCTTCAGGTGTTACTGCAGTCCACCTAATTCTACGAATGCTTCTGTACACTCCACCGCCACTACAGTTCTGTAATCAATGATGCATCCTAAAAAAAAAAAATAAGGCTATCCCTACTCTGTGCTCTGATACCAAGATAAAAATCAGACTTGAATTGAAAAAGAAAGAATTGCAGCTCACAGGTGAGTACTGCACCTGGAGACTGCACTCAAACAAAGAGAACTCTCTCCGTACACTCTCCCCATTCATCAAATGAGCAATTACATCATTAAGTACATTACTAGAGATCAGGAAGTTGCAACCAAACTCCTAATCTCTAGGAACAAATCCTAAACTAAGGAGATATGTTACAACTGGTGTAACGATTTCTCCATTAATACAAAATAATATTAATTATTTTCAAATGTTCAATGGATCTGGGTGCAATTTTTCATCATCTCATTTTTCTATTGCATGATTATTTCCTTGAGCAACAACTTCATAGGATCTCTTACTTCATCATATCCCTTTTCTTTTTCTATGGGAGTCCACTTGGGTTAACAAGAGTGTGATCATTCCCATGAGAAACTAGCTCAAGACAAAAATATTTGTATCCTAACCTCATCAACGACATGCACCAAGAAATTACAAACAACATATTTCTCTGATATCACTGATATGTGTTGTACAACGAACAAAGTGAAAATTGGGAAAGGAAATGAAACACACCCATAGATAAATATAGAAGAGAGCTTAGTAATGTAGTGAGAACCCAACTTTTATTAATAAATAAAATAGCATAATATTGTAGAGTATAAACTTGATAGAATGGTGGTAGTTATTTCCAAAGAGAGAAAGAGAGAGAGAGAAAGATGAGAGTTACACAAAACACTTTCACAAGAGCATGAAAGAATGACATTTTAACATAAAGAAAGAACCATAGAGGTCTAAAATTTTAACCCTATAAGTTGAAGTTGAGTTATAAATTTTGCATACATTCTTTGTTTAAGGCACAGAGCAACTGATTGGAAAGACCTATCCAAGCGTGACAACTTTTGGATGGGTCTAGGACATGCCATGGGACCCTTAGCCCCTTGAATGGCCAAGAAAAATCATTTAGGGCCTTAAAATGACCCTAGAAGTTTAAGTCACAAAAGAACCCAAAAAAATTACCTAGAAGATACATAATTGTTGGATTAGTGAAATAGATGGTGGTCACCAATATCCATCTAGATCACTTGTGGAAAATTAGTCATAGAAGAGAATTACGAAACTTAGGATGGATAATGTTGGAAAAATTTATGGGAATGAATTTGATGAATCTGTAAGAAGAGTAATATGGCAAGGTAGGACAATTTGTTGAAAGGATGAAGAAAATATTAATAGAAAAATAAAGGAGCATGCTCAGTGGTGTTGAATTAGGACAAGGATTCTAGGAAGGGGCAATGGATACTACCTATTACTTGGTAAATAGATCACCCTAATTAGTGTTGGATGATAAGACTTCACATTAGATATGGCCTAGTAAGAAACTATCTCTTAAACATATCAAAATATTTACATGTGATGCTTATGTACACATTCCAAAGGAAAATAGGAGCAATTTGGATAATAAAGTTGGTAAGTGTATCTTTATTGGCTGTAAAGATGGTTTGAAAGGATATAAGGTTTGGAACCAATAAATTAGGAAGGTTGTGTATAGTCAAGATGTTGTATTTAGAGAAATCAAATATGTTCTCAAATAGGAAGTCCCACCAAGGAAGAAAGAACCAAATAATGTAGAGTTTGAAGTGAAGGATGGCGAATCAAGGTTTATAGATGAATATGAATTATAAGGAGAAGAGACACATAATTTGCTATTGAGTAGATCAGTTCGGGAAATAATTCAACTAGAAAGGTATACTCCACTTGATTTCCTTTAATTTTTTTCTTTGTTTAGCACTAATGATGACTCTATAACTACTAGAGAGGAAGAAGACTCACACAATGGAAAACCAATAATACCTTTGTCGAGGAATAATTTATCTTGTATTTCGGACAACTTAATGAAAACATTGGGATTCTATGTTGGCCAATGAGATAAGGATCAATATGATAAATCTATTCTCCCTCAAGTATTAGGAGAAGGATACTTGATTTTACTCTATTATCAAGACCATGATAAGTTAGTAGAATGAAAATTTAATCCATATGGCATGGAATATATATTGTTAAACATGTGTTGCAAAAAGTGGTATACAAAATAGTGGATTATTGTGGGAAATCCATTGTTGAAGTCTTCTAATTGGATCTATGTTAAAATGCACTATGTTTAAGTCACAAAGATATGTGGTTCTTTGTGCATATTGTCTTATGTTGTGGTATGGTGTGTTCGCTTTTCTTTATATGCATAGATTACATAGATTATTTTCTTATCGTACCTAATATTTGATTGGAAAATGTTAGCATCCATAGTGGTTTGCAGAGGCTTCATGGATGGAGTCAACCATAGTACCAATAATATTTATTTCACCATTTGGGTGATATTCTAACCCACTAACAAATTGGTGACTTATGGGGGAATAATCCTTTGCCCTGCAATTAACAAGTAATATTGGGCCAAGGATTATTCCCCCATAATACAATGTAGTCATGAATCTCTTAATAAAGGCTATTTCCCTTTTAATATTCCATTTTTTTGTTATGATAGAATCCAAAATTTTGGTATCACAATTGAACCATTTATCTCCCATGAGAAATCTTATGTTACTTCATCAGTACTTGCGAGTACATCTCCTTAAACAATCATTTGATTACATTATCTATCAACACATACCAAGGGGGTATTGTATGTTAGATAATTCCTTAGCCAATTATGTTTTAGGTTAGCATTTATCTCATTAAATCAACATCATTAAAAATGCATGCATGTAAGTCAATAAACATATGGGTCAACAATCAAATCATTTGTCACCATAAGTAGCCACAAAACTATATATATATAGAGAGAGAGAGAGAGACAGAGACAGAGAGACAGAGATAGAGACAGAGAGACAGAGAGAGATGCTACACCATTTACCAAAATTAGTCCATTGCCAAGACTAGGCACTTAGATCCAAGCTTCTAACCCATACACAAGATGCAGATGCTATATCTCCCATTAGGAATACAAGAAAAACTTCTAGGAGGGGATACAATGGGCATTAGTCCTCATGCTAATAATAACATACAACAAATCAAGCTACATGTCTTAAGATGCAACCAAGATAGCTAGGTACATCAATTATCTATCATTGTAGGTATCAATGAACCTTGTCAATCCACTCTTGGTGTTACACCATGATGATACCTTATAACTTTCTCATCACCTCCCATAGTTCATTTTTATTTTCACCCTTAGTATCCTCCTCCATGTCTCTCTGAATGGGTGCAATGTGACAATGACATAATGATTATCCAGGCAATCTGATACTAGACACATATATGCAATAATTAAACATTGGAAACATTGCATAATCCAAAATAAATTACATATGCAAAAAACACCAAAAAGCTATAAAATTTAAAAATATCCAAAAAAATTGCGTACTAAAATCACCCCAGTACTCATGATGTGGTATTGCCAGTTCTTGGTTGTAGTGGAAGTTAATCCCAAAATATTCATGATTTTCAATCATAACATATTGGTCCTTAAACCAATCAAAGGAGTCCTAATTAAACTAATGGAAAATTTCTCCTACAGTTAAATAAGCCATCAAGTTGGTCCATCGAGTCATGCATGGCTTAAATGGGCCATTGAATAATGTTGATACTCATAGCCTCATAACAAGTACTCACTTGAAAAATAAATATACTAGTATACTCTTGTAATTGAATTGATTTTATTTCCCTCTGCAATGTTTTCTTAGATGGCATTTCAAGTTTTTCAATTGAATGAAACTCTAATTGAAAATGCTTTATTTTAGATACGACACTATTATATCTACTTGAACCTTAGATTCTTGGTGGGGACCTATAGATCGTATTACTTGAGTGATGGAAAACATGATGGTATGGAGAGTCACATCCATCATCTACTTTATTTGGAGCTCTCTAAATCTTTTTTGAGCTTTTTGTTGACAATACTATATAATCTAATTATCCTTAATCTCCTCTCCCCGTCCTTGGCCACCTGATACTACTATAAAGGCCCCTTTCCTTTATAGTCTAGTAAATAAATAAATATCCTCAATAATGAGTGTAAATGTTTAATTTTACGTTGTGAACTATTGTTTATTGGGATCCCACATCCCAATTAGCCTATGCAATAAGGGAACTTTTCCATTCATGTTTTGTGTGTGGAAAAATTGAGAACTCCACAATCTGAAAGCACATCTATTTTTGGTTTATGTCAAAGAGCAACTAGGTCATCCACTTCATGTTCCTTCTCCTTCCACTTGATTGTTTTGGTTGCTATTTCTACAAAAATAATGATAAAAATTATTACTTATGTCCTTTAAAATAAAACTTGAAAAATTATGAAAAAATAGCATGAGATCTAAGGGTTATGGTAAAATATATCTGGGTCTACCTTAATAGAGTGATCATCACTTTTCAATTTAAAATAGAGCAATGAACAACTCCTTAATCACTCTATATAATCAACACAAGATTAGTCAAGCTCTCAAAGGAAATTGATGTCCCGTCGAGATAAAGTCGTGGGTACAACTAAAAACAGAATACATGAAAAGAAAGAGGAAGCATAGTTCTTTTACCTAGAATATATGGTGTTAAAAATGATGTCCTATATTTCCTAGGATTTATAGTTGAAAAATTTATAGGTAGGGTTTTTTATTGCAACAAGGTTAGAACTCCAAAATCCAATGTGAAAATGAACTCGTTTTACCCCATATTGGATTTTTACTATGGGAAGTCACTAGAGAAGCCATGTTCACACTTGGGTTTAGTATGTATCACTTTCCAATTCATTCTTAATGCTTTGTTATCCCCTCTTTATGAGTTTCATGTGTACTAACATCAAATTGGAAATCTAAATTGATTGTTCCACAGGGATATGTTTCAAAAGCATTAGTTATTGGTGAGATTGTCCACTAAAATATTTCCTTGTGATGCAAAGGAATAATAGAAGAAACACAATGAATATCACATATTTCGACTAAAATAGCATATAAAGGATGAGATCATGAAAGGATCAATATGGCTTGAAAGAGGCCAGATAGGTTTATGTAAAAAATAGTTGTAAATGGTTGAATATGCAGATGAAAATAAATACCAACTTGTTGGCCCTAATTTTAATGTTAACATGTGCAGTTAATGCTATATTACACCTTTTATTATGTAATTAAATGTAATCCGTTCAAATAGGGTAATAACATATGGACATGAAATTTCTATAAAATCTAGACTTTAAGATAATCCTAACCATATTTACCATAAAATTAAAGAAGAAAGATCAATTATAACGATAAACACCTCTTACACTAGTGCATTTCTCTTGTTCGGCAATGGAGTCAATTAGGGAAAGTTTACTGATTGAGGGCCTTGGATGATAATCTAGGTGGATATAGGTGGCCATCCAACCCTTCCTCACGATTAATGATTATATACATTTTTGGTAGTTTTCTATGGTTCTTCAGGTCCCAAAATTTCAAGGCCATTATGAGGACCCAAATAATGTATTTTGGTAATTTGGGGGATGAGGGGTTGCATGGCATGCCTTGGTCCTGGCCAAAATTTATAATATTTTGATATTTCTTTCTAGTTAGATACGATGTGCCCCATATGAATATTTAATGCAAAATTTATGCCTTTGAGAAGTTGATGTACTAACTAACCATGTTGGGGCCCAAAACCCTTTTGGAACTTCATCTTCTAGGGTTATGGTTTTATAGGCCGCAGTTCTTTCTTTATTTTAATATACCATTCTTTTTAAAATGCATGTAACCACCATCCATGTCCCTTCATAGATAACTACCACCACTATAACCAATTTTTTCTACAATATTATGCTATTTTACTTATCAATAGAATTTGGTCTCTCACTATATTATTGTTCTCTCTACTATGCTTCTCTATGTGTGCTTAATTTCCTTTCCTTCTTTCAGCTCATTCCTTGTAAAACACATATTATTGTTATTAGAAAAATCTACTCATTGTTGTTTCTTAGTGCATGTCCCAAATGAGGTCATGCTACAAAGAGTTGGATCTCGAGATAATTATTTTCTTCTAGAAAGTCCTTTATTCTCATTAATGGTTGGTGAAAGCACTAATTGAAGCTTATATAAACACCTTATTATTTATATAATCTACTTAGACTCAATGGGTCTTTGGTCACCTATCTCGCATTTTATGCAATTTAAGAATGTCATGTATGGAAAAGGGAAAACAATCAATGATAGTGTTAATCAATTAATAATTGATAGAGAACTTAAGTATAATTATTTGATAGTTGTTTCTATAGATGGAGCTTCAACAATAATTGCACATGAAAAAGGATTTGTTTCATTTTTGAAAAACAATATTCCAAATCTTATTACAATTCATTTTGTAGCTCATAGTAAGTTTCTATTAATAGTACATGCTTCTAAGAAAGTACCCGAACTATTATATGTTGGAAAAAAACGCGAACAAAGTGTATTCATGGGTTGAAAGCTCACAAAATAGAAGTAATGAAATTAATGATTTGCTAAAAGTCATGAAAATTGATGTTTTTGATGTTTTAAAAATATATTAAGTGAGATGATTATCTAGGGGAGAAGTCAATATAAGGCTTGTAACCCTTATTCCAACAATTTTTATCGTTTTCAAAAAATGAAAGGAAAACTTCATCATAGTACGATAAGATACGAACTTACTCCATTCAATTTTATTTTTATATGTTGGACCTAGGTGTATTGAACCAATTGAAAACTAATTTTCAAAAAACTAATGTAGACATTACAAATATTGGATTAGCTCTTGAAGTAACTATAAGTACATTGTCTACATGTTTTTTTAGAAAAGAAACATTTGTAAAATGTACAAAGTATATTTCAAAAATTTTAAGTGATTCTTAATATGAATATATTGAAATTAAAAATTAAAGGGTAGTCATAGGTAAAAATGAGTTATAATACATATGTATCATAGTTATAAAGATTGACTATATCGATGAAAGGAAATAAACTATGAAACCTCATATTTGATTTGTAGAAGAGAGTTGTCAACAACTCATATAAGGTTATAGTAAGTATCTAATAGACTCTTTGAATAAAATATTTCCATATGTTCATCATTTTAATGCAACAAAATTGTTCATTCCTTGCATTTGTTGAGAAGAGAGTCATATTCATGAGAAAAGTTCAAAGAGTTAGCTTTTAAAAATTTTAAACTTTTTCAATATTTTCAACAAACCATATCAAAGGATGATGGATTTGTACCTTTATTTAATGAAAAAGAATGTAAAAGAGAGATACAGCCTTTTCATTGATTCATTAAATTTGGCTTGCGAGGAGTTCTCCATAAAAGAAGCATGGAAGGCACTTTATGACATAAAATAATGGCACAAAACTTATCTTGAGATGATGAAATTATGGCAAGCTATAAATAATATTCTTGTAAGTATAGTGGATTATGCAAGGGGATTTTTTAAACAACACATACTCAAGGACATTAGAAAATCAAGGTTAGGATTGGATACACTAGATGCATTAATGAGAATATCTTTAAATAGATGTAAATTATCTAATATTGATTGGAATGTAATATATGGGATATGGAGAAATACAATGTAAAGAAGAGTGAATGAGTTATGAGAGTTAATACGTTACTCTTGTTAATCTTTGTATATGACTTGTGTTTCTTTTGCAAAATAATTATAAATGTGTATGGAATCTTCTTAGACATGTTGAATGGTGGATTGAAGCCAAAATACCTTTATTATGTTGAGTTTTGACTTGAGAAGAAGTTAAATTTCATATTTTCAAATCAGATCATATATGTGTTTATATGTGTTTTAGGGACTTGTGCATCAAGATGTACATGAGGTTTTTGTAAGATCCTTGAAAATGTTTGATTTCCATTGAAATATAATTGCAACTTGAAGATGAAGACTCTACTTATAAAAAGGTTGATCAAAATGAGGCAACATTATTACATTACTCAATACTTTCATTATCTTTTTTCACTATAAAATTTAACATTTGGAAGTACAAAGTTTTAACTATCATATAAATTAAATATAAACAATGTATATGCTTATTAAACATGTTGCTTCACATAGGTTAGATTTGGAGCATAATGAGATGGAAACTTTGTTGGAGATTTTTCTGAAGCTTTAGAAAAATGTCTAATTTTCATTCCACTCTTCCATTCACATCGGAACAAACATTTCTAGTTCCGTATAAAATTATATTTTCTCACATAGTAATAGTTTGGTATTTAAATTACAGTCATGGTAAATGTTCTATTTTAATTACAGTACGTATTTAATTACTTTTTTTTTTATTGTTGTATATTTAACTTGTGGATGTGTATCAAGGTACTCAGGTTGCAAAACTGAGACCCCTGAAACAAAGAAAATAACAACATCGGTGATGTGCACAGAGAGGAAGTAGGGAAGCAGACAACATGAGGAGAATTGGAAATCTACCACATAGGTCCATAATGGGAGCAAGACTAGCATCATTTGAGGAAGGCAATCCTAAGGTATGGGTGCATCTGGGTGATGAGCTGCAAAACACCAATATAAATATCATGGAGACTTTACAAGAATTGAAGAATGATATGGCCCGGTTACGGGAAAATAATGAAACACTGATGCAGGAGAAAGAAAATAGTATGAAGAGTGTATCTGATAGACAGAATCATCAACCACTAGTCCCTAGCCCAGAACACGGAAAGATGACAGGGGAACAAGAGTTTCGAACTTAGAATGTGGAAACAGAAGGTGGCGAAGAAAATCATCAAGAAGAATCAGATAATGTGTCAGATCACAAGACACAAAAAAGGTAGAAAATGGAACTTCAAGGGGAGTTTCGAAAAATAAAGCTTCCTCTCTTTGATGGTGAACAGGAAGAGCCAGTGGAAGCATGGCTCATCAATATGAACAAATATTTCCAGATGTACGAGTATGACCATAATCTAAAGGCTCATTTGGCCATTTTCCAACTACAAGGGAAAGCCACCTTGTGGTGGGAGGAAGTAAAAACAGTTCACGGAGAAAATGAACAAAGCATAATCTGGGAAAAAATTCAGAGATATTTTAAAGAAAAATATCTAACGAAAATATTTTATGATGAAAAAGAAAAAGAGTTTCATGATCTCCAACTGAGCCAAATGTCCATGGATGAGTTCATAAGAAATTTTACGTCATTACTTCGGTATGTTCCTTACATACATGAAGGAAAATCAAAGGTGCAGCAGTTTATCAACAATCTCCTGCTGTTCATGAAAGAATGACTAGAGTTTGACAACCCAAAAACCATTGACGAAGTTATTCGTAAGGCACAAATCTGCTACCAACAAAACAAACCAAAGGGAGATATGGGAAAGAGGTGGACTGACAAAAAGGGAAATAAATTTGTTCCCAACCATAAGGGGAATAAGGGAACAGGAAACAAAGGATTGTATAAAGGTCAAACTAACCGTAATATGAATATGAATCAGCCCAGATTTAAAGTACCAAGCGAAACTAGGATGAATGAGCAATTTGGTAGAACTGAAGCATAATTAACTAATAGACCACCTGTACAGTGTTGGGGATGCGGAGGCCCACATTATGTCAAAAACTGCCCACACCACAAAGGAGCTGATCAGATCTCACAAATACAAGAAGCATCTACTATGGGAGAAGTGGCAAGAAGCATTCCTAAAATTAATGCTGCCCTTGAAGACCATCAGGCAGAATTTCAGCCAACCATGGTTGAATTTGAAGGTAAAATTTTTGACCAAACCATATCTATTTTAATTGATCTCGGAGCCACTTTGAGTTATATTAGCCCCAATATAGTGGAACGATGTAAATTGCAAGCTATTAAGTTTAAAAATACTTGGTTAGTACAACTAGCCACAAGAGAAAAAATGAGAGTTTTGGCCAAAGTAAGTAATTTCCCTCTAATATTAGCTAATCAACCTATCATGGCAGATCTGAATGTGTTACCCCTGGGGTCATACAACATCCTTATAGGTATGGACTAGTTGGAAAAACATTGGTCCCTCATTAACTATAAAAACAAAACTATTAACTACTCGGATGAGAAAGGGGAAAGGCAGAAAATTCAAGGTATTCAAAAACCTCAGCAATTGAGACATATAACAGCCTCCCAATTAGCAAAGTGCATCAGAAAAGGCTGCTAAGTTTATGAAATACAAGTAGGGTATGATGACTCTAAAGATAAAACTGTTTCATTAGATAATATACCTGTGGTACAAAAATTTTTGGATGTGTTTTCGGAGGAGATTTGAGCCTACCCCCCAAAAGGGACATAGATTTCACTATTGAGTTAATTTCGAGAGCTACCACAGTCTCTCGAGCCCCTTACCAAATGAGCATACCAGAGCTAACATAATTAAAAATGCAGCTTCAAGAGTTGCTTGATAAAAAGTATATCTATCCCAGTGTGTCCCCTTGGGGAGCTCCGGTATTATTTGTTAAAAAGAAGGACGGAACCCTGCGAATGTGCATGGATTACCGTCAGTTAAATAAGCTGACCATTAAGAACAAATACCCCCTTCCCTGTATAGATGAGTTATTTGATCAGGTGAAGGGTGCAACCATATTTTCAAAGATCGATCTCTGCTCGGGCTATCATCAAATCAGAATAAAAGAGGAAGATATAGCAAAAACTATGTTCAAGACTCGTTATGGACATTATGAGTTCGTAGTGTTTCCATTTGGACTAACTAATGCCCCAGCGACCTTCATGTGCCTCATGAACAGTATATTTCATTAGTTCTTAGACAAGTTCGTGTTAATATTTATTGATGACATACTGATCTACTCTCGGAACATAGAAGAACATAAGGAGCATCTCCGTATTGTTTTGCAAGTCCTAAGAGAACACCAGCTGTACACTAAGTACAGTAAATGTGATTTCTTTAAAGAGCAAATCTAGTACTTGGGACATGTCATCACCAAGAATGAAATCGTAGTGGATCCAGAGAAAATAAGAACTATCATGGAGTGGTCGGTACCGAAAGATGTAGCTGACATAAGATCGTTCATGGGTCTAGCTGGATATTATAGACGATTTGTGGAAGGTTTTTCTAGGGTGGCATATCCTATTACCTCTCTGCAAAAGAAAGGAAAAACCTTTAGGTGGACCTCTGACTGTCAAAAGAGCTTTGATCAACTCAAACATTTACTCACCACAACACCCATTTTGAGCATTGTTGATCCCAATAAAGAATACGTGGTTTGTACGAATGCTAGGAAGGAGGGTGTAGGTGGCATATTAATGCAAGAAGGAAGGGTTGTTTCCTATGAGTCAAGGAAGCTTAAAGAGTACGAACAAAGGTAATCGGCATAGGACTTAGATCTAACAGCGGTTATCCATGCCTTAAAGATGTGAAATTACTTGATGGGTAAGAAATTTCTGTTAAAGACTGATGATCATAGTCTAACAAACTATTTCAAACAATCCAGTTTAAATGCTAGGTAAGCTCATTAGGCTAACTTCCTAAGCGAATTCTATTTCGAAATCAAACATTTGAAGGGAAGAGAGAACCAGGTTGCAGATGCCTTAAGTCAAAAGGTAAATTTCTTGTATGAGATTTCTTTTAGTGAATCATGAACTAATTTTTATGAACAGATTCGTGAAACAACCATGCAAGATTTAGTATATAAACATTTATGGCAGCAAGCAAAAATTCTGAGCATCCATGAACAACAATTGGGATATGAGGTAAACATAGAAGGATTGTTGATTTATAGGAAAAGGTTATATGTGCCTAACCAAAAACTTCTTAAAGATTTAATTTTAGATGAATATCATAAGAGTTCTTATGTTGGACACCCCGGATACCAGAAAATGATTTCTTCCCTTAAGAAGGAATTTTTCTGGCCTTGTATGAAGAAGGAAGTGGTAGAATATTTAGTCCATTGTCTAGAATGCCAACAAGTAAAGACGCGCACCAACACCCAACAAGGTTACTCCACCCACTACCTATTCTTGAATGGAAATGGGAAACCATATCTATTGATTTCATTACCGGACTGCCTATGTCTAAAAGGAAAAATGACTCAATCATGGTGGTAATGGACAAATTGAGCAAATCTGCGCATTTCATACCAGTACAGTCAACTTATAAAGCGGTACAAATTGCTAACATTTTTATGCAAAACATTTTTAAATTACATGGAATACCTAAAATGATCATTTTCGACTATGATGTGAAATTCACATCAACCTTCTGGAGAGCCATTTTTTAAGGATTGGGCACACTACACTTCGGCACTGTGTATCATCCTCAAACGGATGGACAGACGGAGTGAGTAAATCAAGTAGTAGAAGACATGTTGCGAACTTACGTAATGCAACAACCATCTAAATGGGAGGACTACCTGCACTTGGTAGAGTTTGCCTATAACAATGGATACCATACATCCTTACAGATGAGTCCCTTTGAGGTGTTATACAGGTGTAAGTGCAAGACACCCTTGAGTTGGAGTGGCCCAGAAGACAAGTTGATGCTAGGACCAAATATGTTAGAGGAAATGGAGGAGACGGTGAAAAAGGTATGAGTCAATTTGAAAGCTGCTCAGGACCGGAAAAAGAACTTTGCTGATCGGAAGAGAATATTCCGGGAATTCCAGGTGGGGGACCATGTTTACATTCGGGTACGAGCCAAGAAAAGCACCTTGCAGTGGACCAGATGTGCTAAACTAGCACCCCAATTCTGCAGCCCTTTTCTAAATTATAGCCCGAATCGGACCAGTGGCTTACCAACTTGCCTTACCCAACCATATTCCTGTGCACAATGTCTTTCACATTTCTCTAATTAAGAAATATATCTATGATGCTAACCACATAATCAATTGGAAAGACATTCTGGTAAAGTATATAATAAACATTTTTTGTTTGAATTTATATTTATTAAACAATTTGGTTGACGATTTAGAGGGTTTTATTGTTATTTATAGGTCGAAGAAGAAGGCGAGTTCTTGGTCAAGCCACTGGTTATACTCGATCGGAGAGAAGTAATGCTGCGGAAGTGAGTTAGCACCCAAGTTAAAGTGCAATGGCAGCACTATGGACCAGAGGAGGCTACTTGGGAAGATGAACAGACTATGAGAAAAACCTTTCTGAATTTTATTTCAGATGGAAAACTTCGGGACGATGTTACATCTTAGGCGGGGGAGATGTGATATCCCCAAATGATGTAAATATTTAATTTACTGCAAACAAAACAATTTGTTATTACTTTAAATTATAATACTATTTCTTGGATGAATTATGCAGAAGTGAATTAGCAGTTATTTGTAAATATTGTTTTTACTTCTTAAGTAATTAGGGAGATATTTATCTGCCCTAACTAATTTCTTGAGTATTTACTCAAGAAATATTAAGAGGATAGGGGTATCTGAGACCAGTGAAGAGACGAAAAGAAAGTTTGTGTTGAGATATCAGGAAAAGTTCAATAGCTATGTCTGGTTTGGACCAGATAGCTGTGAGATATCAAGATCTCGTAATAGAAAAGAAGAAAAAGGTTCCTGTGTATAGGAATAGCTCAAGGGGAGACTACAGGAGGTAGTAGTCTTAAGGTTGAAAGGTAAAATAGTGAGAGACAGGGCTTAGTTGTAGACTAAATCTGGGAGACATTGTGAATCAGATAAGTTGAATTCTCTTGTGAAGTAATTAGGAACTAATATGTATTTTTACATAAATATATATGCATCTCAATTGCTATTAAAATGTAGGATTAACGTGTTAATCTGGGAAATTTATAATAATAGACTATAAATATCTTTCATGTAATTAGCTGAAAATAAATTACTTAGTGTGCTGGTAAAGGCACTATCAGAATTGGTAGTCTTTATTAAAGAAAAAACAACTGAGTTTGAAATAAGTATATCTTAGCATTGAAAATAAATTCTAGGAAAGTAAAGATAAACACACTGCTACCCAGATCTATTTTTTCTTGTGAAATTTAGAATGCTAAAAACCCTTGCTAGGAAGGCCAAACCCTTAGTAATAGGGACAGAGCAAAACAAGCACATATACTTAAACATAACGAAAATAGCATTCACATTTTGATAAGCGGAGAGAAAACAATAGATATAGTAAAAGAGAAATACAGAATATGACTAGTAAACAAGGAATATCACCATGCTACTCTCGCGGATTGGGGAAAATACCTTTATCCCTTTCAATGCAATTTAATCAGAAAAATAACACTATTGAATTGTAATAAAAGGAGTGAAGATGAAAAACTATTGAACCATAACACTCACAGAAAGCATTTGAACAATAAATATGATAACCACAATTTGAGAACAGTGGAATCTCGAATAACACCACCAATTGTCTAGACAAATGCCACAACCGAATAAGTCACGCCAAGGTTTGAACCCTACCTTTGGCAAATACAACAAAAGACTCATCTCGCATGAAGATAACTGAAACTATTCTAAACCATAGACTGCAAAGGGGACTTCAAAGAACCCTCGCAAAGATACAAAAGCCTGTCACTCTTAAGGGCCGACATGGTTCTAAATACAATTGGTTAAATACATTAACAAACATAGTAGTGTCCAAATAGAGGCCATGTTGTAGCCAAGACCTCTAAACAAGAAAGGACCCCTTTAAGAAATATAGGTAAACTCATGTACTCGGAGGAGACTATAGCATGATCAGAGGACCGAGCAAGAGTTCCCACCAACGAATCATGCCAAACAATAAACCCTATAAAACCCTCCATCCCAGTTGGGAGGAGTAACCCAAATTAAAAAGGGTGAATCACATAAACAAATAGAAAGTAAAGAAGGGTTGCTTTTGAGTCAAAAACAAAACAAACAATAATTACCTATTTCAAAATTACTTACGTGAACCCTCGTCTCCGTAGATTGTCGAACCATAGGCCAATACACCTGCCAAAAGACAAGAGACAGTTAGGGGTCATGGTATGGCAACAACAGAGAAACAATGCAAATTTAAAATCAAAGAACCTTAAAACATTACCTGATTGGTGCCTTTGATGTAAGCCCCTCATCTCTATAGAGTGCTAAGCTAGGTGGTGAATGCCTCCCATGGAGGCCAGAGACAGTCAGGAGCCATGGATTCACAGTAATGAATCAGTATTACAATACATTACCGCACCAGCTATGAAAAAAAGAACCTGCGCACACCTGGCCATGGAGAAAACCCTTCGGAGTTGCGGTTTCCATCCCCAGGAAAGGAAAGAATGATGAACAACATCGTATCTACCAAGGCATAGAACACCAGGTTTCTCTCCGCCGTTTGATCCAAACACCAAACGGAGGTCGTCGATCTGGAACCAGTCCCGAGACCAACGAAGGAGTGGTACCACCATAAAGACTATAGCAAGGAGAAGCCTCCACCCAGGCCGATATGACAGCCAGGATATCAATGCCGCGTGAGAGATCAAATTGTAAGAGTTATTATCGCTCAGAGAGCTGGACATATATTATGTATGCTAGATTTAAATGCTAAGACTGATAAAGTCTTTTATGTATCGCCAGGACAACTGCCTTGTTAGAAAGCCCATTCCCTTTCTTCAACTTGTGAATATAGTCATGGAGGGTATGAAGGTTCACACTGAATGGAATCCACATTTAATATAAAAAGCATACTATAACCAAAATCACATCGGAACAAACATTTCCAGTTCCGTATAAAATTATATTTGCTCACATAGTAACAGTTCGGTATTTAAATTACAGTCATGGTGAATGTTCTATTTTAAACAGTACGTATTTAATTACATTTTTTTTATTGTTGTATATTTATTCCATTATGATGCCATATTAGATATAGGGCAAGGCATGAGCACCCCACAAGAGTGTCCAACACTCCTTCAAAGGCCTCCTAATGCTCCAACACTCCTCCTAAGCCATGTGCTCCTCTAAGTCCACCCCACCTACATGATCACTCCTCAACCCAAACATCCTCCAGTCAAGTACAAACCTCCATGCAAGCAACCAAGTGCTCCCATGTCATCTAAGGCCCAACGCCCTCCTACAAGATGCCCAATGCTCCTCCTTGAAAGCAAGTCACCCCTCAAGCGAGAAACCAACCTCCGTGTGCCAGCTACATGAAGAAGTCACCAAGCTCCATAAGTCTCCAAAGCTCCAAAGAAGAAAGCCACACAAGCATCAAGACAAGGTCTAGCAATCAAAGAGCAAGCCAACTCCAATGTGCATGTCCATCACGGAACAACCAAGGGTCCTCCATACACCATGCACCCCACATCATATGAAGCACCCCCAAGCATGACGTAAACACTTTCGAAGTACCCCAAAAGCTAACAAATTGTCAATTGCGTGGATGGTGCATGACTAGAGGGGTGAACTGCTTGAAATACCACCTTGTTAGAATCACAGGGCATGAGGTTACAATTTCTACAAATTCAACCCCGAAAACTATGAGAGTTTCCCATCAAGCTATTTATGAAAAGGATAAGAAGAAGGAAGACGTAGTGGCTCTCAAACTTGAAATTGCCATTGGTGGAGTTGCTAGATCCTAAAAACACAAGCATATTTTAGAGTGGGGGAAGTGAGAGGGAGTCCACAAGTTAACCTTCCATAAGGACCTCACCTTTCTTTGTTCCAAGAACAGATATGCAGCACAACCTTCCATCCAATCAATGGTTAAAAGAAAGGATAAGGAAGACGAAAACAAGGTTGTGGAGAGATGTCCTTTTTGGAGCGGCATACCTTTGACCAATGCCAAGACCAATCCATTCTTCCAATCAATGTTTGATGTTGTCGTTGTTGTTGACCCAACGTATTAAGCCCCTACCTACAAGGAGTTGTGAGGGCCAATATTTTCAAAGGAAAATGTTGATATTAATACTAGATTGGAGGAACTAAGGAAAGCATGGGAGGCCATTGGATGCACAGTGATGTCCAACGGTTGGATAGATGGGAAAGGGCCTGCTGCTTATATGATAGGGGTATATGAGGAATTGAGTGGAGGGATACCTGAGTGAAGGGAGGGCAAGCAACGAGCGGTGTGTGGATGGATTGTATTCTCTGTTATGCAGGGGATATGAAGTATGCTATGAGAGATTATTCTATTTCAGGGAGCTACTGCTGTTGCCATCCGGGGATCGATATCCATATCCTCATAGTGCGTAGTTTTCGATCCAGGTTAGGATCGTTTAGGATAGTTGTATTCAATTGGCTTGGGTACAACTTTTAGATGATGCGTTAGTTTATCCGAATTGGGGTGGGTTGTAGGTCGAGTGGGAAGTGGAATCATGATGATTGATGATTCTCGTGACTTCAAGAGAAAGGAATAGGTTAGTGTTTCTGTTAGAATCCAATCGTCGTGGCCGACTGCTTTCCCCATTCCAGAATCTTGTTGAAAGCTTCCACCGTACTGTTAGCTTGTGGATGGTAGGGACTGATGGTGTGGTGTTGGATCATAAACTCCTGGTAAGGGCCCTTATGGTATGGTCGCGCTCATGAAATGCTTGCCCTGGTTTGTTGTCAAGCTTCGCGAACAGCCAAACCTGGAGATTCTATTCTCGAAGAGAAACCTGGAAGCCGTTTGGGTATTGCAGCCCTTAGTTGGAGATGCCTCTACCCATTTAGTGAGGTATTCTATCGCCGTGATGATATACCTGACTCCAGAATGTTTGACTGGTGGATTGACACCTTTATAGTTAGACTTCATGGCTAGGGAAATATGCAAATTAGGAGCCTCGATGGGTTGCCATTCTATGCCAAGGTCACCTCACTTTCTTATTGAGAAATGCCAGAACATGAGGAATCTAAACAGCAATGCAGCAACCAGAATGGGGGACTTGCTTAACATCTTCACTGTCGTTGGATATAAAGAAAGGGGAAAACTGCATATAATTCTTAATAGCATAGAAAAAGTCGAGTAGTGCAGGAAGGGCGCTATACATTGTGGAAGGAATGCCCGAGAATATATAAGAGATGGGACCATAACCGGAACGAATAATATGAGCCATGTAAATGCATGTGGAGAAAAGGCTAAAAGAGTTGTCCCGCAAGGCTCAAAGTTCATTGGGATGGTTGATGGCGCTGGAACCCTTGTGTTGAACGCAACTGCAATTATAAGGAGCTCCCCCGCTGAGTGGAAGAGCAAGCACATAGCAGGCGTCAAGAAGAGAAGGTGAACTGAGTCGTCGAGGTATGGGGTGGGTGGAGAATCATGGAAATTCTTTATATATGTAGTTGTGCGTTGCCAAAAATATAGAGACATTCGTAGATTGATTGAATGGGATAGCGCGCTAGGGAGGTGGGCAGTGAGAGAACGGAAGCAAGACGGATTCATTCAACGGGTTGGAGAGACTTCGTTCTAAGACTTCTTTTAAGAGAGACTTCAGTGAGTGGAGCCGCTAGTGCATGCTAAGGATAGTTAGTTACGACCCTATCCTTTCATTATGGTGTTTTCAATTCGAAGTGTTAAATGGTTTCCTTATCAAAGTGACAGTTTCTTAGAAAGGGAAGGTTTATGAACGGGTCAAGGCCTACCCACCTTGAAAGGTGAGGGTATACCCTTTTCTTCTCAAGGCTAGGACTGCTAAAGAGGCTTACCACTTCTCACCGCTATTATTACCGCTCTGATCACGGCGATCACCGCTATTATTACCGCTCTGATCACAGCGATCACCGCTATCATACCGCTCTGATCACGGCTATCACCGCTATCATTACCGCTCTCATTACGGCTATCATACGAATATTAGAATTATATACAAGTTTCTGAGTTGACAAGGCATGATGAAGACCAAAGGGTCAGCTATTGCCCACGAACAAATGGTACACTCACAACCGGTATCAACCGAACCATCAAGTCACCGTAGCCAAGTCACCTTCCCTATCTTCATCTGCGCTAAGCTCTCTCTACATTTCTACCCCGCTAGCTACCTCACCTGTACTCTGTTGCATCTCGATACGGATACAGTACTCAAGCTACCTTACCATCCAAGCAAACACACAACCAATCCCCATCGAAGATACCAATCAAAATATCCAATAGCAAAGCTCCTCTCCTTAGATTGAGAGCCCCTCTCCTTATTAGTCGAGCATGCTACGCACCCTGCCGATCCTCTCCTTATCAGTTGAGGAACTAAAGTTCCTCAAGCCAGAAAGAAAAAACAGGCAGTGTATGTAGATTTGGTATTTCTAGCCAACGAATGAAGGAAGGAATGAAGGAAGGCAAGCTAGCTAGCTAATGATGGTAGTTAGCTAATGATCCAAGTACGAATAATGGGAGTTAGCTAATGATCTAAGTACGAATGTGATCCAAGTACGCCGACAAGCAAGGTAGCTGAGAAAGAAAAGAAGGTAGGCCAAGCTTATCACCAACGCTCGATGGATATATTTCTTTAGATAAAAAAGCGATATAAGGACCCAAAACGAAGAATCTATGCTTTAGGGGGACTAGCAAACGATTCTACGCCCGTAACCCCCCCCCCCGACAAATGATTTTATTACGGACAGGATTATGGACAGTTAGTTGAGGAAAGGTTCTGGCTCCATCTTCGTATTTTTTCAGATAGATTGATTGGTAAATACTCCCACCCATCCATCTGCGAAACAACGAGACCCAACAAGACCCTCATGACTCCTAAATCCAGGTTGCCTGCACATGAAAGTGCTTAGCGAGCCCCGTGTGTGGCTTTCTGTTAGCAATTCCAGGCCCCCTACTTCTAAATGAGGCAGCTAGAGCACGAATGGAGCTACACGCGAATGATCAAGCACACGCACAAGGCAGTTTTGGCATTCAAGATCAAACAGCCCTAGGCGAAGCGATCTTGTTCCAATCATGAATAAGGGATATTTTCTGGCACATCGATACTTTCTAATTCCCCAGTACTTCATTCCAGTTGCTATTTGTAATGATCGACAAATGTGAAGGTTTCTGTCAATTTTGACTCTGACTAAAATCGATCGATTGGTAGAACGGGAAAGGTTTGTTTGTGCTCGGCACATCTCTCCCCCTATGAAGAAATAAGCGCTCAACCTCTCCCCTCGTCATGCATGGGCACGCATGGAGCATCAAAGCCCAATATTCGATGATTTAGAATCCCGAACCTATAGATAGGCGAAGGAAATACCTTTCTCGAGTGTAGGGAGGGGAAGGAAAGGGAGAACCTATAGCTAGTCATGAAACTAGCTCTTGCCTCATGAAGCAGTGATTATTTATGTTGCACCACTCGCTCTCCTACTCGCTCGATCCTAATGACTCTCTTGACGCTGGGACATTTACCAGCGTAGCTTGGCTTGGCTTGGCTTGAGCTATTGACCTGACCCTTGAAGCTGGAACATTTACCCTTGAAGCTGGGACTTTGCTTGAGCTAAATATTTATTACCCTCAAGTCAGTAGAAGGAAATAGAAAAGTCAGTCTTTCCATCCTAGAGTAAGTCTTTCCTGGATAAGCTCTAGTCTCTAAAGAGTCAGTTAGAAGAGTCTTTCCTCGAGCATTCTAGTCCTTACCAAGCGTTACAGCCGGAACCAAGCGTTAAGGTGAAAACTAGAATTCCCTATTCTAGTTATAGACATAACCCAAGCGTGACTAGTGCCCTTCAAGTAACAAAGCTAATATCTCTAGTCAGCCTTTCCTAAGGCTCTGGGAAATATACCTGCTCTAGAGAGTTAGGGTAATATACCTGCTCTAAAGAGTTAGGGGAATATACCTGCTCTAGGCAAGTCATTAGGCAAGCTCTCCTGCCTTGCGTTGTTTCAAGGGCAAGCGTCGTATCAATGCGTGAACACGCTAGGGAAGGCAAGTGCGGGTAGAAACCCCAGTAAGGATATTGGAAGGAGGGAATTCTAGAGGATGCGCAAGCAGGCTCGACCAAAGGGAGAGGAAAGACGAGAACTTGTAAGTCGTTGTAGCTTGATGGAAAGCGTGGGAAAGATGGTAAGGGCTAGAGCTGGATGGAAAGACTCTTCTATTGAGGGGAATAAATGAGGTGAGCTTCTATAACACTTCTCCAGGAAAGACTCACTCGTTTGCCAGGACCAGTAAAGACTGGTAAGAACGCTTGTAAGTCGTTAGCAGGTAAGGTCTCACGAAAAGGTAAAGAGCCTGGATCAAAAGCCTGTAGCCTGTATTTGGTAACTAAAAGCCAGGAAAGACGAGTCTCTGTAATGCTTGGTTCCAGACTAAAGGGAGATCGAGTGTGAAACCCCGAATTTATCACCGCCTCCCTCTCTTTTTTTAGGGTGCGTTAGCACGCTCAACTAAAAGGCCGCCGTCACCCCTACTCTTTCATAGGGGTCACTCACTCATTCATATGGGTGAGGGCCTTTCCTTCCTTGATTGCTTAGAGGGTCACGGGGGAGGTTGGTCAGGATATAGAGTCCCTTTTAGGGATATATGGGTGAGCAATATAGTGCCTTTCCTTCCTTGAATGCTTATTGGATGGGGCGGTGGTCGAGTCCTGCTTATGCATGATGGCGGCCTTTATAGTCGAGCCTGCTTGCACATCGCATCGTTGGTCGAGCGTGATGCAACATATATAATAGTGGTATTGCCCTCTCCTGGTGGTCGAGAAAACGGGATATGAATATGGATATGGCACCTATCACTCTCTCTCCTAAGCGGGGTCGAGAGAGGATAGGTTAGGTCTCCCTATCGGTTGAGGTAAAAGATGTCTCCCTACCGGTCGACAACTAAGGAAAGAACTAGGGAAAGGGAGCAAGGAGATTTCCCTCTCTCTCCTAAGCGAGGTCGAGAGAGGTGTATCATATAATAAGAATGGATCTCTTATAATATCTGCATTTCAGAATGAAATAACCATAATGGCATAATTACATATGCCCATATATGCATTTTCTGGGTTCATTACATATCTAATGAATGACTGGAAGAAATGGCAGAAGTGAGTGAAATCGATGGACCGATGATCAGAAAGCATAATGACATATATAATGGACTGATGATCAGAATGCATAATGACATATATAATTCCTCTCCCGTTGGTCGAGACTGAAATGGGGGCATGATGGCGGCATTAACAGTCGAGACTGAAATGGGGGCTTGATGGCGGCCCGTTGGTCGAGACTGAAATGGGGGCATGATGGTGGCCCACTGGTCGAGCCATTCTTCCTCTCCCTCACCATATGACAAGTACTTATCTCCTTGATCTTTATGCAAAACTAAAGTCAATGAAATCATACGAGTCAATATAGATTTCTTAGGGCCTTCGATCCACGTACGTCTTACGGTCTTTGCCTGCCTGAGAGAGGGGGGGAACCACCTTATTGGATAATAGTAGACTGCCCGAGTGTCAATGGTAGGGTAGGCGTGGAGAGCTTTTTGTGCGGAAACTTGCAAGTACAGTTTGGGGGGAGGCGGATGTACCCAAACAAGGGTTGGGCGTCGACCCAACCTTATGAGTATTCAGACTATAACAGTTCCGATGAACAGTCACCAACTTTTGACAGTTATACGATTCCAGAGGATGATTTAGAATTGGGTCAATCACGTTTATTAGAAGTGGACAATCGAGTGGTTGTACCGGCCAAAACTCCTCTACATATGATTGTAACATCTGTTGATGTACTTCATAGTTGGGTTGTACCTCCCTCAGGTGTCAAATGTGATGCTGTAGAAATATACTCATATTTCATATATAATTTTTTAATTAAATTTATCTTCTTACACAGATAAATTTTTAAGTTTGGTATTTATGTGAAAACATTTGTCATTAGTCATAGAAGTTGAAACATTGGTAGCCATTTCATGGAGAAATAAATGAGTAAAATCCTTAATTAGAAAATATTTTGATGATTTCAAAATGAGTTTTTGAAAGAAATCGTGTCTATAACACATTTTTTTTCCTCCCTATAATTTAATTGTTGTATAGTGTTATTGTCACAATTCATTTCAACCCTTTTAAGAAGAATTGGTTGTTGTTCATTAATGTTGTTTGAGGTTATTAATGCATTTTAGAGTTTAGCAATTTTGAATTTATCTGTAAATATAAGTGTCAAAATTTCTTTACGAAACATTAATTTTTAAAAATCATATTCTTAAAATATAACAACATTTATTGTCATAAAATGTCCAATATTATTAATATTTAATTTACAATATTTTTATTATATTTTTAAAATTTATATTAAAAAATATGCATATAACAGCACGGATAATTTGATAATAATAAATTTATTTAAAACATAAAATGATAAGCATGAAAAAACAAACACCCTTTCTTAATATTTTGATTTTATACTGAACAGATATTTGATATCCCAACCCTCGAAAGTGATAATTTTGCTATGAGTAAGTTCCCGGGAAACTTTGAGATTAAGGGAGGTTTTCAAACGGAAACCGTAACGATAGCATGTTTGGGTTGGAGTTCGGTAGCTTCATCTTCGCTAAGACGTGTGCTCGCACATTGGACGCTAAGTTCAAGGCGGTTTAGCTTAATTTGATGAGTTGTTTTTAAGTGAGATTTTTTTAAAGTTTTTGGTGGTTTTTTTTTGTTTTTCAGGAATTTGGTGGAAATATTTTGTGGTGAAATTTTGGTCATAATTTTCTGGAAAATTTTGTAATAAAACATTGATTTGTTTTGTTTAAAGTGTTTTTTTGATTGCATATATAGATTTAGTATAGTGAAAAATCTTTGGAGGGCTTTTATTGTGCATTTTTCATTTATCAAATTTGTGATTACAATAAATCCCTCCTCGATTCTAAGCAAATTAGATCAGAAAATAAACCAGAAATTTTTTCAAATTATCTCACTTAAAAACAACTAATCAAATTATTACCAAACCAAAAATCCAAAAAGCAACTCCAAAAATTCACACTTAAAAGCCACTATAGATTAATAGCCCAAGTAGGTGCCGGTATTTCACGAGAGAAACTAGCGTATTTATGAATGAATAAAAGTCAATATGAACTTTAAACTTGGAGCCCTAAGCTAATTACGGATACTAGGGAATCTGTATTTGGTGTTAGCGAATTTTGGATCTAGACGATAGAATATAAGGGGCAACGCTTATCCCGATTGCAGATTCATTAAACTTGTTGATATGGTTGTTTGGTCTTACTATCTCTCACTGTTTATATTTACCAGTGTTTAAACTAGCATTTGCATCAGACGTTGCAAACAAAACGCTGTAAGGCGATAGAAAAGGAACTAGTAACTTAAAGTGTCATGTAAAATCGATGCAATTTCTACAGTGTTATAATGTTTCAAAATGATATATTTACAATGTCCAAAATCATTTGTAAATTATTTATAATTTAAGATTTTTTTCATTAAATGACATCGGGTGCTTGCATTTTTCAACCTTCGGTTTATGCTCACTGGTACATCTGAGAGAAGAGAAGAATTTGGAGTTTGCACCTTTGGTTTATTTCTTGTTTCTATAAATTTGTTACTACACTATTGCTTCTTCATTGGAATAAGCTCAAAATCCTGAGTTAATGTTCTATAAACTTCTTCCCCAGCCAACTTTTGCTCAATAATTTTCCATTTTCCCTCAAAGAATTGACTCATATTAACTGCCATATAATGAACATCATTACCAGGAGGATTATATTTCATTGCATTGGAAAAAGTCAATCTTACATCTTCCCCAAATTCCATTGGGGTGGAATAGAGATCCTTATCCAACTTACTTTGTATAGTTCCCAAATCCATGGGTTGAGTGAGAATCTGAAAATAGTCAAGGATGTTTAATTTAACTGGATCAATAGGCTCATTGAATACCCAGGCAAATTTATGTGTCATGAGCTTCTTTAGAGTATCAACGCACTAGTTCCATTACATCCTCTTCATGTCTTTTGATTCAAATCTTCTAAGAAGTCCACGCTTTACACCTATAGCACCAACATTCGACTTCTATGCCTTCTTATCATTAACAGAAACATACTCAGAATTGACGTAGAGTTGATTCACTTTAGGAGTTCACTTTTGTTTACCAAGAGAACGTAAGACACCATTACTTCCATCACTCACAAATGATGATTGTCTGCAAAAACCACTATATTTTCGACATAATACTGAAGCCTTAACTACACCCGACCCAATGACTGATTTTCCAGGATTGCCACCTAGGCAACTATTCACCAACCTTGAAATATGTCCATCACTAACAGTTGGAACACTGCGAGATGAAGTAAGTTGTATTTCTTCAATTCTATGTGCAACGGATCTCACCTGGTCCAGTTCCAACTTAAGTTTCTTTCTCAGCTCCATTTTTTCACTCCTTCACATATGTGAAACTGCAATAACATAAGTGGGAACTCCAAGAGAATCCATTTTCTGGCCTGCAGAATTAAGATTTATAGACTTTCTCTTGAGGGAACAGGAATCCTCCGAGGCAGTCTCAGAATCAACCCTAGAGGAAGCTCCAAAGAATTCATATTTTACATATTGAACCTTATGCCTATTTCCATCTAAATCCCCTGCAACCTCCAATGCATAAGGGTAATCAGGGAGCATATTGTATGAAGTCCTAGCTGATATCTTTTTAGATTTTTTCATGATGGAATTCCTGTTGAGGTTGTTCTAAGGTTGGTGTTGCTCACGAGTTACTATAAGGGCAGAGATGATTAAGTGTATTAATCACATAAGCATACAATTTTGTACGACTAAAGAATGGGTTCCAAGGTCGAGGACTTGAGAATCATACTTAAAAAAGGCTCACTTCCAATTGCCAAGAATCAACCTAAATGGGGATAAAAAGCACACAATAAGCTAGAATTATAATAATAGTACAGCTTCAGAAATTGACACTACAATGCTCATCCTAATTTCATAACAAAAGTTTTAAATATGTCGACTAACACAATTAAAAGCAATACTAGTAGACAATAGTGAAGGCTCCCAAAGGTTATAAAATTCTAGTTCAATTCAATATTAAAGTCATTGTTGTGACATATTGAAGATGAAAAAGTAGCTAACACAAATGAATTATCACAAGATAAATTGGATCAACTATAAATATTACATTACAAAAAACTTTCACATAGTTTACAACATCACTGTCTTGAATACCATAATATACGACTAATTTTATATATGTCAAACAGATAACCACAATGGTTGGTGAATCAGTCTCGAAATGCCTCTAGCATTAGCTAGAAATATATATAAAAAAAAAGTAAATAAACGAAACCAAAACCAAACCCTAATAAGCATTTTCATATTACGGGACAATACCATTATAGGAAGATCGAGAATCATTCCTTGAGCTACTTGAGCTACTACATTTGATGCTAACTACTTCCGTATCTTTCTCAATATAAACACTAGGGAAGTTTGTTGCAGACATCTCATCCCCGTCAACATTGACATATTCATCACCAGGGTCACCACCTACACATGTACAAATGCTTAACATGAACAGCAATAATGAAACGCAAAAATTCCATCTAAAAGAATAAATACAAACTTGAAATTCTTGCTAGAATAAAGACTAAACCATGTTGGACTACTTTTGTGGGTTGACTCTGCAATTGTGATCCAACCCTAGCATTCATAGGCTGCTATAGAAAATGTCAGTGGCTCTCGTAAGGGAAAAAAAAAACAGAATATGAGTGAATATTGAAAAGAACCAAATGGCGATATGGCCATTATCAACTACATTTAAAATATAAGACAGTCATAACTCTAGGACAACATACCTCAGGACTAGGAAGCGTTGCGGGAGCCTAGGCATTTATGGTGCGTTTGCCTATCTCTTTGAGGAAATTTGAAGCAAGGTTCTGTAGATCCCATAAAGAATCATCATCAAAAGATCAATATCAACTTTTATTTCGTCCTCATTCTGACTTAGAAGTGTGCTTCCTTAAGAATGTAATTATGGGGACCGACATCTCATCTGGTAACTGTTCAAGGTTAGAGAAACAATGGAAACAATTTGCATCTCTCACAACAATTCCCTTCCTAGTGATCATCGGAATGAGCTTTGTGGCATTGTGGCAGCGCCCACAAACATGAAGGTTCTTGGTAATCTGGATAGCTGATTTATGCATATGTTGATAACCAAAAGCAATGGCAAGCTTCTCACTGTGTTTCTTGTAGCCGAATGACACACAAAGTTATTCGATTGTCATCAATGCTTTTATTAACTAAATCCTCGCTGTTGGAATGGAGCCATGCCTTTTAGCATTCTACAATTAACTAGAGCCTTTTAGCCTTGTCAAATCCAACGGTGAACCCATCTGTAAACAAAACTGATGTTGACCACGGTGGGGATTCGGGATTCGCAAGGGCTCAGGTGGAAACCATTGGCCCATATCTAGGTATTGCAGCCATTACTGGAGTTGTACTTTTCTTTCTAGTATACTCCAACAGGCGCCGCAGGAGAGCCAAGTTACATGATACTTCCTCGTTTGATGAACGAGATGTGGCATCCGATTCTGCTTAGAGTTAATAAGAAGAACATGGTAGAGAGTAGGTGCCCAAGCACAACAATCCAGTTGTAGCTCACTCTGTATAATCACTATCACCTCTAAGCTACAGTGTCCAAGGACAGCTGCCCCAGTTAAGAGTGTCACTGCTGCTGGTGAATGGAACTCAAAAGCTGAGTCCCCCAAATTCTAACTATGTTGTTAGACCATCAGTTTTGATTTATATCTCTGCTCAGTGTACGGCCAAGAGGGTTTTAAAGATGAACTCAGTACTATATTTAAGATTGGTTCATTATGGCAGAGACTATCAGCGAAGAAGAGGCACTTCCAGGACACTTGATCCCAATTTTTCTTAGGTGCCTTTCCATGGTGGTAGGATTTCTATTGCATCTTCCTAAAGTTTCAAATCTAATTCAGTCCTATTAGTCTACACTTTTAGTTATGTTTTATTTTCCATTATTCTAATGACAGCTGCCCGAGTTACAGGCTACCGCTAGAGTGTCACTGTTGCTGGTGAATGGAACTCGAAATCTGAGTCCCACAAATTTTCACTTTGTTGTTAGACCATTAATTCTAATCTATATCAGTTTTAAAATATAAGCTCAATACTATATTTTAGATTGGTTCATTATAGCAGAGACTGTGAGCGAAGAGGAGGCAAGAGGAGGCACATCCAGGGTACTGGATCCCAATTTTTCACAGGTGCTTTTCCATGGTGCTAGGATTTCTATTGCATCTTGCCCTATTTTTCTACACTTTCAGTTATGCTTGATTGGCCATAATTCCATGGACATTCATGGGCTGTTATTTTGAATGAGGTTAACTCCAAACTTATTTTCATGCTTTCTTCTGCCCAAGTCAGTGAAAGGAAATTCTTGTCACCAAAAGGACTTGCCTCTGTAGTGTCCTAGAAAGTATTTGGTTGAATGGAACAAACTTCATTGGCTTGTCCCTACCCTCTATGCAAATTTTTTGTAATAGGTCACAATATATCTCAACTCATAAAATATTAAAATGACAGTTTTCTGATTTATTTAGTGCTCTGTTTTTAACCTTGAATGTAGTCATATTTCATTTCTCAGCATTAATAATAATAATTCAATTTTAAGATCACCCTCACGCCAGACATCAAGAAATTATTGTATGATACCTTCCTGACACCAAATTGTTGTACGAGACTAAAGTCTCCAGTGATATACATACTCTACCACTTCTGGATTTGAATATGAACTTTTTCATCTCATTATAGATTAAAAATATATAATTTTTAATGTCAAATCGATCTTGACACCCGACACATAACAAAAAAATAACTGAAGCTAGTTCTGCTAAAACTCAGAAATTCAATCGTGCATACTATTAATTCCAATTTATTATTTGAATTCATACCTTAAGTGGTGCATCTGTAGAATGTGCTTCATCTGCATCTGACTCACTGCCTGAGGAACTTCGAGAATCAGAGTCCCCCAAATTCTAACTTTGTTGTTATACCATAAGTTTTGATTTATATCTCTGCTCAATGTAGGGCCATGAGGGTTTTAAAGATGAACTCAGTACTATATTTTAGATTGGTTCATTATGGCAGAGACTATCAACGAAGAAGAGGCACTTTGAGGAAACTTGATCAAAATTTTTCTTAGGTGCCTTTCCATGTTGGTAGGATTTCTATTGCATCTTCCTGAAGTTTCAAATCTAATTCAGTCCTATTAGTCTATAATTTCAGTTATTTTTGAATGGCCATTATTCCAAAGACAGATGCCCCAGCTACAAGCTACCGCTAGAGTGTCAGTGCTGCTGGCGAATGGAACTCGAAATCTGAGTCCCACAAATTTTCACTTTGTTGTTAGACCATTAATTCTGATCTATATCAGTTTTTAAATATAAGTTCAGTACTATATTTTAGATTGGTTCATTATAGCAGAGACTATCAGCGAAGAGGAGGCAAGAGGAAGCACATCCAGGGTACTGGATCCCAATTTTTCACAGGCGCTTTTCCATGGTGCTAGGATTTTTATTGCATCTTTCCCTATTTGTATACACTTTCAGTTATGCTTGATTGGCCATAATTCCATGGAAATTTATGGGCTGTTATTTTGAATGAGGTTAACTCCAAACTTATTTTCATGCTTTCTTTTGCCAAAGTCGGTGAAAGAAAATTCTTGTGAGCGAAATGACTTGCCTCTCTGGTGTCCTAGAAAATGTTTGGTTGAATGGAACTAACTTTATTGGCTTGTCCCTACCTTCTATGCAAGTATTTGGTTGAATGGAGCAAGATTTACAAGCTTGTCCCTGCCCTCTATGCAAATTATTTGTAACAGGTCACAATATATCTCAACTCATAAAATATTAAAATGGCAGTTTTCTTATTCATTTATTGCTCTCTTTTTAACCTTGAATATAGTCCTATTTCATTTCTGAGCATTCATAATAATAATTCAATTTTAACATCACCCTCACTCCAAACATCAAGCAATTGTTGTATGAGACTTGTGTGACACCAAATTGTTGTACAAAATTAAAGTCTTCAATGGTATACATACTCTACCACTTTTGGATTTGAATATGAACTTTTTCATTTGATTATAGCTTTAAAATATGTAATTAATTTTTTTTTTTCATCTGATTATAGCTTAAAAATATGTAATTTTTAATCTCAAATCAATCTTCACACCAGACACATAACAAAAAAATAACTGAAGCTAGTTATGCTAAAACTCATAAATTCAATCGTGCATACTATTAATTCCAATTTATTATTTGAATTCGTACCTTAAGTGGTGCCTATGTAGAATGTGCTTCATTTGCATCGGACTCATTGCCTGAGGAACTTCGGGAATTAGAATCTGATAAAAAAGAATGACCAAAGTAAATGAATGAACTCTAACACAGAATACCACTTGAGAAACATCAAAAGGCTCAATTCCCATCCAAAGACAATACCACTAGAGGAACATCCAGAATCACTACTTGAGCTACTTGAGGTACTACATTTGATGCCAACTGTTGTCGTATAGGGAAGTTCGTTGCAGGCATCTCATCCCCACCCACATCAACAGATTCATCACCAGGGTCATAACCTACACATGTACATATGCTTAACATGAACAATAATAATGAAATGTAGAAATTCCATCTAAAAATAATAAATAGAAACTTGAAATTCTAGCTAGAATAAAGAGTAAACCTTTTTGGACTACGTTTGTGGGCTGACTCTCCAATTGTGATACAAACCTAGCATGCACAGGCTGCTATAGAAAATGTCAGTGGCTCTTGTAAGGACAAATAAACCAAATATTGTTGAATATTGAAAAGAACCAAATGACGATATGGCCATTCTTGACTACATTTAAAATATAAGACAGTCATAAATTAGAATAGAATCTGATAAAAAAGAATGACCAAAGTAAATGAATGAACTCAAATACAGAATACCACTTGAGAAACATCAAAAGGCTCAATTCCTGTCCAGATTGGTTCATTATAGCAGAGACTGTCAGTGAAGAGGAGGCAAGAGGAGGCACATCCAGGGTACTGGATCCCAATTTTTCACAGGCACTTTTCCATGGTGCTAGGATTTCTATTGCATCTTGCCCTATGTCTACACTTTCAGTTATGCTTGATTGGCCATAATTCCATGGAAATGTATGGGCTATTATTTCAAATGAGGTTAACTCCAAGCTTATTTTCATGCTTTCTTCTGCCCAAGCCAGTTAAAGAAAATTCATGTGACCAAAAGGACTTTCCTCTGTAGTGTCCTAGCAAGTGTTTGGTTGAATGGAACAAACTTTATTGGCTTTTCCGTGCCCTCTATGCAAGTATTTGGTTGAATGGATCAAGCTTTACAAGCTTGTCCCTGCCCTCTATGCAAATTATTTGTAACATGTCACAATATATCTCAACTCATAAAATATTAAAATGACAGTTTTCTGATTTATTTAGTGCTCTGTTTTTAACCTTGAATGTAGTCATATTTCATTTCTCAGCATTAATAATAATAATTCAATTTTAAGATCACCCTCACACGAGACATCAAGCAATTGTTGTATGAGACCAACCTTACACCAAATTGTTGTACAAGACTAAAGTCTCCAGTGATATACATACTCTACCACTTCTGGATTTGAATATGAACTTTTTCATCTGATTATAGCTTAAAAATACATAATTTTTAATGTCAAATCAATCTTGACACCGGACCCATAAAAAAAATAAATTTGAAGCTAGTTCTGCTAAAAATCAGAAATTCAATTGTGCATACTATTAATTCCAATTTATTATTTGAATTTGTACCTTAAGTGGTGCATGTGTAGAATGTGCTTCATCTGCATCTGACTCACTGCCTGAGGAACTTCGGGAACTAGAGTCACCCAAATTCTAACTTTGTTGTTAGACCATCAGTTTTGATTTATATCTCTGCTCAGTGTAGGGCTAAGAGGGTTTTAAAGAGGCTCAGTTCTATATTTTAGATTGGTTCATTATGGCAGAGACTATCAGCGAAGAAGAGGCACTTCCAGGAAACTTGATCCCAATTTTTCTTAGGCGCCTTTCCATGTTGGTAGGATTTCTATTGCATCTTCCTGAAGTTTCAAATCTAATTCAGTCCTGATAGTCTACATTTTCAGTTATGTTTGATTTGCCATTATTCCAAAGACAGTTGCCCGAGTTACAGGCTACCGCTAGAGTGTCACTTCTACTGGCGAATGGAACTCGAAATCTGAGTCCCACAAATTTTCACTTTGTTGTTAGACCATTAATTCTGATCTATATCAGTTTTTAAATATAAGCTCAGTACTATATTTTAGATTGGTTCATTATAGTAGAGACTGTCAGCGAAGAGGAGGAAAGAGGAGGCACATCCAGGGTACTAGATCCCAATTTTTCATCGGCGCTTTTCCATGGTGCTAGGATTTCTATTGCATCTTGCCCTATTTGTCTGCACTTTCAGTTATGCTTGATTGGACATAATTCCATGGAAATTTATGGGTTGTTATTTTGAATGAGGTTAACTCCAAACTTATTTTCATGCTTTCTTCTGCCCAAGTGAGTGAAAGAAAATTCTTGTCACAAAAAGGACTTGCCTCTATAGTGTCCTATCAAGTGTTTGGTTGAATGGAACAAACCTTATTGGCTTGTCCCTACCCTCTATGCAAGTATTTGGTTGAATGGAGTAAACTTTACAAGCTTGTCCCTACCCTCTATGCAAATTATTTGTAACAGGTCACAATATATCTCAACTCATAAAATATTAAAATGACACTTTTCTTATTTATTTAGTGATCTATTTTTAACCTTGAATGTAGTCATATTTCATTTCTCAGCATTAATAATAATAATCCAATTTTAAGATCACCCTCACGACAGACATCAAGCAATTGTTGTATGAGACCGGCCTGACACCAAATTATTGTACAAGACTAAAGTCTCTAGTGATATACATACTCTACCACTTCTGGATTTGAATATGAACTTTTTCATCTGATTATAGCTTAAAAATATATAATTTTTAATGTCAAATCAATCTTGACACCTGACACGTAACAAACAAATAACTGAAGCTAGTTCTGCTAAATCTCAGAAATTCAATCGTGCGTACTATTAATTCCAATTTATTATTTGAATTCGTACCTTAAGTGGTGCATCTGTAGAATTTTCTCCATCTGCATCTCACTCATTGCCTGAGGAACTTCAGGAAAAAGAGTCCCCCAAATTCTAACTTTGTTGTTAGACCATCAATTTTGATTTATATCTCTACTCAATGTAGGGCCAAGAGGGTTTTAAAGATGCTCAGTACTATATTTTAGATTGGTTCATTATGGGAGAGACTCTCAGTGAAGAAGAGGCACTTCCAGGACACTTGATCCCAATTTTTCTTAGGCGCCTTTCCATGTTATTAGGATTTCTATTACATATTCCTGAAGTTTCAAATCTAATTCAATCCTATTAGTCTACACTTTTAGTTATGTTTGATTTTCCATTATTCCAAAGACAGCTACCCCAGTTACAGGGTACCGCTAGAGTGTCATTGTTGCTGGCGAGTGAAACTCGAAATATGAGTCCCACAGATTTTCACTTTGTTGTTAGACAATTAATTCTGATCTATATCAGTTTTTAAATATAAGCTCAGTACTATATTTTAGATTGGTTCATTATAGAAGAGACTATCAGTGAAGAGGAGGCAAGAGGAGGCACATCCAAGGTATTGGATCCCAATTTTTCACAGGAGCTTTTCCATGGTGCTAGGATTTCTATTGCATCTTGCCATATTTGTCTACACTTTTAGCTATGCTTGATTGGCCATAATTCCATGGAAATTTATGGGCTGTTATTTTGAATGAGGTTAACTCCAAACTTATTTTCATGCTTTCCTATGCCCAAGTCAGTGAATGAAAATTCACGTGACCGGAAGTGCTTGCCTTTGTAGTGTCCTAGCAAGTGTTTCGTTGAGAGGAGCAAACTTTATTGGCTTGTCCCTGCCCTCTATGCAAGTATTTGGTTGAATGGATCAAGCTTTACAAGCTTGTCCCTGCCCTCTATGCAAATTATTTGTAACAGGTCAAAATATTTCTCAACTCATAAAATATTAAAATGACACTTTTCTGATTTACTTATTGCTCTGTTTTTAACCTTGAATGTAGTCATATTTCATTTCTCAGCGTTAATAATAATAATTCAATTTTAAGATCACCCTCAAGCCAGACATCAAGCAATTGTTGTATGAGACTTGCTTGACACCAAATTGTTATACAAAACTAAAGTCTCCAATGGTATACATAGTCTACCACTTCTGGATTTGAATATGAATTTTTTCATCTAATTATAGCTTAAAATATGTAATTAAAACCTTTTCACCTGATTATAGCTTAAAAATATGTAATTTTTAATGTCAAATAAATCTTCACACCCGACACAACAAAAAAATAACTGAAGCTAGTTCTGGTAAAACTCAGAAATTCAATCGTGCATGCTATTAATTCCAATTTATTATTTGAATTCGTACCTTAAGTGGTGCATCTATAGAATGTGCTTCATCTCCATCTGTCTCACTACCTGAGGAACTTCGGGAATTAGAATCTGATAAAAAAAAAATGACCAAAGTAAATGAATGAACTCTAATACAGAATACCGCTTGAGAAACATCAAAAGTCTCAATTCCTGTCCAAAGACCATACCACTATAGGAAGATCTAGAATCACTACTTGAGCTACTACATTTGATGCTAACTGCTACTGTATCTTTATCAATATCAACACTAGGGAAGTTTGTGCAGGCATCACATCCCCACCAACATCAAAAGATTCATCACCAGCGTCACAACCTACACATGTACATATGCTTAACCTAAACAACAATAACAAAATGCAGAAATTCCATCTAAAAAGAATAAATAGAATTAAAAAAATTTCATCTGATTATAGCTTAAAAATATGCAATTTTTAATGTCAAATCAATATTCACACCCGACACATAACAAAAAAATAACTGAAGCTAATTCTGTTAAAACTCAGAAATTCAACGTGCATACTATTATTTCCAATTTATTATTTGAATTTGTACCTTAAGTGGTGAAAGTGTAGAATGTGCTTCATCTGCGTCTAACTCACTGCCTGAGGAATTTCGGGAATTAGAATCTGATAGAAAAGAATGACCAAAGTTAATGAATGAACTCTAATACAAAATACCACTTGAGAAACATCAAACGGCTCAATCCCTGTCCAAAGGCAATACCACTAGAGGAAGATCCAGAATCCCTGCTTGAGCTACTTGAGCTACTACATTTGATGCTAACTGTTGCCATATCTTTCTCAATATCAACACTAGGTAAGTTCATTGCACGCATCTCATCCCCATAAAAATCAACAGATTCATCACCACAGTCACAACCTACACATGTACATATTCTTAACATGAACAAAAGTAACAAAATGCAGAAATTCCATCTAAAAAGAATAAGTAGAAACTTGAAATTCTGGCTAGAATAAAGAGTAAACCTTGTTGGACTATGTTTTTTGGGCTGACTCTCTAATTGCGATACAACCCTAGCATTCACAGGCTGCTATAGAAAATGTCTATGGCTCTCGTAAGGACAAACAAGCCAAATATTGGTGAATATTGAAAAGAACCAAATGACGATATGGTCATTCTTGACTACATATAAAATATAAGACAGTCATAAATTAGAATAAAATCTGATAAAAACGAATGACCAAAGTAAATGAATGAGTTCTAATATAGAATACCACTTGAGAAACATCAAAAGGCTCAATTCCTGTCCAAAGACAATACCACTAGAGAAAGATCCATAATCACTGCTTGAGCTACTTGAGTTGCTACATTGGATGCTAACTGCTGTCGTCTCTTTCTCAATATCAACACTAGGGAAGTTTGTTGCAGGCATCTCATCCCCACCAACATCAACAGATTCATCACCAGGGTCACAACCTACACATGTACATATGCTTACATGAACAACAGTAACGAAATGTAGAAATTCCATCTAAAAAGAATAAATAGAAACTTAAAATTCTAGCTAGAATAAAGAGTAAACCTTGTTGAACTATGTTTGTGGGCTAACTCTCCAATTGTGATGCAACCTTAGCATTCACAAGCTACTATAGAAAATGTCAGTGGCTCTCGTAAGGACAAATAAACCAAATATTGGTGAACATTGAAAAGACCAAATGACGATATGCCCATTCTTGATTACATTTAAAATATAAGATAGTCATAACACTAGGACAACATACCGCGGGATTAGGAAGCCTTGTTGAACCCTGGGCATTTCTGGTGCCTTCGCTTATCTCTTTGAGGCAATTGAAAACAATGTTTTGTAGCTCCCATAAATAATCATCATCAAAAGCATCAATATCAACTTCTATTTCCTCCTCATTCTGACTTAGACCAATGTGCTTCCTTAAGAATGTAATTATGGGTACCGACATCTCATCTGGTAATTGTTCAAGATCCTGACTAAGGTTCTTCTTTTCATTAAATGACATCGGGTGTTTGCATTTTTCAACCTTCGGTTTCTGCTGATTTGGTACATCTAAGAGTGGCGCAGAATTTGGAGGTTGCACCTTTGGTTTATTTCTTGTTTCTGTAATTTTGTTACTATGTTGTTACTTCTTGTTTGGAATAAGTTGAACATCCTAAGTTAATTTTCTATAAACTTCTTCTCCAGCCAAATACTTGTAACCTCCAATGCATAAGGGTAATCAGGGAGCATATTGTATGAAGTCCTAGCTCATACCTTTTTAGATTTTTTCATGATGGAATCCCTGTTGAGGTTGCTCTGAAGTTGGTGTCACTCACGAGTTAGTATAAGGAGAGAGGCCATTCAATGTATGAGCCAGGGCTTTCTCTTCTGCTAGAAGAAAGAAACCCTTACCAAAGGTAAAAACCCTTTCCAACCGTTCCAAGCGCAAAGGCAGGTACTCCTAGGGGCGGAACAGAGCGTATGAGCGCCCAATTAATGTTCTTGAAATCAAGGGGTGTTTCTTGATATTGGTGGCTCCGCGAGCGAAGCCAAGGTGCCTCCTCGGGTCTTTTACCTGAAGCCATTTTATCATATCCTGGGCTGTGTTCCATCGCTGGGCCTCGGCCCCTCATCTCTCTCACCATCTCTGCGCCCGCCCTGTGCTTCTCATATCGGCAACCCATTTCATTAGGTTAATTTTAGCACTATCAATTTGGTTAGCACGGGCAGTTATTATATGAAACTGTATCAATCCAATGGTACACTTTTCTCCAATCGTCTAACACTTGATCCGACGGTGTAGACCAATGAAGAGTGGCAGATAGGGAAGTTGATTTCAAAAAAAATGCCTTACAACGTAATTATTACCGAAATTGTTTATGGCCAAAAACTTTTCCCGCAGAAAATCTCAATTGTACCTTCTAGCTCGTTACATTACACATCATATATGTCCTTTGTCCTTGCCCCATTTATTGCGGAATTCAAGGCATCGTATTGATGCGGAATAATACGACGTGGGTCCATTAGGAAGACACGCATATAACCTGCACAAATCCAAATCCAGGCTGTACCAAATTATTTATGACACTAATAATTTTCCACGCAGCCAAACCAGGTTGGAAATGCTCGTTTCCTCCCTTTTAATGTTGAGTGAAGGTATAGCGCAGCCTAAGTTTCAATAAAAATGTATTGGCATCTGAAATTTCATTCTAAGGTGGAGTTGTTTATCACCAAAAATAAATATAACACACTTAAAATATTTAAGTTATGATTTTTTCATATTTTTGTTTATTTTTGTTTTTTAATGGAATGTATTAATAATATCAATCAAAGGAATCTTTGCAAATGAGAAAATTAATAAAATTAATTTTAATATAAAATTAATAATATATATATATATATATATAATATGTCTATGTAAATAAATAAATGAGTGAATTAAAAAAATTGCAAGTTAGTAAATAAAATGTATTCACCACATAATAGCAATGGTTGTAACAACTTTACTTTTTTTTAATAAAAAAAATACATTTGGTTATATATATGATTATTAAATATAGATAAAATATTTAAATATTTATATTTATAATATGTATATTGATTGAGTGAAAGTTAACCTATTTAAAAAATGTTTAGTTAAATAAATTTTATTTTATAAAGGTTATTTTAACATGTTTGTGACATTTATGAAATAATTGTATTTGATATAATAGTGTTAACCGATTTGATCAATAACTATATATATATATATATATATATATATATTATTTTAATTATTATATATAATTTTTTTTTTTAAAATTCTCGTATTATCATTATAATAATAATAATAATTATGTTAATATGAAATGATTATTTGGTTATACATATATAAAAGACATAAAGACATATCATTAAATAAAATATTGAAAGATATATGATTAAGTAAAATATTGAAACAAAAATAAAGAGAAAAGAACAAAAGTTACTTATACGGTGAATTGGTACATTCCTATTGATCTCGTGCAATATTTTTTCTCAGTTGCCAATTTTATTTTTACATTTTTTAGGGTATATGTTTTCATGAGACATTTGTCAAGGTATAATTGATCATGTTTTGGTGTTGCATTTATTTAACTAATAATGTTTTGTATGATATTAGTTAATATATAATTTAATATAGTGGTAGATTTGATTAATTAGTAATGTATTTATATAAGGTTTGTTAAGATATAATTTAGTGAAATGATCTTAAAAACTTTTTAAAACTAAATAATACCAACACATGAGAGTATTTTTCTGAGGATTGTAGCTATGAGATTATGAAATTATACAACTTCATGAATATGAGTAACTTTATGTGAATATAAAGGTTTATTATTACATTTTACATATGATGAGGTTTATATAATTAAGGAATTGAGGATAAAGGAATTTGGAATCTTATTTACAAGGGCAAAGAAATATAGATATGACCGATAAATAGTTATAATTTGTGGGTAAAGACATTTTAGTAATTATTTTATGTACTATTTTTCTTTTATACTTGTCCTCATTATAAGATATTTCGATAAGGTTAATGAAAGTAACAACCTAGTGATCATGGCATAATTTTCAAACACAATTCTAGTTTATATGAATGATGGGTTCAAATGTAAAATGGATTTGAGATGATTGTTGAACCTAATGTTAGAAAATAGAGAGAGATCAGATAGTAATTACACACAACGGCAAACACACTTTGAAATATTTATTGATCACGACAGTTACACATATATATGACATAAATCATTAACTTCGACGCATCTAGATCATGACTACAACTCATACATATGGAACAACAACTTCTAGTTTGACTCTTGGGAACTCACAATGACTACTTACAACAACACATGGAAGCATTACTTCCAATACCCTCCCTTAATGCTTATATGGAAACACTGAAAACACAAATTAAAACAACAAGTATAATCTATGTGTGACTAGTCTTCATCAACACTCACATCCACTCTGGAATCTTGCAAACACTGTTCTTTCACCACCACATCTTCGAGTTGTTACTTGACCTCCATTTAAAATGTAACCACCTCTGACCATCATTGATGAACATTGCAAGATCATCAATATTGACACCTCAGCTCGTCGGGGTTTCCACAATAAGTTTTGTCAAGTAATGAACCATCCTATGGATCAACCACCATCTATAAGATATTTCACTTTCGGTTATCCATTAGTTACTAGGATGGAGTTATGGATATTGAATGTCTTCAAAAGTTGATCAAACAATTTGACCTTACTAACACACAATATTTGATGTTTCTTAAACGGGAGCTTCCAGTTTAAGAACCACCCACCCTTTTTATAACCATAATTGAAAGAAATAGAAAAATACTTCAACTCACACTACAAACATACAAACAAACACACATATTAAAATAACTTAAGTCTCTTAGCAATTCATTTGTGAATAGTTGAACCTTATGCAATGTAGTTGATGTACGTCCTACCAATCATAAAAACGTTTATTGATCTCAGAATCCATCCATGGAATTATGAGCTCCTGTAATTTCTGAAAGGATTGGTCAATGTAGAAGGTCCCTTGCTCGACCAAGGCCAACGCATTCTTGCATCTACAAAACTTCATCTCTATTGTATAATAACAATCACCTCATTAAGCCTCACAACCTCCTCATGATATTGTTGGCATGTGTCTTCACTTATTGAAAACCCCTTCATTTTTGTCAGTCGCGTTGCTCATTCCAGCGCTCATATACTAGATCAAATGCTTTATCCACAAAGAATGGGAAGCCATCTCCAGTGGCTAACCTTTTGTGATTTTCTAAGCAATAACCTTCCAGAGGTGAGCAGGAGACGACCTCTATCTCAACGCAATTTTTTTTTCCATATCTTTTGATATCACTATGCCATAAAAAGCACCTTGTCACCCGTTTCTATTAATAACATCAACCTCTATGTCAGATCCATGGTTATGAACAAGCTTTTACACCACTCCACGTGCCACAGGAAATGATAGGAAACACTTTAAGCAAAACAACCTCAATGCCTAAAAGAATTACAACCCAAGAAATAGCCAGAGTGCAGTGATCTAGACTCTGGTGGAAGATTGGCCCAATTCTCATTCATCTTGCAAAATAATGATATGGTGGGATGCCACTCTAATGACAGTGGTTGTAGCCACAACGATCCCCTCAACAATTGGCTCGGGAATTCATCTTGAAACCTATTTGTCTTGCTCTTTGTTGTTGAGGATGATCTTTGCAAAGAAAAATCCCAAAAGTATGTTGTGTCACTCTGATCTATGAAAAATAGTGGGATTTCACTTCACATCTGTCGCCAACTCCAAATGGAACAAACATGTAGGAACAAGGACCAACTACTTCGAATTTAGATGGATCAGGCCACCATTATAGACGCTACTATTGACAAGTTTTTATAAGCTATGAGGAAACAAAACAACAAGTATTATTTTTCTAGCCCAAGATCCAAACTTGCTCAAACACACATTGAACAAATTTATAAAATAAAATAAAATTTACTCACACAAGACAATATATGAAACACTCTCTTACACTATCTATTTACACAGAAATAATCTCAAGGCTTTATCACATTTTCCTAGCCCTCCTGTGAAGGAGTTAAGCGCTCTGAAACCATGTTAGAAAATAAAGAGAGATTAGATAGAAATTACACACAATACCAAACACACTTTTATATCTTTATTTATCACAATAGTTACACATATATAAGACATAAATCACTAACTTTGACACATCTAGATCATGACTACAACTCATATATAGGGAACAAAAACTTCTAGATTGACGGTTGGGAACTCACAATGACAACTTAGAGCAACACATGGAAGCATTACTTCCAATACCTAACTCCTGATTAATATTTATTGGATTGTCTTCCTTTGAGGACACTAATGTTATACATTTTTTTATAACAACGCAATTTTCTAGTCAAAATAAAGCTCAGATTTGGAATGCCAAGCTATATTGAGAAATTTTAAAAATAGTTTTATTAAATGCATGAATTGCAATGTAAAATTCCATTGGTCATGGAACCACGAGGTATGTCCATGGAGTATAAGAATTTTTTTAATGGAATGCTTCAATGAGATATCATGGAATGTTGGCCTCTTATGATTTAAACAATGACGAGGTGATAAGATGATGGCTTAAGTACCATAATAACAACAAAGTAAAAGGTGGTGATCATCCTCAACCTTCATCACTGTCACTTTCTACATATCTAGAGCTACCTACAATAAAAGATGGTGATTTCCTTAAAGGGGGACTCTATTCATAGTGATAGAGGGAGGGCTACAACATGGGCGATGTCTTATTGTAGCTTGTTGCCATATTAAAACATTGACTTTGAAGAAATGCATTATGGTATACGTAAAGCTATGACGACTCATTTAAGGTTGTTTCCACATGAGAGAAATCTTAGGTTAGCCCATCTAGAATTATTCCTAAGAAGGTATAGGCATAAAGGAACATGATGAAAGTCATGTTGATAGGAGGAATAAAACATTACCATGGAAAACAAGAAAGTGTGGTTGTGATAACATTGTTATTTTAGCTATTAAAACAAAAATGAAGAATAAACCATAAAAAAAATAAAATAAAATAAAATAAATATATATATATATACATATATATATATATATAATAGAGGAAATAAAGAAGAAAATCCACCTTAAAGAAGAGGCCCTCATCCAAAAATAGACTAAAAAAGAAAGAAAGTAACAATGTAAATGCACCAAAAATTTCCAAGATAAATGACCTAAGCCTTTTTATATAACCCTAATTGAAGAAGCCATTTAAAAAAAAAATGAAACTTTAAAAAAGTAACAAAGTAAATGTACCAAAGAAAAAAATCTAAGGTAAAAGTTATAAACTTTCTATATGACAACCACAATTGAAAACACAAACAATCAAGTGGATAATAAAAATGCCATATTATTAACATGGAAAATAAGAAAGTGTGGTCATGATAACCTTGTTATTACAACCATTAAAATAGAATTAGAAAATAAACCATAATATAAATGTGTATATAGAAAGAAGAAAATATACCTAAACGAAATAGAGGCTCTCATCCAAGAATATAATAAAACAAATAAAATAACAAATAAAGTAACAAAGAAAACGAAAATATTCTAAACCTCTTATAATCTAATCCAAGAATACACTTAAAAAAAATGAAAAATAAAAAAAGTAACAAAAGTAACTGTACCAAAAAAATCTAAGATCATAAACCTCATATATATACATCCATAATTTGAGAACATAAACAACTTCATGTAGATAAAAAGACAACATTAAAATGAAAGACAAACAAAAAATTGAAATTGTCCACTATAACATTGTTATTATATCCATTAAATTATAATATAAAATAAATAAAGTGAAGGAGAAAAACTATTTAAAAAAAGCAGAGGTACTTTGTCCAAAAATAAAGTTAAAAAAAAATAAAAAATAACATAGTAAATGAACTCATGCCCATTGGCGTTTGGATTAACCATGAATGGTGCACGATTAAAGTGTTACTTATTATAAGTGACAATTTCAAATTTCAAGTGGAGAAACTGATTTAAAATAAATACACCTAAAAAAATTCCTAATTTTTTTATATGTTTAAACAAAAAATTATAAATAACAGATAAATAGACCCAAAAAAAAAAGACTTCAATATATATAAGAAATTTTATAATTGATTTAGAAAAAAAAATATTTTTTATATAATATTATAAATTTAAATATATAAACTGTTTTTATATAATTGAATTTTTCTATTTTATTTATTTATATATCAAATAGCTTAAATAGCTTATTATAATAATAATAATAATTTAGTCTAATTTATATTTAATATTATTCCCGAAAGAGTGCTCCATAATGCATCTCCTACACTTGCACACAAAGCCCCAACTCTTGCACTTACCTTGGCACTGCAGTAAGGGAACGAGGACATCAAAGTAAGGGATGGTAATCTCCTCTCCTTTCCCGATGTGTTTATGCCTGAATAAAAATGGTGCTTCCCACTTCAATCGAGCTCACAAAGCCCCAACTTTTGCACTTACCTTGGCACTGCAGTAAGGGAACGAGGACATCAAAGTAAGGGATGGTAATCTCTTCTCCTTTCCCGATGCGTTTATGCGTGAATAAAAATGGTGCTTCCCACTTCAATCTAGCTCGAGTTCGGAAAGTAGAAATGGTTTATGAAGGACTACAACAACCAGAGATTGGTAAAACAACAATATTGTTGACTGAGATTGGCTTCATATATTTTTTATTTTGAAGCAAACATATTCTCGACATCAACAACCAAAAATACACTGCCAGAAAGTTGGCCTCCGAGGTATTCATGAAGCACTCTACACAGGCGTTCAAAATCGACATCAACAACCAAAAATACACTGCCAGAAAGTTGGCCTCCGAGGTATTCATGAAGCGCTCTACACAGGCATTCAAAATTCAAATTTTCAATTTTAAATTTCAAATAGGAGGGTTGCGTTAGTGAGGTGATGTATGGCCATCCCATTTGGAAAATCTTAGTGACTCTTCCACCGAGTTGAGAGTGCTCGTTAGTCTCGGCGAGCCCATATGAAATACAGATACAAACGTGAAGTGATTGTGTTTTTTCTGACTTCGGCAGGGGATGGGCCTTCATGTTTATGTAAATATATGGTAACGAATATGATTAGGGGTCCAACTGGCATGTCATCAACTTGCAGGTTAATATGAAATACAGATATAAACGTGAAGTGATTGTGTTTTTTCTGACTTCGGCAGGGGATGGGCCTTCATGTTTATGTAAATATATGGTAACGAATATGATTAGGGGTCCAACTGGCACGTCATCAACTTGCAGGTTAAGAGAAAGAAGACGTTGTTGCCAATGATGCCCCTGAGTGATAAGGACCTACCTTGAATGCAGTAAAAATCCAAGACTCCACGGATTTTTGGGTGTAACCTGTGCAAAATGTTGTAGCATAATTCGTAAGTGAGTACCACGCTACTTGTGTTTGAATGAGTAGAGAGAAAAATATTAAGGTCAGAAAGAATATGAATGTGATTTCAAATTAATGGTGTAAAATGACCTAAAAAGAAACAAATATATATATGGTTGGATTTAAAGTCTCTTATTCCATCGAAATACTTGAAGTGTGTGGTGGCCCCCAACATCGGTTTGATCAGCAAATTGATTAATGTTATGTATTTTTTTATAACAACGCAATTTTCTAGTCAAAATAAAGCTCAGATTTGGAATGTCAAGTTATATTGAGAAATTTGAAAAATAGTTTTATTAAAAGCATGAATTGCAATGTAAAAATTCCATTGGTTATGGAACCACTAGGTATCACTAGAGGGAGGAATATAACATGGACAATGTTTTATTCTAGCTTGTTGCCACATTAAAACATTGACTTTGAAGAAAAGCATTATGATAGATGTAAAGTTATGACAACTCATTTAAGGTTGTTTCCATAAGAGAGCATGCTTAGGGTAGCTTATAGAGAATCGTTCCTAAGAATATATAAGCATAAAGGAAAATGACGAAAGTCATGCTGATATGAGGAAGGAAACATTACCACGGAAAACAAGCAAGTGTGGGCTTGACAACATTGTTATTTTAGGTATTAAAACAAAAATGAAGAATAAACCATAAACTAAAAAAATAAATATAAAATAGATGAAATAAAGAAGAAAATGTACCTAAAAGAAGAGGCCCTCATCCAAGAATACACTAAAAAAGAAAGAAAGTAACAAAACAAATGTACCAAAAATTTCCAAGATAAATGTCCTAAGCTTTTTTATATAACCCTAATTGAAGAAGGTATTTAAAAAAAATGAAAAGTTAATAAAGTAAAAAGTAATGTACCAAAGAAAAAAATCTAAAGTAAAAGTTATAAACCTTTTATATGACAACCACAAAGGAAAACACAAACAATGAGGTGGATATTAAAAAGTCCATATTATTAACATGGAAAATAAGAAAGTGTGGCCATGATAATCTTGTTATTACAACCATTAAATTAGAATTAGAAAATGAACAATAATATATATGTATATATAGAAAAAACAAATATGTCTAAAAGAAAGAGGCTCTCATCCAAGAAGATAATAAAAAATAAATAATTAACAGATAAAGTAACAAAGGAAATGCAAATATTCTAAACCTCTTATAACCTAAATGAAGAATACACTAAAAAAATAAATGAAAAGTTAGAAAGTAACAAAGTAAATGTACCAAAAAAAATCTAAGATCATAAATCTCATATATATAAATTTATAATTTTAGAACATAAATAACTTCATGGAAGACAAAAAAAAAAAACCCAAGATTACATTGTTATTATAGCCATTAACATAAACAAAATGAAGAAGAAAATCTATTTAAAACAAGCTTAGGTAATAGGCAATTGTCAAAGAATAAATTAAAAAAAAAAAAAAACTTAACATAGTAAATGCACCCATGTCCACTGGACTTTGATTGACCATGAATGGTGCATTATAAAAGTATCACTTATTACAAGTAAAAAATTCAATTTTTTTTTTCTTTTTTGATCATCCAAGGGGGATTTGAACCAATAACTTGTTGCAAGGAGTGCCTTAACAGTGCACCCATTCACCGTGTGCCTTAACAATGCACCCATTCACCGTCAATCCCCATAGGCTGAGTAAAAAATTCAAATTTCATATAGATAAGAAAGAATAATTAAAAATAAATACACCTAAAAAATTTAAAATAAATTTTCTAAATTTTTTATATCTTTAAACAAAAAAATTATAAATAACAAAATAAATGTACCAACAAAAAATATAAAAAACAATAATTACAAATTTCATAAATATACCATCACTAAATAAATAAAAAAATTTAAAAACGTTATACTCTCTCTCATATATATATATATAATTAAAAAAACTCATTTTATAATATATATATATATAAGTAAATTATCTATAAAAAAATTGTGAAAGTGGATTTGATTGACTAACTTGACTAGATTTCATGTATATAACAGATATTAGGGAGTCCTTATTGTACATTAAAGGTTTGGAACATAAGAGGCAGTGAATTTAAAATTCCAAAAAAAATGGAATTTAAACACAATAAATTAAAAAATCCAAAATTTTGTAAGAGAAAGATATGAAATGGGAATCCAAAATTTTGTAAGAGAAAGATATGAAATGGGAAGAGACACATTATAAATAATTTATGTACATTGCATTAGAAATAATTTATTTACAGTATAGGTTTGAAACATTAAACACAATAAATTAAAAATTCCAAAAAAATTCAGGAATTTAAATACAATAAATTAAAAAATCCAAAATTATATAACAAAAAGATGTGAAATGAGAATAGACATATTGGAAATAATTTATATACATTACAGTTTTGGAACATAAAACACAATAAATTAAAAATTCCAAAAAAAATTGGAATTTAAAGACAATGAATTAAAAAAAATAAAATTATATAACAAAAAGATGTGAAATGAGAACATAAATATTAGAAATAATTTATGTTAATTGTAATTTAATGATGTTAATTGTAGCCTCGCATGATTGCAATGTTTAGCAACAAAGCTAAGTGAAATTTGATTATGATATGAATTTATAAAAATAATTTAAATATATAATATAGTTAATATGTTTTTTGTTTTTGAGGTGATATATTGGTAATTCAAGTTAATAATTAAAGTATTTGCAACAAAGTGATTGCCTACACATAATAGAAAGATTTGATCAATTTTCAAATATAAGTGTTGTTCATGGAAACAAAAAAACATATAAAAATTGTTCAAAATCTTTGAAAAAATAAATAATATAAAGTAGTAATTAGATATACAATTGATATTGATCATAATTAATAATGTGCAAATTGAATATTATAAGAAGAGTATTTTCAAGAGAATTCAATTTTAAGCAATATTTAAGTACTATAATTAGTGCAAATGAAATATTGAGTTTAAACCAACTATGCTTTTTATAAATAAAATATCTCACTTCATTTTCCCTGAATCAAATTATAGTATACCTAAATATTTTTTCTTTAGTCTATTTTTTAAATATTATAATAAAAATAATGTATCCTCATTTGAAATAAATTAAGAAAATAAAAAAATTGAATTGAAACTGATCAAATTCTCTATTCTAAATAATTAACCTCGTTTATAAAAAATATAAATAAAGACTTTATAAACTATGAAAAAATATAATAATATATTTATCTCGTTAGAAATAAGTTTAAAAATAGCCAGGATAAAAACCACATGTAAATAATTTACTAATCATGGTATCATAGCTCTAATTACTCAAAAAAAACACAAACATTTAATAATTTAATGTATGTTTACATTCTAAAAAGTCTCCCTGCTCTAATTATTCAAAAAAAACAAACATTTAATAATCAAATTTAAGTTTAAATTCTAAAAAGGTCTCCCTGTTAGCAAGATGTTGGGCTCAATTAGTTGAAGTCCATTAGCATAAACACCTGGCTATGAGAAGTCACAAAGCTTTAAAAAAAAATTTAATGTAATTGATGGTTTCTCAGATATTTTCGACTACTGAAACTGGATCAAGATCAAGAAAGAATAAGTTGGATCAAGATAAAGAAAGAATAGTTCAGGGGAATTTACTAATTTTTTTTGTGTGCATGTAATATAAAACTTTAGAAGACTCATAGTTGTGGAAATTATCAAAGGTTATTATCTTCGCAGTATTGTCCATGGAGATTCCGTTGTGTACACAGGTTATTATCTTTGCAGTATCCAGTTGTGTACACAGGTTATTATCTTTGCAGTAGTGCCAGATTCTTGTTGCGTACACAAAGATTTCATTTATTTCATGTCCAATTGTCCTGCAAACATTTCACTTTCTTTGTTGGAAAATTTCATCATTGTAGTTTTGCAAGTTGACTAAAATTACATTAGATGAATGCTTTCTGATAGTACTCAAAGATTGGTCCAAACTGCCAATGAACTCTCATTGTCTGAAATACCCCATGTAAAATCGCTGGCAGAGAAAATCACATGTAGAAATTGCAAAAACCACTGAATGTTCAAGGAATTAGGAATTTTTTCAAGATAGTTTCCAACAGTGAATTGTGATGTCCATTATGAATCCTCTTGCCGTTTTCCTGGGCTTCTACTCTGCTTTCTTCTCTCTTCTTTTAATTAAATTCTCCAAAACTTACATCAACAAAAGCCCAAATTTTACATTATCAAAGTGGCGCAGCAAAACCATGGTGGAAAGCCCACAGCAGCAGGATCGAAACCTGACTAATACAAAAATTGAATGTGACATACCCGCAAACTTCGCTTTGCTTGAAGCAGAAGATCGAAGGTTCTACATAACATTTTCAAGAACCAGAGAAAAAGACGAGGGAGGGGAAACACAACTTCAATAAAACAACATGTTGTATAAAAACCCGCTGTAAGAACTGAATGACAACATGCATGATTATGCCCTCTCTCCGCGGATGCGGCGAGCGAGTTGGATATCTTTGGGCATGATGGTAACCCTCTTCGCGTGGATTGCGCACATATTGGTGTCCTTGAACAGCCCAACAAGATATGCCTCTGCCGCTTCTTGCAATGCCGCCACCGCTGACGACTGGAATCTCAAGTCCGTGTTGAAATCCTGGGCGATCTCCCTTACAAGCCGCTAGAAGGGAAACTTTCTTATAAGAAGCTCAGTGCTCTTCTGGTACTTTCGGATTTCCCGAAGAGCAACAGTCCGGACCTGAATTGGTGAGGCTTCTTCACTCCACCGCTGGCCGGTGCAGACTTCTTGGCTGCCTTCGTTGCCAGCTGCTTGCGAGGCGCCTTCCCACGTGTTGATTTACAAGCAGTCTGCTTCGTTCGGGCCATCTCTTAAGTATCTCTGTTTTTGTCAGCAGATTGAACAAATCAGAAGCATAATAGTCACCCGCCAGCAGCATTTTACTTTCTGCAATTACCCTGCATCAATTCAAACTAAACATTAATTTTGAAATAAGCTCCTGAGAGGCGGTAGCATAATACTCAACCGCCAACTGCGTTTTACTTTCTGCAATTACCCTGCAACAATTCAAACCACATATTATTTTTTAAATAAGCTCTTGGAGAGGCGGTATACTGCACGGTTGATTTTCAATTTGAATTTCAAATTGAAACTCAAACCGCAAGGTTCTCAAGTACAATGTCTTTTCTCAAGTACAATGAAAAGAAACACGACGGAAGGGTTCTCCATCGCAAATTTCTGGGATTTTGCCAACTTTCTGGGGAGATGGGTCTTTATTTATGTAAACACGCGCCAACGGAAAAGGAGAGGGGACCAGTTGGCCACGCCCACAAACATAACGAACCTGCAATCGAGATAGGCTCGACGAATATAATGGAGGATACGAATAATGTTAACCTGATAATGTTATGTTGAAAGATAATTCAACCATGATCGGTTTAGAAGTAGTTGCATATTTGTAGGTGGATGTTAAGAGAATATCTCAACCTCTCTATTTATATTTGGAATTAGTGGATTTTACAAGCAGTATAAATATGTGTTGTATTTGTGTGATTTAGAAAGAAGAATAATAAAATTAGGTGGATGTTAAGAGAATATCTCAACCTCTCTATTTATATTTGGAATTAGTGGATTTTACACGCAGTATAAATATGTGTTGTATTTGTGTGATTTAGAAAGAAGAATAATAAAATTGTTCTTTTGTGTCTGTAACTCTATTTTTAACATGGTATCAGAGCTAGCTCTCACTTAACTCCAAACGCTCTGGCTTAACTCTGTCTGGGGAGAGCCAGGAAGATGTAGTGCCATGATTTCTAATCCTTCTCTATAAATAAGTAGATTAGTAAATGTGAGAATTTTGTATGTTTTCTATGTGCTATTATGTTTTTTTTTTCAGAAGAAAAAACAGTGTATGATTTATATTATGTTGTGAAAAACAGAACTAATATATACAGAAAATAGTGGACTTTTTGTCCCGAATTATGCCCTCATATTCTATGGATATTACATCAGTGGCTCATTGTTGGTATACAAAAATTATTAGCAAAATTTTATGGACTATCAGGGTAGTCAATACCTGTAGATCAGAGATAATATCCAAAAATAAAGGCCTTATCGCATACCAGAAACATGTAAACTTTATATGCCAAGCATAGAGAAAGGCTGTATATCATATGTATAGGAATCCATAGAGATGACCAGATGCCATATACCGATTGGAGCATGCATTCCTTTCTTTGATAACACATCCGTTTGAACATTTTGATTGCACTTTATATGTTGAATAAGGAAAGTAGCAGACTTCCATAGAGAAGCAATCCTGTCCAACCATCCTGTAAGGCTGTCATTTGTTATTTTCTGCTTGCCTTTCACATGTTCTATGATAATTTTCGAGTCCCCATATACATTTATAGGTCCAATATCCATGAAAGTACAGAAAATGAGAAGGCCATGCAGGGCCATGGCCTCTGCCTTGTTATTTGTCCCTTTTCCACCATTCCAGTATATGGAGAGTTGGAGATCATTTGAAATACCTATGTAAACACCACAAGCGCACATGCCATCCTTTGCCGCACCATCGAAGTGAGCTCTTGGGAAGATGAGCTGCTGTTGGACAGAGGAAGCCATCTGTTGATTTTTCTGCTGTGGCATGATTTGTAGAAAGGAGAAGTAATATGGAATAATCTTGTCTATAATGCTTCCAAAACTCTCACTGCTGTTTTGGAAGATTCTTTTGTTCCTCCACTTCCATATGAACCAAATAACTATCAATGGAATGGGACGCCAAATAGATTTTTGTGAACCCCACCATTCAAAAGCTTCAGTTATGGAAGGATGTGAAACAACAAGAAAACCAAAGTAAGAAGCCAAATTCATCCATATGCTCTGAGTTTGTGGGCAATTTAAAAACATATGTAGATTATCTTCTGAATTAGCAAGGCAGATCATGCAAATTGCTGGACCCTATCAGTTCCTTTTCTATAAATTATTCCAGGTGAGATTTTTATTATGATAAACTAGCCACGAAAACAAAATGATTTTTATCGGACAACTGGCCTTCCATAGGGCTAAAGGGAAGATTTTCCGGGAGGACTCCCTTTGTTGTTCTATCAAAGAGAGGTATATGTCTCTTACTAAAATACTGGACCTGTCTTTCTTTGCCTGCCATTCAATACGATCTCTGTCTTCAGTTTTATAAAAACCTGCATTCCTCATATTCCAAATAATTCTATTCCATTGGGCAGCCAATTCACCTTCTAAGTCCAGATCTCTATTTGTTTTCCATGTCGGGATGGCATTCTTCCAACCTTCTATTACCTGTGCCCAGTAGAAGATACCCTTTTGGTGTAGTAACGTGAGAAGCTGAGGGGCGATTATAGGGTCCATTTCTACTCCCTTAATGGCTTCCAGACCTATAAGGATGTTGTTACCATTTTGAAATTTCCATATGAAGTTCCTGCAGAAAAAAGGAAGAATTTTCTGGAAGCTCCTCCAAATCGCCGAACCTTGAGAGGGCCATGAAAGACTATTTCTATACCAATAGAAAATATCTTCATTCCCAAGGTATTTCAATTTAATAGTCTGACTCCATAAGCTCTTTCCAAAGATCGCCCGCCACAATGATTTGCATAGGAGAGCTCTGCCAAAGAGGCGCAGATTCATGATGCCCCAGCCCCCATATTTTTTTGGGAGAGAGATGTTTTCCAGTCTTGAAAGATGATATTTCCTCCTCTCCTTGCTTCCACCCCAGATGAAGGTTGCCATTAAACTGTTTAATTTGTTAATTATAGTCGATGGAATGTAGAACAAATGAGCCCAATATACACTGATTTGTGCCAGAACCGACTGAGATAAAATCATTCTGCCAGCAAGTGATAAGCATTTAAATTCCCACCCTTGAATCCTCTTATAAAATCTGTTTATGATCCATGACCAGTCCAAAATATTGTATCCTGAGGGCTTAAGATGATACCCCAAATATTTTAACCCCTCCTTTATGGATACCGCCCGAATATTAAAAAGCTGAGAGATATAAACCATTTCTTCTTTCTCATCCTTACCATAATGAAATGTGGATTTGCCCTCATTGACATATAGTCCAGTGGCTCTTTGAAATAAATATATAATGTCATGCATTATATACCAAGTGAATTTGTAAAGCCTAGCACACAGCAGCACATCATCCACAAAGAGATTGTGTGAAAGATAGTTACCTCTGGAGATGAAAAGGGGACCAATTTTTCCATCATTAACCGCTTTTTTGATGTGAAGACTAAGGGTATCCATGACCAAGATAAATAATATTGGAGATAATGAGCACCCCTGCCGGAGACCTCTTTCGGCCAGGAAAAAAGATGTGGGGTATCCATTGATGAGGATCGCGTAGTTGACTCCTTCCACGCAAGACATGATCCATTTTGTGCACTTGTCGTTTAGCCCGATCTTGATGAGTAAACATCTGAGATAGCTCCAGTCAAGGCAGTCGAAGGCTTTTTTGAGATCAATTTTGAGAATGGCAGCCCCAACATTTTTTGTTTGCATAGAATGCATAGCTTCCTGAGCTATGGCCACAACTTCTAGAATGTTTCTTCCACATAGAAACCCATGCTGTTCTTTTGAAATGTGTTCTGATAACTTGCCTCTGATTCTCTCTGCTATGATTTTAGAAGTTATTTTATAAATGACATTACACAAAGAAATTGGTCTATAGTCTACAAAAGAGGAGGAGTCATTTATTTTCGGAATTAGTGCTATGTAGGTGGATGAAATATTTTGATGAATTTTCCCTTGGATTCTGATCTCTTCCACCATGCCCAAAATGTCTTTTTTCATTATATCAAAGAAGTGGATGAAAATGTCTACAGACTAGCCATCTGGGCCGGGGCATTTGTCCTTCTTAAATGATTTCATTACAGAGAGTAATTCCTCTTCCGTAACCGCAGTGAAAAGCCTTTCATTATATTCATCATTGAACATTCTTGTAAAAGGATCTATCCCCCATAAGATGTCATTTATCTCCTTGTTAACCTCTCTTTTATATGCTTTTTTAAAATAATTGACAGCTTATTTTGATATGTCTTCTTGGGAGTACAGATAATCTCCCTCTTCATTTTTGATTTGCCAAATAATATTTACAGCTCTTCTTTTGCTAGCAAATCGATGGAAGAACTTAGTGTTCTTATCACCCTCCTTCATCCAAGTGACTTGGCTTTTGAGCCTTCAGGAGATTTCTTCAATCTTTAATAGACTTTGTTTCTTCTTTTCAAGTTCCCATATCCGAGCCTGAGTGTTCCATGAAATGGACTGAGCAGTCATGCCATCAGCTATATCAGCAAGTTCCTTTTCAATCTTCTTCAGCGCAATAACATTTGATTGTTTTTTCTGTATTTGCCACTCTTTCACTTTGGATTTAAGATTGCTCATTTTGTTAATCAAGTACTCTGATGGAGAGGCATTTGTTGTAAAACTGTTCACCATCCAGCATTCCCGAACCATGTTGTTAAATGCTTCTTCTTCTAGCCAATACCTGTTGAATTTGAACGGATAACTTTTGCGAGCTTTTGAGTTCATCCATTGAAGAGAGACCGGCCTATGGTCTGAAATAAACACAGGGAGAGTGAGAGTGGTCGGGATACCAAGTTTCTCCATCAACTGTTCGTGCATGATGTATCTGTCCAGCCTTTTTGCTATATAGGCTTCACCTGAGCGCCCATTGTCCCATGTGGGGGACAGAGATTTCGGACAGATGTCTACATAATTGAATAGCATCATAGCCTCCTTGATTTTCTCCCCAATAGAATCGGCTTTTCCCCCCTCCCCCAAACTTCATCTGGTCCCATAGTGCAATTGAGATCTCCCGCGATGAGGAGCGCTTCGTTCTCCAAGATGCCAGAGGCAATGAAGTGTTCCCAATAGGACGCTCTATCCTTGTAGGGGGCATAAACATTCAATATATGAATCCTGTCAGTACATCCTCTAATTTTAGCAGAGATCAAAATTCCCCCAAGGCATCTGAAGGTTTTTGTAGAGATCCATCTCGGATCCCATATCACTGCAAGTCCACCGGAAAGACTCGACACCTCCGTTGCCGCTATATACTAGGAAGGGAACATTCGCCTGAAGTAAGAGATAGTATCCTGACTATTGTGCATAGTTTCCTGAATTAAAATCAACCTGTATGAAGAAGAGAAAAATAATTTTTTTAGAGCATTATACTTGGGGCTTGCTCCGAGCCCCCTAATGTGGATGGAAAGCATGTTCATCATTTGATACAATTCTCGGGCAAATCTGCTCTAAGTGGCTCAGTTCCAGAGAAATTAGAAATGGGAATATCAATAAGGGAAGAGTCTTGAAAATCTAGGTTCCGAGAACCCTTGCGACCTCTAAAATGTCTACTTCCCCTATTGTTTTTCCGGCGAACAGTGATATTAATAGCAGAATTTGGACTAATGTTAGGGGAAGTGGATTTTCGGGGTTTATGGATGGTCAGGGGGAGTAAGTGGAGCAAATTCTTCTAAAGAAGCATGTCCAGGTCGCTCTTGAAGGAGTTGGTGGGGGATGGTAGAGGAGAGAAGGGGGGAGAAATGTAGCTCATGGGGGCTTTTCCTTTGAGGCCGAGCGTTTCAGAGGGGAGTGAACGGGAGGAGAATTTTCAAGGGTATTAGGGGAACGGTCAGGTCTGGTAGGCGACGGGGAAGTTGAAGGGATAATGTGGGTGATTCCTTTCTTTAGGGCAGGGAAGCAATCTTGGGGCATAGAAGGAGGGGGAGCAATCGGGACATCAAGAGGAGGTGCAGGGGGGGGAGACAGGGGAGAAAGAATGGGGTCAGATACCACTTGAAAATTTCCCATGGAATTTGATCTCATAATAGGGGTGAATGAAGATTTATGGGCCCGGGGCGAGAGGGAAGGGCGATGTTTCCGGCCCCCCAAATGTATAGGATAAGTACGATAAAACTGATAATGGGCTTGAGAGAGTATATCAGCAGAAGGAGAAACTTCTTTGAAATAGCGGCTATCTCTGTCATCATAAATGGGAGACACAACAGTAACATTTTCATTGTTTTTTACCCTGTAGATTTTCTTCCATACCTTACCATGTATTATCCGTGGACATTTTTCCTTTAAATGACCCGTTTTATGACATTGAGCACACTTGAAAGGCACACCCCAGTAGTCCAACCTATGAGAAACGGTTAAATTGCCCCACATCAGGTCGATGTGATCCGGAAAACTACCCCGGTAATCCTTTTCAATCAACAGCCAAGCAACCCTTTTATCTTTTGCTCCTAGGCAACCAGGATCAACATAAACAAATCTCCCGATTGCATTGCCAATGAAGGAGAGAGTTTCCTTTGTCCATAGTTCAATAGGTAGCGCAGGTAGTTTGACCCAAATGAAGTAGTTCTGAGGGGTGTTGCAGAGGGGGTCGAAGCCTATGTACCACCTGTGAAGAGCCAAATAACTCCGCCCATGAACCCAAGGGAGTTTCCAAATGATGTATAGATCTTTAACCTTCAAAAAATGGAAGCTATACCAGTCACACATCAAACGGACAATGGTGGGCGTGTATCCAATGAGTGGTCCCCATCGAGCAGCCAGCCATTTATGGATCTGGTTATCGTCCATATCAGGGAAGTGCCACTTTCCAATCAGGGACCACGATTGTAAGCTAGCAATATGGTCTGATAGCTTACCACCATCCAAACAAGTAGCCGAGGGAGAGGGAGTGATGTTAGCAGGGCGATGGTTGTGTTTGCGGCAGGGAGCAGAAGGGTATCCCAAAAGGAGATCAGAACCATGTTGGGTAGGAAGGATATGTTTCGCCAACCTGGAGTGCCATTTGGGAGCTTTGATAGTGCCAACATAGTTGGCTTCAGCTTCCATAGCAGCCCTGACCAAATCCGACGTGTCGGATTTCGCATGGAGGATATCCATCAATTAAAATCTACGGCATCAAGGATGGAGGGAGGGGATGTATCACATCCAAAGTAGGTCGGATTAATTATCTTATCCACAAGTAGCCACCTTGGGATCTAGGAAGTGCTTCGATAATAGGAAAAATCTAAGCAAAGGCCCAGAAGTACAAAGCAGAATCCGAGGAGATTGTACTGGGAAGCCTAGAAATCTCCAGGCTTAATTAGAAAGTGGCAATAATCTAAAGCAAGGACCAAAATTAGTAAATATAGGTCAAAGGAGGCATACGAGGGAGTCCTTTATTCAGAAGTGGTAGGCAAATATAGTAAAGGAAGCCATACGGAGGAGAGGAATTTGAAAAATTATTAGATAGGAGCCATGTCAGATCAACGGGAATAGATCGAAATTTGAAAAACTGGTGACGGAATAACAAGCAAAGATTCAAGCACAGAGAAAAATACAGTCAAGTGGAGATCTCCGGGCAGACAAAACAGCAGCAAACAATTCCAAAAATGCACCACTAGTGGCCAATCTTCAGACGGATGTCAGTGCAGGGTCTATATACTATGAAGTATTTTTTGAAAATGTCTATCGACGACCGAAGGCGAATAGAGATATCCGACCAGGACATGGGTGGAGAAAGATTTACAACACTATGTCTATATCTATTCGCCGAGAGCAAAGACTCAGATAATCCAATACATGTTGTTCCAAAAAATAATCCAGTGGCAGATAGAAACTTATAACAAAAAACCATTAATAGTCCATTGCAAATAATAGATTCTCATTCTTTAGTGCTATATCAAAACAATTTGTAACAACATCGCTGCAAACAAATTATTAAAAACCACGCATCCAAATTCTTTGCATACTTAGAATCAGGAAGAGAAACTCTAACCTTTAATAGAGTGTGAGCCAAGGGAGATCGACGCCGCGATAGTGCTCCGAGAATCCAAGCCCGAGTTGTAAGGAGTGTTCACAGATATATACAATCCCGGGACCAGGAGGAAAAAACCAAGCTCATCAGAAATTTTAAGGAAAGTATGGAGCAAGTGGGAGTTTTAGTCTCCCTGCACCAGAGTGCGCGGGGACGAAAAGTTAGCAGAACGAAAATCTTGCAAGACAAACTCAGTGAGAATGTATAGTTTTCAGCAGCCACCTAAACTCGGACATGTAGAAAACTCGGAATGGAGGTAGGTGGTCTTAAGGAAGGTATGGAGCAGGTGGGGGTTTCAATCTCCCTGCACCAGAGTGCGCGGGGACGAAAAGTTAGCTTTTCAGCTGCCACCTGAAGGAGTCAGACATGTAGAATGCTCGGAAAGGAGGCAGGTGACCACTAAGATACATGGCCAGCAGATGCCGAGAGGAGCATGCAAAGCCGGAGAAAGTTCAGTTCAAAAAAGGAAGGCAAAGCTTACGCACCTGCAAGCAGAAGATTGGTCCGCCATGTGGAGAAATAGGTGTTTGGTCGCTATCGCGGTGCGGACACAATTATATTTACAACCTTTCAGTTCTAATTGGTTCCGGATCATGAGAGACTTCATAAGCGTGATGTGTTCAGCTACGGGATGGTGTTGCTGGAAATTATCACAGGGAGAAAGAACATGGATAACTCTGGGGATTCAGATAACTGGTATTTTCCATCTATTACTTTCAGTAAAGCGAGGCAGGGGAAGATAGAGGAATTGATTGAGAGGACTGAAATTGAAAAGGACAGAGGACATGGATGAAGTGTATTGATTGATAAAAATAACGTTGTGGTGTATTCAAAGAAACTGGGCATTGAGGCCTTCAATGAGAACTGTGGTTCGAATACTGGAAGGAAATTTGTTGGGGATTTTTGTGGTAAAATCCCAAAAACACACAAATAAAACTCAACACAGAGGCAATGCTCTGTTTCTCTCTCCACAGGATCTTTAACACAGGGAAGCTTCAATTAATTTCTGAGAACAGAGATTTTTTTACACTCATAATAAACTTGTATTAATTCATAAAAAGCCTGATACAATTTTCTTCCTCTTTCTCAGAGGGATTTACACAAGAATTTTCACCAAAACAAAATACTTTGTCTCTCTTTTACAAATGATTTTTACACTGTTGTGTAAAATATTCATAAACTTTTACTGCTGTAAAAGGAGCTTTTACATTTACTGCTGTAGAATAAATTTACATGGATTTACTGCTGTAAAAGAAATCCTTCACATTCACCCCTGTGTGAAATTTTCATTACATTCAAGCGGCTGATCATTCACATTACATATTCAATTAAAAAAAACATTTGCACTAGCACCATACATTTCATTTCAATGCATTTCAATGCATATGCTTTACAATTTTTTGTTCGCACTGCTGTGCTCTCCTGGTTTGTTATTTGCTGCAGCTGAAACTCACATTCATCCCCGTGTGCTTTTTCAAGTTACAAAGTCAACACATTAAAAACATAACACATACTCTTCATATGTGATACCCAAAAAAAACGACTACCAAAAAGAAACATACAATACCTTACCCATACTTCCGTAAGTTTAAAAAACAATAAAATTAAAAGTTTCTACCTAAAACTATGACTAAGCATTAAATGCATTAATTAAAAGCCAGCGGTAAAAGTAAAATTAACGTTCTGGCAGGTTGGAGTGAATCCATATGCGTTGACCTGATCGGACGCAATTCGCACACCAACCTCACACAACTCAAACGACTTTTAATGTCCGGGGAGTTGGTGGTTTCATGGTTGTACACTGGACGCGTGTCTCGTGCTGATTGTGTCGGAGCCCTCCTTACGGAAACAACCTTTTGCGAATGGTGGTGCGGGGAAGATACCGGTGGTTTTGATGACGCGCAGATGAAATTACAACTTCAACACTCCCCTTTAATTTCAGCTGCTGGGCATTCAGTCATACCCAAACATTTCCTCAAAAATTCAAAGCTTTTCTGATCCAATGGCTTTGTCAAAATGTCTGCTACCTGTTCTTGAGTCCTGCAATGTTCTAAGATAATTTCTCCATTGTTCACCAATTCTCTGATGTAGTGAAACCTTGTATCAATGTGTTTCGTTCTCTTATGAAACACTGAATTCTTTGACAATGCAATAGCTGAGCTATTGTCACAAAAAATCACTGTCGCTTTTGCCTACTCTTGGCCTAAGCTCCTCAACATTCTTCTCATCCAAACTGCTTGACATGCTGCTGCTGTAGCTGCCACATATTCAGCCTCTGCTGTAGACAATGCTACAATGGATTGCTTCTTAGAAGCCTACGAAATGGCCCCTGAACCCATATGAAAAACATAACCGGAAGTGCTTTTCCGATCATCTACACTTCCAACCCAATCACTATCAGTGTATCCAATTAAATCTGAACTTTCTGAGACACTATATAATATGCCAAACATTTTGGTACCTTTGACATACCTTAAAATTCTTTTTGCTGCCTGCCAATGTGCCTCCTTTGGCCTCTCCATGAATCTAGAAATTAAACTAACAGCAAACATAATGTCAGGCCTAGTAGCTGTTAAATACATAAGGCTGCCAACAATACTCTTGTACAAACTAGGATCAAAATCCTTGCTGCTGTCCTCTCTGCTGAGTTTTAATTCCATTACTGTGGGAGTGATCGCTACTTTGCATTCTTGCATGTTAAATCTGTCCAACACTTGATTTACATATTTAGCTTGTGAGATAAAAATTCCTTTTTCATTTTGATCTACTTCTATGCCTAAGAAGTATCTCAAGAAACCCATGTCAGTCATTTCAAATTCCTCTTTCATGACTGATTTAAAATTCTCAATGAGCTAATCATCATTACGTGTGAAAATAACATCATCAACATATAAGACAACAATTAAAATTTTACCCTCTTTTTCTTTGATGTAGACGGTGGGTTCTCCTTCACACTTGTTAAATTCATTATCCAATAGATATGAATCTATCCTGCTGTACCATGCTCTTAGCGCTTGCTTCAGCCCATAAAGAGCCGTCTTCAATCTGCACACTTTGTGCTCTTCACCTTTCTTCTCATAGCCTAGAGGTTGTTCAACATAAACCTCTTCCATTAACACTCCATTTAGGAATGTTGACTTCACGTCCATTTGGTAAACTTTCCATTTGTTTTGAGCTACTATGGACAACACTACTCTCACGGTTTCCATTCTTGCAACCGGGGCGAAAGTCTCATCATAATCTCTCCCATACTGTTGCTTGTACCCTTTGACAACCAGCCTTGCCTTGTGTCTTTCTATTTTACCTTCAGCGTTGCTCTTGGTCTTGTAAATCCATTTAACTCCAATGACTTCTTTGCCTTTTGGTAGCTCAACCAAATCCCATGTTTTGTTTCTCTCTATGGCATTCATCTCCTCATCCATAGCTTCTATCCATTTCTTATCTTTAATTGCATCTTCGAAATGAATAGGATCATCAACATAACAATACAAGGCAAATAAGGAATTCATTCCTTCATCATAAATGTCACTTAGATTTCTAAACTTCTTACCTCTTTTATTTGGTGTGCAAGTGCTTGAAGATGCACTTGAATTTCCTCCTTGTGGTGTGCTTGGAGAAGCACTTTCATTTATCCTCAATGGTGTCCCTTGCTGTCCTTGTGTTGGCGCTGCTGTTTGGGGATGCATTTCAGCCACCTCCTCATCATCTTCATCATGAGACAAACAGTTTTTAACATTCACTGTTTTCTCTATGCTTCCATCCCAAGCTTCTTCTTCAATGAATTGAACATCTCTGCTGACAAAAAACTTCTTGGTAGATGGGATATACAACCTGTAAGCTTTGGATTCTTCACTGTATCCAATGAAAAGACATTTCTCCCCTTTGCTGTCCAACTTCCTCCTTAGCTGATCTGGAATGTGTGCATAGGCCACACATCCAAAAACTCTCATGTGGGTGACTCCTTGCTTTCTCCCACTCCATGCTTCTTCCGGCACTTTGTTCAACACTGCTTTTGTAGGACACCTGTTCAAAATATACACTGCACAATTTACAGCTTCAGCCCAATAATCATTTGGCAAATGCTTTGCCTTCAGCATGCTCCTCGCCATATCCATGATGGTCCTATTCTTCCTTTCAGCAACTCCATTTTGCTGTGGGGTGTACCTAGCTGTAAACTGTTTGTGAATTCCATTTTCTCTACAAAATCATAGGAATTCCTTGGAGATATACTCACCTCCTCTATCAGTTCTCAGAACTTTTATATGCAGCCCGCTTTGGTTCTCCACAAGTGCTTTGAAATTTCGGAATTTTTCAAACACTTCACTTTTGTTTTTAAGAAAATATACCCAAGTTTTTCTTGTAAAATCATCAATGAATGTTAGGAAATATTGGCTGCCTGCTAGCGATGGATTTTGCATCGGTCCACATAAATCTGAGTGGATGATCTCTAAGGGTGCCTTTGCTCTTATGCTTTTACCTGATGGAAAACTTTCTCTGTGTTGTTTACCCAATATGCAACCTTCACAAAGGCTGTCCGGTTTCTCTATCAATGGTAATCCTCTTACCATTCCTTTTCTGCTTAACAAGTTTAGACCTCCAAAATTGAGATGTCCAAATCTAAAGTGCCACAACCAATTTGCATCCTTTGGCACGCTTTGGAAAGCCTCTTGGGTGACTGCTGCAATTTCTCCTTTGTTTTTCAAATATGCCCTTATTCTGAGAGGGAACATCCTGTTCCTTGTCATCTTCACTTCAACAATGCATCGTTTGCTGGGTGCTATATCCATGATGGTGCATACATCATTTTCAAAGAAAACATTGTAACCCTTTTGAACAAGCTGTCCAATACTCAAGAGGTTACACCTCATTCCAGGGACATAGTAGACATCTGCTATGGTTTTCCTTTCTCCTTGCTTTGTAAATATTTTTACCTTTCCTTTTCCCATAATAGAAATTTTGCTATCAGTTCCTAGTGTGACTTCTGATTTCATATTTTTATCTAGGGCAGAAAAGAGAGCTATGTTTCCTGTCATATGGTTGCTGCAACTTGAGTCTAAAAACCATATGTCCTCATTGTTTGTTTCAGCCATGTTACAAGCTAACAACACATTATCTTGGCTGATGTTTTCTCTAGTGACATTTGCATTTTGTCTATTACTCATATCATGTTGCTTCTTCCTACATTCACTGGCATAATGCCCATATTTTTTACAATAATAGCATTGGACATTGGATTTATCATACCTTTGTCCTTGAGCATGATGTTGTCCTCTTTGTTGGCTGCTGCCTTGGCCTTGGTTCTGATTTGGATTGCTGCCTCTTCCTTGAGCATTTGTTGGACTGTTCCTTCCACCTTTGTTCTGGCTTCTGCCTCTTCCTCTCTTGTTTCCTCTGCCTTGACCTCTTCCTCTTCCAAAAGACATTTGGGTCTTGAAGGCTTGCTCTAGAGATGAGTTTTCATTCCTACTCAACCTCTGCTCATGTGTTATCAGTGATGCATGTAGCTCATCAACTGAAAAGTTTGAGAGATCCTTTGTCTCTTCAATGGTGGTGACAATCGCATCAAACTTTGAGGGTAAGACCCTCAATATTTTCTCCACAATCCTCCTTTCTTCAATGGTTTCTCCATGAGTCCTTATTTGTGTGACCAGACCAATTACATGTGTGAAAAATGAGTCAATGGTGTCTGACTCCTTCATGCTCAGATTTTCAAAATCTTTCCTCAGCAATTGTAGTTTTGTTGTCTTCACTTTCTCCATGCCTTGATAGGCTGTCTTGAGAGTTTGCCATGCTTCATTGGATGTCTTAGCTGCTGCTATCCTTGGAAACACACTCTGGTCCACTGCTTGATACAACAATACAATGGCTTTTGCATCCTTCTTCCTATTGCTCTTCAGCAGATCTCTCTCTCCCTGAGTTAAGTTGTTAAATTGATTTTCATCTGCTGGTTCTGCAAACCCAGATTCAACTAATTCCCATAAATCTTGAGAGATAAATAAAGCTCTCATGGTTATTGACCAGTAGTCATAGTTCTTCCCATTAAACTGTGGGAGTTGGGTGTTAAACATACCCATACTAGTGCTGGTGCTAGCCATTCCTTGCATCCTCAACTATGCTTTAAATTCTTGACTGTGTGTTTAAAGCACTGACTGTTTCTTCAACAATAACTCAAAAACTGGTCTGAGAAATACCTAGATCCTTTTGCCTGAGACTTCACTTTGCTAGAGAGGATTTACTGCTGCAACAAAAGGAACCTTCCTTCAGCTTCTTGAACACCTTCAAAGAGCCTAAGCCTGCTCTGATACCACTGTTGGGGATTTTTGTGGTAAAATCCAAAAAACACACAAATAAAGCTCAACACAGAGGCAATGCTCTGTTTCTCTCTCCACAGGATCTTTAACACAGGGAAGCTTCAATTAATTTATGAGAACAGAGATTTTTTTACACTCATAATAAACTTGTATTAATTCATAAAAAGCCTGATACAATTTTCTTCCTCTTTCTCAGAGGGATTTACACAAGAATTTTCACCAAAACAAAATACTTTGTCTCTCTTTTACAAATGATTTTTACACTGCTGTGTAAAATCTTCATACACTTTTACTGCTGTAAAATGAGCTTTTACATTTACTGCTGTAGAATAAATTTACATGGATTTACTGCTGTAAAAGAAATCCTTCACATTCACCCCTGTGTGAAATTTTCATTACATTCAAGCGGCTGATCATTCACATTACATATTCAATTAAAAAAAAACATTTGCGCTAGCACCATACATTTCATTTCAATGCATTTCAATGCATATGCTTTACAATTTTTTGTTCGCACTGCTGTGCTCTCCTGGTTTTTTGTTTGCTGCAGCTGAAATTCTCCTTCATCGCCGTGTGCTTTTTCAAGTTACAAAGTCAACACATTAAAAACATAACACATACTCTAAAACTATGACTAAGCATTAAATGCATTAATTAAAAGCCAGCGGTAAAAGTAAAATTAACGTTCTGGCAGGTTGGAGTGAATCCATATGCGTTGACCTGATCGGACGCAATTCACACACCAACCTCACACAACTCAAACGACTTTTAATGTCTTGGGAGTTGGTGGTTTCATGGTTGTACACTGGACCCGTGTCTCGTGCTGATTGTGTCGGAGCCCTCCTTACGGAAACAACTTTTTGCGAATGGTGGTGCGGGGAAAATACCGGTGGTTTTGATGACGCGCAGATGAAATTACAACTTCAACAAAATTCAGAGTTATTGGATCCTCCATTGGACGACAAACTTCCTTTCACTCCAAGGATCGATGAAGGGACACAAATGGATGGAAGCAGTAAATCGGAGGAGTTTGCAGTAAATTCAGAGTTATTTGATCCTCCATTGGACGACAAACTTCCTTTCGCTCCAAAAGTAGCTTCGCAAAAGTCAAAAACCTCTGCCCCTCCGCGAAAATTATATTTCCTACTTCGCAAAAGTCCAAAACCTCTGCCCCTCAACGAAAATTAAATTTCCTAAATACTTCGCAAAAGTCCAAAACCTCTACCCCTCTGCGAAAATTAAATTTTCCAAATATTTTCTAACACGTTATGAGTCACCGTGAGCGCAAAACTCAGCCACAATTTCCTTTTACTCCACAGGAGACGACTTTGTTTCTATAGTTACACAAAGATCAGATATTAAAATCAGCAAGGTAGTTTGTGGGCTGAAAATGAAGATCCCCGTAAAGGGGTGCGTTTCGGTTGCCTTCTTTGGTTTATTTGAGTGAAAATGGAGATCCTCTAAAGGCGTGCGTTTCGGATGCCTTCTTTGGTCCGTGAAACAAATCTGTTAGACAAAAAGTGCAGGGTGTGAAATGAAATCTGTTTTATAACATATATACATATGTTTTTCATGTGTTTTGGATTGAGCACGCCATTTAGAATGGTTTGGCCTTTTGCATTGCATGTTTCATGGAACACAAAGGACTCCATATTTTGACAGGGAAGTGGAGGAGAAAAGCTGATTATCTCTAAGATGTTATGGATAGTTTCTTTCTTATTGATTTTGTTGCGTGATTTGTGTAACTTTTTATTATGTTTGTAAAAGCTGCAAAATCAATTAAGAATCGATTAATGAACAATGTTACATAATTCGAATTCATGGTTTTTGGCACTCGGAAACTTTGAACATATCACTAGTTTGATTGTGTTTATATTGTTATGGTTTGTTATACCTTGAACATATCACTAGTTTGATTGTGTTTATATTGTTATGGTTTGTTGTTTTTGGCGCTTGCAGACCCTGAACAACCTCTACAAGTTACATAATAAGATCCATGTGTGTGAGGCACATCAAGTTGTTAGATCATCTTTTGAACACATTCAATATTTAGACCATTTGCTTAACAACTGATGGATAGCCGGAAGTGAAATATCCGACATATGGTCCATGGGATGGTTCATCACTTGACAACTCTTATCATCTATGGTCAAAAGCAGTTGTACTTTATATGAGTTGTAAGGTAAGCTCGAAGATGCAGAGAAATAAAGAGCAGAGTTGAAATGATTGCAGAGTGGGTAGAGTCGCTGATGAAGACCACTGAGACAAAGATTATTTTTTCTTTTTTAATGTTATAATATGTATTGTAATTATGCATTTAAGAATTAAAGGAGAGTGTTGAAAGATAATTCTTCCATAATCATATTAGAATTAGTTGCAGATTTGCAGATGGATGTTGAGGGAATCTCTCAACCTCCCTATTTATATTTGAAATTGATTGTAAAAATGTGTTGTATCAATGTGATATAAAAAAAAATAATAAAATTGTTCCTTTGTATGTAACTATGTTTTTAACGACACTTACGATATGACGATATCAACCTTTTGAAATTGACTCCACATTAATTGGTTCGAGTCCATGCTTATTCATTCGATGCATGATTAGATAAAGAGATCTCTAAAATATAATTTTCCGTTAGAACTTAATTTTATTGAATCTGGCGAGAGGAGGAAAGTAGTTCAGCCGTTGTTTTATTAAATTTCTAAATATTTATCAAATTCCAAAATATTTCGTGGACATCCGAATTTTCCTTCCAAAATATAATTTAAATTCCAAAATATTTTCAAAATCCAGAATGAAAATGGGATAAAATAAACATACCTAAATCTCCGTGTAATACACTGAGGTATATATTAAAATTTATTCATCCTTTAATGGTATTGGAACAGTAATTAAACTCATACGAAGTGGCCACAATATTTTAGAACACATCTATGATTAGTAGATTGAATCATTCGAAATCGAGAGTGATTTCATAGTATCTGCCCGGAATAGAACTATGTCAAACTGAGACGATCAGTAATAAGTTCGACTACAAAAGTCTTTGAGCGGTTAAATCATTTATCGACGACGTTTCAAAGAAATGTATGTAGAACTGTGAGAACATTTTTGAAAAGGATAAAAATAATTAAATAAAGGGAAACTACAAGTTCAGCTAAGGGAAAACGAAGAATCCGCATCGGCCTTCGTCTTGTGATAAGATACAATTTTGAGTTACATGTTACAGAGAGCTTCAAAACTAGGCCAGTTCAAACACAACGGCTTCAAAACACTCCCGCAAGGAATATGCTTTTAATATACAATCCGAGGCAAAGTTTCTTACTTCTCAATACATTAAAATTACCATCTTTTCTCACTGGTGGTCGCAAGTTAGATTGGCTCCACTAATTCCTAATTCTTTGTGATTTGGCGGTGCAAAATCATTTGTAATGACTTCATCATGATTCAAAACTCAGCTGGAGTAATATGGTCTACGAATAAGTCAGGGTCTGCAAAAATATCGTAGTGATAGGTGAACTCTCCTAGATCTGACGTCACCGAACTCGTCACTTCATAATTCGCCTCCACAATTTATCCGCCTTGCTTATTTGAACCCATCTGATCAGTGCTGCGTTTTTCATGAGTGGACTCGAAATTATTATCTGTTTGAGCCTTCAACCCAATTTCATCTTCCAGAGACTTTATAACCCCAGGAGCATCATAACCCAATAACAGCTACGGGATCATTGTCATAACCCAATGTTCTGCTATTGGTTCGCTTCGGGCCTGGCGAAGCCAATCCACCATTCGAATATTGATTTCTTCTTCGCTTATTACGAAAAGCTTGTGAGCAGGCGGCCAGGCGGCCATCCCGGCAAACAAATGCTATTATTGAAACACAGCTGATACTTCAATAGAGAACCTTTTTGGTATCAGAGATCCTTCTTCCTTCAGGACCTTTGAGACATAATGCAATGAATTAGGTTACTATTTTTTTCTACTGCGCACCACATCATGGTCTACAAATATATATAGATAGTTGACAGAAGATGGATCACAGGAAATCCCGCATGATGATGGAAGCCACAATCCAATGTGTTGTTTCCAAAAGTATTTTTCATTCGTAAACGTCGTTGAAAGGGCATTCAAACGGACCACTGAAATCAAATCAGCACTCGCAGTCCAAAACATACCGCCCAAGCACATAAAAACAACGTTCTAGATTCCGTTTTCATATTAATTTGGATGTCATACATTGAACACGATGGAGTAGGCTGTCCTTGCTTTCGGAAAAATGGCAAGGTTGACTATCAGTTATTTATTTTGCATTTAATAATGGTTAAGAGTGTGTGTTTTTCTTAAGAATTCATTTATTCAAAATCAGATAAGAAGTTATTTGTTCAAAACCAGATGGGGTAGAGTAAATATGCTTTTGTAGACTTAGCAAGTTAAATGGCTGCGAGGTGGATCTCTTGTCCCAGAAGCAAAGAGTCTCATATAATGATAAATTGTGCAAGAGCAAAAAAAATTGGATGCAGAAAATAAACAACAAATAGATAAAAGCTTTTGTTATGGAAAAGTTCCACAAGCGTACTTAGGATAAAGACCTAGGAAGAAAGAAAAATTACTATATTGAAGTATTTAATCCCACTCATAGTCATCAACCAAACGCGTGCATAGAGGCCAATATCTCTTGGAGAGCCAAAATTCTTATTGCTTAGTTAAGGACTAATTCTCATAAACTTAGTTGTGAAACAGGGTCTGGAAAAGGCCAAAGGAAGTGTGGAGGAAAGAGTATGCATTTTTTGTTCTTTTGGAAAAGTGGAAACACAAAAACATTTCATTTTAGAATGTGAGGCCTTCAAAGACAACAGGGAAAGTTATGCAGATATGTTGGTAGCTAGCTTTTGGGATAATCTATTTAGCGAGGGGTTTGTAGAGAAGCTGGGGGCATTTATTTTGAAACTTCAAGAAAAAGGGCCGGATACATCAAACAAATAAAAAAGAAATATGTCCCATAAGCTCTCTTTAGCCTCATGGACATTAAAATAATTTCTTTATTTCTTTCTATACCAATTTGGTCTCTGGCTTGACCGTGACCTTAAAATTAGATAATAATAATGTTTTACCTTCGAAATATAAACAATGTTAATATAATATTTTAAATGTTTTAAATTTAATAAAGTTCATGTATAATATCGTTTAAGACTTTTATTTAATAAAATTTTAGTTTTAAATCTTAATTATGAACGATTAATCTCCCCTACTTTCCATGTGACAATCCTTAGTATTCAAAAATAGAAAATGAGGTCGATCTTCTCTATAATATGACATTCATTAATATATTCAACCATTTTATTAACTTAATTGTTTTTTATTGAACTTTTAATAATTATATTAATAAATTGAGTTGTTTTTAGTGTGATTTTTTTAAGTTATTGAAATTACAAGTTTGATGAGTAACTCCTTCACAATCCAGGTGCCCTAGAGGTTTTTGAGGGTGTCGAATCCATATATAGAGTCAAAAAACCATTTTAACACAACTCAACATTTCACCTCAAATTTTTCCCCAGAATTCAATACCGGAAGTCCACAAAATCCAATAAAAACAACTCCTTTTAATAATTATTTTATATATTTTATAATATTTTTTATTTTATAAATTATTTTAATTTTATTATTATCTTTGTAGTTTCAATGAGTTTAGTGATTAGCCATATGTTTCTTTTTAAAAATACCATGTTTGAATTTTTATTTTTATTTTGTAATTTGCACAATCTTAATGCTTTAAATGGAAAATACTAATTGGATTTTTTATTTTTCTTAAATTTTTATGTTTATTTTGTAATTCGCACAATCTTAATGTTTTTAATGGAAAATACTAATTGGATTTTTAATTTTTTGTTTTTTTATTTTGTAATTTGCACAATCTTAATGCCTTTAAGGTTTTTGAGTAATGCTATAAATTCTAAACTTTAAATCACTTATATGCTTAAAATAATTATTTTATTATAAAATAATTAAAACAAGTGTAATACACAGTGTTGCTCTTAGTAATTGCTTCTTATGTAAAAAGTAGAGAACTTTTATGGGGTGAATGTGATCATATAACTTAGTTACATTCAGTGCATGATTTAAGCACCACAATATAAATGGAGGGGGAATCAAATTGCTAATAATTTATTGGTACATGATAACATAGTTTTATGAAAAAAAGAATGACAACAATTAAATAATTAAACTAAAAAATATATTATGATTAATAAAATATGTCAATGGAAAAACGTGAAAAAACATTGCTATTAAAAAAAAACATTGTTATTACAAAAAATTCAACAATGAATAAAAAGCCAACAAAAAATTATTATAAGTTAATAAATATTTATTTTAAAAAATAAGCATGATAATGCATGTAAATAAAATATTAATTATGAAAAAATCAATATATTTCTCCATAAATAAATAAAGTATTTCATAAATAGAGAAAATAAGATTTACTTAGAAAAAATCGATATATTTTTCCATAAATAAAGAAGGTGTTTCATAAATAGTGAAAATACAATTTACCCATCTTAATTGACAAGTCCAAATGATATAGCAATATAGATCTCGGATCAATTGAAACCTGCATGGAAACAAATTTGTGAGTTAAAACAACTAAGGTTAAAATGAAACAATGGACAATAATTCCATTCCCCAAGACAATTTGGCGAGAGACAAGTCAAGTGGCAGAAAAAAATAATGCATAAATTTGATTGAAATGGAAACAATGGGAAATGCACAATCTTGTATATTACTAAGAATATTTCTTCAATTTCAAATCTTAATCATCCATTTGGTAACAAATAAAAATTCCTTAATCCATATTCTGAAATAAATATGCTTATCGACTTAATTATTCGTTATTCCTTTGCTTTCCTCAAACATTCTACATGAAAACCAATGCATATGTTTTGTTGCTCACTGGTCTAGCCCTGCTTATGGCCACATTGTTATTTAGTCAGCTTCCAATAGTTATTATGGAGGCTTCTCCTCTTGAACATTAACACAACCCTCATGATTCAACTCTGCCAAGTCCATATGTTCATTGTTTCGTTAGAGTTGAACTACTCGACTACCGAAACCCTATACTAAATCCGTATGATTCATTGGGATCCAGACCTCGCTCCTGTATATAGGCACATCAAACCTCGCCAAATCGGGACAATAAACCTAAGAATTCAACAAAACGGCCATCAAACGAGATGGTCATAAAATTGAAACAATTTATATAAAAAAAATTAAATGTATTCATGGACATTTGGCCGCATTGTCAATTACATTTTCCACACCTTTTATTAGAATTCTGCAACTTGATTAAGTGCAAAAATTATGAGATTAGGGTTTAAGATAAATCGCAACTTTTCAGTATTAAAAAAGAAAGATTTGTATTAATATCAGGTGAGTTGCAATATTACATATAGTCGAGTAGAAACCAGAAGCATAAACATAGACTTTAAAAAGTCTATAATTAGCCATCATAAAACATTACCTCCTAAACGCAGTACAAGGAGGGAAGAAACAAAGATATGTGACAAAACATAAATTGCAACTTTATTCTGTAGGAAGAACCCAAATATCTACCATCAACTTTTTTTTTTTTTTTAATTACAAAATTGAAATTCCGGAAGGTCAATTCCAATACATAAACATCTATATTTACTTTGAAAATATTATTGCATTGGAAAATATTATTGTGATTTTAGGAAAATAATGTTGATGGGATGATCTAGAGAATTCAAAGTATGAATAATTTGTAAGAGTATTTTATTATTCACAATCTTTTGTAAAAGTACATATAAGACCTTCATTATCAGTTAAGGATAACTATGGAAACTGGATAGATGCAAGTGTAATATTCCCTTTCTTGATCTGGTCAAAATGGACTGACTCTGTCCATAGTATTTACTGTGGTATTTTCCCATTGTATCAACCGATGGTATTTGCCTTCAATTTTCGAGGGAAAATAATAAAATAGGGTTTTAGAGAGTCCATCAAACCTATAAAATGGGATAGAAGCTAAGCATTTGGATAATTCAGGTTTATTTATCTTGTTGCGTTTTTCTTGAGAACTTGGTGTGGATGGCTTGATCCCTGGGATGAAAACTCCGTGGGTGTTATTTTGTCTGGTGGATCCATCCATGGTCCACGATTTTGCTTCATTGAATTTGTCTTCTCTTTTGATAAGCAGTCATGCATGCCATTGCAGGGGCTTGAAATTCATTGTATGGGCATGTACCATTTCCTTCAGTTATTAATATAAATAAAGGGTGCATTTCCAAATCTCGTTGTGTTCAGTGTTTTGTTTGCAATTATTTTTAACTAGAACACCTAAATGTGTCAGTGTTTCATTGTTCGGGATATTATGGTGGTATCAGAGTTGCGCATCTTGCCAGCCTGATTGTTTTTGTCAGCCTAAGTCATAGGACACGTCCCTCAGGTCTCGTGTCCTGTATTTCACATGTTAGACACAAAAACCTTCCAAAAACGTGTTGAAAACAGTTTTCTTCGTGTCCTTCAATCGAAACACATGTTTTGGACGTGTCGAAAACGTGCCCTAACATTTTTGGTTCTTAGGACATGTGTCCCATGAAAAGTGACATTTAAAACCTACAACATGGTTTCTTTTTGGCTTTTTTTGTTATTGTTCGTCACCGAAGTTGAGTTTGCTCATCACTTGAATCCAACTTGTTGTGCAGTGTGAGGAATTCCATCAGATTAGAGCACAATGCTCACAATTTCACATCGACCTAGACTTGGAGATGTAGGTGACAAGCGTTCACATGCTTTGCTGAGAGTTTGGAGCACTTAAATTTCTTGTAAATTGTGTTATAGCCTATGGAACTTAATTTAATTATACATGAGTGACCACGTATAGATCGTGTATTGAAATATAAAACTCAGCTCACCGTCATGTGCTCATTGCTCACTACACCTTTGAGGTCCAAAGGGAGGGAAAGCTTGATTAACGATATGGTCAACAATGAAGTTTGAACACATATAAATTTATAGTTCATAAACTACCTTATGTGAAGTTTGAACATGATCAAACTTGTTTGAAGTTAAAAACAAAAATTATAACATGAACAATGACCATTGAACTATGAGCATCATTGATGTAGTAAATTAATAAAATAACTACTAAATTACTAAATAGTAAATAGTGTATACTAAATACTAAATAGATATCATCATGATTCATATCTATATGGATCAAGCACTATATTTCAGTGTTTTTTAATATATATATATATATATATATATATATATATATATATAGCGTGTCCCTTGTGTTCTGTTTCCAGGGTCGCTGCATCTCGTGTCGAATACTCGTACCCTCCGTTTCTCGTGTCCTCGTGTCATGTAACTTAGTTGTCAACATATCATAATTCCGTAGGTTTGAAAATCCTTGCCGTAGATGTGTCCCTTGTGCGTTGTTTCCGGGGTCACTGCGTCTCCTGTCAAATACTCGTACCCTCTGTTTCTCGTGTCCTTGTGTCATGTGACTTAGTTCTCAACATATCATAATTTTGTAGGTTTGAAAATCCTTGTCGTAGCTTTTGTGGATTTCTTTTCACCCTAGACAACATTTTCCATCATCGGTGGTACTCGAGATCACCCTAGTTGGACTCTTAATTTCCAATTAATTATTTTTTGGAGATGATTTAGCTGAGGGGAAAGGTTTTAAGATTGGATCTAGAATTTCTTATAAAGAATCTAATTATTAGGAGACTGAGCTCTTAGTCTCCCAAGAGAGAGGGAGCCCCTATCAAATTCAGGGGGCCACGTGTTAAATCTTTGTTGTAATGAGGTTGTTCACCAGTTTGGAAGACATTATTTGTTGCATTACGTCAACATCAGATTTATCAATGTTGAAATAAAAGGACGTGGAATTTACTGGTGCTTGTGATGTGACTGCGATTTGGCTAGTCGTAGCAGCTAAGACCAGAGCTGGAATGTTGAATGAATCAGAATGAGCAAGTGCACGGGTAGTATGGCTCGCATAAATTAAAATTGTGTGGTTGGGCTATGAAAAAACTTCATCTGCATGCATAAATTTGGAGGTTGTGCGTGGAAAATTCAAGCCTAAATACAATTATTTCCAATTTTCATTATGCAGGCAGATTTTATTGACAGTCGGTGCATTGTATTCCTCTGGTTTTATTTGAATTTGAATTCATGGATGCACCAGGAGATCGTGTATAAGACCAAATTATCAATTAAAAGAAGAAATTGATCAAATCATAAGGGTTCAAATCGCAAAGGACGAATTCTTTGCCCGAATTGTTAACTCATTGGAGGCGCATTGGTCAAGACTGTAATCCTAGGATCATTCGTCCAATTTCTGGTAGGGATCGGAGGGGCCAGAAGGTAGTGCCAGAGTCCGAGAAAGCTCAGTCACATAGGGGTCGAAGGAGCCGTATATCCGTAGAGGCCGGAAGGCTCAGTTAAGTAGGGGTTAGAGGAGTCGTATATCCATAGAGGTCTAGAGTTATTATATACTGTCTTTGTGGGAACAATAAAGGTCGTGGTTCATCAATGTTGCCAACGGGAGGCAGCCATTCGTATCTTATTGTGGGGTAATTTAGGGTGTATGGTTTTGTCACTCATATGCTTGGAATAAGCCACCCTAGATGGTTCGGTCATTTCATTTCCGGACAAGGGTTTTTTTTGTTGCATCTATTACTTCTTGGTTCGGTCATTTCATTTCCGGACAAGGGTGTTTTTTATTGCATCTATTACTTCTTGTTTGGGATCGTTGGGTTTGGGTTTCTCTGTAGGATTTTATCAAGATCAATATATGGAACTGTGGAAACCTGTAGGCCCATCCTGAATTCGTTTATTGCAGTATAGAAAGGCTTGGTCACATGTTGGATATCTTCTGATGCCTCGTTGGGAATCTGTAAGGAGGCAAGTCATTGTTGATCCCGACTATATCAAGTCGAAAGCAGATATGGGGCAGTCTGAACGCTATGAACCCATTGCACATCGCAGGATTGAGGGATCATTTATTTATAGCCTACACAAGAGGATTTTGCAATGGATCGGGCCGTCGTGAAGCGGCACGACCATTTGTAGCAGCGTTGGGCCATATCCTCTTATCCACAATGCACTCATTAGGCAAGGACCCAAGGATCGTTTCACTCGATTACTATACGCGGGCGGATCTCAGGCAAGGGATAAGAGGCCCATCTAATTGTTCCTTTCCACTTCCACGTGCATTCACACAAGAGGTCCACCACGTCAATAGCCAAGGCCCACCCTTGTTTGGGTCTATGTAGACTAAATGCTTCACATAATGTAATTGACTATTTTTTCTTTAATCAATTAGTTTTCCTCGTTTCCCATTGGTTGTGTGGTGCAGTGGGTCACCATATCTTGAATTAAGTTTTTAATAAAGACGTGATCATATTTCTATGACCTGGTATATTCTCCTGTTTATATTGATTGGTATAAATATATATTGATTGGATTAAAATAGTGTTAGTGAGCTGTGCAAAAATTGGAAGGTCGTGAGGCCAAAAATACCACCTTAGAGGAGACATCCTGTAATTGTAAAGGAAAAATAAAGGGTTTCTTTAAACCTCAGCTGGGATGCAAGGCTGCGACATGGTGACACTATTTCAATAATGTAACCCTAATTTATTTGTCAGCTCCTCCTATTATATTTGAGAGGTATCACCGCATAAAAGACCTACGTTAAGGCTATTATTGCAGGAGAATATTGCTAATGCAGAGGTTTATTGCTCACACGAGAACAATTTGTCATATCTGCTCAAAGGAGGTAAATCAATTCTATTGAAGAAAGCCAAGGAGAGAGAAGGAAGATCAAACATCAAAATCCATTAATGCCAAGCCATAATGTCATCGCTTTACTTTTGGAAATGCCTCAAGAATCAACATAGTAGCACATACGCTGGTCCTGTGGCCTGCAATACTTCAGTGGATCAAAAATGGCAACAACTTCTAGATCAGAAGCAAGAGCAGAACAACAAACCTTTCTCTCAGAAGATCCATGCTATCCTTCAGCAGTCAAAGGATATCCAGAAAGAAGATGTAAAAATAAAGTGTCTCTTTGAACTTCGATCCAAAATGCATAGAAGAAAGTCAGAAGATGTCCTCCTATTGTTAGACACATTATACATAGCTTTGTCTCATAGAGAAATCATACTGGAAAGGGTCAAGTTGGGACTTCAAGACATCAATGCTTACTTTGATATAGCCTAGGTTCTTGGAGCATTCTTGTGAAAAGGTTAAACTTATTGTCACCACTTGCCTTGGGAAAATCTTAGCCTTAACAGCGTTGTTACCGCCCTACAATGATGACATCATGAGGAGGATTTTTTGAGTAATGGTAGGATCCCTCCAAGGATTAGACAATACCACCCTTTTTACTTTCTGTTAGAGGTACAAGATTTTAGAATGCATGGCAAAATCAAGATTTTTTATACTTATGTTGGATCTAGAATGTGATGACTTAATGCTTCATATGCTCCAAAGCTTTTGCACTAGCATTACAACATCTCATCCAAAATTTGTCAAAACATACATGCAGAAGATCATGTCCCTAATCTTAGGAGAAGATAAGGCCATTTGCAAACAATTGAAGTCCAAATTCTTGTCCATTTAGAGGAAGGAGCTAATTGTATCACTTGTTGTCTACGGACTAGTCGAGGGGTTGGTCAAACTAAACATCAAACTACTTAAAAGGAATTTGACCAAGGAGTAACTAACAAGGATTTGTGGAGATAGCAAGAATGAACTGAGGAAAATCATATGCTTTGTATGCAAGGGATCTTGGGCACTTAACCATTCATGTCCTTGTGATAGGAAGGAGGCAAAAATGACAGAACCAGAGGAAATTTCTTCATACCATGAGGATTGATATGAAGGATCCGAGAAGTGAAGTACACATGGTGATAAAAAACACAATCTTATTCAGAAAGACTTGCACGACAAGTCGAGGATAACTAGTGAGCTTGACAAAGTACATGGGGAAAGGAATGAGGTACTTCGTCCTTACAATATGGTAAACTATTGTAGCATTGAGTCCATAGATCTTTAGGAGGACATCCATGAAGAGTATGAACAATCAAGTGTAAATAAGAGTCCATCGGTGCATCCATGTCTGACAACCAAAGAGAATGGGTAACAAATTGTCCCCACAAGTGGAGAAGGCCAAGAAGAAGGCATTCAAGGAGGCTTAAATGAGGAGCCAATGATGATAAACCAATATGATGAGAATGATCATAAGGAGCAACATGAAAAATATAGTATGCAGGATGAGACATTTCTAGAGAGTTGGTCAAAGGTTTAAGTTGGAGCTATGATAATTGAGAATCTGATGCAAACATATATAGAAGGATTTAGAAGGGCACCAAAATTGCCAATAAAGGACTTCGGGGAAAAGGTAAAGCATTTCAAGACATATCCTATGATGTTGAACAGAGAATCTGCATAGTCTGAGACACTGTCTTACAAGAGAATGGAAAAATTGAGGAGTTCATAGGGGTATGTGCCGAATTAATGACCCAGTTGTCTAGTGTTGAGGAACAACTGAAGTCCCTCACAAGGCAATAAGAGGAGTAAAATTGGGAGTTCTTGAGAAACCCTCTACTGAAGCACATAGAAAAGGCTTGCAACACTACCAACCCACTTTTATGAATTGGGAAGAGTAAGGCAGAATTCTCCAAATGGATTATGTTGATTGACCAAGTGGAGTAGCATGAGTTGAGCATCAGCCAACATGAACATGGCATACTTATTGCATGTGTAGGAATTCATGCACTATATCCTCCCCAAGAGATGGATTGGCAAGAGATTATGAGTTGGAAGTCTATTGATGGGATGCTCTTATCCAAGAGCATATTGCGGCTTGGGCCCTTTGGCACGAACAGTGATGGAGGGTTGAGATGGTACCATAACCCACGGGTCCGAGGATTTAGGTGGCATTGGGATCCAGGAGAATCCATTTGGGTTAGGATTCGCCGAATGTTTGTTTGGGATCCAAATGAATCTATCGAGGGAAGGATTCTTCGGAAGATCGTTTGGGATCCTGTAGCATGGAGGTATGGAATATCAAACTCGGTTGTATGGGATCCTGGTATCAATGCTTTTGTTGTGGATAACAGTAAATTGCTTCGTGGAAAGAAATCTTTGGGGAGGAGGCTTTATAATATTCCATTTCTTGATCTGGTCAAAATGGATGGAATCTGTACATGGTATTTACTGTGGTATTTTCCCATGGTATCAACCCATGGTATTTGCCTTCAATTTTCGAGGGAAAATAATAAAATAGGGTCTTTAGAGAGTCCATCAAGCCTATAAAAGGGGATAGAAGCTAAGTATTTGGATCATTTAGGTTTATTTATCTTGTTGTGTTTTTCTTGAGAACTTGGCGTGGTGAGTTCCAGTTTGATGCCAGGAATGAAAACCCCATGGGTGTTATTTTGTTTGGTGGATCCATCCAAGGTGCATAATTGCGTTTCAATGCATTTGTCTTTTCTTTTGATAAGAAGTCGTGTACGCCATTGCAAGGGCTTGAAATTCATTGTATGGGCATGTACCATTTCCTTCAATTATTAATATAAATAAAGGTTGCATTTCCAAATCTCATTGTTTTCACTGTTTTGTTTGCAATTATTTTTAACTAGAACACCTAGATGTGCCACATTGGTTTATTATTTCACTATTCGAGATATTACAAGTCCTTATGTGAGCTTACAACTCACCATACTTAGCTCATAGGGAAATGATGCATTGAAAAAGATAACTCTAATGCGCCTCCTAAGTGAAACATAGGGAGTAACTAAAGAAGAAAGAAAACAAAGAATGGGTATTACCAACAAGGCGTGATTGGGTACCCATATACAAACTCTCATAAGTGGAGAAAGAGTAAGGATGAGAGTTGTGAAACCTCAATGAGGCCAGTCGATCTCTGAAGTAGGATTGTTGCAGAGGCACAAGGGTGGAAAACACTGTCAACTTCCCAAAAAAACCCTCGAGAGAAAATAGTTTTCGATAAAGGACCTAAACAAGGCTTCAAACAGAAGAAACACCATCAAATAGAAAACAAACAATGACGCATGAAAATATGGAAACTCGACTCACATGTCGTACAACAACACTCTTGAAGTTGTTTGAACATCGTCACCATCACACTTATCAAACACAAAAAAAATGACAACTGTCAACAAGGAAATGAAAACAATATTTGTCACCATCTAACTGCCCCCCCTAAAAGACAAATGTAGAAGGATCAAGAATCAATAGTACCTATTGTCAGCAAATTCCCCATAAAACACAAATGAGGGAGCAATGACAATCAACAACAAACAACTAATGCAACTCAATTATATGAATTTTGCAAGCATTGGTTCAATTAACGCCATGATGATCCATCGATCCATCCACAAATGATCTTGATGGTTGGCACTAGTCCACAACTCATTCTCTCAGTCTCTTTTGTAACGATTTGAATGCAAGACTATTAATTGACAAAGAATGATGTTGCTTGCGAAATTTCTTTTAATGAGGATAAATCATTTTTTTTTTTAGACTCAAAGTTGGATGCCACAACATTTTCATCTGGAATGGCATTAGCAGTCATGTCATCAATATGTTTATCACAATTAACATGAGAATTTTATTCAAGCACCACCGAATTGGATGTAGGTGATGAGGCAGTAGAAGCATCGTATCCAAGACCTCCTCTTGATGTCCGCACTATAGTGTTAATAGGAGCAACAGTGCCCTACCCATTCTTCGCAAGTCCTCCTCCAGTATATCTCATTTTTCTCAACATTCGAGACCCAATACCATTAGTATGGTTTTCAAAACTGGTTTTGACAAAGGCATGTGATGAGTCATGATAATCAACATCAGGCTTATGGAATTCAATATCATCAAGTGTGGAAGAAGGAGAGCTTGACATAACATCAGTTGTATCCATCTCAAATTTCTGAAGACAAATCACTTCCAATTCAAGTTTGTTCTTAGACTCTTGCAACTTTTCAATGACCTCATCCTTCTCAATCATTTGTTGTGATAATGCATCATATTTTTGTTTCAAAAGTTGATATTGTTCCAACATTGTTTCTTTTAAACAGTTAATTTCCATAACATGCTGATTATTTTCTATTCCAGTTTCTTCTTTTATTTTTTTGTTCTTGAGTCAGAAAAAGACTCAACTTCCTCCTCCAAGTCATCAAAGAGATCAATCTTCTCTTGAAATTCATCTACAAGCATCTGGAAATATTTTTCCATGTTTGAATCCAAATGGTCAACCTTCTACATTTTCTCAGCTATTGAAGTTTGCAACCTATTTTTAAGAGTTGCATTCTCTTCTTGCAATAGTGCTACAACTAAAGGACCTCTTTACGAATTTCATCTGATGCCTTCTTCTCATAAAGCTCCTGCAACCTTTTATCCATCTTGAAAATACCAAGTGGGAAAATTTATTTCCACTAGCCACAAAAAAAACTGCTACTAAGGAAGACTCACAACAACAATAATTTTATACTTCAAAGCATAATACAAATCAGATCTATCCAGCTAAGTTTGCATAAATAACCAACGAGAAAGGGTATCACAACCACCCAAATATAGTTATTATCCAATAGAAATCCTTTTCATATCATTTTAACTATTCTCATTTTTTAACTCTATATAAAAAAGCCAATAATTTTCGCAAGGCTAATAATGTTTTCCTAGATTCCTTTTTTTAATAATTCAAATTTTTTTTTAAATAAAAACCAATGAGGGTATGAATCAAATACATCAGCAATTAAATGGTTCTTCTTCAACCTGGTCGAGTGAAGCTCCTTTAATCTGTTGGGAAGGAGTACAAAAGAAACCACACAGTACCATTCCTAGCGCACTAAGCATGACAACGGTCATTTTCGACTAAAGACATAACCAACGAGAAAGAAGTCATGGGCCCATAATGTTTGCCAATTCAGCCTCGCGTTCTTTTTCGTGTGACTAATGAGAATGCGTTATAATAGCCACTGGCAACATGCAGGCCTTCACAAAATGGAGAACATCGGATACCATCGACAACCTTATCTCGATTGCTGATTTGCCGAATATACGGCAATCAAACAGACAGGGGCGCAGTCAATTAGAAAACTGTCGCCCACGAATACCGATACGGCAATGACTAACGACGTTTGAGGCCTCGTCTATCTCGCTCTCGGTCGCTGTAAGCGATAGAAATCAATAAAACCTAACATTTACAATTAAAGCTCAGGAAATCTGCAAATATGCATACCAATCGAATATAGCTTCGAGCATTGTCCGAAGAACCTGACTGGTTGTCTTGGAGGCAACGACAAGTGAATTCATATTGTGGCCAAAAAACTAGAGCTGACATATCTGTGGAGCGCGAGCTCTAGATGGAAACCATGAACCACGATCATACCAAACGAAAATCATCGGCATGTTTCTTCGAACAGTGAGCCTGGTTGAGAGAGTTGTCCCTATAACGACTTTGACTGTAACAAATGGATTAGCCAGTTGCTGAAGTAGGTGTTGCACCTACATATGCGCGACTACCAAAAACCTAAAGGTCAACCCACTAGTAGAGCTGATGCCGAGTAATCAAACTCTCGATTCTGTCCCAACTCCAATTGGAGGGTCAATGATGATAGGTTGTGATCCACTCCGCGATTTGCTAAAGCCATTGAAAGCTACGTTCCTAAATATGACTAAAATGAATGAATTCCCATTAATAATATGGTTTGAATACAACAATCAGAGATTAGTGATCAACAGAAAAATTATATAATTCGGAGCTAAAATGAACCCAAAACTCTCTATAACAAATCTGTGGGTATCAAACTTAGATATGACCGACATGATCACAAAGAAATCCCGTTCATATATAATAGATTCAAACCATCATTTCTTAGAAAAATCTGTAGATTTGGAGAGCTCACTAAAACATAAACTTTATTCAAAATCATTAAAAAATTACTAAACTCAAAATTAATTCAACAAGCAGGGATCACCCACTCTGATACCATGTAAGAGTATTCTATTACGCACAGTCTTCTATAAGAGTATATAGTAGACCTCCATTATATAGCAATGGAGGAGGCCCAGTGTTGTTTAAAGATAATTACGACAACTGGACAGATGCAAGTCCCTATTTGAACTTACAACTCACCATACTTTATTTGAACTTACAACTCACCATACTTACTTCATAATAAAATGAGGCTTTGGAAAAGACAATTTTAACACAAATTAAAAATACATTTTCAAAGACCATAATGAAATTTAAGTAAAAAAATCATCTTTATATTGTTTTCAACTTTGTCAATTGTATTAATAAATGATTTTTAACATAAATATTAATAATTTGATTTCTATTATAGTATGTATGTTTCCACAAGTAGTAACATATTGATGATGAGAATTTATGGATTCTTGTGTGCATTCTCTGAAGAGCCCAACTTTTAGGGTGAACACTTGACCCATCTTTAGGGGCGGGAAGCAACCTGATTATAGGAAGAGAGCTAGACCAGAATATATATTTGGTGAGACGAAGCTTTGACTAACCATAGGCATAGATGAATAAAATTCTATGATAAAGAGAGTTAGACCGGAATATATATTTGGTGAGATGAAACTTTGACTAACCATAGAAATAGACGAATAAAACTCTATGATAAAGTCAAAGTTAACGTATTCTTAATAAATAATAGGATTGAGGTAAATGGATTAAATTTGGAATATAAATTTATTTTGTTAGGATCAAAATTAAAAAATTCCAAAGATTATTAAAAATTAATTAAATTTTAATTAAATAATATATGATTGAAGCAATGAATAAAAAGGAGAGGGTCATGAGGTCAACTATGAATTAGAATAATTTTCTAGAAGCGATTAATAGGTTAGAAAATCCAAAAAAGGAGGATTGGGGAAATTGAAAACTAAAGTTAATCCAAAATATAATTGTAAAATTCCATGATAAAGTCAAAATCAACGGTATTCTTAATAAATAATAGGATTGAGGTAAATGGATTAAATTTAAATTTGAAATATAAATTTATTTTGTTAAGATCAAAATTCAAATATTATTAAAAATTCATTAAATTTTAATTGGATAATATATGATTTTGAATTTGAATAAAAAGGAGAGGGTCATAAGGTCAACTATGAGATTTATAAATTAGAATAATTTTCTAATTTGAAATATAAATTTATTTTGTTAAGATCAAAATTCAAAGATTATTAAAAATTCATTAAATTTTAATTAGATAATATATGATTGAAGGAATTTGAATAAAAAAGAGAGGGTCATAAGGTCAACTATGAGATTTATAAATTAGAATAATTTTCTAGAAGCAATTAATAGGTTAGAAAATCCAAAAAAAAGAGGATCGGGGGAAATTGAAAACTAAAGTAAAACATAGGAGTGAAGAGAATTGATATGGAACTAAATTAAACAAAAATATAATTGTAAAATTGGAATAAAAAGAGAGAAAAGAGGAAAATGATTAACAAAATTAAAATAATTATTATTAATTGATGAAAAACTTAACTAAAAATGTTAAAAAGATAAATAGGAAGAGAGATTCATAATCAAAATAAATTAGATTGGTAAAAAACTTAAAAAGAAAGATAAAGAATAATCCATTTTTTTTTTAAAGAAGGATTAGAGAAGGGGGAGAAGGGATAGGGTGGCGTTGATTTCTGTATATATTATTGAAAGACCTATCGTTGATCCTAAATTGCATTCTTAAAATTTAGGAAAAGTATTTCCATGTTTCTATAAATAAACAAAGGGTTAAGAATATTTGGAGATTAACATATCTCTATATAGAGTTTTGAAATGAAATAAAATATCATTCTTCATTAAAAAAATTTAAGGTGTTATATCTTTTTTAATTTAGAAAACATTTTGTTTTGTACATCCGTTTTAGAGAATTATGGTTTCTAAAAAATAATTAACTTGTAACATATTTTTAATAATATAAATCTATATTAATAAATTGTTTTATCTTTTTATTTTTAAAAATAATTATTTCCCGATTATTATTTTTATATTTACTTATAACAACACAACCACACACCAAAAAAGACAAAAAACCAAAACCCGGAGTAAGCGCTGGTACTTCACGAGAGAAATTGTCGTGCTCATGAACAAAGGTGGATATAAATTTTAAACATGGAGTCCGAACGTATTCTTTGACAGCAGAGCCAAATAAACGCTCTGTCGAGATTAATCAATTAGCTAATTACAGATAGCAGGGAATCTCTATTTGATGTTAGCGAATTTGGACTCAGACGATGGAATATATGCGAGGGTTCGAATAATATCAATTCTAAAAGCTTATGGAAAACTAATTATAGGACAATATCAACCATTTGAGATTGATCATGTTGGAATAATGCACAGAGTATTCGAATAATATTAATCCTAAAATTTTATGGAAAATTAATGATATCTTTATATCAATCTTTTGAGATTGACCATGTTGGAATAATGTAGAGATGATATGTTTAAATAGAGTTGATGAGTTGTGCTATCTTATTTGTGTTTGAGTCTATCTATCAAGAATTATGTCTTCGTAGTTTGTGTTGTGAGCTGGTGATTCGAATTATTTGGGTCTAGCTTGTTCTAGAGGTTGTCTATGTGTACCTATACAATATAATGGTTGTTCAAGCAATTTGATTAATGATATTTACTTTTATTCTTATATATTTCTCTGATTCTATAATATGGTATCAGAGAGCCAGAAAGGGAGATCTAGTGAGCCTTCAGATCTGAGAGCAAGAAGGCCCAGATCTGTGAGGGCAGTAAGATCTATAGCTGTAAGATCTTGTTGTTACTTCACTACTCTCCAATTTATATATATATATATATAGTTAGATGAGATCGTAGTCAGATTCGACTTACTGTTGTCCATTGTTGTTGTAAGGGCCCTAACTATCCAAACCTTCATCTCATAGGGCCGTGGTTCATCGTTGCCATCTTTATTAAATTCAGCGGACCAGTGATTGCATAAATTTTACAAAATCGGGGTTGTGGTTGTAGAGATGTGATCAATCTGGTGATTATTTAAGGCATAAAATTGTGGACAGTTTGATCAATTTGCTTAACCAGGGGCAATGCCAAATTTGTGAAGATATTTGTAAACCTCTGCATACGTAGCAGAAAGTATGTGAAATAGTTGGATCTTTTATTGAACTTGTATTCTCTCCATGGTGGTGAGTAGTTGGTTTGATTATTATGTTTCCAAAACGATTTTCCAATCTATAAAGTGAACTTGTTTTTTATGAAGAGTATAGTGTGGTAGATTAAAGGAGTTGTACGGGATTCACTTTTTCATGGGAAAAAGAATTTACGTGGTATAAGAAGTTAAATATCTTCTTTGGGTTAAAGTTAAAAATCGCTGATAAAAATGCGTATTTGATTAAAAAAGGGAAAATAATGTTTTGGAAACAGGTTTGATAAAAGAGGAGAAATAAGAAGTATTTTTTGGTTTTGTTTTTTATTTGAAGAAAGATTAGGGTTTTTTTTAGATCCTGTGAATTTGGTTTTGGATCGGGTGAATTTGGGTATAAATCTTGTGGATTTGGGTGCATTTTATTGATTTTTTGTCATTATGTCAATTTTTTTGGCTGAAACGTATTTGAATGAGTTCACAAGGCTTGATGGAGGAAATTATGCAAATTGGAAATTCAAGGTATTAACATTTTTAGAGGGAAATAATTTGTGGCCCATAGTGAGTGGGGTGGAGCCCAAACACATTGATGCTACAACTATTCGAGATTGGGAAAAAAGAGAAACAAAAGCAAAGGTATTGCTACAAATGTCAATTAAGGAAAACATAATTCCTCATATTAGGGACAAAAAACATCCAAAGAAATATGAAATGTTCTCAAAAGCTTGTATGAAACATCTAATACCAACCGGATTTTGTTCTTCAAGATCAAGCTCTTGTCAATTAAAATGGAGGCCAACGAAAGTATAAGCAATTTCATTTCCCATGTCAAAGAGCTAAGTGATAAGCTAGGAGACATTGGTGAAAAGGTGTCCAATACTGACTTGGTCACCATCACATTAAATGGTTTAGTTCAATATTATCAAATTTTTGTTTCAAGTCTTTTAGCTAGAGAGAAGCCTCATACTTTTGATTAACTCACAATTATTCTTATACAAGAGGAAGAGAGGATGAAGAACTTCAATTGGGGCTCAAACACTTCAGATTTGACATTGGTAGCCAAGGGTAAAAATTCATACAAAGGAAATCCATGGGACAAGATCAAGGGAGGAAAGTTTCAAGCAAAGAAGAAAGGTATGGCACAATCAAAATTTCTAGTTCGTGATAAAAGAAATGATGATTGTTATTATTGTGGAAAACCTGGACATCATGCTAAATATTACTATAAAAGGAAATATAATGAGTCTAAACAGAGAAACAAAAGGCATAATGGAAATTTTGTGGACAAAGACACTATAATCAATGATGGATTTAAAAATATCAAATTGTTTATTTATGATGTTGCATTGTGTGCTGAGACTAATGATGTGAATGCTTGGTTCATTGATTCTGGTGCATCACTCTATGTCTTGTAATAAGGATTGTTTTGATGAATACAATGAGAAAATTGATGGAACATGTGTTTATCTAGGAGATAACAGAGCCCTTCAAGTTCAAGGTTATGGGATAATAGGTGTGATGTTACCTAAGGGAAAAGAGAGATAAATGCATGATGTGATGTATGTTACTGGTATAAAAAAGAATTTAATTTATGTTTCTACTATTGTTGATCAAGATCTAAAGGTGGAATTTGTCAAATCATAATGTGTTGTGAAAGATATCCAGGATCGCTACAAGGTTATTGCCATAGGTACCAGAGTTAGAGGTTTGTATAAGTTGAATGTGAACAGGGAAGGGTATCAAGCATTGGTATCTACAACAATGTCAATAGAAAAGATATGGCATCAAAGGTAAGGGCATTTGAATCACAATGATTTAATGTTACTTCAAAGAAAAATAATGATTGAAGGTCTTCGTGTTATGAAGAATAATGATGTTGAATGTGAAGCATGTGCACTTGGAAAGCAACATAGAGAGTAATTTCTTGTACATGAAGAAAAAAACAAAGAGAAATACTTAAATTAATTCATACTGATATATGTGGACCTATTCAAACTATATATCTTGGAGGAGCATTGTACTTTCTTATTTTTGTTGATGATATATCTAGATACACTTGGGTCTATTTCATAAGAAATAAAAGTGATGCTTTTGAGTACTTTAAGGAATTCAAAAACATGGTGGAAAAACAAACTGGGAAATACATCAAAATTCTCAGATCTAATCAGGAGGGAGAATACACATCGAGAACTTTTAATTAATATTGTAAAAGTGATTGGATTCTACAACAATTTATAGCGCCCATACACCTCAGCAAAATGGAGTTGTTGAGAGGAAAAATAGAACACTATTGTAATGTGCACAGAGCATGCTTCAAGGTAAAATTATCTCTAATGGTTTTTGGGCTGGATCCATTAATACTGTTGTTTATTTGAAAAATAGGAGCCCAACCAAAATTTTAGATCTAAAATCACCTTTTGAAGCATTTTATGGATATAAACCCAAAGTGAATCATTTAAGAGATTTTGGATGCAAGGCATTTGTTCATATTCCAAAACATGTAAGAAGAAAACTTGATGCAAGATCAATTCAGTGCACATTCATTGGTTATTGTGATGATCAAAAGGCATACAAGTTGATTGATCCTACATCACATAGATTGCTTTCAAGTAGGGATGTGGTGTTTCATGAAAATGCAGATGAAGGTGATTAAATGAATAACACATGTGTATGGTATGATATAGATAATTATGTAAAAATAGAAAGAAGTTTTGAACAGGAATAGGAATAGGTACAACAATAAAAACATGTAAACAACATGTATAGGTTCAAGAGAAGGAAGCATCCCATAGTCATGACACTCCAAGAAGAGAGCAAGAGACCCCACAAAGCAGGAAGAAAGATGAAAGTAGTAAAACTCTAAGGAGGTCATCACGTCAAATTCATCCACCTATAAGGTATAAATATTATGCATTGATGTCTCATGTAATGAATTTTGTATAACTGTTAAGTTATGAAAAAGCTAAATAATATAAAGAATGGAGAGATGATATGAATGAGGAATACAACTCTATAATGAAGAATGACACATGGGAATTAACAGAATTTCCTAAAGATAAAGTCCCCATAGGATGCAGATGGTTGTTCAAAACAAAGTTTAATGTTGATTGTAGTATTGATAAGTATAAAGCTAGATTGGTTGCAAAAGGCTATTCACAAAAATAAGACATTGATTATGAAGATATTTTGCACCTATAGCTAAACTGAATACAATTAGAATCATGATTGCATTAGCTACAAAAAAAATTTGGAAAATACATCAGTTAGATCTCAAATCTACTTTATTGAATGGTGAATTAAAAAAAGAAGTTTATTTAGTTCAGCCTAAAGTGTTTGTAAAGAATGGACAGGAGCATCTTGTTTGCAGGTTAAACAAATAATTGTATGGTTTGAAGCAAGCACCAAGATCTTGGTATGTGAAAATTGATTCATTCTTTTATGAAAAAGGTTTTGTGAGAAGCAAAAGTGATCCCAATTTGTACATCAAGAGAGATAAAGATGGAAATATTGCTTTGATATATTTATATGTTGATGATCTTATCATAACACACATTGCATTCAGGATGGCTGAAGAAATTAAAAATCAATTGTCACATGTATTTGAAAGGAAGGATTTTGGTGAATTGCATTATTGTTTGGGCCTTGAAATTTGGAGGGAATCTGGTAAGAAAATCATCAAGCAAATATGCAAAGACAATCCTTGAAGGATTCCATATGTTTGAATGTAAACCAGTGTCTATTCCTTTGGAACAAAATGGCAAGTTGTACAATGATGATGGATCTAAAGAAGTGAATGGAACTTTGTATCATCAATTGGTGGGAAGTTTGAACTACCTCACCACTACCAGGCTAGATAAGCCTTGTGAAAGCCATTGGAAAGTAGCAAAGAAAGTTCTTTGATATCTTAAGGGAACATTTTATTTTGGTATTTTGTACACTGATGAATTTGATATTGAGTTGGAAAGTTTTTCTTATTCAAATTGTGCTGGAAATCCTAACAATAGAAGATCAACCTATCTATATGCATTCAATTTAGGATCGGGGATCGTATCACGGAGCAGCAAGAAACAACCAACTGTTTCTTTATCATCCACAGAAGATAAATACAAAGCCTTGACCAATGCAACTTGTGAAGTTATTTGGTTAAGGAGGATTCTTGAAGATGTTGGAGAAAACCAAAGAGGACCAACAAGCATCAAATGTGACAACCAAAGTTCCATGAAGCTGGAAAATAATCCAATTTATCATGAGAGAACAAAACATATTGAAGTCTAAGATAATTTTGTAAGAGAAAAGATACAATCAAATGAGATTCATTTAGTATATTGTAATACAAGTGAGAATGTAACTGACATATTTACCAATCCTCTTGGAAAGATGTACTTTGAAATATGTAGACAACAATTACTAGGCATTGTTGAAAATCCATTTCTCCATTAAGGGGGATGTTGGAATAATGTAGAAATGATATGTCTAGATAGACTTGATGAGTTGTGTTCTCGTGGTCAATAGTTGATTCTATTTGTCATGAGTTGTGTCTTCGTAGTTTGTGTTGTGAGTTGGTGATCCAAATTATTTGGATCTAGACTGTCCTAGAGGTTGTCTATGTGTTCCTATATAATGTACTGGTTGTCCAAGCAATTTGATTAATGAGATTTGGTTTTAATTTTGGATCCTAGAGTTATTGTTAATTCATTATACTTTATTTTTGGTGAAATTTATTTTTGTTAGAGATTTTAGGAATATTTTAAAATCTGAGAGTAAAGAAGAAGTTAATTATAACATGTGCTCTTAACCATTACGCCCACTCAAGATTTGTTAAAAATAAAAAAATCATAAAACTAACTAAATTATAACTTTGTTATTATTATTATCATTAAATGTATAAATTTAACATATATAGATCTGAAAAAAACATGTATTATAATTTTTATCAATGGAGATTAACTTCCATTTCACTATGGATATTCTTAAGTTGTAAATATGTTTTGTTACAATACCAGAAGACCATGACTTATGAATACCACATGCCCAAAATATAACAGTAGTTCATATGATATTTCTTTTTTAATTAATCAATTTAATAAAAAAACAAAATCAACTTTGAAAATAACTCAACTTTTAATTTGTGTATAACAACATAAATTTTTTAAAATATTATGCGAAATTTAAATATCTTCCATCCACTTTATAACTTATTTAATAATTATTGATAATTAAATCAAAATTAAAAAATGTCATTTCAAAATAAACATCTATTAACAAAGATAAAATAGCTAAATATTCCTTCTTAGTTCCAAAATATTTACCAAATATGTCTTCAAGATAAAATAAAAGACAAAGATACCCGAATCTCCATACGATACTATGTATATATTTTAAAATTTCTTTATTTTATACCGTGTTTATAAGATTCCTTTAATGGTATCGGAATTGTAATGAAACTCCTCCGAATTGACCCCAATATTTTGTTGGGAATTTTTCTGGTAAAATTCCAAAAACACAATGACTAAACACAGAGACAATGCTCTATTTTTCTCCAGGATCTTAGCACAGGGAAGCTTTAAAAATTTCTGAGCAGACAGGGATTTAGACACATGAAAACGAACTTTGCATTCAACAATAAAATAACTGCTGTTACAGACTTCTTCGTCTCTCAGAGGGATCACACAGGAACATTTGAGTTCAACACATCAATTACTCTGTCCCTCCTTTGAAAAGGGATTTACACTGCATTACAAAAAAAAACTTTAGTCTCTGCTAAAGAGATCAACACACTGCCGTGTGGAAATTACACATCAATTTCTCACGCTGCTGCATTCTATTTTTTTACTTCACACTGCTGTGCATTACTAAATCATTTACACTGTTGTGTATATTTTCATACGCGCTGCTGCATTCTTCCCTCTTCTCTCTTTTACACACAAGAAACATTACACATATATATGACAACAAAAAGAACTTACTTCACGTTTTCACTTGCCATGCTTCCGTAAAAGAAATAATAAAAATTAAATGGTTTTACCAACTTTTACTTGTGCCCATACTCCCGCTGAAATAAAATTAAAATCCTTACCAAAACTTACAAACCCACAGTAAAATGCATTTACTGTTTTACTGACATTTACCGGCGATCAATAATGTAACTTTCACTTCACGTAAAATTCATGCTGCAGGCCTGTACTTAATCGTTGACTTCAATTGGATCGCATCACAGAATCACAAGCTGCGGAAGGAAAAATGGAACACTATTATATTGGTGCGATTTTCAATTTGAGATTTGATCGCATCCCGAAATCGCATTTGGCGGAACGAACAAAAATGGAGCACAAACATATGGTGCGATCTGTGATATGCGATCGGATCGCATTGCACCATCGCAATCGCCAGAAAACACAGCACATAATCGGAGGGTGACAGGGTGAGTTTGCGATTTGCAATATGCGATAGATCGCATCGCAAATAAAATAAAGCTTCAGTTGAAATTATTATTTCAACACTCCCCTTTAATTTCAACCGTTGGGTTATCAATCATACCCAGATGCTTCCTTAAAAGCTCAAAGCTCTTCTGATCCAATGGCTTTGTCAGAATGTCTGCTACTTGTTCTTGAGTCCTGCAATGCTGTAAAACAATTTCTCCATTGTTCACCAATTCTCTGATGTAATGGAACCTTGTATCAATGTGTTTCGTTCGCTTGTGAAACACAGAATTCTTGGACAACGCAATCGCTGAGCTATTGTCACAAAAAATCACCGTTGTTGTTGCCTGCTCTTGGCATAGACTTCTTAATAGTTTCCTCATCCAAACCGCTTGACACGCTGCTACTGTAGCTGCCACGTACTCTGCTTCTGCTGTAGACAACACTACAATGGGTTATTTCTTGGAAGCCCATGAAATTGCTCCTGAACCCATGTGAAAGACATAACCGGATGTGCTTTTCCGATCATCTCCACTTCCAGCCCAATCGCTATCGGTGTAGCCAACTAAATCTAAACTTTCTGAAAAAGTATACAAAATGCCAAATCTTTTTGTACCTTTAACATACCTTAGTATTCTTTTTGCTGCCTACCAATGTGCTTCTTTTGGCTTTTCCATGAATCTGGAAATCAAACTAACAGCAAACATTATGTCAGGCCTAGTTGCATTTAAATACATAAGGCTGCCAACTATGCTCTTATATAAGCTAGGATCAAAATCCTTGCTGCTATCCTCTTTGCTGAGTTTTAATCCCATTACCGTGGGAGTGATTGCTGCTTTGCACTCTTGCATATTAAACCTGCTCAACACTTCATTTACATATCTTGCTTGAGAGATAAAAATTCCATTTTCATTTTGATCTACTTCTATTCCTAAGAAGTATCTCAGCAAGCCCATGTCAGTCATTTCAAATTCTTTCTTCATGACTGATTTGAAGTTTTCAATGAGGTAATCATCATTACCTGTAAAAATTACATCATCAACATACAAGACAACAATTAAAATTTTGCCATCCTTTTCTTTGATGTAGACGATGGGTTCTCCCTCACATTTGTCAAATTCATTTTCCAGTAGATAGGAATCTATTCTACTGTACCACGCTCTTGGCGCTTGCTTCAGCCCATAAAGAGCTTTCTTCAATCTGCAAACTTTATGTTCTTGGCCTTTCTTCTCATAGCCTAGTGGCTGTTCAATGTAAACCTCCTCCTTTAACACTCCATTTAGGAATGCCGACTTCACATCCATTTGGTAGACTTTCCATTTGTTTTGTGCTGCTATGGATAGCACTGCTCTCACGGTTTCCATTCTTGCAACCGGTGCGAAAGTCTCCTCATAATCTCTTCCATATTGCTGCTTGTATCCCTTGACAACCAGCCTTGCCTTGTGCCTTTCTATCTTGCCTTCAGCATTACTCTTGGTCTTGTAGACCCATTTAACTCCAATGACCTCTTTACCTTTTGGTAGCTCAACTAAATCCCATGTCTTGTTTCTTTCTATGGAATTAATCTCATCATCCATAGCTTCTATCCATTTCTTATCTTTAATTGCATCTTCGAAATGAATAGGATCATCAACATGACAATACAAGGCAAATAAGGAATTCATTCCTTCATCATAAATGTCACTTAAATTTCTAAACTTCTTACATTGTTCATTCGGTGTGCAAGTGCTTGAAGATGCACTTGAATTTCCTCCTTGTGGTGTGCTTGGAGAAGCACTCTAATTTATCCTCAAAGGTGTTCCTTGCTTTCCTTGTGTTGGCTCTGCTGTTTGGGGATGTATTTCAGCGATCTCTTCATCATCTTCATCATGAGACACACAGTTTTTCACATTCACTGTTTTCTCTATGCTTCCATCCCAAGCTTCCTCCTCAATAAATTGAACATCTCTGCTCACAAAGAACTTCTTGGTAGATGGGATATACAACCTGTAAGCTTTGGATTCCTCACTGTATCCAATGAAAATACATTTCTCCCCTTTGCTGTCCAACTTCCTCCTTAGCTGATCAGGAATGTGTGCATAGGCCACACATCCAAAAACTTTCATGTGGGTGACTCCTTGCTTTCTCCCACTCCATGCCTCTTCTGGCACTTTGTTCATCACAACTTTTGTAGGACACCTATTCAAGATATATACTGCACAGTTTACGGCTTCAGCCCAATAATCATTTGGCAAATGCTTTTCCTTCAACATGCTCCTCGCCATATCCATGATGGTTCTGTTCTTCCTTTCAGCAACTCCATTTTGCTGTGGGGAGTACCTTGCTGTAAACTGCTTGTGTATTCCATTTTCTCTGCAAAACCGTAGGAATTCCTTAGAGATATACTCACCTCCTCTGTCTGTCCTCAAAACTTTGATGCGCAGCCCACTTTGATTTTCCACAAGTGCTTTGAAATTTCAGAATTTTTCAAACACTTCACTTTTGTTTTTCAAGAAATAAACCCAAGTTTTTCTTGTAAAATCATCAATAAATGTTAGAAAATATTGGCTGCCTGCTAAAGATGGGGTTTGCATTGGTCCACATAAATCTGAGTGGACAATTTCTAAGGGTGCTTTTGCCCTTATGCTTTTCCCGCTTGGAAAACTTTCTCTGTGTTGTTTCCCCAAAATGCAACCTTCACAAAGGCTGTCCGATTTCTCTATCAATGGTAATCCTCTTACCATTCCTTTCCTACTCAACAAGTTAAGACCTCCAAAGTTGAGATGTCCAAATCTCAAGTGCCACAACCAATTTTCAACCTTTGGTTGGCTTTGGAAAGCCTCTTGGGAAACTGCTGCAATTACTTCTTTATGTTTCAAATCTGCCCTTATTCTGAGAGGGAACATCTTGTTCCTTGTCATATTCACTTTAGCAATGCATCTTTTGCTGGGTGCTCTATCAATGATGGTGCATACATCATTCTAAAAAAAAACATTGTAACCCTTTTGAACAAGCTGTCCAATACTCAAAAGATTACATCTTATTCCAGGAACATAATAGACATCTGCTATGGTTTTCCTTTCACCTTGCTTTGTAAATATTTTAACTTCTCCTTTACCCATAACAGAAATTTTGCTATCAGTCCCAAGTGTGACTTGTGACTTCACACTTTGATCTAAGGCAGAAAACAGAGCTAAGTTTCCTGTCATATGGTTGCTGCAACCGGAGTCTAGAAACCATATGTCTTCACTATTTGTTTCAGCCATATTACAAGTTAACAACACATTATCTTGGCTGACATTTTCTCTAGTAATATTTGCATTAGATCTATTATTCACATCCTGCTGCTTCTTCCTACATTCACTGGCATAATGCCCATATTTTTTACAATAATAACATTGGACATTGGATTTTTCATACCTTTGTCCTTGAGCATGATGTTGTCCACTTTGTTGGTTGCTGCCTTGAACTTGGTTCTGATTTGAATTGCTGCCTCTTCCTTGAGCATTTGCTGGACTGTTCCTTCCACCTCTGTTTTGGCTTCTGCCTCTTCATCCCTTGTTTCCTCTGCCTTGACCTCTTCCTCTTCCAAAGGACATCTGGGTCTTGAAGGCTTGCTCTAGAGATGAGTTTTCATTTCTACTCAACCTATGCTCATGTGTTATCAGTGATGCATGAAGTTCATCAACTGAAAAGTTTGAGAGATCCTTTGTCTCTTCTATGGTGGTGACAATCACATCGAACTTTGAGGGTAGAATCCTCAATAGTTTCTCCACAATCCTCCTTTCTTCAAGTATCTCTCCATGAGATCTTATTTGTGTGACCAAGCCAATTACTTGAGTGAAGAATGAGTCAATATTGTCTGACTCCTTCATGTTCAGATTCTCAAAATCTTTCCTCAGCAATTGTAGTTTTGCTGTCTTCACTCTTTCCATGCCTTGATAGGCTATCTTGAGAGTTTGCCATGCATCTTTGGATGTCTTAGCTGCTGCTAACCTTGGAAACACGCTTCCATGCACTGCTTGATACAAGAAGAAAAGAGCTTTTGAATCCTTCTTCTTGTAGCTTTTCAACAAATCTCTCTCCCTAAGTTAATGCATTAAACTCATTTTCATCTGCTGGTTGTTCAAAACCATCCTCAACTATTTCCCATAAGTCTTGGGAAGCAAACAAGGTTTTCATTATTATTGCCCAATAGTCATCGTTTTTGCCATCAAATAGTGGGAGCTGCATACCCATGCTATTGCTGGTGCTGGTGCCAGCCATTCTTGCACTACTTGACTATGTATTAAAAATCACTAAAAAAAATACCTTGGATTCTTTTGCCTGAGTCTTCACACTGCTGGAGAAGTTGCTGCAGTAAGAATCCTTCCTTCAGCTTCTTTGAACCCTTCAAAGAGCCTAGACCAGCTCCGATACCAGTTGTTGGAAATTTCAGGTGATTTCAAACTCAAAATTCAACAGAGCAGAACAATGCTCTGATACCACTGTTGGGAATTTTTCTGGTAAAATTCCAAAAACACAATGACTAAACACAGAGACAATGCTCTGTTTTGCTCCAGGATCTTAGCACAGGGAAGCTTTAAAAATTTCTGAGCAGACAGGGATTTAGACACATGAAAACGAACTTTGCATTCAACAATAAAATAACTGTTGTTACAGACTTCTTCCTCTCTCAGAGGGATCACACAGGAACATTTGAGTTCAACACAAAAATTACTCTGTCCCTCCTTTTAAAAGGGATTTACACTGCATTACAAAAAAAACTTTAGTCTCTGCTAAAGAGATAAACACACTGCTGTGTGGAAATTACAGATCAATTTCTCACGCTGCTGCATTCTATTTTTTTACTTTGCACTGCTGTGCATTACTAAATCATTTACACTGTTGTGTATATTTTCATACGCGCTACTGCATTCTTCCCTCTTCTCTCTTTTACACACAAGAAACATTACACATATATATGACAACAAAAAGAACTTACTTCACGTTTTCAATTGCCATGCTTCCGTAAAAGAAATAATAAAAATTAAATGGTTTTACCAACTTTTACTTGTGCCCATACTCCCGCTGAAATAAAATTAAAATCCTTACCAAAACTTACCAACTCACAGTAAAATGCATTTACTGTTTTACTGACATTTACCGGCGATCAATAATGTAACTTTCACTTCACATAAAATTCATGCTGCAGGCCTGTACTTAATCGTTGACTTCACCGCAGAATCACAAGCTGCGGAAGGAAAAATGGAACACTATTATATTGGTGCGATTTGCAATTTGTGATTTGATCGCATCCCGAAATCGCATTTGGCGGAACGAACAAAAATGGAGCACAAACATATGGTGCGATCTGCGATATGCGATCAGATTGCATCGCACCATCGCAATCGCCAGAAAACACAGCACATAATCGGAGGGTGATAAGGTGAGTTTGCGATTTGCGATATGCGATAGATCGCATCGCAAATAAAATAAAGCTTCAATTGAAATTATTATTTCAACATATTTTATAGAACATATATTAACTGATTAGAAGATTGGAGCGCTAAAAATCCACAGTGATTTTATAGTATCTTCCGGAAATAGAACGAAATAGAACTATGTCAAACTGAGACGATCAGTAGTTATTTCCGCTACAGATTGTTAAAAAGTCTTTGACAGAGCGGTTAAATATTTTATTGACAATGTTTTGAAGAAATCTATTCAGAACTGAGAAACATTTTTTAAAAGATAAAAATAATTAAACAACCGAAAACTACCAGTTCAACAAGGGAAAACGAAAATTCCACATCGGCCTTCATCTTTTAGTATACAATATTGAGGACACCTTATAGAGAGATTAAAAACTATGCCATTTCAAAGAAAACGGCTTCAAATCATCCTCTCGGAATATGTTCATAACATACAATGCGAGGCAAAGTTTCTTCTCAATATATTACAATTGCCATCCTTTTCAATATTGGTGGTCGGAAGTTAGATTGGCTCCACTAATTCCAAAGTCTTCTTGTTGTGGCGATGCAAAATCATTTTTCATGACTGGATTTTCATTCAACAACCAAATTTCATCCCTCCACAGAGACCCGTAGGAAGCCTCCCTAATGTCAATATAGCCCTGCAAGGTGTCCGAATACATGATATCTGGCACTGAATCTCGATCAAGATAGTTCTGCATCATGATTCCAAATTCTTGGGGAGTAATGTGGTCTACGAATAAATCATGATCCGCAAGAACATCGTCGTTATAGGTGAACTCTCCTAGATCAGAGGTAACCGAAGTCGTCCGTTCAAAATTCGCCTCAACAGTTAATTCGGCTTGCTTATCTGAACCCATCTGATTAGTGTTGCGCTTTTCATGGGTGGACTCGAAACTATTATCTTTTTGAGCCTTCAACCCAATTTCATCTTCCAGAGACTTTATAACCCCATTGAGCATCATCTCAACCTCGTCTTTTCCATTAAGGTTATGAGATCACTGTCATAACGCAAATTTCTGGTATTGGTTCGCTTCACGTCTGGCCAAGCCAATCCACCATTCGAATATTCATTTCTTCTTCGCTTGTTCTGAAAATCTTGTGAGCAGGCAGCCATCCCGACAAACAAATCCTATTATTAAAACACAGCAGATAGTTCAATAGAGAGCCTTCTTTGTATCAGAGATCCGTCTTCCTTCAGGACCTTGAGAGATAATGCAAAGAATTGTTGGAATATTAATTTCAACCGTTCAGCGGTTTTGGAAAACCGGCCCGGTCTCCCCGCACCGCCTTTGGCAGAAGGCTGTACCCGCAGAGGAGGCCCCGACACAATCAGGACGCGCCACGCGTCCCCTGTACAACACCAAATCCGCCTGCTCCCCGGACGCTAAAGGTCGTTTTGTTTGCGCGACCTTGACGAGCGAATTGCGTTGGATCGGGTCAGGAGCTCGGATCTACGCGAAGCTGCGCGGACTTTAATGACCGGGCCCGACGAATGAGGTGGCGACACGTGGCACTGAAGTGACGTCAGCCGACCCCGCCCGCGTCAAAATGAAATTTTTTTTGTGTCGTTTTGTGGTTGACCGCCGTGGAGGAAACGACATGGTTTTAATGCTTCTACGTAGAATTAGGTGGCGGCTTTTAATGTGGTAATGGGCATACGTCCCATATGTTATTTTTTTATATATGTTTTTACGTAGAATTTGGTGAGGCCATTTAATATGGTTATGGGCCACGTTATTTTTTATATGTTTTTATATATGGCTATGTAAGCCCGTGTGGGGCAATCGTTATGCAGTTTTTTTTGTTGTGTATTGTGACTGCGGCAGTGCACAGTGGTGTGGTTTTTTTTAAAAACGCACAGCAGTGCGAGAGCTCATGGTTATGTGATGAACGCACAACAGTGCGAGGAGATATATGATGAACAGGGAAAAAGCACAGAGTGCCTGTGCGAGGAGGTTGAATGAGGAATAAGGGAGAAGAAAGCACAGCAGTGCTGAAAACATAACAGAGGCAAACTGTTATGTATTGTTGACCATAAAGAAAATACAGGAACAGCTTGAAGCTGTTTTGTAATACCCACAACAGTGGAAGACCAGAAGCGAGAGAGAGAGACAGAGTTTCTCCAGTGAATCCCTCTCTGCGAAGAGGATGAAATGTGTAACAGTTTTTGTTTTAAATCAATAAAAATTGTTTTTATGGCTGTGTAAAACTCTGTTATGAGTATATTTGTTTTAATAGCTTCCCTGTGCAAAGGTCCTAGAACAAAGGAAACAGAGCATTGGCTCTGTGATGTTTATTTTGTTTGGTTTTGGTATTTTCCCATGTAAAAATACCCAACAGTGGTATCAGAGCTAGTCCAGGCTCTTTGAAGACTCAAAGAAGCTGAAGGAAGGTGTTGTTGCAGCAGTCAAACCTCTCCAGCAGTGTGAAGACTCAGCCAAAAGAGTTAAGGTATTTCTCAAAGCTTTCCTTTGTGTTACTGTTGAAGGAACAGTCAGTGATTTAAAAGAAAACACAGTCAAGTATTTAAAGCCTAGATAAGAATGGCGAGGTCAAAGAAGAAAGCCTCCAAGCCTGCTAAAAATGTGTCTCCCTCCTCTACTAAAATAGAAGGCAATCTATTTGAATACATTTTATTTGAAACCCCAAAGTTTGATGGAAACTTTGATGTATGGGAAATAAAGATGAGGGCTTTCCTAATGTCTGAGGGGATTGAAGTCTGGGAGTCAGTGATTGATGACAGCAAGATGGATAAAGAATCCATGGAGTATGATGCACAAGCAGCAAAGACTATCTTGGATGGACTGCCTGATTCTGTGAAGAGGAATCTAGGAAAATATACATCAGCAAAGGATATATGGGACAGACTGCATGACCTTCATGCAAAGGGAGCACTGACCATGACAATGAGTCAAGAAGAACCCATCATGGAAGCTGAAAATGAAAAGCTTGACCTCATCAAACTTCAAGTAAGAGAAAGGGATGAAGAGCTTGCCAAGCTTAAGAAGGAGCTTGACCAATGCAAGAAGAAACATCATGAAGAAGTCATATCCATGACAAATCAGCTGAATAGTGCAAAGAAGCAGGCAGATGTCTTGACAAGTGAACTTGAACAAAGGCACAAGAGAATGAACAAGCTTGTGGAAGAGATTGGACAGTACAAGGTAGAGGTCTCCTCCCTTAAGTCCGAAATACAAGAAGCCAGGAAGCAGGCACAAGGAGCTGAAAAGAAAATGAAGAGCAGTCAAGCAAAAGATGAAGAAATCTCCAAAATGAAGACAGATATTATCTCCAAAATAGTAGCAGCTGAAGCTACTCGTAGCAAGGAAGAAACCGAGGGACAACTAGCAAAGAAAAATAATGAATGTGAAAAGTTAGAAGAAGAGATTGTCCTCCTCAAGAAGAAGGTTGAAGGGATGAACAAGATCATGAAGAGCTCTCAAGCTTTGGATGACATGCTTAGCTATCATAGATCTCCATCTGATAAATCAGGACTTGGGTATGTAGGTGAACCCTCAAACAAGCATGAGGATGCTTTAAGCAAAGGAGATGTGAAGAAGCCAGAAAGAGATGGTGATGCTCCTAGTTCCAGCAAATACAAGGAGAAAAATGAAGGCTGCAATAGAAGAAATCCTGCTCCAAGCAGAAAACCAACTCCAAGAAGAAATGTAGCTAATGTCAAAGAGGCAAGAGGCAATGGTGATCATCAAAGGATCTCAAGGCAGCAAGGCTTCAGAAGTACATCAAGAAAACCTCCATCTCCGAGGTACCAAAGTTCATTTTATGGTTATTATTATGCTTGCTCAAACTTTGGTCATATGGCAAAAGACTGTAGAGCATTTCATAAAGATAAATGTTGTGGTCTCCGAAAATCTCCAAGAAACAATTTTAGAAGAAATCATGAATTCTTATTCATGAATAATGTTGAATGTTTCAAGTGTCATAACATTGGGCATATGGCACGAGATTGTAACTTGACATGGGCTCTTACACAAGCTAGACCCATGCAAAAGAAGAAAGTTACACAAGTATGGAGAAGGAAGGAAAGGCAATCTGAAAACCCCTTGAACTCCCTAGTGGATCTAAATTTGTTTTGAGAAGAGTCTGCCAAAAGAAGACAAGCACACATTAAAGGGGAGCTTGTAATTCTTATTGCTGAACTGTATTAACAGTCACTCCTTGATGAAGACTTTTTTTATAAGGGAAGGACATGAAGTTAAATCTGCTATAACAGCAGAAAAGAAATGGGGGCAGCGCTCAAATGTAAAGAGCAGCAGCGCAAGAAGAAAAGTATGCAGAGCATGGAGACCCTCACAGCAGTGGGAGGACAAAACATAAAACAGCAGTTTGAAATTTTTTTTGGAGCACATGCATTGAAATGCATAGCAATGGAAGGTAGTTTCCTTCTATGTAATGTGAGAGAACATACTCACAGCAGAGTGAGTATAATACACAGTAGATGGAAATGTTTTGTATTGGGAATGAAAATGTAAAGCAGTGAGAAGAAAATGAGAAGAAGGCAAAACGCAGCAGAGCGTAAATGCCTAGTGGCTGAGAATGCAATGAAATTTTTCACACAACAGTGAAAAATGTAATATTTTTTGTATGCAATGCAACATGCACAGAAATGGCTAAAGAAAAACAGGGGCAGCGTAGATTTTTAATGCACATGGGTGAATGATAATGTGTGGCAGCAGCAAATCGAAAGGAATTGCACAGTAGTGCGTTGTGCAAAAAAAATGAATGAAGACTAAGATTGTGTGAAGCAAGGGTGTAAAAAGAAAAGGCAGCAGCCCATGTTAATTTTTTTTTTTTGTGTGGAGAATGCAGTGCAAAACATCGTGAGGATGATTTCTCTCTATGTGCAAGTAATGGAGAGTAAAGAGTTAGTGTATGGGCACACAGCAGTATGATGAAACAAAAGGCAGCCACAGTGCAAATTGCAGAGGCAACGCAGCAGCAAATAAAAACCCAGGGATGACAGTCTATGGTTATGGGTATGGACAGCAGTGAATATGAAAAATGCAGCAGCAAGAAGTTATGGACAGCAGCATGATGGCAAGAAGGAGAAGCACACAACAATGCAAATAAGAAAATGCAGCAGCATGAAGTTTTGTTGAAGAAATGAAAGGTAATGGACAACAGCACATGTAAAAGAAATTTTTTTTCTTTACAGCAGTATATGTAACTGTAATGAATGTGTTGTTCATTGAATTGAAATGCAATATATGCAACAGCAGTGAATGTAAGAAATATTTACACACAGCAGTGTAAATTTGTAAGTTGGGACAGTGTAATTGTTCCAGAAAAGACAGAGTATTTTGTCTTTGAAAAGTGCACAAGCAGTGCAAGTGTAGACACAGCAGTGTGGGGTAGACACAGTAAAGAAGATGGCACAACAGTGCAGCAGAGAATATGCAGCAGCATAAAAGAACATTGTAATGAGTTTGCACACACAGCAGTGCAATGATTGTTTGTTTTGAAACTGCATCTAAGGCAGTGTTTGGCAGTGATCCCTCTGTTGAGAGGAAGATGCTCTTTAGCATAGTTTGGTAAATCCCTCCGTCAAGAGGATGATGTTTTTTTTACACAGGTGAATCCCTCTGTCATGAGGAAGGTGCTCTTCAGCACATTGTAATGGTGAATCCCTCTGTCATGAGGAAGGTGCTCTTAAGCATAGTTTCAGGTTAATCCCTCTATTAAGAGGAAGACAACTTTGTTTGTTTGTGAACTGCATCAGAAGCAGTTGGTGAATCCCTCTATGTGAGGAAGATATCTTTGTAACAGCAGTACTGAGGAATCCCTCTACGAGAGGGAGTGTTTGGGTATGTCCTAATGCCCAGCAGTTGAAATTAAAGGGGAGTGTTGGAATATTAATTTCAACCGTTCAGAGGTTTTGGAAAACCGGCCCAGTCTCCCCGCACCGCCTTTGGCAGAAGGCTGTACCCGCAGAGGAGGCCCCGACACAATCAGGACGCGCCACGCGTCCCCTGTACAACACCAAATCCGCCTGCTCCCCAGACGCTAAAGGTCGTTTTGTTTGCGCGACCTTGACGAGCGAATTGCGTTGGATCGGGTCAGGAGCTCGGATCTGCGCGAAGCTGCGCGGACTTTAACGACCGGGCCCAACGAATGAGGTGGCGACACGTGGCACTGAAGTGACGTCAGCCGACCCCGCCCGCGTCAAAATGAAATTTTTTTTGTGTCGTTTTGTGGTTGACCGCCGTGGAGGAAACGACATGGTTTTAATGCTTCTACGTAGAATTAGGTGGCGGCTTTTAATGTGGTAATGGGCATACGTCCCATATGTTATTTTTTTATATATGTTTTTACGTAGAATTTGGTGAGGCCATTTAATATGGTTATGGGCCACGTTATTTTTTATATGTTTTTATATATGGCTATGTAAGCCCGTGTGGGGCAATCGTTATGCAGTTTTTTTTGTTGTGTATTGTGACTGCGGCAGTGCACAGTGGTGTGGTTTTTTTTAAAAACGCACAGCAGTGCGAGAGCTCATGGTTATGTGATGAACGCACAGCAGTGCGAGGAGATATATGATGAACAGGGAAAAAGCACAGAGTGCTTGTGCGAGGAGGTTGAATGAGGAATAAGGGAGAAGAAAGCACAGCAGTGCTGAAAACATAACAGAGGCAAACTGTTATGTATTGTTGACCATAAAGAAAATACAGGAACAACTTGAAGCTGTTTTGTAATACCCACAGCAGTGGAAGACCAAAAGCGAGAGAGAGACAGAGTTTCTCCAGTGAATCCCTCTCTGCGAAGAGGATGAAATGTGTAACAGTTTTTGTTTTAAATCAATAAAAATTGTTTTTATGGCTGTGTAAAACTCTGTTATGAGTATATTTGTTTTAATAGCTTCCCTGTGCAAAGGTCCTGGAACAAAGGAAACAAAGCATTGGCTCTGTGATGTTTATTTTGTTTGGTTTTGGTATTTTCCCATGTAAAAATACCCAACAAGAATTAGGTTACTAAATTTTTCTACTGCGCACCATTTCATGGTCTACTATATATAGATAGTTGGCAGAGAATTGATCACATGAAATCCGTCATGATGATGATGGAAGCTTCCCCAGGGAACACAATCCAACGTGTTGTTTCTAAAAATATTTTCCTTTTGTGCACGTCGTTGAAAGGGCATTCAACACGATGTAGCACGCACTGCCCTTGCCTTCGTGATAAAGGCAATGCTGACTCGCCGCAACATATTTGGCATCTACCATCTCCCAAATATGAGAACGATTAATGTACTTCAACGACTTTAGTTGTGTTAGTATTGATTTTTTTTTTTAAGAAATATATTAAAATATTTTATTATAATAATTATTTTTTATATATTTGTGAAGTTTTATTAGTATAACTGGATGAAGATGGGTCTTATTAGCAACACCACTCAATATCTAACTTCACAATGGCTGTTGCTCGAGTGCTAGAGGAAGAGTCACGCTAAAATCTAGTAAATATAAGACTGATATAGATTTGATAAACAAAAAAAATATTTTTATATTTTTTATATATTTTAATATTTTTTATTTTATAGATATTTTTAATTTTATTATCATCATTATAATTTGAGTAGGTTTAATGATTAAAAACATGTTGAAATTCAAAACTGCTTAAAATATATATCTCAATAAATTTTAACTAAAAATAATAATTTGATTTTTCATTTTTCATTTTTGATTTTGTAATTTGCACCACTTGAAAGCTTTTGAATAATGCTCTCAATTCAAAACACTAGACCACCTCTCTGGTTAAAATAATTATTTTAATATAAAATAATTAAAATGAATTTATTGAAATTCGTGTCCAATATAACTCATTACGATGAATATAACTCATTTACCATCGCAACGTAAACTATGAAAATTCCGATCTTTGCGTTGACGTATTCCATAGATGGATTTTCTATATTTTCGTTAACAGTCCACACTGTCCAGTTCCCCCTCAGATATCATTGGAAAATCGAGATGTCGTGGCTGCAATGAGCCGCCACTCACCGACCTTGATAACAGCAATTACTTCAATATGCCCTGCGTAGTCATCAGGGTTGGATTCGTTCAGAATGTTCCCAGTTCTGCCACTCGTCGCCCCTGGCCAGTCCTCATCACAATCACTTTTTTCGAAGAATTACTACCAACTTTAATCAAGGCGAGCAAATTGACGAAATTCACGGTTCTATGGAGCCGTTTCGCTCCTGACCATCTACATGCTTCACAGACAGCCGATTTTATTGCACGATATAACTGACGACTCAGAAAATTGGAGAATTAAAATGCTCAAATAAGATGCATTCAACTGTTGGATTAGGTGTGGATGAATCCATATATTGAATTGTTATGCATATTTCGACCGTATCGGAGGGAATGTTACAGAACAACAATTTGTACAAGCCGATGGAGGTGGACGGTTCGATTCTGGAAATTTTTGTGGAGCCTCGACCACGTAGCCTTTTATCTGGAATGCAGAAATTTTATCGGTCACGATTGCCCTTAAAATCCCTCCCGACTTTCCGCATAATTTTAAGTTGGTTGTTATCCTGCTGATTAATAATACCACTCAAATCTGTGTGGACCATGCTACAGAGACGCCGGCCACGTAAAAGCAAGTGGTGCACATATTTGAAAAAACAAGGGAAGAGGGTGGACCATGCTACGGAGATGCTGCCAAGTAAAAGCAACTGGTGCACATATTCGAAAAAAAAATAAGGGAAGAGGGAGGACTGAAATAGTGGTGACTAAGCAAAACACTTTTTGTGTTTTTTTTTAGGAATTTATTGAAATCACAAGCTTATGGGTAATCCCTGCGTAATAGAAGTGTGTTGAAGAATTTTCATGGTGCTGAATCCATATATACAGTTAAAAAACTAGTTTAAATAACACAAATTAAGATTTCACCTCAAATTTTTCCTGCCACCGGAAACTCCAAAAAGTTGCACTAAAGACAACTCATTTTTTTATAGAGTTGTTTTTAGTGCGACTTTTTGGAAGCTTTCCTGGTGGATCTTTCCAGTGTAATTTCTCCAAAATCCGGCAGGAATTCATTGAAATCACAAGCTTGATGGGTAACTCCTGCATAATAGAGCGCCCTAAGGATTTTTGAGGGTGTTGAATCCATATATACAGTGAAAAAACAATTTTAAATAACACAAATTAAGGTTTCACCTAAAATTTCCAGCCGGATTTCGGCATCAGAAACTCTAAAAAGTCGCACTAAAGACAACTTTTCTTATCGAGTTGTCCTTAGTGCGAATTTTTGGAAGCTTTTGTAGTAGATTTTTCCGGTCTAATTTCTCTAAAATCTGGCTGGAATTCATTGAAATCACAAGCTTGATGGGTAACTCATGCATAATAAAAGTGCCCTAAAGATTTTTCAGGGTGATGAATCCATATATACAGTTAAAAAACTAGTTTAAAGAACACAAATTAAGATTTCACCTCAAATTTTTCTGCCGGATTCCAGTACTGGAAACTCCAAAAAGTTGCACTAAAGACAATTCTTTTTTTATCGAGTTGTTTGTAGTGCGACTTTTTGGAAGCTCCTCTGGTGGATGTTTTTGGTCTAATTTATCTAAAATCGAGTAGGAATTGATTGAAATCACAAGCTTGATGGGTAACTCCTGCATAATAGAAGTTCCATAAGGATTTTTCAGGGTCCTGAATCCATATATATAGTTAAAAAGCTAATTTAAATGCTGCAAATTAAGATTTCACTTCAAAAATTTCCGCCGAATTCCGGCATCGAAAACTCCAAAAAGTCGCACTAAAAAAAACTCATTTTTTATCGAATTGTCTTCAGTGTGAATTTTTCGAAGCTTTTTTGGTGGATTTTTCTGGTCTAATTTCTCTAAAATTTGGGAGGAATTCATTGCAATCACAAGATTGATGGGTAACTCCTACATAATCGAAGTGCCCTACGGATTTTTCAGGGTGCTGAATCCATATATACAGTTAAAAAACTAGTTTAAATAACACAAATTAAGATTTCACTTCAAATTTGTTGAATAATCTAGGGCAAAGTAGTGTAGTGTGATTCTTTGTTACTTGATAACAATTTGTGGAGTATTTTTACTTTTCCTTATTAGCTTATTCTTCTTCTTCTTATTAGTGCATATGTGTGTACTTCATCAAACTACTACCAAAACATAAAACCAAGAACACAAGATGTTGGTTCTCGGCCATGGACACAACCTCTCTTATCTTGAGAGGAAAACCCTTTAGTGAAATTCTCTTATTGAAGCTTCTATTGATCAATGCCAAACCCTAAAGCACTGATAAGAGTATCCTCCAACCACAAGTAAATCACTTCCTTCTTTTTGCACCTTATTCGCCGACACTTCTTCCGAAACGTCTTCTGGCACTCCGTTCCCCGGCACTTCTTTCGGCACTTTGTTTCCTGGCACTTCATCTTCCTTCTTCAATCTTTATCTAGGAATAGTTCTTGCTCATGTGAGCCTCTTAGATGAGGTGTTCCTCTTCTATCCCTCTTAAGTCCCTATACTACTAGTGTAACCCCTTATTGTTATTAGTGCAACTCCCTTATTGTATTATTTTGCCCATACAGTCCCCATGTTATTATTATTATGCCCATAAAAGCCCACTATTGTTATTGTTGTGCCCTACAATATTATTGTTATGTAAGCTCTCATTGTATTTGGACCCCTTAGACTCCTATATATAAAAATGAGGTCTTGTCATTTGTATCATCCAAGAATTGTTAATTTGTGTAATGTAAAGGAGGTTTCCTCCTCGAAGAGGTTGATTTTGAAGTTGTTGATCTATCTTTTCTATCTTTTTGTGAGTTGGTTTCATAACATTTGGTATCAGAGCTTTGGATTCTAGGGTTTCGCTACTCCAAACAAGTCATCATGGCATGTTTGCTATAAAGTTTTCTCTATGAAGCTTCAGAAGCTAAAAAAAAACCCATTTGATTTGAAAAAGTTATGAACCTCAGGTCTGAATATTAGATCTTGGCTGGCTATATCTTTAGAGATATGATCTAAGGAAGTTACGGTTTTTGCAAGCTCTAGAATTCCATTTCAAACAGGTTATCGTGGCATTTTCGCTGTAATTGTTTTTATACAAAGGTTCAGGATTTGGAATTAAAATCCATTTGAGACGAAATCTTGGTTAAGCTCGGGCCCAAATTTCAGATCTTGGTTCACTATATTTTTGGAGATACGGTCCAAGACATTTAGGGTTGTTGTAGGCTCCCGAATTACATCCCAAATAGGTGACCTTGGGAAAATCATCATAACTTTATCTTTGAGGATAAGATTGAAATTTCATAAGAATTTACAAAAAGAGGATGGACAATACTTTTCTTTGTATTGTTTTTAGGTCTAAAGGTTGAAACAGTGACACGTGGCACTTCGTACAAGTTTTTTCTACTGAAAATCGTATAATCAGGTCATCTTAGGATATTGAGGATAACTTTTTCTTGGAGAATCCAATTTCGATCAGAATGACAGCATTGGGAAGGGGACACAGAGGGTTACTGCAGGTCACAATTTCAGACTTCAGAGATCCAAAATTTCAGAGATACAATAGATTCAAGGTCGAGCTTCTAAAAGCAAGAAAACGAATGACTCAAATAGAGAAAATAGAAACACCTAGTAAACAAAATTAGACGGATGATTTGAAGAATGTGATCGAAGCTAAGATAAATAGTTTTATATGTTCCATGGAAGCGAATATCGATCGTAGGGAAGCATATTTGAAGAAAGGCATGGAATATTTGAAGAAATACATGGAAGGTTTAAAGGAAGGTGGGACAAAGCTTTTACAAGAAAGGCCTCATAATGACGAAAAGGTAATAGAGGAAACTCATGATGAGAAAAAAATAAATGTTAATCATGATTTCATAGAATCTAACATTGGATTGAAGACCCACCATATTCCAAAGATCGATATGAATAGGTTTGATGGCAAGGATCCCATAACATGGATACTACAGATGGAGAAACATTTTGATCTATATGATATGAATCTGTTACAAAAAGTACGTATTGTATCTTTATATTTAGAACTGAATAATTTTTATGGTATAAAAGGATTTTTTCTTGTAAACCACTTTTCACCTCGTCAATTTTCACGAAGGAAATGATAGCACATTATGAGGATACAAAGTGCAACACCTTCTTTAGCCAATTGATAAATCTCAAACAAAAGGGTTCAATGGCAGAGCACATTGAGGACTTTCAAAAATTGAATATAAGGGTAAATGATATTCCAGAGAAGTAGAGGATTGATGTCTTCATAGGGACTTTAAAGGATAACATTCAACATGAGGTTCGTCTTTGGGAACCTGATTCATTGGAGAAGGCATTCAGGTTGGCAAGAAAAATTGAAAGAAAAATTATGGCAACAAGAAATCCTACCACTCACAATTATAAAGATGGAAGTGTTGTTGCTCCTAGCCTTCCACAACCTACAAGGTTGACACCACAACAATTGGAAGAAAAAGGAGAAAATGACCTTTTTTACAGTTGTGATAGAAAATACACTAAAGGTCATAAGTGTGCTGAGAAGAAATTATTTTACATTGATTGTGAAGAGGAGGAATAAAATGATCAAGAAACATCAAAAGAGGAGGATATACACTAGGAACCAATCCCAGATAAAGAAGAAATAAATCTAACCATATCTTGTAATGCATTGACAGGAATTACCACTCCTCAAACTCTCAAGATAGAAGGGCATACCAAGAAGAAAAAGGTAATAGTGTTTATTGATTTGGGTAGTACACATAATTTTATTCATTGTAAGATAGCCAAGGAATTGAATATCTTCCTATATCTAGCACTAGAGTGTCAAGCAATGGTTTCAAATGGAGGAACCATAAATTTCTTTGTAAAGTGCCATAATATCAAACTATCCATGGGAGAATATGTCTTGAATAGTCCAGTGCTTTCCATTCCAATGGGTGGTGCAGATGTTGTACTAGGAGTCCAATGACTACAACCTTTGGGTACGATAGCTTTTAATTTTCAGGAACTTTTCTTGAAAAAAATTCGGAAGGAAAGGAAGTTGAATTAAGGGGTATCGCAGGGAAATCGAGAAAGATAATCCTCTGTAACATCATGACAAAGCTTCTAAAGAAAAAACAATGGGGCGTAATTGCACAAATATGTTCACTAGAGGTTCCCACACTGAAATCATATTTCTCCATATCTCCAAAATGTTTTGGACAATCATTCCAAAGTATTGAGACTCCCAAAGACCTCCCACCTATTTGTGACCATGATCATGCTATTCATTTGATTCCAGGAAGTGTTCCCCCAAACATCAGGCCATACAGATATCCATATTCCCGAAAGAGTGAAATTGAACATATGTAGAATTCAAACTAGTCAAAGTTCTTTGTCTGCTCCAGTGGTATTGGTACACAAGAAGAATGGATCATGGGGCATGTGTTTGGATTATAGGGAGATCAACAAGCTTACTATTAAAGATAAATTTCCCCTTCGTGTCTTTGATGGATTATTGGATGAATTACATAGAGCAATTTACTTCAGCAAGTTGGATCTTCGTTCAAGATATCATAAAATTAGAATGAAGACTGAAGACATTCCGAAAACAACATTTAGAACTCATGAGGGTCATTATGAATTTTTGGACATGCCTTTTGGCCTTACCAATGCACATTCTACATTTCAAAGTTTGATGAATTCCATTTTCAAACCCTTCCTTAGAAAAATCGTGTTAGTATTTTTTGATGATATGCTAATCTACAACAAATCTTGGAAGGATAATGTTCAACATGTTGACAGGGTGCTCACACTATTGGAGGAGAAACAATTATATGAAAAAAGATCCAAATGTTTCTTTGGAGTACAAGAAGAGGAATATTTTGGTCATATTGTATCTCATGAAGGTGTCAAGGTAGACCGTAGAAAAATTAAATCCATTAAGGAATGGAAAATTCTCACATCTATAAAGCATCTGTGAGGATTTTTTGGGTTGACAGGGTATTATCGTAAATTTGTTAATAATTATGGGATAATAGCAGCACCTCTAACAAAAATACTAAAGAAAGATGCATTTTCAAGGACTCTAGAAGCAACGAAAGCCTTTGAACATTTTAAAGAGGCAATGTGGCAAGCATGGGTCTTAGCTACACCAGACTTCACAAAAACCTTTATTGTGGAATGTGATGCCTCAAGAAATGGAATTGGTGTGGTTTTAATGTAAAAAGAAATACCCATTTTTTTCAAAAGTCGTCAAATCAAAGGAAAGTATTTATATAAAGCTATTTATGAGAAGGAAATGTTGGCAATACTACATGCACTTAAGAAATGATGACCTTACCTAATGGGAAGACACTTTAAGGTAAAAACGGATCATGATAGTATTAAATACTTTTTAGAAAAAAGATTATCTTCAGAAGAACAAAAAAAATGGGTCACAAAGATGTTGGGTTATGACTTTGAAGTCATCTACAAAAAAGTGAAGTAAAATGTTGTTGCATATGCACTCCCAAGAAAGGTTGAGGATATGGAAGCATTGTTTTGTGCCATTTCTATTATCCAACCAAATTAGATAAATGAAATAAGGGATGAATGGAAGAATGTTGAATAAGTGTGGCCACCCATTCAAAAGTTGTAGAAGATCTCACTTCAAATAATATTTCCAGAACTTGACAAGGAAGGAAAACTCATATTGGAACTAAAGCAGTCACAAAAACAAGAAATCAACAGCTACGAAATCAATCAATTTCAGAGTATCTTATCAAGTGGAAGAACTTACTCGCTGAAGATTCCACATGGGAGGATGAAAATTTTATACAGAAGCATCAAGAACTACTCAAGCGTTAAGGACAACACTTTTTGAAGGAGAGGAGCATGTTAGGTCCCTATACTACTAGTGTAACCCCGTATTGTTATTAGTGTGACCCCCTTATTGTATTATTGTGCCCACATAGTCCCCATGTTGTTATTATTATGCCCCATAGAAGCCCATTATTGTTATTGTTGTGCCCCTACAATATTATTGTTATGCAGGCTCTAATTGTATTGGGACCCCTTAGACTCCTATATATAGCAAGGAGGTCTTGTCATTTGTATCATCCAAGAATTGTTCATTTGTGTAATGTAAAGGAGGTTTCCCCCTCCAAGAGACTAATTTTTAAGTCGTTCATCTATCTTTTTTATCTTTTTGTGAGCTAGTTTCATAACAATCCCCTTATCAAGTACTTTTTCTTTGACCAACCGAGATCCTTCTTGGATATGGGTGTATGATTGTACTGTTGTTCTATTGCCCTAGTTTCTCGTACGTGTGGGAGGATTACTAGGTGTTATATTCCCTTCACTCGTTCGCTTTCATGACATTCTTCTATGCTGGAGTAGGAGGCTTTGTAGGCCTAGTTTTAGCCCCAAATTAAGTTACATGAGTGCCTATGGATTTTTGCTATCCTAGACGCAGGGACAACCCTCTGTTTTCCTTGCCCATGTGACTACAACAACCCTAAAAAATACCTCTTGACTTCGGTGGTATACCCTTCTCCTTCATTGTCCTTTGAGACCCTCTTCCTTCATTCTTTCTTTCCTTTATCCTTCACAGATTTCAAAGCTCATTCAGTGTGTTGTATTGGAGTGGACAACCTCTATAAATAGAGGAATGTCCCTCCATTTAAGCCGACTAGAATCCCAACTATTCAAATGCTTGCAGTTTGTCTTGAAGAGTAGAGTTCAAATGGTTTCTTTGGTGGTATTGCATTCTTGAAGGAGCTTCTTGATGGTGCCTTACCATAGGAGGAGACTTGATTTTGCTTGGAGGTATTCTCTTTGACTTTATTACATATTTATACAAGGTGTAACATGCCCTTAAGGTATTCTTCCTTTTTCTTTTGACTATTTAACTCACCTATAACACTTTAACTAGTGCTAAAGCTACTTCAATGAGCAAGAAACTCATTAACATATATTATAAAATAATATTTATTTTCTTGAATAAATAAAAATATCAAAAGCACATTTATGAAGATTGAACCTAGTTACATTTCCTTCAACACTCCTTCTTAACTAGGGAGGTATTCATACAACATTACAAGATGTTTGGCTATTTATTAATCTTGAAGAATTCACATAAGAGAAACTGGATTAGCAATCCATCTGTTATATCATCATATCCATCAACACTGTCATAGTGTAAGGCCTTGACTAACAACTCCATATCTCTACAAGACCATGAGCTACAATACTGGTGAGACCAATGATTTATAGACACCTTCATCATTGTCTCTCAAGGTACATACCCACCCGGGTTTTCTCTAAGTATGACCTTGTAGGACTACTCTTTTCTTAGGTTCCCACCCTCAAAGAATATCCGTCCTCTTGCCTACTCTTGTCTTGGATGCCCTACACATCCTTGAAGAGTATCAGACGCTAGATGATTAACCAATCCTCCCATTCTTTCTTCCCAAGTGAAGACAAGAATGTTGTGTCTATCTTGTGTCTACATTTCCATTCATGGCCTTCATATAGACTTACGGATGTTAGCCTTGATCTAGTGCATGACCCATGAGATGGAAAAAAAGAAATGTCCCTCCTTTGTAATCAGGGGTGATTCAAAATGTCTTCTTGATCAGGGACTTGTCAGAGCTCCCTCTTAACTAGGGACTCTTTCATTCATCAACAACTTCTTCTTCATGGGTCCTTCAGTTTCTTGATCTCCTTCCTTTTTTTGATGTCATGAAGTCTTTGTTCGAACTTCTTCTAGGTAGTGCACCATCCATCAATCACTTTCCTTCCTGGTTTGTCACGTCATTGTTTCCTTCATGGAAAGTGTCTTTATTTTCATTCATCGGGTTTTCTTTTCATCTTCGCTACTCCTTTTTCATCTTGTCCATGCTTCATAATATCTTCTCATGGATGCTTCATTGTACTTTCTTGTTTACATGCTCTGATCTAGTAGCCCATCATGATTTCATTCTAATATTGCTTCAACATTGCCTTTTCTTTTGCTGGATGGTTTCTTCATCACGACATCTTCGTAGAGTAGAATCAACTATCTTCATTTTTCATATCTCCAAGGCCTTCATAGGTGTCAAGGGTCATTTCTTTATTTGTTAGAGTTGTTCTACCTTTTTTCGGGAGATATCTTCAAAGTAGTTTGTTCGATAGTGATTCTCGGTGATCATGGCGTTCTTCACATGCTTGATCTCTTTCTTCATTTGCTTCTTTCTTAGCTAGATAGGTCAACCAACTTATGCTTCTTGTAAGAGTATTTATTCATCGCTTTCTGATGCAGGAACATCCGAACTTAGCCAACAATGTGATTGTGTGTTCACATGTTGTGGCTAACATGAGATGAATTTCGTTGACTTGAGTGGTCAAAATCAGTTTTAGTAGAGAGGGTTGGATCTCTCGAAAATTATCTTTACTCCATTTATTGTAATAATTAGAATATTGTATTATTTTTAGAATAAGAGATAAGTTGTTAGTATAGGTGTGTATCAGAGCTCGAGGACAGGGATTTAATTGTTAGATTAATAAAATTAGAGTTTGAGTTGTCAATGCAGTTAGGATAAGATTTGATTCATAAAAGAAAAAAGAATGTAATGACAGAGGGATTAGATTAGATGATTACCGATAGAGTGAGTAAGTAAGAGGTGTGACAAAGATAGGGTTTGAGATTGAAATAGAGGTCAGACAAACTGTTGTAATCGAGTCAGGAGGGCCAAGACTATAATTTCTATATTATTGGATAATTGATTGAGTGTGGTGTTGTGTGTTAATCCTGGTGCAGAAATTCATTTGTATCTGCGTATTGGCATTTTGGACCCTAATCGAGTATTTCCTCTGTTTAAAACGCTTTATTTATAAATCACAATTGAATATTGTTAAGGGTTAATATTGTGTTTAAGCACTAAACCTTTCCTTAAGTGTCTTTCTTAAAGTACAAATTAAGCGCGTGGGTTGTATTTGATTCTGGGAATTGGACTGCCACCCCGGGTCGACCGGCGGGCCGCTGGGGTGGCATACGGTGGGTGGTGGCGCCACAACCCATGCCACCCCGGTGGCCCGCTTGCCCACCTGGGGTGGCCGTCTGATGGGGCGGAGGGTGACAGGCAAGTGGGGGAGGGGAAGGGAGGCAGGATGGGTGGAGGCGGGTGGGGGAGGGGGAAGGTAGGGGGGTTGGGTAGGGGCTGGGTGGGGGGGCCGAGGGGGGAGGGGTAAGGGAGGGGGGCGGGGGTAGGGAGGAGGGGTGGGTAGGGGGCAGGTAGCAGGGGCTGGGGCGGGAGGGGGAAGGGATGGGGGCTGGTGGGCACCGGGTAGGGGGCGGGTAGGGGGGACTGAGGGGGGAGGGGGAAGGAAGGGGCGCGGTGGGCATCGGGTAGGGGGTTGGTGTGGGGGGAAAAAGTGGGGCGGGTAGGGGGGCCGAGGGGGGAGGGGGAAAGGAGGGAGGCCAAGTAGGGGGCGGGTGGGGGGGGAGGGGCGATGGGGGACGGGGAAAGGGGGGGGGGGGGGGCAGGGTCGAGGGGGGAGGGGGAAGGGAGGGGGGCAGGGTAGGGGGTAGGGTAGGGGGCCCGAGAGGGGAGGGAGAAGGGGGGGTGGGTGTGGGTGGGGTAGGGGGGTAGGAGGGCGGGTAGAGGGGGGGATCGGGTAGGGGGAAGGAAGGGTGGGCATAAGGGCGTCGGGTAGGGGGTAAGGGGGTGAGGTGGGGGGGTGGGGTGGGCATGCCGAGGGGGGTAAGGGGATGCGGTGGGGGGGCTGGGTAGGGGGGTAGGGAGGGTGCCCTGGTAGGGCAAGGGGGTAACAGGGTGGGGACGGGAGGCCGGGTATGGCGGGTGGAGTGGGGGGGCTGAGGGAGGTAGGGGCGCCGGGTAGGGGGTGCGGGTGGGGGCCGAGGGGGATAGGGGGGCCAGGTAGTGGGGTAGGAGGGTGGAGTAGGGGGGCCGGGTGGGGGGGTAGGGTGGAGGTGCCGAGGGGTAGGGGGTTGGGGGGGAAGGGAAGGGTGAGGTGGGGGGTAGGGAAGGGAGGTAGGAGGGAGGGCCAAGGGAGAGGGGGTTGGTAAAGAGGGCCGAGGGAGAGGGTGGTGAGAGGGAGGGTTAGGGGGGTAGGAGGGAGGGTCAAGGGAGAGGGGGTAGGGGTAGGGGGTAGGGGAGGGTTGGATAAGAGGGAGGGCCAAGGGAGAGGGGGGGATAGGGGGTGGTGGAGGTGGATAGGAGGGAGGGCTGAGGGGGGGAAGGGGGGTAAGACTGGGATGGGGTGGCCGTCTGATTGCAAGGAGGGGTGGCTTGGTTGGGGCGAGGGGGCGAGGAGGGTAGGGGGAATGGGTGGAAGGGGGGTAAAGGTGGGCTGGGGTGGTCGTCCGATTGCGGGGTGGGGTGGCTCGGTTGGGGGGAAGTGGGGGTAGGCTGTAGGGGGTTGGGGGGTGGAGGGGAAGGGGGTGGAGTGGTGTGGGGGTTGGGGGTGGTGGGTACGGGGAAAGGGGGTGGGGGTCGTGGGGGGGGAGTTGTTGGGGGGTGGGGTGGCATGGGGGTAGAGGGGAGGGGTGAACGGGGGGTAAGGGTGGGGTTGGATGGCCGTCCGATTGCGCGGTGGGGTGGTGTGGCGTGGTGTGGGTCGGTTGAGGGGGAAGAGGGGTAAGGAGGGCGTGGGGGGTAGGGGGTGGGGTGGCATGGGGGTAATGGGGAGGGGTGAAAGGGGGGTAAGGGTGGGGTTGGATGGTTGTCCGATTGTGCAGTGGGGTGGTGTGGCGTGGCGTGGGTCGGTTAGGGGGGAAGAGGGGTAACGAGGGCGTGGGGGTAGAGGGTGGGGAAATCGTCTGCCACTCCGCGGATGGATGGGGTGGTGTCGGTGGGCTTCTGCCATTTCTTAGTGTTAATATTTTTTTAATTTTAATTATCTGATTATACAAATTAAAAATTTATGATATATTTTCATTGTGGATTTAAGTTAATATATTTTCGTTATTTACTGATTTATGTGTTTCTATTTTTCAGGAAAATGGCATCAAAGAATATTTCTGTGAATATGTCTGGACCAAAGACTCTTAAAGGTGCATTTTCAAAAAACATTGGTGAATGAACTCCACCTGAGCTCATGGCTACAAATCTTTCAAGTGCCTCAAATAATAAGAAGATGATTTCAGACTGGAAGAATTCAAAAGAGGTGAAATTCCCATCAAGAATCTGGTATGTGAAAGAAAGAGAGCCAAAATGTGAATATATATATATATATATATATATATATATATATATATTGAATGAAAATGGACTTTTTGAGCTGATGGGAAGAGTCATAGATATGTGTTCGGCACTGGACACTAAAGTTGTTTACATACTTACAAAAGCTCCCAAGTCACATGAAAGGATTAAATATCGACTAACATATTCATTGTATGACACGAGAGAGGTATCTACAAAGTTGTGTAAACAAATCACAAATGAGATGAAACAAAACATCGTAAGTATTGTTATTTATATTTGTATTTTGCTTTCTTGAAAGTGTCTCGCTATATTTTTTTTAATTTTGTTTTTATTGACATATGATATTTTGTTTGGTAGAATTTTGTTGAAAGTTATTCAATTAGGTTGGGAGGCATTCATTTCATAGAGCATGATATCATGAAAGTTGTCAGTAGTTTTTACTTAGTGTCAGAAGAAGATATGGAAAACAAGCAAAATGCAGTAATTGATGATGCTACAAAACTACATCCAAAGGATCAGAAAAAAAGGCCTCTAGTGGATAAATCTAACAAGGGTAGACAAGTTACTTTTGAGGGCGATGAAGTTGAAACTGATAGTGAAGCATATGTTGCCATTACTAAAGATGACATTGGAACTAAGAAGAGCCATAAATGACCAAAAGTAACAACGCCCAAGAATAAATCTATTGAGAATGTTATCTCGAAGAAAAGTAAAGTTGAAGATTTTGAGGTAGTCATTACCAGCAGTCAAGAACCTAGTGAAACTTCAAAAGAAAGTAAAGAAATCATTACACCAAGGGCTGATTTAGAGGATGGCATTATCAAAACAAAACAAAATGCCATTCGACAGAATTTGACAAAGAAAAACTTAATTGATGGTGGTCGTACATTTCAGCTTAATGTCAGACAAACCTATAAGGCAAGTGAAAGACAATGTCAATATCAAGTCAGAAAGCCACACCATCTACATGTTCACAACTTGAAGACATTGATGAGGTACAATCCATATGTTCATGTGGTTAATTATGTGCTTCTTGTTGATCCAGTTCAAGTTCCCAATAAAGAAGCATTTGATAAGTCAAAATGTTTTGAATACAATTATTATGTGCTTTGGGGGAACCATTTTGTAGAAGCGCAAAGACAATTGATGGAGGAATATACCAATAACCCACGTTTTGAAACAATGAAATGTATCATTTATGCTGGTTTATCGGATACAGAAGAAAAGTTAGTGGCATGGGATCATAATTCAGATAATGAATATAGGATGTCTATGACTTTCATCCAAAGGGTTAGATTTATTCATAGTGAATTTCAAGAAAAATGTGGTGGGGATAGGATAAATCTTACTGTAGATTTTCGAAGGGAATGTTGTATGGAAATAGGCTATCAAATTGAAGAGAAACTAAATTCAAAAGGTGGAAAACGCAACCTTCCTAGTGATATATTCAAAGGTGTTGATAACATTTTCCAATTGGCATTTAGAACTGGAGATGTTTGGAAGTTGATTGATGATATTTTTAGCATGTGGGAAAACATTGGCATTAAAAACGAGAAGGTCAAAAAGTCTAAGCCATTGATATGTGGTGGCAGTAAATCAGGTCCTGAATTGAAGCAGCTTCTAGAAGATATGACTATCACACCTTGGAGAGCAATGCAAGGAGTGAAAGATGAAAAAATTATCAAAACAATATTATTTCGTGTGAAGTCAAGGGAATTATCATTGGAGGAAATGTCTGAGGAATTTCAAAAGTAAGTTTGTTGAATTATTTTTATTTATTTCTAGATTATAATTTTCTTTTAAATAAAACATGTTGTTCTTGGTAGTATTTGTTATACATATCATTATATTGACTTTTTGTTACTTTATCTATGTAGTCACAAAGTTTACATGAAAATTCAAGAACAAATGGTTAGATTGTTGAATGAAGATAGTTGGGATGATGTTGTACGCAACTATCCATATTCAAGTTCTACATCAACATTAAAAGATTTTTATCTTGCATTTAAAAAGGTATATTGATTTACCCATTCATTTTTATTCATGTGTGTACTATTTTTAATTTATAACTTACACATATATTTGTTTATTTTATAAAAGATGAAGAAGGATGATAATGGAGAACCAACTAGCTTCAAAACCTTTATTGAAAAAATAAAGATCGAAAGACTGAGGAAGAAACGTGTTAAGAATGTTGAACTTGATCCAACTCTTACTCATTTCATTTTGAATGGGCTAGACACTGTTCAATATCAAGTAATACAAGGCGACTGTGAAGACATTGCTAAACTCATACCTAAAAGGAGTATGCCCTAGTTATTGCAGATATTCCCCATGGTTTCAATATTCCAAACATTGACTATGATAGTGACCCTTATACTTATCAAGCTCTTAGTAAAGTGGTTGCGGGATTTATAGAAGTCACGTCATCACCATTATGGAGATTTGTGACATTTCATTCAGACACACAATTGGCAATGATATTGTCAACCTTCAAAGGGAAAACAAATTCACGGATGCAACTTACATGGTAAGACATTTAAAATGTATATTTGATTAATGTTAAAAAATTCATTTATGTACAAGTTGATTGAACTTTTACTATTTCATGTAACAGCCAAAAGTCAAATCTTCTTAACCGTGATGATCAAGTATTTAGAAATGATTATGAGTTCATTCATATTGATAGTTGGGAAAAATATGATAGCTATATGTCTATGATTTTTAATGGGGTAGACAGAAAGAGTCATAGCCAAATACTAACTTATGATGCTGTTGTGAGAAAACTAACATATGAAGACAAAGAAGCAAAATGAGAGATAGTTAACATTTATCAAAAACCACAATTATTGATTAACTATTTTATAGAAATATGTTCAAATGAAGGAGATTGGGTTCTAGATTTATTTTCTGGCTCAGGTAAGTTTTATTATATAGAATTGAATTTCAATATGTTATTTTTTTAATTAATATGTCATTGTACTAATTTACTTCATTATTTCTTTTGTGATTGATAATTAGGTACAACACTAGCATGTTGCCTTCAAAAAGGAAGAAATTGCATTACAATTGAAAAAGATCCATTACAGTGCAATTTCATTCAGCAAAGAATTAATGCTCTTCAATTTCTTCCAGATGCAATGCAAGAAATTGGGTTGAAGAAAGGGGACTTTAGTGAATCACGTGTGGCAAAAAAGACAAAGGAACCTCAACCACCATTACATGGGATGTTTGGAAAGACATACATTGGGAGATTCGCAGACATCAAAGATCCATTAGAGGACGAAAATGAGCAAAAGGAAGCAGAAAATATTGCGGAAGAAGACAATGATGAAACTCTAGAGGACGAAGAGTTTGGATTACGTGACATTGTTGATTAAATTTTAGTTATGCTTGGAAATCAAGCTCATTTTTTGTAACTATTAAGTAGTTATACTTGCAATGTTTTGACTTTGACATTTTATGAGAAGAATATACACTCAATTAAGGTTGTTATGCGTTCAATATTTGTAATATGTGATTTTCGCATTAATTTTTAAGTTAATCATTATTTTTTGAAAAAAAAAATGATTATTATTATTTTTTTGACATGAAATTCATAATTTTTTTTTATTATTTAACTATTTTTCGTTGAAATTTTCGTATAAAAATTGTGATTTTCGCATGTCAATTGTAGCAAAAAATTATCAAAACATGTAGTTTTTTAATTATATTTATGTTAAAAATGGCTATTTTTATGTCCATTGTTAAAAAATATTGTTTTTTAGAAACAATTATTTCTTGTGAATTGAAAAATTAATTAACGATGTATAAATATGTAGAATATCGAAAATTCAAAATATCGACCTTCTTCTTTAAATATGCGAAACAATAAAAACCTCACTACAAAAAAAATAAAATTAAAATAAAAACAAGAAAATATGAAGAAAAATACCACTTCAAAAATTATTAAATTTACAAAATAATTATTTACATTTCATACATTAGAAAATAAAAAAATAAAAAAAAAGCCTTTTAAAAAAAGGGCCTGGTGTAGAATTACCACATTTTTAAATCAGCATAAAAAACACTACCATTATAAAATGCAATGTACATAAAAAAATTTATAGTGCCAAAAACTAAGCTCTAAAAAACACATGTGTTTTGCATCACCCCTTTTAAAAATCGGGTCACTTTTTTGCTATCTCTACAAAACGGGTAACAGTATGGATTCTCGTTTCAAAGTTTACATTGTTCAATCTAGCTGATAATGTCCGCAAAATAGAAGGTGGGGTACCTACATGCAACCTTGTACAATCCTGACCGCTGGATACTGATATGAACTTGCCGGTCCCCTAAGTCTTCCTTGAATTATTTCGCAAAAGTTATCCTTGATTTGCTGCCATGTCAACTTTGTGCCCTTCTTAATGAATTGTTGAGTGTTCGCATAAAATAGAAAGTTAACTGACACCTACTAAACTAATTCCCCAATGCTACTCTCGACAATATCCTTTCATGAAACTCTCTTCGAGGCCATGTTAACTATAACTTCTAAAGAGATGCTCAACAATTGTTGTACTTGGAGATAAAGAGGACATTCATGGCATGAAAATGTTAGCTTCAGTCAAAAGCAAATTCAAGACAATATCAAGCAACAAACCGAGCTAATGCTGGGAGAGATTGTGCAATCCTGGTTCACAGAGGTGTCTGGCTTCCTATTGTAAGTGTGCACTATGCAGTCCCAATAGTCAGTGAAGGAGGCTTGCTGACTGGAACTGTGCAATGCATAGTTTAGTCTGGGCACAGGCTAGGAGAGACTATGCATTGTGAAGTCTCAGTTGCCATGACTAGGAGAGTGGCTCCTGGAACTATGCAGTGCGTAGTTGGAGTCGGGCCAGGGTAACCTCTACGCAATTCCAAAAGCCAAAGTAGAGGCCTTAACCTCCAAAAATGTGTAGTTCATTCAAGGGTAAGCGATATTTGGGCAAGGGAAGCTCAGATCTGCCTAATGGGACTGTGAAAGATCTGAAGGATGGTGATATGCTGAGTGCATATCTGACTAAGTGATGATGCATGCAAGTGAAATAAGTGCAAGAATCAATCAAACTGAAGGAAAACGAAGCAAGTGGATACAGTCGCCACAGCGGTGATTATTAATACAAAAAACGACGTAATGCATGTGACCTTTGGGAAAGGCGATGAAAAACTTAAAACATTACTTATACAAGCTAAAACAAGTTAAAACACAAATAGTCATTTAAAAAAACAAGTGAAACAACACTCTCACAAATTAAATGAGAAAAAGAGGCAGAAAAAGTGGCAAAGGTCTAGAAAAGCAAAATTTACCTAGAAAAGTAAGAACAATCACACTGAAGGTTCCTTGATCTCCTTGAGAATGGCAGAGCTCCAAGATAGAGCTTGAAAATGAGATCTTTCAGTGTCAATTAAATAGATTTGTTCAATTCAGGGTTTATGACGCGAAGGCCAAAAATCAAGGAAAGAGAAACACTTGGTGGAAGTCTCCAAAATAATTCAAGTGCCTCCTTCAGAGTTTTTTTTTTTTTTTTCTTCAGTGAAAAGATGTCATGCATTGCCTAGAGAGATTGCACAGTTTTGGGAAGGACTGGGCAACTCACTGGCTCATGCATTAAGCAGCTTCTGAGCAAGACTCTTCTACGCAAACTCTAGGTCGAGTGGCTTTGGGCTACCTCTCATGCTCTGTGAAATTTCTCAGGTGAAGGTTGGCTATCAACTAGCTCTGCGCAATTTTTGAATTGAAGGCTCATTGTGAGCTTAAACTGCATAATTCCCAAGAGCAAGGTTGGTTTCCCTTAAGGATTGCACAGTTCTCTAAGGCAAGCCCAAAACTGGGTAGAAACCAAGTCAAGAGATCGGTTTGTGTATTCGACATTAAACCAAGTGAGAAAACACAAGTTGTGATGCAAAGGATGAGGCTAAATCAAATCACAAGTACCTGGGTTAGTGGGTGATGAGTTTTTGTGCTGTAGAAGGGAGTCTCCAAAACAAAGCATAGGCAACATTTTGTAGGCTAGTTGTAGCCGCTACAACATTAGTGACACACTAGTAGAGCTCGAGCTCTTGTATGGACCTTGTCTTGTGTAAAGAGAGTCTAACTCTTCAGGAAGTATTTTTCGATTCTTCGATTGTCATAGCTTCTTCACTAGCTTGAGTTAAAGATGTAGTCCCTATCATTCTCCTTATCTGCAACACAAATACCATGCCAAGTGAAATCGAGTTGTTTCAATTGGGGATGAGGGGTATATAAATACACAACTAATGTAGATTTTCAGATTTTTAGTTTCATCGCTGGTGTTGCTCTGTTGCCAACAGGCCTAGACAATACCCCAATGGAGTCACTTCAGGAGCACAAGAATTTCTCCTCTACTAGCGAGCCTAGACAGTACCCCGATGGAGTTACTTGCTTCACCTCTCTGTGCAGGAAGCCTTTCTTATATTTTTCCTTTATTTTATTTTTTCATTTTTTCATGTTTATACCAAGCCAAGTCAAACCGAGTTGTTTCAAATGTGGATGAGGGGTATATAAATACACAAGTAATGTAGATTTTCAAAGTTTTAGTTTCATCGTTGGTGTTCCTTGTTGCCAACAGGCTTGGACACTTCCCCGATGGAGTCACTTTAGGAACACAAGAATTTCTCCGCTATGAGCGAGCCTGGACAGTACCTCGGTGGAGTTACTTGCTTCACTTCGCTGTACAGGGAGCCTTTCTTATCTTTTTCCTTTATTTAATTTTTTAATTTTTTCATTTTTCAAAGAACTATGCATAAACACTTATTTATTTCACGAGGCAGAAGAGGGAACCCAACATATTGAGAGCATAAGAGGTTGTCCCTTTAGAGAAGGATTTTTATATATTCCTCTAGCATACTTTTTAAGGGTTTCCCCTCTCCTTACTCTACTTGACTGAGTTGACAAGGGTTAACCGAATATAGAAAACTGATTAGAGTAGGTGGTACTAGAATGCAAGCATCGTTATTTCACCATGATTTTCTCTCAAAGGAACATATTTTCCATCAGGGTATCATTGACTAAAATAAATGCAAGATGCTCATAAATATACGGAATAGACAAAAAATCGAGTGTTGATAGCTGTACAAGTTCCTCTTGGATTTGACCCTGCTTGTCTAAGAATCCAAACATAGTTTTATGTGGAAACTAACCTACTGGTGCAAAAGCAAACAAGCAAAGGAAAGAATCAATACAAATCAAAACAAAGTAAGAAAATTAAAAACAACAACAGAAAAAACACTACTCCTACTCCTATGCTAAGCAGATCATGGGCCCACTCACGTGAAGTGATAATTCCAATGCAACCACTAGCGCATTGGATGGCCCATGTAGGCGACAACATGATTGACAAGAAATATATTCTTGTCACGACTAGCCCACGTAGTTAACCGGGGGTTAGAGGGGGGGAGGTCATAGGGGGTTTGAGGGGTACCCGTAACCCCACTCTATGGGGTCCGGGGCAGTGCCATAGAAAATTTTGGTTTTGGACCCTATGTTAGGTTGGACGGACCCACCTATGGTTTTGTGCATGTTTTTCGCACATGGTTTGGGACGGGATGGTTTTCAGTCCATGGTTTTGGACGTGATGGTTTTCGGTCCATGGTATTGGATGCTTCGGCATGTATAAATATGTATTATAACATTGAAATGAGCATAATGAAAAATCAAGCTGGTAGTCCCAGTTTTGGGATTAAGGGGAAAATCTCTATGTATATGTGTTTTATGTGTTATGTCTCGCATTGTTTATTTTATGTGTTTTAGAATTCGTATGCAAGTAATTTATGTACGGGTTTAAAACCTACATCTGGTATCAGAGTTGTTTTGGCTTCAGGGGGACGCCTTTGTTGCTGAGGGGTTTCGCTCGGTCCTGTGGTAGACCTTGTTTAGTGGAAGATCTACGAGATCGATTATGTTGGTGAAAGAAGATGGCAAGTAGTGGAAAGATAGAGATCGAGAAATTTAATGGTCAAAGTTTTGAGTTGTGGAAAATCAAGATGGAGGATCTATTGGTGGATAAAGATTAGTGGATCGTGGTAGATCTGGGTACTAAACCAACGGGAGTGTCTGATAAAAAATGGAAGAAGTCGGATTGGAAGGAAAAGAGCACAATACGATTGTCTCAGATTCAGTATTGTTGAATGTATCAGGGGAAGCTACGGCGAAGGCTTTGTGGGACAAGTTAGGGACTTTGTACCAATCTAAGTCTCTGGTGAATAAACTTTTCCTACGGAAAACGTTGTACAACCTGAGGATGAAAGATGGAGACTCGCTGATAGAACATCTGAACACATTTAATATTGTGGTAAGTCAGTTATTATCTGTTGATATTAAAATTTCAGATGAAGATAAGTGCATCAGTTTGTTGTGTTCTCTACCAGATTCGTGGGGTAGTCTGGTTATTGCAATAGGTAGTAATGCAACTGCCTTGAAGTTTGATGAAATAGTCTCATCATTGCTGACGAAGGAGATGAGACAGAAAAATATGGAGATCCAGAATGGTGATGCCTTGTCTTTATGAAGACGGTCCCAGAATAGAAACAAAAATAAGTCATCGAGTGGGAGATCTAAATCTAGAGGGAGATCTAAATCTCCTAGAAAACCTGTAAAGTTGGTGTGTTGGAAATGCGGAAATGAAGGGAACTACAAAAGGGACTGTAAATCTAAAGCTCTTGATAAAGGAAAGGGATCCAACGATGCTCCTTCTGTAGAGGCGAAAACCACCTCAGATGAAGGTGGGGATGTGTACTTGGCTTCTTCAAGTACACATGTAGATCATGAGGCATGGTTGATTGACTCAGGTGCATCCTTTCACTTCACTCCCCATAGAGAGTGGTTCTGCGAGTATGAGAAATATGATGGTGGTAATGTCTTCTTGGAGGATGATAGGAAGGCTAGAATCATTGGTTGCAGAAATGTAAATTTGAAATTGCAAGGTGGAAGGGTTAGAACACTTCCGGGTGTTCTCCATATTCCTACATTGGCCAGAAATCTGATTTTTGTAAGCAAGCTAGATGATGCAGGTGTAAAAATAGTGTTCGAGAAGGATACCTGCAAAATGGTTCGGGGAGCACTAGTATTGATGTGGGGAGTTCGGATTGGAACTTTATACAAGCTGCAAGGTAGCGCCGTTATTGACAGGTGCAACAGTTCTGTGGTTCCTGAAAGTGGAGTAGGAAATATAGTGGTCTCTGGAGAGAAGACCATATTGTGGCATCAAAGGCTTGGACATATTGGAGAGAAGGGCCTTCGAATACTTCATGGTAAAGGTATGGTAGAAGGTATGAGTAATAGCTCTCTGGATTTTGATTTCTGTGAAAATTGTGTATATGGGAAGTAGAATCGGGTGAGTTTCCCCTCTGGTAGTAAGAGGGCAAAATAGATATTAGAGCTTGTGCATAGTGATGTGTTTGGACCTACGAAGGTTCCATCATTGGGTAAGTCTGTGTATTATGTATCATTTATAGATGACTTCTCAAGGAATACATGGATATATTTCCTTAAGAAGAAATCTGAAGTCTTTGACAGGTTTAAAGAATTTAAGGCTCTCGTGGAAAATCAGACAGAGAAGAAGATGAAGGTGCTGAAGACAGATAACGGTGGAGAGTTTTGCAGCAAGGAATTTGAAGAATTATGTAAGAAGTGTGGTATTGCACGGCATAATACTACTCCATATACACCTCAGCAAAATGGAGTTGCAGAAAGAATGAACAAGATGTTGATGGAAAGGGCAAGAATCATGCTCAGTGGTGCTAGGTTAGGACAAGAATTCTGGGCAGAGGAGGTGGATACTACATGTTACCTGGTCAACAAGTCACCTTCATCAGCGTTGGAGGATAAGACTCCACAAGAGCTATGGACTGGTAATAAAACCTCTCTTTCACATCTGAGGGTAATTGGATGTGATGCATATGTACATGTTCCAAAGGAGAAATGAACCGAGTTGGATAGTAATTCTGAAAAGTGCTTCTTTATTGGGTATAAAGATGGTTTAAAGGGTTGGAAGCTTTGGAACCTAGTAAAAAGGAAGGTTGTGTACAGCTGAGATGTGGTGTCTAGAGAGGTAAAAGATGTTATTAAACATGAAGTCCAACCAAAGGACCCTAAGAAGATAGAGTTTGAGCTAAATGAGGAAGAATCAAACTTTATAGTAGAGGAGGAATCAGAAGATGAAGAGCCACAAATTCCGGGTGTGAAAAGATCAGTTCGAGAAAGAAGGCAGCCAGAAAGGTATAGTCCATCTACTTTCTGTTCAAATTTTGCCTTATCTATTACTGATGATGATCCAAAAACTATGAAGGAAGCAGTAGATTCAGAGGATGACAAACTTTGGAAAGAGGCCATGGTTGATGAAATGGAATCTTTGCACAAAAATGAGGCTTGGGATCCGGTGGAATTACCAATTGGAAGGAAACTCATTGAAAACAAATGGGTGTTCAAGAAGAAGACAAATGCAGAAGGAAAAGTTGAGAAATACAAAGCTCAGTTGGTAGCAAAAGGCTATTCCCAGGTGTTGGGAATTGATTTTTGTGATATTTTTTCTCCTGTTGTCAAGGTAACTTCTATTAGATTAATTTTATCTGTTGCTATTGCTTTTTATTTTGAGGTAGAACAGATGGATGTGAAGACAACATTTCTTCATGGGCATCTGGAAGAGGAGATCTACATGAAGCAACCTGAAGGTTTTGCAATGAAGGGTAAGAAAGAACTGGTATGCAAGTTAAAGAAGTCTCTGTATGGGTTAAAACAGTCACCAAGGATGTGGTATCAGAAATTTGATACATTTATACGGGGACTTGGCTTCAACAGAAGCAAAGCAGATCACTATGTGTATTTTAAATTAATTGGTGACCATGTTATTTATCTAGTCTTGTATGTGGATGATATGTTGCTAGTTGGAAATGACAAAGAAATTATCTAGGATTTGAAGACCCATTTGTCCTCCAAATTCGACATGAAAGATCTTGGTGCTGCAAACTATATTTTGGGTTTGGAAATTAAAAGAGATCAAACGAAGAGGAAGCTCTGGTTAAACCAGAGGAAGTATGTCGAGACAATATTGCAGAGGTTTAATATGCAGGATAGTAAACCAGTGAAGGTTCCTATTCCTGTAGGTGTGAGGTTATCTACTGAACAATGTCCCAAGACACAAGAAGAGGAAGAGGACATGTCCCGTGTTCCATATGCAAGTGCAGTCGGTAGCTTGATGTATGCAATGGTCTGTACCAGACTAGACATTGCACATGCAGTGGGAGTATTGAGTAGGTTTATGTCAAAACCAGGGAAGGAGCATTGGACAGTAGTGAAGTGGGTTTTCAGGTATTTGCGTGGCACTAGTAATTATGGTTTGTGCTACCAAGGAAGACTAGGATTAGACAGAGTGTTGGATATTCGTGGCTTTATTGATGTAGACTGGGCTGGAGATCTGGATCAGAGAAGATCTACAAGTGAGTATGCGTTTAACCTATTTGGAGGTGCAGTCAGTTGGATGAGTAAGAAACAATCTGCAGTGGCACTATCAACTACAGAGGCAGAATACATGGCAGCCACTTATGCAAGTAAGGAAGTAGTTTGGTTGTAGAGATTGTGTTCAAGTATGGGGTTAGTATAGAAAGCTATAAAGATAGACTGTGACAACCAAAGTGCAATTTTCTTGGCAAAGAACCCTGCATATCATTCAAAGACAAAGCACATTGATGTTCAGTATCACTTTGTGAGGGATATGATAGAAGACAAAAAGGTGTTGCTGCTAAAGGTGGACACTTCGAAGAATACTGTACATGCATTGACAAAATATATGAGCTTTGAGAAGTTCTCTTGGTGTGGAGAAACAATGGGCATTGTAGGGCTGGATAAATGACTAAGCTCTCTCGTGGCCCCCTGTGGAAAGAGAACAACAAGTGGGAGAATGTTGGGTTGTGTTATATTCTTTCCACAACTAGCCCACGTAGTTAACCGGGGGTTAGAGGGGGGGAGGTCACAGGGGGTTTGAGGGGTACTCGTAACCCCACTCTATGGGGTCCGGGGCAACGCCGTGGAAAATTTTGGTTTTGGACCTTATGTTAGGTTGGGCGGACCCACTATGGTTTTGTGCCATTTTTTCGCACATGGTTTTGGACATGATGGTTTTCGGTCCATGGTTTTGGATGTGATGGTTTTCGGTCCATGGTTTTGGACGCAATGGTTTTCAGTCCATGGTATTGGATGCTTCGGCATGTATAAATATGTATTATAACATTGAAATGAACATAATGAAAAATCAAGCTAGTAGTCCCGGTTTTGGGATATACAGGAAAATATCTGTGTATATGTGTTTTATGTGTTATGCTCTCGCATTGTCTATTTTATGTGTTTTAGAATTTGTATGCAGGTAATTTCTGTACGGGGTTAAAACCTACATGTACAAGTTCCTCTTGGATTTGACCCTGCTTGTTTAAGAATCCAAACATAGTTTTATGTGGAAACTAACCTACTGGTGCAAAAGAAAACTAGCAAAGGAAAGAATCAATACAAATCAAAACAAAGTAAGAAAATAAAAAACAACAATAGAGAAAACACTACTCCTACTCGTATGCTAAGCAGAGCATGGGCCCACTCACGTGAAGTGATAATTCCAATGCAACCACTAGCGCATTGGATGGCCCATGTAGGCGACAACATGATTGACAAGAAATATATTCAAGCATACCAATAGACAACAAAGATAAAACAATCCAAACAAAATGGTTCGATGCTTGAATGCATCCATAGAAAAGAAAAAATTGAAAGCACATGAAAGGCATTCTGTGGATGTATCATGGTGTTCTATCACATTGCACGTGGAAGACAAGCATGTACACACCTTTGAACTTGGAAAATGAGAAAACATGAAGAAATAAGTAAACTTTAGTTTCAAAATAGTGCTTGCTATGTATGACTCCTCCAATGCATGAGCAATAGGATCGTGTAATTCTGGCGGAGGATGCGAAAACTATGAAATGGTTGGATTTTCAGTGTGAACAAGAAAGTGATGAGGATACTGGGGAGATTCAATATATTTCTGATCTGAGGTGGAACTAACCTAAAGGCTACGAGAACCTGACATAACCATCACCTCGGGCTGAAGTTCTTCGATAGTTTGGGGTGTTTCCACTTCCTTAAACAATGGATCGTCAAAGATAGGTGGCTTAGAAAGATCAACAATAGGTGAATCATAATTGTGATTGGATGAGTGAGCGAAAATATCACGATAGACAAGATCAGAAAATTCAAGATCAACAACGACATCCTCATGATTTGACAAATCGTAAAGAGGGAGTGATGGAAAACAAGATTTTTCTCCCTCTACGTTTTTGGAAATGTAAGATGAGAGATTGGGTTGATCGGGAAGATAGATTTGTCCTCTCCACAATAAAATGAAAGACTGAAATCCAAAATATTCTATGAATGATTGGAAGTGGAAACATCCGGAGATGAATTTTCACAAGAGGAATTAGAAATGGCAGAATCGCAGAGGATGTCAGGATAAAGTGGACAAGGTGCAGACAGAACAAGGGTGTCCTTCACCACAGATTCTTGTTCAGAATCCCGCACATACTCATAAAAAATGATAGTGCAGGTTGGTTTTTCAACACCAACTTCATCCAAAACTTAATCCTCATGAAAATCACATGTGGAATCTGGAATGGATGAACATAAGACACCAAAATCTAGAGGACAGAGGTTGAGAAGATGAGAACAAATGACAACCATCAAGCTTGCAGTCCAAATTTGCATAGAAATCCTGAGTAGGTGGGGTAGGAGGCAATGGTGACAGTTCAACAGGTGGATTCACAACTTCTCCCACCTTGTCTTGTAGATCTAGAGTTGTTTTATGAGAAGGGGACGACGGGCCACTTGGGACAACAACCTTGTCTGTCTCATATTTTAAAGCTCTAACACTGAGGTATCTTAGGAGAGAGTAAGAAGTTTCTAACTTGTTTAGATTCTCATAGATGTGAACAAGATATTGAAATATTCCCTCTAAAAATTTCTAGTCAACTTCATCTTTAGTGAATTCAAGATAGTAATGAAGAAAACGATCATAAAAGTGCTCAAGAGATTCATCAGGTGCTTTTCTCAATTTTAAATTTTTTTGATGAAGTGCTTTATGGTCATAAAAAAAAGCACACGATAATTCTATGATCATGGGATCGAAAGAGTGTATAGAGGTTGCAGGCAATCTGTGACACCATTACTTTGCGCGCCCTTCAAACGTGAAAGAGAACAACCCACAAGCAGTGTCATTCGAGGGGATATGATACCTGTCACAAAATCCAGAAAAGGAAATTGTGTGCCTGAACAAGGGTGGTCCATTATCACCACTGAACTTATATTTCAACAAGTAAACTATAACATCCGCTAACACATCAAATTCAACAACGTGATAAAAACATGTCGGGATTGTGATTTGGACATAAATAATGAAAGATGTGTACAAATTCAAAACAAATTTCAACAGCTCATCTTGTCATCTGGCCCTCCTTCTAGCACCAGAAATCTTGATGGTGATGGAACAACCAACATTCAGGGGATCTCCCTGATAAGAATTCCCAACTAGACCTCAAACTGTTTGGAGTAGGAGTCCCAACGGTGGGTGGTAATGTAATTCCTTGACTGCAGTAGCACGTAGAGATAAGTATGATAACTTTGGGCTGAAGAAAGTGTGTGACCTTGCAGCAAGTCAAGTGAGATGCATGGGGGTTCTAACACACAGAGGGGAAAAGGAAGTGTGCCCCTTAAAATCCTATAATAGTATGCAGTTTGGAAGGAAGACACGAGCAGAATGACATCAGAAGATAAAATGCGAAATAGTCCATAAAATAAAGTGACAGATAACCCCAACAACACATGCAAGTAGTTGATAAAAAAATGCTTAAGTTAAACAACAAACATTTCTAAAGAAACCAAAATAGTCCAACTACAATAACAGCATATGCATGAAATCATGTTGGCTATGTTACTATTATTATAAGAGAAAGTTCCATCCATACATACACCATTGGTGGCCACTAGCCCCAGTAGTGGAACATTACAATCAAGAACACCTTCTCCTCCAAAGAACTATACTCGCTCTACACTATGGAGAAGGCAAGGCTCGTCACAATACTCCCACGCTTTTTCTAAGCCTAATCCCAACCAAAAGCTTAGTTCCCAAAATCCTCTTCTATGAGTTATGAGGTTTTATTTATAACAAAGAGTGGAGTGACCCTTGACATTCCCCTTTGTAACTCTTTGACTACCCTCATGACTCTTCAACTTCTTTAAAAATAATTCATTACATAACATGATGACCTTTCACATTCCACTAATGACACTTGGAATTTCACTTACAACATATTTACAAATAATATTACATTTTCCACATGTACCCATGTGAGAAAAAATAGGCTAGAGACATCCTAACAAGACAAAACACTATGACCCTGAAGTTTGGGGAAAGACCAACTCAGAAACCTTCACTTGGTGCTTGTCGGTCACGTACGCATGCCAAGCATGGTACTGTGTAATGATGTCCGCAAATCGCTTGATGGTTTCTTTCTGATAGCAGACTCTTACCTCCATAGCATCTGAGTATATTGTCTTGGAACATGTATCTAACTCATCCTCAAGCATGTGCAACGTGTTGTTGACCTTGACGGGACCATCAATGTAATTCTGCATGTTATGTGCACTAAGCTCCAAGTCATCCCATGTGGTATCTCACCTTGGTTGTTCCATGTACCTATCGATATCTATCTGCACTTTGTTCTTATGTTTAGGCTTGGTGAGGGAACTGATTGAAGGGATCCTGTGCATTCTCACCATGACATCCAAACTCTTGTACAACCATGCATATGAGGCTTGTATGCTGGTGATGAATGGGGTGAGTTTCTCATAGTTTTGGATCAACATCCAGACCCTTACTTTCTCCAGCTCTGACTAAGGCTTCATCATCTTTGAAAAGTGAAGAGGGGCCCCTTTATGCTGCATTTTCATCTCTTATACATGGGCAATGGTAGCATGTATGTTCTTGAGAGTTTGAACAAACTCTTTGCTCTGTTCTCGTAAGCCATGCACATGGAAAATTTCTTTATGCGCGATGAAGAATCCATCATAGAGCTTTTGCATGGTAGTCTCAAGTGTTGATACTTCATCAAGTATCGCTTTCCTCATCTCTGCCATTACGGAAACTGTGCTCTGCTCTTTGAGTTGTTTTGCCTCTTTCCTAGCAGCCTATAAGTTATTTTCCATTTGTTCATTCTCAGCCAGTAGGAACTTAACATTTGAGCCTGTGTCTCCTGCATAGGCCAAGGTGGCATTGGCAAGGGAAGTTGGATGCTTTCTGACATTTGACACTATCACCCTTTCTTTCATGAATGTAGATGTAACAACCTCCTCCCACATCTACCCAAGCAACTGGCTAGCCAGGGTAAACATGCGACTAGAAGCCACTATGATAAGACTGAAACTCCTAGGTAACCTTAAGGAAATGGAGTTGATAAAACAAGACCTTACAGACCTCCCTCAGGCTCTTCGAGACCTCGAAGAGCTAATCCACCACCCCAGGTGCCCAACCACTGAGTTAACTTAACATTTCAATGAACTAAACCAAATATCACTCCCATGACAAGGCATGCATGTGACTGGAACCCTATAGTTTCTCTCACAATGCTTGCAAGGGAGATACTGCAGTCTTTTTCATCTAGCTCTATGCTAGAGACTCCGCGATTTAAGTCACTTTTTCAAGGATAATCTCCAAACCAATGCCTAGAAATTTATGAGACTTTCCAAGACAATAAATGACACCAAGGAAAACAATCTAACACAAACTTGATGAAGGGTTTGACCTAACCAATCCTAACCATGATAGAAATTTTGTCAAACACTTAGTAAATATGCAACCTACAGGTGTAAATAACATATCTGAGCATAGGTGTTTTGTACTTATCTGAGATTCACCATGAAGCATTATTTCCTTATCACTTTAACTGCTATTCCATCCATTAGTTCACAGATACATCATTCATTAATTTACAAGTAAAAACATGATGAGAGCCATACATAGTTGTTGTCATAAAACATATACATAACCAACATAATAGGGACATAAATATCAACGAAATCACAACCATAGACACCACATATTATCCACCATAATACTCATACAAATACCACAAGAAATAACCTTTAATTAATGATGAAAAATCCAAACTCGAGATGGGAGTTCCATGTTCCACCTAACTATAGAATGGCTAAGAAAAATCTCTCTTCAACCATTCACTCTCGTGCCATATTCCAAGCATGAATCTGGGATCTCATAGAACACATCAATAAAAACCCATCCAGGGCCATCCACCTCAATCCATCAAAAATGTATTTCTGCTCATGGCCAGAAATCACAAAACCATCATTAGATCATTCTATGTCCAAGCTTTCTAGGGCTCCAGAGTGTTTGTCTAACCACGGCTCCAGGACTAGTAACTCAAGCCATAAGAGAATTTGTCCAACCAAGGCTCCAGGACTAGTAACTCAACCCACCAAGGGTGCTAGAGCATTTTTTTCAGCCAAGGCTCCAGGACTAGTAACTCAACCCAAGCTGTTCTAGGGCTCCAGAGCGTTTGTCCAACCAAGGCTCCAAGACTGGTAACTAGACCCAAGCTAAGGAAACATGAGAACCAACCAAAAACATAATAATGAAAATAAACCCACAATCACCATGGCTATCTAGGAAATGGCAAGGATAGGCAATCCACTATAAATCTTGGCCATCCTCCATGCCAATGAAAGATCGCAACCAATAAACCACATGCATATGCCATGCATGCCAAAACTAGCGAAGGAAACATACATGAAACTCAGTACCTACAAGAAAATTTGATGTAGTTGTTGATCCCGATGCCCGCTTGCACTTTCCTTCTCTTCCTTTGCCTTCTTTCTCCAAAATCCAAGTACTCCACACCCTCCAATAGTGCTCCAAGAAAACTCTAAGTCTCCAAGAGTATATGTGAGAGAGAGAATAATGGGAGAGCTCCAAAATTGAACTAGAAAAAGGTTATCAAATGATCCTCATAAGCCTTTTTATGAACGAGGCCTGTATTTTCTTCATTTTCCATTATTTTCCTTCATTTTCCTACTCACATGAAACATGTGACCTTTCACCTTCCTTTTCTTCTAATTTCCATTATTTTCATAAATAAACCTACAAAAATTCCATTTTCCTTTCCAAATCCTTAGTCATTTCCTTTTCCAATTTCCTTTAACCATAATAAACCGAATCAACACCCACTAGAATGTTTCCCTTACCATTCAGCTTGGAATACATGTCCCATCATCTGTGGTCTTATATATTTTTACTTGAGTTTTTAACCAGGGCTATTAAAAAACCTTCTCCCTTGGGGGAAAACCATCATCATTGTTCAATGACACCTATAACCAACAAGACTGTTGAAAACAAAACATACTCACCATGGAGCTTTATAACACAACTTGTTGCAATTTTTACAATGACCACTGTTGAAACATGACAATCATGCAGTTTACTGTAGCTTTATAACACAACTCATTAAGGTATTTACAATCCACATATACACATACACATTTGCTTCAACTAGGAAATAACCATACTGCCTATGGAGCTTTATAAATCCAGCTCGATACAATATTTACAGCGATATACACATATACACATTTTCTCAACCAACAAATAAAAGGATATGATGCCTGCATCCACAACAAGGGAATCCAGAGGCTTGCACCTCCACCCTCAAAGTAATACCAAGATTTAACTCCTTCCTAGGAAGTCTAGAATCCACTACAAAGTCAAATTTACATTTAATTTCCAGTGTTACAATCTCGTGCCACTTGTCCTCTCAGTGAATACTTACCGGCTCATTGTTCCGGGGCGCATTCCCAATGTGCATATAACTCCATCTCGCAATGCTAATGACCAAACCAAATCCATCCGTGACCTTCCCTTCTCTGCTATACATTCCATCAGGAAATTTGGTCATTCCCTTCTGTGCAGTCACTCACCTTCTAAGTTCTGCTGGCACCTCCGTCTCGGGTAGTCCATCCCTTGGCAAGGCTTCCTCATATCATAAGATGCAAAACCATGGCATATACCTACCTCAAACAATCATATCGATCATAGCATGCTCATGGAAATTAATGGACACTATTGGGTACCAGTGTCCCACAATGGCCCTGCTCCTGAAGTTCTTTACCGACATACTGCTTCATGTTCCAATTTCTTTCACTATTGCTGCAAATTCTTGTTGTCGATTTTGGCCACTCAAGCGGGCATGTTCATGCTTCCTATATGAAACACATAATTTCCATTAGATTTAAAATAAATTGAAATAACTTCAAATCATACCTCATTGGTAGCTCGTCGAAAAGGTACTTTTTCAAGTTTGTTCGCTTCTTGTCACAAAAAGTCAAACTAATATCTTTGATCCAATCATCATGTATAACATATCACATCAGGTTAGCTTGAAACAAAACCAACATAGATCAAAATAATAAACCACACGTAACCATCATAAACTAGAATCATAGATCACATGTAATCATCATAGACCAAAATCATAAATCACATGAATAACAAAACTAAAATAAAATATTGGTACTTATCATTTAATCAATCCTCGACTTCCACGGTTGTCCTTATTTCGTACACACACTAGATCGGTTTCCACACCCATCAAACACCTAGTTCCTTTTCCTCAACTGTGGGCAGACACACATAGTGTACATACCACACATACAACCATAAAATCATACCACACCATGCAATACATGCATATACACATGACATACAACACATACACCTACACCCAGTGTACAATGCCACACAATACATCCCTGCACCCGTTGTAAAACACAACAAAACACGTATACGTACACAATGTACATCACAAGACATGCATTTGCACACAATGTGCAACACCATGAATGCATACACATACACCTGATATACAACATAACTCATACATATATACATGATGTATAACACCACACAATACATGTACATACACATGACGTACAACACAACAAAATATATGTACTACATAGAGTACAACACAATGAGTACGCATGTCATGATACCACAACTACACAATCCACATACATAGTACCGCATGTACACAACACAACATGTATGACACACGCACAATAACACATGTACACCAGTATCATATGTACAACACGTACACAATACTACCTGTACAAAGCACCACCTGTAGAACGTGTGCTTAGAATCACATGTACACGACACTACTTGCACAACGTGTACACAATGCCACATGTACATTGTACCACTGTTGGGTCTCCAAAATGTCTTCAAAATGACATCTGCTTTCATCTTTATCACCACCGTTTCACTCACATGTCGCAACTATATAACCTTTCATTATCCACCATTTTCATAAATATATGGGTTAGGATCCTTATTTGCCAAAGTTATTTATTTTATGTGTTTAAAGTGAATTTATGATTAAAAACTAGGAAATTAACATGGTTTCATGTATATATATATGTGGCTTGAGTCTCATGACATGTGTAGGTCATTTGGAAGCTTCCAAGGCACCCTTATGTAGCCTCCAATTCTCAAATTCGAATTCCCTTCAAAGGAGATTTGGATAAAGGTCAAAGAAGGATATGTGTCATATCTGGATTCTAACTCTATGAGGTGTCTCATCATTTCTTATTTGGATTAGAACTCTATGAGACACTTAGGGGATATGTGTCTCATTATGAGCTATTTGGTTGTAACTATATGAGATTTTAGTGGATCCTCATTAAATAGGGTAGCTTCTTATGTTTTTGTATAAATAGGAGAGCCTTCTCTTTTGAAAGACATGTGTAAAGTTGGAGAAATGCTCATGTTTTTAATAGAGAATTTGGAGCTTATACTTGGAGATTTGAAGATTTACTTTTTCTTGCATATGGAGCTTCTTCACTTGCCATCCTCATACACCATTGGAATGGCCATCTAATGATTGTGAGACTTAATTGCTTTTATAGATTAAAGATTATTGCATTTCTTAGTATTAGTTTTAGAATGACTGCGCAATCTTTTCTTTTCTAGAAACATTTCAACAGGGAAGATTTATGTATTTTCTAATTGGATTAAGTTTGAGGCAAGGGCTCATAGTTATTTAGTTTCCTTTCATGTTCTGTTATTTACTTTCTTATATTAAACCATCAATTCATTGTATAATTGAATAAAAGATCAAGCCAAGAAGGTGACTTCAAATCGGGTGATTGAATATTCAACCTATGGAATCATTGAGCTTTACTTTTTTGTGCTTTTATATTTGCTTTTAAGATCCTAATTTAATTAAGAAAAACTTGGAGAGCTCTGCAACAAACCCTAGTGGCCAGGCAACCATGAGGTAGGCGGCGGGGAGAAACCAAGACAGACAATGGTGCAGAAACTTGAGCGTAACAGCAAAAGACAAGCGTGGAAACTGAGAGTAACAGTAATGAGAGAAGAGGTCAGGAGGGGAGAGATCCCGTCCTACCGAGACACAATGGTAGGCAAAGGAAAAAATAGTCATTTGGCAGCAGGAAAGCAGAACACAGGCCCTGTCCTAGGGGCAACTTGGTAGGTAAGCAGAAGGGGCAAATGTCTACCATGTGTGGTGGAGAAACCAAGGTTTGTAATCCTGCCAAACAAAGTGGAAAGGTACAAAAACTACATGGAAGATCACAACATGATCTACAAGTTCGTTGGAGTTTGGCCGTCAGAAAAAGACCTCACCAGATGGATTCAGCAAAAATGGCAGCCCCTAGGACACATCGAGCTAAAGCTAGGAGCTAAAGGCTTCTTTACGGTAATCTTCTCAAACCTGCAAGACAAAGAAAGAGTGTTTGAGAATGGCCCTTATTTTTATTATAACACTGGTTTATTCATTAGATATTGGGAAGAATGCTATAACCCCGATAAGGAAAAAATTTTAGCAGCACCGGTATGGGTTAGATTATTTGGCTTACCAATGGACTTTTGGGACCCAGAAATTCTGGAAGGGATAGGAAAAACGATAGGGATTTTTGTGGAAACAGCAGAAACTACAAAGAAAGGAAGATATACTTCATATGCTAGGATATGTGTATACATGAATATCGTTAACCCGATCCCTGATACAGTAGAGTTAGAGTACCATGAAGAGGTTTGGCAGCAAACCCTGGACTATGAACATATACCCTTTAGATGCTGTAGATGTCATGAATATGGAAACCTAGTTAAAGAGTGCCCCTTAACAATGGAAGAAGAAGAGAGGAAAAGTAAGTAGCAAAAAAAAAAAAAAAAAAAAAAAAACAGACCAGGAGGGATTCCAGGAGGTGAAGAGTAGAAGAAGACCACCAAAAGGAAACTCTAATGAAGGTAAAAAGGAACAGAAAACACACCAGGCAAATCAAACAGATTTGAAATCCTCCAAGAAGAAGGGGATGATGAGGATCAAACCATGGAATACCAGGAAGACAAAGAGAAAGAAAGTAGCTCAAGTAGTGAAAGGACCCACACCAAGAGAAAAGCACAGAGTGATATCCCAGAAAAAGGAAAAGAACAGGAAGAACAGATAGAAAATATGGTGACAGAAATGGAGATAAATAGGGGGGAAGACCTAAGCATAGAAGAAGAAGTCCTGAGAAAGTTATTAAATGAATGGAAAAATCTAGATGAGCGATTTATCCCCGAGGATGAAAAAAGACTGTATGCGGAAACATTTCAGAAATATCAAGCCAAACATGGAAAACGCAAAACAGAGATGGAAGAACATCAAGAGATTCAAAAGGACAGTCGAACAGACCACCAAGGAAAATTAAAAGGAGGGAAAAAACAAGGCCAAAAAAACATTAAGGATTCCATCCATCTCATGGGGGAAATGTTAGTAAACACAGGGAGAATAGTTTCGCTTTCGGCGGTGTTCCAAAACCTCAATAAAACCCTCGAATGATTATTACATCTTGGAATATAAGAGCTATGAATAGTAAAGGGAAGCAGAGACACCTTGCGGAATGGCTGAGAAAAGACAAACCCCAGATTATGCTGATCCAGGAAACCAAAATCTCCGGCCAGAAGATGGAGGAAATCCTAAATAAAATTAAACCTAAATATGAGCAAGTAACCCTAGATACTAAAGGAAGTGCGGGAGGGATTGCAGTCATCTGCAATCCATCAGAAGTCATAACAGACTGGTGGATAGGACTACCCAGAATCCTTAAAGGAAAATTTAGACTCATAGGGCAAAGCAAATGGTTTCTAGTTTCAGCAGTCTATGGAACCCACACCCCAGTAGATTGAGGTAGCTTCCTCACTCATATGCAAAAACTTGGGAATATGCACCAGGAACAGATGTGGATCATTGTAGGAGATTCCAATATGACAACTTCCAAAGAAGAGAAGAAAGGAGGAATACAGAGAGAGGACCCGGAGATGGAGAGATTCAGAGACTTGCAAATGGAATTAAGGTTGGTGGACATTCCAACTATAAATGGAAAATTTACTTGGAACAATAGAAGAGGAGGGAACAGACAAATAGCATCAAGGCTGGACAGATTTCTAGCCTCTAAACAACTCATAGGAAAGGATATCTTCTATGAAGCTTCCATTCTTCCGTCTATAGGGTCAGACCACTGGCCTATTAAACTGGAGATTGCAATGAATCCTCAGAACAAAAACAGGCCATTCTGGTTCGAGGCCTTCTGGCTAAGAGATCCAACTTTCATAGACAAAATGAAAACTTGGTGGCAGGAGAGTAAAAACGACATGGAAGGTAGAAACAAAATGCATACGTTCCAAATTAGACTAAAGGACCTAAAAGGAAAAATAAAGAAATGGAACCGAGAGGAATTTGGTAACATTCAAAAAGAAAAAGAAATACTACAAGCAAGAATGGAGAGAATCTAACAACAAATCATAGAGGAAGGAAGAAATGCGGAGCTAGTAGAGGCGGAAGGGAGGGTGATTACCCAAATCGAGGAAAGAAGAAAGCAAGAAGAAATTTTATGGAAACAAAAATCAAGAGTCCAATGGCTGAAAGAAGGGGAGAAAAATACAAAATTCTTTCATAAAGAAATGTTGAACCATAGACAACATAATAGAATCTTTTCTCTCAAAGACAGTCAAGGGAACAAGATACTTCAACAAAAAGAAATGGAGAAGTTACTGGTAGACTACTTCAAAGGGATCCTGACTGAACCTAATATATGAAGGGAGGAGGACATAACTAATGTTTGCCAATATATCCCCAAAAAAGTGACCAGAGATCAAAATCTGGCCCTACTTAGGGTGATCACAAAAGAAGAAGTGGAGGAAGTAGTAAAAAAAATGGCGAAGAACAAGGCCCCGGGGCCTGACGGATTTACTATAGAATTCTACCAAGCCTCCTGGAGCTTCATGAGCCAGGACCTCGTGGAACTAGTGGAAGAATCAAGATGCACGAAGCGCATGCACCCAGCCCTAAATGCCACCTTCCTTGCTCTGATTCCAAAAACGGAGAACTCAGAAGAACCCCAGGGCTTCAGACCAATAGCTCTATGTAATGTAGTATACAAAATATTGGCTACAATAATGGTAAATAGACTAAAACCAATCCTGCCTGACCTCATAGCTCAGGAGCAAACTGGATTTGTTAAAGGAAGACAAATAACGGATGGTATAGTAATTGCTCAAGAGGTAATACACTCATTGAAAAATTCCAAAAACAAAGGTATGTTGATAAAATTGGATCTAGCGAAGGCTTATGATCGTCTTAGTTGGGAATACTTGGGGGGTATCCTAAAGGCTTATGGCTTTGACAAGAGATGGGTGAAGTGGATAATGTCAATGGTTAATACCCTAGTGATGTCGGTCCTGCTAAATGGATCCCCATTAGAAGCTTTTAACCCTACGAGAAGTCTCAGATAGGGAGATCCCCTCTCCCCATTCTCATTCACTCTAGTAGCAGAAGGTTTGGCCTAGCTGGTGAAAGCGTGTCTGGCAAATGAACAAATAAAGGGATTGTACATTTGGGGGAACGAAATTCCTATAACACATTAGCAATTCGTAGATGATGTCATGCTCTACGGACAAGCTACTCTCAAGGAAGCCAAACAGATTCTAAAAATTCTCTCAGATTTTACAAAAGCCTTAGGGATAGAGATTAATAATGATAAATCAGAAATCTTGTTTTTTAACATCTAGGTAGCATCCCAAAGATTCTTGGCAAGAACAATGGGATTTCGATTAGGAAGTTTTCCAGCTAAGTATCTCGGCATCATGCTTAATGAGCATCAGTACAGAGTAGAAAATTGGGGACCTCTTATAGGCAAGATACGAAAGAAGATAGATAATTGGACATTCCGGGCTCTGAATACCCCTAGCCAGATAATCCTATTAAAAGCAGTCTTGCAATCAATCCCAATATATCAGATGTCTAGCCAAGCCGTCCCTAAATCTATCTGTCAAAAACTAGTAGCCATGTTTAAGAAATTTTTATGGCAAGGAACAAGTAAAACACAAAAATGGGCATTGCTCTCTTGGGAATGGCTCAGAAAACCAATCAAAGATGGAGGATTAGGTCTGTGTGACCCTAACACCCTCAACCAAGTGATGGGAGAAAAATTGTGGTGCTGGTGGACACAGGGAGGGCAGGAGTTGTGGAAGAAAATATGGTAGAAGAAATCTGAGGAAGTAGAGATGCCAGAAGACAGGATGAGAAGCCAAACAGAGGAAAAATGATCAGCAATATGGAACTTGGCTAGAACCAATAAAGATCTAATAAGAGATTACAGCTTTTGGGAAGTAAGAGAGGGGGACACTGCCAAGTTCTGGGAGGAATCCTGGCAACAACGAGAAAAGCTTCTCCATAAAGAAGCCCTCCAAGAAATCCATGAATTTACCTCCCGAACAGAAGGGGAATTGGTTGGAAACTTCTGGAAGCCAAGTATAGGGGAATACTGGCGAAATTGGAAGCAAAAGGATGACTGGGTAGAAGCCCCAGAGATAGCAAGTTGGGAAACTTACAACAAAGAAATGGCATCCAGGAAAGTTGCAGTTAAAATAGGGAAGGACATACTCCGATGGGGAACTCGAATAAAAGGAACGTTCTCTATAGCGGAAGGTTATCATTTAAAGGCAGGGCACAATCGACCGACAGAATAAAAAAAATGGAAAAACATCTGGAAAATTAAGACTTGGCCTAAAGTAGCTTTCTTTCTCTGGATTTTACATCATGGTCGTGCACTAACCTGGGATCAAATACAGAAGAAAGGCATGCAGGGACCCTCGCGATGTGCACTATGCCAAGAACAGGAGGAGACGATGGAGCACCTAACCAACAGCTGCATCGTCAGCTGCAACCTGTGGAGAAATCACCAGCAAATGTTTGAAAACAGTCATAGAAACTACCATAATATAAAAAATACTTTGGAAAATTGGCCAAGAAAACCTTACCAGAACCAGATCCTAAACCGCGCGTGGATGCTGTCCATAGGTCTCATGCTTTGGAACATCTGGAAGGAAAGAAACAACGTGATATTCAACGAAGTAAGGAGAACCTCAGTCGAAATATGGAAGCAAACAACACAAAATATCAGAGAAACTATTTTAGCAGAACGATGGAATGATGAAGACTGGAAGATCAACCAAACAGAGGAGAGAATCTTGCAACGCCTACAATTAAAGCAGAGCATGACAGACAGAACAAAAAGTAAACCTCAAACCAGAGAGGTTGAGGAGATTAGCACTTACAGGCATCCACCCCAAGGCTTTGTCAAGCTAAACTTTGACGGGGTAGTAAAAGGTAATCCCGGAGCAACAAGAATAGGGGGGTTATTTAGGAATGATGGAGGAACCACTCTGAGAGTTTACACGATGGATTGTGGAGAACCAACGAACAATGAAGCAGAGTTACACGCACTAAAACGAGGACTCGCAATTGCCATCCGGGAAAGGTCCCAGAATCTTCAGATTGAAGGCGATTCGAAGCTGGTAGTTGACATGGTAAAATGACTACAAAACAATACACCAGTGGAAAATATTAGCAGGAGCTGGAGAACATCATGGCTGACTAGTGAAATAGGGAAATTGATAAACAGAGGAAACTATATTATCCCCACACATGTAAAGCAAGAAGGAAATAGACTGGAAAACTGGCTGGCTGATTGGGGGAGTGGAAACAGTGGAAGGTTGATGGATCTCGGAGGAATAGAGCTCCCTCACCCGGAGGAGAAGGTGCAGCTGCAGAAACTCCTAGAAGTCGATAACAATGGCAATAGAGATCCAGAAAGGAATGTTCAGGAAAAGGTAGCAAGTGGCAGAAGTGGGGAAAGGACACAACCGGCGATGACAGATAGGACACACGAGCGAAATGAAAGGAGTAAATGGAAAAAGGGGCAACTGACGGAGCAGGGCAGGGATGGATCGCATCCCGAGATGCCAGCAGAGGGGCAATCAAGGAATGAGATGGTTGAGGGCAGGTGTGAGGCTGGGCAGAGGGTTAGAGAAGGGATGGCAAGTGGCAGCAAAAGGGTAGATAGTACACGGCAAGAGCAGCTGGGAGGATGTAGGGAGTGATGTGGAGTAAAGGCGGACAGAATGGTCGAGGCACATCCCAAGATGAGGACTCCAGAAAGAGTGTTGGTAAAGAAACAGGACAGGTGGAGGTCAGAAGGGATAGAAGGAAAGGAATAACCCCAAGAGGGCCTGAGGTGGCAATAGCTACTTGCATGCAGCAGAGAACGAAGCCGGTTGGAATGAAGAAAGGTGGTAGACGGGAGCAATGAACAGACAAAGGAGACGACAACGATAGGGTAAGGTGGTATGTAGTCTCAACCTCTTACTTGGTCTTTTATGCTGTAGCTAGAAGTAGGAGTCTAGGCAACATTCCTGAGAGGACCATGAAGCTCAGATCAGGAGGTAGACATAGCCAGTATGTAGGAGCCCTCAGACCCGGGTAGCAGTGTCCACCTCTGACCAGAGGAGCAGGCCAGAAAGCCCTGGCTCTGAGGAAAACTACTGGTCATCTGGGGAAAAATACCAATGGTCTCCTGAGGAAAGGAAAGACCAAATCCAGGAATGTTATCAGAGTGGGGAAGGAAGGAACCTTAGGAAGGAGAGGTACCCCTGTAAGTAGCTGGACCCAAGTATCAAGAAAATTTATAGAAAAGGCCAGAGGAAGAATGGGTAGGAAATCCCTGAAAAAAGGAGAGAAAGCCACCTCCTTCGACAGTCGGGGAGAAGAGACAACCTGTACAGGCCCTCAGAAAGCCAGAAACATGGGAAACAAGGGGTACCCTTAGCCATGTTGAGTGGAGAAAATGAAATGGGCTGTTTCAAAGGCCGGCCCTCGGTGCGGGATGCACCTTTACACCCTTATCCTACCCTGGGAAACCAGAATCCTGGCAAGGAAAGGATGGTAAGTAATTGGATCAAAAATCAAATTCTAAACTGTGTTACTGACTTATGTTATCATGTCTTGATAGGTAAGAAACATTCAGTAAAGTGCAGCGTTCAGTCCAGAAAGAAAATGGCCCCGAGGAAAGCGAAACGTGTACCAAAACAGGAAGAGGGTACCAACAAAACTATGAAAAGGAGAGGTAGGAAATCTGAGGCAGAGCACATGATGAGCATTATAGATGCGTACATGGCAGGGAACCCACCTGAAATCAGGGAGCAGATAGCTGGCTGGGAGAGAGAGCTGAGATCTATCAGCATGAACCAGGAGGTCCCCAGGGGAGAATGGGAGCCCATGGTGCCAGACCCTGGCAACTCGCGGAGCCGCAATTCCCTCTTCAACAAAACTCTACAACAATATTGGATAATGAAGCATGTGGTAGCCAGAGCCATGAACCTGAATCAGGCTGCCCGCGAAGAAGAAGAAGCAGAAATGCAGCAGCGGAACGAACAACAATGGAACCAGAACTAGGAAGAAATGGAAAACATCAAGTCTGTGCTCCTCAAGGAAATTGCAGCAGTACAAATTCAGGCCTCTCGCAACAACCTCATCTTGGGGAGAATTGAACAGATGCTGAGAGACCTGAAATGGACAATGGAGCAGAGAAGTGAGATCCCTGGATCAAGCGCCAAGGCGCCTGCCCCTATAATTTCCTCGGATGAGGATTGATGCAGTATGTTAAGTCTGTTAGTGCTTTCTTTTTGTGATAAACTGGAATATGATGTATTACCTTAAAATAAAAGATAGGATAATGAGTAGAGCTCGTAAGAACAGACATGCTAGATACATAGAGATGAACATTTTCAAATTTTGGGCTGGTTTTAATGCAGACAGGTGGTTACCTGGTTTCCTCCGGGCATGTTAATCACCTGGGACAGATGCAGACAGGTGGTTACCTGGTTTCCTCTGGGAAGGTTAACCACCTGGGACAGAGGATAGATGAAAATTTTTATTTTGAAATATAGACAGCAGCTCCGCCAAAGTTAACAAAAAAAAAAAAAAAGATCCTCATTTAATTGCATTAACTGATATTCCTAAAGATCATTCTAAGAAATTGATTTAATCATAGTTCAAGATTGAATGGTTGAATATTTGATATATGCAATTAATGAGTTATTTTCTGCACACTTTACTTGCTTTTATAGGACATTAGAAGTTAAAGTATAAATAGTTGCTTACACATCATCTCAAGAAGGTAACACTTTATAATTGAATGCTGGAGTAACTAAGCATACATTAGTTGTTTTTGATTTCACAGGTTAGTTGAATTTCATTTTCATTATTTGATTTCATAGACTAGATGAATTGGTTTTTGTTATTTTGATTGATCTAAACTGAAAGACAATTTCTAGCACATACAGTGCATGCATGTTTCACAAGTTTACGAAACCCCCGGGTTGACAAATTAAATGGCAAGCAATCACTTTGCCCCAACATTTTGGCGCCGTTGCCGAGGAAGTGTGCATAGGAACTAACTTCCAGTTTAGAGTGTATTTTATTTGATTTTGTTTTTACTAACCATTTATGGACAAAAGATCTAGAATGCAGCCCAAAGACTACATTGAGGAATGGTATCAAGAAGCGGTTACGCCACAATATTCATCAATTCTTCAAGAGATCTTTGCAGCAAATCAAAAGGTCAAGTCGATTTCACATATCCTTACAAACAATCAGGTACATTTTTCAAGTTGGGATATGAGCATTTCAAAAATTCTAATCCGTAAATGGCTTCATTGGAAGCATGAATATACTTAAAAAATTAAAAAAAAAATGGTTTTTAGATAGATAGGAAAAATTAAAATAAATATTTATAGTTTTTAGGATAAATTTGATGTTTTATGGTGCAGTAAGAACCACCCATCTACTAACCCTTTGTAGGAAAAATTTGCAATAAAACAAATAGTTGAGAACAAGGAGTGCAAGTGAAGATCACGAATGATAATTTAAGGTATGAGATCAAGCCTTTTCATTTTTTTTGCAAAATTTACAGAAGAATCGATTGATAAAATCTTGACTATGCTAACAAAATAAATCTCTCAAGTATGCTCTCCTTCTGCACTCCGTGTGACCTGGAGAATCAGAAAAAGAAATTGTTTTGTTAGTATATCATAAAAATTATTTAGCTACAGAATGCAATTCTGCAGCTAATTTTTGTTTTCATGATTTGATTTAATTCAATTTGATTTTTCAGTAAACTTAATAAAAATAAAGAAAAAAAATCAAAGGCATTTCCTTTATTAATAACTTGTTTTGTTTTAAATAAAATATATATGTATATATTTTTAATCTAAAAAACAAATGTAACATATATAATTTAAAAGAAAACAAAACATAAAAAAATTGATAAAATAGTCAATGCAATGGCCCATGGCCTTTGAATAACTTTGATCTCTACAGAGATATCAGTCTTTAGAATGGCTACCTCTATCCTCAGTATAGATAGTGAAGCCGCGAATACTGAGATTTACCAAGAGGGACGAGAAGCTAAGCTTCATGTTGAGCGTCAAAGCCAAGGCTCTGAATTTCAACTGGGGGAATCAATCAGAACTCATGGGTTGTTGTTTTGGTGTGATGGACAACACATTGTACAAAGCCCAATTTTATTCACCGTAGAAAATAGTCCATCGAAGTTTCCTACCTCTATGTACTTGCAGGAATAATATTGATCTGGCCGGCCGAAGGGGTGTAATGAATTTTCTCCATAGCATATGATGGGTGCGGTATCTTAACCTCCATGGCTCGGAGTGTCTTGACCTACACATTCCACATAGCATATTGGATCACCATTGCCAGAAAACGCAAAACTTAAAAACGTCAATTTTAAAATGCAATTTTTGGCAAAAAGAAAATGAATTTCGGAAAACTGAGTCATGGGTTTTTCTTAGGATAGGCCGAGTTAAATAACCCAGAAACAATTTCCTCAATTTCGCAACTGTTTGAGAGAAATCTGAGATTCTTCGGGACACTGTTTCACTGACTGCGTGAGAAAAAACGGATTTAGAATTTAATGCACAGATAGAAGTTGCGGCCATGCAGAAAGGATCAAATCCGATTTTGGATGCTATGGTTGTTTGAGAAATCAAGATTGTGATTTTCTGTCACTGATATCCATGGATTTGTTGTCACATAAGAAAAATGTGTAAAAAGGAGCGACAAAGGAGGTTTGGGTATTTTCCTTGACATTGCGCTGAGGAAGCTGCTTGACGATGGTTGAATAGTCTGGATTCCATTTGGCTCTTTGAGAAGGCTGTGGAACTAAATAAAAGAAGAGCATAGGCACCGTGAATAGAACATAGCATTGAGCTTGATTAGTAGTTTGTTAAAACAAAAGATGGAGATAAAGCCTAATGTTTCGCTGGGAAAGTATGAAATAACCACGTTATTATTTTTCATATATGGAAACGTTATATATATATATATATATATATATATATATATATATATATATATATATATATATATGTGGCAAATTTTGTTTTTTTTTATTACGTTGTTTTTTTTAATGATTATATGTTTGTAGTGTTTTGTTATATGTTATGATTTGTTATGTGTTTTAATGTTTTATTATGTTGTTTTTTTTTTATTAACATTTGTACATACAATGCTTGTAATGTTTGATTTTTGTTATGTTTTGTTATATTTTGTATTAATGGAATATAATGTTTGTGTATATATTTTAAGTTTGTACATCTGTTTTTTTTTTTTTTTTTCCAATACATATGTTATGTTTTGTGATCAGTATGTTTAATGTTCTATTTTTCTTTTTCATTTTTTTTTTTAATTTTGTAAATATTTCATTATTTTTTTTTTAAAGAAAATTTCCATACAAAAAATTGTCATAAAATTTTTGACGTGAAAATTCATTTCATGACTGGAGCAAATTGAGAAAAGAGTTGTTGTGATGGTCCACTCAAACACACTTGTTGAAGCAAGAAAAAAAAATTGCTAATTTTTCTGAAAGAGGCATTGCAAATATCACTGGATTTTGGCTCCAGTAAACCACAACATTGTTTCTTTCTCTTTGAATTCATTTTTGGTTATTTACTGACTTGGGTTGTTTGTTCAAGATTTTAGCTACAGAACCTGTGCACATTCTACAACTAAACAGCGATTCTGCAATGAATCAACAATTCTGCAGCGGTACAACAATTCTGCAGCTAATCAACAATTCTGCAGCTGGAAAACAATTCTACAACTATGCATTTAACTAAATGATTTATTTGTCAAAAAATGCATTCTAACCAGAAATTCATGATCAACATGCCATTTCATATGTTTACATCATCTTTCACTATAGCATCATGTTCCCATGCCACATTTTACATGACAATTTTCACTCCATAAAAAATTCAAAACAATCTAACTTTCTCATACGACATCGAAATTCGATGATTTAAGAATTGTTGGAAATATCTCGACGAGATATACAAAATGAGGAAGCTATTGTCAGATTTTGAAATAGTAAATAATAAAGAAATTGCTGAAAAGAAACAACACGTAACTTGAGGCACTACTTTTGACACAGGTATAAACTCTCTTGGTTTTCTTTCATGAACTTGTTTAATAGTACCGATTCTTATTTTTTTTTTAATGTAAATGTCATTAATAGAGAAATTGATCACCTCTCTATTTTGATAACTTTACAATTCATTGGAGAAGAAGTACTAGTTTTTTGCAGGTTCCAGGAGGAAGAATAGATGACCATAAGAAAATAGTGTCTCTCAAAGACCACATCTATTTCACAAGAAAACGATTAGGGTGGCATCAAAGATGAAACATCAATGCATGAGCACATGCTAATGCATATCAGATCCAACAATTGCAAGCCTTTCAGATGCCATTGTTTCCATTGCATCCACACTCCTTCAGTCAATAAAACCTTCATCTCATTTCCTTTGCAGTCACATTGCATTTCACTTAGTCTGTCAATAAAATTCTCATCTCATTTTCCTTCACTACTCATTTTTATTCATAGAAACTATATTTTCCTGCCTTGCTTTTACTAACTCATAACCCATTTTCATAAAGACATTCAGCTTGCTTACACGCTGATTTGTCCTTTTACTTTCTATTCACTTGTCATTTTCCTTTCCATTAAATAAACCTTGATCCACTACAAAATTTCCCATTCATAGTCCTTCAAAATCATTGTTTCATGCTCACGTTAAATGATGGAGGATATCTTAAGGCCTTCTTTCTAACATGCCTTAGCATATCAACATTGACACATTATCTAGGTTCAGCGCTAGAGTCCTCATTAGTACCTTGAGGCTTGTATGCCTTAATGACAGGCTCTCTCGCCAACAATCATGGGAATACATCAATGTCCCTTGATCGTTGGATCTTGCAAGTGGCTCGACATCAGCTCATTTATTCGCCCTTCGCAAGATGTACTTAGGTACCTTGGCACTCGTTGACATTAATGGTGAGTTTGCCTCACATTGGTTAAGGACATTCATTAATGGTCGATAATCCAATGACCTCTCTTCATGCTTGACATAGACACATATATTCACATAAATAGAGTTGTACCATCGGTTTTATAGTGATTGAAGACTATATCATTTCAGCATTTTGTAGTAGATACAACAGATTTAGCAGCAGAAATAAAGAATCCACTTCACAACCTCATCCACCATTTATGCAACCAAGAAGCAGATGAATTCTACATTTCATTCCATGATCCAGAAGTAGCCACACTCTTCAATTTCCATAACTCATGCACATTGAAGGTAAGTGAAGGTATGTGGTTTTCTAATTTTTAGTCATGCAATTCCTTAAAATACTAAAATTGTAACTTTGGGAAATTCCTCACTTCCTCTTTCACATTGTCATATCTTTAGTTGGGGGGAAGGGACATCATTTCATATTCATATATCATACACCATCACACATTTTCATTTCATCCTAACATACTTGTCCTAATCAATTATGATTGCATTATGGTTCAAAAAGTTATATGATTTGCAAATAATTTCTAAATCAAGAGCACACTATATGGTTGATTTTAAAGATGCATAGTTGAATATGTTTAATGAATCTTGTTGCAACAAAAGGAAACAAGGTATTGAAACACAAGAACCAATACCAATTAGAATTTGGTTGAAACACAAGAACCAACCAAACATGTTGCAATTCAATGTATGACAAGGAATACTTTGCAAAAATAAATAAAATTGTCAAATGAAAAGTTTAAGGACATATGATATAAGCCAAGCTCATTCAAAAGCAAAGATTTTGCAAGCAAATCAAAGGAATTAATGCAATATTTGCATGAGGACATGCAATTACTCTAGTTGGGGGGTATGTTGGGCCTCCAAAATGTCTTCAAAATGACATCCACTTTCACCTTTATCGCCACCATTTCACTCACATGTCACAGCTCCATAACCTTTCATTAGCCACCATTTTCATAAATATATGGGTTAGGATCCTTATTTACCAAAGTTATTTATTTTATGTGTTTAAAGAGAATTTATGATTAAAAACTAGGAAATTAACATGGCTTCATGTATCTATATATGTGGCTTGAGTCTCATGACATGTGTAAGTCATTTGGAAGCTTCCAAGGCACCCTTATGTCGCCTCCAATGCTCAAATTCGAATTCCCTTCAAAGGAGACTTGGATAAAGGTCAAAGAAGGATATGTGTCATATTTGGATTGTAACTCTGAGGTGTCTCATTATTTCTTATTTGGATTAGAACTCTATGAGACACTTAGGAGATATGTGTCTCATTCTGAGCTATGTTGTTGTAACCATATGAGATTTTAGTGGATCCCCATTAAATAAGGTAGCTTCTTATGTTTTTGTATAAAGAGGAGAGACTTCTCTTTTGAAAGGCATGTGTAAAGTTGGAGAAATGCTCATGTTTTTAATAGATAATTTGGAGCTTATACTTGGAGATTTGAAGATTTATTTTTGCTTGCATATGGAGCTTCTTCATTTGCCATCCTCATACACCATTGGAATGACCATTTAATGATTGTGAGATTTAATTGCTTTTATAGATTAAAGTTTATTTTCTTTCTTAGTATTAATTTTAGAATGACTGTGTAATCTTTGCTTTTCTAAAAACATTTCAGTAAAGAAGATTTATGTATTTTCTAATTGGATTAAGTTTGAGGCAAGGGCTCATAGTTATTTAGTTTCCTTTCATGTTCTTTTATTTACTTTTTTAGATTAAACCATCAATTCATTGTGTCATTGAATAAAGGATCAAGCCAAGAAAGTGACTTCAAATTGGGTGATTGAATGTTCAACCTATGCAATCATTGAGCTTTACTTTTTCGTTCTTTTATATTTGCTTTTAAGATCCTCATTTAATTGCATTAACTAATATTCCTAAAGATCATTCTAAGAAATTGATTTAATCATATTTGAAGATTGAATGGTTGAATATTTGACACATACAATTACTAAGTTATTTTTTTCACACTTTACTTGCTTTTCTAGGACATTAGAAGTTAAAGTATAAATAGTTTCTTACACATCATATCAAGAAGATAACACTTCATAATTGAATGTTGGATTAACTAAGCATACATTAGTTGTTTTTTACTTCACAGGTTAGTTGAATTTCATTTTCATTACTTGATTTCATAGATCAGATGAATTGGTTTTCATTATTTTTGTAGTTAGATTAATCTAAACTGAAAGACAATTTCTAGCATATACAGTGCACGCATGCTTCATAAGTTTATGAAACCCCTGGGTTGACAAATCAAATGATAAAAAATCACTTTGCCCCAACAACCACCTATACAACATGTACACAATACCACATGTATACAGTACCACATGAACGACATGTAGATGAAAACACATGTACACATTGCCACATGCAAAACATGTACATAACACCACTTGCCTACAACGCCACTTGTACCACATATACATGACACCACATGCTAATAGTACCACTTGTACAATCATGCACACAACACCATATGTACAACATGCACACAATTCTATATGTACATAACACTGCATATACAACAGGTACATAGCACCATACACAAAACTACATATCCAACATGCACAGAACACCATATGCACACAACACCGCATATCCATGATGTACATAGTACCGTCTATACCCAATACTGCATATGCAACATTCACACAACAATATCTGTACCACCTTGTACATAACATTTCATAAACAACATGTACAGGCACTATATATACACAACACTACATGTGCACAACATCATAGATGAAACATGTACAACATACACAACATATGCACAATAATAGTACCACACATCTAAAACCATACTGTCTTCACCATGAAACTGTGCTTCTAGTGCCTTAGCCATGCTTATTCAGCATGTCGCAAACCACATTGCTTTCATTTTGCTGGTGTTCCTCAGGTTACCTATCCACAGAAGAGACATAATATCAACTCATAACCACATGCTACTACCTCATATATTTGTCATGACTACTCTTCCTAGTTGATTCCCATAAGACTAGGAACCTCATCATGCCATTCACTTGCTTAAGCAATCATTCCTCCACAAGAATGATCCATGGCAACCCTGTCGGGAAATGAAATAGATGCATAGATACATACATATCTATAAAAATAAGCATAAACAATCATGATCCTGTTATACAACGACATAAATACATGCATACATACAAACATGTATACATATATAAACATCATCATAATCATGATCACGACATAATTACTAGATAGCGTAAGGTCTAGGTTAAGAGAACTTCCTTTATTCATGCACAACATGCACAACATTGAGAACCACATTTACCAACTTAGTCAAGACATTCGACACCTCAAGTCCATTTAATTTACCTTTTTTGGTTACCTTCCTCATGTCTGTACTACCACCATCCATTTACCACAATAGACCTAGCGAGTCCAATCGACTGTTATAGTCTTACCTTCTGCACCGCTTGCTCCTACAATGATCTTTATCCGTTTCTTACATTACTTGTTTGGTACCACACATGTCTCCTCGAGCTCCATTAACTTTCCTCTTTCCCAACCAATTCCCAATGCTCAACACATAAAAGGAAAGCCAAGAAACAAACAAGAAGAAAATCATGAAAACCAATAACAACAATACGACACCACAACCAAAGTGGCAAGGCCTTACAAGAGACATAAGAAAACCACAAATAAAACAAATCACTAAAATACCAAAAGCACAAAACTAACAACAGACACCATGACTCAATCCCCATGGTTCCTAGGGAAGACTCAACCTTAGCCTTCTTGGAAATTTCATGGCATTCTCTCTGCCATGAAATCCCCTGCATCATATTGCCATAAACACAAAATATCAGCATAGAAATAAACATAACAACGCACTGGTTACCTTACCCTATTGTGCTTAGCATGTTGCTTGCAAATAAACACATCCATGCCATCCCTCAAGGGACTCCAATTCCCTTGATAGATCCACCTGTAACTAGAGACTAGCTAATATATCTATCAAATACATTTTCATGAATCTATCACATATCCACATAATGTCAAACAAAATGAAGGTTAAGAAGTCTTCCTGTATGCAAGACACCCATTCATTTGGAATTAGGTTTTCCAAGCATAGCCAAAGGAATTCTTGTCCAATTCTTTTCTTTTACCCTTTTTTACCTTGTTGCAATCGAGGCTTACTATGTACTGCCACATCACCCAACTCTTAATTATATAAACATATCAACTATTACCTTTTCATACTAATGCCAAGCATGCTTCCTGCAACTGTTTACCCATGTCAATCACACATTCCAAATATCAAGACAATCATATCTATCAATTTGAATTCAACCTTTACAAATAATCATGTCATAATACATAGTCAACTCATAGTCATTAGACATAATGCTACAATTATCACCTACTATACTCAAGTACATATCAATTGTTTCAACACATATGTGTTAGTACAATTATCTCAAAATAATATCATTGGAACACATACTCGTATTATGTAACTCACCAAACATTCAACCAACTTACAAACATACCATGTTAAATAAATCAACTAGATGACATGATAGACACCAAACACTCAACATCAAATAGATGGCATAATCGAGAATGAAGCACCAAGTATAATACATAAGCAAACTCCTACCTTAGTGTACCTTAGGGGAGGCTATCTTTTCTACACAACCAATCTTGTTAGCAAGATATAACTTTACTACATGTCAACTCAAACATAAATAAGACCACGATATCCATAACACTAGCTAACTAACATGTTCACATCATAAAATCATAAGCATTTATCATTCATGCATAACAACCACATGTGCAAAGTCATAAAAAATATGTCGGATCATACTTGAATACCGTAACAATAACCATCTTCGTAGTCTAATCGAATTTAGCATGATACATATAACATCAAAATGCAATAACCATAATCATAAATCTAACTATCATACAACAATGACAAGTTAACTCATCAATAACATATAACATAATCATCAAGTTATCTAACATAAAACAATAATAGAAATGCATACAACCACAAGTTATTATCATTCTTTATTATACAATAGGATGATGAAATGGTCAACCAACCTTGCCATTAATCCTCAGTAGATGTTGTCAGAAAGAAACTTGCAATAAATGTTGATGGTAGTCTCTTTTGGTGTCCATATCCATCTCATGCCATGAAACTATTGCTATGCACATATTGCATCCAATAAGTATGCAAACATGTAGAATATCGCTTGTTCATCCTTGGGCAGATTATGGGCGTTAGTCACATGGAATTTCAACTGATAAGACAACATGTCCGACCAGTTGAATGGACACCCATCACTCACCAACTAGTCCAATAAAACTACCCAACTTTCAAGAAAGGTCATTGTGCTTTCTTGACCATATATTCGACATGCAAAGATGATAAAAAACTAGTAGGCCTCCCTAAGGGACTTTGTCTTATAAACATGATTGAGTGTCTCTCTAATACTTGATGGCTCTTTCACCCAGAGCTTAACCATTTCTCTCATGTTCACCTAGATGTGGGTGGCATAGAACAACGTGTCCATACATCTCGCCGACTGAGGTAAATGATACATCTGATGATAGTTATTTTCCCTGAAGATGGCAAGCTCTATCCCATTGGAACTTCTTAATGTCATATTCGTTGGATCTCTGTGTGAGACAATCCAGCTTATAATTTCCACACATGGGAAGGTGGGGTACCTGAAGGAAACCTTGTACAATACTTACCGTTGGATACCGATATAAACCTACTAATCCTCTAAGTCTTCCTTGAAGTCCTCCGCAAAAGTATCTTTGATTTTCTTCCATGTCAACTTTTTTCCCTTCTCAGTGAACAAATGAGTGTCTCCATAAACTCGCAAGTTAAGTGACACCTGCTCAACTGCTTCCCCAATACTACTCTTGATAGTTTCCTTTGGTGCAGCTCTCTTGGAGGCCATGTTAACTGTAACTTCTAGAGAGATTCTCAACAATTGATGTACCTAGAGAGAGAGTACACTTATGTCATGAAAATGTTAGTTTAAAACCAAGAGAAACTTCAAGAAAAGATCAAGAAACAAGTTGGGCTAATGCTAGGAGATATTGTGGAATCCTAGTTTACAAAGGTGACAAGCTACCTATTGGAATTGTGCACTACGCAGTCCCAACAGTCAGTGGGGGAGGCTTAATGATTGGAAGTGCATAATGCACAATTCAGTACGGGCATAGGCCAGGAGATACTATGCTTTTCGTAGTATCAGGGACTAGGATTAGAGGATTGGCTCCTAGGACTGCACAGTGCACAATTGGAGCTAGGCCATGGCAGCCTCTCCGTAGTTCCAGAAGCCAAGGCAGAGGCCTTAAGCTCCCAAATGTGCAGTGCATGCAATGGAAAGCGAGATCCGGGCAAGGGAAGCTCATATATTCCCAAGGGGAGTGCTAAATCGAGAAGATCTGAAGGATGGTGAGATGTTGAGTGTATATTTGACTAAGTGATGAAGCATGCAAGTGAAACAAGTACATGAATATATCAAACTAAAGGAAAATGAAGCAAGTGGAGGGAGTCATTGCAACGACGACTGTTAGTGAAAAAATGGGTTAACGCATGAGATGCTTAGGAAACATAATGAAAAACTTAAAACAACACTTATACAAGCTAAAACAAGTTAAAATGCCAACATTCGCTCAACAAAATGAGTGAAACATTACTCTCACAAGCTAAATGATAAAAAGCGACAGAAAAAGCAGCAAAAAACTAGAAAATGAATACTTACCTGGCAAAACGATGATGATCACACCGAAGGTTCCTTGATCTCCTCGGGAATTCCAAAGATCCAGGATCAAATGTGAAAATGAGATTTGGCAGTGTCGATTAAATAGATTTGGCCAATTTAGGGTTTATGATGTTGTTGAAGGTTGGAACTTGACTACATCAACATCGAGGAACACCACCCAGTCAGGAGCTTAAAGTAACTCCATTTCCATTGAAATTGGTGGGTCTAACTCGATACAAAGAAACCCATTTCCCGTTTTAAGGAGATTTAATATAGTAATAGAATGAAGACTCATGAAATGATTTTATAGCTAATGGTAAAATTACTAAATAAATTGATTCTACTTATTTCATGGGATAATACATCTTTGTATGTGATTCAAAGAAAGATTTCACAAAGTAAATAACAATATAAATCATTCAATACTTTAACGAAAAGAAAGCATATATGTTAAATGAAATTAATTAAATAGTTAAATAATTTAGTTATTTAAAACTCAACCACATAAAAAGATCTCGTTATCTCATACATAATCACAAATCATTCAATCCTGCACATCAATAGTGATCATCACTAATTGTTTTCAAAGCATTTATATAATGAAATAATGCATAAGAGATTCACTATCTAATTCAATAATACATAACGATATCACAAATATAATAGTTCCTGATGCATTAGTGCTCTGGTTATGAAAATGATAGCTTTCAGGCTCAAATTCTTAATTAGATAACTTTGGATCAAACAATAGTGCAAGTTCAAAGTTGTCTTCTCACAATTCTAGACCCCTTTCTAAATGCATGAAAGGGGTTTAAATAACCTATTAATATTACAAAAATAGTAAACTTAAAATAAAAGTCTTCAAAAAGCTTCAACAAACTAAGCTAAGATAAAGGACAACTAATGAGTGATCTGTTGCAACAAGAACTCATGATTGTGCTCCATATTGATTCTTCATCTTCTCTCTGAGATTGTATATGTCTGTGAGTGGCTTTAGCTGGGGGGTATGTATTGGTTGCATGCACATTTTCCCAGTAAACACTGCATGACTAAGTGCTAGAGGAAACTGTATTGTTGCATTTGAGAGACACCTCAGCACAAGCCACTCACTATGAGGCTTCACTAGAAAATGGAAATAACTTTGAAGGTTCACTTGGGATAAACTCTAAATGTCTTGAACCTTATTTTTAGATGTTTCCTGCCAAGATTGTGTTAAATATTTAACATATGGCAAGGTCTCCTTTGGGCATTCCTGAATTAGATTGGCTTGCAATAAGATATCTGTAATGTATTTGGTGAAATTTGAGACAAGATTTTTGTATCTCATAATAGTCATTACTACCCATTTCATTTTGATGTCCCAGTCACCAAACACGATATCCTTCTGTGATTCTTCAATCTGAGGAATATAAGATCATCTTCCTTGAGCATTGTCTTGTCAATCTATATACTCAGAAATTTTCATGTCAATATCCTCATAAAATGTCCTCAAATTGGAGAGTTGATTTACTAAATAATCGCTGGTCTTTAACAAGTCATGAATTAAAGCTACTTTGTGGCAGAAGATAGCCTATTGCTTTGTTAGCAGTATGTCTAGTTCTGATGCTTTGTTGTGGACTTCATTTATATCTGGATTTTCTCTTAGCTGGTATATCCTTTGTTGCAACTGCAATATCTGTTCATCCTTGTCCTTCACTTCAGATTCAAATTGTATCTTTAAATCATTAAATATTTTCTGCAACTCGGTAAGATTTTCTTTCCATTGTTTCTCAATCACTTGGTTTTCAATTTGGAAATTTTGTTATAGTTGAAAAATCCTTTGATCCTTTTCTTTCATTAGTAGTTGTATTATTGCAGCTTTATCAATGATAGCACTAGTGTAAGCTCCTTTCAGCTGAGATAATCTGTTCAATTCCTTGTCAGAGCCTGTTTGAGTTCCTTTCCAAAGAACTTGGAAATGAGTCTCATTGGTAACTAGTGCTTTCGATTTTTCTAGATTTCTTTTATTCCTAGACCTTCTCATTACTTGTTTATGCTTTGGACTATAAAATACCTTCAAAGGAAGGATTTCTTCAATCTTGAGGACTATCTCGACAGTAGGAAATGTAGGAATTATCTCCATATCATGGGCAATAGTTGATTGATTGGCAATATCAGCTTTAATGTTATTCTCGAGAGTTTTAACAATAGTATTCCCTTGGGAACCCTGAACTGTAAACGAGGTTGACCCTGTAGTTTGTGGAACATATTCTATCTCTCTACTCACTGTAATTTTCTCTACTTGTATGTCAATTGAGATACTTGTAACCCGAGTTTTTTCTATTGTCAAAACATGGTTGAACTCTTCCCATACTTCATCCAATTTGTTCTCCTCTTTAATTTTGTTTTTTTTCTCAATAATTATAGTAGTTGTTTCGGAGACTTGGTTAATAATTGGAGCTTTTGAAGAGGAAGTTGATGTATCTGAAGCTTCTAAGTTCCGTCAAAATTTATTTAACATGGATTTTAGCAAATGGGTTATTCTTCTCTAACGATATTGATTGAATCTAATCAATTCATAAGGACTTAGATGCTCTGCTACTAATTTCTCTACCATATAACACTCTAGAACCATTTCAAACAAATCATCAAACTTGTCAGGCTCGCTTGAAAATGGTTTGAGCGTATCCTGTGTTGTAACATCTTTCGCTACACCATGAGGGTCATATGGTTTATTTAGTATGGTTCGAAAACTAAAGGCTTTTAATTGTTCAATTTCAATTAAGGAATGCTTAAAATTCTCTAAGGGATAGGTACCACAAGAGATGGGAAAACATGGCCAAGTTAATTTCTTGGCATCTTTAAGTGCTTTAGTTAAGCCCTTACCAACTATTTGATAAGCGACTTCCTTAGCCATCAGCTTATTTGGGACAAAAAGGGGAAAAACATGAGGATATGCAAGGCTACCAAAAACCTGAATGTAGGTAAATGACTTTTTGCTAAACCACTTTCCTATAGGCTTTAGGTATTTATTGGCTTTTGCAGTAAGTCTAGGTATTTTCTATCAAAGAATTCTTGGTGGATAGGGAGCATGACTTCATGACAGATTTTGTAGAAGTGAGCATGGTATTTGGTTTCCCAAAGGATATCAAGATAAATAGATATAGGACTAGGAAATTGGTTTGTCCATTTGCATCCTAGAGATGGAAAATCATAAGAAAAACAAATCGTGTGCATGACATAGGTGCTCATAAAGAAGGGAGTAGTCGTTCTTTCAAGAAAATTGCGCTTTTGTTTGTAATTGCAAATTTGGGTGGTCAAATTGTTGGATAATATAGTTTCCCAATCCATGATATAGCCATCAGTAGAGGCTTCTATCAATGACACCCATTCTTCAGAGAATTTTTGCATATTTGGATAACCATAGAGGCGACATAACATAGCAACAATATGAGAGAAAGAGCCAACAATAGAGGCTAATGAATACATACCCATGTCCTCTCTCTTGTGTTATTCGGGTCACTTTTCCATTCCCTGATCAGGTTTGCAGGGTTCAGATTACCTTGCATGAATTTATGGATGAATTGTGTGTCATACCTCTTCTGAGGTTGAAGTAGATGATACATTTTCCTTAAATCCTCAACTTTAAATGATCCATTAACTATCTTCTTCAGAGTTATAAACGTTCTGTCTGTAATGTCTAGCTGGTCGACAACCCATCTCACCATATTTGTATATGGTAGAATTTTAGGGAAGGCAAAAATTCAGTGAAGAAGTGAATTGGCCACATCATTCCATGTGACGCTATTACTTGGAGGAGAATCATCAGAAGTAGCAGTCTGTTTCACAATTATTCTCAGATTTTCATTCTCGAATAGTTTGTATATCACCTCCCAGGAGGCAGAACATACATCTGGAGTGCATGTAATATCTGTAAACAATGGAGACATCTCGGACGCTTCTTTGGTGAGAAAGACTATTGCTTGTTGTATTACAGACTTCCTCCTTGCTTTGATTATTATCAACATGTCCTCTAACTACTCCTTATTAGAGTTTACATGTAAATAAACAAACCAAGATAAGCAGCAAAATCTTCGAAGGATGCAAATAGTCATATCAATTCAATGCGAGTTTTATGGAAATCCTTTCATATTAACTCAAAATTATTACAAATCATCAAAAAAACCTCGAAATTAGAACTACGCAGAGTGGTCATTTAATTTCCAAACATCTTTTCATGTGCCACTGACAATTGTCATTATATTGGAAAATACTTTTATTAGAGTTTGGTATCGAGTGATATTATATAGCTCAACAATCTACGATTTCTGAAAAGTATATAGACATAAGATCTATATTACTGAAATACTAGAGTTTAATAGAATGCGATATCGACATCTGTCACTTGACGGAATGGGATATTGGCTCTTAACAAATTGTGATATTCACTCGACATTTCACATTTCACATTTCGCATTTCGGCTTTTTGTAATCAAATTTAGCTATCGACTTTTTTCATTTCAGCTTTTTGCAATTTTTCATTTCGGCTCTTCGGCATTTCGCATTTCACTATTCTTCGAAACCGTTGATACCATGCGTACATTTTAGTAAGACAAATTATTTTATGGTTTTTCCATTTATTTGTTATGATTTCAGGATTCGTTACACTTGTAATTTATCTTTTAAAACTACAAAAGGATTGATGAAAGGTTTTATGCCCTTTTCATAAACTTTCTTGTTTTATTGAAAAATCAAAGAGTAGAAATAAAACTTATCCTAATTTATTTAAACAAAGAAGGATTATATTCTAAAATTTTTAAAGGGTCTCCATTATTATTTCTCCTAAATCTAAAGATGATGGGGGGTTGTTGAGTATGACAACAATTGGCGACACACTGGACAAAACAATTAATCTCTGTAAGATGTCAATCTTTATCAAGAAATTTCTTTAGAAAGTTTAAAAATGATTGAAATCTAGATCGATATAGATAACTTTGAAATGAAATAATTCTTTTTATCGTAAAGTTTCTCAATGTTTGAGATATATGATCATATTTTTTGTATAAATAAATCGCTAATAGGTTGAAAAGATAAACTAAAAACTATCAGAAGCTTAGTGTACTGAATAAACTTATTAGTCTTTGGTACAGCCATTGCTTCCAGTAGGCATCCATAGCCTCGACAGGTTTACCATTTAACCAAAATGAAACAGTATCCCATCCATATTATAATAACATTCTTTAGAGGCAATGAATTTCCCTTTTCTCTTTTTTTCTTTTTTTATATTTATATTTTTTAAATTTAAAGTCATTATCCTATTTGGTAGCCAGAAAATGATAATGTCATTCACAAGTTGTAATAAAATTGAGCAAGACGACTCGTGATGAGATCTCTTTCCTCAAATTCTGGTGACTAAGAGCCTCTATCTTGGTTTGGTTGCCAATAGCGATAATGTTAATTTTATTAGTTTCCCTATGATCATGGTAAACATGCTCATGATGAGACCTCTCAACTTTTAAGTTTTTTTATATTATTGAATTACACTGATTTTTTTAAAAAATAAATGGATGGGGAGGTTTCATTTACTATTTACGAGTCTTGGATGACCTCTTTAAGTAAAATATGCTAAAAAATTCATAATAATGTATGCTTTTATAAAGATAAATTTTCAAAAACAATTCACAACAAATATATTTTTTAAAGAGTTTCAAACCAAAATATTTCACAAGTAAATGATTATTTATTTCAAAGCTTTAAAATAGATTCAATAATTAGATTCCAATTTAAAGTTTTGTTTTCTAAATTATTCCCTAAATAAGTTTAACAATTCGAAAATAAAGAGAAAATTCCAATTTGTTTTTCAAAAGCGTATTTTTTTTTTGTTAAGCTTGGCAAGTCCTCTTTTTTCCATTCATTTATAAGAAAATTTACAACACGTAGATTGGCTAGGTGGCCTCAACATTCCCATTGAGAAATCAAGTCTGTTGGCCACCTATTCATATTGTATGCCATCCAAAAATAGAAAAGTTTTGGTCTCTCTATCCAAGCTATATATGTCTTTGTTTCATGACCATACTCTAGATTTCTACCTATACATATTCTCGCATAACTAAAAGTAAAAGCTATCCACATAGAAAACAAAATTAAACAAGGGAGATTATCTAGTCATTTTCTTCATCTGAGGCTAATTCCATTGGCACAGGGTCTTTGACATTTGATCTAGGCATCTCAGACAGTTCTAAGATACATGGGACATGTCTCTCAATTCTTCCCAGCCTGATATCCTACTTGTGAAGTTGAAATTGAATTTTCTGGAATTCTTGTTTGTAGCTCAGCATACCTTGGACAAAAATGACCATAGCCATCGAGATCTGCTCCATATCCTTACCCAAGAGGCTTTTCATCAGCCAATAAAGGTATAAGGTATGCTTAAATTATGTTATCTTGCCTCTAGTGGTACCCGGGTCTGGGACTAGGGTCCTCCAGTCATCCATGTCCTCCTCTATCTCACTTCCCTTCTTACCTTCCTCTTCCCATTCCTCTAAAATCTTCTGAATTCCTTCATCAGTGCCCTCGCAATATGCCTCGGAAGCTTCACTGATAATCTTTTCTGCCGATTTGATCCCATTCCGAGGCTCAGACGGCTCATTTCCTTTTCATTTCTGGGCACCTGGGCTTGTCTACCATGACCATGACTTTTCATAGGTTGAGCCATGTTGGAGATGCCCAAGACCTGTTCAGAGCATCAACTCGTTAACAAAAAATAATTCAATATGATATGGAAATGCTCCCATCCCTAAGTTGAATTACCAATGCTAACTGTCACACCCTTCTCCTCCCCTTTCCCTTTGGTATCAGTACCAGGGCCTTCGTGGTCATAGGTCCATTCCCCAGGAGGGCCCAACCTCTAGCTACCAATAGTGTGCCCTCATCGCCACACCCATCTCCTCACAACCGCGGTCAGGTTATCTTACCCTTGGCAAGACCCAACTAGTGAACTCTATCGCTTACCAACATTATGCCGACCATGATTTGCAAACCCTTTCCCCTCTACCCAAGATACAAGCGCATAGCCTATGGCATTTTCTTACCCTTCTTCCCACTTGAGAATCCTAGAAATTCCCTCTCTGCAATAGTTTCTATCAATTTCCCAATAGTTGCATTAGCATCGATAGCAGGGGACCATTCTTAGGCAACAACATAGATGACACCCACTCCCCTTAGCACCTGGCTCGCAACCTCTACCCGTATGAAACTTCCCAGCATCTTCGCTCAGTTCTCGACCAACAATTCCCAGAAGCCCCTTGCAAGACAGCATAAGTTTGACACAGAGGGAGATTGAATCAATACTTGGAAGTGGCAAAACATTGATTCAGAACTGAGTCAACACAAACAGGAACCACCCCCAATTCCATCGGCAATTCTCAACTTCCTAATTAACATTCCTAATTTTCCCCCACTCCCACCAGTTGAAACCCAACTAGGTCAACATTGCAATGGAAGAGAGATGAGCCGAAAAACATACCCGTGGAGACTTGCTGGCCTTCTACGAGCTTCAGGCTGAGAGTGGCGTCACGTGATCCTTCTAGAGCTCCAACTCCCCCATTCACGCACAAAAACAACAACAACACCCATCTATCTACCCTTTCCTCCATTAAGACCTACTCCTTCTCCACCTTCGCTGCCACCTTTCTCACCTCCTTTGCATGAAATCATGCCAAGGGCCACTGCACCCATCACCTCGAGCATGTGGAGGGAAGTGGTATAGTACTCAAGGGTACTCTTCATTAATCCCATCTGTTGTCAGAACCATTGGTTCGCACCCTGATCAGGGTAAAAGCGTAGTATTTTTAGTAACAAAAGGAAATAATATATAAAAAATATTTACATATGCTACAAAAGAACTCATGTTCTTTCAAGAAAGATATATTTTGAGTATAAGTCCATTAACAGGAAGAAATTCCTTCTTCACCTGTAAATCTTGCAAGATGAAAGTTGATGGACCTATCTTCTCAAAAATTTGAAAGGGGCCAAGCCAGAGTTTTTGATATTTTGTATGTTTTCCTTTCTCCTCATGCAATTTATCCCATTTCAAAATTGTCTCCGATTTCAAAATTTTTATCTTTAACTGAATTGACATCAAATGAAGCTTTGACCAATTGTTTATGGTGAGCATGGACTAGCTTAGATTTATTTCTTTCTTCTTCTATCTTTAGGATTTGAGACATTCATAACTATAAACTAGAAGAAGGCTGTTTTTCAATGAATTGAACTAGTGTTATTGAGGGGAGAGCTAGATTTGGAGGTAGGATAGCTTCTTTCCCGTATACCAAATGAAAAGGAGAAGTACCTATTGAGGTTTTTTGAGTTATTAAATCATCCCATAAAGGAAATATTAAAGCTTTGCTCCAGTTCTTTTGATTTTGGCCGATAGTTCGTTTGATGATCCTTATAAGATTTTTATTAGTGGATTCTGCTAATCCATTTCCCTAAGGGTAATAATTTGCAAAATACTTAAGTTTAAATCCTCTCTTTAAAGAAAATTAAGTCATTGCATTTCTAGAAAAATAAGAAGTGTTGTCAAAAATAAGAGCATGACGGATACCAAACCTGGTAATAATAAATTGTTCAACGAATTCAATGATGCTCTTAGAATTGGCTAGCTTCATAGGTATTGCCTCTACCCATTTCGTAAAATAATCTGTTACATTCAAAATGTACCTATGTTATTTGGAAGAATGAGGAACAATCTCACTTATTATGTCCAGTCCCCCATTGCTCAAAAGGTTGTTCGATTTTGACTGGTTGCAAGGGAATGGAGGATTTCCTCTGTCTTCCTGAAGAGGTTTGAAAATTTTTGCATCTTCTTACATACATGTGGGTATCTTTGAATAAAGTTAGCTAGTAATATCTAGCATGCAAAATTTTGTGATTTTTTGTATCTCCACTATAATGTCCACCTGTCGGTCCATCATGCAGTTCCTATAAGACCTTTTCTACTTCATTTTTCCAGACATCTTAATAAAATAGAATCACAATTTTTCCTGAATAACACATCATTGATTAGTTGATATTGATTGGATTTCAATCTCAAGGCTCTCTTTTTCTTAACATCTAGTTCAAGTGGAGCATAACCATTTTTCAAATAAAAGATTAAGTCAACATATTGAGATTGAGTAGTAACAGGAAGTACCTATATAATTTGTTAAATATATCTGTTACTTAATATATTGATGTATCATTCATTCGTGTGACTGACCTACAAAAACCTTGACCCTTTAAATTTTACCAGGTTTGATTTCTAGATCATATTCTTGCAATGCAGTTACCCAGTTAGCTCTCTTTTTTCCTAACTCCTTTTGAATAAGCAATTGCCTGATTGCTGAGAAAGGAAAAATAACTTTAACATGAGTTCTTATAAGAAAAGGTCTAAAATATTTGATAGCTTTGTAAACTGTGAAGGCTTGCTTTTCTATTGTTAAATAATTTAATTCAGCGCCTTGAAAATTTGAGCTAAAAAAATCAATAGGAGATTCAACTTTCTGTTCATTTGGTTATGTTAAGACCATTGCATATGATAATTCAGAGGATGTATATAAAACATATTGATCAGAAAAATTGGGGGTTGATAGAGAAGGGGCATCAATTACAGCTTGTTTGATTGCTTTAAATGCTTCTCTTTCATGATCACCCCATTTAAAAAGTGAATCTTTTTTTATCATTGTTTGTAATGGTAGGACAATTTGAGAAAATTCGGGGACAAATCTCTTAACAAAATTGATTTGGCCAAGAAAAGATTGCATTGATTTTTTGGTATGTGGTAATGGAATTTCTGAAATTGTTTTAATTCTTTCTGGATCAATACAAATTCCATGTTTGGATACAATAAAACCAAGGAGTTTACCTTCACTAAGAGAAAAAAATGATTTCTTGGGGTTTAGAGAAATTCCATACCTTCTGCATCTTTCAAAGATCTACTTTAAATCATGCAAATGATTATTTCTCTTCTTTGAATATATGGTAATATCATCAAGATATACCACAACAGTTTTATTAATCAACCCTTTGAAAGCAATGTCCATCACTCTCTGGAACGTATCTCCTCCATTCATTAATCCAAAAGTCATTTCATGATATGCATATGTTCTCCACCTTGTTATGAATGTACTTTTTAATCAGCCTTCTAGATGAACTAGGATCTGATTATATCCTAAAAATCCATCTAAAAAATTCATTAGTTCAAAACCAACAACTGATTGCAGAATTTGTTCCATTGATGGCAAGGGAAAATTATCTTTTTGACATGCCTAATTTAAATTCCTAAAATCAATACAAATGTGAATATCACCATTCTTCTTTCTAACGGGTACAAGATTGGGAACCCATTTGGAATGCCTCATTGGAAAGATGATTTTAGCTTTTAAATGTTTATTCAACTTGCTTTTAATCTGAGTTTCCAAATTCGGATGTATCTTCCTGAGTTTTTGCTGAATGAGTTTAACATATGGTACCATTGGGATGATGTGTTGAATGATGGAGGTATCATATGTTTTTAGATCTTGATAATTCCAAGCAAAGGTATCTTTATATTTCTTCAACAAATGAATAAATGCATTTCTTTCTTCAGATGAGAGACCAATACCTAAGTTAATATTTTGGGGTTCTATATCAAATCCTAGGTTAACTAATTCAAATCTCAAAGTTGAACTCTGAAGTTTGTAGTTATTGACATTTTCAGATATGTCTTTAAGATCATAAAGATCCTCAAGCTTACTACAGGTTTTGTTAGAGCATTTTTTTCTTTTGATTAATTCAATTGAGAATCATGTTCATCCTCATCAATTACTTGGTCAATATAAGATTCTTCGTATGTTAAAAAGTTTAGGATATCTCTATCATCATTGAATACTCGCCAATTGGTGATATTATCGGGAATGTATGGGAAAAAAATAAACTCTCTATAAAATCTGCCTAGACTAAAATCTTCAGATGGGATTAAGTTAAATGCATTGTTGGCCAAAAGATCAACACTGACATTCTCTATTCTTGGTATTGGTGAAATATTAAAGGCTACAAAGTGTGAAGTAAGATTTTGAATTAAGGATTGATAATGCCTAAGGTGATTTGCAACACAATGGGTATTGTTTTTGACTATTTTATAACAATTTTAGAATCACCAAAGACTTGAAGATATTCAACACCAAGATTTATTGCTTTATACAATCCTTGTACTAATGCTTCATATTATGAAATATTATTAGTACATTAAAATTCTAGCCTACATGCTAGCATATTTTTTTCACCAGTAGGGCTTATTAATATACATCCAACTCTTTCACCTTCACTAGATTTAGAGCCATCAAAATAAAGCATCCAAAATAAATATTCATGCTTTTTTACAACAATATCTACAACATTAATACACTTAGTCAAATATGTTTGCGAATAATTTTTAATTTGAGAACAAACAAAGTTTTCTAAAAAAGGAGATTCCTGAGCTGTAAAACTTCCAAAGAAATATTCCGAAGAATAATTTCCAAGGATGTTATTCGTAAAAACTATAGGCTCATTCTCTTCATCCAAATTAGTAATCGAGTGTTTCATATGTTTTTCTCTGTCTACCCGAATCTGATTTGGTTTGTTGTTATAAGGAAGCCAAGTATGCGACCAATCTATGGCGAAATGACCATGTAATTTCTCAGACCAATCCATGCTTAAGATAAGACCGTAGAATTTAGGAATATGAGAAATCAATATATCAATAATCTGACAAACCCTTCAATTTTAGGATAATATTATTAAAACATAATTTAATTCTCCTAAGACCTTGACTTTGGTTCTATCTAATTTCACAATTTGCACAACAAATTTTCAGGTGTTATGTTTAGTTTGAGACAGACTGAATATGGAATTATATTTGAAGAAGCATCTGAGTCTATAAGGAAATTGTTAACATTTTTATTGAAAATCTCAAAGGTCAATAAGAAAGATGGGGTATGAGAATTGGACCGATCTCCAATTAGAATTGCATTTTAGGCATCAATCTTGTTAGGAGTATCATCTAGACGCTTTCATTCTCCTAATGAGGCTTTTGTGGTTGGAAAAGGAGATGTAAGGACAACATTTAATTCTTTGAGAAAAAACTTTTGTTGTTGCTTAATTTTACTTACCTCATACATGGAAATATTAACTTTTACTTTCTTCATATCTTCCACAATATTATAATCTATATCTTTATCATAAACTGATGAGATTTTTTTGTTAATTAATTTTTGGAAAAAATCTCATGAATGTGACAACAATAGGATTTGTTGCTAAAGTATCTCCATTTATTCCTGAGGAGGAGTTATTGCATCCTATATTTGTTGTGAGAGAATTTATGATTCAGTTTTCTACTCCAGCTATAAAAATGTAAGCCCGTAGAGGATATGTGAGCTGAGAGGGTGTGAGGAATTATGTTGTTGTAATCTCCTGTTGAATAATAAGATTGTCGATGCCTCTGTTTGGTGGACGTAGCCCAGATTGGTTGGGTGAACCACGTTAAATTAGCTGTCTCATGATTTCTGCTGTGTGTATGATTTGTTTTGTTTCTGTTGTGCATGCTCTGACAATTGGTATCGGAGCCGTGTAAGTTGATACACTGCGCCATGCGCTGGTAGAAGAGACTGGATTTGTTATCAAACTGCGTGGCTGTGGCTGTGGAACTGCGTGGCTGTGGCTGTGCACACAGATTTATACAAAGCGTTGTTGGAGCGGTGAAAGGTAGCGGCGTTGGAGTTATTAAAATGCCGAACGACGAATGGAAATTGACGGAAATTCGAAAATTTCAAGAGCTGTATGTGTTAAGAGAATGAGAATTATAACATCATTGTGACGCGCAAGAATTGTTTTCATCCGGAAGAGGATTAAAGCTGGTAGATGCTATTATTCCCATAGCCTGTAAATCCATTCTCTTACCAGTCCAAGACAGAAGTCTATCTTCTTTCTCTTACCAGTCCAATGGCTTTGTAATTGGCCAACGTATATAAAAACTGGTAGAGCGCAGATGGTGCAGCGCTGGAATGAATGCACGGTGTCTTCACGTTTTATTTGCTCATCTACGTGGATGCTGTTTGATTTGCAACGTTGAATGGTGAATCTGCAGCAGTCAAAGGTGAGCTGCACGGTGTATTCTTTTACATTGATTATGAAATGCCGTTAAGCTGTTGACACGTTTATTAAACTGCCGCTGTTGAAATGATTTGGAACGTTTTATGAAATTGGTTTTTTAAAAAACAAAACAAAAACGATTTCAAATGGTCGCCTTTGTACATGAAATCAAAAGGTCGATTGGAAGTTTTTATAAGGTTGTTATGAAATGCCTTTTGTTTTTACAAAACAAAAAGAAACGATTTGTATGAGTTATATTATATATGATATTATATTTATATCATATTTTATTTTTTAAATTGTAATATGCCATGACATGATAAGGCAGAGGCATTATATTGTAAGGCAAAGGCATTTTATTGATGAAGGGCAGTTTTTTAAATAAAAACTTCATTTATTAAAAGTTTGAATTGGAGATTTTGTGTGTCACAACATGGCAAAAACTCAAAGTGCTCAATTTGAGATCGAGAAGTTCAATGGAAAAAACAACTTCGAGATCTGGAAAGTGAAGATGTATGATCTACTTGTGCAACAAGGCGTGGCACAGGCATTGTTGGGAAAAGCCAAACAACCTTACACTATGACAGATGATGAATGGAGTGACTTGGATGAAAGAGAACTGAGCGGCATTCGACTGTGTTTGGCGGATGATGTTTTGTTTAACATCATGTTACAGAAAACTGCTGCTGGTTTGTGGACAAAGCTTGAAAAGCTGTACATGACAAAATCCCTAACCAATAGGATTCTTCTGAAGCGACAGTTATACAATTTGCGCTTGAAGGAAGGTACATCTATTACTGATCATTTGAATACCTTTAATACTCTCCTGGTGCAGTTAGAAAGTATAGAAGTAAAATTTGAATCACAAGATAAAGCTATAACTTTATTATGCTCATTGCCCGAGTCATGGGATCATTTTGTTACTTCTATAAGTCTTAGTTCATCAGAAACCCTTGAATTTGATGATGTTGTTGGAGCTTTGTTGTCCGAAGAAACAAGGAAGAGGTCAAATTCAGAAACCTCTACATCAGAAGCAATGATGGTCAGAGGACATTCTAAAGAAAGACGCTTCAGTAAGCACAACAACTTGCGTTCAAAATCGAAAGGGAAGAAGAGTAAGGTAAAGTGTTGGTTTTGTGGCAAATCGGGACATTTGAAGAAGGACTGTTGGAAGAGACAACAAACATCCAAAGAAGACTCTTCGACAGAGAAGAAAGAAGAAAACACAATAGATACAGGTTCGGCATCCATTTCAGGTATGAGTGATGAAGTGTTATCAATTAATTTGTCTAATCATGATCAACATTGGCTGTTAGATTCTGGTGCATCAAATCACATGTGCATTCATAGAGAATGGTTTAAAACTTATAAATCAATCAATGATGGAGTAGTTTACATGGGAAATGATGTCACATGTAACATTGTGGGAATTGGAAGCATCCAGCTTAAAATGTTTGATGGGACAAATAAAATTCTAACTGATGTAAGACATGTACCTGAACTAAGAAAAAACCTCATTTCACTAGGAGTACTAGACACTAATGGATATAAAACTTTTATTCAAGGTGGAGTAATGAAAGTTTATAAAGGAATTTTACTAGTAATGAAAGCAAAGAAAGTTGGAAATCTTTTTCAGTTAGAAGGAAGAACAGAGTCAGATCATGTTTCTACAGTATCTGAAAACGACAGTAATTCTATTTGTTTATGGCATCAAATGTTGGGCCATATGAGCGAAAGAGGTTTAAAGATTTTATCTGATCGTAAGTTACTTCCTAATTTAATGTCTGTTAAGTTATATTTCTGCAAACATTGTCTATTTGGGAAACAAAGCAAGCAAAAGTTTAAAACTAGAAAACATACTAGTAAGGGAATCCTTGATTATATCCATTCTAATGTTTGGGGTCCATCTCCTACAACCTCATATGGAGGATCGTCATATTTTGTATCTTTCATTGATGATTTCTCTAGAAAAGTGTGGGTCTACATGTTAAAGAAGAAGTTTGATGTATTCACAGTTTTCAAACAGTTTAGAGCATTAGTTGAAAACATCACTGGAAGAACCATTAAATGTTTAAGAACTGATAATGGTGGTGAGTTTACTTCAAAGGAATTTGATAATTATTGCAAGGACGCTGGGATCGAAAGACATAAAACCACTGTATATATTCCTCAGCAAAATGGAGTTGCTGAATGCATGAAAAGGACTCTTTTAGAGAGAGCAAGAAGTATGCTTAGTAACGCCAATTTGCAGAAGGAATTGTGGACAGAAGCGGTTTCTACGGCTTGCTATTTGATAAATTGATCACCATCAACTACAATAGGATGCAAAATTCCTCAAGAGGTATGGAAAGGTCATCCTTGTGATTATTCTAAACTTAAAGTTTTTGGTTGTGATGCATATGCTATAGTTCCGAAACATTAGCGTTCTAAATTAGATCCTAAATCAAAAAGATATATCTTTGTTGGATATGGTGATGGGACTAAGGGATACAGATTGTGGGATCCTACTACTCATAAGATCATCATTAACAGAGATGTTAAATTTAATGAATCTTCACTTGAAAATCCAAATGTAGATGATAAATTGAAACATGATAATGTATCTAAGCTTCAACACATTCAGTTTGAAACTAGTTCAAATACTAATGATAGTCAAGATGAACAAGTTTCAGATGCATATCATGAACAAGTTTCAGATGCAGATCATGAACATGTTTCAGATGCAGATCATGAAGAAGTTCCTACAGATAATAATCAGCAAATTGTGGAAGTACCAGAAACATCTTTAAGGAGGTCCACAAGAATCAAACGTCCTCCTAAAAGGTATGATGATTATGTTACTTCAATTGCTTTAACCGCTAATGATGATGAACCTTTATGCTATCAGGAAGCTGTAGAAGGTTCTAAAAGTGAAAAGTGGAAAGAAGCTATGAAGGATGAGATGATGGCATTAGTCAAGAATGGCACATGGGATCTGGTAGAACTTCCTAAAGACAGAAAAACTGTGGGATGTAAATGGGTTTACAAATTGAAAAGGGGTGTTGATGATACAGAGGACAGGTACAAAGCAAGGCTAGTCGCAAAAGGTTTTTCTCAGAAAGCAGGCATTGATTTTCATGAGATATTTTCACCAGTTGTAAAAATTGTTTCAATTCGAATTGTATTAGCATTAGTTGCTTTACTTGATTTAGAATTACAACAACTAGATGTTAAAACTACATTTTTACATGGAGATTTAGATGAGGAGATTTACATGGAACAACCGGAAGGGTTTGTTCAAAATCGCAACAAGAAATTTGTCTGCAGACTCAAGAAATCATTTTATGGTCTGAAGCAGTCGCCTCGACAATGGTACAAGAAATTTGATTATTTCATGATTTGTCAAAATTATATAAGAAGTGAATATGATCATTGTGTTTACTTTAAGAAATTAAGTAATGGCATGTTCATTATCTTAGTGTTGTATGTTGACGATATGATTTTAGAAAGCAAAAGCATAATAGAGATCAACAGGTTAAAGGCTCAGATGGCTAAGACATTTGATATGAAAGATCTAGGAGCAGCAAGACAGATTTTGGCCATGGAGATTTTCAAAGATAGGAGCAATGGTAAGCTGTGGCTATCACAACAGAATTATATTGAGAAAATACTCTTGAGGTTTGGTATGAACAATGTGAAGCCTGTTTCAGTACCTTTAGCTTCCCATTTTAAGCTTTCTTCTAGTTTATGTCCTAATACAAATGAAGAAAGAGAATATATGTCTCGAATTCCATATGCCAATGTAGTAGGTTGTTTGATGTATGCGATGGTTTGTACCTGACCAGATATTTCACTTGTAGTTGGGGTTGTCAGCAGGTATATGGAAAATCCAGGAAAAGAACACTGGTCAGCAGTGAAATGGGTGCTTCGGTATTTGAGAGGCACAAGTGATTATTGTATCACTTATAACAGGAGTAGTGAATTTGTTTGCAGATATGTTGATTTCGATTTTGCAGGTGATTTGGATAAGAGAAGGTCAACTTCAGGGTATGTCTTTACTCTTGTAGGTGGAGCTATTAGCTGGATGTCAAAGCTACAGAACATTGTTGCTTTATCCACTACTGAAGCAGAATACATAGCTGCTTCACATGCTTGCAAAGAAGCGATTTTATTGAAAGGTTTGTTTGGTGAGTTTGGTAGGTTACAGGACAACATCAAGTTATTTTGTGATAGTCAAAGTGCAATTCATTTGGCTAAGAGTTCGGCCTATCATAGTAAATCAAAGCATATACCTATCAAGTACCATTTTGTAAGAAAGGTTATCACTGAAAGGGGAGTCTCTCTTGAAAAAGTGCATACAAAGGAAAACTGTGCAAACATGTTCATGAAACCAGTTTTGTTAGAGAAGCTACGTTGGTGTCTGGCTTCTCTTGGCTTGCAGAAAAGATAAAATAATAAAGGAACAAGGTATCAGGCTAATTGTTGTCAAGGTGGAGATTGTTGAGATTTTTTTGTTAATTAATTTTTGGAAAAAATCTCATGAATGTGACAACAATAGGATTTGTTGCTAAAGTAGCTCCATTTATTCCTGAGGAGGAGTTATTGCATCCTATATTTGTTGTGAGAGAATTTATGATTCAGTTTTCTATTCCAGCTATAAAAATGTAAGCCCGTAGAGGATATGTGAGCTGAGAGGGTGTGAGGAATTATGTTGTTGTAATCTCCTATTGAATAATAAGATTGCTGATGCCTCTGTTTGGTGGACGTAGCCCAGATTGGTTGGGTGAACCACGTTAAATTAGTTGTCTCATGATTTCTGCTGTGTGTATGATTTGTTTTGTTTCTGTTGTGCATGCTCTGACAAAAACAATAATAGTTTTTGATGTGGAAGGAGAATTGAAAGAGGATGGGATGGATTCAGTAGATTTGGAAGGAGATTTCTTCACTGTGTTTTTATCCTTATTGACGGGAGTAACTGTTCTTTGTTTTGCACTTGAAGAAGGTGAATCAATGGATTTTTTACTTCTAGTCTCTACAGATAAGGCTTCTTCTTCTTCCTCATTTTCTGATATAGTGAGGATGAAATCCCATAATCCATGTGCTTCGACTAGCTCTTCTTCTTCTTGGAATTTGTCGGCAGATAATGTTGTTTATTCCTCTTCCTCCTCTTGATCAAATTGAACATTTGATATGACATTACAAGGTTGAGGGTTTTCTGTCTAGGATCTCCTAAAGACCGGAAAGGATTTTTAGAAGACTCAGCTACCTATTTTTTGATATCTACCATGTCATTTGACATAGATTTAAGAACTTTTTGTAATCCTTCAAGATCAAAAGGATATTTAGGAGTTTTCTTCTTTGGTTCCTCTTTGAAAGTCACTTTCTTAGATTTCCTCTCTTCTTGAGAAGTTTTCTTTTCTAAGGCAAGAATCCTTTTTTCTACAACTATTGACTCTTTCATATTATCAACTAAAGTGGCTCTATTAGCCATGTCTACAGAAATCGTGATATTAGAAGGAAGAGCAGAAATATACCATTCAATTTTAACATCAACACCAGATTTAGAGGTATTTGGAATTTTATTTAACAATTTATTAAACCTAGAATAGAAGTATTTGATTTTCTCATTGGGGTTGGATTTAAGATTGGATATATCATTGATTAGAGTAAAATTTGTGCTATCATGACCAAACTTTGTAAAAAAAATTTCTTCAAATATATCCCAAATAGTGGTGGTAATGAGAAGTAGCACAAACCTGCAGATCTTTCAAGGATATATTGGAATAATATCACTACACAGTCTTCTGCTACTACTCCATTAAGATTAATGGCAAGCATAAAATTATGGGGATGATCTTCATCAGGAAGTCCATCGTAAGGATTCAAATTTGGTAACCATCTTGTAGGATGCTTAGGTGGAGGATGGATAGGTGATGCCATCTAAACAGCTCCAGGACTAGTGCATGGTCTAGATGCTTATGGGTTTTGTTGCCTACTTGCCATTATGGGAATTTGAATCGAAGAAGTTGTACTAGTAGAAGAGGTTGACTATGTGGAAAAAGTAGCCCCTGCGCTAGTACTACTTGAACTAGCACCTGTTGGTTGGGAATGGGAAATAGAGATGAATGGATTGGTTGGATGAGAAGAAGCTAATGAGGTGGAATGAAATAAAGGTGTTTTTGGTGGAGATAAAGATAAAATCTCACTAGTGGATGATTGGACTTCAGAATCTTGGGTCCTTCTTCTATGGGAAGGTAAGGGAAATTTAAATGGAGTTATCCCAAATTTATCACTTTGAGAATGAGTCAAAGTAGGTGAAGTGGGAAAAGATGAGGGTATGCTACCTTCAGATAACTCAGAATGAAGAGTCTTTTCTTGGGAAATAGAGATTCCTTCTAATTTATCAATTAAAGTTTGAAATTCAGGTAACTCCCGCAAAGGAGGTTGATCGGTTGTCTTAGGGCGTGTACTAGGAGATTTGGTTATAACTTCCAGTCTAGGGGTTGGAGATTTCAAGTGAGATTTGGAAGTTGAGGAAGATTTTGAGGGTGAATGACTCTTCAGATGACCTTTTGATTTTGGATTAGACTTTGTTTCCATTGATAGTTGGGGGCCCTCCTTCTAGCACCAAAAATGAAGGCTAGAACTTGACTTCCTCAACATCGAGGAACACCATCTGGTCAGGAGCTTAAAGAAATCTCATTTCCATTGAAATTGGCAGGTCCAACTCGATATAAAGGGACCAATTTCTTGTTTTAAGGAGATTTAATATAGTAATAGAATGAAAACTGATGAAATGATTTTATAGCTAATTTTAAAATTAATAAATAAACTTACTTTAGTTATTTCCCGGGATAGTACATCTTTGTATGTGATTCGAAAAAAGATTTCAAAAAGTAAATAACAATATAGATCATTCAATAATTTAATGAAAAGAAAGCATATATGATAAACTAAATTAATTAAATAGTTAATTAATTTAGTTAGTTAAAACTCAACCACATAAAAACTTCCTATTATCTCATACATAATCATAAATAATTCAATCCTGCACATCAATAGTGATAATGACTGATTTTTTTCAAAGCATTTATATAATGAAAGAACACATAAGAGATTCACTATCTAATTCAATAATACATAACGACATCACAAACATAATAGTAACCAACGCATTAGCGCTTTGCTTATGAAAAAATAGCTCTTAGGCTCAACTTCTTAATTAGATAAATTTGGATCAAACAATAGTGCAAGTTCAAAGTTGTCTTCTCAAAATTCTGGACCCCTTTCTAAATGCATGAAAGGGGTTTAAATAACCTATTAATATTACAAATATAGTAAGCTTAAAATAAAAATTTTCAAAAAGCTTCAACAAACTATGTTGAGATAAAGGACATCTAAATTAGCGATATCTTGCAACAAGAACTCATGACCATGCTCCAAATTGATTCTTCATATGTTCTCTGAGATAGTATATGTCCGTGAGTGACTTCAGTTGGGGGGGATTTACTGGTTTCATGCGCATTTGTCCTGTAAACACTGAATCACTAAGCACTAGAAGAAACTGTATTGTTGCATTCAAGAGACACCTCAGCACGAGCCACCAACTATGAGGCTTCACTAGAAAATTCCAATAACTTTCAAGATTGGCCTTTGATAAACTTTGAATGTCTTGAACCTTCTTTTTAGATGTTTCCTACCAAGATTTTTTTAAAGCTTTGACATATGGAAAGGTGTCCTTTGGGCATTACTGAATTAGATTGGCTTGTAATAAGCTATCTATAATGTATTCAATGAAATTTGAGGCAAGATTTATGGCTCTGATAATAGCCATTTCTGCCCATTTCATTTTGTTGTCCTAGTCACCAAACACGATATCTTTCTATTATTCTTCTATTTGAGGAATTTCATATGGTCTTCCCTGAGCACTATCTTGCTAATCTATGTAATAAAAAAATTCTCATCGATATCCTCATAAAATGTCCTCAAATCGAACAGTTGGTTTATTAAAGAATTGTTGGTCTTTGAGAAGTCATGAATTATAACTAATTTATGAAAGAAGATAGCATGTTTCTTTTTTAGGAGTATGTCTACTTCTTATGCTTCCTCGCAGACTTCATTTATATCTGGATTTTCTCTCAGCTAGTCTATCCTTTGTTGCAACTGTAGTATCTAATCATCCTTTTCCTTCACTTTAGATTCAAATTGTATCTTTAAATCATTAAATCTTTTCTCCAACTCGGTAAGATTTTCTTGCCATTGTTGCTCAATCACTTGCTTTTCAATCTGGAAAGTTTGTTCTAATTGAAAAATCCTTTCATCCTTTTCTTTCATTATCAGTTGTATTTCTGCATCTTTATCAATGGTAGCACTAACGTAAGCTCCTGCGAATTGAGATAATCTGTTCAATTCCTTGTCAGGAGTTGTTTGAGTTCCTTTCCAAAGAACTTAAAAAGGAGTCTCATTTGTAACTAGCGCTTTCAATTATTCTAGCCTTCTTTTATTCCTTGACCTGCTCATTACTACATTATGCTTTGGACTATAAAATATGTTCAAAAGCAGGATTTCTTCAATCTTGAGGACTATCTCGGCAGTAGGAAATGCAGGGATTATTTTCATATCATCATCAACAGTTTATTGATTGACAATATCAGTATTAGCTTTATTCTCGGGAATTTTTGAAATAGTATTCTCTTGGGAGGCCTCAAAAGTAAACGAGGTTGTCCTTGTAGTTTCTAGAACCTATTCTATTTGAAGTGAATCGGAATCTAAAATTAGAACCTAAAAATTAGAACTACGCAGAGTGGTCATTTAATTTCCAAACATTTGTTCACGTAATGCTAACACTTGTCATTATATCAGAAAATATTTTGATTGGCATTTGGTATCAGGTGATATTAAATACCTCAATGATCTGTGATTTCTGGAAAGTATATAGGCATAGGATCTATATTAGTGAAATACGAGAGTTTAATAGAATGTGATATCGACATCCATCAATTGATGGAATGGGATATCGGCTCTTAATATATTGCAATATCGACTCAGAATTTCGCATTTCTCATTTCAGATTTCGGCTTTTTGCAATCAACTTTTCGCTATCGGCTTATCGGCTTTATGCATTTCGGCTTTTCACAATTTCGCATTTCAGCTTTTAAGCATTTCACATTCCACTTTTCTTTGAAACCTTTGATATCATCCGTACCTTTTAGTAAGACCAATTCTTTTATTTGTTATGATTTCGGGATTGGTTACACTTGTAATTTATCTTCTAAAACTACAAAATGATTCCTAAAAGGTTTTATGCCATTTTCATAAACTTTCTTGTTTTATTAAAAAATCAAAGAGTAAAAATAAAACTTATCCTATTTTATTTAAACATAGAAGGATTCTATCCTAAAACTTTCAAAGGGTCCCCATTATTCTTTCTCCTAAGTCTAAAGATAATGGGGGGTTGTTGAGTACCGCAACAGACACAAAGGCCAAAAATGAAGGAAAAAGGGACACTTGGCAGTAGTTTCCAAAATAAGCCAAATGCCTCCTTTGGATTACTAAAAGTAGATCACTATTTTCTAGGGATTCTTTTTCTCTTTTCTCTTTTTGATTTTTCTGGAAAAATTTGTCATGCATTACCCAGAGAGATTGCGCAGTTCTGGGAAGTATTGGGCAACTCACTGGCTCATACACTGAATAGCTTCTGAGCAATAGGTTTCTACGCAATTTCTGGGTTGAGTGGCTCTGGGCTGCCTCTCATGCTCTGTGTAATTTCCTAGCTTAAGGCTGGTTGTCAACTATCTCTGTGTAAATTTGGAGTTGAGGGTTCATTGTCAGCTTAAACTATGCAATTCTAGAGAGCAAGGCTAGTTTCCCTCAAGGATTCCATAGTTCTCTAAGTCAAGGCTAGAACTGGGTGGAAACAAAGTCAAGAGATTGGCTTGTGGGTTAGATAGTAAACCAATTGATAAAACACAAGCCATGATGCAAAGAATGAGGCTCAATCAAAGCACAAGAACCTAGGTCAGTGTGAGATGAGTTGTTGTAGTTTATAAGGGAGGCTCCAAATGAAGCATAGGAAAACATTTTGGAGGGTGGTTGTAGCTGCTACAACAAATGGTTTCTAAACTACATTCCACTCTCTTTTAAAGAGGGAATCGAGTAAGACAATTCAATGACTATGGACGAAGCCATTAGAAAGGCTAGAATTTTCTACCAACACTCCAAGCAAACAAATGAAAAACTAAAAACTTGATCGAACAAAAAGAATGAAAAAATGGGTTAGGGTGGAAAGGGTGGAAAATCAAGGCCATATAAATAGCATGGTAAAAATAGTCAGAAGTGGAACTTTAGTAGAAATAGCAACCAAGTATCAAGAAAACAAATCCGTCCCCAAGCAAGGTCCAAATAGGTAGAAGTCAACAGTAAGTGTGATAATGGTAAAGATATGGATCCTTTAAAGTGTTTGGGTTGTGGAGAAACCCATCAATTGTTTGGGTTGTGGAGAAACCTGCAGAACATCCAAGAGGCCTCCATTTTCAAGGATGTGGCTTGAAATAGAACAGGCATCAATGCAACTTTGGAAGGATGCGAAGCAAAGCATCAGTCAACAATTGATGAGATAGAATGTACTACTTTTAATCAATCTATTTCTATATTAATATACCCTGGTGCTATCTTGAGTTATGTTATCCCTTAGGTTGTAGAAAATTGTAAGTTGAAGTTTGAAAAATATAGAAATTCATGGTTGGCTCAACTAGCTATGAGAACTAAAAGAAAGGTTACTAATTGGGTGAAAGAATGTCTAGTGATGCTAAATGAATAATAGACTACTATGAATTTAAATATACTACCATTAGGCTCATATGATGTTATTGTGGGGATGGATTGGCTAAAGGGACATACGAAAATTGTTAATTTCCTTGATAAAATTGTCACCTACAATTCAAAAAATGGTGAAACTCAAATTATAAAGGCCATACCCAAGCCAATTTTTGTATTCCAGATATCAACATTAAAGTCAAAGAGGGTTGCAAGGAAGGGATGCCAAATTTTTTCCATTCAGGAAGAGAACCACTTCTCGAACAAATTAGCTAAACTTATAAGTGAGTTGGAAGTTGTCCACGGTTACCAGGATGTGTTTCTTCATAAAATTCTAGTTCTTCCACCAAAAAGGGAGATATATTTTTCCATAGAGTTGATAGCAGGGGTAGCACCAATATCGAAGGCTCCTTATTGAATGAGTGTACTATAGTTGATGGAGTTGAAGATGCGTTGTCAAAATTACTAAATAAATGGTACATTAGACCTACTGTGACACCGTGGGGTCCACCAACCTTTTTGTTAAGAAAAAAGATATAACCTTTATGCCTTTTATTAATTATCGTCAACTGAAAATTTTGACTATTAAAAATAAATATCCCTTAATGAGAGTAGATAATTTGTTCAACCAAGTCAAGTGAGAAATAATGTTCTCTTAGAACAATTAAACTATTATTCAAGTCATCAAATTATGGAATATTAAAATTAGGAACCTAGAGGTATGATCACTAAACTCTTAAAAGAAAATATAATGACCATATTTTATTGAGCAATGAGTTAAGAATATGAGACAATAGTTTTAAAAGTATATAAATATTTTTATATATTCATTCTATAAGTGTGCAAAGAAAAACCACTTTTGGGGCCATATCCTTTCGGCTAATTGAGGGAAGGAAACCATAATATATAAATGAATTATAAAACCCTCGCATAAAAGAGAATACATGTATTGAGTTTTTTTTTTTTTTTTTTTCTTAAATTACAAGATAATTGCCTACAAGGGTTAGGACCTTTCCCTTAAACAATCCTTACAATACATATAAATAAGAAGTAGCATGACTACATCTAGTTTGGGGACAATTTTTTTTAATTAACATGTAATCTCAATAAGTCTGGAGTAAACTAAAGGGTTGTAACAACATGAAAAACTTGGAAATAAGTAAAGAAATAAATGAGAACATGTAACCCTAGGGTGGGATGAGAAACCTTAAAATAAAGAGATGCCTCCAACATTCAAAATTTTGATACCATGGGTGCATACCTAAAATATTGTAGAGTGCAATTAGTGCATATCCAAAACCCTCATGTGGAATTCATTAAAGAAAAGAGATTTTATATCAAGGTGTTCGCTCTACAATCAACACCCTCAAAAAATTTTCCTACACTTGAATTTTGGAGCCTACTAAGGATATTATGATTTGTCATCAATGGTCACTTCATTGTTGATTGATTTTGTGCTAAGTGTTTAAGTATTCTTCATAGTTTTAACTGTCGAAGCCACTTGCTCATGCATGCTTAGTCCATAATGAATTAATAAGTTCACTTTATTTATGCAATATTGAACTAGCATGGCACAGTTCTTGTGTGATGTTCAACCCATTTCGATAGTGTGTGTGCACTTTCACTGATAACCTCTCTCTCTTTGGCTGCAATTCTACTTCTATTTCAGCAAGTTTTCCCAACTTTTGCTATTGTACACCTTTGTGTTCACAAGTGTCACTTTCACTTTTGAGTTTGTCACTCTTGCTTGATTTCAGTTTACCAAGTCTCATTTTCATGTTATCTTTACTCTACCATGTTTCACCTCCAATTTCCTTAACTTTTTCAAGTGTTGTTTGCACATTTTCTTACTATCGCAAGTGTCGTGTCTTACTATTTTCTCTCATGTATGTGTCACACCTTTGTACATTACTAAAGGTAGTTATAGCACACAATTTCGCATTATATGGTCCTATATATCATTAGGATATCTGTTGGGCACGTTCCTGCAACTTAGCACAACTTTTGGCCAGAGTCGATACTTCTATCACAACTTGCGTTTTAAGTGTTGCAATGTGTCGCCTTAAGTGTTGCACTTAGAAATAAGTGTCACTTTACTGTTGTTTCAAGTTATGATTGTTGTTAATGACTCCTGTGCATTTCCATGGCTGGTATTGATGCCATTCATGTGTGTGATCCATGTTTGGGTTTTCTTTGGACTCTTTTCCCTCTCTCACTCTACTTGTCCCACACTTAGCCATTTTGGAGTCCTTTTAGGTCCTACTGCCCAAAGCAAGTTATGAAAGATTTAATCCTTCACTAGGTGATGAGGATAGCCTATTTGTGAGCCTTGTCAATCAGATATATCCCTCCTAGATTTATTTCATTGAGTATTTTCATGGTCATATCGTATGGCTACACATTCAGAACCTTCAAAGCATATCCATCCAACCCTTCTTGCTTGTACTATCTCACTGCACTGAGTTTTGAGAAAATCTACCTTGTATAGCACATGAAGCACTTCTAGTGACTCTCTCCAAAATCAAACTGCACCATACAAGGTCTCTCCCATATCACAGTGCATGAAGCTTCTCCCTAGGAAAATTGACATGATCTTTGTTACTTGCCTTAGCCAATTGCACAATATTCTCTTCTAGTGAGCCCTCCTACACACAAAGTACATCCTTAGGTAACAGTAAACCACGGTTGGAGAAAATTGTGCTTATAAGAATTTTGTCCCTTCAAAAGTTCACTTCAGAAGAACAAGGACCTTCTCTACCTTCAAAAGCATACTTTGAAAGAACAAGGACCTTCTCTCCCTTCAAAAGTGCACTTTGGAAGAACAAGGACCTTCTCTCCCTTCAAAAGTACACTTCAGGAAAGTAAGGTGCACTTTCAAAGAAAACGGTTTCGTTGAGTGCACTTTGGGAAAGAAAGGTGCATTTTGGAAGAACAAGGACCCTTTGAGCACACTTCGGGAAAACAAGCACCCTTTGTCCCCTCAAAAGCACACTTTCAGGAAACAAGGAACCCTTGAGTGCGCTTTAGGAAAACAAGGCCTTTCAAAGCACACTATGGGAAAAAAGTCCCTCACTTCCCCTTCAAAAGAACATAACACATTCTCAATAAAAAGGTGAGGCATCCTTATACATTGTCTTTGTGCCCTGCATTGTCATTGAGCCTCTCTGGTGCATGGCACAATATCAAGAAAAAGTTGTCCCTCCCTGTCCCTTGTAACCGCGGCTTGTGCCCAAGAAATTTCCTTATCTCTCCCTAAGTGCATGGTGCACTTTTAGTAAATAGTGACATCATCCCTTGCTCACTATCTGGCTCAACTATGCTTTCATTGTCTCCTACTCCTTTGAGCCTAGCCCATGGCACCATTTTAGTTAACAAGCTCATCACACTATCCCTTTCACTTTCCCACTGTGTTGGACCTTGAAGAACCCATCCTCAAAATGCATGGAGCAGTCTTAGTGAATAGTATTGCCTTCCACAGCCACTGTTAAGTTAAACTGCACTCTTCTCATGAAGCCCTTCCTTCTAATTCATTTCATAGGCATTTATAAGCAACTTCATCCATGAGTAAGGTATAGTTAGGATAGATTATTTAAAGACTTATTTTTCCTTATCATCAGTAATGTTCATTGGTAGGTGTACCTTCTCACCATGACAAGGTGATTCTCAAGGAATTTGTAAAGGATAAGAATTAAATAAGCACTTGCAGAGAAGAAGCACAAAGAAGAACACCTAGGAAGACATAAAGTATATATTGGACAATGATAGAATGAAGATATTTTATGTTACCTATGAATGTCCCAACATGGATCCAAGACAATTTGGAAGGTAAGGATGAAGGACAAATTTGATATTTCATGAAGATTGAAGACAAAGAAACATATAGAACAACTTGGCATTGACACCTCATCGTTAGCCCATGTCATCATTTTCAAGTTTTCAATTGTAGAATTGTCATCTTTATGTCAAATGTGTCCATGTGTTATGCCACATCATCATGTGGAATGCAATGATGTATTCTAAAGAAAAGGAAAAAATTTAACGTGTGGAAGTCCAAGTGTCATCTATGGAATATAAAAAATCACATAGTCATATAGGGACAAAAGAGGATTTAGGAGAAATTCACGAGTTGTTTAGAAGTCCAAAGGACATATTAGAAGTCTAAGAGTCATGAGGATAATTCAAGAGTCAAGGGGAGATGAAAGGTTATTCCTCTCATTATAAATACAACCTCATAACTCAAGAAAAATGGTTTTGGAGGCTTAGGATTTGGAGAGCTAGTCTTGGTTTCTCTAACTTGGTGTAGGAGAGAAAATTATTCTTTGGAGAAGCAAGAAGTCACTTAATGTTCCACTACTGGAACTAGTTTCTCACTATTGTAACTATGTAATTGGATCTTTCACCTAATATTGAAGCTCATTGAGCCAACATACTTCCATGTATGTATCCTACATGTTTTAAGACTATTATTTGGATGTTTGCAATATGTGTTATATTCATATGTACTAAGGAAATTGAACTACTTCATTGGCTTTGGTACTTATCTTGTTGAATGTATGTTGCATTTTCTTTAATGATCGTTGTGTCTATGTGAACTATTTCTCTAGATGACTAAAAAATATTTTCATTCTCTCATGTGTCTCTCTTATGTTAGTACTATTGCTTCCTTTTAGAGATTAATTCTTGTCTCCCACTTTTGAATGCCTCCTTTTACACATTACAATTGGTGTATCACAATGTAAACTTGATTGTTGATTTCAAAGGCTATGCATTAATACTTATGTTATCCATGGAAACAAAGACAAAACTTTGGGTTATGGTGATTGGGATGATAGTATGGATATGGCTCCTACTTCAAATGGTGTGAGGTCTAATTGGGACTTCACAATGTGGATACCCCATGTATGTTGGCGATATAAATCACTATCAAAATTCTAGTGATAGAAGGACGACCAGATGATAATTTGTCCCCATCGACTCTATTTTCAATCTCAATCTTAAATGGCTCATCCCCAAAACATAATCCGAGAGTGTTTTTCTAACCTACCCCATGGTAAACTTTTCATCTACGAGGAACAAATTTATGACTTGTCTCAATTGAAGTTAGATGGTGAGGGTGATATATCCACAACCAAGAATTTCTTTCATTATTTCCAGTTTTATGAATCTCACGAAATCAAAGATGAAGATATTTCTTATGTTATTTTCTTCCTCACACTTGAAGGTCGAATAAATCGATGGTGTTATACCCTACCATTTACTTCCATCCATTCATTTGATCAATTCCTTAAGAAGGTTCATCACGCTTTTGATAGGCATGATTACTATGATGTTATTAAGATGATCAATCAACTAAGAATGTACCGCAATGAATCAATTGAGGATTTTTCTAATCGATTCATTCATTTATGTTATGAATTTCCTGGAGATGATACAAATTGGGATTTCCTTAAAAGGAAGTTTGAAGTTTTGGCTCAAATTTATTTACGTGATGAATCTAAACCCCCTTATGTTTCTACTCTCCCACCTTCTGTAAAACATGAGACACCTTTAATTTCATAAGAGGAACCTACTATTCCTTGTATTCCTTGTCCTCCTCATTTTCCATTACTAATCAAGGTGCCTCTATGTATTAATGATCAAGTTGGGAAATATATAAATCAAGTTCCCAATCCATCTTCTCAACCTCCACCCACTATTCATGATCCATATCCAATGGAGGAAACTTTGGAATGGTTCATGGAGCCTAAGGTGAAGGCTAATGCCTTGATTTCTCAAGATGATATTAATGCTCATAAGTCCAGCCTTGAATCTGTTTGGGATGATTTTCCTCCTCTATAATCTCATTTTAATGACCCCTTGCCCCTTTAAATGCTTGATCAATCTCTTTCAAACTCTTTTGATTTTCATTTTACGAATCCAAGTAGCGATTAGGTGCAAGGTTGTCACTTTTCATATGTAGAGGAGAAAAAAAGGTGAATATTCTTCGATGTTTCCTTTCTCTTTCAAATTATTCCTTGTCAAAATGGTATTCCTCCATCCTTGGATGATTTTGTGTCTATTAAGCTTGGTAGACAATCGAATGAAATTAATTTTCCTAAACATTCAAAAAATATTTGGTAACCATCATTATGATAATGATGATTCCATTGATGTATATGATGGTGAGTTCCCAAATGCATCTATTGATCTTTCACCTTCTCAAGAATACTTTGATTTAGAAGATCCTAAATCTCATTTGGTAAAAGAAGATTGTCTTATTGAAACTACTTCTTCAACTCACCGTCCCTTGTGACCTATTATTTGTAATGCACTAACTTGTGATGAAGGTACTCCATGCTCTTCAATTTCATAATCTAATGATTTGGATTTTGAATTCACACATGGTAGTGAGGTCATCCATGATGAGGAATAAGGTAAGAAACTCATCAAGTATCCATTCCATTCATTATCATTTCTAGTCTTGCATGAAGACAAATCTTCAGTTCAAGTTACTCATGAGATTTGTCCAGTCTATCCATCCTTAGAGGTGCAATGACAAGAATATTTTTACTTGAGTAATCTATTTTTTGATGTTGAGAAATACAATCAAATAAGTTAAATAAATATCTTCCATCTAGATGGTAATGATTTGATTGAAATTACTGGTAGTAGTTGTCCATACCCCATACATGATCTGATCCAGTCATCAAAATGCATTTCTATAATTATTGAAAGCTCCAATAATTTTCAAGGAGTTAAGGCATGCCAACTTCCATTGATGGTTATGTCAGGTTCTCATGACACTGGTAAGGTTCCCGAACTAAGTCATATCTAGATTTTCTCACCAAATAATTTTTTTTGCACAGTTTCATTGAATGTAAATTCTTTCTCGAAAGATTTTTGGTGTTTCAGACATATATTTTCTAACTTTCAATATTTGGTTTTTGATCGGATTGAAGATTTTGTTTCAGACAGTTCATCTCCATGCAAAACTCTTGTATCAAATTTGGGTTTGAAGTGTATACCTTTCATTGATGGATAGAACTATAAAGTTTATCATTATAAATATTATCATTGGTCAAAGGGTTCATACTTATCATATTATTTTGAAGATAATTAGCTCCCATTTTTTCTTGTGAATGTTCTAATGCTAATAATGTTCTTCATGGCATCATATACCCTTTTGGGTGTTGGTGAATGCTTAAATTATCTCGTGATTCAAATTCCTTTATCTGATGTACATGCTTCCCATTGTATCTTAATTGGTTTCATGTGTTTTCTATACTAGAATTCATTTTAAATTCTTTTGATTATTGTAACAAGTTACAAGGAAATGATTTGTCACATTCAACATATGAGGAAGATGATCTTATTGTTCCAAAAATTTGCACATTTGTTCAAATTGGTCTATCTTTATTGTCTACCAACCGAGAATCTTATGGCTTAGTTAATTCATCTATTCATAATTATGGTTCTAGCAACTATCATCTGATTAATCATTTTCCCATCAGTGTATCTCATGATAGTTTTTTTGCATCCACTGATCATTATGGTTTATCATATTACTATCTGGATCCTTGTCGAGAATTTTAGGCACTTCAACCTTCGTTGATTATTATCTCATGACCTCACTATCTTGACAAGCCTTATGGACATGATCACGTTCATTTTCCCTTACAAGATTCTCATCTTGATTTCATGTCATCAACATAAAAATCATTTTTTCAAGGATTTTAGGTTTTTCAAGAGGAATTTTTTTAGTTTCATGATCCAATTTATGATTGGTTGCAAGCATATTACTTAGCAAGCCCTTATGCTAAAAATATGCTTCAATCTTTTCTGATGTTTGCTAAGGAGTGCAACACAGATGCGGGTACATTAACAAGAAGTTTTTGAGGTTTGTTTGATTGTGGTTCCAATAAAAAATGTAAGGTGGTGGCTAGTTAAGGTTACTTTCTATGGCACATATTTATTATTTTAGAAAATACCTTCAACCTTTTGTGCAAGTTATTCAATTTCTTATCCTCTCTTTTGCACATTGTTTTATATCAGTTTTTAATTGCTTGTATCTTTTTGATTGCAAGTTGGGAGCAGTTACGGTGGTTACACTAGAAATTTAATTACTGTTAGCCTTGATCTTCTAGCCAGTTAGGCCAGGAGTAGCTCTAGTTGCATTCTAGTTTCCTTTTCACTCATCTTGCACTTATTCTCCATATAGTCTATGAATTTATTTTGTTGGTGTTTTCTATTATGCATGTTTCCTTCTAGTTGAGGAGTGAAACATGTTGTAAGAATGTATTTGTGTGTAACTAAGTATGCAAGTGTAATAGGTGAACTTGTATTCTAAAATCATAATGGTGTACAATACCTTCATGGTGGTTTGCCTATATATGCATTGACGAGCCATGAAGGATGAATAGTCACGTCTTTCGACTATTACCTCTTCATAAAGAATAATGTTTTTAATAAATTAATAATTATTTTAATATTATTTATTTTATGAATATTTCATTCGTAACATTGCCACCCCCTTTATATATGCTTTTTCCTCAAAGCATAAACAAAAGGGTTTCGTCTAGTTGAACATGTTGTTATGGAGTGACATCCTTACATTGACTGGTGAAGCTCTCATGAGTATTTGTACCTTCCTTGATGTTGGGATTGTTAATACCATATAATTTATAATGTCGTCCTTTCGAGTTAAATTCCATGCATTTTTCTTCAAGGTTTGTAATATAGTCTCCTAGTTGTATTAACCATTTTGCACCTAGAACTATGTCCATTTCTTTGAGTGGTAGGTAAAATAGATATGTTTGTAGCTCTAGTTCTTGTATCTAGATTTAAACCTCTAGGAATTAGTGACAAACATAGTTAGGTCCTTGATTGGGTATATACAAAGATCAAGTTGTTTAGCAAGATCAATGTCTATACAATTGTGAGTACTACCAGAATCTACAAGTATATCGACATTTATGCCTCTTATGAGCCCTTTAAGCCTAAGGGTTTTAGGGTGTAATCCCCTTTTCATGTGTGTTGGTAAAGTATTAAGCTTTATTTCATATTGGAGACCGATTTCTCTACTTTCGAAGGTGTAGTGGAACATATTTTGCAATGACTAGTTGTTTTTGACTTTTTGAAGAATTTCTTTCTCCACCCTAATTTTGTTGGACACATGAGATTATGGCTAATGATGGTTTCTCAGAATCTGAATCTTAATTTTGTATAATAATGATTTATTCATTAGGTTTTTGTACTTCAAATTTCTTCCCATATACTATTTTTTAGTAGCATAAGGATGTGTCTTCACATTTATGTCTTGACACCCAATTTTCTCCATACTTGCAACAATTATTTTTCTTTTCTATCCTTTTCTCTAACTCACTACTTGAAGAGTATGATTATTTATCAACCTCATAAGTATACAATTTCTTGTTAAGGTATCTGTCTTCTGATGTCCATTTGTCTCCACAATACCTACATTAGTTTTTTTTGTTTTTTTTTGTTTTTTGTTTTTTTTGTTTTTTGTTTTGTTTTTTGTTTTTTGTTTTTTCTTTTTCTTTTTTTTTTCTGAGTATTGTTCTTGGTCTTCATAAACTTCCTTAAATGATGAAATTCTAAGCTTATGTTTTTGCTCAATAACCTTAGCAACATGTATAGCTTCTTCGATAGTTTTAGGTTTCTATAATTTCAATTCTGCACGGATATACTCCTTAAGTCTACATTTATACATTTTTAATAGTTCTTCATTTGTAAATCCCCGTTGTCTTAGAGCTAATACTTTCCATTCATGGGTGTATTCACTAATCGATCCTTTTTTCTTGAGATGAACAATTTTTTTCATAGATATCATCTTCTTCCTCATCATGAAACCCTTTTAGCAAGGCATCCACAAAATTTTTCCAAAGCAATGAATGGGTTTCACATTTCTTGGACCACCATAGGAACCAATCATATGCCTCAACTTCCAAATTGTTGGATGTGGTCATAATTTTGTCTCCTTTAGCTATTGGCGGGTTTGACTAAAAAATGGGCTCCATTTTATTAACCTAAACAATAGCGCCTGTATGGTCTTTACCATCATATTTTGGGATCTCCCTATTAATTAAGTATATATATCTATATAACTCTTTTAATTCAAATATATAAAATTTGATTTAAATATATAAAACTTTATGATTATGTAACTTATATTATATGTTAATATATATATAACATAAGGTATAGCCGAGTAAAAATAAGCTACAAGTCAACTTAGGTTTCGAACAATGTGATGGTCGAGGCCTAAGGTAAGAAACAATTATTTATTTTTCTATGGAAGTGGGGAACAGTGATGTCAGGAGAAAGCGGTGGTTAGAATGTCAGGATGAGCTAGTAAAAAATAAAATAACAGAGTGGTAGTTTGGGTTACAACAAGGGACAGAGCAGTGTAAGGTAAGGAAATGTGCAACTTCAGGTTCACCTTGATGCAAGGATGTGGTCGAGATGAGAGTTCCGACAGGGTGACATAACACAAAAAATGACAACGTATCAAGGTAACCGATGGCATTGGTGTTGATGACACAGGGTAAAGGTAGATGTGGAGACGGATTGGAGAAGGATGGCTCGTTATCTTTTGGCTATGCATAATGTTGATGGTGTAGAAACACACATGTGGAAAAATGAAATAGACGTAGCAGTGTTTGGAGGTCGGTTGACTCATGTATCGAATAGGCCAGAAGACTAAACTGAAGTTTGAGGAGTGAAACCTTTTTTAAGAATTTATTTGAGTCTAATTGTATATGTAAGTGTAATAAGTAAAATTGTACTAATGATAAAATCTAAATGGTGTATGATATATTCGTGGTAGTTTCTTTATATAGGCATTGACTGGCCACGAAGGATGACTAGTCATGTCTTTTGATTATTACCTCTTCATAAATAGTAATGTTTTTAATAAATTAATTATTATTTTAATATTATTTATTTTATGAATATTTCATTCATAACACTAGCCAAATAGGCCAGGAGTAGCTCTAGTTGCATTCTAGATTCCTTTTCACTCATGATACACTTGCTCTCCATCTAGTCTCTACATTTGTTTTGTTTTCTTATTTTATGTTCTCCACGTTTACTTCAAGTTCAGTCTCCATTTTCTTTACTCTTTTGGCATTGTTTTTGTGTTGCGTTGTGTCTTGTATTTTCTCTTATGTTGTGTTTAATAAGACTCTGCATGAAAGATGCTCTTGTTTAGCTCAAAAGACAATGTGGAAAAACTTGAAAAGGAGAATTGTGAGGACAAACAATGCTTGTATAATATATTACCTCTTCTCTATTTAGGTTTATATATATTTAAATTCAATGATGTTTGAATAGAAAACATGATTCCTTCTAGATGCAAAGCCTTTGGTCGAACTATGAAGCATGTATCTTTATTAGGATCTTCCATTTTGACTCATCCTTGTATTATCTGATGTTTTGACCTGTCGACTCAATCAAGCAGAGAAGGGAAAGGAGAAAAACTTTGAAATGACCATATTAACTTTTGTTATCTTTCAAATCCCTTAAAAAAGGAACAAGATCTCATGCTCTCAATAATCCAAGATCCCTCTTCCACCTATGCTACAAAATCTCAATAAATGCTTCAATCATATCTTTAAGAAAACAATATAGAGGTGAAGAAGAGAAAGGCTTCCTACACATAGAGGTGAAGCAAGCAACCTTGTTGGGGAACTGAACAGGCTTGCCGGAAATGAAGTGATGCTTGTGTCTCCTTAAGTTGACTCCAATAGGGTACTAAATAGGCTCCTTGGAAGTAGAGAAATATTGGGGAATGTGCTTAAAAATCTCGGTATACTTATTATCCATCTCACCTATTGAAAAGATTGAGGTATGACTAGTTTATGTTAATATGTTTAAAGATGAGAAAGGAAAAGAAGAGGCTATATTTTCAACTAGGATAACTAACAAATCTAGGGTAATCTACATGGTGAATCAATACTTTTTGAAGGATTGAGACCTTGCACTTAAAGGGAAAACATGAACTAAGAAGTTGGAGTTCTACTAGTGTTTCACCAAGTGTTGATGTTGCGATAAACACCCTCAAAAACTTTACCTACCCATGAATTTTGGAGCCTATTGAGGATCTTACTAACTGTCATCTATAGTCACTTCATTATTGATTAACGTTCTACAAATTGTTTAAGCCTTATTCCCAATTTTAATTGTCGAAGTCACTTGCTCACACATGCTTAGTACGTAATGAATTCATAAGAAAACTTCCCTTATGAAATATTGAACAAGCATGGCATAGTCCTTGTGAAAAATTCAATGCATGTTGACAGTCTATGCGTACTTTCATTGACAGTCTCCCTCACTTTGGTTGCAATTGTACTTCTATTTCGGTGAGTTTTCCCAACTGTCACTTTTGCATACCACTTTGTTCACAAGTGTCGTTTTCACTTTCGTGGTTTAAAATTTTACTTGCTTTCGCTTTAAAATTTTCATTTTCATTTATAGTTTCTCTGGAATGTTTCACCTTCAATTTCCTTAGCTTTTGAAAGTGTCATTTGCACATTTTCCTACTATCACAAGTGTCACTTCTTACTATTTTCTCTCTTGTACCTATCACACCTTTGCACATCACTAGAGGTAGTTCTAGTGTACTATTCTACATTAGATGGTCTTGCATATCATTATAATATTCATTAGACACATTCCTACAACTTAGTGCACTTTTTAGTCATAGTTGATACTTCTATCACAACTTTTGTTCTAAGTGTCACAATGTGTCACCTTAATTGTTGCACTTAGAGATAAGTGTCGCTTTGTTGTTTTTTGAAGGTGTGATTGTTTTTCATGGGTCATATGCATTTCCATGGCTTTTATTGATGTCATTCTTGTGTTTGATCCATGTTTGGGTTTTTTTTGGATTATTTTACCGCTCTCACTCTACTAGTCCCACAGTTAGCCATTTTAGAGCTCTTATAGGTCCCACTGCCGAGTGCAAGTTATGAAAGCTTCAATCCTTCACCAGGTGATGAGAATAGATTATTTGTGATCCTCATCAATCAAATATCTCCCTCGTAAATTTGTTCATTGATTATTTTCATGGTCATCTCCCATGGTTGCACCTTCAAAACCTTCAAAGCATAGTCACTTAAGCCTTCTTTCTTGTACTGACTCACTACATTGAGTTTTTAGGAACTTTACCTTGTATAGCAAATGAAGCACTTCTATGGCTCTCTATAAAAGAAAAATGTGCCATACAAGGTCAATCCCCTCTCACAGTGCATGAAGACTCTCCTAGGAAAAGTTACTCGATATTTGTTACTTTCCTTAGCCAAGTGCACCATCTTCTCTTCTGGTGAACCCTCCTTGGAACATAGTGCATATTTAGTGAACATGCAGCCATTGCTAGAGAAAAATGTTCCTAGTAGAAGTTTGTGCCTTCAAAAGTGAAGTTTAAAAGAACAAGGAGCTTCCCTCCCTTCAAAAGAGAACTTCGAAATAACAAGTACCATCTCTCCCTTCAAAAGCACACTTTGGAAGTACAAGGACCTTCTCTCCCTTCAAAAGTGTGCTTCATGAAAGCAAGGGATACTTTGGAAGAACAAGAAATCTTTGAGTGAAATTTGGGTAAACAAGGCACACTTTGGAAGAACAAGGACCCTTTAAGGGCACTTTGGGAAAACAATCCCTCATTGCCCCTTCAAAAGCACATAGTGCACTCTCAAGCAATAGTGAGGCATCCATATCCACTATCTCTATGCCCTATGCTCTCACTGAACCTCTCTAGTACATGGTGCACTACCAAACAACAATGGCCCCTCCTTATCCCTTGTAACTGCGCCTTGCGCTAAAGTAGTCTATTTTTGTCTCCCTAAGCACATGGCACACTTTTAGTAAATAGTGAGGTCATCCCTTGCTCATTTTCTAGCTCAACTACTCTTTCACTATCTCCTACTCCTTTGATCCTAGTGCATGGCACAATTTTAGTAAACAAGGCCATCACACTAATAGGAAAATGTTAGGGGAAAAATCTTGCAAATGGTCTATTTTTGGACATTTTCTAAAAAAATTGTTCTCCAATTTGGTTAAAAATTCGCCTAATTTTTACATATATATGATTAAATGGATGATATTTGCCAATAATTTACTAATTTTAATAGTAAAGTAAATTATTTTTATTGAATATTTTCCTACATTCTATACGTATGAATTTTCAAACTAGAATAGTCGCCCACCATACTATATATAGCAAAATATTTAAGTCCTTAAAAAATACCTTGACCACATTGTCCCTTTAACTAGCCCAATATGTTTTACCTTGAAGAATCCCTCCTCATAGTTCATGACACATTCTTAGTGAACAATGGTACCTTCTTCTACCATTGTTAAGTTCAACTACGCTCTTCTCATCAATCCCTTCCTTCTCTAGTCTTTTCACTGGCCTTCACAAGCAACTCTTTCCATGAGAAAGGTAGAGATAAGATATATGATTTCAAGAATTATTTTTCATTTTCATGAGTGATATTCATTGGAAATTGTACCTTCTCAGCATGAAAAGGTGATTCTCAAGGAAGATTTCAAGGATAAGAAGTAAAGAAGCACTTTCAAAGAAGAAGCACAAAGAAGAACAACCATGAAGACATGAAGTAGGTCTTGAACCATGACAGAATGAAGATATTTCATATTATCTTAGAAGGTCCCAACATAGATCTAAGACCCTTTGGAGGTTAAGGAAGAAGGACATATCAAATCTTTCATGAAGATTGAAGATAAAGCAATAAAGAGAACACCTTGGCATTACCACCTCAACATGAACCCCATGTCATCATTGTCAAGTTGTAACTTGAACAAGTGTCATATCTATCTCAAATGTGTCCATGTGTCATGCCATGTCATCATGTGGAATGTAATGATGTATTTTGAAGAAACGGACAAAACATAATGTGTGGAATTTCAAGAGTCATGAGCGTATTTCAAGAGTCAAGGGGAGATGAAAGGTCATTCCTCTTATTATAAATACAACCTCATAACTTAAGAAAAAGGAATTTGGAGGCTTAGGCTTTGGTGATATAGTATTGGCTTCTCTAACTTTGCATAGGAGAGAAAATTATTCTTTGTAGAAGTAAGAAGTCACTTAATGTTCCACTATTGGATCTAGTGCCTCACTATTTCAACTGTGTACTTGAATATTTCACCTACTATTGAAGCTCATTGAACTAACATACTTCCATGCATGTATCGCATATTTTTTGAGACTATTCTTTGGATGTTTTTGGTATGTGTTATATTGATATGTACTAAGGAAATTTAACTACTTCATTGGCTTTGGTACTTATCTTGTTGAATGTATGTTGTATTTTCTTTAATGATATTTGTGTCTATGTGAACTATTTCGCTAGATGACTAATGAATCTTTTCATGATCTCGCATGTCTCTCTTAGGTTAGTACCACTACTTCCTTTTAGACATTCACTCTTGTCTCCCACTTGTGAAGGCTTTCTTTTACACCTTACAATTGTTGTATCACAATGTCAACTTCCTTGCTTATTTTCAAGGCTATGTGTTAATCTCTTATGTTATCCATGGAAACTAAGACAAACCTTTGTGTTATGGTGGTCAGGATGATACTTCGGATGTGGCTCCTACTCTAAATGGCATGAGGTCTAATTGGGACTTCACATCGGGGAGACCCCCTGTACGTTGGGGATATCCACCACCATCAACATAAGGGTTTTAGTAACTTTGGCTTACCTATAAATGTTTGGAGATAGTTTCCATATATTTGCAAGAGTAAGAGGAAGAATAAAATATTTTATACTACTTTAATGTGTTGTAGGAATGAAAAATATGTATCAAATTCTTGAATAAGATAACAACATAATTTACCACGAGGATTTTCCCTTATTGCATCTCCTAGAAATGCAAGAGATGAAAAGAATCCTAGATCAAATTAATTATTTTGGACATAAAAAATATTGACATGGAGCCATGATACTTGTAGGAACAAAGAGTGTTGGTTAATGTGAAATGTGGAAATAACATCAAAGTAAATTAAAAAACCCCACAACAAAAGAGAAATTAAGGTAAGGATATGGGTAGAAATTTACCGAGCAAAAAAACCAAAGCCATGTTAAGGCTTGAATTTGACTATATTAAGACATGGATGATCATCCAAGAAAGACAAAGTGATTTTTGTTTTCTTGTTGGAAGGGTAAAATTCTCCACAGTTATATTAGGGTTACACTGAACATGTCAAACTTAATTAACTACTAGTGTAGCAACATAATTAATGAATGATGGGAGGGCTTGGCAGGGTAATTACATTAACCATCACATTAGCTACTTACATTATCGATCATCTTAGGCCAGATCTGCACTGTCGAAATATTACTTTTGGATACGGTTTGTGTAGACATTGTGGACCCCAAGCCACACAACGCATATTCACATGAAGTTATCCTATGTGGAAACCATTTTCGATTGTGATCGGATGAGCATATGTGTGTGTGTAGAACTTGTGATATGAACCATGACATAATAATTGTGATGAGTATGTGAAACACTAAGAGAACCCAATAATGTTATTATAAACATATAAGTGTTGCGCTAGTGACACATGAAATAATTTAATAGACTTAAAACGAGGTGTTAACATTGTTAAAGTCAGTCGCAAACAAAATTGCAGGAAGAACAAATGATAGGATATATAGGTAAATAATTAATTAAACCTCAAACAATATAAGTGTTTATATGTATAGACTTATATAGATGCATATGGGAGGAGCTATATAAATATAAAGAACATTTCTTGATGTCATAACTAAAGAACAAGGTGTCTTAAGTCTTGATTCACCGAGACTTAATTTTTGACCCCAAAAATTAAGTAGAGAATTTCCATAGTGGGTATGTACGCAATAAATATTTGAAAGGAACATTATGGGAACTAAATAACGTTTATAAATGTTAATGATATCTTGAAAAGTGTAGGATTTGGAAACTCACAAGGTATCTAAATGCAATGATAATTATGTATTGTGAAAGTCATTTAACTTTAAAAAATATTTCGCTATGATGAATTTGTACGATATTTATACACTTTTGTTTCGCATAAAGATGGGAAAGATGTTATAGTTTCATTGCGACATTGGACATATTATAATGTAATGTAACATTGTGACAATGTTTGTCACATTCCAACGTTGGATAGATTTTTGTACAATTCGCACGTCATATTATTAATATTATTATTATTATTATTATTATTCGTCAACTTTATCAATATTAATATTTTTATTATTAATCATTTTTAAATTTAAATTTTGATTTTGACTAACCAAGGATGACCCTAGTTGACTAGAGTTGATAATGTTTGACTTTGGTCAAACATGGATGATTATAATTGAATATTGTGGAGTTACGTTAACTGAGGGAAACTATGAGTGAATAAGGTTGACTATTGTTAAATATGGTAAACATAGGGTTGACCAAGTGTGATCATGACCATCTATTTAAATAATGACTATAAATGTTGAATTTGGTTAACTATGTTGACTAGTGTGGTTGTCTATGTTTGACTATTAATATTAATGAAAATAGTGATAGGAAATTATGTTTGATTAAAATTGAAGAGTGTTGACTGTCAAACATACACAAACATAGTTGAACATAGTCAACCACATAAGTATCTTTAACTAATTTTGTAATGTCGTAATGTGACATTGGATAAATTGCAATGTAATGTAACATTGTGGCAATCATTGTCACATTGCAACAATGTTGCATAGTTGGACATTGGATAGATTTTTGTAACATTCCGATATCACAACATGTTTGATTATTAATATTAATCAATAATATTAATACGTGATTATGTTCAACCAATGTCGAAGAATGTTGACTATCAAACATAGTCAAATATAGCTGAACATAGTCAACAACATTAGTAAATGTGGTTGATTAATTTTGTAATGTCACTTTGCGACGTTCGATAAATTGCAATGTAATGTAACATTGTGACAATGTTTGCCATATTGCGATGTTTGATACATTCCATTTCGATGTCACAATATTATTATTATTATCAGTCAAATTTATTAATATTAATATAGTTATTATTAAACATTTTTAAATCTTTATTTTGACCAACCAAGGATGACCTTAGTTGGCTAAGGTTGACCAAGTTTGATTATGGTCAACTATTTAAACAATGCCTATAAAGATTAACTTTGTTTGAATATGTTGAGTAATTTGGCCGACTATGTTTGAATATTAATATTAATCAATAATAATAATAGGCGATTATAATTGACCGAAGTTGAAGAGTATTAACTCTCAAACATAATCAAATATAGTCGAACATAGTCAATCATATTAGTAAACCATTGTGTTTTAAACCATATTATTATTAAAATTATTAATCATTTTTAAAAATTGACTATGATTGACCATGGTTTGACTATGTCATCATCTTGACTCTAGGTATGTCAAGCATGATGTCTATGGTTAACTATAGGCATGTTTAACATAATGCCTATCTGTAATCATGGTTGAACATGATATTAATTTTTAGACTAATTTATAAAACATTTTTACTTTATTAATGTTAGTAAATGCGAGTTGTAAATGATGTTAATATCTAAAGAATTTTTCGGAAGAAATCACATTGAAGATTTTGGTCGACCATTTCGAACCAACAAGTGTGGTTCATCTTCAAGACACGATGAAGAAACAGATCTAGGAAGAGGGTTAAATAAGGAGACAGGTCAACCTAACAGCTAGAAGATAACAACTATATTTGACTGGGGAAGGGAAAGAGGGGAAATGTTAAAATTTTTAATTTTTTTTTAATAAAAATATATATGTTTTTTTATTAATTTATTAATTGTTTATTTTAATAAAAGAAAGATATATATAAATATATTTATTCTTATTAACTTACTAACGGCTATATTTGATGATAATTGACTCATTTATATTATAACCAAATGTAATAATCAAAGATTAAAAATAATAACTAATGCTTTTTTTATTATGTTATATTCAATTGAATTATAATATATTAATAAATAATATTTATATTATATATATTTAAATATATAAATATTATACAGTAACTAATATATATATGTGAATGTGTAATATGGTTATTTATATTGAAATATGTAATATTTAATAGTAGGTTAAGCCATTGAAATTGAGAGGATTTCCAATAATATTAATAGGGACGACAATCGGAAAATTAGTAGCTATTGGATTGCCACCCTCTCTGCTTAGTTTTCTTCGTCTTTATCTAGGCGCCACACCCCGCTCCCCCCCGGCCCCTTTTTGGATTATTATTATTATGAACGATATTTTATGAGCATTATTATTATTTATACTATAGTTATAATATAATATAGCTATTAATCTCTTTTTATTATTTTTTAATCTTTAATATAATATAGATATATTATACATTTAATCTTTATTGGTAGTTTAATCTTTGATTATACTGTTATATATATAAATAAAATAAAATGAATTAGATAGTTCTAAAACCCTAATCTTTAGTTTCTTTATATATTTAGATTGTTATAAATAGTTAATTTTGATTCTTTATATTAACCTATTATTAAATATTACATATTTCAATATAAATAACTATAATACATATTCATATATATATTGATATTAGTTACTATATAATATTTATATATTTAAATATATATAATATAAATATTATTTATTAATATATTATAATTTAATTGAATATAACATAATAAAAAATAAAAATAAAAAGATTAGTTATTATTTTTAATCTTTGATTATTACATTCGATTATAATATAAATGAGTCAATTATCATCAAATATAACCGTTAGTAAGTTAATAAGAATATATATATATATATATCTATATCTATCTTAAAATAAACAATTAATAAATTAATAAAAATAAAAATAAAATTTTATTTAAAAAAATAGCATTCCCCCTTTTTCTCTGCCCCAGTCAAATATAGTTGTTATCTTCTAGCTATTAGGTTGACATGTCTCCTTATTTAACCCTCTTCCTAGATCTATTTTTTCATTATGTCCTAGAGATGAACCACACTTGTTGGTTCGAAACGCGTCGACCAAAATCTTCAATGTGATTTCTTCTGAAAAATTCTTTATACATTATGATATGGATCACAAAAGCTTGAATTTGGATATTAATATCATTAAACATTTTTAAGCATTGACTATGTTGGAGTAAAGTTGACCATGTTTGACCACAATTGACTATGGTTTCCTACATTTCAAAATCGTCAACCAAGGTTGACTAAGGATGCCTATGAGCAAACAAGATTAACTTTCTTTGAATATGGTAAACATATGGTTAATTAAGGTTGACAATGGTTGACTATTTAAACATTGACTATGAAGTTTGACTACAAATGTTAAATATGTTTGACTATGACATCATGTTGACTCTAGATATGTATCTATGGTTAATTATAGATATGTTAAACATAATCCCTATCATTAATCATGGTTGAACATGATGTTCATATTGACTATGTTTGACCAAGTCAATCATGATTATGAAGTATTAATGTTTAGATTAATATATGACTAATGTGTTAATTTATAGATTAATATATTAATGTATAATTATTATTATATTATTATAATTTTATTAAAGTATTAATAATATTATTAAGTTATTAATATTATTAATAAAATTATGAAACTTTAATTTTAATATTATTATTATTATTATTATTAATATAAATATATATATTATTATGAAATTTATTAATATTAACATTAATCTTAAAAATTAAAACTAAAATTATTATACATATTAATATTAATATCAATATGGTTCATGAGGCACAATACTTGCTAAGGTTTTGCAAATGGGGTAGCAAGTTAAGTGGGCTTGATTGTGGGGAAAACTCCACAGTTAAGCACGCTTGAGCTAGAGGCAATCTAGGATGGGTGACCTCCTAGGAAGTCCTGGTTACCGGGTGTAAGCCCCGGAAGTGATGATTGACACTATGTGATTCATTTCACTAGTTTCAATCCCACTTCTTCACCCCCGTGAGGATCACTCAATGCAATGAGTGCTAAGTGAACTATTCAAAAATCATGAGAAATTAGTCAATTATGACTACCTCTCATGGAAATGGTCATATGTGAATGACTTACTTAACCCAATTGAATCCCAAAAATGATATCTAATATAATGCACTGCGTAAACCCCCTAATACTTAAATTCAAAAAAGAGTGAAGCGATCTCTACTTGAATGGTTCATGAGGCACAATACTTGCTAAGGTTTTGCGAACAAGGTTGCAAGCTAAGTGGGCTTGATTGTGGGGAAAACTCCACAGTTAAGCGCACTTGAGCCAGAGGTGATCTGGGATAGGTGATCTCCCGGGAAGTCCTGGTTACTAGGTGCAAGCCCCGGAAGTGATGATTGATTCTATGTGATTCATTTCACTAGTCTGAATCCCACTTCTTCACCCCTGTGAGCATCACCTAATGCAATGAGTGCTAAGTGAACTATTCAAAAATCATGAGAAATTAGTCAATTACGACTACCTCTCATGGAAATGGTCATACGTGAATGACTTACTTAACGCAGTTGAATCCCAAAAAAGATATATAATCAATATTATTGTTAATGTTAATACTTATATTAGTATAAATATTAGTATCAAGATTAATATTAACATGTGAAGGCTTGAAATATCAATATATTTAATATTAACGTTAATACTAATATTAATACTATAATAATAATATTAATGCCAAAACTATTCGACTCTGAGATGACTGTGCTATTATACTATTAAACATACAGCCTTGCCTAAAAAAATTGAATGTTTAGAATGAAATATTGGTACCTCAGTCAGAATGCTTTCCTTAAAGCAAGCAAGAATTCATTGATCAAGAAAAATCCTAAAGATCGAGTCTCAGGGGTTCATCTCTCTTTCATCCAAGGGACCACTGATAATATTGCAAGGATTCTAAGGAAGCATAATGTTTCCTCTACCTTTAGACCCCTTAACAAAATCCGTAGCTCCCTCCAGTCAGTAAAAGACCCGGTCAATCCCAAGGACATGAAAAGTTTCTAGGTTATTCCCTGTTCCTGTGGGACCCCCTACATTGGTGAGACGGGTCATTCTATTAATCAAAGAATTAATGAGCACTTAGCTGACTTAAAACATGGGAGGACCCGGTTGTCCGCCTTAGTAGAGCATGCTGAAAATACGAAGCATAATGTATGCATTGAGGAGGCTCGTGTTATTGCTAGGGTTTCTCAGTTTCATCACCAAAAATTTAGGGAAGCCATTGAGATTGAAAAAAGGCCAAATAATCTCAATAGAGATGACGGCTGGAAAATTAGCAGTTGTTGGATCCCTGCCGTATCTTCTTACCAGTTCCCCCTTCCCCTGCTCCTTTTGTTGTTCTTCCCCCTCGTTTTCTAGATTGTCGGTTTTTCCTGTGTATCAACCCTTTTTTTTTGCTTGTTCTCTTTCCCTTCCTCTCGATTAACATTGAAAGATTTATTGTTTGCTTAAGAAATAAAAATCCTTTTATAAAAAAATTATTTTCCTAATGAGTGATGAAAGATTTTTATGATGAACTAACCTTCTTTAAAACAAGAATTCTTTATCCATATTGGTTTAGTTAATTTTTTTTTTTTTGAACTACCTTAATAAGTTATCCTTTAAGAATTATTCTTATTATATTAGATAAGGCTTAAGTTAATTTATTTTAATAGCTTTATGAATAAGATTGATTGATAGGTTTAACAACAATTGTGGTTATGGTAATAAATATAACAATACTAAATTACAATTAGATTTTTAATTTTTATTAACCCTTTTGATTAAATATTAATTAAAAACTAACTTACAATTAATTAACTAAATATTTAATTATATAACTCTTATGTGTATTTAATGTAAACCCTTTTGATTCATGTTAATTAAATATGTTACCTTATTTATATATGTTTTAAACTAACTTTCCATTAACTATTTAATTATATGTAAATTTAAACCCCTTTTAATTTAATAATAGTAAAACTAACTTACTATTAATTTACTAATTATTTAATCTATTACCTAGTTTTTATTTGATACTAAACTAACTTTTAATTAACTAACTAAATATTTATTTATATTACTTAAATAAATGTCATTTCAAGTAAATAATTAATTCCTATTGATTAATTTTTATTTAAATAGAGTTATGTTGTCCTGTCCCTGTCCCTTAGTCCAGTCTACTAGCCATTTCCTAGTCAAATATAGTCGTTAGCCGGTCTAGCCTACCAGTTCAATATAGCCATTGCCTGGTCAAATATAGCCATTGGATGTTCTGCTCTAACTATTTAACATGCAGCCTGGATCTGATTCAACTTTTTTTGACAATGAACCACACTCATTGGTTCGAAACGCGTCGACAAATGCATTCGAATGTGATTTACGCTGAAAATTCTTCTCCAAAAAACCTCTCTTATCCAACCATTGAATCCATATTTTTGTATATTTTAGACATTAGTACAAAGTAAAAACATAAATGAAAGTGAGGGTCAAGGTTAGGGTTTCATGCTTATAGAATGAGCATTCAAGATCATAAGATCACCATTGAATGCAAGAGGCATTTCATTGTATTTTGATGTTTTTCATATTAGAGGGTCATTGAGTTTCTTCTAAAACCCATGCGCTACTACAAAATTAAACCCCCTCTGTGTTGATCTCTCTCTATCCAACCTCATCTATTCTACTATACCATGGAACAAAATGCACCTGAATAGAATGAAACAATTTTGTTTTCCTGGTGGCCCAATTTTAACTTATCCTAATAACCAACTAGAGGTTAAATTCGACCCCTTCTTGATTTCAACCCTAAATATGAGTGGAATTTTCAACCCTTTTAGAGTCTTCTTCATAGTTCCTACATGGCTAGTTCATTTTCAATGAGTAATTATGTTTTATGTGGCATCCTCTCAAATTATAGTTTTCAATCACAATAGTCAACTTCTAGGAGACATATAGTTCACAGACAAGTTTTGATTGGGGAAATTTGTATGTTTTGGAAAGGTATTGATCTGTATATTGTGGAATCTAGGCACATAGTAACTTTATAACCACAAAAGTTCATCGTTTAAGGCCTCAAAATGGATCTTGAAGCTTTTCTTCCAAGATTTTCCAAACTAGGATGACTCATAAAAATGACCTACAAGTTGATTCCTCAAAAATTTTCTCTCCAAAAGAATTGAGGTGGATATAAATAATATAATCATCCAATCGATATCAAGATCATTATTTCTATTAACCCTAATAGCAACCATAATTTGATCATTGTTAAATTGGATGATTGTAAATATCTAAAACATATATTTAATACACAAAAGTTGAAAGTGCAAATGTTCAATTTTCTCAAGACCTAAAAGTTACTATGGATAAGTATTTGTTGCATTCAATTTTCATGCTATAGATATAGATGTTGTCAATATTATTCTTGTATTGTTTGATGTAATCAATTGGTATTATTAATATTAGTGTGCAAAATATGTTTATAAGATATGGTAGAAGAAAAAAAAATCAAATTATGAAATATGTTTTTACTAAATAAGAAGGGCCTAAGGCTTCACATGAGTAATTCTTTGTAGGGAAGTTAATTTTAGTAACTACAAAAACTTTAGATACAAACGCTAAGGTTGAATTAGAGGAAGACCCTACATAAGCATGTGATGCAAATTTGCAAAAATAGGACAAATATGAAGAAAAATATAATGAGTTATATTATTCAAAGGAACCACATGTTCCAGATACAAATCGCAAAAACTAATAGCAAAGGTTGTTACATATGACCATCTTCAACAAGTTGAGAAAAAAAATAATCAAGGAAATGTTGTGAGAATTAGAAAACTTACTTTCAACCCATATGGAACCAAAAACATGGAACCGAAGGACACATTATAATCAAGATTCAGGTGGCAAGAAAGTGGTTGGACTGTGTGTTGACATTTCACTAGGATGGATGGATGCTCATTCTTGATACCAATTGACTACATTACTTAGTGGATCACACTATATTGATTTTTCCCATATTTCAAGGATTAAATATGTCAAGGAAAATGAAATGTAAAATACTTAGGGAGTATAATATTGAGTACTTATCGAGGGACCCAAAGGCATAATTACTATAATATTGTCATAATCGTGGAATATGCCCTCTATGTAGTTAGAGGAAATAACGTAATAATAAGAGGCAATGAGAATAAACCCAAAATCATACTTATGATAAACTAAATATACATCCAAAGGAAAATAGCTTGAGTGGTAGCTAGTGGGTTTAATTATGTCTCCACCCAGGTTCTATTCCTAGAACACGTTAGCGTATGTGGAAAAAATTTGAACACGTTGAAAATTGTGACGAGTAATTCCTATATGTTCAAAGCATTAAGAAAAAATGATTATCTTAATATTGAGATGAATAATGGCAATTGTGGTGATTTAATCTTGGGCTTTGCCTAGAACAATCCTCGAAAGTTACTAATTCACAAGTTACCATATATATATATATATATATATATATATATATATATATATATATATATATATATATATATATATATATATATATATGTATGGATGTATGTATGTATGTATATGTGTGTGTGAGTGTGTGGGGGGGAGAGAGAGAGAGAGATATTTAATGTTGGGTGGTATGATATTGTAGCAAGAATGAATTATCTAATAATTACTTATATAAGAAGTATGTGATGGTGTTACCTTACCTTAATGGTTTTCTCCACATCTTGTGATTATTCTTTTATGGATGCATTTTATATTTTTTAATTCAAAGATTTATCTTTTATCTATCAACATTTACTATGTTATAGTTAGACTTATACCCCATTTAGAAGTAGAAGCTTCCTTCCTCTATACACATTTACAATGGTCAGAATACCTGGGACCCCTCCTATATATGCAAAATCTCTACAACTACCATATTACCATTAAAGGTCATATACTCTTTTTAGAGAAATTAGGTAACTATTAAAAAAAAAAAAACTTTATATTATAATCATTTTTTTCTCCAGGTCATAATCTAATCGGCTATTAAATCAAAACATCATAAGAAATAAAATAAAATAAAAAAATTATTAATTTTCTGTAACATCCCTAAAATGACTCATGGTAAATAAATAAATAAAAGTTACATATCAGTTACAAAAACTGATTCTTGATTTGCATAAAAGCTTAGATAATGGAAGAAGCCTGGGATAGCTTACTCTCCAACGACCGCACCCTTCAATAAAGATATAGCTGATCTCTTGGGTATGGGGACACCGCAAAAAGGACTGCGAGGTTTTAGGGATAGGTGGCAGCAAGAAAACAATTTAGTTAATTGTATTTGTGATCGTCTGGTACCGTGGGATGCAGAAGCATGCAAATTAAAGAAAGCCATTGCAGTATGAGGGGAGGGGAACGAGAACCTGGAGGAAAAGGAGAAAGAAAAAGAAAGAACAGAGGGTTAAGTCTGGTGAGGACCAGATAACCCAAGCACGCAGGTGCTAAAGTCTTGTTGAGGGCTGCAGGCCTGCAAGACAGCTCGGGGGGAGAATCCAACGTACTGATGGATCTCAAGGTTGGGTGGATAAGAGCAAGTATGATTGTAGGTGAACCTCTGGAGTAAGAACGCCTGTAGCAGATTGACCAGGTATGAACTTTTTATAGAGTTAGACAAGGTTAAACAGGATACTGGAAGTGTTTAGACAGAGAACAGTTGAATCTGTGTTTTCTTTTCATTAGCTAAACGCAAAAGGAATAACTGTAGTTGTCTGTAAACAGAATAGCACATCCGACTCAATAGACATCTGTAAATTAGCTATTAAGACTGTAACTACATAATCATATGCTGTAGCAGTTCTGGTTATTTAAATATTTATATAACAGTGCCAAAACCCTAGGGCGGCCTGAAAGACAGCAGAAGTATACAAGTGAATATGAATCAAGAAATAAGTAAACAGTACTTCACAGCTACGGAATGGTGCCTAGCTAAAACAGTTATAGAAGCATGGTAACTACCAGAACCGTAGCGAAATATAATCAAAGTACCAGCGCTATGAACATAGATAACAATGCTGTGAATATCAAAGAGACAATAGACCCCGCTGTCGAGGGTTTACATATATCATAAAACTTAAAATCTGAAGGAATAACTATCGATGGAATTGCAGATATCAATATAAGTGGAAGCCTGAAGGCAAACCATCCACGGGGTTATCTTGTTATATTGCTAAACGCAACCATTAAACATTACCAGAAATAACCGGAAACCGAATAATATATCAACTCAGGCAAGAGACACAGTCATAGATAAGCGGCCGTGTACGCTGAGGAGGTACGTCTATACATTCAATGCATCAAATGCATGCGAGAGCATAACAAACCCTGTAATGATTCAAGACATATGCCCGTGTAATATACCCTGTAGCAGATTAGTGCATCTACTGCTTAGTAAACCCTATAAGGTAACAACGCACTATTAAGTAGACGGAGAGCATTAACCCAGTATTATCAAACTGAAAGGTATATTATTTCAAAACAGAATTGGCAGTATATAAGGTAACGTCGGCCTTCAAAACAAAAATCGACAGAGCTTAAAAACTGTGAATAGCATATTCATTAAGGAATAGGAAAATGTCAACATTAAGTTATATAAATAACCCTGATGAACACTGAAGGCTAGAGAACCAATAGGTGTTAACATATCTGCATATTAAAGCATCGAGGCATTGAAGCTCTATTAAACCTTTAAAAGATCAGAGAACGATTTGATAAATATACAGACTTCGATTCAAAATTAATCCAGGTCTGGAGACCATAAATCTTAACCAAATGTACATGTAAACAGTCGGCATGTAAGCCATAAGCACTTTCTAACTAAACCCTAATAGGTTAACGAAATACAGGTTCCGGCATGAAGTGGCCGTCTGCAAATCGTAACTAGGGTTTGGAAAACAGTTGCAGGACCTGAGACACATAAACAGAGCGCCATGAGATACTCCTCTGGCCAGGAGATTGACGCTAATCCAAACTTTATATTTAAACCTTTACTAAATAAGGGGAAATAACCTATCTACGGTAAGGAACATACTTGTGTCGTTTGGAGCCAGCGTAATCTTCTTGCAGACGGTAGGAAGTTGTGGAAGCAAACCCACCTGCACATTACCATTCACACTGTAAATAATCCATGAACAGTCAATACAAACGAAGGGTTTCGGAGAGTTAAACGCATTGCATTCACCTACACAGATAACTGCGAAATAGACTAGTAGGTATGGCAGTAATGATGGAACAATACCTGAAGCAGCAGGGTAAGACCTGGTAATAGTTGCAGAGGAGAATCGCCGAGCTGGGTGAGTGTTCCGCCTCATCCGTAATGTGCAAATGAACCGAACCGAAAGACCCGGTGGCTTATGAATCGTCCACCAAACCCTTGGACAAGTCTGAACCTTACGATGTAGTAAGTGAATCTCCATCGTCCGTTTAAGCGGGAGAGCCTGGCGCGAAAACCCACAGCGGGTCAATCGAGAATCACGTGGCTTCACGTGGATTCATGCCACCTGGCAATAGGATTGGTGAGATGGGTTAAGTTCCGTCCACCACCTGACGCCGGAGACTGATTAATGAACAATCCGGTGGTATATCAACCAAGGTTTAATATTAAACGCCAAAGGCTTAACGATAGACTTCATAGTGTTATGCATAGGAAATAATATATGCTTGGAGAAGGTTTTGATTATTTAACATAAGGTTTAGTTATCTAACAAGCGCATAATCCTATTTACCATGATAGTTAGCCATGAGTAAATTTTTTTTAGTATATAGTCTCGATGAGATCGTGACAATGTGGTATCAGAGCTAAAGGTTGCAGTACTGGCGCCTTTGGGAATTGGTAAGCAGAAAGGATATTGAGGTACGCCATCAGTAGGCATTAACTCAGGTACGAGCTGAATCATTCACATATTCATTTATGTAGTACACTACTTTTGGCATGATAGGTGTGATTCATGTTTATAACTGCTTTAAGTAGTCAGTAATAAGTTGTTGCATAGCTACGTTCATAATGTTAAATTCCTGATGAGGATAAAAGACAATGAAACTTTTGTCACACCTAAGAACAATATTGAGTACTCATTACATTCATGAACAATATTGAACACTCATTGAGGGAAGTGACAATCAACTACCAAGTTTGATTTGCAAATATGGCAATAACAATGATGTATTTAATGAACAAAATTGAAGTTACAATGAACAAAACTTAATGAGCCAATGCATGAATATAAATTAGGGGAACATCCTTGAATAGGATGAAAAATTGTTTTAAAAAGGACATTAGAAGAACCCCTTTAGATATTGAAAACATGCAATGAGTCAAGCAGCGAGACTTGATTCAGTCTTGTCATGGATGCATGAAGACGATTGGTAGTTGAGATTGGTTAGTGTTGTATGACTAACCCATAGAACTTATATGCATTAATTCAATTGGACTAAGATTGTTACAATTCGTAAACAAGAAAAGGTTGATTGATGTCGCATGCATGGAATGTGTGTATGAAGATTTTTACTCTCTCTGTGCTATAGTCCAGTTGTGCATGAGAAGAGTTCTTAATTTTATTCACCATGAGAATGCATGATGAATAGTATATGCTTATGTCTTAATAGATTTAATGATGATTACCCTCTAATTAAGTGAAATCCATTAGCATGGTATGTGTTTATCATTACTTGTTGAGAGATAAAAACCATTGGAGCCTCGATTTAATGATGGTTGAATTTATCTCTACTATGGGAATGATGGATTTTTATGCATGTTGCATTCCAGTGTGAACTTAATTGGAGAGGCATGTTCGGTGGGTAACATTTCTAGGACCCATTCATGGTATAATTACATGTGATAATTATACATAAATAGATTACCTGTGTTAATACAGTTGTCAGTAAACTCTAACTACCTTCCCCAACTATAGATGCTTCCAAAGGAAAAGGAAGCAAGGAGAAGGAAGAAGACCGTGCTGTAGGGACAGACGGAGATAGGAAAAAGAAATCGCTAAGTCTGGTGATGACCAGATAGAGCAAGTTTTGAGTATCAGAATCTTGCAGAAGACTCTAAGTCTGGGGACGACTAGATAAGCGCTCGATGTGCATGTGAGTATTCCCTTGACCATGCTTAAGGAGTTGGAAATGATAACTATAGTGTATTAATGTTAATGATTTTCGTAATGTCTCCTTGAAGTCATTATTCTGAAAAGGTCACATAGTAGTGTTATGATAGTAGTTGCATCTAGCATCAAGTGGTAACTCTGGTGCATGTGCGACACTTAGGAGATTATGCTTCTAATTGCATAAGTAGAGTAATTGCTTCCGGTAAGGGTGGTTTAACTTGTTAGTTATGCATGTTGATCCAAGGATAAGATAAGTGTATTGCTCACTTTCTTGAAGAACATATATGAATGTTCTATATGATTTCTTAGTAGAGAAAGTATTTGAATGCATGCAATAAAAGAATAGTTCTTTTATAGATTTTCTTGGTAAAGGAAATGTGTTAAGGCATGCAGTTAAAGATTGATTATTTTATATACTTTCTTAATAAAGCAAATAGGTAGTTCCTATTAGGAAGACTCCACGTGAGTCTTGTGTGTGAAATGCTTGTCTTTTGTCTATAAAATCCTTGCTAAATATGGCCAAAGTATCTTCTTGAGAAAAGGGGATGAGGCATATAAATGTCCTGAGGACATAGCAAGGCAGGTGGCCAAGTTTTCTTGAATTAAAATATGCATCTTTATTTGATAAAAGCTTCTTGGAAATGATTATGCATTACATGCATGATAAAAGATAGCTAAGGATGTGCTTCTAGGCACATAGATATTCATTTCTAACTTCTTGAGGAAAGAGTATATTACATATATACATAAATATAGTCTCACCCTAAGAGTATGCATACTTCATGAATGAAGATGCAGGATTTTATGAGAATTTTCTTGAAAAAAAAAAAATAGAGGTTCTTTCCTTAAAGACACATTAGAATAGTGTTCATACAAGAACCAAAATCCTTACTTGTTTCATGAAAAGAACTATGTGTATTGAAGTAAGGTAATTGTGTTAGGAGAACACATGTTGCATATTGGTAGCTATTGTGACTTTGGAATTGTAAGTCGGTGTGTACTTAGAGAAAGTGGTCATGCTAGCTTCCTTGAAAATAATAATCTCTTGGAGAGATTGTCTTGTTGGATGAGCTGTGTTGATTGCTTGATTTTGATACATAAAGGATAAGTAAAACCTTGTTTTTGTATCTTGATTTTTATGCCTAAAGATAGATATCTTTAATAATTTCTTGAAAGGGAATCTTGAGAAACCCTCACATCGGAAGATAGAGAAATGAGGATTAAAATGACTTCCTTTAGGAAAGAGGTATGTGGTTTGTTGTATGAAATGCTGGTAGTATTCTAGTGAAAGGAATGTGGGTTGCATACATTAAAGAAAGGCTTATATGATAAGCAATGGTATGCACAAAGATTAGTCATTATGATATAGAGTTATGATCTTTGTATATTAGAGAGATTATGTTTAATTACATTAACAATGCATGACCCAAGCTAGCCATAGTAAACGTAAGATAATACTCCATTAATGATGATTTGAATTGGAACAACAGACTATGGCAAAATTGGGAATGCTGAGAGTATTAACTCAACTGTTGTTGACATTTATACATTAATGAGTATTTGCATATGCTTTTATACATGACAATATTGTATGCATGAACATTCTTGGAAATGGAATACGTGTTAACTGATGCATATTTATAACTAACGTTGCTGATGGGATTAAGTAGTGGTAGCTTAACGGCAACAAGAAAACTCATCACATAAATTGCTGCAATGTGAAATGCAATTATAAATGAGAAAGAATGATGTTATATGATATGCATGAATTATGTTATTTGGAAAATTTGCATGCATACAACGTGTGTGATGGATATGTTTCCCATCAACCTTGATGTTGTGGACCCATGATGAGGGATAAGTGTAAATGCATGGTGTACATGCATGTTTATTTTGTAATGATAATGATTATATGGTTCATTGTGTAATTACTTTGAGAAAGAGTAATAAAAGAGAAATTTAACATGCCAGACAGTTGCAAATAGTTGGGTTGATGACAGTTACCTGCCTGGAGGGTTGATGGTACTTGTCTGCCCGGATTGTGAAAGGCTTGAATGCCTTGGGTTGATGACAGTTACCTGCCTGGAGGGTTGATGGTACTTGTCTGCCCGGAGTTGGGTTGATGGCAGCTACCTGCCCAGAGGGGTTGATGGTACTTGCCTGCCCAGATATCCTCTCCCTAGAATTCTTGAGCTGGTTGGCCAGTGGAATTCTATGTTAGACCTGGTAAGGTCCCTATCGAAGAAACTGTCTGGATGTGAAAATGACTCTGTTTGGTTATGGAAACCAGTTCCCATGGGTTGGGAATTCTTTAGCCTAATTGGTGCTCATAGCTAAAGAAATGAATGAATCAGCTATATGATATGTTGAAAATAAATTCTATATATAGTTGTGTGAAATATGTTATGCATATTTAACAAGAAATGAGCTTAGTGCTCAATAAGGAGTAATTGGAAATCTTAATTCCTTTATTGTATTATTAATGTTGTGAACATCTTAGTGGGAGCTAAGACAGTTTTTGCTTGATGCAGTGATTGACTGTTTTGATGATTAGAGAGCTAGGTGCTCTTTTGGTACTTCTCGAAGTACTTTGCGGATGTCTTTAGTGAGAATTCGTTCAGTATGCACGTGGAACAGTGATTTATCATTTGATGATTAGTATTAGTGCTCTTTAAGTACTTGTAAAAGTACTGTGATTTAGAAAGCATCTAACATTGCACAATTGATTGCTAGCCAAAAGTATTTCATTTGACTCAAAATATAGTGACTAATGTGATTGAATTGTTAGTCATATATTACAGGAATTACTTACCATGGAAGGTTGAAGAGCTGTCCAACCACTATTAAAATGTTTACATGAAGGTATTCATGATTTTCAAGAGTAGATGGTAAGTAATGGTAAGTTGACACAGAGAATTGTTTATTATGAATGAATAAGGGCCAAGTGGTGGCGATTAGAAGTTGCATATTTTTGGCAATTACAAATGCTTATGACTATTGATGCTTATAACTAATGATATTTCTTATGACTATATCATTACTATTTTGTTTGTCGTCTTTTCTTGGAATGAAATCGTTGATTTCAAAGAGAAAGGATCACATTTTGTGTGGTTTAGATGGTAATACCACGAGTAAAATATCAAGTTCCGACGAAAGATGAACACCGAGGACGGTGTTCCTGTTAAGGGGGGGAGTATGTAACATCCCTAAAATGACTCATGGTAAATAAATAAATAAAAGTTACATATCAGTTACAAAAACTGATTCTTGATTTGCGTAAAAGCTTAGATAATGGAAGAAGCCTCGGATAGCTTACTCTCCAACGACCGCACCCTTCAATAAAGATATAGCTGATCTCTTGGGTATGGGGACACCGCAAAAAGGACTGCGAGGTTTTAGGGATAGGTGGCAGCAAGAAAACAATTCAGTTAATTGTATTTGTGATCGTCTGGTACCGTGGGATGCGGAAGCATGCAAATTAAAGAAAGCCATTGCAGTATGAGGGGAGGGGAACGAGAACCTGGAGAAAAAGGAGAAATTCCAAGAAAGGAAAAGAAAGAACAGAGGGTTAAGTCTGGTGAGGACCAGATAACCCAAGCACGCAGGTGCTAAAGTCTTGTTGAGGGCTGCAGGCCTGCAAGACAGCTCGGGGGGAGAATCCAACGTACTGATGGATCTCAAGGTTGGGTGGATAAGAGCAAGTATGATTGCAGGTGAACCTCTGGAGTAAGAACGCCTGTAGCAGATTGACCAGGTATGAACTTTTTATAGAGTTAGACAAGGTTAAACAGGATACTGGAAGTGTTTAGACAGAGAACAGTTGAATCTGTGTTTTCTTTTCATTAGCTAAATGCAAAAGGAATAACTGTAGTTGTCTGTAAACATAATAGCACATCCGACTCAATAGACATCTGTAAATTAGCTATTAAGACTGTAACTACATAATCATCTGTTGTAGCAGTTCTGGTTATTTAAATATTTATATAACAGTGCCAAAACCCTAGGGCGGCCTGAAAGACAGCAGAAGTATACAAGTGAATATGAATCAAGAAATAAGTAAACAGTACTTCACAGCTACGGAATGGTGCCTAGCTAAAACAGTTATAGAAGCATGATAACTACCAGAACCGTAGCGAAATATAATCAAAGTACCAGCGCTATGAACATAGATAACAATGCTATGAATATCAAAGAGATAATAGACCCCGCTGTCGAGGGTTTACATATATCATAAAACTTAAAATCTGAAGGAATATCTATTGATGGAATTGCAGATATCAATATAAGTGGAAGCCTGAAGGCAAACCATCCACGGGGTTATCTTGTTATATTGCTAAACGCAACCATTAAACATTACCAGAAATAACCGGAAACTGAATAATATATCAACTCAGGCAAGAGACACAGTCATAGATAAGCGGTCGTGTACGCTGAGGAGGTACGTCTATACATTCAATGCATCAAATGCATGCGAGAGCATAACAAACCCTGTAATGATTCAAGACATATGCCCGTGTAATATACCCTGTAGCAGATTAGTGCATCTACTGCTTAGTAAACCCTATAGGGTAACAACGCACTATTAAGCAGAGGAAGAGCATTAACCCAGTATTATCAAACTGAAAGGTATATTATTTCAAAACAGAATTGGCAGTATATAAGGTAACGTCGGCCTTCAAAACAAAAATCGACAGAGCTTAAAAACTGTGAATAGCATATTCATTAAGGAATAGGAAAATGTCAACATTAAGTTATATAAATAACCCTGATGAACACTGAAGGCTAGAGAACCAACATGTGTTAACATATCTGCATATTAAAGCATCGAGGCATTGAAGCTCTATTAAACCTTTAAAAGATCAGAGAACGATTTGATAAATATACAGACTTCGATTCAAAATTAATCCAGGTCTGGAGACCATAAATCTTAACCAAATGTACATGTAAACAGTCGGCATGTAAGCCATAAGCACTTTCTAACTAAACCCTAATAGGTTAACGAAATACAGGTTCCGGCATGAAGTGGCCGTCTGCAAATCGTAACTAGGGTTTGGAAAACAGTTGCAGGACCTGAGACACATAAACAGAGCGCCATGAGACACTCCTCTGGCCAGGAGATTGACGCTAATCCAAACTTTATATATAAACCTTTACTAAATAAGGGGAAATCACCTATCTACGGTAAGGAACATACCTGTGTCGTTTGGAGCCAGCGTAATCTTCCTGCAGACGGTAGGAAGTTGTGGAAGCAAACCCACCTGCACATTACCATTCACACTGTAAATAATCCATGAACAGTCAATACAAACGAAGGGTTTCGGAGAGTTAAACGCATTGCATTCACCTACACAGATAACTGCAAAATAGACTAGTAGGTATGACAGTAATGGTGGAACGATACCTGAAGCAGCAGGGTAAGACCTGGTAATAGTTGCAGAGGAGAATCGCCGAGCTGGGTGAGTGTTCGGCCTCATCCGTAATGTGCAAATGAACCGAACCGAAAGACCCGGTGGCTTATGAATCGTCCACCAAACCCTTGGGCAAATCTGAACCTTACGATGTAGTAAGTGAATCTCCATCGTCCGTTTAAGCGGGAGAGCCTGGCGCGAAAACCCACAGCGGGTCAACCGAGAATCACGTGGCTTCACGTGGATTCATGCCACCCGGCAATAGGATTGGTGAGATGGGTTAAGTTCCGTCCACCACCTGACGCCGGAGACTGATTAATGAACAATCCGGTGGTATATCAACCAAGGTTTAATATTAAACGCCAAAGGCTTAACGATAGACTTCATAGTGTTATGCATAGGAAATAATATATGCTTGGAGAAGGTTTTGATTATTTAACATAAGGTTTAGTTATCTAACAAGCGCATAATCCTATTTACCATGATAGTTAGCCATGAGTAAATTTTTTTTAGTATATAGTCTCGATGAGATCGTGACATTTTCATATCAAATTATTAATTTTTTGCTTTTATAATATTGAAAAATATTTAAACAAAATCACAAAATTCTTATGAAATAAACATTAAGCTCGTGAAAATCAATACATATGTAACTAAACAATAATATAGATTATTTCTAATTTTCAAAATAAACTTGGGAAATTCCAAAAATATTTGTTTTCGGGTTAATGTTAATGCTAATGCTTATTTAGCATACTTCGTCATAGTAGGCATGATAGATAGTACCGTGCAAAGGCTAGTTTAAAAGGAAGATGATTTTTAAAGAAGAGACAGTCATATTATAAAGCATTCTCAAATTTTCCATTGTTAATTTGGAAATTATCAATTTTATATTAAAAAACAAATCTAATTTTTATATATAGTGTATTTTTATTAGATTATTTCGATATTGTATTATTTTATTTTTTTTCAATTTATTTTATTAATTATCCATACAAACATTTATACACAATACCATAAAGAAATTCTTACACGACCACAAGAAGATCAATAACCTCGAAGATTAATAAAGATAAAATAACTAGTAGACAAAATCAAATAACTGCGAGAATTGATATGTTTAGCTAGACAATATGCCTTGAGAAAGACTAATTTTGAACATTGGAGAGTATTGACTTCTTTAAGTATCATAGCGGTCTTTATAAGCTTATTTAATGATAGTTGCAGAGTGTAATCAACCACCTAAGAAGACCCAATATTCTAAAACAGATCTGACGATTGGACGCGTTGGTGCTTTTTTTGGATCAAAATGAGACGATCCTGTTCCGTTAGATTACTGATAGTCAATGAAAAGTCCTTACGTTGCAGTTAAATATTTTATCGAACATCTTGAGAAACTTGTTTTGTGAAACTTTAGACATTATTAAACAACGCGAAACCATATGTTCAGGAGAATGAAAACGAAGTTTCTGCGCACTAAGATACAATTTTGAGTGACAAACGGCTTCAAACCTAAGACAGATCAATGGAAGTATCTTGGGACTGATGATGTTTTTAACTTGCAAAGAGAGGCAAAGTTTTTTCTCAATTACAATCGTTTCTAATTGGCGTTGACACGTCGAATGTTCTACTTCCAAACGTCATGGACCTCGATTCCATTAATTCCAAATTCTTCTGGCTGTGGCAATGCAAAATCATTTTGAATGACTGGATGTTCATTCAACTGCCAAATATCATCCTCCCACAGAGACCCATAGAAAACTTCCGTGGTCTCAACATAGCTATGCACGGCATCCAAATACATAATATCGGGAATTGAATCTCCATCGACATAGTTCATGATGATTCCAAGTTCTTCCGGAGTAAACTGGTCTATGAAAAAATCAAACTCTGCGCGACCATCGTCGTAACATGTGAAGTCTCCTATATCAGAAGTCATCAAGGTCACTTGAGAGCTCCCGTCTGCAGTTAATTCGCCTTGCCTTCTTGAACCCATCTGATCAGCACTGCCCTCCTCCTCAACGCTGGAGTCGATATTATGATCTGATTGGGTCTTCAACCCAATATCATTTTCCAGAAAATTTATATCCCCAATGATACCAACGTTCCTCTCTTCTGGACTACAAATATTGGCATCCAGACTGTTGTTCTTGTCGGGCAACGGCATGAGATCACTGCCATTCGCTAAGGTTAATCCGCCATTGATTCGCTTCGCGCCTGTGAAAGCTAAACCCCCATTCCAATACTCATCTCTCCCTCGCTTGGAGGCTGCCATATTTTGCAAAGAAATACTGTGATTAAAAATCAACAGATACGACAATAAAGAGCCAATTTGTGAGCCCAAAAATGGTCCACGATATATAGCTCGCTGGCAGCGGAAGAATCACAAGAGATCCCGCCAAGAAGCGGAGGTGGAAGCTTCCCCAACAAATCCAACCTAATCCAACGCTGTGTGTTTAAAAGCATTTTCCTTTTTTGCGGCTTTGTTGAAATGGCATCCGTAGAAGCCGCGTAAAGCCAATACAGTGCCCAAAGGACTGAAGCTGAGGTAAAACGGCATTCGTAGGAGCCGCGTCGGACAAACGCGTGGCCAACATCACGACGGCTACCAAAGTTTCGGGATAAAACAAAAAAGCAATTCGCACTTTCATTCAAACTGACCACTCTTTTCAGTCATGGAGATCTAAACCTCCTCGATACGATGCAAGACGCGGTGCGTTTCCCTTTCGCATGAACCTGCACAAAGATGGCGACAACTTTGGCATCCTTTTTATGTACTTCGTGGAAACTGCAATCCAACGCGTTGTCCAAATGACGGTGCGCAAGCGAGTTCAGAAAAGTAAAAGTACAATCTCAATGCTGTCATATACTTTTGTCGTGATTTCTGACTTTTTCTGTAATTACCGATATCCATACTCGAGTGCTTTTTTATGTTGATAGGTATTTTTCATTTGAGTGTAATGTTGGTATTTTTCATGTGAATGTAAGGTTGGTTGTTTAATCCTTTTTTTAATCCAAATTTTATGATAATGAAGGATGTTTGATAAAAAAAAATTGTTTTAAATTTCAAATGCTAAGCCACTTCTATTTTTTAAATTTATCTTTCTTTTTCATATTTATTTAGTAAAATAATAAAATTATTGTACAAAATATCAAATAAATAAATTTATAATTATATAAATAAATAAATTTATAAAAAATAATAATTAAATTAAAATTAATAAATAAAAAGAAAAAATAAATAAATAAATAAATCCCAACCACATTTATACGGGATAACAATATAAAATTTCCAGTATTATTTTTTAAGTTAACTTTTAACTCTAATGATTTAATTTATGAGGGCTTCCTTTTTGAAGAACTTAATCATCTCTATCGAATAATATAAATTTGATTTTAATAAATTAATAATTATAAGATTATATTGGGATAAAAATTTTAAATTTATAAAAGTTAGTTTTCAAATAAGTCAACCTCTAACAAATAAGATGATATAAATTATTAATATATAACTACTTTACATTAATTCCATAATATTAAAATTCAATATTTTATTTTTAATTATTCGTTAACAACTATTCTAAACTAAACATAAAATATTTTAATGAAATAACTCCTTACCATTAATTCCATGACAATTAATTTCTTTACCTATTAACTAATTCACCAACAGCTAGTTTTTAACAATTAACTTTGGGCAATGTTGCATCCTTACTATTTATTCCTTATGATCGATTGATTTCTCACCTAGTTCTGAGCATAAACAATATTAATTGGTTCGAAACGTCGACCAAATCTTAACAATGTGATTAATCCGAAAAAAATTCTTTTACACTATAAATCACAAAAATCTTAAATCTAACACATTTACTTATATAATAATTATACCAATTTAATAATATTTTAATATTAAAAATATACCCATTAATTTCTTTTTTATAATTACTCATATCCTCGTATCCTTATTTCTGTGCATGCCATCTAATTTCTTTGCTAATGAATTCATTTATACACATCAATATGGTAAGAATATCCCAAGTCCACTAAATTTAACTTCACTGCAAATTCCAAAATATTTTGAGAATAGATAATCAAACTAAAAATGGCACTCCAATAGTCACATGTACCCTGTACCCTGGAAATAAAAAGAATACTTTATGTATTTGAATTTATCTTAACACGAGCCATACAAACAATATTAACAATTTATATGTACTATATTAACAATATAACAATATTAACAATTTATATGTACTATATTAACAATTTATATGTACCTTGTAAATAAAAATAATATTGTATGTATTTATATTTATCTTCACCCGAGCCATACAAACAATATTAAAAATTTATATGTACCCCGTAAATAAAAAGAATACTTTATGTATTTATATTTATCCTCACCCGAGCCATGCAAACAATATTAACAGTTTATAGATTGAAAAATATGTTATAAACCTTGACGTTAACTGGTTTTTAACTTCTGTTTCATTGTTCTCACATTTGCGAAGTTAGAAATTTAATTATTACATATTTGTATTTACATTTATCTTCACCCACACCATACCAACAATCTTAAGAATTTGTATATTGAAAAATATGCTATATAGCATTGTGTTAACTTTTTAATTTATTCTTACACTTTGGAATGTTAGGAATCTAATTCTTAAAACTTATGATAAACGGTAAATATTTAAGATATAAGAAATTTAAATATTTATAAAAATAGAAAGATTCATTACTAGGAATTTAATTCTTGAAATTTATGATAAATTGTAAAGGTTTAAGATATAAGAAATTTGAGTACTTATAAAAATAGAAAGAGTTATTAAATTTTGAAGGACTAGATATGGAAGGTTATACAATTTTATTTATATATATATGTTTGAGTTAATAGAAGATAATGAATTTAAAAGTTTTGAGTGGACGGAAAGCAATGAATTTTGGAGTTCTTCATTTCTGCATTTATTTAGGTTTCAATTAAGGGGATATCTACATTAACTTGTATTTTGAATAATTTTGTATCTCTAAAACTACCACTTTTTGAAGGTTCTTTCACTACTATTAGCAATGTTCAATGGATCTGGGTGAAAATTTTCATCATCTCATTTCTCTATTGCATGAGTATTTCCTTGAACAACAACTTGGTAGGATCTCTTACTTCATCATATCCCTTTTCTTTTTCTATGGGAGTCCACTTGGGTTAACAAGAGTGATCATTCCCATGAGAAACTAGCTCAAGACAAAAATATTTGTATCCTAGCCTCATCGAGGACATGCAGTAAGAAATTACAAACAACATATTTCTTTGAAATCACTTACGTGTGTTGCACAACGAACAAAGTGAAAATTGGGAAAGGAAATGAAACACGCCCATAGATAAATATAGAAGAGAGCACAGTAATGTAGTGAGTACCCAGTTTTTATTAATAAATAAAATAGCATAATATTGTACAGTATAAACTAGATAGAATGATGGTAGTTATCTCCAGAGAGAGAAAGAGAGAGAGAAAGATGGGAGTTGCACAAAACACTTTCACAAGAGCATGAAAGAATGACATTTTAACATAAAGAAAGAACCATAAAGGTCTAAAATTTTAACCCTATAAGCTGAAGTGGAGTTATAAATTTTGCATACATTCTTTGTTTAAGGCACAGAGAAACTGATTGGAAAGACCTATCCAAGCATGACAACTTTTGAATGGGTCTAGGACATGCCATGGGACCCTTAGCCCCTTGAATGGCCAAGAAAAATCATTTAGGGCCTCAAAATGACGCTAGAAGTTTCAATCCCAAAAGAACCCAAAAAAATTGCCTAGAAGATACATAATTGTTGGATTAGTGAAATAGATGGTGGTCACCAATATCCATCTAGATCACTTGTGGAAAATTAGTCATAGAAGAGAATTACGAAACTTAGGATGGATAATGTTGGAAAATTTTATGGGAATGAATTTGATGAATCTGTAAGAAGAGTAATATGGCAAGGTAGGACAATTTGTTGAAAGGATGAAGAAAATGTTAATAGAAAAATAAAGGAGCATGCTCAGTGGTGTTGAATTAGGATGCTCAGTGGTGTTGAATTAGGACAAGGATTCTAGGAAGGGGCAATGGATACTACCTGTTACTTGGAAAATAGATCACCTTGATTAGTGTTGGATGATAAGACTTCACATTAAATATGGCCTAGTAAGAAACTATCTCTTAAACATATCAAAATATTTACATGTGATGCTTATGTACACATTCCAAAGGAAAATAGGAGCAAGTTAGATAATAAAGTTGATAAGTGTATCTTTATTGGCTGTAAAGATGGTTTGGAAGGATATAAGGTTCGAAACCCATAAATTAGGAAGGTTGGTATAGTCAAGATGTTGTATTTAGAGAAATCGAATATGTTCTCAAATAGGAAGTCCCACCAAGGAAGAAAGAACCAAATAATGTAGAGTTTGAAGTGAAGGATGCTGAATCAAGGGTTATAGAAGAATATGAATTATAAGGAGAAGAGACACATAATTTGGTATTGAGTAGATCAATTCGGGAAATAATTCAACTAGAAAGGTATACTCCACTTGATTTCCTTTAAATTTTTTCTTTGTTTAGCACTAATGATGACTCTATAACTATTAGAGAGGAAGAAGAATCACACAAGGGAAAACCAATAATACCTCTATCGAGGAATAATTTATCTTGTATTTTAGACAACTTAATGAAAACATTGGGATTCTATGTTGGCCAATGAGATAAGGATAAATATGATAAATCTATTCTCCCTCAAGTATTAGGAGAAGGATACTTCATCTTTCTCTATTATCAAGACCATGATAAGTTAGTAGTATGAAAATTTAATCCATATGGCATGGAATATATATTGTTAAACATGTGTCGCAAAAAGGGGTATACAAAATAGTGGATTATTGTGGGAAATCCATTGTTGAAGTCTTGTAATGGGATCTATGCTAAAAAGAACCATGTTTAAGTCACAAAGATATGTGGTTCTCTGTGCATATTGTCTTATGTTGTGGTATGGTGTGTTTGCTTTTCTTTATATGCATAGATTACATAGATTATTTTCTTATCGTACCTAATATTTGATTGGAAAATGTTAGCATCCATAGTGGTTTGCAGAGGCTTCATGGATGGAGTCAACCATAGTACCAATAATATTTATTTCACCATTTGGGTGATATTCTAACCCACTAACAAATTGGTGAGTTATGGGGGAATAATCCTTTGCCCTACAATTAACAAGTAATAGTAGGGCCATGGATTATTCCCCCATAATACAATGTAGTCACGAATCTCTTAGTAAAGGTTATTTCCCTTTTAATATTCCATTTTGTTGTTATGATAGAATCCAAAATTTTGGTATCACAATTGAACCATGTATCTCCCATGAGAAATCTTATGTTACTTCATCGGTACTTGCAAATACATCCCCTTAAACAATCATTTGATTACATTATCTATCAACACATACCACGGGGGTATTGTATGTTAGATAATTCCTTAGCCAATTATGTTTTAGGTTAGCATTTATCTCATTAAATCAACATCATTAAAAATGCATGCATGTACGTTAATAAACATATGGGTCAACAATCAAATCATTTGTCACCATAAGTAGCCACAAAACTATATATATATATATATATATAGATATATATATATATATATAGATATATATATATATATAGAGAGAGAGAGAGAGAGAGAGAGAGAGAGAGAGTGATGCTACACCATTTACCAAAATTAGTCCATTGCCAAGACTAGGCACTTAGATCCAAGCTTCCAGCCCATACACAAGATGCAGATACCATATCTCCCATTAGGAATACAAGAAAAACATCTAGGAGGGGATACAATGGGCATTAGTCCTCATGCTAATAATAACATACAACCAATCAAGCTACATGTCTTAAGAGGCAACCAAGGCAACTAGGTACATCAATTATCTGTCATCGTAGGTATCAATAAACCTTGTCAATCCACTCTTGGGGTTACACCATGGTGATACCTTATAACTTTCTCATCACCTCCCATAGTTTATTTTTAATTTCACCCTTAATATCCTCCTCCATGTCTCTCTAAATGGGTGCAATGTGACAATGACATAATGATTATCTAGGCAATCTGATACTAGACACATATATGCAATAATTAAACATTGGAAACATTACATAATCCAAAATAAATTACGTATGCAAAAAACACCAAAAGGCTATAAAATTTAAAAATATCCAAAAAAATTACGTACTAAAGTCACCCCACTACTCATGACGTGGTATTGCCAGTTCTTGGTTATAGTGGAAGTTAATCCCAAAATATTCATGATTTTCAATCATAACATATTGGTCCTTAAACCAATCAAAGGGGTCCTAATTAAACTAATGGAAAATTTCTCCAACACTTAAATAAGCCATCAAGTTGGTCCATCGGGTCATGCATGGCTTAGATGGGCCACTAAATAATGTTGATACTCATAGCCTCATAACTAGTACTTGCTTGAAAATTAAATATACTAGTATACTGTTGTAATTGAATTGATTTTATTTCCCTCTGCAGTGTTTTCTTAGATGGCATTTCAAGTTTTTCAATTGAATGAAACTCTAATTGAAAATGCTTTATTTTAGATACAACACTACTATATCTACTTGAACCTTAGATTCTTGGTGGGGGCCTATAGATCCTACTACTTGAGTGGTGGAAAACATGATGGTATGGAGAGTCACATCCATCACCTACTTTATTTGGAGCTCTCTAAATCTTTTTTGAGCTTGTTGTTGACAATACTATATAATCTAATTATCCTTAATCTCCTCTCCCCGTCCTTGGCCACCTGATACTACTATAGAGGCCCCTTTCCATGATAGTCTAGTAAATAAATAAATATCCTCAATAATGAGTGTAAATGTTTAATTTTACATTGTGAACTATTGTTTATTGGGATCCCACATCCCAATTAGCCTATGCAATAAGGGAACGTTTCCATTCATATTTTGCATGTGGAAACATTGAGAACTCCACAATCTGAAAGCACATCTAGTGTTGGTTTATGTCAAAGAGCAACTAGGTCATCCACTTCATGTTCCTTCTCCTCCCACTTGACTGTTTTGGTTGCTATTTCTACGAAAATAATGATAGAAATTATTACTTATGTCCTTTAAAATAAAACTTAAAAAATTATAAAAAAAAGGCATGAGATCTAAGGGTTATGATAAAATATCTCTAGGTCTGCCTTAATAGAGTGATCATCACTTTTCAATTTAAAATAGAGCAATGAACAACTCCTTAATCACTCTATATAATCAACACAAGATTAGTCAAGCTCTCAAAGGAAATTGATGTCCCGTCGAGATAAAGTTGTGGGTAGAACTAAAAACAGAATATATGAAAAGAAAGAGGAAGCATAGTTCTTTTACCTAGAATATATGGTGTTAAAAACGATGTCCTATATTTCCTAGGATTTATAGTTGAAAAATTGATAGGCAAGGTTTTTTATTGCAACAAGGTAAAAACTCCAAAATCCAATGTGAAAATGAACTCGTTTTACCCCAGATTGGTTTTTTACCGTGGGAAGTCACTAGAGAAGCCATGTTCACACTTGGGTTTAGTATGTATCACTTGCCAATTCATTCTTAATGCCTTTTTATCCCCTATTTATGAGTTTCATGTTTACTAACATCAAATTGGAAATCTAAATTGATTGTTCCATAGGGATATGTTTCGAAAGAATTAGTTATTGGTGAGATACACTAAAATAAACTACATATATTCAATCTAATGAAACGTATGTCCACTAAAATATTTCCTTGTGACGCAAAGGAATAATAGAAGAAACACAATGAATATCACATATTTCAACAAAAATAGCATATAAAGGATGAGATCATGAAAGGATCAATATGGCTTGAAAGAGGCAAGATAGGTTTATGTAAAAAATCGCTGTAAATGGTTGAATATGCACATGAAAATAAATACCAACCTGTTGGCCCTAATTTTAATGTTAACATATGCAGTTAATGCTATAATACACCTTTTACTATGTAATTAATTAATGGTTGGTGAAAGCACTAATTGAAGCTTATATAAACACCTTATTATTTATGCAAACTATTTAGACTCAATGGGTCTTTGGTCACCTATCTCGCATTTTATGCAATTTAAGAATGTCATGTATGGAAAAGGGAAAACAATTAATGATGGTGTTAATCAATTAATAATTGATAGATAACTTAAGTATAATTATTTGATAGTTGTTTCTATAGATGGAGTTTCAACAATAATTGGACATAAAAATGGATTTGTTTCATTTTTGAAAAACAACATTCCAAATCTTATTACAATTCATTTTGTAGCTCATAGTAAGTTTCTGTTAATAGTAGATGCTTCTAAGAAAGTACCCGAACTATTATATGTTGAAAAAAACGCGAACAAACTATATTCATGGGTTGAAAGCTCACGAAATAGAAGTAATGAAATTAATGATTTGCTAAAAGTCATGAAAATTGATGTTCTTGATGTTTTACAAATAAATTAAGTGAGATGATTATCTAGGGGAGAAGTCAGTACAAGGCTTGTAACCCTTATGCCAACAATTTTATCTTTTCCGAAAAATGAAAGGAAAACTTCATCATAGTACGATAAGATACAAAGTTACTCCATTTAGTTTTATTTTTATATGTTGGATCTAGGTGTATTGAACCAATTGAAAACTAATTTTCAAAAAACTAATGTAGACATTACAAATATTGGATTAGCTCTTGAAGTAACTATAAGTACATTGTCTACATGGTTTTTTAGAAAAGAAACATTTGTAAAGTTCACAAAGTACATTTCAAAAATTTTAAGTGGTTCTTAATATGAATATATTGAGTTAAAAATTAAAAGGTAGTCATAGGTAAAAATGAGTTATAATACATATGTATCATACTTATAAAGATTGACTATATCGATCAAAGGAAATAAACTATGAAACCTCATATTTGAGTTGTAGAAGAGAGTTGTCAACAACTCATATAAGGTTATACAAAGTATCTCATAGACTCTTTGAATAAAATATTTCCATATGTTCATCATTTTAATGCAATAAAATTGTTCATTCCTTCCCATTGTTGAGAAGAGAGTCATATTCATGAGAAAAGTTCAAAGAGTTAGCTTTTAGAAATTTTAAACTTTTTCAATATTTTCAACAAACCATATCAAAGGATGATGGATTTGTACCTCTATTTAATGAAAAGGAATGTAAAAGAGAGATACACCCTTTTCATTGATTCATTAAATTTGGCTTGTGAGGTGTTCTCCATAAAAGAAGCATGGAAGGCATTTCATGACATAAAACAATGGAACAAAACTTATCTTGATATGATGAAATTATGGGAAGCTATAAATATATTCCTGTAAGTATAGTGGATTATGCAAGGGGACTTTTTAAACAACACATACTCAAGGACGTTAGAAAATCAAAGCTAGAATTGGATACACTAGATGCACTAATGAGAATATCTTTAAATAGATGTAAATTATCTAATATTGATTGGAATGTAATATATGGGATATGGAGAAATACAATGTAAAGAAGAGTGATTGAGTTATGAGAGTTAATAAGTTACTCTTCTTAATATTTGTATATGACTTCTGTTTCTTTCGCAAAATAATTATAAATGTGTATGGAATCTTCTTAGACATGTCGAGTGGTGGATTGAAGCCAAAATACCTTTATTATGTTGAGTTTTGACTTGAGAAGAAGTTAAATTTCATATTTTCAAATCAGATCATATGTGTGTTTTAGGGACTTGTGCATCAAGATGTACATGAGGTTTTTGTAACATCCTTGAAAATGTTTGATTTCCAATGAAATATAATTGCAACTTGAAGATGAAGACCATCCTTATAAAAAGGTTGATCAAAATGAGGCAACATTATTACATTAATCAATACTTTCATTATCCTTTTTCATTATAAAATCTAACATTTGAAAGTACAAAGTTTTAACTATCATACAAATTAAATAAACAATGTGTATACTTATTAAACATGTTGCTCCACACAGGTTAGATTTGGAGCATAATGGGATGGAAACTTCGTTGGAGATTTTTTTGAAGCTTTAGAAAAATGTCTAATTTTCATTCGACTCTGCCATTCACATCAAAACAAACATTTCTAGTTCCATATAAAATTATATTTGCTCACATAGTAATAGTTCGGTACTTAAATTACAGTGATGGTAAATGTTCTATTTTAATTACAATACGTATTTAATTACAATTTTTTTATTGTTGTATATTTAACTTGTAGATATGTATCACAGCACTCAGGTTGCAAAACTGAGACCTCTGGAACAAATAAAATAACAACATCGGTGATGTGCACAGAGAGGAAGAAGGGAAGCAGACAACATGAGGAGAATTGGAAATCTACCACACAGTTCCAGAATGGGAGCAGGACTAGCATCATTTGAGGAAGGCAATTCTGAGGTATGGGTGCAACTGGGCGATGAGCCGCGAAACACCAATATAGATATCATGGAGACTTTACAAGAATTGAAGGATGAGATGGCCCGGTTACGGGCAGATAACGAAAGACTGATGCAGGAGTAGGAAAAGAGCATGAAAAGTGTATCTGATAAATAGAATCATCGACCACTAGTCCCTAGCCCGAAACACAGAAAGATGACAGGGGAACAAGAGTTTCGAACTTAGAATGTGGAAATAAAAGCTGGCGAAGAAAATTATCAAGAAGAATCAGATAATGTGTCAGATCACAAGACACAGAAAAGGCAGAAAATGGAACTTCAAGGGGAGTTTCGAAAAATAAAGCTTCATCTCTTTGATGGTGAACAGGAAGAGCCAGTGGAAGCATATCTCATCAATATGAACAAGTATTTCCAGTTGTACGAATATGACCATAATCTAAAGGCTCACTTGGCCATTTTCCAGCTACAAGGGAAAGCCACCCTGTGGTGGGAGGAAGTAAAAACAGTTCGCGGAGTAAATGAACAAAGCATAACCTGAGAAAAATTTCAGAGATATTTTAAAGAAAAATATCTAACGAAAATATTTTATGACGAAAAAGCAAAAGAGTTTCATGATCTCCGACTGGGCCAAATGTCCATGGATGAGTTCATAACAAAGTTTACATCATTACTTCGGTATGTTCCTTACATACGTGAAGAAAAATAAAAGGTGCAGCAGTTTATCAATAGTGTTCCGCTATTCATGAAAGAACGACTGGAGTTTTACAACCCAAAAACCACTGACGAAGTTATTCGTAAGGCACATATCAGCGACCAACAAAGTAAACCAAAGGGAGATATGGAAAAGAGGTGGACTAACAAAAAGGGAAATAAATTTGTTCCCAACCACAAGGGGAATAAGGGCATAGGAAACAAAGGATTGTATAAAGGTCAAACTAACCGTAACAAGAATATGAATCAGCGCAAATTTAACGCACTAGGTGAAACTAGGATGAATGAGAAATTTGATAGAACTGAAGCAGAATTAACTAACAGACCACCTGTACAGTGTTGGGGATGCGGAGGCCCGCATTATGTTAAAACTTGCCCACGCCACAAAAGAGCTAATCAAATCTCACAAATACAAGAAGCATCTACTGTTGGAGAGGTGGCAAGAAGCAATCCTAAAATTAACGCTGCCCTTGAAGACCATCAGGCAGAATTTAAGCCAACCATGGTTGAATTTGAAGGTAAAGTTTTTGACCAAATAATATCTATTTTAATTGATCCCGGAGCCACTTCGAGTTATATTAGCCACAATATAGTGGAACGATGTAAATTGCAAGCTATTTAGTTTAAAAATATTTGGTTAATACAACTAGCAACAGGAGAAAAAATGAGGGTTCTGACCAAAGTAAGTAATTTCCCACTAATATTAGCTAATCAACCAATCATGGCAGATCTAATGTGTTACCCCTAAGGTCATACAACATCCTTATAGGCATGGACTGGTTGGAAAAACATTGGTCCCTCATTACCTGTAAAAACAAAACTATTAACTATTCGGATGAGAAAGGGAAAAGGCAGGAAATTTAAGGTATTCAAAAATCTCAACAATTGAGACCTATAACAACGTCCCAATTAGCAAAGTGCATCAGAAAAGGCTGCCAAGTTTATGAAATACAAGTAGGGTATGATGGCTCTAAAAATAAAACTGTTTCATTAGAAAATATACGTGTGGTACAAAATTCTCTGGATGTGTTTCCAGAGGAGATTTGAGCCTACCCCCGAAAAGGGACATAGATTTCACTATTGAGTTAATTTCGGGAGCTACCATAGTCTCCCGATCCCCTTACCGAATGAGCATACCGGAGCTAACATAATTAAAAATGCAACTTCAAAAGTTGCTTGATAAAAAGTATATTCTTCCCAGTGTGTCCCCTTGGGGAGCTCTGGTACTATTTGTTAAGAAGGACGGAACCCTGCAAATGTACATGGATTACCGTTAGTTAAATAAGCTGACCATTAAGAAAAAATACCCCCTTCCATGTATAAATGAGTTATTTGATTAGGTGAAGGGTGCCACCGTATTTTCAAAGATCGATCTCTGTTTGAGCTATCATCAAATCAGAATAAAAGAAGAAGATATAGCAAAAACTACGTTCAGGACTCGTTATGGACATTATGAGTTCGTAGTGTTTCCATTTGGACTAACTAATGCCCGATCAACCTTCATGTGCCTCATGAAAAGTATATTTCATCAGTTCTTAAACAAGTTCGTGTTAATATTTATTGATGACATACTGATCTACTCTCTGAACATAGAAGAACATAAGGAGCATCTTCGTATTGTTCTGCAAGTCCTAAGAGAACACTAGTTGTACGCTAAGTACAATAAATATGGTTTCTTTAAGGATAAAATCCAGTACTTGGAACATGTCATCACCAAGAATAAAATCGCAGTGGATCCAGAGAAAATAAGGATTATCATGCACTGGTCTGTACCGAAAGATGTAGCTGACATAAGATCGTTCATAGGTCTAGCTGGATATTATAGACGATTTGTGGAAGGCTTTTTAGGGTGGAATATCCTATTACCTCTCTACGAAAGAAAGGAAAAACCTTTAGGTGGACCTCTAACTGTCAAAAGAGATTTGATCAACTCAAACATCTAGTCACCACAACAACCATTTTACGCATTGTTGATCCCAATAAAGAATACGTGATTTGTACGAATGCTAGGAAGGAAGGTTCCGATGGCGTATTAATGAAAGAAGGAAGGGTTGTTTCTTATGAGTCAAGTAAGCTTAAAGAGTACGAATAAAGGTACTCGACATAGGACTTAGATCTAACAACGGTTATCTATGCCTTAAAGATGTGGTGAAATTACTTGATAGGTAAGAAATTTCTGTTAATCACTGATGATCATAGTCTAACAAATTATTTCAAACAACCCACTTTAAATGCTCGGTAAGTTTGTTGGGCTAACTTCCTAAGCGAACTCTATTTCAAAATCAGAGATTTGAAGGGAAGAGATAACCGGGTTGCAGATGCCTTAAGTCAAAAGGTAAATTTCTTGTATGAGATTTCTTTTCGTGAATCACGAACTAATTTTTATGAACAGATTTGTGAAACAACCATGCAAGATTTAGTATATAAACATTTATGGCAGCAAGCAAAAATTCTAAGCATCCATGAACAACAATTGGGATATGGGGTAAACACAGAAGGATTGTTGATTTATATGAAAAGGTTATATGTGTCTAACCAAAAACCTCTTAAAGATTTAATTTTAGATGAATATCATAAGAGTCCTTATGCCACACACCCCGGATACCAGAAAATGATTTCTTCTCTTAAGAAGGAATTTTCCTGGCCTGGTATGAAGAAGGGGGTGGCAGAATATTTAGTCTGTTGTCTGGAATGCCAACAAGTAAAGATGAGCACCAACACCCAGCAAGGTTACTGCACCCACTACCTATTCTTGAGAATGGAAATGGGAAACCATATCCATCGATTTCATTACTGGAATGCCAATGTCTAAAAGGAAAAATCACTCAATCATGGTGGTAATGGACAAATTGAGCAAATCTGTGCATTTCATACCAGTTCAGTCAACTTATAAAGTGGTACAAATTGCTAACATTTTTAAGCAAAACACTTTTAAATTACATGGAATACCTAAAATGACAATTTCTGACCATGATGTGAAATTCACATCAACCTTCTGGAAAGCCATTTTTGAAGGATTCATCACACTACACTTCAGCACTGCATATCATCCTCAAATAGATGGACAGACGGAGCGAGTAAATCAAGTAGTAGAAGACATGTTGCAAACTTACGTAATGCAACAACCATCTAAGTGGGAGGACTACCTGCATTTGGTAGAATTTGCATATAACAATAGATACCATACATCCTTACAGATGAGTCCCTTTGAGGTGTTATACAGGGGTAAGTGCAAGACACCCTTGAGTTGGAGTGGCCCAAAAGACAAGTTGATGCTAGGACCAAATATGTTAAGAGGAAATGGAGACAATGAAAAATGTATGAGTCAATTTGAACGCTGCTCAAGACCAGAAAATGAACTTTGTTGATCGGAAAAGAAGATTCCAGGAATTCCAAGTGGGGGACCATGTTTACATTTGGGTACGAGCCAAGAAAAGCACCATATAGTGGACCGGATGTGCTAAACTAGCACCTTGATTCTCCGGCCCTTTCTAAATTATAGCCCGAATCGGACCAGTGGCTTACCAGCTTGCCTTACCTAGCGATATTCATGTGCACAATGTCTTTCACGTTTCTCTACTTAAGAAATACATCTATGATGCTAACCACATAATCAATTGGAAAGACATTTTAGTAAAATATATAATAAACATTTTTTGTTTGAATTTAGATTCCTTAAACAAGTTGGTTGACGATTTAAAGGGTTTTATTGCTATTTATAGGTCGAAGAAAAAGGCAAGTTCTCGATCGAGCCACTGATTATACTCGATCGAAGAGAAATAACGCTGCAAAAATGAGTTATCATCCAAGTTAAAGTGCAATGGCAGCACTATGGACCGAAGGAAGCTACTTGGAAAAATGAGTAGACTATGAAAGAAACCTTTCTGAATTTATTTTCAAATGGAAAACATCAGGACGATGTTACATCTTAGGCGGGGGAGATGTGATATACCCAAATGATGTAAATATTTAATTTATTGGAAACCAAACAATTTGTTATTACTTTAAATTATAAAACTATTTCTTGGATTAATTATGTATAAGTGAATTAACCGTTATTTGTAAAATATTGTTTTTACTTGTTAAGTAGTTAGGAAGATAGTTATTTTCCCTAACTAGTTTCTTGAGTATTTACTCAAGAAAGATTAAGATGATAGGCGTATCTGAGACCAAGGAAGAGAAGAAAAGAAAATTTGTGTTGAGATGTCAGGCAGAGTTCAATAGCTACGTCTAGCTTGGATCAGATAGCAGTGAGATATCAAGATCTCGTAATAGAAAAGAAGAAAAAGGTTCCTATGTACAGGAACAGCTCGGAGGGGGACTACAGGAGGTAGTAGTCTCAAGGTTGCGAGGTAAAATAGTGAGCGACAAGGCTTAGTTGCAAACTAAATCTGGGAGACATTGGGAGACATTGGGAATCAGAAAAGTGGAACTCTCTCGTGAAATAAATAGGAACTGATATGTATTTTTACATAAATATATATGCATTTCAATTGCTATTAAATTGTAGGATTGACGCATTAATATGGGAAATTTATAATAATAGGTTGTAAATATCTTTCATGTAATTAGCTGAAAAGTAAATTACTTAGTGTGCTAGTAAAGGCACTATCAGAATTGGTAGAGTTGGTAGTCTTTATTAAAAAAAAACAACTAAGTTTGAGATAAGTATATCTTAACATTGAAAATAAATTCTAGGAAAGTAAAGATAAACAGGCTGCTACCCAAGTCTATTTTTTCTTGCGAAATTTAGAACGCTAAAAACCCTTGCTAGGGTAACAGGGACAGAGCAAAACAAGCACATATACTTAAACATAACGAAAATAGCGTTCACATTTTGATAAGCGGAGAGAAAACAGTAGATATAGTAAAAGAGAAATACAAAATATGACTAGTAAACAAGAATGTCATCATGCTACTCTAGCGGATTGGGGAAAATACCCTTATCCCTTTCAATGCAATTTAATCAGAAAAATAACACTATTGAACTGTAATAAAAGGAATGAAGACAAAGAACTATTGAACCGTAACACTCACATAAAGCATTTGAACAGTAAATATGATAACCACAATTTGAGAACAGTGGAATCTCGAATAACACCACCAACTGTTTAGACAAATGCTACAACCGTATAAGTCACGCCAAGGTTTGAACCCTACCTCTGGCAAATACAACAAAAGACGCATCTCCAATGAAGATAACTGAAACTGTTCTAAACCATAGACTGCACAGGGGACTTCAAAGAACCCTCGCAAAGATACAATAGCCTACCGCCCTTAAGGGTCAGCATTGTTCTAAATACAATCGATTAAATACATTAACAAACATAGTAGTGTCCAAATAGGCCATGTTGGAGCCAAGACCTCTAAACAAAAAAAGACCCCTTTAAGAAATATAGGTAAACTCATGTACCCGGAGGAGACTGTCGCACGATCAGAGGACCGAGCAAGAGTTCCCACCAGCGAATGGCGCCAAACAATAAACCCTATAAAATCCTCCATCCCAGTTGGGAGGAGTAACTTGAATTAAAAAGGGTGAATCATGGAAACAAACTGAAAGTAAAGAAGGGTTGCTTTTGAGTCAAAAACAAAACAAACAATAATTACCTGTTTCGAAATTACTTGCGCGAACCCTCGTCTCCGTAGATTGTCGAACCAGAGGCCAACACACCTGCCAAAAGACCAGAGACAGTTAGGTGTCATGATATGGCAACAACGGAGCAACAATGCAGATTAAAAATCAAATAACCTTAAAACATTAACTGATCGGTGCCTTTGGTGTAAGCCCCTCGTCTCTATAGTGTGCTGAGCTAGGGGCCGAACGCCTCCCATGGAGGCCAGAGACGAGCTATGGATTGACAGCAACGAATCAGTATTACAATACATTACCGCACCAGCCAGGAAAAAAAGAACCTGCGCACACCTGGGCATGGAGAAAACCCTTCGGAGCCGCGGTTTCCATCCCCAGGAAAGGAAAGAATAACGAACAACATCGTATCTACCGAGCTATAGAACACCAGGTTTCTCTCCGCCCTCTGACCCAAACACCGAACGGAAATCGTCGATCTGGAACCAGTCCCGAAACCAACGACGGAGTGGTACCACCATAAAGACTACAGCAAGGAGAAGCCTCCACCTAGACCGATATGACAGCCATGATATCAATGCCGCGTGGGAGATCAAATGGTAAGAGTTATTATCGCTAAGACTGATAAAGTCTTTTATGTATCGCCGGGACAAGTGGCTCGTTAGAAAGCCCATTCCCTTTCTTCAATTTGTGAATATAGTCGTGGAGGGTATGAAGGTTCGCACTGAATGGGATCCACGTTTAATAATAAAAGCATACTGTAACCAAAATCACATCGGAACAAACATTTCCAGTTCCGTATAAAATTATATTTGCTCACATATTAATAGTTCGGTATTTAAATTACTGTCATGGTGAATGTTCTATTTTAAACAGTACGTACTTAATTACATTTTTTTTATTGTTGATATTTATTCCATTATGCCGCCATATTAGATATAGGGCATATAAATACTTAGTAAATTGTAATTAACAATATACTCATATTTCATATTTATTTTTTTAATTAAATTTTTCTTCTTACACATACAGTGTGGTCTTTATGTAAAAACATCTGTCATTAGTCATAGAAGTTGAAACATTGATAGCCATTTCTTGGAGAAATAAATGAGTAAGATCCTTAAATAGAAAATATTTTGATGATTTCGAAATGATTTTTTTTCAAGGTAATCATGTCTATAACACATTTTTTGAATTTAGAGTTTAGCAATTTTGAATTTATCTGTAAATATAAGTGTCAAAATTTCTTTACAAAAGATTAATTTTTAAAAATCATGTTCTTAAAATATAACAACATTTATTGTCATAAAATGTCTAATATTATTAGTATTTAATTTACATTTTTTAATTATATTTTTAAAATTTATATTAAAAAATATGCATATAACAACACAGATAATTTGATAATAATAAATTTATTTAAAACATAAAATGATAAGCATGAAAAACACAAACACTCTTTCTTAAAATTTTGATTTTATACTGAACAGATATTTGATATTCCAACCCTCGAAAGTGATAATTTTGCTATGAGTAAGTTCCTGGGAAACTTTGAGATTAAGGGAGGTTTGCAAACGGCGATTTCGTGGAAGAAGCAACATGTACAGGAATAACCGTAACGATAGCATGTTTGAGTTGGAGTTCGGTAGCTTCATCTTCGCTAAGACGTGTGCTCGCACATTGGACGCTAAGTTCAAGGCGGTTTAGCTTAATTTGATGAGTTGTTCTTAAGTGAGATTTTTTTAATGTTTTAGGTGGTTTTTTGGTAGGAATTTGGTGGAAATATTTTGTGGTGAAATTTTGGTCTGGAAAATTTTGTAATAAAATATTGATTTGTTTTGTTTAAACTGTTTTTTTGATTGCATATACAGATTCAGTATAGTGAAAAGATTTTGGAGTGTTTTTATTGTGTATTTTTCACTTATCAAATTTGTGATTTCAATAAATCTCTACTAGGTTCTATGCAAATTAGATCAGAAAATAAGCCAATTTTTTTTTTTTCAAACTATCTCACTTAAAAACAACTAATCAAATTATTACCAAACCAAAAATCCAAAAAAAAACTCCAAAAATTCACACTTGAAAACCACTATAGATTAATAGCCAGAGTAAGTACCGGTAGTTCACGAGAGAAACTAACGTATTTATGAATAAATAAAAGTCGATATGAACTTTAAACTTGGAGCCCTAAGCTAATCACTAATACTAGGGAATCTGTATTTGATGTTAGCAAATTTTGGATCTAGACGATAGAATAGAAGGGGCAACGCTTATCCCGAATGTGTTGGAGATTTTTTTGTTAAAATCCCAAAAACAACATAAACTAAACAGAGAGAACAATGCTCTGTTTCTCTCCAGGATCTTAACACAGCGGAAGGCTAAAAATATATTTCTGAGAATAGAGTATTACACACCCATAAAAAGGATTTGTATTCATTAAAATAAAATTACTGATACAAAATTCATCCTCTTTCACTCAAAGGGATTCACCAAAAAGAAAACACAGTGCTACTATATTCATTCCTTTCCCATTACGTTCAGTATACTACGCTGCTGCGTATTACAAAAAACATTCATTCACTTGCGCTGCTGCGCTTCTACCTTCACTCCCACTCTCTCAACAGACTCCAACTGCACACACATACTACTTACAAAATTTGAATGCTTTAATGAATAAAAATGGAGTCCCATGCTGTGAACTGCTCGAGGCTGTCATTCTCGTCCTTGGCTGAGCTGAACTTTAACTGCGGTAGCTGAAAATTCAATGTCTTCCTTCTCGGCCATACTTTGAATTGAATGCTTCTGCGCTGTACTGCTCCATGCTTGCTTTAACCGGCTTTACGTCATTGAACAATCCTGCCCATCTTGCCATCAAAGATCAATGCATGCCAAAAATTTTCTATCGGGTCCGCTTTTCGGGTCACATTGCATATCGCAGTCCGCCGATCCTCTGTTTCTTTATATATTTGAAAATGCCATGCACCTTTGAATTCCCTGATTGCGATATGCCGATCGCGATCTGAGCCGATACCACCGATCCTTTGTTTTTCTTTATATTTCGTTATATAATGAAAATGCATAAAATACATTGAAAATGGCCTGAACGCAGACCTGAAATTTATCAGAAATTATTTATAATGCTATCGGGTCCGATCCATCGGGTCGGATACATGCCTTATACAAAAGTTCCGCTCCTTTAGTTTCGCCGATAGCGAAACGCCGATGCGATATCCGTCGATGCAATATATTATAACTTATGCCTGAAAAACATTAAAACACGGGAAAAAGGGCCACTGCGGAACTGAAATAATATGAAACAAAATGTTAAATACCCGTCGGGTCTGGCTCATCGGATCGCGACTATATATATGAAAAGGCTCCGCCACATTGTGAACGCCGATAGCGATACACATATGCGATATCGGCGATCGCTCATCGCAACACATAAATGCCTCTTTGTAAGTCCTCCACTGCGACTTCGCCAATGTGATATCGGCGATCGCTCGTCGGCGATGTTTCCATGCTACTGCACGGCTCAACTGTTGCGCAGTTGAAATTACATTTTCAACACTCCCCTTTAATTTCAACTGCTGGGCATTCAATCAAACCCAAACACTTCCTCAAAAATTCAAAGCTTTTCTGATCCAATGGCTTTGTCAAAATGTCTGCTACCTGTTCCTGAGTCCTGCAATGTTGTAAAGTGATTTCTCCATTGCTTACCAATTCTCTGATATAGTGGAACCTGGTGTCAATGTGTTTCATTCTCTTATGAAACACTGAATTCTTTGATAATGCAATAGCTGAGCTATTGTCACAAAAAATCACTGTTGCTTTTCCCTGCTCTTGGCCTAAGCTCCTTAACATTTTTCTCATCCAAACTGCTTGACATGCTGCTGCTGTAGCTGCCACATATTCTGCCTCTGTTGTGGACAACACCACGATAGGTTGTTTCTTAGAAGCCCATGAAATGGCTCCTGAACCCATGTGAAAAACATAACCAGAAGTGCTTTTCCGATCATTTACACTTCCAGCGCAATCACTATCAGTGTATCCAACTAAATCCGAACATTCTAAAAGAGTATATAAAATTCCAAACCTTTTAGTACCTTTGACATACCTCAGAATTCTTTTTGCTGCCTCCCAATGTGCTTCTTTTGGCCTCTCCATGAATCTGGAAATCAAACTAACAGCAAACATTATGTCAGGCCTAGTTGCAATTAAAAACATAAGGCTGCCAACTATGCTCTTATACAAGCTAGAATCAAAATCCTTGCTGCTGTCCTCTTTGCTGAGTTTTAATCCCATTACTGTGGGAGTGATTGCTGCCTTGCACTCTTGCATATGGAATCTTTCCAACACTTCATTTACATATTTTGCTTGAGAGAAAAAAATTCCATTTTCATTTTGATCTACTTCTATTCCTAAGAAGTATCTCAGCAAACCCATGTCAGTCATCTCAAATTCTTCTTTCATGACTGATTTAAAATTTTCAATGAGGTAATCATCATCACCTGTAAAAATAACATCATCAACATACAACACTACAATTAAAATCTTACCATCATTTTCTTTGATGTAGATTGTGGGTTCTCCTTCACATTTGTCAAATTCATTTTCCAATAGATAGGAATCTATTCTACTGTACCACGCTCTTGGTGCTTGCTTCAGTCCATAAAGAGCTTTCTTCAATCTGCACACTTTGTGGTCTTGGCCTTTCTTCTCATAGCTTGGAGGTTGTTCAATGTAAACCTCTTCCTTTAACACTCCATTTAGGAATGCCAACTTCACATCCATTTGGTAGACTTTCCATTTGTTTTGTGTTGCTATGGACAACACTGCTCTCACGGTTTCCATTCTTGCAACTGGTGTCAAAGTCTCCTCATAATCTCTCCCATACTGCTGCTTGTACCCTTTGACAACCGGCCTTACCTTGTGTCTTTCAATTTTGCCTTCAGCATTGCAGTTGGTCTTATAGACCCATTTGACTCCAATGACTTCTTTACCTTTTGACAGCTCAACCAAATCCCACGTCTTGTGTCTTTCTATGGCATTCATCTCCTCATCCATAGCTTCTATCCATTTCTTATCTTTAATAGCATCTTCGAAATGAATAGGGTCATCAACATGACAATACAAAACAAACAAGGAATTCATTCCTTCTTCATATATATCACTTAAATTTTTGAATTTCTTACCTCTTTCATTTGGTATGCAAGTGTTTGAAGATGCACTTAAATCTCCTCCTTGTGGTGTGCTTAGAAAAGCACTCTCATTTTTCCTCAAGAGTGTCGCTTGCTGTCCTTGTGTTGGCGTTGCTGTTTGGGGATGTGTTTCAACCATCTCCTCATCATCTTCGTCATGAGACAAATAGTTTTTAATATTCACTATTTTCTCCATGCTTCCATCCCAAGCTTCCTCCTCAATGAACTGAACATCTCTGCTCACAAAAAACTTCTTGGTGGATGGAATATACAACCTGTAAGCTTTGGATTCTTCACTGTATCCAATGAAAATACATTTCTTCCCTTTGCTGTCCAACTTCTTCCTTAGCTGATTTGGAATGTGTGCATAGGCCACACATCCAAAAACTTTCATGTGGGTGACTCCTTGCTTTCTCCTACTCCATGATTCTTTAGGCACTTTGTTCATCACAGCTTTTGTAGGACACCTATTCAAGATATATGCTGCACAGTTTACAGCTTCAACCCAATACTCATTTGGCAAATGCTTTGCCTTTAACATGCTCCTCGCCATATCCATGATGGTCCTGTTCTTCCTTTCGGCAACTCCATTTTGCTGCGGAGTATATCTTGCCGTAAACTGTTTGTGTATTCCATTTTCTCTACAAAACCGTAGGAATTCCTTGGAGATATACTCACCTCCTCTGTCAGTTCTCAAGACTTTGATGCGCAGCCCACTTTGATTTTCCACAAGTGTTTTGAAATTTCGGAATTTTTCAAACACTTCACTTTTGTTTTTCAAGAAATAAACCCAAGTCTTTTTTTTAAAATCATCAATAAATGTTAGAAAATATTGGCTGCCAGCTAAAGATGGATTTTGCATCGGTCCATACAAATCTAAGTGAACAATTTCTAAGGGTGCTTTTGCCCTTATGCTTTTCCCTGATGGAAAACTTTCTCTGTGTTGTTTCCCCAATATGCAACCTTCACAAAGGCTGTCCGGTTTCTCTATCAATGATAATCCTCTTACCATTCCTTTTCTACTCAACAAGTTAAGACCTCCAAAGTTGAGATGTCCATGTCTCAAGTGCCACAACCAATTTTCATCCTTTGGCACACTTTGGAAAGCCTCTTGGGAAACCACTACAATTACTTCTTTGTTTTTTAATTCTGCTCTTATTTTGAGAGGGAACATCCTGTTCTTCGTCATTTTTACTTCAGCAATGCATCGCTTGCTGGGTGCTCTATCCATGATGGTGGATACATCATTCTCAAAGAAAACATTGTAACCTTTTTGAACAAGCTGTCAAATACTTAAGAGGTTACATCTCATTCCAGGAACATAATAGACGTCTGCTATGGTTTTCTTTTCACCTTTCTTTGTAAATATTTTAACTTCTCTTTTACCCATAACAGAAATTTTGCTATCAGTCCTAAGTGTGACTTGTGACTTCACACTTTGATCTAAAACAAAAAACAGGGCTATGTTTCTTGTCATATGGTTACTACAACCGAAGTCTAGAAACCATATGTCTTCACTATTTATTTCAGCCATGTTACAAGCTAACAATACATTATCTTGGTTGATATTTTCTCTAGTGATATTTGCACTAGATCTATTGTTCATATCATGCTGCTTCTTCCTACATTCATTGGCATAATGCCCATATTTTTTACAGTAATAACATTGGACATTGGATTTTTCATACCTTTGTCCTTGAGCATGATGTTGTCCTCTTTGTTGGCTGCTGCCTTGGCCTTGGTTCTGATTTGGATTGCTGCCTCTTCCTTGAGCATTCGCTGGATTGTTCCTTCCACCTCTGTTTTGGCTTCTGCCTCTTCCTCTCTTGTTTCCTCTGCCTTGACCTCTTCCTCTTCCAAAGGACATCTGGGTCTTGAAGGCTTGCTCTAGAGATGAGTTTTCATTTCTACTCAACCTCTGCTCATGTGTTATCAGTGATGCATGAAGTTCATCAACTGAAAAGTTTGAGAGATCCTTTGTCTCTTCTATGGTGGTGATAATCACATGGAACCTTGAGGGTAGGACTCTCAATATTTTCTCCACAATCCTCCTTTCTTCAAGAGTCTCTCCATGAGTCCTTATCTGTGTGACCAGACCAATTACATGTGTGAAGAATGAGTCAATATTGTCTGACTCTTTTATGCACAGGTTCTCAAAATCTTTCCTCAGAAACTGGAGTTTTGCTGTCTTCACTTTCTCCATGCCTTGATAGGTTGTCTTGAGAGTTTGCCATGATTCCTTGGATGTCTTGGCTGCTGCTATCCTTGGAAACACACTCTGGTCCACTACTTGATACAAAAACACAAGAGCTTTTGAATCCTTCTTCCTATTGCTTTTCAACAGATCTTTCTCTGCCTGAGTTAAACTCTTAAACTCATTTTCATCTGCTGGTTCTTCAAAGCCGTCCTCAACTAATTCCCATAAATCTTGTGAGGCAAATAGGGCTCTCATGGTTATTGCCCAGTAGTCATAGTTTTTCCCATTAAACGGTGGGAGCTGGGTATTAAACATACCCATGCTAGTGCTTGTGCTGGCCATTCCTTGCATTCTTGACTTGATTCTTTTGCTGAGTCTTCACGCTGCTGGAGAAGTTTCTTCAGCAAGAAACCTTCCTACAGCTTCTTTATCACCTTCAAAGAGCCTGGATCTGCTCTGATACCATTGTTGGGGATTTTTCTATTAAAATCTCAAAAACAACATAAACTGAACACAGAGAACAATGCTCTGTTTCTCTCCAGGATCTTAACACAGCGGAAGTCTAAAAATATATTTCTCAGAACAGAGTATTACACACCCATAAAAAGGATTTGTATTCATTAAAATAAAATTACTGATACAAAATTCATCCTCTTTCACTCAGAGGGATTCACCAAAAAGAAAACACAGTGCTACTCTGTTCATTCCTTTCCCATTACGTTCAGTATACTATGTTGCTGCGTATTACAAAAAACATTCATTCACTTGCGCTTTTGCGCTTCTACCTTCACTCCCACTCTCTCAACAGACTCCAACTTCACACAGATACTACTTACAAAATTTGAATGCTTTAATGAATAAAAATGGAGTCCCATGATGTGAACTGCTCGAGGTTGTCCTTCTCGTCCTTGGTTGCGCTGAACTTTAACTGCGATAGCTGAAAATTCAATGTCTTCCTTCTCGGCCATACTTTGAATTGAATGCTTCTGCGCTGTACTGCTCCATGCTTGCTTTAACCGGCTTTACGCCATTGAAAAATCCTGCCCATCTTGCCATCAAAGATCAATGCATGCAAAAACTTTTCTATCGGGTCCGCTTTTCGGGTCACATTGCATATCGCAGTGGGCCGATCCTCTGTTTCTTCATATATTTGAAAATGCCATGCACCATTGATTTCCCCGATTGCGATATGCCGATCGCGATCTGAGCCGATACCACCGATCCTTTGTTTTTCTTTATATTTCGTTATATAATGAAAATGCATAAAATACATTGAAAATGGCCTGAACGCGGACCTGACAATTTATCAGAAATTATTTATAATGCTATCGGGTCCGATCCATCGGGTCGAATACATGCCTTATACAAAAGTCCCGCTCTTTTGGTTTCGCTGATAGTGAAATGCCGATGCGATATCCACCGATGCAATATATTATAACTTATGCCTGAAAAACATTAAAACACGGAAAAAAGGGCCGCTGCGGAACTGAAATAATATGAAACAAAATGTTAAATACCCGTCGGGTCCGGCTCATCGGATCGCGACTATATATGTGAAAAGGCTCCGCCACATTGTGAACGCCGATAGCGATACGCCGATGCGATATCGGCGATCGCTCATCGCAACACATGAATGCCTCTTTGTAAGTCCTCCACCGCGACTTCGCCAATGCGATATCGATGATCGCTCATCGGCGATGTTTCCATGCTGCTGCACGCCTCAACTGTTGCGCAGTTGAAATTACATTTTCAACAGTGCAGATTCGTTAAACTTGTTGATATGGTTGTTTGGTCTCACTATCTCTCACTGTTCGTTAAACTTGTTGATATGGTTGTTTGGTCTCACTATCTCTCACTGTTTATATTTACCAGCATTTAAATTATTACCAAAATTGTTTATGGCCAAAAACTTTTCCTGCAAAAAATCTCAATTGTACCTTCTAGCTCGTTACATTTCATATCATATATATCTTTTGTCCTTCCCCATTTATTGCGGAACTCAAGCCATCGTATTGATGAGGAATAATACGACGTGGGTCCATTAGGAAAACACGCATATAACCTGCACAAATCCAAATCAAGGCTGTACCAAATTATTTATGACACTAATAATTTTCCACGCAGCCCAACCAAGTTGGAAATGCTCGTTTCCTCCCTTTTAATGTTGAGTGAAGGCATAACGCAGCCTAAGTTTCAATAAAAATGTATTGGCATTTGAAATTTCATTCTAAGGTGGAGTTGTTTATCACCAAAAATAAATATAACACGCTTAAAATATTTAAGTTATGATTTTTTCATGTTTTTGTTTATTTTTGATGTATTTTTAATGGAATGTATTAATAATATCAATCAAAGGAATCTTTGCAAACGAGAAAATTAATTTTAATATAAAATCAATAAAAAGAAATATATATACATATTTAAAGAAAAAAAAATGTCTCTGTAAATAAATAAATAAGTGAATTAAAAAAATTACAAGTTAGTAAATAAAATGTATTTACCACATAATAACAATGGTTGTAATCATTTTATTTTTTTTTAATTTAAAAAATATAGTTATATATATATATATTTTGAGTGAAAATTAACTTATTTAGAATATGTTTAGTTAAATAAATTTTATTTTATAAAGGTTATTTTAACATGTTTATGATATTTATGAAATAATTGTATTTGATATAATAGTGTTAACCGATTTGATATATATATATATATATATATATATATAATTTTAATTATTAAAAAAAATTTAAAATTATGGTATTATCATTATAATAATAATTATTATTATGTTAATATGAAATGATTATTTGGTTATACATATATAAAAGACATATCATTAAATAAAAAATTGAAAGATATATGATTAAGTAAAATATTGAAACAAAAATAAAGAGAAAAGAACAAAAGTTACTTATATGGTGAATTGGTACATTCTTATTGATCTCTTGAAATATTTTCTCACTTGCCGATTTTCTTTTTACATTTTGTAGGGTATAATTTATATGTTTTCATGAGACATTTGTCAAGGTATATAATGTTTTGGTGTTTTATTTATTTAACTAATAATGTTTTGTTTGATATTAGTTAATATATAATTTAATATAGTGGGAGATTTGATTAATTAGTAATGTATTTATATAAGAATTGTTAAGATATAATTTAGTGAAATGATCTTAGCAACTTCTTAAAACTAAAGAATACCAACACATGAGAGTATTTTTCTAAGGATTGTAGCTATGAGATTATGAAATTATACAACTTCATGAATATGAGTAACTTTATGTGAATATAAAGGTTTATTATTACTTTTACATATGATGAGGTTTATATAATTAAGGAATTGAGGATAAAGGAATTTGGAATCTTATTTACAAGGGCAAAGAAATACAGATATGACCGATAAATAGTTATAAATTGTGGGAAAAGATAATTTAGTAATTATTTCGTGTACTATTTTTCTTTTATACTTTTCCTCATTCTAAGATATTTCGATAAGGTTAATGAAAGTAACAACCTAGAGATGATGGCATAATTTTCAAACAAAATTCTAGTTGATATGAATGATTGGTTCAAATGTAAAATGGATTTGAGATGATTGTTGAAAATGATGTTAGAAAATAGAGAGAGATCAAATAGTAGTTACACACAATTCCAAACACACTTTGACATCTTTATTGAATATGATAGTTACACATATATATGACATAAATCATTAACTGTGACGCATCTAGATCATGACTACAACTCATACATATGGAACAACAAACTTCTAGTTTGACTCTTGGGAACTCACAATGACTACTTACAACAACACATGGAAGCATTACTTCCAATACCCTCCCTTAATTCTTATATGGAAACACTAAAAACGCAAATTAAAACAACAAGTATAATCTATGTGTGACTGGTCTTCATCAACACTCACATCCACTCCGGAATCTTGCAAACACTGTTCTTTCACCACCACATCTTTGAGTTGTTACTTGACCTCCATTTAAAATGTAACCACCTCTGACCATCATTTATGAACATTGCAAGATCATCAATATTATCACCTCGGCTAGTCGGGGTTTCCGCAATAAGATTTGTCAAGTAATGAACCATCCTATGGACCAACCACCATCTATCAAATATTTTTCTTTCAGTTATCCATTAGTTGCTAGGATGGAGCTATGGATATTGAATGTGTTCAAAAGTTGATCAAACAATTTGACCTTACTAACACACAATATTTGATGTTTCTTAAACTGGGGCTTCTAGTTTAAGAACCACCCACCCCTTTTGATAACCATAATTAAAAGAAATTGAAAACTACATCAACTCACACTACAAACATACAAACAAAAACACATATTAAAATAGCTTAAGTCTCTTAGCAATTCATTCGTGAATAGTTGAACCTTATGCAATGTAGTTGATGTCCGTCCTACTAATCATAAAAACGTTTGTCGATCTCAGAATCCATCCATGGAATGATGAGTTCCTGTAATTTCCGAAAGGATTGGTCAATGTAGAAGGTCCCTCGCTCGACCAAAGCCAACGCATTCTTGCATCTATAGAACTTCATCTCTATTGTATAATAACAATCACCCTATTAAGCCTCACATCTTCCTCCTGATATTGTTGGCATGTGTCTGGACTTATTAAAAACCCCCTCATTTTTGTCAGTCGCGTTGCTCATTCTAGGGCTCATATACTAGATCAAATGCTTTATCCACAAAGAATGGGAAGCCATCTGCAGTGGCTAACCTTTTGTGATTTTCTAAGAAACAACCTTCCAGAGGTGAGCAGGGGATGACCTCTATCTCAACGCAATTTTTTTTCTATATCTTTTGATATCACTATGGCATAAAAAGCACCTTGTTACTCGTCTCTGTTAATAACATCAATCTCTATGTCAGATCCATGGTTATGAACAAGATTTTACACCACTCCATGTGCCACAAGAAATGAAGGGAAACACTTTAAGAAAAACAACCTCAACGCCTAAAAGAATTACAACTCGAGAAATAGCCAGAGTGCAGTGATCTAGACTCTAGTGGAAGATTGGCCCAATTCTCATTCATCTTGCAAAATAATGATATGGTGGGATGCCACTCTAATGACAATGGTTGTAGCCACAATGATCCCCTCAACAATTGGCTCAGGAATTCATCCTGAAACCTGTTTGTCTTGCTCTCGGTTGTTGAGGATGATCTTTGCAAAGCGAAAGCCCAAAAGTATGTTGTGTCACTCTGATCTATGAAAAATAGTGGGATTTCACTTCACATTTGTCGCCAACTCCAAATGGAACAAACATGTAGGAACAAGGACCAACTACTTCGAATTTAGATGGATCAAGCCACCATTATGGATGTTACTATTGACAAGTTTTTATAAGCTACGGGGAAATAAAACAACAAGTATTATTTTTCTAGCCCAAGATCCAAACTTGCTCAAACACACATTGAACAAATTTATAAAATAAAATAAAATTTACTCACACAAGACAATATATGAAACACTCTCTTACACTATCTATTTATACAGAAATAATCTCAAGGCTTTATCAAATTTTCCTGGAAACCGTGTTAGAAAATAAAGGGAGATTATATAGCAATTGCACACAATACCAAACACACTTTTATATCTTTATTTATCACAACAGTTACACATATATAGGACATAAATCACTAACTTTGAACATCTAGATCATGACTACAACTCATATATAGGGAACAAAAACTTCTAGATTGATGCTTGGGAACTCACAATGACAACTTAGAGTAACACATGGAAGCATTACTTCCAATACCTAACTCCTAATTAATATTTATTGGATTGTCTTCCTTTGAGGACACTAATTTTATACATTTTTTTATAACAACACAATTTTCTAGTCAAAATAAAGCTTAGATTTGGAATGCCAAGCTATAATGAGAAATTTTAAAAATAGTTTTATTAAATGCATGAATTGCAATGTAAAAATTCCATTGGTCATGGAACCACTAGGTATGTCCATGGAGTATAAGAAATTTTTTAATGGAATGCTTCAATGAGATATCATGGAATGTTGGCCTCTTATGATCAAAACAATGACGAGGTGATAAGATGATGGCTTAAGTGCCATAATAACAACAAAGTAAAAGGTGGTGATCATCCTCAACCTTCATCATTGTCACTTCCTACATATCTAGAGCTACCTATAATAAAATATGGTGATTTCCTTAAAGGGGGACTCTATTCATAGTGATAGAGGGAGGGCTACAACATGGGCGATGTCTTATTGTAGCTTGTTACCATATTAAAACATTGACTTTAAAGAAATGCATTATGATATATGTAAAGCTATGACAACTCATTTAAGGTTGTTTCCACATGAGAGAAATCTTAGGTTAGCCCATCTAGAATTATCCTAAGAAGGTATAGGCATAAAGGAACATGATGAAAGTCATGTTGATAGGAGGAATAAAACATTACCATGGAAAACAAGAAAGTGTGGTTGTGATAACATTGTTATTTTAGCTATTAAAACAAAAATGAAGAATAAACCATAAAAAAATTACAAATATAAAATAGAGGAAATAAAGAAGAAAATCCACCTAAAAGAAGAGGCCCTCATCCAACAATACACTAAAAAAGAAAGAAAGTAACAATGTAAATGCACCAAAAATTTCCAAGATAAATGACCTAAGCCTTTTTATATAACCCTATTTGAAGAAGCCATTTAAAAAAAAAATTGAAACTTTAAAAAAGCAACAAAGTAAATGTACCAAAGAAAAAAATCTAAGGTAAAAGTTATAAACTTTCTATATGACAACCACAATTGAAAACACAAACAATCAAGTGGATATAAAAAACTGATATTATTAACATGGAAAATAAGAAAGTGTGGTCATGATAACCTTGTTATTACAACCATTAAAATAGAATTAAAAAATAAACCATAATATAAATGTGTATATAGAAAGAAGAAAATATACCTAAACAAAATAGAGGCTCTCATCGAAGAATATAATAAAACAAATAAAATAACAAATAAAGTAACAAAGAAAATGAAAATATTCTAAACCTCTTATAATCTAATCCAAGAATACACTTAAAAAAAAATGAAAAATCAAGAAAGTAACAAAGTAATTGTACCAAAAAAAGCTAAGATCATAAACCTCATATATATACATCCATAATTTGAGAACATAAACAACTTCATGTAGATAAAAAGACAACATTAACTTGAAAGACAAACAAAAAATTAAAATTGTCCACTATAACATTGTTATTATATCCATTAAATTATAATATAAAATAAATAAAGTGAAGAAGAAAAACTGTTTAAAAGAAGCACAGGTACTTTTCCAAAAATAAAGTTTAAAAAAAAAAAATTAACATAGTAAATGAACTCATGCCCATTGGCCTTTGGATTAACCATGAATGGTGCACTATTAAAGTGTTACTTATTATAAGTGACAATTTAAAATTTCAAGTAAAGAAAATAATTAAAAAAAAATACACCTAAAAAAATTCCTTATTTCTTTTATATGATTAAACAAAAAATTATAAATAACAAATAAATAGAGAAAAAAAAATGACATCCACATATAAGAAATTTTATTATTGATTTAAACATATCTATATATATATTTTAATTAATATTATCAAATTTATATAATTGAATTTTTCTATTTTATTTGTTTATATATAAAATAGCTTATTATAATAATAATAATTTAATCTAATTTATATTTAATATTATTCCCGAAAGAGTGCTCAGTAATTGCATCTCCTAAAATTGCACACAAAGCCCCAACTCTTGCACTTACCTTGGCACTGCAGTAAGGGAACGAGGACATCAAAGTGAGGGATGGTAATCTCTTCTAAACCTTTTAGTACCTTTGACATGCCTCAGAATTCCTTTTGCTGCCTGCCAATGTGCTTCTTTTGGCCTCTCCATGAATCTGGAAATCAAACTAACAGCAAACATTATGTCAGGCCTAGTTGCAGTTAAAAACATAAGGCTGCCAACTATGCTCTTATACAAGCTAAGATCAAAATCCTTGCTGCTGTCCTCTTTGTTGAGTTTTAATCCCATTACTGTGGGAGTGATTGCTGCCTTGCACTCTTGCATATGGAATCTTTCCGAAACTTCATTTACATATTTTGCTTGAAAGATAAAAATTCCATTTTCATTTTGATCTACTTCTATTCCTAAGAAGTATCTCAGCAAACCCATGTCAGTCATCTCAAATTCTTCTTTCATGACTGATTTAAAATTTTCAATGAGGTAATCATCATTACCTGTAAAAATAACATCATCAACATACAAAACTACAATTAAAATCTTACCATCATTTTCTTTGATGTAGATTGTGGGTTCTCCTTCACATTTGTCAAATTCATTTTCCAGTAGATAGGAATCTATTCTACTGTACCACGCTCTTGGCGCTTGCTTCAGTCCATAAAGAGCTTTCTTCAATCTGCACACTTTGTGGTCTTGGCCTTTCTTCTCATAGCTTGGAGGTTGTTCAATGTAAACCTCTTCCTTTAACACTCCATTTAGGAATGCCGACTTCACATCCATTTGGTAGACTTTCCATTTGTTTTGTGTTGCTATGGACAACACTGCTCTCACGGTTTCCATTCTTGCAACCGGTGTGAAAGTCTCCTCATAATCTCTCCCATACTGCTGCGTGTACCCTTTGACAACCAGCCTTGCCTTATGTCTTTCAATTTTTCCTTTAGCATTGCACTTGGTCTTATATACCCATTTGACTCCAATGACTTCTTTACCTTTTGGCAGTTCAACCAAATCCCATGTCTTGTGTCTTTCTATGGCATTCATCTCCTCATCCATAGCTTCTATCCATTTCTTATCTTTAATAGCATCTTCGAAATGAATAGGGTCATCAACATGACAATACAAAGCAAATAAGGAATTCTTTCTTTCATAATATATATCACTTAAATTTCTAAATTTTTTACCTCTTTCATTTGGTATGCAAGTGCTTGAAGATGCACTTAAATCTCCTCCTTGTAGTGTGCTTGGAGAAGCATTCTCATTTCTCCTCAAGGGTGTCGCTTGTTGTCCTTGTGTTGGCGTTGCTGTTTGGGGATGTGTTTCAACGATCTCCTCATCATCTTCGTCATGAGACAAATAGTTTTTAACATTCATTGTTTTCTCTATGCTTCCATCCCAAGCTTCCTCCTCAATGAACTGAACATCTCTGCTCACAAAAAACTTCTTGGTGGATGGAATATAAAACCTGTAAGCTTTGGATTCCTCACTGTATCCAATGAAAATACATTTCTCCTTTTTGCTGTCCAACTTCTTCCTTAGCTGATTTGGAATGTGTGCATAGGCCACACATCCAAAAACTTTCATGTGGGTGACTCCTTGCTTTCTCCTACTCCATGCTTCTTCAGGCACTTTGTTCATCACAACTTTTGTAGGACACCTATTCAAGATATATGCTGCACAGTTTACAGCTTCAACCCAATACTCATTTGGAAAATGCTTTGCCTTTAACATGCTCCTCGCCATATCCATGATGGTCCTGTTCTTCCTTTCGGCAACTCCATTTTGCTGCGGAGTATATATTGCCGAAAATTGTTTGTGTATTCCATTTTCTCTACAAAACCGTAGGAATTCCTTGGAGATATACTCACCTCCTCTGTCAGTTCTCAAAACTTTGATGCGCAGCCCACTTTGATTTTCCACAAGTGTTTTGAAATTTCGGAATTTTTCAAACACTTCACTTTTGTTTTTCAAGAAATAAACCCAAGTCTTTCTTGTAAAATCATCAATAAATGTTAGAAAATATTGGCTGCCAGCTAAAGATGGATTTTGCATCGGTCCACACAAATCTGAGTGGACAATTTCTAAGGGTGCTTTTGCCCTTATGCTTTTCCCTAATGGAAAACTTTCTCTGTGTTGTTTCCCCAATATGCAACCTTCACAAAGGCTGTCCGGTTTCTCTATCAATGGTAATCCTCTTACCATCCCTTTTCTACTCAACAAGTTAAGACCTCCAAAGTTGAGATGTCCATGTCTCAAGTGCCACAACCAATTTTCATCCTTTGGCACACTTTGGAAAGCCTCTTGGGAAACTGCTGCAATTACTTCTTTGTTTTTCAATTCTTCTCTTATTCTGAGAGGGAACATCCTGTTCCTCGTCATTTTTACTTCAGCAATGCATCGCTTGCTGGGTGCTCTATCCATGATGGTGCATACATCATTCTCAAAGAAAACATTGTAACCTTTTTGAACAAGCTGTCCAATACTTAAGAGGTTACATCTCATTCCAGGAACATAATAGACGTCTGCTATGGTTTTCTTTTCACCTTTCTTTGTAAATATTTTAACTTCTCCTTTACCCATAACAGAAATTTTGCTATCAGTCCCAAGTGTGACTTGTGACTTCACACTTTGATCTAAAGCAGAAAACAGGGCTATGTTTCTTGTCATATGGTTATTACAACCGGAGTCTAGAAACCATATGTCTTCACTATTTATTTCAGCCATGTTACAAGCTAACAATACATTATCTTGGTTGATATTTTCTCTAGTGATATTTGCAGTAGATCTATTGTTCATATCATGCTGCTTCTTCCTACATTCATTGGCATAATACCCATATTTTTTACAGTAATAACATTGGACATTGGATTTTTCATACCTTTGTCCTTGAGCATGATGTTTTCCTCTTTGTTGGCTGCTGCCTTGGCTTTGGTTCTCATTTGGATTGCTGCCTCTTCCTTGAGCATTCGCTGGACTGTCCCTTCCACTTCTGTTTTGGCTTCTGCCTCTTCCTCTCTTGTTTCCTCTACCTTGACCTCTTCCTCTTCCAAAGGACATCCGGGTCTTGAAGGCTTGCTCTAGAGATGAGTTTTCATTTCTACTCAACCTCTGCTCATGTGTTATCAGTGATGCATGAAGTTCATCAACTGAAAAGTTTGAGAGATCCTTTGTCTCTTCTATGGTGGTGACAATCACATGGAACCTTGAGGGTAGGACTCTCAATATTTTCTCCACAATCCTCCTTTCTTCAAGAGTCTCTCCATGAGTCCTTATCTGTGTGACCAGACCAATTACATGTGTGAAGAATGAGTCAATATTGTCTGACTCTTTCATGCACAGGTTCTCAAAATCTTTCCTCAGCAACTGGAGTTTTGCTGTCTTCACTTTCTCCATGCCTTGATAGGCTGTCTTGAGAGTTTGCCATGCTTCCTTGGATGTCTTGGCTGCTGCTATCCTTGGAAACACACTCTGGTCCACTACTTGATACAAAAACACAAGAGCTTTTGAATCCTTCTTCCTATTGCTTTTCAACAGATCTTTCTCTGCCTGAGTTAAACTCTTAAACTCATTTTCATCTGCTGGTTCTTCAAAGCCGTCCTCAACTAATTCCCATAAGTCTTGTGAGGCAAATAGGGCTCTCATGGTTATTGCCCAGTAGTCATAGTTTTTCCCATTAAACGGTGGGAGCTGGGTATTAAACATACCCATGCTAGTGCTTGTGCTGGCCATTCTTTGCATTCTTGACTTGACTATTTTGCTGAGTCTTCACGCTGCTGGAGAAGTTGCTTCAGCAAGAAACCTTCCTGTAGCTTCTTTATCACCTTCAAAGAGCCTGGATCTGCTCTGATACCATTGTTGGGGATTTTTCTGTTAAAATCTCAAAAACAACATAAACTGAACACAGAGAACAATGCTCTGTTTCTCTCCAGGATCTTAACACATCGGAAGGCTAAAAATATATTTCTGAGAACAAAGTATTACACCCATAAAAAGGATTTGTATTCATTAAAACAAAATTATTAATACAAAATTCATCCTCTTTCACTCAGAGGGATTCACCAAAAAGAAAACACAGTGCTACTCTATTCATTCCTTTCCCATTACGTTCAGTATACTATGCTGCTGCGTATTACAAAAAACATTCATTCACTTGCGCTGTTGTGCTTCTACCTTCACTCCCACTCTCTCAACAGACTCCAACTTCACACACATACTACTTACAAAATTTGAATGCTTTAATGAATAAAAATGGAGTCCCATGATGTGAACTTCTCGAGGCTGTCCTTCTTGTCCTTGGCTGAGCTAAACTTTAACTGCGATAGCTGAAAATTCAATGTCTTCCTTCTCGGCCATACTTTCAATTCAATGCTTCTGCGCTGTACTATGCCATGCTTGCTTTAACCGGATTTACGCCATTGAACAATCCTGCCCATCTTGCCATCAAAGATCAATGCATGCCAAAACTTTTCTATCGGGTCCGCTTTTCGGGTCACATTGCATATCACAGTCGGCCGATCCTCTGTTTCTTCATATATTTGAAAATGCCATGCACCATTGATTTCCTCGATTGCGATATGCCGATTGCGATCTGAGCCGATACCACCGATCCTTTGCTTTTCTTTATATTTCGTTATATAACGAAAATGCATAAAATACATTGAAAATGGCCTGAGCGCGGACCTGAAAATTTATCAAAAATCATTTATAATGCTATCGGGTCCGATCCATCGGGTCGGATACATGCCTTATACAAAAGTCCCGCTCCTTTGGTTTCGCCGATAGCGAAATGCCGATGCGATATCCGCCGATGCAATATATTATAACATATGCCTGAAAAACATTAAAACACGGGAAAAAGGGCCGCTGTGGAACTGAAATAATATGAAACAAAATGTTAAATACCCGTCGGGTCCGGCTCATCGGATCGCGACTATATATATGAAAAGGCTCTGCCACATTGTGAACGCCGATAGCGATACGCCGATGCGATATCGGCGATCGCTCATCGCAACATATAAATGCCTCTTTGTAAGTCCTCCACTGCGACTTCGCCGATGCGATATCGGCGATCGCTCATCGGCGATGTTTCCATGCTGCTGCACCCCTCAACTGTTGCGCAATTGAAATTACATTTTCAACAAAGTGCAAATTCGTTAAACTTGTTGATATGGTTGTTTGGTCTCACTATCTCTCACTGTTTATATTTACCAACGTTTAAATTATTACCAAAATTGTTTATGGCCAAAAGCTTTTCCTGCAGAAAATCTCAATTGTACCTTCTAGCTCGTTACATTACATATCATATATATCCTTTGTCCTTCCCCATTTATTGCGGAAATCAAGCCATGGTATTGATGAGGAATAATACGACGTGGGTCCATTAGGAAGACACGCATATAACCTGCACAAATCCAAATCAAGGCTGTACCAAATTATTTATGACACTAATAATTTTCCACGCAGCCCAACCAGGTTGGAAATGCTCGTTTCCTCCCTTTTAATGTTGAGTGAAGGCATAACGCAGCCTAAGTTTCAATAAAAATGTATTGGCATTTGAAATTTCATTCTAAGGTGGAGTTGTTTATCACCAAAAATAAATATAACACGCTTAAAATATTTGAGTTATGATTTTTTCATGATTTTGTTTATTTTTGATGTATTCTTAATGGAATGTTTTAATAATATCCATCAAAAGAATCTTTGCAAACGAGAAAATTAATTTTAATATAAAATCAATAAAAATAAATATATATACATATTTAAAGAAAAAAATATGTCTGTGTAAATAAATAAATAAGTGAATTAAAAAAATTACAAGTTAGTAAATAAAATGTATTTACCACATAATAACAATGGTTGTAACCATTTTATTTTTTTTAATTAAAAAAATACAGTTTTGTATATATATATATATATTGAGTGAAAGTTAACTTATTTAGAAAATGTTTAGTTAAATAAATTTTATTTTATAAAAGTTATTTTAACATGTTTATGATATTTATGAAATAATTGTATTTGATATAATAGTGTTAACCGATTTGATATATATATATATATATATATAATTTTAATTATTAAAAAAAATTTAAAAATTAAAAATTATGGTATTATCATTATAATAATTATTATTATTATGTTAATATGAAATGATTATTTGGTTATACATATATAAAAGACATATCATTAAATAAAAAATTGAAAGATATATGATTAAGTAAAATATTGAAATAAAAATAAAGAGAAAGGAACAAAAGTTACTTATATGGTGAATTGGTACATTCTTATTGATCTCTTGAAATATTTTCTCACTTGCCGATTTTCTTTTTACATTTTGTAGGGTATAATTTATATGTTTTCATGAGACATTTGTCAAGGTATAATTGATAATGTTTTTGTGTTTTATTTATTTAACTAATAATGTTTTGTATGAGATTAGTTAAGATATAATTTAATATAGTGGGAGATTTGATTAATTAGTAATGTATTTATATAAGAATTGTTAAGATATAATTTAGTGAAATGATCTTAACAACTTCTTAAAACTAAAGAATACCAACACATGAGAGTATTTTTCTAAGGATTGTAGCTATGAGATTATGAAATTATACAACTTCATGAATATGAGCAACTTTATGTGAATATAAAGGTTTATTATTACTTTTACATATGATGAGGTTTATATAATTAAGGAATTGAGGATAAAGGAATTTGGAATCTTATTTACAAGGGCAAAGAAATACAGATATGACCGATAAATAGTTATAAATTGTGGGAAAAGATAATTTAGTAATTATTTTGTGTACTATTTTTCTTTTATACTTTTCCTCATTCTAAGATATTTCGATAAGGTTAATGAAAGTAACAACCTAGAGATGATGGCATAATTTTCAAACAAAATTCTAGTTGATATGAATGATGGGTTCAAATGTAAAATGGATTTGAGATGATTGTTGAAAATGATGTTAGAAAATAGAGAGAGATCAAATAGTAGTTACACACAATTCCAAACACACTTTGACATCTTTATTGAATATGATAGTTACACATATATATGACATAAATCATTAACTGTGACACATCTAGATCATGACTACAACTCATACATATGGAACAGCAAACTTCTAGTTTGACTCTTGGGAACTCACAATGGCTACTTACAACAACACATGGAAGCATTACTTCAAATACCCTCCCTTAATTCTTATATGGAAACACTAAAAACACAAATTAAAACAACAAGTATAATCTATGTGTGACTGGTCTTCATCAACACTCACATCCACTCTGGAATCTTGCAAATACTGTTCTTTCACCACCACATCTTCGAGTTGTTACTTGACCTCCATTTAAAATGTAACCACCTCTGACCATCATTTATGAACATTGCAAGATCATCAATATTATCACCTCGGCTAGTCGGGGTTTCCGCAATAAGATTTGTCAAGTAATGAACCATCCTATGGACCAACCACCATCTATCAGATATTTTTCTTTCAGTTATCCATTAGTTGCTAGGATGGAGCTATGGATATTGAATGTGTTCAAAAGTTGATCAAACAATTTGACCTTACTAACACACAATATTTGATGTTTCTTAAACTGGGGCTTCTAGTTTAAGAACCACCCACCCCTTTTGATAACCATAATTGAAAGAAATAGAAAACTACTTCAACTCACACTACAAACATACAAACAAAAACACATATTAAAATAGCTTAAGTCTCTTAGAAATTCATTTGTGAATAGTTGAACCTTATGCAATGTAGTTGATGTCTGTCCTACCAATCATAAAAACTTTTGTCGATCTCAGAATCCATCCATGGAATGATGAGTTCCTGTAATTTCCAAAGGATTGGTCAATGTAGAAGGTCCCTCGCTCGACCAAAGCCAACACATTCTTGCATCTATAAAACTTCATCTCTATTGTATAATAACAATCACCCCATTAACCCTCACATCTTCCTCATGATATTGTTGGCATGTGTCTGGACTTATTAAAAACCCCCTCATTTTTGTCAGTCGCGTTGCTCATTCTAGGGCTCATATACTAGATCAAATGCTTTATCCACAAAGAATGGGAAGCCATCTGCAGTGGCTAACCTTTTGCGATTTTCTAAGAAACAACCTTCCAGAGGTGAGTAGGAGATGACCTCTATCTCAACGCAATTTTTTTCTATATCTTTTGATATCACTATGTCATAAAAAACACCTTGTCACTCGTCTCTGTTAATAACATCAATCTCTATGTCAGATCCATGGTTATGAACAAGCTTTTACACCACTCCATGTGCCACATGAAATGAAGGGAAACACTTTAAGAAAAACAACCTCAACACCTAAAAGAATTACAACTCGAGAAATAGCCAGAGTGCAGTGATCTAGACTCTAGTGGAAGATTGGCCCAATTCTCATTCATCTTGCAAAATAATGATATGGTGGGATGCCACTCTAATGACAGTGGTTGTAGCCACAATGATCCCCTCAACAATTGGCCCAGGAATTCATCCTGAAACCTGTTTGTCTTGCTCTCGGCTATTGAGGATGATCTTTGCAAAGCGAAAGCCCAAAAGTATGTTGTGTCACTCTGATCTATGAAAAATAGTGGGATTTCACTTCACATTTGTCGCCAACTCCAAATGGAACAAACATGTAGGAACAAGGACCAACTACTTCGAATTTAGATGGATCAAGCCACCATTATGGACGTTACTATTGACAAGTTTTTATAAGCTACGGGGAAATAAAACAACAAGTATTATTTTTCTAGCCCAAGATCCAAACTTGCTCAAACACACATTGAACAAATTTATAAAATAAAATAAAATTTACTCACACAAGACAATATATGAAACACTCTCTTACACTATCTATTTATACAGAAATAATCTCAAGGCTTTATCAAAATTTCCTGGAAACCGTGTTAGAAAATAAAGGGAGATTATATAGCAATTACACACAATACCAAACACACTTTTATATCTTTATTTATCACAACAGTTACACATATATATGACATAAATAACTAACTTTGAACATCTAGATCATGACTACAACTCATATATAGGGAACAAAAACTTCTAGATTGATGCTTGGGAACTCACAATGACAACTTAGAGTAACACATGGAAGCATTACTTCCAATACCTAACTCCTAATTAATATTTATTGGATTGTCTTCCTTCGAGGACACTAATTTTATACATTTTTTTATAACAACACAATTTTCTAGTCAAAATAAAGCTTAGATTTGGAATGCCAAGCTATAATGAGAAATTTTAAAAATAGTTTTACTAAATGCATGAATTGCAATGTAAAAATTCCATTGGTCATGGAACCACTAGGTATGTCCATGGAGTATAAGAAATTTTTTAATGGAATGCTTCAATGAGATATCATGGAATGTCAAGGCCTCTTATGATCAAAACAATGACGATGTGATAAGATGATGGCTTAAGTGCCATAATAACCACAAAGTAAAAGGTGGTGATCATCCTCAACCTTCATCATTGTCACTTCCTACATATCTAGAGCTACCTATTGTTGACACCTAATCCGAAACGGATGAGGTGAAGCTGGACAGTCATCTAGAAGATGAACTGATCCGTTTTGTATATGTATAAATAATAATTGTCTAATGAATAAAATCACCAGTTCTGTCTTGCGCTCATTAATTGCTGGAGTTACCCTGGCCTGACATGGTATCAGAGCCCAGGTCCCAGTCCCTAAATAGCTGTAACTCCTCTGCCAGGTTTCTGCTGCCTCATGAAACCTCTGTCCTGAGACTGCGTGCTTCTGGCGGTGTTCTGAGCGCCTCTGACAAAATATGGTGCGGTGAGCGTGGAATGCGCTGTTGAATGTAAGTATGCGTTGATGCGTTTCTGCTGTCATAACCATGACTGCGTTTTTGGTGAAAATGCAACTGCGTTTTTTTTGAAAAATGATATTGGAGTTTGTAATGAAGACTGCGTTTTTTGTAAATGGTGACTGCGTTTTTGTATCAAAGCCATGCCATCTTCATGACTGCGTTGTATTGATGTAATGGTGACTGCGTTGTATTGATATAATGGTGACTGCGTTTTGGTATATGGTGACTGCGTTGTATTGCTGTAATGGTGACTGCGTTGTATTGAAGACTGTTTTCTTGTGGTGACTGCGTTTTCTGGTATGGTGACTGCGTTTAACATGGCCTTCGTGAGCGCCATGAGGAACTTGGGGCGTGTGGAAGTGAAGACGGGATTCCAGGGCGAGATCAGACAAGATTGCAGCCGATTTAACTAATCCTACCGGACCTGCATTGCGTTGCATTTATCCTTTTGTATTTTCTATGGGAGTTAGTGGAACGAGACAATGGCAGTTGCTTCTTTCCTTTTCATTTCTCAATAATCCCCGCGGCCTGCTGGGGTAGGTGGTTTCTGTGTAGCGTTCATTCATTGGTTTGGTTTGCTGACAAAGGGGCAGCCTCAAAGTTAGTTGAATGTCACTGCAATTCGTGATTTCTCCCATGTCAAATATTACATCTAAATACTTGGTGTATTATGCCAAGCTCTTCCCCGCTTTGATGAGGACTAACAAAGATTCTGGAAATTAGAATATTGACATGGTAGAATATTGATGGTATCCATTGGATTTTGAATGTTTGGCAATCATATAAAACTGAAGAACATTTTTTTTTATAATGACATCATAGAACGGCAATGAGTTGGTGGTGTGGTTGTTCAACTGTATATTTCTTCATTACGACTGCGCTTTTGTAAAGACTGTGGTATCGCTGCATTTTTTTTGATAAGATTCTATTGAAGCGCTGCTTGTGTATCTATTGGTATCACTGCGTTTTCCATGGAATTGCTGTGACATGAGCAGAGTATTGTCATCAGTATATGTAAGCGTTGAGTTTTTTATGAGTTGTTGATTTGGCAGCACCAGCCTTTAAATATTCCACAACCTTTTTTGATTGAGCAGTTTTATGTGATGATAGCAGTTTGTGGTTGAGCAGTTTTGGGTCTAAAACATCTATAGTATTACATGATATGCATTGATATATATTGAAGTGATATATGTTGAAGAGATCCCTTAGCGCCTTTTTTTTCTCTCAAAACACAGTAGTGTGGCAGTGATATAAGAAATGGTGATGCTGATGCAAATGTTAGAAGAAGAATAAAATGCATAAGGCTATGATATAAGGATTTTTTTTTTTTTTTAACAGAAGTTTTTGGCAGAGATATTTTTTTTACAGAATGCATTCAATCATTTCTATGGTAGGAATAGTTCTCACTGGCAAGGAGAACTATTCAGAATGGTCTCGAATGGTAAAACACACCCTCATCTACAATGAGCTGTGGAAAGGAGTGTGTGTCGGAGAAGAAGACAAAAACCCTGTGCAACCTACATCAGATAAAGAACTTGTTATTTCGGAAAACAAGAACAGCAAAGCCTTTGCATTGATTGCAGCATCTGTAAATGAGGAAGTAAGTCGTCATATTTCATCCTATTCCACTGCCTTTGAAGCTTTACAAAAGCTGAAAGAACTCTATGATACACATTCTGCACTTGAAGTTGTTCAGCTCATGATTAAACTCTTCACTCTTGAACTGAAAAATAATGATCCTCTTACTCTTGCATCTGAAATAAAGTCTATAGTGCATGATATTAAATCCACTAAGGTTGAGCTGGATATCTCTCTTATTGCCTTTCTCAAGGCACTCTATCCTACCTACTCTAACTATCTTGAGTCTTTACAAGCAAATGGAAATCTTAAAGATATAACCTTTGACACTCTTGTGAAAAAGTTTGCTGAAAGAGAGAAAGCCTTTGGAAAGAAAACAGTCCCTGAATCTTCTGAAGAGATTGTTTGCCTTGCTCATAAAGAAAAGCATCCTGCTCAAGATTCTACAAGAGGAAGAGGTGGACGAAGAGGAAGAGGAAGATACTTCAGAGGCAGGGGGGGTAGACATCCTCAAGCAGAAAAGGCAGATCTGCATTGCATTCGCTACAAACGAAATGGATCACATGATGCTTCTACATGCAAGCTACCATCGGACAAAGTTGAGCAGAGAAGAAATCAGTAGAAAGGTAAAACTGATGACACAGACAAAGGTAAAGCACCTGAATCCGCTCACTATATTGAGGCACAATGTAACATTGGAGTAAATGAAGATTTGTTTAATGCTTCACTTGCTTCTTCGAAAAATGACTGGTTGCTTGATTCAGGAGCAACCTGTCATATGACTCATAGGAAAGATTTCTTTGAAGATTTCACTGACAATGTTGATGGAGCAGTATACTTTGCAGATCAGTCAAAAATCAAGCCATCAGGGCTTGGCACAATAAGGCTTAAACTGCCTGGTCTTCTAGACTTTCTTCTGGATCATGTTCTATATCTCCCACAGCTCAAGAGAAACTTGCTGTCCCTGGTCCACATCCACCAGCAAGGTCACTCCATTCACATGTTTGATGGCAAGCTTGAGGTAAGAAAGGCATCTGACCACTCACTTGTCATGAGGGGTATAGAAGAAGAAAGACTCCTTAAACTGCAAGGAACCTCTGCTCATGCACAACATTTCTCATATATTTCTCATCATGAAGAAGGTGCACTTCCATCAAGTTTATTATGGCATGCTATATTTGGACATTTAAGCTATGATAGTCTCCGCTTATTGAAGAAAAATGGTGTTGCTGGTTTGCCTACAATTCCTAGAAAACATAAACAATGTGATGCTTGCATTCTAGGAAAGCATAGCAAACAATCTTTTCATGATTCACATTCAAGAGCACATAGGAAGCTTGAACTTATTCATTCAGATTTATGTGGTCCAATGCCTGTTCCTTCTGCAAATGGAAATAAATATATCATGACATTTATTGATGATTACACCAGAATGTGTTGGGTTTATTTTTTGAAGAACAAATCTGATGCTTTTCAAACATTCAAGAATTTTCATAAATGGATTGAAAATGATGCACAATCTCATATTGGGTCTATTCGCACTGATAATGGAAAAGAATATACATCAAATGAATTTGAACACTATCTTCGCCAACATGGGATTAAACATCAAACAACTGTGCCTTATAATCCTCAACAGAATGGTGTAGCTGAAAGAATGAACAGAACAATTTTGAATATGGTACGATCCATGCTTTTCTTCAAAAATGTAAAGACAATGTTTTGGGCTGATGCTGTTCTATGTGCTGCATATATAAAGAATAGATGTCCATCTAGTGCTATAAGAAACAAGACTCCTTATGAATTGTGGTATGGACATGTTCCTTCGGTAAAACATCTCAGGATATTTGGTTCCACCTGTTATGCTTTAATACCAAAGGTACATAGAAACAAACTTGGTGCTAGAAGTCGTAAGTGTATCTTCCTGGGGTATTCAAACACATCTAAAGCATACCGCCTTTATGATGAAGTAAATAAAAAGTTTGTTTTATCTAGAGATGTCATTTTTCTTGAATCATCGAAATCTGACAGTGTTGTTGAGCGGCAACTTGATCGCTTGGATAGATTCACAAAACCGAAATCATTCCAAGAGTTTGATAATCAGATTCCACATCTTGAAGGGGGGATTCCTATACTAGATCAACATGTGGAATCTCCTTCTGAAGAACAATCTCCCCTGCATGACACTCCAACAACGGATGATGCTTTAAGTGATGTAATTGATAGAATTGGGAGACTTAATCTTGATTCAGTCCCAACTCAATCAACAGAACAGCCTGGACCATCTCAGAAAGGTCCCCCAAAGTGGCTCACAAAGACACTTGAAAGTGTTCATCCTGATGAAATTGGAAAAACAGGAACCAGAAATACAAACCGACAAGATGGAGGTGATGTAGATAACTCTAATTCACCTGTTGATATGGATATTACTTATGATTGTGAATTGAACTTGTCTACAGATTTTGAACCAACTTCCTTCAAAGAAGCTGCTTCTCATGATGAATGGAAAGAAGCGATGCAGAAGGAGTATGATGCCCTCATAAAGAATGGCACTTGGAAGCTGGTTGATCCTCCATTTGGAACCAAACCAATTGGCTGCAAGTGGGTCTACAAGAACAAGTACAAAGCTGATGGCTCACTTGACAAGCACAAAGCTAGGCTTGTGGAAAAAGGTTTTGCACAGAAGGAAAGGGTGGATTATGAGGAAACTTTTGCTCCCACAGCAAAATGGGCCACCATCCGGACACTCTTTGCACTAGCTGCTCAGAACGGTTGGAAAGTCCATCAAATGGATGTAAAAACTGCATTCTTGAATGGAGATCCAAAAGAGAATGTTTTTATGTCCCAGCCTGAAGGATTTGCTGTGAAAGGACATGAAAATAAAGTATGAAAACTTGTGAAGTCCTTGTATGGCCTCAAACAAGCACCACGAGCCTGGTATGAAAAACTAACTGAGCATCTTCTGAAACTCAACTTCAAACATTTTGATCTTGATGATGCAACTTTATTTGTCAAGAAAGTTGGCAAAACAGTTGTATATCTTGTGGTATATGTAGATGATCTTTTAATGACAGGGAACAATGAAAGCTATATTGCATCCATAAAGAAAGAATTAGGAAAATTTTTTGAAATGACTGATTTGGGCTATGTTCATTACTATCTTGGCATTGAAGTAACCCAACATCCAAAGTCCATATTTCTTTCTCAAAAGAAATACATTGGAGATTTGTTGAACAGATTTAGCATGACAGAGTGCAATCCCCTTTCTACTCCAATGGAACAAAACTTGAAGCTCACATCTATTGAAGGAAAGGAATTTGAGGATGCAACAAAGTATAGACAGCTTGTAGGAAGTCTCATCTACCTCACAACTACCAGACCAGACATTTCATTTGCTGTTGGAATCCTCTCCAGGTTTATACAAAAGCCTTGTGAGGGACATTGGTCTGCTGCAAAAAGAGTTCTAAGGTACTTGAAGGGAACTCAAGACCTTGGAATCAAGTATACACAGTTGGACGACTTCAACTTGATTGGATACTCTGATTCAGACTTCGATGGAGACAAAGAAACTGGGGTATCTACTTCAGGATATGCTATGAGTCTTGGATCAGGAGCTGTCTCCTGGAGATCACGCAAACAATCAGTACCAGCAGATTCCACAACAGAAGCAGAATACGTGGCAGCAGCTGAAGCAACAAAAGAAATTGTGTGGCTCAGGAAAATTCTTGAAGATTTGCAAGTAAAACAAATACAATCTACTCCACTCATGATTGATAACACATCTGCAATAAAGTTGGCCAAGAATCCAAAGTTCCATGATCGTACTAAGCACATCAATACTAAATATCATCTGATCCGACATCATGTTGAGGCCAAAACAATCCATCTCCGTCATTGTTCCACAAATGAGCAAATTGCAGACATCTTCACCAAAGCGCTTGGAAGAGAAAAGCTTGAAAGATTCAGAACGATGCTTGGACTCACCAACATCCCTTCAGATTAAGGGGGGGAATGTTGACACCTAATCCGAAACGGATGAGGTGAAGCTGGACAGTCATCTAGAAGATGAACTGATCCGTTTTGTATATGTATAAATAATAATTGTCTAATGAATAAAATCACCAGTTCTGTCTTGCGCCCATTAATTGCTGGAGTTACCCTGGCCTGACACCTATAATAAAATATGGTGATTTCCTTAAAGGGGGACTCTATTCATAGTGATAGAGGGAGGGCTACAACATGGGCGATGTCTTATTGTAGCTTGTTACCATATTAAAACATTGACTTTAAAGAAATGCATTATGATATCTGTAAAGCTATGACAACTCATTTAAGGTTGTTTCCACATGAGAGAAATCTTAGGTTAGCCCATCTAGAATTATCCTAAGAAGGTATAGGCATAAAGGAACATGATGAAAGTCATGTTGATAGGAGGAATAAAACATTACCATGGAAAACAAGAAAGTGTGGTTGTGATCACATTGTTATTTTAGCTATTAAAACAAAAATGAAGAATAAACCATAAAAAAATTACAAATATAAAATAGAGGAAATAAAGAAGAAAATCCACCTAAAAGAAGAGGCCCTCATCCAACAATACACTTAAAAAGAAAGAAAGTAACAATGTAAATGCACCAAAAATTTCCAAGATAAATGACCTAAGCCTTTTTATATAACCCTAATTGAAGAAGCCATTTAAAAAAAAAATTGAAACTTTAAAAAAGTAACAAAGTAAATGTACCAAAGAAAAAAATCTAAGGTAAAAGTTATAAACTTTCTATATGACAACCACAATTGAAAACACAAACAATCAAGTGGATATAAAAAAGTGATATTATTAACATGGAAAATAAGAAAGTGTGGTCATGATAACCTTGTTATTACAACCATTAAAATAGAATTAAAAAATAAACCATAATATAAATGTGTATATAGAAAGAAGAAAATATACCTAAACGAAATAGAGGCTCTCATCCAAGAATATAATAAAACAAATAAAATAACAAATAAAGTAACAAAGAAAATGAAAATATTCTAAACCTCTTATAATCTAATCCAAGAATACACTTAAAAAAAAAAATGAAAAATCAAGAAAGTAACAAAGTAATTGTACCAAAAAAAGCTAAGATCATAAACCTCATATATATACATCCATAATTTGAGAACATAAACAACTTCATGTAGATAAAAAGACAACATTAACTTGAAAGACAAACAAAAAATTAAAATTGTCCACTATAACATTGTTATTATATCCATTAAATTATAATATAAAATAAATAAAGTGAAAAAGAAAAACTGTTTAAAAGAAGCACAGGTACTTTTCCAAAAATAAAGTTTAAAAAAAAAAAAATTAACATAGTAAATGAACTCATGCCCATTGGCCTTTCGATTAACCATGAATGGTGCACTATTAAAGTGTTACTTATTATAAGTGACAATTTCAAATTTCAAGTAGAGAAAATAATTAAAAAAAATACACCTAAAAAAATTCCTTATTTTTTATATGATTAAACAAAAAATTATAAATAACAAATAAATAGAGAAAAAAATGACATCCACAAATAAGAAATTTTATTATTGATTTAAATATATCTATATATATATATATTAATTAATATTATCAAATTTATATAATTAAATTTTTCTATTCTATTTGTTTATATATAAAATAGCTTATTATAATAATAATAATTTAATCTAATTTATATTTAATATTATTCCCGAAAGAGTGCTCAGTAATTGCATCTCCTACGATTGCACACAAAGCCCCAACTCTTGCACTTACCTTGGCACTGCATTAAGGGAACGAGGACATCAAAGTAAGGGATGGTAATCTCTTCTCCTTTCCCATGCGTTTATGCGTGAATAAAAATGGTGCTTCCCACTTCAATCTAATAAAGCCCCAACTCTTGCACTTACCTTGGCACTGCAGTAAGGGAACGAGGACATCAAAGTAAGGGATGGTAATCTCTTCTCCTTTCCCGATGCGTTTATGCGTGAATAAAAATGGTGCTTCGCACTTCAATCTAGCTCGAGTTCGGAAAGTAGAAATGGTTTATGAAGGACTACAACAACCACACATTGGTAAAACAACAACATCGTTGACTGAGATTGGCTTTATATGGTTTATTTTGAAGCAAACATATTCTCGACATCAACAACCAAAAATACACTGCCAGAAGGTTGGCCTCCGAGGTATTCATGAAGCACTCTACGCAGGCGTTCAAAATCGACATCAACAACCAAAAATACACGGCCAGAAAGTTGGCCTCCAAGGTATTCATGAAGCGCTCTACACAGGCTTTCAAAATTTAAATTTTGAATTTTAAATTTCAAATAGGAGGGTTGCATTAGTGAGGTGATGTATAGCCATCCCATTTGCAAAATCTTAGTGACTTTTCCACCGAGTTAAGAGTGTTCGTTAGTCTCGGCGAGCCCATATGAAATACAGATACAAACGTGAAGTGATTGTGTTTTTTCTGACTTCGGCAGGGGATGGGCCTTCATGTTTATGTAAATATATGGTAACGAATATGATTAGGGGTCCAACTGGCACGCCATCAACTTGCAGGTTAATATGAAATACAGATACAAACGTGAAGTGATTGTGTTTTTTCTGACTTCGGCGGGGGATGGGCCTTCATGTTTATGTAAATATATGGTAACGAATATGATTAGGGGTCCAACTGGCACGTCATCAACTTGCAGGTTAAGAGAAAGAAGACGTTGTTGCCAATGACGCCGGAGTGATAAGGACCTACCTTGAATGCAGTAAAAATTCAAGACTCCATGGATTTTTGGGTGTAACCTGTGCAAAATGTTGTAGCATAATTCGTAAGTGAGTACCACGTTTCTTGTGTATGAATGAGTAGAGAGAAAAATATTAAGGTCAGAAAAAATATGAATGTGATTTCAAATTAATGGTGTAAAATGACCTAAAAGGAAACAAATATATATATGGTTGGATTTAAATTCTCTTATTCTATTGAAATACTTGAAGTGTGGTGGCCCCCAACGTCGGTTTGATCAGCAAATTGATTAATGTTATCTATTTTTTTATAACAACACAATTTTCTAGTCAAAATAAAGCTCAGATTTGGAATGGAATGTCAAGCTATAGTGAGAAATTTGAAAAATAGTTTTATTAAAAACATGAATTGCAATGTAAAAATTCCATTGGTTATGGAATCACTAAGTATCACTAGAGGGAGGAATATAACATGGACAATGTTTTATCCTAGCTTGTTCCCATATTAAAACATTGACTTTGAAGAAAAGCATTATGATAGATGTAAAGCTATGACAGCTCATTTAAGGTTGTTTCCACATGAGAGCATGCTTAGGGTAGCCTATATAGAATCGTTCCTAGGAATATATAGGCATAAAGGAAAATGACGAAAATCATGTTGATATAAAGAAGGAAACATTACCATTGAAAACAAGCAAGTGTGGGCTTAATAACATTGTTATTTTAGGTATTGAAACAAAAATGAAGAATAAACCATAAACTAAAAAAATAAATATAAAATAGATGAAATAAAGAAGAAAATCTACGTAAAAGAAGAGGCCCTCATCCAAGAATACACTAAAAAAGAAAGAAAGTAACAAAGCAAATGTACCAAAAATTTCCAAGATAAATGTCCTAAGCTTTTTGATATAACCCTAATTGAAGTAGGTATTTAAAAAAAATGAAAAGTTAATAAAGTAAAAAAGTAATGTACCAAAGAAAAAAATTCTAAGGTAAAAGTTATAAACCTTTTATATGACAACCACAAAGGAAAACACAAACAATGTGGTGGATATTAAAAATTCCATATTATTAACATGGAAAATAAGAAAGTGTGGCCATGATAATCTTGTTATTACAACCATTAAATTAAAATTAGAAAATGAACCATAATATATATGTATATATAGGAAAAAAATATATATCTAAAAGAAAGAGGCTCTCATCCAAGAATATAATAAAAAATAAATAATTAACAGATAAAGTAACAAAGGAAATGCAAATATTCTAAACCTCTTATAACCTAAACGAAGAATACACTAAAAAAATAAATGAAAAGTTAAAGAGAGTAACAAAGTAAATGTACCAAAAAAAACTAAGATCATAAACCTGATATATATAAATCTATAATTTTAGAACATAAACAACTTCGTGGAAGACAAAAAAAAAAGCCCAAGATTACATTGTTATTATAGCCATTAAAATAAACAAAATGAAGAAGAAAATATATTTAAAACAAGCATAGGTAATAGGCAATTGTCAAAGAATAAAAAAAAAAATTAAAATTAACATAGTAAGTGCACCTATGTCCATTGGACTAAAAAAAATTAACATAGTAAATGCACCTATGTCCACTGGACTTTGATTGACCATGAATGGTGCACTATAAAAGTATCACTTATTATAAGTAATTTTTTTTTCTTTTTTGATAAGTACCGAAGGGGGATTTGAACCAGTGACTTGTCGCAAGGTGTAAGGTCCTCGGGTGCACGGGTGAACTGGGCACGGGCGTGCAGGCATGCATGGCGAGTTGGGTTGCACGACCCGGGCGCGCGCACACGGGCGAGCTGCGGTGGCGACAATGCGACGGTCATGCGACGAAGTGTGCGACTACGGTTAAATGTTATGCGAGCTCCTTTGAAGTATGCGATGACACTTATGCGCATATATGAGTGAGCAAGCATGTTTATATGCGTGGTGCATGAGTTAACATGTGTGGAGGCCGACCTATGTGTAGGAGGAGCCAACGTGCATGTGGAGAGCATTTGCGATGGCGTTTGGGGCGTTGGGTGAGTCGGCTGGGCAGCCAGACTTCATCCACGCTTGTGTATATATTGGTGGATGCGTGGAGTCATTCCACCATCATTCGATCACACACATCTTCACTCTAAGGAAGAAGTGCGCAGTTTTCTAGTGCGCAGTTCAAGAGGGGAGGCACACATCTCATGCACCAGTCTTGGGTGAACGCACGGTGAAGGAAAGTCGTACTTGGCGTTGGGCGAAGTTGCGGGCGAGGGTGCGCCCGGTGGTTGGAGAAGGGCGTGCACGGGTGTGTGGCGCCCGCATTGTGTGATGACTTGGCGTGGGTGTCTTGGCGACTCGGGTGAGCGCCCGCCCATCGTGCAAGTGTGCACGAAGGTTGGAATCGGAGGTCGTAGAGTTGGGCAGGCGGTACTACTTGCTGTTCATACGATTTGGGCATTTGTCAAGAGTTTGCAAACGAGACTGCGTGTGGGAAGGGATACACGGTTTGGGCGTTTGCGACCAAACGAAGAGCGAACTGGCAAAGACGTGCGACGAGGTGAATGATGGGTTGGAGAGTTGTGCGGCGACCGTGCGGAGGTGCCGACGAGGTGGGCAACCGAGTTTGCTGTGTGGGCAGGGATACACGGTTTGGGCGTTTGCGACCAAACAAAGAGCGAATCGGTGAAGACGTGCGACGAGGTGAACGACGGGTTGGAGAGTCGTGCGGCGACCGTGCGGAGGTGCCGACGAGGTGGGCAACCGAGTTTGCTGAAGTTGTGAAAATTGACTAAGTGTAAATTTGGGGTTTCCCAAGATTTAGCTTGTACATTGTAAAAGCGAAGTTTATATTATATATTGATTCGGACAGCCTCATATTGTAGGGAGTTGCCCCTCCCTTTATACTGTGCAATTGTCTTCTTCGTTTATAATTGCTGTTGATAATGAATGAGTATGGGTGTTCATTGGTATAAAGGATAAACATAATCATACTTGGTTGCGAAACACAAACTAAGTAGGAGAAAGTGAATTAAGGTGTAGTCCACGAACATAAGTATTGGTGAAAAGAAAGTGTTCGGTGGTGCCGCACCTCACTATAAGCGGTTGAAAGACTACCGCAGGTGTAGGGGCGTGACAGTTGGTATCAGAGCTCGGTTGGAGCTGGTGAGCAAGGTTGCTCGTGACGAAGTGACAGTGGAAGCAGGTACTTGCAGGTGAAGGAAGCTAGTTTCACATACAAGTGGAACAAGGGCCGGTTCATGGTTGCAGGGGACTTGGTGAAGCTGGTGAATGGTAAAACAAGTTTGGCAAGGGTGAAGCTTAGTGCTTGGGCCAAGTTGAACGACAAGACATGGCAGGTTTGGAATAATGCGAAGGGAAGCTCTTGCTTACCTTGTATAGGTTGAAGAGGTTGAAAGAGGAGAATCCCCAGATTCAGAAGGAACTTGAAGTCTTGGAAAAAAATGTTGAAGACGAACTTCTTCAACTTGGTTGGACAATGGAGCAAGATGAAGTTGCAGATTGTGCAAACAAGGAAGAGGAAGCCGTGATAGTTGAAGATGTTGCAGACATGACCATGATGGAGGATGAACTTGAGATTGATCAAGTTGGACCAGGATCGTGCAGTTTGCAGACATGGATGGATGAGGATACTCATATGGAGGAGCCTCATGATCATGATGAAAAGCAAGGATTGTTGATTGTTGCAGGACTTGTTGGGGTTGTTTGTGACCTTATGGTAGAAGGTACAAAGGCCCGTGACAAGGGAGGCACATGATGATCGTTGTGGAGGATTGGGTCATGCTTTAGCCACTTTGGCTAAGTGCCCGGCATGACTCATGGACAGATTGAAGGGCACACACTTGAGTTGCTTGGGTGGACTTCTCATGGCCGAGACCAAGAGCAAGTCTTGGTGGAACCTTCAGTGGGGGAGCTATGATGGAAGGGACTCGTGATGATGATGATATGGTTGGGTGACTGAGTTCACTAGACCGAAGATTACAGACTTGGATGAGGATGACCGATTGTTGTGGTGGGTCTACTTGGTTGGACTACATGGGTAACTTAGTCATGGACATCAGGTTGGAGACATGGAGCATGGCAGTCTGATGCGAGGACATTATGCAAGAGCACTTGTAGAGGTGTCACTTATGGACATCCAATGAGGAGTGCCAAGGCAGGGATGTTGTGCAGATGGATTTGCTAGTGTGACATGGAGACATATTACTTATGAGCCGATGGAGAGGTTGTGCACTCATGTACAACAAGACCATAGACTTGGATGGAGTTATGAGCAGACTATGGAGCATTCCTACTACATGGGGAGCTGAGGCATCTTGCAGAGAGCTTTGGGCCGAGACTTGTATGCTTGCTAGGGTGTTGGTTGGGGATGACTTATGGAGCTCATGATGACATGACATTGTTGTGACTTTTGGGGACTTCATACATGGTGGACTTAGAGGATTTGATGCATTGAGGAGCTGAGGTCAGAGACTTTGATGCAGGATGGGGTGCATACTTTCGAGTACATGTATGGGAATGGCTTGAAAGAGTGACTTGATGTGGAGGATTGATATGAGACACTTTGGAGTGATGGAGTTACGATGATGATGATGCCTTGGTGGCAACACTTGGGCATTGGTTGAGCCGAGACTCAACCATCTTTTGACATGGGAGCTAATTGATCTATGGTCATGGGCAGCACATGGATAGATGAGACAAGTAGATACTTGTTTCTATGGCAGACTTGAGGGATGACACATTGCAGATATGATGGAGGTTGCTTCATGGACCTGGACGTGGCACACCGAGAGTTGGAGATTGATGAGATGATCTCTTCATATGGAGGAGATACACACATGGATGATGATGTTGGGATAGATGTGGCTAATTACATGTAGCACATTGACACTAAACATCATGGACAACATGTTGCAGATGGGATGAGGACTACTTCATGGACCTGAGCATGGCTTACACTTATATGGAGATGGATTCTTGATCGAGTTGAGGATGTGGCAGGATGTTTTGAGAAACAACTGATGGTGGCATGAGGATGTTCACTCTCATGGTTTGAGCGTGACGGTTGGATTAGCTACCCAACTAGTTCAAACATGGGGCTACAGCGTGTACAGAGATGTGTTAGCATTGTGTTGGAGTATCATGGCAGCAGTTCACATGATGACACATGATGAGGTCAACACGAGATGTTGCAGTGGGCATGTAGCTTAGATGGAGGGACCAGCCTTCCATGGTGGAGAGCAGCATGTGGAGATTGTGACAGAGTGATCGATGGTCATGGATTGAGATGATCTCTGATGGATGACATATCGATGAGGTGTATACCTTGGTATGGTTATCTTGGTGACGGATGGTTGCCGAGGTGAGACATGGTGGAGATGGTAGTTCTACATATGTTGCAGGGCTGTTTGCAGTATGTGGAGGAGTTGACATCATGGATATTGATGATCTTGGTGGATGGCTACCAGGATGGTATGTTGTCGAGGACGACAATGATTTCAGGTGGAGGAGGATGTAAGGTTCTCGGGTGCGCGGGTGAATCGGGCATGGGCGTGCGGGCGTGCACGGCGAGTTGGGCTGCACGACCCAGGCGCGCGCACACAGGCGAGCTGTGGTGGCGACAATGCGACGAAGTGTGCAACTGCGGTTAAACGTTATGCGAGCTCCTTTGAAGTATGCGATGACACTTATGCGCATATATGAGTGAGAAAGCATGTTTATATGCGTGGTGCATGAGTTAACATGCGTGGAGGCCGACCTATGTGTAGGAGGAGCCGACGTGCATGTGGAGAGCATTTGCGATGGCGTTTGGGGCGTTGGGTGAGTAGGCTGGGCAGCCAAACTTCACCCACGCTTGTGTATATATTGGTGGATGCGTGGAGTCATTCCACCATCATTCGATCACACACATCTTCGCTCTAAGGAAGAAGTGCGCAGTTTTCTAGTGCGCAGTTCAAGAGGGGAGGCGCACATCTCATGCGCCGGTCTTGGGTGAACGCACGGTGAAGGAAAGTCGTACTTGGTGTTGGGCGAAGGTGCAGGCGAGGGTGCGCCCGGTGGTTGGAGAAGGGCGTGCACGGGTGTGTGGCGCCCGCATTGTGCGACGACTTGGCGTGGGTGTCTTGGCGACTCGGGTGAGCACCTGCCCACCGTGCAAGTGTGCACGAAGGTGAACGAAGGTTGGAACCGGAGGTCGTAGAGTTGGGCAGGCGGTACTATGTGCTGTTCATATGATTTGGGTGTTTGTCAAGAGTTGGCAAGCAAGACTGCGTGTGGGTAGGGATACACGGTTTGGGCGTTTGCGACCAAACAAAGAGCGAACCGGCGAAGACGTGCGACGAGGTGAACGACGAGTTGGAGAGTCGTGCGGCGACCGTGCGGAGGTGTCGATGAGGTGGGCAACCGAGTTTTCCGTGTGGGCAGGGATACACAGTTTGGGCGTTTGCGACCAAACGAAGAGTGAACCAGTGAAGACGTGCGATGAGGTGAACGACGGGTTGGAGAGTTGTGCGGCGATCGTGCGGAGGTGCCGACGAGGTGGGCAACCAAGTTTGCCGAAGTTGTGAACATTGACTAAGTGTAAATTTGGGGTTTCCCAAGATTTAGCTTGTACATTGTAAAAGCGAAGTTTATATTATATATTGATTCAGGCAGCCTCATATTGTAGGGAGTTGCCCCTCCCTTTATACTGTGCAATTGCCTTCTTCGTTTATAATTGCTGTTGATAATGAATGAGTATAGGTGTTCATTGGTATAAAGGATAAACATAATAATACTTGGTTGCGAAACACAAACTAAGTAGGAGAAAGTGAATTAAGGCGTAGTCCACGAACATAAGTATTGGTGAAAAGAAAGTGTTCGGTGGTGCCGCACCTCGCTATAAGCGGTTGAAAGACTACCGCAGGTGTAGGGGCGTGACAGTTGGTATCAGAGCTCGGTTGGAGCTGGTGAGCAAGGTTGCTCGTGACGAAGTGACAGTGGAAGCAGGTACTTGAAAGTGAAGGAAGCTAGTTTCACATACAAGTGGAACAAGGGCCAGTTCATGGTTGCAGGGGACTTGGTGAAGCTGGTGAATGGTAAAACAAGTTTAGCAGGGGTGAAGCTTAGTGCTTGGGCCAAGCTGAACGACAAGACATGGCAGGTTTGGAAGAATGCGAGGGGAAGCTCTTGCTTACCTTGTACAAGTTGAAGAGGTTGAAAGAGGAGAATCCCCGGATTCGGAAGGAACTTGAAGTCTTGGAAAAAAATGTTGAAGACAAACTTCTTCAACTTGGTTGGACAATGGAGCAAGATGAAGTTGCAAATTGTGCAAACAAGGAAGAGGAAGCTGTGATAGTTGAAGATGTTGCAGACATGACCATGATGGAGGATGAACTTGAGGTTGGGTTGGGGAGGGGAAAGGGAGGGGGGATGGGTGGAGGCTGGGTGGGGGAGGGGGAAGGGAGGGGGGGCAGGTAGGGGCTGGGTGGGGGGGGCTGAGGGGGAGGGGCAAGGGAGGGGGGGTAGGTGGGTTGTGTTGGGTAGGGGGGCAGGGGTAGCGAGGAGGGGTGGGTAGGGGGCGGCTAGCGGGGGCCAGGGGGGAGGGGGAAGGGAGAGGGGCAGATGGGCACCAGGTAGGGGGGGCCGAGGGGGGAGGGGGAAGGGAGGGGGGGTAGGGTCGAGGTGGGAGGGGGAAGGGACGAAGGTCAGGTAGGGGCTGGGTAAGGGGTAGGCCGAGGGGGGTTGGGTAGGGGGAAGGGAGGGGGGCCTGGTAGGAGGTAGGGTAGGGGGGCCGAGGGGGGAGGGAGAAGGGGGTTGGGTGCGGGCTGGGTAGGGGGGTAGGGTAGAGGAGGGTACCGGGTAGGGGGAACGAAGGGTGGGAGGGTGGGCGTGCTGAGGGGGGTAAGAGGATGTGGTGGGGGGGCCGGGTAGGGGGGTAGTGTAGAGGGGGGGACCGGGTAGGGGGAAGGAAGGGTGGGCGTGCTGAGGGGGGTAAGGCGGTGCGGTGGGGGGGCTGGGTAGGGGGGTAGGGAGGGTGGCCCGGTAGGGCAAGGAGGTAACAGGGTGGGGACGAGAGGCCGAGTATGGCACGTGGAGTGGGGGGGCCAAGGGGGGTAGGGGGTCCGAGTGGGGGCCGGGTAGGGGGTGGAGTGGGGGGGGCCGAGGGGGATAGGGGGGCTAGGTAGGGGGATAGGAGGGTGGAGTAGGGGGGCCGGGTAGGGGGGTAGGGTGGAGGTGCCAAGGGGTAGGGGTTGGGGGGGAAGAGAAGGGTGAGGTGGGGGGTAGGGAAGGGAGGGCCAAGGGAGAGGGGGGTGGTAAGGAGGGCCGGGGGAGAGGGTGGTGAGAGGGAGGGTTAGTGGGGTAGGAGGGAGGGCCGAGGGAGAGGGGGTAGGGGAGGGCTGGATAGGAGGGAGGGCTAAGGAAGAGGGGGAGAGGGGGGGATAGGGGGTGGCAGAGGTGGGTAGGATGGAGGGCTGGGGGGGGTTGGGGGTAGGGGGTGTGGGAGGAGGGTAGGAGGGAAGGCTGAGGGGGGGTTGGGGATAGCGGGAATGCGAGTAAGGGTGGGTTGGGGTGGCCATCTGATTGCAAGGAGGGGTGGCTCGATTGGGGGTGGGGGGGGGAGCATAGGGGGAATGGGTGGAAGGGGGGTAAGGCTGGGCTGGGGTGGTCGTTCGATTGCGGGGTGGGGTGGCTTGATTGGGAGGAAGTGGGGGTAGGCTGTAGGGGGTTGGGGGGTGGAGGGGAAGGGGGTGGAGTGGCATGGGGGTTAGGGGGTGGTGCGTTGGGGGGAAGGGGGGTGGGGGGGCGTGGGTGGGAAGTTGTTGGGCGGTGGGGTGGCATGGGGGTAGGGGGGAGGGGTGAAAGGGGGGTAAGGGTGGGGTTGGGTGGCCGTCCGATTGCAGGGTGGGGTGGCGTGGCGTGGCGTGGGTCGGTTGAGGGGGAAGAGGGGTAAGGAGGGCGTGGGGGGTAGGGGGTGGGGAAGTCATCTGCCACTTCGCGGATGGACGGGGTGGTGTCGGTGGGATTCTGCCATTTCTTAGTGTTAATATTTTTTTAATTTCAATTATCTGATTATACAAATTAAAAATTTATGATATATTTTCGTTATTTACTGATTTATGTGTTTCTATTTTTCAGGAAAATGGCATCAAAGAAGATTTCTGTGAATATGTCTAGACCAAAGACTCTTAAAGGTGCATTTTCAAAAAACATTGGTGAACGAACTCCACCTGAGCTCATGGCTACAAATATTTCAAGTGCCTCAAATGATAAGGAGATGATTTTAGACTGGAAGAATTCAAAAGAGGTGAAATTCCCATCAAGAATCTGGTATGTGAAAAAAAGAGAAAGCCAAAATGTGAATATCTATATATATATATCGAATGAAAATGGAATTTTTGAGCTGATGGGAAGAGTCATAGATATGTGTTCGGTACCGGACACTGAAGTTGTTTACATACTTACAAAAGCTCCCAAGTCACATGAAAGGATTAAATATTGACTAACATATTCATTGTATGACACGAGAGAGGTATCTACAAAGTTGTGTAAACAAATCGTAAATGAGATGAAACAAAACATCGTAAGTATTGTTATTTATATTTGTATTTTTCTTTCTTGAAAGTGTCTCGCTATATTTTTTTAATTTTGTTTTTATTGACATATGATATTTTGTTTGGAAGAATTTTGTTGAAAGTTCTTCAATTAGGTTGGGAGGCATTCATTTCATAGAGCATGATATCATGAAAGTTGTCAGCAGTTTTTACTCAGTGTCAGAAGAAGATATGGAAAACAAGCAAAATGTAGTAATTGATGATGCTACAAAACTACATCCAAAGGATCAGAAAAAAAGGCCTCTAGTGGATAAATCTAGCAAGGGTAGACAAGTTACTTTTGAGGGCGATGAAGTTGAAACTGATAGTGAAGCATATGTTGCCGTTACTGAAGATGACATTGGAACTGAGAAGAGCCGTAAAAGACCAAAAGTAACAATGCCCAAGAATAAATCTATTGAGAATGTTATGACGAAGAAAAGTAAAGTTGAAGATTTTGAAGTAGTAATTACCAATGGTGAAGAACCTAGTGAAACTTCAAAAGAAAGCAGAGAAATCGTTACACCAGGAGTTGATTTAGAGGATGGAATTATCAAAACAAAACAAAATGCCATTCGACAGAATTTGACAAAGAAAAACTTAATTGATGGTGGTCATACATTTCAGCTTAATATCAGATAAACCTATAAGGCAAGTGAAGGATAATGTCAATATCAAGTCAGAAAGCCAAACCATCTACACGTTCACAACTTGAAGACATTGATGAGGTACAATCCATATGCTCATGTGATTAATTATGTGCTTCTTGTTGATCCAGTTCAAGTTCCCAACAAAGAAGCATTTGATAAGTCAAAATGTTTTGAATACAATTATTATGTGCTTGGGGGGAGCCATTATTTAGAAGCTCAAAGACAATTGATGGAGGAATATCCCAATAACCTACATTTTGAAACAATGAAATATATCATTTATGCTGGTTTATCGGATACAGAAGCAAAGTTAGTGGCATGGGATCATAATTCAGATAATGAATATAGGATGTCTATGAATTTCATCCAAAGAGTTAGATTTATTCATAGTGAATTTCAAGAAAAATGTGGTGGGGATAGGATAAATGTTACTGCAGATTTCTGAAGGGAATGTTGTATGGAAATAGGCTATCAAATTGAAGAGAAACCCAATTCAAAAGGTGGAAAACACAACCTTCCTAGTGATATATTCAGAGGTATTGATAACATTTTCCAATTGGCATTTAGAACTGGAGATGTTTGGAAGTTGATTGATGACATTTTTAGCATGTGGGAAAACATTGGCATTAAAAACCAGAAGGTCAAAAAGTCTAAGCCATTGATATGTGGCGGCAGTAAATCAGGTCCTGAATTGAAGCAGCTTCCAGAAGATATGACTATCACACCTTGGAGAGAAATGCAAGGAGTGAAAGATGAAAAAATTATCAAAACAATATTATCTCGTGTGAAGTCAGGGGAATTATCATTGGAGGAAATGTTTGAGGAATTTCAAAAGTAAGTTTGTTGAATTATTTTTATTTATTTCTAGATTATAATTTTCTTTTAAATAAAACATGTTGTTCTTGGTAGTATTTGTTATACATATCATTATATTGACTTTTTGTTACTTTATCTATGCAGTCACAAAGTTTACATGAAAATTCAAGAACAAATGGTTAGATTTTTGAATGAAGATAGTTGGGATGATGTTGTATGCAACTATATAGATTCAAGTTCTATATCAACATTAAAAGCTTTTTATCATGCATTTAAAAAGGTATCTTGATTTACACATTCATTTTTATTCATCTGTGTACTATTTTTAATTTATAACTTACACATATATTTGTTTATTTAATAAAAGATGAAGAAGGATGATAATGGAGCGCCAACTAGCTCAGAACCTTTATTGAAAAAATAAAGATCGAAAGACTGAGGAAGCAACGTGTCAAGAATGTTGAACTTGATCCAACTCTTACTCATTTCATTTTGAATGGGCTAGACACTGTTCAATATCAAGTAATACAAGGTGACTGTGAAGAAATTGCTAAACTCACACCTAAAAGGGAGTATGCCCTAGTTATTGGAAATATTCCCCATGGTTTCAATATTCCAAACATTGACTATGATAGTGACCCTTATACTTATCAAGCTCTCTCAGTAAAGTGGTTGTGGGATTTGTAGAAGTCACGTCATCACCATTATGGAGATTTGTGACATTTCATTCAGACACACAATTGGCAATGATATTGTCAAGCTTCAAAGGGAAAACAAATTCACGGATGTAGCTTACATGGTAAGACGTTTAAAATGTATATTTGATTAATGTTGAAAAAATCATTTATGTACAAGTTGATTGAACTTTTACTATTTCATGTAACAGGCAAAAGTAAAATCTTCTTAACCGTGATGATCAAGTATTTAGAAATGATTATGAGTTCATTCATATTGATAGTTGGGCAAAAGATGATAGCTATATGTCTATGATTTTTAATCGGGTAGATGGAAAGAGTCATATCCAAATACTAACTTATGATGCTGTTGTGAGAAAACTAACATATGAAGACAAAGAAGCAAAAGGAGAGATAGTTAACATTTATAAAAAACCACAATTATTGATTAACTATCTTATAGACATATGTTCAAATGAAGGAGATTGGGTTCTGGATTTATTTTCTGGCTCAGGTAAGTCTTATTATATAGAATTGAATTCCGATATGTTATTTTTTTAATTAATATGTCATTGTACTAATTTACTTCATTATTTCTTTTGTGCTTGATAATTATGTACAACACTAGCATGTTGCCTTCAAAAAGGAAGAAATTGCATTGCAATGAAAAAAGATCCATTATAGTTTAATTTCATTCAGCAAAGAATTAATGCTCTTCAATTTCTTCCGGATGCAATGTAAGAAATTGGGTTGAAGAAAGGGGACTTTAGTGAATCATGTGTGGCAAAAAAGACAAAGTTACCTCAACCACCATTACATGGAATGTTTGGAAAGACATACATTGGGAGATTCGTATACATCAAAGATCAATTAGAGAATGAAAATGAGCAAAAGGAAGCAGAAAATATTGAGGAATAAGACAATGATGAAACTCTAGAGGATGAAGAGTTTGGATTACGTGACATTGTTGATTAAATTTAAGTTATGATTGGAAATCAAGCTCATTTTTTGTAACTATTAAGTAGTTATACTTGCAATGTTTTGACTTTGACATTTTATGAGAAGAATATACACTCAATTAAGGTTGTTATGCGTTCAATATTTGTAATATGTGATTTTTCGCATTAATTTTTAAGTTAATCATTATTTTTTGAAAAAAATTGATTATTATTATTTTTTTGACATGAAATTCATAAAAAAAAAAAACTATTATTTAACTATTTTTAGTTAAAATTTTCGTATAAAATTGTGATTTTCGCATGTTAATTGTAGCAAAAAATTATCAAAACATGTAGTTTTTTAATTATATTTATGTTAAAAATGGCTATTTTTATGTCCATTGTTAAAAAATATTTCTTTTTAGAAACAATTATTTCTTTTGGATTGAAAAATTAATTAACTATGTATAAATATGTAGAATATCGAAAATTCAAAATATCAACCTTCTTCTTTAAATATGCGAAACAATAAAAACTTCACTACAAAAAAAATAAAATTAAAATAAAAACAAGAAAATATGAAGAAAAAGACCACTTCAAAAATTATTAAATTTACAAAATAATTATTTACATTTCATACTTTAGAAAATAAAAAAGATAAAAAAAGCCTTTTAAAAAAGGGCCTAGTGTAGAATTACCACGTTTTTAGATCAGCATCAAAAACACTAACATTATAAAATGCAATGTACATAAAAAAATTTATAGTGCCAAAAACTAAGCTCTGAAAAACACGTGTTTTGCATCACCCCTTTTCAAAATCGGGTCACTTTTTTGCTATCTCTACAAAACGGGTAACAGTATGGGTTCCCGTTTCAAAGTTTACATTGTTCAATCTAGCTGATAATGTCCACACAATAGAAGGTGGGGTGCCTACATGCAACCTTGTACAATCCTGACTGCTAGATACTGATATAAACTTGCTAGTCCCCTAAGTCTTCCTTGAATTCTTTCGCAAAAGTATCCTTGATTTTCTTCCATGTCAACTTTGTGCCCTTCTCAATGAATTGTTGAGTGTTCACATAAAATAGCAAGTTAACTGACACCTACTAAAATGATTCCCCAATGCTACTCTCGACAATTTCCTTTGATGCAACTATTTTCGAGGCCATGTTAACTGTAACTTCTAAAGAGATGCTCAACAATTGTTGCACTTGGAGATGAAGAGGACATTCATGGCATGAAAATGTTAGCTTCAAATCAAAAGCAAATTCAAGACAATATCAAGCAACAAATCGAACTAATGCTAGGAGAGATTGTGCAATCCTGGTTCACAGAGGTGTCTAGCTTCCTATTGTAAGTGTGCACTATGCGGTCCCAACAGTCAGTGGGGGAGGCATGCTGACTGGAATTGTGCAATGCATAGTTTAGTCTGGGCACAAGCTAGGAGAGACTACACATTGCGTAGTCTCAGTTGCCATGACTAGGAGAGTGGTTCCTGGAACTGTGTAGTGCGTAGTTGGAGTCGGGCCAGAGTAGCCTCTACGCAATTCCAAAAGCCAAAGCAGAGGCCTTAACCTCCAAAAATGTGTAGTTCATGTAAGGGAAAGCGATATCCGGGCAAGGGAAGCTCAGATCTGCCCAATGGGACTGTGAAATTGAAAGATCTGAAGGATGGTGAGATGCTGAGTGCATATCTGACTAAGTGATGATGCATGCAAGTGAAACAAGTGTAGGAATCAATCAAACTAAAGGAAAATGAAGCAATTGGATACAGTTGCCACAACGACGATTGTTAGTATAAAAAAGACGTAGTGCATGTGATGCTTGGAAAAGGCGATGAAAAACTTAAAACATTACTTCTACAAGTTAAAACAAGTTAAAACACAAATAGTCATTTAACAAAACAAGTGAAACAACACTCTCACAAATTAAATGAGAAAAAGTGGCAAAGGTCAAGAAAAGCAAGATTTACCTAGAAAAGTAAGAACGATCACACCAAAGGTTCCTTGATCTCCTCGAGAATGGCAGAGCTCCAAGATAGAGCTTGAAAATGATATCTTTCAGTGTCAATTATATAGATTTGTCCAATTTATGGTTTATGACGCAAAGGCCAAAAATCAAGGAAAGAGCAACACTTGGTGGAAGTCTCCAAAATAATTCAAGTGCCTCCTTCAGACTGCTAAAAATAGATCCCTATTTTCTAGGGATGATTTTTCACTCTTTTTTTTTTTCAGTGAAAAGATGTCATGCATTACCTAGAGAGATTGCACAGTTTTGGGAAGGATTGGGCAACTCACTGGCTCATGCACTAAGTAGCTTCTGAGCAAGATTCTTCCACGCAAACTGTAGGCTGAGTGGCTCTGGGTTACCTCTCATGCTCTGTGAAATTTCCCAGGTGAAGGTTAGCTATCAACTAGCTCTGCACAATTTTTGAATTAAAGGCTCATTGTGAGCTTAAACTGCATAATTCCCAAGAGCAAGGTTGGTTTCCCTTAACGATTGCACAATTCTCTAAGGCAAGCCCGAAACTGGGTGGAAACTAAGACAAGAGACCGACTTGTGTATTAGACATTAAACCAAGTGAGAAAACTCAAGTTGTGATGCAAAGGATGAGGTTGAATCAAATCACAAGTACCTGGGTTAGTGGGTGATGAGTTTTTGTACCGTAGAAGGGAGTCTCCAAAACAAAGCATAGGCAACATTTTGTAGGCTGGTTGTAGCCGCTACAACATTGAGCTGTTGTATGGACCTTGTCTCGTGTAAAAAGAGTCTAACTCTTTAGGAAGTATTTTTCGATTCTTCGATTGTCATAGCTTCTTCACTAGATTGAGTTAAAGATTTAGTCCCTACCATTCTCCTTATCTGCAACACAAATACCATGCCAAGTCAAATCGAGTTGTTTCAATTGGGGATGAGGGGTTATATAAATACACAACTAATGTAGATTTTCAGATTTTTAGTTTCATCGCTGGTGTTTCTCTATTGCCAACAGGCCTAGACAATACCCTAATGGAGTCATTTCAGGAGCACAAGAATTTCTCCTCTACCAGCGAGCTTAGACAGTACCCCGGTGGAGTTACTTGCTTCACCTCTCTGTGCAGGAAGCCTTTCTTATATTTTTCCTTTATTTTATTTTTTCATTTTTTCATGTTTATACCAAGCCAAGTCAAACCGAGTTGTTTCAATTGGGGATGAGGGGTACATAAATACACAAGTAATGTAGATTTTCAAAGTTTTAGTTTCATCATTGGTGTTCCTCGTTGCCAACAGGCCTGGACACTTCCCCAATGGAGTCACTTTAGGAACACAAGAATTTCTCCACTACGAGCGAGCCTGGACAGTACCCCAGTGGAGTTACCTGTTTCACTTCATTGTACAGGAAGCCTTTCTTATCTTTTGCCTTTATTTAATTTTTTAATTTTTTCATTTTTCAAAGAACTATGCATAAACACTTATTTATTTCATGAGGCAGAAGACGAAACCCAACGTATTGCATCAAGAGCATAAGAGGTTGTCCCTTTAGAGAAGGATTTTTATATATTCCTCTGGCATACTTTTTAAGGGTTTCCCCCTCTCCTTACTCTACTTGACTGAGTTGACAAGGGTTAACCGAATATAGAAAACTGATTAGAGTAGGTGTTACTAGAATGCAAGCATTGTGATTTCACCATGATTTTCTTTCAAAGGAACATATTTTCCATCAGGGTATCATTGACTAAAATAAATGCAAGATGCTCATAAATATACGGAATAGACAAATAACCGAGTGTTGATAGCTGTACAAGTTCCTCTTGGATTTGACCCTGCTTGTCTAAGAATCCAAACATAGTTTTATGTGGAAACTAACCTACTGGTGCAAAAGCAAACAAGCAAAGGAAAGAATCAATACAAATCAAAACAAAGTAAGAAAATAAAAAAAAACAAGAGAAAAATCACTACTCCTACTCCTATGCTAAGAAAATCATGGGCCCACTCACGTGAAACTGTGATAATTCCAATGCAACCACTAGCGCATTGGATGGCCGATGTAGGCGACAACATGATTGACAAGAAATATATTCTTATCATGACTAGCCCACGTAGTTAATCAGGGGTTAGAGGGGGGGAGGTCATAGGAGGTTTGAGGGGTACCTGTAACCCCACTCTATGGGGTCTGGGGCAGCACCACATAAAATTTTGGTTTTGGACCCTATGTTAGGTTGGGCAGACCCACCTATGGTTTTGTGCATGTTTTTCGCACATTGTTTTGGACAGGATGGTTTTCGGTCCATGGTTTTCGATGTGATGGTTTTCGGTCCATGGTATTGGATGCTTCAGCATGTATAAATATGTATCATAACATTGAAATGAACATAATGAAAAATAAAGCTGGTAGTCCCAGTTTTGGGATCAAGGAGAAAATCTCTATGTATATGTGTTTTATGTGTTATGCTTTCGCATTGTTTATTTTATGTGTTTTAGAATTCGTATGCAAGTAATTTATGTACGGGGTTAAAACCTACATCTGGTATCGGAGCTGTTTTGGCTTCAAGGGGACGCCTTTGTTGCTGAGGGGTTTCGCTCGGTCCTATGGTAGACCCTGTTTAGTGGGAGATCTACGAGATCAATTCTGTTGGTGAAAGAATATGGCAAGTAGTGGAAAGATGGAGATCGAGAAATTTAATGGTCAAAGTTTTGAGTTGTGGAAACTCAAGATGGAGGATCTGTTGGTGGATAAAGATCAGTGGATCGCGGTAGATCTGGGTACTAAACCAACAGGAGTGTCCGATAAAGAATGGAAGAAGTTGGATTGGAAGGCAAAGAGAACAATACGATTGTGTCTTAGATTTAGTATTGCTGAATGTATCAGGGGAAGCTACGACGAAGGCTTTGTGGGACAAGTTAGGGACTTTTTCCCAATCTATGTCTCTGGTGAATAAACTTTTCCTGCGGAAAACGTTGTACAACTTGAGGATGAAAGATGGAGGCTTGGTGATAGAACATCTGAACACATTTAATACCGTGGTAAGTCAGTTATTATCTGTTGATATTAAAATTTCAAATGAAGATAAGTGCATTAGTTTGTTGTGTTCTCTACCAGATTCATGGGATAGTTTGGTTATTGCAATAGGTAGTAATGCAACTGCCTTGAAGTTTGATGAAATAGTCTCATCGTTGCTGACGGAGGAGATGAGATGGAAAAATATGGAGATCCAGAAAGGTGATGCCTTGTCTTTATGAAGACGGTCCCAGAACAGAAACAAAAATAAGTCATTGAGTGGGAGATCTAAATCTAGAGGGAGATCTAAATCTCCAGGAAAACCTGTAAAGGTGGTGTGCTGGAATTGCGGAAATGAAGGGAACTACAAAAGGGACTGTAAATCTAAAGCTCCTGATAAAGGAAAGGGATCCGACGATGCTCCTTCTGCAGAGGCGAAAACCACCTCAGATGGAGGTGGGGATGTGTATTTGGCTTCTTCAAGTACACATGTAGATCATGAGGCATGGTTGATTGACTCAGGTGCATCCTTTCACTTCACTCCCCATAGAGAGTGGTTCTGTGAGTATGAGAAATATGATGGTGGTGATGTATTCTTGGAGGATGATAGGAAAGCTAGAATCATTGGTCACAGAAAAGTAAAGTTGAAATTGCAAGGTGGAAGGGTTAGAACACTTCCAGGTATTCTCCATATTCCTGCATTGGCTAGAAATCTGATTTTTGTAAGCAAGCTAGATGATGCAGGTGTAAAAACAATGTTCGAGAAGGATACCTGCAAAATGGTTCGGGGAGCACTAGTATTGATTTGGGGAGTTCAGATTGGAACTCTATACAAGCTGCAAGGTAGCACTATTATTGATGGGTGCAACAGTTCTGTGGTTCATGAAAGTGGAGTAGAAAATCTAGTTGTCTCTGGAGAGAAGACCATGTTGTGGCATCAAAGGCTTGGACAAATTGGAGAGAAGGGCCTTCGAATACTTCATGGTAAAGATATGGTAGAAGGTATGAGTAATAGCTCTCTGGATTTTGATTTCTGTGAAAATTGTGTATATGGGAAGCATAATAGGGTGAGTTTCCCCTCTGGTAGTAAGAGGGCGAAACATATATTAGAGCTTGTGCATAGTGATGTGTTTGGACCTGTGAAGGTTCCATCATTGGGTAAGTTTGTGTACTATGTATCATTTATAGATTACTTCTCAAGGAATACATGGATATATTTCCTTAAGAATAAATCTGAAGTCTTTGACAGGTTTAAAGAATTTAAGGCTCTTGTGGAAAATCAGACAGAGAAGAAGATGAAGGTGCTGAAGACAGATAACGATGGAGAGTTTTGCAGCAAGGAATTTGAAGAATTATGTAAGAAGTGTGGTATAGCACGGCATAATGCTACTCCATATACACCTCAACAATATGGAGTTGCAGAAAGAATGAACAAGACGTTGATGGAAAGGGCAAGAATCATGCTCAGTGGTGCCAGGTTAGGACAAGAATTTTGGGTAGAGGTGGTGGATACTCCATGTTATCTAGTCAACAGGTCACCTTCATCAGCGTTGGAGGATAAGACTCCACAAGAGGTATGGACTGGTAAGAAAACCTCTCTTTCACATCTGAGGGTATTTGGATGTGATGCATATGTACATGTTCCAAAGGAGAAATGAACCAAGTTGGATAGTAAATCTGAAAAGTGCATCTTTATTAGGTATAAAGATGGTTTAAAGGGTTGCAAGCTTTGGAACCCAGTAAAAAGGAAGGTTGTGTATAGTCGAGATGTGGTGTTCACAGAGGTAAAAGATGTTATTAAACATGAAGTCCAACCAAATGAACCTGAGAAGATAGAGTTTGAGCTAAAGGAGGAAGAATCAAACTTTACAGTAGAGGAGGAATCAGAAGATGAAGAGCCACAAAGTCAAGGTGTGAAAAGATCAGTTCGAGAAAGAAGGTAGCCAGAAAGGTATAGTCCATCTACTTTCTATTCAAATTTTGCTTTATCTATTACTGATGATGATCCCAAAACTGTGAAGGAAGCAGTAGATTCATAGGATGAAAAACTCTGGAAAGAGGCCATGGTTGATGAAATGGCATCTTTGCACAAAAATGAGGCTTGGGATTTGGTGGAGTTACCGACTGGAAGGAAACCCGTAGACAGCAAATGAGTGTTCAAGAAGAAGACAAATGCAGAAGGAAAAGTGGAGAAATACAAATCTCGGTTGGTAGCAAAAGGCTATTCCCAGGTGCTGGGAATTGATTTTGGTGATATTTTTTCTCTTGTTGTCAAGGTAACTTCTATTAGATTACTTTTATCTATTGCTACTTCTTTTTATTTTGAGGTAGAACAGATGGATGTGAAGACAACATTTCTTCATGGGGATCTAGAAGAGGATATCTACATGAAGAAACCTGAAGGTTTTGCAGTGAAGGGTAAGAAAGAACTGGTATGCAAGTTAAAGAAGTCTCTGTACAGGTTAAAACAGTCACCAAGGATGTGGTATCAGAAATTTGATACATTTATACGGGGACTTGGCTTCACCAGAAGCAAAGCATATCACTGTGTGTATTTTAAATTAATTGGTGACCATGTTATTTATCTAGTCTTGTATGTGGATGATATGTTGCTGGTTGGAAATGACAAAGAAATTATCCAGGATTTGAAGACCCATTTGTCCTCCAAATTCGACATGAAAGATCTTGGTGCTGCAAACTATATTTTGGGCATGGAAATTAAAAGAGATCGAACAAAGAGGAAGCTCTGGTTAAACCAGAGGAAGTATGTCGAGACAATATTACAGAGGTTTAATATGCAGGATAGTAAACCAGTGAAGGTTCCTATTCCTGTAGGTGTGAGGTTATCTACTGAACAATGTCCCAAGACACAAGAAGAGGAAGAGGACATGTCCCATGTTCCATATGCAAGTGCAGTTGGTAGCCTGATGTATGCAATGGTCTCTACTAGACTAGACATTGCACATGTCGTGGGAGTATTGAGAAGGTTTATGTTAAAACCAGGGAAGGAGCATTGGACATCAGTGAAGTGGGTTTTCAAGTATTTGCGCGGCACTAGTAATTATGGTTTGTGCTACCAAGGAAGACCAGGGTTAGAAAGAGTGTTGGATATTAGTGGCTTTGCTGATGTAGACTGGGCTGGAGATATGGATCAGAGAAGATCTACAAGTGGGTATGTGTTTAACCTATTTGGAGGTGCAGTCAGTTGGATGAGTAAGAAACAATCTATAGTGGCACTATCAACTACAGAGGCAGAATACATGGCAGCCACTTATGCAAGGAAGGAAGTAGTTTGGTTGCAGAGATTGTGTTCAAGTATGGGGTTAGTATAGAAAGCTATAAAGATAGACTATGACAACCAAAGTGAAATTTTCTTGGCAAAGAACCCTGCATATCATTCAAAGACAAAGCACATTGATGTTCAGTATCACTTTGTGAGGGATATGATAGAAGACAAAAAGGTGTTGCTGGTAAAGGTGGACACTTTGAAGAATACTGTAAATGCATTGACAAAATCTGTGAGCTTTGAGAAGTTCTCTTGGTGTAGAGAAACAATGGGCATTACAGGGCTGGATAAATGACTAAGCTCTCTTGTGGCCCCCTGTGGAAAGAGAACAACAATTGGGAGAATCTTGGGTTGTGTTATATTCTTTCCACGACTAGCCCACGTAGTTAACCGGGGGTTAGAGGGGGGGAGGTCACAGGAGGTTTGAGGGGTGATCGTAACCCCACTCTATGGGGTCCGGGGTAGCGTCACGGAAAATTTTGGTTTTGGACCCTATGTTAGGTTGGGCAGATGCACTATGGTTTTGTGCATGTTTTTCGCACATGGTTTTGGATGCGATGGTTTTCGGTCCATGGTTTTGGACGCGATGGTTTTCGGTCCATGGTATTGGATGCTTCGGCATGTATAAATATGTATTATAACATTGAAATGAACATAATGAAAAATCAAGCTGGTAGTCCCGGTTTTGGGATCTACAGGAAAATATCTGTGTATATGTGTTTTATGTGTTATGCTCTCACATTGTTTATTTTATGTGTTTTAGAATTCGTATGCAGGTAATTTCTGTACGGGGTTAAAACCTACATGTACAAGTTCCCCTTGGATTTGACCCTACTTGTCTAAGAATCCAAACATCATTTTATGTGGAAACTAACCTACTGGTGCAAAAGAAAACAAGCAAAGGAAAGAATCAATACAAATCAAAACAAAGTAAGCAAAGGAAAGAATCAATACAAATCAAAACAAAGTAAGAAAATAAAAACAACAAGAGAGAAAACACTACTCCTACTCCTATGCTAAGCAGAGCATGGGCCCACTCATGTGAAGTGATAATTCCAATGCAACCACTAGTGCATTGGATGGCCCATGTAGGCGACAACATGATTGACAAGAAATATATTCAATCATACCAACAGACAACAAACATAAAACAATCCAAACCAAATGGTTCGATGCTTGAATGCATCAACAGAAAAGAAAAAATTGAAAGCACATGAAAGGCACTTTGTGGATGTATCATGGTGTTTTGTCACATTGTGCGTGGAAGACAAGCAGTACACACCTTCGAACTTGGAAAATGAGCAAACATGAAGAAATAAGTAAACTTTAGTTTCAAAATAGTGCTTGCTATGTTTGACTCCTCCAATGCATGAGCAATAGGATCATGTAATTTTGGTGGAGGATGCGAAAACTGTGAAATGGGTGGACTTTCAGTGTGAACAAGAGAGTGATGAGGAGATTGGGGAGATTCAATATATTTCTGATCTGAGGTGGAACTAACCTAAAGGCTACGAGAACCCGACATAACCATCATCTCAGGCTGAAGTTCTTCGATAGTTTTGGGTGTTTCCACTTCCTTAAACGATGGATCGTCAAAGATAGGTGGCTTAGAAAGATCAACAATAGGTGAATCATAATTGTGATTGGATGAGTGAGCGAAAATATCATGATAGACAAGATCAGAAAATTCAAGATCAACAACGACATCCTCATGATCTGACAAATCGTAAAGAGGGAGTCATGGAAAACAAGAATTTTCTCCCTCTAGGTTTTTGGAAATGTAAGATGAGAGATTGGGTTGATCAGGAAGATAGATTTGTCCTCTCCACAATCAAATGAAAGACTGAAATCCCACATCTTCTATGAATGATTGGAAGTGGAAACATCCGGAGATGAATTTTCACAAGTGTAATCAGAAATGGCAGAATCGCAGAGGATGTCAAGATAAAGTGGACGAGGTGCAAACAGAACAAGGGTGTCACCATAGATTATTGTTCAGAATCCCGCAAATAATCATAAAAAAATGATAGCGCGGGTTGGTTTTTCAACACCAACTTCATCCAAAACTTAATCCTCATGAAAATCACATGTGGAATCTGGAATGGATGAACACAAGACACCAAAATCTAGAGGACGGAGGTTGAGAAGATGAGAACACATGACAACCATCAAGCTTGCAGTCCAAATTTGCATAGAAATCTTGAGTAGGTGGGGTAGGAGGTGATGGTGACAGTTCAACAGGTGGATTCACAACTTCTCCGACCTCATCCTGCAGATCTAGAGTTGTTTTATGAGAAGGGAATGACAGGTCACTTGGGACAACAACCTTGTCTATCTCATATTTTAAAGCTCTAACACTGAGGTATCTTAGGAGAGAGTAAGAAGTTTCTAACTTGTTTAGATTCTCATAGATGTGAACAAGATATTGAAATATTCCCTCTAAAAATTTCTAGTCAACTTCATCTTCAATGAATTCAAGATAGTAATGAAGAAAACGATCATAAAAGTGCTCAAGAGATTCATCAGGTGCTTTTCTCAATTTTAAATTTTTTTGATGAAGTGCTTTATGGTCATAAAAAAAATCACACCATAATTCTATGATTATGGGACCGAAAGAGTGTATAGAGGCTGCAGGCAACCTGTGACACCATTACTTTGCATGCCCTTCAAACGTGAAAGAGAACAAACCACAACCAGTGTCATTCGAGGGCATATGATACCTATCACAAAATCCATAAAAGGAAATTGTGTGCCTGAATAGGGGTGGTCCATTATCACCACTGAACTTATATTTCAACAAGTCAACTATAACATCGACTAACACATCAAATTCAACAACATGATAAAAACATGTCGGGATTGTGATTTGGACATAAATAATGAAAGATGTGTAGAAATTCAAAACAAATTTCAACGGCTCATCTTGTCATCTGGCCCTCCTTCTAGCACCAGAAATCTTGATGGTGATGGAACAACCAACATTCAGGGGATCTCCCTGATAAGAATTCCCTACTAGACCTCAAACTGTTTGGAGTAGGATTCCCAACGGTGGGTGGTAATGTAATGCCTTGACCATGGTAGCGCGTAGAGATAAGTATGATAACTTTGGGTTGAAGAAAGTGTGTGACCTTGCAGCAAGTCAAGTGAGATGCGTGGGGGTTCTAACACATAGAGGTTAAAAGGAAGTGTGCCCCTTAAAATCCTATAATAGTATGCAGTCTTGAAGGAAGACACGAGCGTAATGACATCACAAGATAAAATACGGAATAGTCAATAAATTAAAGTGACGGGTTACCCCAACAACACATGTTCAACATGATTCATACAATTCCATACAAGGTAGTTGATAAGAAAATGCCTAAGTTAAACAAAAAACATTTCTAAAGCAACTATAATAGTCCAACTGCAATAACAACATATGCATGAAATCATGTTGGCTATGTTACTATTATTATAAGTGAAAGTTCCATCCATACATACACCATTGGTGGCCACTAGCCCCAATAGTGGAACATTACAATCAATAACACCTTCTCCTCCAAAGAACTATACTCGCTCTACACTATGGAGAAGCCAAGGCTCGTCACAATACTCCCAAGCTTTTTCTAAGCCTAATCCCAACCAAAAGCTTAGTTCCCAAAAGCCTCTTCTATGAGTTATGAGGTTTTATTTATAACAAAGAGTGGAGTGACCCTTGACATTCCCCTTTGTAACTCTTTGACTACTCTCATGACTCTTCAACTTCTTTAAAAATAATTCATTACATAACATGATGACCTTTCACATTCCACTAATGACACTTGGAATTTCACTTACAACATATTTACAAATAATATTACATTTTCCACATCTACCCATGTGAGAAAAAGTAGGCTAGAGACATCCTAACAAGACAAAACACTATGACCCTAAAGTTTGGGGAAAGACCAACTCAGAAACCTTCACTTGGTGCTTGTCAGTCACGTACGCATGCCAAGCATGGTACTATGTAATGATGTCCGCAAATCGCATGATGGTTTCTTTCTAATAGCAGACTCTTACCTCCATAACATCTGAGTATATTGTCTTGGAACATGTATCTAACTCATCCTCAAGCATGTGCAACATGTTGTTGACGTTGATGGCACCATCAATGTAATTTTTCATGTTATGTGCACTAAGCTCCAAGTCATCCTTTGTGGTGTCTCACCTTAGTTGTTCCATGTACCTACCGATCTCTATCTGCACTTGGTTCTTATGTTTAGGCTTGGTGAGGGAACTGATTGAAGGGACCCTGTGCATTCTCACCATGACATCCAAACTCTTGTACAACCATGCATATGAGGCTTGTATGCTGGTGATGAATGGGGTGAGTTTCTCATAGTTTTGGATCAACATCTAGACCCTTACTTTATCCAGCTCTGACTAAGGCTTCATCATCTTTGAAAAGTGAATAGGGGCCCCTTTATGCTGCATTTTCATCTCTTATACATGGGCGATGGTATCATGTATGTTCTTGAGAGTTTGAACAAACTCTTTGCTCTGTTCTTGTAAGCCATGCACATGGAAAATTTCTTTATGCACGATGAAGAATCCATCATAGAGCTTTCGCATGGTAGTCTCAAGTGTTGATACTTCATCAAGTATGGATTTCCTCATCTCTGCCAATGCAGAAACTGTGCTTTGCTCTCTAAGTTGTTTTGCCTCTTTCCTAGCAGCCTATAAGTTATTTTCCATTTATTCATTCTCGGCCAGTAGGAACTTAACATTTCAGCCTGTGTCTCCTGCATAGGCCAAGGTGGCATTGGCAAGGGAAGTTGGATGCTTTTTGACATCTGACACTATCACCCTTTCTTTCATGAGTGTAGATGTAACACCCTCCTCCCACATATACCCAAGAAACCGGCTAGATAGGGTAAACATGCGACTAGAAGCCACTATGATAAGACTCAAACTCCTAGGTAACCTTAAGGAAATGGAATTGATAAAACAAGACCTTACAGACCTCCCTCAGGTTCTTCGAGACCTCGAAGAGCTAATCCACCACCCCAGGTGCCCAACCACTGAGTTAACTTAATATTTCAATGAACTAAACCAAATATCACTCCCATGACAAGGCATGCATGTGACTGGAACCCTATAGTTGCTCCCACAATGCCTGCAAGGGAGATATTGCAGTCTTTTTCATCTAGTTATATGCTACAGACTCTACGATTTAAGCCACTTTTTCAAGGATAATCTCCAAACCAATGCCTAGAAATTTATGAGACTTTCCAAGATAATAAATGACACCAAGGAAAAGGATCTAACAAAAACTTGATGAAGGGCTCGACCTAACCAATCCTAACCATGATAGAAATTTTGTCAAACACTTAGTAAATATGCAACCTACAGGTGTAAATAACATATCTGAGCATAGGTGTTTTGTACTTATTTGAGATTCACCATGAAGCATTATTTCCTTATCACTTTAACTGCTATTCCATCCATTAGTTCACAGATACATCGTTCATTAATTTACAAGTAAAAACATGATAAGAGCCATACATAGTTGTTGTCATAAAACATATACATAACCAATGTAATAGGGACCTAAATATCAATGAAATCACAACCATATACACCACATATTATCCACCATAATACTCGTACAAATACCACAAGAAATAAACTTTAATTAATTATGAAAAATCCAAACCCGAGATGGGAGTTCCATGTTCCACCTAACTATAGAATGGCTGAGAAAAATCTCTCTTCAATCATTCACTCCCATGCCATATTCCAAGCATGAATCTGGGATCTCATAGAACACATCAATAAAAACCCATCCAGGGCCATCCACCTCAATCCATCAAAAATGTATTTCTGCTCATGGCCAGAAATCACAAAACCATCATTAGATCATTCTATGTCCAAGCCTTCTAGGGCTCCCAATCGTTTGTCTAACTAAGGCTCTAGGACTAATAACTCAAGCCAAAAGAGAATTTTTCCAACCAAGGCTCCAGGACTAGTAACTCAACCCACCAAGGGTGCTAGAGCATTTTTGCAGCCAAGGCTCCAGGACTAGTAACTCAACCCAAGTTGTTCTAGGGCTCTAGAGCGTTTGTCCAACCAAGGCTCCAAGACTAGTAACTCGACCCAAGCTAAAGAAACATGAGAACCAACCAAAAACATAATAATGAAAATAAACCCACAATCACCATGGCTATCCAGGAAATGGCAAGGATAGGTAATCCACTATAAATCTTGGCCATCCTCCATGCCAATGAAAGATCACAACCAATAAACCACTTGCATATGCCATGCATGCCAAAAATAATAAAGGAAACATACATGAAACTCGGTACCTGCAAGAAAATTTGATGTAGTTGTTGATCCCGATGCCCGCTTGAATTTTCCTTCTCTTCCTTTGCCTTCTTGCTCCAAAATCCAAGTACTCCACACCCTCCAATAGTGCTCCAAGAAAACTCTAAGTCTCTAAGAGTATATGAGAGAGAGAGAATAATGGGAGAGCTCCAAAATTGAACTAGAAAAAGGTTACCAAATGATCCTCAGAAGCCTTTTTATGAATGAGGCCTGTATTTTCTTCATTTTCCATTATTTTCCTTCATTTTCCTACTCACACGAAACCTGTGATGTTTCACCTTCCTTTTCTTCTAATTTCCATTATTTTCATAAATAAACCTACAAAAGTTCCATTTTCCTTTCCAAATCCTTAGTAATTTCCTTTTCCAATTTCCTTTAACCATAATAAACTGAATCAACACCCACTAGAATGTTTCCCTTACCATTCAGCTCGGAATACATGTCCCATCATCTGTGGTCTTATATATTTTTACTTGAGTTTTAATCCAGGGCTATTAAAAAACCCTCTCCCTTGGGGGAAAACCGTCATCGTTGTTCAATGACACCTATAACCAACAATACTGTTGAAAACAAAACATAGTCACCATGGAGCTTTATAACACAACTTGTTGCAATTTTTACAATGACCACTGTTGAAACATGACAATCATGCAGTTTACTGTAGCTTTATAACACAACTCATTAAGGTATTTGCAATCCACATATACACATACACATTTGCTTCAACTAGCAAATAACCATACTGCCTATGGAGCTTTATAAATCCAGCTCGATACAGTATTTACAGTGATATACACATACACACATTTTCTCAACCAACAAATAAAAGGATATGATGCCTGCATCCACAACAAGGGAATCCAGAGGCGCACACCTCCACCCTCAAAGTAATACTAAGATTCACCTCCTTCCTAGGAAGTATAGAATCCACTACAAAGTCAAATTTACATCTAATGTCCAGTGTTACAATCTCGTGCCACTTGTCCTCTCAGTGAATAGTTACCAGCTCATTGTTCCAGGGCGCATTCCTAATGTGCATCTAACTCCATCTCGTAATGCTAATGAACAAACCAAATCCATCCATGACCTTCCCTTCTCTGCTATACATTCCATCAGGCAATTCGATCATTCCCTTCTTTACAGTCACTCACCTTCTAAGTTCTGCTGGCACCCCCATCTCAGGTAGTCCATCCCTTGGCAAGGCTTCCTCACATCATAAGATGCAAAACCATGGCATATACCTACCTCAAACCATCATACCAATCATAACATGCTCATGGAAATTAATGGACACTATTGGGTACCAGTGTCCCACAATGGCCCTGCTCCTGAAGTGCTTTACCAACATACTGCTTCATGTTCCAATTTCTTTCACTGCTGCTGCAAATTCTTGTTGTCAATTTTGGCCACTCAAGCAGGCATGTTCATGCTTCCTGTATGAAACACATAATTTCCATTAGATTTAAAATAAATTGAAATAACTTCAAATCATACCTCATTGGTAGCTCGTCGAAAAGGTACTTTTGCAAGTTTGTTCCCTTCTTGTCACAACAAGTCAAACTAATATCTTTGATCCAATCATCATGTATAACATATCACATCAGGTTAGCTTGAAGGACAACCAATATAGATCAAAATAATAAACCACATGTAACCATCATAAACTAGAATCATAGATCACATGTAGTCATCATAGACCAAATCATAAATCACATTCATAACAAAACTAAAATAAAATATTATTACTTATCATTTAATCAATCCTCCGCTTCCACGGTTGTCCTTATTTTGTACGCACACTAGATCAGTTGCCACACCCATCAAACACCTAGTTCCTTTTCCTCAACCATGGGCAGACACACATAGTGTACATACCACACATACAACCACAAAAGAATACCACACCATGCAATACATGCATATACACATGACATATAACAAATACACCTACACCCAGTGTACAATGCCACACAATACATCCCTACACCCATTGTACAACACAACACAACACGTATACGTACACAATGTACATCACAAGACATGCATCCGCACACAACGTGCAACACCATGAATGCATACACATACATCTGATATACAACACAACTCATACATATATACATGATGTGTAAAACCACACAATACATGTACATACACCTGATGTACAACACAACAAAATATATGTACTACATAGAGTACAACACAATGAGTATGCATGTCATGATACCACAACTACACAATCCACATACATAGTACCGCATGTACACAAAACAACATGTATGACACACGCAAAATAATACATGTACACCAGCATCATATGTACAACACGTACACAATACCACCTGCACAAAGCACCACCTGTAGAACGTGTGCTCAGAATCACATGTACATGACACTACCTACACAACGTGTACACAATGCCACATGTACATCGTACCACTATTGGGTCTCCAAAATGTCTTCAAAATGACATCCGCTTTCACCTTTATCGCCACCATTTCACTCACATGTCGCAACTCCATAACCTTTCATTATCCACCATTTTCATAAATATATGGGTCAGGATCCTTATTTACCAAAGTTATTTATTTTATGTGTTTAAAGTGAATTTATGATTAAAAACTAGGAAATTAACATGGTTTCATGTATATATATATACATGTGGCTTGAGTCATGACATGTGTAGGTCATTTGGAAGCTTCCAAGGCACCCTTATGTAGCCTCCAATGCTCAAATTCAAATTCCCTTCAAAGGAGATTTGGATAAAGGTCAAAGAAGGATATGTGTCATATCTGGATTCTAACTCTATGAGGTGTCTCATCATTTCTTATTTGGATTAGAACTCTATGAGACACTTAGGGGATATGTGTCTGACTATGAGCTATTTGGTTGTAACTATATGAGATTTTAGTGGATCCTCATTAAATAGGGTAGCTTCTTATGTTTTTGTATAAATAGGAGAGCCTTCTCTTTTGAAAGACATGTGTAAAGTTGGAGAAATGCTCATGTTTTTAATAGAGAATTTGGAGCTTATACTTGGACATTTGAAGATTTACTTTTTCTTGCATATGGAGCTTCTTCACTTGCCATCCTCATACACCATTGGAATGGCCATCTAATGATTGTGAGACTTAATTGCTTTTATAGATTAAAGATTATTGCATTTCTTAGTATTAGTTTTAGAATGACTGCGCAATATTTTCTTTTCTAAAAACATTTCAACAGGGAATATTTATGTATTTTCTAATTGGATTCAGTTTGAGGAAAGGACTCATAGTTATTTAGTTTCCTTTCATGTTCTGTTATTTACTTTCTTAGATTAAACCATCAATTCATTGTATAATTGAATAAAAGATCAGGCCAAGAAGGTGACTTCAAATTGGGTGATTGAATGTTCAGCGTATGCAATCATTGAGATTTACTTTTTCATGCATTTATATTTGCTTTTAAGATCCTCATTTAATTAAAAAAAACTTGGAGAGCTTTGCAACAAACTTTAATGGCCAGGTGACCATGAGGTAGATGGCGGGGAGAAACCAAGACAGACAATAGTGCAGAAACTTGAGCATAAAAGCAAAAGACAAGCGTGGAAACTGAGAGTAATAGTAATGACGGAAGAGGTCAAGAGGGGAGAGATCCCCTCCTACTGAGACACAACGGTAGGTGAAGAACAATCATCCGGTAGCAGGAAAGCAGAACACAGGCCCTGTCCTAGGGGCGACCTGGCAGGCAAGCAGAAGGGGCAAATGTCTACCATGTGCGGAGGAGAAACCATGGTTTGTAATCCCGCCAAACAAACTGGAAAGGTACAGAAGCTACATGAAAGATCACGCCATGATCTGCAAGTTCGTTGGAGTCTGGCCATCAGAAAAAGACCTCACCAGATGGATTCAGCAAAAATGGCAGCCCCTAGGACACATCGAGCTGAAGCTAGGAGCAAAAGGCTTCTTTACGGTAATCTTCTCAAACCTGCAAGACAAAGAAAGAGTGTTTGAGAATGGCCCTTATTTTTATTATAATGCTGGTTTATTCATGAGATATTGGGAAGAATGCTATAACCCCGATAAGGAAAAAAATTTAGCAGCACCGGTATGGGTTAGATTATTTGGCTTACCAATGGACTTTTGGGACCCAAAAATTCTGGAAGGGATAGGAAACACGATAGGGAGTTTTGTGAAAATAGCGGAAACTACAAAGAAAGGAAGGTATACTTCATATGCTAGGATATGTGTATACATGAATATCGCTAACCTGATCCCTGATACAGTAGAGTTAGAGTACCATGAAGAGGTTTGGTAGCAAACCCTGGACTATGAACATATACCCTTTAGATGCTGTAGATGTCATGAATATGGACACCTAGTTAAAGAGTGCCCCCTAACAGCGGAAGAAGAAGAGAGGAAAAGTAAGCAGCGAAAAAAAAAAAACAAACAGACCAGGAGGGATTCCAGGAGGTGAAGAGTAGAAGAAGACCAACAAAAGAAAACTCTAACGAAGGTAAAAAGGAACAGAAAACACACCCAGGCAAATCAAACAGCTTTGAAATCCTCCAAGAAGAAGGGGAAGATGAGGATCAAACCATGGAATACTAGGAAGACAAAGAAAAAGAAAATAGCTCAAGTAGTGAAAGGACCCACACCAAGAGAAAAGAATAGAGTGATATCCCAGAAGAAACAAAAGAACAGGAAGAATAGACAAAAAATATGGTGACAGAAATGGAGATAAATAGGGGGGAAGACCTAAGCATAGAAGAAGAAGTCCTAAGAAAGTTATTAAATGAATGGAGAAACCTGGATGAGCGATTTATCCCTGAGGATCAAAAAAGACTCTATGCGGAAACATTCCAGAAATATCAAGCCAAACATGGAAAAGGCAAAACAGAGATGGAAGAGCATCAAGAGAGTCAAAAGGATAGTTGAACAGACCAGCAAGGAAAATTAAAAGGAGGGAAAAAACGAGGCCGAAAAAACATTAAGGATTCCATCCAGCTCATGGGGGAAATGTTAGTAAACACAGGGAGAGTAGTTTCGCTTTCGGCGGTGTTCCAAAACCTCAATCAAACCCCCCAATGATTATTACATCCTGGAATATAAGAGGTATGAATAGTAAAGGGAAGCAGAGACACCTTGTGGAACGGTTGAGAAAAGACAACCCCATATTATGTTGATCCAAGAAACCAAAATCTCCAGCCAGAAGATGGAGGAAATCCTAAATAAAATTAAACCTAAATATGAGCAAGTAACCCTAGATACTAAAGGAAGTGCGGGAGGGATTGCAGTCATATGGAATCCAGCAGAAGTCATAACAGACTGGTGGATAGGACTACCCAGAATCCTTACAGGAAAATTTAGACTCATAGGGCAAAGCAAATGGTTTCTAGTTTCAGTAGTCTATGGGCCCCACACCCTAGTAGATTGAGGTAGCTTCCTCACTCATATGCAAAATCTTGGGAATATGCACCAGGAACAGATGTGGATCATTGCAGGAGATTCCAATATGACAACTTCCAAAGAAGAGAAGAAAGGAGGAATACAGAGAGAGGACAGAAGATGGAGTGATTCAGAGACTTGCAAATGGAATTAAGGTTGGTGGACATTCCAACTATAAATGGAAAATTTACCTAGAACAACAGGAGAGGCGGGAACAGACAAATAGCGTCAAGGCTGGACAGATTTCTAGCCTCTGAACAACTCATAGGAAATGATATCTTCTATGAAGCTTCCATTCTTCCATCTATATGATTGGACCACTGGCCTATTAAACTGGAGATTGCAATGAATCCTCAGAACAAAAATAGGCCATTCTGGTTAGAAACCTTCTGGCTAAGAGATCCAACTTTCATAGACAAAATGAAAACTTGGTGGCAGGAGAGTAAAAACGACATGGAAGGTAAAAACAAAATGTATAGTTCCAAATTAGACTAAAGGACCTAAAAGGAAAAATAAAGAAGTGGAACCGAGAGGAATTTTCTAACATTCAAAAAGAAAAAGAAATACTACTAGCAAGAATGGAGAGAATCCAACAACAAATCATAGAGGAAGGAAGAAGTGCGGAGCTGGCAGAGGAGGAAGGGAGGGTGATTACCCAAATCGAGGAAAGAAGAAAGCAAGAAGAAATTTTATGGAAACAAAAATCAAGAGTCCAATGGCTGAAAGAAGGGGAGAAAAATACAAAATTCTTTCATAAAGCAATGTTGAACCATAGACAGCATAATAGAATCTTTTCTCTCAAAGACAGTCAAGGGAACATGATACTTCAACAAAAAGAAATGGAGAAGTTACTGGTAGACTACTTCAAAGGGATCCTGACTGAACCTAATATACGGAGGGAGGGGGACATAACTAATGTTTGCCAATACATCCCCAAAAAAGTGACTAGGGATCAAAATCTGGCCCTACTTAGGGTGATCATGAAAGAAGAAGTGGAGGAAGTAGTAAAAAAAAATGGCGAAGAACAAGTCCTCGGGGCTTCACAGATTTAGTATAGAATTCTACCAAGCCTCCTGGAGCTTTATGAGCCAGGACCTCATGCAACTAGTGGAAGAATCAAGATGCACGAAGTGCATGCACCCAACCCTAAACGCCACCTTCCTTGCTCTGATTCCGAAAACAGAGAACTCAGAAGAACCCCCGGGCTTCAGAACAATAGCTTTATGTAATGTAGTATACAAAATATTGGCTACAATAATGGTAAACAGACTAAAACCAATCCCGCCAGACCTCATAGCTCAGGAGTAAACTTGATTTTTTAAAGGGATACAAATAACGGATGGTATAGTAATTGCTCAAGAGGTCACTGAAAAATTCCAAAAACAAAGGCATGCTGATAAAATTGGATCTAGCAAAAGCATATAATCGTCTTAGTTGGGAATACTTGGAGGGTATCCTAAAGGCTTATGGCTTTGAAAGGAGATGGGTGAAGTGGATAATGTCAATGGTTAATACCCCAGTGATTTCAGTCCTGCTAAATGGATCCCCATTAGAAGCTTTTAACCCTATGAGAGGTCTCAGATAGGGAGATCCCCTCTCCCCTTTCCTATTCACTATAGTAGCAGAAGGTCTGGCCCAGCTAGTGAAAGCACGTCTGGCCAATGAAGAAATAAAGGGATTGAGCATTTTGGGAAACGAAATTCCTATTACACATTAGCAATTCGTAGATGATGTCATGCTCTACGAACAAGCTACTCTCAAGGAAGCCCAACAGATTCTAAAAATTCACTCAGAGTTTACGAAATCCTCAGGGACAGAGATTAACAATGAGAAATCAAAAATCTTCTTCTTTAACACCCAGGTAGCATCCCAAAGATTCTTGGCAAGAACAATGGGATTTCGATTAGGAAGTTTTCTAGCTAAGTATCTCGGCATCATGTTTAACGAGCATCAATACGGAGTAGCGAATTGGGGACCTATTATAGGGAAGATATGAAAGAAGATAGATAATTGGACATTCCTGGCTCTAAATACCCCTAGCCGGATAATCCTATTAAAAGCAGTCTTGCAATCAATCTCAATATATCAGATGTCTAACCAAGCCATTCCTAAATCTATCTGTCAAAATCTAGTAGCCATGTTTAAGAAATTTTTATGGCAAGGAACAAGTAAAACACGAAAATGGGCATTGCTCTCTTGGGAATGGCTCAGAAAACCAATCAAAGATGGAGGATTAGGTCTGCGTGACCCTTACACCCTCAACCAAGTGATGGGAGCAAAATTGTGGTGGCGGTGGACACAGGGAGGGTAGGACCTGTGGAAGAAAATATGGGAGAAGAAATACGAGGCGGCAGAGATGCTAGAAGACAGGATGAGAAGCCAAACAGAGGAAAAATGATCAGCAATATGGAACTTGGCCAGAACCTTTAAAGATTTAATAAGAGATTACAGCTTTTAGGAAGTAAGGGAGGGGGACACTGCCAGGTTCTAGGAGGAATCCTGGCAACAACGAGAAAAGCTTCTCCATAAAGAATCCCTCTAAGAAATCCACGAATTTACCTCCCGAACAGAAGGGGAATTGGTCGGAAACTTCTGGAAGCCAAGTATAGGGGAATACTGGAAAAATTGGAAGCAAAAGGACGATGGGGTAGAAGCCCCAGAGATAGCAAGTTGGGAAACTTACAACAAAGAAATGACATCTAGGAAAGTTGCGGTTAAAATAGGGAACGACATACTTTGATGGGGAACTTTAATAAAAGGAACTTCTCTATAGCAGGAGGTTATCATTTAAAGGCAGGGCACAATTGACCAACAGAATAAAAAAAATGGAAAAACATCTGGAAAATTAAGACTTGGCCTAAAGTAGATTTCTTTCTCTGGATTTTACATCATGGTCGTGCACTAACCTCGGATAAAAAACAGAAGAAAGGCATGTAGGGACCCTCGCGATGTGCACTATGCCAAGAACAGGAGGAGACGATGGAGCACCTAACCAACAACTACATCGTTAGCTGCAACTTGTGTAGAAATCACCAGCAAATGTTTGAAAACAGCCATAGAAACTACCATAACATAAAAAATACTTTGGAAAATTGGCCAAGAAAACCTTACCAGAACCAGATCCTAAATCGCACGTGGACGTTGTCCATAGGTCTCATGCTTTGGAACATCTGGAAGAAAAGAAACAATGTGATATTCAACAAAGTAAGGAGAACTTCGGTCTAAATATGGAAGCAAACAACACAAAATATCAGAGAAACTATTTTAGCAGAATGGTGGAATGATGAAGACTGGAAGATCAACCAAACAAAGGAGAGAATCTTGCAATGCCTACAATTAAAGCAGAGCATGATAGACAGAACAAAAAGTAAACCTCAAACCAGAGAGGTCGAGGAGATTAGCACTTACAGGCATCCACCCCAAGGCTTTGTCAAGCTAAACTTTGACGGGGTAGCAAAAGGTAATCCGGGAGCAGCAAGAATAGGGGGGTTATTCAGGAACGATGGAGGAACCACTCTGAGAATTTACGCGATGGATTGCGGAGAAACAACAAACAATGAAGTGGAGTTACACGCACTAAAACAAGGACTCGAAATTTCCATCCGGGAAAAGTACTAGAATCTTCAGATTGAAGGCGATTCGAAACTGGTAGTCAACATGGTAAAATGACTGCAAAACAATACACCAACGAAAAAGATTAGCAGGAGCTGGAGAACAGCATGGCTGACCAGTGAAATAGGGAAATTGATAAACAGAGTAGACTATATTATCCCCACACATGTAAAGCAAAAAGGAAACAGACCGGCAGACTGGCTGGCTAATTGGGGGAGTCGAAACAGTGGAAGGTCGATGGATCTCAGAGGAACAGAGCTCCCTCACCCGGAGGAGAAGGTGCAGCTGCAGAAACTCCTAGAAGTCGATAACAATGGCAATAGAGATCCAGAAAGGAATGTTCAGGAAAAGGCAGCAAGTGGCAGAAGTGGGGAAAGGACACAACTGGCGATGACAGATAGGACACACGAGCGAAATGAAAGGAGTAAATGGAAAAAGGGGCAGCTGACGGAGCAGGGCAGGGATGGATCGCATCCCGAGATGCTAGCAGAGGGGCAATCAAGGAATGAGATGGTTGAGGGTAGGTGTGAGGATGGACAAAGGGTCAGAGAAGGGATGGCAAGTGGCAGCAAAAGGGTAGATAGTACACGGCAAGAGTAGCTGGGAGGATGTAGGGAGTGATGTGGAGTAAAGGTGGACAGAATGGTTGAGGCACATCCCGAGATGAGGACTCTGGAAAGAGTGTCGGTAAAGAAACAGGACAAGTGGAGGTCAGAAGGGACAGAAGGAAAGGAATAACCCCAAGAGGGCCTGAGGTGGCAATAGCTACTTGCATGCAGCAGAGAACGAAGCCGGCTGGAACGAAGAAAGGTGGTAGACAGGAGCAACGAACAGACAAAGGAGACGACAACGGTGGGGTAAGGTGGTATGTAGTCTCAACCTCTTGCTCGGTCTTTTATGCTGTAGCTAGAAGTAGGAGTCTAGGCAACATTCCTGAGAGGACCATGAAGCTCAGATCAGGAGGTAGACATATCTAGTATGTAGGAGCCCTCAGACCCGGGCAGTAGTGTCCACCTCTGACCATGGAATTAACCTAAAACCCTAATGCCAATGGAATTAACCTAAGAAAATTTCTTGACAAGTCACGTGCAGATCTGCGCAGAGGCTAAAAACACATTAACAAATCCTAAGCTGACTAAAAGAGAAAATCTTAAGTTTTTCAAAATTTTGACAGGGTCCGCAGGCCCCCGGTTCACCCAGGTGCGGTACCGCTCTGTGTGTAAAGCAAAAGTGCGGGTATGTCTGCACTGTGTTACAAGCAGAGGGTGCGGTCCTCTCCCAAAAGTATGAAAAACAAAAAAATAATTCAAGATTTACTAAACCTACCCAATCCCGCACACATCAAGCCAAAAACAGAAACAAAGACACAGTTTCTGAATTTAAAGTAAAAGCAAAGGAAAAATAAAAAATTCAAGTCCCTAGTGAAGTCACCATTTTGTCGGCCAGATAAGTCGTTCTTGCAGACAAGACCGACCTCCCTAGTATCTAATGATATCTAGTGACAAGCAAACCAAACAAATTCTATCTTTCTCTAAATATGCAATTTATAGATAAAGGCAAACAAGTGTTTTAGGCCTACCTTGGGTCCAGTGCAAGTTTGTGGAAGCCACGCTCCGTTGATCCAAATGAGCTCCCTTATAAAGAATCTACAAACACAAACAAGCACACACATTAAATAGCACCTGCAAGGCCAATATAATAAAGCATATTTATCATGATGATTAAAGAATTCATGAAACAAACTATATAAGACAATTTGTTGAGAAAAATGAATCTGATTGTATTAACTTTAATCAAAGAAGAACTTTACAACCTTGGTGCCTTGATGCTGTACAAGCTCCTTTTGTTGGCCGGATAAGTCGTTCTTGTAGACAAGACCGACCTCCCTAGTATCTAATGATATCTAGCGACAAGCAAACCAAACAAATTCTATCTTTCTCTAAATATGCAATTTATAGATAAAGGCAAACAAGTGTTTTAGGCCTACCTTGGGTCCAGTGCAAGTTTGTGGAAGCCACGCTCCATTGATCCAAATGAGTTCCCTTGTAAAGAATCTGCAAACAAAAATAAGCACACACATTAAATAGCACCTGCATATTTATCACATGATGATCAAGGAATTCATGAAACAAACTATATAAGACAATTTGTTGAGAAAAATGAATCTGATTGTATTAACTTTAATCAAAGAAGAACTTTACAACCTTGGTGCCTTGATGCTGTACAAGCTCCTCCTAGGGTCCAGCAAGAATCTCCTCTACTTTGACAAGTTTCACTCTCTTCCCAATGAAGCCAAAAGGTATGTAATCTCTCCTCTCAAGCTTAACTAGGAAGTCTCAATTCCAACAGCATTTACCATAAAAAATGTTCAGCTTCTAACCTCCCTAGCAACCAGCCCAATGCCTTAATTTATAGTGCAATAGAGGGAAGTTACTAGGTCCACCTTCAAAGGGATAAAGCCCTCCTTCAAAGGGATAAGCTCCTCTCATCAAGGGATTAGCTCCTTTAGTTTTGGGATGCATGAACCACCTAGGAGCGAACCATCCACGTCAAGATTCCTTCTAGAATCATCCAGAATTAACCACAAGTGAGTTTTTAAGAATAAACTTGCGCCTTTTTGACTTTCACGGGGGTCTGCACCCAATCCTTTAGAGACAGAGCGGGCAGGTCTGCAGGTAACATGAACAAGGGGTGCGGGACCGCAGGCACTAGTAAGAGAAAGTGCGGAACCAGAGCTTTCTTGATTTTCAAAGTATTTCTCTTATTTTTAAAGCTTGACATGAAGAGCTGAGGTTTGAGACTTGCTAAGGAGGACAGTATGAATGATGATAGACCCATACTGACTGCAAATAGTCATGGTGACAATATTTTGTGTAACAGATTGCCCCCTAAAGTGTGAAGTCTGTAGTAGATGAGGATTTCATTTATCATCTAAGAAGAGTGAAGTACTTTATCATTTCGAGGATCATCTTGTGGAGAGCCTGGTTGGAACCTGTAAAAACATTCAATACAAAATATATATATGAGATCATATCATCGCTGAGGTAGGCATTCCCATACTTAGATCAAAACTGGCTAGAAAACTAACTACTGCTCTGATACATGAATGATCTTATAATACATCACAAGTATAGACACATGTAGACATAGTATGGACGCAGCCATCTGTTTATGAATAGTCCACTGTATAATGAATACAAAATTCCTCGTAGCCTGGATGGTGGAAACTAGATCCAGGGTCTTCATTTCTACTTCCCGAAATAGTACAATTCTATCCATGTGAATGAATGTGTTGAAGTCGAACATGGTAGAAACCACTTGATTACCAGTCAATGATGTAAAATGTTAACAAGTGTGAGAGAAACCACCAGTAATGTCAATGGCTCTCAAAGTACTCAGTACAATCCATTAGATGTGAATAGATGTGTTGATGTAGAACATGTCACGGAATCCTTTGATCGAAGGTCGATGATGCAACCTATCGTCGAAGGCGAGAAACCTGCCATCGAGGCATGCAGATCCCAAGGTACTGACGATTTCAAGATCATCTTTCTAGATAATGAGCTGAAGTCGATAGAAAGCGATCCGTCGTAGGCAAGCCCACAACACGAAATCATAGATCAAGTTTGAAGAAATTTAGTTGCAAGGACTGACTCAGGGATGGTCAAGATGGATGACAGATATTTTTCAGATGAATGGTTTATTTGCACTAACCTCTTGAACACATAACGACACAACATATGGTTTGGTGACAATTGACCTAAAGTTAATACCCAGAAACCGGCTGAAGACTTTCAATATGGTTTGATCAACTATTAGGCAAAGGATTTCCCAACCCAGGTGAATAAAAAGTGTCGTGTTCAAGAGTGGTTACAAAGTATGACAAACAGGCTCATTTTTCTCTCTTTTCCCCCACCATTTCTCGCAAGTACCTCTTTATTTTTAAGAATCTTGAGGAGGATAACATTTGCTTGATTATAAGCTCATCCTTTGGATGAGTCCAACTTAGTTTAAATTTGAACCCTAAGAAGGAGTGGTCCGTTCCTGTTTGTAATTGAATAGGTCCTTTACTGTTAAATTTTAACGAGTCCAGTATAGGAGAAACTCGGCGTTTTTCAATTTTAGAGAGTCTAAAAAAACTTAAGAAAACTCCATGGTTGTCCTTTTTCATAAATTTGTGTCTCCCAAGCCCGAAAAAGTATAAAATAATACTTGAGAGAACCGCTTGATCATTACGACCAAGGAGTACTTTTCATAATTAGTTCCTCTGATCCGAAAAAGTAAAAAAGTGACCAATGACACGACGTTTTATAACCAATATCGAATTTGAAACGACAAAAGTCCGGCAATCTTTTCACGTTTTTACGGTCAGAAAAGGGCTATAAGTGGACCGTCCTTTTAGTTCCATTTTAACGAGCTTAAAAAGAAAAACTCGGTAATCTTTTCATATTTTAGGAGTCAGAAAAGAGCTTAAAGATGACTCTAATGTTTTTTGTCAAAAATGACCAATTTTGCCTAAAAATCCATTATCCTGCACAAAAACTCAAACATTACTCATACCTGTTTAAAATGGATAAAAACGCTTCAAAAGTTACCTCTTTAAAGTGAAAAATAAACAAATTAAAAACTCATTTATTCAAAAAAACTTATAAAAAGGGCTTTTGTAAATTCATTTTTACCGTTTGACTTCAGAGTGAGAAAAGAAAGCTTTTGGTCAGAAACTTCCCGTGAAGATTGCGGAAAATACGTTCGTTGGAATCGAACGTCGTCTCCTCCAGGTAATCCACATCATCATACTCTTTCATTTCATCCGTTTGAAAATTGTTTTTAGGGCTTTATTTTGTTTTTTAGGAAATTTCTAGGTTAAAAACCCACGCGTGGGGGTCCGCAGGCATAGCATAGGAAACCTGCGGACCCCGACTTTTTCGTAAAAGGAAAAAAGTTAGGGGTCCGCACCTGCCATAAAGGCAAAGTGCAGACCCACGCACTGTCTCTAACAGAGAGGGTGCGGTCCCCGCAACAAAGGTTTTTAAACCTAAATTTTTCGAATTTCACCCAAAAGTTTTGATTTTAGATATTCTAATCCGTCTTTTTATTGAATGTAGGGTATACATCATGCTTGATTGGCGGGAATGGGAGCACGAGGATGTGGATCTTGCCGCGATTAATCATCAACCTTTGATTGATGCATTGAAGGCATGCGGTTTATACAAATTCTGGGCCATAGCTGGCATGAGGGCCCAGGTGGACTTTTTGCAGTGGCTGGTAGACAGGTGGAATATACAGGACCAATGCTTCTTTATAGGTGGCCACTAGCTCGAAATGGAGCCGGAAGACATTTACTTTCCAACTGGTTTGCCTAAGAGAGGTGAACATTTGACTCTATTCAGGACTAGGCCAGGTGGTCAGTCTGTCAATAGCCTTTGGCTAGAGTTTTGCAACAACCAAACTAGAGACAAAGGGATTGATATCAAAACCATATCCTGTCCTGAGCTCAAAGTGATTGCGTTTATTGTTACCAGGCTCTGTGGAAGCGCAACACTACATGTAGCCACTGGATCCCAAATGCAGATGGCAGTAGACTGCTTTCAAGGCACCATCTTCAACTGGTGCGAGGCTGTGTTGGCTAATATGAAAGACCAACTGACTAAAGAAAATAACGAACAACTGAAGAGCTTTGGATATGGTGTTTTAGTTGTGAGCTTTGGTCTAGAGAGAGTCCTAATGCTAGTCCCACAACATCTTACCATTGGAGTTGGACTTCCCTGAGAGCCCAAACTGATGCGTTGGGTTGCATTTATGGCCCGTCATCCTGAGGGAACAGAAGTCGTTCGATTTACTCCTGAGTATTTTCATTGGTTGGAGAACCAAGTACTTGCCATTCAGGATTTCCCTTATGCTGCAGTAGATTATCGTGGTGACCCAAACATGGCTCTTCCACCAGGAGAGCAATGGGATGACTCAGGTAAAATCATTTTCAACATTTCCTAATTTATTTTTTTTTTGTTTTTATTTCGTCCCAAAATTGATAGTTAAAGTTTCAAATGCAGATGTAGGTCCATGGCGACCAGCCACTCTCCGGCCCTATGAGAGGAAACAACCAGCTGTAGCAGCACCAGCCCCACAGGACGAATCTACAGAGACCTTGGCCGAATTGGAGAGTCATCTAGGGTGTTTGACAGCAGACATTCCGAAGACGAGCATAGATGACATTCCTCTTAGGCTACAGCGCTATGTGATTGGGGTCCCAACACCTTTCAGGAGGTTCCTTTGTAGGGTGGCCCGTACAGTGGTTTCTTATCGTGATCATCACCAGTGATAGGATGATCACCTATTGTAGACTCATATGACATTTTTTTGCTTTTTGTACTGTCATTTTTGCCGATCATAAGGTGTTTTTCAACCTATGATCGAAGACGATGTATATTTGACACACTTCTATGCTATACTATATCACTATTACCGGCTTATCTTGTAAAACATATTATGGAATGTTTTTAAATTTACTTGTATGATTATTGCAAATGTCTACTTAACATTCGAGAAGCAATTGCATCTGCTAATGTATTTAAATATATTGGAATATGCTGATATTCAATATAGTCAAATTCACGTTCCAAGAGATGAACTCTCAAAAATAATCTCAATAACACTGGATTTCTAATGGCATATACTCTATTAAGCTGTAACACAACGAGTTCAAAATCTAACCTCACAATCAAACTCCGAATCCCAAATGAGATGGATTCAGATAATAACTCAATCACTACACTATACTCTGCAATGTTTTTCGTTGTTTGACCGAGGCTTACCCCATGCATAAATACCAACTCATCAGAGGGCGAATAGATAACCCAAGCTGCGGAAGAAATGTTCCGTGTATTACGACAAGCACCATTAGCAAAACCAATGTAGATTTGGAGAGACGTCGACATCTGCAATATCAAGAGTAAAATCAAGATAAGCAGGAATAATGACAAAAAACACTCTCTAAGATAAGCACATTTTTTAATCTAAAACACACCAGCTAGAAAGAAAACTAACCAAACTAAAAATCTCCACACCCAGATTTAAGCATAATATCTCTTCAGGTAAAGACCATTTCTGGGTTTACCTAAAGAGACCACGTCAAAGTCTACCAATTCATAGGCCCCTTTTTCCAGCTTTCGCTTAACAACATAAGGACCATGCCACATGGGTACGAATTTTCCAGCGCCTAATTTATCATTTTCTTGATCGTACAGTAAGACTAGGTCTCCTTCTGAAAAATTACGAGGGGTAACATTTCGATCATATTGAGCTTTAATACGTTTGGCATGAGTTCCGATTGCTAATGCAGCATCACGTCGATTCTCATCTAGCTGAGCCAAGTACAACCAACTTTTTTCCTCTTCGGAAGTGGCTGGAAGTAATTCTATGGCCATTTGCAATGACAGGATTTCGCATTCAATGGGTAACACAGCTTCCAAACCGTAAACTAGTTGGAAAGGAGTGAAACCGGTTGACGTTTTTACTGAGGTTTGATACGCCCAAAGCACTGAAAATAGCATGTTATGTCAATTTGACCTATGAATCCCAATGATTCGTCAGATCATGATGACTAGAACTTTGTTGATGGCTTCAGCCAGGCCATTAGCATGTGGATAATATGGAGTTGAACTATCGTGACGCAAGCCAAGTTGGTATGTAAGTTTAGTCATCATAATATTTCGAAAATGACGCCCATGATAAGTGATAATCGCTTGTGGAACACCAAACCTAGAAATTATATGATTGAACACGAAAATCGCAGTAGTTTTGCCGTCTACCTCAAATGTAGGCATCGCCTCAGCCCACTTGGTAAAATAATCTACTGCAAGGATGATATACGCATGCCCCCCTGGCCGAGTGAGGGTTACATGTAATAAAATCGATACCCATTTTGCAAAAGGACTGACGATAATTATAGGGTGGAGAGGAGCAGGTGGAGTGTGCATCTTTCGATAAAAAATTTGGCAGTTGTGGCATTTTCGGACTGCGTTAATACAATCTTTAAACAAAGACAGCCAAAAATAGCCAACGTGAAATATCTTTTGGGATGTGGCAAACCCAGACATATGACTACCACATGCTCCAGAGTGACAGTCATTTAGAAGCCTTTCAACTTCCTCATGAGTTAAACAATGTCGGAAAACAGAGTCCACCCCATGACGATAAAGTGTATCTCTAATAATCTTGAATTGTTGGGACTGGAATCATATTTTTCGACACTCTGATCTTGAAATTTCTGGCCGAAAGGATTGGGGTTGGAGATAAGCTATGATATCCCCATACCATGGATCTAAAGTGCTGATTAGAAACAAGGATTTGTCCACAATGGGCTCCTCCGCCACAGTTTCTGTGTCAGCACACGGGAAGTCACACATCAACTCCGCAAAAACTAAAGATTTCTTTGACTTAGACTTTTCAAATTCTAAGTCAAACTCCTGCAGGATCACAATCCATTTGGAGTACTTGCCCCCTAGCAATTGTTTGGTCAAAATGTAGATCATAGGGTTGCAATCGGAAATTACTGTAGTTTTGCGTAGTAAAATGTAATGACGAAAACGTTGGACAGCTTGAACAACTGCCAATGCCAATTTCTCCACATGTGAATATTTTAGCTCAGTTGGATTTAAGGTTCGACTAAGGTAATATATCACATGTTCAGTACCGAATTCATCTTCCTGAACTAACACCATTCCAATGGTGGAATGCGAGGCGGCGACATATAAGAAGTAGTCCTGGTTGTAGTTGGGAGGATGCAGTAACGGTGCATGGGTCAACGCGTGTTTTAGTGAATCAAAAGATTTGTCAGCTATCTCATCCCAAAAGTATGGAGTATTCTGTTTCAACAACTGGGTAAAACCCTTTGTGATCTCGGCGTCGTTAGGAATGAATCGACGTAAAAAGTTTGCTTTCCCTTGCAAACTTTGGAGTTGGCGAAGACTCGAAAGAGGAGGCAATTTGAAAATAGCTTCCACCTTCGAGGGATCGACGTGAATGCCGGCTTTCGAAACAACAAATCCCAGTAACCGACCTGTTTCTATACAGAAAACACACTTGTGTGGCTTCAACCTAATTTGATAATGCCTACACCTCATAAAGATTGCTCGTAAATGGATGAGATGATCAGCTCGATGTAATGAATGAGCAGGTAAATCATCGAGATAGGGGTGCACAATGTGCTTGATATCATGAAACGCATAAGACATGGCTCTTTGAAAAGTTGCCCCAGCGTTCTTGAGCCCAAAAGGTAATTTGTAATAAGCAAATGTCCCCCATGAACAAATGAAAGCCGTTTTTGGTTGATCAGCAGGTAGAATATTTATTTGATTGTATCCGGAAAAACCATCCATGAAGGAGAATATTTCACTGCCGGCACAATCATCGATGATTTGATCGATATAGGGAGTTGGGTAATTATCTTTTGGACAGGCTCGATTAATATCCCTATAATCAATACATATTCTTATTGTTCCTTGCTTTTTGTTAACGGGAACAATATTCGATACCCAATCCGTTAACGGAATTGGATAAATGAAACCTGCTTTAAGTAATTTTTCAACTTCTGCCTTAATAGCAGTAGCTTTTCGTGGGTGGATCTGACGCAAACGTTGCCGGACGGGTTTAGCATCCGGGTAAGTTTTGATTTCATGAACAACAATTGTTGGGTCAATTCTTGGCATTTCCTCATATGACTAGGCAAATACGTCACAGAATTCTTGAAATAGGGCCTTATATTTTTGAATTTCATTTTCCGTACAAGAGGCACCTATATGAATGTTTTCAACAATTCCAGGCTTAACCAAAATGTCAATAGGAATAGTTCAAGAAATATTTCCCAAATTTAACTCAGAATCAGGATTTTTCATTGGATTCTGAGGTTCCTTGACATATTCAATCATAAAAATAGATGAAAAATCATTTTCAAAGCGATCAATCTCAGGTAAAAATGAAGATCTATGATGAAGATCTTCCCATGGTAAATCATCAACACACATGATTTCACGAATTTGCTCATCAGTGTGAACAAGTCCGGAAAACGTTGTTGAATCTGAGTTTGATGCTGAAAGTGATTCTTCATTGACCACATTCATTAAGTCAATTTCGGTTGAAGAAGGGTCGGAAAACGACTGCACGGCCTGATACGCAATTTCATATGGACTCAAAGGCATAACATCACCAAATGAATCTATCTCAGATTCGGAAGGTACGATCCAAGGATCATCATAAACAATAGTGTTTGATGAAATCATATGAATGGTTGCAGTAGAAGACGATGCGTTGATAGGAGGAAAAGGAAAAGTTCCTAGTAAACCAGAATCTTTAACTAGTCCTACTCCAACATCCTTATACGGGATAGTTGTTTTGCCGACATGCTGAATACTTTCAGAAGAGGCTGGGTCGGATGAAAAGTAAGTTAGCTGGTCTATAGTTACGATCTTTCCATTATGAGGGAACTTTATAAGCCAAAAGACCGATGAAACAACAGCTGTCATAGCATAAGACCAACTACGACCCAAGAGAAGGTTGTAATCTAGAGGGGCATCAACCACCTCCACATCTAGATTAACAGTTTTTCCTTCAACCCCTATAGGTAAATCCTGTAGAATGCCAAAAGGATGGAACCCACGGCCATCAAAGGCCTTTAGAATCGTCGGGGATTGATTAAGTGTAGGAGAACCAAGCGATCTCCAACACTGGATTGACATAATACACGTTGAGGCTCCCTCATCAATCACAGTCCTATAACAAGGTCTGTTTTTGACTAACACTGGAATTTGGAAAGCCATTTGATGAGGTAAGCGAGGTGTACTATTTTCTAGATCGAAAATTATAAGGTTCGAGTCCTGAATGTCAACAACTCCTATAGCCGACAATAGCAATTTACGTTGTGCTGGACATGATTGCAGCACCTCCAAAGCCGACATTTCTGAAGGTGAAATAGCCAAATCTTCAACAATGTTATAGTTCTGAGCCGCTCTCGCATGTGGATTGAAAGCTGACTTTCGAAGTATACCCTTGGTGGGTGGTTTGATTACTAAGTCTGGGTTAGGTTTCTCGATCTGTAGTGGATCGAAACCGGGAGTTGAATTTGATGGGTTCGAATTAGAATATTCTGCTTCCTTACCACCAACAGGACTTTTACTTCCATAATCTTGCGATTGAGTCGCAATCCTAACATGGGACATCATCATTATGGGTTCTTTGGAGGCATTTGAGGAAGAACCTATCATCTTACTGTCTTGACTAGGAAAATGATCCTTCAAAACAGCAGGCGTTTGGGAACCTTTGACAATTTTCGCAACCTCAACGTGATGAGGGCAGTCTCTTGTAAAATGCTCTTCTTCACAAATGAGACAAGGATAACGAGGTTTGTGTTTCTCATCAGTTGATTCTGTTTTTTTTGGTTTCTCTTACGAATTTTTATCTATTTTGTTTTTCTTCTTCCCTTTCTTTTTACCGCCGGATTTTGATTTGGCTATAGATGACTTTACAACATGAATATCGGTGGAAATTTCCGCGGAAGAATCTCCTGTTGGGGAATCTGGTAAAGTTATGATAGGAGAAGAATTCTTGGAATATTTCTTCTTACTTTTGGTATTAACCGTACCAATCATACCATCAGCGGCATGAGACCCTGAAGGAGCTGCAGTTATTTGATTTTGTTTAGGAAGGTCGAGGATTTTCTCATGTAACGTACCTGACTGCGTATAAACTAAGTCAAGGTACTGAGCTTGAGCAATTACTTGCTCTTCAGTAATGACTCCTGCCTTAGCTACATCCTCAGTGATTTTCGGTAATAAAGATTTGACAAACCATTCAGCTAAGATTTGATCCGGGATAAAAACATTCACTAAACACCGTCGACGTCTCCATTCATGAATGTGATCTGAAATGTAAGTGGATGTTGACTGTTTTAATGAAGTTAATAATTCCATGCCATTGTCATATCTGACTGGCAACTGAAAAGGAGTTAAAAACGAAGTAGCTAACTGAGTAATGTTATTAAAAGTGGCTCGCGGTAACTCAATGTACCACTTGGCCGCAAGACCAATTAGAGTGTGTTGGAAAAGCCTTAAACGGATTGAATCATCTTAAATGGAGTTAAACATACACCAGAGGTGATAAGCCATCACATGGTTCGACAGGTCCTCTCCTGATTTGCCTTCAAACTTAGGAATATCACTAGGCAACTTATTCGGCATTGGCGGCCAAAACGGAAAATAGTTAATTGGATCGTTCGTAAGGCGTGACAAGTCAGGCAAGTCCAAAGTTGCAATGAATGGTAACTGATGATTAGGGTCCCTCAAACCCTGGGTCATGAAACCAGCGCCAGGAGGAGGATATCCAGGATAACTAGGAATTGGAATTGCATTTGGGATATTATATCCTCCCGGAAAACCAGGATTAACCGGACCGTACTGGGGTTGTTGAGGTTGTTGATATGTATACCCAGGGTACGGTTGATACTGATAGATTGGCTGCTGCACAGTAGGACCGAATTGGTATTGTCCCTGGTATGGTTGATAAGTAAATTGAGGTTGAATTGTGACAACCATACTTGGACTACGTTGTCCTACAGGCATTTGAACCGAAGTCTGAATTGTGGATCCAGACTAAGGTAAAGATGCTTGAGGAATTGATACAGGAACAGTAGAAACCGGAGTTGTCGATACTCCAGAAGTAGGTGGGGTAGATTAAACAGATGTTGGAGTAGTCGTTTGAGGCGGAGTATGAGGCGTACTAGGCCCAGGCTAAGAAACTACAAAAGGTGCAGAAATTTGAATAGTAGATTGGATAGGTTGCTGGGGTGAACCAGAACCAAAGGTTGTCCAATTTGAGATGACAACTGGACATTTGGCTGCAAGATCTGTTGAGATTGAGATGGATCCCACACTAAATTCATTCCGCGGTATGGACCCATAGAAGGTTGAGCATATTGAGGACCATAACCGGGTTGAGGGTAGGGTTGATAATTCAAAGGTACATTTCCAGCTCCTTGGACAAATGATTGACTGGAAGGTGGTTGGAAACCTTGGGTTGGGTACTGACCTTGAGGCATGTACTGATATTGGGGTTGACCTTGAGGTACATATTGATACTGGGGTTGACCTTGAGGTACATACTGAGTCTGGGGTTGACCTTGAGGAATTTACTGTCCTTGAGGTTGCCCCCGAGGCAGTAATTGGTTACCTTGAGGTTGCACCCCAGGCAATAATTAAGGACCTTGAGGCTGCCCCCCAGGCGGTAACTGGCCACCTTGAGGTTGCGGATTAGGAATAGTACCTGACATCATAAGAATATCTTCTACACTCAACGGCTTAGTTCCGTTGTTACCAGTTAATAACCCTTGTTCAATAGGTTGAGGAGATGCTCCCGAAAAAGTACCAGTAAGTGACTGATAGCTAGAGGGAACAAAAGGACCGCCATATAAAAAGGTTTCTGGAGATTGAGAAAACATGGACGACTGTCTTGACATATTTAATGGAGGATAATAACCCCTAGGTGTTGGGTGAAAAGGAATGCGAGGTGGTGAAAAACTTAGTCCCAGGTTTTCCAAAAAATTGGTCAATGAAAGATACTAAGCGTCCCTCCTAGGTGGACTGTAAAAGATCGATTCACGCTCCGTAAGTTCTATAGCTAGTTGATTTTCAGGGATAGGTATACCTTCTTCTGGAGTAACAAGTTCTTCAATAGCAATGAGTCCAGAAGGAGGATTTTGGGTAATTACTCTTTCTACCTTGGGTGAACCAGGACCACTGGAAGTTGGAGAGGCAAATCCTGATGTTGGAGTAGTAGCAGGTTCAGTTTCAGGTTCAGATATTTCAGGTTCTTCAGCTAAATCACTAGTAGATGAAAAACTACCAGTAACTTCGGAAAATGAAATAGATTGTGGATTATAATCTGCTACTAGAGCTTGATAATAAGGATGTACAACCAATGAAGACTCTCCTTCTTCAGGTGACCCAACTCTACTGTCACTGGGAGTTACAAGGGCTCGTAGCCCTTCAAGCTGGCTCGGTGAAAACTCAAGAGGTTGGCCTCGAAGTCTACGGGACTTCCTCGGTAATTCAACCACGATTAAATATTTTAACTACTTCACACGCAAACAAATAAAAATCTTCAACGAAAACCACCTAAAGCCTCTAAAGAACCAAACAATTTTGAATCACACACTTAAAGAATCTAGGAGATCAAACCACACACAAACAGTAACTTTCCGTACCGAAAACACTAGTTGGTGATGAAATCCAACGTCGCAGAATTTAATACAGAAATGGTGGTTGGAACAGTTACCCCTGCAACCTTCTTAATGAATAGACTGGCACAAGTTTCTCCACTAAACTGTCTTGAGTGAAGAGAACCCACCAGAAAATCCAAGTGAGTCTAGCCGACGTCTGCTCCAGGTACAGTGGGATCTTCCCTCCACTGTCACCTTAGGAAAGAATCGTATAGAATATGGTCATTATGGTCACAAACGGAAACAAATATACATGGGGGAACAGTCTACGATCCGATACACACACAAGGGAAGAGTAACAAGCTCAATCCCCTTGAAGGCTCCTTGACATAATCCAAGGTTTACCAACAAGTGACCCTAGGCTCCTCGACAATGGTCAATCCGAGGTTTACCGTTTTTAATACATGAATATCTTCTATCGTTCCCAATGAGAAAGGATTGATTCCCACACTGGTTCAGATATGATCTCGTGCTTCTCCTTTAAGAGGAGCTTTCCCAGAGCATAGATGTAACAATTGGAATTTATCTCCTACCGCAAGATACAACTACTTGTTTGTTTTATTATCTTGGAGAGTTAATTACTCCCTACTCCAAGATACTAGCCTAAGCTATGTTGGTGATAAAGAGCCCTAGAAATAAAAATATTACTAGATAGATTTTACTTTAAGTGTTATTTTTATTGGTTTTTTCTTAAGTCAAAAGGTGCAGAGATGAAACTTATGGTGTGAAGACTCGACTCCAAATCACTAAAAAATGCACTTAAGATGATAAGCAATCTTTTTCTTCAATGAATTCCTAGCTAGAGAAAGAGTTGAGAATGCAAATGCTTGTAAAAACAAATCTTTCCTTAACAATCAAATCAAAAGAAGAGCTTTTTGTCTTTTCCAATACACTAAAAAATGAGACAACTAGTTATGTTCACGAAAATTTCCTTTTTCTTTAAAACATTCAAATACTACAAAACAAACTTTTTCAAAAGAGATTTTTTTATTTTTATAAAACACTCAAAACTATGGAAAAATCTAATCTTGAGATCTATAAATTCTAAAAAACTATTTGAAGTAAAAGCTTACAAGATTTCTTTTCAAGGATGTTTTACTTAGTTATAAGCAAACTAAGGACTAATTTGTCCAGAATCACAAATCAGTCAAAAAACAACCAATTTTTGTTTTCTTTTCTAAAAATGAAATCCAAAACTTTCAACACAAGTCCTTTCGAAGTTTCGCAAAGAGAAAAATAAGATGGATTCCTCAACAAAGGCAGATTTTGCAAATGGTTAGACTCATAAGAATGCTAGCAAAAACCAAGGTGATCTGAGGTTTCTAAGGCTTCTAAGTTCTGATTTACTACAAGACCAAAATGAAAATCAAGCCCGACAACCAAAACTTCTAGGAATTTCACCTAAAACCCTAATGCCAATGGAATTAACCTAAGAAAAGTTCCTGACAAGTCACGTGCAGATCTGGGCAGAGGCTAAAAACACATTAACAAATCCTAAGCTGACTGAAAGAGAAAATCTTAAGTTTTTCAAAATTTTGACAGGGTCCGCAGGCCCCCAGTTCACCCAGGTGCGGTACCGCTCTGTGTGTAAAGCAAAAGTGCGGGTATGTCCGCACTGTGTTACAAGCAGAGGGTGCGGTCCTCTCCCAAAAGTATGAAAAACAAAAAAATAATTCAAGATCTACTAAACCTACCCAATCCCACACACATCAAGCCAAAAACATAAACAAAGACACAGTTTCTCAAGACAAAGTAAAAGCAAAGGAAAAATAAAAAATTCAAGTCCCAAGCGGAGTTGCCATTTTGTCGGCCGGATAAGTCGTTCTTGCAGACAATACCGACCTCCCTAGTATCTAATGATATCTAGCGACAAGCAAACCAAACAAATTCTATCTTTCTCTAAATATGCAATTTATAGATAAAGGCAAACAAGTGTTTTAGGCCTACCTTGGGTCCAGTGCAAGTTTGTGGAAGCCAGGCTCTGTTGATCCAAATGAGCTCCCTTATAAAGAATTTGCAAACACAAACAAGCACACACATTAAATAGCACCTGCAAGGCCAATATAATAAAGCATATTTATCATGATGATCAAGGAATTCATGAAACAAACTATATAAGACAATTTGTTGAGAAAAATGAATCTGATTGTATTAACTTTAATCAAAGAAGAACTTTACAACTTTGGGGCCTTGATGTTGTACAAGCTCCTCACAGGGTCCAACAAGAATCTCCTCTACTTTGACAAGTTTCACTCTCTTCCCAATGAAGCCAAAAGGTATGTAATCTCTCCTCTCAAGCTTAACTAGGAAGTTTGAATTCCAACAGCATTTACCCTAAAAAATGTTCAACTTCTAACCTCCCTAGAAACCAGCCCAATGCCTTAATTTATAGTGCAATGGAGGGAAGTTACTAGGTCCACCTTCAAAGGGATAAATCCCTCCTTCAAAGGGATAAGCTCCTCTCATCAAGGGATTAGCTCCTTTAGTTTTGGGATGCATGAACCACCTAGGAGCGAACCATCCACGTCAAGATTCCTTCTAGAATCATCCAGAATTAACCACAAGTGAGTTTTTAAGAATAAACTTGCGCCTTTTTGACTTTCATAGGGGTCCGCACCCACTCCTTTAGAGACAGAGCGGGCAGGTCCACAGGTAACATGAACAAGGGGTGCGGGACAGCAGGCAATAGTAAGAGAAAGTGCGGAACCAGAGCTTTATTGACTTTCAAAGTATTTCTCTTATTTTTAAAGCTTGACATGAAGAGCTGAGGTTTGAGACTTGCTAAGGAGGACAGTATGAATGATGATAGACCCATACTGACTGCAAATAGTCATGGTGACAATATTTTGTGTAACACCCCAAGAGGGCCTGAAGTGCATATAACTACTTGCATGCGGCAGAGAATGAAGCCGGCTGGAGCGAAGAAAGGTGGTAGACAGAAGCAACGAACAGACAAAGGAGACGACAACGGTGGGGTAAGGTGGAATGTAGTCTCAACCTTTTTCTTTGTCTTTTATGCTGTAGCTAGAAGCGGGAGTCTAGGCAACATTCTTGAGGGGACCATGAAGCTCAGATCAGGAGGTAGAGATATCTAGTATGTAGGAGCCCTCAGACTCGGGCAGTAGTGTCCACCTCTGACCAGAGGAGCAAGCCAGAAAGCCCTGGCTCTGAGGAAAACTACTGGTCATTTGGGGGAAATACCAATGGTCTCCTGAGGAAAGGAAAGACTAAATCCAAGAATGTTATCAGAGCGAGGAAGGAAGGAACCTTAGGAAGGAGAGGTACCCCTATAAGTAGTCGGACCCAAGTACCAAGAAAATTTATAGAAAAGGCCAGCGGAAGAATGGGTAGGAAATCCCTGAAAAAAAGGAGAGAAAGCCACCTCCTTCGGCAGTCGGGGAGAAGAGACGACCTATACAGGCCCTCAGAAAGCTAGAAACATGGGCAGCAAGGGGAACCCTTAGCCATGTTGAGTGGAGAAAATGAAATGGGATTTTTCAAATACCGACCCTCAGTGCGGGATGCACCTGTACACCCTTATCCTACCATGGGAAACCAGAATCCTGGGAAGGAAAGGATGGTAAGTAACTGGATCAAAAATCAAATTCTAAACTGTGTTACTGACTTATGTTATAATGTCTTGATAGGTAAGATACATTCAGTAAAGTGCAACATTCAGTCCAGAAAGAAAATGGCCCCGAGGAAAGCGAAACGTGTACCAAAACAGGAAGAGGGTACCAGCAAAACTATGAAAAGGAGAGGCAGGAAATCTGAGGCAGAGCACATGATGAGCATTATAGATGTGTACATGGTAGAGAACCCACCTAAAATCAGGGAGCAGATAGATGGCTGGGAGAGATAGCTCAAATCTATCAGCATGAACTAGGAGATCCCTAGGGGAGAATGGAAGCCCATGGTGCCAAACCCTGGCAACTCACGGAGCTGCAATTCCCTCTTCAACAAAATTCTACAACAATATTGGATAATGAAGCATGTGGTAGCCAAAGCCATGAACCTGAATCAGGCTACTCGGGAAGAAGAAGAAGCAGAAATGCAGTAGCGAAACGAACAACAACAGAACTAGAACCAGGAAGAAATGGAAAACATTAAGTCTGTGCTCCTCAAGGAAATTGTAATAGTACAAATTCAGGCCTCCCCCAACAACCTCATTCTGAGGAGAATTGAATAGATGCTAAGAGACCTGAAATGGACATTGGAGTAGAGAAGTGAGATCCCTAGATCAAGTGCCAAGGCGCCTGCCCCTATAATTTCCTCAGATGAGGATTGATGTAGCATGTTAAGTTTGTTAGTGTTTTTGTGATAAACTGGAATATGATGTATTACCTTAAAATAAAAGATAGGATAATGAGTAGAGCTTGTAAGAATAGACATGCTAGATACATAGAGATGAACATTTTCAAATTTTGGTCTGGTTTTAATGCAGACAGGTGGTTAATTGGTTTCCTCCAGGCATGTTAACCACCTGGGACAGATGCAGACAGGTGGTTACCTGGTTTCCTCTGGGCAGGTTAACCACCTGGGACAGAGGATAGATGAAATTTTTTATTTTGAAATATAGAAAACAGCTCCGCCAAAGTTAACAAAAAAAAAAGATCCTCAATTAATTGCATTAACTGATATTCCTAAAGGTCATTCTAAGAAATTGATTTAATCATATTTCAATATTGAATGGTTGAATATTTGATATATGCAATTACGGAGTTATTTTCTGCATACATTACTTGATTTTCTAGGACATTAGAAGTTAAAGTATAAATAGTTGCTTACACATCATCTCAAGAAGGTAACACTTTATAATTGAATGCTGGAGTAACTAAGCATACATTAGTTTTTTTTTATTTCACAGGTTAGTTGAATTTCATTTTCCTTATTTGATTTCACAGACTAGATGAATTTGTTTTTGTTATTTTGATTGATATAAACTGAAAGACAATTTCTAGCACATACAGTACATGCATGCTTCAAAATTTTACGAAGCCCCTGGGTTGACAAATTAAATGGCAAGCAATCACTTTGCCCCAACATTTTGGCGCCGTTGCTGGGGAAGTGTGCATAGGAACTAACTTCCAGTTTATAGTGTATTTTATTTGATTTTGTTTTTACTTACCATTTATGGACAAAGGATCTAGAATGCAGCCCAAAGACTACATTGAGGAATGGTATCAAGGAGCAGTTACGCCACAATATTCATCAATTCTTCAAGAGATCCTTGCGTCAAATCGAAAGGTCAAGTCAATTTCACATATCCTTACAAACAATCAGGTACATTTTTCAAGTTGGGATATGAGCATTTCAAAAATTCTAATCCGTAAATCGCTTCATTGGAAGCATGAATATACTTAACAAATAAAAAAAAATGGTTTTTAGATAGATAGGAAAAATAAAAATAAATATTTATAGTTTTTAGGATAAATTTGATGTTTTATGCTGTAGTAAGAACCACCCATCTACTAACCCTTTGTAGGAAAAATTTGCAATAAAACAAATAGTTGAGAACAAGGAGTGCAAGTGAAGATCACAAATGATAATTTAAGGTTTGAGATCAAGCCTTTTCAATTTTTTTTGCAAAATTTACAGAAGAATCGATTGATAAAATCTTGACTATGCTAACAAAATAAATCTCTCAAGTATGCTCTCCTTCTGCACTCCGTGTGACTTGGAGAATCAGAAAAAGAAATTGTTTTGTTAGTATATCATAAAAATTATTTAGCTTCAGAATGCAATTCTGCAGCTAATTTTTGTTTTCATGATTTCATTTAATTCAATTCGATTTTTCAATAAACTTAATAAAAATAAAGAAAAGAAAAAAATAAAAGGCATTCCCTTTATTAATAACTTGTTTTGTTTTAAATAAAATATATATGTATATATTTTTAATGCAAAAAAAAAATGTAACATATATAATTTGAAAGTAAAAAAAACATAAAAAAATTGATAAAACAATCAATGAAATGGCCCATGGCCTTTGAATAACTTTGATCTCTACAGAGATATCAGTCTTCAGAATGGCTACCTCTATCCTCAGTATAGACAGTGAAGGCATGAATACTGAGATTTACCAAGAGGGACGAGAAGCTAAGCTTCATGCTGAGCGTCAAAGCCAAGGCTCTGAATTTCAACTGGGGGAATCAGTCAGAACTCATGGGTTGTTGTTTTGGCATGATGGACAACACGTTCTACAGAGCCCAATTTTATTCACCGTAGAAAATAGTCCATCGAAGTTTCCTACCTCTATGTACTTGCAAGAATAATATTGATCTAGCTGGCCAAAGGGGTGTAATGAATTTTCTCCGCAACATATGATGGGTGTGGTATCTTAACCTCCACGACGCAGAGTGTCTCAACTTGCACATTCCACACAGCATATTGGATCACCATTGCCAGAAAACACAAAACTTAAAAACATCAATTTTAAAATGCAATTTTTGGCAAAAAAACGAATTTCGAAAAACTAAGTCATGGGTTTTTCTCAGGATAGGCCGAGTTAAATAACCCAGAAACAATTTCCTCAATTTCACAACTGTTTGAGAGAAATATAAGATTCTTTGGGACACTGTTTCACTGACTGTGTGAGAAAAAACGGATTTAGAATTTAATGCACAAATAGAAGTTGCAGCCATGCAGAAAGGATCAAATCCGATTTTGGATGCTATGGTTGTTTCAGAAATCAAGATTGTGATTTTCTGTCACTGATATCCATGGATTTGTTGTCACATAAGAAAAATGTGTAAAAAGGAGTGAGAAAGGAGGTTTGGGGATTTGCCTTGAGATTGCGCTGAGGAAGCTACTTGACGGTTGAATAGTCTGGATTCGATCTGGCTCTTTGAGAAGGTTGTGGAACTAAATACAAGAAGAGCATAGGCACCGTGAATAGCACATAACATTGAGGCTGATTAGTAGTTTGTTAAAACAAGAGATGGTGATAAAGCCTAATGTTTTGCTGGGAAAGTATGAAATAATCACGTTATTATTTTTCATATATGGAAACGTTTTATATATATATATATATGGAAAATTTTGTTTTTTTATTACGTTGTTTTTTTTGATGATTATATGTTTGTAGTGTTTTGTTATATGTTATGATTTGTTGTGTGTTTTAATGTTTTATTATGTTATTTTTTTTTTAATAACATTTGTACATACAATGCTTGTAATGTTTTTTTATATTTTGTATTAATGGAATATAATGTTTGTGTATATATTTTAAGTTTGTACATCTGTTTTTTTTTTTTTTTTCAATACATATGTTATGTTTTGTGATCAGTATGTTTAATGTTCTATTTTTCTATTTCATTTTTTTAAAATTTTGTAAATATTTCATTAGTTTTTTTTTTAAAGAAAATTGCGATACAAAAAATTGTCATAAAAATTTTGACGTGAAAATTCATTTCATGACTAGAGAAAATTGAGAAAAGAGTTGTTGTGATGGTCCACTCAAACACACCTATTGAAGCAAGAAAAAAATTTGCTAATTTTTTTGAAAGAGGCATTGCAATTATCATTGGATTTTGGCTCCAGCAAACCACAACATTGTTTCTTTCTCTTTGAATTCATTTTTGGTTATTTACTGACTTGGGTTGTTTGTTCAGAATTTTAGCTACAGAAGCTGTGCACATTCCGCAACTGAACAACGATTCTGCAGCTAATCAACAATTCTACAACGGTACAACGATTCTGCAGCTAATCAACAATTCTGCAGCTGGAAAAAAATTCTATTTATTTGTCAAAAAATGCATTCTAACCAGAAATTCATGATCAACATGCCATTTCATCTGTTTACATCATCTTTCACTATAGCATCATGTTCCCATGCGACATTTTACATGACAATTTTCACTCCTTCATAAACATTTCAAAACAGTATAACTTTCTCACACGACATCAAAATTTGATGATTCAAGCATTGTTGGAAATATTTCGGTGAGATATACAAAATGAGGAAGGTATTATCAGATTTTGAAATAGTAAAGAATAAAGAAATTGCTGAAAAGAAACAACACATAACTTGAGGCACTACTTTTAACACAGGTATAAACTCTCTTGGTTTTCTTTCATGAACTTGTTTAATAGTACCGATTCTTCTTTTTTTCATGTAAATGTCATTAACAGAGAAATTGATCACCTCTCTATTTTGATAACTTTACAATTCATTGGAGAAGAAGTACTAGTTTTTTGCAAGTTCCAGGAGGAAGAACAGAGGACCATAAGAAAATAATGTCTCTCAAATACCACATCTATTTCACAAGAAAACGATTAGGGTGGCATCAAAGATGAAACATCAATGCATGAGCACATGCTAATGCATATCAGATCCAACAATTGCAAGCCTTTCAGATGCCAGTGTTTCCATTGCATCCACACTCTTTCAGTCAATAAAACCTTCATCTCATTTCCTTTGTAGTCACATTGCATTTCACTTAGTCAGTCAATAAAATTCTCATCTCATTTTCCTTCACTGCTCATTTTTATTCATAGAAACTATATTTTCTTGCCTTGCTTTCACTAACTCATAACCCATTTTCATAAAGACATTTAGCTCGCTTACATGCTGATTTGTCCTTTTACTTTCCATTCACTTGTCATTTTCCTTTCCGTTAAATAAACCTTGATCCACTGCAAAATTTTCCATTCATAGTCCTTCAAAATCATTGTTTCATGCTCACATTAAATGATGGGGGATATCTTAAGGCCTTCCTTCTAACAAGCCTTGGCCTATTGACATTGACACATTATCTAGGTTGAGGGCTAGAGTCCTCATTAGTACCTTGAGGCTTGTATGCCTTAATGACATAATTTCTCGCCAACAATCATGGGAATACATCAATGACCCTTGATTGTTGGATCTTGCAAGTGGCTCGATATCAGCTCATTTATTTTCCCTTCGCAAGATGTACTTAGGTACCTTGGCACTCGTTGACATTAATGGAAAGTTTGCCTCACATTGGTTAAGGAAATTCATTAATGGTTGGTAATCCAATGACCTCTCGTCATGCTCGACACGGACACATATATTCGCATAAATAGAGTTGTACCATCTGTTTTATAGTGATTGAAGACTATATCATTTCAGAATTTTGTTGTAGATACAACAGATTTAGCAGCAGAAATAAAGAATCCACTTCACAACCTCATCCACCATTTATGCAACCAAGTAGCAGATGAATTCTACATTTCATTCCATGATCCAGAAGCAGCCACACTCTTCAATTTCCATAACTCATGCACATTGAAGGTAAGTGAAGGTATGTGGTTTCCTAATTTTTAATCATGCAATTCCTTAAAAGACTAAAATTGTAACTTTGGGAAATTCCTCACTTCCTCTTTCAAATTGTCATATATTTAGTTGGGGGGAAGGGACATCATTTCATATTCATATATCATACACCGTCACACATTTTCATTTCATCCTAACATACTTGTCCTAATCAATTATGATTGCATTATGGTTCAAATATTTATATGATTTGCAAATAATTTATAAATCAAGAGCACACTATATGGCTAATTTTAAAGATGCATTCTTAAATATGTTCAATGAATCTTGCTGCAACAAAAGGAAATAAGGTATTGAAACACAAGAACCAATACCAATTAGAAATTGGTTGAAACACAAGAACCAATACCAATTATAAATTGGTTGAAACACAAGAACCAACCAAACATGTTGCAACTCAATGTATGACAAGGAATACTTTGCAAAAATAAATAAAATTGTCAAATGAAAAGTTTAGGGACATATGATATAAGCCAAGCTCATTCAAAAGCAAAGACGTTGCAAGCAAATAAAAGGAATTAATGCAATATTTGCATGAGGACATGCAATTACTCTAGTTGGGGGGTATGTTGGACCTCCAAAATGTCTTCAAAATGACATCCACTTTCACCTTTATCGCCACCATTTCACTCACATGTCACAGCTCCATAACCTTTCATTAGCACCCATTTTCATAAATATATGGGTTAGGATCCTTATTTACCAAAGTTATTTATTTTATGTGTTTAAAGTGAATTTATTATTAAAATCTAGGAACTTAACATGGCTTCATGTATCTATATATGTGGCTTGAGTCTCATGACATGTGTAAGTCATTTGGAAGCTTCCAAGGCACCCTTATGTCGCCTCCAATGCTCAAATTCGAATTCCCTTCAAATGAGACTTGGATAAAGGTCAAAGAAGGATATGTATCATATTTGGATTGTAACTCTATGAGGTGTCTCATTATTTCTTATTTGGATTAGAACTCTATGAGACATTTAGGGGATATGTGTCTAATTATGAGCTATTTTGTTGTAACCATATGAGATTTTAGTGGATCCCCATTAAATATGGTAGCTTCTTATGTTTTTGTATAAACAGGAGAGCCTTCTCTTTTGAAAGGCATGTGTAAAGTTGGAGAAATGCTCATGTTTTTAATAGATAATTTGGAGCTTATACTTGGAGTTTGAAGATTTATTTTTTCTTGCATATGGAGCTTCTTCACTTGCCATCCTCATACACCATTGGAATGACCATCTAATGATTGTGAGATTTAATTTCTTTTATAGATTAAAGTTTATTTTCTTTCTTAGTATTAGTTTTAGAATGACTGTGTAATCTTTGCTTTTCTAAAAACATTTCAATAGGGAAGATTTATGTATTTTCTAATTGGATTAAGTTTGAGGCAAGGGCTCATAGTTATTTAGTTTCCTTTCATGTTCTGTTATTTACTCTTTTAGATTAAACCATCAATTCATTGTATCATTGAATAAAGGATCAGGCCAAGAACGTGACTTCAAATTAGGTGATTGAATGTTCATATATTTGCTTTTAAGATCATCATTTAATTGCATTAACTAATATTCCTAAAAATCATTCTAAGAAATTGATTTAATCATAATTGAAGATTGAATGGCTGAATATTTGACACATGCAATTACTGAGTTATTTTTTGAACACATTACTTGCTTTTCTAGGACATTAGAAGTTAAAGTATAAATAGTTGCTTACACATCATATCAAGAAGATAACACTTCATAATTGAATGTTGGAGTAACTAAGCATACATTAGTTGTTTTTTATTTCATAGGTTAGTTGAATTTAATTTTCATTACTTGATTTCATAGATTAGATGAATTGGTTTTCATTATTTTGTAGTTAGATTAATCTAAACTGAAAGACAATTTCTAGCACATATAGTGCACGCATGCTTCACAAGTTTATGAAACCCCTGGGTAGACAAATTAAATGATAGACAATCACTTTGCCCCAACAACCATTTATACAACATGTAAACAATACCACATGTACACAGTACCACATGAACGACTTGTAGATGAAAACACATGTACACATTGCCACATGCAAAACATGTACATAACACCACCTGCCTACAATGCCACTTGTACCACATATACATGACACCACATGCTAACAGTACCACTTGTACAATCGTGCACACAACACCATATGTACAACATGCACACAATTATATATGTACATAACACTGCATATACAACAGGTACATAGCACCATACACAAAACTACATATCCAACATGCGCAGAACACCATATGCATAAAACACCACATATCCATGATGTACATAGTACCGTCTATACCCAATACTGCATATTCAACATTCACACAACAATATATGTACCACCTTGTACGTAACATTTCATAAACAACATGTACAGACACTATATATACACAACACTGCATATGCACAACATCATAGATGAAACATGTACAACATATACAACATATGCACAACAATAGTACCACACATCTAAAACCATATTGTCTTTACCAAGAAACTTTGCTTCTAGTGCCTTACCCATGCTTATCCAGAATGTCGCAAACTACATTGCTTTCATTTTGCTGGTGTCTTTCAGGTTACCTATCCACAGAATCGACATAATATCAACTCATAACCACATGCTACTACCTCATATATTTTTCATGACTACTCTTCCTAGTTGATTCCCATAGGACTAGGAACCTCATCATGCCATTCACCTGCTTAAGCAATCTTTCCTCCACAAGAATGATCCTTGGAAACCCTGTCGGGAAATGAAATAGATACATAGATACATACATATCTATAAAAATAAGCATAAACAATCATGATCCTGTTATAAAACGACATACATACATGCATACATACAAACATGCATACATACAAACATGTATACATATATAAACATCAGCATAATCACGATCACGACATAATTACCAGATAGCGTAAGGTCTAGGTTAACAGAACTTCCTTTATTCATGCACAACATGCACAACATTGAGAACCACATTTACCAACTTAGTCAAGACATCAGACACCTCAAGTCCATTTACTTTACCTTTTTTGGTTACCTTCCTTATGTCTGTACTACCTCCATCCATTTACCACAATAGACCTAGCAAGTCCAACCGACTATTATAGTCTTACCTTCTGCACCGCTTGGTCATACAATGATCTTTATCCATTTCTTACATTACTTGTTTGGTACCACACATGTCTCCCTGAGCTCCATTAGCTTTCCTCTTTCCCAACCAATTCCCAATGCTCAACACATAAAAGGAAAGCCAAGAAACAAACAAGAAGAAAATCATGAAAACCAATAACAACAATACGACACCACAACCAAAGTGGCAAGGCCTTACAAGAGATATAAGAAAACCACAAATAAAACAAATCACCAAAATACCAAAAGCACAAAACTAACAATAGACACCATGACTCAATCCCCATGGTTCCTAGGGAAGACTCAACCTTAGCCTTCTTTGAGATTTCATGGAATTCTCTCTGCCATAAAATCCCATCATATTGCCATAAACACAAAATATCAACATAGAAATAAACATAACAACGCACTAGTTACCTTACCCTGTTCTGCTTAACATGTTGCTTGCAACTGAACACATCCATGCCATCCCTCAAGGGACTCCAATTCCCTTGATAGATCCACATGTAACTAGAGACTAGCTAATATACCTATCAAATACATTTTCATGAATCTATAACATATCCACATAATGTCAAACAAAATGAAGGTTAAGAAGTCTTCCTGTATGCAAGACACCCATTCGTTTGGAATTAGGTTTTCCAAGCATAGCCAAAGGAATTCTTGTCCAATTCTTTTCTTTTACCCTTTTTTACCTTGTTGCAATCGAGGCTTACTATGTACTGCCAGATCACCCAACTCTTAATTATATAAACATATCAACTATTACCTTGTCATACTAATACCAAGCATGCTTCCTGCAACTGTTTACCCATGTCCATCACACATTCCAAATATCAAGACAATCATATCTATCAATTTGAAATCAACCTTTACAAATAATCATGTCATAATACATAGTCAACTCATAGTCATTAGACATAATGCTACAATTATCACCTACTATACTCAAGTACATATCAATTGTTTCAACACATATGTGTTAGTACAATTATCTCAAAATAAGATCATTGGAACACATACTCGTATTATGTAACTCACCAAACGTTCAACCAACTTACAAACATACCATGTTAAATAAATCAACTAGATGACATGATAGGCACCAAACACTCAACATCAAATAGATGGCATAATCGAGAATGAAGCACCAAGTATAATACATAAGAAAACTCCTACCTTAGTGTACCTTAGGGGAGGCTATCTTGTCTACACAATCAATCTTGTTAGCAAGATATAACTTTACTACATGTCAACTCAAACATAAATAAGACCACGATGTCCATAACACTAGCTAACTAACATGTTCACATCATAAACTCATAAGCATTTATCGCTCATGCATAACAACCACATGTGCAAAGTCATAAAAATTATGTCGGATCATACCTAAATATCGTAACAATAACCATCTTCATAGTCCAGTCGAATTTAGCATGATACATATAGCATCAATATCTTAAATACAATAACCATAATCATAAATCTAACTATAATATAACAATGACAAGTTAACTCATCAATAACATATAACATAATCATCAAGTTATCTAACATAAAACAATAATAGAAATGCATACAACCACAGGTTATTATCATTCTTGATTATACAACAGGATGATGAAATGGTCAACCAACCTTTCCATTAATCCTCAGTAGATGTTGTCAGAAAGAAACTTGCAATAAATGTTGATGGTAGTCTCTTTCGGTGTCCATATCCATCTCATGCCATGAAACTATTGCTATGTACAGATTGCATCCAATAAGTATGCGAACATGTAGAATATCGCTTATTCATCCTTGGGCGGATTATGGGCGTTAGTCACATGGACTTTCAACTGATAAGACAACATGTTCGACCAGTTGAATGGACACCCATCACTCACCAACTAGTCCAGTACAACTACCCAACCTTCAAGAAAGGTCGTTGTGCTTTCTTGACCATATATTTGACATGCAAAGATGATTAAAAAATAGTAGGCCTCCCTGAGGGACTTTGTCTTATAAACATGATTGAGTGTCTCTCTAATACTTTATGGCTCTTTTACCCAAAGCTTGACTATTTCTCTCGTGTTCAACTAGATGTGGGTGGCATAGAACAACGTGTCCATACATCTCGCTGTCTAAGGTAAATGATACATCTGATGATATTTATTTTCCCTGAAGATGGAAAGCTCTATCCCGTTGGAAATTCTTAATGTCATATTCATTGGATCTCTGTGTGAGACAATCCAGCTTATAATTTCCACACATGGGAAGGTGGGGTACCTGAAGGAAACCTTGTACAATCCTTACCGTTGGATACCGATATAAACCTATTAATCCTTTAAGTCTTCCTTGAAGTCCTCTGGAAAAGTATCTTTGATTTTCTTCCATGTCAACTTTGTTCCCTTCTCAGTGAACAAATGAGTGTCTCCATAAACTCGCAAGTTAAGTGACACCTACTCAACTGCTTCCCCAATACTACTCTTCATAGTTTCCTTTGGTGCAGCTCTCTTGGAGGCCATGTTAACTGTAACTTCTAGAGAGATTCTCAAAAATTCATGTACCTAGAGAGAGAGGAAACTTATGGCACGAAAATGTTAGTTTAAAACCAAGAGAAACTTCAAGAAAAGATCAAGAAACAAGTCAGGTTAATGCTAGGAGATATTGTGGAATCCTAGTTTACAAAGGTGATAGGCTACCTATTGGAATTGTGCACTACGCAGTCCCAACAGTCAGTGGGGGAGGCTTAATGATTGGAAGTGTGTAATGCACAGTGTAGTACGGGCATAGGCCAGGAGATACTACGCTTTACATAGTATCAGGGACTAGGACTAGGAGATTGGCTCCTGGAACTGCATAGTGTGCAATTGGAGCTAGGCCATGGCAGCCTCTCCACAGTTCCAGAAGCTAAGGCAGAGGCCTTAAGCTCCCAAAATGTGAAGTGCATGCAATGGAAAGCGAGATTCGGGCAAGGGAATCTCATATATTCCCAAGTGGAGTGCTAAATCGAGAAGATCTGAAGGATGGTGAGATGTTGAGTGTATATCTGATTAAGTGATAAAGCATGCAAGTGAAACAAGTGCATGAATATATCAAACTAAAGGAAAATGAAGCAAGTGGAGGGAGTCATTGCAACGATGACTGTTAGTGAAAAAATGGGTCAACGCATGAGACGCTTAGGAAACATAATGAAAAACTTAAAACAACACTTATACAAGCTAAAACAAGTTAAAATGCCAACATTCGCTCAAAAAAATGAGTGAAACATTACTCTCACAAGCTAAACGATAAAAAGCGACAGAAAAAGTAGCAAAAGACTAGAAAATGAATGCTTACCTGGCAAGACGTCAACGATCGCACCAAAGGTTCCTTGATCTCCTCAGGAATTCCAAAGATCCAGGATCAAATGTGAAAATGAGATTTGGCAGTGTCGATTAAATAGATTTGGCCAATTTATTGTTTATGATGTTGTTGAAGGTTAGAACTTGACTGCATCAACATCGAGGAACACCACCCAATCGGGAGCTTAAAGCAACTTTGTTTCCATTGAAATTGGTGGGTCTAACTCGAGACAAAGCAACCCATTTCCTGTTCTAAGGAGATTTAATATAGTAACAGAATGAAGAATCATGAAATGATTTTATAGCTAATGGTATAATTACTAAATAAACTGATTCTACTTATTTCATGGGATAATACATCTTTGTATGTGATTCAAAGAAAGATTTAACAAAGTAAATAACAATATAAATCATTCAATACTTTAATGAAAAGAAAGCATATATGTTAAATGAAATTAATTAAATAGTTAAATAATTTAGTTAGTTAAAACTCAACCACATAAAAAGATCTCGTTATCTCATACACAATCACAAATCATTCAATCCTGCACATCAACAGTGATCATCACTAATTGTTTTCAAACAATTTATATAATGAAATAACGCATAAGAGATTCACTATCTAATTCAATAATACATAACGATATCACAAATATAATAGTTCCTGATGCATTAGCACTCTGGTTATGAAAATGATAGCTTTCAGGCTCAAATTCTTAATTAGATAACTTTGGATCAAACAATAGTGCAAGTTCAAAGTTGTCTTCTAACAATTCTAGACCCCTTTCTAAATGCATGAAAGTGGTTTAAATAACCTATTAATATTACAAAAATAGTAAACTTAAAATAAAAGTCTTCAAAAAGCTTCAACAAACTAAGCTAAGATAAAGGACAGCTAATGAGTGATCTGTTGCAACAAGAACTCATGATTGTGCTCCATATTGATTCTTCATCTTCTCTCTGAGATTGTATATGTCTATGAGTGGCTTTAGCTGGGGGGTATGTATTGGTTGCATGCACATTTTCTCGGTGAACACTGCACGACTAAGCACTAGAGGAAACTGTACTGTTGCATTCGAGAGACACCTCAGCACAAGACACTCACTATGAGGCTTCACTAGAAAATGGAAATAACTTTGAAGGTTCACTTGGGATAAACTCTAAATGTCTTGAACCTTCCTTTTAGATGTTTCCTGCCAAGATTGTTTTAAATATTTAACATATGGCAAGGTCTCCTTTGGGAATTTCTAAATTAGATTGGCTTGCAATAAGATATCTGTAATGTATTCAGTGAAATTTGAGACAAGATTTCTGTATCTCATAATAGTCATTTCTACCCGTTTCATTTTGATGTCCCAGTCACCAAACACGATATCCTTCTGTGATTCTTCAATCCGAGGGATATCAGGTCATCTTCCTTGAGCATTGTCTTGTCAATCTATATACTCAGAAATTTTCATGTCAATATCCTCATAAAATGTCCTTAAATTGGAGAACTGATTTACTAAAGAATCGCTGGTCTTTGACAAGTCATGAATTAAAGCTAATTTGTGGCAGAAGATAGCCTATTGCTTTGTTAGGAGTATGTCTAGTTCTGACACTTTGTTGTGGACTTCATTTATATCTAGATTTTCTCTCAACTGGTATATCCTTTGTTGCAATTGCGATATCTGTTCATCCTTGTCCTTCACTTCAGATTCAAATTGTATCTTTAAATCATTAAATATTTTCTGCAACTCGGTAAGATTTTCTTTCCATTGTTTCTCAAACACTTGATTTTCAATTTGGAAATTTTGTTATAATTTAAAAATCCTTTGATCCTTTTCTTTCATTAGTAGTTGTATTACTGCAACTTTATCAATGATAGCACTAGTGTAAACTCCTTTCAGCTGAGATAATCTGTTCAATTCCTTGTTAGAGCCTGTTTGAGTTCCTTTCCAAAGAACTTGGAAAGGACTCTCATTAGTAACTAGCGCTTTTGATTTTTCTAGATTTCTTTTATTCCTTGACCTTCTCATTACTGCTTTATGCTTTGGACTGTAAAATACATTCAAAGGCGAGATTTCTTCAATCTTGAGGACTATCTCGACAGTAGGAAATGTAGGAATTATCTCCATATCATGGGAAATAGTTGATTGATTGACAATATCAACATTAATGTTATTCTCGAGAGTTTTAAGAATAGTAGTCCCTTGGGAAGCTTGAACAGTAAACGAGGTTGACTGTGTAGTTTGTGGGACCTATTCTATCTCTCTACTCACTGTAATTTTCTCTACTTGTATATCAATTGAGATACTTGTAACCCGAGTTTTTTCTATTGTCAAAACATGGTTGAACTCTTCCCATACTTCATCCAATTTGTTCTCCTCTTTAATTTTGCTTCTTTTCTCAATAATTATAGTAGTTGTTTCGGAGACTTGGGAAATAATTGGAGCTTTTGAAGAGGAAGTTGATGCATCTGAAGCTTCTAAGTTCTGTTGAAATTTTTTTAACATGGATTCTAGCAAATGGGTTATTCTTCGCTAACGATATTGATTGAATCTAATCAATTCGTCAGGACTTAGATGGTCTGCTACTAATTTCTCTACCATATAATACTCTAGAACCATTTCAAACAAATCATCAAACTTGTCAGGCTCGCTTGAAAATGGTTTGAGCTTAGCCTGTGTTGTAACATCTTTTGCTACACCATGAGGGTCATATGGTTTATTTAGTATGGTTCGAAAACTAAAGGCTTTTAATTGTTCAATTTCAATTAAGGAATGCTTGAAATTCTCTAAGGGATAGGTACCACAAGAGATGGGAAAACATGGCCAGGCGAATTTCTTGGCATCTTTAAGCACTTTAGTTAAGCCCTTACCAACTATTTGATAAGCGGCTTCCTTGGCCATCAGCTTATTTGGGACAAAAAGGGGAAAAACATGAGGATATTCAAGGCTACCAAAAACCCAAATGTAGGTAAATGACTCTTTGCTAAGCCACTTTCCTATAGGCTTTAGGTATTTATTGGCTTTTGCAGTAAGTCTAGGTATTTTCTACCAAAGAATTCTTGGTGGATAGGGAGCATGACTTCATGACAGATTTTGTAGAAGTGAACATCGTATTTGGTTTCCCAAAGGATATCAAGATAAATAGATATAGGACTAGGAAATTGGTTTGTCCATTTGCATCCTAGAGATGGAAAATCATAAGAAAAACAAATTGTGTGCATGACATAGGTGCTCATAAAGAAGGGAGTAGTCGTTCTTTCAAGAAAATTGTGCTTTTGTTTGCAATTGCAGATTTGGGTAGTCAAATTGTTGGATAATATAGTTTCCCAATCCATGATATAGCCATCAGTAGAGGCTTCTATCAATGACATCCATTCTTCAGAGAATTTTTTCATATTTGGATAACCATAGAGGCGACATAACATAGCAACAATATGAGAGAAAGAGCCAATGATAGAGACTAATGAATACATACCCATGTCCTCTCTCTTGTGTTATTCGGGTCCCTTCTCCATTCTCTGATCAGGTCTGTAGGGTTCATATTACCTTGCATGAATTTATGGATGAATTGTGTATCATACCTCTTCTAAGGTTGAGGTAGATGATACATTTTCCTTAAATCCTCAGCTTTAAAAGATCCAATAACTATCTTCTTCGGATTTATAAACGTTCTGTCTGTAATGTCTAGCTAGTCGACAACCCATCTCACCATATCTGTATATGGTAGAATTTTAGGGAAGGAAAAAATTCAGTGAAGAAGTGAATTGGCCACATCATTCCATGTGACGCTATTACTTGGAGGAGAATCATCAGAAATAGCAGTCTGTTTCACAATTATTCTCGGATTTTCATCCTCGAATAGTTTGTATATCACCTCCCAGGAGGCAGAACCTACATCCGGAGTGCATGTAGTATCTATAAACAATGGAGACATCTCGGACACTTCTTTGGCAAGAAATATTATTTCTTGTTGTATTACAGACTTCCTCCTTGCTTTGATTATTATCAACATGTCCTTTAACTACTCCTTATTAGAATTTACATGTAAATAAACAAACCAAGATAAGCAGAAAAATCTTCGAAGGATGCAAATAGTCATATCAATTCAATGCGAGTTTTATGGAAATCCTTTCACATTAACTCAAAATTATTACAAATCATAAAAAAACCTCAAAATTAGAACTACGCAGAGTGGTCATTTAATTTCCAAACATTTTTTCATGTGCCACTGACACTTGTCATTATATTGGAAAATATTTTTATTAGAGTTTGGTATTAAGTGATATTATATAGCTCAGCAATCTGCGATTTCTAAAAAGTATATAGACATAAGATCTATATTACCAAAATACCAGAGTTTAATAGAATGCGATATCGACATCTGTCACTTGATGGAATGGGATATTGGCTCTTAACAAATTGCAATATTCACTCGACATTTCACATTTCGCATTTCGCATTTCAGCTTTTTGTAATCAACTTTTCGCTATAGACTTTTTTCATTTCAGCTTTTCACATTTTCGCATTTCAGCTCTTTGGCATTTTGCATTTCACTATTCTTTGAAACCGCATACATTTTAGTAAGACAAATTATTTTATGGTTTTTCCATTTATTTGTTATGATTTCAGGATTCGTTACACTTGTAATTTATCTCTTAAAACTACAAAAGGATTGATGAAAGGTTTTATGCCCTTTTCATAAACTTTCTTGTTTTATTCAAAAATCAAAGAGTAGAAACAAAACTTATCCTATTTTATTTAAAAAAGAAGGATTATATTCTAAAATTTTTAAAGGGTCTCCATTATTATTTCTCCTAAATCTAAATATGATGGGGGGTTGTTGAGTATGACAGCAATTGGCGACACACTGGACAAAACAATTAATCTCTGTAAGATGTCAATCTTTATCAAGAAATTTCTTTAGAAAGTTTAAAAATGATTGAAATCTAGGTCGATATAGATAAGTTTGAAATGAAATAATTCTTTTTATCGTAAAGTTTCTTAATGTTTGAGATAGATGATCATATTTTCTGTATAAATAAATCACTAATAGGTTGAAGAGATAAACTAAAAACTATTAGAAACTTAGCGTACTGAATAAACTTATTAGTCTTTGGTACAAACATTGCTTCCAGTAGGCATCCATAGCCTCGATAGGTTTACCATTTAACCAAAATGAAACAGTATTCCATCCATATTATAATAGCATTCTTTAGAGGCAATGAATTTCCTTTTTTTCTTTTTTTCTTTTTTTATATTTTTATTTTTTTAATTTAAAGTCATTATCCTGGTTTGGTAGCTAGAAAATGATAATGTCATTCACAAGTTGTAATAAAATTGAACAAGACGACTCGTGATGAGATCTCTTGCCTCAAAGTCTGGTGACTAAGAGCCTCTATCTTGGTTTGGTTGCCAATAGTGATAATGTTAATTTTATTAGTTTCCCTATGATCATGGACCATGGTAAGCATGCTCATGATGAGACCTCTTAACTTTTAAGTTTTTCTATATTATTGAATTACACTCTGATTTTTTTTTTAAATAAATGGATGGGGAGGTTTCATTTACTATTTACGAGTCTTGGATGACCTCTTTAAGTAAAATATGCTAAAAAATTCATAATAATTTATGCTTTTATAAAGATAAATTTTCAAAAACAATTCACAACAAATATATTTTTGAAAGAGTTTCAAACCAAAATATTTCACAAGTAAATGATTATTTCTTTCAAAGCTTTAAAATAGATTCAATAATTAGATTCAAGTTTAAAGTTTTGTTTTCTAAATTATTCCCTAAATAAGTTTAACAATTCAAAAATAAAGAGAAACTTCCAATTTGTTTTTCAAAAGCGTATTTTTTTTTTGTTGTTAAGCTTGGCAAGTCCTCTTTTTTCCATTCATTTATAAGAAAATTTACAACACGTAGATTGGCTAGGTGGCCTCAACATTCCCATTGGGAAATCAAGTCTGTTGGCCACCTATTCACATTGTATGCCATCCAAAAATAGAAAAGTTTTAGTCTCTCTATCCAAGCTATATATGTCTTTGTTTCATGACCATACTCTAGATTTCTACCTATACATATTCTCGCATAACTAAAAGTAAAAGTTATCCACATAGAAAACAAAATTAAACAAGGGAGATTATCTAGTCATTTTCTTCATCTGAGGCTAATTCCACTGGAGCAGGGTATTTGACATTTGATCCAGGCATCTCAGACAGTTCCAAGATACACGGGACATGTCTCTCAATTCTTCCTAGCCTGATATCCTACTTGTGAAGTTGAAATTGAATTTTCTGGAATTCTTGTTTGTAGCTCAACATACCTTGGACAAAAATGACCATACCCATCGAGATCTACTCCATAGCCTTGCCCAGGAGGCTTTTCATCAACCAATAAAGGTATAAGGTATGCTTAAATTATGTTATCTTGCCTCTAGTGGTGCCCGGGTCTGGGACTAGGGTCCTTCAGTCATCCATGTCCTCCTCTGTCTCGCTTCCCTTTTACCTTCCTCTTCCCATTCCTCTAAAATCTTCTGAATTCCTTCATCAGTGTCATCGCAATGTGCCTCGGAAGCTTCACTGATAATCGTTTCTGTCGATTTTACCCCCCTGCGAGGCTCAGACGTGCTCATTTCCTTTACATTTCTGGGCACCTGGGCTCATCTACCATGACCATGACTTTTCACAAGTCAATCCATTAACAAAAAATAATTCAATATGATATGGAAATGCTCCCATCCCTAAGTTGAATTACTAATGCTAACCGTCACACCCTTCTCCTCCCCTTTCCCTTTGGTATCAGTACCAGGGCCTTCGTGGTCATAGGTCCATTCCCCACAAGGGTCCAACCTCCAGCTACCAACAGTGTGCCCTCATCACCACACCCATCTCCTCACAACCACTGTTAGGTTATCTTCCCCTCGGCAAGACCCAACTAGTGAACTCTACTGCTTACCAACATTATGCTGACCATGATTTGAAAACCCTTTCCCCTCTACCCAAGATACAAGCGCATAGCCTGTGGCATTTTCTTACCCTTCTTCCCACCTGAGAATCCTAGAAATTCCCTCTGTGCAATAGTTTCTATCTATTTCCTAGTAGTTGCATTGGCATCGACAGCAGGGGACCATTCTTAGGCAACAACATAGATGACACCCACTCCCCTTAGCACCTGGCTCACAACCTCTACCCATATGAAACCTCCCAGCATCTCCGCTCAGTTCTCAGCCAACAATTCCCAGAAGCCCCTTGCAAGACAGCATAAGTTTGACACAGAGGGAGATTGAATCAATACTTGGAAGTGGCAGAACATAGATTCAGAACTAAGTCAACACAAACAGGAACCACCCCCAATTCCACCGGAAATTCTCAACTTCCTAATTAATATTCCTAATTTTCCCACACTCCCACCAGCTGAAACCCAACCAAGTCAACATTGCAATGGAAGAGATGAGCCGAAAAACATACCCATGGAAACTTGTTGGCCTTCTACAAGCTTCAGGTTGAGAGTGGCGTCGCGTGGCCCTTCTAGAGCTCCAACTCCCCCATTCACGCACAAACCCAACAACAACACCCATCTATCTACCCTTTCCTCCATTAAGACTTGCTCCTTCTCCACCTTCGCTGCCACCTTTCCCACCTCCCTTGCATGCAATCATGCCAAGGGCCACTGCACCCATCACCTCGAGCGTGTGGGGGGCAGTGGTACAGTACTCAAGGGCACTCTTCATTAATCTCATCTGTTGTCACAACCATCGGCTCGCACCCTGATTAGGGTAAAAGAGTAGTATTTTTAGTAACAAAAGGAAATAATATATAAAAAATATTTACATATGCTACAAAAGAACTCATGTTCTTTCAAGAAAAATATATTTTGAGTATAAGTCCATTAATAGGAAGAAATTCCTTCTTCACTTGTAAATCTTGCAAGATGAAAGCTGATGGACCTATCTTCTCAAAAATTTCAAAGGGGCCAAGCTAGATTTTTTGATATTTTGTATGTTTTCCTTTCTCCTCATGTAATTTATCCCATTTCAAAACTGTCTCCGATTTCAAAATTTTTATCTTTAACTGAATTGACATCAAATGAATCTTTGACCAATTGTTTATGGTGAGCATGGACTAGCTTAGATTTATTTCTTTCTTCTTCTAGCTTTAGGATTTGAGACATTCATAATTGTAAACTAGAAGAAGGTTGTTCTTCAATGAATTGAACTAGTGCTATTGAGGGGAGAGCTAGATTTGGAGGTAGGATAACTTCTTTCCCGTATACCAAATGAAAAGGAGAAGTACCTATTGAGGTTTTTTGAGTTATTAAATCATCTCATAAAGGAAATATTAAAGCTTTGCTCCAGTTCTTTTAATTTTGGTCGATAGTTCGTTTGATGATCTTTATAAGATTTTTATTAGTGGATCCTACTAATCCATTTCCCTAAGGGTAATAATTTGCAGAATACTTAAGTTTAAATCCTCTCTTTAAAGAAAATTAAGTCGTTGCGTTTCTAGAAAAATAAGAAGTGTTGTAAAAAATAAGAGCATGACGGATACCAAACCTGGTAATAATAAATTGTTCAACGAATTCAATGATGCTCTTAGAATTGGCTAGCTTCATAGGTATTTCCTCTACCCATTTCGTAAAATAATCTGTTGCAGTCAAAATGTACCTATTTTATTTGGAAGAGTGAGGAACAATCTCACTTATTATGTCCAGTCCCCATTGCTCAAAAGGTTGTTCGATTTTGACTGGTTGCAAGGAATGGAGGGTTTCCTCTGTCTTCCTGAAGAGGTTTGAAAATTTTTGCATCTTCTTACATACATGTGGGTATCTTTGAATAAAGTTGGCCAGTAATATCTACCATGCAAAATTTTGTGATTTTTTGTATCTCCACTATAATGTCCACCTGCCGGTCCATCATGTAGTTCCTATAAGACCTTTTCTACTTCATTTTTTTCCAGACATCTTAATAAAATAGAATCACAATTTTTCTTGAATAACACATCATTGATTAGTTGATATTGATTGGATTTCAATCTCAAGGCTCTCTTTTTCTTAACATCTAGTTCAAGTGGAGCATAACCATTTTTCAAATAAAAGATTAAGTCAACATATTGAGATTGAGTAGTAACAGGAAGTACCTCTGTAATTTGTTAAATATATCTGTTACTTAAAATGTTGATGTATCATTCATTCGTATGACTAACCTGCAAAAACGTTGACCCTTTACAATTTTAGCACGTTTGATTTCTAGATCATATTCTTGCAATGCAGTGACCCAGTTAGCTCTCTTTTCTCCTAACTCCTTTTGAATAAGAAATTGCCTAACTGTTGAGAAAGGAACAATAAATTTAACATGAGTTTTTATAAGAAAAGGTCTAAAATATTTTATAGCTTTGTAAACTGTGAAGGCTTTATTTTCTACTGTTAAATAATTTAATTCAACGCCCTGAAAATTTGAGCGAAAAAAATCAATAGGAGATTCAACTTTTTGTTCATTTGGTTATGTTAAGACCATTGCATATGATAATTCAGAGGATGTATATAAAACATATTGATCAGAAAAATTGGGGGTTGATAGAGAGGGGGCATCAATTACTACTTGTTTGATTGCTTTAAATGCTTATCTTTCACGATCACCCCATTTAAAAAGTGAATCTTTTTTTATCGTTGTTTGTAATGGTAGGACAATTTGAGAAAATTCAGGGACAAATCTCTTAACAAAATTGATTTGGCCAAGAAAATATTGCATTGGTATTTTGGTATGGGGTAATGGAATTTCTGAATTGGTTTTAATTCTTTCTGTATCAATACAAATTCCATGTTTGGATACAAAAAAACCAAGGAGTTTACCTTCACTAAGAGAAAAAAAATGATTTCTTGGGGTTTAGAGAAATTCCATACGTTCTGTTTCTTTCAAAGATCTGCTTTAAATCATGCAAATGATTATTTCTCTTATTTGAATATATGTTAATATCATCAAGATATACCACAATAGTTTTATTAATCAACCCTTTGAAAGAAATGTCCATCCCTCACTGGAACGTATCTCCTCAATTCATTAATCCAAAAGTCATTTCATGATATGCATATGTTCCCCACTTTATTATGAATGTAGTTTTTAATCGGCCTTCTAGATGAACCAAGATTTGATTATATCCTAAGAATCCATATAAAAAATTCGTTAGTTCAAAACTAACAACTGATTGCAGAACTTGTTCCATTGATGGCAAGGGAAAATTGTCTTTTTGACATGCCTAATTTAAATTCCTGAAATCAATACAAATGTGAATATCGCCATTCTTCTTTCTAACTGGTACAAGATTGGGAACCCATTTGTAATGCCTCATTGGAAAGATGATTTTAGATTTTAAATGTTTATTCAACTTGCTTTTAATCTGAGTTTCCAAATTCGGATGTATCTTCCTGAGTTTTTGCTGAATGGGTTTAACATATGGTACCATTGGGATGATGTGTTGAATGGAGGAATCATATGTTTTCAGATCTTGATAATTCTAAGCAAAGCTATCTTTATATTTCTTCAACAAATGAATAAATGCATTTCTTTCTTCAGATGAGAGACCAATACCTAAGTTAATATTTTGGGGTTTTATATCAGATCCTAGGTTAACTAATTCGAATCTCAAAGTTGAACTCTGAAGTTTGTAGTTGTTGACATTTTCAAATATGTCTTTAAGATCATAAAGATTCTCAAGCTTAACTACATGTTTCGTCAGAGCATTTTTTTCTTTTGATTTATTCAATTGAGAATCATGTTCATCCTTATCAATTACTTGGTCAATATAAGATTCTTCGTATGTTGAAAAGTTTAGGATATCTCTATCATCATTGAATACTCGCCAATTGGTGATATTATCGGGAATGGATGGGCAAAAACTAAACTCTCTATAACATCTGCCTAGACTAAAATCTTTAGATGGGATTAATTTAGATGCATTGTTGGCCAAAAGATCAACACTAGCATTCTCTATTCTTGGTATTGGTGAAATATTAAGGGCTACAAAGTGTGAAGTAAGATTTTGAATTAAGGATTGATAATGCCTAAGGTGATTTGGAACATAATGGGTATTGTTTTTGACTATTTTATAACAATTTTATAATCACCAAAGAATTGAAGATATTCAACACCAAGATTTATTGCTTTATACAATCCTTGTACTAATGCTTCATACTCTGAAATACTATCAGTACATTAAAATTCTAGCCTACATGCTAGCATATTTTTTTCACCAGTAGGGCTTATTAATATACATCCAACTCTTTCACCTTCACTAGATTTAGATCCATGAAAATAAAGCGTCCAAAATAAATATTCATGTTTTTTTACAACAATATCTACAACATTAATACACTTAATCAAATAGGTTTGCAAATAATTTTCAATTTGAGAAGAAACAAAGTTTTCTAAAAAAGGAGATTCCTGAGCTGTAAAACTTCCAAAGAATATTCCAAATAATAATTTCCAAGGATGTTATTTGTAAAAACTACAGGCTCATTCTCTTCATCCAAATTAGTAATCAAGTGTTTCATATGCTTTTCTCTGTCTACCCGAATCTGATTTGGTTTGTCATTATAAGGAAGCCAGATATGCGACCAATCTATGGCGAAATAACCATGTAATTTCTCAGACCAATCCATGCTTAAGATAAGACCGTAGAATTTAGGAATATGAGAAATCAATATATCAATAATTTGACAAACCCTTCAATTTTAGGATAATATTATTAAAATATAATTTAATTCTCCTAAGACCTTGACTTTGGTTCTATCTAATTTCACAATTTGCACAACAAATTTTTCAGGTGTTATGTTTAGTTTGAGACAAACTGAATATGGAATTATATTTGAAGAAGCATCTGAGTCTATAAGGAAATTGTGAACATTTTTATTGAAAATATCAAAGGTCAATAAGAAAGGAGGGGTATGAGAATTGGACCGATCTCCAATTAGAATTGCATTTGAGGCATCAATCTTGTTAGGAGTATCATCTAGAGGCTTTCCTTTTCCTAATGAGGCTTTTGTGGTTGGAAAAGGAGATGTAAGGACAACATTTAATTCTTTGAGAAAAAACTTTTGTTGTTGCTTAAGTTTACTTACCTCATACATGGAAATACTAGCTTTTACTTTCTTCATATCTTCTACAATATTATAATCTATATCTTTATCAAAAACAACAATAGTTTTTGAGGTGGAAGGAGAATTGAAAGAGGATGGGATGGATTGAGTAGATTTGGGAGGAGATTTCTTCACTGCGTTTTTATCCTTATTGACGGGAGTAACTATTCTTTGTTTTTCACTTGAAGAAGGTGAATCAATGGACTTTTTTCTTCTAGTCTCTACAGATAAGGCTTCTTCTTCTTCCTCATTTTCGGATATAGTGAGGATGAAATCCCATAATCCATGTGCTTCGACTAGTTCTTCTTCTTCTTGGAATTTGTCAGCAGATAATGTTGTTTATTCCTCTTCCTCCTCTTGATCAAATTGAACATTTGATATGACATTACAAGGTTGAGGGCTTTCTATCTAGGATCTCCTAAAGATCGGAAAGGATTTTTAGAAGACTTAGCTACCTATTTTTTGATATCTACCATGTCATTTGACATAGATTTAAGAACTTTTTGTAATCCTTCAAGATCAAAAGGATATTTAGGAGTTTTCTTCTTTGGTTCCTCTTTAAAAGTCACTTTCTTAGATTTCCTCTCTTCTTGAGAAGTTTTCTTTTCTAAGGCAAGAATCCTTTTTTCTACAACTATTGACTCTTTCATATTATCAACTAAAGTGGCTCTATTAGCCATGTCTACAAAAATTGTGATATTAGAAGGAAGAGCAGAAATATACCATTCAATTTGAACATCAACACCAGGTTTAGAGGTATCTGGAATTTTATTTAACAATTTATTAAACCTAGAATAGAAGTCTTTGATTTTCTCATTGGGGTTGGCTTTAAGATTGGATATATCATTGATTAGAGTAAAATTTTTGCTATCATGACCAAACTTTTTCAAAAATTGTTCTTCAAATATATCCCAAATAGTGGTGGTAATGAGAAGTACCACGAACCTGCAGATCCTTCAAGGATATATTGGAATAATATCACTACACAGTCTTCTGCTACTACTCCATTAAAATTAATGGCGAGCATAAAATTATGGAGATGCTCTTCAGCAGGAAGTCCATCGTAAGGATTCAAATTTGGTAACCATCTTGTAGGATGCTTAGGTAGAGGATGGATAGGTGATGCCATCTAAACAGCTCCAGGACTAGTCCATGGTCTAGATGCTTGTTGGTTTTGTTGCCTACCTGCCATTGTGGGAATTTGAATTGAAGAAGTTGTACTAGTAGAAGAGGTTGACTGTGTGGAAAAAGTAGCATTGCGCTAGTACTACTTGAACTAGCACCTATTGGTTGGGAATGGGAAATAGAGATGAATGGATTGGTTGGATCAGAAGAAGCTAATGAGGTGGAATGAAATCAAGGTGTTTTTGGTGGAGATAAAGATAAAATCTCACTAGTGGATGATTGGACTTCAAAATTTTGGGTCCTTCTTCTGTGAGAAGGTAAGGGAAATTTAAATGGAGTTATCCCAAATTTCTCACTTTGAGAATGAGTCAAAGTACATGAAGTGGGAAAAGATGAGGATATGCTACCTTCAGATAACTCAGAATGAAGAGTCTTTTCTTGGGAAATAGAGATTCCTTCTAATTTATCAATTAAAGTTTGAAATTCAGGTAACTCCTGCAAAGGAGGTTGATCGGTTGTCTTAGGGCGTGTACTAGGAGATTTGGTTATAACTTCCAGTCTAGGGGTTGGAGATTTCAAGTGATATCTGGAAGTTGAGGAAGATTTTAAGGGTGAATGACTCTTCAGATGACCTTTTGATTTTGGATTAGACTTTGTTTCCATTGATAGTTGGGGGCCCTCCTTCTAGCACCAAAAATGAAGGCTAGAACTTGACTTCCTCAACATCAGGGAACACCACCTGGTCGGGAGCTTAAAGAAATCTCATTTCCATTGAAATTGGCAGGTCCAACGCGATATAAAGGGATCAATTTCTTGTTTTAAGGAGATTTAATATAGTAATAGAATGAAAAACGATGAAATGATTTTATAACTAATTTTAAAACTAATAAATAAACTTACTTTAGTTATTTCCCGAGATAGTACATCTTTGTATGTGATTCAAAGAAAGATTTCACAGAGTAAATAACAATATAGATCATTCAATAATTTAATGAAAAGAAAGCATATATGATAAACTAAATTAATTAAATAGTTAATTAATTTAGTTAATTAAAACACAACCACATAAAATCTTCGTATTATCTCATACATAATCATAAATAATTCAATCCTGCACATCAATAGTGATAATGACTGATTTTTTTCAAAGCATTTATATAATGAAATAACACATAAGAGATTCACTATCTAATTCAATAACATAACGACATCAAAAACATAACAGTAATCAATGCATTAGCGCTTTGCTTATGAAAAAGATAGCTTTTAGGCTCAACTTCTTAATTAGATAAATTTGGATCAAAAAATAGTGCAAGTTCAAAGTTGTCTTCTCAAAATTCTGGACCCCTTTCTAAATGCATGAAAGGGGTTTAAATAACCTATTAATATTACAAAAATAGTAAGCTTAAAATAAAAATTTTCAAAAAGCTTCAACAAACTATGTTGAGATAAAGAACATCTAAATTAGCGATATCTTGCAACAAGAACTCATGACCGTGCTCCAAATTGATTCTTCATATGCTCTTTGAGATCGTATATGTCCGTGAGTGACTTCAGTTGAGGGGGATTTACTGGTTTCACGCGCATTTGTCCTGTAAACACTGAATCACTAAGCACTAGAAGAAACTGTATTGTTGCATTCAAGAGACACCTCAACACGAGCCACCAACTATGAGGCTTCACTAGAAAATTCCAATAACTTTCAAGATTGGCCTTTGATAAACTCTGAATGTCTTGAACCTTCTTTTTAGATGTTTCCTACCAAGATTGTTTTAAAGCTTTGACATATGGAAAGGTGTCCTTTGGGCATTACTAAATTAGATTGGCTTGTAATAAGCTATCTATAATGTATTCAGTGAAATTTGAGGCAAGATTTATGGTTTTGATAATAGCCATTTTTGCCCATTTCATTTTGTTGTCCCAGTCACCAAACACGATATCCTTCTATGATTCTTCTATCTGAGGAATTTCATATGGTCTTCCCTGAGCACTGTCTTGCTAATCTATATAATCAAAAAAATTCTCATTGATATCCTCATAAAATGTCCTCAAATCGAATAGTTGATTTACTAAAGAATCATTGGTCTTTGAGAAGTCATGAATTACAACTAATTTATGAAAGAAGATAGAATGTTGTTTTTTTAGGAGTATGTCTACTTCTTATGCTTCCTCGTGGACTTCATTTATATCTAGATTTTCTCTCAGCTAGTCTATCCTTTGTTGCAACTATAGTATCTAATCATCCTTTTCCTTCACTTCAGATTCTTTAAATCATTAAATCTTTTCTCCAACTCGGTAAGATTTTCTTGCCATTGTTGCTCAATCACTTGCTTTTCAATCTGGAAAGTTTGTTCTAATTGAAAAATCCTTTCATCCTTTTCTTTCATTATCAGTTGTATTTCTGCATCTTTATCAATGGTAGCACTAACTTAAGCTCCTGCGAACTGAGATAATCTGTTCAATTCCTTGTGAGGAGTTGTTTGAGTTCCTTTCCAAAGAACTTGAAAATGAGTCTCATTTGTAACTAGTGCTTTCGATTATTCTAGCTTTCTTTTATTCCTTGACCTGCTCATTACTACATTATGCTTTGGACTATAAAATATGTTCAAAAGTAGGATTTCTTCAATCTTGAGGACTATCTCGGCAGTAGGAAATGCATGGATTATTTTCATATCATCGTCAATAGTTGATTGATTGACAATCTCAGTATTAGCGTTATTCTCGAGAATTTTGGGAATAGTATTCTCTTGGGAAGCCTCACAAGTAAACGAGGTTGTCCTTGTAGTTTTTAGAACCTGTTCTATTTGAATTGATCGGAACCTGAAATTAGAACATCAAAATTAGAACTATGCAAAGTGGTCATTTAATTTTCAAACATTTGTTCACGTAATGCTGAAACTTGTCATTATATCAGAAAATATTTTGATTGATATTTGGTATCGGGTGATATTACATACCTCAATGATTTGTGATTTCTGAAAAGTATATAGGCGTAGGATCTATATTAGTGAAATATGAGAGTTTAACAGAATGTAATATCGACATCCATCAATTGATGGAATGGGATATCGGCTCTTAACGGATTGCGATATCAACTCAGAATTCCGCATTTCAGCTTTTAAGCATTTCACATTCCGCTATTCTTGGAAACCTTTGATATCATCCGTACCTTTTGGTAAGACCAATTCTTTTATTTGTTATGATTTCGGGATTCGTTACACTTGTAATTTATCTTCTAAAACTACAAAATGATTCCTAAAAGGCTTTATGCCATTTTCATAAACTTTCTTGTTTTATTCAAAAATCGAAGAGTAAAAATAAAACTTATCCTATTTTATTTAAACATAGAAGGATTCTATCCTAAAACTTTGAAACGGTCCCCATTATTCTTTCTCCTAAGTCTAAAGATAATGGGTGGTTGTTGAGTACCACAATAGACACAAAGGCCAAAAATGAAGGAAAAAGGGACACTTGGCAGTAGCTTCCAAAATAAGTCAAGTGCCTCCTTCGGATTGCTAAGATCACTATTTTCTAGGGATTCTTTTTCTCTTTTTGATTTTTGATTTTTCAGGAAAAAGCTGTCATGCATTACCTAGAGAGATTGCGCAGTTCTGGGAAGTACTGGGCAACTCACTGGCTCATGCACTGAATAGCTTCTGAGCAATAGGTTTCTACACAATTTTTGGGTTGAGTGGCTCTGGGCTACCTCTCATGTTCTGTACAATTTCCTAGCTTAAGGCTAGTTGTCAACTAGCTCAATGTAAATTTGGGGTTGAGGGTTCATTGTCAGCTTAAACTGTGCAATTCCTGAGAGCAAAGCTAGTTTCCCTCAAGGATTCTATAGTTCTCTAAGTCAAGGTTGGAACTAGGTGGAAACAAAGTCAAGAGATCGGCTTGTGGGTTAGATAGTAAACTAAGTGATAAAACACAAGCCATGATGCAAAGAATGAGGCTCAATCAAAGCACAAGAACCTAGGTCAGTGCGAGATGAGTTGTTGTAGTTTATAAGGGAGGCTCCAAAATGAAGCATAGGAAAACAATTTGGAGGGTGGTTGTAGCTGCTACAAAAAATGGTTTCTAAATTACATTCCACTCTCTTTTAAAGAGGGAATCGAGTAAGACAATTCAATGACTATGGATGAAGCCATTAGAAAGGCTAGAATTTTCTACCAACACTCCAAGCAAACAAAGGAAAAACTAAAAACTTAATCGAACAAAAAGAATGGAAAAATGGGTTAGGGTGGAAAGGGTGGAAAATCAAGACCATATAAATAGCATGGTAAAAATAGTCAGAACTGGAACTTTAGGAGAAATAGCAACCAATTATCAAGAAACCCATCCATTGTTTGGGTTGTGGAGAAACCTGCAGAACATCCAAGAGGCCTCCATTTTCAAGGATGTGGCTTGAAATAGAACAAGCATCAATGCAACTTTGGAAGGATGTGAAGCAAAGCATCAGTCAACAATTGATGAGATAGAATGTGCTATTTTTAATCAATCTATTTCTATATTAATATACCCTGGTGCTATCTTGAGTTATGTTAACCCTTAGGTTGTAGAAAATTGTAAGTTGAAGTTTGAAAAATATAGAAATTCATGGTTGGCTCAACTAGCTATGAGAACTAAAAGAAAGGTTACTAATTGGGTGAAAGAATGTCTAGTGATGCTAAATGAATAATAGATTGCTATGAATTTAAATATACTACCATTAGGCTCATATGATGTTATTGTGGGAATGGATTGGCTAAAGGGACATAAGGAAATTGTTAATTTCCTTGATAAAATTTTCACCTACACATCAAAAAATGGTGAAACTCAAATTATCAAGGCCATACCCAAGCCAATTTTTGTATGCCAGATATCAACATTAAAGTCAAAGAGGGTTGCAAGGAAGAGATGCCAAATTTTTTCCATTCAGGAAGAGGACCACTTCTCGAACAAATCAGCTAAACTTATAAGTGAGTTGGAAGTTGTCCAAGGTTACCAGGATGTTTTTCCTCATAAAATTCTAGTTCTTCCACCAAAAAGGGAGATATATTTTTCCATAGAGTTGCTAGCAGGGGTAGCACCAATATCGAAGGCTCCTTATTGAATGAGTGTACCAGAGTTGATGGAGTTGAAGATGCGTTATAAAAATTACTAAATAAATGGTACATCAGACGTATTGTGACACTGTGGGGTCCACCAACCTTTTTGTTAAGAAAAAATATATAACCTTTATGCCTTCTATTGATTATCGTCAACTGAAAATTTTGACTATTAAAAATAAATAGCTCTTAACGAGAGTAGATAATTTGTTTAACCAAGTCAAGTGAGAAATAATTTTCTCTTAGAACAATTAAACTATTATTCAAGTCATAAAATTATGGAATATTAGAATTAGCAACCTAGAGGTATGATCACTAAACTCTTAAAAGAAAATACAATGACCATATTTTATTGAGCAATGAGTTAAGAATATGAGACAATAGTTTTAAAAGTATATAAATATTTTTATATATTCATTCTATAAGTGTGCAAATAAAAACCACTTTTGCTGCCATATGATTTCAGCTAATTGAGGGAAGGAAACCATAATATATAAATGAATTATAAAACCCTCGCATAAAAGAGAATACATGTATTGAGTTTTTTTTTTTTAATTACAAGATAATTGCCTACAAGGGTTAGGACCTTTCCCTTAAACAATCCTTACAATACATATAAATAAGAAGTAGCATGACTACATCCAGTTTGGGGACAGTTTTTTTTAATTAACATGTAATCTCAAAAAGTTTGGAGTAAGCTAAAGGGTTGTAACAACATGAAAAACTTGGAAATAAGTAAAGAAATAAATGAGAACATGTAACCCCAGGGTGGGATGAGAAACCTTAAAATACAGAGATGCCTCCAACATTCAAAATTTTGATACCATGGGTGCATACCTAGAATATTGTAGAGTGCAATTAGTGCATATCCAAAACCCTCATGTGGAATTCATTAAAGAAAATAGATTGTATATCAAGGTGTTCTCTCTACAATCAACACCCTCAAAAAAATTTCCTACACTAGAATTTTGGAGCCTACTAAGGATATTATGATTTGTCATCAATGGTCACTTCATTGTTGATTGATGTTGTGCTAAGTGTTTAAGTATTCTTCCTAGTTTTAACTGTCGAAGCCACTTTCTCATGCATGCTTAGTCCGTAATGAATTAATATGTTCACTTTATTTATGCAATATTGAACTAGCATGACACAGTTCTTGCGTGATGTTCATCCCATTTCGATCGTGTGTGTGCACTTTCACTGATAACCTCTCTCTCTTTGGCTGCAATTCTACTTCTATCTCGGCGAGTTTTCCCAACATTTTCTATTGCACACCTTTGTGTTCACTAGTGTCACTTTCACTTTTGAGTTTGTCACTCTTGCTTGATTTCACTTTAGCAAGTCTCATTTTCATGTTATCTTTACTCTACCATGTTTCACCTCCAATTTCCTTAGCTTTTTCAAGTGTTGTTTACACATTTTCTTACTATCGCAAGTGTCGCTTCTTACTATTTTCTCTCATGTATGTGTCACACCTTTGTACATTACTAAAGGTAGTTATAGCACACTATTTCTCATTATATGGTCCTGTATATCATTAGGATATCTGTTGGACATGTTCTTGCAACTTAGCACAACTTTTGGCCAGAGTTGATACTTCTATCACAACCTGCGTTTTAAGTGTCGCAATGTGTCACCTTAAGTGTTGCACTTAGAAATAAGTGTCACTTTACTGTTGTTTCAAGTTATGATTGTTGTTAATGACTCCTGTGCATTTCCATGGCTAGTATTGATGCCATTCATGTGTGATCCATGTTTGGGTTTTCTTTGGATTCTTTTCCCTCTCTCACTCTACTTGTCCCACACTTAGCCATTTTGGAGTCCTTCTAGGTCCTATTGCCCAAAGCAAGTTATGAAAGATTTAATCCTTCACCAGGTGATGAGGATAGCCTATTCGTGAGCCTTGTCAATCAGATATATCCCTCCTAGATTTTTTCCATTGATTATTTTCATGGTCATATCATATGCCTACACATTCGGAACCTTCAAAGCATATTCATCCAACCTTTCTTGCTTGTACTATCTCACTACACTGAGTTTTGAGAAAATATACCTTGTATAGCACATGAAGCACTTCTAGTGACTCTCTCCAAAATCAAACTGCACCATACAAGGTCTCTCCCATATCACAGTGCATGAAGCTTCTCTCTGGGAAAATTGACATGATCTTTGTTACTTGTCTTAGCCAACTGTGCAATATTCTCTTCCAATGAGCCCTCCTACACACAAAGTACATCTTTAGGTAACAGTAAACCACAGTTGGAGAAAATTGTGCCTATAAGAATTTTGTCCCTTCAAAAATGCACTTCAGAAGAGCAAGGACCTTCTCTACCTTCAAAAGCATACTTTGAAAGAACAAGGATCTTCTCTCCCTTCAACAGTCCACTTTGGAAGAACAAGGACCTTCTCTCCCTTCAAAAGTACACTTCAGGAAAGCAAGGTGCACTTTCAAATAAAATGGTCTCGTTGAGTGCACTTTGGGAAAGAAAGGTGCATTTTGGAAGAACAAGGACCCTTTGAGCACACTTCGGGAAAACAAGCACCCTTTGTCCCCTCAAAAGCACACTTTGGGGAAACAAGGGACCCTTGAGTGTGCTTTAGGAAAAAAAGGCTTTTCAAAGCACACTTTGGGAAAAAGTTCCCTCACTTACCCTTCAAAAGAACATAACACATTCTCAAGAAAAAGGTGATGCATCCTTATACATTGTCTTTGTGCCCTGCATTGTCATTGAGCCTCTCTGGTGCATGGCACACTATCAAGAAAAAGTGGTCCCTCCCTGTCCCTTGTAACCGCAGCTTGTGCCCAAGAAATTTCCTTCTCTCTCCCTAAGTGCATGGTGCACTTTTATTAAATAGTGACATCATCCCTTGCTCACTATCTGGCTCAACTATGCTTTCATTGTCTCCTACTCCTTTGAGCCTAGCCCATGGCACCATTTTAGTTAACAAGCTCATCACACTATCCCTTTCACTTTCCCACTGTGTTGGACCTTGAAGAACCCATCCTGAAAATGCATGGAGTACTCTTAGTGAATATTATTGCCTTCCATAGCCAATGTTAAGTTAAACTGCACTCTTCTCATGAAGCTTTTCCTTCTAATTCGTTTCATAGGCATTTATAAGCAACTTCATCCATGAGTAAGGTATAGTTAGGATAGATTATTTAAAGACTTATTTTTCCTTATCATCAATAATTTTCATTGGTAGGTGTACCTTCTCACCATGACAAGGTGATTCTCAAGGAATATGTAAAGGATAAGAATTAAATAAGCACTTGCAGAGAAGAAGCACAAAGAAGAACACCCAGGAAGACATAAAGTACATATTGGACAATGATAGAATGAAGATATTTTATGTTACCTATGAATGTCCCAACATGGATCCAAGACCCTTTGGAAGGTAAGGATGAAGGAAAAATTTGATCTTTCATGAAGATTGAAGACAAAGAAACATATAGAACAACTTGGCATTGACACCTCATCGTGAGCCCCATGTCATCATTTTCACGTTGTCAGTTGTAGAATTGTCATCTTTATGTCAAATGTGTCCATGTGTTATGCCACATCATCATGTGGAATGCAATGATGTATAGAAAAGGAAAAAATGTAATTTGTGGAAGTCCAAGTGTCATCTATGGAATATAAAAAATCACATAGTCATATAGGGACAAAAGAGGATTTAGGAGAAATTCATGAGTTGTTTAGAAGTCCAAAGGACATATTAGAAGTCTAAGAGTCATGAGGATAATTCAAGTGTCAAGGGGAGATGAAAGGTTATTCCTCTCATTATAAATACAACCTCATAACTCAAGAAAAATGGTTTTGGAGGCTTAGGATTTGGAGAGCTAGTCTTGGTTTCTCTAACTTGGTGTAGGAGAGAAAATTATTCTTTGGAGAAGCAAGAAGTCACTTAATGTTCCACTACTGGAACTAGTTTCTCACTATTGTAACTATGTAATTGGATCTTTCACCTAATATTGAAGCTCATTGAGCCAACATACTTCCATGCATGTATCCTAGATGTTTTAAGACTATTATTTGGATGTTTGCAATATGTGTTATATTCATATGTACTAAGGAAATTGGACTACTTCATTGGCTTTGGTACTTATCTTGTTGAATGTATGTTTCATTTTCTTTAATGGTCGTTGTGTCTATGTGAACTATTTCTCTAGATGACTAAAAAATATTTTCATTCTCTCATGTGTCTCTCTTATGTTTGTACTATTACTTCCTTTTAGAGACTAATTCTTGTCTCCCACTTTTGAATGCCTCCTTTTACACATTATAATTGGTGTATCACAATGTAAACTTGATTGTTGATTTCAAAGGCTATGCATTAATACTTATGTTATCCATGGAAACAAAGACAAAACTTTGGGTTATGGTGGTCGGGATGATACTATGGATATGGCTCCTACTTCAAATGGTGTGAGGCCTAATTGGGACTTCACAATGTGGATACCCCATGTATGTTGGCGATATAAATCACTATCAACATTCAAGTGCTAGAAGGACGACTAGATGAGAATTTATCCCCATCGACTCTATTTTCAATCTCAATCTTAAATGGCTCATCCCCAAAACATAATCATAGAGTTATTTTCTAACCTACCCCATGGTAAACTTTTCATCTATGAGGAACAAATTTATGACTTGTCTCAATTTAAGTTTGATGGTGAGGGTGATATATCCACAACCAAGCATTTCTTTCATTATTTCCAGTTTTATGAATCTCACGAAATCAAAGATGAAGATATTTCTTATGTTATTTTCTTCCTCACACTTGAAGGTTGAATAAATCGATGGTGTTATACCCTACCATTTACTTCCATCCATTCATTTGATCAATTCCTTAAGAAGGTTCATCAAGCTTTTGATAGGCATGATTACTAATATGTTCTTAAGATGATCTATCAACTAAGAACATACCCCAATGAATCAATTGAGGATTTTTCTAATCGATTCCTTCATTTATGTATGAATTTCCTGGAGATGATACAAATTGGGATTTCCTTAAAAGGAAGTTTGAAGTTTTGGCTAAAATTTATTTACGTGATGAATCTAAACCCCCTTATGTTTCTACTCTCCCACCTTCTGTAAAACATGAGTCACCTTTAATTTCATAAGAGGAACCTACTATTCCTTGTGTTCCTTGTCCTCCTCATTTTCCATTACTAATCAGGGTGCCTCTATGTATTAATGATCAAGTTGGGAAATATATAAATCAAGTTCCCAATCCATCTTCTCAACCTCCATCCACTATTCATGATCCATATCCAATGGAGGAAACTTTGGAATGGTTCATGGAGCCTAAGGTGAAGGCTAATCCCTTGATTTCTAAAGATGATATTAATGCTCATAAGTCCAGCCTTGAATCTGTTTGGGATGTTTTTCCTCCTCTATAATCTCATTTAATGACCCCTTGCCCCTTGAAATGCTCAATCAATCTCTTTCAAACTCTTTTGATTTTCATTTTACGAATCCAGGTAGTGATTAGGTGAAAGGTTGTCACTTTTCATATGTAGAGGAGAAAAAAAGGTGAATATTCTTCGATGTTTCCTTTCTCTTTCAAATTCTTCCTTGTCAAATTGGTACTCCTCCATCCTTGGATGATTTTGTGTCTATTAAGCTCAGTAGACAATCGAATGAAATTAATTTTCCTAAACATTCAAAAAATATTTGGTAACCATCATGCTGATAATGATGATTCCATTGATGTATATGATGGTGAGTGCCCAAATGCATCTATTGATCTTTCACCATCTCAAGAAGACTTTGATTTAAAAGATCCAAAATCTCATTCGGTAAAAGAAGATTGTCTTATGGAAACTACTTCTTAAACTCACCATCCCTTGTGACCTATTATTTGTAATGCACTAACTTGTGATGAAGGTACTCCATGCTCTTCAATTTCATAATCTAATAATTTGGATTTTGAATTCACACATGGTAGTGAGGTCATCCATGATGAGGAATAAGGTAAGAAACTCATCAAGCATCTATTCCATTCATTATCATTTCCAGTCTTGCATGAAGAAAAATCTTCAGTTCAGGTTACTCATGAGATTTGTACAGTCTGTCCATCCTTAGAGGTGCAATTACAAGAATATTTTTACTTGAGTAATCTATTTGTTCACATTGATAAATACAATAAAATAAGTTAAATAAATATCTTCCATCTAGATGGTAATGATTTGATTGAAATTACTGGTAGTAGTTGTCCATACCCCATGCATGATTTGATCCAATCATCAAAATGCATTTCTATAATTATTGAAAGCTCCAATAATTTTCAAGGATTTAAGGCATGCCAACTTCCATTGATGGTTATGTTAGGTTCTCGTGACGCTGGTAAGGTCCCCAAACTAAGTCATATCTAGATTTTCTCGCCAAATAATTTTTTTTGCACAGTTTCATTGAATGTAAATTCTTTCTCGAAAGATTTTTGGTGTTTCAGACATATATTTTCTAACTTTCAATATTTGTTTTTTGATCAGATTGAAGATTTTGTTTTAGACAGTTCATCTCCATGCAAAACTCTTGTATCAAATTTGGGTTTGAAGTGTATACCTTTCATTGATGGATAGAACTATCAAGTTTATCATTATAAATATTATCATTGGTCGAAGGATTCATACTTATCATATTATTTTGAAGATAATTAGCTCCCATTTTTTCTTGTGAATGTTCTAATGCTAATCATGTTCTTCATGGCATCATATACCCTTTTGGGTGTTGGTGAATGCTTAAATTATCTCGTGAGTCAAATTCCTCTATCTGATGTACATGCTTCCCATTGTATCTTAATTGGTTTCATGTGTTTTCTATACTAGAATTCATTTTAAATTCTTTTGATTATTGTAACAAGTTACAAGGAAATGATTTGTCACATTCAACATATGAGGAACATGATCCTATTGTTCCAAAAAATTTCAAATTTGTTCAAATTGGTCTATCTTTATTGTCTACTAACTGAGAATCTTATGGCTTAGTTAATTCATCTAATCATAATTATGGTTCTAGCAACTATCGTCTGACTAATAATTTTCCCATCAGTGTATCTCATGATAGTTTTTTTGCATCCACTAATCGTTATGGTTTATCATATTACTATTTGGATCCTTGTCAAGAATTTGAGGCACTTCAGCCTTCGTTGATTATTATCTCATGACCTCACTATCTTGACAAGCCTTATGGACATGATCACGCTCATTTTCCCTTACAAGATTCTCATCTTGATTCCATGTCATCAACATAAAAATCATTTTTTCAAGGATTTCAGGTTTTTCGAGAGGATTTTTTTTAGTTTCATGATCCAATTTATGATTGGTTGCAAGCATATTACTTAGCAAGCCCTTATGCTAAAAATATGCTCCAATCTTTTTTGATGTTTGCTAAGGAGTGCAACACAGATGCGGGTACATTAACAAGAAGTTTTTGAGGTTTGTTTGATTGTGGTTCCAATAAAAAATGTAAGGTGGTAGGCTGGTTAAGGTTACTTTCTATGGCACATATTTATTATTTTAGAAAATACCTTCAACCTTTTGTGCAAGTTATTCAAGTTCTTATCTTCTCTTTTGCACATTGTTTTATATCAGTTTTTAATTGCTTGTATCTTTGTGATTGCAGGTTGGGAGCAGTTACGGTGGCTACATTAGAAATTTAATTACACTTAGCCTTGATCTTCTAGCCAGTTAGGCCAGGAGTAGCTCTAGTTGCATTCTAGTTTCCTTTTCACTCATCTTGCACTTATTCTCCATATAGTCTATGAATTTATTTTGTTTGTGTTTTCTATTATGCATGTTTCCTTCTAGTTGAGGAGTGAAACATGTTGTAAGAATGTATTTGTGTTTAACTAAGTATGTAAGTGTAATAGGTAAACTTGTATTCTAAAATCAGAATGGTGTACAATACCTTCATGGTGGTTTGCCTATATAGGCATTGACTAGCCATGAAGGATGAATAGTCACGTCTTTCGAATATTATATCTTCATAAAGAATAAAGTTTTCAATAAATTAATAATTATTTTAATATTATTTATTTTATGAATATTTCATTCATAACATTGCCACCCCCTTTACATATGCTTTTTCCTCAAAGCATAAACAGAAGGGTTTCATCTAGTTGAACATGTTGTTATGGAGTGAAATCCTTACATTGACTGGTGAAGTCCTCATGATTATTTGTACCTTCCTTTATGTTGGGATTGTTAATACCATATAATTTATAATGTCGTCCTTTCCAGTTAAACTCCATGCATTTTTCTTCAAGGTTTATAATATAGTCTCCTAGTTGTATTAACCATTTTGCACCTAGAACTATGTCCATTTCTTTGAGTGGTAGGTAAAATAGATCTGTTTGTAGCTCTAGTTCTTGTATCTAGATTTAACTCTAGGAATTAGCGACAGACATAGTTAGGTCCTTGATTGGGTATATACAAAGATCAAGTTGTTTAGCAAGATCAATGTCTATACAATTGTGAGTACTACAAGAATCTACAAGTATATTGACATTTATGCCTCTCATGAGCCCTTTAAGCTTAAGGGTTTTATGGCGTAATCCCCTTTTCATGTGTGTTGGTAAAGTATTAAGCCTTATTTCATATTGGAGACCGATTTATCTACTTTCGAAGGTGTAGTGGAACATATTTTGTAGTGACTAGTTGTTTTTGAATTTTTGAAGAATTTCTTTCTTCACCCTAATTTTGTTGGACACATGAGATTGTGGCTAATGATGGTTTCTCAGAATCTGAATCTTAATTGTGTATAATAATGATTTATTCATCAAGTTTTTGTACTTCAAATTTCTTCTCGTCTACTATTTTTTAGTAGCATAAGGATGTGTCTTCACATTTATGTCTTGACACCCAATTTTCTCCACACTTGCGACAATTATTTTTCTTTTCTATCCTTTTCTCTAACTCACTAATTGAAGAGTATGATTATTTATCAACCTCATAAGTATACAATTTCTTGTTAAGGTATCTGTGTTCTGATGTCCATTTGTCTCCACAAGACCTACATTTGTTTGTTCCTTCTTTTTTTTTATGAGTATTGTTGTTCGTCTTCATAAACTTCCTTAAATGATGAAATTATAAACTTATGTTTTTGCTCAATAACCTTAGCAACATGTCTATCTTCTACGATAGTTTTAGGTTTCTATAATTTCAATTCTGCACGGATATACTCCTTAATTCTACATTTATACATTTTTAACAGTTCTTCATTTCTAAATCCCCACTGTCTTAGAGCTAATACTTTCCATTCATGGGTGTATTTACTAATCGATCCTTTTTTCTTGAGATGAACAATTTTTTTCGTAGATATCATCTTCTTCCTCATCATGAAACCCTTTTAGCAAGGCATCCACAAAATTTTTCCAAAGCAATGAATGGGTTTCACATTTCTTGGACCACCATAGGAATCAATCATATGCCTCAACTTCCAAATTGTTGGATGCGGTCATAATTTTGTCTCCTTCAGCTATTGGCGTGTTTGACTAAAAAATGGGCTCCATTTTATTAACCCAAACAATAGCGCCTGTATGGTCTTTACCATCATATTTTGGGATCTCCCTATTAATTAAGTGTATATATATATATATATATATATATATATATATATATATATATATATATATATATAACTCTTTTAATTCAAATATATAAAACTTTATGATTATGTAACTTATATTATATGTTAATATATATAACATAAGGTATAGCCGAGTAAAAATAAGCTACAAGTCAACTTAGGTTTCGAACAATGTGATGGTCGAGGCCTAAGGTAAGAAACAATGATTTATTTTTCTATGGAAGTGGGGAACAATGATGTCAGGAGAAAGCGGTGGTTAGAATGTCAGGATGAGCTAGTCAAAAAAAATAACAGAGTAGTAGTTTGGGTTACGATAGGGGATAGAGCAGTGTAAGGTAAGGAAATGTGCAACTTCAGGTTCACCTTGATGCAAGGATCTGGTCAGGGTGAGAGTTTTGACAGGGTGACATAACACAAAAAATGACAATGTATCAAGGTAACCAGTGGCAAGGGTGTCGATGACACAGGGTAAGGGTAGATGTGGAGACGGATTGGAGAAGGATGGCTCATTATCTTTTGGCTATGCATAATGTTGATGGTGTAGAAACACACATGTGGAAAAACGAAATGGACATAGTAGTGTTTGGAGGTTGGTTGACTCAAGTATCGAATAGGCCAAAAGACTAAATTGAAGGTTGAGGAGTGAAACCTTTTTTAAGAATGTATTTGAGTCTAATTGTATATGTAAGTGTAATAAGTAAAATTGTATTAATGATAAAATCTAAATGGTGTACGATATATTCATCGTAGTTTCTTTATATAGGCATTGACTGGCCATGAAGGATGACTAGGCATGTCTTTTGATTATTACCTCTTCATAAATAATAATGTTTTTAATAAATTAATTATTATTTTAATATTATTTATTTTATGAATATTTCATTCATAACACTAGCCAAATAGGCTAGGAGTAGCTCTATTTGCATTCTAGATTCCTTTTCACTTATGCTACACTTGTTGTCCATCTAGTCTCTACATTTGTTTTGTTTTCTTATTTTATGTTCTCCATGTTTCCTTCAAGTTCAGTCTCCATTTTCTTTACTCCTTTGGCATTGTTTCTTTGTTGCGTTGTGTCTTGTATTTTCTCTTATGTTGTGTTTAATAAGACTCTGCATGAAAGATGCTCTTATTTAGCTCAAAAGACAATGTGGAAAAGCTTGAAAAGGAAAATTGTGAGGACAAACAATGCTTGTATAAATATATTACCTCTTCTCTATTTAGGTTTATATATATTTAAATTCAATTATGTTTGAATAGAAAATATGATTCCTTCTAGATGCAAAGCCTTTGGTTGAACTATGAAGCATGTATCTTTATTAGGATCTTCCATTTTGACTCATCTTTCTATTATCTGGTGTTTTGACCTGTCGACTCAATCAAGCAGAGAAAGGAAAGGAGAAAAACTTTAAAATGACCATATTAACTTCTGTTATCTTTCAAATCCCTTACAAAAGGAACAAGATGTCATGCTTTCAATAATCCAAGATCCCTCTTCCACCTATGCTACAAAATCTCAATAAATGCTACAATAATATCTTTAAGAAAACAATATAGAGGTGAAGAAGAGAAAGGCTTCCTACACAGAGAGGTGAAGCAAGCAACCTTGTTGGGGAACTGAACAGGCTTGCTGGAAACGAAGTGATGCTTGTGTCTCCTTAAGTTGACTCTAATATGGTACTAAATAGGCTCTTTGGAAGTAGAGAAACATTGGGGAATGTGCTTAAAAATCTCGGTATACTTATTATCCATCTCACCTATTGAAAAGATTGAGGTATGGCTAGTCTATGTTAATATGTTTAAAGCTGAGAAAGGAAAAGAAGAGGCTATATTTTCAACTAGGATAACTGACAAATCTAGGGTAATCTACATGGTAAATCAATACTTTTTTAAGGATTGAGACCTTGCACTTAAAGGTAAAAAATGAAGTAAGAATTTGGAGTTCTACTAGTGTTTCACCAAGTGTTGATGTTGCGATAAACACCCTCAAAAAATTTACCTACCTATGAATTTTGGAGCCTATTGAGGATCTTACGATTTGTCGTCTCTAGTCACTTCATTATTGATTGACGGTGTACGAATTGTTTAAGCCTTATTCCCAATTTTAATTGTCGAAGTCACTTGCTCACACATGCTTAGTACGTAATGAATTCATAAGCACACTTCCCTTATGCAATATTGAACAAGCATGGCATAGTCCTTGTGAAAAATTCAACGCATGTTGACAGTCTATGCGTACTTTCATTGACAGTCTCCCTCACTTTGGTTGCAATTGTACTTCTATTTTGGTGAGTTTTCCCAACTGTCACCTTTGCATACCACTCTATTCACAAGTGTCGTTTTCACTTTCGTGGTTTAAAATTTGACTTGCTTTCGCTTTAAAATTTTCATTTTCATTTATATTTTCTCTGGAATGTTTCACCTTCAATTTCCTTAGCTTTTGAAAGTGTCATTTGCACATTTTCCTATTATCACAAGTGTCACTTCTTACTATTTTCTCCCTTGTACTTGTCACACCTTTGCACATCACTAGAGGTAGTTCTAGCGTACTATTATACATTAGATGGTCTTTCATATCATTATAATATTCATTAGACACATTCCTACAACTTAGTGCACTTTTTAGTCATAGTTGATACTTCTATCACAACTTTTGTTCTAAGTGTCACAATGTGTCACCTTAATTGTTGCACTTAGAAATAAGTGTCGCTTTGTTGTTTTTTGAAGGTGTGATTGTTTTTCATGGGTCATATGAATTTCCATGGCTTTTATTGATGTCATTCATGTGTTTGATCCATGTTTGAGTTTTTTTGGGATTATTTTACCGCTCTCACTCTACTGGTCCCACAGTTAGCCATTTTGGAGTCCTTATAGGTCCCACTGCTGAGTGCAAGTTATGAAAGCTTCAATCCTTCACCAGGTGATGAGAATAGATTATTCATGATCCTCATCAATTAAATATCTCCCTTGTAAATTTGTTCATTGATTATTTTCATGGTCATCTCCCATGGTTGCACCTTCAAAACCTTCAAAGCATAGTCACTTAAACTTTCTTGCTTGTACTGACTCACTACATTGAGTTTTGAGGAACTTTACCTTGTATAGCACATGAAGCACTTCTATGGCTCTCTATAAAAGAAAACTGTGCCATACAAGGTCAATCGCCTCTCACAGTGCATGAATACTCTCCCTGGGAAAAGTTACTCGATATTTGTTACTTTCCTTAGCCAAGTGCACCATCTTCTCTTCTAGTGAACCCTCCTTGGAACATAGTGCATATTTAGTTAACAAGCAGCCATTGCTAGAGAAAAATGTTCCTAGTAGAAGTTTCTACCTTCAAAAGTGAAGTTTAAAAGAACAAGGAGCTTCCCTCCCTTCAAAAGAGAACTTTGAAATAACAAGTACCATCTCTCCCTTCAAAAGCACACTTTGGAAGTACAAGGACCTTCTCTCTCTTCAAAAGTGTGCTTCATGAAAGCAAGGCATACTTTGGAAGAACAAGGAATATTTGAGCGAAATTTGGGTAAACAAGGCACACTTTGGAAGAACAAGGACACTTTAAGTGCACTTCGCGAAAACAATCCCTCACTGCCCCTTCAAAAGCACATAGTGCACTCTCAAGCAATAGTGAGGCATCCATATCCACTGTCTCTATGCCCTATGCTCTCACTGAACCTCTCTGGTACATGGTGCACTACCAAACAACAGTGGCCCCTCCTTATCCCTTGTAACCATGCCTTGCGCCGAAGTAGTCTATTTCTATTTCCGTGAACACATGGCACACTTTTAGTAAATAGTGAGGTCATCCCTTGCTCATTTTCTAGCTCAACTACTCTTTCACTATCTCCTAATCCTTTGATCCTAGTGCATGGCACAATTTTAGTAAACAAGGCCATCACACTAATAGGAAAATGTTAGGGGAAAAATATTGCAAATGGTCTATTTTTGGACATTTTCTAAAAAAACTGTTCTCCAATTTGGTTAAAAATTCGCCTAATTTTTACATTTATATGATTAAATGGATGATATTTGCCAATAATTTACTAATTTTAATAGTAAAATAAATTATTTTTATTGAATATTTTCCTACATTCTATACATATGAATTTTCAAACCAGAATAGTCGCCCACCATACTATATATAGCAAAATATTTAAATCCTTAAAAAATACCTTGACCACATTGTCCCTTGAACTAGCCCAATATGTTTGACCTTGAAGAATCCCTCCTCATAGTTCGTGACACATTCTTAGTGAACAATGGTGCCTTCTTCTACCATTGTTAAGTTCAACTACGCTCTTCTCATCAATCCCTTCCTTCTCTAGTCTTTTCACCGGCCTTAACAAGCAACTCTTTCCATGAGAAAGGTAGAGATAAGATATATGATTTCAAGAATTATTTTCCATTTTCATGAGTGGTATTCATTGGCAATTGTACCTTCTCAGCATGAAAAGGTGATTCTCAAGGAATATTTCAAGGATAAGAAGTAAAGAAGCACTTTCAAAGAAGAAGCACAAAGAAGAACAACCATGAAGACATGAAGTACATCTTGAACCATGACAGGATGAAGATATTTCATGTTATCTCAGAAGGTCCCAACATAGATCTAAGACCCTTTGGAGGATAAGGAAGAAAGACAGATCAAATCTTTCATGAAGATTGAAGATAGAGCAACAAAGAGAACACCTTGGCATTACCACCTCAACATGAACCCCATGTCATCATTGTCAAGTTGTAACTTGAACAAGTGTCATATCTATCTCAAATGTGTCCATGTGTCATGCCATGTCATCATGTGGAATGTAATGATGTATTTTGAAGAAAAGGACAAAACATAATGTGTGGAATTTCAAGAGTCATGAGCGTATTTCAAGAGTCAAGGGGAGATGAAAGGTCATTCCTCTTACTATAAATACAACCTCATAACTAAGCGAAAGGAATCTGGAGGCTTAGGCTTTGGAGATATAGCATTGGCTTCTCTAACTTTGCATAGGAGAGAAAATTATTCTTTGTAGAAGTAAGAAGTCACTTAATGTTCCACTATTGAATCTAGTGCCTCACTATTTCAACTGTGTACTTGAATATTTCACCTAATATTGAAGCTCATTGAACTAACATACTTCCATGCATGTATCGCATATTTTTTGAGACTATTCTTTGGATGTTTTTGGTATGTGTTATATTGATATGTACTACGGAAATTTAACTACTTCATTAGCTTTGGTACTTATCTTGTTGAATATATGTTGTATTTTCTTTAATTATCTTTGTGTCTATGTGAGCTATTTCGCTAGATGACTAATGAATCTTTTCATGATCTCGCATGTCTCTCTTAGGTTAGTACCACTACTTCCTTTTAGACATTCACTCTTGTCTCCCACTTGTGAAGGCTTTCTTTTACACATTACAATTGTTGTATCACAATGTCAACTTCCTTGCTTATTTTGAAGGCTATGTGTTAATCTCTTATGTTATCCATGGAAACTAAGACAAACCTTTGTGTTATGGTGGTCAGGATGATACTTCGGATGTGGCTCCTACTCCAAATGGCATGAGGTCTGATTTGGAATTCACATTGGGGAGACACCTTGTACGTTGGGGATATCCACCACCATCAACATAAGGGTTTTAGTAACTTTGGTTTACATATAAATGTTTGGAGAGAGTTTCCATATATTTGCAAGAGTAAGAGGAAGAATAAAATATTTTATACTACTTTAATGTGTTGTAGGAATGAAAAATATGTATTGAATTCTTGAATAAGATAACAACACAATTTACCACGAGGATTTTTCCTTATTGCATCTCCTAGAACTGCAAGAGATGAAAAGAATCCTAGACCAAATTAATTATTTTGGACATAAAAAATATTGACATGGAGCCATGATACTTGTAGGAACAAATAGTGTTGGTTAATGTCAAATGTGGAAATAACATCAAAGTAAATTTAAAAACCCCACAACAAAAGAGAAATTAAGGTAAGGATATGGGTAGAAATTTACCAAGCAGAAAAACCAAAGCCATGTTAAGGCTTGAATTTGACTATATTAAGACATGGATGATCATCCAAGAAAGACTAAGTGATTTTTGTTTTCTTGTTGGAAGGGTAAAATTCTCCATAATTATAGTAGGGTTACACTGAACATGTGTAGCAACACAGTTAATGAACGATGGGAGGGCTTGGCAGGGTAATTACCTTAACCCTCACATAAGCTACTTACATTATCGATCATCTTAGGCCAGATCTGCACGGTCGAAATATTACTTTTGGATACGGTTTTTGTAGACATTGTGAACCCCAAGCCACACAACGCATATTCACATGAAGTTATCCTATGTGGAAACCATTTTCGATTGTGATCGGATGAGCATATGTGTGTGTAGAACTTGTGATATGAACCATGACATAATAATTGTGATGAGTATGTGAAACACTAAGAGAACCCAATAATATTATTATAAACATATAAGTGTTGCGTAGTGACACATGAAATAATTTAATAGACTTAAAACGAGGTGCTAACATTGTTAAAGTTAGTCGCAAACAAAATTGCATGAAGAACAAATGATAGGATATATGGGTAAATAATTAATTAAACCTCAAACGATATAAGTGTTTATATGTATAGACTTATATATATGCATATGGGAGGAGCTATATAAATATAAAGAACATTTTTTGATGTCATAACTAAAGAACCAGGCGTCTTAAGTCTTGATTTACCGAGACTTATTTTTCGACCCCAAAAATTAAGTAGAGAATTTCCATAGTGGGTATGTACGAAATAAATATTTGAAAGGAACATTATGGGAACTGAATAACGTTTATAAATGTTAATGATATCTTGAAAAGTGTAGGATTTGGAAACTCACAAGGTATCTAAATGCAATGATAATTATGTATTGTGAAAGCCATTTAACTTTAAAAAAATATTTCGCTACGATGAATTTGTATGATATTTATACATTTTTGTTCCACATAAAGATGGGAGAGATGTCATAGTTTTATTGAGACATTGGATATATTATAATGTAATGTAACATTGTGATAATGTTTGTCACATTCCAACGTTGGATAGACTTTTGTACGATTCGCACGTCACATTATTATTATTATTATTATTCGTCAACTTTATCAATATTAATATTTTTATTATTAATCATTTTTTAATTTAAATTTGATTTCGACTAGCCATGGATGACCCTAGTTGACTAGAGTTGACAATGTTTGACTTTGGTCAATCATAGATGATTATAATTGAATATTGTTGAGTTATGGGAACTGAATAACGTTTATAAATGTTAATGATATCTTGAAAAGTGTAGTATTTGGAAACTCACAAGGTATCTAAATGCAATGATAATTATGTATTGTGAAAGTCATTTAACTTTAAAAAAATATTTCGCTATGATGAATTTGTACGATATTTATACATTTTTGTTCCACATAAAGATGGGAGAGATGTTATAGTTTCATTGCGACATTGGATATATTATAATGTAATGTAACATTGTGACAATGTTTGTCACATTCCAACGTTGGATAGACTTTTGTACGATTCGCACGTCACATTATTATTATTATTATTATTATTCGTCAACTTTATCAATATTAATATTTTTATTATTAATCATTTTTAAATTTAAATTTGATTTCGACTAACCATGGATGACCCTAGTTGACTACAGTTGACAATGTTTGACTTTGGTCAAACATGGATGATTATAATTGAATATTGTTGAGTTACGTTGACTGAGGGAAACTATGAGTGAATAAGGTTGACTATTGTTAAATATGGTAAACATAGGGTTGACCAAGTGTGATCATGACTATCTATTTAAATAATTACTATAAATGTTGAATTTGGTTAACTATGTTGATTAATGTGGTTGTCTATGTTTGACTATTAATATTAATGAAAATAGTGATAGGAAATTATGTTTGATTAAAATTGAAGAGTGTTGACTGTCAAACATACACAAACATAGTTGAACATAGTCGACCAATATCTTTAACTAATTTGTAATGTCGTAATGTGACATTGGATAAATTGCAATGTAATGTAACATTGTGGCAATCATTGTCACATTGCAATAATGTTGCATAGCTGGACATTGGATAGATTTTTGTAACATTCCGATATCACAACATGTTTGATTATTAATATTAATCAATAATATTAATAGGTGATTATGTTCAACCAATGTGGAAGAATGTTGACTATCAAACATAGTCAAATATAGTTGAACATAGTCAACAACATTAGTAAATGTGGTTGATTAATTTTGTAATGTCACTTTGCGACATTCAGTAAATTGCAATGTAATGTAACATTGTGACAATGTTTGTCATATTGCGATGTTTGATAGATTCCATTTCGATGTCACAATATTATTATTATTATCAATCAACTTTATTAATATTAATATAGTTATTATTAACCATTTTTAAATCTTTATTTTGACCAACCAAGGATGACCTTAGTTGGCTAAGGTTGACCAAGTTTGATTATGGTCAACTATTTAAACAACGCCTATAAAGATTAACTTTTCTTGAATATGTTGAGTAATTTGGTCGACTATGTTTGACTATTAATATTAATCAATAATAATAATAGGCAATTATAATTGACCGAAGTTGAAGAGTATTAACTCTCAAACATAATCAAATATAGTCGAACATAGTCAATCATATTAGTAAACCATTGTGTTTTAAACCATATTATTATTAAAATTATTAATTACTTTTAAAAATTGACTATGATTAACCATGGTTTGACTATGTCATCATCTTGACTCTAGGTATGTCAAGCATGATGTCTATGGTTAACTATAGGCATGTTTAACATAATGCCTATCTGTAATCATGGTTGAACATGATATTAATTTTTAGACTAATTTATAAAACATTTTTACTTTATTAATGTTAGTAAATGCGAGTTGTAAATGATGTTAATATCTAAAGAATTTTTTGGAAGAAATCACATTGAAGATTTTGGTCGACCGTTTCGAACCAACAAGTGTGCTTCATCTTCAGGACACGATGAAGAAATAGATCTAAGAAGAGGGTTAAATAAGGAGACAGGTCAACCTAACAGCTAGAATATAACAATTGTATTTGACTGGGGAAGGGAAAGAGCGGGAATGTTAATTTTTTTTTTTAATAAAAATATATATGTTTTTTAATTAATTTATTAATTGTTTATTTTAATAAAAGAAATATATATATATATATATATATATATATATATATATATATATATATATATATTCTTATTAACTTACTAACGGCTATATTTGATGATAATTGACTCATTTATATTATAACCGAATGTAATAATCAAAGATTAAAAATAATAAGTAATGTTTTTTTTATTATGTTATATTCAATTGAATTATAATATATTAATAAATAATATTTATATTATATATATATTTAAATATATAAATATTATATATATATATATATATATATATATATATATGTAATATGGTTATTTATATTGAAATATGTAATATTTAATAGTAGGTTAAGTCATTGAAATTGAGAGGACTTCCAATAATATTAATAGAAACGACAGCTGGAAAATTAGTAGCTATTGGATTCCCGCCCTCTCTTTTTAGTTTTCTCTGTCTTTATCTAGGTCCCCCTTTTTTTTGGATTATTATTATTATGAACGATATTTTATGAGCATTATTATTATTTATACTATAATTATAATATAATATAGATTTTAATTTCTTCTTATTATTTTTTAATCTTTAATATAATATAGATATATAATACATTTAATCTTTATTGATAGTTTAATCTTTGATTATACTTTTATATATATAAATAAAATAAAATGAATCAGATAGTTCTAAAACCCTAATCTTTAGTTTCTTTGTATATTTAGATTGTTATAAATAGTTAATTTTGATTCTTTATATTAACCTATTATTAAATATTACATATTTCAATATAAATAACTATAATACATATTCTGATATTAGTTACTATATAATATTTATATATTTAAATATATATAATATAAATATTATTTATTAATATATTATAATTTAATTGAATATAACATAATAAAAAATAAAAAAGATTAGTTATTATTTTTAATCTTTGATTATTACATTCGATTATAATATAAATGAGTCAATTATCATCAAATATAACAGTCAGTAAGTTAATATATATATATATATATATATATATATATATATATCTTAAAATAAACAATTAATAAAAATAAAAATATAATTTTATTAAAAAAAAATAGCATTCCCCTTCTTTCTTTGCTCCAGTCAAATATAGTTGTTATCTTCTAGCTATTAGGTTGACATGTCTCCTTATTTAACCCTCTTCCTAGATCTGTTTCTTCATCATGTCCTAGAGATGAACCACACTTGTTGGTTCGAAACGCGTCGACCAAAATACTCAATGTGATTTCTTCTGAAAATTTATTTATACATTATGATATGGATCATAGAAGCTTGAATTCGGATATTAATATCATTAAACATTTTTAAGCCTTGACTATGTTTGAGTAAAGTTGACCATGTTTGACCACAATTGACTATGGTTTCCTACAATTCAAAATCGTCAACCAAGGTTGACTAAGGATGCCTATGAGCAAACAAGATTAACTTTCTTTGAATATGGTAAACATATGTTTAATTAAGGTTGACAATGGTTGACTATTTAAACATTGACTATGAAGTTTGACTACAAATGTTAAATATGTTTGACTATGTCATCATGTTGACTCTAGATATGTGTCTATGGTTAATTATAGATATGTTAAACATAATCCCTATCATTAATCATGGTTGAACATGATGTTCATATTGACTTTGTTTGACCAAGTCAATCATGATTATGAAGTATTAATGTTATATTAATATATGACTAATGTGTTACTTTATAGATTAATGTATTAATGTATAATTATTATTATATTATTATAAATTTATTAAGGTATTAATAATATTATTAAGTTATTAATATTATTAATAAAATTATGAAACTTTATTATTATTATTAATATAAATATATATATTAATATGAAATTTATTAATATCAACATTAATCTTAAAAATTAAAATTAAAATTATTGTACATATTAATATTAATGTCAATATGGTTCATGAGGCACAATACTTGCTAAGGTTTTGCAAATGGGGTAGCAAGCTAAGTGGGCTTAATTGTGGGGAAAACTCCATAGTTAAGTGCGCTTGAGCTAGAGGCAATTTGGGATGGGTGACCTCCGAGGAAGTCCTGGTTACCGGGTGTAAGCCCCGGAAGTGATGATTGACACTATGTGATTCATTTCACTAGTTTCAATCCCACTTCTTCACCCCCGTGAGCATCACTCAATGCAATGAGTGCTAAGTGAACTATTCAAAAATCATGAGAAATTAGTCAATTATGACTATCTCTCATGGAAATGGTCATATGTGAATGACTTACTTAACATAGTATTAATACTAATATTAATACTATAACAATAATATTAATGCCAAGACTATTAGACTCTGAGATGACTATGCTATTATACTATTAAACATACAGCCTTGCCTAAAAAAATGGAATGTTTAGAATGAAATATTGGCACCTCGGTCAGAAAGCTTTCCTTAAAGCCAGCAAGAATTCATTGATCAAGAAAAACCCTAAAGATCGAGTCTCAGGGGTTCATCTCTGTTTCATCCAAGGGACCACTGATAAGATTGCAAGGATTCTCAGGAAGCATAATGTTTCCTCTACCTTTAGACCCCTTAACACAATCTGTAGCTCCCTCCAGTCAGTAAAAGACCCGGTCGACCCCAAGGAAATGAAAGGTGTCTAGGTTATTCCCTATTCTTGTGGGACCCCCTACATTGGTGAGACGGGTCATTCTATTAATCAAAGGATTAATGAGCACTCAGTTGACTTAAAACATGGGAGGACCCCGTTGTCCGCCTTAATAGAGCATGCTGAAAAGACGAAGCATCATGTATTCATTGAGGAGGCTCGTGTTATTGCTAGGGTTGCTCAGTTTCATCACTGAAAATTTAGGGAAGCCATTGAGATTGAAAAAAGGCCAAACAATCTCAATAGAGATGACAGCTGGAAAATTAGCAGTTGTTGGATCCCTGCCGTCTCTTCTTACCAGTTCCCCCTTCCCCTGCTCCTTTTTTTGTTCTTCCCCCTCGTTTTCTAGATTGTCGGTTTTTCCTTTGTATCAACCCTTCTTTTTTTGCTTGTTCTCCTTCCCTTCCTCTCGATTAATATTGAAAGATTTATTGTTTGCTTAAGAAATAAAAATCCTTTTATAAAAACTTTCTTTTCCTAATGAGTGATGAAAGATTTTTATGATGAACTAACCTTCTTTAAAACAAGCATTCTTTATCCATATTGGTTTAGTTAAATTTTTTTTTTTTTTGAACTACCTTAATAAGTTATCCTTTAAGAATTTTTCTTATTATATTAGATAAGGCTTAAGTTAATTTATTTTAATAGCTTTATGAATAAGATCGATTAATAGGATTAACAACAGTTGTAGTTATGGTAATAAATTTAACAATACCAAATTACAATTAGATTTTTAATTTTTATTAACCCCTTTGATTAAGTGTTAATTAAAAACTAATTTACAATTAATTAACTAAATATTTAATTATATAATTTTAATAAAATATGAAATATTTAATTATATAACTCTTATGTGTATTTAATGTAAACCCTTTTGATTCATGTTGATTAAATATGTTACCTTATTTATATATGTTTTAATCTAACTTTCCATTAACTATTTAATTATATGTAAATTTAAACCCCTTTTAATTTAATAATAGTAAAACTAACTTACTATTAATTTACTAATTATTTAATCTATTACCTAGTTTTTATTTGATACTAAACTAACTTTTAATTAACTGACTAAATATTTATTTATATTACTTAAATAAATGTCATTTAAAGTAAACAATTAATTCCTATTAATTAATTTTTATTTAAATAGAGTTATGTTCTCCTGTCCCTATCCCTTAGTCTAGTCTACTAGCCATTTCCTAGTCAAATATAGCTGTTAGCCAGTCTAGCCTACCAGTTCAATATAGCCATTACCTGGTCAAATATAGCAGTTGGATGTTCTGCTCTAACTATTTAACATGCAGCCTCGATCTAATTCAACTTTTTTTGACAATGAACCACCCTCGTTTGTTCGAAACGCGTCTACAAATGCATTCGAATGTGATTTACGCTGAAAATTATTCTCAAAAAAACCTCTCTTATCCAATTGTTGAATCCTTATTTTAGTATATTTTAGACATTAGTACAAAGTAAAAACATAAAAGAAAGTGAGGGTCAAGGTTAGGGTCTCATGCTTATAGAATAAGCATTCAATATCATAAGATCACCATTGAATGCAAGAGGCGTTTCATTGTATTTTGATGTTTTGCATATTAGAGGGTCATTGAGTTTCTTCTAAAACCCATGCGCTACTACAAAATTAAACCCCCTCTGTGCTAATCTCTCTCTATCCAACCTCATCTATTCTACTATACCATGGAACAAAATGCACCCGAATAGAATGAAACAATTTTGTTTTCTTGTTGGCCCAATTTTAACTTATCCTAATAACCAACTAGAGGTTAAATTCGACCCCCCCTTGACTTCAACCCTAAATATGAGTTGTTTTTTCAACCCTTTTAGAGTCTTCTTCGTAGTTCCTACATGGCTAGTTCATTTTCCATGAGTAATTATGTTTTATGTGGCATCCTCTCAAATTATAGTTTTCAATCACAATAGGTCAACTTGTAGGAGACATAGATTTCACAGACAAGTTTTGATTTGGGAAATTTGTATGTTTTGGGAAGGTATTGATCTGTATATTGTGGAATCTAGGCACATAGTAACTTTATAACCACAAAAGTTCGTCGTTCAAGGCCTCAAAATGGCTCTTGAAGCTTTTCTTCCAAGATTTTCCAAACTAGGATGACTCATAAAAATGACCTACAAGTTGATTCCTCAAAATTTTCCTCTCCAAAAGAATTGAGGTGGATATAAATAATATAATCATCCAATCGATATCAAGATCATTATTTCTATTAACCCTAATAGCAACCATAATTTGATCATTGTTAAATTGGATGATTGTAAATATCTAAAAAATATATTTAATACACAAAAGTTGAAAGTGCAAATGTTCAATTTTCTTAAGACCTAAAAGTTACTATGGATAAGTATTTGTTGCATTCAATTTTCATGCTATAGATATAGATGTTGTCAATATTATTCTTGTATTGTTTGATGCAATCAATTGGTATTATTAATATTAGTGTGCAAAATATGTTTATAAGATACGGTAGAAGAAAAAAAAATCAAATTATGAAATACGTTTTTACTAAATAAGAAGGGCCTAAGGCTTCACATGAGTAATTCTTTGTAGGGAAGCTAATTTTAGTAAGTACAAACACTTTAAATACAAACGCTAAGGTTGAATTAGAGGAAGACCCTACATAAGCACGTGATGCAAATCTGCAAAAATAGGACAAATACGAAGAAAAATATATTGAGTTATATTATTCAAACGAACCACATGTTCCAAATACAAATCACAAAAACTAATAGAAAAGGTTGTTACATATGACCATCTTCAACAAGTTGAGAAAAAAAAATAATCAAGGAAATGTTGTGAGAATTAGAAAACTTACTTTCGACCCATATGGAACCAAAAACATGGAACCGAAGGACAAATTATAATCAAGATTCAGGTGGCAAGAATGTGGTTGGACTGCGTGTTGACATTTCACTAGGATGGATGGATGCTCATTCTTGATACCAATTGACTACATTACTTAGTGGATCACACTATATTGATTTTTCCCATATTTCAAGGATTAAATATGTCAAGGAAAATGAAATGTAAAATACTTAGGGAGTATAATATTGAGTACTTATTGAGGGACCCAAAGGCATAATTACTATAATATTGTCATAATCGTGGAATATGCCCTCTATGTAGTTAGAGGAAATAACATAATAATAAGAGACAATGAGAATAAATCCAAAATCATACTTATGATAAACTAAATATACATCCAAAGGAAAATAGCTTGAGTGGTAGCCAGTGGGTTTAATTATGTCTCCACCCAGGTTCTATTCCTAGAACATGTTATGGTATGTGGCAAAAATTTGAACACGTTGAAAATTGTGACGAGTAATTCCTATATGTTCAAAGCATTAAGAAAAAATGAATATCTTAATATTGAGATGAATAATGGCAATTGTGGTGATTTAATCTTGGGCTTTGCCTGGAACAATCCTCGAAAGTTACTGATTCACGAGTTACCATATATATATGTATGGATGTATGTATGTATGTATATGTGTGTGTGAGTGTGTGTGGGGGAGAGAGAGAGAGAGATATTTAATGTTGGGTGGTATATATTGTAGCAAGAATGAATTATCTAATGATTACTTATATAAGAAGTATGTGACGGTGTTACCTTACCTTAATGGTTTTCTCCACATCTTGTGACTATTCTTTTATGGATGCATTTTATTTTTTTTAATTCAAAGATTTATCTTTTATCTATCAACATTTACTATGTTATAGTTAGACTTATACCCCATTTAGTAGTAGAAGCTTCTTCCTCTATACACATTTATAATGGTTAGAATACCTAGGACCCCTCCCATATATACAAAATCTGTACAACTACCATATTACCATTAAAGGTCATATACTCTTTTTTAAAGAAATTAGGTAACGATTAAAAAAAAAAAACTTTATATTATAATCATTTTTTTTCTCTAAGTCATAATCTAATCGGATATTAAATCAAAACATTATAAGAAATAATAATAATTTTTTTATTAATTTTCATATCAAATTATCTATTTTTTGCTTTTATAATATTGAAAAATATTTAAGCAAAATCACAAAATTCTTATGAAATAAACATTAAGCACGTGAAAATCAATACATATGTAACTAAACAATAATATAGATTATTTCTGATTTTCAAAATAAACTTGGGAAATTCCAAAAATATTTGTTTTCATGTTAATGTTAATGCTAATGCTTATTTAGCATACTTCGTCATAGTAGGCATGATAGATAGTACCGTGCAAAGGCTAGTTTAAAAGGAAGATGATTTTTAAAGAAGAGACAGTCATATTATAAACCATTCTCAAATTTTCCATTGTTAATTTGGAAATTATCAATTTTATATAAAAAACAAATCTAATTTTTATATATAGTGTATTTTTATTAGATTATTTCGATATTTTATTATTTTTTTTTCAATTTTTTTTATTAATTATCCATACAAACATTTATACACAATACCATAAAGAAATTCTTACACGACCACAAGAAGAACAATAACCTCGAAGATTAATAAAAATAAAGATAAAATAACTAGTAGACAAAATCAAATAACTGCGAGGATGGATATGTTTAGCTAGTAGTAGTTGAGTACTCAACATATTCTTATCAACTTCGACAATATGCCTTGAGAAAGACTAATTTTGAAAATTGGAGAGTATTGACTTCTTTAAGTACCATAGCGGATTGACTTCTTTAAGTATCATAGCGGTCTTTATAAGCTTATTAATGATAGTTGCAGAGTGTAATCAACCACCTAAGAAGACCCAATATTCTAAAACAGATCTGACGATTCTAGGCGTTGGTGCTTTTTTTGGATCAAAATAAGACGATCCTGTTTCGTTAGATTACTGACAGTCAATGAAAAGTCCTTACGTTGCTGTTAAATATTTTATCGAACATCTTGAGGAACTTGTTTTGTGAAATTTTAGATATTATTAAACAACGCGAAACCATATGTTCAGGAGAATGAAAACGAAAGTTTCCGCGCACTGAGATACAATTTTCAGTGACAAACGGCTTCAAACATAAGACAGATCAATGGAAGTATCTTGGGACTGATGATGTTTTTAACTTGCAAAAAGAGGCAAAGTTTTTTCTCAATTACAATCGTTTCTAATTGGCGTTGACACGTCGAATGGTCTACTTCCAAACGTCATGGACCTCGATTCCATTAATTCCAAATTCTTCTGGCTGTGGCAATGCAAAATCATTTTGAATGACTGGATGTTCATTCAACTGCCAAATATCATCCTCCCACAGAGACCCATAGAAAACTTCGGTGGTCTCAACATAGCTATGCACGACATCCAAATACATAATATCGGGAATTGAATCTCCATCGGCATAGTTCATGATGATTCCAAGTTCTTCCGGAGTAAACTGGTCTATGAAAAAATCAAACTCTGCGCGACCATCGTCGTAACATGTGAAGTCTCCTATATCAGAAGTCACCAAGGTCACTTGACAGCTCCCGGCTGCAGTTAATTCGCCTTGCTTTCTTGAACCCATCTGATCAGCACTGCCCTCCTCCTCAACGCTGGAGTCGATATTATGATCTGATTGGGTCTTCAACCCAATATCATTTTCCAGAAAATTTATATCCCCAATGATACCAACGTTCCTCTCTTCTGGACTACGAATATTGGCATCCAGACTGTCGATCTTGTCGGGCAACGGCATGAGATCACTGCCATTCGCTAAGGTTAATCCGCCATTGATTCGCTTCGCGCCTGTGAAAGCTAAACACCCATTCCAATACTCATCTCTCCCTCGCTTGGAGGCTGCCATATTTTTCAAAGAAATACTGTGATTAAAAAACAACAGATACAACAACACAGAGTCTTGTTTATATCAACTCAATTCCTTAGGGATTTGGTAGCTGTTGAAAGAGCCAATTTGTGAGCCCAAAAATGGTCCACGATATATAGCTCGCTGGCAGCGGAAGAATCACAAGATATCCCGCCAAGAAGCGGAGGTGGAAGCTTCCCCAACAAATCCAACCTAATCCAACGCTCTGTGTTTAAAAGCATTTTCCTTTTTTGCGGCTCCGTAGAAGCCGCGTAAAGCCAATACAGTGCCCAAAGTACTGAATGTGAGGTAAAACGGCATTCGTAGGAGCCGCGTCGAACAAACGCGTGGCCAACAGCACGACGACTACCAAAGTTTCGGGATAAAACAAAAAAGCAATTCGCACTTTCATTGAAACTGACCACTCTTTTCAGTCATGCGCAGATCTAAACCTCCTCGATACGATGCAAGACGCGGTGCGTTTCCCTTTGGCATGAACCTGCACAAAGATGGCGACAACTTTGGCATCCTTTTTATGTACTTCGTGGAAACTGCAATCCAACGCGCTGTCCAAATGACGGTGGGCAAGGGAGTTCAGAAAAGTAAAAGTACAATCTCAATGCTGTCATATACTTTTGTCGTGATTTCTGACTTTTTCTGTAATTACCGATATCCATACTCGTTTTATGTTGATAGGTATTTTTCATTTGAATGTAATGTTTGTTGTTTAATATTTTTTTAATCCAAATTTTATGATAAATGATGTTTATAAAAAAATTGTTTTAAATTTCAAACACTAAACCACTTCTATTTTTTAAATTTATGTTTATTTTTCATATTTATTGAGTAAAATAATAAAATTATTATACAAAATATCAAATAAAAAAATTATAACTATATAAATAAATAAATTTATAAAAAATAATAATTAAACGAATAATTAAAGAAAAATATTTCAACCATATTTATATGGCATAACAATATAAAATTTCTAGTATTATTTTTCTAGTTAACCTTTAACTATAATTTGATTTAATTTCTCAGGCTTCGTTTTTAAGAAATTAATCATCCCGATATTAAATAATATAAACTTGATTTTAATAAATTAATAATTATTAGATTATATTGGGATAAAAATTTTAAATTCATAGGAGCTGGTTTTCTATTGACAAATAAGATGATATAAATTATTAATATATAACTACTTTACATTAATTCCATAATATTAAAATTCAATATTTTAATTATTCCTTAACAATTATTTTCAACTAAACATAGAATATTTTAATGAAATAACTCACCATTAATTCCATGACAATTAATTTCTTTACCTATTAACTAATTCACCAACAGCTAGTTTTTAACGACTAACTCTAGCCATTGTTACATCCTTACCAATTCATTCTGATCGATTGATTTCTCACCTAGTTCTGAAAATAAACCACATTAATTGGTAACAATATGATTAATCCGAAAAACTTTCATCTACATTATAAATCACAAAAATCTTAGATCTAAAACATTTATTTATATAATAATTATACCAATTTAATATTATTTTAATATTAAAATATACCCATTAATTTCCTTTTTATAATTACTCATATCCTTATTTCTTAGCATATACCATCTAATTTATTTGACCATGAATTCATTTATACACATTTAACTTTACTGCAAATTCCAAAATATTTTGAGAATAGATAATGAAATTAAAAATGGCACTCCAATGCTCATATGTACGGCGGAAATAAAAATATTACTTTATGTATTTATATTTATCTTCACCCGAGCCATACAAACAATATTAGCAATTTGTATGTACCCTGTAAATCGAAAGAATACTTTATGTATTTATATTTATCTTCACCTGAGCCATACAAACACTATTAACAATTTATATATACCCGTGTAAATAAAAAGAATACTGTATGTATTTATATTTATCTTCACCCGAGTGATACAAACAATATTAACAATTTATAGATTGAAAAATATGTTATAAACCTTGAGGTTAACTGGTTTTCAACTTTCGTTTCATTTTTTTTTGCTAAAGCAAGAGTCATGCCTTCTATATCATTAAATCAAGCATATTTTACAATATATACACACTTCCACCATACTCTACGGAGTAAGGCAAAAAAGGAATTTGCCCGAATGAAACAAAACCCTCAAACCTAAAAAAAAAACCCTTGAAAACCTTTCGAGTACAGACAAAATGAAGCAATAGGAATAGCAGGGCAAATGAACCCTCCCCACATATAACCGCGCCAGTGTACATCTAACCTGTCTCTTTAATTGCTGCCATCCATTCTTCTTTTTTAATCTGACGACGGAGATACATATCGCTCCAGGAAGAAGCAAGATGGTTAACCCCCCGACCCCACCAAACCGCACGATCAATCCTGATTGTAGATCGGCCTTGCTAAATCGAACGGCTAAGCTGAGTATTGCACGCCTGAAGTTGTCAAACTTTAGTGTGCGATGAGGGTGGTTTTCAGACCTGGCCCTCCTCCACGTGTCATGAGTTGTATGGCATCATTGCTAAATCTCCAAAACTAATTTTGGCTTGAAAGCGGTTCAATCAACCCAAAACCACTCAGGAGGCGATTTTATCTCCCAACTCTTGAAAATTGGGAAATGTTACCGCCAAAACATTTTCCGCCGGTTATTTCTCTCAACGTTTCTGAGGACTGAGAAAACATTTCACCAGAATCCAGGGATTTTTGGGGTTGTGATTACCAAAGCTGTTGTGGCCGACTATGGCCAGCCTCACACCATAAACTTGTCTAACCAAAATTGTGCATCCTTCAGATATCTGCTCATTGTGGTTTGGCTTCCTTTGTTTTGTTCTAATACACTTCTTTATCCTCTTCTGTCTGGTTATGGAAAAGTTCTTTTAGGTTGCTCTGAGACATTGCGAGCCATTCCATCGAAATTTTGCTATCCTTACAGCTGACACCTTGGTTGGCTAGAATGTCCGCCAATTTGTTGGCCTTTCTATGCACATGGTTGAATCTGAGTGTGCGTAGACCTTGAAGATGTCCCTATATTTTATGGAGCACATGTAACAACCTCCAGTGTTTTGTGAGATTTTCCAGCTTTGTTCCATGTCTAATTCTCTTGGCCATGTTGATGACTAACTCTGAATCAGCTTTTATTATCACATTTTGACAGTTGTCTTGTTTTAGAAATTCTAAGCATTCCTCCAAAGCCATTAATTCCACCATGTTGTTGGTGGCTTTCCCTAAATGAAAATGGAAGAGGGAGATAATGCTTCCGGTTTCATCCCAAAGAACTCCTCTAAAGCCTACCACTCCCAGGTTACCTTTTGAAGCTCCATCTATGTTATATTTCAAAAATCCTTCCGGACGAGGATTCTAGAACTCTTTGACCGTTTCCCTCATGAATACTTTCTTGTTCAGACCTTGTGGAATGAGCCCCTGCATTCCTAACTACTTGAGAACTCTCAATTCAGCATCTGAGGGAGGATTTTTGGGGAGATCCCTTACTGTGGTGCCTACTGTCTCCTTAAGTTGTTTCAATATCTGCTCCAATACGTGAAGAGAGGAATTCTTCTCTTCTTTGAAGATTCTTTTGTTTCTTTCTTTCCACACATTCCATATAATGAAACTTGGCAAAAGAGCCCAAGCAGAGTTAAGAACTTCATTATCCGAAAAATTATTCCTCCAATTGCTTAGGGTATTAGTGATACTTTCTTTGTCCCTATCGGATTGATTGATGATGGTGGCAAAAATATCCCATAACCTGGAGGTGAAGATGCAGCTATTGAGAAGATGTTCCATAGTCTCCTCTTGGGCTTCACAGATCTGGCATATGGAGGGTCCCAGCACACCCCTATTTCTAATATTATCCCAGGTGAAGATTTTCCTGTGGTGAACCAGTCACATAAAGAGTTTGATCTTCACCCAACCTTTGTGCCTCCATAGCTTCTGCCAGATCCTATCCGAAGCCTGGGACTCTAGCCCAAGGAGAAGCCTGAGACTCCTTGATATTAAAGTTGCCCTCTTTGTTGTTGCCCCATCTTAGTTGATCCTACCCTTCAGTTACTAAAATCATCCTCTAACCCAACATCCTCTTAAGGGTCTTTGCTCTACTGTTGAGGGTTCTCTCCTCTCTGCCATCTATTTTTCTCCAGGTTCTCCATTTTCATGTATTGTGAGAATTCTCCCAAAATTCCTTTGCCTTTACTAATCCTTGATTGTCTGTCTCATGCTTGAGGCACAAAAATTCCTCTTTCAATAGTGTTGGTTCTTGTTGCCATTTGTCCTCCCAGAATAGTGTAAGATCTCCTCATCTGACTTCCCAGAAACTGTTTTTTTGAACCACCCTTCTGTTCCTTGTTCCATATGGGAAAGCCCTTCATATTTCCAGACATTCGTATGATATCAGAAGAATGCTAGGAGATGGCATATTTTTCATTACAGATGCTTGCCCATTAATCCTTTGGATCCTTAACCCACTGCCACCAAAGTTTGGCCCCTAGAGCGCTACTGAGAATCTCTAGGTCATCCAATCCTAGGCTTCCTTGGTCCTTGGGTTTACAGATCTTCTCCCATGAGACTAAAGCCCATTTTCCCCTTGTTTCCTCCTCGCCCCAAAGAAAATCTCTTTGGATATTTCTAAATTGTTGTAAGACTCCTTTTGGAGCTAGGAGAGCTAATAGCATAAAGACTGGGATAGCTTGGAGCATCGCCTTTGTAAGAACTAGTCTACCAGCCAGATTTAAGGAACTGAAGGTCCGTTTCCTGACCTTATCTTGCATCTTGATGATTAACGGTTCACAAATGCTCTTGTGCGAAGGTTTAGCCGTTAGAGGAACTCCCAAGTACTTAGAGTGGAGGGATTCTCTTTGAAAGCCAAGAATTCTGGAGACATTTCTCTGAATGGCTATATGGGTGTTAAAGAAAAATATTTTTGATTTGGAAAGATTGACTTCCATACCTATTGCCATAACAAAGTCATTTAAACTTTGTTTGTATGCTAGCACCTCCTTGACTGTGGGAATTCCCTATAACATGGTATCATCTACAAATTGTTGATGAGTCCGAACTTGACCATTCTCTGATAGTTGGAGTCCTTGAATTTTGCCCGATACTCTAGCATGCTTAATGGACCGACCCAGTCCTTCCATCATGAGCATGAAGAGGAAAGGAGAGAGTGGATCTCCCTATCTGAGGCCTCTAGAAGAAAGAAAAATTTTAGAGGGAGAGCCATTAACTAGAATTTAAAAGCTGGAGGAAGTCACCAAGGCCATTACCCATCTAACCCAATTATGATCAAATCCAAACGCAGTAAGCACATTCTTGATATAAGTCCAGTTCACTTTATCATATGCTTTGGCAATGTCCAATTGCATGATCATGCCCGCTTTTCTTTCACTAGTTAACGAGTGAACCACCTCATGAGCTTGAATGATGTTATATAATATTTTTCTACCTTCCACATAACTGGATTGTTCCCCCGAAATCGGTGGTGGCAGTAAAGGTTTGAGTTTGTTGGCCACGACCTTGGAAATTATCTTGTAAACTACATTGCATAAAGCAATGGGCCTATACCTCTCTGGTGTTTGAGCATTATCCTGTTTTGGAATCAGGGAGATGAAGGAGGTATTGAGTGCCTTCAAAATAGTTCTGTTCAGCCTGGAATCTTCCACTACCCTTAAAATATCCTTTTTGACAATATTCCAGCAAGCTTTGAAGAAATCCACATTGAATCCATCCGGACCTGTAGCCTTGCCATTTTGCATTTCCTTGAGGACCTCACTGACCTCCTTTTCAGTTATAGGTTTGTTAATATTACAGCTATCCTCTCTGGATACCAACTTAGGGATATGTTTGGTAAATTCCTTGATGAAAGGATCCCTTACTAAAATGTTTTCCTAGGTTATACCTCGGAATTGCTTAACTAACACTGCTTTTATCTCCTCATGGGATTGATGTATCTGCCCATCCTCATCCTTGATCGAAGAGATCCTGTTTTGAGTCCTATTCGCAATAGTGGATCTATGGAAAAAATTTGTGTTACGCTCTCCTTCTTTTAGGCATTGAACTCTCGATTTTTGTCTCCAAAAAAGTTCCTCTTTTTTACACAAATTTTGCCATTCTTGATGATGCTTCTCAACTTGATCATTTTTGTTCTTATCAAAGCATTCCTTGATCAAAGCTTGGTTGAGCTCCTGAATTTTATTTTCCACAACTATCCTTCCTATAAAAATATTACCAAGTTCGTTCTTGTTCCAAGCTTTTAGCCTCAGCTTGATGTGCTTTAATCTTTTGTGTAGCAGGAACATTGTTGATCCTTGAATTTGCAAATCCTCTACCCACCATTTTTCAATGTTGCTAATGAATTCTGGGTGTGAAAGCCAAATATTTTCAAATCTAAAAGGTCTATTTCTTGGGGCACCTATGCCCTTGACCCCCATTTGTACCGGCTAGTGATCTGAGCCTCCAAAAGGAAGAATTCCCAGTATTATTTCGTTATCTATGAGCATGAGATACTCAGTGATAATGAATCTATCTAAATTGGAGGCTACCTAGTAATCCCCTCCTCTTGTGTTGTTCCATGTGAAGAGGCCATTGTTTGTCTCAATGTCAACCAGCTTCATGTTTTCTGAAAATATTTGGAAGGCTAATAAGTGTTTATTTAGAGCTCTTGTACCCCCTTTTCTCTCCGAGAGAGATCTAATCATATTGAAGTCCCCTCCCATGACCCAAGGTATACCTGCATGTCTGACCTGGAGATCCACCAAGGATTTTACAAACCTGAGTTTGTCATCTAACCTTTGAGGGCCATAAACATTCATGATTAAATAAGTGTCCCTATCTCCTACAGGCTATATAACCACTGATAAATAATTCCTCGATGCCTCCGCATCAATTATTCCAATTTTTTGGGGATTCCAGAGAGTGAGGATACCCCCTGCAGTATTTTCTGCTTTAACTTCTAAAAACTCAAATCTACTAAGCCATTTACTATGGATTTTCCTTAACTTTTGAATGGAATATTTCGTTTCTTGGATGAAAATTATATCCGGAGCCGCCTGTTTCATTCTATTATTCAGCATTCTTTGTTTTCTCTTACTACCTAGACCTCTAATATTCCAAGTTGTGAATTTCATAATTAAAGATTGGTAAAGGAGTAACTAGTTAGATCTTTCATCTTACCTGAGTCTATCATAAGCTTTCCACATTCCATCAATAGATCGTTCTACTTTTTCCTGCCTCTCTTTTCCTGGATTTCTCGGTGCTAACCCTAGAGTCATTTTTACTGTTTTCACACCTTAATTCCTCTGTCTTTGAATGTTGTTTACTCCCTCAAAACCCCTTTCCTATGTTTTCCATAAGAATGATTGTTCTAGTCGATTAAACTCTTCCTGTGGTAGTGATTCTACCCGGCCAGTTGTTCCCTGAATCAAGAACCCTTCTAGATACATGTTTTCTCTGTCAAAAATCTCCTGTAGCTCATTGTCATCCATTTCCATCTCACTCTGGGTCATTTACTGATCCATTTCTAGTTCTGTATCACTCATCATAATCCCTTTCTGTTTTTCATTTTCTTGTGTCTGATCACGATCTTCTTCTTTCTACTTCTTCTTATAACCTTCATTCATTGCTTGATCTTCTACTGCTGTTTCTTCATCTTCTTCAAGAACTTGGAACTAGTTCTGACTAACCTCTGGTCCTTCATTTTGGTGTTGCTTTAGCCCTTTTTTGCCGCTTTTTCCTTTATGTACTACTTTGTGAAAGCTATCAGTGTCTTTCATTGTGTTAGTTTGTCTTTTGTTCTCTACTTTACTAGGAGGGCAGTCTCTTAGAAGGTGCCCATGTTCATGGAATCTACAACATCTAAATGGAATATGCTCATAGTCTACTGTCTGCACCCATTCCTCATCAAAAACCTCCAAGATGACCTCATCCAGAAGAGCTCTGGATAGATCCATCTCCACACATATCCTTGCAAAGGGGGTGTATTTTCCTCTCCTTGTGGCTTTAGAAGCTTTGACAAACCTTCCTAATTTATTTCCTATGGCAACTAGCGATTCTGTTTGCCAATAATCAAGTGGTAGAGAATAGAGTGTTACCCAAACCGGGACTGAGGTAAAAGTTTCTCGCTTCGGTACAAAGTTCATCATCCATGGCCGCATATAGAGCCTTGTTGCTGCATAGAAGTAGGGCCCGCATTCAAACACTCTGTCTTTATCTTCAATGTTAGTGAACACCACAGTGAAGAATCCCTTGGACCCCAAATGAAGATCAATGCCCCCTTTTGGTTTCCAGTGGTATCTGATCCAAGTTTGTAAAGCTTTTTCAATCGGCCATAATCCCATGAATTTGCATATGATTGCATAAGTCCGCATGTGATCCCTCTGCTCTTGTAGCGATGAATCATTCAAAACTACTCTAGGAGTGATTTCAGCTTTGGGTTTACATGCTCCCTTCTAATTTTTGTCTTTAATTCCCTGTTTTTTTGTCATTTTCCTCCTTGTCTTTTGTGCTATCATTCTCCTTCGATTTGGTACCTTATGTTTCCTCTTCCCTATTTCTTCTTCCTTCCTCAGCACTACCTCTACCCTTTTCCAGAGGTTTCATGACCTTATTGGCCACACCCTTCTTGTAGGAGGGAGTGGAGCTCCCTCCTCTGCACCCATCCATGGAGAAAAACCTCTTCAGCAAACTCAGACCCTAGTCGCTTTCACTTCGCTTCCACCGTCCTGGGCTATCCTCAACTTTCGTTTCATTGTTCTCACACTTGTGAAGTTGGAAATTTAATTATTACATATTTGTATTTATATTTACCTTCACCCACTCCACGCAAACAATATTAAGAATTTGTATATTGAAAAATATGCTATACAGTATTGTGTTAGGAATTTAATTCTTAAATATCTATTTTCAACTAAATGTAGAATATTTTAATGAAATAACTCTTTACTATTAATTTTATAACAATTAATTTTTTTACCTTTTAATTAATTTATCAACAATTAGTATTTATTTCTTATTATTTATTCTTTCTGATCAATTGATTTCTCACCCAATTCTGAGGATGAACCACGTTAGTTCTCACCTAATTTTGAAGATAAACCACATTAATTGATTCAAAATATTGACCAAATCTTAATAATGTGATTAATCCAAAAAAATTTCTTCTACATTATAAATCAGAAAAATCTTAGACCTAACACATTTACTTATATAATAATTATACCAATTTAATATTATTTTAATATTAAAATATATTTATTAATTTTTTTTATTATATCCTTATTTCTTTACATATGCCATCTCATTTCTTTACATATGCCATCTAATTTCTTTAGCCATGAATTCATTTATACACATCAATATTGTAAGAGTATCCTTAACTTTAGTGCAAATTCCAAAATATTTTGAGAATAGATAATGAAACTAAAAATTGCACTCCAATAATCATATGTACCCTGGAAATAAAAAGAATACTTTATGTATTTATATTTATCTTCACCCGAGCCATACAAACAATATTAAAAATTTATATGTACCCTGTAAATAAAAAGAATACTTTATGTATTTATAATTATCTTCATCCGAGCCCTACAAACAATATTAACAATTTATATATACCCGTGTAAACAAGAGAGCCACTGCCGTGGCGGTAGTCCCTGCCGGGGTCTACCACAACCACAATGCAAACTCTTAGAATAAGCAAGACATAGAATAATCAAGACATGTAGAAAAGAAGCCTAGAACCAGCAGTTTCAGAACAAGCAAGCCGTTGTTTCACCTTTCTTAACTGTTTGTCGTTGGTGTCATTTGTCGATTGTATAAGCAGAAGAAAAATCGTACTTTAAGGCTTAAGCTTGTCGTGACATTATTATTATACAATAAATATTATGTTCATCAGGCGCATTGCCAAACTTATGGTTTAAACATTATATGATTTATGCTTACTTGCTTTCTCTCATATGATTTAAATATTTAACCCACGAAATAGAGATGGAACCAAATGTTTTTTTAAAAAGTGTAACCATCCGCAGGTCCGTTGTTCCTTGTGTTCTAGTTCTAATAGGGTTGGAAATGCGGAGGTAGAATCAATTAGTTATAGATACAAGCAGTGATTAAGTGATTTCCAACTCAGTTAAGCACATTGATAGCCAACTTAGATTCTAAACATTATGTTAGGAAGTCAAATCTCATAAGCTTGTGTAAAATATAATAATCTTTTAAATAATTGCAATATTTTAGGGAGGTGTAGCTAAAGACAGAGAATCACTGTGCATGACAGAAAACGTGGTTCAAGAAGTGTCAATTCTCGAGTAAGGAAAAATGTATGGCAACCCGAGGAAAAATGTATGACAACCGGGACAGTTCAGAGACGTGGCTAAATACAGAGAATTACAATGCATGACGGAAATGTGGTTGAACAAGTGTTGATTTTCGAGTGAGGAAAAATATATAGAAGGCAGAGGAAAAATGTACGACAATTGCGATAGTTCCTCATTGCAGAATTATCTTCTGGGTGAGATATTTGAGCCAGAAAGAGAGCCGGGACATGCAAAAATAGATTTTTTTGTATGAAAGCGGATGAATAGCATTCAAAGTCTGAACAACACTCATAAACATGTTATAAAGAGATTCAAAGTATGGTTTGGCAGTACAGCAGTTCGTATATTTCATAATGGAGAGTGGAAATTGCACAACATGGCAACCCTCACAGATCTTTCCTTGTTTCTTTCTCTTGTTGTTGCTTCGGGTAAAGCTGGGCGTTGCGGTAAATATTTCAAAATTACAAATTAAATTATTTGAAGATTTTAGAAATATAATATTGATTTGATTAGTTTTAATTAGTTTAAAATATATTTGTGAAAGGGAAAAATTATTTCAAATAATAGAAAATTTTAAAATAATTTCTTAACTCCAAATTTCCAAGTGTTATTGAGTAATAAATATCCTGTCAACCTATTATTTAAAAAATTAATATTACTAACTTGTATTTTAATAAAATTCATTGCTGAATTAAATGCATATAAAAAGTTAATATTACTAACTTGTATTTTATAATAAAATTCATTGTTGAATTAAATGCATAATTCAATAGAAACGTTGATTAAAAGCATCTTTGTTAAATCTATTTGTTCCTGCGGCAACTACACTGTTAATATCATTTCATTTTAGGAAAAGTAAAAAACAGCCGATGCCGGACAACACAGATAACATCGTTTCATTTCAAGAAAGGTAAGAATCAGCCCGCTAATGTCTGACCGACCAGTTTGTACAGGATTAAATTCGGAAATTGAAAACACAATAACTTGAGATTAGCTTGTGATAGTGAGATCTTCAATTTAGACATTAGTTAAGATTAAACAATCTAGGATCTGTGAATGTGTTATTTGACCTCAATCAAAAAATTGAGGGCCGATAAAGAAGCTACGCCGGCGAGCCGCAGGCGGTATGTCTTTCCAGGTTTCAATGTAGGGCGAACATTGGCTGCTGGTAGCATTCCAAGTTTTACTGTTCTCTACCGAGCAGTTGTATTTTCCTCGGCCCTCTATCAGCAGAGACTGCAATATCAACCCACAAATTTGCGTTTGTTCGTTGAGTTTCAATCAATCGGGATTTCAAACAGGAGTAGCAGGGAGACAATATATATACTTAAGTTTCCCCAACCCAGACAAAAGGATTGGATGAGAGGCCCACAGCCTATTGGTACGTACTAGTATGCCACAGTCATCGAGGATGATGGTCAGTAATTTTATAATATATACATATTTACTAATTTTGAAAAAATAATAAAGAACTTTTAAATATATACATATATAAATTTTGAACAAATAATAAGGAAAAGTGGTCTTAAGAGAGTTACATTTTTCATTTTTAAACAAACTCAACCCTTTTATTACATTTCTTCGGATGCGCACACAGACCTTGATATTGAAAAAATAAGCACTCACAGACAATAATTTTGAAAAACAAAACTAACATGCGGTCTGACAGAGAAAGGTAGTTTTGAGAAAGGATGGAAGCCTCATGGAGAATCTACGTGAATAAATTTTATTTTATTGAATGAAAATACCAATGCAGAAATCAATCAAAGTTGTTCAATACAAGAGGCCGAAAGTTGTTCAGGTTTGTTTCTTGAAAACTTAAGTACAGACTGAATCAAAATCGTTAAGATTTGTTGGTTGAATTTCAACACTGCTATTTACTCTTACCTGTTCATTTGTCCGGAGACAATGCAAGTTTCTTTAAAGTTTCTCTATTATGGATTTCAGAGAGAAATCACACTGAATCTTTATTGATTCTTCTATAATCTATATTCATTTAGCGAGAAATTTAGAAGAGCTCTGGCGAAATATAGAAAACTACAACCCAAGCAATAATTGTGGTTGTTCAACTACAACCCAAGCAATAATTGTGGTTGTTTGAACTTTGATGTACCTTCATCCCTTCATAATGGACTTGATTATGAAGTTGACGCAATGATTTGCAAAAATTTCCAAATATGCATATGATCCAAAGATGAAATTAAAATATTATTAATTGTGAGCTGTGATGGTTCACCATCCAGATCAAAGTAAATAAATAGACCTACGTTCGTCACCGTGACGTAATGATCATAACTGTTTGCTGAAATTAATTTTGATCTTTTAAATATGTGAAAGTCATGATCAGGTCTAACCTCGAGAGCAAATGAATAAACAAAGAAATCAGACAAACTGTGTTTCATAAAATAAAAACATACAGGCTGACAGTAAGTCGGCCCTCTGGTCCCAGTGGATAAAGAATCCCACTGTCTACCGGTCCACATGCACAGAAATGACCATCATAAACTTTAGTGTTTTCATCATAATAGGAGCAATATCGTACTGGAAATCTTAGCAGGGAGGATAAAGATTCATGGAAAGCCCACCAGGGCGGAAGAATATTATTAAACAGTCACTCTTCTCGTTGGCAGGCTCCAAAGCTACCCGAATACAATGCCATAGGCAGATAAACTTAGACCCTGGTGCTGATTAGAGCCAGATCGGCTAACGGACACTCAGTGTAGTGTAAATATGCCGGTAGAGCTACATACTATACCTATATAAGTAAACAGGGGAGAGAAAAACGAATCCGATATACATGGACACAGATTTCGGAGAAAAACAGAGAAGCGGTTCAACCTTAAGCAACCATAAAATGAATGTTACAGATCATTATGTGCATCCTTAATCAACCAACCTTAAAACCCAACACAAAATAGATGGAGATTTGAATTTGCAATTCAAATTGCCTGTTCTGGATCAGGTTCTTTAGCCTCGGTGGAGTAACACTAAAAGGAATAAATGACTCCATTCCTTTCCCACGCTCCCTAATTTACATAAAGAACCCAGTTCTTATCTATGGGAATGGATTTTATATTATTTGGGGATATGAGAATATGTGGCATATTATCAGTTTGACTAAAAAACAGAGCAGTATCTTGAATTTCAAGACATCGAAATTGGCCTTATTTAATCTAATGTCTTTGTTGCCAGTCTCTTTCGAGTCTATCATCAAATAGGAATCACACACTATACTTGATTACAGAGAGGATGAGCGTCACTATACCTAAAAATTATCCATGAGAGCTTTTGCATTAAAAAAAAATCCATTAAGCAAATTGACATATAGATCAACTACGATACAGGCGATTAGGTATTGGGAAGGTACCTTAAGGGAATAATATTCCATAGCAGCAGTGCTCACTCTGCCCTTTCCAGTCGATCCTCTGCACTCCGTATACTTGCGAGGACGCTGGAAGTAAGAGAGAAATTAACAAAAAAAACGCCATTAGCCAAGAAAATAATTAATGAACCATTGAAACAGATTACAATTGAAATCAAAATTACCCCAAAAGATAAGCACATCCCCAGAAGTGTTGGGACGGAGTTGCTAGGTACCTTGCAAATATGAATCAACTCTTTGCACTCAGTGCTCTGCCCAGGAAACAGGAAAGAATAAATAAATAAACGAAGAACTATTATTGCAGAAAATGTAGAAATATTCCATGAATTGTTTAAACTAAAACCGGAGAAATTAAAGATTTCAATCCATCCATCCAGCATAGCAATGGAAATTGTGTCGATCAATTTGGCTTACAGAATCACCTTTCCTTCAGAAATTAGGAAGGTACCTTAATGTGGTAGCGAGCTACTTGAGAGGTGGCAGACGGTGGCAGACAGTGGTAGCCAGCTGCGTGAGAGGTGGCAGCTATATAATAAACTTTGCATGCACCTAAGTTTCATGTTTGTCACCATAATTTTCTAGACTTTGGATAAAATACAATGGTATATAAAATGACATGGTATATAAAATGACAGAACTTTGGTTAAAATAGTATTGCCACAATTTTCTTGCATCGGGCCACGTGAAGCCTGCAATAAGAGGTACAATGCGCTTTCAGAGTTAAAACTTTGGATAAAATTTAAGTGAACAAAATTGCTACGATTAAACTTTGGTTAAAACACAAGAAAACATGAAAAAAACGGTCAACGGATGGATTAATAGGCGGTCAAACGTTCGATCGAACGCTATAGTCCGGGCAGGGACTAATAAAAAGAATACTGTATGTATTTATATTTATCTTCACCCGAGCCATACAAACAATACTAACAATTTATAGATTGAAAAATATGTTATAAACCTTGAGGTTAATTGCTTTTCAACTTTCGTTTCATTGTTCTCACACTTGCGAAGTTATAAATTTAATTATTACATATTTGTATTTATATTTACCTTCACCCAACTCCATGCAAACAATATTAAGAATTTGTATATTGAGAAATATGCTATACAACATTGTGTTAGGAATTTAATTCTTAAAATTTATGATAAATATTTAAGATCTCAGAAATTTGAATATTTATAAAAATAGAAAGAGTTATTAGATTTTGAAGGATGAGATGTTGAAGGATGAAATTAAATGTTACAAAATTTTATATATATGTTTGAGTTAATGGAAGATAATGAATTTTAAAAGTTTTGATTTCGCGGAAAACAATTAATTTTGGAGTTATTCACTTCTATATTTATTTATGCTTTAATTAAGGGGATCTCTAAATTAACTTGTGTTTTGAATATTTTTGCACTTCCAAAAGTACCAGTTCTTGAAGGTTCTTTCACTGCTATTGGCAATCTTCAATGGATCTAGGTGCAATTTTCCATCATCTCAATCCTCTATTGCATGAGTATTTCCTTGAGCAACAACTTGGTAGGGTTTCTTAATTCATCATATCTCTTTTCTTTTTCTATGGGGGGCCACTTCGATTGACAAGAGTGATCATTACCATGAGAATGTAGCTCAAGACAAAAATATTTGTACCCTAACCTCATCGAGGACATGCACCAAGAAATGACAAACAACATATTTTTCTAATATCACTGATATATGTTGTACAAGGAACAAAGGGAAAATTGGGAAAGGAAATGAAACACACTCATAGATAAATATAGAAGAGAGCAGAGTAATGTAGTGAAAACCCAACTTTTATTAATAAATAAATAAATAAAATAATATTGTAGAGAATAAACTAGATAGAATGTTGGTACTTGTCTCCATGACAGAGATGACAGTTACACGCAATCACAAAACGCTTTCACAAGAGCATGAAAGAATGACATTTTAACATGAAGAAAGAACCCTAGAGTTCTAAAATTTTAACCCTATAACCTAAAGTGGAGTTATAAATTTTGCATACTTTCTTTGTTTAAGACACAGAGCACCTGATTGGAAAGAACTATCCAAGTGTGAAAACGTTTGTATGGGTCTAGGACATGTCATGGAACCCTTAGCCCCTTGAATGGAAAAGAAACATCATTTAGGGCCTCAAAATGACCCTAGAAGTTTTAGCCCAAAAAACCATAAAAAATTGCCTAGAAGATACAAAATTGTTGGATTAGTGAAATAGATGGTGGTCACCAATATCCATTTAGATCACTTAAGGAAAATTAGTCATTGAAGAGAATTACGAAACTGAGGATGGATAATGGTGGATAATTTTATGGGAATGAATTCAATGAATCTGTAAGAAGAGTAATATAGCAAGGTAGGACAATTTGTTGAAATGATGAATAAAATATTAATAGAAAAAGAAAGAAGCATGCTTAGTGATGTTGAATTAGGACAAGAATTCTAGGAATAGGTAATGGATACTACCTGTTACATGGTAAATAGATCACCCTCATTATTGTTGGATGATAAGATTTCACATTAGATATGGCATAGTAAGAAACCATCTCTTAAACATATCAAAATATTTACATGTAATGCTTATGTACACATTCCAAAGGAAAGTAGGAGCAAGTTGGATAATAAAGTTGATAAGTGTATCTTTATTTTCTTTAAAGATTGTTTGAAAGGATATAAGTTTTGGAACCCATAAATTAGGAAGATTATGTATAGTCAAGATGTTGTATTTAGAGAAATCAAATATGTTCTCAAATAGGAAGTCCCACCAAGGAAGAAAGAACCAAAGAATGTAGATTTTCATGTGAAGGATGGTGAATCAAGGTCTATAGAAGAATATGAATTATAAGGAGAAGAGCCACATAATTTGGTATTGAGAAAATCAGTTTAGGAAATAATTAAATTAGAAAGGTATACTCCACATGATTTCCTTCCAAATTTTTGTTTTTTTAGCACTAATGATGACTCTAGAACTATTAGAGAGGAAGCAGACTCACACGATGGAAAACCAATAATACCTTTGTCGAGGAATAATTTATCTTGTATTTGGGACAACTTGATGAAAACATTGGGATTCTATGTTGGCCAATAAGATAAGGATCAATATGATAAATCTATTCTCCCTCAATTATTAGTAGAAGGATACTTGATTTTTCTCTATTATTAATACCATGATAAGTTAGTTGTAGGAAAATTTAATCCATGTGGAATGGAATATATATTGTTAAACATGTGTTGCAAAAAGGGGTATACAAGATAGTGGATTATTGTGGGAAATCCATTGTTGAAGTCTTGTAATGGGATCTATGCTAAAAAGAATTATGTTTAATTCACAAAGATATGTGGTTATTTGTGCATATTGTATTATGGTGTGGTATGGTGTGTTCACTTTTCTTTGTATGCATAGATTGCATAGATTATTTTCTTATCGTATCTAATATTTCATTGAAAAACTTTAGCATACATAGTGGTTTGCATAGGCTTCATGGATGGAGTCAACCATAGTACCTTGAATATTTCTTTCACCATTTGGGTGATATTCGAACCCACTAAAAAATTGGCGAGTTATGGGGTAATAATCCTTGGCCTCAAACAACAAGTAATAGTGTAATACAGTGCAGTCATGAATATCTTATTAAAGGCTATTTTCCTTTTAATACTCCATTTTGTTGTTATGATAGAATCAAAAATTTGGTATCACAAATGAACCATGTCTCTCTCATGAGAAATCTTATGTTACTACATCGTTACTTGCAAGTACATCTCCTTAAACAATCATTTGATTACATTATCTATCAACACATACCAAGGGGGTATTGTATGTTAGCTAATTCCTAAGCCAACTATGTTTTAAGTTAGCATTTATCTCATTAAATCAATATCATTAAAAATGCATGCATGTAAATCAATAAACACATGGGTCAATAATAAAATCATTTGTAACCATAAGTAGCCACAAAACTATCTATCTATCTATCTATCTATCTATCTATATATATATATATATATATATATATATATATATATATATATATATAGAGAGAGAGAGAGAGAGAGAGAGAGAGAGAGAGAGAGAGAGAGAGAGAGAGAGAGAGAGAGAGAGAGAGAGAGAGAGATGCTACACAATTTACCAAAATTAGTCCATTTCCAAGACTAAGCACTTAGGCCCAAGTTTCCATCCCATACACAAGATGCAGATACTATATCTCCCATTAGGAATATAAGAAAAAATTCTAGGAGGGGATGGAATGGGCATTAGTCTTCATGCTAATAATAACACACAAAAAATCAAACTACATGTCTTAAGAGGCAACCAAGACTGCTAGGTACATCGATTATCTATCATCGTAGGTATCAATGAACCTTGTCCATCCACTATTGGGGTTACACTATGGTGATACCTTCTAACTTTCTCATCACCTCCCATAGTTCATTTTTATTTTCACCCATAGTATCCTCCTCCAAGTCTCTCTGAATGGGTGCAATGTGACAATGAAATAATTATTATCGAGGCAATCTCATACTAGACACATATATGAAATATTGAAACATTGGAAAAATTACATAATCCAAAATAAATTACATATGCAAAAGACACCAAAAATCTATAAAATTTAAAAATATCCAAAAACATTTGCTTACTAAAGTCACCCCACTACTCATGATGTGGTCGTGCTAGTTCTTGGTTATACTAGAAGATAATCCCAAAATATGCATGATTTTAAATCATAACATATTGGTCCTTAAACCAATCAAATGCGTCCTAATTAAAATAATGGAACATTTCTCCAACACTTAAATAAGCCATCAAGTTGGTCTGTCGGGTCATGCATGGATTAGATGGGCCATTAAATAATGTCGATAGTCATAGCCTCATTACTAGTACTCACTTGAAAAATAAATATACTAGTATACTCTTGTAGCTGAATTGATTTTATTTCCCTCTGCAATGTTTTGTTAGATGGAGTTTCAAGTTTTTCAAATGAATGACACTCTAATTGAAAATGGTTTATTTTAGATACTGCACTACTATATCTACTTGAACCTTAGATTCCTGGTGGGGGCCTATAGATCCTAGTACTTGGTTGGTGGGAAAAATGATGGTATGGAGAGTCACATCCATCGCCTTCTTTATTTGGAGTTCTCTAACTCTTTTTTGAGCTTGTTGTTGACAATACTATATAATCTAATTATCTTTAATCTCCTCTAACCATCCTTGGCCACCTGATACTACTATCAAGGCCCCTTTACTTGATAGTCTAGTAAAGAAATAAATATCCTCAATATTGAGTGTCAATGTTTAATTTTACATTGTAAACTAATGTTTATTAGGATCCCACATCTCAATTAGCCTATGCAATAAGGGTACTTTTCCATTCATGTTTTGTGTGTGGAAAAAATGAGAAGTCCACAATCTCATAGCACACCTACTGTTGGTTTATGTCAAAGAGAAACTAGGTCATCCACTTCATGTTCCTTCTCCTTCCACTTGATTGTTTTTGTTGGTACTTCTACAAAAATAATGATAAAAATGATTACTTCTGTCCATTAAAATAAAACTTCAAAAAATATGAAACAATTACATGAGATCTAAGGGCTATGATAAAATATCTCTGGGTCTACCTTATAGAGTGATCATCACTTTTCAATTTAAAATAGAGCAATGAACAACTCCTTGATCACCCTATATAATCAACACAAGATTATTCAAGCTCTCAAAGGAAATTGATGTCCCCTCGAGATATAGCTATGGGTAGAGCTAAAACAAAATACACGAAAATAAAGAGGAAGTGTGGTTCTATTACCTAGAATAGATGGTGTTACAAATGATGTTCTATATTTCCTAGGATTTATAGCTGAAAAATTGATAGGTAGGGTGTTTGATTGCAACAAGGTTAGAACTCCAAATTCCAATGTGAAAATGAACTCGTTTTACCCTAGAATGGATTTTTACGATGGGAAGTCACTAGAGAAGCCACGTTCACACTTGGGTTTAGTATGTATCACTTTCCAATTCATTCTTAATTCTTTGTTATCCCCTTTTTATGAGTTTCATGTGTACTAACATCAAATTGGAAATCTAAATTGATTTTTCCATAGGGATATGTTTCAAAGCATTAGTTATTGGTGGCATACACTAAAATCAACTGCATATATTCAATCTAAGAAACGTATTTCCACTAAAGTATTTCCTTGTGATGCAAAGGAATAATAGAAGAAACACAATGAATATAACATATTTCCACTAAAATAGCATATAAAGGATAAGATCAGAAAAGGATCAATATGGCTTGAAAGAGACAAGGTAGGGTTAAGTAAAAAATAGTTGTAAATGGTTGAATATGCACATGAAACTAAATACCAACATGTTGGCCCTAATTTTAATGTTAACATATGCATTTAATGCTATATTGCTCCTTTTATTATGTAATTAAATGTAATCCCTTCAAATAGGGTAATAATATATGGACATGAAATATCTATAAAATGTAGACTTTAAGCTAATCCTAACCATATTTACCATAAAATTAAAGAAGAAAGATCAATTATAACAATAAAGACCTGTTAGACTAGTGCCTTTATCTTGTTGGGCAATGGAGTCAATTAGCGAAACTTTAATGATTGAGGGCCTTGGATGACGATCTAGATGGATATAGGTGGCCATCCAACTCTTCCACTCGCTTAATGGTTATATATAGTTTTGGTAATTTTTCTATGGTTCTTTAGGTACAAAATTTTCAAGGCCATTGTGAGGACCCAAATAATGTTTTTTGGTGATTTGGGGGATGAGGGGTTTCATGGCATGCCTTGGTCCTCACCAAAATTTATAATCTTTTGATATTCTTTCCAACTAGATATGATGTGCCCCATATAGATATTTTATGCAAAATTTATGCCTTTGAGAAGTTGATGTACCAACTAATCGTGTTGGGGCCCAAAACCCTTTTGGAACTTCATCTTCTAGGGTTATGGTTTTATAGGCCCGAGTGCTTTCTTTATTTTAAAAAGCCATTATTTTTCAAATGCATGTAACCACCATCTATGTCCCTCCAGAGATAAATACCACAATTCTAACCAATTTTTGTTCTACAGTATTATGTTATTTTACTTATCAATAGATTCTGGTCTCTCACTATATTATTGTTCTCTATACTATGCTTCTCTCTATGTGTTTAATTTCCTTTCCTTCTTTCATTTCATTCCTTTTAAAGCACATATTAGTGTTATTAGAAAAATCTACTCGTTGTTGTTTCTAAGCACATGTCCCAAATGAGGACATGCTACATGCTACAGAGAGCTGGGTCTCAAGATAATTTTTTTCTTCTAGAAATTCCTTTCTTATCATTAATGGTTGGTGAAATCACTAATTGAAGCTTATAGAAACACCTTATTATTTATGCAATCTATTTAGACTTAATGGGTCTTTGGCCAAGTATCTCACATTGTATGCAATTTAAGAATGTCATGTATGGAAAAGGGAAAACAATTAATGATAGTGTTAATCAATTAATAATTGATAGAGAACTTAAATATATTTATTTGATAGTTGTTTCTATAGATGGAGCTTCAACAATGATTGGACATGAAAATAGCCTTGTTTCATTTTTTAAAAACAACATTCCAAATATTATTACAATTCATTTTGTAGCTTAGCATAAGTCTCTATTAACAATAGATGCTTCTAGAAAGTACCTGAACTATTATATGTTGAAAAAAATGCGAAAAAATTGTATTCATGGGTTGAAAACTCACCAAATAGAAGTAATGAAATTAATGATTTTCTAAAAGTCATGAAAATTGATGTTCTTGGTGGTTTACAAATAGATCAAGTGAGATGGTTATCTAGGGGAGAAGTTAATATAAGGCTTGTAACCCTTATGCCAACAATTTTAACTTTCCAAAAAACTTAAGGAAAACTTCATCACAGTACGATAAGATATGAAGTTACTCCATTCAATTTTTCTTTTATATGTTGGATCTAGGTGTATTGAACCAATTTAAAACTAATTTTCAAAAATCTAATGTAGACATTACAAATATTGGATTAGCGCTTGAAGTAACTATAAGTACATTTTCTACATGGTTTTTTAGAAAAGAAACATTTACAAAGTGCACAAACTATATTTCAAAACTTTTAAGTGGTTCTTAATATGAATATATTGAAATTAAAAATTAAAGGGTAGTTATATTTAAAAATGAGTTATAATACATATGTATATAGCTATAAATATTGACTATATCAATGAAAAGAAATAAACTATGAAACCTCATATTTGACTTGTAAAAGAGAGTTGTCAACAACTCATATATGTTAATATTAATTATCCCATAGACTCTTTGAATAAAATATTTCCACATGTTCATCATTTTAATGCAAAAAAATCGTTCATTCCTTGCAATGGTTGAGAAGAGAGTCATATTCATGAGAAAATTTCAAAGATTGAGCTTTTAAAAATTTAAAACTTTTTCAATATTTTCAACCAACCATATCAAAGGATAATGGATTTGTATCTTTATTTAATGAAAAAGAATGTAAAAGAGAGATACACCCTTTTATTGATTCATTAAATTTGGCTTGCGAGAGGTTCTCCATAAAAAAAAGCATGGAAGTGGTTTCATGACATAAAATAATGGCACAAAACTTATCTTGATATAATGAAATTATGGCAAGCTATAAATAATATTCTTGTAAGTATAGTGGATTATGAAATGGGATTTTTTAAACAACGTAATCAAGGACATTAGAAAATCAAGGTTGGGATTGAATACACTAGAAGAATTAATGAGAATATCTTTAAATAGACTCTGATTATCTAATATTGATTGGAATGTAATATATGGGATATGGAGAAATACAATGTAAAGAAGAGTTATTGAGTTTTGAGACTTAATAAGTTATTATTCTTAATCTTTTGATATGACTTGTGTTTCTCTTGCAAAATAATTATAAATGTGTATGGAATATTCTTCGACATGTCAAGTGGTGGATTGAAGCCAAAATAACTTTAGTATGTTGAGTTTATAAATGTGTATGGAATATTCTTCGACATGTCAAGTGGTGGATTGAAGCCAAAATAACTTTAGTATGTTGAGTTTTGACTTGAGAAGAAGTTAAATTTCATATTTTCAAATCAGATCATATATGTGTTTTAGGGACTTGTGCATCAAGATGTACATGAGGTTTTTGTAAGATCATTGAAAATGTTTAATTTCAAATGAAATATAATTTCAAGACGAATATGAAGACTCTCCCTATAAAAAGGTTGATCAAAACGAGGCAACATTATTTAATTAGTCAATTCTTTCATTATCTTTTTTCACTATAAACTTTAACATTTGAAAGTATAAAGTTTAAACTATCATATAAATTAAATATAAACAATGTGTATGCTCATTAAACATGTTGCTTCACACAGATTAGATTTGGAGCATAATGGGATGGAAACTTCGTTGGAGATTTTTCTAAAGCTTTAGAAAAATGTCCAATTTTCATTCCACTCTGCCATTCGACTATGCTCTAATGTGTATGCTGCCATATCAGATATAGGACATATAAATACTTAGTAAATTGTAATTAACAATATATTCATATTTCATATATTTTTTCTAATTAAATTTTTCTTCGTACACAGATAATTTTTTAAGTTTGATGAAAACATTTGTCACTAGTCATGGAAGTTGAAACATTGGTGGCCATTTCATGAGGAAATAAATGAGTAAGAACCGTAAATAGAAAATATTTTAATGATTTAAAAGTGATTTTTCAAAGGATTCGTATTTATAATTTTTTTTTTTTCCTTCATGTAATTTAATTGTTGTTTAGTGTTATTCTCATAATTCATTTCAAACTTTTGTAAGAAGAATTGGTTTTTATTCATTCATGCTGTTTAAGATTATTAGTGCATTTGGAGCTTAGAAATTTTGAATTTGTCTATAAATATAAGTGTCAAAATTCCTTTTATGAAATCTTAACTTTTTAAAATCATATTCCTAAAATATAACGACATTTATTTTCATAAAATGTCTAATCTTATTTATATTTAATTTACATTTTTTTATTATATTTTAAAAATTTATATTAAAAAAATATGCATATAACAACGCATATAATGTGATAATAATAAATTATTTAAAACATAAAATGATAAGCATGAAAACACGAACGCCGTTTCTTAAAATTTTGATTTTATAATGAACATATATTTGATATTCCAACCCTCGAAAGTGATAATTTTGCTATGAGTAAGTTTTGGGAAAATGGCAGGACGGGCTCAGCATACATTGCTAAAAGAATAGACCGCTTTATTATTAATGTCAGCATAATCGAAAGCTGGGGGATGCCTGTTGCTAGAACGGGTTTGGAGCTTTCCTCGGATCACAGGCCCATCTTCCTCGCATGGGAGCACATGAATTGCAAGTTGGGGTACCCTTTCAAATTTAACAGATCCCATCTTGAGGATGAATCTTTCAATGTACTCATTGCAAACTCTTGGAGGGATATCCATCTTTCTGAAGAGGCTTTTTTACTTACCTTCCGGGAAAAAATTCAAATGCTCAGGAAAGCAGCAAAGGATTGGCAGATCAAGAAGAGGAGATTGGACAAACAGGAGCTATCTGACATCAAAAAAGAAATAAGTTATCTCTCTAATTCGGCTCAATATAATGGTCTATCTTTTGATCAAAAAGCCCTCATCAGGTCCCTGGAAAAAAAGAAAATCGAGCTGTTGCAAAAGGAGGAAGCATTATGGAGGCTTAAAAGCAGAGCGACATGGCTCAGGGAGGGTGATCGAAATACTAAATTTTTTCACAATTTTGCAAATGCACGTCGGGCCAAAAACTCCATTTGGAAGATTGAGGATGGCAAGGGGGGTTTTTTCCACACTCAACAGGATATCTCGGCAGAAGCTACCAGATTTTTTCAAAATCTTTATAAAAGGCAGGATAGCAATGCATATGACTCTTTATGGGCTGTGGAACAGCTGCCTGTAATGTTTGACGAGAACGCAAATGATCAATTCTTTAAGCCTATCATGGAGGAGGAACTTCTCGACACCATTAAAAAGTTCAAAAGGGACAAAAGCCCAGGCCCTGATGGTTGGCCGATCGAGTTTTTTTGTCATTTCTATGATCTGTTCAAAAAAGATTTGCTGGGCATGGTGGATGCCTCCCGCATGTCTGGGAACATAAACAGTGCGCTATCCGCCACCTTTATAGCACTTATTCCCAAGAAGGACAAATCGGAATCGTTCTTCGATTACAGGCCGATAGCCCTTTGCAATACTCTATTTAAAATCATATCTAAGATTATTGCCGAAAGGCTGAAGGTGGTTCTTAATTCCTTCATAACAAAGGAGCAGCATGCCTTTTTAAAAGATAGGCTTATTCTGGACGTTGTTGCTATGACGCAGGAATGCCTATTCTCAATTACAACAAACAATATAGATGCCGCAGTCCTGAAGATAGATCTCAAAAAAGCCTACGATTGCGTAGACTGGGGCTTCCTTCGAATCCTTCTTGCAAAAATTGGATTAAGTGCTCAGGGAATTCGATGGATTATGGCGTGTGTTGAAAACGTCAATTACTCAGTTCTCATAAATGGCATACCATCTTCTTTCTTTCCAGCGGAGAGGGGCCTTCGCCAAGGCTGTCCTCTATCACCACTTCTTTTTATTCTCGTGATGAATTCCCTCAGCTCACAGATCAATCTGGCCGTTGCAGAAGGGAGATGCAGGCCGATCAAGATCTGCAAGGACATTTCCCTCTCTCATAACCTCTTTGTAGATGACATTCTCCTTTTCGCGATGCTATGTAAATCTTCATGGGTTTGCTTAAATGTGATTTTCCAGAAATTTCATTCCGCATCGGGCCTCTCTATTAATAAAGACAAATCCACTCTGTATCACAATGGAACAAATCCGGACATAGCACAATGGATCGCTGCTCGTTTTGGCATAAAACTTGCATTGATTAAGGATGGGTTTAAATATCTTGGTTTCCACTTAAAAGCAAAAGCTTATCACGCAAGGGATTGGCAGTGGCTAATCGAGCGTTTTTACAAGAAAATCTCATGTTGGGAGATGCGTTTTTTATCCTTGGCAGGCAGATATATATTGGTCCGGTCTGTTCTCTCTCAACTGGCGGTATATTGGGGCCACCTCTTCCTACTTCCTGCATCTATTACAAGTAAAATGGCTTCTCTGGCGGCCACCTTTTTATGGGGCGGCAGATCTTATCAGTCAAAGATCCATCTCGTAAAGCTGGATTCCATCACAAGGCCGAAGGTTCTGGGCGGTTGGGGCCTTCTGCACATGCCGACTTTCGGGAAAGCCTTACTATGCAAATCCCTCATCAGAGGTATATACGGGAAATGTCAATGGAGCACTATCATAAATCAGAAATACCTCAAAGGAAAAACCATGGTTTTTTGGTACAGAAGACGCTCCCTGGGCATCAGAAGAGGCTCCCCCATTTGGCAGAGTTTTAGAAAGATCCAGTCTCTCTTCTTGATGAATTTAAGATGGAAATTGTTCACGGGATCTAGCATTTTTATTGGCATGGATTCTACTGTGTTCAATCTGGAATCAATGATTCCCCCTGCATTGCTATCTTTCTTCTTCCAAAGGGGCTTTTTCACATGGGACAAATTAATAAAATCTTGGTCATCTCAGTCCCCTGTGTGGAAGGATGCGGCTGATTTATCTCTGCCCCTCTCTCTTCGTCCCTTATGGTCATCAGCTATCAATGGTTTTTCCAGCAGGGGTTTCTCACAATCGGGATCCAAGGATGAGCTCATATGGTTGCTTCAGAATTCATCAAAACCTATTACTGTCAGAGATCTTAACGCTGCATTCCTACCAGGACAGACACCCTCCTCTCCCATCTTCCCCCTCAAATTGTGGAAAGCTTCCTGTCCACTTAAGGAGATTCTCTTTTCATGGCTCCTCTTCTCGGACAGGAACCTCACCTGGCAGGTTCTCCAAAGAAAGGGATGGCAGGGTCCAGGCAGATGTCAAATGTGCCTTTCGGAAGCTGAATCCAATGCTCACATGTTCTTCAGTTGTGCCTCATCTTCAACAATCTGGTATGAATTATCTTTGATATATGGTTTTTCTCATCAAGTTTTTTCATCTGTACAAGAAGGCTTCACCTGGTGGAGCGCTCAGAATCCCTCCTAGCGCTCATTGTTTATCCTCACCTGCTGGTATCTTTGGAAATGGAGAAATGAATGCATTTTCCAGAACTCCAGATTGCCCCTTCATTCTATCCTGATCCAAATCACGGGCAATCTGCCTCCCGCAGATTAATCTCCAATCCAGCTCTGTTTTTCATATACAGCATATTCGGCCACCTTCTCTTCAATGCTGGTGCACTCTCAGTTATTGTTTTCCTGTCTCAGCTCCCACTGAAGGCTTATATTTCTCTCCTTCTTAATCTTTTTTCGAAGGTCTGTTTCTCTCTTGAAGCGACACTGTGTTTTGTTTCATGGTTTTTCCTCATGCCTATGCTGCGCCTTTTTGCTCTATGCGGGGCTCAATGTTTCTCGCTGGGTTTCCTCCATAAAATCAGTGACATTATGTAAATATGATGCCTCAACAGTTCTCACCAATGAAACAGCAGCATGTCTTCCTACTGTTTCACATAGATATGATCTCGATCATGTATTTTGAACTCTATATTTTCTTAATATAACTATTTTGATTTTTCTCTCTGAAAAAAAAAGTTCCCGGGAAGGTTTTCAAATGATGATTTCGTGGAAGAAGCAACATGTACAGGAAAAAACGTAACAATAGCATGTTTGAGTTGGAGTTCACTAGCTTCATCTTTGCTAGGATGTGTGCTCAGACATTGTAAGCTAAGTTCAAGGTTACTTAGTAGCATGTTTGAGTTGGAGTTAACTGGCTTTATCTTCGATAGGATGTGTGCTCAGACATTGTAAGCTAAGTTCAAGGATACATAGCTTAATTTGATGTGAGTTATTTTTAAGTGAGAATTTGTTAGAGTTATTGGTGGATTTTTGGTAGGAATTTGGTGGAAAATTTTGTGGTGAAATGTTTTTCATAATTTCTTGGAAAATTTTGCGATAAAATTTTGATTTGTTTTTGTTTTGTTTTTTGATTGCATATATAGATTCAGCATAGTGAAAAACCCTTGGAGAATTTATATTGTGCGTCTTCCACTTATCAAATTTTTGATTTCATTAAATCCCCGCCAGATTCTAAGCAAATTAGATCAGAAAATAAACCAGAAAACTTTTCAAAATGTCTCACTTAAAAACAACTAGCACAGTTAATACCCAACCAAAAATCTCAAAAAAAACTCTAAATTCACACTTAAAAACAACTATAGATTAATAGCCCGAGCAGGGACCGGTATTTCACAAGAGAAACTAGCATATTTATGAATAAATAAAAGTTGATATGAACTTTAAACTTGGAGCCCTAAGCTAATTATCGATACTAGGGAATATGTGTTTGATGTCATCGAATTTTGGATTTAAACGATAGAATATAAGGGGCAACCCTTATCCCGATTGCAGATTTGTTGAACTTGTTGACATGGTTGTTTGGTCCCACCATCCACGCGTAGAATTTCAAATCCCTTTCGCCCGTCAAACAAACATTTCATGATGTTTTTGCATGTTCTATGCACTTCATTTTATGTTCTAAGTAAATTTGGAAATGTCAACCTCCCTAATTAGACAACAACTTTCGAAATTGTTTCATAGAGTGTAGAATGCCAACTAAAAACTATAGCCTCTACCAACTAAAAACTACAACCTCTCCCCACAAATGTTGAGCGCATTGAATATTCTCACTACACACATTGCTAATTGAGAAATTAAATAAATGGATACAAAGGATGTATCAATTTCTATTGCTTTGAAACCATAGTATAAGTCTATTCGAGTTTCAGGGTAAGGAAATCCTTCTTCGACATGGAAACCGTTGGAACTTGGCCTAATGATTACATTTTAGTTCTGAAATATCATCAACCTAAAGTTTTACAAGTCTAGAATAAAAGATAATGCCTTTGACCTTTAACTTGGCCTAATGACTAAATTTCAGTTCTGAAATATCATCAACCTAAAGTTTTACAAGTCCAGAATAAAAGTTAATGCCTTTGACCTTTAACCAGTTAACACTAGACAATTATGCTGAAAATTTTCTCTGCAGTCCAACATGAAAGAACAAGAACAATGAATCATTTATGTGGAACTGTGAAACAATAATAGAAAGTATATCTAACGATAATCAAACGTGTATCTAATTGTGTATTCATGTTATATCCAAAATAATGGTTGAGACTTTCCAAGAGTAGATCCCTTTACAGTTATCCCTAAAATGCTTTCACTACTTTATGTAAATAGAGGCTAAGAAATAATAAAGAGAGAAATCAAACATTTAGTCTAGGGAAATACACATTAATAGTTTAGTGAATAAAAAGGAAGTCAAATATTCCAAAGAATTATGCAGGAGAGAAATCTAATAGTTAAGGAAAATACTCATCGAGTCAAATTGGTGAATTCGTATAAATTCCCTAATGGTGAATTCGTATAACTTCCCTATTGGGGAGACAATTATAAGTCCCACTTTAGCATCCCAAAGCACCGTGAGCTCATAAGCTCTCTTCAGTAGCCCATTCCTACGCAAGGAGGCAAAGCACCGATAGCTCACTGTTAGATCAAAGCATACATAACACACAGCGGATTTATACTCAGAGACTTTGATGGCAATAGCAGAGAATAATTCACAGAGACAGACAAATTGAGAAACAACAGGGTTACTTAGTCAGAAACAACAAAATAGATAAAACAATCACTCGAGAATAGAAATCACTTTGCATTACATAACAGGCTTGGGCCTTGGCTTTCTTTCCTTGGCCAGAGAAATTACAAATTTATAGAGGCAGAAGAAGGATCTAGAATCCTGTGTGTGATTCAGATGGAGATCTGGAATGATCTAGAAACCACTAGCGGTGTAGGAGGATCTAGAATCCTGCATGTGATTCTAGAAACTAATGTCAGTGTAGAAATCCTGGAGATATAGAAAGATTTGATGTAGAATCCTCCATGAATTTGGCTTCACACTTAACATTCTCGTACTTGAAGCCAAATAAGAGTCATCAAGTCACACCGAGTCCTACCATGCCTCTACATAACTCATGTTTATTTCGTGGTAGAATCTTAGTGAGCATATCAGCAAGGTTCCTATCTGTATGGATCTTTTCCAAGGATAATTATTCTTCCTCCAACACATGCTGGATGCAATGGTATGTTAAGTCAATGTGCTTGGTTTTTGAACGAAATTCTGGGTTTTTCACCAAGTGAATGGCACTCTGACTATCACAATATAACACATACTTGTCCTGCTTTAGTCCTATTTCTCCTAGGAATTGCTGCATCCACAACATCTCTTCACAAGCTTATGTTGCAGCTATGTACTCTACTTTTGTTGTAGAGAGGGCTACTATTATTTGTAGCCTTGACACCCAAGATACTACTACACCTGCAAATGTATACAAATAACCTATAGTGGACCTTTTGGTATCCATATCTCCAGCCATATCTGCATCTGTAAATCCTTCAAGCATAGTCTCATCATGACTAAAAAATAAACAATAATGACTAGTACCCTTGAGATACCTTAAAATCCATTTTACTGCTTGCCAATGTTATTTTCCTGGATTGGTAAGGAACCCGCTCACTACTCCCACTGAATATGCAATGTCTGGTCGTGTGCATACCATGGCATACATTAAGCTGCCAACTACTGAAGCATAAGGAATTCTACTCATCTCTTCTTTCTCTTTGTCATTAGTAGGACATAATTCAGTACTCAGCATGAAGTGGGCTGCAAGTGGTGTACCAACTGGCTTGGCATCCTTCATATTAAACTTGTCAAGCACCTTCTTGATATATTTTTGTTGTGACAGCCACAACCTTTTGTTTTTCCTGTCATGCATAATCCGCATGCCCAATATCTGTTGTGTTCATCCCAAATCCTTCATTGCAAATTTGCTACCCAAATATTTCTTCAACCAATTGATCTTATTCTTATCATGCCCAATAATCAACATGTCATCCACATATAACAATAATATGATATAATTTCCTTAATCATACCTCATGATGTAGACACAATGTTCAGCTTCCAACCTCTGAAAACCATGTTCCAACATGAATGAATCAAATTTCTTGTACTATTGTCGAGGTGCATGTTTCAATCCATAGAGACTCTTCTTCAACCTACAAACAAGGCCTTATTTGCCTTTTTCTATGAAGCCTTCTGGCTACTCCATATAAATTTCTTCCTCCAATTCACCATGAAGGAAAGCAATTTTTACATCTAACTGTTCACATTCTAGGTCTAAAGCAGCAACTAGACCAAGAATGACTCTAATGGATGTCATTTTAACAATAGGTGAGAAAATTTCAGTGAAGTCAATACCTTCTTTTTGGGAAAAACCTTTCACCACCAGCCTTGCTTTATACCTCTCCTTCTTTTTGTCACCTTCATGCTTAATCCTGTACACCCATTTGTTTTGTAGAGCCTTTTTACCTTTTGGGAGGTTTACCAACTCCCAGGTTTTATTTTCCTGCAAAGAGTTCATTTCTTCTTCCATTGCTTTCTTCCATTCTTTATTGTGCTCGACTTAACAAGCTTCTTGAAAACAATTAGGTTCACCTTCATCAGTCAACAAAATATAGTTTGAAGGAGGATACCTCTGTGAAGGCTTATGAGACCTAGAAGATCTGCGAACCAACTGTGGTGGTGCATTATCAGGTTAAATCTCCTGTAAAGGTTCTTGCAAGATTCCTTCTTCTTGTTGTTCATAATTTTCCACTTGTTGTTCTTCATGCTCCTGAATTTGCTGTTCATTTTCTTGTATTGGTGGTATGTTTTCCTGCTGCTCTTCAAACCTGTAAATAACCTTCTTGACCTCCAACTCACCTATAGTCCTCTTGAACATTTCTGACTCATTAAATATAACATCCCTACTTCTAATAATTTTATGTTTGACTGGATCCCATAGACGATAACCAAGATCTTCATCCGCATATCCCAAAAAAATGCATTTCATAGATTTATCATCTAGCTTAGTTCTATTTTCTTTGGGAATATGTATGAATGCTTCACATCCAAAGATTTTCAAGTGAGAATAATTCAAATGCTTATCAGTCCAAACTTCTTCAGGGATACTACCATCCATGGCTATAGTTGGAGATCTGTTTACGTGGTAGCAAGCGGTCCTGACTGCTTCAGCCTAAAAATTCTTCTCCAAACCAGAATTGGACAACATGCTTCGCACCTTTTCCATAATGGTGTGATTCATCCTTTCTGCTACACCATTTTGTTAAGGAGTACCAGGCACAGTCTTCTCATGCTTTATGCCAAACCTATTACAATATTCCTTACATGCATTTGAGCAATATTGTCCACCATTATCTGTTCTTAAACACTTCAGCAATTTGTTAGTCTCTCTTTCAACAGCGACATGGAATTTTTGAAATATTCCAAACACTTCACTTTTATTTTTCATAGGATGTGCCCAAACTTTCTTGGATGCATCATCTATAAATGTTACAAAATATGATGCTCCTCCTAATGATTTGATGTTAACAGGCCCAAACACATCTGAGTGTACCAATTCTAACACATTTTTCTTTCTGTCATGGCCACCTCTAAGGAATGAAACCCTTCTTTGTCTACCATATATACAATGCTCACAAAGATCAATATTGTAGGATTTCAAACCTGGCAATAAATTTTTATCAACAAGGATTTTTAAACCCTTCTCGCTCATGTGACCCAAACGCTTATGCCACAAATCTGCTGAATTTCCTTCTTTTGTGATAGCAGCCAAATCTAATTTTCCTATCAGTGTCTTCAATGTGTATAATGTTCTTGTATTGGGTCCTTTGGCCACGACCAATGCACCTTTGCTAATTTTCCAACCTCCTTTTCCAAAGCTTGTCGAATAGCCTTCATCATCCAGTCGTCCCATAGAGATTAAACTCATGCGCATTTCTGGTACATGCCTGACCTGTTTCAACAATATATCTTGTCCATCTTTCATCTTGATCTGGAAATCCCCCACTGCAACAATACTGCAAAAATGATTATTCCCCAAATGCACTCTACCATGATCGCCAGGATTATATGAAACAAAACTATCTTTGCATGGGGTTACATGGTGAGATAACCCAGAGTCAAGGATCCAATCAAAGTTACTACTAGATGTATATACACATGCATCCTCTACTGAAACAGTAAACAACACATCACCATCTGTGGCTATAGCAATATTCTGACCTTCATTTGTGTTGGATGACTTGTGATTTGTACTAGACGATCTTTGATCCTTTTGTCCTTTCTTCCAGAATCGACATTCTGTCTTCATGTGCCCGAGTTTGCCACAATGAAAGCAGATGATCCTTCCTCTCCTTGATTTCGATTGGCCTCTCGATCTTGATCGCCCTTGCCGGCATCAATCCATTCTCCTACCACGATCAGCTAGAGCTAAAGCCTCTCCTCCCTAGTTTTCCACAATTGACTTGTGTCGCAGCTCCTCATTCATTAAACTGCTACTGACATCATCAAACTTCAGGGTCCCTGTAGTTGTTGAAGTACTCATAGCTATAATTAAATTTTCCTAGCTGTCTAGCATAGAACACAATAGCAAAATAGCTCTAATTTCATCATCTAAAATGATTTTAACAGAGGAAATTTGATTAGTAATAATATTAAATGCATTCAAGTGCTTAGAAACTGAAGCACCCTCCTTCATTTTGAGATTGTAAAGCTTCTTCATCAAGAACACTTTGTTTGATGCTATGTTCTTATCATATAGATCATGGAGCATCTTCCATAATACTTCTGTCGTCTTTTCTCCATACACATTGAAATAAACATTCTTTGCTAAATATTGGCGGATTGTTGCAATCGCCTTTCTATCTAGCTTATTCCACTCTTCATTTGTCATCGATGAGGGTTTCTTTGTTGTGCCCTCAATCAGAAAATACTGATCCTTTAAAATCAGTATATCCTCCATTTGTGATTTCCATAGGGCAAAATTAGTCCTGCTTAACTTCTCCATATTTGTAAGTGTTGTCTCCATTTTCAATCAAATTCACGCCGAACACCATGTTTCAACACCAATCTCCACGGATCTCCACTTTTCAAACTCCAGCAACACATTTCAACATAGGTCCACGACATTGTTTTTCTTGCAGCAACTATCTTTTAGTTCCAGCGTTCCTCAGCTATTTCCAGGACAGATCCTTCAACAGCTCCAGGGGTAACAACCAATGTTTTAACGAATGCTGCAAGAGCAAGGTGGTGGCACTAAGCGGCTTGCACGGTGGATATTCAAACTTAGCTCCAATACTAGTTGTACTAGACTTTACTGCATAACATAAATAATTATGGAGAGGAATATAGATAAGAAAATAACCAACAACAACCATAAACACATAAACACAAATGTTTATCCAGGAAAACCCCAAACTCAGGGAAAAACCCAACCTAATAAGATCTCATTAGCATTGGCCAAAACCCTGGCCAATCTAGCCAAGTGAGCCTTCATCATTCACCTGCAGGTCTTGCATTACAATGAAGTCCTTCCAGCCTTTTATAAGCTCCATTACATATAATACCATGGGTAGAATACTATGGGTGCACAATACCATGTGCCCCAAAACCATCACTATTTAACCTGGTCAACTTTGACTCTATCCCGAGTCAAGTTTACCTAACACTCACAAGCTTTCTTCAACAACCCATTCCTACGCAAGGACGCAAGGATGCATAGAAGGATGGAACTGTCAACTTAGTACTTCCGTGCACATTACACATCGAATTGAAACCCAATATTGGTTAATGATAATTAAATAAGCCCTTGAACCCCAAAAGTTCAAAATGACAATCCGATAACAAGAAGGGAAAAATAATACTAATTACAGACGTATACCAACTATTCTTCGTTCATAGGGGTTTGGTATCCTAATAAATAGGAGCATAAATTCAGTGTTAAAATGTCACAGCATTTGGTGTTCTCACCAATCTATTGAGTGTTAATAATGTATTATAATTTGTACCAATCCTGTACTAGAATGAGGTATCATAATATTCTACTGTAGGCTACCTTTATTGGTGGTTAAGGTATTTTAGATTTTGATGGTTTGAATTTGAAATTGGAAGTCATTTTGATAGTTTACCTATTATAACACACGTCAGATCTGACGGTGAAAAATTTTCAACAACTATCAAATACATTTAAATCCAGAATACGTCCTGTGAGACGTCAAATTCCAGGACTGCCACCATCTCTGTCACCATTTATATTGATGGGCGTTTGGATTATTAATAGAATTGTTTATGGCCGAAAACTTTTCCAACCAAAAATCTCAACTGTACCATGTAGCTCATTACGTTACATATCATATGTGTCCTTTGTCCTTCCCCATTTAGTTTGGAAATTGAGGGCATCATATTGGTGATCAGGGATGGAATTTGATGGGTGAATTGCCCATCACGGGTGATTTTCCCATCAAATACAGCTTAAAATTTTACAAGACCGTCAAATTTTTTTATTGAAGTTGTGAAAACTAGTAGGAAAACGTGCAAACCATCAAGTTTGATGGGTAAGCCTATTTTGAAATTCCAACCCTATTGGAGAGGAACAATACATCGTGGGTCCATTAGGAAGGCACACATATAACTTGCACAAATCCAAATCGAGGTTGTACCAAATTATTTATGACACCAATAATTTTCCTCGCAACCAAACCAGGTTGGAAATGGTTGTTTCCTTGCTTTTATTGTTAAGTGAAGGTATAACACAACCTAAGTTTCAATACAAATGTATTGGCATTTGAAATCTCACTGTAATGTGGACCTGTCTATCACCAAAAATAAATAGAACACACTTAAAATATTTAAGTTATGAATTTAATGGAATGTATTAATAATATCAATCAAAGAAATCTTTGAAAATGAGAAAATTAATCAAATTAATTTTAATAAAAAAAAAAAATATCATGTTTTTTTTCCTAAATAAGTCTAAAATCTATTACTGTAACAAGATGATACAAGGAGGCTCTAGCCTCTGCAATTTAGAGCCAAGGTTCATGGCATAATGCAGAAAAAACCAAAATTAAGACTGCCCAGAAGTGGGAAACCAATCCAATCCAAAATAATTTTGCTGCCCGCCCAGGGGAAACCAGCATGTGAACATGTAGCAATATTCTATTGAATTCACCTTCAAGACTAACTAGTTTTCTCAAAAATCAAAAGTAAACCCATAGGCATGGTTGTCGGAAACCTGAAAGCTAATAACGTGTGGTGAATTAGGTGTCATTCGGTGCTGACGGGTGTTTTCGATAATGAAACACCTGTAGGCATCCTCATCATCCTCTTCGTTTGGCAACGCACCCGTGTCATCCTTCGCCAGAGGTTTGCAATTTTTCTCTGTTGTAGGAGGCATGCAGTGATCATTATCCCTCTTCTCCATTGTGCAGGTGGGGCAACCTTCGTCGCTAGAAGGCTCCTCTTGGAAGGTGACTGTGATGGTAGCCTTGATGAGTGGTTGATTCAGAGAGCAGTGGTACATGAATTGGGCTAAATGGATGGATTGCTGAGAGCTGGAAGGGATATTAGTAACTGGAATGGCGGTTTGCAAAGGCGGGGAGTGGACAGCGCGAGGGCGGCCTCTACCACTGCAAGTTTCAGGAAAATGTGCTGAGACGTAATTTGACGAGGGGAAAGAGGAGTCCAAGACTGTTGAGGGAAAATAACGGGCCAATCTGCCTCTATTGCTACCCCTTCTGCTATGGATTCGCTGGCACAGTCAAGGCATGATGGTGCGGGGATGAAGAGGCTACTTGTATGAGGTCAGCACTAAGTGGAGTTCTGGGGGAGAAGGCTCAGAAAGCTCATAATTGAAAGTTAGGTTGCAGGTCAAGCTCTGAGAGTAATGGTTGCCATGTCCAAACTCTATGCAGCAGAGAATGTTGCATCACCTGCTCGTTGCAGTGCATGTACTTGGCTCCACTGCAGCTAAGGGGCACTTACAACTCAGAGGCAGAGGAATAGAAACAGAGGAAGTGGGTCAAATATTACCTGAGGGTGCCATGATGCAGAGCTGAGGCGGGATGGCGCTGGTGAGTTGATTCGAGTGCCGCATTGAATGGCACTTACTGCTACTGTGAGACAAGTTTATTGCTTTGTGTGCGAGCTTATGGGTGGCCATGTGGTTCTGCCATTTGTAGTCCCATTCTGCCACCATCAGATCAATCCATATGTACACCAACATCCAGGAAATTTTAATACAAAATTAATAAAAATAAATATATACATATATTTAAGGAAAAAAATATGTATATGCAAATAAATAAATGAGTGAATTAAAAAAAAAAAAATACAAGTTAGTAAATAAAATGTATTCATCACCTAAAAATAACAATGGTAGTAACAACTTTTTTTTAATAAAAAAATGTTGCTTGTTATATATATATATATATATATATATTTGGTTATTAAATATAGATAAAATATTCAAATATTTATATTTATAATATGTATATTGATTTATATAGAAGCCTTTTAGATTAATCACATAATCATGAATTGGTCGAGGTTTTGAACCAACTAATGAGGTCCATCCTTAGGACAAGGTGAAGAATCAGTGGATCTTAAGGAATAAATAATAAGGATGCATCATTTCCCAGAATTAGCCGCTGGTAAAGTAGTTAAATTAACTTAAAAGGGTAAGTGAAATAATAAAATAATGAAATATATTTGTTAAAAACTAGCTGTTAGAAATAACAATAAAAATAAATTATTAAAATATTATAAATTGGTTATTATATTTAGAGAATGTTTAGTTAAATAAATTTTATTTTATAAACGTTATTTTATTTTAGTATGTTTGTGACATTTATGAAATAATTGTATTTGATATAATAGTGTTAACTGATTTGATCCCCACACACACATACACACACACACATGTATATAGCCATAGATTAATTATATTATTTTAATTATTATATATAAAATTAAAAAAAAAATATGGTATTATAATAATAATAATTATTATGTTACTATGAAATGATTATTTAGTTATACATATATAAGACATAAACACACATCATTAAATAAAATATTGAAAGATATATGATTAAGTAAAATATTGAAACAAAAATAAAGAGAAAATAACAAGTTACTTATAAGGTGAATTGGTACATTCCTAATGATCTCTTGCAATATCTTTTCACTTGCTAATTCTCTTTTTACATTTTCTAGGGTATAACTTATATGTTTTCATGAGACATTTTCCAACGTATAATTGATAATGCTTTTGTGTTTTATTTATTTATTTAATAATGTTTTTGTATGATATTAGTTAATATATAATTAATGTTTTGTTTTTTATTTATTTAACTAATAATGTTTTTGTATGATATTAGTTAATATATAATTTAATATAGTGGGAGATTTTATTAATTAGTAATGTCTTTATATAAGATTTGCTGTTATGCAACTAGCTCACAACTACCAGCCTCTAGCATTTCTGCAACTATACATTCAATTTCACTTTTTCGAGCATAGGGATACCTGTAAGGCCTGATCATTAGAGGAACACTTCCTGGAATCAAATGAATAGCATGATCATGCTAACGAATAGGTGGGAGGCCATTGGGAGTCTCAAATACCTTGGAATGATTATCTAAGACATTTTGGAGATGTGGAGAAATAGATGATTTCGATGTGGGAACCTCTAGCTAACATAATTGTGCAATTAAACCTCGTTGTTATTTCTTTAGAAGATTTTTCATGTCGTGAGAGCTAATTATCTTTCTTAGTTTCCCCACGATACCCCTTAATTCAACTTCCTTTCCTTCCGAAAGAAGTTTGAAGAAAAGTTCTTGAAAATTAAAATCTATCGTACCCAAAGATTGTAGCCATTGGAATCCTAGTACAACATCAACACCAACCATTGGAATGGAAAGCATTGGACTATTCAATACATATTCTCCCATGGAGAGCTTGATATTATGGCACTTTCTAGAGGAATTTATGGTTCCTCCATTTGCAACCATCACTTGACACTTTGCTGCTGGATATAGGAAGCAATTCAATTCCTTGGCTACCTTATAATGAATAAAATTATGGGTAATTCCCGAATCAATCAACACTATTACCTTTTTGTTCTTGATATGTCCTTCTATCTTGAGAGTTTAAGGAGTGGTAATTCCGACCAATGCATTACAAGATATGGTCAGATTCATTTCTTCTTTCTCTAGGGTTTTTTCTTGGTGTATATCCTCTTCTTTTGACGTTTCTTGTTCGTTTTCTTCCTCCTCTTTGCAATCTATGTAAAATAATTTCTTCTCAACCCACTTATGACCTTTGGTGTATTTTCTATCGCAACTGTAACAAAACCCTTTTGCTATTTTTTATTCCATTTGTTGTGGTGTCAACCTTGTATGCTATGGAAGGCTAGGGGCAACAACACTTCCATCTTTATAGTTGTGAGTGGTAGGCTTCCTTGCTGCCATAATTTTTCTTTCAATTTTTCTTTCCAACATGAATGCCTTCTCCAATGAATCAGGTTCCCAAAGGCGCAACTCATGTTAGATGTTGTCCTTTAAAGTCCCTATGAACACATCAATCCTATGCTCCTCTGGAATATCTTTTACCCTTATATTCAATTTTTGGAAGTCCTCAATGTGCTCTCCCATTGAACCCTTTTGTTTGAGATTTATCAATTGGACAAAAAATGTGTTTCTTTTTGTATCCTCATAATGTGCTAGCATTTCTTCCGTAAAAATTCCCCAAGCAACAATTTTTTTACAAGGGCAAAGCCATCGATACCATACAAACTGACTGGGTTCCAAATATAAAGTTGTAATGCACACCTTTTGTGTGTTTTGCACATAATGGAGATCGAAATATTGTTCCATTTGTAGTATCCATGTTACGAGATCCTTGCCATCAAACTTCCTCATATCGATATTTGGAACATGGCGGGTCTTCAATCTAACGTTAGAGTCTATGAAATGATGACTAACATTTCGTGTGTTCTCATTATGAGTTTCCTTTAATACCCTTTCACCATTAGTAACTATTTCTTGTAGCAACTTTGTCAAATCTATCTTCAAATCTTCCATGTTTCCTTTAAGTTTTGATTCTATACCATCCGTCTTAGCTTCCATTCCATCCATATTAGCTTCCACTCCATTCATCTTAGCTTCCATGTCTTTCTTTAAACCATCCATCTTAGATTGTGTTACTTTTTGTGACAGTGAAATGTGTTTCACTTGGTCTCATAATTTTGATATATCATGTTGCATTTCTTTTTCTTCTTCATGATTCATGGTGGAGATTTTAGGTTTCTTACTAGGTGTCTCCATTTTCTTTCTTCGGGGAATAAATTAATGATAATTATGCTTAATTATGCCCTTTGAATTACTTCAAACTAATTTTTCAAACCAAACTTATGCATTTTTTAAAAAAGACTACACACCTTTTTTCACTTTTTATGATCTCGATCTTGAAATGACTATAACTCTGTAACTTCGGATCTCCAAGTTTTGAAATTTTGCCCTGTGATAGCCCTCTGAGTCCACTTTGCAACCCCACAAGTCCGATCAAGATTGGATTCTCCAAGAAATAATTATGCCTAACCTCCTGCGATGACCTGATTATAGTCTTGTTTAGTAGAGAGAAATTGTAAGACATGCCACGTGTCATTGTTTGGACCTATGACCCTGAAAACGATATCCAACAAACTACAATTCCTCCTATTTCTGTCACATTTTACTAAATTTGAATCTGATGCTCAAAGAGAAATGTATGATGATTTTCCCAAGGTGACCTGATTGAGATCGAATTCAAGATCCTGTAAAAACCATAACTTCCTCATTTCATATCTCTGAAAATATAGTGAGACAAGATCAAAAATTTAGTCACAAGGTTCATCATGATCTTGGCTCAAATGGGTTTTAATTTCATATTCTGAAGCTCATAGAAAGAACTTTATAGCTAAAATTCCACGATGACATGTTTGAAGCAGCGAAATCCTAGAATCCAAAGCTCTAATACCAATTCTTATGCAACCAGCTCAAAAAATAGAAGAAAAGATAGATAACGACATCAACGTCAGCCTCTTCAAGGGGGAAACCTCCTTTATATTACACAAATGAACAATTCTTGGATGATACAAATGACAAGACCTCTTTTCTATATCTAGGAGTATAGGGGGTCACAATATAATTAGAGCCAACATAACAATAATAATGTAAGGGCACAACAATAACAATAGTGGGATTTTATGGGGCACAATAATAACGATATGGGGACAAAATGGGCACAACAATAAGAATAAAGGGCTACAATGACAATAATAATAAGGGAATAGACTAGTATTATAGGGACCTAACATTTGTTAAGATATAATTTAGTGAAATGATCTTAACAACATCTTAAAACTAAAGAATACCAACAAATGAGAGTATTTTTCCAAGGATTGTAGCTATGCGATTATGAAATTATACAACTTCATGAATATGAGTAACTTTATGTGAATATGAAGGTTTATTATTACATTTTAGACATGATGAGGTTTATATAATTAAGGATTGAAGGATAAAGGAATTTGGAATATTATTTACAAGGGAAAAGAAATATAGATATGACCGATAAATAGTTATAACTTGTGGGCAAAGACAATTTAGTAATTATTTTGTGTAATATTTTTCTTTTATACTTGACCTCGTTATACTATCTTTCAATAAGGTTAATGAAAGTAACAACCTAGTGATGATGGCATATTTTTCAAACACATTTTCTAGTTTATATGAATGATGGGTTCAAATGTAAAATGGATTTGAGATGATTGCTAAACCTAATGTTAGAAAATAGAGAGAGATCATATAGCAGTTACACGCAACACAAAACACACTTTGATATCTTTATTTATCACAATAGTTACACATATGTAGGACATAAATCACCAACTTCAATGAATCTAGTTCATGACTACAACTCATACATACAGAACAACAACTTCTAGTTTGACTCTTTGGAACTCACAATGACTACTTACAACAACACATGGAAGCATACTTCCAATACCCTTCCTTAAGGCTTACATGGAACTATTGAAAACACATATTACAACAACAAGTATAATCTATGTCTAACTGGTCTTCATCGACACTCACATCCACTTTGGAATCTTGCAAACATGGCTCTTTCACCACCACATCTTTGAGTTATTACTTGACCTCCATTTAAAACGTAACCACCTCTGACAATATTTTATGAACATTGCAAGATCAACAATATTGACACCTTGGCTCGTCGAGGCTTCCACAATAATATTCATCAAGTAATCAACCATCCTATGGACCAACCACCATCTGTCAGATATTTTGCTTTCGATTATCCATTGGTCGCTAGGATGGAGGTATGGATATTGAATGTGTTCAAAAGTTGATCAAACAACTTTACCTTACTAACACGCAACAATTAATGTTTCAAACACCGGGGATTCTAGTTTAAGAACCACCCACCATTTTTATAACCATAATTGAAAGAAATAGAAAACTACTTCAACTCACACCACAAACATACAAACAAACACACATATTAAAATAATTTAAGTCTCTTAGTAATTCATCCATGAATAGTTGAACCTTATACAATGTAGTTGATGTACGTCTCAAGTCGATCATAAAAATGTTTGTCGATCTCCGAATCCAACCATGGTATTATTTTGACACGATGAGCTCTTGCAATTACCGAAAGTGTTGATCTATATCGAAAGTCCCTCGCTCAACCAAGTCCAACTCATTCTTGCATCTGCAAAACTTCATCTCTATTGTATAATAACAATCACCTCACTAAGCCTCACAACATCCTCATGATCTTGTTGGCATGTGTTTGCACTTGTTAAAAACCCCTTCATTTTTGTCGATTGTGTTGCTCATTCCAAAGTTCATATATTAGATCAAATTCTTTGTCCACGGAGAATGGGATGCCATTTGTGGTGGCTGACCTTTTCCAGTTTTCTAAGCAACAACCTTCTAGAGGTGAGTAGGAGATGACCTCTCTCTCAGTGATTTTTTTTTCCATACCTTTTGATCTCACTATGGCACAAAAAGAACATTGTCACCCATCTCCATGAAGAACAACAATCTCTTCCTCAGATCCATAGTTATCAACAAGCTTTTATGCCATTCCCTATGTGACATGCAATGGTAGACATGAAAACAACCTCGACACCTACAAGAACTACAACTTGAGAAATAACGAGAGTGCAGTGTTATAGACTCTGATGGAAGATTGGCCCAATTCTCGTTCATCTTGCAAAACAATGATATGGTGGGATGCCATTCTAATGACAACAGTTGCAGCCACAATGATGCCCTAAAGAATTGGCACTGGAATTCATGGTGAAACCCGTTTGTCTTTTTCTCGGTTGTTGAGGATGATCTTTGCCAAGCGAAATCCCAAAAATATGTTGTGTCACTCTAATATTTGAAAAATAGTGGAATTTCAGTGCACACTCGTTGCCAACTCCAAATGGAACAAACATGTAGGATCGAGGACCAACCACTTTGAATTTAGATAGATCAAGCCACCGTTATGGACGTTGTTATTGACAAGTTTTTATAGGCTAAGGGGAAACAAAACAATAAGTATTATTTTTCTAGATCAAGATCCAAACTTGCTCAAACACACATTGAACAAATTTACAAAGAAAAATAAAATTTACTCACAGAAGACAATATATCAAACACTCTCTTACATTATCTATTTACATAGAAATAATCTCAAGGCTTTCTCACATTTTCCTGGCCCTCCTGTGAAGGATTTAAGTGTTATGATACCATTTTATAAAATAAAGAGAGATCAGATAGCGATTACACACAATACCAAACACACTTTGATATCTTTATTTATCACAATAGTTACACATATATAGGACATAAATCACTAACTTCGACATATCTAGATCATGATTACAACTCATACATAGGGAAAAAAAAACTTCTAGATTAATGCTTGGGAACTCACATTAACAACTTACAACAACACATGGAAGCATTACTTCCAATACCTAAATCCTAATTATTATTTATTGGATTTCCTTTCTTTGAGGACATTAATGTTATCCATTTTTTATAACAACGTAATTTTCTTGTCAAAATAAAGCTCATATTTGGAATGTCAAGCTATATTGAGAAATTTGAAAAATAGTTTTATTAAATGCATGAATTTCAATGTAAAAATTACATTGGTCATGGAACCAATAGTTATTTCCTTGGATTATAAGAACAAAATTTAATGGAATGCTTCAATGATATATCATTGAATGTTGGCCTCTTATGATTAAAACAATGATGAGGTGATAAGATGATGGCTTAAGTGCCATAATAACAACATTGTAAAAGGTGGTGATCATCCTCCACCTTCATAATTGTCACTTACTACATATCTAGAGCTGCCTATAATAAAAGGTGGTGATTTCCTTAAAGGGGGACTCTATTCATAGTGATAGAGATGTCTTATTGAAGCTTGTTGCCATATTAAAACATTGACTTTGAAGAAATGCATTATGATAGATGTAAAGCTATGACAACTTATTTAAGGTTGTTTCCAAATGAGAGCAAGCTTAGGCTAGCCCTTCTAGAATTATTCCTAATAAGGTATAGGCATAAAGGAACATGACAAAGGTCATGTTGATAGGAGGAATAAAACATTACCATGGAAAGCAAGAAAGTGTGGTTGTGATAATATTGTTATTTTAGCTATTAAAACAAAAATCAAGAATAAACCATAAATAAAAAAAAGAAATATAAAATAGATGAATTAAGGAAGAAAATCAACCTAAAAGAAGAGGCCCTCATCCAAGAATACACTAAAAAAGAAAGAAAGTAACAAAGTAAATGCACCAAAAATTTCTGAGATAAATGTCTTAAGCCTTTTTATATAACCCTAATTGAAGAAGGCATTTAAAAAGGAAAATTAAAAAAGTAACAAAGTAAATGTACCAAAGAAAAAAATCTAAGGTAAAAGTTACAAACCTTCTATATGACAACCACAATTGAAAACACAAACAATCAAGTGGATAATAAAAAAGGCATATTATTAACATGGAAAATAAGAATGTGTGGCCATGATAACCTTATTATTACAACCATTAATATAGAATTAGAAAATAAACCTTAATATAAATGTATATATAGAAAGAAGAAAATATGCCTAAAAGAAAGAGAGGCTCTCATCCAAGAATATAATAATAATAAAAATTTAACAAATAAAGTAACAAAGAAAATGAAAATATTCTAAACTTCTTATAATCTAATGCAAGAATACACTTAAAAAAATAAATGAAAAATTAACAAGATAAAAAAGTAATTGCAAGAAAAAAAAATCTAATATCATAAACTTCATATATATACATCTATAATTTGAGAACATAAACATTTTGGTGTATATAAAAAGACAACATTAACATGAAACACAAACAAAAAAATTAAAATTTCCCAAGATAACATTGTTATTATAGCCATCAAAATATAATATAAAATAAATAAAGTGAAGAAGAAAAACTATTTAAAAGAAGTAGAGGTCTTTGTCCAAGAATAAACTAAAAAAAAAATAAAAATAAAGAAAAAAAATATAATAGTAAATGAACTCATGCCCACTGGCCTTTGGATTAACCATGAATAGTGCACTATTAAAGTGTTATTTATTATAAATGAGAATTTTAAATTTCAAGTAGGTAAGATAAAATAGTTAAAAATAAATACATTTAAAAAAATTTAAAATTAATTTCCTAATTTTTTTATATCTTTAAACAAAAAATTATAAATAACAAAATAAATATACCAAATAATATATATATATATATATATATATATATATGAAATTTTATTATCAATTCAGGAAAAAAACCAAAAATAAATAAATAATGTTTTTTTATTAATATTTTCAAATTTAAATATATAAGCTGTTTTTATATAATTGAATTTTTCTATTTTATCTGTTTATATATAAAATAATTGATCATAATATATATTATTTTACCATAGTAAAATAATAATAATAATTTAATCTAATTTGTATTTAATATTATTCAACACACCTCAACATTGTTCATCTTTATACTAACAAAATGACTCCATTAATCTATTTCAAATACCATGCAGATAAACATGATTAATATGTAAACACTACTCATATAAAAAAGCAAAAGACAATGAATATGGTCTTGTAATAGCTATTAGTAAAATACATCTCAACCTACTTGAATATTTGAGGATGAATGCTTTGAGAACATATTCACTATGTCTCCCAAAGACATACATGCATGCCTCCCTCATATGGACTATTGCTTGTTGCATAGAATAAGCATCATCCACCATCAAACGATGAAATTTTTTGAACTTTCCAGTTGCCAATTCCAAATTTAAAATGTTCCTAGGTACAGTGATTTGAATGGCCTCCATAATTTTCTTCCATAAAGGAATGTTATCATTCAACATGGTCAAAAGCATGGTTTTGGACTCTATTGTTACCAAATAGGTAGACACGAAAGATGCATGAATCTAGAGCCTCTCTTCTTCAGTTTTTAAAATGTGGGAACTCTAGATGATCTCCTTTGCATTTATAGAAAGACTCAAGAATTGTGTGCCTTACTAAATACCCCCATCAAAAAGTTGTTGGCGACACCTTGCAACAATCAATTCACCAGATATTTGGATAATTATAAGCTCTAGGGCCAGGGATATCCTAAAAGAGTGCTCCATAAATCATCTCCTACACTTGCTCACAAAGCCCCAACTCTTGCACCTACCTTGGCACTATAGTAACGGAACGACGACATCAAAGTAAGGGATGGTAATCTCTTCTCCTTTCCCAATGTGTTGATACATGACTAAAAATGGTGCTTCCCACTTCCACCTAGCTCGAGTTCAGAAAGTGGAAATGGTTTATGAAGGACTACAACAACTAGAGATTGCTAAAACAATAATCTTGCTGACTGAGATTGGGTTTATATATTTTTTTTATTTTGAAGAAAACATATTCTCGATATCAACAACCAAAAATACACTGCCAGAAAGTTGGCCTCTGAGGTATCCATGAAGCGCTCTGCACAGGTGTTCAAAATTTAAATTTTAAATTTTAAATTTCAAATAGGAGGGTTCCATTAGTGAGGTGATGGATGGCCATCCCATTTGCAAAATCTTAATGACTCTTCCACCGAGTCGATATTGTTCGTAGTCTCGGCGAGCCCATATGAAATATGGATACAAACATGAAGTGATTGTGTTTTTTCTGACTTCAGTAGGGGATGAGCTTTCATGTTTATGTAAATGGACACTAACAAAGATGAATAGGGGCCCAACTGGCATGTCATCAACTTGCAGGTTAAGAGAAAGAAGAAGTTATTGCTAATGATGCCCCTGAGTGATAAGGACATGCCTTGGATGTAATCAAAATCCAAGACTCCATGGATTGTTGGGTGTAACATGTGCAAAATGTTGTAGCATAATTCATAAGTGAGTACCACTCTACTTGTGTATGAATGAGTAGAGAGAAAAATACGAAGGTTAGAAAAAATATGAATGCGATTTCAAATTCAATGGTGTAAAATGACCCAAAATGAAACAAATATATATATGATTGGATTTAAAGTCTTCTATTACATTGAAATACTTGAAGTGTGGAGGTCCCCACCATTGGTTTGATCAACAAATCGATTAATGTTATCCATTTTCTCATAATAACCCAATTTGCTAGTCAACATAAAGCTCAGATAACAAATGTCAAGCTATATTGAGAAAATTGAAAAATAGTTTTATTAAATGCATGAGTTGCAATGTAAAAATTCCATTGGTCATGGAACCACTAGGTATCACTAGAGGGGGGAATATAACATGGGCAATGTCTTATTGTATCTTGTTGCCATATTAAAACATTGACTTTGAGGAAGTGAATTAGGATAGATGTAAAGCTATGAAAACTCATTTAAGGTTGTTTCCACATGAGAGCATGCTTAGGCTAGCCTATCTAGAATTGTTCCTAAGAAGATATAGGCATAAAGGAACATGACAAAAGTCATGTTGATATGAGGAAGGAAACATTACCATGGAAAACAAGAAAGTGTGGGCTTGATAACATTGTTATTTTAGCCATTAAAACAAAAATGAAGAATAAACCATAAACTAAAAAAATAAATATAAAATAGATCGAATAAAGAAGAAAATCCACCTAAAAGAAGAGGCCCTCATCCAAGAATATACTAAAAAAAGAAATAAAGTAACAAAGAAAATGTACCAAAACTTTCCAAGATAAATGTCCTAATCCTTTTTTATATAACCCTAATGGAAGAAGGCGTTTAAAAGAAAATATGAAAAATTAATAAAGCAACAAAGTAAATGTACCAAAGAGAAAAATCTAAGGTAAAAGTTATAAACTTTCTACATGACAACCACAATTGAAAACACAAACAATTATGTGGATAATAAAAATTCCACATTATTAACATGGAAAATAAAAAAGTGTGGCCATGATAACCTTGTTATTACAACCATTAAATTAGACTTATAAAATAAACCATAATATATTATATGTATATATAGAAAAAACAAATATACCTAATAGAAAGAGGTTCTCATCCAAGAATATAATAAAAATAAATAATTAAAAATAAAGTAACAAAGCAAATGAAAATATTCTAAACCTCTTATAACCTAATCCAAAAAAAAATTAATAAATGTAAAATTAAGAAAGTAACAAGGTAAATGTACCAAAAAAAGTCTAAGATCATAAACCTCATATATATAAATCCATAATTTTAAAACATAAACAACTTGGTGCTAATAAAAAGACAACATTAACATGGGAGACAAAAAAAAAAGACCAAGATAACATTATTATTATAGCCATTAAAATAAAATATAAAATAAATAAAATGAAGAAGAAAATCTATTTAAAAGAAGCATAAGTATTTGTCCAAGCATAAAAAATAAATACAAAAAATTAACATAGTAAATGCATCCACGCCCACTGGGCTTTGGATTGACCATAAATGGTGCACTATAAAATTATTACTTATTATAAGTGACAAATTCAAATTTCATGTGAATAAGAGAAAATAATTAAAAATAAATATATTTAAAAAATTTAAAATAAATTTTCTAAACCTTTTATATCTTTAAAAAAAAATTACAAAACAAAAAATATTAAAATCAATAAATACAAATTTCATATATCTAAATAAGAAAATTTAAAAACTTTAAACTCTCACACATATATAATTAGAAAAATTAAATTTCATAAAAATCCATATATATATATATAACCTTATAAAAAAAGGGTAAATTCCCTATAAAAATTGTGTGATTGACTAAAGTGACTAGATTTCACATATATATAGAGCATATATTAGGGAGTTTTATTTCAAATTACAGGTTTGGAACATGAAATACAATAAATTAAAAATTCCAAAAAAATGGAATTTAAACACAATAAATTAAAAATTCTAAAAAAATATGGAATTTAAATACAATAAATTAAAAAAAAATCCAAAATTATGTAACAAAAAGAAGTGAATGAGAATAGACACATTGGAAATAATTTATATACATAACAGGTTCCGAACATAAACACAATAAGCTAAAAATTCCCCCCAAAAAAAAAGAATTTAAATACAATAAATTAAAAAAATATAAAATTATGTAACAAAAAGATGTGAAATGAGAATAGAGATATTAGAAATAATTTATCTTAATTGTAATTTAAAGATGTTAATTGTAGTCTTGCATGATTGCAAGGTTTAGCAACAAAGCTAACAATAATTAGTGAAATTTGATTATGATATGAATTTATAAAAATAATTTAAATATACAATATAGTTAATATGCTTTTATTTTTGATGTGATATATTAGTAATTTAAGTATTTGCAACAAAGTGATTGCTTCCACATATTAGAAAGATTTGATCAATTTCAAATATAATTGCCATTCCTGAAAACAAAAAAGAAACATATAAAAATTGTTCAAAATCTTTGAAAAAATAAATAATATAAAATAGTAATTAGATGTGCAATTGATATTGATCATAATTAATAATGTGCAAATTAAATATTATAAGAAGAGTATTTTCAAGAGAATCCCGTTTTAAGAAATATTTAAGTATTAAAATTAGTGAAAATGAAATATTGAGATTAAACTAACTTTTTTATATAAATAAAATATCTCACTTTATTTTCCGTTAATGAAATTATACTATACCTAAATATTTTTTCTTTGTTTTGTTTTTTAAATATATAATGAAAATGATGTATCTTCATTTTAAAATAAATTAACCAAATCAAAAAATGAAATTGAAACTTACAAATATGATAAATTCTCTACTCTAAATAATTAACCTCATCTACAGAAAATATAAATAAACAGTTTATAAATTATGATAATATATATATCTGGTTAAAAATAAGTTTAAAAATAACTAACATAAAAACCACATGCCAAATATAAATAATTTTCTAACAATAGTATCATAGCTCTAATTACTCACAAAAAAGCAAACATTTAATAATTTAATTTAAGTTTGCATTCTAAAAAATTCACCTATATCACAGCTCTAATTACTCACCAAAAATACAACCATTTAATAATCAAATTTAAGTTTACACTCTAAAAAGTTCTCCCTGTGAGCAAGACGTTAGGACTCAATTAGTTGAATTCCATTAACATAAACACCTAGTTATGAGAAGCCACAAAGATTTAATTTTTTTTAATGTAATTAATGGTTTCTCAAATATTCTGGACTACTCAAGCTGGATCAAGATCAAGAAAGAATAATTTAGGGGAATTTCCAATTAATTTTTTTGTACCTGCAATATAAAGCTTTAAAAGACTGGTAGTTGTCGAAATTATCAAAGGTTATTATCTTGGCAGTATTGGCCAAGGTTATTATCTTGGCAGTATTGGCCATAGAGATTCCATTGTGTACACAGGTTATTATCTTTGCAGTAGTGTCAATGAAGATTCTTGTTATGTACGCAAAGACTTCATTTACTTCATTCCCAATTGTCTTGCAAACATTTCACTTTCTTAGCTGGAAAATTTCATCATTGTAATTTTACAAGTTGACTAAAATTACATTAGATGAATGCTTTTTAATAGTACTCAGAGATTGGTCCAAACTTCCAATGAAGTGTCATTATCTGAGATACCCTTGTAAAATCGCTGGTAGAGAAAATCGCATGTAGAAATTACAAAAGCCACTGAATGTTCAAGGAATTAGGAAATTTTTCAAGATCTTTTCCAAGAGTGAATTGTGATGTCCATTATGAATCCTCTTAGCCATTTTCCTGGGCTCCCGTTCTGCTTTCTTTTCTCTTCTTTTAATTAAATTCTCCAAAAATTACATCAACAAAAGCCCAAATTTTACATTATCAAAGTGGCCCAGCAGAACCATGGTGGAAAGCCCACAACCCCAAAATCGAAACCTGTCTAATACAAAAATTGAATGTGACATACCCGCAAACTTCGGTTTGCTTGAAGGGGAAGATCGAAGGTTCTACATAACATTTTCAAGAACCAGAGAAAAGGACGAGGGAGACGAAACACAACTTCAATAAAACAACATATTGTGGTTTGAAAACCCTCTGTCGGAACTGAATGACAACATGCATGATTATGCCCTTTCTGTTGGATATTTTTCAATGGGGAAATACCAAAACCAAACAAACTTAACACCACAGAGCCAATGCTCTGTTTCCACTGTTCCAGGATCCTTTGTGCACAGGGAAGCTTTAAAACAAATCTACTCATAACAGAGTATTACACAACATAAAAACATTTCTATTGCTTAAAATATAAAGCCTCATACAAACATTCATCCTCTTTGCTGAGAGGGATTCACCACAAAAATACATTCAACAAAACACTACTCTGTTTTCACCTGCGAAATTACTGTGCTGGGTTTACTGCTGTAAAACCCCTTTTACATTTACTGGTATAAAAACCTTCTTTTACATGCTGCTGTAAAAACAAAACTTCCATAATCTCCGCACTGCTGTGCATTTTCATCTTACAAAGAAAACAAAAGTCAACAAAGAAAAATCCGCTCCACCATTAGTTAAAAAAACATACAAATTCCTTATGCGCTCCCACGTTTTCATTTTTCCATTATGCACTGCTGTGCATCACAATATTTTTCATGGAAGTCAACCTTCTTTTCACTGCAGCAAAAAACTATTTTTACCCACTCTCATTTTTTTCGCTCCCCAAGCTCTCATACAAAAATGGTCAATGCATAGCAAAATTTATGCACACAAGCTCACTGGTCTTACATATCTCCATGTGCAACGACACACCAACCACACATTGACTTTTTTTTTTTCACTTATGTTTGAGGGCACGGGCTTACATAACATATAAAAAAACATATATATAAAAAAAACGTGGCCCATAATAATATTAAAGGCCCACACCTAAACTACGTACATGCATTAAAGCCATGTCGTTTCCTCCACGGCGGTCAACCACAAAAATTTCAATCCACGCAAGCTTTAAATTGACGCAGGCCCGTGCACCTTCAAGAGATCGACAGCTGACAACGCGCAAGGAAATCGGACGGCTGGAGTGGATATCGGAAGGCAGTTTGCTGCCCAACTTTAACGCCTGAGAAAATGACGTTGGCTGATGTCAGGCCAATGACACGCGGCACCACCATAATCCATCGGGTTCAATTGCCGGATGATTCCTTCGTCGGCAAATCGCTCCGAGAAAATCCGGTGAACGGTTTCTGGCTTGGTTCATCAGCGTTGAAATTACGATTTCAACACTCCCCTTTAATTTTAACTGCTGGGCGTTCAAACATACCCAAACACTTCCTCACATGGAGGGATTCCCCAATGCTGCTGTTACAAAAATATCTTCCTCACATAGAGGGATTCACCAACTGCTTCTGATGCAGTTCCACAAACAATCAAAGTTGTCTTCCTCTTAATAGAGGGATTAACCTGAAACTGTGCTTAAGAGCACCTTCCTCATGACAGAGGGATTCACCTGTGACTATGCTGAAAAGCATCATCCTCTTGATAGAGGGATTTACCACACTATGTTGAAAAGCATCTTCCTCTTGACTGAGGGATTCACCATGACACTGTGCTGAAAAGCACCTTCCTCTTTAATAGAGGGTTTCACCAAATGACTGCTTCAAATGCAGTTCCAAAACAAACAATCATTGCACTGCTGTGTGTGCAAACTCATTACAATGTTCTTTTATGCTGCTGCATATTCTCTGCTGCACTGTTGTGCCATCTTCTTTACTGTGTCTATCCCACACCGCTGTGTCTACACTTGCACTGCTTCTGCACTTTTCAAAGAAAAAAAATACTCTGTCTTTCTTGGAACAATTACGCTGTCCCAATTTACAAATTTACACTGCTGTGTGTAAACATTTCTTACACTTACTGATGTTGCATATATTGCATTTCAATTCAATGAACAACAAATTCATTACATTTACCTTTACTGCTGTAAGGAAAATTTCTTTTGCATGTGCTGCTGTTCGAAACTTCTTGCTGCTGCATTTTTCACATTTGCATTGCTGTGTGCTTCTCCTTCTTCACGATGGGAAAACTTTTCTTCAAGCTGCTGCTGTCCATACACTTGCTGCTGCAATTTTTTTTATATTCACTGCTGTCCATACCCATAACCATACACTGTCATCCCTGGGTTTTATTTGCTGCTGCGTTGCCTCTGCAATTTGCACTGTGGCTGCCTTTTGTTTTATCATACTGCTGTGCCCATACTCTTGGCACTTCATTCTCCACAAAAAAAATAACACTGGCTGCTGCCTTTTCTCATGCACCCTTGCTTCACACAATCTTCAGTTTCATTTTTTTAATTACACAATGCACTGCTGTGCAATTTCTTTCATTTTTCTGCTGCCACACATTATCATTCACCATTGTGCATTAAAAATCTGCTGTCCCTGTTTTTCTTTATGCATTTCTTTTCATACTGCATTGCATAAAAAAAATTAAACTGCTGTTCATTCTAATCCATGTGCCAAAAAAAATTTCCAAACTGCTGTCTTATGCTCTATTTTCCCATTGCTGTGAGGGTCTCCATGCTTTGCATTTTTCTCTTATCTCGCTGCTGCTTTTTACATTTCAGCGCTGCCATCTTTTCTTCTTTATGCATTTCTGTGCATATTGCATAAAAACAAAGCAAAAACATTGCTGATTTCATCACTGTTGCATATTACCTTTCAGAGGGATTAAAAAAGATTTCATTTGCAACTGCTGCGCTGCAATACATCCTCCATCAACAAATGACTGTTAATACAGTTCAGCAAACAAAAATTTCATGCTCCCCTTTAATGTGTGCTTGTCTTCTTTTGGCAGACTCTTCTCAAAACAAATTTAGATCCACTGGGGAGTTCAAGGGGTTTTCAGATTGTATTACCTTCCTTCTCCATACTTGTGTAACTTTCTTCTTTTGCATGGGTCTAGCTTGTGTAAGAGCCCATGTCAAGTTACAGTCACGTGCCATATGCCCAATGTTATGACACTTGAAGCATTCTACATTTTTCATGAATGACATTTCATGATTTCTTCTAAAATTGTTTCTTGGAGGTTGTCGAAGACCACAACATTTATCTCCATGAAATACTCTACAGTCTTTTGCCATATGACCAAAGTTTGAGCAAGCATAACAATAACCATAAAATGAACTTTGGTACCTGGGAGATGGAGGTTTCCTTGATGCACTTCTGAAGCTTTGCTGCCTTGAGATCCTTTGTTGATGATCATCATTGCTTCTTGCCTTTTTGCCATCAGCTACATTTCTTCTTGGAGTTGGATTTCTTCTATTGCTGCCTTCATTTTTCTCCTTGCCTTCGCTGGAACTAGGAGCATCACCATCTCTTTCTGGCTTCTTCACATCTCCTTTGTTTAAATCATCCTCATGCTTGTTTGAGGGTTCAGCTACATACCCAAGTCCTGATTTATCAGATGGAGATCTATGATAGCTAAGCATATCATCCAAAGCTTGAGAGCTCTTCATGATCTTGTTCATCCCTTCAACCTTCTTCCTGAGGAGGACAATCTCTTCTTCTAACTTTTCACATTCATTATTTTTCTTTGCTAGTTGTCCCTCAGTTTCTTCCTTGCTACGAGTAGCTTCAGCTGCTACTACTTTGAAGGAGATAATATCTGTCTTCATTTTGGAGATTTCTTCATCTTTTGCTTGACTACTCTTCATTTTCTTTTCAGCTCCTTGTGCCTGCTTCCTGGCTTCTTGTAGTTCGGACTTAAGGGAGGAGACCTCTACCTTGTACTGTCCAATCTCTTCTACAAGTTTGTTCACTCTCTTGTGCCTTTGTTCAAGTTGACTTAACAAGTCATCTTCCTGCTTCTTTGCCTTATTTAGCTGATTTGTCATTGATATCACTTCCTCATGATGTTTCCTCTTGCATTCATCAAGTTCCTTCTTGAGCTTGGCAAGCTCTTCATCCCTTTCTTTTACTTGAAGCTTGATGAGGTCAAGCTTTTCATTCTCAGCTTCTATGATGGGTTCTTCTTGACTCATTGTCATGGTCAGTGCTCCCTTTGCATGAAGGTCATGCAGTCTGTCCCATATATCCTTTGCTGATGTATATTTTCCAAGATTCTTCTTCACTGAATCAGGGAGTCCATCCAAGATTAGTTTTGCTGCTTGTGCATCATACTCCATGGATTCTTTATCCATCTTGCTGTCATCAATCACTGACTCCCAGACTTCAATCCCCTCAAACATTAGGAAGGCCCTCATCCTTATTTCCCATACATCAAAGTTTCCATCAAACTTTGGGGTTTCAAATAGAATGTATTCTAATGGATTGCCTTCTAGTTTAGTAGAGGGGGGAGACACATTTTTAACAAGCTTGGAGGCTTTCTTCTTTGACCTTGCCATTCTTAACTATACTCCAAATTACTTGACTGTGTTTTTTTTTTTAAAACAACTGACTGTTCCTTCAACAATAACTTAAAAAAAACTTGAGAAATACCTGAATCCCTTTGGCTGAAACTTCACACTGCTGGAGAAGCTTTACTGCTGCTGCAACAAGAATCTTTCCTTCAGCTTCCTTGACACTTTTAAAGAGCCTGAACCAGCTCTGTCACCATCAAAGAGCCTGGACTAGCTCTGATACCACTGTTGGATATTTTTCAATGGGGAAATACCAAAACCAAACAAACTTAACACCACAGAGCCAATGCTCTGTTTCCACTGTTCCAGGATCCTTTGTGCACAGGGAAGCTTTAAAACAAATCTACTCATAACAGAGTATTACACAGCATAAAAACATTTCTATTGCTTAAAATATAAAGCCTCATACAAACATTCATCCTCTTTGCTGAGAGGGATTCACCACAAAAATACATTCAACAAAACACTACTATGTTTTCACCTGCGAAATTACTGTGCTGGGTTTACTGCTGTAAAACCCCTTTTACATTTACTGGTATAAAAACCTTCTTTTACATGCTGCTGTAAAAACAAAACTTCCATAATCTCCGCACTGCTGTGCATTTTCATCTTACAAAGAAAACAAAAGTCAACAAAGAAAAATCCGCTCCACCATTAGTAAAAAAAACATACAAATTCCTTATGCGCTCCCACGTTTTCATTTTTCCATTATGCACTGCTGTGCATCACAATATTTTTCATGGAAGTCAACCTTCTTTTCACTGCAGCAAAAAACTATTTTTACCCACTCTCATTTTTTTCGCTCCCCAAGCTCTCATACAAAAATGGTCAATGCATAGCAAAATTTATGCACACAAGCTCACTGGTCTTACATATCTCCATGTGCAACGACACACCAACCACACATTGACTTTTTTTTTTCACTTATGTTTGAGGGCACGGGCTTACATAACATATAAAAAAACATATATATAAAAAAAACGTGGCCCATAATAATATTAAAGGCCCACACCTAAACTACGTACATGCATTAAAGCCATGTCGTTTCCTCCATGGCGGTCAACCACAAAAATTTCAATCCACGCAAGCTTTAAATTGACGCAGGCCCGTGCACCTTCAAGAGATCGACAGCTGACAACGCGCAAGGAAATCGGACGGCTGGAGTGGATATCGGAAGGCAGTTTGCTGCCCAACTTTAACGCCTGAGAAAATGACGTTGGCTGATGTCAGGCCAATGACACGCGGCACCACCATAATCCATCGGGTTCAATTGCCGGATGATTCCTTCGTCGGCAAATCGCTCCGAGAAAATCCGGTGAACGGTTTCTGGCTTGGTTCATCAGCGTTGAAATTACGATTTCAACACTTTCTCCGCGGATGCGGCGAGCTAGCTGGATATATTTGGGCATGATGGTAACCCTCTTGGCGTGGATTGCACACATATTGGTGTCCTTGAACAACTTAACAAGATATGCCTCTGCTGCTACTTGCAATGTCGCCACGCTGACGAATGGAATCTCAAGTCCGTGTTGAAATCCTGGACAATCTCCTTTACAAGCCGCTAGAAGGGAAACATTCTTATAAGAAGCTCAGTGCTCTTCTGCTACTTTCGGGTTTCCCAAAGAGCAACAGTCCGGGGCTGAATTGGTGAGGCTTCTTCACTCCATCGATGGCCGGTGCAGACTTCTTAGCCGCCTTCGTTGGTAGCTGCTTGCGAGGAGCCTTCCCACCAGTTGATTTACGAGCAGTCTTCTTCTTTCAAGCCTCTCTTCAGTATCTCTTTTTTTGTCAGCAGCTTGAACAAATCAGAAGCATAATAGTCACCGGCCAGCAGCGTCTTACTTTCTGCAATTACCTTGCATCAATTCAAACTAAACACTAATTTTGAAATAAGCTCCTGAGAGGCGGTAGCATAATACTCACCCGCCAGCCGCATTTTACTTTCCGCAATTACCCTGCATCAATTCAAACTACACATTATTCTTGAAATAAGCTCTTGGAGAGGTTGTATACTGCACGGTTGATTTTGAATTTGAATTTCAAATTGAAACTCAAACCGTCCCAGGGATTCTCAAGTACAATGTCTTTTTGAAGGGTTAATTTTGAATTTCAATTTCAAATTGAAACTCAAACCGCAGGGTTCTCAAGTACAATGAAAAGACACTTGACGGTAGGGGTTCTCCATTGCAAATTTTAGAGAGTTTTCTGACTTGCTCGGTAGATGGGTCTCGAATTATGTAAACGGACGCCAATGGAAAAGGAGAGGGGCCCGGTTTGCCACGTCCACAAGCCTAACAAACCTGCAATCAATACAAGCTTGGAAATTCTAAGGGAGGATACTAATAATGTTAATCCAAGAATATTATGTTGGAAGATAATTTTTCCTTAGTTTAGTTTAGAATTAATTGTAGTTTTTTAGGGTGATGTTGAGAGAATATCTCAATTTTTTTATTTATATTTGGAATTGGTTAGATCTCATAATATAAATATAGGATAAATATGTGTATGTAGTGTATTTTTGTAATTTAGAAAAGAAAATAATAAAATTATTAGTTTTTGTGTGTACCTCAACATTGTATGTGTACCTCTATTTTTAACATTGTTTCAGAGCTAGCTCTGTCTTAACTCCTTCTTGGGAGAGGAAGATGTACTCCCCAAGAAGATGTAGTAACATGATGTCTAATCCTCCTCTGTAAATAAGTAGATTAATAAATGTGAGAGTTTTGTATGTTCTTCTGTGCTTTATTATGTTTGTAAGAATACTGTAGCAGAATTGTTGTGGGATGTGTGCAAGAAGATGTTCATTTGATTAAGTGTAGGCCAGAGGATCTCGAATCTTCCTACTCTTCTTGGAGGAGGATGCGCAATTATATTTATAACCTTTCACTTCCACTTGGTTCCGGATCACGAGAGGCTTCGAGCGACGTGTTCAACTACAGGATGGTGCTGCTGGAAATTATCATGAGGAGAAAGAACATGGATAACTCTGGGGATTCAGATAACTGGTATTTTCCGTCTATTGCTTTCAATAAGAAAGCGAGGCAGGGGACGATGGAGAAATTGATTGAGAGTGGACTGAAATTGAAGAGACCATAGGACATGGATGAAGTGTATTGATGGATAAAAATAGCATTGCGGTGTATTCAGAGCAACTAGGCATTGAGGCCTTTAATGGGAACTGTGGTTTTAATACTGTAAGGAGATCCAAAGCTATTGAAAATAATTAATATCATTTTGTATTAATGGAGAAATGGTTACACAAGTTGTAATGTATCTCCTTAGTTTAGGATTTGTTCCTAGAGTGTAGGAGTTTGGTTGCAACTTCCTGAGTTCTAGTAATGTACTTAATGATGTAATTTCTCATTGGATGTAAGTAGAGTGTACGGAGAGAGTTCTCTTTGTTTAAGTGCAGTCTCCAAGTGCAGTACTCACCTGTGAGCTGTAACTCTTTCTTTTAATTCAAATCTGATTTTTATCTTGGTATCAGAGCACAGAGTAGGGATAGCCTTAATTTTTTATTTTAGGATGCATCATTGATTACAGAACTGTAGTGGCGGTGGAGTGTACAGAAGAATTTGTAGAATCAGGTGGACTACAGTAACACCTGGAGCACAGGTCTTAGATGACTGATCATCTCTGAGCGCAAGAAAGTGTTGGCGTGGTTTCGTCGCGAACAGTCGCGCCATTTTTGAGCGGAAGGAAGAGCTGGCGCGGTTTTTTAAGGAACAGACGCGCCACTTGGCGCGGTTTTGAGGGGGATAAGCGCGCCAGTGCACCAGAAAGTCCTATTGGCACGGAAAATCAAGCATTAATCGCGCCAATTTCGTAAGACGTGTTGATTTTATTTCTAGCGCGGACATTTCGCTGTCGAAAGAGCGCCAACCTCTTTCTCTTTGGAAAATCTGCAATTTTTGCAGATCGACCTTGCCCGGTGGTGGCACTTTGAATTTCCAGATCTGTTCGGTGGCAGCAGATCGGAGTAGCCCGGTGGTGGCACATTGAAGTTCCTGATCTACTCGGTGGCAGCAGATCGGACTTGCCCGGTGGTGGCATATTGGAGTTCCTGATCTGTTCGGTGGCAGCAGATCGGACTTGTCTGGTAGAGGCGTATTGGAGTTCCTGATCCGTTTGGTGGTAGCAGATCGGACTTGCCCGGTGGTGGCGTATTGAAGTTCCTGATCTGTTCGGTGGCAGAAAATCGAACTTGCCCGGTGGTGGCGCATTGGAGTTCCTGATCTGTTCGGTGGTAGCAGATCAGACTTGCCCGGTGGTGGCGCATTAGAGTTCCTGATCTATTCAGTGGCAACAGATCGGACTTGCCCAATGGTGGTGCATTGGAGTTCCTGATCTGTTTGGTGGCAGCAGATCGGACTTGCCCGGTGGTGGCTCATTGAAGACTGATTCATCAGAGGATCAGAAATTTATCAGTCCAATATGAATAACAGTGATGAGTACTCTCTTAATCCAGAAAAGATGTGGTCTATTATCAGGCCAGTAGATTATTTTCTCAGGGAGCAACAGTTGCTATTAATTTTGATAGGAATCGCCATCACATCGACTTCCTTTATCCTTCAGCATGGTTTTTTGGCTTCTAATGTTAATGAAAATGGAACGTTTGTGCCCAACAAACCTCATCGGGTTGTTTAAGAGACTCCTGTTTCTCGGTTTGCTCAGTATCATTCGGGTTCGATGGTGAATTTGGGGGCTAAAGTTCTCCTAGGTTTGAAGAGAAAGTCCTTGCGAGTTTTCATGACGGGTGGAGTTGGCTTTGTTGGTAGTCATCTACTTGACAGGCTCATGGCAAGAGGCAACAGTGTTATTGTTGTCGACAATTTCTTCACAGGAAGGAAGGAGAATGTTGAGGTTCGGATTGCTCGAATTTTCAGTACATACGGTCCGTGAATGTGCTGTGATGATGGTTGGCTTGCAAATAATTTTGTTGCTCAGGCTTTGCCCAAGGAGCCTTTGACAGTGTATGGAAATGGGAAACAGACACGGAGCTTCCAATTCGTTTATGATCTGGTTGAAGGCCTTATGCGACTTATGGAGGGCGAACATGTTGGTGACTTTAACAGTGATTGGCACATTCCATTGCTAATGGAAGAAAATAGTGAGGAAGATGAAGAGCAGGAGCAGAAACAAGAAGAAGAAGTAACATGAAATGTAATCAATAATGCAAGCCCAGAAAAGGCTGAAATAAACAAATTTGAGGTAAGTCCCCTACCAAGGAGATCAAGTAGGAATACTCTATTATCTTCTAAATTGAAAGACTATGCATTAATGTCAAAGTTTCTAAACATTGTAGAACCTGCAAATTATGGAGAAGCAAGTAAATTTGATGCATGGAGGGCTACAATGTATGAGGAAATAGAATCAATAAACAGAAATCATACTTGGGATTTGGTTGAATTGCCTGAAGGTAAAACCCCCATAGGATGTAAATGGTTGTATAAACCAAAAATAAATGCAGAAGGGAGTATAGAGAAACTTAAAGCTAGACTGGTAGCAAAGGGTTACTCACAGCAAGAGGGAATAGATTTCGATGACACCTTTGCTCTTGTAGCCAAATTAAACACCATTAGAATGTTAATTTCCTTAGCAACAAAACACAAATGGCAGCTACACCAGCTAGAGGTCAAGTCTGCATTTCTGAATGGCGAATTGAAGAAAGAAATTTATTTAGTACAGCCTAAAGGTTTTGTGAAAAAGGGGCAGGAACATCTTGTGTGTAAATTGAAAAAGACACTTTATGGTTTAAAACAGGCACCCAGGTCATGGTATGAGAAAATTGACTCATTTTTTGTATAGCATGGCTTTCATAGGAGCTTGAATGATTCAAATCTGTATACCAAGTTTAATAAACAGAGGCAAATTAGTTTGATTTCTTTGTATGTAGATGATATGATTGCAACAGGGAATGCTAACAATCTGATCAAAGAAATCAGATGTCACAAGTGTATGAGATGGAAAGACTCTAGACAAATTTTTCTTACTCAAAGGAAGTATGCTAGAAGCTTGCTCGAAAGGTTCAGAATGGAGCAGTGCAGATCAGCAGCAACACCAGTACAGCAGAAAGAATCAACAATTATCAAAACCGACAACCAGAGTACCACCAAGCTAGCATACAATCCAATATTTCATAAAAATACCAAGCATATAGATACTCAGGTTCATTTTGTTCGAGAAAAACAACAGTCAAATGAGATATGTGTTGAATATTGTAAAACTTGTGATAACAAGGCTGATATTTTTACTAAACCTCTTGGGTGTGTAAAGTTTGAATTGTTTAGAGGGATGCTAGGAGTTCACGATAATCCTTTCTCCATTAAGGGGGGGAGTTGAAAATAATTAATATTATTTTGTATTAATGGAGAAATGGTTACACAAGTTATAATGTATCTCCTTAGTTTAGGATTTGTTCCTAGAGTGTAGGAGTTTGGTTGCAACTTCCTGAGTTCTAGTAATGTACTTAATGATGTAATTGCTCATTGGATGTAAGTAGATTGTACGGAAAGAGTTCTCTTTGTTTGAGTGCAGTTTCTGAATACAACACTCACCTGTGAGCTGTAACTCCTCCTTTTAATTCAAATCTGATTTTTATCTATTGGATTTTCAAAAGATCGATGACGGGATCATCGATAAATCTTTTAGGGACGACGTTTTAAGAAAATGTATGCATAACTGCGAGAAATTTTTTAAAAGGATAAAAATAATTAATTAACGCGAAACTACAAGTTCAAGTAAGGAAAAACGAAGAATCCGCATCGACCTTCATCTTGTAAGATAAAATTTTGAGTGACGCACTACAGAGAGCTTCAAAACTAGGCCAGTTCAAAGAAAACGGCTTCAAAACACTCCTGCAAGGAATATGCTTTTAACATACAATCCGAGGCAAAGTTTCTTACTTGTCAATACATTACAATTACCATCTTTTCTCATTGGTGGTCGCAAGTTAGATTGGTTCCCCTAATTCCAAATTCTGTGATTTGGCGGTGCAAAATCATTTGTAATGGCTGGATGTTCATTCAACAGCCAAATATCATCCCCCTACAGAGAACTATAGGAAGCCTCCCTACTCTAAATATAGCCATGCAAGGTGTCCAACCACATAATATCTGGCACTGAATCTCGATCTTGATAGTTCTGCATCATGATTCAAAATTCATTCGGATTAATATGGTGTAAGAGTAAATCAAGGTCTGCAAGAACATCGTAGTGATAGGTGAACATCGTAGTCATAGGTGATAGATCTGACGTCACCGAACTCGTCACTTCAGAATTCGCCTCCACAGTTAATCCGCCTTTCTTATTTGAACCCATCTCATCAGTGCTGTGTTTTTCATGGGTGGACTCGAAATTATTATCTGTTTGAGCCTTCAATCCAATTTCATCTTCTGGAGATTTTATAACTCTAGTGAGCATCATTTTTACTTCGACTTCATTGACAACATCGATCTCTTCATTATTATTATTCAATATTATTCTTATTTATTGAGAAGAATTTATAGCGAAAATCACATCATAATCCATATTGTAAATCTTTTCAATACAGGTACGGGATCACTGTAATAACCCAATGTTCTGCTACTGGTTCTCTCCACGCCTGGCGAAGCCAATCGACCATTTGAATATTGATTTCTTCTTCGCTTATTCTGAAAAGCTTGTGAGCAGGCGGCCATCCTGGCAAACAAATGCTATCATTAAAACACAACTGATACTTCATTAGAGAGCCTTTTTTGTATCAGAGATCCTTCCTTCGGGACCTTTGAGAGATAATGCAAAGAATTAGGTTACTAATTTTTTCTACTGCGCACCACATCATGGTCTACAAATATATATAGATAGTTGACAGAGGATGGATCACAGGAAATCTCGCATGATGATGGGAGCTTCCCAGGGAACACAATTCAACATGTTGTTTCTAAAAGTATTTTTCGTTCGTACAGGTCGTTGAAACTTGAAAGGGCATTCAAACAGCCCAATGAAATCAGCGCTTGCAGTCCAAAACATACCACCCAAGCACATAAAAACGCGGTAGTCTATTTTGCTAGAGGAATTGCTCCAAAAGTTATGGAAATTCCGGTCATGTTTAGAGAAAATCGGGTAAGGATTTTTGTAAATCCAAGTTATACTTGTTAAATTTCAAATTTTTAGGTGTCCTCGAAGTTTTTGATGGTACTGAATCCATTTCCACTATCAAAAACATGATTCTAACACAGTGTCTATAAGATTTTTTGAAATTTTTTTGATTCTAACACTGTGTCTATAAGATTTTTTGAAATTTTTTTGTCTCAATTCTGGCCACTTTTGCCCGAATTCCAGCCACTTTTGCCCGTCCCAGCGATTCCTCTGCCTAAGACTCCCATAAAAACAACGTTCTAAATTCCATTTTCATATTAATTTGGATCTCATACTTCCAACACAATTGTTTTCATATTAATTTGGATCTCATACTTTCAACAGGATGCACTTTGAGATAATGACAATGTTGACTGGTGACAATATATTTAGCATTTATATAATAGTTAAGAGTATTTATATAATGGTTAAGAGTATGTGTTTTTTTTAAGAGGTCATAGGGTAGAGTATGTATGCTATTATAGACATTGAAAGTCAAATCGAGATGGGTTTCTTGTCCCATAAACAAAAAAATCTTATATATCAATTTGGTGTTGCCTTGGTAGTGAACTTAAAATTAGAAAATAATAATATTTTACATTCAACTTTAAAATTAAATAATAATCGAGATATAAACAATACTGACTCACCGCAACATATCTCACATCTATATAATATTTGAAATGTTAATAAAGTTTATATATAATATCGTTTAAGATTTTTATTTAATAAAATTTAAATTTTAAATTTTAATTATGATTGATTAATCTCCCCCACTTCCCATGTAACGATGCTGACTATTCAAAAATCGAAAATGAGGTCGATCTTCCATATAATATGAGATTCATTTATATATTTCAATCACTTTATTAACTTAATTGTTTTCGTATGGAATTTTTTATTATTATATTAATAAATTAATTTTTTTAAATAAAGCTTTTTCAAAGTTTTTTAGATTGGTTTTCTGATTTAGTTTTTTAAAAATTTGACAAGAATTTATTGAAATGAAAAGTTTGGTGAGTAACCTCTCTATAATCGTACTTTAGGGGTTTTTCAATGTGTTGAATTTGTTAAATTTCCATAAGGAAATCTATATTAACATTAATCAAATAATGTTACAAATAAATATATGAAGTGTTGTTTCAAGATAGGGAAACTATTTTGTGCACACAATCTCTTGGTTGAGAGAATATCTCAACCACACACAAATCTAGGAAACAAAAAAGGAACATACTCTTCTAAATAAAACAATCACAAATGAGACAAGTAGGAATTACATATTCCAACAGAATTTATATATACAGTGAAAAAACAAGTTTAACACAAATCAAGATTTCACCTCAATTTTTTTTGGCCAGATTTCAGCACCAAAAAATCACACTAAAGACAACTCCATTTGTAATAATTATTTTATATATATTTTTAACATTTAATATTTAATATTTATATTTTATTATTATCTATATAGTTTAAACCAATTTAGTGATTAGCCATTTGTTTCTTTTTAAAAATACCATGCTTGAATTTAATGCTAAGTAGAGTATGTATATCTCTATAAATTTTAATGCTGTAAAATGAAAACACTAATTGTTTTGATAATTTTTCTTAATTTTTTATTTTTTATTTTGTAATTTGCCCAATCTTAATGCCTTAAATGGAAAATGCTAATTGGATTTTTTATTATTTTTATTATTATTATTATTTTATTTCATTTTGCACAATCTTATGTCTTAAAGGTTTTTGAGTAATGTTGTCATTCTAAACCCTAAACCACTTATATTCTTTCCATAATTATTTTATTATAAAATAATTAAAACAAGTGAAATAGGCATCATGGCTCCTTAGTAACTGTAGCTTATGTAAGAAGTAGAGAACATTTATGGGGTGAATGTGATCATATAAATTCATTACATTCAGTGCATGATTTAATCACCACAATATAGGTGGAGGGGGAATCAAATTGCTAATAATTTATTGGTACATGACAACGTAGTTCTATGAAAAAAGATGACAACGATTAAATAATTAAACTAAAAAATAAATTATAATTAATAAAATATGTCAATGGAAAAAGGTGAAAAAACATTGTTATTAGAAAAAAAAAAACATTGTTACTACAAAAAATACATCAATGAATAGAAAGCAAACAAGAAATAATTATATGTTAATAGATATTTATTTTTAAAAATAAGCATGATAATGTATGGAAAAAAAATATTAATTATGAAAAAATCAATATATTTTTCCATAAATAAAAAAGGTGCTTCATAAATAGTGTGAAGACACAATTTACTTACCTTAATTGACAAGTCCAAATGATATAGCATTATAGATCGAGGATCAGTTGAACCCTGCATGGAAACAAAGTTGTGACAATAATTCCAATTTCTAAAACAATTGGGCGAAAAACAAGTCAAGTGGCAGAAAAAAAATAATACATAAATTTAATTGAAATGGAAAAATAAGAAATACACAATCTTATATACTACTAATAATATTCCTTCACTCTCAAATCCTAATCATCCATATTTTGAAATAAATATGCCTATCGACTTAATTATTCTTTATTCCTTTTTCTTTCCTCAAACATTCTACATGAAAATCAATGCATATGTTTTGTTGGTCACTAGTCTCGCCCTACTTATGGCCACATTGTTATTTAGTGAGGTTCCAATAGTTATGGTGGCTGCTCCTCCTGAACATTAACACAACCCTCATGATTCAACTCCGCCAAGTCCATATGTTCATTGTTTTGTTAGAGTTGAACTACTCGATTACTGAAACCCTATGCCCAAATTCAAACTATTAAATCCATCTAATTCATTGGGATCCATCCCTCGCTCCTGTATATAGGCACATCAAACCTCGCCAAATCAGGACAATAAACCTAAGCATTGAACAAAACGGCCATCAAACGAGATGGTCACAAAATAGAAACAATTTGTGATGCAGGAGCATCCAGCTAAGGGCATCATGACTGGGTGTTGGTCTCAGCCAAGAAGGACGGGTTCAAAAACTTTAATTTCATTTACGTTTGATGAATAAAACAATGTCTAGGAATTACTTTGTTTTATTATTAATTAGTTAAGAAGCATTACAAATAGTACAGTTAGGGTAGTGTCATAACAGTTACATTGTTTTGTCATTTTCTTAGTCTATCTTACAGATGTCTATTCATGAAAAAAAAGTATAATATTATAACTCCTACAATACAAGAAAACCCAACAAGATTATCAACTATGTAACTACAAAGGGTAATTGTATGGTAACCGAGAACAGTTTGAGTAACTGTTCCAGCAAAATATAAAAATCAATGTAATACAATCATGGAGGGGTTCAGCACATGAGAACAGAAATATAATGCAGAGAATAATTTCTTTCATCCAAGAACATTCGAGTCCATCTATAATAGTGCACTGTAATATTCATTTACTTTTTCCCTTAATCATTGAGTAAGCCAAACTAAGCAAACACTGTGCATTCCTATACTTTCCTTTTAATTTTCTTTCTTAAATAACAGAGCCCAAACAGACAAATTGCACGAGTATTTTCCAACACAAAGGCTGGCAATCAAGAGAGGGAAAATGAATCATGGAGAGACAACATACTTGAAGAGAACTGCGAGCAGAGGAGACCACCGCGACTGTGACCTGTAGCATGCAAACCCATTAATCAAATTCAACAACCAGAAGAACCTCAATAAAATGAGAATAGTGGAGCAGAAACAAGTTTAGCAATGGAACAAACAAAGACAGTAGCCATTCTCTTTCACAGATGCGTAGAACTGTCACACTGTGCCCAAGGAACCGAGCAACGAAGCCACCAGACCAAGCGAGGGTGCTATACTAATAAGCAGCACAACGCATAGCTGGGCGCACGCATAGCTCGTGGCTCACCTCCATACATTTGCTTCATGAAACCTCACTTCCAGACCAAACCCTCAGCGCAGCAAAGTCACAAGAGCAAAATTGAAGACGCGACATAGAAGGCAAGGTTTTGGCGTAAACCAAAGAGCAGGAACAGTAATTGAGGTAGGTACCACCAGCATAGCAGAATTGAAGTCTGTCATAAATTCCAACCAACGCAATCCAGAACCATCCTATGATTAAACCCTAATCACAAGTGTTAAGTCCCAAATCATTCTTTAAATCATTTAATTATTGATTAGTGTAGTCATATATTATCATCAACCATTATAGTGTGGAATTCCGGGTTGGTCCCATCAATTTATATAAAAAAATTAAAATGTATGCACGGACATTTGGCCGGAGTGTCAATTACATTTTCCGCACGGTCTATTAAAATTTTGAAACTTGATTAAATGAAAAAATCATGAAATTAGGGTTTGAGGTAAATTGCAACTCTATTGCATAGGAAGAACCCAAATATATACCGTCAACTTAGTTTTCTTAATTAAAAAATTGAAATTCCGGAAGGTCAATTCCAATACATAAACACCCTAATAACGAGATCTATATTTACTTTGAAAATATTATTGCATTGGAAAAGAGTATTGAGATTGTAGGAAAATAATGTTGATGGGATGATCTAGAGAATTCAAAGTATGATTGATTTGTAAGAGTATTTTATTACACATATTTTTTTGTAAAAGTATATATAAGATCTTTATTATATAGAAATGGAGGAGGCCCACTCTCAGTTAAGGATAACTATGTTCGCTGGATAGATGTAAATGTAATATTCCTTTACTTGATTTGGTCAAAATAAACAAAATCTGTCCGTGGTATTTTCTCATTATATAAACCGATGGTATTTTCCTTCATTTTTCGTGGGAAAATAATAAAATAGGGTCTTTAGATAGTCCACCAAGCCTATAAAATGGAATAGAAGCTAAGCATTTGGATAATTTGGGTTTATTTATCTTGCTGTATTTTTCTTGAGAAATTCGCGTGGGCTGTTCTAGTTTGATCGCAGGGATGAAAACCCCTTGAGTGTTTTTTTGTCTGGTGGATCCCTCCATGGTCCACGGTTGTTCTTCATTGCATTTGTCTTCTCTTTTGATAAGCAGTCATGCATGCATTACAAGGGCTTGAAATTCATTGTATGGGCATGTACCATTTCCTTCCGTTATTAGTATAAATAAATGCTGCATTTCCAAATCTCATTGTGTTTAGTGTTTTGCTTGCAATTATTTTTAACTAGAACACCTAGATGTGCCAGATTGGTTGATTATTTCACTTTTTGAGATATTATAGTGGTATCAGAGTTGTGCATCTTGAGAGCAATGGTTTTTGTTAGCCTAAGTCACAGGACACGTCCCTCAGGGTCTCGTGTCTCGTATTTCATGTGTCAGACATGAAAAGCGCCCTAAAACATGTTGAAAATTTTTTCTTCGTGTCCGTCCATTGAGACACATGTTTTGGATGTTTTGAAAACGTGCACTAACTTTTTTGGTTCTTAGGATGCATGTCCCATCATGCAACATGGTTTATTTTTGGGTCCTTTTGTCATTATTGGCGACCAAAGTTGAGTTTTCTCATCGCTTGAATCCAATTTGTTGTGCAGTGTGAGGAATTCCATCAGATTCAAGTGTTGTACTCACAACTTCACATCGACTTGGACCTCGAGATGTAGGAGACAAGCGTTTGCGTGCTTTGCTAAGAGTTTGGTGCACTTAAATTTCTTGTAAGTTGTGTTATAGCCTACGAAACTTAAGTTAATTATACATAAGTGACCATGTATAGATCGTGTGTTGAAATAAAAATCTCAGCTCCCTGTCATGTGCTCATTGCTCACTACACCTTTGAGGTCCAAAGGGAGGGAAATCTCGATTAATGCTCTCGTCAACAATGAAGTTTGAACACATATAAAATTATAGTTCATAAACTGTCTTATGTGAAGTTTGAACATGATCAAACTTGTTTTAAGTTAATAAAAAAAATTATAACATGAATAATGGACATTGAACTCTGAACATCATTGATGTAGTAAATTAATAAACTAACTAGTAAATTACTAAATAGTAAATAGTATATATTAAATACTAAATAAATATCATCATGATTCATATCTATATGGATCAAGCACTATATTTCAGTTTTTTTTAATATATATAAAACATGTCTCTCGTGTCCTATTTCTGTGGTCATTGTGTCTCGTGTCAAATACTCATATTTACCTGTTCTCCGTTTCTCATGTCCTAGTGTCATGTGACTTAGTTGTTAGCAGATCATAATTTTCTAAGTTTGAAATTCCTTGTCGTAGTTTCGGTGGATTTCTTTTCACTGTAGCCGACATTTTCCATCATCGGTGGTCTCGAGATCACCGTAGTTGGACTCTTATTTTCCAATTAATTATTGTTTGGAGATGATTTAGCTGAGGGGAAAGGTTTTAAGATTGGATCTGGAATTTCTTATAAAGAATCTGATTATCAGGAGATCGTGCTCTTAGCTTCCCAACAGAGATAGGGCCCCTATCAAATTTAGAGGGCCACCTGTTAAATCTGTGTTGTAATGAGGTTGCTCACCAGTTTGGAAGACATTCTTTGCTACATTACGTCAACATCAGATTTATCAACGTTGAAATCAAGGACGTGGGACTTACTGGCGCTTGTGATGTGACTGTGATCTGGCTAGTCGTAGCAGTTAAGACCAGGGCTGGAATGTTGACTGAATCAAAATGAGTAAGTGCATGGGTAGTATGGCTTGCATAAATTAAAATTGAGTGATCAGGCTATGAAAAACCTTCATCTGCATACATAAATTTGAAGGAGGTTGTGCATGGAAAATTCAGTCCTAAATAAAATTGTTTCCAATCTTTGTTATGTAAATGTGTACCTGCATAGATGAATCTAGCTAGTAAGGGTTGAACATACAGCTTTGTAGAGAAAAAACACTAAAAGAAAATCGAAAAAACAAAAGAATGATTCATTAGAAAATAGGTTACAATGCTCATGATATAACATTACTGGGTGAAGATCCCAAGGTAATGCACCATAATGGTGATCAATGAGAAGGCTCAACACCTACAACAAGTTCTGGAGAAAACTAGCCAGTTGCAGAGTGAAAGAAGGAGCAAATCAGGGAGTAAATCATGCAGAAGGAATCTTGCATGTAGTCCCATGCTCTAACTAAGAGTCTGCATGTAGGTGTATAGTAGTTCTAACACCCCCCTTGAACACCACTATGGGGAAAAATAGAAAATGGGCCCTAGCAGCTAAGGCCAAAGGTCACCCAAAATACAATGCAACTTGTACTAAAATTGAGGAAAGAGGGAAAACCTCGTGGGAAAATCCCTCCCTCAAAATACAATGTAGTCAAAAGAAAAGAGGAAGAAAAGATAGTTGCTAAGCAATTGTGTCCTTCACTCCAAGACGATCGCGAAGAGAGTGAAACTTCTGCTCAGTGAATGTCTTGGTGAAGATGTCTGCAGTCTATTCTGCTGAAGGAAAGAACTGCAAATCAATGACCCGATCATGTACTAAATCTCTGATGTAGTGCATATGGATCTCTATGTGCTTCGTCTACTGCTATTGTACTGGATTCCTGCAAAATTTGAGAGCTCTCTAGTTGTCACACCAGATGACAATGGGCTGGTGGAACTGGATGCCCAACTCAGTGAGGACGTGTTGTAGCCTCAGAGCCTCAATGGTGATGTTGACTACTCCTCTGTACTCGACCTCAGCTAAGGAGAGAGAAATAGCAGCTTGCTTCTTGCTCGACCAACAGATAGGGCCAGATCCTAAATTGAGTCAATATCTAGAGGTGGACTTACGATCAATGCTATCTCTAGCCTAATCAGAATCTTTGAAGCCAAGTAGATTCAATGCAGTGCCTGCTGCATAGTGAATCCTGAAGGTTATGGTGCCCTGCACATATCGAAGGATGCGCTTGGTAGCATTCGAGTGTAGCTCATGCGGCTCCTGCATGTATCTGGAAACTGCCCCTACTGCATATGAGAGATCTGGTCGGGAGTGGGTGAGGTACAATAAGCTCCCCACTAGTTGTCGATAGAGAGTTCTATCAACTAATGGAGTGTCACCTCCATCCTCAAGATGGACCCCAGACAGAAAAGGAGTAGGTGCTGGCTTGCAGTCAGTCACGCGAAATCTCTCGAGGAGATCCTATGCATACTTAGCTTCAGAGATTTTGATGTCTGTGGCATCTTGGCTTATCTCAAGACCAAGAAACAAGTGTAATGGACCCATGTCTGTCATCAAGAACCTATCATGCAAGGCCCTCTTGACTGTAGCAATGGCTGAAGCCGAGCTACAAGTAATTAGGAGATCATCCGCATACAAAACTAAGATAAGAAGAGAATCATGTGTCCTGAGCATGTAAACATTCAGATCAGACTTACATCTTTCAAATTTTCATGATAAGAGAAAAGAATCCATCTTCACATACCAACCTCTTGGGGCCTGCTTAAGGCCGTAGAGAGATTTCTTTAGTCTGCAGACCAAATATGAATCCTAAATGAAACCATGTGACTACTCCATATAGATCTCCTCAGACAGGTCTCCGTGAAGAAAGGCATTCTTCACATCCATCTGATGTACTTCCCACCCCTAGGCAGCCGTAATGGCAAGTTTAGGCGTATGGAATCCATCTTCGCTACTGGAGCAAAGGTCTTGTCATAATCAATGCCATGCACTTGTTGGAAGCCTTTGGCTACTAGCCTTGCTTTTCATCTAGTGATTTGCCCATTTGCAGCACTCTTGGTCTTGTAGACACATTTGCATCAAACAAGTTTCCTTCTTGAAGGAAGGGAGACTAGATCCTAGGTCTGGTTCTCGAGGAGGGAGTTATACTCCTCCTCCATGGCAGACTCCCAAGATGGATGCCCAGCAGCCTCAGCATAAGACTGTGGATCAGAAGAATGAACCAAATGACAATGCCAAGATGGTGATGGCTCAGTGGCAGTGAGGGCAAGAGGAGGCTCAATAATCTCTGAGATAGTCCTCTACAAATCAGACTTATCGCCCACAAGACCATTTCTAGTAGCTGGGTGGTCTTGTGCATATATCTCACGCAAGCTCCTTGTTCTTTGATTTATGACAGGGGAATATGATTCATTGTTGGAAGCTCGATCTGGGATTGGATTGGATCATCATATGGATGCACTAGATTTGTATCTGAAGACTCTATCTTTGCATCTGCATGCTCTGCCACGGCATCTGCATGCTCTGTATCTACATCTGAGTGTACTGAGTCATCATCTCGGACATGAGGTAGATAAAAGGTGTCTGCAGGAGGCAATTGGGGTGCATGCGAGAGACTTTCTTCAAATTTGACACTTCGCTCAATGATGAGCTTGTCCGTAGAGGAAATCAGGAGTCGGTATCCCTTCACACCATTAGGGTATCCAACAAAGATGCACTCAATGCTCTGTGGATCAAGAGCTTTCCTCTTTTCAGAGGGGATCCTGGCCCATGCTCGGGAGCCGAAAACACGGAAGTGGGTGACCTCTGGTTTAGTGCCACTCTAAGCCTCAAAGGGGGTCTGATCCTTGACAGACCTATGAGGAGATCTGTTCTAGATGTAGTTAGCACAATTAAGTGCTTCAGCCCATAGCTTATGAGGCAGTGACTTAGCATGCAACATGCAGGAAGCCATCTCTTTGAGAGATCAGTTCTTTCTCTCAGCAACTTCGTTCTGCTGCAAAGTGTATGGAACTGTGTACTGCAACTGTATGTCGGACTGAAGGCAAAGGTTCTGAAGTGCTGTGTAAACATATTTCCCCCCGCCCCCCCCATTCTCTGTATGGAGGGCTTTGATCTTTCTCTTTGACTGTGTCTCAACTAGTGCTTTGAAATCTTCAAAGCGCGCAAAAACTTCAGATTTGGCCCTGAGAAGATACACCCAAGTATACTGTGAGAAATCATCAATAAATGTAAGCACATACCTTGCATTATTGATGGAAGGATGAGGAAAAGTTCCCATGAGATCACTATGGATCAGATCTAGAGGAGAGGATGCTCTGTGAGTCTTGCTGATGTCAAAATTTTCTCTAGGATGTTTGCCAAGGACACACCCTTCACAAACTCCTTTGGAGAAACTGATATTTGGCAAGCCTTCCACCATCTCATTCTTGATTAGCTGCTGCATATACCTGTAACTCAAGTGACCAAACCTCTCGTGCCAAAGCCTACTACTATCATCAGCATGTGTAAGAAATAAGGAGGATTTAGATTAAATAAATTCAGAAAATGTATACATTCTGGCTCCATTGTTTACCTCACCGGTTGCAATTTTGGAGCTGCTATGTAGGTCATATATGTTCACTGCATCTGGAGTGAATTCCACTCTCTTTCTGGTGCCAGAATGAGTGATCTGATAAACTGAAAGCATGTTACCAAAAGTTTTGGAACATGAAGCACATGTTCAAAGCTTCTGTGTAAAAGTTCCACTCTACCTTTTCCGGTGACCTCAATAGGTGAGTCATCTCCCATGAGGATGGGAGGTCATTTGCATGCATCCAAAGAGGAATAGACTTCCTTTGTAGCAGCCATATGATGTGATGCACCAGAATCTATAAGCCATGCATCAGGAGAAGAATTAATTGCAGCTAAAGCATGAAAATTGTTACTTTTCCCGTGTGGCAGATCCTCAGTTTTCTTCTTGGCACCTTGAGGGATGTGGTCCAGAAGGTTGTTCTTCTAAAGGATTTCTACCATTTGGTCAATTTCTTTCTTCATGCAAGAGGATTCTAGATGGAATCCTCTTTGACAGTAGGTGCATTTGTTTACTTTCTTCCCTTTCTCATTTCTCGAGCCAGAGGAGTCATTGAAGGACTTGGTGTACCCTTCCTTCTTTGGATGGGAATGCACCTTTCCCTTGTCATTTTGCTGCTGATTTTTCTGATTTGAATTAGATCTGTGATTTTTATTGTGGTTGCCATCATTCACAGCAAGTGCATGCACTTTTGGAGGTTTGATTTTCCCCATGCCAATGAGTTTATCTTGCTCAAAAGTAAGGGACTCGATGAATTCTTTTGGAGAAGGAATAGTGTAGGATTTACCTGTTGCAAGCCTTACTGAATGAAATGTAAACAAAAAGACAGAGTATTCCTGTCTGAGCTTTGACATAATAGAGAGAAATTGGTGACTCTCCTCCTTAGATTTGTCAATTCCACAACCCTTGAGTTGCAGTAATAGATCATTCTATTTGGTGAAGAAGTCTTGAATTCTGTCATAGTTCTATGGATCTAATGACATCAGCTCCACTTCAAGCAGATGTCCTTTCATCTCATCATGTTTCCCGTAGAGTTCTTCAACCTTTTTCCACATCTCATTGGGAGTATTGTAGGCAGATAGATGAAACTGCAACTCTGGAGAGATGCACATGCATATGGATCCATGGGCCTCATCCATGTGGTTGAGGCACCTGGATTTCTCTATGGCTGAAGTTGGTTCCACTTCTATAGCCTTGGTAATCCTGTACAACCCTTTTTAATGAAGGTACCAAGCCATTTGGTCCTTCCATTCATGATAGTTGTACGGTGTTAGGATCAATGATTTGGGAAACTCCATTTTTCTATCGATCTTCGATCTCCAAGCTGTAATACCTGCAAAATAAAGTACTGGTGCGCCTTTTATCTAGCAACCAGTGGGCTCTGATACCATGTGGAGGTTTTCTATTACACGAAAACCCACAGGTGTTGGTAAACATTACAACCCAGTAACTAGGATCCCCACGGTGGAACTTACGGATTCCATAGAGGTGCGGTGATTCTTCCAACACCCCCCCTCAAATGCAGCTTGGGGGAATCAAACTTGGGTCCAAGCTCTGATACCATGTAAATGTGTTAGAAGACCTGCACAGATGAATCTAGCTAGTAAAGGTTGAACACACAACTTTGTAGAGAAAAAACACTAAAAGAAAATCGTTAGAAAATAGGTTACAATGCTCATGATATAGCATTACTGGGTGAAGATCCCAAGGTAATGCACCATATTGGTGATCAATGAGAAGTCTCAACGCCTACAACAAGTTCTGGAGAGAACTAGCCAGTTGCGGAGTGAAAGAAGGAGCAAATCAGGGAGTAAATCATGCAGAAGGAATCTTGCATGTAGTCCCATGCTCTAACTAAGAGTCTGCATGTAGGTGTGTAGTAGTTCCAACATGTTATGCAAGCAGAGTTTCTTGACAGTTGGGGCATTGTATTCCTCTGGTTTTATTTGAAGTTGAATTCATGGATGCACCAGGAGATCGTGTATCACACCAAATTATCAATTAAATGAATAAATTGATCAAATTGCAAAGGCCAAATTCTTTGGCCGAATTGTCAACTCATTGGAGGCACATTGGTCAAGAATGTAATCCTAGGATCGTTCGCCCAATTTCTAGTAGGGATCGGAGGGGCCAGAAGGTAGTACCAGAGTCCAAGAAAGCTTAGTCACATAAGGGTCAGAGGAACTGCATATCCTAGAGGCTGGAAGGCTCAATTACGTAGGGGTCAGAGGAGTTGTATATCCATAGAGGTCGAGAGTCTTATATACTGTCCTTTAGGAACAATAAAGGTCATGGTTCATCAAAGTTTCCAGTGCGAGGGAGCCATTCATATCTTATTGTTGGGTGATTTATGGTGTATGGTGTTGTCACTCATATGCTTGGAAGAAGTCACCCTAGATAGTTCGGTAATTCATTTCTCCACAAGGGTTTCTTTTATTGCATCTATTGCTTCTTATTTGAGATCGTTGGGTTTGGGTTTCTCTGTAGGATTTTATCAAGATCAATATATGGAATTGTGGCAACCTGTAGGAAGGCTAATAGCCCATCCTGAATTCATTTACTGGAGTATAGAAAGGCTTGGTCGCATGTTGGATATCTTTCTATGCCTCGTTTGGAATCTGTAAGGAGGCAAGTCATCGTTGATCCTGACTATAGAAAGTCACAAGCATATATGGGGCAGTTTGAAGGCTACGAACCCATTGCACATTGCAGGATTGAGGGATCATTGATTTATAGCCGCGAAAGGATGATTTTTCAATGAATCAAGCCATCGTGAAGTCGCACGACCATTTGTAGCAGCGTTGGGCCATATCCTCTTATCCACAATGCACTCATTTAGGAAAATTTCCAAGGACCGTTTCAATTGACTACTATAGGCGGGCAGATCTCACGCAAGGGTTGAGAGGCCCATCTCATTGTTCCTTTTCACCTCCACGTGCCTTCACACAAGAGGTCCACCACGTCACTATCCAAGGCCGGCCCTTGTTTGGGTATATCCAGACTAAATGCTTCACAAAATCTAATTGGCTATTTGTTCTTTAATGAATTAGTTTTCATCATTTCCTATTGGTTGTGTTCTGTAGTGGGTCACCATATCTTGAATTAATTTTTTTAATAAAGACGTGCTCCTATTTCTATGACCTGGTATATTCTCATGTTTATATCGTTTGGTATAAATATATATTGATCGAATTAAAATAGTGTTTTGGAGTTGTGAAAAAATTGGGAGGTCGTGAGGCCTAAAATACCACCTCAGAGGAAACACCCTGTAATTGTAAAGGAAAAATAAAGGGTTTCTTTAAACCTCATTTGGGTTGCAAGGCTGTCACATTTCCTCAAAACACTATTTCAATATTGTAACCCTAATTTATTTGTCAGCTCTTCCTATTCTATTTTAGCAGTATCACTGAATAAGAGACATAGGTTAAGGTTATTGTTGTAGGATAATATTGCTAATGCATAAGTTTATTATTCACAGGAGAACAATTTGTCATCTTTGCTCAAAGGAAGTAAATCAATTTTATTGAAGAAAGTCAAGGAGAGAGAAGGAAGATCAAGCGACAAAATCCATTGATGCCAAGCCATAACGTCATCACTTTACTTTTGGAAATGCCTCAGGAATCAACATAGTAGCACATACGCTGGTCCTCTCGCTTGCAATACTACGGTGGATCAAAATTGGCAACAAATTCCAGATTTGAAGCAACATCAGAACAACAAAGCTTTCTCTCAGAAGATCCATGCTATCCTTCAGCAGTCAAAGGATATCTCGAAGGAAGATGTAAAAATAAAGTGTCTCTTTGAACTTCGATCCAAAATTCATAGAACAAAGTCAGAAGATGTCCTCCTATTGTTAGACACATTATACATAGCTTTGTCTCATAGAGAAATCATAGTGGAAAGGGTCAAGTTGTGCCTTCAAGCCATCCATGCTTACTTTGGTATAGCCTAGGTTCTTGGAGAATTCTTGTGAAAAGGTTAAACTTACAGTTGCCACTGTCTTAGGAAAATCTTAGCCTTAACAGTGCCGTTACTGCCCTAAAATGATGACATCATGAGGATGATTTTTTAAGTAATGGTAGGAACCCTCCAAGGATTGGACAATATGACCCTTCTTACTTTCTTTCAGAGGTGCAACATTTTAGAATGCATGGAAAAATCTAGATTTTTTATACTTATGTTGGATCTAGAATGTGATGACTTAATGCTTTAGATGCTCCAATGCTTTTGCACCAACATTACAACATCTCATCCAAAATTTGTCAAAACATACATGTATAAGATCATGTCCCTAATCTTAGGAGAAGATAAGGCCATTTGCAAACAATTGAAGTCCAAATTGTTGGCCATTTAGAGGAAGGAGCTAATTGTATCACTCATTGCCTATGAACTAGTTGAGAGGAAGTTGACCAAGGAGGAACTAACAAGGATTTATAGAGATAGCAAGAATGAACTGAGGAAAATCCTATGCTTTGTATGCAAGGGCTCTTAGACAGTTAACCATTCATGTCCATGTGATAGGAAGGAGGCAACAAGGATAGAACAAGAGGAAATTTCTTCATACAATGAGGATTGATCTGAAGGATTCGAACAATCAAGTACACATGGTGAGAAACAACACAGTCTTGTTCAAAAAAAAAATTAGGACAAGTCGATGATAATGAGTGAGCTTGACAAAGTACATGAGGAAAGGAATGATGTAATTATAAATTACAATATTGTATACTATTGTATAATTGTGTCCATAGATATTTAGGTGTACATCCATGAAGAGTATGAGAAATTAAGTGTAAATAAGAGTCCACCAGTGCATCCATGTCTGGCAACCAAAGAGAATGGGTAACAAATTGTCCCCACAAGTGGAGAAGGCCATGAAGAAGACATTCAAGGAGACTTAAATGAGGAGCCAGTGATGATAAACCAATATGATGAGATTGATCATAATGAGCAACATGAAAAATATAGTATGAAGGATGAGCCATTTCTAGAGAGTAGGTTAAAGGTTCAAGTTGGAGCTATGATAATTGAGAATTTGGTGCAAACATATATAAAAGGATTCACTAGGGCACTAGAATTTCCAGTAAAGGAATTTCAGGAAAAGATCAAGCATTTCAAGACAGATCCTATGATGTTGAACAGAGAGTCTAGACAGCCCGAGACACTGTCTTACAGGAGAATAGATAAATTGAGGAGCTCATAGGGGTATGTGCCAAATTAATGACCCAGTTGTCTATTGTTGAGGAATGACTCAAGTCCCTCACAAGGCAATAAGAGGAGTAAAATTGGGAGTTCTAGAGAACCCTCTACATGAGTACATAGATAAGGCTTGAAGTACTACCAACCCACCTTTATGAATTGGGGAGAGGAAGGCATAATTATCCAAATGAATTATGTTGATTGACTGAGTGGAGTAGCATGAGTTGAGAATCAGGAAACATCAACATGGCAGAATTATTCCATGTGTGGGAATTCATGCATTATATCCTCTACACAAGATGGATTGGCAAGCGATTATGAATTGGAACTCTATTGTTGGGATGCTCTTAGCCAAGAGCATATTGTAGCTTGGGCCCTTTAGCACGGGCAGTGATGGAGGGCTGACATGGTACCATAATCCATTGGTCCTAGGATTTAGGTGGCATTGGGATCCAGGAGAATCCATTGGGGCTAGGATTTGTTGAATGATTGTTTGGGATCCAGATGAATCTACCGAAGGAAGGATTCATCGGAGAATCGTTTAGGATCTAGTAGCATGGAGGTATGGAATAATAAAATCAATTGTATGGGATCCTGGTATCAATGCTTTTGTTGTGGATAACATACCGTCTTCTTTTGAAGTTTCTTGATTCTTTTCTTCCTCCTCTTCACAGTCTATGTAAAACAATTTCTTCTCAACACACTTATGACTTTTAGTGTATTTGCTATCACAAATATAACAAAGCCTTTTTTCTCTTTTTTCTTCCAATTGTTGTGGTGTAAACCTTATAGGTTGTGGAAGGTTAGGAGTAAAAAAACTTCCATATTTATAGTTTTGAGTGGTAGGATTCCTTGTTTCCATAATTCTGCTTTCAAATTTTCTTGCCAACTTGAATGCCTTCTCCAATGATTCAAGTTCCAAAAGGCAAACCTCATGTTGAATGTTATCCTTTAAAGTCCTTATGAAGACATCAATTCTTTGCTTATCTGGAATATCATTTACCCTTATATTCAATTTTTGAAAGTCCTCAATGTGCTCTTCCATTGAACCCTTTTGTTTAAGATTTATCAATTGGCTAAAGAAGGTGTTTCTCTTTGTATCCTCATAATGTGCTATCATTTCCTCCATGAAAATTGACCATGTTACATGTGGTTTATGAGAACAAATCCCTTTATACCATACAAATTGATTTGGTTCTAAGTATCAAGATGCAATATGTACCTTTTGTAACAGTTGTATATCATGTAGATCAAAATATTTCTCTATATCTAGTATCAAATTTACCAGATCCTTGCCATCAAACTTCCTCCTATTGTTTTTTCTTGATTTTAGGAGCTCGATCTTGAATCTATTGTATCTCTGAAATTTTGGATCTCCAAGGTATGAAATTGTGACCTGCTGTAGCCCTATGTGTCCTCTTTCCAATTCCACTAGTCTGATTGAAATTGGATTTCTATGAAAGCGTTATTCCCAATATCTCAAGATGACCTGATTATATAATTGTTTAGTACAACAAACTTGTACAAATTGCCATGTGTCATAGTTTCGACCTTCGGACGTGAAACTGATACATAAAAAACTATAGGTCGTCCTCTTTCTATAACTTCCTACGCAATTTCAATATGATGCTCAGAAAAAAAGACTCAGCTATTTGAGATATAATTTAGGATCTTACAAAAACCCTAACTTCCTTGGATCATATCTCTGAAAATATGGATCATATCGCAGAAACAAAGTTATGTCAAAAATTCTACGATGAACTGTTTGGAGCTGCGAAACCCTAGAATCCAAAGCTCTGATATCAAATGTTATGCAACCAACTCACAAAATAGAAGAAAAGAGAGATCAACGCCTTCAAAATCAGTCTCTTCGAGGGGGAAACCTCCTTTACATTATGCAAATGAACAATTCTTCGATGATATAAATTACAAGACCTTCTTTCTATATATAGGAGTCTAAGCAGTCATAATGTAATCAAAGTTGACATAACACTAATAATGTAAGGGCACAACAATAACAATAGTGGGCTTCTATGGAGCACAATAATAACAATATGGGGACTACATGAGCACAACAATATAATAAGGGGGTTGCAATAGTAACAATAAGGGGTTACACTAGTAGTTTAGGGAACTAACATGTAGTTTCATCTAAAAAATTATATAAGTAGATCAAAGATTACTCTTATGTTCTTCTTTAATTAAATATTTATGTCGTAGTTGCTGGAAATTGAGTATAACATGTAATGCTAGGGCACTCTCCTTATGATGATGTTAATTAAAACCTTGATTGACATTATGTATGGTGTGTGGCATTACATGGGTTTGTATGGTGTGTGGAACTACATGGGTATGCATGGATGGAGGTTATAGTTGTTGGTTCAAACCTCCACTAGCTTTGTGTATTGTGTGTTCAGCGTCATGGGTACACATGGATGTTAAATTTGTTTGTTGAAATCTTGACTAGCTCGATGTACCATATGTGGAGCTCCATGGATACCCCATGTTATAGTGGTATTGGACATAGAGGTATACCTAGAGGTAAGAGGTTATAATGGTTGTCATTGCTTGGGTGCCCCTAATAGTTATAATGGTAGTGGAAAAATTCATCTAGCTCCAAGTATATTATGCTCAACAATATATATATATATATATATATATATATATATATATATATATATATATATATATATATATACACCAAATTTTAAATTTACTGAAATTTATAACTATAAAATTTTGTTAAGTCAAAATATTGCTTTTGACTTAATTCATTCATAATTAAATTAAAATTCTAAATTTAAAAAAACCTTCTTAAATTTATTTATTTAATTTATAAAAAATATTAATGAATAGGAATAAATATTATTAATAAAGTTTAATATCAATAATTAATGTTGATATTAACTGTTACTAACCTTAGTAATATACTAGTATTAATATTAATATTGATATATTATTAACCTTAGTATTATTCTTAATTATTATTCAAGGGTTTATAAACTTTGTGTTTATAATATTAATCCCTTGGGTTTAATATTATTCTTTTGGATTTATAATATCTTGGGGTTTTAGACATATATTATGGTTGACTATTGTAGACATGGTCAACTATACTCAACATGGAAATCATAATCACTAATAGTGAACATGAATATCATGCTAAACCCTTAGATCTATATTATAAATCCAAGGGTTTAATATTATAAGCCTAAGAGATTGATATTAAAAACCCAAAGGACTAATAAACCCAAGGGATTAATAGACCATATGGATGAATATTATAAACCGAAGGGATGCCCATGTTGACTATACTTGACCATGTCAACAATAGTAAACTATAGCTAATATACATTAACGTATACATATTATAAACCCAAACATAGCCAACCATATTTATCCATGTTGACCATACTTGATCATGTCAACAATAGTAAACTATAACTAATATATATTAACGTATACATATTATAAACCCAAACAAAGCCAACCATATTTATCCCTTGGGGTTTTAATATTAATCCCTTGGGTTTATTAATCTAATGGTTCATATTAATAGGGCACACTATTATTCATAGAGTTTACCATATTAGTCCTAGTGTTTAATATAAATCCCTTGGATTTATGATCACAGTCGACCATGGCCAATCATGGTAAAATGTCACATTGTGACAAGGATTGTCTTAATATGAAAATCAACCGTGGTCAACCATTGTCGTCCATCATCAACCATGGTAAATCATGGCCAACCATGGTCCATTGTCACATTGTGACAAAGATTGTCTCAATATGAAAATGAGTGATGGTCACACATGGTTAGCCATGGTCTAATGTCGCATTGTGACAAATATTGTCTCCATATGGAAATCAATCATAGCAAACCATGGTCAACCATGTTGAACATCACATTGTGACCAATATTGTCTCAGTATGAAAATCAACCATAGACAACCAGAGACAACCATAGCCAACTGTGTTTATTTTACTATTTATAATATGTATCATAGGGTTTATATACCTTGCTTTATAATAATAGTCTTACGGTTTATCATAGGATTTTCTCTATATGAAAATCAATCGTGGTCAACCATGATTAGTCATGGTCAATATTGGTCAAACATGGTAAATTGTGGTCAATTATGGTCAATCATGCTTAACCATGGTCAACATTGTTCAAACTTCAAATTGTGACAACGATTGTGTGAATATGAAAATCAACCATGATTAACCATATGCTTTATAATCTAAGTGTTCATATTCCTAGGGTATAATATTAATCATAGGGTTTATAACATTAAACTTAGGGTTTAATATAAATCTTGCGGGTTTATAATCAGGGTCAAACATGGCCACTATGGTCCAATGTCACATTGTGATGAAGATTGTCTCAATATGGAAATCAACCATGTTCAACCATCATCAACCATCATCAATCATGGTCAACCATGGTGCAACGTCACTTTATGACAAAGATTGTCTGAGTATGAAAATCAAACATGGTAAACCATGTTTATTTCATGGTTTATAATATTAATCCCTTGCATTTATTATTCCCTTGAGTTTAATATTATTCCCTTGGGTTTTTAGTATTAATCCCTTGGGTTTATAATATCAATTCCTCATGTTTATTAACAAAAGGGTTTATATTCCTATGGTATAATATTAATCTCGGGGTTACTATAAATCCCTTGAGTTTATAATCAGGGTCAAACATGGCAACTATGGTCCAATGCCACATTATGACGAAAATTGTCTCAATATGGAAATCAACCATATTCGACCATCGTCAAACGTCGTCAATCATGGTCAACTATGGTGCAACGTCACTTTATGACAAAGATTGTCTTAGTATGAAAATCAAACATGGTAAACCATGTTTATTTCATTGTTTATAATATTAATCCCTTGAGTTTATTATTCGCTTGAGTTTAATATTATTCCCTTGGGTTTTTAGTATTAACCCCTTGGTGTTATAGACATTTTTGGGAACTACAACCCCAAGCATAAATATCCATAAACCAAGGGCTCCTAAGTCCCTAAAGGTGTTGTTCCAACCCCTAAAAGAAAAAGGTCAACTAATTACAGCATCTCCCAGAAGTTCTCCATGAAAAACTACTCAGAATTGGTCAAAACTGGACCATTTCACGTGCTCCATATGCAAAGTGTGTTGCATTCCACCTAAATACACACAGTAGGTGCATTGCATTTCAAAAAGCCCTTCTATGGGGTGCGATGGGTGAGAAGGGACAAATGGCAGGGTCAATCCGCAAGGTGGAGAAGCATGGAATCTTCCAGAAACTTCTCCTGTGACACTTGCCTTTCTGAATTCGACCAGGGATGAGTAAGAGATCATCAATCCCCAGTTTAGTTGCCATTTTGTTACTGGGAATAGTGTCTATGCAGAACTGCTAATCCCACTAAAGCTGGTAGCTACCTTAGAAACAAACAAACTAAAACTGCTTTCGTTTTCCTTTATGAAAGATAGATGAGAGAATAATAAAGGAGAACAACCTCTATCTTGTGCTTGGTTCCTTGTTCGATTCCTCTCTCTTCTGATAGTCCTTTGCTACTTGTTTTCATACCCAGCGTCATAGAATACCTGTAGAATCAAATCAGCATAACACTATATGAGAACATGGATCTATTATCGTAAGCAATATAGGATCAGATGTATATTAACCACACAAATGCATAAAACATCAATCACACAAGTGTATGGAGGAAAACTTGAATAGTTTTATTGATAATCAAGAAAGAGCCAAGAGAATTACAACCAATTGTTCTGACCCAGCATCATCCTCCCAAACCAAATCACCAAACCAACAAATAGACTAAATGCAAATGCATATGCATGTATTTTTTTTTAGCCTTCTTAATGTGTAAATGATAAAAAGAAAGCTAATGCACAAATCTGAATTGTTTTTCAAAGTGACAATTACTAACAAGCTTCTTTTCAAAACAAAATGAGGACAATGACAACACTTTGCGATTTGGAATTGAAAACTTGCTTTCGACACTAGAAAAACTACTAATTCAGATCAAATACAATAGTAACAGGGTAATTGACTATCAAGAACAATCAAATTCTCTTCTACGACTGAAAACGATACTTGCGACACTTTCAAATCAAGAAATGACAGTACAATTACGCTACTTCTTTGTAAAGGAGAACTGAAAATGACTCAAAAAATACATAAAAACATTTACAGTTCTTTGCACAATGGAGGCGGAATAACAGCAAGGAAAGGGGTTTCAATTTGGGCAGTCCGGTCCTCAAGGGCAAACAATTCCTTTAAGTACTGGATTACTGCCGTATGGGGGGAAATATACCCTTTGATTGTCTCCTTCGGGAGGACAACCATACGGGAGTTCACAACAAAATTCAGGTTATGCTGGAATTACATCTAGCGGTTGGGTGTTGATACTACCTCAACAACCAAGAGTTGTATATTCGATGCAACAATGCTTACCTATGTCAAATATACCGACTACGCCAACTATTGTGACGGTGTCGCAAGTACAAGCGCTGCCTGTTGTATGCCAACCTCAAGTTTCTCAGGTGGTAATGCAATAGCCTCTTGTCCCTGTGACTCAACCACAATCGCCAACTAGTGGAATCACACAGGCCCAAACGGGTACAATTACCCCTCATCTTGGTCAAACATTCTGTGTTGGACAATAGCACATGGCTTCGCAATCATGGCTAGTGCAATACCAATAACCGAAATTCCAATAGGTATACCAAGGATCTGAGCAACAAATATTTGCAAATAGTGGGCAACCGTATATTCAAAACGGTCAAAATCAACCATTCTACAATGGTTATGCCCATCAACCTTACGAAAGTTACTAGCATCAAATGCATTATGCTGGTATGCACAGACCAACTGCTCAAGTGATTCCTTCTTATCTTGGGTATGCTTTGCCTAACCTGAATCAACAGTTACCCTTCGTGGCGACTTTAGAGTTACCGGATCTAAATCAGTTAACAAATGATCCAATCGCCTACGCCCCTTGGTGGCCAGCAATTCCGCATAAACTTCCGTCAGATATTCCTAAATTTAATGGAAATCCGAGTGAAGATCCGTCAAATCATATGATGACCTTTCATCTGTGGTGTTCATTAAACACACTAAATAATGATTCGATTAGGATTCACCTTTTTTAGAGGACGTTAACTGGTCCGACAACAAAATGGTATATCGAATTACCCAAAGCTTTGTTTGACAACTTCAGTACCCTAGCCACAACCTTTTTAACCCATTTTCAGTTACCGATAAGGTACGAAATGGGAATGGAACTTCTTACCAATTTCAAGCAAACAACGGCCACTCACATATCCGATCATATTCACGAGTGGCGACGTCGTCGTAGAATGGTAAAAACGTATGTTCCTGATCAGCTTTTAGCTGAATGGTTTATTAAGTCTTTATTACCTTCCATTACAGAAGATGTGGCAAAAGGAGGAGTCGTCCCTGAAGAGAAAGTTATTGCTCGTGCGCAATATTTAGACTTGATTTACACTTAGTTTGGCATGCTCTACGATAAAATACCTGACGCTCCTAGACCGTAATTTTTGGTCCCCCTTCCTCCTAAATCAAACAATGACTCTCATGCCAGCGATGGTGTGATTGGCGCGACAGACACGAAATCGACAAAGGCTACATCTAAAAAGGCCCATAAGATTTCAAGTCAGAATGCAAAAAAAGAACTTCTTGCCTCGGAAGTAAAAAGCATCTCGACTAATAAAGGCAAAGAAACCAAGCAACCAGGGGGCAAGAAGAAAAACAAAGGGAAGAAGAAGAAACAAGAGGAATCATCACCTGAAAAATCTTCTACAAACCCTACTGGAAATAGGAAACCAAAAAATCCATGCATAATATGTGATGAGGATCATTGGGCAAAAGACGGTCCATTTAAAGCTGAGCTTAAAAAATTCTGTAAGAATTCAAAAACCTCGGCAGTATTAATTGATCTGTTTCCGAATCCAGGAACAAATCTAGTTGATAGTGGAAATTCTTCCCCGTCCCAAGTGCTGATGTTGTTGGTTTCCAAGCAGCAAAATGATGCTTTGATATCGACAAGGAACAAAGATTACGAGAATCCACAGCTTTCGAACAGCAAGGATAAAAATCAACCTAGTAGTTCGATAACAACTTCGACAGAAGTTGCGCCGCCCATCATTCCTGAGCTAACAATAAAACTGCCTAAGGGAGTAGTACATAAGTCGACATTTAATCCTCATGCCAGAGCAGCACAGCATTATAATATAGTGGAAGATCTGGCCCAATCGCCATCCGCTATGTCGACACTTGAAGTACTGCAAAATTTCCCATCCCAAAAGTAGGCTTTATTATCAGCTGTTGGTGGGGTAGAACCAAAGGATTCTAATCTTGTGCCCTTTAATCATAAAGGATACGATCCTTAGTTACCAGCTCAACTAGCTTTCCTCATTCTAGTGAAAGCCCTCAACAAAATTGTTCATCGAACAATTATTGATGAGGGGGCATCTACATGTATAATGTCGATGAGTTGCTAGAAAACTTTAGGATCTCCAACCTTGCCGCAATCTTTGACAACATTAAAAGCATTCGACGGACGAACATATACCCCATATGGTATTCTATGTAACTTGCAAGTGGAACTAGGAGGAAAAACAATAGAAATAGATGTTGAAGTAATCGACGGAAACCTCGATTACAACATCCTACTGGGAAGACCATGGATATATGCTATGGCTACTGTTGTGTCGACCTATTTTAAGAAGATTGCATTTCCCTTTCAAGGAGGGATTACAATCGTCGATCAACAAACTTTCCTCCCCAATGGTTCCCAAGTTACGGGAAGCATTCCGATGATCCATGGAAGCCCCCATTTTCTTCAAAATATCGGAGTAGGCCTACTAAAAGACCCTATATTAATGGGTACTTTTACCCTCCCACCTCCAATCAATCTGGTGGAAGTGGCAGCGGTAGGAACCTGCAATATGATATCTTCTATTAACAAGATCTCAGAACACGATATTAACATGGATCATCGATTGTTGTTGCCTCCAAGCCAAATGGAAATATTGTAGCAATCAATGTTTCTAGCATGGGAGGCAAACCCAAATCAACGATCATCAAGCATTTGGATAGATAGGTCTAAGGAATATGGCACCACTTCAGATCCTTGGTCGCAAGTGCATTACACCGATGAAGGAATTGTTCAATCAATGGTAATTGAAGGGGCACCATGGGAAGATTACCACCATCGTTCCCATTTCCAACTTGTAAAGAAGATACTCCTGATGACCTTCATCATCCATCAGTTTTTGATTTCCTATCAAATACTATAAACACGGTGGATTCCGAGCGGAACTTGTCCAACATTGAAGAGACTATCACCATAAATATCTCGACCAAAACAGATGTTGTAGAGAATATTTATGTTGGCAAATGTTGCTCCCCTTTAGAACAGGAAATATATAACGCTCTTTTTCGCAAATTCAGAGAGGTCTTTGCTTGGTCATATGATGAAATGTCGGGCATTGACTCGAGTATAGTTGAACACGAAATTAAGATGTATCCAGATGTCAAACCAGTACCACAACGGCTATGGTAGGTGCACCCCAAGAAAGCCGCTGCCATCAAGGCAGACGTTGAAAATATTCTCCATGCTAGTTTCATTTACCCAGTTCCTCTATCCGATTGGGTATCGAACATTATTCCTGTTATGAAAAAACAAGGAACTATTAGAGTGTGCATCGATTATAGGGATGTAAATCAAGCTTGTCCAAAATACAACTACCCTACACCCTTTATTGACCAGATAATTGATGAATGCGTCGGATGCAAAATCTTTTCATTCATGGATGGATTCTCCAGGTATAATCAAATAAATATCCGCCCACAGGACCAGTCAAATACTGCATTTATTTGTCCATGGGGCACATTTGCATACTGCAAATTACCCTTTGGTTTAAAGAACACAGGGGAAACGTTTCAGAGGGCAATGAATTATGCCTTCCATGACATCAAAAACATCATTCAACCATATCTCGATGACCTTCCGGCTCATTCGCAAAAGCGGACCGATCATCCGTAGCATTTGAGAGCGATATTTCTACATTGCCGACACTACAAGATACGACTCAATCCACACAAATGTGTGTTCTGTGTCAGTTCTGGTTGTTTACTTGGCTTTGTAGTCTCAAAGGACGAGATTCGTCTCGACCCATGCAAGGTTCAGGCAATCATAAATTTTCCTCTACCTTCAAATTTGCTTCAAATTCAGAAACTCCAAGGGAAAGAAAACTTTCTAAGGAGGTTCATTCCAAATTACGCAGAACTTGCTAAAGGTTACACACGTCTATTGAAAAAGGAAGTGCCCTTCATCTGAGATCAGGTTGCACAAGCTTCCTTTGATGCTTTAAAGGAATCCCTAATGAAAGCATCATTAATGTATGCTCCTGATTATCAAAAAGACTTTAACCTATATCTGGCTGTAGGGGATACAACCATCGCAATGGTTTTAGTTCAAGAAGACAACGGAATTGAACATCCTATATATTATTTAAGTAAGAACTTAAATGATACAGAAAGCAAATATTCTTATGTTGAAAAGCTAGCGCTCGCAGCTGTTCAAGCGATACAGAGATTTCGACACTATGTCCTCTTTCAAAAAACTACCATTCTGTCAGATTGCAACCCCATGACTTATATATTGTCGTGACAGTTGCTAGGGGGAAAATATTCAAAATGGATAGCAATTCTACAAGAGTTTGATATGGAATTTATAAAATCCAAGTCAAAGAAAGCCCTGGTTTTCGCAAAAATATTATGCGATCTCCCATCATCGTCCAACAATGAAACATCCGAAGAAACAATCGTGGATGAATCTTTGTTTCTGATATCTTCAAGCAATCTGTGCTATGGAGATATAATCATTTATCTCCAAACCCAAAAATATAGGCCTAATACCTCCCGCCTCGAAAGAAACGTATTCGATACCAATCAAAAGACTACATGATCGTCGGTGACACGCTTTACCATCATGGTGTCGATACAGTTCTGAGGAGGTGCCTCACCCATGAGGAAGCCGAAAAAGTCCTGAATGATTGCCATTCAGGCACGTGTGGGGGGCATCAATCCAGTTATGCTACGGCGCAAAAAAATTTACGGGCAGGATACTTCTGGCGAACAATGTTCAAAGATTGCATAACCGGAGTCAGAAGTTTCCATGCCTGTCAAATTTTCAATAGAAAAACGAGAATACCACCCGCACCTCTGCAACCAATAGTTGTTGTTGGGCCATTCGCCAAATGGGGCATCGATTTCATGACATGTAACCCCACCTCGACCAGGGGGCATGGGTATATCATAGTCACAGTGGACTATTTTACCAAATGGGTCGAGGCGATGCCTACATTAGATAACACTGGTGAAACAACTGCCCTTTTCTTTTTCAATCATGTAGTTGCCAGATTCGGCATTCCACAGGCTATAGTCACAGATCATGGATCGCATTTTCGCAATCACATGATGGCCGAATTAGCTGCCAAATTAGGGTTGTCTCACGACAGCTCTACTCCATACTACCTGCAGGCCAACGGACAAGTTGAAGCAATCAACAAAGTCTTGAAGCGCATGCTGCAAAGGATGATTGGAGTCCACAAAAGGAGTTGGCACCTGATCCTGTACTCAGCCTTGTGGGCATACCGAACATCGGTAAGGAATGCAACCGGGTTTACACCCTTCCAACTGGTGTATGGCCTAGAAGCAATCTTACCAGTTCAGTGTGAAATCTCGTCCCTCAAACTCGCAATCGACCTTCTCCCCAGAACTTCAGAAGAGGAGGCTCGTTTCTTGGAACTAATCCAATTGTATGAAACCCGTTGTGATGCCGCTTCGGCTAACAAAGCCCATAAGAAACGAGTCAAGGCGTAGGTCAACAAGAATGTCAAACCCTGTGTCTTCTCAGAAGGTGACCTGTCTTACTTTATGACCAAGAATCTGATAAATTGGGAGCAGGTAAATTCAAGTCTTTATGGATGGGTCCCTATATTGTTAAACATGTATTAGCAAAAGGAGCCTATGAGTTAATGGATTACGACGGAATTCCACTGGCGCAACCCCGTAACGGATGTACCTTAAGCGTTACTATGCATAATCAGTATGGTAACCTATATGCTTTTGTTACATTTTTGTTTTCGCTAAGGGTAATCGTTTTGGTCGAGTAAATCCACTTTTTACATTTTTCGCAGATGTCGAACCTATTGGAATCTTTTGTTGGATATGCCGACGGAGCAAGTCGTAGTTCGTGGAACCTATCTTCTGCAGCCTGGGCCATTTTTGATCCAAGCGGCGAGTTAGTAAGTTTCAGAGGGGTATGTATTGGTCAATCAACGAATAACATCGCTGAATATAGTGCATTGATAGAACTTCTCTCTGATGCCATCAAAAATGGCATACGTCGACTTGTTGTCAAGCTAGACTCACAGCTCGTCATACTACAACTCACTGGTATCTATTCCATCCGAAATCCAGCTATCTATCGCATGTTCCTAAGGGTCAAGATTTTGGAAAGGAAATTTGATTTTATTGAATATCAGCATATTTCCAGAAGCTTAAACACATTAACTGACTCATTAGCAAATTATGTGTTAGATAGACTTTTGCAACATATATAAAAAGAATCATTTCATCAATATTTGCATTCGGATTATGTAACTTAACCAAAATAAAACTCCGAAAATAAAATATATATATATATAACTGTTTATGGTTTACACATAATGTTTTGTAACCAAGAAAAAATTGGTCAAATGACCCAAAACGCAAAACGCTAGGGGGCACCCTAGTCTAATGATGCTGGTGAAAACAAGTCACCGCCTGTGCAATCATGTGTAAAAGCCTAGTCCATCGACTTGGCACGCCATTGGTATGTCGCTGCAACCTAAGAGGCAGCTCATCACTCCTCACATCTGGAATACCGAGAGTGAGGCCCTCGACCTGATCCTGTAATGCTGAAAGAGTCTTGGCCACATCAAGGTCGCGAAGGATAGCCCTTCCCACAGCCTCTCCTGCTGGAGTGGCGGCCGACACTCTCAGGCGTACTACTGGTCGGACGGGACCAATATCTACATGAGAACATGAGTTATGATTAGTCTTGATAGAATAAAACACAAGGAAATTATAAAGAGAAATGATAAATAGAAAAATGGTCAAAGAATTTACCAATGGCATCCCATTGCTTGCCAGCCGGCAGTACCGAATCCGGGTCACCCTGGAAGTCCATACCAGCATATGGATGCTCGGAAAAAATCATCTCCTGACGATCGAACCACCCGAAGAAGGTAGCAGAAAAGGAAATCTGAGACTGACCAGCATGTCTGGACATATGGTCAACCCATCTCTGCATCCGTGGTTCAGTCAGTGGAGGTAAACCAAGTGAAATATACTACGGTTTCATCAGTGGGATCTTTTCCAAGGTGAAGGTGGTCAAAATAGAACCATATCGAAAGTTCTTCAATCTCCCGTTTTTCACCTTGTTCAACTGTTCCTTCATCACAAGGAGTACTGCATCACACCAGTTGAACACCTTCGGTTCGAGACATTCTAAGGCGTACTGCATATAAGACCAGTTGGCCACATGGAGAGCCGCACCACCAGCCATCCTACCAAAAGTGAACAGAATGGTCCTCAAAGACCTGTCAGTGACATCTTGGATGATGATCTTGCCGTCTTTACTCGGCTGAGATCCATCTCTACAATACCTGCGAATGTAATCTCTCACAGATTCACCTCCATGGGCCGAACTTGATAAAGAGATAGGGGCACCCCGCCTCAATAATCCAGTAAAAAAATAGATGTCCACGATAGTCAAGGGGATGGATTTTCCCCTAATCTGGAACACCTGGCTAGTAGGGTCCCAAGCATCGAGAAAATACTGCAGCAAGTTGATTTGTTGTCTCATGCTAGAGATGCAAAAAAACTTCAACAGGCCACAGTTCCACATTGCGTTTACCGTAACTGGATCATGTAAAGCAAGCATGTATTCTTATTCATGCTCACGTTCTTGCCATGTAATAGTCATTTTGCTCCAATAAATCTCTAAAAGCAAACAAGAGAGGAGTTAGATCCTGATATGGTGAGAAACAGGCAAAAATTTCCATTGAAAAATGTGCACAAATTTACCTCCTTGCACTCATCGCACCTCCAGCAGTGTTCTCGGTGTGTTGCATGCTAATTTTCCAGTGGGTAGACCATCATGCAATGCACCTTTCGATATAGAAAGGGTGCGATGGAGCCAGGGCGAGTTTGTCAAATCCCAAGGGCTCAGAAAAACCAGAAATCAGGCTCAGAATGCAAAATGGAAAGGAGGAAATGAAAGAGCTCAGGTTTAGCTCCTACCTGGTCCAGACGGTGCCAAAAATCGTCCACAGAATCTCCCAGAATTAGCTGGTGAAAATCAAAGGGGGAAAGCACCTCCAAAGCTCCAACAAGCCAAAGTTCAAATGAAATGGTAAAATGAGGGGTAAAATCACTTTTAAATTACTTTTTACGTAATTCAAGTAGAATATTAGTGTCTTAACTCATTTTCCAAACATGTATTGTTAATTTCTAACTAGTTTGATGAAGCGAATGAGCATGCAGCGCAACCTTTGAAGGAACAAAGTCATTAATGGTAAAGTCAAAAAATGACCATTATATCGAGCAGTTTTAACTCGGACTTCATGCTCGTTAAAAAATAAACATAAGCAATGAGCAAGTGTTTCCCCCAGCATTTAAGCTCATTTTAAAATAAAAAATGAACTAATTTCCGGTAAATAACCATCATGAATGTAGTACTTCAGCCTTTGAAGCCTTGGTCATGTTCTCATCATCACCTCCACTCTGTATTGGCCGATCATTCACCTCCACTTGATTGTTTACCCCTTTTGAGGAACAACTGCAAAGAGTGATCCTGTTAGCCATCCTTGTAACACTGCCATGATTGGAAAATTCCAAACCTTACCTGGAATCAGCTGTTACCCGAATTTATCACTCGTTCCTCAAAGACGAATCTCCTTTAAGCTCTTTTCAACTGACTCGTAAAATATGAAAAGATTACCGAGACATTGGCCTTTCCAGCTCGTTAAAGTGACCGGAAGTGCTATCCCTCCTTTATATTTTAATCCTTTTGGACCTGAGAGATTATTACACAAAAAGATTGAGCGCTTGTTTTGTTCGGCTCGTTAAAAGTACCGAAAATTCATCCCTTCTGTATTATTTTATACTTTTTTGGACTTAAGGGATTAGATAACGAAAAAGGATTTTGGAGTTTCCTTTACGTTCTTTTTCAGACTCTCTAAAATTGAAAAGGACCGAGTTATCTTTGTCGTTAAACTCGTTAAAACCTAATAGCGACAAACTTGTCCATAACGGACAAGAACAAGTTTCACTATCGCTAGGCTCGTTAAAACATAGCGATGGGTTTTCCCGAAGGGCAAATTATAGAACAAGAATATGTTATCCTCCCCAAGCTTGAAAAAAATAAAGAGGTACTGGTGAGCAATGACTGGGGAAAAATTGGGAAGAAAACTTGAAGAAACTTTGTTGGTAGCAAGTCGCTCTTGAACATGACACTTTCACTCCGCATCCTAGTCGGGTTGGGTTGTTCCATTCACTGGTCATATCACCATGGTTCCATCACACCATCCACATTTGGGGTTAATGCTACCAATCCATCATGTCAGTGTTGCCGATATGTTCAAGAGAAGTTGCTCAGAGAATTCACCTGTGTCTCACCCACTATAATACATTTTCGCTCCATTCTTTCATGACTGCCACCCTCAACCATATATCACCAGATCGTTTTCACCTCCATTAAAATCATTTGCTCCGTTTCGTTTCATTGATGTGGGATTCATTAAGGACCTCCTATGACAGATCGCTTCTTGTCGACATCAACTCATTATCCAAGAAGTCGATCTAGGAACAACCCTTTCAGTACTTTGAAGCTTGCATGCCTCAATGGCAAGTTTCTCACTTCCGGCAACAGGTTTACATCAATGGCCTTCGACTGAAAGATTTTACGTGGTGTTCGACGCCAAGTCCCTTATTCACACCATGTGAATTGTACTGCAGTACCTTGAGGATCATTATCATTATCGGTGATTCCTCTCGCACCTGTTAACAACTTACATCAGTGGTTGGTAATCAGGCGATGTCTTTCCATGTTCGACTCCAGAACATCTCTCACATGGATCTACTTGTACTTTGAGTGAAGATCAAACAAGATTGAAGACCCCGGATCTAGTTTCATCCATCCGGGTTGTGATATATATTCAGGAAAATAAAGACATCAAATGTAAATCATTGCTGCACAGATAATCATCCAATCTAAGGGGTGATGGCTCTACCAGAATCATTAGTCTACACTTAGACGATTGTCTGTCTCATGTACATGAAAAATGAATTTATAAAAGCTGAGCATGGGAATGCCTGCCTCAGCTAGATCATGAAAATGTTATGAAGATAATGTATTGTATTGTATCATATTACAGGTCTCCTTCCAGCTTGAAAGAACTTCGGATCCTCATGATAAAGCATTTCACCCGACATCAAAAGATTAACTACCTCATGCTTTAGGGGGCAACTGTTATAGAAATTTTTGGGCACTGCAACCCCAAGCATAAATGTCCATAAGCCAAGGGCTCCTAAGTCCCTAAAGGTGTTGTTCCAACCCCTAAAAGAACAAGGTCAATTGATTACAGCATCTCCCAGAAGTTATCCATGAAAAACTACTCAGAACTGGTCAAAACTGGACCATTTCACCAGCTCCATAGGCAAAGTGCGTTGCATCCCACCTAAATACACACAGTAGGTGTGTTGCATTTCAAAAATCCCTTCTATGGGGTGCGATGGGTGAGAAGGGACAAATGGCAGGGTCAATCTGCAAGATGGAGAAGGATGGAATCTTCCAGAAACTTCTCCTGTGACACTTGCCTTTCTGAATTCGACCAGGGATGAGTAAGAGATCATCAATCTCCAAGTGGAATCAAGAACAATCAGAGGGAAGACTAATCAAATCTCAAGCTGACTCATCTCCCTTGCAGACTTCTATATATGGATCTCTCATCCTAGAGATTCAGAGGCTGGAATTTTGCATCTTGTAAGGAATTGTTGTTGGTTTCTTGAGACAATATCATAGTGTTGGGTGATCTAATCTTTTCATGAGGTGAAAAAGGGCTTACTTGCTGAGAGGATGATGCTGGGTCAGAACAATTGGTTGTAATTCTCTTGGCTCTTTGTTGATTATCAATAAAACTATTCAAGTTTTCCTCCATACACTTGTGTGATTGATGTTGTATGCATTTGTGTGGTTAATATACATCTGATCCTATATTGCTTATGATAATAGATCCATGTTCTCATATAGTGTTATGCTGCTTTGATTCTACAGGTATTCTGTAAAGCTGGGTACGAAAACAAGTAGCAAAGGACTATCAGAAGAGAGAGGAATCGAACAAGGAACCAAGTGCAAGACAGAGGTTGGTCTCCTTTATTCTTCTCTCATCTATCTTTCATAAAGGAAAATGAAAGTAGTTTTAGTTTGTTTGTTTCTAAGGTAGCTACCAGCCTTAGTGGGATTAGCAGTTTTGCATAGACACTATTCCCGGTAACACTTGGGTTTATAGTATTAATTCCTCATGTTTATTAACAAAAGGGTTTATATTCCTATGGTATAATATTAATCCCGGCCTTAATATAAATCCCTTGAGTTTATAATCATGGTCAGCCATGGTTCAAATTCACATTGTGACAAATATTGTCTCAATATTAAACTCAATCATGTTCAAACATCATGAACCATGGTGCAACATCGCATTGTGACAAAGATTGTCTTAATATGAAAATAAAACATGGTAAACCACGGTTAACCATGGTAAACCATGTTTATTTTAGGGCTTATAATATTTATCTTAGGGTTTATATACCTTGGGTTTAAATATTAATCTCTTGGGTTTATTAGTCCATAGGGGTTATAATATTAATCCTGTGCATTTATTAATCTAAGGGTTCATATTCCTAGGGTATAATATTAATCATAGGGTTTATAATATTAAGCCTAGGGTTTAATATAAAGCCATTGGGAATATAATCATGATCAATCATGGCCCAACATCACATTGTGACAAATATTATCTCAATATGAAAACAAATAATGTTCAACCATCATTAACCATGGCCAATCATGGTCAACCATGATGCGACCTTACATTATGAGAAAGATTGTCTCGGTGTGAATGTCAACCATGGTCCCATACTGAATTATGACAAAGATTGTCTCCATATGTAAATTAATCATTTCCAACTATGGTTCAACATCACATTGATACAACTATTATGTTAAAATTAAAATTAACGATTGTTGACCATGGTCAACCATGTTTCTTTTAAGTTTTATACTATTTATCTTAGGGTTTATAATATTTATCTTAGGTTTTATATACCTTGGGTTTATAATATTAATCCATTGGGATTATAAACCCTTGGATTTTTAGTATTAATCCATTGAGTTTATTAGGCCCTTTAGTTTAAAATATCAATCCTTGTAGTTTATTAATCTAAGGGTTCATATTCTTAGGGTATAATATTAACCATAGGGTTTACAATATTAATTCAAAGGTTTAATATAAATCCCCTGTGTTTATAATCATGGTGCAACGTCACAATATGACAAATATTGTCTCAGGATGAAAATCAACCAAGGTAAATCATGGTCAACCATGTTTATTTTAGGGTTTATAATATTTATCTTAGAGTTTATATATCTTGGGTTCATAATATTAATCCCATGGCTTTATAATTCCTAGGTTTTTTAGTATTAATATCCTAGGTTTAATATTATTCCTTTGGGCGGAAGGCGATCAACACTATCTGGGATCTGCAAGATGAACAAGGACACCAGGTCAGCAGTCCAGGGGAACTTGCTTATCTAGCCTCTTCGCACTTCAGGAACATATACAAAGCTCCAGGACAAGCAAATCTCTTAGAAATAATGAGGGTTGCAGAACTATTCCCAAGATTTGTGGATGAGGAAGATGCGGAGGAACTCACCAAAGACATTTCATTGGAGGAACTGGAAGCCACCATCAAAGGATTCCAAAAGGACAAGAGCCCGGGACCAGATGGCTGGACCATTGAGTTCTATTTAGCTTTTTTTGAGCTGTTAGGACAAGACATTCTCAAAGCCATCAACCACTGCTGCCTCAATGGATCTATCCCCTCAAGCATCAAAGCCACCTTCATTGCCCTCATCCCCAAATCTGATAAACCTGTGTCCTTTAATGATTTTAGGCCTATCTCGCTCTGCAATTGTCTCTATAAGATATTGGCCAAAATCCTAGCAAACAGGATCAAGCCCATCCTCTCGGCCAACATTTCCTCTGAACAATTTGCTTTCCTCCACAAGCGCCAGATCCATGAAGCTATTGGTACTGCACAAGAGCTTCTTCACTCTATGCACAGTAAAAATCTGAAAGGAATGATCCTCAAGGTGGATCTCTCAAAAGCCTTCGATAGGGTAAATCTGCTATACATCAGAATGCTCCTCACCCACTTGGGCTTCCCTTTCCTCTTCATTAAAAGAATCATGAGCTGTATCTCAGATGTACCTTTCAGTGTCCTCCTTAATGGCTCCCCCACCCCTTTCTTCACTGCCGAAAGAGGACTCAGGCAAGGCTGCCCCCTATCCCCCCTCCTTTTTTTACTCATTATGGAAGGGCTAAGCAGGTTGATTGCATCTGAACACAGAAGAGGGCGCATAAGAGGGATCAAAATCACGGACAATTGCTTCCTTACACATCTTCTGTTTGTGGATGATGTACTGATCTTCTTAAATGGAAGTATGGCTGACTCATCGGCATTACAACATGTTTTTGATCTCTTTCAGAAAGCAACAGGGATGGTAATAAATGTACAAAAATCTACCCTAACAGCGATTGGTTGCTCCCCACAAGAAGTCATCTACACAAAAAATCGCTTTCCTTTTCAGATTCACCCTATGGAGGAAGGGTTGAAGTATCTGGGCTTCAGGGTAAAACATGGAGGTTACAGAATTGCAGATTGGATATGGTTAATCACTAAGGTGGAGAAAAGGATCAATGTCTGGTATAACAGATACCTCACAAGGGCAGGCAGACTCACTCTTATAAAAGCAGTGCTGGAAGCAACGCCGGTGTACTGGATGTCCCTGGCTTGGATACCAAGAGGGATCTTAACTAGGCTACAAAAAATTTGTTGCAGATTCTTATGGAAGGGATCAAAACAAGGAAATCTCTATGCCTGGGTTAAATGGGACACCATAGCTAGACCAAAAAAATGGGGAGGATGGGGAATTAAGAGATTAGATTTATTTGCAAATGCTCTGGCTGCAAAATTGGGATGGCAACTTCTCACATCAAATAGTCTCTGGCAGAAAGTAGTTATGGAAAAATATATTGCTCCGGAAAGCATTTTCAGCTGGATTCGGAGGGAACACAGGGGAAGTGGAAGACACTCCATCATATGGAAAGCAGTCCTAAATTCTCTTCCCCTAATTCGGGAGGGACTGACTTGGAGAATTAAACAGGGAAACTCTGTCCGCATTGGAGTCGACCCATGGATTGGATGTGGGAACATGCAAAGACTATCAGGGCATGCATATTTTTCACATTGCAGACCAAGAAAACTCCAGTTTTCTCCACCAGGCTTGGAGGCCTTCACTAGATCTCCACATTCTGGAACAATGGAGACAAGAATGGGAAACATATACAGAGGCTCTCACACAAGCTCACATCAGGATATCGGAGGGAGATGATGAGATAGTCTGGGCTCTAGCTAAAAATGGTTCATACTCCCCAAAGGAGGGATACCTGCAGCTTATGCAAACTCATCAGCCAGACAACTCTCAGCAATGGTGGAGAACAATTTGGCATCTAAAAGCAGCCCCCAGAACGCGGCTTCTCATGTGGGCTATTCTATTCAACAAGATTCCTACTGGGGCAAACTTGAAAAAAAGATCCTTCTATGGACCTTTCTGGTGCCATCTATGCAGAAGTAATGATGAAGATACTGAACACCTCTTCCTTACCTGTCCGGTAGTACAAGAACAATGGTCTCTCCTCTCTTCACGTTCCCCCTCCCTCCACCAATGGCATGGCCAATCCATTCTTGAGGCTTGGAAAAACTGGCAGGAACAACACTCTGGAAAAGACAAGAATATTCCTCTCCTCATGTGCTGGTCTATCTGGATAGCAAGAAACCGTGCAATTTTTGACCAAAAACTTCCCCATTGGCCTATCATTATTGCCCATATATTTGCAGACCTTGCTCTCATTCCTGATGATCCTCCATCACCTCCCCCTCGATCCATAACCCCAGAACTCATAGATAAATCTATCCCCTGGGCATATTTTGATGGATCAGCCCAAGAGGAAGGCTGTGGGGGGGGAGGCCTCCTTTATCTGCGAGAAAACCACTATTACACACTCCAAATTCCCCTGGGAAGAGGCACAAATAACTTCGCGGAGCTCACCACTGCAAAACACCTTATATGTTTTGCACTTGAGAAGGGTGTTTCAAAACTACAATTGTTTCGAGATTCAATGATAGTATGCAATTGGCTCACCAGAAAATCATCTTGCACTGCTTTCTCTTTGAGACACATTCTGGATGAGGCACTCAGACTAACAGATGCTTTTGAAAAATTTGACTGTCGCCATATATACAGGGAGCGCAACACTCGGGCGGACCACCTATCCAAGCAAGCAGCGCAGAGGCAAGAAGAGGACTGGTTAATACAAGAAGATCTGGATGGAACCTTCTTTCAACACTATCACAGACCCTTTGATGATTATCAGGCTCAAAGGGATGCTCATAACTGAAAGGGGTCCCAACATGCACAATTTACTGCTTTTTTCTTTACATGCTTTTATATATAAATGGTTTTATAAGACTAGTATGGACTATGGTGGACAATCACAGCTATTTTTTGTATTTTTGGGCAGCGAGCTACAGCTGCACAGCGATGACTGAAACAATGGAAAACATATCCTGTATATGTTAATTTTCTCTGCTGTTTCTTTTGGATATATACCTCTCCAAACTCCCTGCGTGGATAAACAGTTTGGTGAGAGGAATGACTACTGTTTAGTTTATCTGGTTCAGTTGTTTTGAACAATTAACAGTCTCTTTTAGAACGTTTTTTGAGAGGCAACCAGCCTCAGTATGCATATGCTCCGCATCTACAGAATGTAATTTCTTTTGATTAATAGAAATTGCGACTTTTTCTACGGGAAAAAAAAAATATAAATCCATTGGGTTTATAATCATGGTTAACCATGTTCCAATGACACATTGTGACAAAGATGGTCTCAAAATGAAAATAAACCATGTTCAACCATGTTTATTTTAGGGTTTATAATATTTATCTTAGGGTTTATATACCTTAAGTTTTTAATATTAATCCCTTTGGTTTATAATATTAATCCCTTGTGTTTATTAATATAAGGGTTCATATTCTTAGGGTATAATATTTTCTTTTTCTAAATAAGACTATTCTATTATTCACATTAAAGGTGTACAGTTACAGCATGACTAGCGTAAAAAACAACTACCCAGAAGGAAAGGCAGATTGAAACAGAGATTTGTCCAAGACAGTGAGTTTGGACAAGACCATGTTATGTAGTCCCACACAGGGGATCCAGTGTTAACCATATTGGCCTTACTGAGCTTACAATCATTACAAAAAACATGCTTATTTAACCCTGGCATAACAGCAATTACAAAAATTATTAACTGTGGCAAAAAGCCCTCTATACTAGGCCGCATAACCTGAGACAGAGTTGCAGAGCATGAATAAGGTGTTTGGAGGCTCCTCCATGATTCTGCACCATCCACCATTAGACAGATCCTGAGCTCGAGCAGCATCGTTCACAAACGAACCCGGGGCCGTTGGCTCCATCACCATGTTATTAACATTGCTCGCAGGAATCTCCATAGCTCACGGAGAGCCAGGATTTGACACAGAAACTAAGCCTGGGCCCTCCTGATGAGCACTGGCCTCTCCCCCTTCCTGGGATTCCTCAAGAAAGAGCACCGAGACATGAGCAGCAATCCTTGGACGGTTCAGGGTGCAATTAAAAGTGAAGATTGCAGAGCCGAAGGAGGGCGAGGACGAGGAACCTGGAGAACTGGGCTCAGGGAATTGGTTGGGCCATAGAAAGCGCCCTCTCCCGCTGCGAGTGCGAGGGTAATGGCTTGAAATGAAGTCATTGGAGGGAGAGAGGGAAGAAGGGCTAGAGGGCGCCCTCTGAGGGGTGCCACTGCGACTTATCATCCTATGGTGGAGTCAAGGCATGTCGACAATGACAACGCCTTTGTGGAAACTAGAATGAGCAACCAGAGAAGCAGGGCGCAGGCCAGACAGGTGAAAAATCAGACGGGAACCCAAAGCTTCAGAGAGAATCAAGGAAATTGACTGAGGCAGCTTCTCCGAACTAACAGAGCAGGAGCCCAGCTTCGTTGCATCCAACCAACATAACATAAGAGACACCTGAACAAACCCGAGGCAGAGGCTAGATTTATTACCCTTTCCCCTACCTCGAGACGCGCCCGCTATTACTATGGCATTCATGGGAGCCGAGAGCCAGAACATATCAGAGCGTGCGGAGGTGAAAGATAATTCAAGGTTGCCTGCACTAATTCCCTTAAACATAGCAATGCCCACATGCCTATGATCATCCGTCAGCTGGTTAATAACTTCGCTGTACAAGGCTGGTAGGTGGCGACCTTTCTCACCCCACTCCAGTCCCATCGTATTTAAGGCCATCTTAAGCACCCGCATCCGGGAGGGCTTCTTAGGGTATAATATTAATCATAGGGTTTATAATATTAATCCTAGGGTTTAATATAGATCCCTTAGGTTTATCATCATGGTCAACCATTGTGCAACATCATATTGTGACAAAGAATGTCTCAATATCAAAATCAATTATGTTCAGCCAACGTCGACCATGGCTAGTCATGGTCAACCATGGTGCAATGTTACATTATGCGAAAGATTGTCTCAGTATGAATGCCAACCATTTTCAAATGTCACATTGTGACAAAGGTTGTCTCCATATGTAGATTAATCATGTTCAATTGTGGTTCAATGTCGCATTGAGGCAAAGATTATGTCAAAATGAAAATCAAAATTTGTGAACATGTTTATTTTAGGGTTTATAATATTTATCTTAGGTTTTATGTACCTTTGGTTTATTATATTAATCCCTTGGATTTGTAATCCTTTGGGTTTTTAGTATTAATCCATTGGGTTTATTTGTCCCTTGGGTTTAAAATATCAATCCCTACAATTTATTAATATAAGGGTTCATATTCCTAGGGTATAATATTAACCATAAGGTTTATAATATTAATCTCAAGGTTTAATCATCCTCTCAGTTTATAATCATGGTCAACAATGGTCAACTATAATCCAATGTCAGATTGTGACAAAGATTCTCTTAATATGAAAATAAATCATGTTCAACCACTGTTAACAATTGTCAATCATTATCCAAAATGGATTTTGGATATTCTCCTAAGTCTAAATGTTCCTCATAGAGGAGAAATGAAAGTCCAAGGAAGTTCTTGGAACTAGCCCATTGCAGAGATATTTTCATTCTTAATCTACTGCAACTTGAATGGGAACAAATGGACTTAGGATGCAGAAGTTATCGCAGAAAGAAGATGCCCTATGTTCTTTAGAAAAAGAGGAAAAATCCCTTAAAAAGGGAAATCGCATCGGAAAAAGGAAAAAGGCTGGACTTAAGCGGAGGCGGAAGAAACCCCATTCTATTGATCCGATGTATCGGATCGGAGGCATACATGTATGTGATATTAGGACCCTGGACTTGGCGATTGCAATCATGAAATATGATGATCACTGATGATCGGGTCGACGAATTGGTATTGACGATGGATAGAACCCCTGGGTCGTACGCAAATGCGATATGCAATTGCGATATCGTAATATCGCATCGGAGTAATACAAAGGAGTAGGGCGATAAATGTGGTTGCGATATCCAGACCCGATAAGGTTATAGATGAAACTTAATAAATTTTGAGTTTCGTTAAAATGGATTTTCCATGTATTAACACATTTTGGTGTAAAAACCGACATACAAAGGAAAGAGGCCCCGAAGCGATGTGATGTGATCTGGACCATCGGATCGCGGGATCAGATTGACGGCCAGGATTAAATCGGTGATCACAATCGACAAACCCCCAATACAAAGTGAAAGTGCATTGCGATATGTCGATAGTGATAAGCAATAAAAGGCCAGACCCAATTGGATTTAAAAGCCTGATTTCATAAAATTTGAAATCCGAAAATTCAGATTTTCCCTTGTAAATGGGTTTTTGGCCATTTGGCCATGTGACGATGCGATTACGATATAATGCCTAATGGAAAACCTGATAGGGGTTTTAGGGGTGATTTGATGGAATTTCACATCCAGAATTTGCGCCCGACAGTGTATTTTCCATAAATCTATGTGTATTGGGATTTTTGCCCATTTTTGGGTTTTTCCTATGAAACGGCCCCTATTCCTTCTGTAACTACTCCTGATCATCATGCCACTCTGAAGCAAGAATTTTTTCAAGAAATGATGCATTTTGTAGCCACAGAGTTGTAGAGCCAGATGGCCAGTCTAACGGACAAGGATCATAAAAGCAGCAAAGCCAAAGAGGGGAGCTGAATCGCAGAGAAACGACCAGGGAAGTTGAAAGGCTAGGAAAATTCCTCAAAGGAGCCAGAGAACATGATTGAAGGGATTAGCAGAGAGAACAGGGCCGCTGAGGGAGCCTTTGAGTCACTTGGAGGTCAAGTGGAAAACCAGACAGTAGAAGGTTGCTGAGACAGTCGCTTGGGGGTCAAGCGGACTGCTGAGAGCGTAGAGAAGCCAGAGCTGAAGAGCCAGAGCCAAGAGTCAGAGCCAAAAGCTAGAGCTAGAGCCAAGAGGCAGAGCCAAGATCCAAAGCCAGGAGCCAGAGCCAGAGCCAAGAGCCAGAGCTAGAGCCACGAGCCAGAAAGCCGAGAGCTTCAAGACTGAGGGATAAAATGGTGTTTAAACCCATTGTTTCTGTGTAAAACTGTGGAGTTGAGCTAAGAGCTTGTAAAAAGGACTTTGCCATAATCCCAGAGAGCCTAGTTGAGTTTACTAGAGCTCACAGAGACGTAGCCCAAGAGTTTTTGGTGAACTCCTAATTAATATTGTTGTTATGTGTGATTGCTTGCTGTTGCACTGTATCTGCTACTTTATTTACTATTATATGTATTTATATATCAGTTGAGCACATTCAATTACATCAAATAAACAATTTTAATATCAAACACTAGCATGCACCTTATGTTCAAGCACATATTTAATTCCGCATTGGTTAATCAATAAGACTTGGGAATATTTAAAACTTTGGAAGTGGGAGAGGTTCTTATAAGTTAGACAAGAATCCTAAGTGCCCCATTTTCAGATAAGGTGGTATTAGAGCTTAATATTGGTTAACCTCACCTTCAAAGAAGGTTATATCAGAATGCTTGATTGACAAAGCAAAGATCGTTTGTCTGAAAGGTGTTTGGGCAGTTAAGGATTGATTGTCTGATTGGTTGTATGCTTTTTGAAGACTGACTATTGTTTGAGTTTGCAGAGGTGAAGGGAAAGCTATTGATAGCTCAGTTCAGGAAGGACAATAAGGAAGAAGGGTTGAATACACTCTTCTATCCCAAAGGACCTCAAAGCAATCCTTGAAGCATAAGAGGTTTATCGCAAAAGGTTGTTTAAATAAGCTTTTTATTAATCTTGTTGAAGTTCTTTTGTTCATTGGTATAATGAAAACTTCTACAAGTGAGTCCTCAAGTTCCTCCTTCATCACAAAACTCTTTAATGGAGATATGCAAGAAGAGTTTTTCATTATTATGGACCAAGTTAGAGAAATGTGTGAGGAAGGAAGGAAGAGCAGCATACTTAGAGAGCAGTTGAATTCCATGAGGGAAGAGAAGCAGATGCTTTCTAACAAATTGAAGGAAATGGAGAGGCAACTTCATATTGCAAATATGAAACTGAAAAGGATGCACGAGTTGGAGTCACAGATCTTTGTTGCCAAAGGAGCCTTGGTTAAGTATCTACTTCAAAAAGAGGTAAACCATTCCAGTTTGTCTTCAAATTCCTCTAAGAATGCTTATATTGGTTCTTTTAAAAAACATGCTAGGGGCATAGGTTCCAAGCTAATGTCCAAGATGGGCTATGAAGGAAAAGGTTTGGGAAACATGCACAAGGTATTGTTGAACCAATAACGGTTGAGGAAAGGCCTAAGTATTTGGGTCTTGGCTATCGACAGTGTTATGGAGAGAGTTCCAAAGCTGCCATGAAGGCCATTGAAACAACCCCAAGAAGGAGTTACATTGTAGAGTGTGAAGATTGTATTCAGGAGGAATGCAATGGCTTGAAATACCATTTGTAGGATGCAAGTGTTCGGAAGCACACACTTGAACCAGAGAGTTGTGGAAACTTTGAAAGCCTTGAAGAGAGTGATGGTGTTCCAAAGGGAGCCACTTCTTCATTTGCTTCAACTCCTCATGAAGGAAATAAAAGTGAAAGAGGCAGGTATAAATCTGGTTCTAAACAAATTCCTTTTGATTTTGCAAAGCATGGTAAATTTCCACACAGATATGGGAAAAGAATTGCATGTTCCTTTTGTGGTTTCGATAATCATCATGTTTCTAGATGTTGGAAGAGAATGGCCACATACAGGAAACTTTTGAGGGAAAAGAAGCAAGCAGCCAAAGGCCCACAACACAAGGAAAATCATGCTATCAAGAGGATGCTCATGTGTTGCACTTACTGCCATAAGCAAGGGTATCTTGCTGAAAGGTGTTGGACTATGAATCTAGCAATGCTTCCACAAAAACTGAAGAAGGTGGAAAGAGAAGATGGCAGAGATGGAAAGGAAGATTCCATGAATGATGTGTCTCAAGATGATTCACATGTGGATGCTGATGTGTAGACAAAGGTAGTACCTTTGCAATGGATTGGTAAGGAATGGTTAGAATTCTTATCCAATTAAGGCTGCATGTCTATTGATGCATCTATTTGCATTTCTTTGTTAATGGAATGAAAGTTGTAGGTTCCTACCAAGAAAGGTGAATGGAAAAGTTTAGTAGGAGACTCACTTTGTTGCTACAACATTATATTTCATTTCAGCTTCGAAAGTACAATGTGCTTAAGTGAAAGTTGAAGGATGAAATGCATGCATGAGCATGAGATGCATGAACACAGGCATGTTGATGTTTTCCTTGTATTTGAACATGTATGAGTAATTAACTTGAAGGGTTGATTGCTTTGTTGTAACATGCATGTAAATGTTAAGTTGGGGAAAGTTGACTTGGTCTCCAAGATGGAGACAGTGATGAAATGTTTCATCTTTCGAAAAGAGTCCTAATGGTCTTTTACTACATGCTTGACTTGTTTTGTGGGCTTGTTGTCTAGTCCATCATTTGTATGCAGATGTAAGACATGGAGGTGTTCACAAGATGTGAAATCTGTTTCCTTTGTTGAAGCAGGAGCTTAGTCCATCCAGTTGTTGTTAACAAGTTGTTGTTGACAGCTTGACAGACAGGTACAAATGAAAGTTTTGTGGAGCAGGGGTACTCCACATTTTTTTGAGCCACCTTGGATCAATGATTAAGGCATAGAAGCTCAAACTACCTTCTATAAACATTTCAACAAGATTTCTGCCGAAAGGCTAGGAGGAAGACATTTCTTCCCAACAATACCAGCCCATCCAAGAAGGGTCCAAGTGGTCCGAAACTTTGGTTCAGAGGCACTATGAAAGTCAAGTGTAGGGAGGCTGAAAGAAGAGGGTGAGTCACTCTCATTTACTGTTTAGATCAGTGTATTAGTCTTTTTGAGACCAAAAGTTCTTTTAGTGGGAAAGTGTGATCCAAAATGGATTTTGGATAGACTCCTAGGTCTAAACGTTCCTCACAAAGGAAAAAAGGAAGTCCAAGGAAGTTCCTAGACCTAGCCCCATTGCAAAGACATTTTCATTATGAATATACTGCAACTTAAATGGGTAAAAATGGACTTAGGATCTAGAAGTTATCGCAGAAAGAAGATGCCCTATGTTCTTTAGAAAAAGAGGGAAAATCCCTTAAAAATGGCAAAAGACCCTTAAAAAGGGAAATCGCATTAGAAAAAGGCAAAAGGCCAGACTTAAGTGGAGGCGGAAGAAACCCCGATCTGCCAATCCGATGTATCGGATTGGAGGCAGACATGTATGTGATATCGGGACCCTGGACTTGGCGATTACAATCATGCAATATGCCGACTTCTGATGATCAGATCGGTGAATCAGTATCGATGATGGACAAAACCCCTGGGCCATATGCAAATGCGATATCGCAATATCACATCGGAGTAATACAAAGAAGTGGGGCGATAAATGCGGCTGTGATATTCAGACCCGATATGGTTATAGATGAAACTTAATAAATTTTTAGTTCTGTTAAAATGGATTTTCCATGTATTAACACATTTCGGTGTAAAAACAAAAATACAAAGGAAAAAGGCCCCGGAGCGATGTGATGTGATCTGGACCGTCGGATCGGGGGATTAGATTGATGGTCAAGATTAAATCGGTGATCACAATCGGTAAACCCCCAATACAAAGGGAAAACGCACTGTGATATGCCGATAGCGATAAGTGATAAAAGGCCCGACCCCATGGGATTTCAAAGACTGATTTCATAAAATTTGAAATCTGGAAATTCGGATTTCCCCGTGTAAATGGGTTTTTGGCCATTTGGCTATGTGACAATGCGATTATGATATAACAGCTAATGGCAGACCCGATAGTGATTTTATGGGCGATTTGTTGGAATTTCACGTTTGGAATTCACGCCTGACAGTGTATTTTCCAGAAATATCTATGCATTGGGATTTTTGCCCATTTTTGGGTTTTGCCTATGAAACAGCCCCGATTCGTTCTGTAACTACTCCTGATCATCATGCCATGTTGAAGCAAGCATTTTTGCAGGCAATGATGCATTTTGTAGCCACAGAGCCATAGAGCCAGATGGCAAGTCTAACAGACAGGGAGCAAAAAATCCACAAAGCCACAGAGGGGAGGTGAATCGCAGAGAAAAGGCCAAGGAAGCTGATGTACCTGGAAAATACCTCAGAGGAGCCGAAGAGCATGATTTAAGGGATTAGCAGAGAGTGTAGGGTAGCTAAGGGAGCCTTGGAGTCACTTGGAGGTCAAGTGGAAAACCAGAGAGTAGAAGGTTGTTGAGATATTTGCTTGTGGGTTAAGAGGATTGTTGAGAGCTTAGAGAAGCTAGAGTCGAAGAGCCAAAGCCAAGAGCCAGAGCCAAAATCTAGAGCCAGAGCCAAGAGCCAGAGCTAAGAGCTAGAGCCAGAGCCGAGAGCTAGAGCCAGAGTCGAGAGGCAGAAAGCCGAGAGCTTTAAGAGCTAGGGATAAAATATTGTCTAAACCCATTGTTTTTGTGTAAAACGGTGGAATTAAGCCCGGAGCTTGTGAAAATGACTTTACCATAATCCCAGAGAGCCTAGTTGAGTTGAATAGAGCTCACAGAGACGTAGCCCAAGAGTTTTGGGTGAAATCCTAATTAATATTGTTGTTATGTGTGATTGCTTGCTCCTACATTGTATCTGCTACTTTATTTACTGTTATATGTATTTATATATCATTTGAGCACATTAAATTACAACACATAAATAGTTTCCATAACAAACACCAGCATACACCTTATGTTGAAGCACATCTTTAATTCCGCATTGGTTAATCAAAAAGACTTGGGGATATTTAAAGCTTTGGAAGTGGGAGAGGTTCTTGTAAGTTAGACAAGAAGCCTAAGTGCCCCATTTTCGGATAAATCATGGTCAACCATGGTACAACTTCAAATTATGACAAAGACTGTCTTAGCATGAAATTCAACCATGGTAAGCTATGTTCAGTCATATTTATTTTATGATTTATAATATTTATGTTAGAGTTTATATACCTTGGGTTTATAATTCCTTGGGTTTTTAGTATTAATCACCTGTGTTTATAATATCAATCTCTTGGGTTTATTAATCTAAGGGTTCATATTCGTAGAGTATAATATTAATAATAGGGTTTATAATATTAATCCTAGGGTTTAATATAAATCTGTTGGGTTTATAATATTGGTAATCATGGTCCAATGCCAAATTGTGACAAATATTGTCTCAATCTAAAAATCAACCATGTTAAAAAATTTCAACCATGCTAAAACATCGCATTGTGGCAAAGATTGTCTCAATATAAAAATGAACCACACTAAACCATATTGAAGTGTGTTTATTTTTGGATTTATAATATTTATCTTAAGGTTTATAATATTAATCACTTGGATTTAATATTATTATTGAGTTTAATAAACTATTTTAGTTTAATTTAATTAACTATTTTAACTATTTGATTGTCTATAACTATATTAAAAATGAATTAATTAATTATTAATAATTAATACTAAATTATTATTATTATTATTATTTAATAATGATATCAAATTTAATTAACAATAAAAAAATACTAGTAATATTAATTAATAATAATAATAGTAATAATGGTAATTAATAAGTAATAACATTAATATAGATTAATAATTAATCATTAATAATATTATTAAATATAGTAATAATAATTAATATTATTATTATTATTATATATTCATTAATATGAGTATTCAAATTATCATTACATTTTTACCAATAATGCTTATTGGAATTTTTCAACCACATTTTCTAATGTGCTTGTGCATGTGATTCACATAAGCTTATCTGCATATATCAATCACATTTATTAATGTGCTTGTGCTAGTTATACTTGACTTCGAACTACCATTGTTAAAATGGTTAAATTTCGCGAAACAAGGTCACCATTGTGTCAACTATGGCTATAACCGTAATTAACATGGAAAACCATAACCTATTTTAGAAAACTATGATCATTGTCAAACCCTAGTCATAATGCCCAACCATATTTACCAATGATAAAATCTTGTCAACCATAATCAAACATTTAGTTAATCTGGTCTACTATAATTAAACATAATCAATTAAACTTTCTCAAAATATGAATAATAATACCCATTTAAATATGATCAACCATGGTCCACTATGATTCATTGAACGTTATGATTCATTCATCCTTCCCAAAATATCACATTATACTTATATCTAGCCAATTTTGAACTTCACACGGTAGAATATGGGCAATGATTCAACCTCATGAGATATAAAGGATTCTATTGATGTTGATATGAAAATCTCATGACAAACTTATGTGATGGCGATGTCAGCCCTTCGAAATTGATTGCCCAAGGCAAAATTAGATGAAGGTGATATGGCATGTAAAGTTAAATTTTATTATGATATACCAGTCTACATAATCTTGGTTTAATGGTAATCAGATTGTAATCAAACTCACACCAATATTTTACAACACATCTACCAACGAATTGTTAGAAAATTTTACAGTTGCAGAGGAGAGGAGTTTGTTTCAACAAATTAGTTGCAGCAAGCAATTATTCAGTTGCGGTAAAGCTAGTCGTGAAAGTTTAAGGCCATATTGCAAGAGAACATCCTTTGGATTATATTTCAAAACATAGGAAAATACATTCCAATGATAAATTGGATGTTTCTGATCTAAGTAAAATAGAAAGACCTTCCTATGATTTACACTTCACTATGGTTGCAGAGTAACTCTCTGTAAAACTCTGTAAGAACTTTCTTTCATGTGCCCACCACAAATTTCTCCACGATTTTCTCCTCACTACCTCTCAGATTTACACACTCGACTTCTCTCACTTTCCTCAACCATGCAAAAAATGTTTTCCTTCATATTTATGGAAACATACAACTTGACTCATTAATTTATGACAAATAAAATATTTAAGACATAGTATGGGCGATTTTACATAATAAATGATTTTTTGAACTTGTAGGTGTTGTGGAGTGTAGATAATAGTCGCGCAGTGAATGTTTTCCCATAGGTATTTACCAAACTTCATTAAGTGCTTTAACTCTCTAATGTGTTGTGGAATGGTCAGCGTTGTACTACTGCTCAGAACTTCAGTCCGTTCACCTACAAACAAAATCATAACCTGCAAAGGTTGACTGGGCAAGTATGGTGGTTGTCTGTGTGTTTAAGGTGTAGGTTGGGATTAATATTTCCAACACTCCCCGTAATTACAACTTCCACTATTAACAATAGTCTCCGAGATAAAGAAAATTTTCACATCCCAATTGCTTTGTGAAAATATCAACAAATTGTTCCTATGACCTGCAGTGCTACAACACAATTTCATCATGGTTAATCAACTCTCTAATAAAATGATATTTAGCATCAAGATGATTGGTCCTCTCGTGAAAGACACAATCCTTTGACAATGCAATTGCAGAAGCGTTGTCGCAGAAAATAGTTGTCGTTCGCTCTTAGTCGTGGTGCAGATCCCTCAACATCCTTCTCATCTAAACTGCTTGACACAATGTTGTTGTTGTGGCGACATATTCAGCTTCTGCTGTTGACAATGACACTATCAGCTACTTCTTGGAGGCCCATGAAATATCTCTAGAACCCAAATGAAAAACATATCCTCATGTGCTATTTCTATCATCGACACTTCCAACCCAATCACTGTCAGTTTAACCAACCAGCCTGAAATCATATGTTGTGGCGTACAAAATGTCATACTCCTTTGTCCCATTTACATACCTTAGAATCCTTTTCATTTCTTTTCGATGCATCTCATTCGGTGTCTCCATGAACCTCAAAACCAAAATCATTGCATACATTATATCCATCCTAGTAGTGGCCAAATACATCATGCTGCCTATGATACTTTTGTATAATATTGGATTCACATCACTGCTACAATATTCTTTGCTCAACTTCAAACCCATGACTTTTGGGGTTTGTACAAGGTTGTCGTTCTGCGTATTAAACCTCTCCAAAATGTGTGCTACATACTTTGCTTGAGAAATAAAAATTCAATTTTTGTTCCTTCACTTCTATGCCCAAACACTATCTTTACAACCCCAAGTTAGTAATTTCAAACTCACTTTTCATGACTTATTTGAAATCACCGATGAGGAAGTCATCACTACCTATAAAAATTAAGTCATCTACATATAAGACAACAGTAAGAAGCTTACCATCACTCTCTTTGATGTAGAGAGTAAGCTCACCATCGCATTTGTCGAAACCACCATCTTTCAAGTAAGTGTATATTCTGCTATACCATGCACGCAGTGCTTTCAGCCCATAAAGAGCTTTCCTCAACCTATACACCTTGCCTTCTTGGCCTTCTACCACATAACTAGGTGGTTCCACAACATGCACTTCCTATTTTAGAACTCCATTCAAGAACATTGATTTTATGTCTATTTGATACACTTTCCATTTCTTTTGTGCAGCAATCACCACAACTGTACACACTTTCTCCATCCTCACAACTGGTGCAAACATCTCTGCATAATCTCTTCCATGTTGATTCTTGTATCCTTTGACAACTAGCCTTGATTTATGCCTTTCAATCTTCTCGTCAGCATTTCTCTTGATCTTATAGACCCACTTCACTCCAATGATTTCTTTTCCTTGCGGAAGGTTCACCAATTCCCATGTGTCATTCTTTTCTATTTCTTCTATTTCTTCCTACATTTTCGCAACCCATTTTTTTCTTTTACTGCATCCTCAAAATGGATTGGGTCATCTACATGACAAAATAATGAAAATAGGGAATTTAGACTAGCGCTACTGTGAACTTCATCTTGCTCAGAAATCTCATTTAAATTTCTGAATTTTGGTCTTCTTGTGCTTGCTGAAGATGGGCTTGACATGTCACTTGGTGTTGCGCTTTGCAACATGGTTGGGGAAGCACTTGCTTAACTGTGTGACACTTTCCTATTATTTGTTGAGGGTGTTACTCGATGCCTGCTTTGTTGTGCCCGAATAGGAGTAAAGGGAGTCATTTTCGAGGAATTTCTTGTTGTTGTCAATTCCTCTTTGTCCTCATGTTGTATATATACTTTCACATTGAGTGTCTTCTCTAAACTTCCATCCCATGCTTCCTCTTCTATAAGCTGCACATCTCTGGTGATTATGAATTTCTTGGTTGATGGAATTTAGAGCTTGTATGCCTTGGATTCATCACTATATCCAAAAATATGCATTTCTCTCCCTTGTTGTCCAGCTTCTTCCTCAAGTCATTTGGGACATGTGCATATGTCACACATCCAAAGACTCTCATGTAAGTGATACTATGCTTTCTTCGACTCCATGCCTCTTCAGAAAACACATTCTTGACAATTTTGGTTGGACACCTATTAATGATATATGTTGCACAAGTGATAGATTTAGCCCAATAGTCATTTGGAAAATGATTTTCCTTCAACATACTCCATGCCATTTCCATAATGGTCCTATTCTTTCTTTCCGCTACACCATTCTGCTGAGCTATATACCTTGTTGTAAATTGCTTGTGAATTCTATGCTCCCTGCAAAAACGAAGGAACTCATTTGAGATGTATTCACCACCTCTGTCAGTCCTCAAGACATTGATGTAGTGTTCACTTTGCTTCTCAACAACAGCTTTTTATTGGTGAAAGAATTCAAAGACTTCACTTTTCTATTTTAGGAAGTAGACCCATGTCTTCCTTGTGTAGTCATCTATGAATGTCAAGAAATAGTAGCTTCCACCAATTGATGATTTCTACATTGGTCCGCACAAATCAGAATGGAGAATCTCCAAAGGTGCCTTTGCCCTTACTGACTTTCCTGCTGGAAATGTCTCTCTATGTTTCTTGCCCAAGATACATCCTTCACATAGGATAAGTGGAAATCCCTTCACCATGTCTTTCCAATGCAAAATATTCAAACCTCCAAAGTTGAGATGTCCAAATCTCAAATACTATAACCAATTTTAGTCTTTTATCTCTCCTTGATAGTTCACTTGTGTAACAACTACAATTTTTCTTTCATCCTCTTATGAGTTCATTGATAGTTGTTCTTGTGCACCTTCTTCTTCAAATATGATCTTATCTTTAGGGGAAGCATTCTATTGTTTGTGATCTAAACGTTTGCAATAAGTTGTCCACTTGGAGTCTCATCCAAAATTTTGTACTCATCATTCTTGAAAAAGACATTGTAGCCCTTGTGCATAAGTTGTCCAGTTCTTATGAGGTTATGCTTCAAACCAGGGACAATGTAAACATATGAGATGTATTTCTTCTCCCCCTTCTTTGTTAGGATATTAACTCTTCCTTTGCCCATTATAATGCTATGAGTCCCTAATGTCACTTCAGATTTCACACTCTCATCTAGATGAGAAAACATTTCTATGTTCCTTGACATGTCGTTGCTACACCCTGAATCTAGATACCATACATCACTTTGTTTTTCTTGTGCTACATCACAAGCTAAAAACATTCTATCATGGTTATGGTTTTCCTTTGTGAAATTTACACTTGGTTTGTCACCTATCTCATATTGCTTTTTTCTACATTCATTTGCGTAATGACCATACTTCTTACAATAATGAAATTCAACTTGAGATTTATCATACCTCTGATCTTGTGCTTGATTTTGGCTTGGTCCTTGAATTGGATTTTGATTGCTTCCCCTTCCACTTGAGCTTGAATGGATTCTTCTTCCACCTTTGTGTGGGCTTTGTCCTCTTCCTCTAGACTATGATCTTTCTCTGCCTTTACCTTGACAAAATGAAACTTGTGTCTTGAAAGCATGCTCCAATGAGGACCTTGTTGCTCTATTCTGTCTATGTTCATGAGAAATAAATGATTCATGAAGCTCATCCACTCAGAACTGTGAGAGATCCTTTGTCTCTTCTATGGCCACAACAATGACATCAAACCTTGCTGGCAAACTTCTCCAAACTTTCTCAAATATTCTCTTTTCCTCAAGTGTCTCATAATGAGACATGATTTGAGTAACTAGCCCAATTACATGCATAAAAAATTAGTCTACATTCTTAGATGCTTTCATACAAATTGTTTCAAAGTCTCTTCTCAACGTTTGTAGTTTTGTTGTATTAACTTTTGTCATGCCTTGGTAGGTTGTCTAGAGGGTATCTCACACTTTCTTTGACTTTGTTGCTATTGCAACCCTTGGGAAAATATTTTCATGAACTGCTTGAAAAATGTAGAAGAGGGTTTTTTCATACTTCTTCATGTTGTCCTTCAACAAATCCCTTTCTGCTTGAGACAAGGAATTATATGTTGGTGCATCTACTGGTCCTTGAAAACCATTCTCCACCAAATCCCAATGTCTTAAGAAGAAAACACAATCTTCATTTTTATAGCCCAATACTCATAATTTTTTTCATTAAGTCAAGCTTTTGCTTGATGTTGCCATTTCTGAGTGAAAAAAAAATAAAAAAATCTACTTGTAAATACACTTCAAAATTTGCCCTCAAAACAATTTTCAATTGCTAGTTAAAAAGCACTTGTTTTATACTAACAAAGTTTAACTTGATACCATGTTAGAAAAATTTATAGGGAAAAGGAGAGGAGTTTGCTTCCAAAAATTAGTTGGAAAGAAAGTCTTCAAGCTTAAATAAAACACAAGAATTTACTCACGGCGAAACAGAGTAAAAACAAAATGGCTACGATAAAGCTAGTCATGAAAGTTTAAGACCATATAAAAACAGAACATACTTTGGATTATAATTCAAAACATATGAAAATACATTGGAATGATTGTATTTCAAAACATAGGAAAATACATTGGAATAATAAATTGGGTGTTGCTGCTTCAAGTAAAAGAAAGATCTTACTGCGATTTGGAATATATTTCAAAACATAGGGAAATGCATTCCAACGATAAATTGGATGCTTTTGCTCCAAGTAAGAAAAAAAATCTTATTGAGATTTACGCTTCACCGGTCTTTGTAAAACTTTGTAAGAACATGTTTTCACACCCCCACCACAAATTGCTCCATGATTTTCTCTTCATTACCTCTCATACTTACACACTACTCTCACTTTGCTCAGCCATACAAATTTTTTTTACTTTCATATTTATGCAAACATACAAATTGAATCATTAATTAATGAGAGAACAAATATTTAAGACATAGTATGGGAATTTTTACATAATAAATGATTTTTTGAACTTACGTGGAGTGTAGATAAAAGTTGGAGAGTTGATGTTTGCCCATATGTATTTACCAAACTTCATTAAGTGCTTAGTCCTTCCGCCTTCAAACAAAATCTCAACTTGCAAAAGTAGGATCAGTATGGTGGTTGTCAGTGTGTTTAAGGCAGTAGTTGGGATTAATATTTCCAACACGAATAAGAAGACTAAAACATTCAAAAGTAATATTAATTTCATAGTATCTTGTCAAAATAGAATGATGTCAAACTAAGATGATCAGTAACCAGTTCATCAAAGGATTGGAAAAAAGGTCTTTGACAGAACGGTTAAATATTTTATCGACAATGTTTTGAAAAAATGTATACAAAACTGTGAGAACGTCTTGTAAAAGCATAAAAATGATGGAACAATGGGAGAATAATAAGTTCAGCTAAAGGAAAACGAAGGTTTCGCGTCCACTTCGTCTTTTAAGATACAATTTTGAGTGGCATGTTACAAACGGTTTCAAAACTATGCCAGTTCAAGGAGAACAACCTCAAAACACTGTCATTTAGATTAATGTTTTAACATACAATTTGAGGCAAACATTCTTCTCAATACATTACAATTACAATCCTTCTCATAGGCGGTAAGTAGCTAGATTGTCTAGTTCGAAACGTTATGAAACTTGGTTCCACTAATTCCAGATTCGTCTTGTTGTGGCGATGTAAAATAACTTTGAATGACTGGATGTTCATTCAATGGCCGAATATCATCCCCCCTACAAGACCCGTAGGAAGTCTCTATACTCTTATTATATCCATGCACGGTGTCCGAATACATTATATCGGGCACTGCATCTTGATTGAGATAGTTCTGCATCATGATTCCAAGCTTATCAGGAGTAATATTGTCTACGAAGAAATCAAGGTCTGCAAGAACATGGACATTGTGATAGGTGAAGTTTCCTAGATCTAATGTCACTAAACATTTTTGTTATGTGCAGCATGCTTACAACCTTGTCAAGTATTCTTCTACACAGAGATATCCTTTTGAGACTTGTTTTGGTTTTACACCAAAGTCTGCCTTGGATTTTGTCTTTGGAAAGGATATAACAGTTGATGGACATAGTGATGTGGACAAAGCAACCAAGTTCATTGACCAGATCCAAGAAATTCACCAGGCAGTGTAGGAACAGCTGGAAAAGAGCCAAGCCAAGTACAAGGCAAGGCATGATAAGCATCGAACGGAGCATAGCTTCTAAGATGGTGATCATGTCTGGCTATACATCAGCAAAGACAGAATGCAAGGTGAAGGTAAGAAGCTAAAACCAATAAGGTATGGGCCTTTCAAGATACTTGAGAAAATTGATGAGAACACTTTTCGCCTTGATTTGCCAGCTTACATGCACATCTATTCAGTAGTTAATGCAGAAAGCTTGGGACTGTTTGAACCTTCATTGATTGAAGATCCTGAAGAGAAAATTCAGTTGCCTTCTATTGATGATCTGTTGCCTAAATATCTCAATGAATTACAAGAAGATACAGTTCTGGACAGGAAGGTGAGAATTATGCATAGAGAGGATGTTGAGTACCTCAGAATTAGACTCAAAGGTTCAAAACCAAGCAGTGAACGATGGATAGAGATTGGACAAGTGAGGAAGTTGTATCTTCACTTGATCGATGCTTAAAAACCAACTTTTGGTCGTCCAAAAGGTTTTTTAGTGGGAAGACATGATCCAAAATGGATCCAAAACACCCTCTAAGTCTTCAAAATCCAAAAACTAATGCAAAAGGAGAACCTTTAGAAAGGTTGGATTACACTATCGGGAGGCAAAAACACAAGGAAATAACCAAAAACTAAGCTATCAGAGGCTTGGACAGTGATGCACAAGAGTCGTCGGATTTGGCCGATCAACGGTCCAGATCCGATTGGCAAATCACAATCAGCAGTGGCAAGCGGAGGCTATCGGTGGAGACCACATGAAAAATGTGACAACAATCAGCGAGGTCAACGAGGACCGTCGATCAAGCACGCAGATTGACAGCCCGAGTTGCATCACAATATCGCATTGGCAAACCATAGTGGAGTGCTTATAAATGGCCCGGGAGTATGTGCAGTATGCAATTGTGATCAATCGCATCGCAACATCAAATCAGAGCATTATAATGGAGCAAGACCGATATAAGCATAACTCATGATATCCAGACCCGATGGAGATATAGGTGATATTTCATAAATTTTGAGTTCCGGTAAACAACATTTTCCTTTGTATTTGTGTTTTTCGCTAAATAAATGAAATTCGAAGAAAAAGCATTGATGTGATGAAACCAGACCCGAGAGGGTTTATTGATGCAATTGTATAATATTTCAAGTCCGTCCAAAGACATTTTACGGGATTTTTCAATGTTTTAATGCATTTTAAAATACAAAGTGAAACCATGAACAAGGCAGTTGTGACTTGCGATAGCGATTCAAAGGCGGAAACAATAGGAATATAGTGCAGATTTATGAATATTTGAAGTCCGATGAACAGAGTTTTGGCAGATTTTTCCCGTGTTTGAATGTATTTATCTGTGTAAACAGATAACGACAATTTTAGGGATTTCAAAGGCCTAACGGTCCCTTCCATTGCAGAACAGGTGGCCACCTTCCCTATAGAAATTATGCAATGATTATTAATGCTCGAAGGGGGATTCGAGCGGACAGAGGTCAGGAGACAAAGAGCCCGAGAAGGGGAAACAAATAGACAACGATGATTGGCTTTAAAGCCATAGACTCACAGAGACAGAGGCAGGCAGTATGAGGTAGAGCGAAAACAAAGACAAAGATTGAAAGAAAGAGTCTGTGTACTTAGAGAGGCTTGAGGGATTCAAGAAAAACTCCTGTTATTTTGCATCTGTTGTTTTAAGACTCAATTTGAGCTCACACTTTGTGAAACTCTGCTCTTGAGGACATAGTAGAGAGGTCACCACTGAAAGTTGGACCAAGAGACGTAGCCCAAGAGTTTTTGGTGAACTCCATATTAAATTTGTTGTGTTATGTGTGTTGTCTATTATGCTTCTTTACTGCTAATTGTCTACATTATTCACAATCTTATTGATCCATTGCACTAAGTAATGTAGGCAAACCCATGCACATGAGTCTGTAATACCTTAATAATAATCTAAGATCTTCATTTTTAGATCAAAATGTCACACTGTGACAAGGATTGTCTTAATATGAAAATCAACCATGGTCAACCATTGTCGACCATCATCAACCATGGTAAATCATGGTCAACCATGGTCTAATGTGACATTGTGACAAAGATTGTCTCAATATGAAAATGAGTGATTGTCACACATGGTCAGCTATGGTCTAATGTCGCATTGTGACAAATATTGTCTCCATATGGAAATCAATCATGGTGAACCATGGTCAACCATGTTGAACATCACATTGTGACCAAGATTGTCTCAATATGAAAATCAACCAGAGACAACCATAGCCAACCATTTCTATTTTACTATTTATAATATGTATCATAGGGTTTATATACCTTGCTTTATAATAATAGTCTTACTGTTTATCGTAGGATTTTCTCTATATAAAAATCAATCATGGTCAACCATGATTAGTCATGGTCAAGATTGGTCAAACATGGTAAACCATGGTCAATTATGGTCAATCATGGTTAACCATGATCAGCACTGGTCGAACGTCACATTGTGACAAAGATTGTGTGAATATGAAAATCAACCAGGATTAACCATAGGTTTATTAATCTAAGTGTTCTTATTCATAGGGTATAATACTAATCATATGGTTTATAATATTAAACTTAGGGTTTAATATAAATCCTGTGGGTTTATAATCAGGGTCAAACATGGCAAGTATGGTCCAATGTCACATTGTGACAAAGATTGTCTCAATATGAAAATCAACCATGTTCAACCATCGTCAACTGTCATCAATCATGATCAACCATGGTGCAATGTCACATTATGATAAAGACTGTCTTAGTATGAAAATCAAACATGGTAAACCATGTTTATTTAATGGTTTATAATATTAATCCCTTGCATTTATTATTCACTTGAGTTTAATATTATTCCCTTGGGATTTTAGTATCAATCCCTTGGGTTTATAATATCAAACCCTCGTGTTTATTAACAAAATGGTTCATATTCCTATGGTATAATATTAATCCTGGGGTTAATATAAATCCCTTCAGTTTATAATCATAGTCAGCCATGGTCCAACTTCACATTGTGACAAATATTGTCTCAGTATTAAAATCAATCATGTTCAAACATCATGAACCATGGTGCAACATCACATTGTTGTAAAGATTGTCTTAATATGAAAGTCAACCATGGTAAACCACGGTCAACCATGTTTATTTTAGGGCTTGTAATATTTATCTTAGGGTTTATATACCTTGGGTTTATAATATTAATCTCTTGGGTTTATTATGCCATTGGGGTTATAATATTAATCCTGTGCATTTATTAATCTAAGGGTTCATATTCCTAGGGTATAATATTAATCATAGGGTTTATAATATTAATTCTAGGGTTTAATATAAATCCATTGGGTGTATAATCATAGTCAATCATGGTCCAATATCTCATTGTGACAAATATTGTCTCAATATGAAAATAAATAGTGTTCAGCCATCATTTACCATGGCCAATCATGGTCAACCATTATGCAACCTCACATTATGAGAAAGATTGTCTCAATATGAATGTCAACCATGGTCCCATACTGCACTATGACAAAGATTTTCTCCATATGTAAATTAACCATGTCCAAATGTGGTTCAACATCACATTAATACGAAGATTATGTCAAAATTAAAATTAACAATTGTTAACCATGGTCAACCATGTTTATTTTAGGTTTTATCCTATTTATCTTAGGGTTTATAACATTTATCTTAGGTTTTATATATCTTGGGTTTATAATATTAATTCATTGGGATTATAAACCCTTGGGTTTTAGTATTAATCCATTAGGTTTATTAGGCCCTTGACTTTAAAATATCAATCCTTATAGTTTATTAATCTAAGGGTTCATATTCCTAGGGTGTAATATTAACCATAGGGTTTATAATATTAATTCGAAGGTTTAATATAAATCCGTCGGGTTTATAATCATGCTCAACCATGGTGCAATGTCACATTATGACAAATATTGTCTCGGTTTGAAAATAAACCACGGTAAATCATGGTCAACCATGTTTATTTTAGGATTTATAATGTTTATCTTAGAGTTTATATACCTTGGGCTCATAATATTAATCCCATGGTTTTATAATATCAATCCCTTAGGTTTATAATCATGGTTAACCGTGTTCCAATGACACATTGTGACAAACATAGTCTCAAAATGAAAATAAACCATTTTCAACCATGTTTATTTTAGGGTTTATAATATTTACCTTAGGGTTTATATACCTTGAGTTTTTAATATTAATCCCTTCAATTTATAATATTAATCCCTTGTGTTTATTAATATAAGGGTTCATATTCTTAGGGTATAATATTAATCATAGGGTTTATAATATTAATCCTAGGGTTTAATATATATCCCTTAGCTTTATCATCATGGTCAGCCATCGTGCAACATCATATTGTGACAAAGTTTGTCTCAACATCAAAATCAATCATGTTCAACCATCGTCGACCATGGCTACTCATGGTCAACCATGGTGAAATGTTACGTTATGACAAAGATTATCTCAGTATGAATGTCAACCATTGTCAAATGTCTCATTATGACAAAGATTGTCTCCATATGTAAATTAATCATGTTCAATTATGGTTCAATGTGGCATTGAGGCAAAGATTATGTCAAAATGAAAATCAACGATTGTGAACATGTTTACTTTAGGTTTTATAATATTTATCTTAGGGTTTATATACCTTGGGTTTATTATATTAATCCCTTGGATTTGTAATCTTTTGGATTTTTAGTATTAATCCATTGGGTTTAAAATATCAACCCTGTAATTTATTAATATAAGGGTTCATACTCCTAGGGTATAATATTAATCATAATGTTTATAATATTAATCTCAAGGTTTAATCATCCTCTGGGTTTATAATCATGGTAAACAATGGTCAACTATGATCCAATGTCACATTGTGACAAAGATTCTCTCAATATGAAAATGAATCATGTTCAACCACTATTAACCATGGTCAATCATTGTCAACCATGGTGCAACTTCACATTATGACAAAGATTGTCTGAGCATGAAAATCAACTATGGTAAACTATGGTCAGTCATATTTATTTTATGATTTATAATATTTATGTTAGATATTATATACCTTGGGTTTATAATTCCTTGGGCTTTTAGTATTAATCCCTTGGGTTTATAATATCAATCTCTTGGGTTTAATAATCTAAGGGTTCATATTCCTAGGGTATAATATCAATTATAGGGTTTATAAAATTAGTCCTAGGGTTTATAATATTAATCCTAGGGTTTAATATAAATCTGTTGGGTTTATAATCTTGGTAATCATGGTCCAACACCACATTGTGACAGATATTGTCTCAATCTGAAAATCAGCCATGTTAAAAAAATTTCAACCATGCTAAAACGTCGCATTGTGGCAAAGATTGTCTCTATATAAAAATGAACCACGTTAAACCATAGTGAAGTGTGTTTATTTTTGGATTTATGATATTTATCTTAAAGTTTATAATAATAATCACTTGGATTTAATATTATTATTGAGTTTAATCAACTATTTTAATTAAATTTAATTAACTATTTTAGCTATTTAATTTTCTATATTATTTAATTAAATTAACTATATTAAAAATGAATGAATGAATTATTAATAATTAATACTAAATTATAATTATTATTTAATAATGATATCAAATTTAATTACCAATAAAAAATACTAGTAATATTAATTAATAATTTAGCCTTTCATTAATATAAATTAATAATAATAATAATAATAATAATAATGATTATTATTATTATTATTAATATTACTATTATTAAATATTCATTAATATGAATATTAATATTATCATTACATTTATGCCAGTAATGCTTATTGGCATTTTTCATCCACATTTGTTAATGTGGTTGTGCATGTGATTGATATAAGTTTATATGCATATATCAATCACATTTATTAATGTCACTGTGCTAGTTATAATTGACTTTGAACTACCATTGTTAAAATGGTTAAATTTCGCTAACCAAGGTCACCATTGTGTCAACTGTGGCTATAACCGTGATTAACATGGAAAACCATAATCTATTTTAGAAAACTAGGATCATTGTCAAACCCTAGTCATAATGCCCAACCATATTTAGCAATGATAAACTCTTGTCAACCATAACTAAACATATAGTTAATCTGGTCTACTATAATTAAACATAATCAATTATACTTTATCAAAATATGAGCATTAATACCCATTTGAATATGATAAACTATGGTCCATTATGATTCATTGAACGTTATGATTCATTCATCCTTCCCCAAATATCACAGTATACTTATATCTAGCCAATGTAGAACTTCGCATGGTAGAATATGGGTGATGATTCAACCTCATGTGATATAAAGGATCCATTGATGTTGATATGAAGATCTCGTGACAAACTTTTGCGATGGCGATGTCAGCCCTTCGAAATTGATTGCATAATGAAAAATTAGATGAAGATGATATGGAATGTAAAGTTAAATTTTGTTATGATATACTAGTCTACATAACCTTGGTTTAATGGTAATTAGATTGTAATCAGACTCACACCAATATTTTGCAAAACATCTACCAATGAATTGTTAGAAAATTTTACAGTTGCAGAGGAGAGGAGTTTGCTTCAACAAATTAGTTGCGGTAAGAAAGTAGTCAGTTGGAATAAGAAAATTGCAATTGGACAGAGGCTTAAATAAAACACAAGAATTTACTTACTACAAAACAGAGTAAAAAAAAAATGGTTGCGGTAAAGCTAGTCATAAAAGTTTAAGACCATATCGCAAGAGAACATACTTTGGATTATATTTCAAAGCATAGGAAAATGCATTCCAATGATAAATTGGATGTTGCTGCTCCAAGTAAAACAAAAAGATCTTACTATGATTTATGCTTCATTGGCGTTGTAAAGTAACTCTCTCTAAAACTCTGTAGGAACTTGTTTCCACATGCCCACCACAAATTGCTACATGATTTTCTCCTCACTACCTCTCAGACTTACACATTCAACTTCTCTCACTTTTCTCAACCATACAAAAAATGTTTTCCCTCATATTTATGCAAACATACAACTTGACTCATTAATTTATGAAAGAGAAAATATTTAAGACATGGTATGGGTGATTTTACATAATAAATGATTTTTTGAACTTGCAGGTGTTCTGGAGGGTAGATACTAGTCACGGAGTGAATGTTTTCCCATAGGTATTTACCAAACTTCATTAAGTACTTTAACTCTCTAATGTGTTTTAGAATGGTCACTGTTGTACTACTACTCAGAACTTCAGTCCGTTCAACTGCAAAAAAAATCGCAACCTGCAAAAGTTGACTGGGCAAGTATGGTGGTTGTTTGTGTGTTTAAGGCATTGGTTGGGATTATTATTTCCAACATTCCCCCATAATTACAAATTCTGCTATTAAAATTTGCCAAACAGTCTCCGAGATAAACAAATTTTTCACATCCCAATTGCTTTGTGAAAATATTAGCAAATTTTTCCTATGACCTGCAGTGCTGCAACACAATTTCATCATTGTTAATCAACTCTCTAATAAAATGATATTTAGCATCAATATTCTTGTTTCGCTTGTGAAAGACATAATTCTTTGACAATGCAATTGCGGATGTGTTGTCGTAGAAAATAGTTGTCATTCCCTCTTGGTCGTGGCGAAGATCCTGCAACATCCTTCTCATCTAAACTGATTGACATGATGTTTTCGTTGTGGCAACATATTCACCTTCTGTTGTTGACAATGACACTATCGGCTGATTCTTGGAGGCCCATGAAAAATCTCTAGAACCCAAATGAAAAACATATCCTCATGTGCTATTTCTATCATCAACACTTCCTACCCAATCACTGTGAGTGCAACCAACCTGCCTGAAATCATCTGTTGTGGCGTAAAAAATACCATACTCCTTTGTCCCATTGACATACCTTAGAATCCTTTTCGTTGCTTTCCAATGTCTCTCCTTGGGTGTCTCCATGAACCTCGAAACCAAAATCACTGCATACATTAGATCCATCCTAGTGGTGGTCAAATACATCAAGCTGCCTATGATACTTTTGTATAATATCGAATTGACATTGATGTTGCAATCTTCTTTACTCAACTTCAAACCCATGACTTTTGGGGTTGGTGCGAGCTTGTTGTTCTGCATATTAAACCTCTCCAAAATGTTTGTTACATACTTTTCTTGAGAAATAAAAATGCCATTTTTTGTTTCCTTCACTTCTATGCCCAAAAAGTATCTTCACAACCCTAAGTTAGTCATTTCAAACTCACTTTTCATGACTTATTTGAAATCACCGATGAGGAAGTCATCACTGCCTATAAAAATTAAATCATCTACACATAAGACAACAGTAAGAAGCTTACCATCACACTCTTTGATGTAGAGAATAGGCTCACTGTCGCATTTGTCGAAACCATTTTCTATCAGGTAAGTGTCTATTTTGCTATATCGTGCATGCTGTGCTTTCAACCCATAAAGATCTTTCCTCAACCTATACACGTTGCCTTCTTGGCCCTCTACCTCATAACCAGGTGGTTGCGCAACATGCACTTCCTCTTTCAGCACTTCATTCAAGAATGTTGATTTTACATCCATTTGATACACTTTCTATTTATTTTGTGCGGAAATCACCACAACTATACACACTTTCTCCATCATCGCAACTGGTGCAAACATCTCCGCATAATATCTTCCATGCTACTACTTGTATACTTTGACAACCAGCCTCGATTTATGCCTTTCAATCTTCCCATCGACATTTATCTTGGGCTTATAGACCCACTTAACTCCAATGACTTCTTTTCCTAGCGAAAGGTTCACTAACTCCCACATGTCATTCTTTTTTATTACTTCTATTCTTCCTCCATTGTCGCAAACCATTTTTCTTCTTTGACTGCATCCTCAAAATGGATTGGGTCATCTACATGACAAAATAATAAAAATAGGGAATTTAGACAAGAGCTACTATCAACTTCATCTTTCTCATAAATCTCATTTAAATTTCTGAATTTTGGTCTTCTTGTGCTTGTTGAAGATGGGCTTGACATGTCACTTGGTGTTCCACTTTGTAGCATGGTTGGAGAAGCACTTGCCTAACTACGTGACACTTTCCTATTATTTCTGGAGGGTGTTACTTGCTGCCTGCTTTGTTGCGCTTGAATAGGAGTAGAGGGAGTCATTGTTGAGGAATTGCTTGCTGTTGTCAATTCCTCTTTGTCCTCATGTGGTATAAATACTTTCACATTGATTGGCTTCTCTAAACTTCCATACCATGTGTCCTCTTCTATGAACTGCACATCTCTGGTGATTAGGAATTTCTTGGTTGATGGATTTTAGAGCTTGTATGCCTTGGATTCATCACTATATTCAAAAAAATGCATTTCTCCCCCTTGTTGTCCAGCTTCTTCCTCAAAACATCCGGGACATGTGCATATGCCACACATCCAAAGACTCTCATTGAGTGACACTATGCTTTCTTCCACTCCATGCCTCTTCAGAAACCACATTCTTGACACTTTTGGTTGGACACATGTTAATGATATATGTTTGCACAAGTGATAGCTTCAGCCCAATAATCATTTGGAAAATGGTTTTCCTTCAACATACTCCTTGCCATTTCCATAATGGCCCTATTCTTTCATTCCGCTACACCATTTTGCTGAGGTGTATACCTTGTTGTAAATTGCTTATGAATTCTATGCTCCCTGCAAAAACAAAGGAAGTCATTTGAGATGTATTCGCCACCTCTATCAGTCCTCAAGACTTTGATGTAGTGTCCACTTTTCTTCTCAACAACAACTTTGTATTGGCGAAAGAATTCAAACACTTCAATTTTCTGTTTTAGGAAGTAGATCCATGTCTTTGTTATGTAGTCATCTACGAATATCAAGAAATAGTAGCTTCCACCAATTGATGGTTTCTACATTGGTCCACACAAATCTGAATGGAAAATCTCCAAAAGTGCCTTTGTCCTTTCCTGTTGGAAATGTCTCTCTATGTTTCTTCTATGTTTCTTGCCCAAGATACATCATTCACATAGGCTGAGTGGAAATCCCTTCACCATGTCTTTCATATGTAGCAAATTCAAACCTCCAAAGTTCAGATGTCTAAATCTCAAATGCTATAATCAATTTTCATCTTTGATCTCTCCTTGATAGTTCACGTGTGTAACAGCTGCAACTTTTCTTTCATACTCTTGTGAGTTCATTGACCGTTGTGCTTATGCACCTTCTTCTTCAAATATGATCTTATCTTTAGGGGAAGCGTTCTATTTTTTTTGTCATTGAACGTTTTCAATAAGTTGTCTGCTTGGAGTCTATCCAAAAAATTTCACTCATCATTATTGAAAAAGACATCGTAACCCTTTTACAGCTGTCCAATACTTATGAGGTTATGATTCAAACCAGGGACAAAGTAAACATCTTAGATGTATTTCTTCTCGCCCTCCAAACTGCGAGAACGTCCTATAAAAGCATAAAAATGATGAAACAATGGGAGAATAATAAGTTCAGCTAAAGGAAAGCGAAGCTTTCGCGTCCACTTCGTCATTTAAGATACAATTTTGAATGGCACGTTACAGACGGCTTCAAAACTATGCCAGTTCAAGGAGAACAGCCTCAAAACACTCTCTTTCAGATTAGTGCTTTAACATACAATTTGAGGCAAACGTTCTTGTCAATACATTACAATTACAATCCTTCTCATAGGCGGTAATTAAGTAGCTGGTTTGTCTAGTTCGAAACGTCATGAAACTTGGTTCCACTAATTCCAGATTCGTCTTGCTGTGGCGATGTAAAATCACTTTGAATGACTGGATGTTCATTCAACGGCTGAATATCATCCCCCCTACAAGACCCGTAGGAAGTCTCCGTACTCTCAATATATCCATGCACGGTGTCCGAATACATTATATCGGGCACTGCATCTTGATCGAGATAGTTCTGCATCATGATTCCAAGCTCATCGGGAGTAATACTGGCTACGAAGAAATCAAGTTCTGCAAGAACATGGTCGTCGTGATAGGTGAAGTTTCCTATATCAGACGTCACCGAGGTCGCTACAGGATTCCCGTCTACAGTTAATTCGCCTTTCCTATTTGAACCCATCTGATCAGTTCTGGCCTTCTCATGGGTGGACTCGACATTATTATCTGTTTGCGCTTTCAAACCAATTTCATCTTCCGAAGACTTTATAACCCCATTGAGCTTCATCTCGACCTCGACCTCGACCTCATTCACAGCATCCGTCTCGTTATTGTCATCCATATTGTCGACATTTTCTATAACAGCTGCGAGATCACAGCCATAACCCAATGTTCTGCTGTTGGTTCGCTTCGCGTCTGGTGAAGGCAATCTACCGTTCAAATATTCTTCTCTGCCTCGCTTATTCTGAGAAACTCTTGAGGGGGCGGCCATCCCGGAAGCTAAATGTTGTGATTAAAACACAATAGATACTTCAATGGAGAGCCTTGCTTGGATCAGCGATCCTTCTTACTTCGGGACTTGAGAGTTAATGCAAAGAGTTAGGTTATCATACTTTTGTAGTACGCACCACATCTTGGTCACCCCAAATCTTTCAATGTATATATAGATAGATGGCAGTGGATAGATCACAAGAAATCCGGAATGATGCTAGAAGCTTCCAAACGAACAAAATACAACGCGTTGTTTATAAGTGTATTTTTCGTTTTGTAGACTTCGTTGAAACGGCATTTAAAGGACCCACTGAAAACTAACCTCGCCGTCCAATTAATCATGCTGCCCAAGCACGCCAGACGCCGTAGAAAATCGAAACGATGTTCTCGATTCTGTTCAAACCGACCATATTTCTCATTAATTTGGATCTGGTACTTCCAACACGATGCAATAGGCAACGCCCTTGCATGTGCATCTGGGATGAAGGCAACGCTGACTCGCCTCGACATATCTGGCAGTTGGCGCTATATATAATTTATATCGAACCATCTGAACACACAAAGATAAATCCTTACCTTATCGCCAATTGTGACGTGTACATTAAAATGTTTCCGTTAGAGTGATTTATGGGCGTAGATTTTAATAAATTTTAATACGTTTGTCATCTCAATTACCTATAATTTTAATATTTTGTAATATATTGTTGCTATCATTTACCGAAAGTCTAGAGATAATCTTTACTCTAATCTTTGGAAAATTTATCAAATTTTAAATGTCCGTCATTTTGTAAAAATTTTGCGAATTGATAAACATCAGGAAAAGCAACTCATTTGTGTATGGAAAATAGCACTTTTGAAATATATAATCATTAAGAAAATCAATTAAAACCATGTTCACATGTAATCCGGCGGAATATAAACTATATACATTTTCCAATTTTGTGTTGACCCACTCCTTAGGTGGAATAGCTTTCTCCTCGGTCTCCCCTTAGGACATTTTCACTCGGTCAATGTCTCCACTATGCCATGTGTAATCGTCATTGCTTTGATTCCTGACGATGCCCCACTTTTGCCACTCGTCGCCTGCCAGGCCTTCCCCATCGTAATCACTCCTTTTGGGACATTTGTTGAAGAATTACAACAAACTTTACTGTATTGAGTGGAACTGCAAAGTTGAAAATCGAAGATTTGAGGTCAAATTGACGAAATTCACGGTTCTAGCCTCATCGCTGAGCTGACCATTTACACGCTTCACACACAACTGACTTGGGAGCGGGGGGGGCTAACGGTTGTGTATGGACATATTTTGTTTGAAATCTTGTAAGAATTTATTTGTCATTATAAATTCGATTTATGAATTTTGTATAATATCATAATTTTAGTAGTCTAGTCATTTTTCAAGTTGTTGAATTTGATTAAAGTTTAAAATGAATTTTAAATTTTAAAAAACAAACGATAAAATTTGATAAAAATATTCAAACTAGAATAATTAGCCAAAATATGTCTTTTTAATTAACAGTTGAGCATAGTGTTGAGGTAATTTTGAAAGGGAAAATAATTTATTCATATATAATCCTATAGCCAGGACTGTGCAAAATTTTAAACACTCCATGACTAGAGTTCCCTCAATCCTTACTCATAAAACTGGAACCAATGACCTTCTACAGAAATTAAATTTAGATCATTACAATGGTTAATTCAGTACTATTCAATTTAGGTTTATGTATTAATAAATTTAGATATTATATCATTATTTATAATTCAAAATTTATTATTATTTATATTAACATTTTCACATTAATATAAATGTGTTTGATATAATGATTTTTAACATAAAAAAATCATACAACTTCCTCAATATATTAACATTATACATTTATGACAGATATAATAAATTTGTGTTAATAAACTAAATATATTATAATAATAAAAAATTATAAAAAAATTATTTGTTTATAAAATACATATTTTATAAGTAACGTTTCAAATATGTGTTGCACATATTTGCTTATCCTACACTGTTTCAAATAGAAAACCTGAAGCACTCTCTATACAACACATCCTTGTTTATCCTAAACTGTTTCAAATAGAAAACTTGCTTATCCTAAATTGTTCAAATAGAAAACCTGAAGCACTCTATATACAACACATATTTGCTTATCCTAAACTGTTTCAAATAGAAATCCTAAAGCAATCTAATATATTTCTGATGAAAGTATCTGGAACATTAATAATTTTCATGGAAAAATATTATTTTTCATCTTATTGATTTTGTTGTAATGTGTTATTAGCATCTTTGGAACCCCTCCTTAACCAGCCTAGGGTGCCTACTCCTATCATGGGCGTTGTGATCTAATCAAAGCAAATCTATTACTCACACAGAGCAAAACCCTGAATTTTGAATTCTGAGAGATAGATTTGAAAAAACAATATCATGGTATACCCGTGAGCTTATTTGCAGTGAAAATGGTAGAGTCTCGTTCTGGATAGTTCAAGAATCGTGTGGGGATGGTGAGAGTGGTGATATTTTGATTGGAGGTGGGAAGAGAGGGATTCTGTGAACATTTACATGTTTACAGGTTTGGTTTCTTAGGAAGAAGAGGAGGAAGGAAATATAATGAATTTAGAAATTTAAGGAAGATGGAAATTTGAAAGGGATGACACATAGCCACTTTGTTATTACATCGTTTTTTTTTTGCGGGGCGGGGGGCGGGGGGAGGCGGGGGGGGATTTTATGCTATATAGTTAATATGAGAAATAAATATTGGAAAGTTTAAAAATAGGAACATATATTTTAAGTATTTATAGCACAATCAAACAAAACTATTTGATTCCAATGTGCTTAATAGGTGGCGATATAAATGATATTTAAATTAATTTTTTTATTGTTTGATTTGAAATTGAAAACCAATTTAAATATTTTTCGTATTATTCTTTGCATAATGTATTAGACTAAAAATATTTTCTTGAAATCAAATCGTATCTATTTATTTATTTGAAAATAAAAATTCCTTAAACTCAATTCCAATATAGGCCACACCTCTTGTATAATTAATCTATAGTAAACATTGTTATCATTTCTAACCAAATAAACAAAATTAATAATCAAGTTATTGTCATTCTATCAAATATGAAAGTAATAAAATATTCGAGACATTTAAAAGGAAATGGATTAATGAATCATAATAGTCTTAACAAAAAAAATAGTCCTAACCAAACAAACAATACCATGTTTAACTATATTATTAGAAGTAAATAATTTTTTATTTTCAATTAAAATTCAAATTTTATTAAAATTATGATACTCACTTTTTAATTTTAATAATTTCAATTTCTATGAAATTTCCATAGTTATAAAAATAATAGTTAAAAAAATATTAATTATAATAAAATATTAATTAAAAATTAGTTATAAATTAAATTATTTTTTAAATATTAAATTAAAGAGAAAATAATTTATTAAATTATCTTTTCAGTTTATAATGGGTTGTTATTAATTTTGTTATTCCTTCCTTATAAATTAAACTATATTAATCTTTCTCGTATTTCCTTTATCTTTAATATAAACCAATCCTCTTATGTTTCCATCCTCTTTTATCTACCTAATCCTCATTCCCCTTCTATTTCTTATGTCTTTTATTTTTATCTAACCTCTATTTATTCTTTATTTTAAACCTATTCCAACTTGTTTTTTGAATTTTACAACTCTTCATCTTCTTGTTAGTCATTGCTTCGCTAAGGACTATACACTTGTCTCATGGTAAAACTACATTCACTTTCGATTATTTCGCTGAGCTTTTGCAATTTTAAACAAAGTTTTGGGAACGTATTGAGTATTCTGAATTTTTCATAAATTCAAAAATAATTTTCTGATTTCTGGAAATTTTATTTCTAATTTTCCATTTGCCTAGTGGAGGGTGTTTACTGCTCTAGCCAATGATGCCAAAAATAACATTGTGCGGAGGTGCAGAGAAAAAAACAAGTGAATGCTCTAACACTAATGTTGATACATTGTGTAGTGTAAAGAAATATGGAAGAAGATTTCTTCCTCCACACTCCAAAAAATGTATCAACATTTCTTATAAATAGCAATAATTATTTTCGATATATATTAAATTTTGAACATAACTTCTTGCTAAATTTCTATCTTACCTATATCTATATTAAAAAATTAATGGTAAAGAAGAAAATAAACAAAACAATATTCGAGAAGCTAACGATATGCATATATCACTACATACAACAACTATCGAACAGAGAAAGCGTCCAATAGCTTATTTAATGTTTTACAAACAAGAGCACATCGATAATTACTATACAAAATCTACAACAACATGGTTTTAAAATATTTTGCATCCCTACATGCTACACTGGGCTTGTATCAAGTTCACGAATACAAGGAAAAGGGAAAACACGAAAGCAAAAAGATTACATTATATGAGTATTCTTATTATTATTATTATGTATTCATTAATATGAGTATTCATATTATTATTACATTTATACCAATAATGCTTATTATGTATTCATTAATATGAGTATTCATATTATTATTACATTTATACCAATAATGCTTATTATGTATTCATTAATATGAGTATTCATATTATTATTACATTTATACCAATAATGCTTATTGGCATTTTTCAATCACATTTTCTAATGTAGTTGTGCATGTGATTGATATAAGATTATCTGCATATATCAATCACATTTATTAATGTGCTTGTGCTAGTTATACTTGACTTTGAACTACCATTGTTAAAATGGTTAAATTTCGCCAACCAAGGTCACTATTGTGACAACTATGGCTATAACCGTGATTAACATGGAAAACCATAACCTATTTTAGAAAACTATGATCATTGTCAAACCCTTGTCATAATGCCCAACCATATTTAACAATGATAAACTCTTGTCAACCATAATCAAACATATAGTTAATCTCGTCTACTATAATTAAACATAATCAATTATACTTTCTTAAAATATGAATAATAATACCCATTTAAATATGATCAACCATGGTCCATTATGATTCATTGAATGTTATGATTCATTCATCCTTCCCAAAATATCACATTATACTTATATCTTGCCAATTTTGAACTTCACACGGTAGAATATGGGCGATGATTGAACCTCATGCGATATAAAGGATTCCATGGATGTTGATATGAAAATCTCATGACAAACTTATGTGATGGCGATGTCAACCCTTCGAAATTGATTTCCCAATGCAAAATTAGATGAAGGTGATATGGCATGTAAAGTTAAATTTTATTATGATATACCAGTCTACATAATCTTGGTTTAATGGTAATCAGATTGTAATCAGACTCACACCAATATTTTACAACACATCTACTAACGAATTGTTAGAAAATTTTACAGTTGCAGAGGAGAGGAGTTTTCTTCAACAAATTAGTTGCTGCAAGAAAGTATTCAGTTGTGGTAAACAAATTGCAACTGGACATAGGCTTGAATAAAACACATGAATTTACTCACGACAAAACATAGTAAAAAAAAAATGGTTGCAGTAAAGCTAGTCATGAAAGTTTAAGGCCATATCGCAAGAGAACATACTTCGGATTATATTTCAAAACATAGGAAAATACATTCCAATGATAAATTGGATGGTTCTACTCCAAGTAAAACAGAAAGATCTTCCTATGATTTACGCTTCACTAGGGTTGTGGAGTAACTCTCTGTAAAACTCTGTAAGAACTTGTTTTCATGTGCCCACCACAAATTTCTTCACGATTTTCTCCTCACCACCTCTCAGACTTACACACTCAACTTTTCTCACTTTTCTCAACCATACAAAAAATGTTTTCCTTCATATTTATGGAAACATACAACTTGACTCATTAATTTATGACAGAGAAAATATTTAAGACATAGTATGGGCGATTTTACATAATAAATGATTTTTTGAACTTATAGGTGTTGTGGAGTGTAGATAATAGTTGCGCAGTGAATGTTTTCCCATAGGTATTTAACAAACTTCATTAAGTGCTTTAACTCTCTAATGTGTTGTGGAATGGTCACCATTGTACTACTGCTCAGAACATCAGTCTGTTCACCTGCAAACAAAATCGTAACCTGCAAAAGTTGACTGGGCAAGTATGGTGGTTGTATGTGTGTTTAAGGCGTTGGTTGGGATTAATATTTCCAACACTCCCCCTAATTACAACTTCCACTATTAACAATTCCCAAATAGTCTCCAAGATAAACAAATTTTCACATCCCAATTGCTTTGTGAAAATATCAGCAAATTGTTCCTATGACCTACAATGCTGCAACACAATTTCATCATGGTTAATCAACTCTCTAATAAAATGATATTTAGCATCAATATGATTGGTCCTCTTGTGAAAGACACAATTCTTTGACAATGCAATTGCGGAAGAGTTGTCACAGAAAATAGTTGTCATTCCCTCTTGGTCGTGGCATAGATCCCTCAACATCGTTCTCATCTAAACCGCTTGACGCGATGTTGTTGTTGTTGCGACATATTCAACTTCTGCTATTGACAATGACACTATTGGTTGCTTCTTGGAGGCCCATGAAATATCTCTAGAACCCAAATGAAAAACATATCCTCATGTGCTATTTCTATCATCGACACTTCCTACCCAATCATTGTCAGTGTAACCAACCAGCCTAAAATCATATGTTGTGGCATACAAAATACCCTACACCTTTGTCCCATTTACATACCTTAGAAACCTTTTTGCTGCTTTCCATGCATCTCCTTGCGTGTCTCCATGAACCTCAAAACCAAAATCACTGCATACATTATATCCATCTTAGTGGTGGTCAAACACATCAAGCTGCCTATGATACTTTTGTATAATATCGGATTCACATCACTGTTGCAATATTCTTTGCTCAACTTCAAAACCATGAATTTTGGGGTAGGTGCAAGCTTGTTGTTCTGCATATTAAACCTCTCCAAAATGTCTGCTACATACTTTGCTTGAGAAATAAAAATTCCATTTTTTGTTTCCTTCACTTCTATGGCCAAAAAGTATCTTAACAACCGCAAGTTAGTAATTTCAAACTCACTTTTCATAACTTATTTGAAATCACCGAGGAGGAAGTCATCACTGCCTGTAAAAATTAAATCATCTACATATAAGACAATAGTAAGAAGCTTACCATCACTCTCTCTGATGTAGAGAGTAAGCTCACTGTCGCATTTGTCAAAACCACCGTCTATCAAGTAAGTGTCTATTCTGCTATACCATGCACGTAGTGCTTTCAGCCCATAAAGAGCTTTCCTCAACCTATACACCTTGCCTTCTTGGCCTTCTACATCATAACTAGGTGGTTCCACAACATGAACTTCCTATTTCAGAACTCCATTCAAGAACGTTGATTTTACGTCCATTTGATACACTTTCCATTTATTTTGTGTGGCTATCACCACAACTGTACGCACTTTCTCCATCCTCGCAACTGGTGCAAACATCTCTGCATAATATCTTCCATGTTGCTGCTTGTATCCTTTGACAACTAGCCTTGATTTATGACTTTCAATCTTCCTATCAGCATTTCTCTTGGTCTTATAGACCCACTTCACTCCAATGACTTCTTTTCCTTGCGAAAGGTTCACTAAGTCCCATGTGTGATTCTTTTTTATTGCTTCTATTTCTTCCTCCATTGTCGCAACCCATTTTTGTTCTTTGATTTCATCCTCAAAATGGATTGGGTCATCTACATGAAAAAATAATGCAAATAGGGAATTTATATTAGTGCTACTGTCAACTTCATCTTGCTCAAAAATCTCATTTAAATTTTTGAATTTTGCTCTTCTTGTGCTTACTGAAGATGGGCTTGATGTGTCACTTGGTGTTGCGCTTTGTAGTGTGTTTGGAGAAGCACTTGCTCAACTGCGTGACACATTCCTATTATTTTTTGAGGGTGTTACTTGATGCGTGCTTTGTTGCGCTTGAATAGGAGTAGAGGGAGTCATTGTTGTGGAATTGCTTACTATTGTCAATTCCTCTTTGCCCTCACGTGGTATACATACTTTCACATTGAATGTCTTCTCTAAACTTGCATCCCATGCTTCCTCTTCTATAAACTGATCATCTCTAGTGATTATGAATTTCTTGGTTGATGTATTTTAGAGATTGTATGCCTTGGATTCATCACTATATCCAAAAAATATGCATTTCTCCCCCTTTTTGTCCAGCTTCTTCCTCAAATCATCTGGGACATGTGCATATGCCACACATCCAAGGACTCTCATGTAAGTGACACTATGCTTTCTTCAAATCCATACCTCTTCAGAAACCACATTCTTGATAGTTTTGGTTGGACACCTATTAATGATATATGTTGCACAAGTGATATATTAAACCCAATAGTCATTTGGAAAATGATTTTCCTTCAACATACTCCTTTCCATTACCATAATGGTCCTATTCTTTATTTCTGCTACACCATTTTGCTGAGCTCTATACCTTGTTGTAAATTTCTTGTGAATTCTATGCTCCCTGCAAAAAAGAAGGAAGTCATTTGATATGTATTGGCCGCCTCTGTCAGTCCTCAAGACATTGATGTAGTGTCCACTTTGCTTCTCAACAACAACTTTTTATTGGCGAAAGAATTCAAAGACTTCAATTTTCTATTTTAGGAAGTAGACCCATGTCTTCCTTGTGTAGTCATCTATGAATGTCAAGAAATAGTAGCTTCCACCAATTGATGATTTCTACATTGGACCACACAAATCTGAATGGAGAATCTCCAAAGGTGCCTTTGCCCTTACTAACTTTCCTGCTGGAAATGTCTCTCTATCTTTCTTGCCCAAGATACATCCTTCACGTAGGCTGAGTGGAAATCCCTTCACCATGTCTTTCCTATGTAGAATATTCAAACCTCAAAAGTTGAGATGTCCAAATCTCAAATACTATAACCAATTTTCATCTTTGAAGTCTCCTTGATAGTTCACTTTTGTAACAGCTGCAACTTTTCTTTCATCCTCTTATGAGTTCATTAATAGTTGTGCTTGTGCACCTTCTTCTTCAAATATGATCTTATCTTTAGGGGAAGCATTCTATTGTTTGTCATCTATAAATGTTTGCAATAAGTTGTCTGCTTGGAGGCTTATCCAAAATTTTGTACTCATCATTCTTGAAAAAGACATTGTAGCCCTTTTGCATGAGTTGTCCAGTGCTTATGAGGTTATGCTTTAAACCAGGGACAAAGTAAACATCTGAGATGTATTCCTTCTCCCCCTTCTTTGTTAGGATATTAAATCTTCCTTTGCCCATTATAGTGCTATGAGTCCCTAATGTCACTCTAGATTTCACACTCTCATCTAGATGGGAAAACATTTCTATGTTCCTTGACATGTCGTTGCTACACCCTGAATCTAGATACCATACATCACTTTGTTTTTCTTGTGCTACATTACAAGATAAAAACATGCTATCATGGTTATGGTTTTCCTTTGTGAAATTTACACTTCGTTTGTTACCTATCTCATATTGCTTCTTTCTACATTCATTTGCGTAGTGACCATACTTCTTACAATAATGAAATTGAACTTGAGATTTATCATACCTCTGATCTTGTGCTTGATTTTGGCTTGGTCCTTGAATTGGATTTTGATTGCTGCCCCTTCCACTTGAGCTTGAAGGGATTCTTCTTCCACCTTTGTGTGGGCTTTGTCCTCTTCCTCTAGACTATGATCTTTCTCTACCTCTACCTTGACGAAATGAAACTTGTGTCTTGAAGGCATGCTCCGATGAGGACCTTGTTGCTCTATTTAGTCTATGTTCATGAGAAATCAGTGATGCATGAAGCTCATCCACTCAAAACTGTGAGAGATCCTTTGTCTCTTCTATGGCCACAACAATGACATTAAACCTTGCTCGCATACTTCTCCAAACTTTCTCAAATATTCTCCTTTCCTCAAGTATCTCATAATGAGACATGATTTGAGTAACTAGCCCAATTACATGCATAAAAAATGAGTCTAAATTCTTAGATTCTTTCATACAAATTGTTTCAAAGTCTCTTCTCAACGTTTGTAGTTTTGTTGTCTTAACTTTTGTCATGCCTTGGTAGGTTGTCTGGAGGGTGTCTCACACTTTCTTGGACTTTGTTTCTTCTGCAACCCTTGGGAAAATATTCTCATGAACTGCTTGAAAAATGTAGAAGTGGGATTTTTCATCCTTCTTCATGTTGTCCTTCAACAAATCCCTTTCTGCTTGAGACAAGGCATTATATGCTAGTGCATCTACTGGTCCTTGAAAACTATTCTCCACCATATCCCAAATGTCTTGAGAAGAAAAAACAACCTTCATTGTTATAGCCCAATAATCATAATTTTTTTCATTAAGTCAAGCTTGTGCTTGATGTTGCCATTTCTTAGTGAAAAAAAAAAAAATTTCTACTTGTAAATACACTTCAAAATTTGCCCTCAAAACAATTTTTAATTGCTAGTTAAAAAGCACTTGTTTTATACTAACAAATTTTAACCCGATACCATGTTAGAAAATTTTATAGGGAAAAGGAAAGGAGTTTGCTTCAACAAATTATTTGGAAAGAAAGTCTTCAATCTTAAATAAAAAACAGGAATTTACTCACAGCAAAATATAGTAAAAACAAAATGGTTGCGATAAAGCTAGTCATGAAAGTTTAAGACCATATAACAACAGAACATACTTTGGATTGTATTTGAAAACATATGTAAATACATTGGAATGATTATATTTCAAAACATAGGAAAATATGTTGGAATGATAAATTGGATGCTGCTGCTTCAAGTAAAAGAAAGATCTTACTGCAATTTGGATTATATTTAGAAACATAGGGAAACGCATTCCAACGATAAATTGGATGCTTTTGCTCCAAGTAAGACAAAAAATATTACTGAGATTTATGCTTCACTGGTCTTTGTAAAACTCTTTAATAACATGTTTTCACACCCCCACCACAAATTGCTCCATGATTTTCTCTTCATTACCTCTCATACTTACACACTACTCCTCTCACTTTGCTCAAGAATACAAAAAACTTTTACTTTCATATTTATGCAAACATACATCTTGACTCATTAATTAATGACACAAATTGCTCCATGATTTTCTCTTCATTACCTGTCATACTTACACACTACTCCTCTCACTTTGCTCAACCATACAAAAGAATTTTACTTTCATATTTATGCCAACATACAACTTGACTCATTAATTAATTAATGAGAGAACAAATATTTAAGACATAGTATGGGAAATTTTACATAATAAATGATTTTCTGAACTTACGTGGAGTGTAGATAAAAGTCGGAGAGTTGATGTTTGCCTATGTGTATTTACCAAACTTCATTAAGTGCTTAGTCGTTTCGCCTTCAAACAAAATCTCAACCTGCAAAAGTAGGATCAGTATGGTGGTTGTCAATGTGTTTAAGGCAGTAGTTGGGATTAAGATTTCCAACACGAATTACAAGATTGAAACGTTCAAAAAAAATATTAATTTCATAGTATCTTGTCGAAGTAGAACGATGTCAAACTGAGATGTTCAGTAACCAGTTCATCAGAGGATTGGAAAAAAGGTCTTTGACAGAATGGTTAAATATTTTATCGACAACGTTTTGAAAAAATGTATACAAAACTGCAAGAACGTCTTGTAAAAGCATAAAAATGATGAAACAATGGGAGAATAATAAGTTCAGCTAAAGGAAAATGAAGGTTTCGCGTCCACTTCATCTTTTAAGATACAAGTTTGAGTGGTGCGTTACAGACAGTTTCAAAACTATGCCAACTCAAGGAGAACAGCCTCAAAGCACTCTCTTTCAGATTAATGTTTTAACATACAATTTGAGGCAAACGTTCTTCTCAATACATTACAATTACAATCCTTCTCATAGGCGATAAGTAGTTGGATTGTCTAGTTCGAAACATCATGAAACTTGGTTCCACTAATTCCATATTCGTCTTGTTGTGGCAATGTAAAATAACTTTGAATGATTGGATGTTCATTCAATGGCTGAATATCATCCCCCCTACAAGACCTGTAGGAAGTCTTTGTACTCTCAATATATCCATGCACGGTGTCCAAATACATTATATCGGGCACTGCATCTTGATCGAGATAGTTCTGCATCATGATTCCATGCTCATCGGGAGTAATATTTTCTACGAAGAAATCAAGGTCTGCAAGAACATGGTCGTCGTGATAGGTGAAGTTTCTTAGATTTGACGTCACCGAACATTTTTGTTATGTGCAACATGCTTACAACCTTGCCAAGCATTCTTCTACACAGAGATACCCTTTTGAGACTTGTTTTGGTTTTACACAAAAGTCTCCCTTGGATTTTGTCTTTGGAAAAGACATAGCAATTGATGGACACAATGATGTAGACAAAGCAACCAAGTTCATTGAACAGATCCAAGAAATTCACCAGGTAGTGCAGGAACAACTAGTAAAGAGCCAGGCCAAGTACAAGGCAAGGCATGATAAGCATCGAATGGAGCATAGCTTCCAAGTTGGTGATCAAGTCTAGCTGTACATTAGCAAAGACAGAATGCAAGGTGAAGGTAAGAAGCTAAAACAAATAAGGTATGGGCCTTTCAAGATACTTGAGAAAATTGGTGAGAACACTTTTCGCCTTGATTTGCCAGCTTACATGCACATCTATTCAATAGTTAATGTAGAAAGATTCAGACTGTTTGAACCTTAATTGATTGAAGATCCCGAAGAGAAAAGTCAGTTGCCTTCTATTGATGATCTGTTTCCTGAATATCTCAATGAATTACAAGAAGATACAGTTCTGGATAGGAAGGTGAGAATTATGCATAGAGGGGATGTTGAGTACCTCAGAATCAGACTCAAAGGTTCAAAACCAAGAAGTGCACGATGGATAGAGATTGGACAAGTGAGGAAGTTGAATCCTCACTTGATCGATGCTTAAAAACCAACTTTTGGTGTTCCAAAAGGTTTTTTAGTGGGAAGACATGATCCAAAATGGATCCAAAACACCCCCTAAGTCTTCAAAATCCAAAAAATATTGCAAAACGAGAAACTTTATAAAAGTCAGATTACATTGTCGGGAGGCAAAAACATAAGGAAATGACCAAAAACAGAGCTATCGAAGGCTTAGATAGTGATGCACAAGAGCCGTCGGATCTGGCTGATCAACGGTCCAGATTCGATCGGCAAATCATAATCGGCGGTGGCAAGCGGAGGCTATTAGTGGAGACCACATGGAAAATGTGACAGCGATCAGCGGGACTAATGAGGACCATCGATCAAGCGCGCAAATTGATGGCCCAAGTTGCATCACAATATCGTGTCGGCAAACGATATTGGAGTGCTTATAAACGGCCCTGGGGTATGTGAGATATTCAATTGCGATCAATCACATTGCAACATCGCATCAGAGCATTATAATGGAGCGGGACTGATATAAACATAACTCATGATAGTCGGACTCGATGGAGATATAGGTGATATTTCATAAATTTTGAGTTTCGATAAACAACATTTTCCTTTTTATTTGCGTTTTTCATTAAATAAACAAAATTCAAAGAAAAAGAGTTGGTGCAATGAAACCAAACCCGAGAGGGTTTATTGATTCAGTTGTATAATATTTCAAGTCCGTCTAAAGCCATTTACGGGATTTTTCAATGTTTTAATGTATTTTTAAAATACAAAGGGAAACCATGAACAGGGCAGTTGCGACTTGCGATAGCGATTAAAAGCGGACCCGATAGGAATATAGTGTGGATTAATGAATATTTGAAGTCCGATGAACAGTGTTTTGGTAGATTTTTCCCATGTTTGAATGTATTTATCTGTGTAAACAGAGAACGAAAATTTTATGGATTTCAAAGGTCCAATGGTCCCTTCTGTTGCAAAATAGGTGGCCACCTTCCCTAGAGACGTTATACAATGATTATTAATGCTCAGAGGGGGATTCGACTAGATAGAGACCAGGAGCCAGAGAGCCTAAGAAGGGGGAACAAACAGACAACGCTGATTGGCTTTAAAGCCATAGACTCATAGAGATAGAGGCAAGCAATACGAGGCAGAGCGAAAACAGAGACAAAGGGTGAAAGAAAGAGTCTGTGTACTCAGAGAGGCTTGAGGGATTCAAGAAAAACTCTTGTTATTTTGCATCTGTTATTTTGAGACTCAATTTGAGCTCACACTTTGTAAAACTCTGCTCTTGAAGACATAATAGAGAGGTCACCACTAAAAGCTGGACTAGGAGACGTAGCCCAAGAGTTTTTGGTGAACTCCATATTAAATTTGTTGTGTTATGTGTGTTGTCTATTATGCTTCTTTACTGCTCATTGTCTAAATTATTCACAATCTTATTGATCTGTTGCACTAAGTAATGTAGGCAAACCCATGCACATGAGTCTGTAATACATTAATAATAATCTAAGATTTTCATTTTTAGATCAAAATGTCACATTTTGACAAGGATTGTCTTAATTTGAAAATCAACCATGGTAAATCATGGTAAACCATGGTCCAATGTGATATTATGACAAACATTGTCTCAATATGAAAATGAGTGATTGTCACACATGGTTAACCATGGTCTAATGTCGCATTGTGACAAATATTGTCTCCATATGGAAATCAATCATGGTGAACCATGTTGAACATCACATTGTGACTAAGAGTGTCTCAATATGAAAATCAACCAGACAAAACCATAGCCAACCATTTTTATTTTACTATTTATAATATGTATCATAGGGTTTATATACCTTGCTTTATAATAATAGTCTTACTGTTTATCATAGGATTTTCTCTATATGAAAATCAATCGTGGTCAACCATGATTAGTCATGGTCAAGATTGGTCAAACATGGTAAACCGTGGTCAATTATGGTCAATCATGGTTAACCATGATCAACACTGGTCGAACACCACATCGTGACAAAGATTGTGTGAATATGAAAATCCACCATGATTAACCATAGGTTTATTAATCTAAGTGTTCTTATTCCTAGGCTATAATACTAATCATATGGTTTATAATATTAAACTTAGGGTTTAATATAAATCCCGTGGGTTTATAATCAGGGTCAAACATGGCAACTATGGTCCAACGTCACATTGTGATGAATATTGTCTCAATATGAAAATCAACCATGTTCAACCATTGTCAACCGCCATCAATCATGGTCAACCATGGTGCAATGTCACATTATGACAAAGATTGTCTTAGTATGAAAATCAAACATGGTAAACCATGTTTATTTAATGGTTTATAATATTAATCCCTTGCGTTTATTATTCCCTTGAGTTTAATATTATTCCCTTGGGATTCTAGTATCAATCCCTTGGGTTTATAATATCAAACCCTCGTGTTTATTAACACAAGGGTTCATATTCCTATGGTATAATATTAATCCCGGGGTTAATATAAATCTCTTGAGTTTATAATCATAGTCAACCATGGTCCAACTTCATATTGTGACAAATATTGTCTCAATATTAAAATCAATCATGTTCAAACATCATGAACCATGGTGCAACATCACATTGTGACAAAGATTGTCTCAATATGAAAGTCAACCATGGCAAACCACGGTCAACCATGTTTATTTTAGGGCTTATAATATTTATCTTAGGGTTTGTATACCTTGGGTTTATAATATTAATCTCTTGGGTTTATTAGTCCATTGGGGTTATAATATTAATCATGTGCATTTATTAATCTAAGGGTTCATATTCCTAGGGTATAATATTAATCATAGGGTTTATAATATTAATCCTAGGATTTAATATAAATCCATTGGGTGTATAATCATGGTCAATCATGGTCCAATATCACTTTGTGACAAATATTGTCTCAATATGAAAATAAATAGTGTTCATCCGTCATTGACCATGGCCAATCATGGTCAACCATGATGCAACCTCACATTATGAGAAATATTGTCTCGGTATGAATGTCAATCATGGTCCCATACTGCATTATGACCAAGATTGTCTCCATATGTAAATTAACCATGTCCAAATGTGGTTCAACATCACATTGATACAAAGATTATGTCAAAATCAAAATTAACAATTTTTAACCATGGTCAGCCATGTTTATTTTAGGTTTTATACTATTTATCTTAGGGTTTGTAATATTTATCTTAGGTTTTTTATATCTTGGGTTTATAATATTAATCCATTGGGCTTATAGAACCTTGGGTTTTTACTATTAATCCATTGGGTTTATTAGGCCCTTGATTTTAAAATATCAATCCTTGTAGTTTATTAATCTAAGGGTTCATATTCCTAGGGTGTAATATTAACGATAAGGTTTATAATTGTTTAGTCAATTTAGTGTTATCTAAATTGCTAGTATTTATTGTCAACTCGGGGCTCGTAAGCTGATGAAGTGAGGGTGTACTATATGTACTTAAGTAACCTCTTAGAGTTTTTCTTATCGTTGGGGGTGTTGTTGTGGTTAATTATGTTCCTAAGATGGAGTGAGAATTTATAAACAAGTGAGTGATGGTGTGTGTGTAGAGTGAATCCTAAATGAGTGAAAGTGTGTGTTGAGTGATCTCTAATTACTTGCTTGAAAGGAAATGCTTGAAAAGAATAAGTGAACTGAAATGACTTGAAATAAACTTGAAAGCAAATGACCACTACCAATGGCACTAGACACCGTTCAAGTTGCTGCTAATAAAAGAAAAGAGAGTCACTTTTAAAACCCAAGAATAAAGATTATCTCTCTCTAACTCGATGCTTCAAAGCACATGTACTGTTTAAAGCACGGATAGGAAGTAGCTTATGTGGAATTAGAAAAGTGAGAAAAATATGCTTAAAAGACTAATGATAATGATTTGCTATTTCTAATTCTCTACTTCAGCCATATGTACTATGCAAAGTATGATTAGAAAGTAGTGAGAAAATAGTCTAATAAGCACTTAAAATCAAAACTTCTACTTTAAAGACAGTGGTGATGATTTTCTCTTTCTAACTCGATGCTTCAAAGCACATGTACTGTGTAAAGCACGGATAGAAAGTAGTGAAAGAACAGTCCAAAAAGCACTCAAACTAGCTGCAAATTAGTGATATTCTGATCTTAAAAGATAATAGTTTATGATGAAGATCATTCATGTATGTTAACAGCTCTTTGAGAAATAAGATTAAAAATCAACTATAAAGATAAAGGCAGCACTTGAATTGTCAACTTCAAATACCATTAGCTGTAAAGCAAACACACACATATAAAAAATAAATCCCGGGCTAAAAGAAACCTGCAAAGAAATAACACTGATCAGCTTGAAAGAAAGGAAAACAAGTAAATGAAATTATACATGCTTAAGGAAATAAACAAGAAAATAACGAAATACTGCACATAAAATACTTTACAAAGGCTGAGATGAGCAGGGGCCCTCTGTTCATTCAGCCACAAGAAAACTCAGAGATCTGGAAACTTCAAAACGGTGCTATGTCTATTCCTCCATTTGCAAAAAGTATACAAAACAGAGTGCTGGAATAGCACTAGAAAACAGAGTTCACAAAGCTCTTAAATTCCACACAAGTTCAGAAAATTACAACTAATAAAAAGTCTGATGAGCGTACGCAGACGCAGCTATTTATAGAGGTTTCTAAGATAGCCTACTCGTACAGCTAATTAACTGAAAAACAACAAACAGTCATGCATATTTATGGTTCCTGGACACATCATGCGGCTGCGTGGATGAGTTTAATGCTTCTGTCGTCATGGGTAATGAATCCCATGTTGGATCATGTCCCCTGCCACCTGTAGAACGTGGACAAGTCACCGTTTAAGATGACGTGACCAAGCAGCTCACAATCATCGTTAAACAGCCTTGAGTTGACCGTAACTTGACCAGCTTTGACCATGGGTAAAGATGACGTGGATGGCTGGAACAATGGGACAGGAAACTCGAGCACATTGATACCTGAGTGCCCATGTGGCTCATCTAGCAAACCGACACGTGGATCATTGTGTTTAACAAAAAGGCTGTACGATCTTCAGATAGCTGCGGGATCATCAGATAGCTGCGGGATTCCTGCAAGTAAGTCAAAATCTAAACAAATAGTCATCCATTAGCAAAACTTTCTTGATCATGCTTATTGACACCTAATGTAATGATATGAGAGGTTTTATGGTGAAAATGAGGCAAAAGTGAAGGAAAGATAAGGAAGAACTGAGGAAAATGGTAGACAAGTAAGTGTAGAATAGAGGCTCTACATATCCCCACTCCGAGGGTATTGCATGTCCTCATGCAATGAAAACACAATTCAGTCCATCTGCTGGGATGCCTCAGCTAGGACATCCAATCTCCTTCTCTTCCTTTGTGTAGAGACATTAACCTTTGGCCTCTTGAACAGGCATCTGAATTTCAAATTGATTAAGGCTCTGTTCAGCCTTCTACATCTCTTCTTGAGTCTGCTGTGTTTCTTCTGCCACATGCTCATGTGAAGAAAGGTGTTATCTTGGATTGCTTTGGCAATTTCAGCTTGCTGCTTCATTTCTTCATTTCTCTGTTTAATGTGACGGTTTAGCACTTCAAGTTCATAGATTTCTTGTTTAAGTAAATCTATTTGCTGCTCATGAGGTATGACATTACTTGGGCCAGCAGTGTTTTGCTCCAATGTTTCAAAATAGTTGTACACCTCTTGTTGAATTGGGTCAACAATTGGTGACTTCCTTGGACTATATTCATGCTCAATTTCAGTTTCAAACTCCGGCTGAAATGGACTGTCTTCTCTTGGAGGAGTAGCTGCCTCATGTGATGGACTATCCTCAAGGTCTGCTTTTGTAGCACCCTTCTCAGGTGTGCTAAGATCAACGAAGAGTGTCCTTGTGGCTTTCCTTTTATTCTGCAATCTACTACTCCTTCTTACCGTGGCAGCACTCTGTGTTTCTTTTTGTGCCTTTTCCCTTGGTTTTTGAACTTTTACTTTCTCAGAGAGGGCAATTTTCTCATGGAGTTTAGCATAATTTTACCATGATAAACGTACAACACTCCAAATCTCCCTTCACACGTGAAAAATTTTTGCACTAACAACAATAGAATTTTCCATTCTTCTTTAACATGGGAGATTGGAATTCCTTTGGTGAAAACACTTGTGTCCATACCTGGGTTTTTAAAAATCCGCTTCCATTGTTGATCCTGGACTGCCCGGTTTTTGAACCAACGTTCACCGGTTTGTGGAAGAGAGGTAGCCCTTGCTATGCTTCCTTCGCTGACTGTAAATGTTAAATCACCCACTTCTGCTTGACTGTCTTTGTCCTTAAATGATCTTGCAAAGGCTTTTGTTACTTCTTTGTGGTAGCCCTTAAACTTCCTGATGCACTGTAGCCAATTAGCTTTTTGTAATGCTTCCTCAACCTGAGGGTATGCCTCCAAGAATTTCAAACCTTCTGGTTCAGCCCTTAAAAGCTTTCCCATCGACTCCTCAGCTCTGTTTAAAACACGAATTTGATGGTGACCTTACACAGTAACCCCGTCACTTTACACAGTAACTCCTCGGTTCCTGTTCAGACTTTGTGGAACAGAGGGTATACGGTGCATCAACAGCCTCAGACACCGAGAATTCACGGCTTGAATTAGAGTTAAGCGGAGGATAACAGCGTGGACACAGTGAAAACGGTGACTAACAGTCGTAATACGACTGTATCACAGGTTTACTGGCTATACGGCAGAGGGAAAACAGAGGATGGTTTATGGAGGTAATCGTAGTGAGTGAAATGGAATAAGGGAGATGATAGTGAGGAATGGAGTATTATGAGCACAGAGGGTTTCGAAATGATGAATGGAACGGCTATATTCTCTGATTTCGGATGTGAATTGACACATGGCTGCGGGACGAGAACTGAGAGACGTAATACGGTAGGTTACGTCATTAGGGTACGAGACCTTAATGACAGAAACAGCCATATGTGATTTCAAAAATCGTGGTTATTATGAGCTGGTAGACGTGGAGGATTCGTAGATTTGTGGTCGCATGGGAAAAGAAGATGGGTAATCATTACGATTAGTGGTCAACAAAACATAACCCAGAAAATTCCGCATAATGAAATAACCATAGGTTTAGAGTTTTAAACATACCTCGGATCCGCATTTGATTTGGCTTCTGATGATTTGCTATTAACCTTTTGTTAACTTTATTGCTAGCACATGATCTTTCCTCCTTGTCTTTGATGATTTTGAACTGTAAATATTTTCTTCAGACAAACTGTGTTTCTTGTGCAGGTGCAGAAGGCTGCAGGAAGGCTAGACAGCTGCAGAATTGTTAAATAGCTGCAGGAACTGTAATGAAGTCTTCCAGCTGCATAAAATACTTTAGTTGCCTAAAAAAACTTTATTAATGAAGTGAAATGGAATGAAGGAATGAATGAATGAGTGAGTGGAAAACAGTGAGGTGAAGTGAGGATGGTAAGATGGAAGGAAATGGTGAGATGAAATGAATGAAATGAAAATGAAAGAGAGAGATTTTTTTTTTTGGAAAATATGAGGTGTCAGGTGACCCTGATTTTCACCTCATGTTTTCTGCATGAGACTTCCAATCAGAGATTGGTTTTCAGGCTCATACATTTATTCATTTTTTTTCTTTTTTCTTTTTTTCTTTTTTTATTTTTTTATTTTATTTTATTTTATTGAAATTGAAAGAAACAGAGATTAGGCTGATGGAGGAGAAGAATTCTTCTCCACCAGCCTCATTTCAGAATCGCCTTGGAATAACTTAACAAACTCCTCTTTTGAGAGTGGCTTGTGGTAGACTTTTAACCGGTGGCCATTCACAATAAAGGGAGTTCGAAGTTCATCAATAGTCTTCACTCTAACTGCTCCATTATTAAAGACTTCATCAATCTCATATGGCCCAAGCCAATGAGTTTGAAATTTTCCTTTGAAGTCCTTAAATTTTGAATCAAACAAGAGTGTCCAATCACCCTTTTGAAACTTCTTTTCTTTGATATGTCGATCATGCCATTTGCTTCTTTGGTGCTGAACTAGATCGGTTCTTAGAATTGCATCTTGTCTCATTTCATCTAGTTCATTTAACTGGTCCATTCTATGCTTCTGGGCTTCTGATAAGCTCATCCCCAATTGAACTGCTGTCTTGAAGGTCTTGATTTGGAACTCAATGGGGAACAGGACTTCCTTCCCATAAACAAGTTCATAGGGAGAATGTCCTGTGGTGTTCCTCCATGTAGTTCTATAGGCCCATAAGGCTTCAGGAAGCCTTTCTGCCCAATCTCTTCTATGAAGATGAACAGTCTTTGTGATGATGCTTTCAAGAACTTTATTTGTAGATTCTACTTGACCATTCGCTTGCGGATGGTATGGAGTAGATGTTCTATGCTTAATCTTATATTCCTCCATCAGCTTTTCCACCATCCTTGATGTAAATTGGCTTCCCTGATCTGTTACAATTTCTCTTGGGACACCAAAACGAGTGAAAATATCCTTGAAAAGAAATTGAACAACTGAATTTTCAGTAGCAGAAGTTAATGCTATAGCTTCTACCCACTTGGTAACATAATCAGTACAAACCAGTATATATCTATTTTGCTTGGATGGCGGATTAATTGGTCCAACAAAATCTAGAGCCCATTTCTCGAAAGGTTCGATGCATACCTGTGGCTGTAGTGGCATTTCATTCGAAAGAGTTGGTCTCCCAGTTCTTTGACAACTGTCACACCTTTTAACATATTGCTTTTCATCCTTAAAGAGAGAAGGCCAATAATATCCTGATGAAAGGATTTTATAGGCAGTCCTCTTATCAGAAAAATGTCCGCCACAAGGTTCGTCATGACATGCCTTAAGGATGTCAGGCATCTCATCCTCCCGTACACATCTTCTGATCATCAAATCTGGCCCTGTTCTGAACAATTCATTAGAAATCCAAGAATAAAGTGAACTATCCTGAATGATTTTCCTTTTCTCATTAGAAAATAAATGTAAAGGTAATTTTCCAGTAACTAAATAATTAGCAATATCAGCATACCAAGGAGTTTTGGTAGTTACTACAAACAAATACTCATCTGGAAATTTATCCTCTACAGGAGAGTCCTCATTAGTGTTTTGGATTCTAGACAAGAAGTCAGCTACTGTGTTCTGTTTACCTGGTCGATCTAACACAGTTATGTTGAATTCTTGTAAAAGCAAAAGCCATCTTGTAACTCTACCATTAGTGACTGGTTTGTTCATGAGGTATCTAATGGCAGAGTGATCAGTGTGGACAAAGGTTTCATAACCGGTTATATAGTGTCTAAACTTGTTTATAGCATGAACAATGGCTAGAAACTCCTTTTCAGTAACGGTATAATTTAACTCAGTAGGAGTCAAATTCTTACTCGTGTAATAAATGGCATAAGGGATCAAATCCTTTTGTCCCAAAACAGCTCTTAAAGCTGTATCTGAAGCATCAGTAGAAATGTGGAAAGGGAGTTTCCAATTTGGACCCCTTAAAATGGGTGCTTCAGATATTCTAGTCTTTAAAGCTTCAAAGGCAGATTGACATTCAGGATCCCACTTAAATTCACAATCTTTAGTAAGTAGTTTGAAAAGAGGGGATGCTATCTTAGTGAAGTTTTCAATAAATCTTCTGTAATAACCAGTAAACCCAAGAAAACTTCTAACATCTCTTTGGCAATTTGGAACAGGTAACTTAGAGATGACTTCTACTTTAGATCTATCAACTTTGATTCCATCTCCTGAAATATGATGTCCTAAAACAATCCCTTCAGTAAACATCATAAAACACTTTTCATGACTTAAAGAAAGATTTGTTTCCTTACATCTTACCAGTACTTTTTCCAAATTTGCCAAAGCTTCTTCAAATGTATTACCATAGACTGTAAAATCGTCCATGTATACCTCTACACAATCATGAATCAGATCTGAGAAGATTCCTAGTACAGCCCTTTGAAATGTAGCAGGTGCATTGCACAAACCAAAAGGGAGTACTCGATAGGCAAAAGTTCCCCAAGGACAAGTAAAGGTGGTTTTGTCTTGATCTTCAGGTGCTACCTGAATCTGATTGTAACCACTAAAACCATCCAAGAATGAGAAATACTTTTTACCTGCTAAAGTATCTAATACCTGATCAATAAAAGGTAGAGGAAAATGATCCTTTAAGGTTGCCTTGTTCAATTCTCGATAATCAATGCAAACTCTCCATTTACCATTCTTTTTGGGCACTATAACCAAGGGAGAAACCCATTGGCTATCTGAAATGGGGTAAATGAAGTTTACCTTGAGCAATTTCTGAAGTTCTTCTTTCACAATTTCCCTAAGATTTGGATTCATCCGTCTTTGTGGCTGCCTAATAGGTCTGCTGTTTTCTTCAATATAAATATGATGAATACAAGTCTTAGGGTCGATTCCTTTCATGTCAGTATATTCCCATGCAAAGGCAGTGGAATGTTTTTGCAACAGTTTAGTTAATTCTTCTTGTTGTAGTCTTTCCAAGTTCTTGTTAATGTTTAATGTTTTTCCTGGAAAGATTTCAACTGTAGAACTACCAAACTCTTCCATTGAGAAGAGAGACATCTGTCTAGAGGAGAGATATTCAATATCTGCATCTAACTAGAACTGTGAAGAGTCATATTCTAAGGGTACCTCAAAATTTTCTAATGTATTTAGAATTTGACTATCCTCACTGATTTCAGAGATGGTTAGAACAGGTTGAAGAGTATCCTCATCATCAATCCACTCATCTTCTCCTATTTCTGTTATTGCCTTTGCGGGAGGATACAAGTTGAATTTCTTGGTAGAATTACCATCTGATATATACATGTCCCCCGACCTACAACTTATGAAAGCATCAGCTGTGGCCAGCCAAGGTCTTCCTAGAATAAGAGGATGTCCTCCTAGATTGTTCTTGGGAGTTAAAATCATAAAATCAACTGGATATTCCCAAGAGTCTAGTGAGACTGGAATGTCCTCCAATACACCATCAGGTTTAATGATTGATCTATCTGCAAGTTGCAACAAAGTAGGTGTAAAGAGAAGGTTAGGAAGTTTTAACTGATCCATGGTCTGTCTACTCATAATGTTGATAGCGGCTCCTAAGTCAATCAAGGTATTTGGGATTTCAACCCCATTAATATGAGTTTTAACAATAGGGCTACCGGGATCTACATATTTTTGCATGGTAATTTTACCCATCATAATGTCTGCAATTTTTCCAACTAGATGTATCCTTTTGGTGTCTCTGGTTCTTTTTATTGTTTTTTTCAAACTCATCTCCTTTATTGTCTTTGCTAGAATGGGAATCTCCTTAATGGCTGTTAACAAGGGAATCTTGATACAGACATTTTTCAATTCATCTAGAAAGCTATAGTCAGGCAACCAAATCTGCTTCTCCACTCCTTTATCAATTTGCAATCTTTCAGGAAAAGGAGGAATAGCTGAAGATGTGGGTTGCTCTACTAAGGGAGTTGATTCTTTTTCTTTTTCTTTAATGCTTGGGTTTTGAAGGGATACTTCAGAACCCTTATTGGCTTTGAGAGATTCTTCCTCAGAAATGCTTGGTTGTTGAGCACTTGTAGAAGGTTGGTCTAAGATTCTACCTGATCTGAGTTGGACCTCATTGAGAGGGACAACCATATAGGTAGGGAATGGTTTTGAAGGGATACTTCAGAACCCTTATTGGCTTTGAGAGATTCTTCCTCAGAAATGCTTGGTTGTTGAGCACTTGTAGAAGGTTGGTCTAAGATTCTACCTTATCTGAGTTGGACCTCATTGAGAGGGACAACCATATAGGTAGGGAATGGTTGACCTTCCATAAGTGGTTGACCTTCCATCACATAAGCACTTTGAGGGTTCCTATTATTGGGGTTTGGTTGAGGTTGAGAGGGAAGTTGATTTGGCCTCTGCTGAGATTGTAACAAGAGTTGAGAATTTTGATTTTGTGGAAGAGGATGTTGTTGTTGAGGGAATGGTAATGACAATTGTTGACCTTGATTTGGAAGTTGGAGAGCTTGCTGATTCTGAAAGGATTGAGGATATTGATAGAATTGGGCAAATCTCCCATAAGGATTTTGCATTTGCATGCTTTGCAACCATGCTTGGAAAGGATTTTGTGGTTGTGACCAAGGTTGTTGCCAAGGATTCCAATTTGGTGGGGGCTGAAAATTCATAGAGTTATTAAACCCTTGATTTTGCTGCCCCTGCCAAGGTCTTCTTGCAACAAAACAAAGGGATTCAAGCGTACTTGGATCTTCTTGAAAGACTGCTTTGAGGCCAGGGATTGAAGGACATTCCTTGGTCTCATGGGTTTTTGAGCAAATTACACAGGTTTCCACAACTTGTGCTTCCAAGGGACATTCCCTTAAAGCATGCTTCTTTCTACACTTCGGGCAAAAGATGGTCATAGCCTCGGCTTCTGCTTTTTGTTTATTCTGAATCTTAAGGGTATCAATTTGTTCACTAAGACTCCCTAAGATGTCAGTTTTAAATTCATCTATCATATTACCGATTTCAGCCCTACTCACTGATCCTGTTGCAGATTTATTTGCCCTAAGGAGAGAAGGATCTCTAGGCCCTTTTTGAGTTTTTGATTTGCCCCTTGAGAGATGGATACAAAGTTCAGCTATATCATTGAGAGAAAGTTGAGAAATATCCCCTTTCCCCATCATGTTTAAGATATCTATCCATTCATCCTTAATGGCTTTTAATAAGAGGGCTTTTAAGGTCTCTTCATCCAAGGTACTCATTTTTGCTCTTTTTAAATTATATTGAAATCTCTCAAGTAAATTATCTAGGCTCTCATCTTCTTTTTGCATCATTTTAAAAACCTCATCCTTATGATTAGTAGGCATACAATAGTCCAAATACCTATCCAAAAAGGTTTGTTTCATTTCATCCCAGGTCCTAATGGACTGAGTAACTAATCCCATGAACCATTTCAAAGCTTGATCTTTTAATGTTGATGGGAACAGTTTGAGTTTCTGAGTATCATCCAGATAGTCATAGGTTCGACACACAACTTCAAATTCAAACAAGAATGTTTCAGGGTCCTCAGTTCTTAATCCATGAAAATTTGGGAGGACGAATGGTGATATATTTTTCATGGTGGCTCGGGAGTCCTCATCAACAATGGGAAACCCAAATGAATTATCCCCATCTCTATTTCCTCCAATGGGACCTCTACCTCCTCCATTGTTATTATTATTTCCTCCTCCTCCTCTACCTCTACCTCTACTGCCTCCTTCTTCCTCTGCCATGATGATTCTCCTAGGGATTTCAAAATCTTCTGGTTCTTCTACAAAGGGTGAATGAGAAGAGATTTCTCCTTCCTCTTCAGGTGAGTCTATTTCCTCAATTACAATTGGTTTTCTGGTAGGAGAAAGAGAAGAGTCTCTTCCTAGTTCAAACTCAATAGAAGGTATAGGAGAGTCAACTCTTAGCTCTTGAATTTCAGGACTAGGAGTTTCGGTTGGAGATAAGGGAGGTGTCTCTTGTCTATCTCTTGAAGCAGATGGACTTGTAAAGATTGAACTTCGAGCTCTAGCTAAAAACCTTCCCCTAGAATCTCTAGCTCTATGCATGTCATTTTTATTTTATCTTCAAGTTAAGTTAAATAGTTCTTTTTCTGATCTTCCAGTTCACTCTAGGTGCAAGAAGAGAGCATACTCAAGAAACTATTAAATCAATAACTTTCTCCTTTCTGATCCTCCAGATCACTTCAAAGTGCAAGAGGAGAGCATACTTAGATAGGTTATTAACTTCTTTTCTTGAAGTTTTTTTTTATTTTTTTTCTTCTAAGAATATGGCTACTTAATTTCACTTCCCCGGCAACGGCGCCAAAATGTTTAGTCAATTTAGTGTTATCTAAATTGCTAGTATTTATTGTCAACCCGGGGCTCGTAAGCTGATGAAGTGAGGGTGTACTATATGTACTTAAGTAACCTCTTAGAGTTTTTCTTATCGTTGGGGGTGTTGTTGTGGTTAATTATGTTCCTAAGATGGAGTGAGAATTTATAAACAAGTGAGTGATGGTGTGTGTGTAGAGTGAATCCTAAATGAGTGAAAGTGTGTGTTGAGTGATCTCTAATTACTTGCTTGAAAGGAAATGCTTGAAAAGAATAAGTGAACTGAAATGACTTGAAATAAACTTGAAAGCAAATGACCACTACCAATGGCACTAGACACCGTTCAAGTTGCTGCTAATAAAAGAAAAGAGAGTCACTTTTAAAACCCAAGAATAAAGATTATCTCTCTCTAACTCGATGCTTCAAAGCACATGTACTGTGTAAAGCACGGATAGGAAGTAGCTTATGTGGAATTAGAAAAGTGAGAAAAATATGCTTGAAAGACTAATGATAATGATTTGCTATTTCTAATTCTCTACTTCAGCCATATGTACTATGCAAAGTATGATTAGAAAGTAGTGAGAAAATAGTCTAATAAGCACTTAAAATCAAAACTTCTACTTTAAAGACTAGTGGTGATGATTTGCTCTTTCTAACTCGATGCTTCAAAGCACATGTACTGTGTAAAGCACGGATAGAAAGTAGTGAAAGAACAGTCCAAAAAGCACTCAAACTAGCTGCAAATTAGTGATATTCTAATCTTAAAAGATAATAGTTTATGATGAAGATCATTCATGTATGTTAACAGCTCTTTGAGAAATAAGATTAAAAATCAACTATAAAGATAAAGGCAGCACTTGAATTGTCAACTTCAAATACCATTAGCTGTAAAGCAAACACACACATATAAAAAATAAATCCCGGGCTAAAAGAAACCTGCAAAGAAATAACACTGATCAGCTTGAAAGAAAGGAAAACAAGTAAATGAAATTATACATGCTTAAGGAAATAAACAAGAAAATAACGAAATACTGCACATAAAATACTTTACAAAAGCTGAGATGAGCAGGGGTCCTCTGTTCATTCAGCCACAAGAAAACTCAGAGATCTGGAAACTTCAAAACGGTGCTATGTCTATTCCTCCATTTGCAAAAAGTATACAAAACAGAGTGCTGGAATAGCACTAGAAAACAGAGTTCACAAAGCTCTTAAATTCCACACAAGTTCAGAAAATTACAACTAATAAAAAGTCTGATGAGCGTACGCAGACGCAGCTATTTATAGAGGTTTCTAAGATAGCCTACTCGTACAGCTAATTAACTGAAAAACAACAAACAGTCATGCGTATTTATGGTTCCTGGACACATCATACGGCTGCGTGGATGAGTTTAATGCTTCTGTCGTCATGGGTAATGAATCCCATGTTGGATCATGTCCCCTGCCACCTGTAGAACGTGGACAAGTCACCGTTTAAGATGACGTGACCAAGCAGCTCACAATCACCGTTAAACAGCCTTGAGTTGACCGTAACTTGACCAGCTTTGACCATGGGTAAAGATGACGTGGATGGCTGGAACAATGGGACAGGAACCTCGAGCACGTTGATACCTGAGTGCCCATGTGGCTCATCTAGCAAACCGACACGTGGATCATTGTGTTTAACAAAAAGGCTGCAGGATCTTCAGATAGCTGCGGGATCATCAGATAGCTGCGGGATTCCTGCAAGTAAGTCAAAATCTAAACAAATAGTCATCCATTAGCAAAACTTGCTTGATCATGCTTATTGACACCTAATGTAATGATCTGAGAGGTTTTATGGTGAAAATGAGGCAAAAGTGAAGGAAAGATAAGGAAGAACTGAGGAAAATGGTAGACAAGTAGGTGTAGAATAGAGGCTCTACAATAATATTAATTCGAAGGTTTAATATAAATATGTTGGGTTTATAATTATGCTCAACCATGATGCAATGTCACATTATGACAAATATTGTCTCAGTATGAAAATCAACCACGATAAATCATGGTAAATCATGTTTATTTTCGGATTTATAATGTTTATCTTAGAGTTTATATACCTTGGGTTCATAATATTAATCTCATGGGTTTATAATATTAATCCCTTGGGTTTATCAATCTAAGGGTTCATATTCTTATGGTATAATATTAATCATAGGGTTTATAATATTATTCCTAGGGTTTAATATAAATCCCTTGGGTTTATAATCATGGTTAACCATGTTCCAATGACACATTATGAAAAACATGGTCTCAAAATGAAAATAAATTGTCAACCATGTTTATTTTAGGGTTTATAATATTTACCTTAGGGTTTATATACCTTGAGTTTTTAATATTAATCCCTTTGGTTTATAATATTAATCCCTTGTGTTTATTAATATAAGGGTTCATATTCTTAGGGTATAATATTAATGATATGGTTTGTAATATTAATCCTAGGGTTTAATATAGATCCCTTGGGTTGCCTCTGTCTTCCGGCATCGCGATCGACACCAAGTTTCTCTCCAGTCTTGGTACATACTTGACATCGGTCAAGGTAAGGCGAGCTCCATGCTTCCTCTGAAAAATAACCGTGCCTACACCTGAGACACTATACTTCTCATCATTACCCATCGCTATGAGTATCTGGAGATCTTTCTCCTCCAAAGTACTGAACAAACTCTTGTCACCGGTCATGTGGAAAGAAGCTCCACTGTCAAGAAACCAACCACTTCCCACCATGGATGAAACCATGCATGCGAAGAGTGTGAAATCCAACTCGAATTGTGAAGCAAGTGCCTCACCTTCAAATCCTTCCCCAGATCCCTTCTTGGATTTCCTCCGTGGACAATTTGCAGCATAATGGCCCACCTCATGACAACGAAAGCATCGCACTTTCGATTTGTCAACCTTCTTCCCATCATTGGAAGAACTGGATTCGGAAAGAGAACCCTTCTCCTTCCCCTTCTTTGCTTTGGCAGGTAAAGCGCAATTTTCTTCATCAGATGCCTTTGATGAAGATCCGTCCCTGATATTCCGCCTAATCTCCTCTTGCACAAGATCTAACCAAAGTCTCTCCCATCCTAGCAATTTCTCCTGACCATTGATAGAGTCCTGATAGGAATGCCAACTCTTCAAAAGACCAAGGAGAGGCAAGCTCACCAAGTCCTCATCATCAACAGTCACCCCCACACTTCCCAGCTCATCCCGACATTGGGTGAACTTCGTGAGATACTTGGGCATACTGTCTCCATTCTCACACTTAATGTTTATGAGTTTATCCTTGAGTGCCAACTTCCTCTAGTCACTCTTGCTTTGGAATAAATCTGTCAATGCTTTCCACATCAAGTATGGAGATTCCTTTCCATGCAGGTTGGATACAATGTGATCCTTCATGCCCTCCAATAGAATCCTTCGACACTTTGTTGTCTTCTTTTTCCAAGCCTCAACGTGAGTAGCATTAGTAGGCTTTGGGACCTCAGCCTCTATGAAATCCTTCAGCCCATTGTCATCTAACACCGCCTCCATCCTGTCTTTCCATGCAATATAATTCGAGCTACCCTCAAGAGCATACTCCAATCACAATCTGTTGAAAGACATTTCAACTTTGACACCAAGAAAACACTGCTGGAAATTCAAATTCCACCAGCTCAAAACTCAACCACTTCTGATCTAAAATTTGTGAGAACAAAGTATTTCTCGTACAGAGATTGACTGTATGGGCTTTTACTAGATATCTCACCTTCCAAAAGAAGGATGAATCCAGTGGCTACCTAGCCCAATTACAGACTCTGCCTGAAGAAATAAAATGTAATCACTTTCTGAATAATAGATCTGATTATCAACTCTGCTCTGATACCATGTAGAAATTTTGAATAATATAACATATTCACAGAGATTATCCCGATTATACACTATTTGCAGAATGCATGCATAATACATAGCCTCCTCTACGTTTATCATCAATTTTGCAGTATTCAGAAACAATCGCATGCGCACATTGAAGCATCAATCACACATATCAACACAGTATATCACGGGGAAAGCATACAGCTGAAAACCCCCAACTATCTATATATTATATTGATTGAGAACATGTAACAATACATAGTACAATACTCCTCGCAAGTACTTAATACTATCTCCACCTGTTACACACAAACTAGCTCAGATCTGAATTAATCACAGGTTCAAATCTCCTCCACTGCTTGCCTGCCTCCACTACGCGATCCTGCATGAGAATGGATGAGTATGGCTTATCCAAACTCGTATTTCCTTGGCTGAACCATGCAATCCTCATTGGCAATACTCAATCCATTGATTGTGCAAATCGCATGCACAACTATAGTCACAACTGATAGCAATCTCCACCTCTAATACCTGTCTCCATTGAACTGTCCATGTACTGAGTTAATTGATGTATTCTTTAGTTGATTTATGAGTTAATGTTAGTGAATTAATTAACAATTAATTCACATCACTCATCACTAGTGTATTCTGCAGTTAGACTAAATACAACTAGTTCAACCAAGTCAAATTGAACACAACTCCATCAACTCCTCAATCAACTCCACCAAACTCAACCACTTGAGTTCTAACTGAAGTGGATTTTCTTATTACTGAAATAGGCCCTTTAAGTTCGTTTCTCTACAATAACCAGGATTCCCTTTCCCTTTCATCATAGCGTATAGAGTATATGAAGGAAGGAACCCATGCCACCATACGAGGATACAATGGCTAGACATACGTGTTGCTACAGTTAGTTAGGGAGTTTAATAGCAGTTAGTGGATGGGGCAGGGGGCGGGCCAATAAAAACTATGTACAGTGAATATTTACTATGTGCATGGATGGGATAGAGCTATTTGTTGTTATACCTTGCCAAGAGTGATTTACTAAAGCTCGTTATATATGATGCACCCGCTTAGAATCATACATACACTCATAGACAACCACCAGTCATTGACAGTTATCATTGCAGGTAGTCGATCCCAAGAGGCAACGCCTTCTTTTCTTTTTGTGAACCAATAGCCCATGCATACAGCTGAAAACCCCCAACTATCTATATATTATATTGATTGAGAACATGTAACAATACATAGTACAATACTCCTCACAAGTACTCAGTACTATCTCCACCTGTTACACACAAACTAGCTTAGATCTGAATCAATCACAGGTTCAAATCTCCTCCACTGCTTGCCTGCCTCCACTGCGCAATCCTGCATGAGAATGGATGAGTATGGCTGATCCAAAATCATATTTCCTTGGCCGAACCATGCAATCCTCATTGGCAATACTCAATCCATTGATTGTGCAAATCTCATGCACAACTATAGTCACAACTGATAGCAATCTCCACCTCTAACACCTGTCTCCACTGAATTGTCCATGCACTGAGTTAACTGATGTATTCTTTAGTTGCTTTATGAGTTAATAATTAGTGAATTAATTAACAATTAATTCACATCACTCATCACTAGTGTATTCTGCAGTTAGACTAAATACAACTAGTTCAACCAAGTCAAACTGAACACAACTCCATTAACTCCTCAATCAACTCCACCAAACTCAACCACTTGAGTTCTAACTGAAGTCCATCATGCAATAGCTCAACTAACTTATAATAAAAGCATATTTCATTCTGACAGCAGCATGTGCCACATCCGTAGCTCGAACTAAAGTGCTCCAAGAGGATAAGATAATGTTTATAGTCCAAATATTATTAAGAGCTAATAATATTCAACTGTTCTATTTTTAGCCTGACAGTATAAAAATAGACTCCGCCCATATGTCTAAAAATAGAAGTCCATCTATTTTTACCAACATGACCAACCATCCACAAATAGCATCCTGCAACTCATAGACCATGATCCATATGTTTAGAAATAGACATAGTCTAAAAATAGAATTTGCGCCAAAAATAGCCTGCGGGGCCACTTAGTGAAGGTGACTTCTTTTCACTAAGCTTCATCATCTTGTTGCATTTTCAACATCATACTCCTCCACCATGGCATCAACCCAAACTGGATTCCGCACTGCGTCCTCAAAGGAAGATCGCTTTGTCTCAACACATCCACTCATAAGAGCCATGTATCCAATCTACCTCTCAGGTGACCTCCTCTATCTGCGTTGTGATGTGGGTGCTCCCACATTCTTTCTAGCATCCAACAACAATCTATCTACCTCTCTACTATGCTTTCTCCCATCTCTAGAAGAGTCTGCCTGAGTGGATGTCTCCACTCCCGTATCCTTTGCATGTGGCTGCTCCACATCAATCCGAGGCTCCTCAACCTTAGGAGCTAAAATCTCCTCAACCACATGTAGTTAAATCTCCCTCTCAAGAGAACTCACTTGACCTTCTCCTCATCAAGTTTTACATCCCTACAAACCATTGTCATCCTATTGGTTGATAAGTACACCCGATAGTTGTGAGGTGTATGAGTGTACCCCACAAATATCCCCAACTTTGATGTCAGCTCAAGCTTCCTCCATGCATCTTTGGTCACATGGAAATATACCAATGACCTAAAAATCTTGAAGTGACCAACATCTGGCCTCTTACCAGAATAAGCCTCCTCTGGTGTCTTCATCCCAAGAATTCAATGTGGGCTACAATTATGAACATAAACCATTGTGGTGCATGCCTTAGCCCACAAGTGTAGTGGGAGACCTTGATCATGCAACATCACCCTCATTTCCCCTACTATGCTTCTGTTCTTCCTCTCGACCACCCCATTTTGCTGAGAGTTATGGGGTGCCATCAACTCCCGTTTAATCCCTTCCACTGCACAAAAGTTCTTAAACTCATTTGAGACATACTCACCACCGTTATCACTTTGTATAGCTTTAACCTTCTTTCCTGACTCTTTCTCCACCAATGCTTTAAACTCACAAAACTTTGTGAAGGTTTGATCCTTTTTCTGCATAAAAAATATCGAGCATTTTCAAGAAAAGTCATAAACAAATATAACATAATACCTTTGTTTGGTCGTGGATGTTGTCAAGAATGGTCCACACACATCTAAATGGACTTGCTCTAGAATATCCTCTACTCAATTATCTCTGTTGTGAAAGGAAGAATTGGTGTATTTACCAAAAGTACACCCCTCGCATGTATGAACTTGCTCTAGCGTACCTTTGGGAAAACTAGTGGAGATATTCTGCATGATCTTCAAAACCCCATAATGCAAGTGCCCCAATCACTTGTGGTACAACTTGCCAACGTCTCGGCTCTGCACCATCTCTGTTTTCGTGCTCAAAACAACACAATCCTCTACCTCCACCTTATAGATATTCTTCACCCGAATCCCTATCTTCTTTACCTAACCCATGGCTATGTGTCAAAGGAACATGTTTCCTTTCGAGAAAATCACATCATAGCCCCTATCCCTAAGCATGGAAATGGATACCAATTTCTTCTTCAGCCCGGGCAGATACATAACATTCTTCAAGGTGAGTGGAGCCCCATGCACCCTCTGAAAAATAATCGTGCCCAATCCAGTAGCACTATACCTCCCATTGTCACCCATCTCGATATGCATCTGGAGATCTTTCTCCTCTAGGTCACTAAATAACTCCTTGTGGCCATTCATGTGGAATGAAGTTCCACTGTCTAAGTACCATACACTTCCCATCATTGATGAGACCATGCATGCAATGAGGAAAAAATCCAATTTAATTGAGAGACCAAAGCCTCACCTGTCACTCCTTCTGAGAACTTCTTCTTAGACTTCTTGAGTGGACACTTTGTCACAAAATGGCCTAGATCGTGAAAATGAAAGTACTTAACTTTCATCATGTCTTTCTTCTTACCTCCATGGAAAGAATCTGATTTGGAATGGAAAGCCTTCCCTTTCCCCTTCTTTGCCTTAATCTCTAAGGCACAGTTCTCTTCATTGTTAGTCTGATGAAGAGCCATCCCCGGTGTTCCTCCTAATCTCCTTCTGCATCAAATCCGACCACAGTCATTCCCAATCTAGCAGTTTCTCTCGACCATTGACAAACTCCGGATAACTATGCCAACTCTTTGGGATTCCCAGAAGAGCAAGACTCACCATATCATCCTCGGCAACTGTGATTCCAACACTTTCAAGTTCATCACGAAATTGAGTGAACTTGGTCAAGTATTTTGGAATAGTCTCGCCTGTCCTACAGTGCCAATTTCCTTTGGTCACTGCTATTTTAATACAAGTCCGTCAATGCTTTCCATATAGCATACTAAGTTTCCTTACAATGGAGACTCGAGACAATGTGGTCTCAAACTCCCTCAAGGATTATCTGTCTCGCCTTCGCCACACACTTCTTCCATTCGACCAGATTTTGTGCATCCGATGCTCCTGCCTTAGGAATGTCTTGATCAACAAATTTCTTCAAGCCATTATCCTCTAGAGCAACCTCCATTTTGTCCCTCCAGGCTATAAAATTCGAGCTGCCTTCCAAGGCATACTCGAGCTATAAACCGTAAAATGTCATCTATTGATCCTGAAGTATGTATTGCAAATTTGAATTTCACCTGTAACCCAAAACTCAAAACATCAAAATCTCCTATAGTATATTGAATTCAAATCTGAGACCATGTAGAATTTCTTGTAGATTCATAAGCTCATGCAATTTACTAAAGCACGGGAAAATAATCTACTTCTACTTTCAACCAGCGAAAGCCAATAGATCGATGAAAACAATATGAACAAGAAGAAGATAAACCAATAGCACATAACACAATAAGTTCTCTTCAGGAAAGCCACAACTCAAAACCCCACCTATCTATATTGCATTAAATAAGAAATATGAGTGAAGATACGAAGCTTGTTCTCACTAGAACAATTTCACACAGGTATGCTCAACTCTCTACCTCACAAGCATGTTGTTAGCCAACACTTAACCAATTTCCTCTGCCTCCCAAGCCCCTATTTCCTTCCAAAACTGTGCAATCCAAACATAGGTCCTTCTCTGATTGCATGCATGATATTTACAACTCAGTAAATCATACAACTGATAGTACACGGTCACGGTCACTGCACTCTAGTATCAATTGGGTCTTTCTCAGAACTGACATGCATGAGTTTTTCATGGGGGAATCTTCAGTTGACTGGAGTAACACTTGTGGATGCACCAGTTCACCAACTGACTGTTAATTGTCTACTAGTTTTACAAACAGATGTAACTAATTTAACTGACCATAACTCAATAAACTAAGTTAATCTAACTACAACTCAATCTAAACTCATCTTGGATCCCTAAAATTTAGGGAGAACATATACATGATTACATAAAGACTTCCAACTCGAAATTCCTAAGCTAATTAAGTTAATTAAACTTAATTACCTATTTACAAGTTTAATTCAAAGACAAATTAAATTGGAATTTCTTCTTGCCATTTTTAAATAATACAAATCAAGATTTAACCTCAATTTTTTCCACGGGATTCCATCACGGGAATCTCCAAAAAGTCACACTAAAGACAACTCCTTTCTCAACATGATCATCATAATTCACTAAGTTAAAAAGTCAAAAGAATTGGCATGACAAATCTTTAGAAAAAATATCTAATTTGAGTATATGTAAAACAATTTAAGAGAGAGGATTTTTCATCTTTAATCTTTTGGCCTCAAAAAGATGACAAAATCTTACATTACTATATTTTTAAAAACATAGTAATTTTTTGAATAAGTAATATTACTATTGACCTCCTGAGATTTTATTGATATTGATTTTTTCTTTACATAGTTTTAACCATAATATCTTTTGTTTTTTAAATTAAAATCGATCACCTATTTATATTAGTTTAATTTTCCATAACTCTTTATGGCAGCATAGTTTCTATTTATATTTGTCTTATTTTATTCAAAATAGACATCCTTATACTATCCTAGATTAAATTAAAAGCGATTCTGATTAAAATTGTGTTTTTAATTAAAATTTAACACAATTTCAGGGACTCTCTTAACCTTTATATAGTTAGTTTGATCTTATACGGTAGATGATAGCAATTTTTTTCATCTACCAATATTTTTAATAAGGAAAAAATAGTTTTTGATATTTTTAATAGAAAAAACCTTTAATTTATAAAAGTGATTTTAACTAAATTTTAAGAATCTTAAGAGCCATCTCAAGATTTATATTGCCTAAATTGTTGCTGTATTATAAATATCTTATCCTCAAGAAGAGAAAAAACATACTTTGAGATTATATCTATATCTATATATAGATATATCTATCTATATATATATAATTTATTTTGAAATTATAAATTTATATAAAAATAGCTTTGTAAAATTCAAATAAAGTTAATGTTGCTTTTGTGTAAAATACACCGAATTGAATTTTCTTTTTAAAGAATGGGGTCAGTGCTTCCCGACGTAATTGAGAGATCAAAGGTGTCATGAAAATAGAGTAGGATGATTTGATACGCACCAAAGCTACTCGACCAACATACAATTTAACTGGACCACCTGCTGCACCTAAAGCTTTCATGAAAATAAGCTCGGATGATTTTGATACACAACAAATCCCATAGCGTTCAACTCGACCAACATACAATTTAATCGCACCGCCTGCTGCACCTAGGGAGATGAGCAGATGAGCTAGTTAGGGTGGTTTCCTTGTGATGCTTTTCTTTGATGGTCGGAGATAAAAAATATATATTTTTCAGACCAGAAGATTTTGAAAATGATAAAAATGAATTTAATATAAAATGTTAACAAAATTATATATATTAACACGTAGCGGAGAGATAGAAAGGTAAGTCCAAAATCCCAAACTTTGCCACGGAAATAAAGATGGCAGAAAAATTGCGAGTTTTTAACACAGTGAAAAGATGGAGAGGGAAGTGCAGTTTTTTCACGTCATTTCCAAAAAAAAGTTACGAAACTGAGGCCTCATGTTCCCGAAAGTTTTGCTACGAAATTTGAAAGATTTTGACGTTAGCGTTTGGTATACTCTTGAAATTACAGTTTTGAATGGTTCCTCTTCAACTAAAAACCTGCCATTTCTAGGTTAGATTTATCATTAGCTGTGGACATCTGGATCCTCCCCTTAATTAGTATATTTCCATTGGAGAATGGACCTGGCATCATCTCCAACCTCCTCGATCTTTGAAAAAAAAAAAAAAACCAATACAATTGCGTTATAGTATGGATCTCACCATCCTCTGCTAATTTTTCTATCATGTACCTCTCCTGATTTGATCCCAAAATACCACGCTCAGTGATTAAGCTCAAACACAGAAAATATAAAACCACCCCCCGTAAGCCTCGTCATCAACCTGCACAATCGTCAAAACACAGGCAGGCTGACAAAATCTGCCGGAAAAGAAGTGAGATGCGCCTCCTTCAAAGCTCTGGCTAAGCCTGAAACCTTCGACCGACGCTTCTCCGTCGCCGGATTTGCAGCCACCGCGGGCGGCTCCCAATCCTGCCATCCCGATTTCCACTCCACGATCTTGCCATCGAAACAGGGATCAAGCGTTAATTCAGTTGTTCGGTTGCAGGGAGCGAACCACATGGAGTGCATGTACTTGTATTTTCTCCATGGCGGAAGGTGCATCCCCTTCCTCTTTAATGAATTCTTCACACCTTCGCACATTATTTTTATAATGGACTGCAATGTATCACCCCTCCCTACATATATCTTGGGAAGCAACCCAAGGAGGGCGCTGTATTCCCTGGTGGGTCTCGCTATTTCAAAATGTGTTCTGAAATCCAAGTCCAGAAACAAACGAATGTCTTTGCGGGAATTTGTGCTCCTCAATATCACATCCATGTACAAATAGTCGCCTGCAAGGAGAAAAAAAGGAGAAGATTTTAATGGGACAACCCTGCAACTGCAATCCAGTGATATGAAGTATTATGTAATATATAGTATACACAGTATTATGTATGTTTTAGAGGTAACTGTAATGTGTAATTATTTAGAAATTATTTTTGGAAGTATGAAGTATTATGTAATATATAGTATACTAAGTATTATGTAATGTTTTAGAGGTAACTGTAATTTGTAATTATTTTTGGAAATATGAGTTACAGCTTGAAGTTACTTGAAGTCACAGAATCTAGAATTTTAGGAGGAAAAAAAGGAAAAAATATGAAGTATTATGTAATAGTGATATGAAATATTATGTATTATATAGTATACAATGTATTAAGTAATGTAATAAGTATTATGTAAATATATAGTATACAAAGTATTAAGTAATGTTTTAGAAGTAACTGTAATGTGTAATTATTTTATTTTTGTAAATATGAATTTCTGAGTTTCAGAATGTAGAATTTTAGGTAATATATAGTATACAAAGTATTATGTAATATTCTAGAGGTAACTGTAATGCAATTATTTTTGGAAATATAAGTTACAGCTTCGAGTTTCAGAATCTAAATTTAGACACAGAGTTAGGTGTCTAAAGGTTTGAACCCATTTTCTAGAATTTTAAAACACTGCTAATATCAATTCATAAAATATATATAGATAGTTATTCATAAAATATATATATAGAAATAACTATCCAGGCCAAATTGTCACCTTAATAAATGAAGTTCAAACTTCAAAGTTAAACTCTCTATTACTAAATATCATACCTATAAAATTATAAGTTAAAATTATAAGATTCAAAGTATATCATACATATAAATTCATAGTTAAAATCTCTGTGGTTCAAAAATTCCTATGATTCAGATCATAAAAAACAAAATCATAAACTAAAAAATTTGGAAAGCAAGTGATGTTTTTCTCACCCCCACGGGGAAAACCTCCAGCCATGTATTTGAACTGAGACCTGCAGATTGCTGCATTGTAGCCTGCCTGTCTAAGGTGGTTCATCACCATCCTATGGACTTGACAGGCCCCTCTGCACGTGAGATCTTCATCATCATGCTTGCGAACACACGGAGCACAATTTTCCATGGCCATCTCTAGAGCTTTAACTGTCTCGTTCCTCAGCGTCCTCTCTGAAACACTACACGCGCAAGAAATGTAGCTCTGCACATCACGGCTCACGGAATCAGCAAGAATATATCACAAGAAATCAAGCATATACAAATGGTAGAGATTTGACCAAAAAATTTATTGCCAAAAACTCCAAAAAAAAATCTAATAATTAGAAGAAAAAAAACCAATACCTTCAGTATCTGATATTGATCCTCTAAGTCAGGTATATTATGAGGCTTGGACCCATCAATAACGCCTGATTGCATGGCTGGACCATTACAGTAGGTGGAGGTGCTCAAAACTTGTGGATCTTCTTCCATAAATCCAAAAGACATATCCATAGGTCTGAAAGAGTCAGACTCGTCCCCATTCCCATTGTTATCATCTGCCATGCTCAGATCGTCTGATCCCCACATTGGAATTATAGCAACTGTGGTGCTTTCATTAAGGGGATTTTCCACACAAAGCTGGAATCGGAATTGAGCTTCGAGTTCACCGAATGATCCTTCTAACTTCTCATACATTTAGGCAGAAAGCTTACAAATTTATGGACTGAAAAGCATTAATGAGTTAATGCGCAGACGAGGATGAGATTGTCAGAATGATCTGAGGCGGCGAATCGACGGTGATGAAGGGTGATTTTTGTTGCGACAGGTGGAAGTGGAGAGGAGTAGGGACAGGACAAGTGGAGAGGAGTAGGGACAGGACAGCTGGTCCACGGCTGTTAAAAACGGAAAATGCTATTTCCACCTCTATTACATATTAAATGAGGCCTGACATGTGAGGGGGATACCGATATATAACCCCGCCGTTTTTTCTTTTCCTGGGGTGCCACAGTGATATATCATGATGTCATCCATTAGCCTTTCATGCTCCGTGCAAAGTGCAAACAGATTGGAATCAAGCTCATGTGATGCGGAGAAAAGACGTGGTGAAGGTCCTTAAATTATTGGCCTTCCCCAAACGGCAAGAGCTATTTCCAACCTCATAACATATTTATGACGCCTGACATGTTCGGGAGATAGCCCTTTATAACGCGCAGCTTTTTTTTTTTTTCTATAATTATCCGGATCCGTGTTATAAAAGGCTATCTCCGGCGCATGTCAGAATGTCATAAATATGTTATAGGATTGGAAATAAGACTCGCCTTCCCCAAACTGTGGTTTGTGCCAACATTGGGTTCTCATCTTAACACATTGGGAGTAAGCCAAGGATCTTGTCACATCGAGATAAGCAGTCATGGTAAGTGGTAAGTATTAAGTATTACGTACTAAGTTAATGATTTTTGTCCAAAATTTTGTGATTTCCCATATAAAGATAACGAATCATGGCAATATGATAAATATTAACATTGTGGGGATGGGGTAAAGTAATAATATTTTAATTAAGTTTTAATTTTTTAAAATAAAAATAAATAAATTATTAATTTATTAAGTAATAATATTTGTTGGGCGGTTAAAATTGTTCTTGTTTAGTTAAGATTTTATCTTTTTAGAAAAGAAATAAATATATTAATGACTTAATATCCAGAGAAATACAAAAGTGACATATAATGACAAAATTACGACATACCCCACCAGCTTTGGCACATCATATCGATGGGTGGACCTCAATTCGCCTGCCAAATCCACACGCTTTTTGTCTGCAACGCAGTTTTTGACGGAAAATGCTATTTCCACCTCTATTACATATTAAATGAGGCCTGACATGTGAGGGGGATACCGATATATAACGCCCGCCCTCGTGGCTGGAGGAAAAGAAAAAACGGCGGGTGTTATATATCGGTATCCCCCTCACATGTCAGGCCTCATTTAATATGTAATAGAGGTGGAAATAGCATTTTCCCCCATTCACTGTGTAAGCAGAAGCAGTGCAACATATCACAGTCCAACACGCTTTCTTTGGCCTTGCGCGCATCTACACGTGGGGTCAGGCAGGGTATCAAAGGATAAGGACGCCATGACATTGTCATTTGCACTCAACTCACACATGCAATGCACGTGCACGGACAAAGATGGGAACGGGGATGGGAACGAGACTTGCGTGGACAGTGGTAATTTGCTCATCAAATACATTTGAAAAACTATTTTTTTCGAAATTGTGAAAACAAATGGAGAAAGTAGGAAAACTGTCAAATTTAACCAGTGGATCTGTTTTGAAATTCCACATCATTAATTATCTTTTTTCTCTTCGGTTTCACAAACAAGGGATAAGAATCGAGTTGTCTTTAGTGTGGTTTTTTGGCAATTTTTCTGGTGGGTTTTTCCTGTCTAATTTCTCTAAAATCCTGCACGAAATTATTGAAATGTCTAATTTCTCTAAAATCCTGCACGAAATTATCGAAATCACAAGTTTGATGGGTAACCCTGCACAATCGAAGTGACCTGGGGTTTTTCAGGGTGTTGGATCCATATATACAATCAAAAAACAAAGTTAAATAACACAAATCAAGATTTTACCTCAAAATTTTCCGCTGGTCCAAAAAGTTGCACTAAGTTCAAAGTTATGAAAGAAATTAGACTACCACTGTATAATATGATTTAGCCTTGTTTCAAAGTTATGAAAAAGGTTGGAGTACTACTATATGATATGATTTAGTCTTGATGCAAAGTTATGGAAGAGGTTAGAGTACTACTATATGATTTTACAATGGGGATTTTATTTTATCATTAATATGAAGTGGAATTATGATTAGTCCTCACATCATTTTATTTTGGTGATCCTTTTTTTAGTATTTTGTAAATTTTATAAACCAATTTATATATTAGGTTTAAATTGGAATTTTAGTAATTCCAATAAAATTTAAAATTATAATATTTTTCTAAAATTCCAATGTGTCCTTGCATCATTTTATTTTGGTGATTTTTTTCAGTATTTTGTAATTTTTATAAACCATATTATATATATTAGGTTTAAATTAGAATTTTAGTAATTTCAATAAAATTTAAAGTTATAATATTTTTCTAAAATTCCAATGTGTTATTGGGAAAAATTATCTTGAATTCATGTAAAAAAATGTGATAAAGAAGAGACATGAATTGAGTGCTTCTTATCCTATGCCATATAAAGTGGTTTTAGATCAAAATTATTAGACCACCTAACAAGAAAGTAAGTGACATTTTGTGACATGTCAAAATATTATTATTTAATGACAATCTTTATGATGAATGACACATATGCAGTGTGTAATGAACCCCAGACTTACCTCTTTTATAACTTACATGTTTTAATTTCTCTTTAACATTTTCCATGAAACCCTCTCCACTATGACTAGTGCTAAAGGTTTGTTAAAATACTATTACTTCTTAATTTCACAATTTTATTCATCACCACTCTCAACTTGACATTAACCTTGTCCATATACAAATATAGCTAGATCTAGATGCTCATTTTAAACCTTACCGAATTCCTATAGGGTTGTCAAAAGACTTGTTTCATAAGTGTAATAAGAGCTCCAATCATAAACTTTCACCTTATTTCTTTATTTTAATATGAATAAACTTACTCTGGTACTATTTACCAATAATTCTTACTATGGCTCATGGTGTTTGGGGTCTTTGATTCCTTACATAGTATTTATTAATATAGCCTAATATATGAATATATATCTTTGTTAGTGGGCTTATATACTATGCAAACTTGCAAGTCAAGGTTCTGAAACCACCTTATAGTTTTGTCACAAATTGAGTTTATATATATATATATATATATATATATATATATATATATATATATATATATATATATATATATATATTTATTGGTGTGTGTGGTGGTTCCATACACTCTATGTTAATATTATGTGTAAAGGTTGTACCCACACTCAATTTTAACTTATGAATTTTGATTTGTGGATATTTCTTGGCCACATGGGTTGTTTATATTAATCCATGACGATGCTTTTCGTCTAGCCTCACATAGATCAACTTGGAAAATTGTGAGCTTGAAATCAGCGGTTCATAATAAAAAGTGTTAAATTAACAGTGGTAATATGTTAGGGTTTCAATCTAACCTAAATGACCTCCTTCACATTAGTTTGTTCAATCATTTTCATTTATGTTGACAGACAAAGCTCTGGTCTGCTCTATGACTAGGTTTTTTGCTCACTGTCTCATTACCAAGTATCATAACCTCATCCCCTTCCAAGATTCATTTATTCAACACCAAGATAAATATATCATGACTTCAATTAATTTAATAGGTAATTTACACAATGTAGAATCACTTTTACGATTTCCTTACTTCTCTTTTGCTAGTCGTTCTATCAATATTTTTAACTAGTGGTTTGCTCACTTGGAGTTTTTCAAGTTCGTCTTCAATGGTGATGATACTCTACTCAGTTTGTAACACAAATATGAGACCTTCTCTAACTAGCATATGGTTAACTGTATTGGTTATTGGGTTTTAACTTCGATTTCTTTTCTCTCAAAAAACTCTCGTTTCTTCTTAAATTTTCTTTGTATAAACCTTATTTTGGTCACTAATACAAACTAGGGTTTTAAAATAACCCTTGATCGTTTTGTATGTAGATCCAGTATGGAATCATAGAACCATTCATTTCCTCCTCTTGGCATGAGTTTGCATTCGAAGGTAAATTCCATATACTTCTTTTGAAGAAAAACCCATAGTAAATTTTCTTTAAGTTACTTGGTTGTTTCTTTTTATTGGGGTCTTAAACCCTAACATACAACGATTTTGGTATGTTTATTGGTAATGGTTGGAAAAATCCTTTTCCATAGCCATGTATGCAAATACTGACCTCACAGCTAAGCCTCGCTTCTCTTTCAAGGTTTTCACCCTATTCAATTTGGTTAATTAGGTATTATGTACAAACATTTCTCGCTGAAAATTTCTCTGTTTGAGATAGAGATTATGGTTCATCATTTTTTATATTTCCTTCATGTATAATATTCTCCTATACCTTTCCTTGTCTCGAATTTTAATATTATTTTCTTTTAATAATTTGTGACTCATATTTCATGTTGTTGGGATTTTTTCATGTACACTTAATTCCCTAGAGTTTACAAGTGTTTTCTTCATGCCCAAAACAAAAATTTCCCATCTTTAACAAGTTCAGATTCCACCCTTACATGCCGGATGCTCTTGAACTCTCTCGTCATTCTTAAGTGTGTAAATGATTCTCCTTTTGAAGATAGACAACCTAGGTTTCTACTTTGATTTCTACCATAGAAATATTGTTTAGATTTTACCCTAAGGGGTATTTTATTATTTAAGGCTACCATGCCCTAATTGAATTATTCAAAATGACTAAGGTTGAGATCCTTTAGTCCAAAGTTATTATCCTGTTTTTTATTTATAATATGGGTCTTTTTGGCCCTTGTTTATAACTACAATTGTAAGCTTAGTTTTTTTTGTTTAGTTAATGCAAAAGGAATTGTTATATAATATAAATTCTTGTTCTCATAGTTATTTCATATGTTATGAGTATGTATTTTGGTTGTGTTAACAGTGTTATATACTGCTAACATACAGGGGTATCCTTGATGTGAAGTCCCAATTAGACCTCATAGCATTTGCAATAGGAGCCCCATCTAAAGTATCGTCTTGACCACCATAACTCAATGTTTATCTTGGTTTCAATGGATATCATAAGGGATTACACACATAACCCTTGAAAAAACAAGTAAGTTGACATTGTGAAACACCAATTGTGTAACACCCTTCTCCCACATTTACCCAAGCTAAACGGTCCACCAGGGTGAACATGTGATGAAGAGTTACTATGATATGATTCAACTCCCCAAGTACAGTTAAGGAAGTGGAATCGACAAACCAAAACCAAACTGACCTTCCTCAGGAGCTACAGGGCCCCTTAGGGGCTAACCAACCACTCTAGGTTCCCAACCCCTGAGTTAACTTGCTTTTTACTAACATAAACCCCTAATTGCACCCATGACAAGCCCTCCATGCAGCTGAAAGCCTCTAGTCACTCCCACAAAAAGGCCTCCATGTGACTGTAGTATTTTACAGGCAGTTTTGCGATAGTGACCCTGAAATCTGAGCCACATTTTCAGGGGTAGGACTCGGGCTTCTCCCTAAAACTTGATGAAATTTTCAGAAGTGATAAATAACAAGAAGACAAGGCCTCTAATGTAAAACTTGAATCGGGAACTGACCAAACTCATCCTAACCATCATAGGCATTCCGTCAAACACATCATAAACATGTAATGTACATGTCATATAAACACATTTGAGCATAGCGACCTATTACTTATCTGAGATTTCTCAAGAAGGTCTAATGCCTTCTCACCATAGCTACAATATCATCTATTAGGTCATACATTCATTAACATCTCATTTACTAAAAAAACATGATGAGATCCATAACCAAAGTCTTTCATAAAACCATGCTTATAACAAACATATAACTAGTAGAATAACAATGATATAATAGCCACCAAATCCACATAATATCAAGTGCAATTACTCATGAAATACAATAGGAAAAGAGATTTTATTAACATATGAAAAAGCCAACCAAGTCAGGGACTTCCACGTACCACTAGAGCATAGATTTGGCTGAATCAAATCTTTCTTTCAGCCAATCACCCCCATGCCATATTCCAAGTATGAATGTGGGACTCACAACAAAAACAACCAAGGCTTCCTCAGGCTTTACCATGTATCCCACCATTATTGGTCAACGAACTCCTAGGACTTAAACCCTCATCTATACAACCAGGATTTATCATGTATCTCATGATATATCAATCACAGGATTCCTATGCCCAAATAAAGAACATACACTACAATTTTTACCGCAATCCGGCCATATATTGGTCAAGGGATCACTAGGCCCTAAACAAGCATGGATGCCTCTGGATCTCTCCACCTAAACTGTGAGGAATTTTACCATCTCCACCATCAGGTTTTACCGTGTTTCCTGCCAGTCAAGGGATTCCTAGGTCTTTGGGAATTTTCCTGAGACCACCCCAGTCAGTTTTGAAACTATCCGACAATCTAGCTCAACCAAGTAAAAGAACCCGATCACACCATGGTTATCTAGAAATGGTAAGGCAAGGATTAAAACCATTGTCACGACCGAAAAAACCCATGCCAATGACAACAAGAGAACCAAATACACACATGCATGTACCATGCATGCCAAAACTAGAAAGGAAATCATACATGCAGCTCGATACCTAGAATTAATCTCATTGCAGAAGCTTGATCCAACTCTTCCTTGCTTGATATTTGTTTCCCTTTAGTTTCTTATCCTTCCTTTCCTTCCTTTCTCCAACGCTAGATTTCTCCAAGAATTCTCTAAGTGTGCAAGAGTATGAAAGAGTAGGGGGAATAGAGAGAGAGCTTCAAAACTGAGCTGAAAAAAGGTTGTGAACTGATCTTCAGAAGCCTTTTTTATTAATGAGGCCTCTATTTTCTTCAATTCCCATTATTTTTCCTTGATTTTCCTCCTCACATGCAACTTGTGACCTTTCACCTTCCTTTTCTCTTAATTTCCTTTATTTTCATAAATAAAATGCTAATTATTGCATATTTCCTTTTCAAAGCCTTTGCCAATTTCTCTTATCCATAATAAACCAAATGAGCACCTTCTAGGATGTTTTTCCCAACATTTAGCTTGGAATATGTGTCCCATGACCTTGGTATTATTTTTCCTTTATTAACTTTATTACATAATTTTTTAACCCGGGGTTGTTATAAACCCCTCCCCATTTGGGGAACGCCATCATCGGTGTTCTATGACACCTACAACCAGCAAAACCACTGAAAAGAAAAACATACTACCCATGGGGCTTTATAACTTAGCTCGTTGTATTATTTACAATGACCACTATTGAAAACATGACAAACACACCGCTTACTTGGAGCTTTATAACACAGCTCGTGGCAGTATTTACACTCATATACATATATAAATATACCAAAACTACTTTTCCTCGACTAACAAACAATGAAGGATACATAACCTGCATCTCATCAACCATCTCCCATGTAGCTTCATCGGGCCCAAAATGCTTTCACTACACTTTAACCTACTCGATTACTCGGTTCCGAAGCATGAGCATATTTCTCTACAAAATGCACTGAGGTTCTGGCTAGAATTCTCCTTCTAGATCCACCTGCACTACAGACCAATCAATAACATGGTCAACGTCCTTTAAATATTTTTTAAGCAATGAAACATGGAAAGCATCATGGAATTTCACTATTGGAAGCAGTGCAAGTTTGTAGGCCACTAGTCCAATCCTCCCAAGGATCTCGAAAGGCCCACAATACCGAGTTGTCAACTTCGCACATGACCTAATCCTCAAGGAGCTCTTCTTGGGTGCTATGCGCAAGTACACATGTTTCCCAACCTGAAACTCCTTAAATGCCCTATGTTGATCTGCATAACTCTTCTTCATGTCCTATGTTGCCTTTATATTCTTCTTGATTATTTGTATTTCTTGTTCCATCTCTACCAACATATATGGTCCTATCAACACTAGTTCACTGGACCACTCCAACTGATGGGAGTACTACAACTCCACCCATATAGTGCCTCAAACAAACTCATCCTCAGTGACTCCTGATACCCATTGTTGTAGGTAAACTCAACTAGTGGAAGGTAATCTTCCCACTTTCAGTGTTGATGCATAACATACATTCTCAACATGTCCTCCAAAATCCTGTTGACCCTCTCTATCTATCCATCTATTTTTGGATGATAAGTTGTGTTGAAGGCCAAGTTTGTACCCAAACCTTCAAATAATGCCTTCCAAAACTTAGGAGTAAGCTTAGCATCCTTGTCTAACACAATATTCTTTGTTACACCATGCAATCTCACTATATCTTTAATGAAGACCTATGCTACATCACTAGATGATAAGTAGACTTTACTGGAATGAAGTGTTCTACCTTTGTCAACATGTCAACCACAACCATAATAGAATCATGTTGTCTAGATGTCCTTGGAAAACCTATAATGAAATCCATGGAAATGACCTCTCATTTCCACTCTAGAATCAGAATTGGTTGTAGTAGACCACCTGGATGATTAGAATCTGCTTTTACCTGTTGACAATCTAAACATATAGTCACATACTTTGCCACTTCCTTCTTCAAATTTGGCCAATAATATAACTTCTTCACCATTGTTAATGTCTTCTGATATCCTAGGTGACCTAAATATGGCTTCGCATGAAATTATCTCAGTGTAAGTTTCTTAAACTCAATGTTGACTGGAACATAGATCCCGTCCTTAAACCTAACCGAACCATCTGCTATGAGATGATAGTCCACATCCTGATCACCTGTAACCTATTATAACTTATGCCTAAGATCTGTATACATGTGAATTAATCATGTTCAATTGTGGTTCAATGTGACATTGAGGCAAAGATTATGTCAAAATGAAAATCAACGATTGTGAACATGCTTTTTTTAGTGTTTATCATATTTATCTTAGGTTTTATATACCTTGGGTTTATTATATTAATCCCTTGGATTTGTAATCCTTTGGGATTTTGGTATTAATCCATTGGGTTTATTTGTCCCTTGGGTTTAAAATATTAGTCCCTACAATTTATTAATATAAGGGTTTATATTCCTAGGGTATGATATTAATCATAAGGTTTATAATATTAATCTCAAGGTTTAATTATCCTATGGGTTTATAATCATGGTCAGCAATGGTCAACTATGATCCAATGTCACATTGTGACAAATATTCTCTCAATATGAAAATCAATCATGTTCAACCACTATTAGCCATGGTCAATCATTGTCAACCATGGTGCAACTTCACATTATGACAAAGATTGTCTCAGCATAAAAATCGACTATGGTAAACTATGGTCAATCATATTTATTTTATGATTTATAATATTTATGTTAGAGATTATATACCTTGGGTTTATAATTCCTTGGGTTTTTAGTATTAATCCCTTGGGTTTATAATATCAATCTCTTGGGTTTAATAATCTAAGGGTTCATATTCTTAGGGTATAATATCAATTATGGGGTCTATAATAATAGTGCTAGAGTTTATAATATTAATCCTAGGGTTTAGTATAAATCTGTTGGGTTTATAATCTTGGTAATCATGGTCCAAGACCACATTGTGACAAATATTGTCTCAATCTGAAAATCAACAATGTTAAAAAAATTCAACCATGCTAAAACGTCGCATTGTGGCAAAGATTGTCTCTATATAAAAATGAACCACGCTAAACCATAGTGAAGTGTGTGTATTTTTGGATTTATGATATTTATCTTAAAGTTTATAATAATAATCACTTGGATTTAATATTATTATTGAGTTTAATCAACTATTTTAATTAAATTTAATTAACTATTTTACAATTTAATTTTCCATATTATTTAATTAATTAACTATATTAAAAATGAATTAATTAATTATTAATAGTTAATACTGAATTATTATTATTATTTAATAATGATATCAAATTTAATTAACAATAAAAAATACTAGTAATTTTAATTAATAATAATAATAATAATAATAATAATTATTATTATTATTATTATAATATATTCATTAACATGAATATTAATATTATCATTACATTTATGTTAGTAATGCTTATTGGCATTTTTCAACCACATTTGTTAATGTGGTTGTGTATGTGATTCATATAAGCTTATATGCATATATCAATCACATTTATTAATGTGACTGTGCTAGTTATAATTGACTTTGAACTACCATAGTTAAAAAGGTTAAATTTCGCTAACCAAGGTCACAATTGTGTCAACTATGGCTGTAACTATGATTAACATGGAAAATCATAACCTATCTTAGAAAACTATGATAATTGTCAAACCCTAGTCATAATGCCCAATCATATTTAGCAATGGTAAACTCTTGTCAACCATAATCAAACATATAGTTAATCAGGTCTACTATAATTAAACATAATCAATTCTACTTTATCAAAATATGAGCAATAATACCCATTTTAATATGATCAACCATGGACCATTATGATTCATTAAACGTTATGATTCATTCATCCTTCCCAAAATATCACAGTATACTTATATCTAGCCAATTTAGAACTTTGCATGGTAGAATATGGGCAATGATTCAACCTCATGCGATATAAAGGATTCCATTGATATTGATACGAAAATCTCATGACAAACTTATGCGATGCCGATGTCAGCCCTTCGAAATTGATTTCCCAATGCAAAATTAGATGAGGATGATATGGAATGTAAAGTTAAATTTTGTTATGATATACTAGTCTACATAATCTTGGTTTAATGGTAATCAGATTGTAATCAGACTCACACCAATATTTTGCAAAACATCTACCAACGAATTGTTAGAATTTTTTACAGTTGCAGAGGAGAGGAGTTTGCTTTAACAAATTAGTTGCGGTAAGCAAGTATTAAGTTGCAATAAGAAAATTTCAACTGGGCAGAGGCTTAAATAAAACATAGGAATTTACTCATGATAAAACAGAGTAAAAAAAAATGGTTGCGGTAAAGCTAGTCATGAAAGTTTAAGACCATATCGCAAGAGAACATAATTTGGATTATATTTCAAAACATAGGAAAATGCATTCCAATGATAAATTGGATGTTGCTACTCCAAGTAAAACAAAAAGATCTTACTATGATTTACGCTTCATTGGCGTTGTAGAGTACTTGTTTACATGTGCCCACCACTCCGTAGGAACTTGTTTCCATGTGCCCACCACAAATTGCTCCATGATTTTCCCCTCACTACCTCTCAGACTTACACATTCAACTTCTCTCACTTTTCTTAACCATACAAAATTTTTTTTCCTTCATATTTATGAAAACATACAACTTGACTCATTAAGTTATGAAAGAGAAAATATTTAAGACATAGTATGGGTGATTTTACATAATAAATGATTTTTTGAACTTGCAGGGGTTGTGAAGGGTAGATACTAGTCGCGGAGTGAATGTTTTCCCATAGGTATTTACCAAACTTCATTAAGTGCTTTAACTCTCTAATGTGTTGTGGAATGGTCACTGTTGTACCACTGCTCAAAACTTCAGTCCTTTCAACTGCAAAAAAAATTGTAACCTGCAAAAGTTTACTAGGAAAGTATGGTGGTTGTCTGTGTGTTTAAGGCGTTGGTTGGGATTAATATTTCCAAGACTCCCCCGTAATCGCAACTTCCGCTATTAACAATTCCCAAACAGTCTCTGAGATAAACAAATTTTTCACATCCCAATTGCTTTGTGAAAATATCAGCAAATTGTTCCTATGACCTGCAGTGCTACAACACAATTTCATCATTGTTAATCAACTCTCTAATAAAATGATATTTAGCATCAATATGCTTGGTCCGCTTGTGAAAGACATAATTCTTTGACAATGCAATTGCAAATGCGTTGTCGGAGAAAATAGTTGTCATTCCCTCTTGCTCGTGGCGAAGATCCGTCAACATCCTTCTCATCTAAATTTCTTGACATGATGTTGTTGTTGTGGCAACATATTCATCTTCTGCTGTTGACAATGCCACTATCGGCTGCTTCTTGGAGGCCCATGAAATATCTCTAGAACCCAAATGAAAAACGTATCCTCATGTGCTATTTCTATCATCGACACTTCCTACCCAATCACTGTGAGTGTAACCAACCTACCTGAAATCATTTGTTGTGGTGTACAAAATACCATACTCTTTTGTCCCATTGACATACCTTAGAATCCTTTTCATTGCTTTCCAATGTCTCTCCTTGGGTGTCTCCATGAACCTCAAAACCAAAATCTATGCATACATTAGATCCATCCCATTGGTGGTCAAATACATCAAGCTGCCTATGATAATTTTGTATAATATTGAATTGACATTGCTGCTACAATCTTCTTTGCTCAACTTCAAACCCATGACTTTTGGAGTTGGTGTCAGCTTGTTGTTCTGCATATTAAACCTCTCCAAAATGTTTGCTACATACTTTTATTGAGAAATAAAAATGCCATTTTTTGTTTCCTTCACTTCTATGCCCAAAACGTATCTTCACAACCCCAAGCTAGTCATTTCAAACTCACTTTTCATGACTTATTTGAAATCACTGATGAGGAAGTCATCACTGCTTGTAAAAATCAAATCATCTACATATAAGACAACAGTAAGAAGATTACCATCACACTCTTTGATGTAGAGAGTAGGCTCATTGTCGCATTTATCGAAACCACTTTCTATTAGGTAAGTGTCTATTCTACTATACCATGCATGCAGTGATTTTAGCCCCTAAAGAGCTTTCCTCAATCTATACATGTTGCCTTCTTGGCCTTTTGCCTCATAACCAGGTGGTTGCGAAACATGTACTTCCTCTTTCCATACTCAATTGAAGAATGTTGATTTTACGTCCATTTGATACACTTTCTATTTATTTTGTGTGGCAATCAGCACAACTGTACACACTTTCTCCATCCTCGCAACTGGTGCAAACATCTCCGCATAATCTCTTCCATCCTGCTACTTGTATCCTTTGACAACTAGCCTCGATTTAAGCCTTTCAATCTTCCCATCGACATTTATCTTGGCCTTATAGACCCACTTCACTCCAATGACTTCATTTCCTAGCGGAAGGTTCACTAACTCCCATGTGTCATTCCTTTTTATTGCTTCTATTTCTTCCTCCATTGTCGCAAACTGTTTTTCTTCTTTGACTCCATCCTCAAAATGGATTGGGTCATCTACATGACAAAATAATGCAAATAGGGAATTTAGACCAGCACTACTATCAACTTCATCTTTCTCATAAATCTCATTTAAATTTTTGAGTTTTGGTCTTCTTGTGCTTGCTGAAGATGGGCTTGACATGTCACTTGGTGTTGCACTTTGTAGCATGGTTGGAGAAGCACTTGCTTAACTACGTGACACTTTCCTATTATTTGTTGAGGGTGTTACTTTTTGCCTGCTTTGTTGCGCTTGAATAGGAGTAGAGGGAGTCATTGTTGAGGAATTGCTTGCTGTTGTTAATTCCTCTTTGTCATCATGTGGTATACATACTTTCACATTGACTAGCTTCTCTAAATGTCCATCCCATGCTTCCTCTTCTATAAACTGCACATCTATGGTGATTACGAATTTCTCGGTTGATGGATTTTAGAGCTTGTATGCCTTGGATTCATCACTATATCCAAAAGAATGCATTTCTCCCCCTTGTTGTCCAGCTTCTTCCTCAAACCATCTGAGACATGTGCACATGCCACACATCCAAAGACTCTCATGTGAGTGACACTATACTTTCTTCCACTCCATGCCTCTTCAGAAACCGCATTCTTGACACTTTTTGTCACACCCCTACACCTGCGGTAGTCTTTCAACTACTTATAGCGAGGTGTGGCACCACCGAACACTTTCTTTTCACCAATACTTATGTTCGTGGACTACTCCTAACATTCAACTTTTCCTACTTAGTTTGTGTTTCGCAACCAAGTATTATTAGTGTGTTCCTTTATACCAATGAATACCCATACACATTCATTATCAACAGCATTATACAATAGAAATGAACAACAGTATAAAGGGAGGGGCAACTCCCTGCAATATGAGTCTGCTCGAATCAATATATTATACAATCTTCACTTTTACAATGTACAAGTTAAATCTTGGGTAACCCCAAATTTACACTTAGTCAATTTTCACAACTACGGCAAACTCGGTTGCCCAGCTCGTCGGCACCTCTGCACGGTCGCCACACGACTCTCCAACCCTTCATTCACCTCGTCACGCAATCATGTTTTTTGCCCAACTTTGGTGCACCTCCAAGTCGCCACACACGGGCGCCTCCACCCGAGACACACTTCCGTTCACAAACCAACATGCCAACAAGACTTTTTACACACTTGCACAATGGGCGGGCGCTCACCTGAGTCGCCAAGACACCCACGCCAAGCCGTCGCACAAATCGGGCGTCACACGTTCACCGTGCATGCCTTAACTGACCAACGAGCACACCATGCCCAACACCTTCACCCAACTCTAAGTGCGTTCACCAACTGTGTGGCTAAACCAAGACTTAGCGCATGAGATATGTGCCTCACCTCCTCTTGTTTCTGCGCACTTGAACTGCGCACTACTTGTGTGAAGTGTTGATCGAATGAATGATGTCCAAATGCTCTCCAAACGCATTACATTTATACTCATCGCAAGTGTGGGTGGGGCTTTCCCAGCCGACCACCCAACCATCGTTCACACACCCCTTAGCCATCATTCAACACCCAACTTTAAGTCGGCCTACCCGCCATCGCAAGTCGGCCTCAAGTTAAATGGTCCACACTCTAATCCGGGTATAAACTCCATCCCATTTCATTTGTATCGCAGGTTTCATCGCAAGTCTTTTGTCGCACCTCCATCGCACAACTGTCATGTGCTCCAACTCGTCGCCTACCCGCGCGCGCGCACCTGGCTCGCCTAGCGCCCAAACGCGTCACACATCCGCAGGACATTACATCCTCCTCCACCTGAAATCGTTATCGTCCTTGACAACATATGATCCTGATAGCCATCCACCAAGATCATCAATATCCATGATGTCAAATCCTCCACATACTGCAACCATCATTGCAATATATGTAGAACCACCGTCTCCACCATGTCTCGCCCCGGCAACCATCTGTCACCAAGATCACCATACCAAGGTATACACATCATTGGTATGTCATCCATCAGATATCCTCTCAATCCATGATCATCGACCACCCTGTCAAAATCTCCACATGCTGCTCCTCATCATGGAAGGCTGGCCCCTCCATCCAAGCTACATGCTCACTGCAACATATCGTGTCGACCTCATCATGTGTCATCATGTGAACTACTGCCATGATACTCCAACATAATGCTAACACATCTCTGCACACTTCGCGACCCCATGTCTGAACTAGTTGGGTAGCTAATCCAACTGTCACGCTCAAACCATGAGAGTGAACATCCTTATGCCATCATCAGTCATTTCTCAAAACATCCCGTCACATCCTCAACTCGATCAAGAATCCATCTCCATATAAGTGTAAGTCATGCTCAGGTCCATGAAGTTGTCCTCATCCCATCTGCAACATGATGTCCATGATGTTTGGTGTTAATGTGCTACATGAAAGCAGCCCCATCTATCCCAACATCATCCATATGTGTATCTCTTCAAAGTGAAGAGATCATTTCATCAATCTCCAACTCTCGGTGTGCCACATCCAGGTCCATGAAGCAACCTCCATCATATCTACAATGTGCCATCCCTCAAGTCTGCCATAAAAACAAGTATACATGTGTCTCATCTATCCATTTGCTGCCCATGATCATAAATCAATCAGCCCCCATGTGTCAAAAGGTGGTTGAGTCTCGGCTCAACCCATGCCCAAGTGTTGCCACCAAGGCATCATCATCGTTGTAACTCCATTGCTCCAAAGTGTCCCCAAGTCCACCATATATGAAGTCCCCAAAAGTCACAACAATCTCATGTCATCATGAGCTCCATAAACCACCCCCAACCAACACTTCAACAAGCATAAAAGTCTCGGCCCAAAGGTCTTTGCAAGATGCCTCAGCTCTCCATGTAGTAGGAATGCTCCATAGCCTACTCACAACTCCATCCAAGTCCATGGTCTTGTTGTACAAGAGTGTACAACCTCTCCATCGGCTCATAAGTAAAACATCTCCATGTCACACCAGCAAATCTACCTGCACAACATCCTTGCCTTGACACTCCTCATTGGATGCCCATAAGTGACACCTCTACAAGTGCTCCTGCATAATGTCCCTGCATAATACTGCCATGCTCCATGTCTCCAACCTGATGTCCATGACTAAGTTGCCCATGTAGTCCAACCAAGTAGACCCATCACAACAATTGATCATCCTCATCCAAGTCTGCAATCTTCGGTTTAGTGAACTTGGTCACCCAACCATATCATCATCACATGAGTCTCTCTTTCATAGCTCCTCCACTAAAGGTTCCACCAAGACTATCTCTTGGTCTCGGCTATGAGAAGTCCACCTAAGTATTATCAAATGTGTGCCCTTCAATCTGTCCATGCGTCATGCCGGGCACTTAGCCAATTTTCCATGTGGCTAAAGCATGACCCATCCTTCACAACGATCATCATGTTCCTCCCTTGTCACGGGCCTTTGTACCTTCTACCATAAGGTAAAAAACAACCCCAACAAGTCCTGCAACAATCAACAATCCTTGCTTCTCCATACAAGGTCTCATCATAGACATCCATGGTAAGATGCTCCCTTGCATTAGCAAACTGGCTTTGCCCTTCTCTGCATACGCTCCATCTACCAAATGCTCAAGTGAAACACAAGTATCAATACTTACTTCATCATCATCATGAGGCTCCTCCATAGGAGTGTCCTCATCCATCCATGTTTGCAAACTACACGATCCTGGTCCAACTTGATCGATCTCAAGTTCATCCTCCATCGTTGTCACATCTACAACATCCTCAATCTTCACGGCTTCCTCTTACTTGTCAGCACAATCTGCAACTTCATCTTGCTCCATTGTCCAACCAAGTTGAAGAAGTTCGTCTTCAACATTCTTTTCCAAGACTTCAAGTTCCTTTTGAATCCAGGGGTTCTCTTCTTTTATCCGCTTCAACCTGTATAAGGTAAGCAAGAGCTTCCCTTCACATTCTTCCAAACTTGGCATGCCTTGTCGTTCAACTTGGCCCAAGCACTAAGCTTCACCCCTGCTAAACCTGTTTCACCATTCACCAGCTTCACCAAGTTTCCTGCAATCATGAACCGGACCTTGTTCCACTTGTATGTGAAACCAGCTTCCTTCACCTGCAAGTACCTGCTTCCACTGTCATCAACTGTCAAGTACATCCACACCTGCACTTCGTCACGTACCAGCTCTGATACCAACTGTCACGAAGTGACAGTGGGATCAGCTTCATCCGCAAATCCCTTCTGCACTTCACTACCTCTGATACCACCTGTCATGCCCCTACACCTGCGATAGTCTTTCAACCGCTTATAGCAAGGTGCGGCACCATCGAACACTTTCTTTTCACCAATACTTATGTTTGTGGACTATGCCTAACATTCAACTTTTCCTACTTAGTTTGTGTTTCGCAACCAAGTATTATTAGTGTGTTCCTTTATACCAATGAATACCCATACAAATTCATTATCAACAACATTATACAAGAGAAATGCACAATAGTATAAAGGGAGAGGCAACTCCCTGCAATATGAGTCTGCCCGAATCAATATATTATACAATCTTCACTTTTACAATGTACAAGTTAAATCTTGGGAAACCCCAAATTTACACTTAGTCAATTTTCACAACTTCGGCAAACTCGATTGCCCAGCTCATCAACACCTCCACACGGTTGCCGCACGACTCTCCAACCCTTCGTTCACCTCGTCGTACAATCATGTTGTTTGCCCAACTTGAGCGCGCCTCCAAGTCGCCACACATGGGCACCTCCACCCGAGACACACTTCCGTTCACAACCCAACACACCAACAAGACTTTGTGCACACTTGCACGATGGGCGGGCGCTCACCCGAGTCTCCAAGACACCCACGCCAACCCGTCGCACAAATCGGGCGCCACACGTTCAACGTGCATGCCTTAACCGACCAACGGGCACACCTTGCCCAACACCTTCACCCAACTCCAAGTTCGTTCACCAACCGTGCAGCTAAACCAAGACTTAGCGCATGAGATATGTGCCTCACCTCCTCTTGTTTCTGCGCGCTTGAACTACGCACTACTTGTGTGAAGTGTTGATCGAATGAATGATGTCCAAATGCTCTCCAAACGCATTACATTTATACTCATCGCAAGTGTGGGTGGGGCTTGCCCAGTTGACCACCCAACCATCGTTCATACACCCCTTAGCCATCGTTCAACGCCCAACTTTAAGTCGGCCTGCTCGCCATCGCAAGTTGGCCTCAAGTTAAACGCTCCACGCTCTAATCTGGGTATAAACTCCATCACATTTCATTTGTATCGCAGGTTTCGTCGCAAGTCTTTTGTCGCACCTTCGTCGCGCAACAGCCGTGCGCTCCAACTCGTCGCTTACCCGTGCGTGCACCCGGCTCGCCCAGCGCCCAAACGCGTCGCACATCCACAGGACGTTACACTTTTGGTTGGACACCTGTTAATGATATACATTGCACAAGTGATAGCTTCAACCCAATAATCATTTGGAAAATGATTTTCCTTCAACATACTCCTTGCCATTTCCATAATGGTCATATTCTTTCATTCCGCTACACCATTTTGCTGAGGTGTATACCTTGTTCTAAATTGCTTGTGAATTCTATGCTCCCTGCAAAAAACAAAGGAAGTCATTTGAGATGTATTCACCACCTCTGTCAGTGCTCAAGACTTTGATGTAGTGTCCACTTTTGTTCTCAACAACAACTTTGTATTGGCAAAAGAATTCAAACACTTCACTTTTCTGTTTTAGGAAGTAGACCCATGTCTTCTTTATGTAGTCATCTATGAATGTCAAGAAATAGTACCTTCCACCAATTGATGGTTTCTACATTGGTCCACACAAATCTGAATGGAGAATCTTCAAAGGTGCCTTTATCCTTACTGACATTCTGGAAATGTCTCTCTATGTTTCTTGCCCAAGATACATCTTTCACATAGAGTGAGTGGAATTCCCTTCACCATGTCTTTCATATGCAGCAAATTCAAACCTCCAAAGTTGAGATGTCCAAATCTCAAATGCTATAACCAATTTTCATCTTTGATCTCTCCTTGATAGTTCACTTGTGTAATAGCTGCAACTTTTCTTTCATCCTCTTGTGAGTTCATTGATAGTTGTGCTTATGCACCTTTTTCTTCAAATATGATCTTATCTTTAGGGGAAACATTCTATTTGTTTGTCATCTGAACGTTTGCAATAAGTTGTCAACTTGAAGGCCTATCCAAAAAATTTCACTCATCATTATTGAAAAAAACATTGTAGCCCTTTTAGATGAGCTGTCCAATACTTATGACGTTATGATTCAAACCAGAGACAAAGTAAACATTTGAGATGTATTTCTTCTCACCCTCAAAACTACGAGAACGTCTTGTAAAAGCATAAAAATGATGAAACAATGAGAGAATAATAAGCTCAGCTAAAGGAAAGCGAAGGTTTCGCATCTTTTAAGATACAATTTTGAATGGCGCGTTACAGACGGTTTCAAAACTATGCCAGTTCAAGGCGAACAGCCTCAAAACACTCTCTTTCAGATTAATGTTTTAACATACAATCTGAGGCAAACGTTCTTGCCAATACATTAGAATTACAATCCTTCTCATAGGCGGTAATTAAGTAGCTGGTTTGTCTAGTTCGAAACGTCATGAAACTTGGTTCCACTAATTCCAGATTCGTCTTGCTGTGGCGATGTAAAATCACTTTGAATGACTGGATGTTCATTCAACGGCTGAATATCATCCCCCCTACAAGAGCCGTAGGAAGTCTCCGTACTCTCAATATATCCATGCACGGTGTCCGAATACATTATATCGGGCACTGCTTCTTGATCGAGATAGTTCTGCATCATGATTCCAAGCTCAGCGGGAGTAATATTGTCTACGAAGAAATCAAGGTCTGCAAGAACATGGTCATCGTGATAGGTGAAGTTCCCTATATCAGACGTCACCGAGGTCGCTACAGGATTCCCGTCCACAGTTAATTCGCCTTTCTTATTTGAACCCATCTGATCAGTTCTGGCCTTCTCATGGGTGGACTCGACATTATTATCTGTTTTCGCTTTCAAACCAATTTCATCTTCCGAAGACTTTATAACCCCATTGAGCTTCATCTCGACCTCGACCTCGACCTCATTCACAGCATCCGTCTCGTTATTGTCATCCATATTGTCGACATTTTCCATAACAGCTGCGAGATCACAGCCATAACCCAATGTTCTGCTATTGGTTTGCTTCGCGTCTGGTGAAGCCAATCTACCGTTCAAATATTCTTCTCTGCCTCGCTTATTCTGAGAAACTCTTGAGGGGGCGGCCATCCCGGAAGCTAAATGTTGTGATTAAAACACAATAGATACTTCAATAGAGAGCCTTGCTTGGATCAGCGATCCTTCTTACTTCGGGACTTGAGAGTTAATGCAAAGAGTTAGGTTATTAGACTTTTGTAGTACGCACCACATCTTGGTCACCCCAAATCTTTCAATGTATATATAGATAGATGGCAGTGGATAGATCACAATAAATCCGGAATGATGCTAGAAGCTTCCAAACGAACAAAATACAACGCGTTGTTTATAAATGTATTTTTCGTTTTGTAGACTTCGTTGAAACGGCATTCAAAGGACCCACTGAAAACCAACCTCGCAGTCCAATTAATCATGCTGCCCAAGCACGCCAGACGCCGTAGAAAATCGAAACGATGTTCTCGATTCTGTTCAAACTGACCATACTTCTCAGTAATTTAGATCTGGTACTTCCAACACGATGCAATAGGCAACGCCCTTGCATGTGCATGTGGGATGAAGGCAACGCTGACTCGCCTCGACATATCTGGCAGTTGGCGCTATATATAATTTATATCGAACCGTCTGAACACACAAAGGATAAATCCTTACCTTATCGCCAATTGTGACGTGTACATTAAATGTTTACGTTAGCGTGATTTATGGGCGTAGACTTTAATAAATTTTAATACGTTTGTCATCTCAATTACCTATAGTTTTAATATTTTGTAATAGATTGTTGCTATCATTTACCGAAAGTCTAGAGATAATTCATTTGTGCATGGAAAATATTATTTAATATATATAATAATTAAACAAAATCTATTAAATCCATGTTCACATATAATCCGGCACAATATAAACTATATTGTTTCTGATTTTGTGTTGACCCGCTCCATAGGTGGAATGGTTTTCACGTTGGCAGCGCCTAACGAGCCATATATAGGGTATTAAATGCCCTTGAAGATGCATGGGACATAACCTGTTAACACACGAATTGCGAAATTCGCCACTTAATAAAAAAAGGCAATTCGTATGTTAACGGGCTATGTCCCGTGCATCTTCAAAGGCATTTAATACCCTATATATGGCTCGTTAGGCGCTGCCTGGTTTTCTCCTCGGTCTGCTCTTCGGACATTCCACTCGGTCAATGTCTCCAGTATGCCATGTGTAATCATCATTGTTTTGATTTCGTGAGGACGCCCCAATGTCTCCAGTATGCCATGTGTAATCATCATTGTTTTGATTTCGTGAGGACGCCCCGTTTCTGCCACTCGTCGCCCGCCAGGCTTCCGCCCTTCCCCATCGTAATCACTCCTTTTGGGGCATTTGTTGAAGAATTGCGACCAACTTTACTGTAGCGAGTAGAGCTGCAAACTTGAAAATCGAAGATTTGAGGTCAAATTGACAAAATTCACGGTTCTAGCCTCATCGCTGAGCTGACCATTTACACGCTTCACACACAACGGACTTGGGAGCGGGGTCACTAATGGTTCTGTATGGACATATTTTGTTTGAAATCTTGTAAGAATTTATTTGGTAATATAAATTCGATTTATGAATTTTGTATAATATTATAATTAGGTCGACAGGCTTTCCTATGCATCAACAATTGTCAACACTTTTAACCTGAACCGTTTGATCAAGTTTAACAGTTTCAACCGTTGATTTCAAGTTCACTGCTTTTTTCAAATATATGAGTTGCTTTCTTTTCACCTCCAGTTTTGCTGTGCATTGAACCTGGCCCTTTGAGTTGCATTACTGCTTTTTCCAATTCTTTTGTCTTTTAAGATATTTTCACTGTGAAAGATATTTTCACTGCTTTTTCCTTGACAGTTGTTGTTGCTGTTTTTGGCCAACACTGAGCTTCATCTACCATCACCTTACAAATTCTCATGAGAAACTTCACACAGGAGATACTCTGTCCCCTGCAATCCTCGGAGCCATTCAAAGTGCATCAGTCTACGCGTTTCCTTCTCCCAAACACCACTAATTGGCGTAAGTTCTCTTGGCTCCCCTACTTCCACATACCAAACACTCGCGCATTCTGTAACGTTCATGTCGCATTCAATATTTTTAGTTTATAATCTGTAGAAATCTTTTCATGTTAAATCCTTTCGTCAATATTTTTAATTTATAATCTGTAGAAATCCTTTCATGTTAAATCCTTTCGTCTTGTATTAATTTAGTCAAAACCCATTCTGGTTATGTTTTTATTTTTGTTTTTATTAAGTTTCATTATTGAGGTTGTCTTGTAATAGTCTTAGTGAGGACATATTGGTTCTTTCTCAGAGTTGAAAGAAAGAAAACAATAATCTCTGTACTGGTTATATATGTTTATAACGCTCCTGTTCAGTACGCATAATGATTCTTGCTAAGACTTCATATTGAAGATTAATAGGACCGTCGATAGACCAAATGCAGACACTTTAACTTGTGAGTCAATATAATGTGAATATTGTATGGATTTGATTATTATAATAGAAATATATTTCATTTTTCTAATGATAAATTTGTTTTATAATCTTTTGTTTTCAAAATTCAATGTGAATCTGTTGTCCAAGTAAAGTTGGTGATAAGACGATTACTAAATTCGTAATTTATCAGCAAGCTTTTGAGCCACTACATTAGTTCTTTAGACCAGATGTGATACTTTCAAAAATATATAATTTCCAGTTGAATTCGGATATCATTCTTTTATATCAAAAAATAATTTATTTTGTTTTTTACATTAATTTGGTGTCTATTTTTATTGTTATATATAATTAGTATAATCAATTTTAACACTGAATTTATAAGATTTAATTTCTCTTCATGCTTTATGGACTTTTAATTATAATTAATATAATGCATTTTAATTATAGATTTATCAGATTTGATGATGCTTGATAAATACATAGTTAAAATGCACACACAGACATATACATTCTTTCATTTTCAATTATAGTTAGTATAATTCACTTTAACTATCGATTTATAGTTGTCTTTGGTACAGTTAATGTCTTAAAAATTAAAACTCAGTTTATTTTCGATATTTTTTTTAATGGTAACCATTATTGAAACGGTCCAAAAAACTGTTCTGTGTGTCAGATTTGATGATGCTTGATAAATACATAGTTAAAATGCACACACAGACATATACATTCTTTCATTTTCAATTATAGTTAGTATAATTCACTTTAACTATCGATTTATAGTTGTCTCTGGTACAGTTAATGTCTTAAAAGTTAAAACTCAGTTTATCGAATAAAACTCAGTTTATTTTCGATATTTTTTTTAATGGTAACCATTATTGAAACCGTCCAAAAAACTATTCTGTGTGTGTCATTGTTGTAGAAATTTTAATCAAATAACTGTTCTGTTTGTGTCCTTGTTGTAGAAATTTTAATCAAATTGGAGATACTCTGTCCCCTGCAATCCTCGGAGCCATTCAAAGTGCATCAGTCTACGCGTTTCCTTCTCCCAAACACCACTAATTGGCGTAAGTTCTCTTGGCTCCCCTACTTCCACATAACAAACACTCGCGCATTCTGTAACGTTCATGTCGCATTCAATATTTTTAGTTTATAATCTGTAGAACTTTTCATGTTAAATCCTTTCGTCAATATTTTTAATTTATAATCTGTAGAAATCCTTTCATGTTAAATCCTTTCGTCTTGTATTAATTTAGTCAAAACCCATTCTGGTTATGTTTTTACTTTTGTTTTTATTAAGTTTCATGATTGAGGTTGTCTTGTAATAGTCTTAGTGAGGACATATTGGTTATTTCTCAGAGTTGAAAGAAAGAAAACAATAATCTCTGTACTAGTTATATATGTTTATAACACTCCTATTCAGTACGCATAATGATTTGTTGAAATCTAATTTCAACGCAGCCATACGCTCTCAGCCAAAACCGCCAGAAAACGTTAAGCAAACCAGCTGGAAAGCTCTCGGGTTGATTTCAGGCAAAGGTACTTTTCCGATGATCGAGCCCGAGAAATTTTGGAGCTGACACGTGGTTCAGCCCTGACGTAACGCAACGTCATTTTCTCGGAGGTTAACTTTCAGCACTTGTTGGTCTTCCGATATGGTTATCCACCGTCGGATCTGCTCCACTTTCCTCCGCCGTTGATCACCTGGAGCTGCATACGGACCCACATCAATTCAATGTTCTGCGTGGAGTAAAAGGTTTATGGTTGACCGCCGTAGGTAAAAGAATTTAATGGTGGTACGAAGTTTTTGGTGAGGCTCGTTTTAATATGGGTATGGGCGCATATGCTCTTTAGTTAAGTTTTTTTTATTATGGGTATGGGCACGTATAATATATGTCTTTTATATATATTTCTTATATACGGCATGTATTAAATGTGAAAACATATGTAATAAGTTTTTATGTTTTTGAGTGTGTTGACTTTCATTATGCATTGCACACGGGAGGTAAAATACATAGGTGTTCACAGCAACGAAAAATGGATGATGGGGCGGTAAAAGGAAAAACACACAGCAGTGTGTAAAAAGAAAAAGAACCAGGTGATGTAATTTTTGGAGTAAGAAAACCATGTGTGGTTTTTGCACAAGCAGTGCATAAAGAAAATGGTGAAGTTTTTTTTGTAAGTCTGTGTGAATTTTGTTTACAGCAGTAAACTTATGTAAACTTTTATTACAGCAGTAAGTTGTTTTCACTGCAGTGAATGTAAAAAGAGATTTACAGCAGTTAACCCAGTAATTTCTCAGAAATCTTTTATGGTGTTGAAATACTCTGTCTCTCTGTGATTTTTTTTAAGTCTTCTGTGCACAAAAGGATCCTGGAGAAAAGTAAAAACAGAGCATTGCCTCTGTGTGTTTGTTTATTTGGTTTTTGGTATTTTCCCCATCAAAAATACCCAACAGTGGTATCAGAGCAGGCTTAGGCTCTTTGAAGGTGACAAAGAAGCTGAAGGGAGAAGGTTTGTAGCTGCAGCAAAACTTCTCAGGCAGACAGAAGACTCAGACATCAAAGGATTCAGGTATTTCAAAAGTTTTTTTTTTGTTGCTGAAGAAACAGTCAGCTGTTTTAAACACACAGTCAAGGATTTAGAGACATAGATCAGAATACAAGGAATGGCCAGCACAAGCACTGGTATGGGTTTGTTTAACACCCAGCTCCCACAGTTTAATGGGAAAAACTATGACTACTGGGCAATAACCATGACAGCCCTGTTTGCCTCTCAAGACTTATGGGAAATAGTTGAGGAAGGTTTTGAAGAACCAGCAGATGAAACTGAGTTCAATGCACTAACTCAGGGAGAGAAGGATCTGCTGAAGAACAATAGGAAGAAGGACTCAAAAGCCCGTGTGTTGTTGTATCTAGCAGTAGACCAGAGTATATTTCCAAGGATAGCAGCAGCTAAAACATCACACAATGCATGGGAAACCCTCAAGACAGCCTATCAAGGCATGGAGAGAGTGAAGACAGCAAAACTACAATTGCTGAGAAAGGATTTTGAAAACTTGAAAATGAAGGAGTCAGACAACATTGAATCATTCTTCACTCATGTGATTGGAGTAATCACACAAATGAGAACTCATGGAGAAACCATTGAAGACAGAAGAATTGTGGAGAAAATATTGAGGGTCTTACCCTCAAGGTTTGATGCCATAGTCACCACCATCGAAGAGACAAAGGATCTCTCAAGTTATTCAGTTGATGAGCTACATGCATCACTGATAACACATGAGCAGAGGTTGAGTAGGAATGAAAACTCATCTCTTGAGCAAGCCTTCAAGACCCAGATGTCCTTTGGAAGAGGAAGAGGTCAAGGCAGAGGAAACCGAAGAGGAAGAGGAAGAAGCCAGAATAGAGGTGGAAGGAACAGCCCATCAAATGCACAAGGAAGAGGCAGCAATCCAAATCAGAACCAAGGTCAAGGCAGCAGCCAACAAAGAGATCAGTATCAGGCTCAAGGACAAAGGTATGATAAATCTAATGTTCAATGCTATTATTGCAAAAAGTATGGTCATTATGCTAGTGATTGTAGAAAGAAACAGCATGATATGAACAGCAGACAAAATGCAAATGTTACAAGAGAAAACAGCAGTCAAAATAATGTCCTGTTAGCTTGTAACATGGCTGAAACACATAGTGAAGACATATGGTTTTTAGACTCAGGTTGCAGCAACCATATGACAGGGAATATAGCCCTCTTTTCAGCCTTAAATCAGAATTTGAAATCAGAGGTCACACTAGGAACTGATAGTAAAGTGTCTGTTATGGGAAAAGGGGAGGTAAAAATATTTACAAAACAAGGAGAAAAGAAAACCATAGCAGATGTCTACTATGTCCCCGGAATGAGATGTAACCTATTGAGTGTTGGACAGCTTATCCAAAAGGGTTACAATGTTTACTTTGAAAATGATGTGTGCACCATCATGGACATACCACCCAGCAAAAGATGCATTGCTGAAGTGAAGATGACAAGGAACAGGATGTTCCCTCTCCGGATCAGGGCAGACATGAAGAACAAAAGGGAAATGGCAGCAGTCACCCAAGAGGCCTTCCAAAGCGTGCCAAAGGATGAGAACTGGTTATGGCACTTGAGATTCGGGCATCTAAATTTTGGAGGTCTAAACTTATTGAGCAGAAAAGGAATGGTAAGAGGATTACCATTGATAGAGAAACCGGACAGCCTATGTGAAGGCTGCATTTTGGGAAAACAACATAGAGAAAATTTTCCATCAGGGAAGAGCATAAGGGCAAAGACACCCTTAGAGATCATCCACTCAGATTTGTGTGGACCAATGCAAGCTCCATCATTAGCTGGTAGCCTATATTTCTTGACATTCATTGATGACTGTACAAGAAAGACTTGGATATATTTCCTTAAAAACAAAACTGAAGTGTTTGAGAAATTCCAAAACTTCAAGGCATTTGTTGAAAACCAAAGCGGGCTGCACATAAAAGTATTGAGAACTGATAGAGGAGGTGAGTATATCTCAAATGAATTCCTAAAGTTTTGTAGAGAAAATGGAATACATAAACAGTTCACAACTCGGTACACTCCGCAGCAAAATGGAGTTGCTGAAAGGAAGAACAGAACCATCATGGAGATGGCAAGGAGCATGTTGAAGGCAAAGCATTTGCCAAATGAGTATTGGGCTGAAGCTGTACATTGTGCAGTTTATATTTTGAACAGGTGTCCTACAAAGGCAGTCATGAACAAAGTGCCAGAAGAGGCATGGAGTGGGAGAAAGCAAGGAGTCACCCACATGAGAGTTTTTGGGTGTGTGGCCTATGCACATATACCAGATCAGCTAAGGAGGAAGTTGGACAGAAAATGGGAGAAATGCATCTTCATTGGATACAGTGATGAATCCAAAGCCTACAGGTTGTATATTCCATCTAGCAAGAAGTTTTTTGTCATCAGAGATGTTCAATTCATAGAAGAGGAAGCTTGGGATGGAAGCATAGAGAAAACAGTGAATGTCAAGAACTGTTTGTCTCATGATGAAGATGAAGAGGAGGTAGCTGAAATGCATCCCCAAACAGCAGCGCCAACACAAGGACAGCAAGGTACACCATTGAGGATCAATGAGAGTGCTTCTCCAAGCACACCACAAGGAGGAAATTCAAGTGCATCTTCAAGCACTTGCACACCAAGTGAACGAGGTAAGAAGTTTAGAAATCTAAGTGAAATTTATGAAGAAGGAATGAATTCCTTATTTGCCTTGTATTGTCATGTTGATGATCCTATTCATTTTGAAGAAGCTATTAAAGATAGGAAATGGATAGAAGCTATGGATGAAGAAATGAATGCCATAGAGAGAAACAAAACATGGGATTTGGTTGAGTTACCAAAAGGCAAAGAAGTCATTGGTGTGAAATGGGTCTATAAGACCAAGAGCAATGCTGAAGGCAAGATAGAAAGGCACAAGGCAAGGCTGGTTGTCAAAGGCTACAAGCAACAGTATGGGAGAGATTATGAGGAGACTTTCGCACCGGTTGCAAGAATGGAAACCGTGAGAGCAGTGCTGTCCATAGCAGCTCAAAATAAATGGAAAGTCTACCAAATGGATGTGAAATCAGCATTCCTAAATGGAGTGTTAATGGAAGAGGTCTATGTGGAACAGCCTCTCGGATATGAGAAGAAAGGAGAAGAGCACAAAGTGTGCAAATTGAAGAAAGCTCTTTATGGGCTGAAGCAAGCGCCAAGAGCATGGTACAGCAGGATAGATTCATATCTATTGGATAATGAATTTGACAAATGTGAAGGAGAACCCACCGTCTACATCAAAGAAAAAGATGGTAAAATTTTAATTGTTGTCTTGTATGTAGATGATGTTATTTTCACAGGTAATGATGATCAGCTCATTAAGAATTTTAAATCAGTCATGAAGGATGAATTTGAAATGACTGACATGGGTTTGTTGAGATACTTCTTAGGCATAGAAGTAGATCAAAATGAAAAAGAAATTTTTATCTCACAAGCAAGGTATGTAAATCAAGTACTGAGTAGATTTAACATGCAAGAATGCAAGGCAGCGATCACTCCCACAGTAATGGGATTAAAACTCAGCAGAGAGGACAGCAGCAAGGATTTTGATCCTAGCTTGTATAAAAGTATTGTTGGCAGCCTTATGTATTTAACAGCAACTAGGCCTGATTTAATGTATGCTGTTAGTTTAATTTCCAGGTTCATGGAGAGGCCAAAGGAGGCACATTGGCAGGCAGCAAAGAGAATTTTGAGGTATGTCAAAGGCACCAAAATGTTTGGAATTTTATATCATGCCTCAGAACATTCAGATTTGGTTGGGTACACAGATAGCGATTGGGCTGGAAGTGTAGATGATCGGAAGAGCACTTCCGGTTATGTTTTTAATATGGGTTCAGGAGCCATTTCATGGGCTTCTAAGAAGCAGTCCATTGTAGCATTGTCTACAGCAGAGGCTGAATATGTGGCAGCTACAGCAGCAGCATGTCAAGCAGTGTGGATGAGAAGGATGTTGAGAAGCTTAGGCCAAGAGCAGGCAAAAGCAACAGTGGTCTTTTGTGACAATAGCTCAGCTATTGCTTTGTCAAAGAATTCAGTGCTTCATAAGAGAACGAAACACATTGACACCAGGTTTCACTACATCAGAGAATTGGTGAACAATGGAGAAATTGTCCTAGAACATTGCAGGACTCAAGAACAGGTAGCAGACATCTTGACAAAGCCATTGGATCAGAAAAGCTTTGAATTTTTGAGGAAGTGTCTGGGTATGACTGAATGCCCAGCTGTTGAAATTAAAGGGGAGTGTTGAAATCTAATTTCAACGTAGCCATACGCTCTCAGCCAAAACCGCCAGAAAACGTTAAGCAAACCAGCCGGAAAGCTCTCGGGTTGATTTCAGGCAAAGGTACTTTTCCGATGATCGAGCCCGAGAAATTTTGGAGCTGACACGTGGTTCAGCCCTGACGTAACGCAGCGTCATTTTCTCGGAGGTTAACTTTCAGCACTTGTTGGTCTTCCGATATGGTTATCCACCGTCGGATCTGCTCCACTTTCCTCCGCCGTTGATCACCTGGAGCTGCATACGGACCCACATCAATTCAATGTTCTGCGTGGAGTAAAAGGTTTATGGTTGACCGCCGTAGGTAAAAGAATTTAATGGTGGTACAAAGTTTTTGGTGATGCTCGTTTTAATATGGGTATGGGCGCATATGCTCTTTAGTTAAGTTTTTTTTATTATGGGTATGGGCACGTATAATATATGTCTTTTATATATATTTCTTATATACGGCATGTATTAAATGTGAAAACATATGTAATAAGTTTTTATGTTTTTGAGTGTGTTGACTTTCATTATGCATTGCACACGGGAGGTAAAATACATAAGTGTTCACAGCAACGAAAAATGGATGATGGGGCGGTAAAAGGAAAAACACACAGTAGTGTGTAAAAAGAAAAAGAACCAGGTGATGTAATTTTTGGAGTAAGAAAACCATGTGTGGTTTTTGCACAAGCAGTGCATAAAGAAAATGGTGAAGTTTTTTTTGTAAGTCTGTGTGAATTTTGTTTACAGCAGTAAACTTATGTAAACTTTTATTACAGCAGTAAGTTGTTTTCACTGCAGTGAATGTAAAAAGAGATTTACAGCAGTTAACCCAGTAATTTCTCAGAAATCTTTTATGGTGTTGAAATACTCTGTCTCTCTGTGATTTTTTTTAAGTCTTCTGTGCACAAAAGGATCCTGGAGAAAAGTAAAAACAGAGCATTGCCTCTGTGTGTTTGTTTATTTGGTTTTTGGTATTTTCCCCATGAAAAATACCCAACATGATTCTTGTTGAGACTTCATATTGAAGATTAATAGGACCGTCGGTAGACCAAATGCAGACACTTTAACTTGTGAGTCAATATAATGTGAATATTGTATGGATTTGATTATTATAATAGGAATATATTTCATTTTTCTAATGATAAATTTGTTTTATACAACACAAAGGAAGATGAGATGGAGCCCAAGAACCCACAAACTATATATATATTTAAGACTTCAGTTACATAGATATGATCATGTGCCAGACTTTAATATGTCCAATAAAGAGATGATTGGAGACTGCAGTTGGTGGCCATAGAATAATCTGTCACCTGGTGGCACATAACTATAAGCTCTGCTTTCTTTCATAAGACTCTGGATATTGGATTTCTTGGATAGTTGGCAACCCTAAAATTCGCACTAATTTTACTTTGTTGTTTTTTTTTAAGGCTTGGTATATTGGATTTCTTAGAAGATTGGCAATCCTAATGAAAACAGCTGCCAAGTGTAAATAAAATCCCGGCAGTCTTCCTTTTCACAGTTACTTTACCTTTGTACTTTTTAAACATGTAATCGACAACACACTAAAATTTATTAAGGAGCACAAGCGTTTCGCTTGATTTAATATGATTTGCAGGACTTTTTAAATGGCCGCATCTATTAGTCTAGAAAAGTGAAAAGAACGAATTTTGAACTACAATGGAGGATTCTTTTTATGGCTGGACGCATATATTCATCTGGTAGAGTGAAATCTAAAGAATTTTGATTTATAGGTCCATAAAATAATTTCGTATGTTCGTATTGAAATAATTTTTGGTAGCCTTCGGATTATATAAGAACTGATGCAAAGACTATGAAAGAGTTTATGTCAACTTATACGATACAATTTTTGTCATATATAGTTGAACTATTTTGGGGTGGGGGTAAACCATAAAATTTATATACCTTTTATAATTTGTAAATTAAATATACTAGGTGTAAGTTAATGGTTTATGAAATTTAGTTTTTTTTTTTTTTTTTTATGTTTTATATTTAAATTTTATTCGGTTTAAATCTTGTGGCTAAAAGTTGAAGATAAAAACTCCCACAAATAAATATGATACTTGTATTTATATTTAAACCGTCCAAAAAACTGTTCTGTGTGTCAGATTTGATGATGCTTGATAAATACATAGTTAAAATGCACACACAGACATATACATTCTTTCATTTTCAATTATAGTTAGTATAATTCACTTTAACTATCGATTTATAGTTGTCTCCGGTACAGTTAATGTCTTAAAAATTAAAACTCAGTTTATTTTCGATATTTTTTTTAATGGTAACCATTATTGAAACCGTCCAAAAAACTGTTCTGTGTGTGTCATTGTTGTAGAAATTTTAATCAAATAACTGTTCTGTTTGTGTCCTTGTTGTAGAAATTTTAATCAAATTGGAATTGGAATTGGAATAGAAATAGTAATATACATGTGTGTACAGGATTAATTATCCAAATACCATTTTCAGCGTACAACTAAGCTAAATATGTGTAAAGTTTAAACACGTTATTGCATTCTTTTCCTTTAATTTTAAATAAAAATTTAAGAATATTTAAACTACATAATTATTTGCCTAACTTGACTATATAGTCAACATAGAAAAAGAGATAAAGACGAGTAATGGCGATAGTAAGATCATATTGATTCGTAACTGGCTTAAATTACGTGACTCTCGAAAGTTATGTGGCTGAAATCGTTAATCAATGTGTTTGATTTAAAAAAATTAATATGTTTTTGTAAAATAAATATAAATATAGATAATGCAAACGTATTAACCCTTCACCAAAATTAAATTCCTGCGTTCATGTCCCTCTGGCCATGTCGATCTGCTCCGTATTTTAAGTGGTAAGGTTTACATAAATTTGGAGTTCTCCTTCCTTATGCTCTCTTTTCTTTCTAATTAGTAAGGAGCTCAGCGCTCTTTTCCCGTGATTAGTAGTAGTACTGATATAGAAATTAGAATGACTGGTATATGAACCTTAAACAGCTACTCAACCTAACGTGCTAAACATTTCTGGAATCCGCAACGGCATTTTGTGAAGAAATAATTGTAATTAACATCAACGTATTGCTAAATCAACCTGAGATGCAACGTTGCATATGCATTAAGATTTCAGCTAATACACATTGCTGAATCACACAATTGTGATTAATAAAGGTTGATGATCAAAATGTGTATCGCGTTTGAACTTGACATTTTTATAAACTTAAATTATGTCCCCATCAATATGATAGTGCATGTCATTCTTGATCAATGACATCTATTTTTTATTTTATTTTTTCAATAAATATTTATGTAATGAATGGGATCCATCCAACTTGTATCTTTTACCGTTTTACTAATTCATCATCAGAATCAATGAGATTAGTACAAACACTTGTGATATGTGTACGTATTCACTATATATTCACTATGAAGAGACCCTTTTTCACTCATATTTAATCCTACCTCTGAATAATATGGTTTGTCAGTTCCGATTATATATATTTAAATTTCAAAGTTTCAGTTTTCGTGCTGTGAGTTTCTTTTAGTTTTGAAAAAAAATCAAACTTCAAGTTTAGGTTCATGACATTTTATGATGCTTTTGAGGCAAGGATTCAGTGTATAAAAACGTGTTGCTATTGCTAGAATACCCAATACCTCCCTCTCTGGGATTCTCAATACTAATGGTCTTGGACTAAGACATGATAAAGTTTAATATTCCTCAGTATCATGTTTGGATTTCGAGCTTCTTTAGTTAACGTCACAATCGTTCTTTTGTGCAGGAATCATCTTGGAGCCGGTCAGGAGGAGTTCTTCTTACCGCACAGAAATCCCCAAACGAATCTAGAAAGAACCAAAGGTGATCCTTTCTACACTTCCTGTCAATATATGTCAAATAGATGAACATGTGTGTAACAGGTACCTTTTTCAGATAACCTTACGGTTTGTAAATGCTTTAGTTTTTCTCTCATAAAAGAAATTCTTGTTGAAAGAAAAGCTGATAAACTGTATATCTCCTTTTGTCGAAATAGTTGTAGGTTGCTTTGTTTTGGTTCAATAGTTGTTAGGGAATATTGATAAAATGAACTTTCAGTTGTGCGTTAGTGACCCATTTCCATGTTTTTCAAGTGACTTTGTGGACCAAAAGGGGGGGGAACTTGTCCCAAGGGCTAAATTAGGATATGCAACATTATTATGCTAACAAATTTGATGTCTTAAAATTTATTTTTTAAGAAAATGCTTTAGTTTTTCTCTCATAAAAGAATTTTTTGTTGAAAGAAAAGCTGATAAACTGTATATCTCCTTCTGTCGAAATAGTTGTAGGCTGCTTTGTTTTGGTTCAATAGTTGTTAGGGAATATTGAGAAAAGGAACTTTCGGTTATGCAAAGTGTTGAATGACTTTATATGCACTGATGAATACATGAATATGTGAAATAATACATGTGTAGAATAAGACTTGTTTGCATAAGAAATTGAATTTTTTTTTATAGCATTGTTCTGCACGGTTTAATGAGTCGAGAGTCTCATCATATTCATACGTCAATACCCCCTCCGAAGACAAATAAGAAAGTACACTAAAATTTACACTAAAATCAATCAGATACTCTTTTTTAGAGCAAACCAACATTAGATATATTAGGACCTTGGGATAAGAGAGTGAGTCAACTACCCAAGGTTGCAAATCAAACTAGTGTCGTTAAAGAGTGAAAAATCCTTCTGCACTCATATTACCAGGACCACTCCACTCACAACGGAGCGAAATACGAGACAACATTGGATTGTAATTGAAGGTAGCCCGCCTTCTTTTACAGCTCCTTTGGGCATTCTGTGTAACGGGGGTCCCTTCGAGGATTTCGGAACTGAGTCGGGGACTCAGGTATCCTGCCCACACAGTGTGCTGTCTACGACTATGTCCCCCCTGGTAATGTCTGTGATTTGAGGTATCTCTAGTGGCCAATACTTCTAGGTACTTACCTAAGGTGACTGGGACGGGCTATCCTGGTACCTCAAACGGACGGACCTACTTTGTCTTCATTTTTTGGGAGGGTGCTCGTCTTCACGAGAGTACTTGGCCCCTCAATCTGAGGTTCGGGCGAAGCTCAAAAGTAACCGTAACCGTACATTTGGCCATCCTTCTCTGTTACTCATTGAGAGACTGGGTTTCATCTCCAGTAATTGGTGTTTATCAGACAAGGTAATTTAACTTTGTTTGTCGATTGTCATTTTTAGTGTATTTTTTCTTTTTTAGTACCTGAGTGCTTTCGTTTTTGAGACTTAAAGAATATCACCTTAAAATTTATCTGATAAAATATAACAGTCATTGTGACTACATTCGTCCCTCACCGTCAATCCAGATGGTTGTTAGGACTTCCTCCACTCACTGTGGTGAATCTGTCGAGATCCACTGACTCGGATTCTTCATCTTCGAGGAATCAGTCTCCTAAATTTCACACGGGATCTATGTGGACAACCAACGATTTGTTTATTTGATTCAGCAACGGCTCTGTTTCAAATCTTATCAGAATTGATGGAAGCAATAGGTGTTACTATTGAAAAAACAGATGAGTCCAAATTAACATCACATGGATCTTTTGATGCATTAGTACTTCTACCTAAGCTAACCTTAACTGACAACACCTACAAGGTCATCTCATCTTTAATAGTGTTGTGAATGACAATTTACTCTCAAACCTTCTGCCCTTATTATTGTTTCACCATCGAAAGTTAGCCTTGCTAGATTAGTTCCCTCATTCACATCACATTATTCTTTACATGACTTTTGTGCTGTGGTGATTTGATGAATTACAGGTACTACTATCATAGAAATAGAATCCCTCTATTAATGCTATGGAGCCAACATTGACTACAAATGCCATTCCTCTGCTGTTGAATGGTTCCACTGATATTCAACCATTGCTCCAGATAATCGATATTGGTTCTGTTACATCATTAAAAACAACATCCTCGCACTTTTGCATTACTCTATCTGATGGAACACATCAACACAAGACTTTGCTACCATCAACATATAGCCAACAAGTTGCATGTGAAGAAATTCAAATTGGCTCAATAATTCTGCTTAAAAAAGCCGCTTGCACGGTGCTTCAAAACTCCTCGTAAGGCCCAACTTTTGAATTTACCCTTTTCTATTTTTTGTCTTCTATACGCTTCCTGCATTACACAAAAAAAAAATAAAAAAATCTTCATTAATTCATTTCTCATTTTTTTACATAAGGTCGATCCGAGTGGTTGAGCTTGAAGTTGTGATGCGCTCAGCAGCATTGACGAAGGACTCATCAACACTACTACATGCAAAGGCAGGTACATCCCAAGTTAGCTCTTCATCAACAGAAGATACCTTGCCCTCTGTAGTTACTCCACCAATTACAGCAACAACTACAACAATTCCATTCACAGCACTCAATCCTGCTCGAAAATACTGGTCAATCCAAGGTAAAGCATCTGCAAAAACATCATTGAAGACTTACAACAATGTGCGAGGATCAGGAAAAGTTTTTGGGTTTTACCTTATCAATCGTGATAAGGAAGAGATCCACCTTTCTGCATTTGCTGAATTGGCTGAATCTCTTTACAGTCTAATTCAAGTTGGGCAGCTATACATTGTTTCAAATGGCACAATTAAAGAAGCAAATCCAAACTACAACCACCTCAAGAACAAATGGGAAATTTACTTGTTTGATGCTTCCACTATCAATCCATGTCCCATAGATGATCCAATGTTTCCTTACCAGAGCTTTCACTTCAAGACTATTGCTGAAATAAAAAGTGCAAGTCCAAATACGAATGTGGATGTCATTGGTGTTGTTACTTCCACCTCACCTGCATCAACAATTCGACGAAAAGACGGAAGTGAGACACTAAGGAGAACACTCGTATTAAAAGACAAGTCGGGTTTTAGCATTGATGTAACATTATGGGGAGACCATTGTGACTCTATAGGACAAAACCTTGTTGAATTATACTCTTTCGACAACCCACCAATCCTTGCAATCAAAGGAGGTCGTGTATCTAAATTTAATGGCACCACAATAGGGACGATATCAACAAGCACTCTCATCATAAATCCACAAGTTGAAGAAACTCATCAACTACATGCATGGTTCCGTGAAACAGGTTATAGCTCTTCTTCTCCATCTTTGAGTAGAAACTATGGTGTTGCTTCGAAACATGCCCTACCACGAAAGACGTTCCATGAAATTGCTGGCATGCAAACCTCCGCTAAAGCAATATGGGTTTCAGTTCGTGCAACAATAACTACTCTTCACATGGACGACTTCTACTTTCTAGCATGTCCATTAGATTTCAATGGAAAACAATGCATGAAGAAGGTTGTGGAGCATTCTAACAATCTTTGGCATTGTACAAAATGTAACGGCGACTTCCCAGAATGTGACTACCATTACAAACTTAAAATTGAGCTACATGACCACACCGGGCATCTGCAGAATGTCACAGCGTTCAATGATGCAGGAAACGAGCTCATGGGCATCACGGAAAAAGACCTGTTCCTTCTTTCTATCGAACCAGCTGATCTGCAGGAAATTTGTGGCCGAATTTCAGGACACCACTTCCTGCTAACACTTTCCATTAAAGCAGATTACTTCAATGGTGTTCAACGCTTACAACCAATACTGATAAATTCAGAAGAAATTCAATATGCCTCTGCATGCAAAGAAGCCCTCAATGACATTCAAGCAATGTCCACTTCAAAACGACCTGTTGTTCGCCGCCTTTGAAAAGTTTTTTTAGGTCTCTTCAAACACCACTGTTTTTACATAAACAAACATTTTTGCACAACTCATTGTTTCATATTGTTGTAAATTACACCCATGTTATTGTGATGCACACTGTTGCTGCAAATACTCTCTTCCAGTTATTCCAAAATATGTATGTTTACCACTTTTCATTTTACATAATATAGATATCAACATTTGTAAAGACTTACTACATAATTTTCCCGTTCATTGTTTACATGTCTATACATTGATCTCTTGCTTGCTAATCTATTCATGCTATTGTTCAAACTTGAAAAAAAGAAAAGAAGAAGGAAGCAAAATCTTGGTTATCTTACTCCTCTCCTCTCAATAATAGATGCCATAATAACATATGATTTTATAGTACTCCTAATTGCATGTTTTTCCTTCTAACTAATCTACCTACATTCACTGATGTTCAAATAAGAAAAAAAATTTCTAGAACTTGTAATACATTCTCCAAACATGCAATACTTGTTTATGAAAACTAACACTAATTTTTTGTACTTGTTTAGATATGCCAAAAAACAATCAAAATGCGGACAAACACGAGCGGCGACATCTTCTTTATGCACAACAAAAGGATACAATAAATGCACGGCGGCGACTACTTTATAAAAACCGCAACAACCCTACTACTTCCTCTACATCCCTTCCCACCTCAAATGCTCTCCCAACTATACAAACCAACCCATCTCACCTTCATCAAATCCAATATAACCCTCCCCTTAATGAAGAACACCGTCGCTTTCGAGAAAGGATTGATGAACTTTCTAGCATGCATGTTTGCACAATATGCAAAGAAGCATACCCAGGAATGAAAACAAAGCTTTTACACGGTAGACTTTCTTGTTTTCGTTGTGCATCATCTAAATCTACCAATCATTTTTCTGAACTAAACAACATGAACCCTGGTGAATAACCCTATGTCCTTCAACAGTTAACACAAGTTGAATAAATGCTCATTGCACGTGTAAACCCCATTCTACAAGTCACTCTTGCTCGTGGTGGTCAATACAAATATAGTGGCCATACAATTAGCTTCCCTCAAGACATCACGACTATTGCCAAATACTTACCCCGAATGATTTCTGACTTAGACATCCTCATTGTGAAAAGGCAAAATCCATCTGAAAAGGCTTATGAATTCTTTGTTTGCAAATCACGTGTCCTTGCAGCGCTTGATTACAAAACAAAAAATGACCCTTACTACTGTGATGTTCAATTCAATTCATCTGCTATTTCTGCACTACCAGATCACCCTACCGATATTTCTTCTCTTCTCCATAATGTAACCACCTCCTCTTTTGAACCCCATCAAACCAATATTGATTCTACTTATGATATTGATGTCATGTTACCTCCATTAGAAATCCAACCCTCTTCTTTCGTTCCAATACTCCCAAATTCAAGTACTGAGCTTGAGCACATTCGTAATTATTTGCACTTGACCCATTCAAATTCAACAAGCTCTATCGATTGGCCTCCAATATCTTTAACAGCGATGAATGAATACAACACCATAGGCCTCTTTGCCATGGCATTCCCCACACTCTTCCCTACAGGCATTTCCATGATCATGCAACCAAGAGTTACAAAAGTTGAGATGCATGAATATGCTTTACACTTGCTGCACTACCATGATAACCGATTTGGCCAACACCCAAGATTCCGCTACTATCTTTATAACATTCTTATGCACCATCGTAGCCAAACTACTGCTAGTGTTTTTGTGAAAAAGTACATTGAGAACAACTTGCCAACAATGGTTTCAGACCTACGACAGTTTCTTCGTGACTCTCCAGATTCAAGATTGCTAGAGCAAATAATGCGGTTCGGTTCAGCCATACGAGGAACACGATCTTTCTGGAACAGACGATGATCTGAGCTGACTGACATGATAACGCAAAGAGGAAGTCCTACATTCTTTTTCACTCTTAGTGCAGCTGATACTAAATGGCATGACTTGCACATGATCATGCCTGCCAGTGTTCCTTCCAATTCAGTCAACCACTTCCAATGGAAAATCCAAAACATAATTAAGAACCCACATCTAACAGCCCAATATATGCATTGCAGATTTACAATTTTTCTCAAAGAAATCCTACAAAAAGGCCTCCATGCAGTAGACTATTGGTGCAGGTATTTTTTAATATCCATTTTCTTCTACATTAATTTTCTACATTTCATATATATGTTTTAACGAGATTTTACCTTCATATTATATTCAGATACGAATGGCAACATAGAGGATCCGCACACATTCATGGCTTCCTCTGGCTGCAAAATGCACCAAACATGGACACAATCGACTGGAACAATGCATTAGAAATTGCTAATGCACAGAAATATTTTGACCACTACCTAACTGCCTGTAATCCACGTCAAGCAGAGCACCGAAATATTCCGCTTCAGCAATCAACAATTCATAACCCATGTCTTCTTGACACAGCATCAATATTCACATCCAATCAATTTGAAGACTATATAGAGCTTGTCAACTGCATTCAACGTCATACAAAGTGTCATGAGTCTTCTTGTCTTCGCAAGAAAGACAATGTACTTAGCTGCCGGTATGGAGTACCATGGGAGTTGAAGTCCACATCTTCACTTTTCATTGATGATAAAGGTCATAAAACCTATGTCCCTGCACGCAATGATGAAATATTGAATATTCACAATGTCGATCTCCTCTCTATTTGGAGAGCAAATGTTGATTGCCAACTAGTCCTTTCTCGCCATGCTGTGTTAAAATATATTTCAAAATATGCAGCAAAATCAGAAACAAGATCAAAGAGCTACCGTCAAATGCTATCACGTCTATCACAAAGTGCCATTCCAGAAGCACCTACGGTTGTTGTTATCTGAAAAACTCCTTATAGAAACCATTGCAGATAGAGACATTGGAGCACAAGAAATATGCCATATGTTACAAAAGTTACCTCTTTCTCTCAGCAGCCGTACATTTCGGTCTTTGAATGTCAACAAGTCTGTTTTCAAACGTGTTTCACAAGATACTGAGAACCCTGGTTTGACACCAAACTTTATCCTTGCATACATGAACAGGCCTGTCTCATTGGAATCACTGCCCCTCCTTGAAGCTTCACGCTCATGGTCATATTCTTCCCAGTAGAAAAAAAACCAATGGAAACACATATTCCCACCAATGATTGTACATGTATTGCCCCGTTACAATGTCATTCCTTCCTCTGATGATCCTTCTTATGCCACTTTTTGCTGGAGTGAATTACTATTGTATTTCCCCTTCCGAACACTCCCCAATGATATTGGTTCAACTGATGCAGAAATTATTGCACACTGGGAACAAAAAAAGGGTACATATACACCATGGCATGTCCATCGAGAAATTGAAAACCCACAAACCCCACATACTGAAGATCAAACTACCCCCGACATCCCTCCTGATTCCATGCAGATGAACGAATGGCAAATCCTCTCTCAGCTGCACCCAGGTTACAATATTGCAATTGATGACCTTGACATGATTGGCTACCGTGACTTTGATGCCAACCACAATTGGTCACATAATACTATCCCTCCCCACTTGCAAGAAACTGCCATAAATTTCGTTGAATTCAACCGCTCAAGGATTCAAAACGAACATCATTCTTTTTGCAACCTTCCCCAAGATCACACATTATCTCCTACCCAAAACATAGCCTTCACCACTATTTTTTCACACTTTAAAACCCCTTCGCCAAAACCCCCACGCAAAATCATCATACAAGGAACAGCTGGGATAGGAAAATCCCATTTGATTAAATGTCTGCACCATGCATTTGTGGAAAACTCACCAGCAAACAAAAACCCTTTGTTGTTACTTGCACCAACAGGCGTTGCAGCTTTCAACATAAATGCCCTCACAATTCACTCCGCCCTTCGTATCCCTATCCAAACAATGCATCCTCTTGAAGGCCAACCACTCCTACAACTGCAAGAGCAACTCCGTCATGTAGAGTACATTCTCATTGATGAAATGAGCTTCATTGGTCCAAAAATGCTTACTCGCATTGATGATCGTCTAAGAGAGGCATTCCCTCTTCATCGAAATGCACCATTTGGTAATCGCTCAATTATCCTTGTCGGAGATTTAGGCCAGCTACCACCTGTAAAAGACATTCCTTTATACGCTGGGACATCGCGTGGCACTGCACTTTGGCGCAGCTTCGACATATTCATAACACTTTCAACCGTTTTTCGTCAACAAGGAGCTAGCCCGTCCCAGGTTGCTTTCCAGCAAATACTCACAAATCTCAGAAATGGAATATCTACACTTGAAGATTGGCAACACCTAATGTCAAGAACAAGTTCGTCTCTTACACATGAAGAGCAACGCACATTTGAAGAATCCATGCACCTATATGCAATAAATAACTCAGTTGTTTTTCATAATAAGAAAATGCTTAAAAAATTGAACATCCCAGTAGCACTTTGCTCTGCAGAACAACAAAGGCAGAGAAATCCTACTACAACGGAAGATGAGCATTTGCCTGCAAAAGTGCTCTTATGCAATGAACAAAAAGTTATGCTCACCAGCAACTTATGGGTACATGCAAGCCTCGTCAATGGGACACTTGGGAAGGTCATCTCAATATTTTATTCTATTGGTTCAAAGCCCCCAGAATTACCATCCTTCGTGGTTGTCGACTTTATACAATACAAAGGAACACCATGGGACATTTCACACCCAACATATGTACCCATTTCTCCCATCACAAGGGGTGCACGCCGTCAGATACCACTTCAAATGGCATGGGCTTTAATGATACACAAGTCAAAAGGAATGACATTAGACAAAGCAACAGTAGACATCGGCACCAAAGAACGACAAGGGCTAACGTTCACTGCAATTTCAAGAGTGCGTTCATTGGCAGACATTCAAATCAATCCAGCATTCCCATTCTCACACATTGCAGAAATGCACAAGAATCCATATCTTAAGCGTAGACAACAAGAGGAATCATTGCTTGCATCAAAATCTATGCAGGAGAATATAAACTAGCCAATCGTACAACCTGTTTTCCAGAATTACCCACATGGTAAACACCACTTGCTGCAATAACCAAATTTCACATACATTTGCTTTCTATTACATTTAACCTCATATGATTTTATATTAGTTTGAAATCATTTATTTTATTTCAAATATTCAAACAAAATATTTCACGCCATGAACAACAAGGTCTAGCATTCACTGCAATTTAGAAATTTCTTTAAAAAATTATTTATTTTACTTCAGCGCTTTAAAAAACATGCTTTCGTCAAACACATCCATTGTCACTTACAATATTTTATTTTTGGATGGAAACAGGTATGGATACAGGCTATTTATGATTGTTGTATGAGTATTGCCAAGAAATTCAGCATCCTGCCCCAACAAACATTGCCTCTTTACCGTTTGCATCCAACCATTGAATTGTTAAAGAAGGTAAAAGAAATACTCAAGATAACAATTCACATCCATGAAAGTGACACACACAGAAAAATGCAACGTCATTTGCAGGAACAACTCTGTTGCCGATGCCATGCCCCATCATGCATATATGATTACCTGCTCATTGTCAATTACATCTATATGTAATAAAATGCTCTTATTGTACATATGTTTAGAAACCAAATAATACTTTCATTGTATATATGTTTAGTTATTAGCTACCAAACATGTCTCTATGTGTACACCATATGTAAAATTTCAAAAAATACATTGCAAAGCATGTAACTATCTCCTGTATAATTGCTTGTGATAAACACACAATACCAAGTAAAATATTTAGAAATATTCAAGTGTAATAAGTCTACTATGTTCCACCAAACATGATGCATAGTTATGGAGTGTCATAAGTTTTTTTGTACCTACAATTTTAATAAAAACTCAGTTTACATAGATTTGGCCTTTTGAGTGTGGTTTCTATTGTTCATGGAATGCTAGATGTTATGCTACTCACGTTAAGTTATCTTTGTTTTTGTTTTCAAAAAAGATATATAGGAATATGTATACCTTACATGGGCTTCTGCAATGACATTTATAGAGTGGTTAGTTGTTTGTTTTTAAAATAAAATACATTTACATGAAATTTTCTAATTCTCTTCTTTTTTGTTTCAGTCATGTCAACGTTTTTAAATACATGTGAATGAATAGAAAGTCTTGTGGTTTTCTTTAAGTATTTCTGCTTTGACATGCTGCTTTGTTCTCTTTTTCACTTTTAGTATAAAGATCTTACATTCCCAGTCTATTCTGTCTCCTATATCTTTTACTCTATTTCATATTTAATAAACTGTACAATATCAATAGCAGCGGAGAAGGTGGCCCGACCTTTTATAAAAATTCAACAATTCCAACTTCATAAATCTATCGGCCTCTCTTTGTACCTTTTGGTACAATTGCTAGTTTTAGTATTCTAGTCATCTTTCAAGTTGTTGAATTTAATTAATGTTTAAAATGAATTTTAAATTTTAAAAAACAAAAGCTAAAATGTGATAAAAAATATTCAAGTTAGAATAATTAGCCAAAATATGTCTCTCTAATTAACAATTGAGCATAGTGCTAAGGTAATCTTGAAAGGAAAAATAATTTATTCATATATAATCCTATAGCCAGGGTTGTGAAAAATTTTAAACACTCCATGACTAGAGTTCCCTCAATCCTTACTCATAAAACTGGAACCAGTGACCTTCTAGAAAAATTAAATTTAGATCATTACAATGGTTAATTAGGTACTACTCAATTTAGATTTATGTATTAATAAATCTAGATATTATATTATTATTTATAATTTAAAATTTATTATTATTTATATTAACATTTTTACATTAATATAAATGTGTTTTAACATAAAAAAAATCACACAAATTGACTTAATATATTAACATTATACATTTATGACAAATATAATAAATTTTGTGTTAATAAACCAAATATACTATAATAAATTTTTTTTTATAAAAAAACATAAAATATTCAACTTAAAATAATTAGCCAAAATATGTCTTTCTAATTAACAGTTGAGCATAGTGTTGAGGTAATCTTGAAAGGAAAAATAATTTATTCATATATAATCCTATAGCCAGTGTTGTGAAAAATTTTAAACACTCCATAACTAGAGTTCCTTCCATCCTTACTCATAAAACTGGAACCAGTGACCTTCTAGAGAAATTAAATTTAGATCATTACAATGGTTAATTAAGTACTATTCAATTTAGATTTATGTATTAATAAATCTAGATATTATATTATTATTTATAATTTAAAATTTATTATTATTTATATTAACATTTTCACATTAATATAAATGTGTTTGATATAAGAATTTTTAACATAAAAAAAATTACACAACTTGACTTAATATATTAACATTATACATTTATGACAAATATAATAAATTTTGTGTTAATAAACCAAATATATTATTATAAAAAAATATTTGTTTATAAAATACTTATTTTGTAAGTAATGTTTCAAATATGTGTTGCACACATATTTGCTTATCCTAAACTATTTCAAATAAAAAACCTCAAGTACTCTATATACAACACATCTTTGTTTATCCTAAACTGTTTTAAATAGGAAACTTGCTTATCCTAAACTGTTTTAAATAGAAAACCTGAAGCACTTTATATACCACACATATGCTTATCCTAAACTGTTTCAAATAGAAAACCTAAAGCAATCCATATATATTTCTGATGAAAGTAGCTGGAACATTAATAATTTTCATGGAAAAATATCATTTTCCGTCTTATTGATTTTGTTGCAATGTGTTATTATCATCTTTGGAACCCCTCCTTAACCAGCTTAGGGTGCCTACTCCTGTCATCGGCGTTGTGATCTAATCAAAGCAAATCTATTACTCACACAGAGAAAAACCCTAAATTCTGAATTCTAAAAGAGATAGATTTGAAAAAACAATATCATAGTATACAGGTGAGCTTATTTGTAGTGAAAATGGTAGACTCTCATTCTAGATAGTTCAAGAATTGTGTGGGGATAGTGAAAATGGTGATATTTTGATTGGAGATGGGCAGAGAGGAATTCTTTGAACATTCACATGTTTACAGGTTCGGTCTCTTAGGAAGAAGAGGAGGAAGGAAATATAATGAATTTAGAAATTTAAGGAAGATGGAAATTTGGAAGGGATGACACACAACCACTTTGTTATTACATAGTATTTTTTGGGGAATTTTATACTATATAGTTAATATGAGAAATAAATATTGGAAAGTTTAAAAATAGGAGCATATAATTTAGGTATTTATAGCACAATAAAACAAAACTATTTGATTTCAATGTGTTTAATATGTGCCTGTGATATAAATGATATTTAAATTAAATTTTTTATTGTTTGATTTGAAATTGAAAACCAGTTTAAATATTTTTTATATTATTCTTTCCATAATATATTAGACTAAAATTATTTCCTGGAAATCAAATCGTATCTATTTATTTATTTGAAAATAAAAATTCCTTAAACTCAATTCCAATATAGACCACACCTCTTGTATAATTAATCTGTAGTAAACATTGTTATGATTTCTAACCAAATAAACAAAATTAATAATCAAGTTATTGTCATTCTATCAAATATGAAAATAATAAAATATTCGACACATTTAAAATGAAATGGATTAACGAATATAGTCTTAACCAAAAAAAATAAAATAGTCATAACCAAACAAATAATACCATGTTTAGCTATATTATTAGAAGTAAATAATTTTTAATTTTCAATTAAATTTCAAATTTTATTAAAATTATGATACTGACTTTTTAATTTTAATAATTTCAATTTCTATGAAATTTCCATAGTTATAAAAATAATACTTATAAAAATAATAATTATAATAAAATATTAATTGAAAATTAGCTATAAATTAAATTATTTTTTAAATATTAAATTGAAAAGAAAATAATTTATTAAATTATCTTTTCAGTTTATAACTAGTTGTTATTAATTTTGTTATTCCTTCGTTATAAATTAAATTGTATTAATTTTTCTCATATTTCCTTTATCTCTAATATAAACCAATCTTCTTATGTTTCCATCCTCTTTTATCTACCTATCTTCATTCCCCTTCTATTTCTTATGTCTTTTATTTTATCTAACCTCTATTTATTCTTTATTCTAAACCTATTCCAACTTCTTTTTTGAATTTTACAACTCTTCATCTTCTTGTTAGTCATTGCTTCGCCAAGGACTATACACTTGTCTCATGGTAAAACTACATTCACTTTTGACTATTTCATTGAGCTTTTGCAATTTTAACCAAAGTTTTGGGAATGTACTGAATATTCCTAATTTTTCATAAATTCAAAAATAATTTTCTGATTTTTGGAAATTTTATTTCTAATTTTCCATTTCCCTAGTGGAAGGTGTTTACTACTCTACCCAATGATGCCAAAATGACATTGTGTGGAGGTGCAAAGAAAAAAATAAATGAATGCTCTAACGCTAATGTTAATACATTGTGTAGAGTAAAGAGATATGGAAGAAGATTTCTTCCTCCACACTCCAAAAGAGTATCAACATTTCTTACAAGTAGCAATAATTATTTTCGATCTGTATTAAATTTTGAACATAACTTCTTGCTAAATTTCTATCTTACCTATATCTATATTAAAAAATTAAATGTATGCCCCGGCTTCTCCAATAGGTAAAGAAGAAAATAAACAAAACAATATTCGAGAAGCTAACCATATGCATATATCACTACATACAACAAATATCGAACAGAGAAAGCGTCCAATAGCTTATTTAATATTTTACAAACAAGAGCACATCGATAATTACTATACGAAATCTACAACAACATGGTTTTAAAATATTTTGGTTTTAAAATATTTTGCATCCCACAAGCTACAGTAGGCTTGTATCAAGTTCACGAATACAAGGAAAAGGGAAAACACGAAAGCAAAAAGATTCCATGGAGTCAAGAAACACTGCTTATAATAATGGTGAGATGTTTCGACTACAACTAATCCTAATCTAAAGCTAGACCGAACTTTAACACACCCATTTTTAGACCTGTGTTTGTATTTTCAAGGATCAAACTAGGAAAAGATTTCAGATATTGTCGGAAATTCAGAACTGGAAACGCTAGGGAAAAGAGTGATCGCCACCCGAAATGCGAAAAGCATGACTGCAAGGGTACACAATGTCATCTTGGCAATTGGTCTCGAGAAGATAGAGAACGATTCAAATTAAGCAATTGAACTAAAATCAAAGGATTCTTACATATAGAAGATGACGTACGAAATCACTCAACTAAAATATTTATCATATGCAGTTTTGTGTCAAAATATGTCGATCATGTTTTTTATGTCTGACTCTAATATTTAATAATTATACAGGACCTTAAAATTTCAAATGCATATGGGCAAGCAAAAACATAGATCTATTACATATAGCCACCTCAAAGCTAGATTTGATATATGGATCTTTAAGAGTTCTTAAACTCAGATCCCTAATAGTTATGGAGGGAAATGGTGACCTCAAAGCTAGATTTGATAAATGGATCTTTAAGAGTTCTTAAAGTCAGATCCCTAATAGTTATGGAGGGAAATGGTGAAAGCAAATTTAAAGAGTTAGTTCTTTTCAATGGGATAACATCTCATCTTTCTTGTAAGGTGTCAAAGGTAAAGCCATTCAATAAGTTGAGACATTTATGTTATAACTTGGAAGACTTACAAAATCCAAACTAAATAAGTGTGCTAATTGAAAAACGTATACATAAATTAATAGCATAGGGGTTAAATTAGCCATTTATGTGAATGATAATTGAATAATATTAGTTTTCATCATGAGCAATCACCCTTCATTACATTCGCCTGTCATTATTCATGAATATATTACAAATAACTCAAGTATAATTAGCTATAAGCTTTATATTTATGTTTTATTATTCCATTAATTTGACCTTTTATTTCCTTTCACCGAAACTCTTGGAGACATTTCTTGTAAGGTGTTAAAGGTAAATCCATTCAATAAGTTGAGACATTTATGTTATAACTTGGAAGACTTACAAAATCCAAGCTAAATAAGTGCGCTAATTGAAAAACTTATACATAAACTAATAGCATAGGGGTTAAATTAGCCATTTATATGAATGATAATTGAATAATATTAGTTTTCATCATGAGCAATCACCCTTCATTACACTCACCCATCATTATTCATGAATATATTACAAATAAATCAACTATAATTAGCTATAAGCTTTATACTTATGTTTTATTATTCCATTAATTTGACCTTTTATTTCCTTTCACCAAAACTCTTGGAGACATATTTAACAAACTTTTAGTATATCTCTTGGATAAATCTTTGTGCAGAGGTGGTTCTTCTACACACGACCCTCTCTCACAACACTACATATTAATCAATTAGTTAGCCATTTTCACTGATAAAATTTTGTGCAATGAAAATTTGCACAAATTCTCCAAGTAAACCATTAGTATAGTCTGTATATTATATATTATTGTGTTAGACTATTATTATAATATTGATAATTCGGCAAAATTTATCAATGAACAATTGTTGTGTTGAGTGTGGAGGAGCCGAGGAAGCTATGTAGAGTACAAATGTGTGGAAAAAACTTCTATTGTGGTTCTAGAACTATACACAACTACACCTATTCCTTATTCTACACACCAGCTCTCCCACATAACACTTCTTCATGATACAAATTAAAAATAAATTTCATTGACTATTGCATAACAAATATTTAATTAGAATAAGTATTTGAAAACCTTGAACATAGTTTTGAAAACCGCACATCAAATCATTGAATCATCTATATATCAAATAAAGTGAGCCCACATTCAACCACCCTTCAGTGAAAATGTAGCTTGAGATATAGGACATTACAAGCTAAAGTTTCTATTTTATGCTCTGCATATTAAATTCACCTTCTACAGAGTGCGGAGAAGACATCATGACTTGATATAGCCTTTGCTCTTTAACAAATTCTGTCACGCATAGTTTCTCTACACACCCTTTCTCTAACTCACCCTTTCTCCTTCCTCTGAATATCACAAAATTAGCCTATGTTGTCCATTCCTTGACTCTGCATAACCAACAACAAAATGTTCCATACTTCCACATGCATTCAAGGTCTATGCATGGATTTGAGTTACACATTTTGGTAAGAGGGGGTGCGTTTTGGGTGAAAAACAATAGCTCGATTGATCCATTCTAAGCACTCGATTGAGCAATATTTGAGCTCTCGATCGAGATTTTGAAGGGCTTAAAGATAGCTTGATTAAGTTGTTTGAGGGTTTAAAGATAATTTGATCGAGCATTAAAACAAACCCTCGGTCGAGCTCGTGTGTAACCCAAAGTTATCTAAGAGCTTGATCGAGCTAATGGCTCGATTGAGCCATGCTTTTGAATTTTCATGCCAATACAACCTAGACATGGAATGAAAAAAAGTGGTTCGATCAAGCCATAAAGATAGATGGAGCCTCAAAAGTTACATCAAGATATAGGCTATATCTAGCCTTAAAGTTAGATCCAGCCTTAAAGCTAGATCAAGCCAATATTTAACAATGTTAAGGGTTCGATCAAGGGTTTCTTAAACCCTTGATCGCGTTATTTGAAATTTTATCTCAAATGCTTGATCAAGCATTTTAAGTGTTCGATGGAGATGTTGAGGACCTAAAACTAGAGTTTTAGCTCCCCTTATGCAGATTTTTGTAACACCATCCTACCACACTTATCAAAGTTCATCGGTCAACTGAGGCAAATATGTGATGAAAATTTACTATGATATGGATCTACCTCTTAAGTACAATTAGGGAAGTGGAATCGAAAAACTGAAACTTTAATGACCTTCCTTAGGACTTGCAGGGCCCGCAAGAGCTAAACTACACTCTAGGTTCCCAAACCCTAAGTGATATTGCTTTTTCACTGACCAGAACTTCTAGTCACATGCACAAGCTTGCATTCATGCAACTGTAGGCTGCCAATCATATGCTCAATCTTATGAGGGAGTGACTGTAGTCCAAATTTCCTAGTTTGGTGCCTTCAGTCGCGAAATCTATGCCACCATTTGAGGGCTAGACTCCAGATCAACGCCCATAACTTGATGAAACCTTCAAAAACAATAAATGACAAAAATATAAAGCCTCTAACATAAAACTTGATCAAGTACTTAACCTAACCAAGCCTAACCATGAAAATCATTTCATCAAACACATGATGAAAATGTAATCTACAGGTAATGAAAGAATATTTAAACATAAGCGCCAGATACTTATCTGAGAATCATCAAGAAGGTATAGTTCCCTCTCATAACAGTTGCAATAACATCTATTAGCTTATCCATTTATTAACCATTCATCAACAAATCGAACACATCAAGAGCCATAGCCACTATAGATCATATAACCAACATATAACCAGCAAATGAACAACATATACACTATGATAAAACAACCACAAAATCCAGATAATGATAAGTACAATTACTCATGGAAATACAAGAGGGAGAGAGCACTTATTAACATATGCATATCCAACCAAGTCAGGGACTTCCACATACCACCTGGCCATAGATTGGGTTGAACCAGATCTCTCTTTCAGCCAATCAACCCCATTCCATACTGCAAACATGAATGTGGGATGTCATGGAATAGTCAAAACAAAACCAAACTAGGGATTCCATAGACCAAACGACCTCAACCCTCAATCAGTGATTCCACCTCATGGTTGTACATCACTAACCATCACGATATCAGTCTCTACCTAAGTTGTCTAGGGATCCATAGTGTTTGTTCCAACTCGACTCAAAAACTAGTAAGTCAACCCACAACTACCGTAGTACTCTAAAGAATTTGTCCGACCAAGGCTCCAGGACTAGTAACTCAACTCACCAAGGGCTCTAGAGTGTTTTTCCAGCCAATTCTTCCAGGACTAGTAACTCGACCCACGTTATTCAAGGGCTTCCAAAGAGTTTGTCCAACCAAGGCTTTAGGAACTAGTAACTCAACCCATAGCCATAATGAACATGAGAACCAATTAAAAAACAAATGGGAAAACCCTCGAGACCATGGTTATTGAGGAAATTGAAGTTCTAGGAAAAACCATTGTCAATCTAGACAATCCTCCATGCTAATGACATATCATAAGAAAACAACCACATGTATATACCATGCATGCCAAAAATAGTACATAAATCATACATGCAACTCGATACCTACAAAGAAATCTAGTTGTAGCCATTGATTCTGATGTTCCCTTGTGCTTTCCTACTTTTACTTTTCCTTCTTTCTCCAAATCCAAGTGAATACTAGAGTGCTCCAATAATTCTCTAAGTGTGCAAGAGTAGGAGAGAGTGTATGAATAGAAAAGAGCTCCACCCAAAATCTGTGAAAAGGATAACTCTAACCAAAAGCCATGGACTAATCCTCAGAAGAATTTTTATCATTAAGGCCTCTATTTTCTTCATTTTCTTTCATCTTTATTTTTAATTTTATCCTCATGTATTTTTGTGCCCTTTCACCTTCCTTTTCTCCTATTTTCCATTATTTTCATAAATATATGTCATTTAATACCTCTTTTCCTTTTGAATGCCTTTGTCAATTTCCTTAGACATAATAAACCAAATGGACACCCAATAGGATGTTTTTCCCACCATTCAGCGTGGAATATGTTTCCCATCACCTTTCTCTTATATTTTTTTACATAGGAATTCAGCCAAAGCTGTCACAAGACCCTTCCCCTTGGGGGAACACCTATGACCAACAAGCAGATGAAAACAAAACATACTTCCTATGGAGAATTATAACACAGATCATTGCAGTATTTACAATGACATCCTAATAAAAACATGATAATCATACCATTTGTAGGAGATTTATAACGTAACTCATTACGATATTTACAATAACCACATAATACTCATAAACATTTGCTTCAACTATCAAATAATCATACTGTCTATGGAGCTTTATAAATATATCTTGATACATTATTTACAATAATATACACATACACACCTATGCACATTTTCTCGACCAACAAGTAAAAGGATACAACACCTATGTCAACAAAAAGAGAATCAAGAGGCTCACATCTCCACCCTCAAAAGTAGTACTAGGGTTCACCTCCTTCCTAGGAAGTCCAAAATCACTGCCAAATTCAAATTTGCATCCAATTTCTAGCCTACAATTCTTGCGCTACTTGTTCTTTGATTTAACAATTACCAACTCATTGTTCCAGGGCACACTCGCAATGTCCTTTTGATACATATGACAATGCTAGTGACCAAAACAAATTTATTCCCCTACCTTCCCTTTTGTGCTACATAGTCCCTTGGGCAATCAGGTCACCCCCTTCAGTGGATTCACACACCTTCCAAGTTCCATGAACATCCCATTCTCTACTAAGAAGTCCCTTGGGTGACACCTCCCTTTCCACATTTTCCTCGCATCATAAGGTCCAAAATCCAAGGCATATCGATGCCTCAAAAACCATCATATTGGACATAGCATGCTCATTGAAATTAATGGAAACTATTAGGTACTAGTTTCCCACAATGGCCCTGCTTCTGAAGTGCTTTACCAGCATACTACTCCCTATTCCAATACCTTTTGTTGTTGATGCTAATTCTTGCAGTTAGTTTCAACCACCCAAAATGGGCATTTTCATCCTTTCCTATACCAAGCACATAATTTCAATTATGTTCAAACCGAATTGAAATAAAATCAAATCATACCTCATTGGTAGATCTTCAATAAGGTACCCCTACAATTTTGTTTACTTCCTGTCACAACAAGTCACACTAATTGTTCGATCAAATCATCATGTATAAACATATCACATCATGTCAACTCAAAACGTAACCATCATAAATCATAATGATAAATCACATGTAACCATCATAAATCAGAGTCGTATTTCATATGCATAACAAAAAATGACTTAAATTATTGATACTTATTGTTGAAATGTGGTAACAAGAATATTCCAATTTAATTTTTCCTCGAATTAAATTGTGAATTAAAATCGAACTTAGTCTTAACAACTACTTGGAAATAATTTATTAATTCATTTTGACCTAATTAGTTGAAGAAATTCAATTAGAAGTCTTTCTAAAGTCATGCAAGAGTTATCCCTTAAATTAAGGAGATAAGATTGAGTTATATTTGAGTTGTAATTAGTTAACTTAGTTTACTGAGTTAAGTCTAGCTAAATTAGTTCCAAATTGTTTAGAAACTAATAGAGAGTTAACAGTTAGTTGATGCATGCATGCACTCAACTAGTGTACTCCAGTTAGTTGAAGATTCCTGCATCAAAAACTCATGCATGTCTATTCTGAGAAAGACCCAGTTGAGAATAAAGACAAGGATAGTGTACTATCAGTTGGATGTGTTTTCTTATAGACAAAACTCATGCATGCAGAAGGAATCATTCCTTGAGGATTGCGTAGTTCTGACAGTGTGTGAGATCAGGTGATCATCCACTTGGTAGATGAGTTTTCCACTTGGTTGATAGAGAATCATCCCAGAGGAACAGTGCAAGGAAATAGGAGCTTGGAGGGTAGAGAGAAAGGCTAGTGAGAAGCCAAGATTGCTTATAAGAATCTATGAGGATTGTACTCAGAGCTGGCTGGCTGTGAGAGCTAAGGCTTTGTATAATTCCTATGTATTTCCACCTTGTATGATAATATAGATAGTGGGGTTTGTAGCTAAGGATTTCCCAAAAGTATTTTCATGTGTATTGTGCATTGATTCTTCTTCTTTTGGTTATATTGTTCAGTTCGATATTTAAGCTTCCACAAATTGATAGTAGAAGTAGGTTATAGTATTTTTCTTTGATGTATATTGCATTATCGAGTTAACCTACACAACAGATTTTCTACATGGTATCGGAGCCAAGTTTATTGGAGTAGTGAATAGTATATTGAGAATAGAATTCAAAGTTTGAGGTTCGGGGCTACAGCTGCAAATCGAATTCATATCATACTTCAAGGTTGGCGGATGGAGTTTTATGGCTTGAGACTCGAGTATGCCTTGGAAGGTAGCTTGAATTACATAGCATGGAAATATAGAATTTAGGATGTACTAGAAGACAATGGCTTGAAGGAATTCACTGATCAAGAAGTCCAAAAGCCAGCTTCAACTAATGCACAAGATTTGGCTGAGTGGAAGAAGTGTGTGGTGAAGCAAAGAAGAATCATCCTTGAGGGATTTCGAGACCATATTGTCTCGAGTATCCATGGGAAGGATACTCCATTTTCAATGTGGAAGACATTGAAGGACCTCTACTAGAACAGTAGTGACCAGAGGAAATTGGCGCTCAAGGATAAGCTTCGAAGAATCAAGATGGAGAAGGGCGATACTATTTCCACATATTTGAACAAGCTCACCACTGGTAGAAATGAGCTTAGCAGTGTGGGAATAACTACCGCTGATGCTGATATGGTGAGCCTCGCTCTCCTTAGCCTTCCAAAGAGCTGGAACAGTTACCAGGACTGTGAATGAAAGGGAGAAACTGTTGGATTGGGAACGACTGTGGTTGGATCCGATTCAGGAGGAGATCACGAGGAGCACACGAGATGGTTCTTCATCCAAGGATGATGATGAAGAAAATGTGGCCTTAGTAAGTAAGGTATGGAAAGGGAAGGGGAAGGCGTCCCATTCCAAATCGAATTTTTCTCATGGAGGGAAGAAGGGTGACAAGTCTAAAGTGGGATGCTTTAATTGTCACGAGATGGGACATTATGCTACTAGTTTCTCATTGAAGAAGTTCAAGAAGGGATCCTCAGAAGGATCGGAAGGTGAGGCATTAGCCTCTCAGTTCGAAATGGACTTTACCTTCATCACATGCATGGTGTCATTGATGATGGGTTGTGTCATGTATCTTGACAGTGGAGCCTCATTCCACATGACCGATGATAGAAGTTTATTCAGTGCCTTGGAAGAGAAAGACCTCAAGATGCATATAGAGATGGGTGATGACGGAAAGTATAGTGTTTCAGGGGTGGGCACGGTTGCTTTTCAGAGGGAGCATGGAGCTTCTCTCACCTTGACAGATGTGAAGTATGTACATGGATTGAAGAAGAACTTGGTATCAGTCACGATGTTGGAGGATAAAGGCTATGATGTTGTCTTCAGTAAAGGAAAGGTGTTTCTAAGACACATATCCATGAGTCAGACCAAGAGGATAGGGATTCGGTTGAAGAATCTCCATAAACTAGAGGTAGATGATTGTGTAGCATTGAGTACAAAACCAAAATTGGTGCAAATCCAAGACATTGGTGACTTTTGGCATAGATGGTTGGGCCATTTTCATCATGGGGCTTTGAAGATAATGCAACAAATATCTACAGGACTTCCCAAAGGTAAACTTGAGCAAGTTGACACATGCAAAGGTTGTACCTTGGGAAAGTACACCAAGTCTTCTTTTCATGATCAAGATAGTCGAGTAGAGGCTATCTTAGAGCGAGTTCATAGTGATGTGTGTGGACCATTCTCGATGGCATCCATAGCAAAGCAAAGGTATTATGTGATTTTCATTCATGATTTTTCTCGTAAATGCTGGATTTATTTCATGCAGAGGAAGGACCAAACCTTCACAAAGTTTTGTGAGTTCAAAGCTTTGTTGAGAAAGAGTCAGGGAAGAAGATCAACGCCTTGAGAAGCAAAAATGGTGGGGAATATGTATCTCATGAGTTTAAGTACTTCTGTGCAATGAAAGGAATTAAATGAAATTTGATGACACCTCATAACCCATAGCAGAATGGGGAGGTCGAGAGGAAGAACAGAACTATTGTAGGGGTAGCACGGGCGATGTTGGATGACCATGGCCTAACACTTCACTTGTGGGATGAGGCATGCAACAAAGCGATCTATTTGCATAATAGAAGCCCTCATCGCATACTTGGGATGAAGACACCAGAGGAAGCTTTCTTCGGTAACAGACCAGATATGGGTCACTTCAGGATATTTGCCTCATCGGTATATTGCCATGTGACAAAGGATGCATGGAAGGAGCTTAAACCGACATCAAAGTTGGGGATACTTGTGGGGTACACTGATACACCTCACAACTATCAGGTGTACTTGCCTACCAGTCGGAGGACAATGGTTTACAGAGATCTCAAGTTTGACGAGCAGAAGTCCATGCAAGTTTCCATTGAGAGGGAGCTCCAACTACAGGATGTGGAGGAATTGTTGGTTCCTAAGCAGGAGGAGCCTCAGACTGATGCAGAGAAGCCACATGTAGAGGTTCCAAGAGTGGAGACATCCACTTAAGCAGATTCTTCTAGAGATGGAAGGAAGTGCACAAGAGAAGCTGACAAATTGTTGGAGGATGCGAGAGAGAATGTGGGAGCACCATATTCTCAGCATAGATAAAGGAGGTCACCTGAGAGGTACACTGGATACATGGCCCTTGCGGGGGAATGTGTTGAGACCAAGCCATCTTCCTTTGAGGAAGTAGTGTAACAGCCGATTTGGGTTGATGCTATGGTGGAGTATGACTCCATAGCTCGTAATAGTGTTTGGGACATGGTTCCGAGACCGAAGAACAAGTCATTTGTGAGTTCCCGTTGGCTTTACAAGGTAAAGCAAGCTGCTGATGATGGGAGGATCATGTTGTTGCAGTATATTTCGACAGAGAAGCAAGATGCTGACATTTTGGCAAAGGCATTGTTAAAGTGTAAATTTGAGTTCCATATAGACAGGATCGGGGTGGAAGATAATCCATTTATTGTTGAGAGGGAGTGTTGAAATGTGGCACAAGAATATTCCAATTTAATTTTTCCTTGAATTAAATTACGAATTAAAATCGAATTTAGTCTTAACAGCTACTTGGAAATAATTGATTAATTCATTTTCACTTAATTAATTGGAGAAATTCAACTTAGAAGTCTTTTTGAAGTCATGCAAGAGTTATCCCTTAAATTAAGGAGATGTGATTGGGTTATATTTGAGTTGTAATTAGTTAACTTAGTTTACTGAGTTAAGTCCAGTTAAATTAGTTCCAAATTGTTTGAGGAACTAATAGAGAGTTAACAGTCAGTTGATGTGCATGCATGCACTCAACTAGTGTACTCTAGCTAACTGCATATTCCCTCATCAGAAACTCATGCATGTCTATTCTGAGAAAGACCCAGTTGAGATTAAAGACAAGGACAATGTACTATCAGCTGCCTGTGTTTTCTTATAAAGAAAACTCATGCATTCAGAAGGAATAATTCCTTGAGGATTGCACAGTTCTCACAATGTGTGAGATGAGGTGATCATGCACTTGGTAGATGAGCTTTTCACTTGGTTGAAGGAGAATCATCCCAGAGGAACAATGCAAGGAAATAGAAGCTTGGAGGGTAAAGAGGAAGGCTGGTGAGAAGCCAATATTGCCTGTAAGCATCTGTGAAGATTGTACTAAGAGCTGGATAGCTATGAGAGCTAAGGCTTTGTATAATTCCTATGTATTTCCACCTTTTATGATAATACAGATATTGGGATTTTTAGCTAAGGCTTTCCCCAAAGTATTTTCATGTGTATTGTGCATTGATTCTTCTTCTTCTGGTTATATTATTCAGCTTGATCTTTAAGCTTCTGCAAATTTATAGTAGAAGTAGGTTATAGTATTTTTCTTTGATGTATATTGCATTATCGAGTTAACCTACACAGTAAGTTTTCTACACTTGTCCTTCAATCAGTTCTTTTCTTCTACATTTTTTATATGTCTTTTTTGTACACACACCAGATTGGTTTTTAAACCTAGCAAGTACCCAATACCTTCTCTTCTCTTCAATCATTTACACATACATAGAATGTACATCACACACATACATCCACACATGGTGTACCACACAACACAACACATACACCTACACCTGGTGTACAACACAACACATACACCTACACCCATTGTAAAACAAAACACATACACCTACACCCAGTGTACAACACAACACATTCACCCACACCTAGTGTACAACAAAACACAAACACCTACACTCGGTGTACAACACAACACATACACCCACACCCAGTGTACAACACAATACATATACATACATATAGGACAACACAGTGAATACAAATGTCGTGATACAACAACTATACAATACACGTAAAATAGTACCACATGTCTATAACACAATGTGTATGATATGTACACAATACCACATGTACACAAAACTTATCGCACAACGTGTACACAACACCACATGTATATCATGCACACCACACCATATGTACACAACACCGCATATACAAGATGCACACAATTCCATATGTACACAACATCACACGCACAACATTCACACAACACTATATGTACACATCACTACATATCCAACATGCACACAATACTATATATACATAGTATCGAATATGCAACATGCACACAACACTATATGTATAAAGTACTGCACATACAACATGCACACAACACCATCTGTACACAGTGCCACATACGCAACATGCACACAAAAATATACATACAACATGTACAATAGATACACAACAATAATATTGCATGTCCAAAAGCCACACTAACTCTACCAAGCAACATTTCTTCTAGTATCCTTTGACTATCCATATTTGTTCCAACACATCGTAGATCGCACTACTTTCATTATGCTGATGTATCCCTCAACATTACATGTCCATAACATAAAAACTGGAATTTTATAAACACAATATCAATTCATATCCACATGATACTGACCTCATAGATCTTCCAGGTCTACTCTTCCCACTTGTTTCCTCATAAACAAAAACCTCTTCATGCCATTCAATTGCACAAGTAATCATTCCTCCACATGAATGATCCTTGAAAACCTTTCAGATAATGGGATACATATATACAGGTACAATAATACAATCATGACCCTTGACAACCCTGTTAGATAACAACATACATACATACATACATGTATACATATATAGACATTAGTATAATTGTAATCAAAACATGATTACAAAATATCATAAGGTCAATGTTAAGAGAACTCCCTTTATTCATGCACAACATGCACAACATTGAGAGCAACAATTCCCAACATAGCCAAAGCATTTGATGCCTCAAAATCAATTTAATTTACCTTTCATGTTACCTTGCTCGTGATTGTCCTACCCCCATCCTTTTATCCTGATTATTAGGTGTGGAGCCAAATTATATTCCTGATTATTCATAGGTTTTTTGTTTCAGTCGCATTGGATCATTGTTCCTAACAGGGCGACAATGTTGTCTGTTTAATTGCATAATGTACACATCACACAACACTACATGTACACATCACATAGCACCACATGCATGCAACACCACATGTACCACATGTACATAGCACTACATGCACACAACACCACATGTATAACATGCACACCACACCATATGTATAGAACACCGCATATACAACATGTACACAGCACCATATGTTTGCAACATCGCAAATACAACATGCATACAACACTACATGTACTCAACACTGCATATCCAACATGCACACAACACTATATATACATAGCATCAAATATGCAGCATGCACACACCACTATATGTACACAGTACCACACATACAACATGCACACAAAACCATATGTACACAGTACCGCATACGCAATGTGCACACAAAAATATAGGTACAACATGTATAATAGATACACAACAATAGTATTGCACATCCAAAGACCACATTAACTCTACCAAGCAACCTTTCTTCTAGTGTCCTTCCCCTATCCATATTTGTTCCAGCGTGCCACAGATCGCACTAGTTTCATTCCACTGATGTATCCCTCACCATTACCTGTCCATAACATAAACATAGGAATTGTATAAACACAATATCAATTCATATCCACATCATACTAACCTCATAGATCTACCAGGGCTACTCTTCCCACTTAATTCTGTCAGGGCTACTCTACCCACTTGATGCATACCCGTGAAGATGTACGAAAAATTACAAGGAAAAGCATTTAATTTAATGGGAAATTGTCATATTATATGACATTATTTTTTTTTACAAAATATATGATTAGGAAAACAACATAATTCTCCACAAATTGTCTTTTTACTCCAAATCAAAATTCATGAAACTTATATGAATTTTGAGGTATTTTTGAAATTTCATCACCACTTTTGGCCCAAAAGTGTAAACTATCTTTACATGTTCACCCAATACTTGTGGTCGTGTTTAAAACCATTAATCCCTTGTAAGATTTTAAGGCTTCTGTGAAGCTTAGAGAATGAACATACCACTAAGTTCTTGTTGTTAGGATGATCAACCACTAGAATGGTGGACTCCATCTCCTAAGGACTTGACCAATACACTGGTGTGAATTTATCCTTTGAGCAGTCATCCTCTTAGACTCTGGATCTAACTTGGGGGTGGTAAACTACAAGAGAGATTGCAATATAGATATCCTAAAGTTGTGTGGAGAGTGGAAATTTGTCCTTCAATTATCAGTTGTTCTAACACATTTAGATAAGTATAGTGGTTTAAGAATATTTAATGAGTTATGATCATGCTTTTTCTGTTATTAGTTCATGTAGGGTTTTGTATGATTCATGAAGGAAAACATGAAAATCACTATATTTTAATTCTATTGTGAACTCAAGATTGGAAAACTATTTTTAGGTGTTATGCTTTCAATGAATGACTACCCAGTACTCATTGATATGCTCAACTTGTATACACTAACTTATATTTTTTGGTCTAATGAAGGCTTGCATTATGAATTCCCATGTCATGAACATAATTTTTAACTACCTAGAAAGTTATAAACTGAAGGAATATAGAGATGGTGCTAATGAATAAATAATGCAGCAACCATGTGACAAATTTTTGTATTGACAAGGAATAGCCTAATGCTAATGTGATATCTCATGCTCTCTACCTCTATATTTTTTAACATAAATGAAAACAAATGAAGGAATTAGAGGGTATAATAAATTTAGAATGTATGTAATCATACTATCACTGTCCTCTTGCAACAATGAAGCCTTGTGCATTTATGTTTTATCAGGGATTTGTTTGAGAGTTTGGGGCTTCAGTATTTTGGACCAAAACCCCTACAATTTGGAAGTATATGTTACCACTATGTTTAAATAGTTCACAATGATGACTTTATGCCTCAAGATATAGGCCTTTGCGCCATATTTCACTTTAAAAAGATGGTCTAGCTAGGCATGGATGAGGTGGTTGCGTACATCTTCTGCGAACCAACCTAGTTCTTGTTTACATACATATATATCATTGGGGATGGTAGGAAGTAGAACAACATGTTACATAAGGGTATAAAATTTGGATTTATCCCATTTGAAATGTTATCAAAGATTGGAGGTTCAAACCAAAGAGCCATGGGTATGAATCCATAAATAGTATGGTGCAAGGAAAGTTGATCTTCATGTTCCACCGAATCATTGTTCTACCACTTTACATATTCAACATCGAGATTGATACAATTTATCGAAAACCAAAAAATGAGTGAAGTAGTAGGGAGTGGGGTTGGAGTAGAACCTTGAGTGTTATAAATTTATCCACCACCCAATTGTCACTGCTAAGAGCTTTGATGTTTTCAATCTATGTTCATGAGTGCACTAACGATGTTGAATGACCTGACCATGATTCCGCTAAATAATAATAATAATAATAATAAAAATAAATAAATAAAATAAAAAACAAAAAATAATAATAATAATAAAAAAATCCACCACCCACCGCTCACCACTAGTATATGTAAGAACTTGATATATGGAGACACATAGCTAATGATTGAATAACCATGAACATAAAATCAATACCACCACTTTCCACCCACCACATTATTTTAAAGATTTATTAATAAGGAGGGGAGAGTCGCACCAGTCCAATGTGATGTGGGTCTGTGGACCCCACTAAAATTTAGATATGAGAAGAAAAGTGTTCAAAGGGGAAAGCCTCAAAAATCATAAGGGGGAGGACCCTATTGTCCCTACACCTAAGATGACATGGACGTGGCCAAGTGGATTCCATGTAAGGACCTAAGGTTACGTGGATTGGTATATTGATGACATGGAAGTACCATAATAACATGGATTAATATCATGTTAATGTGAAAGTTCAATAAAGGAGATATGTGGGTGCCACATGGCGGCCCAATGTTGATGTGTCCTTACCTAATTGGTGAAAATTTAATAAGGCTTAGCTTTAAATCAAAGAGTCAGATTGAGATAAAATTTATATCATCAAAAATATCTCAAGGAGCTTAACACAATGTTGGCATTTGTTTTGATATGTTAATAAGTTGTAAAGTCATGATTTTTGTGAGCTTATCTTAATAATACTTCATAAATATCCAGTCAATTCAATAAGTGACACCTCCTACAACCTGAGATACTACAAGGGTTGGGAAGACGTGTTACATAGTGGTACCGAAGCATATGTTCAAACGTTGGGAATGGAGGGCCAAAGATACACAATAATAAACAATGGTTCAACACTTGGACTAGATGGAAATTCTAAGAGAAAGTTAGAAGCTATGACAAAAAGTGGTAGTATCAAATCTTAGGTTTATCATTGCGCCTAAGGAGGTGCATGTGAAAATATAATACAACAATATAATTATTACATATGTTAATTTTCCTTTGATTTATAGTGAATGGGATTTCTACCCTTCATATAATTACTACATGTACATCATTTATGTAACTAACATGGGTTTAAGATGTTTTCAAACAACATCAATTTAGAATGCCTAATATCAACATTCTTAGTGGTGGCACGATAAGGTAACAATTTAATATGTTTATACTTGATGTAACAAACATCTATGTGTGTGTCGTAGAACATAAGAAGACATAATTTAAATAATAAATAGACAAATGGAAAAAATATGGTGCAACACAATATGGACCAAATTTGTCCTAAGAAAGAAAGTGAAATTAATCCTAAGGGAACTAATACCCTAAGGAGCTTGAAAGTTGAGTTGTAGAGTTGAAAAGCAAAGAATGAGAGGCTCTTTAGAAAATAAGGTCAACATGCAAACCTAAAAACAACGCTACTACAAAACTATCCTACATGCAAGGTGTAGGTTTTAACCCTCTACAAAAATTACCTTCATATGAATTATCAAAATAAAAAATAAGCAATGGTGAGAGCATAAAACATAAAATAGATATACATAAATATTTTCCTCTGGATACCAAAACCAGGACTACTAGATTGATTTTTCATCATATTCCTTTCAATGTTACAATACATATATATACATGCCGAATCATTCATAAACCCCAACCCATTAACTTTAGATTAGTATGTAAACGTATTTCCCTTGACTAGATCTACAAGATACCATGGGAAGAAAACCATCATGCCCAAAACCACGTGCAAAACCCATGCAAAAAACCATAGGTAAGTCTACCCACCTAATATAGGGTCGAAGAAAAAATTTCCCGAGGCACTAACCCAGATCCCCTGTGACCACCCCGCTACGCCCAACACAATGAAGGGGGAGCTACACACACCTGACATTCTCTCACTTGTTGTTTTCGTTCCACATAGGGGGTCAAAGGAGAGCTTAGTCATTGGTCTAGCCCTGCAACGCCCATTTTTTCTCTACACCAAGAAAACTTCTTAGTTGTCATAGACTTCGACAATGCATCTGCAAGTTTCTTTAGAGTATCCACCTTTACCAACAACACCTTTTTTTCCTCAACCATATCCTTCACAAAGTGTTACTAAAAGTCAATGTGCTTTGTCTTTGAATGATAAGAATGGTTCTTTACCAAGAAAATTGCACTTTGGTTGTCACATTCCATCCTTATAGCTCAATGTGCTAACCCCATACTTGAACACAATCTCTACAACCAAAATTCTTCCTTTCTTGCATGAGTGGATGCCATGTATTTTGCCTCTATAGTTAAAAATGCCACTATAGACTGTCTCTTACTCATCCAACTGACTACACCTCCAAATCAGTTAAACACATACACACTTGTAGATATTCTCTTATCGAGATCTCAAGCGTAGTCTGCATCAACAAATCCATGGATCTCCAAAAATCTATCCAATCCTTGTCTTCCTTAGTAGAATAGACCATGATCACTAGTGCCACACAAATACCTGAAAACCCACTTCATTGTTGTCCAATGCTCCTTCACCGGTCTTTACATAAACCTGCTCAATACTCCCACTCCATTTGCAATGTCTGGTCTAGTATAGACCATTGCATACATCAGCCTACTGACTGCACTTGCGTATGGAACACAAGACATGTCCTCTTCCTCTTCTTGTGTCTTGGGACACTATTCAGTAGATAAATTTACAACTACAGGAATAGGAACCTTCATCGGTTTACTATCTTGTATATTAAACCTTTGCAATATTGTCTCAACATACTTCCTCTGGTTTAACGAGAGCTTCCTCTTTGCCCGATATCATTTAATTTCAATGCCCAAAATATAGTTGTCATCATCGAGATCCTCCATGTCGAATTTGGAGGACAATTTGGTCTTCAAATATTGGATAATTTCTTTTTCATTTCCAATCAACAACATATCATCCACATACAACGTCAGATAAATAACACGGTCACCAAATAATTTAAAATAAACATAATGATCCGCTTTGTTTCTACTGAAGCCAAGTTCCGTGTATAAATGTATCAAATTTCTGGTACCACATCCTTGGTGGCATTTTCAACCCATACATAGACGTTTTTAACCTACATACCAATTCTTTCTTTCCCTTCACCACAAATCCTTTATGTTGCTTCATGGAGATCTCTTATTCTAGATCCCTGTTGATCTAAAAATGGGGCACTAAAGGCTTCTTGTCAGCTTACAAGAACCTCTCCCACTTCCAAAGCTTAAATATTTCCAAGGTCTTATGATTAACCAATTGCAGAATTAAAAAGTGCTTGAAAATAGGTGTATGCTTATGTGTGTTTTAAACTGTTTATGTGCTTTAAATTGATTTGCTTAAATTGATATAAAAACATATAATAGTGAAACAGTGCAGCAAATAAGCATCACACATAACAACAATATAATATGGAGTTCACCCAAACCTCTTGGGCTACGTCTCCTTAAGCTCTAGTCAACTCAACTAGGATCTTTGGGATTATGGGTAAATTCTTCTTAAAAGCTCCACGCTCAACTCCATTGGTTTACATAGAAACAATGGGCTTAGAATACCATCTTATCCCACTGGTTGTCCCTACTTCTGTAGACACATCTAGGCTTCTCTGGACTAGATTCCTTCAATCAGCGCTCTGAGCATTCTAAGCTCTAGCTTGCACTAACTCCCTCAGAATTCCTTCAACTATCTCTGGAATGCCCTCTTCTATCTTTAGCACACTTTGGACACCAGTAACAGCTGGATCATTTGATCTCTTTGCTCTTCTCTCGAACTTGGCTCTAGCTCTCTGGCTCTGGCTCTGACTCTCTCTAAGCTTCTCTAGGCCTCTGCTTGCCTCTGTAGTGCACTCGACCTCCAAGTGACTCTCAAAAACCTTCCAATGACCTCCAAAACTCTCTGCGCTACCTCTCCATCGTGATCTCTGGCTTTTGCGAGGCATTCTTCGACTCTGCAACTTCCACAGTCGTTCCTCTATCCCTTCAATCATGAGGAATCATTCTTTTCCCCAGCTCTGCCTCTTCGTGCTTCAAAATGCATCCCTATTATAGAAATGCCCACCGGCAGTGTGGCACAAGGAATGATGGTTGTTTCGAAATGGAAAATGAACCGGTAGCATAGGAAACCCAATCATTTTGCCTTTCTATGCAGAAATCCCAAAAATGCAATATAACATAAATACATAGGAAAACTCCTCATGGAGCATTTAATCAAACTTCAAATATTATTGAATCACCCCTAAAAACCTATCGGGTCCATCCAAATATCGTTTACCGCAATTGCATAGCGAAATGGTCAAAAAACCAATACACAGGAAATACAAAGAAATCCCGCATTCCTGGATTTCAAAACTTATTAAATTGGGTCTATAAACCCATCAAGTCTGGCCCTTATCGGCATATTACTATCGCAAGTTGCATGGTGCTTTAGCCTTTGTGTCAGGGATCACCAATCGCTAATCGTTAATCGAATCTGGACCATTGATCTTGCTCCTCGATCGAACAATCGATATCGCATATCGCTATCGGCATATTGCATTGGTAACGACCCTTTGGTATCGAGGATTCACCAATCTCCCAATCGTAGATTAAATCTGGACCGTTGTTCTGACTCCTCGATCAGACAGTCAATATTGCATATCGCTATAGGCATAGCACATTGGTAATGGCCTGGGGGTTCTTTCCTTTGGCTGTGCCGATCTCTGATCGCTGACCACCTCAATCATTCCGATCGCCGACCACCTCAATCGTTCCGATCGCCGATATCACAATTGCTAATCGCATGTCGCCTTGTCCTCCCACCAGGCCTTTATCCCTTCATCACTCTGATCCGATACATCTCATGGATTTGATAAGGGTTTAGGCTGTGGAACATAATATTTTAGGTCTGCCCTTTAAACCTTTCACATGCAATTTTTTCATATAAGCCCTTAAGCCCATTTTCATAAGAATTTGCCTCCTTTTCAAAAGACCGTGGCAAACTTCTTTCTGCGATAACTTCTTCACCCGAAGTCCATTTTAGCCCATTCAAATTGCAGTAGATTTAGAATGAAAAGATCTACGCAATGAGACTATTTCCAGGAGAATCCTTGGAATTTCATTTTCCTCTGTGAGGAACACTTTAGACTTAGAAGTCTATCTTAGATCCATTTTGGATCACACCTTCCCACTAAAAGAACTTTTGGTCTCCAAAAGACTGATACACTAATCTGAATAGTAAATCAGAGTACCTCACCCTCTTCTTTCAACCTCCATACACTTTCCTTGCATAGTGCCTCTGAACCAAAGTCTCTAACCACATTCCTTCCTAGATGTGCTGGTCCTCTTGGGAATAACTGTCTTCCTCCTTGACTTCATGCAGAACTCCTACTAAAATGGTCACAGAAGGTAGTTTGAACTTCTCTTCCTTGATCATTGATCCAAGGTGGCCCAAACCAATGTGAAGTTACATCTGCTTCACAAAAAATTTAATTTGTACATGTTTGACATGCTGTTAACAACAATAGAAATACAGACAACAATTGGATGGCCTAAACTCTTGCTTCAACAAAAGAAACAGATTTTCACATCTTGTGAACACCTACATGTCTTTACATCTGCATAAAATTGATGGGCTAGGTAACAAGCCCAAAAAACATTCTGTTAGTGTTAGTCTTTTCAGCCTTCCTCCAGTGATCATACATGCTCTTACAAAGTGATTTTAAGGTGTCAAGGTCAAATTTTGTCATTTCAGTGAGTCTTCAAACAAAATTTGGTCACTAGGCATTAGGTCTAGGGTTTGCTTTTACTCCTGTCAAAGTTGTCCAAATGTCGGTCCATGTCACTGTTCAGCTGAGTGTACCATCACTCATAGGGTTGTCATTATCATGTCAAGTTCCAATGGGTCATTTTACACCTTGTTCATGCTTCAGTTGCGCCTAGGTAAGGTTCATTTCCCTATCCTAGGGTTTTGAAGGAAATTTCTCCTGAATGGTCAAACCATCAACAAAACTTGTATCCTGATGCTCATACACCTTCCCATATCCTTAATGTACCTTATTAAACACTTCTCGTCACTGAAATCCCCCAAATTCCTCATTTTCGCACAAACCCTAGTTTCTTGCTACAACTTGACAATTTTCTCGGTTGGGCCTGTGTTTAGCCCTTTTGAACCCCTTCCCCTCACTCAATCTTTTAAATTCCACTTTCCCCTATTTCCTAACATCTCCCCCTACTTCCCAAAATTTTCTCAAGAATTTAGAAGCCCTTTATCCCCTTCATTTCACTTCATTTCGACAAATCCTTTGTTCCACACATCGAGATAGGTTTTACTCCAATGATGTTTCTGAGCAAGAAAAGACGAATTTCGGCCAAATGCGAGAGGTTTTTGTCCAAAATAGGCCAAGGTAGAAAACATCCTTCACTTTTTACACAGGTGTCATGGTTTTAGAGAAATGTCAAAAATACCGTTGCCTCAGGAGAATTGAAAGCACCTCTGAAGTGACCTTGGTAAAATCAAGATTTCTCCTAGCTTGGTTGGCCAAATGACTCGTTTGATGAGTCAAATGATAACTATACACAAAGATATTTCCAATGAGCTATCATGATCACAATTTGAAGTTGAGGAACACCTTCAAACGTTTACTGCAACAACACTTTGCCTTGAGGCAGCCTCATTTGGCACATTTTGACCAGTCTTGGGAGATTTGACTTTTGACAGGAAAATGAACTCCAAATTGAAAAATTATAGCTGGGTTTGAAAGTAGACTCAAATACCTTTCCAAAGAGCTATCCTGCGTCCAATTTGGACACCGGGAAGGCCTCCAAAAGTCTCTTGGAAAATGTGTTACGCATAGGGAAGGCGGAGCGCATTAGGCTGCATTTCTCAGTGGAAAAATACACTAGTGCGACGCATAGGGAAGGCGCGGCGCATTGGGCTAAAAAGCATGAAATTCATTGAAATCTTCCTCCAAATTGTAAATTATTCATTCCAGAAGTAGGTGGAGCCTCCATTTTTGTGTTTCATCCAAGTTTGTGCTAGGGTATGGTGGTTGATGGATGGTAATGGTTAAAACAAAAACATCAAACCATATCTTTTAAAATACCTCAAGGAAACTTGCTGCTAGGGTTCCAAATCACTGTTTTGTCACCAAGTTCACTCCCTCATCTCATTTTTCCCTTGTTTTCATTATTCCCTAAGTTCCACTACCCTTTAAATTCATTCATCCCCTATCCCAAGTTCCCTTTCCCAAATTTCCTAATGTCCTCAAACCCTAACCCTATGCAAAAATTCCCAACCATATAAATAAATTCCTAAATTCTCCCATATTTCCCTAACTGATTTTATCCCAACAGTCCCTAATCCGTCACTATTCTCCCCTCCCTTTGCAGTCCCTTGTTTCACTGTTTTCCCCTTGGTGACGGAGGTCAAGCACATCACTAAAGAGTAGTCCAACACAGTTTCATACACCAGCATCTATTTCTCTAAGGCAATTTGTATAGCAACAGTTATGTCATTCGGTCATTCATCTGATTATGGAGTGTAGACCCAAAGTGAATCACCCATGGAGGAACATGCACCCTAGAGGCCTCATAGAGGTGGAAAAACATTCGTGAAGACCAGCAAGCTGCCCAAAGAAGCCTAAATGAGATGACACCCATTCAGCAGGAGATAGAGGCTGATCGAGAGAGTCAACATCCACTTAGAGAGAGTGCTGGACAAGGCTGATAAGGATAAAGCATTCCTGAGACACATGGCTTTCCACTACATGCCACAGAACAAATTTTGCAAGGCACAAATAAGGAATCTAAAGGCAATAAGGAAACAAAAGAGGCAAAAGGAGCTTGATCGTCTTTAGATATTGGCTGAAGCCTCTTTAGCTCATTATGATACTTGATAAAGAAGGTCCAGCCCAAATTTCGAGAAATTTGGAGCAATTTTTGACATTTTGATATTTTTTGCACTAAAAGACAGGTTTTGATTCCCTATGCGTCGCACCACATGGCGCTCGCTTTTGCTAGAGGGATCCAAATCCAAAAAACTTTCCATTTCTAGATTTTTCATGATAAATTATGGTTTCTGGTGCACGGCGAAGAAATTTGGGTAGGTTTTGAGTCCTCCGAAGGCCAAAAACCCTCAAACAATGACCTCACTACCCCTATTTTGACACACAGGAAGCAGTGTTGGGAGAATGGACTTTTGGAGGGGAAAATGGAGGCCAAATTGAAGGATTCCACTTGGGTTGGAAATTAGATAGGCATACATTTCCAACAAGCACACTTGGGCTCAATTTGGACTTCGGGAAGTGCCTCAAAATCAGCTCGAAAGTGGCGCGACGCATATAGAATCAGGCGCGGTGCATAGAGGATTTTTGCCCATTTTTCAATATTTAGCTCAGAAATTCGCCCAGTTTTGACCAGTTTTTCTTTTTGATGTTACTCTTGACCTTTCATGATGTAATTTGATAACCATGATGTAATATTGGCACATTTTTACTTGTTCTAAAGGATTCATTCACTAAAATGTGAAAATTAAATGAATGAATAAGTTTCCTAGCATATAGGGGTAAGTTGTTTGACTACCTAGATTTCAGTTCCTTGTTTACAATTAGTTCAAACAACTCCTAGAATGATGAGCTCGACCCCTAGAGGCATGGGAAGGAGTTAGGCTTGTCTATGTTATGTAATTTCTAAGTCATTTTCAGGGTTGGATACTTGGGATTGCTTGGCACCCTATTGTACATTTCATTTCTGCAATTTTGGCAAAGAAAGGACCAGGGTTTTGCAGCACTTGTTGGGATCCATGTGGCTCTATGTATTGATGGTGTGTTTCTCTTTGTACTTGTAAGTTCACTGATGTTTATGTGTATCATTTTCCCTTCTCTTTCCTTCAACAATTAAACAAATGAGTGATTAAGGTAGAATTTATTGGACTACTATGCTCTGCCTTGAAGTTTTGTTTAATTCTTCATGTTTTCACCTGTTTGAGGAGGACTCCTTAGACATTGTTGCCCTCCTTATCCCCTCATTGGTCTGATCCATCCATTCATTCAATCCAAATAATCAAAACGATTTCCTTCCTTGCCCCAATCAAAACTCTACAAAAACTAGGCCTCATCCCCGGACCCAAATTTGCCTTTCCGTTTTTCCAACAAAAAACTCCCAAAAATCAAATCTAATCCTTGAAAATCATACCTAGTGTAAAATTAGTTTGTATTTCAGTCATCTCAAGCCCCATCGATTATCTTTCGCTGAGATTGATCTAGAGAGAGCCCTCTCCTGTCCTCGTAGGGCTAGCTACAAGGCTGAGCGTGGTTTGATGTGGACCTAGAACCTTGTCTTTTCAGCCTGAGGCAAATCTAGGCTCTAACATAGTGGCGACCATACTGGGGAGAAATTTTATTTTCATTGTTTGGATTTTTAGACTACAGACGGAGCCTGAAGTTAGCCAGGTAGCCTTGGAAACACTTTTTCTTTGCATTAACGCAAGTAGATAAAAGCTGCTTCAGTCAATCTCTAGTCTAGTTTATAAACTGAACATCTGATCTAAATGATCACCCTAGTACATGTATCAAGTTCAGATCTGATTGTTGATGGTAGAAAATGATCAGACATCAGAAGGCTGAAATCATTCACCGGGCGACTCCATTCACTAAAACATATAGAAACCAATCATTCACATGGTGACTCCACTGTAGGAAGATCAGTAGCTTTAAGATTTTCAAAATGGAACGGGTTGCAAGAAGGTATGCTCCCATGAGCCGAGATCACATTCCAGGTTTTCCAAATAAAATTCTGAAGGTAGATTGGTCAAGGAATTTGCCTACGTTTAAAGATGATGATAGGAAGGATGCTGCTTTACATCTGGTTAGATTTCACATGCATATTCGCAAGTTGAAGGTTGATTTTCCTGAAGATTGCTTGATGAAGATATTCTTGGCCACTCTGGAAGGTGAAGCCCAATCTTGGTATGAAAGTTTGTTGCCTGCTTGTATTTATTGTTTAAAGGATTTTCATGCCATGTTCTTTGAAAGGTATAAAGACTCTTATCCATCATTAAATTTAGTTCAGGACTGTTGCAAACATGCTTATAGTTTTATTGAAAGCCTTGAGAAATATTATGAAGATGATAATTTCATGGATGATGAGATCATGGAAGCCCTGTATGAAAATCCATTTCAGCAGCATAAAGAGGATACTTATCAAGATGCGCAGGAAAATTTGCAACAGGATCAAGATCTAAGTACAGTGGAAAATTATGAAAGAGAAGGTTTTATTTCAGATCTATCCATAGATGAAGAAAACAGTATGCAGGAAAGTCAAGTTTCAATTTCAGAATGTGATAAAGTCAAGTCAGCTATTTCAGATCTAGATTCAGATCGTGATGATGTAGACTACCTTGTGTTGAATCCCATGAAGGAGAGCTCTGCTGTTGAGATCATCTGGTATGAAGAAGACAAAGTTATTGACCAAAGCCTTCATGAGGAGGTAATCCAGTCATTTCATGGAAAACAAGATGGGATCTTTGTTCAAGTAAGTGACAAATCTTCTTTTGATAACTCAGTGATAAGGGACAATTTGATTGCCATGTCATATGAAGATGATCAACAATGTTTCCAAATTTCAAAATATCAAGACTGTCATTCAAGTTTGACATGTTTTGAAATGTTATTTCAAGAAGATAGTAATCTCTTGAGCAAAACAAAACAGAAAGTATTATCTCCTCTGTCTGAAGATGAGATAGATCAACTATTGAAAGGTCATGTTACTGCCCAAGCTAAAGCAGATTTACAGTGCACACATGGTCAAGAAAGTGTTGGTGAAACTTCTTCCTCTTTTGAAAATGATGACGGTCTTGTAATCATTTTTATAGATCGGCAAATAGATAATATTTTCTTTCACAAAGATGATAAGGCTGTCATGTTTGATAATCTTGAAGATTGTTTTTTGTTTAAGAATGACCTAGACCATGAAGTTGAGGAATATGAGCTTGAGAGAGACAATATGCTAGAATTTCTCACGGTCAAGGAATTTACAGCTAACACTCAGATGGCAGAAGCTTATACCTCTCTGTGCCTTCCTATCACTCAGCAACCAGTGGTTCTTTCAGATCAGAATGAAGGGAGTACTTGTATTTTTGCTGCTAGATCTCAAGACAAGCTAGTGCTTCAGAATTTTCAAGATCCTTTCGGCATTCTTTTGCAAGCACCTAAGAATATGAATGTTGGCTGGTTTGTTATCATAAGCCTTGGTTTCAGTGGTTATTGTGAGTTGCCTACAGGTTCATCGTTCTGCCTGCTCGAGAAAAGTGAGAGCAGAAATTTGGTATGTAGCCATCTGCTGGATTGGTTACATTGGAAAGCTCATTACACATGATTGTACATATTTCATCAGTAAGCAGGTAGTCGTCGTCATGATTTGAAGCCCTCAAATCTCGATGGACTGCTGCCCTTTGAAAGCTTTGTAAGTACTTGTTTCAGTTAAGTCAGTCTTGAGTCATTTTTTGTTTCAGTCAGTTTAAAGATAGTTTCAGTTGAGTGTCCAGTTTCAGCTTTTGAGAGTCTTGTTTCAGTTTTGCATTAGTCAGTTCAAGTATGAGTCTTGAGTCAAAGTTATTGGTTTTTGGGTGTTTTGAAGTTATTGACTCCATTGCCCAATGGATGAAGGCACTGTCTGCTCTCCAAAAGATCTGTCGTTCTTGGCACCTCCAAGGAGCTACCATCCCCATTGGAGCCAATGTTAGTGTCAGTGTTTGTAGCCTTCCTCCAATGATCAAACATGCTCTTACAAAGTGATTTTAAGGTGTCAAGGTCAAATTTTGTCATTTCAGTGAGTCTTCAAACAAAATTTGGTCACTAGGCATTAGGTCTAGGGTTTGCTTTTACTCCTGTCAAAGTTGTCCAAATGTCGGTCCATGTCACCGTTCAGTTGAGTGTATCATCATTCATAGGGTTGTCATTATCATGTGAAGTTCCAATGGGTCATTTTACACCTTGTTCATGCTTCAGTTGCGCCTAGATAAGGTTCATTTCCCTCTCCTAGGGTTTTGAAGGAAATTTCTCCTGGATGGTCAAACCATAAACAAAACTTGTATCCTGATGTTCATACACCTTCCCCTATCCTTAATGTACCTTATAAAACACTTCCCGTCACTGAGATCCCCCAAATTTCTCATTTTCGCACAAACCCTAGTTTCTTTCTACAACTTGACAATTTTCTAGGTTGGGTCTGTGCTTAGCCCTTTTGGACCCCTTCCCCTCACTAGATATTTGAAATTCCACTTTCCCCTGCTTCCTAACATCTCCCCCTACTTCCCAAAATTTTCTCAAGAATTTAGAAGCCCTTTATCCCCTTCATTTCGCTTCATTTTGACAAATCCCCTGTTCCACACATCGAGATAGGTTTTACTCCAATGATGTTTCTGAGCAAGAAAAGATGAATTTGGGAAAAATGAGAGAGGTGTTTGTCCAAAATAGGCCAAGGAAGAAAAACCTCCTTCACTTTTTACACAGGTTTCATGGTTTTAGATAAATTTCAAACATACCGTTGCCCCGGGAGAATTGAATGCACCTCTGAAGTGACCTTGGTAAAATCACGATTTCTCCTAGCTTGGTTGGCCAAATGACTTTCTTGATGAGTAAAATGATAACTAGACACAAAGATATTTTCAATGAGCTATCATGAGCTCAATTTGGAGTTGCGTAACACCTTCAAAAGTTGATTGCAACAGTAGTCTTCCTTGAGGCAGCCTCATTTGGCACATTTTGACCAGTCTTGGGAGATTTGATTTTTGACAGGGAAAATTAACTCCAAATTGAAAAATTATAGTTGGGTTAGAAGGTAGACTCAAATTCATTTCCAAAAAGCTATCCTGTGTCCAATTTTGACACCAGGAAGGCCTCCAAAAGTCTCTTGGAAAAAGTGTTATGCATAGGGAAGGCGCGACGCATTGGGCTGCATTTCTCAGTGCAAAAATACATTAGCGCAGTGCATAGGGAAGGCATGGCACATTGGGCTAAAAAGCATGAAATTAATTGATATCTTCCTCCAAATTGAAAATTCTTTATTCCACAAGTAGGTGGAGCCTCCATTTTTGTGTTTCATCCAAGTTTGTACTAGGGTATGGTGGTTGATGGATGGTAATGGTTAAAACAGAAACATGAAACCCTATCTTTTAAAATACCTCAAGGAAACCTGGTCCTAGGGTTTCAAATCACTGTTTTGTCACCAAGTTCACTCCCTCATCTCATTTTTCCCTTGTTTTCATTATTCCCTAAGTTCCACTACCCTTTAGATTCATTCATCCCCTATCCCAAGTTCCCTTTCCCAAATTTCCTAATGTCCTCAAACCCTAACCCTATGCAAAAATTCCCAACCCTATACATAAATTCCCAAACTCTCCCATATTTCCCTAACTGATTTTATCCCAGCAGTCCCTAATCCCTCACATTTCTCCACTCCCTTTGCAATCCCTTTTCTCACTATTTTCCCCTTGTTGACAGAGGTCAAGCACATCACTAAAGAGTAGTCCAACACAGTTTCATACACCAGCATCTATTTCTCCAAGGCAGTTTGTATAGCAGCAGTTATGTCATCCGGTCATTCATCTGATTATGGAGTGTAGACCCAAAGTGACTCACCCATGAAGGAACATGCACCCCGGAGGCCTCATAGAGGTGGCAAAACATCCGTGAAGACCAGCAGGCTGCCCAAAGAAGCCTAAATGAGATGACACCCATTCAGCAGGAGATAGAGGCTGATCGAGAGATTTGGCTCGAGAGAGTCAACATCCACTTAGAGAGACTGCTGGACAAGGCCGATAAGGACAAAGCATTGCTGAGACACATGGCTTTCCACTACATGGCACGGAACAAAGTTTGCAAGGCATGAATAAGGAATCTAAAGGAAAAATTAAAGAAGGCAATAAGGAAACAAAAGAGGAAAAAGGAGCTTGATCATCTTTAGATATTGGCCGAAGCCTATTTAGCCCATCATGATAGTTTATAAAGAAGGTCTAGCCCAAATTTCAAGAAATTTGGAGCAATTTTTGACATTTCGAAATTTTTTGCACTAAAAAATCGGTTTTGCTTCCCTATGCGCCGCGCCACGTGGCGCTCTCTTTTGCTAGAGGGCTCCAAATCCAAAAAACTTTGCATTTCTAGATTTTTCATGATAAATTATGGTTCCTGGTGCATGGCCAAGAAATTTGGGCAGGTTTCGAGTCCTCAGAAGGCCAAAAACCCTCAAAAAATGACCTCACTGCCCCTATTTTGACACACAAGAAGCAGTGTTGGGAGAATGGACTTTTGGAGAGGCAAATGGAGGCCACATTAAAACATTCCACTTGGGTTGGAAAGTAGATAGGTAGACCTTTCCAACAAGAACACTTGGGCTCAATTTGGACTACAGGAAGTGCCTCAAAATCAGCTCCAAAGTGGCGCGACACATAGAGAATCAAGCGCGGCGCATAGAGGATTTTTGCCCATTTTTCACTGTTCAGCTCAGAAATTCGCCAAGTTTTGACCAGTTTTGCTTTTTGATGTTACTCTTGACCTTTCAAGATGTAATTTGATAACCATGATGTAATATTGGGACATTTTTACTTGTTTTAGAGGATTCCTTCACTAAAAAGTGAAAATTAAATGAATGAATCAATTTCCTAGCATATAGGGGTAAGTTGTTTGACTACCTAGATTTTAGTTCCTTGTTTAGAATTAGTTCAAACAGCTCCTAGAATGATGAGCTCGACCCCTAGAGGCATGGGAAAGAGTTAGTCTTGTCTATATCATGTAATTTCTAAGTCATTTTCAGGGTTGGATACTTGGGATTGCTTGGCACCCTATTGTACATTTCATTTCTGCAATTTTGGCAAAGGAAGGACCAGGGTTTTGCAGCACTTGTTGGGATCCATGTGGCTCTATGTTTTGATGGTGTGTTTCTATTTGTATTTGTAAGTTCACTAATGTTTATGTGTATCATTTTCCATTGTCTTTTCTGCAGCAATTAAACAAATGAGTGATTAAGGTAGAATTCATTGGACTACTATGCTCTGCCTTGAAGTTTTATTTAATTCTTCATGTTTTCACCTGTTTGAGGAGGACTCTTGAGACATTCTTGCCCTCCTTAGCCCCTCATCGGTCTGATCCATCCATTCATTCAATCCAAAGCATCAAAATGATTGCCTTCCTTGCCCCAATCAGAACTCTGCAAAAACTAAGCCTCATCCCCAGACCCAAATTTTCCTTTCCCTTTTTCCAACAAAAAATCCCCAAAAATCAAATCTAATCTTTGCACTTCATACCTAGCCTAAAATTAGTTTGTATTTCAGTCATCTCAAGCCCCATCGATTATCTTTCGCTGAGATTGACCCGGAGAGAGCCCTCTCCTATCCTCGTAGGGCTAGCTACGAGGCTAAGCATGGTTTGATGTGGACCTAGAACCTTGTCTTTTCAGCCTGAGGCAAATCTAGGCTCTAACACATTCCTTTAAAATAAATGACCCTTGAAGTCAAGCATGTCTTTACATATTTTCTACATGCTTTTCCAAAGATGAAACACTTCATCATTATCTCCATCTTGGAGACCAAATCAAATTTTCTCAAGTCAATATTACACACATGTTTAAAACAAACCAATCAACCCTTCAAGTTAATTACACATACATGTTCAAATACAAGGAAACCATCAACATCCCTACGTTCATGCACATGATGCTTATGCATTCATTTCATCCTTCAACTTTCGCTTAAGAACACTCTACTTTCAAAGGTGAAATGAAAATAATGTTGCAGCAACAAAGTGAGTCTCCTACTCAACTTTTTCCATTAACCTTCTTGGTAAAACCATGCAACTTGCATTCCATTAACAAAGAAATGTAAATAGATGCATCAATAGACATGCAATCTTAATTGGATAAGAACTCTAACCATTTCTTACCAATCCATTTCAAAGTTGCTTCCTTTGTCTGCACATTAGCATCAACATGTGAATCATCTTAAAACACACCATTCATGGAAAATTCCTTTCCATTTCTTCCATTTTCTCTTTCCACCTTCTTTAAGTTTTGTGGAAGCATTGTTGGATTCAGAGTCCAGCACTTTTCAGCAATGTGTCCTTGCTTATGGCAATAAGTGCAACACATGTGCATCCTCTTGACAGCATGATTTTCCTTGTCCAATGGACATTTGGCTTCTTTCTTCCTTTCCCTCAAAAGTTTCTTGTATGTGGCCATTCTCTTCCAACGTCTAAAAACATTATGGTTATCCAAACCACAAAAGGAACATGCAATTCTTTTCCCATACTTATACGAAAATTTATTATGCTTAACATAATCAAAAGGAATATGATAAGAACCAGATTTATACCTTTCTCTTTAACCTTTATTGCCTTCATGAGGAGGTGAACTGAATGAAGAAGTATCTCCCTTTGAAACATCATCAACCTCTTCAAGGTTGTCAGAGTTTCCACAACTCTCTGGTTCAAGTGTATGCTGATATACACCTTCTTTCTGCAAGGTATTCTTCACACCATTGCATTCCCCAAGAATACAATCTTCACAATCTTGAGGTAGAAGATGTGCAGCAAAACTCCTTCTTGGAATTGTTTCAATGGCCTTCATGGCAGCTTTGAAACTTTATCCATAAGACTATCCATAGCCAAGACCCAAATACTTAGGCCTTTCCTCAACCATTACTGGCTCAACAATACGCTATGCATGTTTACCCAAGCCTTTTCCTTCATAGCCCATCTTGGATATTAACTTGGAACCTATGCCTCTGGTATGTTTTTCAAAAGAACAAATATAAGAACTCTTAGAAGAATTTGAAGACAAACAAGAATTGTTTACCTCTTCTTCAGAATGATACTTGACTAAGGCTTCTTTGCCAACAAAGAGTTGTGTCTCCAACTCATGCATCCTCTTGAGGTTCATATTTGCAATATGAAGTTGCCTCTCCATTTCTTGCGATTTGTGAGAAAACAATTGTTTCTCTTCCTCCACAGAATTAAACTTCTCTCTAAGTATGCTTCTCTTCCTTCCATCCTCATACATTTGTCTCACCTTGTCCATCATGATGAACAAGTCTTGCTTCATGTATTCATCAAATAATCTTGTGAAGAAAGAAGATTTTGAGGACTCACTTGTAGAAGTTGTCATTATGCCAATGCACAAAAAAACTTCAAACAATATTAACAAAGAGCTTATTCAAGCAACCTTTTGTAACAAACCTCTTGTTCTTCAAGGATTACTTTGAGGTCCTTTGGGATAAGAAGAATGCCTTCAGCCCTTCTTCCTTCTTTTCCTCTCCTGGACTAAGCTTTCAATAGCTTTCCCTTCACCTCTGCAAACTCAAACAATAGTCAGTCCACAAACAAGCATACAATCAACCTTTGACTATTTAAACACCTTTTAGACAAGTAATCTTTGCTTTGTCAATCAAGCATTCTGATCTGATACCACTTGCTCTAGTATAACTAGCTTTGATATCACCTTCTTTGAAGGTGGAGTTAATCAAAATTAAGCTCTAATACCACCTAATTTGAAAATGGGGCACTAATGTCTTCTTGTTAGCTTACAAGAACCTCTCCCACTTCCAAATCTTAAATATTACAAAGACCTTATGATTAACCAATTTTGCAATTAAAAAGTGCTTGAAAATAGGTGTATGCTTGTGTTTGTTTTACACTTTTATGTGCTTTAAATTGATTTGCTTAAACCGATATAAAAACATATAACAGTGAAACAATGCAGCAAATAAGCATCACACATAACAATAATATAACATGGATTTCACCCAAACCTCTTGGGCTACATCTCCTTGAGCTCTAGTCAATTCAACTAGGCTCTCTAGGATTATGGATAAATTCCTTTTACAAGCTCCATGATCAACTCCATTGGTTTACACAGAAACAATGGGCTTAGAATACCATCTTATCCCGCTGGTTGTCCATACTTTTGCAGACAGATCTAGGCTTCTCTGGACTAGATTCCTTCAATCAATGCTCTCAGAATTCTGAGCTCTAGCTTGGACCAACTCCCTTAGAATTATTTCAACTGTCTCTAGAATGCCTTCTTCTATCATTAGCACACTTTGGACCAGTAACAGCTAGATCATTTGATCTCTTTGTTGTTCTCTCAACTCTAGCTCTGACTCTCTGGCTCTGGCTCTCTCTGAGCTTCTCTTAGCCTCTGTGTGCCTCTGTAGTTTGTTCGACTTGCAAGTGACTCTCAGCAAACTCCCAATGACCTCTAAAACTCTTTGCGCTGCCTCTTAATCGTGCTCTCTGGCTTTTGTGAGGCATTCTTCGACTTTGTGGCTTCCACAGCCGTTCCTCTATCCCTTTGATCATGAGGAATCATTCTTTTCCCTGACTTTGCCTCTTTGCACTTCAAAAAGCGTCCCTATTACATAAATGCCCAGCTGCAGTGTGGCACAAGGAATGATGGCTGTTTCCAAATGGAAAATGAACCGGCGGCATAGGAAACCCAGTCGTTTTGGCCTTTCTGTGAAGAAATCCTGAAAATGCAATATAAACGAAAAACACAGGAAAACGCCTCATGGAGCGTTTAATCAGACTTCAAATATTATCGAATTTCCCCTAAAAACCTATTCGGTCCATCCAAATATCGCTTATTGCAATCGCTTAGCGAAATGGTAAAAAAACCCAATACACAAGAAATACAAAAAATCCCGCATTCTCAGATTTCAAAACTTATGAAATTGGGTCTATAAACCCATTGGGTCTGGCTTTTATCGGTATATCGCTATTGCAAGTCACATGTAGCATTAGCCTTTATGTCGGGGATCACCGATCGCTGATCAAATCTGGACCGTTGATCTTGCTCCTCAATCGAACGATCATTATCACATATCGCTATTAGCATATCACATTGGTAACAACCCTTTGGTATTGGGGATTCGCCGATCTCCCGACCACGGATTAAATCTGGACCATTGATCTAACTCCTCAATCTGATGGTCGATATCACATATCGCTATCAGCATATTGCATTGGTAACAGCCCGGGGGTTCTTTCCTTTGGCTGTGCCAATCTCCGATTGCCGACCACCCAGATCGTTCCGATCACCGATATCCCAATCGCTAATCGCATGTCGCCTTTTCCTCCCGCCAGGCCTTTATCCCTTCATCGCTCTCATCCGATACATCTCACAAATTTGATAAGGGTTTAGGTTGCGGAACATAATATTTCGGGTCTGCCCTTTAAAACTTTCACATGCGACTTTTGCATATAAGGCCTTAAGCCCATTTTCACAAGAATTTGCCTCCTTTTCAAAGGACCATGGCAAACTTCTTTCTGCATTAACTTCTTCACCCGAAGTCCATTTTAGCCCATTCAAATTGTAATAGATTTAGAATGAAAAGATCTATGCAATGGGATTATTTCAAGGAGGATCCTTGGACATTCATTTTCCTTTGTGAGGAACACTTTAGACATATAAGTCTATCTTAGATCCATTTTGGATCAACTGTGAAGAAATGTTGTCTTCACATTGATCTGTTCTACCTCAAAATAAAAGATAACATAAACATATAAAAGTAATCTAATAGAATATAACATCACAACAAGAGAAAAAATATCACCAAAATCAATTCTTGACACCTAGAATAACCTTTTTCTACCAACCGAGATTTATATTTCTCCACCTTTCCTTTTGCATTCATATTCTTCTTAAACACCCACTTTCTTCCAATGGGTTTCCTTCTAGTGGGGAACTCCACAAGATCCAAGCCTCATTTTTTTCCAAAGATGCCATTTCATCAACCATGGCATTTTTCCAGAGTTTTCCATCCTTTGAATCTACTCCCTCCCTCAGCGTTTTGGGATCATCATCAGTAATAAATAAAGAAAAATTTTAACACAAATAATATTGACTAAACCTTTTTGGATGCCTTCTTTCTCGAATTGATCTTTTAACAACTGGATTTTATGGCTTTTCATATTTTGATTCCTCTTCTATTGTAGAGTTTGATTCTTCCTCCTTTAGCTCAAAATTTATCTTCTCATGTTCCTTTGGTAGGAATTCTTGTTTAATAACATCTTTCAACTCTCTAAGAACCACATCTCAATTGTACCCAACCTACCTTGTCTCTGGGTTCCAAAGCTTATAGCCTTTTAAACCATCCTTATACCCAATAAAGGTGAACCTTTCATATTTACTATCCAACTTAGTTCTTTTCTCCTTTTGAACATGTACATATGCATCACAAACAAATACCCTCAAATGTGAAAAACAGGGTTTCTTACCACTCCATACCTCATGTGGAGACTTATACTCCAACATTGGTCAAGGTGATCTATTAACTAGGTAACATGCATTCTTCACTGCCTCTGCCCAAAATTCGTGTCCTGAACCAACACCACTGAGCATGTTTCTAGCCTTTTCCATCACCATCTCGATCATTCTTTCTGCAACTCCTTTTTTCTGAGGTGTGTATGGAGTAGTCTTCTATCTTTATATACCACATTTCTTACAGAAATATACAAATCCCTTCTTGCAGAACTCTCCACCATTATTTGTCCTTGGAACCTTTATATTCTTCTTTTTTTGGTTTTCCTTAGTTCCTTAAATTCTTTAAACCTGTCAAAGACTTTAGATTTCTTTTTGAGGAAATATATCAATGTATTCCTTGAGAAGTCATCTACAAATGATACATACTACAAAAATGTACCTAGTGATGGAACCGACACAAGTCCAAACACATCATTGTGCACAATCTCTAATATCCCTTTCATCCTCTTAGCACTAAAGGGGAAACTCACCTTATTCTTCTTCCCATATAAACAATGTTCATAGAAATCAAAATCTAGAGAGAAATTAGACATACCTTCTACCATACCATTACCATGAAGTATTCGAAGGCTCTTCTCCCCAATATGTGCAAGCCTTTGATGCCATAGCATGGTCTTTTCTCTAGATACCACTAGATTTTCTACTCCACTTTCAAGAACCATAGAACTATTCCACACATCAATAACAGTACTACCCAAAATATTGTATATATTTCCAATCCGAACTCCTCGCATAAATACCAATGCTCTCCGAAGTATCTTGTATGTTTCTTTCTCGAACATTGCTTTTACACCTGCATCATCCATATTGCTTACATAAATCAGATTTTTGACCAATGCAGGAATATGCAGAACATTAAGAAGTGTTCCAATCCTTCCACCTTGCAACTTCAACTTGAATTTTCCATGTCCGACGGTTTTAGCCTTCCTGTCATCCCCTAAGAAGATATCACCACCATCATATTTCTCATACTCGCAAAACCACTCCCTATGGGGAGTGAAGTGAAAGGATGCACCTGAGCCAATCAACCATTCCTCATGATCTACATGTGTACTTGAAGAAGAAGACAAGTACGCATCCCCACCTTCATCTGAGGTGGTTTTCATCTCTGCAGAAGGAGCATCATCAAATCCTCTTCCTTTCTCAGAAGATCTAGATCTACATTCCTTTTTGAAGTGTCCTTCCTTTCCGCATTTCCAACACACCTTTACAGGTTTTCCTAGAGATTTAGATCTCCCACTCAAGGACTCATTTTTGTTTCTGTTCTGGGACCATCCTCATACATACAAAGCATCTCTATTCCGACCCTCCATATTTTTTCGTCTCATCTCCTCCGACAACAAGGATGAGATTATTTCATCAAACTTCAAGGTAGTTGTATTTCTACCTATTGCAACAACTAGACTATCCCATGAATTTGGTAGAGAACACCAAAAACTAATGCACTTATCTTCATCTGAAATTTTAATATTAATAGATAGCAACCGACTTACCATAGTATTAAAAGTGTTTAGAGACTCTATTATCGAGTCTCCAACCTTCATCATCAGGTTATACAACTTTCTCCGTAGGAACAATTTTTTCACCAAATACTTAGATTGGTACTATGTCCTTAACTTGTCCTACAATTCCTTCGCTATAGTTTCCCCTCATACATTCAACAATATTGAATCTAAGATACACAATCGTATTATGCTCTTTTCCTTCCGATCCAGCTTCATCCAATATTCTGCTGACATTGTCATTGGTTTAGTACCCATATCTACTGTGATCCACTGATCTTTATGCACCAATAGATCCTCCATCTTGAGTTTCCACAACGCAAAAATCTGACCATTAAATTTATCGTTATCTATATTTCCACTTCTCATCATCTTCTTTCGGTACAAGAATCGATCCCGCAGATCTCCCACTGAACAAGGTATGCCATAGGCTAGATCAAAACTCCTTAGCAACAAAGGTGTCCCCTTCAAGCTAAAACAACTCTGATACGAAATGTAGGTTTTAAATTCATACAAAAATTACCTACATACAAATTATAAAAACATAAAATAAACAATGGCGAAAGCATACAACATAAATACATAGAGATTTTCCTCTCGATCCCAAAACTGGGACTACCAGATTGACTTTTCATTATATTCCTTTAAATGTTACAATACATATATATACATGACGAAGCACTCATAAACCCCAATCCATTAACCCTGGATTAGAATATAACCATATTTTCCTTCACTGGATCTACAAGATACCATGGGAAAAAAACAATCATAAAACATGTGTAAAACCCATGCACATTTAAGCATAGTTAGGGTCATCCAGCTAATATAGGGTCCAAAAAAAGAATTCCCTCGTTGTTGCCCCAGACCCTGCAGATGGGGGATATCACCCCACTCAAACCCCTTGACAGGGGTGGTGGGGCTACCACCCCCTCTGTGACCACCCCATTACGCCGAGTGAAACAAAGGGCGCATTGTCGCCCGCGCCCCATGCACCCCCCCCCCCCCCCTTCCTAGCCCCCTGCTTCACATGTGGGGCTGGTCATAGAAGGAATATAGGGATAATCATATAAAGAATATAACACACACCAACCACAAGAGTTGTTGCAACATGCATCAACCTTTGGAAATGTAGAAGAGTTTCATATTGAAAAGATCATAGAGAAAACTCATAAGTTTGGTAGGGAAATAAAACCTTTGACATGTTGGGGATGTGGTAAAGAGAACCTAATCCCTAAGTTTATTTAAAAACAACAAAATAAGCATAGTTCATGTAAAATCCAAATTGTTAGGAAAAATACTAAGGCGGGGGGGGGGGGGAGGTGAATCAGTATTTTTAATTCACTTTAACTTTCAATTTCACATTCATAACTATGTATTCTATTTTTCTTCATGTAACCCACATGTGTACTTGACTCTAGTGAATGCAAATCACGTATATTCATATATGTAATTTTACATATGTTCCTTTAGGTGTTTATCTTTTACCAAAGAATCATTAATTCGTTATCCATTTATTAAGAAATAATCATGAGAAATAAATAGAAGATAGTTAATCAACACCAAGAAACATATAAACACATGTGAACACCATGGTTTTAGGTGGAAACCCAATGTGGGAGAAAACCATCTCTATTGTTGTCTATGTATTCTTATTTTATTATAAAGGAAAAATTCATTACATCTTGTACTGGTATAGAATCTTGCCAGTATGGAGGAACCCACCTACAAAAGGATATAACCTCCACTCATTCTTTAGCACCCACTGGAAGGGAGCTACAACCCCCTGGTCTTATTTATCAGCTCATACCAAATGGGAGCACCTACCCCTTGAATGAATCTACTAGCTACCACTAGAAGGAAGTTCTGACTCCCTCACTGAAGGCTCCAACCCACAGAAACCTTCACGGACCACGTTTAATAATGTTGCCAAGTGAATCCACCTGTCTCAAACAAGCATAAAAAACTTTAGGCCACCTTTCATCAAATTTTCACATGAGATCCACAAACCAGGATGCCAAACTAAAATACTAAATCTCAAAATCTGAATCACTGAAACAGTGGAAACCAACTGAACCATTGAAACATCAAGATATTGAATACAAAATCTAACCAATCACTGAGTTGAATCTTAACCAATCTAACCATATCAAATTAATGCAGTATATAGTAACATTGTTTCACATCAATCAATCAACCAATCACCGATTAACTATATTGTCATCATTGAAATAATGTGAAGTCATTGCAACCCATGAATAAAAGAACTTCACAATATATACACGATTGTTCTAACAAAATCCTGCGTATATACGCACATCCTATACACAAAATGTACCTACAAATCTCAAATCACTGAATACTGAAACATTGCCAAACTAAGTCACTCAATTGAGTCGTGCAACAATAACTAATCATAGATATATCAATACTAACTCACTGAATACTCAATCATAATGTAGCAACAACACTCATCAATATACCAAGCCACAACCTAATCAATCCAATGAACACTACCAGATACATGCCATGCTTATCAAGACATCATTGGCAGACAAAAGCAAATAGGATAGATATCATCAAATATCATCAACATCAAGCATCAAATCAAACCCTAATACATATATGGGACCTCCATAAAGCAAATTTGTGTGTGTATGTGATTACCATGCATAACACCCACGTATATATATCAACATACTACATAAATTATTACAGAATATATATGCATTAGTACTGAACCACATATGTGTACGTACGTGGCCTTACTAAAGAAAAGTGGCGTATAGTTCTTAAACAAGTGAATCAGATCTTCACTAAAAATCAAAACATACTTTATGCAAATTTAACTATAAAATCATAGACCATTTTAGATACATTCAAACATATCTTAGATACTCAATCATATACAAATCATTCAAGTATAACCATTAGCACTCAATGCACTTTTATATCTCTTAGGTCTGAGTCATTTCCTTGCTCCCTGGTGCACACATGTTTCAGATCAGATCACACATGAATAAACCATTCACTTGCACACATAACTCCCTGATCTCCATCTCCTTATATGTTTTTTTCCTTTGCTAGTACGTTAGGTGAATTCTTTGGTAATGTTGATGGTATTCGTTGATGGGATCAAAATAGACATTGCTACCAAAATTACTATGGGAAATTACCATGGTAATAACCCCTAGTATCAAGTTTTCAATAGTTCAAATTATGTACATGACTTTTATTCGTAGAACCTGCATATATACGCGACACTTCTTCACAGGGGTTACATATAATTTTTCAAACTTCACATTTGTCATCCACATGTCACTAAACTACCATTTATTTTCCATATCTTTTTTAGTGCCTATATTATAATACCTATTATCTGCATTAATTCAATAACCATGATATTATAACCAAGTTGACATCAAGGATATATTTGACAAGCAGGTTTCTATCAAGGACAATGCATTATCCATAATGCCAAAAATCTCCCCCTTTAGACTTGATGGAAACCACTTTGGTCTTCGGAAACCAACTACAAACACATTCAAACACATATGAAAACACTAAGTCTCCTCTCCCCCTTTGAAATCAAGGGCAAAGGGTTGAACTAGGATGAATGAAGTACTTCCCTTGTAGAGCTCAATACTATAAGTATGATCCATGGACATGAATCCTAAAATATGCATATTGACCATGCTCCCCCTGAGCATATGTTGGACCTTCTAAAGATATTAAATAAAGTACAAGGATAGAGATACATGGATAAACAAATATGACCTTTCCTATGATGAATGACTCTATGCTCCCGTGATTACAACAGTCACCCAACATAACAGGTTTACATATTGGATCCAACTTTACACTAATTAACCAAAATAATGGGGTTACATGAATGACATGACTTAATCCCAATAGCCCATGCATGGCTGAATTTTACAATTATTACAACATGGGTATTTTCATGACCTTTACATCAAGAGATATACATGACATCCATAACCATAACAAGGATCTCAACTATGAAGTATCTTTGTAGAAAATCCATGATAATCATCAGCAACCATCATGCTCCAAATGTGCATCTACAACATAATCATCTGACAACAACAACATAAAGTGACATAATAATAGCAGCATGAGCATCCTCATCACAAAGAAGAAATATATCATCAAGTAGATAAGATAATGTAGCATCAATATTTCCAACATCATCAACACGTGACCAAATATGCAATGCTTCCAAGAATCACCAAGAAACTATAGCATAAACATAAGATTGTGCAATAAATATTTGTTAGAAACTCATCCCCTTGACCTCATGTCATCAAGGTCAAAAAATTTCTCCATACGTAGGAAGATTCATAAGAAACAATATCGACTTGAACCTTAACACCATAGGTAGCATATACATGCATCAACAACATATGTGCAAATAAAGAGTACCTCTAACATCATAAGCCATTAAGTAGAATTGAACTAATCATCAACCAACATCTTTAGAGAACATAGCATACATATATATATATATATATATATATATATATATATATATATATTCCTTATCAAGTGTATCAAGAAGGATTACATTAACAACTTCACCAAATGCAACTCAAGAAGCATGACATAGAGATAAAAACATGTCTTTTCAATAGTAATCAATGAAATGTGACTGATGCCAATAGTAATGAAATCATCACAGACACCATCATGCAACAAGTAGTACTCAAGAAGACCATCATGCTGACAATGAATCATTAGAAGCATAGTAGATGCTACCCCTAAACCTATGCCAACTATTCACCATCAATTTTGATATTAAATATATCTCATCAATTAGCCAAATGCACGAACAATAGCCATAATATAATATTTTGCAACAACTCATAAACTCATCATGAGCCAATATCATTCTACGTATCATATGGGCATCATTATCAGATGGAAACAAATCAATGTGAGAATGAGAAAGCCGATAATATACTTATGAAACATATGAGAAGCTCCCCCTAAATTTTTGCCAATCCTTTTTCATCGTAGAGAAGCATAGATGAATGTCTAGATTAAATACCATGTATACATATGACTCATTAATAAGAACCATGTACACAATGTTGATTTTTATAGCCATAACTCCCCTTTAACATGTCATTATTGTTCTTGTTCACATTCTATTCATCAATGAAACATCATTGTAAAACAAATAACAACATATGAGATCATGATCTAAGTACACATGGATAGCTCCCCCTGGGATTATAGACCATTGATCATGTGGGCATGATAGTGATCATATGTACTTCATGAGGTTATGTACCTCACATTCACTTATACATTCATTATTAGAAGTATACTTTTAATAACAATGGATTGTAGTTTGGACAATATTCCCTTACTTTGAACTTGAACAAGAGGAGCTAGACCTCTTATCTATGCCTGAATTCTTCTTTAGCGCATATAGGTTCTCTGAATTTGTGAATAATTTTTCTATAGTTTTCCTAGTGTCTTCTTTTATAATTTTTCATCCAGTTGATGTGAATATAATTACATTCCCTTTGTCAGCTATTTGGCTTACAATTAGAATGTTATCCTTTAGCCCATCAACCAGTAGTACATTAGCTATCTTTTGTATTTTTAATATCAACATTAGCATTACCCTTACCTAGAACCTTTGCAGATGTACCATTTCCAAGAATAATCTTACCACTCTTGTCTTTGAGAGAAATGAATTTGTCCTTATTTCCATACATATGATGAGAGCATCCATTGTCTATGTACCATTGATCTTCTTCTTCAAACGAGCATAGAGAAAGACCACACCTTACTTTTTCTTCTTCTTTTCTCTTAGTATGAGCGGCGCTGGTGGAGCCAACAATGTTCTTTTCTTTCTATGTGTTTTGTAGTCTATGTTGTGGTCCAACCCTAACATCTTTATTTATGTAATAAGTGCAAGGGGCCTAGTTAGAGTCATAGTTAGTTATTTGAGTCAATAAAGACTATAAGGGGTTATCCCCATTAACAATAATTGTAAGTGGTTGACCCGAACTATAGAAAAGGGACCACCATTAGTTATAAACGGGTCATAGTTAATAAATAGGTCAACTCATGTTATGCAAGGGACTACTAGAATTTAGGGTTTTGGATGTCAATAAGCTATAAATAGTCTTAGATAGTAAGGGAAGAATCATAAAGTCTTATTATAATTGAGTTCTGCTTTGTTGGAGGTTTCCCCCTCGAAGAGGCAAGTGAACATTGTATTATGCTTCTGAATAATAAAATAGCTTTGCAACTTGTCTCATTTCACGTGATATTTCTGTGTTTCGGTCTATATTGTTTCATATTTCTAGTATTTTGGTTTCCTCGTAGGTCAAGTGCATAACAGGTGGTATCGGAGCACTTTCCAGGGCCAGTTGTACCTCAATTTTTCATAGAATTGTTTTTAGGGTGGAGACGTGTTTCAATGTCTTTAAACCAAAGGATTTATCATTGAGTGCATAAACCTATGGAATTGGGGAGGCATGCACACAGGAACTACAAGAGGTGGTAACACTTGTTGGAATCCCTTGTAACCCCTGTGGGTACCCCTTTGAGTAGTAGTGCATTAGACGGAATCATGCACAGACTGAACTTCCATGTACCCTTGGGTATATTTGAAATCGCCTAGGGTAACCTGAAAATTAACCTTAGAAGTTGATTGTCTTGCTACTATAGTACATTGAGAACAACACTTGACAATATCACTCACACATACAATAGAGTAGTTGAGTAGTACAACTAAGGATACAATCGATCCTCCTTAGTTAGTGCCATGAAAGATTGGGATGAGTTCTATTGCTGGACCCCTGCATTTGTTGTGATCTATAGCACCTGACACTCCTTTGAGACCATAGTTCCCTCATATATTTGAAGGTGGGTATATATCTAAAGGTCACCCCCACCTTCTCTTCCAGACCAGATTCAGTTGTTAATGTTTGAAAACCATTGTCCAAACCAGATCCAATAGTTGGGGTTCTGTCACCACCATATAGATAGAAATTCAGCAATTGGATTTTTCACAATGCAAATCAGACTCTTTGTGTAATAAATGTTTTGGCCGACATAGTCGAGATCAGATTATCACAACACATCCTGCAACACAAAGATCTTGGGGTTTTTATTACTACAATCCAGGCCCAATTTTTGCAGGATATTTGGTAGTATCAAGCTTTTTGGAATTCAACCACTACAGTATTGATCAACTGGGAGTAAGCCTCCTTTCGGAGTAAAAATCCTTTCAGGATGCTTACAAGAGACCTAGCCCATAATATTCAGGATGATGACTTTGCCGTAGTGGTACCATTCAATTGTAAGCCCCCAATTTTCAGGCGGTCTGAAATTTTTACTAACACACCTTGAAGTGACCCACATCACAATAATCCTAGGTTTGACCTCTTTCCAACCATTCTAGTGTCAAATGAGATCAAAATGTGACTAGGTCTAGTGTATGCATAGTACTAGGTCTCAAATTATGGTTGCAGATAAGGCAATGGAGAAAGTCAAAGCCCTCGAGAAAAACTTTGAGACCTTCAAGGCATCCCTTAACAACAACACTGAAGCATTTTCTAATATGAAGAGGTTTTGCAAACCCATGAGGGAATAAGCTAGTGTTGATGCACACATAGGAGGAGAATCCAACCATCATATTCATTTCCATGGAGCTCACCAATCTTTGAGCCACCAAACACCCATGTTGCACATGTACAAATTTGATGGATCTAACCCCACAATATGGGTGGCAAAAATGGAACAATATTTCAACCTTAATAATATCTGGGAGGATGGAACTAAACTACATGTGGGAGCCCTTTCTGTTGACTAAGAGAGATTGCAGTGGTGTCAGTTGCATCGTAAATGTTATCCACAGAGGCCAACTTGGAACATGTTCTCAAAAGCCATATGTGACTGTTTTGATCAAGAATCTCACTTTTTGGGCTATCTCACTAAGTTCAAGTAAACAGGTATAGTAAGGGACTACATTGTATCTTTCCAATAATTTTCCTTGATAACTGACAAACTAAGAGATGACTTTTACTTGGAATGTTTCAGTAATGGCCTAAAGTAATCCATCCGAGCCAATGTATGAATGCATCACCCAACTACTTGGATGGATGCATGCCGTAAGGCCTTAGATGTAGAAGTCATCTTAAATGCCCAGTCCAATCGTCCAAAGAAATGTCCCCCCCAAAAACTTAAGGTTCAAAAGGTGTCACTCGTAGAAATAGCCGAAAGAAGGAAACAAGAACTCTACTACTACTATGATGATAGGTACTCCCCATGACATAAATGCAAGGAACCAAAATTCTTTCAACTTGATGCTACTGAAAAAAACTCAGCTGATGAAGCTCCATCCACTAACGTTCTCGAGGAAGAAGTGGGTGAACCCCAAACTGACCGAGACAATGATCTCACAACTACGCCAGATGAGTCGATTATATCACTACATTCCTTGGCTAGAATTTCTTTGCCTCTGGCTCTCAAAACCTGAGGTTTTATTAAGATCAACTAGTAGTGGTGTTGATTGATAATGGCAGCACTCATAACTTTGTCCATAAGAGAGTAGCAAAATTTGTTCATTGTTTTATATGGGTGATATCTAATTTCCAAGTCCTTATCCTTGATGGGGGGACCATGAAAGGTGAAGGACATTGTAAAAATATTAAGCTTCAGATGGCGTATTATCACCTCAAAACCCACATGTATTCCATTGAAATGGGTGGTTATGACATTTTCCTTGGTGTTGAATGGCTTTTCACACTAGGCCCTATTACAATGGATTTGCCAGAGTTATATATGAGCTTGAAGTAGAACAAACACACTCATACATTAAGGGGACTCCAGGGAGGTGCTCCTACTATCATCAACTCACATCAAATGGAGAAGCTTTTTAAAAAGGGAGGTCATGGGATAGTAGCCCAATTTAATGCCATCTGAGCCATTGAATCCAGTCCTCCTAATATCAACCCTGATATGCAATAGTTATTAGATAACCACCAAAGGGTCTTTCACAAACCTAAGGAGATCCCACCCTCTCAGGGTGAACATGATCATAGCATCCCTTTCATCTCAGATTCCCAGCCACCAAATATATGCCCATATCGATATTCTTTTGCACAAAAGAATGAAATTGAAAAAATCATCAAGGAAATCCCCGAAGCTGATCTTATTCATCCTAGCACCAACCCTTATTCAACTCAAGTGTTAATGGTGATAAATAAATATGGATAATGGTGCATGTGTCCTGACTTTAGGGCCGTTAACAAGTTCACTATGAATGAAAATTTTCATATTTTAGTTGTTGATGACGTGTTAGATGAATTGCATGGTGCTAAATTTTTAACCAAGATAGATCTCCACTTAGGCTATCACCAAATACACATGAAGGAAGTTGACATTCCTAAGAAAACCTTTCAAAATCATGAAGGCCATTATAAAGTCCTTGTCGCTATTTGGTCTCTGTAATGCTCCATATTCTTTTTAGAGCCTCATGAACCACCTTCTGAAACCATATCTCAGAAATATTGTCCTGGTATTTTTCGATTGCTTTCTCATCTACAACATAACATGGGAAAAACACACAGGGTCCTCACCCAATGAACCGGTAACATATCACACACATTCATGGCATATTAAAAATACCCTTAATTTGACTACATATTAGAAAATACCTCTAAAACTCACACTATTTAACCCCCTCAATACGAACCCAATACAACTTCCCAATTTAAAAAACCACTAATTTCACTAGATATTGTAGGTATCCACTTTTTCATTAACATTTTTTTATACCCGTTGATAATTTTTCATTAACTTTGGGCTCCATTTTTTATACCTACTAATATAAAAACCCTCTACCCCCTATATATCCCCCAATATATTATGTCATTTTTTCCCCAATAAATATCCCCCAATATGAACCCACGTGGTATGGTATTTCTTCCCCAGTGAAGCCCCCTTGGACAAACACCTTCAACATGTTGACCAAATATTGCAATTGCTCCAACATCACAAATTATTTGTCAAATTATCAAAGTGCTCCTTTGGCACGAAGGAAGTAGAGTGTTTGGGACACATTGTGGGTTGTGACAGAGTGATGGTTGATTGGAAATTTTTTTTAGGAAATGCAAGATATAACAAAACCAAAAACCTTGAAGAGTTTGTGGGGATTCTTGGGTCTCACAGGTTATTATCATAGATTTTTCTGCAATTATGGATGCATTTCCAGACCCCTCACTAATATTCTCAAGAAAATTTCATTTCTCTGGACTCATGTAGCTCAAAAGGCCTTCTTGGCTCTCAAATAGACCATGTGATCCACTTTAGTACTGGACTTACTAGGCTTCACCAAATATTTTGTGATTGAATGTGATGCTTCAGGTACAGGAATTGGAAGAGTTTAATGCAAGTAGGTACACCATTTTATTTCACCAGTCAACAACTAGGTGGCAAACATCTGGGTCAATCTACATATGAGACAGAAATTATGGCCATCTTACATGCAGTATACACTTGGAAACTATACATATTGGGGAAACGTTTCCAAATCCACACTGACCATTATAGTATAAACTATTTTTATAACAGCGTCTTTCATTGCCACGACAAAATAAATGGATTGAAAAAATGTTGGGATATGATTATGAGATAATTTACATGAAGGGGCATGACAATGTAGTTGTTGATGTCTTATCATGCCAATTTGACGATGAGGACAAGATTTTATCACTCTCTCTACCCATACAAGATTGGATTGAAGAGGCTCGCCATGAATGGTTATCCCACCCCTCTTTGTCCCATCTCATTAATAACTTAAGAGAAAAACCTAATGCCTTAGAGGACTACTCATGGAAGGGTGAGGTTATTTTCTACAAGGATAAGGTAGTGCTATCGCCGACCTCCATCCTCAAAAAATGAATCATGGAAGAGTTGCACTCCTCTCCGATTGAATGACATTTAGGCTTTTAAAATACTTGTATAGGAGGACTCCACTCTTTCTTCTGGACTAGCATGAAGAAAGACATTCTTACTTTTGTAGCTCGATGCGATTTATGCCAGTGCAACAAAGGGGAAATTATCAAGCTACCGGGAACCTTACAACCATTTCCACTCCCCGCTTCAATATGGATGGATGTTTCCATGGATCTTAGTACAAGTCTCCAAAATTTAAGCAACAAATCAGTCATCATGGCTTTTGTTGACATATTTTCCAAATATGCTCATTTTTTCCCTGTACCATGCCCATTTACCCCAACATTGGTGGCTCAAGTTTTCATGGACCAAATATTCAAACTGCATGTCATTCTAACTTCCATTGTGTCTCACTGAGACCCCACTTTCACCAACAAATTTTGGTAGGAAATTTTCAAGCTCTAGGGCACGTAACTCCAATTGAGTACAACTTATCATCCCCAAGGAGATAGCAAAACAAAATTAGTCAACAAATGTTTGGATACCTATTTGCGGTGCTTCAATTCTGACAAGTAGCATCAATGGGTACATTGGATGCCCTTAGGTGAATGGTGGTATAATACTAACTATCATGAAGCCACCAAGATGACGCCATATGAGGAAGTGTATGGCAAGCTTCCACCTTCACCAACTTATTATATCCCCAGATGTTCCAAAGTACAGGCAGTTGATCAACTCCTATAGAACCGTGCCACCATGATCACTTATCTCAACAATATTCTACATCAAGCTCAAAATATAATGAAGTAACAGGTTGACCAACATCTTTCCAAGTTTTCATTTTGAGTAGGTGACCAAGTGTTCCTGCGACTCCAACCATACAAGCGGACCTCTCTTAAAGGAAATATCTGTCGAAAACTATCAGGAAAATTCTATGGGCCTTAATAGGTACTTCAACATATAGGAGTAGTCAATTACAAATTGGCCTTGCCAGCTACTTCAAAACTCCATCTGATCTTCCATGTATTGTTCCTCAAGAATGTTTGGGGAACGATTTTAGGGTTCAATGAAGACTGGCAGAATTGGATGAGGAAGGCACACTTTGGCTCTAACCAGAATAGGTCCTCAATACTCGTGAAAGACATATTTTAGCCGCACGATCAAGGAAGTCCTCATCAAGTGGAAAGACACCTCTCCAGAAGATTGGACATGGGAACCAACCACTATTCTTCAGCAGTTTCCGTAGTTTCAACCTTGAGGACAAGGTAGCTTTTGATGGGGGAGGGCATGTTAGGGTTCAACCCTAACCCTTTTATTTATGTAATAAGTGAAAGAGGCCTAGTCAAATTCATGGTTAGTTAGTTGAGTCAATAAAGCCCATAAGCAATTACCCAAATTAATAATAATTTTATGTGGTTGACCCACATTATAGAAAAGGGACCACAATTAGTTATAAATGGGCCATAGTTAATAAATAAAGTGGTTAACCAATGTTTTTCAAGAAACAACTAGAAGTTAGGGTGTTGGATTTCATTAAGCTATAAATATTCTTATATAGTAAGGGAATAATCATTGAGTCTTATTGTAATTTAACTCTGCTCTATTGGAGGTTGCCCACTAGAAGAGGTAAGTGAACATTGAATTTTTCTTCTAAATAATAAAATAGCTTGGCAACTTGTCTCATTTCACATGATATTTTTTTTTGCTTCGGGGCATATTGTTTCGTATGTATTATGGTTTTCTCACAGGTAAGTGCATAACAGTCTAAATGAATTCATTGATTTGTTCCTACATTATTTTTCCACATGACCAAACTTGTTACAAGTATAGCATCTCAAATTACCAGAGAAGGGAGAAAAAGAATCGTAATATTTTTGTTTCACATTCCTCCTATTGCAATCAATAGATTTGTGACTAAACGTGTTCCAAGTAAAAAATATCCCTCAAAGAAGATTGAGTACCTGGGAGATGATGATCTTCCTATGAATCTTCTTTTGAAATTGGTTGCAAAGTGTCCAAATTGATGAAAGATAAAACATTTAATGTAATTGTTGAAAAGAAGGAATCGATTGTTGTTTCTATTATTGGGAGCAAATGATTTCCTTTGAAAAAATTATTTCTTTGGTTTCTGGTTCAGTTGACTTCTTGATTCTTTACTAGGATTTTCATATTTCTCTTTGTTATTCTTCAAGTTCTTTGCACAATCTTGTGAACTAGATTCCCCTTTAATAGTTTCATGAAATCCAAGACCAGATTTAGTAGAGGGAGACCTTTCACTGCTAAGAAGATTGTCCAATATATTTGGGCTTTCTAGAAATCTCAATTTCTTATAATTTTCAGCTAACTTACATTCTAGAATACTTACCTCAACCTTTTCTTTCCTTTTGTCTTTTCCAGTTGAGTTCTCAACTAGATGTTCTCTCCCTTAAGCATATTTTCCCGTTCTTCAACTACTTGAAGTATCTCCTTATATTGCTTATTTGATTTTTCAAGACTAGATTTGAGAGAGATAATGTTTGCTTCTAGTCCTTTACAATAATTAGTCATTTCTCTAAGATCTTTGATTACTACATCTTCTTCATTTATTTTTTTCTTCTGCACATTTCTAAATTTATTACTTAATGACACTACCTCATCCTTCAAACTTTGATCTGATCTTCCCCTTCCTTATACTACTTTCTCATTCCTTCTTCAATTTTATTTCCTTCTTTCAATTAGGTTTTTAATGTGACAATATCTTCTTTGTAGGCACACTCCTTTTCATCAAATTGTTGCAATAAATTTCACTGATCTCTATTTTCATTTGTGAGCCTTTTAATATCTACATCTAGGGCCATTATTTTTTAATCTATTTTCTCTGTAGAATGATTATTTTCACTTATACCCATGAGTGAAATATAAATTGACTCATTATCATCATCACTAAATGAGAAAGGGAATGTGCAATACTTCACAATGGTCTTACATCTACAATTAAAAAAAACTCAATATCTATTGATTCCTGGTCATTATATTCACTATCTTCTTCATTCTTGATCAACAGAAAGAGGAGTATTCTTGTAGCTAAATATTTGTTGTTATCTATAACTATTACTACATCTGATATATCGATTTGAATTCCACAATTTTAATCAAATAACTTCTTCCTTTGAGTTCCTTATTCTTTTACTTCTTTCTCATTGTCCCTGATCCACTCTCAAGCAATTAAGCTTCTGCTGGAGCGACTTGCTTTGATACCCATTGTTAGGGAAAATACTGAGAGGGGGGAATGAATTAGTATTTTTAATTCATTTTAACATTCAATTTCACATTCATACTTATGTATTCTATTATTCTTCATGTAACCCATGTGTATATGTGACTCTAGTGAATGCAAATGACCTATATTCAGATGACTATTTTTTCATATGTTCCTTTAGATTTTTATCTTTTACCAGTGCACGATTATTTCATTATACATTTATTAAGCAATAATCATGAGTATTAAATAGTAGATAGATCATCAGCGCACAAGAAACATATAAACACATGTGAACAACGAGGTTTCAAGTGGAAACCCAATGTGGGAGAAAACCATCAATTTTGTTGTCTGTATCTTCTTCTTTTATTATAAAGAAAAACTTCATTACATCTTGTACTGGTGAAAAATATTACTAGCATGCAGGAACCCACCCACATGAGGTTAAAACCTCCACCCATTCTCCACCACCCACTATAAGGGAACTACAACCCCTTGATCTCACTTACCAGCTCCTACTGGAAGGGAGAACCCACCCTGTGAAAAAATTTACCAACTACCACTAGAAAGAATATTTGAATCCCTCACTGAAGGCTCCAACTCTCAACACCATTCGTGGACCACATTTTAGAATGTTTCACACTGCATCCACCTATAACAAACAAACACCAAAACCTGTAGGCCACCTTTCATCAAATTTTCACACTGGACCCACACCAACAATAAGCTCAAACCAATATGCCAAACTGAAATGTTGTATCTCAAAATATGAACCATTGAAGCACTGTAAACCAGCTAAATCACCGAAACATCAAGTTATTAAATACAAAATCCAACAAATCACTAAATCGAATCTCAACCAATGCAACCAAATCAAATTAATACAATATATAGTAACATTGTTTCACATAAATCAATCAACCAATCACTTATTAATGAGATATTCATCACTGAAACAATGTGCATGAATTGCAAACCCTGAATGGATGAACTTCAAAATATATATGTGACTGTTCCAATGAAAACTTGTGTATATATGCACCTCCTATGCATAACATCTATGTACATGTCTCAAATCATTGAAAACTAAAACATTATCAAACTAAATAACTGTACTAAGTCACAACAACAACTCATCATAGATATATCAATACTGATTCACTGAATACCCAATCATAATGCAACATCATCACTGATTAATATACCAAGCCACAACCTAATCAATCCAATCAACACTACCAGATACAAGCCATGCTTATCAAGACATCATTGATAGACAATGGTAGATAGGACAGACATCATCAACAGTCATCATCATCGAGCAACAAATCAAACCATAATACATATATGCGACCTCCATAAAATAGATTTGCATGTGTACATGATTACCATGCATAACAATCATGCATATATATCAACATATTGTATAAATTATTATAGAAATTATACCTAATAGTATTGAACCATAGTTGTGTATGTACATAGCCTTATTGAAGGAAAGTGGTGTATAGTTCTTAAGCTACTAAATCAAATATTAATTGCAAATCACAACATACTTTCTACAAATTTTACTATCAAATCACAGACCACCTCGAATGCATTAAAACATATCTTAGATATTCAAACATAAAAAAATTAGTTAAGTATAACCATTAGTACTCAATGCACTTTCATACCTCTCATATCTTAGTCATGTTCTTACTCCCTGGTGCACACATGTTTCAGATTAGATCACACATTAATAAACCATTCACATGCATGCATAACTCCTTGATCTCCATCTCCTTATATAGATTTTTCCTTTGATAATACCTTAGGTAAATCCTTTGGTAATGTTGACAGAATTCATTGATGGGATCAAATAGACATTGTGCCATAATTACTATGGGAAATTACCATGGTAATGGCCCCTGATATCCAGTTTTCCATGGTTCGGATTATGTATGCGACTTTTGTTCACAAAACTTGTGTATGTACGTGATTCTTCTTCATAGGGGTTGCCTATATGTTTTCAAATTTCACATTTATCATACATCTATAATTGAACTATTATTTCTTTTCCATATCTTTTTTAGTACCTATACCATAATACATGTTATCTACGTTAGGCCCGTAACCATCATATTGTAACTAAGTTGACATCAAGGATATATTTGACAAGAAGTTTCCTGTCAAAGACAATGCATTATGCATAATGGTAACACAAATACATGAACCAACAATAAACAACATTGAAGGAAGCAACTAGAAGAGGAAGAGAGGTAAGGAAGCATCCCAATAGGCTCTCTAAGGCACTAAAAATTTATCTTCGACTATTTATAAATACTTTTGGCATCTTAAATATTTTCTAGACCTTCGGGAAGACTTCGATTAAGATTTTATGCATGTGATAAGTGATCTTGTTGAGGTGAACATAGAATGATTAATGGGCCGTGAATCAAGATGTTTTGCAGTTCTTCATGTGTTGTTGGATACATGTTTTTGTTTCATTGACTTTGAGCATGGCCATGCTTTATGTTGTTCGACATGAGTTGTTGTTGTTTTAGTTGGTTTTTAATTTTTCTTTCCTCCTTTTCTTGGTCTTGGTTTGGTTTGTTGGGTGTGGGAAAGGGAATGAAAGAATCTCATGGAGAAGGGATAAATAAAACCCAACTTGAAGTTCATGACCTTAATTAAATTATGTTCATGTTATAAATTGCATTAAAGGTAAGATAAGGATAACAAATCATCCAAGGGGGCTTAGCGGGGTCCATGGGAAAAAATTGGATAATGAAGTGACGACTGTGAAAATCGCATAAGGAATATAACTGATTTAATTTTTAAATTGTTATTACTACGTGAATGGTATACTACTTGCTATTTTTTGAGTGACAAGGTGAAATTATTTAATCGGTTTCATGTCATGCAGAATATCCATCAGGTGAGTGTGCAAGAATGATCTCTTATTGTTAACAACCATTGGTAGTATGCAAATGATACACACGAGCTTATGATTTTTTCCATGTAAATGAATATTTCAAAATAATCAAGGTTCAAAATTGACTCTAAAAATAACAATATATTAATATCATGGAAATTATGCATGTACGACACATGCTAGTGAAAATATATATGCACAGGTTTGGGAGCATGGATGAAGACATGATTGAATTGGATACATAATGAAAATGGATTTATAAAATATCATAATTGATAAAGTTGTCACTAGTATGTGAGGCTAATATTATTTTTAGGAATTGTTGACAATTGCAACAACATATATGCTACAAGCTAGTTGGACTCCTTAAAGAGGCTTCAGCTAAAATTTTTGGTAATCATAACCAAATAAGTGAGGCAGGCAGTAAGCCAAGGTGAAAAGGAAATGGAATTGAATTAGTTAAGAATTCCTTTCAGTTCGATTTGATAATTTTTGTTTTAAAGTTAATGCATGTGTTGCATGGATTCTTATGAGGGCATATGATTAAGGTAGGAAGTGTTTAGTGTGAAAGATTGTAATAACTTGTGAGATGTGTGTTCAACAAAATAGAGAGCTAATTAATCATGAAATATATGCAACTCTCATTTTGGGCTCTTTGGGATTTTGGAATAATTTTTTTGTTACATTATGAAATTCTTAAAATAAATGTGATGCACACACATGATTCCATGATAGTTTTATATCGATTAAATTGAAATCAAATGGGCTGATAAAATTGTTATATGTGTAATAATTATGCGATCACTTCAAGATGTTGTGAATTTTTGGAATGAAAGGAATGTACCTATGAATACTAACAGTTATTTGGATAATTGAAAAAAATCAATTTTCTAGTAGAGTTCTAGAATGGGGTGTAAGATAGAAGTCACCATTATAGAATACTACCACCTACAAGGGAGCTAAAAAACATGACTAAAAGTCTGATGCCTATGCGAATAGGCTTCTGAATGAAGAAAAGTTGGGTAATTAAAATTTCTAATTTGAAGTTTTGAGTATATCTCATGGAAATCAAATGTTGTGACATAGGTGAAATGATGGAGAATACAACTCAGGAAGAATATTGTTGTGGGGGCATGGAAATTGTGTGCCACTTTATCAGTAGAAATTAATATAAATTTGTTACTATTGATGAATTCAAACTAAAAACAAGAGATCAAAAATTTCCTCTACTATTTTGTGGAATGGAAATCACAATTTAGAAACACATGCAATGACATGCAACCATAAAAACCATAAGAACACAATGGTTTTACAGGGGAACCCAACTGGGAAACAAACCCTCCGCTGCTTTTCATTGATTAGATGAGAATGAGAAATTATTACAATGTCTTGCTTTGATATTAAAGCACAACCTACATTGTAAACCTATTCTCCTGCTAACTATGCTGCTCTGGCCAAAACTTAGCAAATTCAATTCCCCAAATTCCTCTTATTTCCTTTCATAATCCTTGAGAAAATTAGCTCCTAAAAGATAGGAATTACCTCCTATTTTCTTGTGTAATCCCCTACGAATTATTCACCTTCTTAGTGAAAAATCATTGTACACTCAATAGTAGACAATTATAAATACAAATGTGCATTTTCCATCCCAACTAGGAAATTCAAATTACATACATGAATGGCTCTATTTTTAGCTTATTAACTAGTTAATGGAGAGATCATTGAGTTAACAACAATTCTACTACTCAACTAACCTTCAACTAACTCAACTAATGACTTGAGCTTAGTTAACTAGTTTTCTAAATATTAGAAATCACTACATGCACAACTCTAATTCTAGCCTATAACTTCAATTTACTCAGTAAACTAGTAGAAAATTCCATGCCACACAGGTTAACTGCAATACAAGTCATCCTGCTCATGTAGAAAATCAAATTACTCAATTTGACTAAGTCACAAGTTAAAATTTATCCTTTTTCTTCCTATAATTTCAATACTCCCTATTATCAAGAAAGGGCTTTGCACAACCCTAATCCTACTCCTATAGGAATGTATTGTAACAACATTTCCTCTTACTATTGTTGTTTCTACTACAACAACTACAACTGAGAAGCATCCAAAATATTGAATCAACTTTGTCTTTGAGCTTCAACTATCTCTTGAGTCTCTAATTGCTATTGGCCTTCAACTATCTCTTAAGATATGGTTGTAAATCAGCCCAAATTGATCCTTCTACAACTAAATATTGTGGGCCCATGTAGCAAGGGTAATGATCGATGAGAAGAGTATACTGCAACTCTTGCTACTCTCCTATGTACCCTTGGCCAAATCTTTGCAGCTCTCGGACTAACGCTCTACATCGCCCCACCTCATTCGTAGAGGTATATCTGCATACAAAGTGAACTCTAATCTACTCATACTACTACTGCTACTACTTTATTGCTACTTCTACACTGTTGTTGCAACTAATGCAATAATGAGTTTGATATCCCTAGATCCTGAAGTACTAGCTTCCATAGGGCTTCTCCCTATGAGTCTCAATATCTCTGTGGGAAATCTCTCTGCTCCTTCCTGGAAACTCGCACTATCATCATGCACTGGAGAAATTCTTGCACCACAAATATGTTATTCAAAATTTCTCTGAGAGAAGACTAGGAATTTGGTTTCTATGTAGTTTTCAAGTCTTTGATACCATGTAGAAATTAATAGAAATTTTCTACTACGGATGCATTCGAACTAAAAAACAAGAGATTACATATTTCCTCTACTATTCTACAAAATGGAAATCACAATTTAGAAACACATGCAATGATATGCAACCATAAAAATCACAAGAACAAAATTATTTTACAGCATAACCCAGCTGGGAAAAAACCCCTCTGCTACTCTTCATTAAAAATATGAGAATGATAAACTATTACAATTTCTTGTTGCAATCCTAAATCATAACCTACATGATAAACTTGTTCTCCTACTCACTGTCCTACTCTAGCCAAAACTTAGCCAATTTAAGGCCCCAACTTCCTCCTTTTTCCTTGCTCAATACTTGATTAAATTATCTCCTAAAAGATAGGATTTTTCTCCTATTTGCTTGCACAATTCCCAAGGAATGATTCACCTACATAGTTAAAATTCATTGTACACTCAACAATATACAATTATAAATACAAATATTCATTTTCCATCCACTCAACTAGGAAATTCAAATTCCATGCATGACTAGGTCTATTTTTAGTTGATTGAGTAGTTAACTGAGAGTTGAGTGCGTTAACAACAGTTTGACTACTCAACCAACCTTCAACTAACTCAGCGAATGAATTGATATTATTTAACTAAGTTCAATTGACAATAAATCAACTATATTGTTAAATCTTAGCAATCACTACATTTACAACTCTACTTCTATCCTATAACTCGAATTTACTAATGAAACTAGTATATAAGCTCATGTCACACAAGTTAAGTGAAATCCAAGTCATTATTTTGATGTGGAAAATCAAATTACCCGATTTAACTAAGTCACAAGTCAAAATTGACCCTTTTTCTTGCTAAGATTTCAACATTTTCTATCGTCGGAGTAAGTCATAAATGGTACAATGACTAGAAGACTCCATGCGCATTGTAGTGGAGCATGACAAACTATCACTTGGCCACAAGACTCCTTTCACGTTACATTAGAGCATGACGAACCAGTACTTGACTATAATACTCTCATGATTCCCCCATGTAGTAAAACCCTCGGGTAGGTAGATTACTTGGAATAGGGGTTACCTAGGCTCAGAAATGTGAGTAGCTGATGGGGGCCCGTGCAGGAAAGCCCTCATTAGGGGAATTTTGAGGTAAAAAATCGGCCTCAAAACATAAAATGTACTGAGAAAATTAATTTGAAAAGAAGCAATATGATTCAAAATGATTATGCCATCCCTAGGGGAAAATATTTAGAGGGAAAAGAAGAAAACTACTTTTTTTTAAATTGTATTTTCAGCTCATACTCTTAAAGGTTTACTCAAGTGTCAAGTGTAGACACTCATTGGGTGCAAAATTAAATTCCACATCCAACAAGCACCCACTCTACATACGTTTGAGAAGAACCATATAGAAAAATAATGAAAATACATTGAAAAATCATGTTGAACATGTTTTTTAATATATCTTCATTTTTTCCAGTGTCAGTCTTATCAAAATTATGAAAAGTACATGCTCATTGGATGTGGAATTTAATTCCACATCCAATGGGTATCTACACTTCACATTCGAGTGAATCTATAAGGAGATAAGACAAAAAGACAATAAAAAAGTAGTTTCATTTCTCTTTATTTAAAATTTCATAACTTCTATTTTGTGTAGTGTTATCTTCCAAACTCATCGCATTCATGTTTGTCGGAATTGACGTTTCAAACCAACCTCTGTGGTTCATCTTCAAGAATATATCCAAGAGTGAATAAGTTAGCACTCAATAGGGTTGATAAATAAGGTTAGGGTTGGTCTGGGAATAAATACTAGCCGACAAGTTTAATTTAGATTTGTTTATTTTTAATTTTGTTGTTAATTATATAATTATTTTTATTTTAATTATTGGTTTTATTTTTAATTCCTAATTAAATGTCTAGTTTTTTCTTCTTCTTTAAGATTAAAATTAGGATTAGAAATTTATTAATTCATAATTAATACTAATTAGTGATTATAAACTAATTAATAATTATTTGTATTATTAATTAATTTTTATTAATTATATGATTATTTTGATTTTAAGTTATGTTTGAATGATAAAAATAATAAATAATAATGAATACCTAGTGATTTTATTATTTTAACTATTATTTTATTATATCCCTTAAGAGAACCATTTTAGACGCCAAAATTTCCCTAATGTGGATAGGTAGACTAACTGGAATGGGGGTTTCCTTCACTGAGAAGGGTGAGTAGTTGATGGTGCCCCATGCAGGAAAATGTTTGAGCAGGTAGACTACCCAGAATGGGGGTTACCTAGTTCTGGGAAGGTGAGTATAATATGGGAGAATATGCCCCAGGCTTAGTGGTATGTGAGCACGAGGGAGATTATTCGGTGAAGATAAAGCTTCTTTTTCAAAGATGGAGCTTTTTCAATAAATACAATCACAGAGATGTGAGCATGAGGAAGCTTGTTAAATAAATAAACTCACTCGAATGTGAGAACAAGGAATACTACTTGGTAAAGACACTTAGTAAGATGTGAGCACAAGGAAGGCTTGTTTAATATAGAAAGCATGTTGGAATTATTTCTATTGAAATTGTGGTTTAATTTGATTTTAATTTCTTATGATTAATCTCATAAGAATTGTATGCTTATGATATAGGTGAGTTGTTTAACTATCCATCATATATATATGATTACGATCATAAAAAATATCATATCAGTATCAACATTAATGTTAGAGTGGCATAGTAGAAGTGTATTGGAGTTGAAGACTCTAGGGGCTAGGCCATCGTGGTGACGTGGGAACCCTTTGAGAAGCATTTATTTCCATGATATATGTTGTGACAAATGTGTTGTGTTTTCAGAGCAAGCCAGAGGGATTCCTTCATTGTGAGATTCCATCAAAAACCTTCCTATGTGAGGAAACCTTGCAAAGGAATGGATCACTCAAGGGACTAAGGTGGTAGAGAAGGGAATGCCTCAGCTTGGAAGGTGTGTGACTGCAAGGAATCATGTACATACTCCTTGGAATTAGAAATGAATTGGGTGTGTCCTAGGAAGAAATGAACTAAATTTTTTCCTTGTGAAAGTATTGAAAATAATGAATGAGGTGATTGGATATGAAAATTTAGGACATACAAAAATGTTGCTAATGTAAAGAGTTGTAGCTATAAGGCACAATTATTGTTTCCATTCTTTGTTATAAAACATCAAGGATAGTGTTCCTTTAAGTGGGCGGGCCTTGTAAGTTCCCCTTATTCTACCCCTACTTATTATAATCGTAATTGTGATTATCACACCAGCATGGAGAGAGAAATGACTAGATGAAACTCAGGTTAAAAAACTATTAATTATAATTTAAAATTAATTAAAAGTAAATGAAGGTTGGACAACGTTATAGGTCCTTGGTGTAAGGGAAAATTTCTTTCTCACTAGTTTTTCCTAAAGTTTCTTTAATGCCTAAAGCCACTTTCTTTCCCACCTGGTTTTAAAATACATGACCCATACAATACTAAACTAAATGGATTGTTTTCTTGTATTTGAGTGAAGCCATTTTCTAATATGTTCAATGTGATGTAATTGGATCATAGCTAGAGTTGGAAGTATCTTGCTGAAAATTCATTTATGAGATTTCAATGACATTCTTTATGAGATTGGACTAAGGTGGTTGAATGTAAGGTGGTGCAAATTATTTTTTTTCCTCTCATAGATCGAAGAGACAACTATTGAAGAAGAGACATTTAGGAGAAGCCAAGACATGGCTCTCTTTGAGGTCCAAAGGGAAGCTCTCAAAGAAACATGTAGAAAAGAATAAGGTGGTTCTCTCTCTCTCTCTCTCTCTCTCTCTCTCTCTCTCTCTCTCTCTTTGTCTCTCTCTCTCTCTCAGGAAAGAACAAGGATGTAGAAGAAAAATATATACACTCTCATAGTGGAGAACATGGGATCTCTCACACAATATCTCTCTCATGCTAGTTCAATCGAGATTTTATATTCTTTTGGGTAACCGTATTTTCTGGGGGGAATAACTTGCATTGAAGGTACATTTTGAGAACTATGAAGCTATAGAGCTTAATGTAGTCGTGTTGGAGTTGACCTCGAGCGTGTACTTTGTGGTCCAGGTTCATAATCCTTGTGGCTTTGTTTAAAACCATTGATCCTGTGTCTAAGCTTGTGAGGCTTGTCTAAAGTCGGAGAATGAAAGGACCACTAATTACTTGTTATTTATTTCATGAAACGCTGGAATGGTAGACTCCATATCCTGAGTACTTGACCAATCAATTAGTGTGAATTTATCCCCTATAAAAGAATCCCCACAGACTTTGGTTCTGGCTCAAGGGTGGTCAGCTGCAAGGAAGATTGCAATGTAGCTTTCCTAAGGTTTGGTGGAGAGTATAATTCCCTCATTTAATTTCCATCTAGTCAAACAAATTCATATAAGTATAGTGGCTTAAGCATATTTTATGAGTTATGATAGTTCCTATTATATTATTTGTTGATGTAGTGTTATGTATACCTCATGAATGAATACTTGAAAATCAATGTATTCTCATGGTTGAAAGTTACGTTATACGTCCGTGGTTATATGGAATGTTTTTTATTCTTAAATTTTGTTGTCAACTCAAGATTAGAAAGTTATTTTTAGATGTTATGATTTCAATCAATGACTACCTAGGACTCAATGTTATGCTCAATCTTTATAAATTAACTTAAATGTTGTGAGTTAATGAATTCTTGCATTATGAAGTCTGTTATCATGAACATAGTTTCTGACTACCTAGAAAGCTATAAAATGAATGAATATAGAGATGGTGCTAATGAATAAATAATGTGAGAACCATGTGATAAATTGGTGTATTGACAAGGACTATCCTAATGCTAAAGTGATATCTCATGCTCTCTATCTTTATATTGCTTGAAAGTAATGAAAATAAATGAAGGAACTGTATGGTATAATAGAAGTATGAGGTATGTGGTGATACTATAACTTTCCTCTCGCAACTATGCAACCTTTTATGTTTTATGAAAGCAGTCAATCGAGAGTTTGGAGCTTCAAGATTTGGGGCCAAAAGCCATAGAATTTGGCAGTATGTGATGCCCTTGTGTTAAACTTAGTCACAGAGTTAACTTGATGGTTTGAAATTTAGGCCCTTGTGCTATATTTTACTTTAAAAACATAATATAATTAGCAATAGATGAGGTAGTCACTTACGCGTTCTATGAATGACCTTGGTTCTTATTGACATACCTATATTATGTTGAGGCTAGTAGGAAGTAGAAGAACATATTACTTAAGGGTATGTTAGTGGGATTGACCCCCTTTTTAATGTGATTAAAGAGTGAAGGTTCAAGCCTGAGGGCCATGGGTTTGAATCCATATATAGTCTAGCGTGGGGAAGATTTCCTTTCCTATTCCATAGAACCATTATTCTACTGCTTTACATATTGGCCATCAAGATTAACATTGATTTAACCTAACCTATTTACATGGAATCAAGGCCAATACACATGGTTGAACACTAAAAAAATAAGTGAAGGATAAGAGAGTGGGAACATAGTGGAACCTTGAGTGTTGAAACCATTTCCACCACTCACTGCCAAGAGCTTTGGTGTTGTCAAGTTATGTTATTGAGTTCACCGGTGATGTTGATCTACCCGAGCATGGTTCTCTCACAAAAACAATTTCACTGCCCATTAGCTCATCGGTAGTAGGTTTTAGCACCAAATATATCTTTGGGATATGGAAAACTCACAAGGTCATAATCGTGAGCATAGAACCCCTACCACAGTTAGCCACTACTTGACTTTGAATATTTAATGGTAATTAGAGGAGAGTCATGATTGTCCAATGTGACATGGATCTGCAGAACCCACCGAAATTGGGATATGAGCCAAAATGTGTTCAATGGGGAAATCCCTACAAAACACAAGAAGGAGGACCTTATGGGCCCTACACCCAATACAATGTGCCAGTGGCCCCATGGATGCTATGTAAGGACCCAAGGTGATGCAAACCAAAACAATGATGACATACCAATACCATAATAACATGGATTTGTATTAATTTCATGTACCAATTCAATAAGGGCCACACAAGGATGCCACATGGGATCCTAATGTTTTTATGACCTTATCTGATTAGTTAAACTTTAGGAAGGATTAAATTTCAATCTAGGAGTCAGATTGAGAGAAAAATTATATTTCGAAAGAATTCTAATGAGTTTAATTTGATGGTGGCATTTGTTTAAATATTTGAAGAATTCGTAAAAAGGGGATTTTTGTCACCCATCTTCATAATATAGAATGGAGGTCGGGCCAATTCAATAAGTAAGACCTCCCGCGGCCCAATATAGTACAATGTGATGGGAGCGAGTTTTACACTACCCAACCTATGGGGGTTTTTTCCAAAGAAAAGGTGGAAAAAAGAAATAGAAGGGAGACTCCAATAAGTAGAAAACAAAATTATGAATGGATATGGAATTTGATTTCCCTATAGCCAACTTTCTATAGAGGTTACAATAGGGAAAAAATGGTTCACGGTTACAAATTTACCTTAAACAAATCTACTAGAATGTGGGTTCAAAAGAGAAAATTAATGGGAGATTAATTCTAGTGAAAAGATGGATTTTATCAACCTTAATCTCTATTGTAGAAGCAACCAATTATATCTATAAAAATTGGTGATAGGTGTTTATCAAGCACAGTATAATAAACTACCAATTTAGCTCTCCATAACTCAACTTGGTGGAGAAGTACTAGAATCCCACAAGGGAGCTTATTTATTCATCTTAGGGTTTGGAAGATGAAAATATCAAGGCTTACTAACTTAGTACTGACAGAAGGGAGCCCAAACCCCTACAACTTAGAAATAATTAAAAAAAAGTTCGAAATTTTTACCGATGGATAAAACTGACATAGAAGTGCATTCACTTGTGCAAAAATTAGGGAAATTAATCCATTAACTGGTGTAGAAAATATGTCAAAAGCGTCATTGAACAGTGCAAAAATTAGGTCAAAAACTATGTTCACCTTATGAGGCCTTTATTTTCAAGGTTTGATTCAGATCTATCGTCTATTGATGTTCCAAGACCTATCACTTGAAAAAACCCAATAAATGGAAAGAGGCATCGAATTTCTCCAAGAATCACCAAAAAAGGAAATTTACTAAAAGAGGAAAGGTGGAGAAAGCTTAAAACACAGAACCTAGGACCTGAAGTGTTCAGATCCCTAGTGAAGATTCCATATGTTGGATGTATTCCCGTAAAAGGGTTAGAAAATACTTTCTCTATGGGTTGCAAGTAGTCCAACACGAAGTAATGAGGCCTTAGATATAAACCTTAGGAGTGGCACATATTAACATAGTTTTTGATAATATATAAATAAAATACCTAAATAAAAACCATAAAATGGGAAACAAAAATAGATAGCACTATATGATATATGCGAGTAGTCCAATAATGAAAATAAAACTTTTATTACTTATTCACCTAGTGATAAGCTTCACTTGAGTGTGGCTCAAAGGACCTCTTCCTTAGGAGGGTTCATAAATAATGTTTACTCCAACTCATGTGGTTCCCTCTCTTTGAATGAAAAAACAATCCAAAAGAAAAAAGAAGAAAAAAACAGAGAGCGTCTAGTGGAAAAATCTTAAGAGTTATAGGATCATAGGTTTGACAATGAAGGTGGATTATGAGAAATGAGGAGGAAAACCTTTCTATTTATAATGAAATGATAGATAGATTTGATGAGGTCAAATATAATAAAATATTTGTTAGATATAATGAAGATCTAACTATTTCATTTTTTATTATTATTTATTTTGTGCGTCAAGTTATTTGTGCTCCTCTAGGCTTGACTTGTGGATTAAGGAGTCACGGCACAGGGGAAAATAATGTTTCAATGTCACTCGGGGATTGCACCCAGCGTGAGCCACACCAACCCTAAGCTTAAGAGAATTTTTGGCATGTATCCTACCCCTAGCACAAGGCACAACCACCCCCCATGAAGTTTGATCCTGGGTCGCCTTGCTGATGATGCCCATCCTCAATCAGTTGTGCTAGTGGGACTTGACAATTCATTTTTTATTATTATTTATGATATGAAAAGGTAAGAAATAATGATTTATTCATTTAATTAATTAAAAAATAGTTAGAAATGATTAATAGAAATGGGTTTATTAAATTATTTCCACGTAAAATGGTAAAATAGGTTAGAAATAATTCATAAATAATGATTTCATGAATTATTTCTATGAGAATGTTTAAAAGAGTTAGATATAATCAATAAATCAATTACTCATTGAATTATTCCCTTCGAAACTAAGTATGTGAATGAAAATATACAACAACAAAAAATCACCTAAATGGGTGAAATTATGAAAATAACATAAAATTAATGAATTTATGGGTTATTCTGATGTAAGTGGGTTAATTAATGGAAATAACCTAGGGAAAGTGGCTCTTTAGGTTATTTCCTTAGGTCAAAGTGGGTTTTAATATGTAAAAAAATTACTAACATGACATGTTTTGATCCACCTAATGATTTTGGCTAGGTGATCACTTTTTGTGTGATAACACCCTATATGAAGATGGGGGTGGGCAAACTTAATATGATAAACATAATATTATATTATGTTTTGAGTATTAGTTCCTTACACCCCCACAATCATTTAGGATGGTGGTTGGGGAACTTAATAGGAAAACCATAATATAATATTATGTTATTAATATTAAGTCCCAGTCCCATGAAACTTAATAGGAAAACCATAATATAATATTATTTTATTAATATTAAGTCCCAGTCCCATCCCTTCATAATATAATATTATGTTATGAAGGTATGAAGGTGAGGGTGGAGGGGGCTTATATGAAAAACATAATATAATAAGATGTTTTACATATAAACTCCTCCTACCCCCATCCTTGTATCAAGTTTTGGGACTTATATGCAAAACACAATAATTAGGGGTTGGGGAACTTAATATGCAAATACCATATATGAAGTTGGGAGTTGGTGAAAATAATATGAAAAAAATATGTTTTTAACGAGGATGGTTGTTGGGAGACCTAATATGCCAAACACAATATTAAATTATGTTTTGCATACAAAGTCCCCACTCCCACCCTCACCCTCACCCTCACCCTCATTACATTTTGTTTTTCGTATTAATTCCCTCCATAAGGTATGAGGTAGAGGTGGGGGGATGTAATATGCAAAAGTATGAAGGTGTGGGTGAGAGAACTTAGTATGAAAAAATATTATGTTTTGCATATATTCCCCCCCATAGGATACAATGGTGGAGTTGGAGGGACATAATATGCAAAAAAATTATATTATATTGCAAAAGATATTATGGTCTACATATTAAGCCCCCTTACCCTCACCCTCACCCTCACCCTGATTATGATATGTTTTGCATATTAAGTCTCCCCATAGGATATGAGGGTGGTCATGGGGGGACTTAATATGAAAATGTATGAGGGTGGTAGTGTTGGGAATTAATATAAAAACATAATATAATGAATGTGGGGGTGCAAAGAATTAATATGAAAAAAATATATAATATTATGTTTTGCATATTAAGTTCCCCCATCCCAACCTTATGCTTTGCATGTTAAGTCCCCCAACTCCACCCTCATACTTTTTCATATTAATTTCCATGACCCCCACCCTCATACTTGCATATTAAGTCCCTTAACCCCCACTCTCATATATAGTGGATACAAGGCTAGGGGTGGAGGGAATTAAAATGCAAAAGTATGGGGTTGGGGTCGAAGGACTTCGTATGAAAATGATAATATAATATTATTTTTTTGCATATTAAGTGCCCTCACTCCCATCCTCACAATATTATATTTTTCATACTAAATCCCCCCACCCCCATCATTATTGTAATATGTTATTCATATTAATTCCCCACACCCGCACCCTCATATGAGGTTGGGGTTTGGGGGACTTAATATGAAAAAGATACTATAATATTATGTTTTTCATATTACTTCCAACCACCCCCACCCTACACACAGGGTGTAGTGTGAAAAGTTAATATGCAAAACATAACCTCATATAATGTTTTACATATTGGATCGCACATCAACACCTTCCTATATGGTGTGATGGGGGAATTAATATGAAAAACATGTTATTATAATATGGTTTTGATATTAAAATATCGAGAGTTGGCCCTAGAATATGAATCATGGATTGTCTTTGACCTTCTCCTTGAATATTCATAAGACTTAAACTATAACAAGGTTATTGTCGGGTATGTGTTATATTCTTTCCACAACTAGCCCTGGGTTGCGCTAGGAGGAGCTGGCGGGTTGCAAGGGGGACTCAATAATAGTTGGGTGGACCCAAGGGTAGGGGTGGACCCAAAAATGGTGGGCAGCCCCACCCATGGTTTTGTGCATGGTTTCACCCATGGTTTTGGGCATGATTGTTTCTTCCCATGTTATTTTGTATATCGGGTCAAGGGAAATACATTTATGTTCTAATCCGAGGTTAATGGATTGGGGTTTATGAACACTTCACCATGTCTATAATGTATTGCAAATTTTAAAAGAATATAATGAAAATTAATTAGAGTTTCCGTGTTTAAGTTTTTTTCTTTCTCGGTAAAACTATGCTAATATATTATGTACAGAAGACAAAAATTACATCGGATCAAAACAGAGAGAACCAGGCACCGGGAATATCGTCCTGGAGCAGCTGAGATCATTCAAAAGAGCTAGCCCACGCAGGGGCGCCAACCAGAAAATCTAGACCATTCAAAAGAGCTAGCCCACGCAGGGGCGCCAACCAGAAATCTAAATTATCCCACGCAGGGGAGACTGACATTATCCAGCCCATCAACAAAGTTTCTAGGACACAAACAAAAAGCACAGATGCCAAAACTAAGCTAATACAGACAGCATTAGAGACCAAAAGACCAGACAGAAGAGCCATGTAGACCTTGAGCTCGGGCATCGCTATTCTTCCAGTTGCACCTCCTCTACCCGGCACCAATCGTATGCCTCCCTCTCCGCAACACTGGGGGCAGTGTCCATATGGATATCTTCTGCTTCACTGGTCCTCACCCTCTGATCCAGCATGCTTTTCGAGAAATTCTCCAGGTCTATGATAGGATCCTTGATTTCTTTCTCCGGGCCAGTATCAAGATCCTTTGTTTCTTGCACCGTGCTATCAGCTTTCCCCTGCCCACGATCGTCCATAGAGTCATTGTCTTCTTGGGAAGTTTGAATAAACAGAACCGAAACATGCGCACTGATCTGGGGGCTGTTCATGGAACTATTAAAGTTAAAAATAGCAGAGCCGAAGGCGGGCAAGGAAGCCGAGCTCGAAGCACCAGCGTCCATGAATTGACTTGAATGAAGGGGATTAGCTCCAGTGGAGTGAATGCTATGGCAATGACAACAGTGGGCGGAAGTATCAACAACGGGAGTGCGAGAGGTTCCTCCCCTAGAGGTGCCTCGACGGCTAAGCATGCGCTGTCGAGGTCTCACCATCCTTGCAGGGATCGAGGGGAGGAGATCCAGCTCCCGAGCGTGATACAACTCCTTCCTCTGAGGAGAGCGAACAGACTGCGGAATAACCCAAACAGACAGCGTGAGGATCCCAGCGGAGACAGAGAGGCAGGGCATCTGAGGTTGCAGAGACCTGCCAGAAGGAAGAACCAGCAACATTCCCTGACCCGACGCAGCGACATGGTTTATAACCTCAGCTACCTCACCTTGGAACGCGCCCGCCATAACTGCAACCTCCAAGCGAGCTGAATAGCCATGCAGGGCATTTACTCTGCTCTGCTGAATAGACTTATACCAGCTACCATTTACGCCTGTGCCAGCATTAGCCCCGACGTCTGCCACGTGATGGCATATGGCCGGCATGTGGCCTGCGGCATACTCCCGTCCCATCCTAACTAACACCCGCATCCAGGGGAGCTGCATCTTTTTGGACCAGATGTGTGCATTCTTGAGCTTTGTCATGAGTCAAAATAGTATCCAGTTGCCCTGTGAGTAGAGATTTGTCATTTTCCACTCCCAAATTGGCCATGAAGTCGGCAACCTTGTTACCTTCCCTTTTTATGTGATTGAAGGTGATAGCTTTGTTTCTGTGGAGCTCAAGTTCTATGGCCTCCAGTCTTGCTTCGAGCCTCCAGCTGGTAGCTATTTTCCTGGCATGAGATCCATTTAGGAGATGCTTAGCCATATTTATGAGGATCTGAGAGTCTCCTTCCACCTCCAGTGGATGGAAGTTATGACTCCATGCGAGAAGGAGTCCCTGCCATAGCCCCTCTAACTCAGCTGAGTTATTGGTGTCCCATCCAATGTTCCCGTAGAACAGCATCAGGGGTTCACCTTCATGATTCCTTATTATTCCGCCAAAGCCTGCAATTCCGGGATTCCCTTTGGAGGCGCCATCGAAGTTGAGCTTGAAAGTATGCTTTGGTGGGGGAGTCCATGTGACTTCTTTTTGAATGCTGCTTTCAGAATGGCCTTGCTTGTGAGATCCTTGAGGAAGATGTATTTGCCAGTTTTCGAAAATGGCTTTCTCATTATCTAGAGTAGGCAAGTCCTCCTCCTTCCAAGATCTTAGCCTCAGAGTATTTGGAAGCTTTCTACAAAGCAAGTTCCAAATATTGTCTATCGAAGAGCGCTGATTTTTGAATATGCGTTTATTTCATTCCTTCCATATGATCCATAGGACCAACCGGCAATTAGTTTCCATAGGTGATTGAGGATTTCACTCTTGTAAGGATCCCGTTGCCACTAACGTATTTAGTTAGTGATTTCATTCTCGAGTCTACATCTTCTTTGACATCTAAAGCTTGCCTTTTCCCATAGCTGATTGTCCAAGGGACAGGAGTCCAAAAGATGTTGGAGAGTTTCCTCATGGGCATTGCAATTAAAACAAATGGAAGGGCCGTGAAAATTTTTGCTCCTGAGTTTTTCCCACGTTAGAATTCTCTGATGTCCTACCAACCAAAGAAAATGGGAGATTTTGGGCCAGGAGCCAAAACTCCAGATTTTGCTCCAGATTGGGTCCTGGGGAGCGGAACTATTGCAAATGATTTTGTAGGCCTCGGATGTGGTGAAGGCTCCTTTCGGCTGGTAACCCCATCTTAGAATGTCTCTGCTTTCATCGTACCTGATTCTTCTTTTGCTCAGTTCCCTATCCAATTCCTCAACAATTTGGTGATCTTCATTTGTGATTACTTGGTTGCCCTGTTTCCAAATCCTGAAGCCCTTCTCAGTTTCCTGGGTCCAGTACTGCCAAATCTTTTCTTGCTGCTGCTCCTCCCTAATGAGGTCCGGTGGCATGTTAAGTACTCGGCTGAGTTGAGGCATTTGATTCCAGGCATCTGTCCAGAATCTTGCGGTGTTACCATTTCTTACCTCCCAAAAACTGTGCTTCTGAATCATTTGGAAGTGTTCTTTGGCTGCATTCCAAATTAGCGATCCTTTATCATTGGGCGTGAACCTGATGAGCTCTTCCTGGGGTCGGTGATTGGCATACTTGGCCGTCCAAATTGTGACCCAAGGTTTTCCTGGGCTGGTGAGCCATTGCCACCATATTTTAGCTCCCATGATGGCGTTGCTATGCTCGGGATCTCTAAGGCCAATGCCTCCTTTTTCTTTGGGCTTGCAAATGGTGCTCCATTTTACCAGGGCCCATTTGCGATTGGTTGCAGTGTTTCCCCAGAGGAATCCTCGCTGAAGATTCCTTATTCCTTTTAGGACCCACTTTGGTGCAGCAAGGATGGAGAATAAGTATAGCGGCATTGCTTGAAGGACAGACTTTATGAGCACTGTGCGACTGGCTAAGTTCAGAGCTCTGTGTGACCATAGGTTGAGACGGAATTCGAGCTTCTCAATTAGATTACGCCAAGAGGAATTCTTGATGGCGGAGACCGTTAGGGGGGCTCCAAGGTATTTGGAGGGAAGGGTGGCAATTGGGAATCCCAAAATTCGGACGATTGCAGTCTTAACAACAGGAGGGGTGTTAAAGAAAAAGATCTACGATTTTGAGCTGTTTATGCTGGTTCCAGAGGCTTCAGCGAAGTCATTGAGCACGGCTTTAAATCTGGAGGCCTCCTGGACAGAGGGGTAGCCAAAGAGCATAGTGTCATCTACAAACTGCTGATGGGAAATGGCAGACGAGTGATGAATGGAGAGGCCTTTGAGCTGTTGAGAGTGTAGGGCTCTTTTAATGTGACGTCCCAGGCCTTCAGCCATTAAAACAAAGAGGAAGGGGGAGAGGGGATCACCTTGCCTTATACCACGGGAGGGAGAGAAGGGGCGAGAGGGGATCCCATTCACGAGAATGGAGAAGAAGGAGGAGGAGATTAGACTCATAATCCAATGGATCCATGTGGGACTGAATCCGAAAGCAATTAGCATTTGTTGTATGTAAGTCCAACTGAGCTTATCAAATGCTTTAGAAAGATCAAGTTTTAGGAGCATACCTGCCTGTTTTGAGTGCTTGAGTGAGTGTATGATCTCATGCGAGAGGATAATGCCGTCCATAATCTGTCTTCCTTCCACATATCCAGACTATTCCTGAGAAATGAGCAGTGGCAAGAGGGACTTTAACTTGTTTGCAATGACTTTAGAGATGACTTTGTATATTATGTTGCAGAGAGCAATCGGCCTGAATTTGTCCGGGGTGATTGAGTCATCCTCTTTAGGGATTAGGGAAATGAAAGTAGAGTTGAGTGAGGGAAGCAGCCAATGATGTGCTCGTGATTCCTCCACCACTTGCCAGAATTCCAATTTTATCAGTTCCCAGAAATTGTGGAAGAAAGTAGTGGTGAAGCCGTCTGGGCCAGGAGATTTTCCATCTTTGAGCTGGGCCATAGCAATATCCACTTCCTGAGTTAGAATTGGACAGAGGAGAAGTTCATTGTGCTCCTCCGTGATTAGTTTTGGCACATTGTGTGTGATTCTGTCAATTGCAAGATGTCTGTCAATTTCAAGCTCTTGATGGACTTGCTTGAAGTGATTGAGGAATTCCTTCTCAATTTCCTCATGCTGTTCGACCCTTTCCCCTCCTTGTTTTTGTATAAAAGGGATGTTATTGCACATTCTTCGTTGAACAGTGGTTCGGTGGAAGAACTTAGTGTTTTGTTCGCCCTCTTTCAACCATCTGATCCTAGACTTTTGCTTCCAATATATCTCCTCCTGCTTTCTTCTCTCCTCCAGCTGATTGTGGATGCGCTGCTCCTGCTCAAGGGTTATTTCTGTGTGGCCTCCTGTGCTTATTTCTTGCTGTAGTTCCACCAGTTCTTTTTGAAGATCATGTTGCACCTTGAAGATGTTTCTGAAGGTCTCGCTATTCCATCGCTTTAAGTTGAATTTTAGATGTTTGAGTTTCTGTTGGAACTGGTACATCTTGGAGCCTTCTGGCGGGATGAAGGTTGTCCAAGTTGTGTTGACAAAGTCTTTGAAGGAGGGATGGGTAAACCAGAATTCCTCTAAGTGAAAAGGTCTTCTTGTGGCGCTGCCAGGAGGTTGTCATTGAAGAGCAATAGGCCAGTGATCCGATCCTGAGTGTGGAAGAATGGCCACTGATATGTCTCCCCCTAGATGAATCGAGTTGTCTGAAATTAGAAACCGATCCAGTTTGGAGGCTATTTGATGCCTGCCTACTCTTCGATTGCTCCACGTAAAAGTGCCATTACAGAAATGCAGATCTATTAGAGAGGCGTTCTGGATGAAGTCTTTGAAATGGGTGTTTTCCTGTTCCAATCTATTTCTGCCCCCAATCTTTTCCTCCAATTTGGTAATCATGTTAAAATTCCCCCTATAATCCATAGCAGGTACCTTCTATTGAAATTTAGAGCTTCTATGGTGTTGAGGAGAGCAATTTTTTCCCCTGCTTCCTGTGGGAAGTAGACATTCGAGAGATTCCCATGAATATTAGTGCCAATAATGTGGAATGTAGCCTGGATTAGATGATGAGAAGCATGAAAGTCCGTGAGAGTAAGCGATTGAGAGTTCCAAGCAATGGTTAGCCCCCCAGATGCGCCGGATGCATCCACAGCCACCGATTGACACCCTGGCCAAGCCTTAGAGAGGATAGTACCTAGGGTTGAGCTATTACATTTAGTCTCCTGGAGAAAGCATATTTGCGACTTTTCCATTTTTATCATATTTTTTAACATTTTGAGTTTTCCTGGGCTATTGAGCCCCCTTAGGTTCCATGAAATGAGCTTCATGATTCACTATTGGTATAGGGCTTATAGTACTTCGTAAGCTTAGCATACCAGCCTGAGCCCACCAGGATTTTCCCTATCGCTATTGTTCGTTGGAGATCAGTTCTTCTCCCCTTTTTTTGGAATCTTTTTGGGGAGGGCCTAAATCCCATTGACTTCCTGATTAGATGCCGAGCTGATATTGATGGTAGGCTCGAGAAATGACCACTTCCAGTTTGTTGAGCTGAAGCTTTGGGATACTTTCATAGGCCTTCTTTTTGCATGCTACTTCTAGTTCTAAAATATCTAGTCCATTCAGATCTATGCTTTCTTGTTCTTCCTCCATCTGTTGCACCTAGTTATTTCCTTCTGTGGGAATATCTGAGCTTTGGAGGGGATCTAAAGATCCGTCTACTTCCATTTCATTGTCTTTTTCTACCTGGTTCTCTTTACCTTCCATGGGGTTTGCTAGGGTGACTTTGGGGGGTTGGGGTTCAGAGGACGGGGCTGAAGGAGGTGGCTGGGTGGAGGAGGAGGGGAGAGCAGAGTTGGGCTTAGAGGACGGGTTTTGCTCTTCCGTAGATTGAGCTAGGATTTCAAAGCTATTTCTGACCGCTGGATCAGAGGTATTGTTTTGCTGGGGCTTTTTCCCTGTTGTTGGTTTTTTATGCGCTCGTTTGCGGTTAGGGGCTTTGGTGAAGCCATCATGGGTCAGAGAGTCAGAGGGGGCAGGAGCATTAGCTTTGGCATTTAGGGGACAATCTCTGAAAAGATGCCCTATGGCATGGCATTTACGGCATCGAAACGGGACATGTTCATAGTCTAAGGGTTGAATCCATTCATAGTCACAGTGAGAGAGACTTACCAATTCTGGCAGAGCTTTGTCTAGGCGCATGAAGACGCAGATGCGGGCGTATGATGTGTATCTTCACATTTTTGTTTCTTCTGCTGCCTTTATATATTCCCCTAGACCATTTCCTATCTCTTTCATGATATCTTCATTCCAGTACTCATCTAGAAGTGAGTACATTCTTATCCAGACTGGTGCCCAAGTGAGGTCCTCCTTATCTGGATTAAATCTGGCTATCCATTCCCTTAAGTATAGGCCAGTTGAGTTGAAGAAGTAGGGTCCTTCAACGAGGATTCTGTATTTGTCTTCCAGGAAAAAGAAAATCGCAGTGAAGAATCCTTTTGGGCCTAGCTGCAGAGTCACATCTCCTTTAGGCTTTCACTTCGCTACGATCAAGCCGTATAGGGCTTTTTCCGTCGGCCAAAACCCTATAAATTTCCCAATGAGAGCATGATCTCTCATATATTGGATTCGTTCTTCTATTTTGTCTCCCGGAAGTTCGATTCTAGGTCGATCTGTTGCTATTGGTTTGCAAGTAGTCGAGGAGACCTTCGGGGCTCCTTCTGGTCGGTTAATCCGTCTTGGTACTCCTTCTGTCTTGTCTCCTTGGTTGTCTTTTTTAGTGCGCCCATTCTGTCGTGGGATCCCCTGGTTTATCACTTCCTCGTTGACCGAGCCAAATAGAATCGTCCTTTCAGGTCTATGCTGCAGGTTACTTGCTTTGGGGGAGGGCGTTGAAGCCCCCCCTGGGGATTGTCCATTTGCCCTTCGATCCATCACTGAGCAGTTAGGTAGCAACAAAGCAAGAGGTCAGGTCCGTGATGGCTGTCTGAGCAGAACAGACTGCGCCGTCTGAGATGTGTTCAGAACCCTAGCAGTCGAGTTCCCAGCGCTCCTAGCAAGGTCAGAATTCCCTGAATAGCAAAGATTGGAGATTGATATTGCCCTCCCAAACTATTGTTTTCACCTTTGTATTTTTTTCAGTTTCTGTGTTTAAGTTGCAAGAGAAAATATGTATATATATTTTATGTTCTTACCATTTTGTATTTTTCTATTTTAAAAATTTATTTGCAGATAATTTCTATACAAGATTAAAACCTACATTCATATATACAAGTTTATTAAATCCATTCATATATACAAGTTTATTAAATCCATTCATATTGAAAAGACAATCCTTAACACTTATGTTCCTTTTCATGTCAAACTTAAACCATAGGAGTCTTTACAAAATTTTAACTATGCACATGTATCGTAACATCATCATCATGTCCCTGTTGATGTCCAAATAGACGAACCCAAATATTTTGTGAAAAAAATTGTATGAGGAAAACACACCTATCATAATTGTGTTCATGTCATCATTTAATGATATGCATAGTACCTCATTCATCCATATAACAAAATGTCGTAGTCTAACTAGCCGGAGGAAATGCCCAAAAAGTTATGGAAATTCTGGTCATATTTAGAGAAAATCCGGAAAGGATTTTTGTAAATCCAAGTTATAGTTGTTAAACTTCAAAATTTTAGGTGTTCTAGATGTTTTTGATGGTGGTGAATCCATTTCCACCATCAAAAACACGATTCAAACACTATCTCTACAAGATTTTTAAAAAAATATTTGCCCAGATCCGGCCACTTTTGGCCCTCTGGGCAATTCCTCCACCTCGTTAGACGACTCCTAACAAAATAAATAAATCGTCTTCAATTTCATTAAATAATTAATAAATATTGAAAAGTTCACTTCCCATAAAACATCATAAAAATGCAAATCATAAATATTCTATTTAATAGTAAAATATTGACATCGTCTATATATTACAATGTGAAATACTTGGGAATAGTACATCATGGAAATTGAGGCCCAAAATAGAAAATGCATAAATAGTTTTGAGATTACCAAAATAACAACTCATGCTAAAAATGTAAAAATACAAGATGAAAATTAAATATGCCTTATTATCGTCACCTTTGTTATATAACTTCCAACATTATACTCCCTCTCCATATGCTCAATAAATGCTTCTTGCATTGAGGATTGTTGTTCATTTTTTATCTTTTGACCTGAAATAATATTTTTTTTTTTAATTTTAAACATTTTAAAAATGAACAAACAAAAAATTATTAAAATCGCAATCCAATTAAATTTTTTATTTTATAGACATGAATAACGTTTCCACATGAGTAGTGTGCTGTAATGTAAAGCCATGGTTTGAACATTCTACTTTAACACCAAAAAAAATTATGTCCCAATAGTGCATATTAGAGTCTATCGAATAGGAAAGTAGAAACGTGTGCCATTTCAATATATTGAATTCTTTTAAATCAATATTTGAGGATGATTCAATAGAAGTAATCTACAAGTACCTCAGATATAACATTGCCCATATATATATATAGGCTAAGAGGCTTCTTTGACGTCATAATAGTGGATTTGTTAACATCACTCGTAGAAAATTGTTGTGGTTTTCCAAAAATCTATCGAAAAATAGGTTACCAAATCAAACAATTTAGATACAAACAACCTACAATTACCTTGTTTGATATTCGGAGAAACATATACCCAAGATATCTAAGTTGTTGGCATGCATGTTTCTTTATTTTTCGACTACTTTAAACCACGATAATAAATACATAAATGGTATAAAACAATTATGGATATTCAAAATTATTAATAACAAACTATAAATACCTGTCAATCAAATAAAATATATAATTTTAAATTGTACTTAAAAATTATATAATAAAAACAATTTGAAATGATTTGCTACTTGTTTAAAAGTAAGAGATAAATGTGAAAACGTTTATTAGAAATAAAAATATGCAATAATAAATCACTATTTTATTGATGCACTGGAATCTATCGCCAACAATTAGGGGATATCCTTTATGTAGGGTTCTAATCAGACTCTACGCCATTTGGTCTAGGAGTCCAATCCAGTATGTAGACCCGACTAGCATCTCGTTCGTTTAGATTTTGCTTTGGACAATAAAAACTTAAGAGAGAAAATAAAACTTCAACAAATGAAAGTAAGCAACCTATGAAAATCCAACATAATAGATGCCAAGAATAGCAACAACATAACTTCAAAGTGTGAATCTCAAGAAAAGTAGAGTTAGCAAAGCTTCAAATAAGATGCACACATACATATAAGATAATTTTATCAAACATGAATAAGTTCGTGATTAATAACCATGTAAAAGTATAAGTAAGTTCACAATCATATAATAATACAATGCTAACGTCAATAAAGTAGTTTACCAACACAAGCATAAGGTAAGCACATCATATACCATCCATTCATTGCTAGAAGAATCCCACAATGCATGAAGACACACGAGGAAACAGTACGCCAAATTTCAAGGAACTTTAAATCATTAAGCTGAGAATATCCATGGTACCATCACATAAGACCTCCATCAAATCCATAAGTGGAAATAGAAAATTACTTCTTGCATTCACTAAAATATCTCTTAGTTCTCAAACAATATGCACAAAAGATAAGTCCAAAGCTAAAAGTCCTTTAAAATGTGTCATGAGGACATATTTATAGAAAGAAGGGTGACTTTTTATCTACCCATGACTCTTGAGCTACCTCATGACCTTTCACATTCCCATGAGACTCTACTCTACTCTTGTCTCTATCCTACTATGCACATGATACATACAAGAAATGTCTCTACTCCAATAATCTAACAATAGACAACTCAGGAACATCTTGTTGTAGTACTTGTACGAGATATGAGTGCCAAAGCTTGTATTCTATTTCTATGTTGATCATCTCCTATTGCTCATCCCCATGTCAATGAAGGCACTCTAGGGCATCTAGCAATAGAGTGTTCTTCTTAGCCTGAATTTGATTAGATAAGGTCACCAACTTGGTATATATTCTTACTGGTTCTACCACATATTTGGTAATCAATTTTTTTGTAACACGCAACTATTCCATGGTAGTAGCCTACTTGAAGGGGTTGAGAAATGCTTGAATTTCCTAGAGAATTTCTTCTTCATTCCTTACATCATCAATTGATCTAATAGAAGGTACTATGTGTACTAGGATCACAGACTCTATTCGACTCAACATATGCTTATATGCGGCCAATACTCTATCCATGTCCTTTGCTAACTTATCTCGTGATTATATCTTAATGCGGATTTGGACTTTTTCATTTTGAGCAGTCATCCAATCCTTTGTGGGGAGAGTTGATGGGCACATCCAAGTACCTAGTAGCCCAATCACACATGTTATTGATAGTTGTGGTGGCTTGTTTAAGCATAGTTGTATTCTCTTTAGTTTTGACCTATATGGTTGAGAATGGTGCTACAGTCTTATGCAACCTGATCAATTCTTGATAGACGATGACCATAGTGTCTTCTAGTCTTGTTATCTCTTCTTGAAGGGAATTTTGCAACTTTTTCCCACTTGAATGGACAACACGCGAAACTTCATTCTCCTCTTATGCCAGAGCAACTCTTTGTTCAGAAGCATGCAACTTATCTTGCAGTTCAACAACCCATCTATTTAATCTGCTGACATTCAACTTTGTTACAATAAGAAAAGATTTTCCATCGAATGCAATTCTTTCACAGTTTATTTTAGTTTCTAAGACAATCTCCTTTACTGTAGTCACCAATTAAGGCTTGGTCGAGTTCTTTTTATAGAATTTTCTTCTCTCTTGCATAATCTTACGCTTGATTTGATAGAAGGCCAGTCTAATGATATCTTCTATTTCTTATTCTTCCTCGTTTGGTATTTCCAACTCTTTTAGAAGAAGTTGTCTTTAAGTAATTGGGGTGGAAGAGAAAACGCCCAATGGAGATAAATAATTTTGCATCATGGACCCTTGACCCTGTTGCTCGTTATGTGATCTAGTTAAACTTTATTGTTAATATCTTCCTTCTCCCTCTTCATTTCTTCCTCTTCCAGCTTCTTCTCATCTTCTACGTATTTTCTCTTTTGTTCTTCTTCAATTCTCTTCTTTTCCTTTTCCTCTTATTATTATCGACTCTTTAGTTCCTCCTCTTCTTGTTTCTTCCTTATTTCTTCTTCTTCTTTCCTTTTCTTTTGTTTAGCTTCTTATTCCTTTTGCTCTTCTTCATTTTTCTTAATCCTCTCTTCTTCTTCTTGCTTTCTCCTTCTTTCTTCCTCTTGTTTCTAGTGTTGATGTTCCTCATCCTGATGACCTCCTACCTCTTGTGATTTCTTAATATCTTCTTCTACTTTCCTCATTATATCTTATTTATCTCTGGAAAATGCCACATTAATTTCTTCTAGGTTTTCTTCATATTCATCTTCATCTTTCTCATCCAATGGGTCTTGTTGATCATTTCTCTTATGCTTTTTTTTTTTCCATCTATCTGTTGTTGTTCTTTCTTTCTTTTAGGTAGGGTGGTTCTAGCTTCTAAACTTATAACCTCTTGGGAATTGTCTGCATTAGGGGATTTTTGATGTCTAAAATGGGCCTCATAAGAAAAATGTACAACCAAAATAAAATTTATAAGAACCAATAGGATTTAAGATGATGATTTCAATAATGGGGGATGGTTCACCATTTTTGGAGTAAAAAAGTAAAAGGATTAAAAAATAATGAAATAATAAAACTACTTTTTCAACTCGTATTTCAACTTATATCACTTTGTTTTTACTCAAATTTCAAGCGGGAGTACTCATTTGATGCAAAATTTAATTCATCATCCAAGGAGTACCCATGCTGCATAATGTCGATGGATCCTGCTACATGAAAAATGAGAAATACTTGAAAAATGTGATAGCTTCTCGTCTGGTAGCTTATAATAAAAGGTGATTTCAGTGGAACTAAAAGAAGTAACAACCTCACATGTATGTTTCATAATAACCTAGTGGTGTTCATCAATGTTTCGTAATGTCCAGTCTATTGTCTTTTCACATGAGAAGACCACTGTGTGTGCAAGTACTTTATGTAGAAAAGACCCCTTAACATTCATGTACACCCTAAAATCTTCTTGTTCGTGAGGGATTTCTTTCATTGTGAACTCTAAGTAGATGTACCACCATGTGATTTTGGTGCTTTTTTTGATATTGAAATTGTATCCCTGTATATTAGTGGTAGAGGTGAACTCTCTGCGATCTCTTGGATGTTTCCTTCTGCACTCTTCCAAGACGCTTTGACTACTAGTGGTGCAATTTCTCTAGAGAATGATGATATAGATATGCATTCAAGATCAATGTCACTAGGAATTTTGAGAAAACAATCCCAAGGTGAAAGAGAAGACATAAATAATATTGATGGGAGAAAAATTTTAGACTATGTCTCAGAGGAACTTGAGTCGCAATAATGGTCTATGGCCAGGTCACAAGGTCATAATGGTTAAGGGTTGCAAGATTTGAAGATCATTAAGAGGGCGACTATGCGACTTGTTATCTTGAATAGGTTAATGGATTGTCAGTTTGAAATGAAAGGAGGTTTTTGGGTTGAACTGTAGTGAGGTCGCAGGTTTTCAGGCTAACCTGCTACGTGACCTTGTGACCTACGAATTGTTGAGAAATATAGGGGCATCTATATTAAGTGATTTCTCTTACTTTGATAACTACTTGTGATTTATTTTTACTTAAATTAATTAGCTTCTTATTTAACTTGATTATAATTAGTGTTCTTCTCATTAAACAACTATCAAACTATGAAATAGAATGAGACAAGAGGACACAAGATATATGCTACTATCCATAGAAAAAACCTATCCTATGAGGGGAAAACCTACAAGAACTCTTCTCCTCTTATAGAACTTCCTATTTACGAATTCTAGGACCTAATATATTTTTCAAAGACCCCTCCAAGACCAACTCAACCTTTCTCCTTAACGAACTTTCTTCCAACAATTTTAACCCCAATAACTTATCTTCCAACTTTGACCCCAACAACCTCTCTAGCAACTTCAACCCCAGTAGTTTCTTCAACAACTTTGACCCCGACAGTTTCTTCTACAAGTTTGATTACTACAGAAACCCTAGATCTTTCACATGTCACAAAGATGGTGATTTCTTCCGTCTTTTTCCCTTGATTTACTTGGTTCTTTATTCTATGGAATTCAACTTGAAAATTATACTTATTGATTCCCTAACTCGACCTCTCTTAGAAGGTCTAAAATTTGGTCTAACTTTTGTAATAGGTTCCCTAATTTTCTCACATGTGTGAAGGATAATAGCCCAAATACAGTCCAATGACTTTGCTTCATTCTTCCTCTTTTAGTCCTCCTCTTCTTCGCACAGTTTTGGTATCTTTCTCTTCCTTGATTGAATATCTCGTGAGACTCAGAGTGCTCTTTAAGTGAGGTCAAGGTCTCTTATATATAGGCTTCTCCTTCTAGGTCAAATAGCTACTTAGAGGCTGACTTGTCCATTCATGAAGGTCGACTTGTTATTTCATGTAGCTCGACTTGTTTTTCCTTGTTTGACAAGGTCTACGAGGGTCTTTATGAAAGTTTTGAATATACAATAATTTTCTTTACAAGATTCAACATGCCCAAAAGGGTCTTCCATACATGACAATGACTCAATTGAATTTTGGACTCAATGATAAACCCTATAAGAACTAAATTTGTTCTTGAACTATAAATAAATTTAACTTGAGTATGAAACCCATGCATGAAGAATGACAGTAATATATTTCTTCTTCTTCTTTATATCAAATACATAAAATCATGGTTACATATGTCATTATGAATACCAACCCTAGTGACATATTTCAACACTCCCTCTTAACAAGGGAGGTATTCATAATTTATATGAGGTACTTCGACATTCCCATAATAAATAATTCTCATAAGAAGAGTTGGATTGGTAAGCCATCTAAGCTGATATTTCATCTTATCTTATTACATCTCATCATACCAACCAATATTGTCATGTAGCAAGGCCTTCACTAACAACTCTATCTCTCCACAAGATCATAGCACAATTTTGGCGAGACAATGACTAATAGAGACCATGATAATTATCTCTCAAGGAAAATACCCCATCCAAATGTTCACGATGTATGTCCTTCTAGGAAAATTCTTGTCTTGGAATAATAAATCCTTAAGGACTTTCCTCTTCGACTACTCTTACGTATTGGATGCCCTACCACATCCTCAAAGAGTATCAAAAGCCAAATTCTTACCCAATCCTCCATTCCTTCTTCATCACATGAATACATGAATGATATGTCTTATTCTCCCTGTCAACTAGGGAGGATACACTCATTCCTATAAAAGGAATATACTCAAACTCCCTCTTAACCAGGGACTCTCCCAAGCTCCCTCTCAACTAGGGACATGTTTCCAACAATAGCTCTTTGCTCATTGGTGGAGATCATGGTACTATCAGTTGCTCGTAGGGCTCTTACTTTTTTCATGAACGTCATCTTCTTCATCATGGATCCTTCATCTTCTAGATATTCTTCGTAGTGAATTAGACATCTTTTCCATAACTTTCCTTCAACAAACCATAGGGTTGAACCAATAGTCATGACATCCTTCTCTTCATCGGAAAGTGATATTCTAGTCCACATCTGACTATCCTTTACACAACTACCTCTTCCAAGACATGTTTCTTTCAAGATCTTTCATCCATTCTGATAAGTATTACTTGTAGGTGACTTCTACAACTCTCTTTCAGTAGCCATATTTCAACCCAACTAGATTTTTTTCAAAAATCAAAATGAACATTAAATCATAATTACCTTTTTATGATGGCCTTTGTCATGAAATCAACTTCTTGCAACATCAACATCTAGCACATGTATGTCTCCATCTCCAAGGCATTCAATATCAAGGGTCTCCTTCTTTTTCAGACTTTACCAAGGTCTTTATACCTTTTCCATGGATATGTCATAGTTAATTCTTCTTACGTGACTATAGTTGCATCTTTCGTGAACTCTTCTTCCTTTATTCACATATTCCTTTCCTCATGATATTCATTACATGGTTCTTTCAACATAGGAACCATTATTGTTAATTACCTCATATTCCATACGGGTCATATAATGTTGATTGCATCTTATCAATATGTAGGAGAGTTCAAGGCACATTGTCTAGATTCCTTCATGCATCATTCCAATGGAAGAGATCCTTCTTCTTCAATCATTATCATGAGATATATCAATTCAACCAAGTTATTTGCAACTATTGATGACATGACTCTATCAAATCTATACATACCTTTTCCTTTTTTTTGGTCATCTAGACTTCCTTCTAACAGTGTCATTTTCTTGTTTGAAGATGAAATTACTTAAAAAAACTCAACACGTTTCAAATATTTATTATCATACCTTACTAGTGGATCATAGATTATTAGAGATAAACATTCTTCTTCCAAGTAGAGTTGAACGTTCGTATAAATATTCTAGTGGAAGATCTAAATGATCCCTATTCTGCAAACGCTCCTTTATAATGATGATGATGTATGATGATTTATTTACCTCTATTATCCTAGATGACTTTCTTCCAACCATATCACTACTACTTCGGTTGTCCTTATATTCTTCCAATGGAGATGACATGAGCTCCTTTCTTTCTATCATGATGAGTGCTATAACCATGTAGACTTATACTTCAATTATCCTTCCAATCTTTATGACAATGTCATCTCTATTTTAACTACAATGAATCTTGATGCTTGTGATGTTTTCCATTATGATTTCTATATTCTACAAAACTAAAAAGAACTCAAGTATATTTTAGTCAAAGTAGAGGTTTTTCACCTCCTCCTTCTTTTTTTCTTCTTTTAAGTTCTTCCACTTCTTCAGTGACATGGGCTTCATTTCTTTCTTTTCTCTTCTTGATGTCCTTTTTAAGTTTAGGATATTTCGTTTTTAAAGTGCCCATATTCATTACACTAATAACATTATATCTTTGACATATCAATGTTTCTATTTTTCCGATGATCAAAATTTCCAAACTTTACTTTTCTCCTGGCATTTGCAGCATATGCTTGAACTTTTTATTTGATCCAACATCGCTCTTCACCTTCAACCTAGTTTCTTCAATATTACATAATGAACAAAGTTCACTAAATGGAGTGGATTCATTCTTTCCATAGATACTTCATATGAAGTTGCCCCATTCATCAGGAAGTGCATTGACAATGACAGTCATCATTTCTTTATCAGACATTATTTCTCCCAATTCTTGTAGTTAATCTCTTATTTGCGATACCATAATAAGGTATGAAGCTACCCTTTATTCCTTTGATACCTTCATTTTGTATATTTTGGTTCTCAATGTTATAACTTCTCCTGTCGTGCTTATGGAAAATAGTTCTACCATCTTATCAAACAACGTAAACTTTGAAATGGGAATGCATATGATTACCCATGTTTTTTGACGTAGTAAAAAAATCAACCAATTTTGAAAAGTGTTGATTGGGAATACATACATACATACATACATACATACATACATATATATATATATATATATATATATATATATATATATATATATATATATATATATAGAAGAATTTTGATACTTTAAATTTTCTTATGTATCAAGTATGAACATTTTCTTTTAAATGTCAGTGATTTTCATGTTAATTTTGACAAGTGTTGATGTGGCATCAACCCCTTTCTTTAGAGAACAATATCTGACACTTTAAATTTTCTAATGTATTAAATGTGGATAAATTTTTTTTAAATGTTGGTGATTTTCATTTAGATTTAGAAAAACATCAATAAATTTTTTTAATGCATATTGTTGACACTTTAAATTTTCTTATGTCATTTAATTCTTCCTTGGTTTCTCTTGGTTTTGAAAATAGTAGAAGTGGTTCTATTAATAATAATATTCAATTGAACAATAATATTAATTAGTTTAATAGTAATAATAATAATAGTGAAAATTTTCACTTCATATATGAATAATAATATTAGGAATAGAAATAATACTTTATGTTTGGATAGTAATAATAATAATAAAAAAAAAAAAAAAAAATTGTATAATAATAATATCACTCGGCTTAGTAATAATAATAATATTAATTAGGATAGTGATTCTGTTTTCAATTCTAATAATTGTAATAATAGTAGGATTGATAATAAGACTCTAGGTTTGGATAAATATTATTTGTTCTAATTTTCTTTCTTCTTCTAGTAATAGGGTTGTCAATCTCTCTAGATTTTCTTTTGATCCCCCTCCCTTTAGTATTTTGGAGAAAGGTTTAAAATTTTCTCTTGCTCCTAGAAAGATCCTGGTCGACAATATCATCTATGACATTGAATATGGTATTAGAGACTTACCAGACATCACTAAAGATATCATTCGTCAAGATCGTGCGGTTGTCCTTAGAAAGGAAAAGCCCCCCCAAGAACAAAATTAGCAAACCTGAGTTTGATGCTCTCAAATCGTTAAACAATAATAAGAATATTGTTTTTATCAAAGCCAACAAAGGTGGTGCTGTGGCTATTCTTGATAAAGATTATTACCATCGGAATATGTTGGACCACCTCCATAATAATGGGATCTACAGGACACTCAACAAGGATCACTTGAAGAATATTTCCAAAAGTGTGGCTCTTCTATAAAGGCTAGTAGCTCGGTCAACTCATTCAATCATACTCTTATTGAAAGTTTCCCTCTTACCCCTAGAATCTATGGCCTGCCAAAGATTCATAATGAAGGGGCTCCTTTGAGACCCATTGTCAACACGATAAGAGGGGAAACTTATCTTCTTGCTAAATATTTAGCCCAGAAGCTTAAGCCCCTTTTTGGCCATAAATAATCCTTCGTCAGGGACTCTGCATCAATTGTTAATGAGTTAAAGAGTTTCAAGCTTGATCCAGATGAAAATATTATGAGCTTCGATGTGGTCTCCTTTTACACTAATATCCCTATAAACGAGGCCATCGAAGTCATCAAGCACATCACGGATCCTAATACAACTTATTTATTTGGTATTTGTCTTACTTCTACTTTCTTTTCATTTGATGGGGAATTCTATGAGCAAACTTGTGGTGTCACCATGGGTTCCCCCTTCTCCCCTATGGTAACTAATCTATTCATGGAGGATTTTTAATCAAAGGCCTTAGCTTCTTCTCATCTTCTGCCTAAGATGTGGAAGATCTTTGTGGATGACACTTGTGTCATCTGTTCCCATGGTAAAGAAGAGTTGGAACTATTTTTCCTCCATCTTAACAATCAATCGAGTTCCATAAAGTTCACCATGGAATTTGAAGGTAATGGTAGTCTTCCCTTCCTTGACATCCTCCTCTCAAGGAATGATGATGGTTGTTTTTCCCATCATGTATTTCGTAAGAAAACTAATATAGAACAATATCTTCATGCTAATTCTCATCATTTCCTAGCTCAAAATCTTGGTGGCCTCAACACATTAGTGACTAGAGCTTTAAGAGTTTATGGTGACAACCATCTCAATGAAGAGAAAGCAAATCTCCTAAGTGTTTTCTTTAATAATGGGTATAGTAGACAATAATGTACTAAGGCTTTCCTCAAGCTAAAAAGGTCCTAGTTCTAAAAAAGATACCAAGGATCATTTTTCTGGTATTCATCTTCCTTTTATCCAAGGGACCACTGACAAGATTGCAAGGATCTTGAGGAAGAATAAGGTGGCTTCAACCTTTAGGCCTTTAAATACCATTTGGAGCTCCCTTAGATCTGTAAAATACCTAGTGAAACCCAAGAATATGAAGGGTGTTTACGTTATCCCATGCTCTTGTGGGACTCCATACATTGGTGAGACTAGTCACTTGATTAATCAAAGGATTCGTGAGCATGCCGCTGACATCAAGGATGGTAGGACCTGCTCCTCTTCTTTGGCAAAGCATGTAGATAAATCTAAGCATCACATCTACATTAAGGAGGCCCAAGTTGTTGCTAGGGTAGTCATTTCCATCATCGTAAATTGAGGGAGGCCGTAGAAATTGAAAAAAGACCCAATAATTTGAATAGAGATGATGGTTCGAATATTAGTAGAATTTTGGTCCCTATCTTGTTCTCCTAGTTTTTTAGGCTTATTTTTGGGATTTATTTTGTTTGTTTGTTTATATATGTAGGTATTGGCATCCTTTTTATAGTATTTTTTGTTGATTTATTCTTCATTAGAGTTTCTTTTCTTAATCCTTTGTATTTTCTTATATATTTTATCATCCTTTTCATTCTTAATTCCTTTTAGTATTTTTGTTCTTTGTTTAATGGGCCTCAACCCCATATTTTATTGTTGGCCATGTTTTATTTATTGATTACTTTTCTTTGAGTATATATATATATATATATATATATATATATATTTTCTTTTGACTTGTGTGTATTTTTTTAATTTAATTTTCCATTAATTATTTTTAATTTAGTTTATATTTTATTTGAATGATCTTGTCTCAATTAGGGACTTGACTCCTTTTTATATTTTTCGACTTCCCTCCTTGTTTAGAGTTTGACTTTGTTTGTTTGTTTTCTCTTTATTTTTAATAAATTAATTTAAATATTATTTTTCAAAAACTAACTATTTAATATAGCAGTTACTTATTAATATTTGTTTTAATAAATTAATAAACTAATATCATAATTTTAAATTTATCTTTTAAAAAAGTAGTAATAATTGGTTTTAATAAATTAATTTAAATATTATTTTTCAAAAACTAGTAATATTTGGTTTTAATAAATTATTTTAAATATTATTTTTCAAAAACTAGTGGTTTAATATAGTCGTTACTTGAAATTATATCTCTACATTGATCTCTATTTAAGCTTTTGCCATGGTGTTTTTCAATAGAGCTATGTTTCTAGTGCTCCAACAAACCACAAAGTTTGCTAAGGCTTTACAACTCCTACTGCATTGTATTAGGTTCATGCAACAATTGTTGGCATTGCTACTATCATGATTATATTTTCCTTAATCCACGCGGCTTCACTTAGTGAACCTATGACATAGCACATGCATTTATGGCATATTAAACAATATTCTTAATTTGCCTACCTACTGGAAATACCTCTGAAAACCACTTTATTTAACCCCATACTAATACAACCCCAATACACCTTCCCAATTTAAAAATCTCTTACTTTCACTAGATATTGTAGGTATCCATTTTTTCATTAACAATTTTTATACACCTTTATATGTTTTCATTAATTTTGAGCCCCATTTTGTATGCACGACATATAAAAACACTTTACCCCCTATTATATGCTCAAGATATTATGTCATTTTTTCCTCAATATATATCCCCCAATATGAATGCTCAAGATATGGTATTTCTCCCCCAGTGAAACCCCCATGCCTTAATCGATGGTGACATCACATTAATGAACCATGACATTCTTATGAATGATGTTTCTTACCATGTTGGATATTAACAAATCTTTGTGTCTTAAAATTCCAAAATTTTGGATGAGCTTGTGCAACTCCAAATATTTCGATAATTTCCACAAATATTTTGTAAAAATAGAATGCAAATGCGTTACTTTTTATGTATATTACGTTGGTTATAGTTTGACTTCTTGTTAAAAGAGTGTTGTGATGTGCATTGCCTTATTTTTTTATATTTGTCATGTGATAATGTAGTGTTGATTATTTGTATAACAACATTTATTGTATAGCTTGAAGAAAATGTGATAGGATACCAAGACATGAAAATTAAAGAAACATAGTAGAACAAAGTGAAAAGTAACAAACCTATAAATATGACAAGTTTTTTATAAGACATAGTTAAATGAGTAGGAAGTTACATAAAATGAATACTAATTTCTATCAAAGTAGAAGTACATAGTGAAATGCAAAAATCTTGGTCAAGGGCATGAACAACAACTTTAGGTTCAGTGAAGGAAAAAGGGCATGTGGGAATGCATTTACATTTTTGGAGTTTTCTTTTGATAAGGTAGCCCATGTCAGTCCTAGATACAAGTTGATTAATGGCATCTACAACACCATTTTATATCTAAATGTGGGATACAATCGGGATTGTATGTCTTCCAATCTGCCCGAATATGCCTCACTCCATCCCTTTCATGTGTATGGATGAGGACATGCATGAAAGCCTTTATCCTAGCAAGTAGTCAAAGAGTTGGTTGCATGTGATTTAAAGGAAAATTAAGAGAGTGTAGAAATATTGCTTGTATATCTAGAAGAGAAACCTCTTGTTGATGTATTTCATGGCAGAAACTATAGAGTTGGGAGACATATTGCATATCCATCCATTTTTTGCAAGACAATGAGAATTTTATAAGTGAAGATTTAGAAGTTCATGAAATGAATGGGAAAATATAAAAGAAAAGTAGTAGAAACCATTGAAACTAAAAGTAATGTAGAATAAAATCATGTCAATAAGTATACAAAGTCAAATGTTTTTTAATAAGAGAGCAGATGAAAGATTTTTAAGTGCAATGCAAAGGTAGTTGAATTACCAATAAGGGAATGTCTTCATTGAGTTTGTTGCATAGATTTTGAGGCAAGGTATGCTTCCTCATTTTTTCTACGTATGACATAAGGATTTTCTTACATGTGTGAATAGTGAGAGAAGGAAAAAGGTAGAGAGATGAAAATATAACACAATGATATAACTCTATATACTATTTTTAATGTTAGCCCTTGACAATCAATGTTGCCAATGTCTATTGTTGCCTTTTGTAGGGGCATGCATTGTGACTTGTGGATTGTTAAGCCTCATGCCATGCAAAGCAACAATTGTGTATAAGAACCCATTTTTATGGGGGGATTGGCATATACTTTGGATTTAAAGCATCCCATGGTGGACCTTTTTTGTGAATGAAATCAACAAAAACAAATGATGGAAGCTCAGCTGGCCTAGAATCAGTTGCATAGAAAATAGAAACAACTTTTCCAAGTGCTCCATTAACAAGGCCTGCTTCGACCCATAAGTTTCTTGTTAAAATGACTCTTTGTCCAATACATAGGAGCACTTTTGCATCAAGTTGTAGATCCTCTTGAATAGCTAAGGAATTTTGTTTCCTTTTCTCGGCATAGTAATGTGTAAATAGCAAGTTCAAACTTTTAAGCACGTTTTTATTGTGCAATGCAACAAATTCATTAGTTGTGTAAAGGTGCATAGAACTGTTAAATGTTTATTGCTCGTCCTATGGAAGGACAAATTTTGTATGTGTCATTAGAATCTTCCAATCTTCCATTGTAACGAATGCATTTCAAAGGTTGGAGAGGAGCTAGTCAAATGCAATCTATTTAGGGATAGTTCCCTATTAGCGAAAGGCAGTTGAGAGTGTTACAATTGTATTGAAAATTTGTTATAGAAAAATGCTACGAGACGTGATCACAGACATTGGTCTATCATTTACTAGTGGAAATTGTCTGAGATCATTGATAAGGAATAGAGAGCATCCACTGAATGGGGTGTTTCTATTGGATGGGAATTCCTCTCATAAGTTTTCATCAATCTGACCAAGAATTTTAGGTCCCATGAAATTCATCTCATGAATGAGAATGTATTTGACATGTCAAATTTGTTCTTGGATATCAAGAAGATAATGACCTTCCAAAGTTTCCATAGAGGAGACATGGATGTGAAGGCCATAGTGTCTTTCTAGTTCATTCATGAGGAAGGACGCAACACCTGTTGGAGCAAGTAAGAGTAGACAGATTTCACTATTGGTATAGCTAGTTATGAATTTATCCTCACGGAAACTAATTAGGAAAGACTTGTTAGTCCCAAAAGTATTGTAGATGTTAATCTTTAGTGGTGTGGTGGAGGCTTTTCTTTAAAAGTGGGTAAGTATGATATTGAAAGTAATGATTCATCTTGGGAACAAGGAGCCAATGAAGTGTAGATCTTGAAAGGGATGAAAGAGTTGTGTGGAAAAGCATTTGAACTTTATGAAGTGAATGGACATGTCTTGTAATTTTGAGGGGATAAGAGGATGGGCGAAATTATGTTTTTCATCAAAGACATGGTGGCGAAGAATGTCAAGGTCATAAAGGAGGTTTTTGTTAACTGGTTGGATTTGAGAAAGTAATTTCCATTTTTCCATGTCCATTGAGTGGTGGGGTTTCATTTCAGGAATAGAGCCATCAAAGTAAAAAGGAGGTGGCTTCTCAGCTACACGATAGACATTCCATGAACGATATGTGCTTTTTATTTGTTTCCAATGTCCAACAATTTCCCCTTCGATTCCACCAATGTCATCAAGTAGCTTTTGAAAGGGCAGTATAAGAGTTGTTCACTCCAACATAAGTCTACATAGTAGTCTAAATCTTGATATGGGATGGAAGTGTATTGAGGTAGCATGTGTACAATTATGGAAGGGAAGATATTTTTTCATGGTGTTTTTTTTTGGCAAGAGGAAAATGACCAGGACCATGTGACTTCAAAAAAGGATAATCACTCAAGTGAAGGAGCTATTTGCATGTATCAAGTGATGAAGGGTGATACTAGAAGTTGGTCATCCAATTTATGTACAACATGTCTAAAAACTATTTTCTTGACATTTAGGGAGACAAAAGAATGGCTACATTTTATTGGGGGGGATTTTTTGGAGCATGTGGCATGTTTCCTATGCACCAATGTCTGTCGCATAAACTATTTTGGTTATGAGTTTGTAGATGAGAGTGATAGTAGGGGCATCGAGAGGAGAACTCTGTGAAAGTCACTAGAGAATTTAGTGGTAGATTTTAGGCTTTGTCTCTACTTATGCTGCATGTTAGCACTGTGTAATTTCTTAAGGTTGTGAAAGAAATTGCAAAGGTAACCACAAAAACACTTTTATGTTTAGAAGCTAGCCCTTCTAAACTCAGAGAGGGATCTCTCTGTCAGATTTAGCTTTGTTTGGTTTGTAGGACTTTAAGCTAGATATGAGAGTTCATATTTTGGTTTTTTTAAATGGTTTAGTTGGAACAACAGTGAAATTCTTTGGGAAATGGAGTTGAAGGGGTTTAGAGCAATCAATTTGCAGAAATATCAAGCTTAATTGTGACAGAGATAGGCATGCTACTGGATCTTTGAAATTTGTGAAATGGAGAGGGAAGAATAGATTAAGATTAACTTAAAATATAGAGCATTGTTACCTAAATTCTATATTGAAATTTTAGTGGAAAACATTGATATTGCTTCAAGCTAGCACAAAGTGTATTGAAACAAATTATGAACTTATTTTTCTTAAAACAATATAGAACAAAAAGACATGAAAAACAGAGAAATTTTTTTACAGCAATAAGCACTTCACCACATAGATATGACACAAGAATCCTTAAACAACTTGTCTTGTATTAATGAAAAAGGTCACTTGAACTTAGTGAACAACTTTACAATAGATGGTAATCTTTCTCAATATGAATCCCAACATCAATACTTCGAATTATGAATTATTTATACAAATTCTATGTAAATATCTTGTTATAAAATATCAAGATTTTTTAAAATATCTTCAAGTTTTTTTTTTTTTTTTTAAATAGAACAAAAATATACGAAATCTGAAATTGTTGAAGGTGATGGCACTATTCTTGACAATGGTTTTTGATGACTGGGCCTAAAGAAGTGTTGTCTTGTTGTCCTGTTGTTGGGGGTGGAATTTTTTTAGTCCACCAGTTCACATAATTTATCCTAACACTCTTCACTTGGGATAGAAAACATTATTAACTTCATGTAAGTCCCATCTACCTCAATATACTTATGAAACATAGGCTTGATGAGAAATAGGTGCTTGATGAATAGGTCGAACTCTATAGCCTCCAGAAAATCCTTCCCAGTAGTGCTTCTTTTAATTCCTGCAAACCTTGATTTATCTCAGGCAATAGTGTATAGATTATGGTAGTAGTCCTTTAAGTGGATTAGATGGCCTCCCATTCCTATCAGTCCTAGTATTCCTTTTAAATTATGTTCATTAACATTTCTATGAAATATCTGGACGCTAGACTCCATGTTGTGACATTTATTTTCTAATTGCAGCAACAGGTTCTCTTACTCAAGACCCTTCTCACCTCTAAAATTGTTTATGTTCTATATTCAACTTCTAATTCTTCTAACTCCTTGGTTTTTGAATTCGAGATCCTTATCAGTGTTGTAGCTTCTCCAAACTTCTATCCCAATTCTTCCTTTATCTTTGAAACTACTTCTTTTGATTTCCTTATCAACTCTTGTTGTTCAAATATAATTTGAATTAAGGGCCATATTTCATTCATAGCCTAATTAATCTCTATCCATATGGTTTCATTTTCTTTTGTTAAAGTCTCGGCCATGGCTAAATCACTTTCTAACTATTCGATCTTTAGAGTGAGCCTATGAGTTTTCTGCAACTTTGCTACATAAGAATTGTTTATCTGTAGTTTCTGTTCCTGTAGAGTTTTGAGCTGAGTCTTTAACTATTCAATTTCCTACCCTTGAATGGACAGGTCGTCCATCGATTTAACTAATTCATTTGCAGAATTTGTACTCTGTGTTGGTGGTGCAGTCAATCTACATGCTCCTCTTGTTGTAGATACTTAAATAGGGACTTTCATTAGAGGCACTATAGCTAGCTGTGATGACTACTACTTTTCCTTGAGAAGTTTTTCCATCTCCACTTCCATGTCCTTAATTTGGTTGCCTTGTTCAATTATTATTTTGAAAATGTTCTCTTTTTTTCTCAAGCTCCCCAGCTTCCTTAGCTTGGGTATCCTCAATGGAGGGAAGTTTGTGTTCTTTCCTCAATGCTGCCATATCTACATTTTTCCTCCTTACAATCTCCTCTGTTTCTTTTACATCTTTGGGGTCATACACCAGTTTAATCACCAGGTCCTCTAATGATTTAATCTTGGTGTCCTTAGCCAAAGATGAAATATTTTCAAGTTTTAATTATGATTGTATGTTGTTGAGTGAGGTCTGCAACTTAGAAGTTGTCATGGAAGTGTTGGTCAATGTAGAGTACAACATTTATCTATTCCTTTTATGTAGGTCTATTTGGTCGATGGGGTGAATCTTCTCAGCATCAAATGAGAAAACTGATTTCTTGTAATCAACTAGAGTCTTGGGAAATGGAATCTATGCTTGGAGGAAAGAAATTTTCATTTTCCCCTTCTTTGTATCAAAGGCTAAAAGAAGCTTGTGTTTTGAAGAAGCTGTTTGTTTCTAGAATTGAGTGTATGTGGAGGCCTTGAGCTGCTCATTCTTCTTCTTAATTTCCCTATATTTTGCAAATATATTTGGTTCATCCTAGTCCTGAACCAATTCTGATGTCTAAGTTGTATCTGGGGGACCTTGGGAAGTTAAGGAGAATGGAGATACTATGAAGATATGTTCTCCTCTGATAGAAGCACGATGGCCTGTTAGGGCTATGGTGGCCTGCTCCTCATCTCCATGCTGAAAAACTAGATGAGAACTAGTCCTGTGCTTCTTCTTGTAAATTAGGAATTCTTTGACTCCAATCTCTACCACTAAAGGGGAAGTCACCTCCCTTGGTCTCTTGTCTTTTTTCTCTTCAGGTACTATATTTTGCAAGGTTGTTGTAGATATGACCTTTTCTCCTACGTCTTGTAGTGTGTTCTACTCCCATTGACTTTGATTAATGAACTTTTCTATCTCTAGTCTTGGAGTGTGAGTGTAGGGAGTGTTTTTTTGTTCTACTCTCAGCTTGGAGATGATTCCAAAAGGGTCATATGACCAGGTAAAGCTAAATTTAAATTTCATTTGTTTAAGAAGTGAATCAGCCTCTTTACCTACTACCCTAGTGTTACAAATAAATGGTCCCACCTTTACTTTGATCTTGAACTGGGACTTTTTCTTTGCCGCAACAAAATGTAAATCATCCATATGTATCATCTGCCTGATATATTCCAATGATAAAATTCTCATGGGAACAAACTTAGGAAGCCTGTAGGGTGGAAAATCGCACTCATGAACTTTAATCTTTGTATAAGTTTGGTATAAATACCAACACCCTGTTTTAGTTTTCTCACTAAGATGCAGAATTCTTTGAATTTCTAGTCCTATCCTAGGCTCTACATCACTATTTAGCAAGTTGAAAATTGTACGTAGGAGTTTATCAACATAATCTGAGAAGGTATACTCGGTGGAATTTCTTCTCATTAGGCAGGTCCAAAGGATTATAGACTATGGATTACTCTGATCATCTAGTTTCTTCAAAGGAAATGAAAATATATCCTCTCGATGATAAATAAATAAATACACTAGCACTAAAGAATACTTAAAATTCCCCCCAGTACAGAACTTGAGGAGCTGGTCATGAATTAACATTGCAATGAACTCACTATACTTTAAAATAGGGGGTTTCTCATGAGTTGTAAAGACTGATAGGAAACCAACAATGGAATCGTCAACCCACTGATTAGACTGATAGCAAAGTATACATGAAATGACAGAAATTACATGTTTAATCATCTCAGGGAACATAGAGGATGAGTAGGGGGGATTTTTCTTAGGTAATTGGGCATCCTCTGGGAGAAAAATCTCAAAAATCTTTGCTCTTTATGGGAAGGTTAAGTTTTTGTAGAATTCCATGAGGGAATCTACGGAGGATGGCTTCAGGGAGTCAAAATTTGGTAATTGTAGCATCTAAGAGATGGATTCTGTAGTGATGGTGAAAAGGATGTCACCGTTTTGGGCCACAATTGCTCTTTGGCTAGGGATGTAGCAAAATTGGCACTAGGATATGAATTCTTGGAAGTGATAGGTCATTGGGAAGATAAATTTGGGTAGGGAAGACTCCCACATGCCCATTTCATCAATGAGGTCAAGATATTTTTGCTTCAACCAACTATGAAGCTCATACAAGCCAAAACCATAATTACTTTCAACAATCTTGTATTGTTGGTCCACTAAAGGTTGGCGATCTAGGTCTATGGTAGGGGGCAGTGTAGGGTTGTCATCACAAGATTTAGATTCTTTAGGTGCCATTATCAAATAAGAAAAAGAACGGAATTCAGAATTATCGGGAAAAAGAGGTGAAATTGATGTCTAGATGCAAATTGAAGGGTAGTTAATTTGTTGTAGTAGTTGGTTATGCTAGTCACTGACTGAATGTTGGACAAACTCAGTTTGGTTGACTATGCACTGCAAATTCTTGATTACCTTCTTATAATAAAATAGAGAAAGGAGGGTCATAACAGGTTTATGGTGGATTATAGAGAAAAACGAAATAATCGTTGTTGATTTACCGTTACAACAGAGCAGGTTCATTGTCGTGGGAAATGAGAAAGCCATTAATTAAGCAATGGTTTGTTGACCTGGTGGTGAGAGTGCTAGGTGGAAGCATCCTATTGGGGAAGGAATAATGATAGGAAAGTGCTTTAGAGAAAGGGGAGTGGGGTCAGCAGGCATGAGGTGGAAGACAAGTAGTGGATGGGAAATACTAACATGGGAGTGAATGGTGGGGACTAGGGAGTCCACATGGTGAGAGGTCAATGGCGCGAGAGTAAATAGGGGTCAACAGTCAGCGTGAGTAGGGAGAGGAAAGGCGGTTTTTGGAGGGGGTTCGAAGCAATAAGTGGGAATAATAAAGGGAGGTGTGAAATACTCTTGAGCATCCATGTCACTAAAGGATACCATTTTTTCGAACCCCCCACCCCCCGCCGATTAAACATTGGAGGGGCTCGAGGGGGCCGATGATGATCCCCCGCTGTTGATCCGGGTGGGGCGGATTGTAATCGTTTGTAGAAATTCCCACTGTAGATCAATAGATTATGCAATATACTAAAGCAAAATACAAGATCTAATTCTACAACAAACTTGCAGAAGCTTAATCGAATATGAGAAAGATCAAATAGAACACATATAACAGATGAAGAGAAATCAATCACACATGAACACAGAAGAATACTCTGGGGAAAGTCTCGGCTAAAAACCCTGATGTCTGTATTATCATACAAGTGGAAATATGTTCAGATTACACACAGAATCAGCTCACAAGCTATCCTTCTCTCTCTGCAATCGAACAATACAGCTCACAGACTGAACACACACAAGATATGACTTCCCTCAGCCCTCCAAGCCTCCTATTTCCTTGTGTATTTTTCCTTAGGGTCCAATGTTGCCACCTGTGTGAATTGGCCTCATCACACACTCACCAAACCAAAAAGTAACTGCGTAATCTCCAAGGAAAGAATTCCTTCAGCATGCAAGAGATATCCTCCATGGAATATTCCTGCAACTGATAGTACATTGTCCCATCATCTGATCTCAACTGGGTCTCTGTCTGAACTGATATGCATGAGTTATTTATAAGACAATATTTAGTTATCTAAAGTGCAACAGTTACATGCATGCATGCATTAACTAACTGAACTCACAATTAGTTCACCAAACTATTTGAACTAATCTAACTAGACTTAACTCAGTTAACTGAGCTAACTAATTACAACTCATCCTTATCTCTTTAACTAAGGGATAAATTCCTCAATCAATGGGATAACTGTTGCATGTCCTCACATAGACTTCATGTTTGATTTTCTCCAACTAATTAACTCAAGATAAATTAATTAATTATTAATCAAACAGGTGCTAAAATCAAATTTGAATTTTACTTCTCTATTTTAGTTTAGGGACTAACTAAAATATGAAGGTATCCCGAAATGCTATTTATGGCAGTGTTATTTTTAGCATTTCTATATTTAGCATTTCTTGTTGCTATTTTCAACATCGTTCAAACATGTGCTTGCTCTTTGTCATGTGGCGATAAAATATGTCGTATCCAAAATAATTTATTTACAAATTGAAATATGATTAACTTAGCACTTAATAATCATTAAAATATCTAATTAACCTCTAAAGGCGCATTTATACATGCAGCCTATTAATTTATTCTCACTAATCTAACTCAACCTCAATTACACTATGTGGTTGATTTTTTTTCACTATCCTACACTAATTTAATTTAATCCATCTTAATCACTCTTAAAATGTGTGATTAAAACTAACTAATCTACTTCTCCTAATTCAAGGTGCCATTTAAACAAGCTGCACACTTTATTGAAAATTCTCTAAGGCACTTCTAGTGCAAATTTTTCATTTTTCAGTGGCAGACTTGCTCACTTGCATTCATATTTTTTTATGGGGTATTTTCATTATTTTTCTTCTTTTTTCATATTTTTATTTTTTGTTCTTTTCACACACACACACACACACATATATTATATACCCTTTATTTCTTTTCTTTTCTATTTTTCCTTTTCTTTTTCTTTGGAAATAATTTTTCATGATGGAAGATTATTTACAACATCTCATATACAAAATTATAGCCACAATGAAGTCATCCTATGAAATATAGGACCCTAACACTGCATATGTGGAAATGTAGCTTAAGATAACAAGACGTGAGAGGACAAGTTGGCAGTTAATGTTGGCCCTCAAAATAGTAAGCATGTGAAGGTTGTGGATGTTAAGCCTATCATCATTCCTAGTAGAACTATATTTCTTTCGTTCCCAGGTGATTCCATAGTGAGAGGATGTAGTAATTTTCTTTTGTGAAGGCATGTAGAGGAATGAAAAATTGTGTGGTGTTGGTCATAGTTGACAAGCTCCTCATAGTCTTAGAGCTCGTTGGAGGCAAGGATATCATTTCTTCAAAGAAGGTAGCAATCACGAAGTGACCATTGGTGTATTCCTATATTTTTGTCTTGGAAGGATTGAGGGTTCCAAGAAGTAACATATGCATCAAAGAAAGACTTGGCATCAGAAACACTGGATTCATTGGTCCAATCGAGGTTGTCCATATCAGGTGCATTTTCCAACCATAGGAAACCATGTATATGTGTAGATCCTCTATGCTTCCATTCATACCTGAGCGAAATAAAAGAGAGAAAGTAAGAGTATTACATGCAAACATTGTACATAAAGGCTAAAAGAAAATTAATGGTAGATTAATGCTTGGACCAGTAGTACATTACATGTGATGGATGTATTGAGATGAAAGATGTGGGTTTGTAAAAATGATTTGGATTCTCCAATGAGGATGATCATGTGCATTGGATGGAAGACCAAAATGCATGGCCATAGGCAATTCATGCCATTTGGTATCAACTACACTTAGTGTGAAGAAGATGGTAGGGTTTCCCATTTGAATGATCATGCCTTGAAGGGCTTTCTAGGGGTACCTGTGTATTTCTGACTTAGTGAAGGTGATGATGCATTGAATCCTATTTACTAAAACCATTGTTGGATTTGTTGTGTTTTATAAATATATGGGTTGATTAGAAGGAAAGTGGCGATGATAGCTTCAAGCGTCCTTCCATTGAACTTGATGTCACAACTCCCTTTGATTACAAGGACTATAGTAGCCCCTGAGGTGCAGAGGTAAGAGAGTTTGTAGCCTTGAACATGGCACTGTGCACCCAATTAGGGGACATCAGTGATGTAGCCTCACATTCTGTGCAAAGAAATAGCTTTATTGAGATTTTCTGAGCCATTGCACCAACGTATGACTGATGTAGGAGAGGTCAAGCTAATAAGACCAATAACATAATCAATTGAGTTGATAGTTTCAATGTTGAGTGAACTCATTGTGTTGAAATGAAAGTTATGGGAAGGTATTGATTGACCTTCATGTATGCAGCTAGACACAATTTATGCAAAGAAAAGGAGGATTTCAAATGGGCGGTTAAGATGATTGTAGCTATTATTTGGAACCTTTATGGTGTTATTTGATATTTTGTACATTTGACCAATTTTCATGAGAGAATTCAATGAGTCTAACATGTCATTGAAGGCATATATGTGGATATTTTTAATGAAACGGTGTAGAAGGTCTAACCCGAGAGACTTCCCACCACCACATGCGTTGTTGTATTGACAAAGAGGTGTTTTTGCAAGGGACATTCCACATAGGGACCAATATTTATGGGATGGGTTTAGTGACTTGAAAGAGAGGGTTGCTAGAGTAGCATCGTTATTCATATTGGAGGTTGTAGGTTGGGCCTCTATTGGGGAAGTTGACGGAAATACAGAGCCATTTGTTGGGGATGAGGTGGCATCAAGCACCTTTTTTGTTGAAATAACAAGAGGGGTTGGCTCACCAATCAAATGTGCTACATGGTGGAGTATTTCAAGTTCAACTACACAAATAAGCTTACAAGAAATAAAAATTGTGAGAGAGGAGGAGAATACGAAAAGTAAATGAAAATATAGTAGATGAAAAAAAGGGAATTAATAGGAGAGGAAGGTGAGGAAGGTAGGAGGGGAAATTGAAGTTCATAAAAAGGTCGATGGAAGGATGTGTAGTAACATTATTTTAGGAGCACAATGGAGCCTAGTTGAAAATCCCTATACATTGCAAGGGCATTGTGCATTGAAGGGAGCAAGACCGCATGTTTGTGAGCCCCATCATAAAGAGATAGGTTAGCGAGGGGTTGCCACCTTGGTTGGGAAAATCTTCTTGATGGAAACCACTTCGAGGATTAGTTTTATCTTTCTAGAACCAGCCATCAACAATGAAAGTGCATTTATAGTCAATGTTGGATACATTTTGACACAACTATGTTGTTTGAAGAGAGGAATTGAAAGAAGGTTCCAAATGTAAGTGTATAGGAACATATGTAGATTGTGTAGAAAATTGAAGTAAAAGGCTACAATATGAGTCTGCAAAGAGATCAAGGAAAATATAGGTTGTATTATAAGCTTATATTCTTCTAGTTACAAGTTTTTTTGGTCAACCTTCAATTTTGCGAATGCAATGTATGTGTATGATTGAAAACATGGGTGTATGCCTAAAAGTAAGGACAATGATGAAATTTTCAATGTCGATTTAATAGGTATGGGAATGAATTGTAGGTGCATGAATTCAAAGTATCCATATGGATCAAAAAAGGCACATGCATGAGCTTGAGTTAGAAAAGATTTTAGGTATAGGAAAATGTTGAATTTTGGATTGTACATGCAAGTATGAATTGGTAGCATTTTTGAAATGGTGGAGAGCTACTTATATGGGTTAATGCTCGTATGTTGTTGACGAAGTAAGAATATAATTGGGAATATTCAAGACTAAAAGAAAATAACCTACAAAGGTATGGTGTCTTGCAGACTATTGTGAAACTGCTGGTATGAGTCAACAACGACCTTGAAATTACTTTTGGTTTTCGTTATCATGAAATTCCAACAGACTCCAATCATTAACAATAATGCTTATTTCTTTGTTAGGTCCCTATAATACTAGTGATTCCCCCATTACTATTGTAGTTGTATCCCTTATTAATATTTTTGTGCCCCTATTATCCCCATATTGTTATTACTGTGCCCCATAGAATCCCTCTATTGTTACTTTTCTGCCTTTATATTATTATTGTTAGGTCGGCTTGGTTATATTGTGACCCTATAGACTCCTATATATAGAAAGGAGGTTTTGTCATTTGTATCATCCAAGAATTGTTCATTTATGTAATGTAAAGGAGATTTCCCCCTTGAAGAGGCTGAATTCTAAGGCGTTGAGCTATCTTTTCTATCTTTTTGTGAGCTGGTTTCATAACATTTGGTATCAGAGCTTTGGATTCTAGGGTTTCGCTACTCCAAACAGGTCATCATGGCATTTGTGCTATAATTTTTTTTCTGCGACGTTTCGAACGCTACAAAAAAACCCATTTGGGCCGAAATCGTTCTGAACCTCATGTCCGAATTTCAAAGCTTTTTGTGCTATATTTGTGGAGATATGATGTTTGGAATTTGGCCTTTTTGTAGACTCCGAAATTACATTCCAAACAGGTGACCTGGGGAAGATCCTCATAACTTTTGTTTTGAGCATAAGATTAAAATTTTGTAAGAAGTTACAGAAAGAGGATGTACTTTAGATGTGAAGGTCAAAAGAGTGACACGTGGCACTTCATACAAGTTCGCTCTTATGAAAAGGCATATAATCAAGTCATCTTGGGAGATTGTGCATAACTATTTCTTGGAGAACCTAAATTTGATCAGACTGGTGGTATTGGAAAGAGGACGCAGAGGGCTACTGCAGGTTGTATTTTCAAAACTGGATGATCCGAAATTACAAAGATACATCAAATTCAATATCGAGCTCCTACAAAGTGAAAAAAGGTGTGTAGTTTTTTTTTTTTAATTTTAGCATAAGCTTGGTTTGAAAAATTAGTTTGAAGGAATTCAAAGGGCATAGTTAAGCATTATTATCGGTAATTGACGCCCTGAGGAAAGAAAATGCAAACACCTAGTAAGCAACCTAAAAGCTCTAGCATGAATCATGAAGAAGAGGAAGAAATGCAACATGATATATCAAAATTACGAGACCAAGTGCAACAAATGTCACTCGCACAAAAGGTAACAAAATCTAAGATGGATGGTTTTAAAAAAGATGTAGAAGCTAAGATGTATGGCGTGGAAGCTAAGATGAATGATGTGGAAGCTAATATGGATAATTTGAAGATAGATTTGAAGACAAGCATGGAAGATTTGAAGACAAATTTGACAAAGTTTCTACAAAAAATGCTTACTAATGGTGAAAGGGTAGTAAAGGAAACTCATAATGAGAACAAAATAAATGTTAATTATGATTTCATAGACTAACGTTGGATCGAAGAACCACCATATTCCAAAAATTGATATGAGGAAGCTTTATGGAAAGGATCCTGCAACATGGATACTACAGATGGAGCAATTTTTCGATCTCCATAATGTGAAAAACACACAAAAGGTACATATTGCAACTTTATATCTGGAACCAAATCAGTTTGTATGGTACCGATGGCTTTGCTCTCGTAAACAAATTGTCACTTGGGCAATTTTTACGGAAGAAATGACAGCACATTCTGAGGATACAAAAAGTAACACCTTTTTTAGCCAATTGATAAGTCTCAAACAAAAGGGTTCAATGATGGAGCACATTGAGGACTTCCAAAAATTGAACATAAGGGTAAAAGATATTCCAGAGGAGCATAGGATTGATGTGTTCATAGGGACTTTAAAGGATAATATCCAACATGAGGTTCGCCTTTGGGAACCTGATTCATTGGAGAAGGCATTTAGGTTAGCAAGAAAAATTGAAAGCAAAATTATGGCAACTAGGAAGCCTACCACTCACAACTATAAACATGGAAGTTTTGTTTCCCCTAGCCTTCCACAACCTATAAGGTTGACACTACAACAATTGGAAGAAAAAAGAGCAAAAGGGCTTTGTTACAGTGGTGATAGCAAATACACTAAAGGTCATAAGTGTGCTGAGAAGAAATTATTCTACATAGATTGTGAAGAGGAGGAAGAAAGGGAACAAGAAATGTCAAAAGAAGAGGATATACTCCAGGAACAAACCCTAGATAAATAAGTAGTCAATTTGACCATATCTTGCAATGCATTGGCTGGAATTACCACTCCTCAAACTATCAATATAGAAGGACATATCAAGAAGAAAAAGGTAATAATGTTGATTGATTCAGAAAGTACCCACAATTTTATTCATTGTAAGATAGCAAAAGAATTGAATTGCTTCCTATATCTAGCACCAGAGTGTCAAGTGATGGTTGCAAGTGGAGGAACCATAAATTTCTCTAGAAAGTGCCATATTATCAAGCTATCCATGGGAGAATATGTATTGAATAGCCCAATGCTTTCCATTCCAATGGGAGGTGGTGATGTTGTACTAGGAGTCCAATGGCTACAATCCTTGGGTACAATAGCTTTTAAATTTCAAGAACTTTTCATGAAATTTTCTACAAAAGGAAAGGAAGTTGAATTAAGGGGTATTGCAGGGAAACCGGGAAAGATAATTAGCTCTAATGGTATGACAAAGCTTCTAAAAAAGGAAAAACGAGGTGTAATTGCACAATTATGTTCAGTAGATGTTTCCACATCGAAAACATCTATTTCTCCATATCTCCAAAAATTCTTGGACAATCATTCCAAGGTATTTGAGACTCCCAAAGGTCTCCCACCTATTCGTGATCATGATCATGCTATTCATTTGATTCCAGGAAGTGTTCCTCCAAACATCAGGCCGTCCAAATATCCCTATGCCCAAAAGAGTGAAATTGAACATATGGTTGCAGAAATGTTAGAGGCTAGTATAATTCAACCTAGTCAAAGTTCTTTCTCTGCTCCAGTAGTATTGGTGCATAAGAAGGATGGATCATGGCACATGTGTCCGAATTATAGGGAGCTCAACAAGCTCACTATTAAAGATAAGTTTCCCATTCCTGTCATTGATGAATTATTGGATGAATTGCATGGATCAATTTACTTCACCAAGTTGGATCTTCGTTCAAGATATCATCAAATCAGAATGAAGACTGAAGAGAGTCTGAAAACAACATTTATAAATCATGAGGGTCATTAGGAATTTTTGGTCATGTCTTTTTGCCTTACCAGTGCACCTTCTACATTTCAAGGTTTGATGAATTCCATTTTCAAACCCTTCTTTAGAAAATTTGTGTTAGTATTTTTTGATAATATACTAATCTACAACAAGTCTTGGAAGGATCATGTTGAACATGTTGACAGGGTGCTACAACTATTGGAGGAGAAACAATTGTATGCAAAAAGATCCAAATGTTTCTTTGGAGTACAAGAGGTGGAATATCTAGGTCATATTATATCTCATGAAGGAGTTAAGGTAGACCCTAGCAAAATTAAATCCATTAAGGAATAGAAAATCCCCACATCCATAAAGAATCTGCGAGGATTTCTCGGGTTGACAGGGTATTATCGCGAGTTTGTTAAGAATTATGGGAGAATAACAGCACCTCTAACAACATTATTGAATAAAGATGCATTTTCATGGACTCCAAAAGCAACAAAGGCCTTCAAACATCTTAAAGAGGCAATGTTCCAAGCACCGGTCTTAGCTACACTAGACTTCACAAAAACCTTTATTGTGGAATGTGATGCTTCAAAAAATGGAATTGGTGTTGTTTTAATGCAAGATGAAATACCCATCGCTTTTGAAAGTCGTCCAATCAAGGGAAAGTATTTACACAAAGCTATTTATGAGAAGGAAATGTTGGCAATACTACATGCACTTAATAAATGGTGACCCTACCTAATGGGAAGACACTTCAAGGTAAAAATGGATCATGATACCCTTAAATACTTTTCAGAACAAAGATTATCCTCTAAAGAGCAACAAAAATGGGTCATAAAGATGTTGGGTTATGACTTTGAAATCATCTACAAAAAAGGGAAGAAAAATGTTGTGGCAGATGCACTCTCAAGAAAGGATGAGGATGTGGAAGCATTGTTGCGTTCCGTTTCTATTATCCAACTAGATTGGATAAACGAAGCAAGGGAGGAATGGAAGAATGACGAAGAGGTGTGGGCACTTATTCAAAATTTACAACAAGATTCTAGTACATCCGATACATTTAGCTGGAAAAATGATTCATTATGGTACAAAGATCACTTATACCTTTGTAAGAATTCCCAACTGAAACAAAAGATTCTTATGGAATTGCACACTTCTCCCTTAGGAGGGCACTCTGGATTTTTAAAAACTTACCACAGGGTTAAGAAGGAAATTTTTTGGGATGGCCTTAAATCAAATATTCAAAAGTTTGTGGCGAAATGTTTGGTTTTCCAACAAAATAAAGTGGAAACAATTAAGACCCCGGGTCTATTACAACCTTTATCCATTCCAAGCCAATGTTGGGAGGAGGTTTCAATGGATTTTATAATAGGTTTACCCAAGTCTGAGGGAAAGAGTGTCATCATGGTGGTAGTTGATAGACTTACCAAGTATGCACACTTTTGTGCATTATCACATCCATTTAAAGCCAGTACAATTTCTATTGCATTTATGGAAACAATTCAAAAGCTACATGGAAACCCAAAGATTATTGTAAGTGACAGAGATCCCATTTTCACTGGAAATTTTCAGACAAAATTATTTTCTTGTCTTGGTACTCAATTATCTCATAGCTCGTCTTATCATCCTCAATCTGATGGGAAAAATGAGATAGTAAACAAATGTTTGGAAGGATATCTTCGTTTCTTTGTATCTGATAAACAGACACAATGGGTCAAATGGTTGCCTCTGGCTAAATGGTGATATAACACTTCCTTCCATACTATAACAAAAATGACCCCATTTATGGAACTTTATGGATATCAGCCACCATCCATCACATCATATTTAAGAGAAAATTCTAAGGTTCAAGCAGTGGAACATCACATAGAGCATCAACAACAAGTTCTCCAACTCTTAAAGGATAACCTGGTGTTGGCACAGAATAGAAGGAAGCAACAGGCAGATCAACATCGCAGTGAAAGAATTTTTGATGTAGGTGACTAGGTATTCCTATGGCTACAACCATATAAACAAATGTCCCTCAAGCAAGATAATAAGTATAATAAATTATCACCAAAGTATTATGGTCTGTACAAGGTGTTGCAAAAGATTGGTACTATGGCATACAAATTGGAGCTTCCTGCAGCTTCTCAAGTGAACTCAGTTTTCCATGTTTCATGTTTAAAGAAGGTTATAGGTGACAAGCTCCCAGTTCAAACAATATTGCCAGAACTTGACGAGGAAGGAAAAATTATATTGGAACCGGAAGCAGTCACAGAAACAGGGACTCGACAGCTACGAAATCGATCTACTTTAGAGTATCTCATCAAGTGGAAGAACTTATCTGCTAAAGATTCCACATGGGAGGATGAGAATTTTATACAGAAGCATCCAAAACTACTCAAGCGTTGAGGACAACATTTTTTTGAAGGAGAGGGGCATGTTAGGTCCCTATAATACCAGTGATTCCCCCATTACTATTGTAGTTGTATCCCTTATTAATATTGTTGTGCCCCTATTGTCCCCATATTTTTATTACTGTGCCCCATAGAATCCATCTATTGTTATATTTGTGCCTTTATATTATTATTGTTAGGTCGGCTTGGTTATATTGTGACCCCATAGACTCCTATATATAGAAAGGAGGTTTCCCCCTTGAAGAGGTTGAATTCTAAGGTGTTGATCTAGCTTTTCTATCTTTTTGTGAGATGGTTTCATAACATTCTTAGCCATATCCTCGCATGGTCTACTTAATTGTACTTTCAACTGTACTCTAAAATGTGTAAAAGAAAAATGTTTCCTCTTCAAACAAAGAAACAAAAAGTTGAGCTTCTATTCCTCTAATTGGTTTCCTTGACTGCACAGAAGATTTGGAGGGAAGAGAGGAAGGGATTGGAAGAAGCACCTAAATGTTTTCCTTTTTTGCTGACCTGGTATAAATATGCAGAATTGTAGATGGTTGTTACATGACCTAGAAGCCATCTTTCATGGAAATTAAAGATTGGTCACACCTCCTTGCACTAGTTATATGAAAATTGTCTCATTATATTTCCTAGTCATATTCATTGGAATTTGTGCTTTTAATGGAGTGAGATATTAAGGAATCTTTAAAATATTTGTTAGACAACGAGGAGGTGAAGAAGACTAACTAGTCTACCTATAATTTTCCTTTGGGAAATATTTCTAATAAGAGGTTCAACCCTCTTCCATGACAAATCTATCGTGGCACACATGGTCTTATAGAAAGTGCAAGTAGCATGCAATAAATAGTTAGAGGTGGAAAGAACAAGAAAGGAAAGAGATATTTATAACTAAAAAAGTAAATATTTATATGGTAGAAAATAGCAACACTCATTTTTCTTCCCATTCTCATCCTAAAAAAAAGTATCCTCTATTGTCTGATTCTTCAGAACAAGAAAGGAAATATATATTTATGACTAAAAAAGTCAATATTTAGGGGGTAGAAAATAGCAACGCTCGTTTTTCTTCCTATTCTCATCCTAAAAAAACATATCCTCTATTTTCTGATTCTTTGAGTTTTGAAAATTTACATGTGATAGGTATAAGAGGACACATGCCAACTGATCCCCTCGACCCAGGATGGGAAGATGAGGATGTATATTTGAAACAATGAAAGGAAACATTGTGGATGCCGAGGCATATTTTTCCAGTCTAGTTTCCATGAAGTCCATTGATTTTTTTAAGGTCATCATTACTAATAGTTGGGAAGATGTGAAAATATGGTATTTGTTTGTTTTGAAGTAGGGCTACAAATCAACATTCAAGGGAAGATGACAAAGCTTATTTGCGAGGAAATAAAAGCACTACTAGGAATATGTCACTAAAAACACAAGAGGAACATTTGGCTACAGATAAAGTAAATGCTAAGGCCACTGCAGGAAATATCCACATTAGAAATGAAAAACATAAGGACCACCCAAAATCCAAAGAAAATAAATATGCAGAGAATAAGGCCAATAAAACTGGAATTACAACTCATAGTAAGTTTGACAGCTTGTAAATAAGAAACTATTTGAGAGAAACAAGGCAACCAATCATCAATAAACAAGACCAATGAGTGGCATGGAATAAACATACAGGTAAGGGGAAAAAATGGAGATTTACACTGATAAATTGAAGTGAATGATTTGAATTCAAGACTAGACTAAACTTATGATCATGATGCCACTATGTTAGGGACAGTATAAAAAAGGCATTATAGATGTTGGAAAAGAGTGATTGAGCACAGACTGGTTTCCAAGATAATGAGGGTGGGTGAGTAACTGATCCATGCAAATGACCATAAATAAATAAATGATCCGAATTTAATCCTTCTTCTTGCAAACAAAATCACAACCTGCAAAAATACTTCTCACAAGTATGGTTGTTGTTAGAGTGTTTAACACGGTGGTTGGGATTAATATTTCCAACACTCCCCCTTAATTACAACTGCCGCCATTGACAATCCCCAAACAATCTCTGAGATAAACAAAACTTTCATGTGTAAATGACTTTTTTGAAATAACAACAAATTGTTCTTGTGACCTGTAGTGTTGCAACACAATTTCATCATTGTTAATCAACTCTTTAATAAAATGATATTTAGTATCAATGTCCTTGGACCTCTTGTGAAAAACATAATTCTTTGACAATGAAATTGTTGAAGTGTTGTCGCAGAAAATAGTTGTCATTCCCTCTTTGTCATGGTGAAGATCCCTCAACATCATTCGCATCCAAACTACTTCACACGTTGATGTTGTTGTAGTGACATATTTAGCTTTTGTAGTTGAAAATGACATTATTCGCTGCTTCTTGGAGGCCCATGAAATGGCTCCAAAACCCAAATGAAGAACATGTCCTGACATGCTCTTTCTGTCATCGACACTTCCTACCCAATCACTATCAGTGTAACCAACCAACCTGAAATCATCTGTTGCGGCGTACGAAATACCATATTATTTTGTCCCATTGACATACCTTAGAATCATTTTCACTGCTTGTGAATGTGCTTCCTTGGGTGTCTCCATGAACCTAGACACCAAGCTTACTGCATACATTATATATGGCCTAGTGGTGATGAAATACATCAAACTGCCTATCATACTTTTGTATAATTTCGGATTGACATTGCTGCTGCAATATTCGTTTCTCAACTTCAACCCCATGACAGTTGGAGTTGATGTGGGCTTGTTGTTCTGCATATTAAACCTCTCCAAAATTCTTGCTACATAGTTTGCTTGAGAAATAAAAATGCCATTTTCTGTGTGCTTCACTTCTATGCCCAAAAAATACCTTAACAACCCCAAGTTAGTCATTTCAAATTCACTCTTCATGACTTCTTTGAAATCAACGATGCGGAAATCATCACTGCCTATAAAAATCAAATCATCTACATATAAGACAACAATGAGAATCTTATCATCACTCACTTTGATGTAGAGAGTAGGTTCACCATCACATTTGTTGAAACCATTGTCCAACAAGTAAGAATCAATCTTCTTATACCATGCATGCAGTGCTTGCTTCAGACCATAAAGATCTTTCCTCAACCGATACACTTTGTCTTCTTGGCCTTCTACTTCATAACCAGGTGGTTACACAACATACACTTCCACTTTCAACACTCCATTCAAGAACACTGATTTTACATCCATTTGATACACTTTCCATTTATGTTTCATGACAACCGCCACATCTGTATGCATTGTCTCCATCCTCGTGACTAGTGCAAACGTATCTGCATAATCACTTCCATTCTATTGCTTGTATCCTTTGACAACTAGCCTCGCTTTATGCCTTTCAATCTTCCTGTTGACATTTGTCTTGGCCTTATAGACCCACTTCACTCGAATGATTTCTTTTCCTTGTGGAAGGTTCAATAACTCCCATGTGTCATTCTTTTCTATTGCTTCTATTTCTCCCTCGATTTTTGCAACCCATTTTTATTCTATGATTGCATCCTCAAATGGATTGGATCATCCACATGACAAAAAAATGAAAATAAGAAATTCATACCAATGTTACTATCAACTTTATCTTGCTCATAAATCTCATTTAAATTTATGAATTTTGGTCTTTTTGTGCTTCCTGAAGAGGGGCTTTGCATTTCACTTGGTGTTTCTCTTTGCAGTGTTCTTGGACAAACACTTGCTTCACTGCACGACGCTATCCTATTATTTGTTAATGGTGTTACTTGTTGCTTGCTTTGTTGTGCTTGAATAGGATTAGAGGGAGTCAACGTTGAGGAATTTCTTTCTATTGTCAATTCCTCTTTTTCCTCATGTTGTATACATGCTTTCACATTGATTTTCTTCTCTAAACTTTCATCGCATGCTTCCTCTTCTATGAACTACACATATCTGTTGATTATGAACTTCTTGGTTGATGGATTGTAGAGCTTGTATGCTTCAGATTCATCACTATATCAAACAAATCTTCATGTCTCCCCCTTGTTTTCCAACTTCTTCCTCAACTCATCTGGGACATGTGCATACACCACACATCCAAATACTCTTATGTGAGTGACACTATGCTTTATTCCACTCCATGTCTCTTCAGGAACCACATTCTTGACACTTTTGGTTGGACACCTATTAATGATATATGTTGGACAAGTGACAACTTCAGCCTAATAATCATTTGGCAAATGCTTTGCCTTCAACATACTCCTTGTCATTTCCATAACGGTCTTATTCTTCCTTTCTACTACACCATTTTGTTGAGGTGTATGCCTTGTTGTAAATTGCTTATGAATTCCATGCTCCCTACAAAAATGTAGGAAATCATTTGAGATGTATTCACCACGTCTGTTAGTCATAAGGACTTTGATGTAGTTTCCACTTTGCTTCTCAACAAGAGCCTTGTATTGGCGAAAGCGCTCAAACACTTCACTTTTGTGTTATAGGAGATAGACCCATGTCTTCCTTGTGTGATCATCTATGAAGGTCAATAAATTGTGGCTACCACTGATTGATGGTGTTTGCATTGGTCTACCTAAATCGAAATGGACAATCTCCAAGGTTCCTTTGCCCTTACTGACTTTCCTACTGGAAATTCCTCTCTATGTTTCTTGCCCAAGATGTATCCTTCACATAGGCTGTCTGGTTTTTCTATGAGTGGCAACCCCTTCACCATGCCTTTCTTATGCAACAAATTCAAACCTCCAAAGTTGAGATGTCCAAATCTCAAATTCCATAACCAATTTTCATCTTTTACCTCTGCTTGATAGTTCACTTGTGTGACAGAAGCATCTTTTATTCCATCCTCTTGTGAGTTCATTGATAGTTGTGCTTGTACACCTTCTTTCAAATATGATATTATCTTTAGGGGACACATTCTATTATTTGTCATCTGAACCTTTGTGATCAACTTCCTACTTGGAGGCTTATCCAAAAATTTGCATTCATCATTTTTGAAAAAGACATTGTAGCCCTTTTGCATGAGTTGTCCAATTCTTATGAGGTTATGCTTCAAACCAGGGACAAATTAAACATCTGAGATGTAATTCTTCCCCTCCTTCTTTGTTAGGATATTAACTCTTCCTTTTCCCATTATAGAGACTTTTCTATCAGTCAATAATGTCACTTCAAATTTCACACTTTCATCTAGATTGGAAAACATTTCTATGTTCCCTGACATGTGGTTGCTACACCCTGAATCTAGATACCATACATCACTTTGTGCTTCTTGTGCTACATTACAAGCTAAAAACATGCTATCATGGTTCTGATTTTCTTTTGTGAAATTTACACTTGGTTTGTTAATAATGTCATATTGCTTCTCAATCATTTGCATAATGACCATACTTCTTACAATAATGACATTGAACTTGAGATTTATCATACCTCTAACCTTGTGCTTGATTTTGGCTTGGGCCTTGACTTGGATTTTGATTGCTGCCCTTTCCACTTGACCTTGAAGGGCTGCTTCTTCCACCTCTGTGTGGGCTTCTTCATCTTCCTCTAGCATATAATCTTGCTCTGCCTCAACCTTAACCAAATGAAACTTGTGTCTTGAAGGCATGCTCCAATGCAGAGCTTGTTGCTCTATTCAATATATGTTCATGAGAAATTAGTGATGCATGAAGCTCATCCACTGAGAACTGTGAGAGATCCTTTGTCTCTTCTATGGCCGAATCAATGGCATCAAACCTTGTTGGAAAAATTCTCAAAACTTTCTCAACTATTCTCCTTTCCTCAAGTGTCTCACCATGAGACCTGATTTGAGTAACCAACCCAACTACATGTGTAAAAAACAAGTCTGCATTCTCATACTCTTTCATACAAAGTGTTTCAAAGTATATCCTTAGAATTTGTAGCTTTGTTGTCTTCTCTTTTGCCATGCCTTGGTAGGTTGTTTGGAGTGTGTCCCATGCTTTCTTGGACTTTGTTTCTGCTACAACCCTTGGGAAAACACTTTCATGAACTGCTTGAAAAATGTAGAAGAGGGTTGTTGCTTCCTTCTTGCTATTGTCCCTCGAAAAATTCCATTTTTCTTGAAACAAGACATTGTATGTTGCTGCATCTGTTGGTTCTTGAAAACCATTCTCCACCAAATCCCAAATGTCTTGAGAAGAAGACATTGTATGTTGCTACATATGTTGGTTCTTGAAAACCATTCTCCACCAAATTCCAAATGTCTTGAGAAGAAAACAGGGCCTTCATTGTTATAGGCCAATAATCATAATGTTTCCCATTAAACTGAGGTGTCAGAGGATTAGTCAATTTTTTGCTTGATGTTTCCATTTCTGAGTGAGAAAAAAAAAATCTACGTGCTGATAAATATGCTCTAAAGGGAAAAACAATTTTCCCTCTAAACAATTTTTTTGACTCTTAGTGAAAAACACTTGTTTTTGCATTAACAGAGTTAAAAAAAATTCATGAGGACAGGAGTCAAATCAGTTGCGACAATGCAAGTCTTCAATATTTAGATGCGGCAAGGTAATCGCAACTACACATAGGCTTAATTAAAATAGAAATCACTTGCAGCAATGCAAGTCTTCAGTTGCGGAAAGGTAATCACAACTACACAAAGGCTTAATTAAAACATAGAACTCGTCTTCAGTTGTGGCAAGGTAATCACAACTACACAAAGGCTTAATTAAAACATATAACTCACTTTCTCTGATTATATTTCAAAACATACGGTAAATTGGAGGTTGCTTCTCCTAGTAAAAAAAGTAAGATCTTAATGCGATTTACATTTTGTGGACACAGTAAAACACAGTAAATGTTGTTTTCAGGCACCGACCAAAATTCTCTCCACAATTTTCTCTTCACCTTTGGGACTTTCACCCTCTCTTTGGCTCAACTTTGCAAATGAATTTTACATCCATATTTATCGAAAGCATACATTTTTGACATTAGTACATGATAGAGAAAATATTTAAGACACAGGATGAGCGATTATCGAGAATGAGGGATTTCTTGAACTTGCAGGTGTTGTGGAGTGTGGGTAAAGGTAACAGTGTGAATGCTTGCCCATACATATTAGAGTTGTCTTTAGTGTGACTTTTTGGAAGTTTTCCCAATGGGTTTTTCCAATCTAATTTCTCTAAAATTTTATTGAAATGACAAGCTTGATGGGTAACCCTAAACAATTGAAGTGCCGTAGGGGTTTTTAAGGGTGCTCAATCCATATATGCAGTCAAAAAACCAGTTTAAATAACACAAATCAAGATTTCACCTCAAATTTTTCTCCCGAATTCTGGCACCGGAAAGTCCAAAAAGTCGCATTAAAGAAAACTCCATACATATTTACCAAAAAACATTAAATGCCTTAAACTCTATACTGTGTTGCGGAATGATCAACAATGTACTTCTACTCAGACTTTAGTCCTTCCACATGCAAAAAAAATTGCAACCTCTAAAAATACTTCCGACAAGTATGGTTGTTGTCAGAGTGTTTAACGCAATGGTTGGGATTAATCTTTCCAACACATCTTTGTGTTGATGATAAGTCGCTTAATGAGTCAAAACATAGATCCCAAAAACCTCGATGTAAGTAATTAGGAAATGATTTGAATGATGTTACGTCGCCAAATATATCTCTTTCAAATTAATTCCACATTAATGGATTCAATGCATAATTAAAACAAGGCCGCACAACTAGCTTAGTTTGATTTAGTTACTTATTTACTTTGTATGGATTGGATGTAATTAGTTTTGGTTAAATGTTATTAGTCAAAATATTGTTGTTCTAGTGTTGTTTTTTTCCTAGATGTTATATAACAATCTTTCTTTTCCTTTTAATGTGTCATCTACCTAGCCACTTGGTTCACGAACCTACACATAATGTTTATTGCCAGGAATGAGTATTCACTTTTGTGAGTCGTAAAATTATTATGAAATTAGACAAAATAAGAGAACACCAAGGCCTTAAAATAGAACACGAGACCGAATGCATTTAAGCCAATGAAAATAAATAAACATATTTTAAATGATATATATATTTTTTGATAAAGTAAATCTTGTAAAGTGTCGTTTAATTTTTGGTCCAACAAAAAAACTTTTATTGAACACGATATACCTGCGAGTAGCATAAAATTAAATTATCCCAGAATAAACTAGAATGTAAATCTATAAGAAATAAAATTATAAATAACTCAAATAAATTAGTGATAGAAAAATAAATAAATTATATATATATATATAATTATTATAATTCATAAATAATTTAAAATAGTTATTGACAAATAATATTCCTAGAACAATAATTAAAATTATAAAAATATATTATATATAACCCCTATAAAAATTAGCCAAAAACTATTCTCCCTTAAAAAAATTATACCCTATATTTTGTTTTTATTTTAAAATAAAATAAATTATTGTTTCTATAATTAAAACAGTTATAGCTTTTTTTTTGTTACAAACCATTAGGTATATTCTCCTTAAAAATATGAAAATAATAGCAAAAATATTTTTGCATAATCATTATGACATTCTAATTCCCGAAAATAACTCATAACTTTATTAATTAAAATAATGCTCGGGAATAATAACTAATTTATAACCAATAGCTCCATCAATTAATTAAAGAAATCTTGCTGTGGACTGATAGTAAATGTAGTTGGGAGTTTTTATTCCCAAGGTTAATCACTTTGTTTTTCATGGTTGTAATTTACGTCTCTTGTCCACGTTCGTGTTACCGCAATAGCGCTAACAGCTAGCGAAATTATTTCGTAGGCCAATTTCGCAGGCCTTAACATTAATGTAGAATTGTCGCAGTAACATTTATATGAATTAACA